>OX392460.1:4800000-7765664 GCA_947623535.1 Coelioxys conoideus
CTGCCTAAAAGGGACTTGTAGAGAGTCATGCAATTGCACGTACATCACAATTAGAGTTAAAACATTTTACAATAAGTGCATTCTGTTCCACAACGTTGTATCAACACGTTACATCATCGATAACAAGTTTCAAATTCGTCATAGTTTCACAAGTTTTAAACTTCGAACTTTTAACTCGTCTAGTGAACGATAATTTATCTTTCGGTTATTAATAGACCATTATCATTAATCGATTATATTATCGTATACAAGTGGGTTGAATACCAGATTGTATACCAGTGAGTCTGCAGATCACGTGTATTTAAAATTTGGAATAACCACTGTAAACATGTATGTAGGTACAACAAAAATGAGATACGGGGATCTTAAAATCGTCCTAAACGATTAAACGAGTCTGAAGATACCGAAAACGATACCAAACGCAAATATTGTTCATCTGACGACGACTGACTGTCAATGACGACCAAGTATCGTCGTCAACGACGAGGCATAAAGCTTTCAATGCGGTTCCAGACGATTCTACATACAGTCATGGACAAAATTAAGTGGACATTCCAGAAATGTAAAATTTTTTTTGTTTTGTTACAATGTTTTAAATAAATTTTAAATTTAGAACGTGAAATGCTTTTGTAGACTCGAACAATACATTTATTTAATGTATATAATTGTGCAATAAAGTTTTGATTTATAGGCATTGTTAGTTAAATTAAATTAACCTTTTGTTATTTATGATACCTGTCCACTTAATTTTGTCCACGACTGTATGCGTGAAGAATTATTGAAAACGAAACACCATGTCGTCCTGTCGACAGATCATCGCCAAAATGTATGCAGCAAATATAATTGAAGCAAAAAATAAATTTGACAAGTTAACCATAAAAATTTTAAATTAAAAGATTCAAAATTGCAGCCTGTGTAGACAAACAAACAAATTTCGCACTACGTTTGGCAATAACTTGTTATCGAATGCATGCTAACGTGATACACAAAGTTTCGTGTGGTTCGATAACGGTGTTATTAGTAACAAATATGTAATTATATCGGGCCGATTATATCCTGCGCCGAAGCTATTCTTATAGTAATACGTTTCACCCTGCCTAAAAGGGAATAAATAAAGTTAGTCATGCTACGGTGCTCATCTATATCCTTGTTGCATCAGGGCCATTATGCGCGTTTTTATTCATACTCGCGTTTTAGTACGCGACGCGCTTTGATAACGTTTAATCGTAATCGTTGTAGTCGATGATCTTGCACCCTGCCTCAAAGGGATAAAAAGTTGGACCTAATCGCCAAATCAGTCGTCGGAAAACATTTAAAGCCGTCGAATTATTCCTTATCTTTTCCGTGGATTAATTAAATTTTAGTACGTTGTTTTTCATCGGAGTTCTAAGTGATCGGCATCACGATTTTAACATGATCGAATGACGATAGTAGACATTTTTAAGCCTGCTACTGTTGCGTTAATTACGACGTTTAAGTTGAAAAATTGAATTATGGTATTCTGTATAATTCGGTCAGGTTATGTTGTGATATAAATATTTGTTTTTAATGAACATTCGAATCGCGAGTATGTACAGTAGCGGACAAAAGTTTAAGAATAAATGAAAAAAATAAATAATTGAGGCGTTCAGTGCACACGTCGACTAACTCCACGAAACAAAAAATTGTGACAAACATTCAAATAAATTAAATTGTCTTTAAAATTCCCTCTATAATATACATTTAAATAAATGTTATAGAATGCATAAATACAAGTGTATGTATGATCTATCAATGGTATATAAAATTAATAAGAAAGAACAGTCAAAAAAATAATTGTCCATAATGTTACAATTTTTTCATTACGGACGGAGTTAACCGATGTGTGCAATGGATGGTTCAATTGATTTACTGTTCATAAAAACTATAAATAGTGTTCTACTTTCGGTGTTAACTAACTAGACATTTATGTATACACTTATAAAAAAATTTCATTTTGATATTTTGCTCAGTAGCGAAGTTCGTATAATATTTCAAATCAAATCATCGTCTTAAACTTTTGTCCGCTACGGTATGTATTACTTGCTTGATTTAAATGATGTACATATAAAAATAACAATTCAAAATGATCAAAAGTTTTTCAATTTACGAATAATTAAGTTAATTTTCTAGAGCATTAAATTTAAATTTGTAAATTTGAATTTACACAGTTGAAATGTTTATAAATTTTCAGATTCTTTAGTTATTGAAGTTCCATTTCTCATATTAATAATATGTATTTGAATATTTGCAACTCCAATATTTTTGAAATCGTTAAATTTGTTAATTTAAAATTTGTCTTTTTATTTAAAATCATGTGATGGATTTGTGAATTGAAAATTTAGTAATTCTATAATTAAGAAATTCCTAAATTTGAAAATTTAAAAATTCGCTAATTTGTAAGTTTCATGAATTGTAAATTTAATGATTTGTGAATTTAAAAATTTGAAAATTCGCAATGTATATATTTGTAAATTCTGAAATTTTTGAATTCGCAAATTTTTTAACTGATCATTTGATATGCCTATCACTTATATAATTATAGAAATATTTAATCACAAACGAAATCAACAAGAATTTCATTTCTGTCTTTCCCTCAAGATCAGAACCGTTATCAGAAAGATATTACATACGAAAATAAAATCTCCCTATTTTATCATATTTTTAGTCCGGTTAGTGTTTACATTTTCGTATCACCGAATTATATATAAGCCTCACCGGTTAATATCAAAGCACGATTTATTCGTTATCTCCGTAATAATCCACGAAAATGTCATAATCCATCAATGAAATTAAATCGACTGCTTCTTTTTCTATTCCGTAACGTTTTGGCGATAAATAAATACGATTAATTTAAAAACTATCAGTCTCAACGTTTAACCCTGCCTTAAAGGGAAAGAAGATGGTCATGCGAGTTTGCTCTTTACACGAACGGGGCCCTAATTAGCTCGCACACTAAATATCGCGTAATTTCCAACAATTTCTCTGAAATATTATTATAAAACAATTTCAAGAAACTGTCGATTGCAGAAATTCGCACTGTCTTTCATTATAAACTGCTTCGATTAAAGCCGTCAATATTGATTAAGATTATCCCTCAAAATAATTCAAATAATTCAAAGCTAAAATTACAATTATCAAATGAACGCTGATAATTTATTTACCTTCCTTGTAGGGGATAATTCGTTAAAAAGATTCGTTCGTTGTTTCGAAATCTTAATCAATAGTGCTTAACGATTTCGTGTGCTCAACCGAAGCAGATTTCCATAAATGGAATATAAGGGCCCTCTTCTAAACAATAAACACTAATAATAATCTAAGTTAGCAGAGAAAAATACATAGTTCTTTTTCAGAAATTAAAGGTCAATTTACACTGCACCGTAAATAACGTGTCGCTGTACGTAAATGAAAAATGCATATACGTATGTACACGAAAAGAATCAGCACGCAAAGGGTGTGCATATACAATGAAGATTCGATATAAACGAATCTTTCAGGTCTGAACTTTCGCTTATATCGCGTAGTTTCTGTGTAGATAGGTGTTTTGCTAAACGTAAAAAACAACAGCGATCGAAGGAAATCAGACAATCTTAATGCACGAATAAAATTTGTTTAGTCTTGATTTTGTGTTATGAAATTTTTGTCAAAATCCTTTTTCGATTTGTAACATTTTCCTGATCAAAGTGAGATCGAACACGACATAATTCGCTTGTAACGAGAGTTTTACTGTAATAAATTAATCCAAGTAAATATGTCTGGAATTACGTCGCGTTTGGTCTCATTTTAATCAGAAAATCGTCACAAATATGTGGGTGAATAAGAGATCTAAAAAGAAAAAAAGATTAGCAACGTATTGATATTATAAACAATACGGTAACAGTTTGATCTTTGCCAACTACTAGAGAAGCCAGTAAATAAAGTGCAAATTATATCGCGGTTAGTCTATTTTAACCAGAATCTAGTCTATTTTAACTAGAGACTTTGTTTATTAAACTAGAAATTTATTTTAATCAGAAAGATCTAAAAAATCTGTGGATCAATCTTTGATAAGAAAAGGATTGAAAATAAAAAAACTTGTATGCATGTATTCATATTGTCTCAGGAATATATCCTAACCTGGATCTAGTTACACTGTGCGGCCGACAAGTTGTCCGGTGAGGAGGTTGTCCTGAAACAAGACGTACGCGATCGCTCCTCCTACCCCCACCTAGAACCGTCGAAACTTGACACCGATTGACAATCGCAAGCTACCGATTGTTTACGGTTTTCGGTTCAACTAGTGTGTGTGACCGCGCAAACCAATAAATTCCGCCGCCGAAAATGCGTGAGACTCGCTGCGACCATCTTTTTTTTCGGCCAATTACTGCCGTCGCGTCTGAACGCCTGGCCAAACCCCCTCACCGGACAACTTGTCGGCCGCATAGTGTACATTTCTCTTTTTCTCTGCTTTCTGGTGTTTTGAGCAGTTTTCCTCTAGTGACGGGGATAATATTTTCGTTTATATCGTGCAGATCATTTTCCCTTATATCGAAACTTTACTGTATCATGCTTCAGTGCAAATTGACCTTCAAAATATCTGTTCGATCGAAACTTAACAAGAGCTCTTGACACGAGCGAAAATCAGTTCAAACCTAATATTCTAATTTCTTAATATGAGTGCGTACAAATTTATAGAATAAGACAGAAAATGTACCTTTGGAAAGAATTTAAAGCCTTAACTTCCGTAGGTACATTATAGAAGCTTCTAATGTAAGTATTACTTTTTACACGAAAGTATTTTGATGCTTTAAGGCCATTTATTCATGTGTCGTCACCAAAAGATGAGTTAGAATTCAAAAAGGTAAATTTATTTTTTTTTGCTTTTTGAGCTGACTGGCGTGAATGATCGATGTAAATAATTGTTTATATTTTTCGACAATATGAAAGTTACGAATATACCTTTTGACTTAGTGAATCATAGACATAGTTAGTTTAGTATGCTAACAGGACTCATCTTGTTTCTCATCTTTTTGCACTCTAGTTGCTCCTATTGAAAATACAAATTGATTTAAATTATAATACACAAAATTACGTACGTGTTATAGTTACACATATTTTTATGGCTAATTGTATAGATATGAGTTTGGTGATATTGTGTATGTTTTTCTGTACTCATGATGAACTTGTGCAGAAGAAGTAACAATACAGAGGAAGAAGTTCCTATCACTTGTTGGTTCTTGGAAAATTTCGTAAATTATCATTTGGATAAACCTCTATATTTGAAAATTATAGAATTTTCAAACCTTCGGATTCAAAATATTTGTAATTTAGGATCTTGAAACTTTGGAGAATTTGGGAAATTGGGAATCTGAATATTTAAGGATTTAAGAATTTAACAATTTGGTAATCCAAACATCTGAGAATATAGGAGTTTTGTGACATCAAAACTCGGGAAATTTGGAAAACAAATCTTGACAATTTATAAATAAGAATTACGAAACTTGAAAATTCAGAAATTCGGAAACTTGAGAACTTGCAAATTTTAGGAAATTGAATGCATTTTGAAATTTGTAAAATAAATTTAAACGTTTAAATATACTAAAATTTGGAGATTTAAAATTCAAGAATTTAATAATTTAATAACGTATAAATTTATAAACACAGAACATAGGAACATCACAGTTTTAAAATGTGTATAAGGTAAGGATTTGAAAACATAGAAACTGGGAGCTTTGGACATTTGGAAACCAGTGCATTTAAGCATTTGAAAATGGAGAAATTTTAAAATGCAAAAATTAGGAGTTTCAAAGTTTGAATATAAGATAGAAACCTAACAATGTCGGGATTTGAAGGTTTGAAAATTTGAAAAGTTGAAACATTAAAAATTTTCAATGTACTACTTCAGGTTACTTCAAGTAATATTATATAATCAAAAATTAATTAGCACGTTAGTGCGTGATACGACTATGTATGACTATGCATGCATAACAAACAATAATTCAAAGTTTCATAAATAAACGACCTAAAGCTTCATTTTTCAACCTTCGTCCAATATTTCATGTAAAAAAGCTTCAACTTCAAGTATAGTGATGTCAATCAACCGATTTCAATCGTATTCATACATTAGAAGTTTCTTTTTTCAGTACTACTATAATCAATTTTTTCATAGAACTTTTAAGTAAAATTTGGAACACCACACTCAATGACAAATAAATTTGAAACTTAATTCGTTCGAATCCCTAATTCGTTTAAAAGCGATAATAATGGTTTAACCAGTTATCTGCATTCGACACGCCAATCCAAAGCTTTATCTCGCTTCAACCGACATTAACAAACCCTTCATTTCTGATCGAACACGAATATAGTGCTTCCTTCCGTAAATAAAATGCATAATGGAAGCATTTGCGTTCGTCAGAAATGTGTAAACCTAAATTGTGCAGTTAACTGGTTAAGCAATGGTACTTATATGAATATTTTCTTTACTTATGTGTTTCGAACCATGTATATCCTTCTTCTTCTTCTTGCAATTCAACTTCTCTTGTATTTCCAGCAACGATTTACCTTTGGTTTCCGGTACCACGAAGAAGACAAAAGCGATTCCAAGGAAGCAGGTAATCGCGAACCAGCCGAATGATGTGTAAACCCCGAAAGAATCAGAGATGACCTGATACATCTTCGCAACAATAAACGCCAGCAGACTCGCCCACAAATTCGCCAAGGACACAGCAACTTCCTTCACGTTTGTCGGGAACAATTCTCCTAGCATCATGTACGATAACGGATTTAAACCTAACGCCATAATAAGTTCATAAAAAATAACAGAGGCATGAAGAACCCAACCGAAATCGGTCATGTCCATCGACATCTTAAATTTCAGTAAATAAAACGTTCCGGCAGCGGTCAGCGACAATCCTGCTAGCAGGGTCGTGATCAGAAGCAACGGTTTTCTACCCAATTTATCGACTAAAGCCGACGCCCCTACCCCGGCGACGAGCTGAAGAGCGCTCAGAACGATCACAGCTGTTGCGGCAGATAAGCCCGTGTCGGCTTCCTCGAGGATTTCTTGGGTGTACGATTCCACGGCAGCTAAGCCGCTGAATTGCAGCACCAGTTGAAGGCCAAAGCTGATCAATACAGCTTTCCGATTACCCGGAGTATTGAAGAGGTCCCAGAAATGTCCTTTGTCCATGAGATCGCGCACCATGGTCTTCTGCATCTGCTCCAAATCTTCCTCCAGCTGATCCTGCGTCGCGTACTTCTTCAGCCTCTTCAGGCTGTCCATCGCCTTCTGTTCGCGATTCGTCATCAACAGATAATAAGGGGACTCCGGCATGAAGCTGAACGTCAGGAGGAAGATCACCGGAATTACGGCGCAGCAGTAGGTCAGGCCCTCGTAGGTCGTGTAAGGGCCGATCGCGTGGGCGTACAACTCGCCGACTGTCACCATAAGTTTAATGAAGGAGCCCAGAGATCCTCTGATCTCTTTGTCGGCGATTTCGCCGATGTACATGGGGCAGATGACGTACGCCACGCCGGTGCCGATGCCGCCGCAGAATCGCGCGATGTAGAGAACGTAAGGCTTCCAGGCAACGATGATCAGAATCCAGCTGATCGTGAAGGGTACACCCGAAAACAGTAGACACAATTTACGACCGAACCGTTTTGCTATGAACGCTGCCATCACGTTACCGGGAATGGAACCGAGGAGAACCAATGAAACCATCCACGATGCGTCGTCCGAGGATAACGGTAACGGAGAATCCGGGGATTTTAATATGGGCAACATGGGCGATGTCCAACCAATGAGGCATCCGGCTATTGTCATTGACAAGGTGGCTGTACCCGAAAACAAAGATTAAGGCTCTAGTTAAGTACCTGAAGGATTAATTGATAATGTAGAGCGATAAATTTAGAAATATCGTGTAATTTTTATTGGAACTATTTACGTTTTAGATCTTATCGATATCTCGTATTTTGTAGAAACGAAAGTTTTATGATAATGTGTAAATCCGTTGATCTCGGTGGATAATAATACTATTTATCAGTTAATACTTCTTGTCTATATTAAATTAATTCCTATTCTGAAATGAGCACGTGGGAGAGAGGGGTGCCAAAAGCAATTTTGACCTTTTTGTTATTGTTATATATTTATTTCGTATTTCATTTTATCTCTTTTTTAATTTACATAATTGTGTTATAATAGTTACAATCTATAATATAGATATGAGGAGGCACACACAGTGTAACATTATTATAATAATATACACTATCTTATATTATACAAATATGATGCAACTACAGCAAAATAAAGAAAATGAAACATAGAAACAAATTTTAAAGATATTATCAAAAAATTTCTACTAAATGTGTATTATGATTGACTTATTCTGCAATTTCAATTTTTTTGTTAATAGTATACAAAAGTATGCTAAATTTCAATGTAATATATTCTACTGACAAAAATGATCCATATCCATATTTAGATAAGTGCATATGATACCATACTAATAATAACAATAACATATGGAAATATATGTATGTAGCATGCATGCATGGATTATATTACGAATATTATTTTAAAAACGAGATCATGTAGTACAGCATAAGAGTAGTACATATATGTCATGTTGAAATATGGAATTTGTGTTCCGATAATCCATAAGCTCTTGTACTCTCAACGTAAATTTAACTGAAGTTTTTGATGTATACTTCGGAAAGTAAGTACGAAATGTGTTGTGTGCATATATGAGCAAAATTACTCATGTATGTACCTTTACCAATTTCCGGTTTGCAATATAACCAAGGTTACATATTTGATAGCATGATTTTAGCATATTTCAAGGTTACTGAAATCCCTTGTGCAGATAATTATCATAAATCAGTAATTGTATTAATTAATAAATGCTCAATGTCAATACCATAAATTTGCGAAGTTAATAATAGTATAAATTCTCAAAATTAATAATACAGTAGATTCTCAAAATTGAGCTGATTATTTTCAAAGTGGAGCAAGTCCATTTTTTGTCGTTGCGAGATATTAAAGGGTTGGTATTTCAATAAATTCATTATAAAAATATCATTAAGCACTAATAGACGAATTTATTGTATTTTGTGGTGATAGGTAACGTGACTTTATTATTAAAATAGTGTTTAAAGTGCTGGCTAAAGAGAATAAGGGTTTTATTGTGATTAAATGGACTTACCTCACATTCAAAATAAACGGCTCAATTAATGAATACTACTCGAAATATATTAATCGCCTATTGTTTAATTAGTCCCAATAAATAATTTAATATTTTCGTACCTAAAAATTTGTACGTAAAATTTTTGAATGTAAATGACAATTGCATAGTGATAAGTTAATAATTATGTATAACATGAAAACTACATATTAATAAACACGTAAATAACGCTCAATATTTGTAGGTTCGTTACGTGAAATTTAGGCTAATTTTGCAAAAAATCATATTAATATTCTACCATTGACTCGATGTAATGTAATTTTTATTTTTTCACACAGTTTTTAAAAATCGTTTGCAGTACCATTTATGTGTATTTTTATCTTGTCACTGTTACACGAAATAACACTAATGTTACTGATTAATTACTCGTACATAAAATGTGAAATAATACTTATATCTCACCTGTGAATGCGGCGAAGTATTGTGGCCAATATTTCATTCGCGATTTGTTCATCTTGCTTATTTCTTCGTTCGCAGACTGCAAGAATTTCAAAAATTAATGTTTCAGATCATATAAACTTAATCATAGTATATACTTATATAGTTATACTTAATTCTTGTGCAAAATGCAGATCTCTAAATCACACTGTATTTCTAAAATATTGTAAAATAAAATCCTCCCAAAATATGAGCTAAAAAATTTTAATTTACGAGGGCGTTCAAGGTAATTTAAAGCTTTGTAAAATAAAATTTTAACAATTATTTTATTTATTTAAAACTATTTATTTATTAATAATTGTCCAGTATAACACCCACTTATAGGTATTCATCGAATTTATAATTTAAATTTACTTTTATGTATTTTATTTAAATCCATTAGTTTCCTTCTGTCGTATAATCATTTTTATTATACAATAAATATTCTTTTCAGTGTTATTGAAATATTTGGAGCTTGTACTGCAACTGATTCTCGTTTTTAGTTACAGATTTATTAAAAACTTTTATCAATGTTATTCCTTGCTCTGCCGTATCATTAACAACTTATTTCTTGGTGATTTTTATAACTTTCATTTAAAAATCATATATCAGGATGTAAATCGAGGAAATGGTGTGGCAATTCCAACTGTTTGGCAGCAATCAAAATGTTGACTTTTAAAAATCATCAAATAACCACGTTCACTATTTTAAAATACCATTCTTAATTAATTAACCTTGGTTATTATTTATTGATTTATCAACTATGTAAATATGATTAAATCTGCTGATTGGCATTGCTGAGAAACTTAATACTAACATCTAAACTTTATGCACTTTTATTGTAACTACATACATATCTGTAATCGCTTAAATTGTTGTTAAAATCCGACATGATGAAAAATCAATATACCGATAAAAGATTGCTTTGAACCACCACTTAAATTTAATTTTTTATGCTTAAACTTTGAGAGCATCTTTTAATACAATATACCAAATTTTTAAAAGGTTCAGAATTTTAAACAGTAAACCAAAATTCAACAGAATTTTTTTCCAAATTTCGGAAAAATCAAACGTGACATTATCGAGTACGGCACTGAGCTTCCTGGCTAAGCTGGCTCGTATATACAGGGTGTCCCAAAAGTGTTGAAGGAGCCGGAAATGGGAGGTAGGTGGGGTCGTTCTGAACAACTTTTTCATTTGCAAAAATGTCGTATTGAGCTTCATTTTTAAATTATTAACGAAAAACACTGACCAATCAGAGCACGAGAATAGCGCGCGCTCGGAGGCAGAAGTGTAGGCCCGAGTTATAATTGACCGTGGTCGCGATCGAATCGCGTGGCGCGCGATTCTCGCGTTCTGATTGGTCGGTGCTTTTCGTTAATAATTTAAAAATGAAGCCCCATACGACATTTTTGCAACTGAAAAAGTTGTTCAGAATGACCTCACCTACCTCCCATTTCCGGCACCTTCAACACTTTTGGGACACCCTGTACATATGTAGTATGTATACATATACATATAAAACACACTACACCTACAGTATGTATATGCACGTAAGTACATTCACTCGCACTTTTACTGTTCTCATAATAAATAATCATACAATTCTTTTCCTTCAATTGTCGCGCTGTGGGTGCCATAAATAATTATCATTCTTTCGGCTCGATTCTATCTAATTTGTTTTTTAATTTATCCCTTTCTTCAATCATATCCCCATAACGTTTTGAAATATGTACTGAATTTCTTCATGTTAAAAGGATTTCGCCGATACAACTATCATAAATCTTTAAATGTAATATATAAATGTAGCCAAATGTAAGCAATAATGTTTATAATTTCTTTACGTGGGCGTTACATTTTCCAGAATTCAAAAAGTTACGGCTAAAATGTGGCCAGGTTAAATTAAAAATCTTTAATCGTAATAATAGTTCTTGCAGACTGGTACTTTCATTTGAGTTCAAAAGCAATCAAGGCGTGGATGTGTTATAAATTATCTATTTAGACAAAAAATGTTTAGAAAAGAATATATTTTATTTTTGAGAGTACTATCTAAATATTTTACTTGCACAATTAATGACATGGACGACATTTACTGCGCAAAAAGGCAACTATTCCGAATCACACAGCAGTTTCTATATAAAATTATTTAACCCCTTTAGTAACGCGATTTTTTACAACACTCTACAAACTGTTTAGAAGTTTTTTTTCTGGCAATCGAATCTACCACGTTGCAAAATAGTTATATTTACATTTACGCGATAGTATATAATTATTCTATGATTAGACAGAATACGCTCTTGAACGTTATTTGCAATAAGTAAATGGACGTAATTGTGACAATTTATTTAATGATAATTACAGTTTATTACTTACAGAGATAATGATGAGACAGGACAATGCCACCAAAAAGAAAAACGGTTCCGCGTCGGAGTTCTTCGTGCCTCTTTCTACCACATTATAGACGTAATGGAAGATTGATCACGATGTACTACATTTTATATATCACTCACTTTATCAGTTGATCTTCTTTCACAATCAGATCCCCACTTTACGGCTGACTAAAATCAGAAGGAAAAAGTTGAACAGGAATAAAGATGCTGAGGAAGTCGAATAAAAATTTAAAAAAAAACACTGTCACTTTATTTGCCGCACAAATCGATAACTCCTAATAAAAAACAAAATAAATGTCACTACGATAGAAAACATTGCAGGGGATGAAATAGTAAGATTAAAGCAAAATTATTAATGATTATTCCGAGTTTACGTTAATTCGATTTATATTGCTATTGGTACCGACTTTTTGAATATGGCACCAAATTTAAAGCATCTAAACATAATCAGTTATTTAACTAATATATGCCAGAACGAATTACGACGAATTGCAATTAGTTTATTTCTAATTCTCTTTGTTCCGTTGCTAGATTGCGTAGCAATGAATAAGAAATAGATATAAGAATTTACATTTATTTTTTTTTTTAGACAATTTTTTCATACATTATTTGTGAAAAAATTCAATTAGTTTATTTCCAATTGTATAGTGATAAACTGTATAGCTATGAATAATAATTATTTACAAATATAATAAACGATTTTGAAAACATTTTTACTTTAACTACACAGTGATAACAAATACAAATATATTACCTAAATAACATACATTGTATAAAGTAAGTGTATTTCTGCCATAATGATATTTAAAACATTGTGTAATTGTTAAGTATTTATTTAATGTATTTCAAAGATATATGATTTACATAGGTATCTGGTATTTGCAATAAATTATTACTTATTAAGGCGATTGTTAACTTGCCTAGCAAAAATGATGGGAAATGAGTATAATTCACGAAATTGCCATGTGCGATGTATGGCATACAACTCCGTTATGATTGTCTACAATGTCACCATAATTATCTACAAGTTATTTCAAATATTCACTGCAATCATGCTATGTTATATTTTATAAAAGAAATTTATATAATAAGTATGAACAAGCTGACATTAAATAAATACAAACAATGATTGTAGCTATTAACTATTAAATTAAAATATACTTAGTGCAGCCGTATTAGACATACTAATTTCAAGTTTATATTAACTAACTATGTAAGTTATATATTTATGTTAACTATTGTTAATTATTATACTTCAATATTAACACCGATTAAATGTAATCCACATCTACCTGAAAAAATATTCAAACTCAATTTAACAAAATAATTAAAATAATAAAATTTATTTTAAAGTATTACATAATAATTGTTTATTAATCATAGTATTTACAAAATAGAAATCAAGTTAATTAATGTTAATTATGTTAGGTGTAGGTTAAGATATTAGGATTGTTTCGGTACTAAAATATGTACTATACATATACACTCATGGACAAAATTAAGTAGACCTTGTAGAAATGTTAAAAAATTGTTTGTTTTATTACAATGTTTTAAATAATTTTTAAATTTAGAACGTCAAATATTTTTGTAGACTTGAAAAAACATTTATTTAACGTATATAATTGTGCAATAAACTTTTGATTTATAGGGATTATTAGTTAAATTAAATTAACCTTTTGTTATTTATGATACCCGTCCACTTAATTTTGTCCACGACTGTATATAACTAATATATCAAGACTCCATGTAGAGAAGATTCACATTTTTGAAAAAAATAGCAGTACCCTTCTTATCCTTTCTTCGTAAATTACTTTTTAATAAACAATGACCGACAGATAAGTTATCAGGAAACGTTACTCATGCGGATATCCTCTTTGATATATGTAAAGGTGAAGGTGATTGGAGCAAGGTCTCTTATTCAATATGCATATTTATTGTTGGAATTTTCACTCCTGATGAACTATACTTTTCAACGATTTTAATTGTTAGTTTATGAACTTCTCATGGATAACGAATATAGAATCTATTGGCGGAATTGTGTACAGCCATGTAACATCTTAAACGGCCTTGAAGATGATTTAATTATTTTTGCACCGATGTATACATAAATCTATCAGCACCATTCCTTTCATGCAGTAGAACGAAAATAAAGCTGTATATTTAAATTATGACTATGGAAAAATGTCTTGTCTTCTTAACCTTGAAATTTAGCATACCACCAACAGAAGCATTAATTATGTTACCAGTAAGTGGAAATGAACTAATTACTATTTAGTGTGTTTTATATATTTGAAACGAACTGATGAATATACTTACAGAAGCCTATAAAAAATATTCAGTGGTTTTTAAACAAAATAATTGTTTTAAACCTGTATTAACTGATTTGAACTTTCCTCAGCAGCTAGAAAAAATGATTTATCGTTTATAGTTTTGACACGGTAATTTCATAAAAATTGAAAATTACTTGACTGGAAAATTTCAAATTTATATATTCCTAAGTTCTAAATTTTTAAGTTTGAAAATAATAGATTTGTAAATTTGAAAGTTGTAAAAATCCACATATCTGAATATCCAGAAAATTTCATATTTCTATATTTCCATTTTTCTAATTTATAGAGTATGTAAATTTGGAATCTTTAACATTTGAGCATTTGAAAATTTGGAATTTTGAAAAACTGAAATGTTGGAAACTTGGAAATTTAAACAGTTTATTTTTTCATATTTCAATTATCCTATACTTTTCCTAATTATTATCAATTTTTACATTTCTAAATTTCCAAATTTATAATTCTGTAAATCTCTGAATTTCTATATTTTTTTATTAAAATACTTCTTAAATGTTTATTACCGTCCGAATAAGCAAGATGCAACATCAGTACAACTTTCATTTAATATCTATAGCTTCGCAAAAAAGGTCGAACCGTTTGGTCCAATTTTAGGAAGGATGGTTCAAATCCTTTGTTTGCTGGAGCATGTGCACAATTAATTTATACTCTGCTAAATCATTCTTTCGTCAACAGTGCAGTTGAAAATATCGTATATTTTTCTCTAGCTTGCCGAGATAAAGATTTCGGCGAAGGATGTTAAAAAGTCGGAATGTTAAAATATACAACTTTCTACTTTAAGCATCGACTGTACTGATATTCTTCTGATTTTCATACCATTGACAGAGATACATCTGATGTGCGTTCTGTCTCGGTACTACGAAATTTTAATACCGTCGTATCGTCAAATGAAACGGTAAAAGCTACAAATACAAATATTTTTAACTATTTATAAATATAAAAGAAACTTGTTAGATATTCGCCATAGAAATTTTGCCAAGAAAAGTGAGTAACGTCAACAAGGAAACAAAATTTATAACAATCTGTATACCAAATATATAACAAATGTATAACAAATTATTAATTTATAAACAATTTATTTGTTTATATGTATGAGGAAGCGAATATAAAATAGTCTTGTTAACTTAATGCTTCTGTTGTATACGGTTGAAAGACTGATAACATGGCTTAGATCTTTGATATAAGGATAAATTCGTGTCGTATATAAATAAAATCCAGTTTCTGTAAATTAGATATCCTATCTTTTAATATTTTATCGTATTATAGAGGATTAGTGTAAGATTTTGGAGCTTATTTTCAAGAGTTATTGCTGTCTTAAGAAATTACATTCATTCTTTTTATATAATTGAGTATGAGGTTGTACTAATGATATTAACAGGAAAATAAAAACGCTCGATAATGTCAAAAGTATTTAAGTTCAGTTCGTATGCCCGATTCAACAATGTATATTAGTTCTGTGATATAAGTATCGAGGCTGTAAATTTAAAGTTTGAAGAAGAATCTGATAACATCGGTAGGCAGTTAAACGTCTATGGACGAAAATATTCTGGGATCTTAATATCGTAAACAGCTGTCTATTAAATTAGCTGCAAACAGCAATACGGAGCTGAATAGGCTTCTGCCAAGTGAAACTTGAGTAGAAAATTTTTCAACGTAGAACAATATGAATGTAAAATTATACAATATTAATTCAATTATGCAATATATGGTGATAAATGAAAAAATATTGTTCATTTAAATTATTATTTTTCACAATTATAATCGTGTGTTATTAACTAATTTAATCTCAAACTCATAATTATCATAATTATAATATACTAAGTAACTTAATATAATTAGTAACTTATATAGTATAAATAAATATAAATAATTATGTTTCCGAAAAGTCTCCATAATAGTTACAATCATTAATTAAAAAATTGTTTTAATAACTAACGAATAATGATGTAAATAAATTGAATATATCGTATTGAATAATAATTTTAAATAAAAATCTCTGTAATCTCTGTTAATAAACTTTTTGCGAAACATATTAATATAAGAAATAAATTTTATTAAGTAATATCCGGTGTCACGAAAAATTAATATTTAATACTTCGAATTCATTTTATTCTCGTTACTTTTTGAAAATTTATTAAATTTAATTATGTGATTTGCCATGAACATTAAACTTAACATTTATACATATTTTTTTTTACATCTTACTATATTTAAACTTATAATAGGTATATGAGATCAAATCTGTTCATTGATAAATTTTCCACGTAATCGAACAGAATTTTTAATCTTTTTTTAACTGTATGTTAATACAACAGTTTATGAAAGACGACTTTACCGGACGTACTTATTATGACGTTGTAATTTATGATATTGAACGTTCAAGGAACAAAGGTTTGAGTAATATTCAAATATTTTGTAAAAATTCCACACACTGTGAAAAAATAAACTGATGCATACGTTATCTCTAATGTTTAATTTGAATCTGACACGAAGAATGCTTAATCTATTTTACGTGTTATCGCGATACATTTATGATACCTCTATTCAGTTTCCTTGATGGAAACTGAACATTCTTCGAAACCACGAGGAACATTCTACGTTGTATTTCAGCACAAATGTACACCTATGAAATTTCATTAAGAGTGTACATACTTCTGTAACATGTTAAAAATTTCGCTTAAAAGTATACGGTAAGTTTTTTTTTCAGTTTTAATCTATAACAATATAATTTACTTTGCTCGAATAAGATCGAAACGCTAATTAAATTCACGAATATATTTTATTTAAATTAGTCGAAATAATATATGATAAATAACACTTATTGGAACATGATTCCCTAAGAAAAATGAGTAAACTGTATTTGTGAAATTTGTTTTTGGCGCGCAATGTTAGAATCGAACGAGAAATCGAGAGTTCGAATGCACTCGACGTGTTGCAGTGCGAGCAGTCGCAAAGTGTCTGCCATCTGAGGAAGGGTGGCGATATATTTGTTCATTGCACCAGTTAATCTATATGTATTTTTTTTATTAGTTCGTGATATTAATAGCAGAGTATTCAGATTCCCTGAATACCGTGATTTGAAAAATCGGCGAACTCTCACGAGTGGATACACTAAAGAGGACAAAGCCCATATACGAAGATGTGTGGCGGCTTTACGTGCTCCAAAAACGCATTGACAGCCTTAAACATCCTTTATATTGTAAGCTGAACTTCCAGAAATAGGGTTGCTTGCGCACTTTGAACAAAAACCTTTGACTTTAACTGTATTTTCATTATTAAGATATTATTCATTTTATATTCTCGATTAAATAAATATTATATTTTATCTTATCTAGTATGGATATTGTAATATTATTATGAATGATAATAATCTATTAATTAAAATAATCTGGAAAAATGGGACAATTTATATTATCTGAGAAGTTGTTACCTCACAATAGGACAATCTAAGTTATTTATATAAAATTTGTACTTTTTTATGAATATTTATTAAAAAATATAAATTTAGGAATGATATTTATATTAATTTTCAACATACTCTTTGGGACATAAATAGAAATATTAAAATGTATCTGAACATTTCAGGTTGTTGCATTTATTTTAATCGGTGTAGCTGTTTATGGAAGAGCTTCGGCTTTAGTTACAAATCTTCCAATTATTGGAGGAATTTTAGCATGTGGTGTAATCCTAATTCTCATTTCTATACTTGGCCTCATTGGTGCTGTTAAACACCATCAAGTTCTACTGTTCTTTGTATCCTTTTATGATTCAAAATGAATGTAGAATACCTTTCATTCAACTATATGTGTATTATGTATTTAATAATATGAAATGTTATTTTCATACCTTCATATTTTCTTTCAGTTTTGTTAACATTATTTGTGCTTTATAAGTTTATGCATTTATAGCATTTAAAATAAATCAAATTAATCTTAAATTAATCTTCAAAGTCATTAAAAGAATACTAAATTTATTAATTTCATTTATCTACAACTAAAATTATGCTTAGTACTTGATCCATTTATGTGCATTTTATGTATCCATTTCAGGAATTCTTAAAATAATTTCATTTTATAAAATTTATTGTTTATTCTATTGTAATGCCAAATATTTAATAAATAAAAAACTTATATATAGCAAAAATCATTACGAAACAGTAAGTACAATAATTTTAGAATTAGAATTAACATGTAATTTAATATTAGTCAATCAAAAGAATTTTTACAAGTATTAGTAATATGTCTTTTATACAAGAATTTAAAAATATTAATTAATGAAAATTGAATAATACATTTCTAATATGATCCTTAATATTACTGAACAGTACATGCTTATTCTGTTCCTCTTGTTTTTGATTCAATTTAGCATTGCTTGTGCTTGTCTTGCTGTTAATACCAAACAACAAGAACAATTAGCAGAACAGGTAATATTAATTTTAATAACATTACTACTATTGTTAACATCATTATGGACATCAAATATTGTGATTTTAGGGTTGGAGACGTGTTGGGGATGATTTGAAAGAGAAGGTTGAGACAACTTTCAATTGTTGTGGATTTAATGATACTGTTAGTGCAGTCTTAGAAGATAAAAAGCTAGTGTCTTGCAAAAGTGTAAGTGCATTCCAATCCTGTATTTACATTTTATGTACATATAGGATATATGATTTATCAAAAATCAGAATACACGTAGGAAGATAAAACCAAAATATAGAATGACATTTTTTTTAAGATTTTCTTTTCAATCAAATTGACATGAAATTTAATTACTGTATGTTTTATTGACTCATAACAAAAGTTGGTGTAACAAGTATTACACATAGCTAGTATATTTGTATTTATGAATAATATTGTAGCATGATATAAATTAGATGAATACAGAAAATTTCAAATTACTGAAAATATTCCTCTATTTGCTGCATATAAATTGTTGATCAATGAAATAAATTAAATACTACCTTGTATATATAGAAATAATGTTCTGAATCAAAATATTCACTTGTACTATGCTTTTTAGTACCAGGTATAGACCATATTTTCTAATTTTATATTTCTGTATTTCAGAAGCTTTGTTGTCAATATCCTACTGATACTGATTGTGAATGTGCATCATGTATGCAGAAACTACAATCTACAATTGATTATGCTTTTAAATTGTGTGGAAGTATAGGATTATTCTTCAGCTTTACAGAGGTAAATGTTATGAATCTTTTTCTACCATATAGCATTATTTTTAAGAATAAAAATTTATTTACTTTTAAAGAGCAATGTGAAAATTTGATGCTGCTTAAGATATATATTACACCTGTCCACTGTTTCTTTGTTGCAATGAACAGTGTTACTTAGCAGATGTTAACTTGTATACCCATTACAGTTCGTTGGTGTTTGGTTGACCGTGCGGTACAGGAACCAGAAAGATCCACGAGCTAATCCTAGTGCTTTCCTATAGTCTAACACCATCGCTATATCCTCTGTCACCTCATATGATCCTTCTAATAGATGGTGGGTGCTTACATGTTGTGATTTCAACTATATATGTTATCATATTGATACCTATAAATACATTTTTTATATCGCTCACATATTGTATGTATAACAGGTTTCACTGTAATTCACTAGTTTATTAATTAAAACATAAGAATTACTGATTTGGTGTAAATTAAGTATTTACACTTTTTCAGGTGATTGCTGCTTTCTTGGCAAGACGTTACAGAAATCAATTAAATCCACATCAAAAAGCTGTTTTTTCTTAGCATAATTATTTTTATTGAGATAATTCATACATTTTACACATAAAAAGTTTTTATTAATACAGAAATGCTAATAGCTAAGAATATGAATGTATGTCCCAACTTGAATTATTTTGGTTCATGCTTAGAAACATTTGATTAGTTAGGAACCAAATAATTAATTTTCATTTCACAGTACAAACATCACATTGCATATAATACAATTCTCAAGGAACTGTTTGTCTTTCACTGCAGTTTACAATGCTCAACAAGAAAAAGATAGAATGCATTTGAAAAGTGGACAGTCATAGGTTTTAGAACGCATTAGACAAACGATAGTTAAAATGTGTGCTCTAGTCATCCATTTAGAACAATTGTACTAAGCCTCAATGCGCCTTGTAGTTTAATACTTAGATACATTTGCGCAAGCGCGTTTCTACAAAGTTCTTTTCTATTTATCAACAATTTTTTTTAAATATGACCTATTATCCTTTACTAGCAATTATTTTTTGCTAAAAGATTATACTTTCTAAGTAGTGATTGTAAATGTTTGGAAAATATGAGATCATTTATTCATTAATTTTGTCTTCTATAACAATTCTTCTATATTCTAAATTGTAACAATATTTAATCTAAATGTATTGGTACTTTTTGAAAATGTTTCAATATAAAGTACATATGGTACATGTATTTTTAAAACAGATTTCCTTCTATTAAACTTCAATCAAACAAATGTCCATCAAATTATTTTTAAACGAATTGTTTTAATCAAAGAAAGAATAACTTCATGAAGAATAAGAAGATTAGAAGTATTTCGCTATTGAATCAAATATATTAATGCAGAAAAAAAAGATTCAGATATGGCGTGATAATTAAGACAAGACTCCTTCGTCTTGAGATATTATCATAATACTGCCATATACATATATTGCAATGACATAATCACCGCCAAGTTTGAATTTATAATTTGCTTCCTGTAATTTGTATTATTATTTGCTTCCTGTAACTTATATTATTTTTTGTAATATGAGTTTAGTAGATTGTGTATTTAAATTTGATGTAAAGTACGTTAAAATATAATTCTACCGAATCGTTTAAATAATTCAATAATATTCTATAATAACATATAATAATGTAATATTTTAATAGTTATACTTCCGGAACATATTAAGGAGCTCATTACTTTCAATTTGTTTAAATTTGAAGTACAAAAAATGCATAATTATACTTCATGCTTGGAATACATATTACAAATATATCATAAAATAAGAATTTGAATTTGGTGCACTGATATTGCACTGTTATGCACTCAACATTATTACTTTCTTTTGTTATTTAAAGCTTTTATTATGTTTGATATCAGTTCAATAATGATATACAATAATTGTCTTTACATTAATCATTTTTCTTTTATTTTATTGTATATCTAGTTTAACCCCCTTAATGCGAACTCTCGGAAGATATGAAAAAAATATAACATCTTTTATGCTAAATCAAACAATACTTATATTAAGTTGGTGCGTGTGAAGTGCCCTCCTAAGTTTTAAATTTCCTGAGATAATTTATTAATCAGTTCTTATAAATCAGACATGTGTATTAACTACCAATAATATTTATTATGAACTATTTAAAAATGATTATTTGTAACTATGGATAATCACTTTCAATCTATTTCTCTTAATGAATATGATTTTAGTAACAATACAGTGAAAACCACTTTTGAAGCACTTTTGTTATTCATGAAAGCTATGAAACCATAAAAACTGTTACACACTGTCTTACGAAATTTAATCGTGGATATCATTCTTTAAACAGTATTTGAAGAATTCTGTGACAATATAATAACAAAGTTGATCAGTTGAAAGAAATGTAATGAATAATGTAGAGTTTATTATCATTACATGTACCTTATTTTTAGCAGAAAATAATATGTATTGTAAAAAGAAACAACATTTTATATGCACCAATTTGATAACTGAAATTTGCAAGCAAAATTATTAAATCGAACAACATTATTAGCTATGAGATTTGAGCAGTTTCCAATGTTCATTATGAAAGTTTGATGAATATGCCATAAAAATATACAGTATGTATTCATGCAATATAACATGCAATAAGGGGTTAATAAAGATACATTACTATAACATTCCAATCTTTACATACTTTTATCTTTATCAAAAATACCTATTATAAACACTTGGTAAAAAACATATTTATAATTCACGATATACTTACGCATATTATGCAACACATTGAAAGAAATATAATATGTTATGTATTGTAAGCCAAGAGAGTGATTTAATAACATAATAACAAATTTAATAACATAATTTCGCACGTGAATTATTTTCAAAATTAGAGAAAGAATTTAAACAATTGTACTCTGTAACAAGAATATATCAATGTTTTTACTTTTTATCCGATCAGAGTTATAAATATATCAAGAATAACATTGATTACAGTGATAAAAATGAAATACAAATTAAGATAAATATTGAAAATGTAATAATTGCGTGTTTTAATACATAACATATTAATACATTCCTATATGTATATAAGCATAATCAATGAATATCTGCATATTATTAAACAGATATATTTCAAGTGATTAAGCAATAGACAAAAGTATTTCTTTTAAAATAGATTAAATTTACACTTAATATAGTGTAAATGCATTAATTAAAAAAGTAAAAAATTGAAGATTATTGACAGTTTCAGTATGGTAATCACTTTATATTTCAATTCTAAACGTGAAAAGCGGTAGCGCTTTTAAATCGCCTTTTTATCATTCCATTTAACTATTTTAAAATTTGAGACATTTATGAATGTTTGTTGCATTATTTTAGATTAATGTTTCACGCGTTATTTTGTATCATTCATGTTATAATTATAAATATATTATTATTCTGTGAGTATGTAACATTTTTTTCTTTGAATAAATACATATAATATATCGCATAGTGATATTGCTTTGTTCAATTTGTATTCTTAATTATTGTTCCAAAACATAACACCTCTCAGTACTAAAATTCTATAAACTGATTTGTTTTTTTCGAATAATTGTAACTATTATATCATAATTTATAATCTCTCTTGCGTACACATCTTAATAATTCGAGCATTACACAGATTTTTATGAGAATGTATATGTTCGACTTTACAATCTTTCTTCAAAGAATAATACAACAGTCGTCAATACAAAATTTCTAATAATGAACATTATTTTGTTTGGAATAAAAGATGTATTCTACCTAAAAAAACGATGTATAAAAAATACACAGCATAGTGTTAAGATATTTACATAAGATTATTATTATATTTGCATAAAAAATGCAACATAAACAAACTCAAAATATTGAACCGAATAAATAATGTTCATTTGAAAATTTATATAAATTCATTTTATCTTTCCTTTTGTATAACGAAGAAATAACAAATTGATAACTAATCGAACATTGCTTAGAATTTTATTTATTTAATTTTATATAGAAATGTAAACATTCATTGACAATATGTATTGATCGTGAAGTTGAAAATTTAAGATCTGGAGATAAACAAATGGAATGTTTTTAAATCAGCAAATTTCGATAGAATTGATAATCCAGAAATATCTATAGAATTTGGGAACTGTCAAATTTTAGGATTTTTGAAATTTTAAGATTTGGAAATTTATAACTTTAGGCATTTGGAGATTAAAAAATTATAAATTAAGAAACTGAAAATTTCGGAATTAAAAAATTTATAAATTTAGGGATTTGGAAATTTGAAACTTTAGAAACTTATAAATTAAAAAATTTGGAAATTTGAGAATTTGGGATTAGGAATTTTTATGACTAAAAATTTGGTAAATTTGAAATTTGGAAGTTTTTAAGTATAGGAATTTGAGATTTGGAAACTTGATAATATGAAAACTTGGAGTGTGGTAACTTGCAAATTTGAAAATAAAAAAATTCATAATTGCGTTATAATAAAAATAAATTACATTTATTTGTAATAATTTATAGTTTAACGAATCTTGTAATGATATTAATATAGTGATTAGTTGAATGTTACCGGGTTCGTTCACCTGTTACGTCGTCGATGATTTAATAAAGCGATCAATCGTTCAGTTCCATCGATTTCTCGAATCGATTATTCTAAACTCTTTTAATAAAAATGGCTACTATGAAATGCGCATGTCAAGCGGTTTTTCGGTGTTGATAAACAAAGAAATTTAGTCAAACGGGTGCTCAAGTTGTTTATTAACCGTCGGCATCGATTGTCGGCGTTTCGTCGACTCGCAGTTACAAACAATTTCGGGACGGTGATATAAGATTGACAGCTACAACGGAGTGTCAAAACCAAAACGACAACGTCGAACGTGACGTTGAGGTTATGGACAACTTCGTCAAGATCGAAAAAATTGGGGAAGGAACTTATGGGGTGGTTTACAAAGCGAAAGATAAGTTAACTGGAAAACTAGTGGCACTTAAAAAAATTCGTCTTGAAACGTACGTCGTTTGTAATATTTATATATAAAAATTTTTTATTTTTTGAATGCTCATACTAGGTGATGTCGTTTATATTTTATATTAACCAAAAAATGGGCATACATTGCGTGTAATAATAATTTAAACTTGTTAGAATTAGAGCGAAAACGCTTAAGCGTACCTTACAATGTATTACATATGTAGCGATATGTGTTTTCGATATTTTTTATGAAATATGATTCAGCTTTATTATTACTTTATTTATATATGTAGATACAGAAATATAAAAAATATTTTTTTTTTAATAGAAGTTTCTGACTGTGTATGTAATAATATAAATTTATACATCTTCAACGTAAATTTTATTGTATTCTGAATATTATTACTTGTATAGGTGTAATATGTATATCTTGCATTCAATAGATATGATCGATTTTTATTAATATTATGTTATGAACAATTTTTTATTTTATTAACAAGTAAATTATATTGTTTTCTACTTTTGAATGATACAAATATTAAGTGTTTTATATACTTTTAACAATAGTTATTCGATTAAATAACACATTATATTACACACTTTTTTAAAAATATTATATTAAAATAATTCTATATATTTCATTAGGTATTTAATATATTATCCTTTTAAAAACTAATATTCTATTTAATCTATAAATATCTAAATAATTTGCATGTTTCTAGGGTTACTGGATCATTCCTTTATAATTGTTTTTTGTCTTTAACCATGTAAATAACTTTTCAAGATAAATATAATTCATTGAGCTTGTGCTTCTTATGCATTGCTAACACATCTGCTAACTTACACATTGGGGTCAGCTGAATCTGCAGGGGCCACGTTACATTAAATTTTCGTAGCACCACATTATTCAGCTTGTCCCATTGTGTTATGCTCGCCTGGTTTTTAAGTTACAATCTTTTAATTAATTCATCAAATATACAAACAGGATTTTCCCTATGTGCTTATTTTTTAAAGTTAATTGTTTTATTTAGTCAAAGTTCATCAAATGTATGAATCATGTGGCTTAATGGAAATTAAATATTGTCTTTGTTAATGGTTTTATCTGTAAATAAAAACACAATATATTTATTTAAATGGCAGAATAATTTAGTACTCAAGTTTGTTATCATTTGTTAATCCATGTGAGTAATGTAGCAATATTAATTTGTATCAGGGAAAGTGAGGGTGTTCCATCCACTGCTATTCGAGAAATATCATTATTACGGGAACTTATACATCCAAATATTGTACAGTTATTTGATGTAGTAGATGGTGACAATCATCTCTATCTTGTTTTTGAATTCTTGCAACAAGATTTAAAAAAATTATTAGATTCTGTTAAAGGAGGATTAGACCAAGCTCTTGTAAAGGTATTGCTCTTAAATGTTAAAACTGAAAATAGGTGTATGCATTGTTCAAAGACTAGTCTGTTATGTTTACAGAGTTATCTATATCAATTATTGAAAGCAATTTCATTCTGCCATCTTCGTTGCATTTTACACAGAGATCTAAAACCACAGAATCTGTTAATAGATCGGGAGGGTCATATAAAATTGGCAGATTTTGGTTTAGCCAGAACATTTGGTGTTCCTGTTCGTACATATACACATGAAATAGTAACATTATGGTATAGAGCACCAGAAATTCTTTTAGGAACCAAATTTTATTCTAATGCTGTGGATGTTTGGAGTCTTGGTTGTATATTTGCAGAGATGGTATGTGAACTAAAACATTTGTTAAATACTACTTTCATGCGAAAGAAATAATTGTAGATCACAATCTAATTAATAAATAATTTTAATTTTTTAAAATAGTAATATTATTTTCATAGGCAACCAGAAGAGCTTTGTTCCCAGGTGATTCAGAAATAGATCAACTCTTCAGGATATTTCGTACATTAGGTACACCCGATGAGAGCATTTGGCCAGGAGTGTCTCAGTTACGTGATTACACGTCAATGTTTCCAAGGTGGGAACCCCGATGTTTAGATGAAGTTGTACCTTCCTTTGATTCTGATGCCAAAGACTTACTTTTGGTAAGAATGATACTTCATAGAGAAATAATTGATATTTAGTTTTTCTTTATTACAGCAATTTTTATTAACTTGTGGTTTCTGTTTTAACAGAAACTCCTGACTTATGATCCCAGTCAAAGGATAACAGCAAAGAAAGGATTAAGTCATCCTTATTTTAATGGAGTTACGTTAGTTCCACCACCACTGCCAAAGAAAAATTGATATAGATAAATAGGGTAAGTCACAAAATATGTCCTTCGAAGTATTTCTGTTTTGAATAGCATGAAAAAACTGAAAATATAAACTCAGTAATCATTTCATGATTCACATACAATTACAATGGTTTAACTGAAGATATAAGTGTGAAGAATACTTCGTGCTTTTTGATTACTTTTTCTCAAAATTGACCACATTTTATTATAACATATGTGTTTAATTATATATTTAAATCTTATTATGATAAAATAATTATTTCAATTAAGAAAATAATTAATCAAAGTGTTTATCATATTTAAATTTTCAATTGAACCAGTGGAACTTAAAATAGTATAACATATTATAAATTATTTGAGTCAATAAAATCTAATATAAAAGCAGAAATATTTCAGGTGAACAGAGTTTGTGACTTGCTCTGTATTATCCTTTAATTTATCTTGTTCCATAGTACTTTTTTCACAACAACACAAACTGCCAATAATATAATTATTACAGTCAAACACTTTTGGAATTTCTTAGTAAAACGTACTTCCAATTTTAACTCATTGAAAATGTATATGCAATAAAGATATATTTTGCTATGTACATCAAGAACTATCTATGTACTGTTATTACCTTAGAAATGTTTTAAATATTTTTAATAACTATTACTATTCCGTATCTCAAATGTAGTATGTTCGTGGTTCTCTTAGATTTTTTATAGTTTTGATCTCAGTTTGAATGGAAATATGATTAAGTAATTGCAAAGGTCACAATTGGAAATAATACTTTTCAGTATTTTGCATTATAATTAACAAAACTGTATTTTGTGATGTTATCATAATGTTAAACTCGTTTTATACATAATAATATATTTGGTATACGTGTACAGACATAATTGAAATAACAACACTTTTGATCTGAACAGATTGTTCGCAAGATATTTCATACATTGCATAGGAAAAACAAGTGACAAATTAGCGAATTGTTTTCAACGCAAATCATTTGTTTACAAAATTTGTATAACTAATTTTATTTAATCCATTTAGCAGAATTTTATAATGAGATATACTTTTTTGTATACTTCGTTCAATACTTTTATCTTTTTTTTATAGATAATTTACAATTTACGAAGCATCGTGTACATGAAATTATGTATTTATTGAATAAATTATAAACTACAAAATTTCTCTGACTCTCAACCTTCTTAAAAATGTCATCTTTGAGGTAAAAGATGCGAGGTTGCGACGGAATGAATTTCGTTAGAAAGAAATTGGCTTGCAAATGCTTCAAGCCATTACTTTCTTCGCATTATTCGGCGTTTTAATTAATCCTTCTGTCATTTACAGTTATATGAAGCTCTACATTCATCAATACAATATAAAATTAATACCGATAATGTGCAGACTATTTAACTCAATTTTACACTTATCTCAATTGTTTCTATAAATGCATACTATGTAGGAAAAAAAATTGGTTTAGAAATAAAATTTTTTACATTTTTATTAATATCAATTTCGTATTAAAGAATATATGTGAAAATCTAATATAGACTGGTTTAGTTCTCACTTAACGGACCCCAGGTCCAAGAAAAAAATGTTGTTAACAAGAGATACACATGCAATTAGTATTAAAGTATGTAGTAAACAAATTAGTTTCTATGCTTGAAAATAATATAATTCTATTTGCATTAGTGTTAAAAGAAGACTAATTATCATTTATCTAATCGTTGTATTTTTTTCTTTGCTTTCTCATATATTTATTTAGTATAATATTTAAAAAGAAAAAAGAAAAACGTATGGAGGATATGTTGATCCCGTGACCCTTCAATGCGGTTTTCTTTTATGAGACTTGATTTTTTATCCTAGTTGTTTCAAATGTTTGATAAAATTCGAAATAAATCATTAAATTTACATATGTTAAAACATGCACGGACTATAAAAAAAAACTGAATTCTAAATATTTATATCTAAAAATAGTAATTACATATCTGACAAAAGTGAAAATAATGGTCTCTATTGAAACTTAAAAATAGATTCTTTCTAAAGCAATAATGCTGTGCAATTACTCAATAAATAAGATCTAATGAATTAAGTAATTTATAATAATTTACAATTATCGATAAGTGATAAAGTTACATAATTTTACTTATATATAAAAACATAATTTTCTCCCTAGCTTCTAGAAAAAATATTTTCAATTATAATATCGGTGGTGTGCTTGTATATTTGTAGAAAATGAAATAATTTGTGCTGTAGATTATGTTATGTCAATGTAGTCCCCAAGGCCAAGTCACAATTTATCATAGGGGACCAATAAGTATATCCGCACATATTGTTTGTGAAATGTTTTTAGTGCAATTAATTAGCAATATTAAAAGCTGATAATGAGTAAACATATTATAAGGTAACTAAATATAATAGTGAAAATACGGTTATTACATTTGGATTGAATGATATTAACTTATGAGAAAATTTTGTTGTTCAGATTTGTCTTAAATGTTACATAATATAACCGATTTCTGCAAAAACAAATGTAAAAAATTACAGCATAAACTAAACAATAAGAAGCTCGTTTGCAAACTATTAAAGTTCTTGACGGTATGATGCCAGTTGTGCTAACCTAAATGTCATGAATCTAATTTTCAAATATTCAGATCTTTGTATTAAAAAAATACAATTTTATTTTTAGATTCACAAATTAAAAGATTTTCAAATCTTAATATTTTTAGGTCTTTAAATTCGTTAATTCTCAAAAGCTTAATGATAACTATTTCTAAACTTTTCGGTCCTCTTAGAAATAATTCAAAGCTTGGGCCAATGAGTGCAACAAACACTGTGCGCTTTTGTTATTAGTACAAAACTGTTTCGCAAATTGGTATATAGAAAAAAACATATGTATTTAGTAATACACTGCTAAATAATGGTCGTGGATGTATATATGTATAGATATTATGAAGGTAAGGCACATAATTTATAATCAAAGGAGCCACGATATCATTTCAACTTCATACTAAAATTATCATGTTTACACGTTCATGACAAATTGACGTAATTTTTGAGTCCCAAAATGTTAAATAACAGAATGAGTTGATGTAATAAAATAATTGATCAAAACACTAAACATTCCAGATCTACTCGTTAGGTTTATACAAGTTTTACTAGTAGGTTTCACTTAAGTTAAAAAAACACTATCATTCGAAATTACCCTTTCACTTTGACCAATTACCCTCGCATGTCATTCGGAGGACTTCTTTTCAGACACACATACTTGTACCACGACCGAGTGTTTACTATAATATTTTAACCACCCTGAATTTACTTCGCTGAAAATCGTCCTGAAAAAAACTTAAATATTCTAACCGTTACTATAATAAGATAATAGTATTTTGTGTGTCAAATTGACCCGAAGTCCGCTGTGTGTGTATCAAGTGCTACTCTGCAACCGCTAAGCGATCATTTTCCCACTTAATTAATGTGCAACGCTCAGTTTTGGTAAACTCAGCTTAGAATGCGTTTCGGGGGTTGAAATAGGCTCCTGTGTCGTGGGAGAAGCTGCCAATTTTGGAAGTCGCAATTCGTTTGCAGACGATTTCCTAGAGGAACGAGGGGATGCAGTATCTGGACTACTTAATTGCGGGCTGTTAGGAGAACGCGGAGAAACAGGCGATTTTGTTGCTCTGTCCTCTGCACTTTTTAATCGAGGAGTATTAGAAGAACGTGAAGTAGCAGATGATCTTGCTGTTTTGTCTCCCGATCTCTCCGACTGAGGATTATTTGGAGAATGAGGAGGTACAGGCGATTTTACTACTGTATCTCCTGCACTTTTTACTCGAGGAGTATCAAAAGAACGTGAAGTATCTGCTGATTTTGCTGGTTTATTTTCTGGATTCTCTACTTGAGGATTGTTTGGAGAATGTGGAGGTACAGGTGATGTTGCGATTTTATCTTCTGCACTCTTTAATCGAGGAGTTTTAGGGGAACGCGGAGTACCAGGTGATTTTATTGTTTTACCTTCTGGACTTTCTACTTGAGGATTATTTGGAGAATGTGGAGGTACAGGTGATGTTGCAATTTTATCTTCTGCACTTTTTAATCGAGGTATTTTAGGGGAATGCGGAGTACCAGGTGATTTTATTGTTTTACCTTCTGGACTCTCTACTTGAGGATTATTTGGAGAATGTGGAGGTACAGGTGATATTGCAATTTTATCTTCTGCACTTTTTAATCGAGGAGTTTTAGGGGAACGCGGAGTACCAGGTGATTTTGCTACTTTGTCACCGGGAGTCTTTGATTGAGGAGAATGTGGAGGTACCGGCGATTTTGCTGTTTTGGCTTCTGGACTTTTTAGTTGTGGAGAATGTGAAGGGACAGGCGACTTTTCTGTTTTGTCCTCTCGATCTTTCATATGGAGACTGTTAGGAGAACGTACAGCGCTGGGTGATTTTTCTGTTCTATCCACTGAACTTTTTAATTGAGGACTGTTAGGAGAAGGTTGAGTACCGGGTAATTTTGCTGTATTTCTATCCTCCACATTTGAACTTTTCTTGTTCATTCCCGCTTCTGTTTCCGGAGAGGTCACATTTTTTCTAGATCCTGCTGCTTCTGGTGATTTTGCTAAACCGCTTCTGATTGCTCTAGGCGTCACTATGGCGGACGACGATGATAGGTTCTGGGCCTTTGTTGGAGTACTTGGTGGTGGCTGTGGTAAGTCATTCTTCGCTTGTTCAGTAGAATTGATCTCTTCGTCGTTTTCAACCTGTGAAATACAAATCCACGATGATATACGAATTATATAGAACTTTCTTCTCTATTTAACAATATTTATGTAATTACAGTCAATCTACTAACATATGGGGCGATTATTGAGAAGAATACGAGCATGCCTTTTAATTTTTAATCAGGCATGTTGAAAATCGTTTTTAAATCTTTTGTTATAGATGACATATATTCTTTGACAAAAATTAAGTAATAATTGTTAAAGATATGTAATCTTAAATTATAACAAAGATATCAATATTTTTTGAAAGCATCAAATTATTATTGCTATCGAAGAAATTAAAAATCAAATTTTAGTGATTATTTTTGGACTTATAAAGCTCCCTTTATATAACTTTTTTTTATAAATTATTAGTCTTCAACGAAGAATTATCGTACAGATACATGCACGCTATTTTAGTTCGGGTAATCTGAAGGAAATAAGCAAATAACGGAATTAAAGTTTCGTAAGTAGTATAAGTAAATAATTCCTACTCCACACTGAAGAACATTATTACATATGTATATCATATGTGTTATAGAGTTTTAATTCTATAAAAGGCACTCATATTATATTTATACATATGGATTGCATTTAACAATTATTTTATGTATTAAATATATTTGGTAGACTAAGTGATTATTTGCACTGTGCATTATGAAAGAAATAAAATATAATTATGTCACAATTATATCACCAAAATTGTATGTGACATATAAACAAATGTGTAAGTTATTATACTTCCTTTTAATGTGTTTTTGAACAAAAGTATAGTGGTAAAAAATGTAGTTTCGAATTATGAATATAAAAAAGTATTCTTTCAAAAATAATCCCACATATGTATATTATGAATGGATAGTATAATACATTTTTTTGCGAATATACTAAAATGTATTATTGTACAATGTACATGTTCCCAAAATAATAATAGCAATATTTTTGATATTATACATATTATTCTTCAGTCTAAATGTTAAATATCTCATTTAATACGTTTGGAACATTTTATAATAAGTTATTAGGACTAAAAAATTGTTGATTACTTTATTAAGTATTAATCAATCAAATTATACTTCATTAAAAAGTAATTAATGATCGATTAAATATAATTAAGAATTAAACATTAACCGTTAATTGCATGATAATAATCTTGAATTATGAATTAAATTCTAATTATGATTTTAGAGAAATTTTAATTACAGATTAAAATTAATTTTTATTCGTATGAATACTCTATAAACAGTTACATTCAATATATAATTAAACGTAATTCAATTAGAATCAAATGTTTAATTATAATCGGAAGTTTGTTCATGATTGAAAAGTTGTGATAAATGGAAAAGTTTTCGATTAAAAATAATTTGGAATTTTTAATTTGGCAAATTTGAATGAAGTATTGACTTTGAATTTTCACCTAGAAAATCAAATTAAAATTTTTAATTAGAAAGTCATCTCAATCCAAATTTCCATTTCCATCCACTTAAATTTTCAATTAAAAGCTCATTCAATGAAATTTAAATTTTCAATTAAAAAGTCATTCAACTGAATTTCAATTTTTGATGACGAAATCATTCAGTTTTAATTTAAAATTGTTATATTTGTCATTCAATTGTAATTGAATTCCCAATTAAAGAATATTTACTTATTTTTTAATTAAGTTAATTACTTTTAGTAATTAATTAATCGTCAATTAAATTAAGGGTTTATTTAAATATTTGAAATTCTGTATGTTACTTACTTTTGTGTGGTAAATACATAAACGGCCACAATCAATTTACAGTGAATCAGAAAACCAAAATACATATTTCGGAAATAATACAATATTTTAATCAAAGTTCTAACTCATTAATAGTTGTCTACTGATTCTACTTTTTCCTATAAAAACGGAAAAGTAAAAGTTTCACAATATCATTCTACTTATTACAAAAGGTGAGAATAACTTTACATGTTGAAGTACTTAATGCAAATGTATAATTTGTTGTTTAATAAATTTACAAAAATCGCGTAACAAATGATTCTCTAACAGGAATTTTTCTGTTCCATTGAATTTAAAAATTTGTCCATTTTTTACCATTATACTTCAATCCACATATTTTCAAAGAGTAACAAAATGCTATATGTTTCACACATTTGATATGGATTATCGGTTAAGTGTTATTCTTTATTACAATAAATTATAAATTGTGCGGAGACTGACCTTGATTTAACGTGGCGGTGATTAGCAGCGATGCTTCTGTGTCCACCGAGTGTGATTTGTGAAGGTGAAGTACACGCTGTGCTTATTAATCCACGCAACTGAAGAAAATTTACTAAACGTATCTACTGTTTCAAGGAGATTAGAGTTAAAGTGGGATTCGTATTTGTTTAGAACTTTAGCATTAGCTGTTCTAACTAAATCTACCATTAATGTGTGCTGTCAAATTAACGATTCGTGTGCCAAACTACACGTTGTTTATTTAAAAACAAAAATGGCGATAATAAAATTGTGCATCGGAGTGACGTCAATCGAAAAATAAAAGATCGATAGAACGTTTATACAGGGTATCCCACAATTATGGTACGAGTCGGAAAGGGGTGGTAGGTAAGGCTATTCTGAAAAACTTTTTCCTTTGTAAAAATATTGAATGACGCTTCATTTTCAAATTATTAAGGAAAAACACCGACCAATGAGAGCGCGAGGAGGCAGAAGTGTAGGCCCGAGTTTTAATTGGCCGTGGTCACGATCCAACACACGGCGCGCGCGATTCTCGCGTTCTGATTGGTCGGTGTTTTTCCTTAATAATTTAAAAATGAAGCCTTATCCGATATTTTTGCAAAGGAAAAAGTTGTTCAGAGTAGCCCCACCTACGACCTCTTCTCGGCTTGTACCATAATTGTGGGACACCCTGTATAATAAATATTGCACAGCTTATTTGTTTTCCATTTTAGAAAACAAATACGACTATGTTTGTTGTACCCCGTGGAAATAATGTGTTCCGAAGTGCTTGTAATAAAGTATAATCCATAAATAATATTCTATTTGTTTGATAACGTTAATATAAGAATGCACTTTATATTATACATCTTATAATATTCATTCTCTTTTTATGTTAACACTTTGTGCATGATGTGTTTTGTTTAGCTTATTTCAATTCTTTTTTCAGTTCGAAATATCGTGTTCGGATTATAGTACATTTCTTTGTTCGGTATCCTAATATTTTTAAGGACTTTATGCTCGTGCAACCGTTCCGCATAACTTATTTACCCATTGCACCTAAGAGGATAATAAAAATCCATTTTCTGTGTGTGTTACTATGTTTGTGCTGTCGTTTCTTTCCTTACTTTATAGTAACAGCGTCTTCGTTACTGTTACAAATAAAATTATCTTCTTCTCAAAATAAAATAACTTCATTCGATACTCTAATTTTTCCACATTTTGATATCCTTTGTATATGTTTTTCCATATACTTACATTTTGTTTATAACGGACAGTGCAATTTATGATTTGTATTGCTCAGATAACACTGTACAACAAATTTTGATTTTTTCGTTTTATATCAACTGCCACTATGAAATTCTTATAGATTTTTGCGAGCTGAATACGAATCTGAAATCCGTTTTTCTCTGATACGTACAGTTTTTTAGAAAATTAATGTTAAAAAAATTGCAAATTTTCAACTTTGGGAATTTTTTGTCCTTTTACTATAGCAGCTATTCAATGGCTTCTTGCACGAGAGAAATCTGTGAACTTTCCCGAATAAAACGATATAAATTGTTATTACATTGTAAACATTTAAATATGTCTAAACAACGATTGAGTACCACTAACAGCGACGCATGTTTTGTTGAACTATTTTCCTTATAAAATGTAAACGAATGCGATTTTTTAACTTCGCTCGATGCTTTCGGCAGTAAAAATGTCTGCTCTATCACGTGCTATGGTTAGATTTTCACCCAGACCCACAGTTTTTTAAATGAATTTAAAAATATCAGCAAAAATTGGTGCATTTTTGGGGTCTTTTTTACTTTGATCGTTGTTTAAACATATTTAAATGTTTACAATGTAATAACAATTTATATAGTTGTATTCTGGTAAGTTCACAGATTTCTCTCGTGATATTTCTATTTCTCTCAAAACACAAAAAATTCCCAAAGTTGAAAATTTGCAATTTTTTTTAACATTAATTTTCTAAAAAACTGTACGTACCAGAGAAAAACGGATTTCAGATTCGTATTCAGCTCGCAAAAATCTATAAGAATTTCATAGTGGCAGTTGATTTAAATTTTGGCTGTTGTACAGTGTAATTCGTGAGTACTTCTTTACGCTATTACTGAATGAAAGTACTGATAAATAAACTGTATCGTTTATTTTCCCTTCGAAAAATTCCATTAAACATTATCTTTAACCACGGATTTACGGAACCCGTCAAAATGATGGATCTTCAATTTCTTATTTTAAATCACGAAAATTGCGAAAAAGCGTTTGTCCAAATGCAAGTTATCCTTCGTAGAAATAAAGAATTATTGGGTTAAGTAGTTTACGTATTGTCCATTATTTACTTATTTTTATACATTAGTTTCAATTTAAATGTAAATGGGCATTAATTGTCCGTAAATCTAGTGTTAATATACATTCATAACAATGCACCTCTTAAATTTTAATTGTCGTGCTGAAATTTTGATAGAATCTTTTTTATAGGATACACCAAATTTTTAAAAGATGAGACGGGAAAAGAAATGTTCGGTGAACCATCCTTATTATTTTCTGAAAATATTAGGATGATCATTTTGTGACTACAAACTAACACTATAAATGTACAAATTGTTAGACATCGTGAAAATTGCTATGAGATTAAGCGATAAAAATATTGATTAATGCATGCACAATGTGTTAACATATTCCAAGAAGTGTATTGCAGCTATAACTTTAAATCGTTGTGTAACAAATACTAATCCTCGTTTCGCTCAAACGGTCTGTCAGTTAAAAACGTGAATGGAAGCCAGTGGGTACAATAAAAATGCCCGGAGTGTAAATTTAAAAACAAAAATATTATTATAATAGCTCTTTTTGTTATTACTGACAGGTATGCCGAATATTCGTTATACAATTGCATTCGTACGAAGTGATTACTCGTGACAGTTACAACGATTTCAAATATTACATAGTTAATATCGATCGTCGTCTAATATCGGATGGTTAATCGAATCGAAGTACATTATAATCGCCAGTATGGAAGCAGTAAACTAGAAGTAATGTGTATTACATGCTTTCTTAACGTAGGTTGCATGAATTCATCAAAATGTGACGCGATTGTGAGAAGCGATTTCTCGAAAACTGTTCGCACGATGTCACCTTTTATTCATACCATTCCTTATCTTTAATTCTCATTTTTCAACCGACTGTATAAATCAGTGATAAGACCTAACTATATATTCTGATGTATGCAACAAACAGGTATAGTTTTACGTATCTACAAGTAACGATTATGAATCGGTCGTATTATTTTATCCTTTTAAGGCCCGGTGCAGACGAGCGACTATTATCATTGCGATTTCGCATCGGCGAATTTTGAATTTTTTTAATAGCGGTCAGTTAGGTTAGTTTTAAAAAAATTAGCATAATTAAGACACTTGGCTGTCAAGTATCGAGATCTCGAGGGATTATCAAGTGGTTTTTAGAGAGTTGTGCATTTGAGAATGTCTGGATCTTCAATTTGAACATTTTTAAAGTTACTAATTGAGAAATTTGAAAATTTTGGGATTTTAAGGTTTGCAACTTTAGGAATTGAGGATTTGAAAAGTTAACAACTGAGGATGTTGATAATTCAGGATTTAAAAATATGAAAATTTGGAAATTCGGGGAGCGGAAGTATGCAAATTTTGGATTTTTAAAATTAGAGATATGAAAATTTGGAAAATTGAGAATTGCGATATGAGGAAGTTAAGAATTATAGATATGAACATTTGGAAATTTGAGAATTGAGATATTAGGAGGTTAAGAATTATAGATATGAGAATTTGGAAATTTGGGAATTAGAGGTAAGAATTTTTGGGAATTTTTGAATTAGTGGTATGAAAATTTTTGATTGTAACAATTAAAAAATTGAACAATTTTTGAGAATCGGACAAACTGACATTTTTCGAATTCTTAGATTCAGAGAATGTACAAACTTCGTAATATAGAAATTGGAAATGAACAATTTCGAAAATATACAAGTGTGTGAATTTGAAAATTTAAGAACTTTTACATTTGTAACCTTAAACATTTCTAAATTTCCAATTCAAACGTCCTCGTTCTAGAGATAGATTCAAAGCCATATTTTTAGCAACTAACCAAATAGTTATTGTTTATGTACTAACTTAACTTAATTAAATTTCACGAGTATCACAAGGTGATACGAAATCGCAACGAATCAGACATATTGCTATATTTATTAACGCGTGGTTTGTTCGCGCAACTATTAATTATGAACAGCGTCAATTTGGATGTTGAAATGTTTATCAAATCAATTCGTGAGTATCCCAAAACATGGTATACAATGTTCATCGACATAGCGTTATCGGTCTACATCGGGTCTAAATACAATACGAAGGATATTCGATGCGATCGCGTGAATCTTCTTACTCGATGCATTTAATTATGGTCGAGCATTATAAACTTCTCTACTAGGGTTCCCGGTTCTTGTCCACCATTACATTGGATAGTTCTACTGATCTACGTAGATGAAAGTTTATGTTCGCGTGTTGAGTTACGATTATGAGTCGATTTTGAGGTATTTGACACGTTGACTGCCATAGAGATAAATCGTGAATGACGTTGGATCATTCCACGCCGAATCGATCACTTTTTAACGTCACCATCTGCGATTTTGTTTTAATTGTAGCGGCTGGTCATAAATCTGTAAATTTGTAAAGAGCATCGAACGTGCAAACGACCAGCACGGTTTATGACATGGACCACAGCGGAACTGTTTTTGAGGAAACCGTTTTAGGATTTTTAGAGAATGCATGTCCGTACTTAGAATTTTGCTAATGGTCTTGACAGTAAAACGCTTAGTGTCATAAACCCTGAGTTTCCCTAAGGGTATTCATCGCGAGGTCAAGCGATCATCGGCTGGTCGCGTAGCTGACCTCGGGCCCTGGAAAATTTCGCTGCGTTGCCACCTTCACCAGCAAACGCTACCCCCGTCGAATCGTACCCCCGCTTCAAGGAAGGGTCACAAAGGTACTTCAGGGAGTGGTGCCCCTGCTGTGCCAAGAGCCAACCCCACCTCCACGTGGTGTGACCTGGAAACTCCGCTCTTTACGGGCGGTAGGCTAACGGGGCGAGGACTACACGACTCTGAGAACTTTGCTGGGGGAGTCTGTATCCGGCGGAAAGATCATTAAGGCAATAATAAAATTCCTTGCAAGTGCCGAGTCAAGCAATGTCTTCTCAGCCGTTGATCTACCTTGTCCCTACCGGAAGCGGTGGCTAGCCGGGGAGGACGATAGGTAGTTTATTGCGTATGCCCATAGAGGCGGGGAAGCAGATTCGTGCCCATCTCGGTGGGCCGGATTAATAATAAACCCCGCTTCAAGGAAGCGTGCTTCGGGCAGAAGAGGGATGTCCTACGATTTGGCGGGATTTAGGTTCCGATAATTGGTTAACCCCACCTTGTTGGGGGTTGGCCAAAGTTTCCAGCAAGATCTTAAAAGATCGCAATCGAGCGCAAAATAATTAGTAAGAACCGAGATACAACAAGACTGGTAATACAAACAGTTCAGCACTAACGTACGCGCTCAATAAAAAAAAACAAGAAAGCTAACACTGTGATCATTATTATAATAACACGCAACCCTATCCTTTATAATCAAAATATGTTATAGTCTATGTGAAAGTAGGGGGGGTTCAAGTCATCATTTTGCCGATTTCAAAAACTGCAAATTTTGAAAGCTTGTAATTTTTAAACAAATTCGAAATCGGCAAAATGATGACTTAAACCCCTCCTACTTTCACATAGACTATAACATATTTTGATTAAAACAAAATGGCAGATGGTGACGTCGATTCGGCGTGGAATGACGTTGCGAACTTGAACCGATGTTATGAAACGTGCATCTACAGAGTATGTCAATAAATTGATTAATTTATACATAATTTAAGTAATGTAATTGATATCTTATAATTGAATAAATAAAATGAACCAAGGTTGAGTTCATACTTAGCTACTTTAAAATTATGAATGTTAATAGTGACTGTTATCAAAGTTAGTCCTGAATATTTTTGCTATTCCTTTTTGCGTTTTATAATTATATTCAAAAAAGTTACATTTTATTGGAACACACTGTATATATTCACTGAGAATGTGCAATTATTAACGAGCAACTTACATACAGTTCGAGGAAGTATTTCGAAATTTTTTTTGTAGCACAATAAATAAAGAAGCAAATAGTACTGAGACTTCTAATGAGTTTATTTATGAATAATTTCGTTGATTATTGAGTATTGGGACTTCTCTTTATTCTACAATAAATAAAGAAATGAATAATTATTCATAAACACGATTGATACTCTAGTTTTGCGAGTGTTGAAGAATAATATTTTCTAAATTATAATTAGTCGTCAACGAAGGGGTTAAAAATATTCAGCAATGATTTTCTGCCGTCATTCGGAATGACTTCATATTGGAAAATAATATTTGCAAGGTTGCTGACTTCTTGCATTGCATTAGTGTAAAATAATACGAAGTTAATGTAAAAATATTCGTAATTGTAATAAAAGCGAAGTACAATAGACAGAACATTCGATGGAGACATTAATATTAGATCATTGATGTCATTTCATCGAATGAAAGGCAAAACATTGCAATATATCGCAGATGTATTAGTACTAAAAGAATTACAATTATTCATCCCATAAACTCAGTACAAAACGAAATATTATTCATTTTGATATTGATTACAATGCAAAAAATGTTTCGAACACTTTTTTACATCATCGTATACATGTATACGTTCTTGTATACATTACCTATCGTAGATACCAAAAGTTTGTCGATTATGGTATATGTGCTACGACTACTATAGTCATTGGCCTCATACAAAAATGATGGCAATAAATAATAATAATTTGAACATTATTTATAAAAATATATACATATCTCCAAATATATTATTTGTTAACGTAATCATATTTTTTATAACACTCGAAATTTCTTCTCCAGTGTGTTACTCATAAAATTCGTGACTTTATGTGAAGTCTATATACCAAAAATATATATGTAATATATTGTATATAGACCACAATACAGTTCGGGAAATACGAAAAATTAAGACACTGAATTTCAAAGTGATGGAGTTGTAACATTATTATGAATTATGGTGTTAGGTGGTATGGAAATTTACGATCTGCAAGGTAGGAAAGCTATGTATTTTTCTAATTGTAAGACGTTAAAAAAGTATATACGAATTCAGATATGGTAAAATGTTAGACCCTGTATATTATATTTAAATACTATTAAGTATTATTAGATGTATGTGTTTTATGTTAATTGCATTTGTAAGTGTAGAATTCAAGCGTAGTAGGTGTACTTAAATTTTGTGTAGATACTATATACCAAACACTGTCATTTTGGAAAGTCGAAAATGTGTTATTGCCAACTGATGTGTACATTTAACTATTCTTAAAAATCAATTTATACAACATCAGTATATACTAAATACTTCTACAAGTACTTTAGTAATTCAAAATAGCAAATGGAAGTATGAAATGGAGAAAATGATGGCTGATGGCCACCAAAACAAATGACATATTTAATTCAGATAAGCAGTTAAGAAATTATCAAGAAAATAAAAAAAGCTAGTGTAACAATTCAAAATACTATTATAGTTTTAAGGTAACAATATTAATTTGAAACAACAAATTGAACCATTATTTAAAAAAATTAACTTATTTAAGAAAATGTATCCTAACACGACGAATCAGATACAGTGATTCCTTTTCTTTTTTTAACGAGTTCGTAATTTCATACTAAGCAGGATTTCCACTATGGCAGTCAATGTGTCAATGCTCAACGTCACTTTGTAATTAATATTAACACCGGAACAACCAAATCCATCAGTATGACAGATTTCCGATTTATTCGAAATTACAGAAATAATTAGGTAAGTATTAAATGCTATTTATATATTTCTCTAATTTATTTACGATAATTTAAAATTAGGTAACAACTAACACCGGTTGTTCTAGCGTTAATCATTCTTCGAAGGTGTGCACGTCATTGCATTTTTAATCAGTCGATTAAGAGTTCATTTTCAAACTCGTACTAATTCAATTACTTTCAATGTTCATCAACGACAGATTGAAATATGATTTCAATAATCTTGTTTCCGTTCCAATGTTCGAATTTAATGTACAATTTTTTTATCAACGAACGTATATTCTGCATTTTTAAAAAACCATTCTCTTCGTTCAATGTTCATCGATACAACGATATTGTTCCGTGTTCAATTTTTTCCATGGAACATTGCCCACATGATTACAATCAACATCAAGGCGAGTTTAGAATAGCAAGATCGAAAATTGTACACGCATCGACTAAAAATTTATGCATCACATCTGTTCTAATATTTATCTCACTATTCTAAATATGAATTGTGTGGTTTTTTATTCGGGAGTAGGCGAGTTCGAGTAAACCTCTAAATGTTATTAACCTCTATATTGATATTTTGTTAATTTTTCAATTATTTTTCATTTCCTGTCACAGACATTCGTTCATTTCTTAATAATTAAGTCTTAATTTTCATAAGCATTGCAGTATGTGTATTATAGCTTCAATGTATTAATTTCTAAATTGAAATTGTTTGTTAATTCCTAACAAATCAAATTGTTGAAAAGTTTTGCTTTATTTTACAACATCCAATTACTGTCTTTCATGGATTATTGTGCGTCGAATATGAATCTGTAAAATATTACTATTGCTTACAGAATAAGATTCAAATTTATCAATTTTTATTTATTATGAATATTTAAACATTTATAAGTCATTATATAAGATATTAGATATCAACAGAAACTAAACACTTTTCAATTTATTATGTCACAGGAAAGGTTTCTTTTATGGAACTAAAAAAATGTAAAAAATTGGAGAAAAGATTATTCGATAGAATAAAGAACCGAATTATGAATGCACTTTTGAAGAGCATACTTGTTGTCTTTAGATAAAAATTGTCTATAATTAAATAATTGTATGTAATTATCTATTAAAATAATAGATAAAACTTATAATTAGTTAAAGCTTGTTTTATGTAAAATACAATAACATGCAATTGACTCCGTATTATACATATACAATACATATACAGTCGCATGTTCTGAAATCATGGTGTCCGCCGTTTACCTCTCATTGTGAAATTTTAAAATGCATTTAATTAAGAATTCTTCAAATTGTTAACTATTTTTGTTTTATATTTTGTATACAATTTTTTAAAGTCAATTTTTTCTGAAACCATTCTACGAGTTCTATGGTTACAAAGTAAAATGATATTACACATTATTACTATACTTAATGCATAATTATAAATTGTTTATTCAGAATTTATCACAAATTCTAAATAAACAGGACAAAAAATGGAATTGGCAATTTTTCAAATTCATATTCGTAGCACAAGAATCTGCAAGAAGTACTTGTATACTTAATGTTATGAAGCAAACAAAAAACAAAGCTCTGCCAACAATTTCACTAATGTTATTCTTCGTTTGCTCGTGATTCGCTGAAAACGTGATTTTATCATTAATTCGCTAATTTTATGAAAAAGGTTGATCTAAAGTGACGATCAGGTAAATACGAGATAATCAGGGCCGCGTATAGATATTTTCGGGCCCTGTGCACACAAATGATAATCGTACCCTTTTCTACACAAACAAAAATAAGGGGCAACATTCAATAAAAAAAGAACCACAATTTTTAAAGCTGCATTAATTCATATTATTACAATCTGAGATTGCAAATGAATATAAAATAAAAAATCAATTGGTAATAATTCACTTTAACCTTAAACTTAACATATTTGTTTTCCAATTTTTATACGCGCAAACTTATTCGTACTATTCTTAGAATAAAGAGTTCTTGAAACAAATAGCTCCGTGTGGGCCTCCTTTTACTGCGAGTGCATGTGTTTCATTTTGTTTAACGGTAAACGCGGTCCTGAAGTTAATATTAATAATCCGAGGGTTTGTATGTTCATTTTATATCTTTTATTTTTACTGCTACAACACATTCAAAGCTTTTTGTTAGTACAATAGTCGGCCATTTCCAAAACAGCCTTGAAATCACGTTACATCTCGTAGGTTTAACAAAAATACACCTACTCTCGGCCACTGGTACATCATAATACTAATCGATCTGCATAATGAATCCGTTATTATGCTATTCATACGTTTTATTTATATTTGTCCGGTTGGGATGCGTTAAGATCGTATTACAAAGCAATGATGGGCATTGGTGGGTAGCCGGTCTTTTTAGCTGAATATTTCCGAATATTTGCATATTTGAAAATTTTTGAAGTTTAAAAATTTAGACAGTTGGAAATATGTTAAGTTTAAAAATCTGGTAATTTGGAAATTTGCGTTGATGACATTTCTATGTTTCTGCATTTCTTTGTATATTTGTAAGATTAAAGATTGTCAAATTTATCAATTTACAAATTTATAAATTGAAATTTGTAGATTTGAAAGTAAGTTTATGAATTTGTAAATTTGAAAATTTGATCATTTGTATATATGGAAATTGCTAGCTTTATAAATTCGTAATTAAATTCGTAATGTTCCCAAATTTTCAAATTTCTGAATATTCAATTATTTTACTTATCACATTTCTATAATTATAAATTTCCTATTCCTATATTTCAACATTAATTAATTACAAACTACAAATGACCTAATCCTTCGTTTCTAATTTTTTAAATTCTAACTCAAAATTGATCTGAGTTCAGAATTAACAAATTTTTTAGTTTCAAATTCCAAATTACAACTTATCAAATTTTTAAATTCTACATTCTAAACGATCAAACTTTTAAGTTTCAATATTTAGGAACTTCCAACGTTTAAAGTTCCAAATTACAAATTACACATTACCAAATTAACAAATTTTTAAATTTCACCGTTTCAAATTCAAAATTCCATATTATCAAATTTCCAAATTCCATATTATCTCATATAAAAATGTCCAAATTCCAAATTACCAAATTTATAAATACCTGTACTTGCACAGTAGAAAATTTGAAAATTTAATAATATCTACGCTAAAAAATTTTCAAATTTCTAAATCATATAATTTCCAAGTAACTATTTCCCTTTCAATGCTTAATCTCTAATGCAATTCCGACACCTTTTCACCGAGTACCTGATGTGCCCATCACTGTTTCAAACGACCACGAAAAATGAGAATTCGCTTGTTATTCACTTAAGCGTATCACGTTATCGCGTCTCCTTTTCAGACCAGAAAAATGTAACCGTAAGTCGTCCAGTCTTAAATGCTTCTTATTGCGATCTACAGTGTATAGCAAACAATTGCTAAGCGTTGCCTTGCGCATCGTTTCATCGAATCACGAATTAAAGGAAATCCCGTTTCCATGTTTCTTACAATCTAACGTTTGAATTCGCGACACAATGTCGTCCTTATAAAAACTCCGCGATAAAATTGTGATATATCTTGAGCGAGTTTGCGCTATGTGTAATGAGATGATCAGTGTCATTTGGTTCAATCGTACGAAAATTCTCCGACGGCCATCTTCTCGATCTGAAAAGGTGTCGCGAACAGTCCCCTTTCGTTCCAACAAAATTTTACTCAATAACCGTCTCGACGACCCTATGTTCTCTGTCTTTATTATCAAGTTTATTCGAACAACTTCAACTTCCGTCACGTATTCGTAAACAAACGACCGTTGGTTCGTCGATGATCGGTCGTCAAATGTTTTATTTAACGATAAATGCGTGGAAAAAGAATCAATTGACGTGTTGTGATACACGTTATCGACTGGAAAAACATACACTTATGCATTGGTGTAACTACGATTTTTGGAGGGATGCTGGGATACTGTTGTTTGCCATATGGTCACGCGTTAAATTGTCTCTCGTTAGATTGCCACGTGATACACTGTCAGATGTTTTATCACTGCACGTTACATCGCAACGCGGTAGATTTTTACTCGTTAGTTTACCATAGGTTGGATTGTATCGCGTTAAATCCCTATGCAGTATATTCCAAACTGTTGCTTTAATACGTGTTACATATCTAAGCGTTAGATTTCCACGTGTCATATATCTATCCGTTAGATTTTCACGTGTTAAATATCCACGCGTTCTACCATCACGTCTTAGATTTCTACACGTTAGATCACAACCCGTGAGATTTCTACACGTTACATCATAACGCATTAGATTTCCACGTGTCATATATCTACGCGTTAGATTTCTAGACGTTAGATCATAACGCGTTAGATTTCCACGTGTCATAGTTCCACGCGTTAGATTTCCAGAATGTTGAATTTTCACGTATTAAATATTCACGCGTTCTACCATCACATCTTAGATTTCTACACGTTAGATCACAACCCGTGAGATTTTTATACGTTACATCATAACGCGTTAGATTTCCACGTGTCATAGTTCCACGTGTTAGATTTCCAGAATGTTGGATTTTCACGTATTAAATATTCACGCGTTCTACCATCACGTCCTAGATTTCTACACGTTAGATCACAACCCGTGAGATTTTTATACGTTACATCATAACGCGTTAGATTTCCACGTGTCATAGTTCCACGTGTTAGATTTCCAGAATGTTGGATTTTCACGTGTTAAATATCCACGCGTTCTACCATCACGTCTTAGATTTCTACACGTTAGATCAAAACCCGTCAGATTTCTACACGTTACATCATAACGCGTTAGATTTCCACGTGTCATATATCTACCCGTTAGATTTCCAAAATGTTGGATTTTCACGTGTTAAATGTCCACGCGTTCTACCATCACGTCTTAGATTTCTACACGATAGATCACAACGCGTGATATTTCCACACGTTACATCATAACGCATTAGATTTCCACGTGTCATATATCTACGCGTTAGATTTCCGGAATGTTGAATTTTCACGTGTTAAATATCCACGCGTTCTACCATCACGTCTTAGATTTCTACACGTTAGATCAAAACCCGTCAGATTTCTACACGTTGCATCACAACGCGTTAGAATTCCACATGTCAGATTACCACGCATTTAAAGACCACACGTTAGATCACGGCGCGTTCGAATTTATCGCGTTAGATTTCTACACGTTTGATTTCTACGCGTTTGATTTCTACACGTTTGATTTCTACGCGTTAGATTACCACGCGTTACAGGTTAGAATATAACGCGTTCCATTTCCACTCGTTAGATCAGCACGCGTAAAGAATCCACGCGTTAAAATACCTGACATGAGATCACCACGCGTTAAATTTCGACCCGTAAGTTCTCCGTGTCATACATCATCGCGTTAGGTTGTAACGTGCCACATGACAGTTCGTTATATCGCCGCGTGTTTTATCGCCACGTGCCATAAAACTATACGGTTGTATCACCTCAGATTGAATCCCTACCTGTTATTCCTCTACATATCACATCGTCACGTATTAAATCCCCACGCGTCATATCACCACATGCCGTACAACAGTACGTTACTTCGCCGCGCGTTAAATCGCCACGTGCCGTATAATTGTACGTTACTTCACCGCGCGCCAGGTAGCCAAGTACTGCATAATTATACGTCACAGCACCTCGCGTTAAATCGCCGGGTGCCGTATAATTATACATTATTTTATTGCGCGTTAGATCGCTAAGTACCGTATAACTATACAGTCATTTCGCCTCGAATCAGCCATTAGATCTCTGCATATCACATGTTCACGCGTTATATCTCCACGCGTCGTATCTTCGCTTTTACAAAGATGTCTATTCAGTTACACCAATGCACGGCGCGAGGAATAACGTTTCCCCGGTCTTCGCGATATCGTTCACCTCGATTGCATGGAAATGTTCCTTCGTATGGCACGTAACGGAATCCCCTGGTTATTGCTGATACGAGACAATAACGGGATAAAACGAACCGATCGATCTGGCCACGATTGTTTGAATTAATAATGAACGTGTCCACCTCGTCCCTCATACGGTCGATCGAAAGCCCTCCGGTTCAATAACGTGGGGAAGAAATGTACGGGGCGATTAATCAGACGCAAGTGACAAGAAAAAAATGGGTCTAGCGGTCGAGCTCTTTTCGTGATCTAGCATTCCTGGTTGAGGTTCTCGTCCGAAGTAGGCAGGCCGTTCTTACCGGCGGCGATCGTGCCAGGGGGCACAGGGCTCTGCGGACACAACACACAGGATTAAGGTGGCCCATTAACCACTGCATCGTGACCCACCAAGGTCATCATAGTCTGGGTCACGTTAACCCTTTGAAGCATCGAGGTTCCCGCGGAACGGAACGGAAATTCGCTATTCATCATCGATTCGTCACTGGCTGACTCGCGAACGTACAGGGTGATCGCGATAATTTATGATACTTTTGCTGTTTCATACGTTTGTTAGTTATTTTCTTTTTACTCCTTCGAGTTTTGCAGGTTTTTCAGAGCAGGCAATTACAGTGGGCCGCATTAATATTCGGACACCATGGTACTTGAGAACTTTTTGTCATACAGTAACCGGCATAATAAAGTGACCATCCAATACTTAATACAGAATATCTTAACCCTTTGTGGTCCTATGTCGAGTGGCTCGACATGGCGTTTCTAGTTGATCGTAGAAATAATTCGGATAAATAGGTTGATTCAAGACGTTTTCATTTCTTTGCCACTTGTAACAAATTAGAAATATATTCGTTACACAATCTGCATTATTAGAATACATTTTATCGTAAACCCACTTCTTCATCTATTTCGTAAAATAATGTAAGAAGATGTAGAAATTAAGGACCGCAAAGGGTTAAAGCTAATGTCTTTAACACTAGATTTACGGAACCCGTAAAAATGACGGACCTTAGATTTCTACTTTTAAGGAGTTAGACCACTCTATACCGCCAAAAATTTACCTAATTTCAGGAATTTTTTCCGGACAAACTATAACAAAGATGAAAAATATGTTCACGGGTCTTCATTACCTATACATCGAAGTGTTAAACTAAATTTTTATGAAGCAATTGAAAACAAAATGGCGGTTCAGGAGCTGGTTGACTGGAACGCTGCTCGGCGGGAATACCTTTGCGGCCGGAAAAGATTTTCCTCTGATTTTAAATAAAGGCACTTATAAAATTCTCCCGACTATAAATGATATTGTACCTTATTCTTAAGACTCCAAGGCACCTTTTAAGTGAAAAAAAAAATTTTTGATTTTTTGAAAATCCTAGAGTGGTCTAACCCCTTAAGCGAGAAAAATTAGTAAGTAGCTGTCGTCAAAATTTATCTCATCCTTCATGGAAATAACGAATCATTGCATGAATTATTTCACGCGTTATCCATTATTCACTTATTTTTATATCTTAATTTCGATTCAAGTATAAATGGTCAATCATCGCTCGGAAATCTAGTGTTAATGAAGAAGGATACTATTATAGTGGAGTTCTGGAAACGAGTTCTGTGAACGGACGAGAGTAAATTCGAGCTTTTTGGTCTTAAACAACGACTTCGTGTGTGGCGGAAAGCTGGCGAAGAGTGTGAAGATTGTTACCTTCAAAATACGGTAAAACACGCCGAAGGTAATATCATGATCTGGGGCTGTTTTTATTGGAGTGGCGTGGGTTAATTGATAAAAATCGATGGAATCATGACTACTGACACTTATATCAATATTTTACGTGAGAATTTGGAAGTTTCGTTACTACAGTTAGACTTGGAGAATAACTTTATTTTACAACAAGATAACAATCCGAAGCATTCCGCCAAAAAAACAAAGAAGTTTTTTAGTTTCCACCACATAAAACTACTTGATTGACCTCCCGAATCCCCGGACTTGAATCCAATCGAAAATTTATGGTCGATTTTGGACAGAGATGTGAACAAAAATGGAGTCACAAACAGAAATAATTACATCCATGCGCTGCTGCGAGCTTGGGAAAGTCTTGATCCTAATCATCTACATCAGTGTTTCCCAACCTTTTTTGTGCCATGCCCCACCTTAGCCTTTCTGAAATTCTTATGCCCCCTTATGTAATATAAATAATTTTTAATATTAAAAAATTGAATTGTTCACTAAAGAAACTTAAATGATAGGTTTTAGGAAGAAATCACGAGGAAATTGTTAACGAAACACAGTAAGTAAATTTTCAAAACATATAATGAAAAACTGAAATTCAAATTCCAAATAATTTTAATAAAGATTTTTCTATATTAATTTATTATTTTAATTTAGTGAGATCCTTGCGCTTGATGCTTGCTGCACAGAATTTGCTTTTTTCGTTAAATTTGGCATCGAAATCTAGCATTGCATTTAAATGGCCCGGAGCGAAAAGGTTAAACTCGTGTCGAGTCCATTTTCGAATTGCCCCCCCCCCCCCCGTATAATCAAATTGCCCCCCTGTGGGGCGTGGGCCCCTCGTTGGGAAACACTGATCTACATAATCTGGTCTAAAGCAAGCCCACACGATTGGTGGCAGACCTTAAGACTTAATAAGGTCATATCAGATATTAAATTTAATTTTCTTTCAAGTGTAAATTAAGATTTACCATGTGGTCACTTTTTTTGTCATATATGAAAATGTAAAAAAAATTCATCTGATTTTTCAACTACAAACATTTGGAGTTAATATCTGCTAACAGCAAAAATATCTTGGAGTAAAAAGAGCTAATATCTCGAAAATTAAATTTGCTGGTTTTGTTATTAATAAAGTAAATGCGATATTTAAAAAATTACGTGATTATCATAAATTAGCGCAGTCACCCTTTCTAGTGCCAGTGTGCAGACGAGAATTACTGTTTTAAGGGTGTCGAGTAATTTCTTTTTTCAGCATGTACAAAATTCTACTGAAATTGCAAATTCATATTTTTTATTTTTACTTCAGAAATAAATTAGATATTGTAATAAATATTATTACACTGATAACTTGTTTTATTTTAATGTGTTGGGGACACTGGTTCTACTCATTGATACAATTAATGAATTAAATATATGAACAAAATAATGTTATGTATCAAAACAATAATATGTATATTAAAATTATTCATGTAAGTACCGTAAATTATTTATGTACATATGTTAATAAAACATATTCTCAAAATCTTCGCGTAAGTGATTAAGTTCATATTGATACTGCTTTCGATAACAACTACTTTATTATTTTAATACATATTTTATAAAAATAATTAAATTTCTGAAATAAACAGGAAAGAAAGTTGTATTAAAAAATGTGCAAAGAGAATTTTTAAATTATGTTTACATGACACCCTTAAACACAAATTAATCTGGCAAGTAGTGTAAACGATTTTTAGAACATAGACTGTTTCATAATTAGTGGACAAAATTTCAAGCTTCAATTGCGAACGTCAGGAAATTTATATAATGTTAGCTGTTTTTCAATTCGAATCTCGTTGAATTAGTACATGTGACTGCATTTTAATAACATTAATTATAATTGAAATATGTTTGGTAAATCATAATTAAAAATATTCATTATAATATATTGACTATTCCTAATACAAGCACAAAGGAAAACTAAAAATAAGTACTTGAAATGATGAAATATTGCTGTTGATAGTACCGGTGTAAAATATAAAACATTTCTGCAAAAAATGTTTTTTTTTAATAACTACTGTATTTATTATTTAAAAATATTATAAATATAATTCTTACTTTAAAGTTAAATTAATATCACCTCGGTTTTAATGAGAATGATTGAAATAAGAAATACTTGTATATCGTAAACAAAAGATCAAGGAACTTTTAAAATGATTGTATTAAAAATGCATAATCTCTATGTCCACATATTATGAAACATTCAATATAATATTGAATTTGAGTTATACAGAATACATATAATACGATGTTTTATAACAAAATGTAATCGCTGTGTGAGAGAATATAAAAGCAATTATAAAACATGCTTCAAAGAGTTAAGTGACAATAAAATATATTCATTTTAACAGAAAATTTTCATTTACTTATCAATGTACGAAATTAAATATTTGTTTTAACATCTAATTTACGTAATCACCTAAGTCTGACTTGTGTTAATAGATTTAATTTATTTTATAGGTATATAACGAACGGCTTATTTTTAAATAGTTGTCATTATTAGTACAATAACTGTTCTTAAATTGTTGCACATTAAATGACGGATTTCGAAAGTTGAATGACGTAAATTTGTTGCAAAATAGTATTTATATTACATCAATTTTAAGTTTAGAGTTTAATGAAAATGATTGTAAAAAAATGTACAATAACTTTTTTTACATGAACTGACATTAGACTGCCAGTTACAGCAAACAGTGACTGCTTTTGAAACAGGAAATAATACAGGATTAAATTTTACAAATGTTGAAGGCGTATATATTTGCGGAATGTTTGAAAATTTCAAATTCACTAATCTTAAGATTTTGGAAATAAATAGTTTTTAAGTTTACAAATTTTCATGGTCAAGAATTTTTTAATTTAGAAATTTTTTGAAACCCATGTTCTCCACGTCTAGAAATTTAAATCACATAATTGTTTGACACCCTGTATACTTGCATAATAAGTATATATAATTGCATAATCGACAAATTGTAAATTTTAAAGACTAAACGAATACAAGACTAGAAATCAGGCACTTTCAGTAGACTAATGATTTAACATGTATTAAAATGAAAAATCAGTTCAATTATTTTAACAATATTGTTAAAATATTCAAGAATTCATTTCCATCAAACCTCGAGTTTCACATCAATATACCACAACTACTATTCTACAATATTCCTAGTTTATTAAATTATATCAAATTTCTAATTTCGAAATCCGTCATGCTATGCAATAATCTAATAAAAGAGAAAAAATAGAAATATTACACAAAAACGTTGAAATAGCAATACGAAATATAAACAAATGAAGTTTATTTTATTCATGATTCTCCACCACGAAGAAGAGAACTATAACTATCGTACAAAACATTGCAGAGAAGCATGCGACGCGTGTTCTCAAGCGCTTTCCGTGGTAAACAGTGCATATACATATAAGTGGCACGACGAGAAATCTCGAGAAAAAGACCGCAATTTCCAAGTGTAATTAATCAAACAAACAAGAAGAATCCTTCTACAAGTATTTTTCACCACCTTAGCAAAAAACATATCAAATATTTATTCGCAGATTTTAAGCCCCGAGCTTGTGACCGCAATTATCCTTGATATTTTATAAAATTACTGATCATTATTTTTTAAATAAAATAACCCATTCTCGAGACTCTTTCATGAAAGGCATACCTGTGATCCACTACCACTGAGACTTTCTACGTTTGAACCAGTTTGCCGAAGATAATCTCGATCGTTGAAAATCTTTTTATCACCACCTCCGGGCTTATGCTTCACGTTATCCAAGGATCCAATCTTACTCTCGGCTTTGATATCAATTTTTTGTGTTTGGATCTGAAAATAGTAACAATATTCGTTACTACCTCCTCGAAGACTAACTGGCAGCCATCTCGAGTGTCTCTCGCAGATTTTAATGAACTCTGACCAGTTTATAGATCGTGTTCTGACGAATCGTCCTATATGTACAGTCGTGGACAAAATGAAGTGGACAGGTGTCATAAATAACAAAAGGTTAATTTAATTTAACTAATAATGCCTATAAATCAAAACTTTATTGCACAATTATATATATTACATAAATAAATTGTATATTAACACTAGATTTACGGAACCCGTCAAAATGATGGGTCTTAGATTTCTTATTTTCAATTACGAAAATTATTAAGAAGCTTATGTCAAGGTGCATGTTAAGCTTCGTCGAGATAAAGAATCTGTATGTACTATCCTTTATTTCCTTATTTTTGTAGTTCATCTTCAATTTAGACATATGTATGTGGTCATTAAACGTCCGTAAATCTAGTGTTAAATAAATGTTTTTTCAAGTCTACAAAAACATTTCACGTTCTAAATTTAAAATTTATTTCAAACATTTTAATAAAACAAATCTTTTTACATTTCTGCAATGTCCACTTAATTTTGTCCATGACTGTATATTACACCCAACGCGACGATTTTTTTACCCAGTTGCAGTTATCCGATAAAAAAAAGGTTTGGAACAAGAGTTGCATGGTATAGAGTGTCCAATTGACATGACTAAAAAAATAATTCGAGAACGGTTTGTTTTCACAGCGAAATCGAGGTTACCTTGGGTTTTTCAAATAGGAATACATATTTTTTTACCGTATCGAATATATGGATCAACTCAGAATATTACACGATATTTTTACTAACAGATTGTTTTAATATAATACGTTAATAAAATTACTTTAATAAAATACGTTAATATATTGTTTTTGTTACACGAGAAATGCATTTCGAATATGTAATTAAGTGAAGTGTTTTCTTCTTACATTCTAGATGTACGGTTACATTCAGTAATTTTTTCAGTATTAAATATTGTTTACTCCGTCTTAAAGTCAAATGCGACAAAAAGCTAAGTATATCACATTTACGTTACTGTAAATCGAATAATATGTTAATAAAACTGTCATATAATAAGTGTTTTGAATTTATTTTAATATTTTCTACGATATTGTAAAAAATGTGTTCCTATTTGTAAAACTTTAGATGGTCTGGATTTTTCAAGAAAAGTAAATTGATTTCGAAATTTTTTTCAGTGATATTAGTACATTCGATACCCTGAAATTCCTGCTCTATGACCCTTTTTGTTAGATAACTGTAAATGGGTGAAAAATCGTGTGTCGCGTTTGGAGTAACACTATGTATAGTTCTGGGCGTAAACGATCAATAGTTCAATCAATATTTAATGCTGAAGTTCTTATAGCATTTATGTTCCCCACTGCAAAACGAATTTGTGACAAAATTATTTTTAAATTATTTATTAGGAGCTGGAAAGCTATAATAAGGTCAATTTTGAAGTTGAGTTGAAATCGCTGTTGAATTCAATTTCAATTTCGTTTCAGATTATGTAATTAATTTTGTAATCTGCATATGGCTAACACTGCTTTTTATATAATTTTTTACATAATAAAACGTCTATATGGAACTTATTTTACAGCCATATTTTGTAAATATGCGGTATATTTTACTCGACAACATGTTCACTATTTTATTAGGAAATATGCTACTCTGATTTAGTGGAAAATGTACGAAAATTATTGAATAAGAAAAATTGAAATTGTTTAACGAGGATTTAAACTTGTGTACAAAAATAACACTACTATATCTTTCTAGCATTTTTTATTATTAATTTTGTCAAAATCATATTTTACAATAGAAAAAAAGAACCTCGACAAAATAAATAAATAAATACCATCTAAAAGTAAATTAAATATCTCATAATTTGTCGATCGTCTACGCCTTAAAGTTATTTGGACATTCGTGACATGATTAAATAATTTATAAAAATTCATTAAAATCTAACTTCGGATGATTTCGTTGTGAAGTCATGACTTCAAATGATTTTTAAAAATAACTTTTGATGGACATGAAATAATTTGTGGACTGTAAATGTGTTATTAGATTAAAAATTTCCCTTGAATCTAACATTTCGAATGGGTTTCGTGTGTCTTCTAAACTATGGAGCTTTGATTTAGACACATAAAAAAATCACCCATTCGAGGTACGTACATTTACACTAATTTCAAAACATGCAGAACATGCTTTAGTTTTGCCGAATTGAATTTACTTACTCAACGAACTTACTGTGAACGAAGAACGGACTAATTTTGACGAACATACTTCGTTCTTGGTGTAAAAGCAACGGAGTGTTAGTTCGAACGTGTACGACGTTAGTTTTTAGCCGAATCGATTAATCACTTTAATTGTGACCTTTTAATTCATAGATCTGGTTCTTGTGTAAATGATTAAAATGATGAAACTGAATTTTCGAATGTGGTAACAGACATATGAATATGTAAGCACAGATAATTATCACTTAAACAATTGTTGACCGAGCATGAGAGAAATTGTTCTTTGTTAACTAAGTTCCGATAGCTGAATATTAATTAGTTAATATTAATAATAATATGAACATTAATATTAAGGTTTATTATTTTCTGTTGGATTTCGTTAAATTAACACAGTGATTATAAATTGTGCCACGTATTTAATTTATGTAATAATTCAAATTAAATGAACAAAGAAGTTATAAATATAATACACATACATACATATACACGATACTACTACGTTAAAATATACATACATAGGTATAAAATGTACATAGGTATATTATATTCAGAATATAATATGTAAATTATTTTCAAAGTAATTTTACATAATATATAAATGGATTATGTAAAATGCATAAAATGTATAATAATGTGTATATTCCATTTTCCAAAAATTAAGATTGATATATAAAAATGTAAAAACATGTAAGCAATATTAAAAGAATAAGACTGAAATTTGTTGAAAAATATTACATACATTTTACAATATACACAACCGGTGACATAATAACCAATGTGTTAATAAACATTAGAATCATTTTCAAGTTTATCATTGTTAATAATCGTATGTTCGAACCATTTGTGTACATGATTGTTATGGAATAGTCAGTCGCTTATTGTTGAAAATAGTCGGTCAACAACGTGTCGAATGAATGTTTCATTGAAATTTTTGACATACTTACGTCGTTGTTCGTTTCCTGTGGCGTCTTAGGTGGCGTTGCCGATGACTGAATATCAACAAACAACAATGACTTATTAATTATGATAAGTGACAATACATGCGTACAAAAGAGCAATGCGTGTTTTTATATCGTCGATGGAAGGATGCAGAAGGTTTGTATAAAAAAAATACTTCACTAAACACAGTAAGGTTGTCACGACAGTACAGTTAATAGAAATAATATTAACATGCTGAAGGAAATCAAATATTAGAATAACAAATAATGTAACAAATGTTTGAAATAATCCCAATTCTTAGGGAGAGTGAAAATACACAATTTACAGTTATAGAAGATATTTCATCATTTTGATAAATATTTTCCTTAGGCTTTTAACGTTTTTTAATTTAAAGCTACGTTTATACATACTGCTTTAATAATTTATGCACCAATCATTTGTGTGTCTGAATGTAAATAAAATATGCAAAATTACATTTGTATATGTTATTATTTAATTAAAAATTGCAACATTTTGTACTTTCATTAAAAATTAAATGCTTTATTTAAATTTGAATTTTTAATTCTTCTTCTTTTTGAGTATTGAAATTACTGAATAGAAAATAAATTCTCGTATTATAACATAAATAACAATAGTATATCAGAACATGGTAAATCGATTTTTCATTTGGTTAATTTTGTCAAAAAGGAGTTTCCGCAGATGATTATTTTATTGGCCACATGTACCATCATGACAACCACACACCAGTGTTGGGCATACTTACAGATAACAAAGAATTTTCTATTTCAGAAAAGATTTAGTGAAATAAATTTTCGAAATTTTAGGAATTCAAGTGAACTACGATTTATCATAATAAATTTTCCAAAGTTGTATATTTACTAAATTTTCCAAATTTGTAAAGAACTGAACATTCCAAGTTTGTGTATATCATTGTATACTAAAGATTCGAATAATTCCTTGATAAAAAATTAGATTCTGCTTAACATCGAATAAATTCATTTTATTTGCAATTTTTATTTCGGGGATAGTCGAATAAAATTTCATTTGAATGATGCCCAACTATATAATAGCCATCTAAGGTTCATCTGCATCGAGAGAAAGAGGATATTGCAGGTTGTGAATTATTAAAGAAACCAAAACAATTATTACAATATAATTCTGCAGTAATATAAATTGTTTAATATAATTTTTATATCATCTATTGAACTTTCTCTGTGAAACTAAAAATTTGATAATCTTCCTATAAAAAAACAATACTAGATTATTGCATAGCAACTAACGGTTTTCGAAGTATATAAAAAAAATAGTTATTTACGACAAAAGAGTATCGAAAAATGAAAATGCTCAAATCAGTAGATCATAAATTTGCTTTAAACGATAATATAGTCTTGCAATGAAAAAAATAATAAATGAAATCATTTATAGCTTATTCTGAGTATTTTTTATGAATAAATATTCGATACATAAGATCTGAAGATCTTTCTAATTTATGATGCTATTATCGCCGTATTTTTTTAACACTTTAAATACAAATAGTGTAGAAGTATTATATTTCATAATTTCCTGTCATACATTGAGTATTTTAAATAATGTACAATTAAAATATCGTACATTCCCTAAGATAAAACAAATAAAAAATTTCTTTATCACTTGAATACACATTCAAGTTGAAAATTTGAGATTTTGAAGCTAGAAGACCCGAAATTTCGAATTTTTATATTTTGGAGGCTGCAGAATGTGAAAATCCAAACAGGTAAGTATTAAAAATTTGAAACCCTGAAGCTGGAAAACTAGAAAGTTTGAAAATTTGAGACTCTGCAGCTGGAAAACTGGAAAATTTGAATTCATGGTGGTGAAAAATGTTAATGTCACACAATGTACAATTTAAAAATTTGCGCATTTCTATACATGTATATTCCAGCACTTGAAAGCTTATTAATTCGACATTTTTTAATTATTTCATATTCCACAATAAGGAAGTTTGAAAAAAAATTTGCACATTTCTATACATGTATATTCCAGCACTTGAAAGCTTATTAATTCGACATTTTTTAATTATTTTATATTCCACAATAAGGAAGTTTGAAAAAAAATTTTACAATGCATTAGATAAAAGAGAATCATACAACGAGATCGTACTATACTTCGAAATCTGCCGTTTGGTATATAATAATCTAAATTAGACCTTGTAATTAAAAGAAATACAGAAACAAATACCTTTTTACGAGTAATCACCAACGTACAAAATATTTATTACTTATATTTCTCTTGATGCTAGAATTCTTACTTCCCACATCTTGGAAAGCACTAATGTTTGAACTAATGAACATCGGAGACGTAAATGCGAATCTACGTTGACATTCTACATGCAATGATGCAATCAATATAAAAATATATGTTTTCTAATTTATCAAACTTCTATTCTCGTAGTGTACGAACGAAATGAACACTATGTTACTGTCGTGAACGAGTAAATGCTGAAGAAGATAAAGCAAGTGTTTAATTTGACACATGAGTTATCACCACGTAAAATAGAACACTGCAAATGTAAGTATTGTTAAACAAAAATGTACCACTCTAATCGACATATAGTTAAAAATTTACACATGAAAGTTTAATGTCGTCGATACACTTGTTCAAACTGCTTGATTGCTTTTTAAAATAATTAGTTACGAAAATGATGACAATGAAAATGTAGGCACTAAGACAACAATGAGATTGAAAGGTATTATTATTTCATTGTAAGTTTGAATATTATTCGAGTAATACAAGTTTGAAAAATATTTTTTAATACGAATTTGAAAAATATTCTCTTAAAAATTTGTGTTAATATAGAAATTTTCCATATGTACATATATATTGGGTTGTTCGGAAAGTCATTTCGTTTTTCCCCATCAGTCTTGCTTGTGAGAAATTCTTAGAATTTGGAAATCTGGGAATTGGCAACTTTCATAATTTGGAAATATGAGAATTTGGAATTTTCAGAATTTCAGAAGTTAGAAATCTGAGAATTCGGATTTTTCAGAATTTGGAAATCTGTGAATTCGAATTTGGAAATCTGTGAATTCGGAGTTTTCCGAATTTAGAAATCTGAGAATTCGGATTTTTCAGAATTTGGAAATTTGTGAATTCGGATTTTTCAGAATTCGGAGATCTGAGAATTCGAGCTTTTCAGAATGTGGAAATCTGGGAATTCGGAGATCTGAGAATTCGAGCTTTTCAGAATTTGGAAATCTGAGAATTCGGATTTTTTAGAATTTGGAAATTTGGGAATTCGGATTTTTCAGAATTTGGAGATCTGAGAATTCGAATTTTTCAGAGTTTGGAAATATGAGAATTCGGAATTTTCAGAATTTGGAAATCTGAGAATTCGGATTTTTCAGAATTTGGAAATTTGTGAATTCGGATTTTTCAGAATTTGGAGATCTGAGAATTCGAATTTTTCAGAATTCGGAATTTTCCGAATTTGGAAATCTGAGAATTGGAGAAAAATCAGTCTTGCTTGTAAATAAGTCCGAATAATTTATGGTTGTTACCGTATCGGATATGAAAAGTGAAAAGCAGCATTTTCCCACGAAAATCGTTTCTCATTTTCATAAAAAAAAAGAAACGAAATGACTTTCCGAACGACCTCATACATCTATTTCTTTAATTCAAATTATCAGTTTCTTTATATTATGTTTCAACTCAGTTCGCTCTGAATGAAACCGTTCTTTAAATATTTTAGTCAATTGTCTATGATTTCATAGACTTCTTACTATAACACTAAAATTTCTACGCTATTACAGAAGTTCATAAAATTTTCTAGAGAGAATGGAAATTTATTGTACAATAATATTTCGCACATAAACTGTTATGAAAAACTCTAAATCGCACACAGGCAAATCCATAAATAATAATGAAGCGTTATCAGTTAATTATAGGAATCACTAAAATAATCAATTAATTAAAATAATTGATATAATAATACAAATAATTTTAAATAAGTTTCGTCTTTGAACACAGACAAAATGTTACTTGAAATTATGTAAAAGTATTTAAACAAGGCACCTTTTCATTATCTTCATTAAAATTGGATTAACTAAGTATATATGTCAATACATATATTAATATATTAAGTACATATCAAAGCATATATTAATATATCAATACATACAATAATACATCCTAATAATGTATATCTGTATATCAATACGATATTAGATTATAGTACAAGAATAAATTGAATTATCTGAAAATGTCAATATTTGAGATAATGTGAAAGTACCTTTAACGCTCATAAATAAAGAAATACTTTTAAATTGATTAAAATGATATTTTTACCTTGACGCTGCCACCTCCTGGAACATGTTTAGCGTTGTCTTTCGAGCCGACTTTTGGTTTTGCTTTATCTTTGAAATCGAGCTTCACAGTCTCTATTTTTTTATCGCCACCACCAGGTTTGTACGTCGCGTTTTCCAACGATCCGACCTTAGGTTTTGCGTTCCATTGAAGTTTTACTTGAGAGATCTGCGATACATTTCCAAAAAAGTATGTAAATACGATTTAATTGAGGATATTCAGCGAATACACTAAATTGAAGCTTAATTTGTACGTTTGTTGTATTTTTAAAGATGCTTTTTTTTTAGACAAAACTGTAAATTTTGCAGAGAGAAGTTGGCAAAAAGCGTTTTCCATACAGTGTGTTCACAAAAAATATATACAAAGCTAATTTATCGTAGAGGAAAAGATTAATTGTTATTCAAAGATTGAAACATTAATTGCTAAAATCGCAGTTGCGATTATTTATACAAATATTGTATAGAAGATGGGTAAATAAATATGTGAGATGTGGCTACATAAATTTGTTGTTTTATATATATAGGGGGTGTCTTAATTAGCCATATATTTTTTTCTTTATTAATAATAGTGTAATTAACATTTCATGTAAATGTAATGTAATTAAATTTTCAATTTTCCAATTTCCTGAATCACTGGAATTTTTTTATTTCCAAATTTTCAAATCATCTAATTCGTTATCTAATTACCAAAATCTTGTATTTTTAAATTTTTTCGAAAATTAGAGAGTTAGGAACTTCTGTATCCGCAAATTTAGGGACTTAGAAATGTGGATATTTGAGTATTTACTTAAGCATTTAGAAACTGAAAAATTTAGGAAATTAAAAATTTGTGAATGTGAAAGCTTGGAAACATAAAAGTTTGAGAATTTGAAAATTAAGAAACTTAAGAATTTAAGAATTTAGAAATTTTGGAATTCGGAAATGTATGAATTCGGTAATTTGAATATGTATATGAGAATGTGAAGGTTTGGAAAGCTGAATATTTGAGAAATTTTCAATTATGAGATTCGAAATGTGAATTTGGGAATTGGAAAATTTTTTAACTTGTAAAGTTGAAGATTTGATAATTAAAAAATTTGGAAATTTAAAAATGTTGGATCGTGAGGAGTAGATGACTAAAAGGAGTATGTGTAAATTCGGAAATGTAGAAACGTGACGATTAAAAAATGTGGAAGTAATTTGAAAATTTAAAATGTAGAAAACTGAAAATTTCGGGTTTGAGGAAACTGCAAATTTATTATTACTTCCGTCATCTCACAGTCTCTATCTGTTTTAGCAGCCTCTTAACGATATTATCGATATATCGAATTATCGATAGCACTCCAGTATTATAAATTTATATTAATAACAATTAAGATAATTAATAAAATAATACATAAAATACGTAAACATGCATTGAAGTTGAAAATATATAAAATACACTAAAAGTGTATTTTCTACTTGATAAACTTCCTATTATACACATTTCATTTAACATATCATACGTCAGTTCGTTTCAGATTATATCAATTCGCGTATCGAGAAAGTAGAACCCTGAAACTAATTACATGTGACATTAATGTAATGTTATAATCAATTTGAAAAGTCAGTATTAAATAAATGTTTGAATAATTCGTCGTAAGTAGTTATTTTCACTTTTGAGAAATTCTTAATGTCCATGAAAGATTTAATCAAGAACGTTATCACAGTCTCCCGCGTACAATGTAGGTGCACATGTATTAATCCACATGTCCAAATATAACGTATATTCCATGCATATGGAACAGCATATTCATCTTGGTAAATGCGTTTTATTCGTCATAAATCGCATACACGATAACAGCTATTAGTGTTATGATAATGTTGGAGATTTTAGGCTTGCTTTTAAGTGAGTCAGTAGAACTAATTAGTGGTGATTGGACACATTATTAAGCAAGTGCGTATTAGTTCTTTAAATGTACTTTCGACCTATACAACCTTTTTTACAGAAAACATTTATTTGCATTCAGATATCGCGTCCACGCTCTTCTGGAACAGACTGTATTTTGCATATGCTCAGTGTAGTCATAATCGAAGCAAAAATAAATAAGACCTACATTGATGCGAGCTTTTCGTCATTGACATCGTGTCCTACATCCGTACAAAGATAGTTGTATATTTTCCACAGCGTGCTATATTATTTGTTCGATGTGTATTCGTAAAAAGCGGGTTGAAAGCTTCGGGATGGCAGGAAATATAACGCATAATATTATACTATGATACTACTGAACCTTTTTGTCGCCGCCACTGGGTGTGTATTTCTCATTTTTCGCTGCAATTTTCGGCTGTGCCTTGCTGAAATCCAACTTCCTGTTTTCTATCTTCACTTTTCCTCCGCCTGGTTTGTAACTGGCGTTTTCCAGAGAGCCAATCTTCGATCTTACTGTTTTCAAGTTCGGAGATGGCGCTGCACCCACTTGAACTTTGTTCATAGGCACCTCTGTGCGATTTAACAGAAACCATTGCTAGATATTCGTTCAAAGATGCATCACTTCATAAAATATTTATTTTCTAACGATGTACGGTTGAAAATTCATCTTTTACTCACCACTCTTTACCTACGGTATACAGGGTGTTCGATAAGTGGCGATACAAGCGAAAATGGAGTGATTCTACAAGAAAAATAAGTCGACGATATAGAATAAAGATTTTTCACGCGAAATTTTGTTTTCGAGACAATCGACTTTTGTAATGTGTAAATACTGTCAAAAGTTAGCGAATTTTACACAGACAGTCAGTAATATGAAAGTCTCATACTTTTACCCTTAGAGAGAAGATGACACCACGATCGGTACTCTCTAAATATTATACAAGCATAACCCGAATTTTTTTATGTCTAAAACAGAGGAAGATGTTCATACGGCACCTCGAGCAACCTCTACCCGCATTGGTTAAATAAGAAAACGTTGCATAATGCATATGGCACTTACGGAGTCCTCTGTTCAACTATAGTTAATTTCAAGCCTGACTTTCTACCATCTCCGTGGGATTCTATGTCTGTACAGCGTTTTGAACGTACGTGAGTAAAATGTCGTCCTTGTCGCGGAAAACGCGACACTATCTTTAGTTTTCTTTTTTGTAAAGTTTAGCTTTGAGTTAACACTATTTCTACCACGATTTTGTGTATACCTATTTCAACCAAAAGGTGTCTTTTGACGGCTTTTGAATACACATCATTGCCGAAACTGATTGGGATTTCAAATTATGAGTTAAACGTAGATAATTTGAAGAATATATTTATTGATACACTGATTTGTATTTATTGGAGATTATTTAATTCATCAAGCTACAAAATATTAGGTTCGCATAAGTTTCTTCCTTTTTGTAATATGACACAAAATGGGATAGAGGGATAGAGAAGGTGGATACAGCTGAACATTTAATGCAACAAATCAACTTTAAACTATAAATATTGTGTATGAATGTCTATAAAAAAGGGAAGAACTTATGGGACACTCTAATATACAATCAATGCAGTGGTGTACACTAAAATGCAACAAGGGAAATTAACGTATATTAGCTGGAGAAAAATGATATCGCTGAATTAATTTAACAGCCATTGTATGAAAAGTAAAAAAATTAATCGTGGAGAAACGATTCAACATAGAGAATAATTTTATGTTAAAATTTGAAAGGTGTCTTATGACACCTCTTGGTAGAAATAGTGTTAAATAAAAAGTTATAAGAACTGGGCCATTCCACACTTTGAATTTTGGCTGGGTACGAGTGCACTTGAATGAATCTCACTGTAGATCATTCTCTCGATGGATATTATTGTAATTTACGTTTGTTTTTGTCGTAATAGAAAATTAGGAAGCAATGAAATAGAATGTCAAAGTAATCATAAAGTTTATTATTACGGATATTGTTGAAAATGTTGCTCATTCTGTTGAACACATACAATAGCGGACAAAAGTTTAAGACGATGATTTGATTTGAAATATTATACGAACTTCGTTCCTTTTTTTGTAACTTCGCTACTGAGCAAAATATCAGAACGGAATTTTTTTTATAAGTGCATAAATAAATGTCTAATTAGTTAACACCGAAAGTGGAACACTGTTTATAGTTTTTATGAACAGTAAATCAATTATTTATTTTTTCCATTTAGTCTTAAATTTTTGTCCACTACTGTAATTCTGCTCTTTCAATCAAACTATGAACGATTTCTGACTTATTGTATGGGTTTAAGATATGAAAGGCTATAGTATGATTTTCTTTTAATTCTCGCAATTTGAGATCTCTTCGGAATATACAAATAATTTAATGTGACTCCATAAATAAAAGTCGATTTTCAGGAAAATAAAGTCTTGCATGAACAATCTTCGTTGCATATTTTCGACCTATTCCTTCATGTAGAATCCCACTCTTCGTACTTGTACCACCAATTAACCAACACCTTGTAGTTTAATATTATAAACTTAACAATACTTTTGAGAGTACAGATCGTGGTGTCATCTTCTCTCTAAGGGTAAAAGTATGAGACTTTCATATTACTGACAGTCTGTGTAAAATGCGCTAACTTTTGACAGTATTTACACATTACAAAAGTCGATTGTCTCGAAAACAAAATTTCGCGTGAAAAATCTTTATTCTATATCGTCGACTTATTTTTCTTGTAGAATCACTCCATTTTCGCTTGTACCACCAATTAACGAACACCTTGTAGTTTGATATTATAAACTTAACAATATTTTTTTTATCTTTATAGCAACTACTGTTAATTATATTCCTATCGATAATAGAATTTTTACTCAATTATATTTCTCTGGACGTTGCAATTCTTATTTAATTATATTTTTCATAATGCTAGAATTCTCACTTAATTATTCTTAGTTAATTACATTTCTGTCGATGCAATTCTCTCTTGATTATAATTTTTCATAATGCCAGAATTCTCACCTAATCATATTTTTTTCGATGTTACGATATTCATTTAACTAATTTTTTCATGATGCTAGAATTATCGCACACAATTTTAACTAAAATTTGAATGCGGATGGAGTTTTATTCGATACAAAAAGTTGATTATTATAAATTATTACTTACTTTTCTTTTCTTGACCAGCTGTCGATGTCGGAGTTTCTGGAGTTCGTGGTAACGATTTGACAGATTTACTTGGCGATTTTACGGGCGACCCGGCCGCAGATTTCTTCTCCGAGTTTGATGCACTACCATTCTCAATTTCTAAAAGAACAAAGAAGAAAAACTCTGTGACATTTACCCTATATTTCAACAAACAGCAAAATGTGTCACCGGTGCACTCACGAAGCAAAATCTTGGTACAGTATACGCTCGGTTAATGCACGCGCGTTAATGGACGATAGAAACGTCTCTTGATTATAAATGTTACACACATACGCACACTTACGATACTTTGTCATTCAGAACGTGAAATTCAATAAACGAAAGACGACTTATGGGAAATGTGCGATTGGCTGTCGTTTATTGCGCGGTTTCTGAAAAAGGCTGAAACACCGAAACGTGCATTAAAGGAGCGAGTACTGTATTTTAATAGTGATTTGAAATAAAACAATAACAATATATTTTCACCGCAAAATGTACTACGAAATAAACTATTTTTGGTTCCATTATAAACCTTAAGATTTAATGAAAGTCAAAATGTTTTAGGTTTCATTATGACACTTAAAATTTAATAGGAAACAAAGTATTCGTAGTTTTTTTAAAAATCTAAAAATTTAGTGTAAAGAATTTAAATTTCATTATAAAACTGATAATTTGCTACAAAATGAGAAAATGGTAAGTTCCATTATGAATCTCAATATTTGATGTAAAACAAAATAATTTAAGTTCCATTATAAAACTCAAGATTCACTCTAAGACAAAATAATTTGAGTTTGGTTATAAAGCTAATGTAAAACAAACAATTTTTAGTTTTATTATAAAATAAAATGTAACTATACAATAAAATAATTTGAGTTTCACCGTAAAGCCCAAAATTTATTATAAAATAAATTAATTTAAGTTCAATTATAGAACTCGAAATTTACTCTGAAACAAAATAATTTGTATATTATTATATGACTTGAAATTTACTATAAAACAAAATATATTAAGTTTCATTATAAAACTCAGAGTCCCCTGTAAAACAAAATAGCTTGAGTGCCGTTATAAAACTCAAAATTCACGCTGATGCAAAACAACTTGAATACTACAGGGTGTCCCAAAAGTGTTGAGGGAGCCGGAAATAGGAGGTAGGTGGGGTCATTTTGAACAACTTTTTCGTTTGCAAAAATGTCGTATGGGGCTTCAATTTTTAATTATTAACGAAAAATACCGACCAATCAGAGCGCAAGAATTAAATTATTCATTAATAATTTAAAAACGAAGCCCCATACAACATTTTTGCAAATGAAAAAGTTGTTCAGAATGACCCCACCTACCTCCCATTTCCGGCTTCTTCAACACTTTTGGAACACCCTGTATATTAAAATTCTAAACTCCCTCTAAAACAAAATATCGAGTCACGCTTAAAAACTCAAAACTTTCTACGAAAAGCATCGCCAAAAATAAAACTCAGCCATATCGAACCTTTCTGATTCTCCTAACAAAAATCGTTGCACTTTTTGATAAAACATCTCTCTTTAAGAATAAATAAAAACCTGCAGTTCTCGAAGACTTCTTCTCCGACTTTTCGCCTAATTTTGTAGGCGTTGATACGCTCGGGGTCTTAGGCGCCGCTGCTTTCAAGATCTTCGATTCAGTCTTTTTAGCGTCGCTCTTTTCATCGTTCGAATCACTGACGCCAGCAGTCTTCTTCTTCTCGTCGTCTTCCATTTTCTCATGATCGTCGCTCGTCTTTGGGGATTTCGGCGAGACTGGTGACTGAGGACTATAAGATGGCGACGATTTAACTGACAACGATCTCGGTTGGCCATGATCGAAGCCTTTCACGCCTCCTTCGGGAGTCTTCGGCGGAGACAACATCGATTCCGGCAGATTTCCCGAATCTTCCACTGACACAGAAGTCTTTTGACCTGTTTCTTCGGGTTCTGGTTTCAAACACTCCTCAGCACTCGATGACTCTTTTTGTTCACATGACTCTTCAGCAGTGGGATTAGATTTTGGCTTGTCTATAGACTGCTCTTCCGGTTCCTTAGTTTTCAGATCAGGATCTACGTCTGACGATTTCTCTTCAGGTTCCTCCATTTTCGTGTTCTTTTCACTGTGTTCTATTTCTACATTTTTGGTTTTATCCTCGGACTCCGTTTTTATTTCTTCGCTTTTACTGTCTTTCACTTGTGCAGGACTCGCGTCCATCTCAGTGCTCTCCTCCTTTTCAGTCTCCTTTGTTTCCAACTTGTCCGAATTGGATTTGGATTCATTCGCACCCTTGTCTTTAATATCAGTAGCCTGTGCTTTTAGTTTTTCCTTCTGAATCTGCTGCGTTTCCGTCAGAGCTTCAGTCACCTTCGAATCTTCGTCTACTTGATCCGCCGGGGTACTCGCCCGGGATTTATCTGGTGATTTAGATGGCACCTTCAATTCTTCTTCGGTTTTACCTTCACTACTTTCCGTCGGCGTATTCGCTCGTGATTTATCCGCAGATCTGGACGGTGTCTTCAATTGTTGATCGCTTTCGTTCTTGTTCGTATCCGCGGGTGTACTCGAACGCGACTGCTCCGCGGATTTAGACGGCGTTTTCAGTTTATTCTCCTCCTCCGCCGGTTTATCCGAGGATTTAGAGGGCGTTTTATGTTCCTGTTCAACCTGAGGTTGACTCGTGTCTGCAGGTGTACTCGATTTATCTGGAGATTCAGAGGGTGTTTTAGGTTCTTGTTGATTCTGAGGTAGGCTCGTCATCGCTGGGTTACTAGATTTATCAGGGGGCGACGATGACAACTTCGGATCACTTTGTTCCTGATTTACTTCCTCCAACCGTTTGTTTAAGGCATCCGACACTTTAGTCGTGGACTCTTTATCCGAACTTTCTTTATCCGACACTTTCTCCGAACTGTCCTTACCAGCCAATTTATCAGAATTTCCTTTATCAGTCGTTGCATCTTCCTCTAATTTTTTCGTTGACTCTTCAAATTTATCGTCGGCCTTCTCCGTCTCGGGTTTACAGTCGACCTTCTCCGCTTCATGTTTATTTGTAGACTCCTTGTGCACCTTCTCGTCGGACTTCGATGATTTGGTATCACTTTGTACCGTGTTCTTAATGGACTCTTCCATATTTGTGACTTTGGAGATGTCGCCGTTCTTTTCAATAGCTTTTTCCGTGACGGTTTCAGGCTTGCAATCAACTTTTCCATTTATCGTAGCTGTGTCTGGCCTCTTTATCGCCTGAGCATCCTCCATCTTCGACAGTTCGCGCTCGACCATGGCTTCTTTTTCGCCGTTGGCACGCGGTGACTTTTTTCCGTCCATCACCACATCGTCGTCGTCGTCCTCCATGTTCTCGCGTTGCTCCGTTTTGGAAACCGGATTTTCGAACTGTGGAAACTTCTTCGCGTTCTCAACATCGGCCATCTTGTCGATTATTATTCGTGGAAGCGAATGTTTCTTATCCTCCTTGATGGATGGACCTTGCTGGACTACGTTCAACGACGATTCATTTCGTTGAGATTGGTTCTGTGCGATCCTCTGGGATCGGGCTGCAGCTTCCAGATTTCGTGAATGCTGCTGTGTGTTTTGTTGCTCGTGTCCCGGTCTCTGAGATTGTTCGGCGTTCTTGTGCAGCTGCTGATAATTCACTGGATGAGAATTGGGTCCCTGTTGCAGCCCGGGACGTTGCGACGGCGACGCGACAAGTCGAGGATTCAAAGCGGTGTGCGGATTCTGCTGTGAATTCGGACCTTGTTGCAGAAAATATTGATTTAGATGCGCTGGATTTTGACCTCTTTGTTGCGGTTGAGCTTTACTTTGTTGCCTTGGATACTGACTTTGCTGTGGATTTTGAGTTTGCTGTGCTGGATGTTGGTTTTGTTGCGTTGGATTTTGATCCTGTTGCGTAAGATATTGTCCTTGTGGTCGATTCTGAATTTGCTGTTGAGGACGTTGAGCTTGTGATCGATTTTGACTTTGTTGTGGACGATGTTGGTCTTGTAATGGATGTTGACCTTGCTGTGGACGATTTTGACTTTGTTGCGGAGGATGCGGGTCTTGCGAGAGATTCTGACGTTGTTGCGACCTATTCTGACTTTGTTGCGGTGGATGTTGACCTAATGATGGATTCTGACTTTGTTGTGATTGATTTTGTCCTATTTGTGCTAAACTTTGACCTCTGTTTAATGTCGGATGTTGTCCTTGTTGCGAATATTGACCTTGTTGTGGAGACTGACCGTGTTGTGGTAGATATTGACCTTGTTGTGGTGGACGTTGACCTTGCGGTGACAGATATTGAGCTTGTTGCGATTGACTCTGACTTTGTTGAGATTGACCTTGTTGTGACAGATGTGGACCTTGTTGCAGTGGATTCTGATTTTGTTGATGCGGATATTGACCTTGCGATAAATTCTGACCTCTTTGTGGAGGTGGATTTTGATTCTGTTGTCGCAGATGTTGACTTAGTTGCGCTGGATTTTGACTTCTCTGTGCTGGAAGCTGTTGTGACTGATGTTGACCTGGTTGCAGTGGCCTTTGAAAAACTGAAGCTCCTGATGGTTCTGGAGGACCGTACGGCCTATGTGGTCCAGTTTGACCCGAACCAGTTTCGGTTGCAGAACGAGTATCGAATCGGATTTGTTGTGGCTGTCCTCCTGGTCTTGGTTGCCCTACAGGACCATTATTTATAGGCTGCCTTGGTAATCCGGGCGGACCTTGAGGTCTTGTCCGGAGGTCTGATAGTTGATTCGATTTCACCTAAGAAACAACAACTTGCCTTACGAAAATTCGCGATGAGCATGAGTTTGTTTGTTAAATTTGAAAAATGACCAATTTGTAGTTTCATAAAATCCTCGAAATTGTTTAGTAATTTATGGGATCTAGTAATTCATTTTTTAGTATCTTTAATTTCTTTAACTATATACAGTTATACTACTATAATTTTATTATATAAATTGTAGTGTTTGTCTGTTCTTGATCCAAAAGAAAATATGAGTTGATTTAATAAAATTCAATGCTTCAGAACTATAGATAGATGTTTATTTATGCTCCTAAATAATATAAACTCAGAAAAAACAACCCGAACATTAAGCATTAGGAACAAGTATACTTAATTTCATCTTTTAATCTGTTAGATATAATTGTTTCAACATTAAGAGCTCTACAAATTTTACGTTTCCTATAAATAATTAATTCAACCGGTGTTACATACGACTACCGTGGCGATCAACGTATTAACCATAAATATATCATTTACATAATAAAAGTATCAGATCTATTCGACAAGAGCAAAGTTTTCAGGTTTGTAGAATTGTGTAATTATCAACGCCAAGCAGCAAAATGTATTATTCGCATTATTCTACTTGTTTGAAATTTATACCCTTTACCTACATATCTGTTATAAGGTTTATTGTTTGATAAATCCATTACATCATCGAAAAAACGATGAGAATGAAAAGCTGAAGTGTGCACGAGTAATTTGGACAGTCAATATTGGCCCTGAGCCCATCGAACCAGTCGATACTGTAATACAAAATGATGACGTCTCGAGAATCCGTATTTACCGTACCTGCCACCGTTCAATGTTCCATTCGTTATGGGATTAAACCACGAATCATTATAGTGTTCCATCGACATTCATCGCGATTCGCCGCGGAATTTTAGGATAGCGTGACCTACAGTACTAGTTTCTCTTCGGGGATTTGCTGTTTTCCTTCGTCCCCCCACGAAATTCACAAGCAAAATCACACGGAAGCTTGTGGAACGTTTTACGATGGTCTAACTAAATTTAACATAACTGTCAAAAAGCTTGCGATCAAAAAGGCTTGTAATAATTATTTATAACTGAATTTGTAATATATTTTTGTCGAGCATGTTAATTATAATTATATTTAATTATATCACAACTGTAATATAATTGTATTTAATGTATTAATTGTAACAAGAATATAATTATATTTAATACATTAATTACAACCATAATATTTAATAAGTTATAATTATAATTATTTAACCATAATTAATCGTTTAATATAATTATATTTATTTAACCATAATTAATCGTTTAATATAATTATAATTATTTAACCATAATTAATCGTTTAATATAATTATAATTATTTAACCATAATTAATACTTTAATATAATTATGATTAATGACTACTCGACTTGATACAGCCATTTGAAGGAAGTTATTATAAAATTAAAAAGGAGAACAGCATCATAAGTTGCTGAATAAATATCGATAATCCCAGTTCAATTTACACAATTAATAAAAAAATATTGTAAATTTAAAATTTCCAGGAAATTTTAAGAATGCCAGTATCGAGTTTCAATAACGTTAGTATCTCTGTAAAGTTAATAATATTTCTGGGTTTTATTCATTCCCAGCTACCAACATCTGTTATTAACAAATGCAATAAATGCAGATTTGGCACAAATAATTTCATATATCTTTGCAAGTACTATAATTTATCCATATTTTCCTTGTTTTATATTATCAATAGATATTGATCCCATACATAATGTCTAACCCTACATGTATTATGAGCGTTTAGTAACTTGGCAGCTGAACCAATAAAACTACCACTGTTTCCAACTTCTAACTTATCAGAAGCGTCTATACACCTACTTCCATTGTAAAAACAAGAAGAACCCCTTAAATGTCACAAAACTACTAACGTAGATAACTCAATTCTTACAAATTACCTAAAACGTCCAAATGATTGAATAACAACTAAATATGGAAAATCAAAGATCTCTTATAATACGAAAGGTAAATATTGGCAAAAAAGGTCTCAGTCCCAATGATATTAACATATATTATAATATTAAGCACATGTTCCTGAGTAACGTTTCCCTATAACTTAATCGTTGTTGACTGTTCATTAAAAAGTTATTAATTATAAAATATTTGTAAAAATCAAAATTTGCACGTAATTCGACAACCAAAAACTTGACGATTTTATCAGCAGTTTAGTATTTGAAGTCACAGGGTTACATAATGACTGAATTCATAAATCATGCTGAACAATTTGAATCATTTCGAACTTCATGTCGTGTAAATTGAGGAGTAATATTCTAACCTAACTTAACTTGTTTTATAACATGCTAACTTGGGTTAGGTTAGTCTGGATTAATATTTATAGGTTAGATTGATATTCTTCCAGATATTCTGTTCTTAATAATTTTGTAACGAACAATAAAGTCAAAAGAAAAAGTTACTCAGAGTGACGAATTTTACAACATATCACGAAATCATTGGGGCAAAGTCCTCCATTGTCATTATTTACCATGTAAAATCTTGGTACGTGAAAATTGACCCCTGACCATCGTCCATCGTTCGTAAAATTGTAGCTTACCGCATTTTCTCCGCGAAATGAAGCAGACTCAGCTGCATTTCTTGCAGTTTCTTGCGAATTCATACTGAGATAATTTATGCACAATCAAATAGTTTTTGTCGACTCGAGGATCTTGTCGGCTCTGAAAAAATATTTCTCCGTAACGGTAATCGTTGCTTCAAAAAGATCAAAGTCTACGTGGTGCTGATACAACGACGTCTACATTGTGTTCGACTTTACTCAATGAAAAACGCTACTTTTAAGGCGTGAATTATCATATTGGAATGCGCTCGATATTTCAAGAAGCTTGAATTAAGTCGTTGACGACAAAATAATTACTCACTACCTGTATCAGGTGACTAATGCGACAATTCTGTGGTTTAGCAAAATTTAAAAATGATGAAATTGAAGGTTCGAATAGAATTTATCTTGATTGGCATAGTTTAAATAGTTAATCGTACGCGTCTGATGAGTTGGCAGGCGTTCCAATAAGATTTGCATTGATTTCAACTGCCACCTTACCAGAGGTATCCACAAAATTGCATTATATTTTTAGATTATACTTTTACCGACTCAAAAACGAAATTACATTGTCCTAATTTTTCTGTACTATAATCTCATGTTTGAGTAAATTCATATGAATTATGATAATAAATTTATTTTCCATTTTAATGTCAATTTCTATAAATGAATCTTTGATTAAAACTTGTTCGCCATTAATCTATTAATTATTCATTGTAGGTTATTAGATAACTTTCACGAGTAATTTGCTAACATTATGTATAAAAAGAGTATTGCTTCTACACATTCCGTATAATTAATTTATTAGGTAATTTTCATGAATAACTTGTTATTGCTATCTATAAAAAGGTACTTCTTTTACGAATTTCTTAAACTTAATTTATGACATAATTTTCATGAGTAAATTGTTATCATATTTATAAAGAACGTATCGGTTCTACAAACATATTATAGCTAGTTTATTAATTAATTGTACGACAAAAATGTTATTACTATGTATAAAAACTGGTACTTATTGCTTTTACATTTTGTAATATTTGTTATCAAAATATTGCATACTTTATTATTAATGCCATTATACTATATAATTCTAGTATAAGTAATAACTAACTATGTTTTATTATTAATTTATTAAAATTTTATTTGAAATTATCTATTAATTACAACTGTTTAAAAGTGAAGCTGTTTAAATCTTTAAATAATAAAAATTAAGTCTTTATGAAGTGTATCATCGACGATAAGCAGTTTTGCAATAAAATAGCGCTTGATCACTATTTGAAATCATTACCATAAAGGTGTTACAAAATTATATCTTCCACAACAAAAAAGATTTGATTACATGACTATTAATAAAACGTCCCAAACGATCGGTTTACAAAATTTAAACCCGCGAGTTCTCGTAAGTAAACAATGATTAGAGGTGCCATTTTCTCAACTGCTATGTCTACTTGCTTTCGTACTTATTTATGGTGTGTGCAACAATAGTACCCGTCAGTTACAAATTATCGCGCATATTACATGCCAAAGAATACACTACTTGCTTATGTGATTATGTATAGCGTTGAAGTTCACTTTTAGTGTACTTTATTTGGTGCGATAACTACGTTACTAAATTTGAATGTGCCAGGGAATAAATGAAGTCGGGTTTTCAATACAGAGTTTATAACATCTAACAACAAACGAAAGTATAATTATTTCCAAAAAATTATTATGTGTAGTTTATTGTAAAAATATTGTTTAAAATCTGAAGAAGTTACGTAATTGATTAAAGAGTATGTTTACGTGTATTCTGTACTTTTTTATTGACAAATAAAACAGAATAATTTGTTCTAGTTTATAATAGAGTAAAAATAATTTTGTTATCTACAAAAGTATCAAATAATTTCTGGTTATTTATATTTTTTGAATGAAAATTCTGTTGACTATAATATTATGATGTTATTAACAATTAGTTAAATTGATATGTTCCAAATTTGCATAATATTACAATGTTATTGACAATTAGTTAAATGAATGTATTCTTAGAGCATAAACATTGCAAAACGTTTTATCATAATATGTACATAAAACAGTTTTGAACCTTCTAAATTCTAAATGAAGAATTCTTTTCACACCATTTAGTGTTTGGCATTTAAATTTTCACTCAATAAGAAACCGTTGAACTAAAAACTAAAATAAATATTTATTAACAATCTTTCCACGTAGATACTACCTGGTTTCGTCCAAAAAATAACAACCAAATAAACATTCCAATATAATAAAATTATATTATTATGTAATATAAACGTAAAATAAATAATAATATAATTTCATTAATCTAAACATTTTACAACTTCATGAGTCAATGAATTTTCCAGTATTAATACCAAATTCTTAAATTAAAGTGCATACTTTTTCAAAAACTAATAAAATGTAGGAAAGACGTATAATTGCCAAGCTACGAGTAGAATGAAAATCAAGGGAATCGATTTAGCACTATATTATTAAAAAAGTGAAAAAAAACAATGAAATTTCCAACCGAAGGTATTAATTTTAATATTTTTTACAATTGTTCCATTTCGACAAAATTTAATTAATATCAATAATATCAAGCACGTTAGTTTTCCATAAATTCAGTAATAAGATTAATCATAAAATCCAGTAATAAAAATAATAAATCCAATAACAAGATTAATTATTCTTACAGATATTAATCACATTGTCAGAATTGCGTCCTGTAATATCGTGTCTACGCACAAATTTGCTCTGACAGTTGGTAATTAAGTGTTCAAAACGCAAAGGGATCAGTGGGAAACGAGAAAAACAAAGGAATAAAAGGAGGAAAAAAGTTTTGGGGATTAAGAAGATAGAATGCACGCAACTAACCCAGGAGTAGACCACAAAGGGATCATATTTCAATGTAGAATAGCGGTGATCGCTAACCTTGGTAAAGCACATTCGTGTTTGTATCACGAAACCATGCCAGCTTCGTGCAAAAGACTAATAATTGAAGTAACGCATATTTGATTCGGCCGATTACACTGTTAGAATGTTTTCTTCACTTCGTACGTCGAACCGTTTAGTTTTTTCGCGAACCTCATTCTGCATGCAATTCTTTTGCACGCTAGACGCGAACAATACTTAAATGGGCAGACACCTAACATGATAACTAGTCTAATTGATAAATTATCGTATGAGTAGCCCTTACGTTTATTATTGTTATATTATTATATAGTCGTCATATTTATTATTACTGTTTTATTATACAGGGTGTCTCGTAATAAGTGTAAGACCCGTAATGGGGTTGTAACGAAGGCGATTCTAAGTAACTTTTTCCTTTGCAAAAATGGGGTCTAGGCTCTCGTTTTCGAGTTATTAAGGAGAAACACCGACCAATCAAAGCGCGCGAATAGCGTAACAAGTTAGTATCGTGCCATGTTACGTCGAAGTTAAATCACACATAAATTGTCTTATCCCTTATTTAGTAAAAATTAATAACTGAACATTGTTATTCACAAATTCCCAATTCCCCAAATTCCCAAATTCCCAATTCCTCGAATCTTCAAATTCCCAAATTCCCAGTCCTCCAAATTTTCAATTCCCCAAATTCCCAATTTCTCAATTTCCCAAATTCTCAATTCCCCAAATTCCCAATTGTCCAAATTTCCAATTGCTCAAGTTCCCAATTCGCCAAATTCCCAGTCCCCCAAATTTTCAATTCCCCGAATTCCCAATTGCCCAAATTCCCAATTGCCCAAATTCCCAATTGCCCAAATTCCCAATTGCCCAAATTCCCAATTGCCCAAATTCCCAAATCCCCGAATTCCCAATTCCCCAAATTCCCAATTCCCCAAATTCCCAATTCCCCAAATTCCCAATTCCCCGAATTCCCAATTGCCCAAATTCCCAATTGCCCAAATTCCCAATTGCCCAAATTCCCAATTGCCCAAATTCCCAATTCCCCGAATTCCCAATTCCCCAAATTCCCAATTCCCCAAATTCCCAATTCCCCAAATTCCCAATTCCCCAAATTCCCAATTCCCCAAATCCCCAATTCCCCAATTCCCCAAATTCCCAATTCCCCAAATTCCCAATTCCCCAAATTCCCAATTCTCCAAGTTCCCAATTTCCCAATTTCCCAAATTCCCAATGCCCCAACTTCCCCAAATCGCACATAAAATGGCCTTATCCCTTATGCAATAAAAATGAATAACTGAACATTATTATGTGCGATTTAACTTTGACGTAACATAGCACGATACTAACTTGTTTGTTTGCGTCCGCTTCGTTCGGGGCTTTGCTCTCGCGGCTAACCGGACGCTATTCGCGCGCTCTGATTGGTCGGGGTTTCTCCTTAGTAACTCGAAAACGAGAGCCCAGACCCCATTTTTGCAAAGGAAAAAGTTACTTAGAATCGCCTTCCTTACAACCCCATTACGGGTCTTATACTTATTACAAGACGCCCTGTATACATCCCTTACGTTTGTTATTACTATATTATTACATTATTATATAGTCTTCTAGTTTATTATTATTATATCACTATATAGTCTTTTCGTTTATTATTATTATATCACTATATAATCTTCACGTTCATTGATTATTAAAAATGCTAAAAAGAAACATGTTCGTACAACTATTAAAAAATTTAATGCAATGAAAAATATGTTTAATATGGAATTATTTCAGATAGTATTTTTATAGTAAAGTATTGATAATGAAGTATACAATTAAAATGGAGTTAAGGCAAAGAAAAATTATGCATATAAATAATTACTACATGTTTTTAATATTCCTGTGAATCTGGTAGGATTAATATTAACAATTATGCAATACTTTCTTAGCTTCTTAAGTTATATTGATTTTGGTATTGTTAGGTTGCATATAAGTTCATATAATCATTAATTACATTAGTATCATACATTTGCGTTACAAAAAGTTAGTTATATTTAGTTATATGTAGTTTACTGAACCATTTTATGGGTACTATATTTGTATAGAATTCAAATAAAGAAGTATCTCTTCTTTCGTACATACAAGAAACAAATATGAATATAATGGGGATATTCATTAATTTTAGAACACTGTGTATTATTATGTTGATAATGTATAATAAGCATACATCACTTGGGCGTTCAATTATATTCCTTTCTATGTACACATACGTATAACATGTACGTTTATTATATTTCATACTATGTATGAAGGTAAAATGTACGTTTATTACATTTTATTCTATGTATGTACATATACAGGGTGTCCCAAAAAGAACGAACACCCGGAAATGGGAGGTAGCTGGGGTCATTCTGAACAACTTTTTCTTTTACAAAAATGTCGAATGAGGCTTCATTTTTAAATTATTAAGGAAAAACACCGACCAATCGGAGCCTGAGATTCCTTTCTTTTGAGACACCCTGTATGCATAATATATACGTTTACAATATTTATTTCTATGCATATGTGTTTACTATATTTTACTATATTTTATATTATATTAATATACACATTCATCGCATAAATAAATTTGCAATTCAGTATAACCGGTGCCATAATAAATTATTAGCTAAGAAGACACGTGTTGTCCATTGAGAAATATGTCATGAACTGAGTTTGCAAGTGTAATAAAACTCAAAAAATGAGGTATGTGTTTCAACTTGTACAATCCGAATGAACGATAATATCATAACTTCGAAAACAACACTTGTCATATTTCGGTAACGTAATCGATAACGTTTTAATGACCTTCAGGTTTATCAATCCGACAATCTACTAAGTTTTTCTGTATCGTGTATTCACGAAAAGCATTGTTCATGATTCTTTTCCACCCTATCACATGACCACCCTCGAAACATTTGGAAATTTCGTGTGAACTTAATGTCGATGAACACGTGGCACGAATATCTGATTGTCGGAAATAACTGTATCCTTCGAAAACAACTGACGTACTATGTATATGACAATTCTTTTGAAAAATTGAAGAACCTTCCAATACCTTGGAAACCGACTTTCAGATAAATTATATAATATAATTTCTTCGTATAATGTATTTTAATATATTTTTTAAGCAAAATTGGATTCGTCTACGTATTAGGGGGACCGGAAAGTAATGTCGTTTTTTTACAGTACAGTCAAACAGATAAATTTATAATACTTATCAACGACCTTTTAACATCTATTGTATAAATTTTCTATGCCGGGTAGATAAAAATCAATTTTTGAGAAAAAAAACGAATACATGTTTCTCATATTTTTACATGAAATTGTTTACCGCTATTGTTTTTGACAGTGCAAAATTTTAAATGTGAATGAGAAATTTGGTAATTATTCATTTTTTAATATGTTGATTGTGAACACTTATTAGAACCATTTAAAATCTAAAGTAATAACGTGTGATTGTTTCAAGCTCCATTTTTTAAGAATTGGAATTTTCATTATGTTCGATAAGACATTAGAGATCTACAACGATATCGAATTTAGAAATTAAGAAATTTAATATGTTCTAAAATTGGATATTCAAGGATGTGAAAGTATGCAAAAGGGAATTTTAAGAATTTTTATATATTTAAAAACATTGAAACTGAGAAATATAAAAATTCTACATCTATAGATTTCAAATTATTACGTTTAGAAATTTTGCAATTCGGAAATTTTAGATTTAAAAAACCTTGAAATTTGAGAATATGAAGATTTATGAATTTGAGAACTTAGAAACTTAGAAATTCGGAAATTTAGAAATTAGTGAATTCGGGTATGTAAATAATTTCAAATGTTCCAATTTATAAACTTAAAAACTTTTTAATTTGGTGTCTTTAAAAGAACTTTAATAGACAAGTTTCAATTTCCCAACTTCCCAAATGATTAAATTTATAGATTTACGAAATTTGAGAATTGGTAAATTGAACATTAAGGTGTTCGTAAAACTAAAAAAATTTAATATTTAAAAACTTAGGAATTTAAAAAATTTGGAAATTGAAAAATCTACAATTTTAATACTCTAAAGATTAGAAATTTAGAAACTTACAAATCTAGAAATCTAGAAATCTGGAAATCTAAAAATCCAGGAATCCAAAAATCTAGAAATTGGGAAACATACATATTTAGGAATTTAGAAATTAAAAAATTTAGAACTCTAGAAACTTAGAGACCCCGGAATTAAAAAATTTAGAAATCCAGAAACCAAAAAATCTAAAAATTTATAAATATTCGACATCAAGCAACACAGGTGACGCGCCACCCTTCAAATCTAACAAACCAAAATAGTATTTCCATCAAATAAAATTTTCGAATTCAATACCGATTACGATCTATACAGAGATAGCTAAATTAAAAATCTCCCAAACTCTTCCACTTTCATCATTGATCTCAACATTGTTGCAATAATTACTTAGCTCTTACCGACTCACCCCGAAAGATATATAGGTTAAGCGTTAGTTCCGTAATTCGAAGCAAATAACAGTAACGGGAAGTGGTAACCAAACTGAAATCAAGCTCGTTAACTTAATTTCTGAAAGACGATCGGAGAAGACTTTCAGTAGAGCGACACAGGTACGTCAAAGACTTCCGTTCTCATTTTGCAGGGAGAGAGCAAGAAACAGGTCATACACAGCGTGTCTGTACGACTCGGCAAGTGCCCATTCCTGAAGTTATTGATCCGACCCGGTGAGCGTGTTCGACTTCGTCGTCGTTTATGTACACACGGATGCACATCGTGTAATACGGTTAAGTTAACTTGTTAATGAATGCACACTTCGTAAAAAGCCCGCGACACCTCCGTCGCGACGAGTGTCACGCGTGCCATTAGCGGATTCGAGTGATCCTGCGTGAATGTCGCCTCAAAAATGTCTTCCCGTGATCGTTTATGGTAGATACGAATTTTCAACCCTTTGCGATCCAATCGCGTTTCTCTTGGCTCGTAGAAAGAATTCAGATAAATAGATTGGTTTGAAGATGTTTTCATTTCTTTGCCACTTGTAATAAATTAAAAATATGTTTGTTACGCACCTTGCATAATTGCTATACATTTTATTGTAAATCCACTTCTTGATCTATTTTCTAAATTAAGAAGGGAGCTGTAGGTGAAAGAAAGCACGGTCCGCAAAGGGTTAAACATAAACAATGAGTTTAATATTGTAGGTGTATATACAGTCGTGGACAAAATTAAACTGATTCATTTTTTCAAACTGAAATTAACACTTTTATTCAAAGTAAAGTAAGCTCTTTAAATAAAATTTTTATCTGAAAATATCGTTTTTTTATTTTTAATTGACAAATATGTATTAGTGGCTCAATTTCTTTTATTCCAATTTCATAACAATTTATTATAAAGAATAATTTATTCAAATCTTGTATCATATCTTGTATTGCCCGTGTTATGTTTACTCAAAACTTATTTATACAAAGGTCAGAAATACAGTCGTGGACAAAATTAAGTGGACAGGTATCATAAATAACAAAAGGTTAATTTAATTTGACTAACAATGCCTATAAATCAAAACTTTATTGCACAATTATATACATTAAATAAATGTTTTTTCAAGTCTATAAAAGCATTTCACGTTCTAAATTTAAAATTTATTTAAAACATTGTAACAAAATAAACAATTTTTTACATTTCTGCAATGTCCACTAAATTTTGTCCATTACCGTTGTTCGCTTAATGCGTAATTGAAAGTACAGGAAGAATACTAACTTCCTGTCTGGACAAAAGTTCAATTTGTAATTTGTGGATTTGGAAGCTAGGTGAACTTCAAAACTGTGAAATTGGAAAATATAGGCGTTTAAAATTTAGAAACTAATGGCACTTGATAATTTTTCAGGTGAAAAGCGTCTTATCACTCTCTCTTACGTGAGATTGAAGGTATTCATACTAAACTTAAATAACTGCCGCAGGTTTTAACTTAAATAACAGGTTTTATGTTACAGCCGTGAAATGTTTACCTAATTCAATATTAAAAATACAGAAAAAGTACCGTATCAGAAGTACACCAGTGAAATTAATTCTGGACACTTTGGATAATAATATTTTATATTTCATGTTTTTGGAGAATATGTATATTCCGCTACGCTAAATTGATACTGTAATATTTTTATTGTAAGCTATAATGTTTACAGTTCCGCTCCGAAATTAGAAAACATTGATTAGAATATAAAATATAAACAATTATATATTAAATAATTTGATTAAGTGCAAAATTTAACACTAGATTTACGGAACCCGTCAAAATGACGGATCTTAGAATTCTTATTTTCAATTACGAAAATTATTAAGAAGCTTATGTCAAGGTGCATGTCAAGCCTCGTCGAGATAAAGAATTGTTCATCTTCAATTTAGACATAAGTGGCCATTAAACGTCCGTAAATCTAGTGTTAAGGAAAGATTTGAAAGTGTCCAGAATTAATTCCACTAGTGTATTTTTTTAAATATCGAAATTAATAAATGGGATTACGAACTGTAGGATTTGGAAGTTTGGTACATCTGAGATTGTTAAATTAGGAAATACTAGGGTTTGAAAATTAGAAAATAAAAAAGCTACGACGTTCAAAAGTGTAGAAATTTGATAATACGGTGAGTGGGAAAAGTCTATTTATAAAAATTATAATCAACAAATTTGAAGCTTAAAGATGTAAATATTTGGGAATTAGGTAATTTAGATACTAAAATATTCAGGGCCATACAAATTTGGAAAATTTGGGGATTTAAAGATTTAGAAATCTAGAGATTCGTGAAAATTTAGTAATTTGTAGATTTGGAAGTTTGGGAATTTAAAGATTCGAATATTTGTATATTTGACAATTTTTTAAATTTTGTGTATTTGAAAATTTTGAAATTTAATGATAGAGGAATTTGATCATTTGAAAGTTAGAAAGTGTAGAAATATGACAATTCCGGAATTTAGCAATTTGAAGATATGAACATTTCTGAATTTGTTAATTTCTAAAATGAAAATAGTTTAAAACTTCTGTACTTTCGATATTGTGAAAATATACAAATTTTGATAATTCGAGAAAATAAAATTATGATAATTTGGTAATCTTGTTATAGCGAAGTCGTGCACACGATGTATACAATTTTCTCCAATGTAACTTTTCGTAATCTTTCTTTGTAATAATAAACAATCGCTATTTAAACTATTCTGTTATGAAAGTTCAAACTATATTACACATTTGAAATTGTGTTTAAACAACTATTAAAAAAAGGTATTCAATGTCTGGAAATATCGTAGCGAAGTTCTGTGAAACTATCTTAATTGGTCGACGAAAAAGCAAACCAATACAGGGAGTATTGATTACAGAATTATTAGTATTATGTTAAGAATCGAAGTTAGCAAGCTGAATGTATGAATTCAGAAATTACGTCATGGTATTCTTAGTAATCGTTATTATAGCGTGTCCGACTACGCATGGTCACTTCCACTGTGTCAGTTGTGTTAAATAATATCCTGTGAAGGCACACCCTAACCTTACGAAACGTTTTGAAATTCAATAATATATTTCATGTTCTTCTGATAATAGTGCACTCCTTGAGCAAACGGTATAGAAATAATGAAAGAATTTGCAATATAATGGTAATTCCTTCGCTCTTTGAATACCGCATCCACAAATAATTTTGAAATAATGGAGGGACCAAGTTTAATAAAAACGATTCATGGAAATATTGATATAAATATAAATTACATAATTTAAGAAGCGAAATTATGAAATTGTAAGGCAATATTCAGTGTTTAGTAAGTAAAATTATACGGTAAGCGAATTTTCTTTTCTTCTATTTTCTCATTTATGGAATTAAAATGTAGTTCATTTAACTGTTTGCAAATTGATTAAAGTGCAATTATTTTAATTGTTTGCAAACTGTTTATAATGCATTTTCTTTTATTCTACGCAATTAAAATACTATTTAATCTTTTGCAATTAAAATACAGTTGTTTGATTTTTTTATATTATGAAACAGTTTCAGCGATGAGATAGCCAAGTATAAAACGCTAGTTTGTAGATAATCAATTTATTGACAAATATCTTTTAACTAATACTGCAACAATTATTTTTTACAAAAGTGGGAAATGGAAATTACACTTAGAAAATTGAAATAGATATCAACGACATATTATAATTTGATATTATTAGTAGTAATAAAAAAATTCAAACTTTTCTTCTATTTCTATTTACAGTCGTGGACAAAATTCAGTGGACAGGTATCATAAATAACAAAACGTTAATTTAATTTAACTAATAATGCCTATAAATCAAAACTTTATTGCACAATTATATACATTAAATAAATAAATTGTATATTAAATAAATGTTTTTTCAAGTCTACAAAAACATTTCACGTTCTAAATTTAAAATTTATTTAAAACATTGTAATAAAACAACAAATCTTTCTACATTTCTGCAATGTCCACTTAATTTTGTCCATGACTGTATACTACTTAAAACAGCATATTTATAACGAAACTCGTGTCATTAAATTAAATAAACTTATAAAGTTCACAAAACTCACATTATATTATAAAATTCGGATCATACATCATAATTTATTACCTCTCCAATGCAATTTATATTTTCTGAGTTGCATCACTACCACTGCCAAACGGCGATATATTAAACTTGGTTTCAGTCGATAATTCGCAATCGACGATAATTCGTTTATATTATAATTTAAGACAAACATATTGTTAGTTAAATTAATTGGATCTCTAGAGGTGCGATCTGTGCGAGGGAAGTACACTTCTTGAAAGTTTATAGGTTTCAATAAAAAAGCAAATATTAGTGGAAGGATGAACATCTTTGTAAGAGTAAATAACGGATGACCGAAGATAGCTGCATTATAATAGCTTGTTCGATAGAACTGGAATAACAAATCTTGACCTCCGAAGTTCTAAAGTATCATGAAAGTTTGAAGAGTACCCAAAACCGTACACAAACTATTCCAAGTCTTATTGTGACGGTAGTTTTATTCAGATTATCTCCAAGTTTTTAAATTTTATTGTCGTAATCGTGACTATGTATTTGTCTTATCAAGTGGTAAATTTAAGTAGTAAAAATACAAACATGCGTAACCAATAAGTAGTATGAAATGAATTTAAAACTTAGATCTAATGAACGAAATAGGTGAAATGAATCTCAGAAGTAGCTATAATGAAAAAAGTAAATCTGAAACGATGATGCAATGAAAGAAGTAAATGTAAAAAATAGATACAATAGATAAAGTAGACGAAGTAGATATAATAAAGAAAATAAACTTAATATGTAGCCGAAGTGGATGAGCTACATCTAAAAAGAAGTAGTAGTCAACATAGAAGATATATTAGGTGAAGTTAGTCTAAAAAGTATATGTAGTTATTGGGTACAAGTACTTGAAGTATGTTTTTTGTATAACAAAATTTCGGTCAAATTAAAGGGAAAAGGCCAGTAGCTTTTGAAACTAAAACTTTCAGAAGTGCAACTATTCAAATTAAAAAATAATTGCTCAATCACGTTCTACGTTTTACAAATAACTCTGCGTAATCATATTTATCTGGATTTAATGACCATTACAATTGAAACTGTACTATAAAAATAAATAAATAATTGATAATACATAAACTAGCTTCTACTATGATTCATCTCGACGAAGGGTAACTTACATTTTGATAAAAGCTTCTTAACGGAAACTACCAAAGCAATAAATGACGGTTTTACAAGTTTTTTAAGTTACAAACTTTATTAAGGTGATACTTTTTGACATATATGACCGGTATTCATAAAGACAAAGACAAATTAATGCGCGTGTTAACCCTTTGCACTCGAAAGGTGGCTCACACTCATCATTTTGTTTAATACAGCAACATGGAACAGACATTTTTTAACTACATCTGTAATGTCGCACATATGATGTATAAACATAATAAGACAGCTAATAGCGATAATTAATAATAGAGAGATAAAAATTTTGTAAAAGTTAATCTAACTTTTTGAATCAAAAGGTGTTACTACCTGCTACCAGCAACAATACCTTTAATTAAATACCTTTAAATACCTTTTTTAATTTATGTTTTATCATTTGTTTCTTTATTTTTCAATTTCATTTTTAATGTGAGGATAAGTATAGATTATACGCTGTTGGGTTTAGTGTTAATATTTGTAATAGAAAATAAGAAATCTACAATCCGACATTTTTACGGGTTCCGCAGATATACCGAGAAGAAAGAATTTGTCAACGACCCAGATATGTAGCTTAGGTGGTCGAAGCAGTCGCCGAGCCAGCAAAAAATCGAAGCTTATGTTTCGAACAAACGGAATCGATCAACCTTTTTCCATCTCGAACCTTTTATGATGTTAACCTTTGTATTCCAAAATGTTCACGGTTGTTTTGTAACCGGAATACTCATTTATCCATACCACGAGAGTAAGAGTGTCCAATGAATGAAAATCTGGAGCGACTTTCAAATATTCTGACACGAATATAATAAAGGGTTTAATCATAGTGTTGTTATTGATATTGTTACCTGATCGTTGATATATTTGTAACCTAGAATCAATAATTAAAAAATTTTGCAATAAAAAATTTCTGAAAGTAATTTTAACTTTATGTTGTACTTTGTTGCGAATATATTTTGTATGTGAAATAAGGTAGTTTGAAATTCTTGCATTTTGTGAAACAGAATATAGAGCATATTTCATTATTAATAAAATTTTTATGATGATACATCATCAATCAGAAACATGTTTTATCCTCTATAATTATAATTTTATCGTTACATTCAATATATTACAGTCAAAATTAGTAGTTATATGATTTTTGTTTAAATAAATTTTGGATGTAAAAAGTTTATCTGTTATTTTTGCGAAGTTGATAAATTCAAAGTTAAGGAGCTCGTGCCATAAAGAGTTAAACAAATTTCGTGTATAATATTTGACATTTTTCTATTATTTTCATATAATTCTCTTTTCTTCTTTGTAAAACGATTTAAATTCAAAATAGCTGCAGTAGTGTTTGAAGTAGATAGAATAAAATAAAAATTGATGAAGCAACTATGCTTTTTGAAAGTTGTTGAAAAAATTCTTCAAATAATTAAGTTATTATCCTTTATTGTCCTCAAGTTTTACTTCACGTTGCTTAAAAATGAAGAATAAATAAAAGTAAAGATATAATCATTGTCGTCCCAAAATTATCGTTTGCGTCCCAAACTATTGACTTTGAAAACGATAAGTATGTTTGAAAATAAAAACGAAATAATTGACACTTAGAATACCACTACAACAATTTCATGATATATGTATAATTGTTTGTTACAGTGCAGGTCCAGGCATCACTTATAATTAACAATTTAAAATACACAATGAAGCAAGCGATCGATTTATATAAAATTTCATGCGTCTCCAAAAAATGGGACACATGGCACTCAACGTGTTAAAATGATTTTAATATTTATAACATCTTCCCTTAGCTTTCACTTTTAAAAACGAAATCAATTTCTGAAAAATATAAATATTTAAAACAATATTCTATTTTTATTAACAATCTGAATTATTATAGTGATTCATGATTGCCAGCGCTTCAAAATTGAATTCAAATTGTGTATAATCGAATAATTAATAACAAATTACTTATTAACAAAAAGAATTAACAGTTCGTGAAAACTATAACTGGTACAAAAACAAGAACAGAAACTTTCAATAATGTTGGTATTAAATTCATTATCTAAAGCGTCAAACTGCAAGCTTCAATTTGAAAATTAATTCTTAATTGACATTTTAATTTATCTTTCTATGCACAAGGTTTATCAAAAATGTGTATTCACACTTTAACTGACTATGATAAAGGTATTAGACTCGTAAATTGACTATTTACGAATCTAAAAAAAAATTAACTAAAGGCAATGAGTTATTAAGTAAATTAATTGTTGTGCGTGTTCGATAATATTAAAGTACATTTTTTTGAAACTGTATATTCATTTTCATCGTGCCAATCATCCTGTTAATACACTGAATGCGATAGTAAATATAACCATGTGTATCATGGCACGCGATATAAAGGATCGTTAAATATGTTAATTAATCTTCCAGTACTAATGCTAACTACTAATTATCGTGAAAATAACATTCGATAAAAATGATTGATGTCTAGTTTCTTTTTTTAAATTACAGCCATTTTTTTTTACTTAATACTTTTGTAAAAATATACATATATATTGTTTTTTTTTATCAAGATAAAAAATTATTATATTATGCTGGTTTGTATTTAATTCTTCTTTGGTTACTTCTCTACTTTATTTATTTATTTTTCTACGCTTTTTTCTATCTGAAAGTAAATGTGCATTACCGTTCATAGCTGTAGTATTATTTACCTATTTAAAGTTATCAACATATTGTTAATAGTGTTTGAAACTGTATTATTATATTATTTCTTTAATTATTTAACTGGGTTAAATTGTATAATAGTATCAATTACGGGTGCCATTTTGACAGCAGTAGATTATATAAGATCTACGATTTTTTTTAATTTTACGTATTTTTTATGATAAACTTGATAAACTTGAACAGTAGAAATAAATAAGATTGTAAGTCTCATGTCGAGAAAAAGAATACTTCGTTTACTAAAACATAATTGTCAAAATATAAAACACAATTGTCAACTATACCAAAATTTGTTACCGATAAGACTATGAAATATTGTAATAGTTCCATGCATATTTACTGCCACGGACCTGCATATAAATAAAAATAACTTTTAATAAATAACATTAATAAATAAAAAGAACTCTTTTAAAAGTGGTACTTTCAACTTTGTTGATTTTCACTCTTCATTCGTATTTCCCAGTTTCTAATTCTATACATATAATAGAATTACTACATTATAAAATGTTATTCATTATACATTCGTATATTCTGACATTATAATACACTACATGTTAGTATTCTTGTATCTTATAATATACTTAGCATATACATACAATATATAAATTATAATTCATGTACTGTGCAAAACATATAAAATATAGCAATGAACAACTTAATCATTTATGCAATACGGAATATGACAATTTCGTTATTTAAAACTTTATATCACACGATAAGAACTAAATATAGGACGTAACTTGTATTAGAAACAAAACATTTAAAGTTAGGTAAAATGTACACATATTGATTCTCAACAAGTAAACATACATACGACATCAAGTTAATTCATTTTTATTTATCAGTATTCCCATTATTTAGCTATACTCTATAAACATATCTTTCAAGAAAGGAATACGTAATACTAATGTAGCTATCTTCGCATAATATTATTTTATTGGAAACAAGATATAGTAAAGTGTAACTTCTTTTGAATTTCTATGTGCAAAACATTCTGCACTCGTATTGTCACTAATATTTACGAGTATTTATTAGTACTACTATCCTCGAGTTTTGGTTTTGTGATACCTATTTATGAGAATCATTGAAACGAAGCAAAGTAATCAGCGCACTAAAGTCACGAATCCGTATACCGTGCAGCGAAGTGTTAATAAATGTATAAAAACTATATAAAAACGTATAAATAATTAATGTAGGGTATCTTTAAATCTGAGGACTTGACATCACTTTGAAATAAACTCGAGTGCAGCGAAGTTGTGTTTCTCGGAAAAGTTGTTCAAGTGTGAATCATTTCACTAGAAAACGACGGTGATGAATTAATTTGTTTAACAATTCCGACGACCGACACGCTCGCACGCTAATTTTCATTATTTTCAATTGCACGCGATCGATACGATGGCTAACGCAAACACGGTTCTAACGAACTGCATCTAGGTCAACAAATAAAAATTACAAGATAAAACTTTCAGTCACACTTTGTTGTGTAATAACGAAACGAAATTATTTAGAACGTGTTAACTTTTTCATGCGCGAATGAGACGAGAGTGTTCATCTGAAAATAATTAATTAATCGGGAGAAAATATGTAGGGAAGCTGTTTGAAATTCTAGATGTAATGATATTAATTATCAAAAATTGTAGGAATTTTAGTTGTTAAATTGGTATTGCTACATTTAATACTTGAAGTGAAAAGGCTGAAAGTAACAAATATTAAATAAAATATTAAATTTTATAGAATAAATAAAATGAAATTTTATAACGATGTAAACAGAGTATTCAATACAATTTTTAATTTTGCATGAGTATTATACAAAATAATTCATAAAGTATCAAAAAAATATTTCGTAAAATGTTAAGTAGAATTTAACATTCATTAATATTTTATTTTTATTTTTTATATAGATATTAAACAAAAAAAATGTTGCATATATATCTAAACAATATTAATTAAAATATGAAATAAAATGAAATTTTGTAGCAATATAATAAAAATATTAAATATTGTATAGGTTTAAAAACTAAAAAATTATTGCATAAATATCAAACAAATACGAAATGCAATATCAAATAAAATGTAGTTTTGTACGAGTATAAAAAGAATACAACTTTTTTTAAAACAAAATATTCAAGAATTAAAAAACGACATTACTTATATGTATATTTAATATCTATTTTATGTGAGTTTCTTCTACAGAAGTATCATTTAAAAATAAACAAAATACCTACATGGAGTTCAAAGAGTATCAACAATACTTACAGAAAGGTAAATTATTTTCAAAGAAAATGCCAAACCACATTTTATACTAGAAATATCATCATAATCCCCTTGACTATTAAGTCAGACCGGTGACGCACATTACGGTTCAGTTCTAACAAACTTAACTCACATTTTCGCAAGAATTATGTTCTGATTTCAATACCAGTTATAATTTGCACAATTGAACATCACAAAATCCAAAATACACCTAACATTACAACTTTCTTTGTTTATATCAACACTTTCGTAATAATTCTGTAACTCCATCTGACACACCTACTGAAAAGCCCATAGGTTAAGAAGTTAATATGCCTAGGAATTCGCATTATAATACACTGACCACGAATATTCCCACTGTGCCGGATAACTTGTTAATCCCCACGCGACACAAAATGCAGAATAAAAGCAATTTTGCGAAACCTAAATTTTCGACGTAGTTATGTTCAGAAAACGTAGACACGTAGAAGATTAACTTCGCTCGCGAGTTCCAAATTGCAGTACCAATGGCACAATTGATACCTATTATCAAGGATAAGTTTACTTCGCTATTTTCCGCTGGACGTTTCTTGCGTGCATCCGTGATATTTACGAGTTTGTTGCGGGCAAAATGAGAAGACAGATTGGGAGTAACGACTGATAACGACACCCGGATAGCCTATGTACACCCGGTGTTGTTTTATCTTGCAGCAGCATCTTTGATGCACCTGCAGCGTCGATGTGCAATTGTCACGTGGGTATACTTATCGGGAATGCATCGACACTTCCTATATAATAACCTATTTAATATGTTGCTAGTGACACGTCAATACAATTTTTAGTCGATAGATGGTCTTGTCTATCGAGAATCTCGATTGCGATGGTTGTATGGTCACACTTAAGTGTAACGGTTATGAAGTGATAAATTTGACAAATGAGATATTCATAGTATATAATGTGGATTGTAGAGTTGTTTTCAGACGTATGTGAAGTCTGAGTCTGTGAAGTACGAATATATGATATACAAGTATGTGAGTACGTAAAATATGAAGTGATATGTATGAAAGTGAGATGTGGAAATATGTGAATATGTAAAATATGAAATATGATGTATGAAAGTGAGGTACGAGTGTGTGAATATATGAAACACGAGTGTGATGTGTAAACGTGTGATATATGAATGTGGAATGTATAAGTATGTGAAGTATGAGTGTGCAATATATAAATGTGTGAAGTATGAATATGTGATATATGAGTTTGTGAAGTAATTTATGTAATCTGTAATTTTTCACGGTTTGTTTCAAAACGTAAACATATTTTGTTGCGCCTTACACTTCTATTAAATTATCAGTATTGTATAAAAATCAAGTGAACAAACTTAATTTCTTAATTTCTCAATTTCCAAATTTTCAAATCTTTAAAGTTTCGAGTTTTCAAACATTCGAATGGTCAACTTTTAATCTTATAAAGTTTCATTGTTTTCAAATGTTCAAATCATCGATATTTCTTATTTTGAGTTATACAAACTTTCAAATTCGGAAGATCATTTATAAACTACGCAATTTTGTCAGTTATAAACTATCGAGTTTTCAAATTTAGAAATTTGACCCTTTGCACTCGAAAGGTAACTCACACTCACCACTGCGTTTAATACAGCAATTTAAAATAGGTATTTTTTTAACAAAATCTGTACTGTTGCACATATGATGTGTACATACAATATAGCAACTGATAGTGCCGAGTAATAATAGAAGCATAAGAACTTCAAAAGAATTCATTAAATCTATCAACCAAAATATTTTACAATCCCTATCTGCTATCAATAAAAATATCTTCGAGTGCAAAGGGTTAAGAACCCCGAAATTCTTATCTGCAAATTTCCAAATCTTCAAATGTGTAATATTTAAACTAAACTAAAAGTATAAAAGTTGACATATCTTCAAATTTACAATATTTCAAATGCAAAAACTTGGAAATCTTCAAATGTAAAAGTCAGAGATTTGATTTTCCAAAATCGACTTTACAACAAATCGAATTCACAGTTTGCTTCGAATCGCGAATATGTATGTTACACTTTACACTTCTGCTAAATGATCACGACGTCCTTGAATAACAGATCTAACAGCAAAAATATTTTTATTTCCACATCAGCTACGTTTACTGTTAATAATGAAACTCCTGGCTATCGTGCCAGTCCTACTCGATTATTTTTTCAGATTTGAACGATATGTTTGACCTTCCTGCGATAAAAGAGTTTCGATCTAAATAAAATGGCTTTCGCTGACACGTTCATTGATCGCAAAAGTTCCATGAAAGTTTCATCGATCAACGATTCGCAGTAACGTTGAAATGTCTTCAAATTTCGAAAGTTACGATAGATGACTAGAATTAAAAGCAATTTAAGTAGCGACAGAATTGGATGGCACAATCGATAATCAATCAACGATCGATGTTTCGAATTCTGTGATTAAGCGAAGCTGCAAACTCTCCGAAGGCTCTTTTGCGACATCGTATTCCGATTATTGAGCGGAAATCTCGTCGGAGATGCATCTACCCCTTTTTCTTTGCTCTCGAGAAACATTGCGCATTGGAAACTGTATCCATTTATGCCATCACTTAGGCATTCTATCGATACCATTGCGATATTTAATACTTTATTCCCTCGCACCGCACCAGTACATAATGACACGGTTTATAAATAACCTGTGACTAATTTATTCGTTTATACCGGACGACAAATTCATAGAAATATGAGTCACTCACAGTGAATGAGAGATGTCTTCATTTGTTAATAAATTTTGTACTTTGAACAAATGAAAACAAAAATTTAGTCGCTTGATTTATTTAACTTTTCAGTTGCCTGATTGAACGTTTTTTAAACTTTTAGTTCCTTGGTTAAAAATGTTAAAAAATTGTTGGTTTAAGGATTAAAAATTTAAAAGAATTTAAGTCTTTCGGTTAAGGATTTAACAAATTTTTAGCGGTTTCATTAAAAATTGAAGAAAATTTTTAATTCGATTACAAATTCTTAGCTGTTTCATTAAAAATTAAACAAAATTTGTAAATGCACAACTGAAAAAAATAGAAAACGATTTTAAAGCATAAAAAATCAAAGTTTGTAATATAAATTAATTGATATTATTAAAAATGAAATATTTGAACACATTTTTATTTGCTTGATTAAAAATTGTAAAAACTTTTAGCTGTGTGATTAACGGTGTGAAAAGACGATTACATTAATTGAAATTTAAAAAACCTCTTCAAGCTGTTTGATTAAAAACTAAAACACGTTTTTAAATATAAGGGAACAAGCTTTCCTATAAACAGGAGTTGTTCCATTTTCATTACGAATGAAACATGTAATATTATTATATTTTTAAAGTATATCGTAATAAAACGACACATTTCAACGTTTTTCACGCGACACATTTTCCCATAGCGACATATTTAAATATTCTAAACAACGATACTTTTAAACGTATCTCACAATGATACATTTAAATGTCTCTGACGACATATTTGAATGATTTTTCCGACGACACATTTAAACGTTTTCAAAATTTCTTCCGGTATATTTAAACGTTTCCGGCAACGAAACACTTAAATGTTCCTCCCGACAGATTTAAATCGTTTAAAGGGCTGTGTCACGATGGTAGAGTGCACCTCGAACTGTGCAATGTACATTGTGCGCATACCGTACATGTCCGTGAAAGTCTGCATTACTTAATTACTGTCGTGAACAATGAATAATCTGGCCAGCCGCACCGAAATCGTTCAAACAGAATTTGTCGGATATCGGTCCTCTACAAATTGCATAAGCCGTGCTGTCTGTCGTTACCTGTTCAATCACTACGTCCGCCGTGATGTTCGTCCAGCACAACGTTCACCGTGAAAAATTCCAACACGGCGTTGTCATCAATTTCCATCGTTTCGAGACGAGATAAAAATAAAGAGCACCACGAAAACGAAGCAAAGACACCGTGTCTTGTCGCGCTCCATAAAATCCACAGAAAACATTCGCGATCACAAAATTTCCGAATCCGTAGCGAAACGGAGACTGCGCATCTCCCAGGAAAAATTCGTGTAACCGACTCGTGGTGCGAATACGGGTCAAAGAATCGAGATCCTTCCGGGGTAAAGATGGAAGTGGACAGAGAATCGTCGAAAATGTTTCGTCAAATCGTTTCGAAAGCTCGTCACTCGTCGACGGGGGTGGTGGCGAGAAGATCGCGAACTCAGCTGCTGGTGCACGGGTGCAAATGGTTCGTTCCTCTTACCTGTTTCACGAGATTCAGGGTGGTCCTCGAGGAGGATTCGCGAACACGGTCGCTGCGTTGTCTGTCGATCAGTGTCTGACGAGAAACTAGCTCGCCTAAAGACCTGGAAGTCCTTCCGCGGTAAGGTACGTCGTCCGTCCGTTTGTCCTGGCGTGCTCTGCTCCTGCGCCTCACACCCAACCAACCACCCGACCAGACAACCTAACCCAACTCACTCGATAACCCACCCACACACCCACACGACTCGTCGAGCTTTTACGAAACAATCTATCGATAAATTATGTAGTAGCTAGTCCTCTTTTTTCCGCACGCAAAGGCACCCGAAGCTTTTCTCCCGCTTCTTTGCCAATATTTCTTTTTTTTTTGCGCGCGCGGCTGTCTGAAGAGAAAGGGTTAACGCCTTTGACGGCATGCGAAATTTTGTTCGACAGATATTGCCTTTTTACGGTTGTCTACCGGGTATAGTTCGGTAATTGCAACGCTTCGAGGAATTCATTTGGAAAGTTTTTCGAATGTCGCATTTGGAAATTTGAAGAGGTTCCTTGTATTTTGCGATCTTTGGGTCGGGACATTGGATGAGGTGCTAATTCCGAATTTGGACATTGTGATTCCCAGGTTTCGAAGATTGGACACTCGGGAATTTAAGAGTACAGGATTTGGGAATTTCGGTATTGGAAAATTGGAAATCTGGAAATTGGATTTGGAAGTTTGGGGATGAACAAATTTGATGTATTACCAATTCGGAAATTAAGAATGTAGAAGCTGGAAAGTTTGGGAATTGGGGATTTGGAAATTTGAAAACTTCTAAACTTGGAAAATTTGTGATTTGAAGATCTGAAGATTCGAAAATTGGAAATTTATGAATTCAGGAATTTAAAGATTTGGACGATTCGAAAATTTGATATTTACAAATTATAAACGCGACTACTGGAATTTTGTTAATATGGAATTTCCAAAATTAGTACACTGAGAAATTTGAAAATTTCATAATTTTCTAATATAAAGTTCAGAAGTTCGGAACATTCTAAAACAACAATTTAGACATTTATAAACTTGTGAATTTGGGCTCTAAAATATTTGGAAATTTGTCAGTTCAGACAGACGGGAATTAACGAAATTTAGGAAGTTCAAAATTCAAAATTGTGTCTACAAATTGTAAATTGCCGCAACTTGCATATAATTTGTTCGTTTTTTTTATCGCCGTCTGAAAGCATTAAGTTTGTCGTTTCTTGTAGCTGGACTCGATAAATATCGATACCGAATTACTGGCAAATTTTACGGATATTGCAATATGTATAGTTGTGTCTTTTCACGGTCGGGGTTCTTGCTAGCACCGTTGGAAAATAATTCGTAACACATTACGCAATAGAACGTTCTCCTTCTGCAGATCTAAAGTAGAGGTTTGGTGATAGACATGATGAATAGATTTCGCGATTGCGTTACGTCGATAACACAACAGTGTGGCGAATGTTAATGACAGCTTTAGTAGTTCGAATGTATTGAAAGGTTGATTTTCTGGAAGAACCTGATCTGCCTTAAACTGTTCGCTGCATTTCATAATAAACGTATCTTCATTTTTGGGTATTCATTAATTTCGAAGAATCTTATAAATTTACTAATTTATAGATTTGGGATTTTGTCAATTTGGTAATTTGCAATTGGTTAATTTGAAAATTTGAGATATTGGATATTTTGGAGATTTGAGAAGTCGGAAATTTAGGATTCTGGAACTTCGGTGATTGGGGAATGGAAAAGTTTAGAAATTTGGGATTTTGAATTTTTCAAAATTTGAAAGTATAAAGATATAAACTTGGAAAATTGGGAAAATGATAATTTGGAAATTCAGGAATGTGAAAAATAGAAAATTAAAATATATGGAAACTATGAACGATAAACATTTGGGAATAATAGATCTTGGAAATTTAGAATTACAGAAATTTTGAATTCTAAAAATTTGGAAATTTGGACGCTTGAGAAATTAGAAACTAGGAGACCTCAGAGTTTGAAAGTTTAGGATTTTGTAAATTTGGTAATGTAATAATATCGAAATTTGAGATGTTGCAAATTTAAGGAACTTACAGTTTAGACATTTAGGAAATTGAGTACTTTGTAGTCTGTTTTTCGTATTTGATAATTTTCTAATTTAGTAATTTGATATTTGAAAATGAGAAAGTTTGTGAATTTAAAATGTTGGAAGTTTACGTATTTAAAAGTTTGAAAATTTATTAACTGAGAAGCTACGAATTTGAAAATGTGATAATTGGGAATGTAGAAATTTTAAATTCGAATATTCCAAAATCCCAAAATTCCTAATTCTACAAAACTGTAACAAAAAATTTCTATACAAAATTGAAAACGCGTAAAGAGACACAGAATTCCATTTATACTATATAATTTTTTAAATGTTAATAGCCAGTCTTTACATGTTATTTTCAATGAATGTAGATTACAATTTTTAGGAATAAATGTTGTCTTTTATTAAGTGTTAAAAGAAATTATTCTTTTTGGAGCACCCGTTAGTCAGTTATTTTATACGGAAATAATAAAATGAACGTTCAACCGTCTCTGTCGCTTTCATTTTAATTACAGTGACTTGTTTTTATGGACATATATACATTTATCTTGTAACGACGAAAGGGTCAAATAGACGGTAGCACGAAATAAAGTATGGACGCACCCTTTCCTGACCAGCCACTTTAATTCCGCTGTTATTACGTTGATGCGGTCGCTATTCTTCCTTATTGTATGATACAACTTTGATACGTTGAACTAATAACTAACTTTGGACAACGAAAAAAAATTGCTTACCCTCTACAGTACCTAGATGGATGCCTCGAATGTGTGCTAAATATTCTTTTGAAGAGAAAAAGAAAGTATATGGTTTGAATTCGTAGCAATTTGTGTTGCCAATAGGGTAAAGTTGATTAACATGAAGACGTTTCCTTATATGAAAACCGAGACAATCCCATTACGGGGCTTTTCTATGAAAAATAAAGCGAATAAAATTGATCGTTTCCTTTTTTTAATCTTAAACTTTATAAATTTTCAGGTTTTCGAAATTTCTAACATTTATAATACAATTTTAAACTTTTAAATGATTAAATTTTCAGATTTTCAAGTTTTCAAATTTCAAAAATTCGTAATTTTCAAATCTTTAATATTCTCAGACGTTCCACTTTATAAATTCAGAGTTTCAAATTTTCAAACTTCCAAAGTGTCATATTTTCGAATTTGCCGTTCCGAACTTTCAAATTTTCAATTTTCTTGATGTTATGAATGCCAAATTTAAAAATCCTCAAGTTTCCACGTGTTCGATTTAAATTTTCAAGTACACGTTCTTATACAAACTTATCTGACAATTTTCAGATTATGTATAAACGTACATTTTTAAATGCTGTGTACAATGTTCGTGTGCAATGCACATATGCATATAATGTACATATGTAGTATAAATGTATATACAGTATACAGTATATGTATGTATATGTATTCAATATAAATACTCAATATATGTGCGAAATATATGTATTCAATGTAAGCATACAATGTATGTGCACAATATATGTATACAAAGCATACACATTTATCTAATGTGATTGCTGCTATTATTTTCATTACTATTTTCATCGATCAAAGTTTCTTTACCACGGAGGACACAAATGTAAAATACCTTCACCATAACACCAGACCTTTTCATTATCTTTCTTTCTATAATAAGTTTTTTCTTAATTTTACTTATTCTTTTAATATTCCAATATCTATTTTTCTGTGCATATGTATATCAGCCCGTTTCGCTTGTTCGATATAAATATTTCAATAAACCGGATGCAATAAATATTTGTCCGCATTATACAAAAGCATACGACAACGAAAACATTAAGACGAAAAGTAACTTTGTATAAACTGTTTGACATGCGATTTCATAATTACGGAGTGCCCTTACTTTTCACGCGTTTGCATACACGACGAATCTATTACCATATCATCTGCAGCCATAAACTTTTCTATCACGTTATTGGCCTGATTTAATACTGAATATGCAGCCATGATTCTTTGCCGTGAATTCTCTGTCGTTGTTGGCTCATTGTTTCACCGAAGTACTGAGTTAGTAAAAATATCTTATAAAAGTCAAATGACATAAGAGAGGATATTACGCGGTATAAATAGTGTTCGTGTGAGTGGAGCAATGGCGGAGAATTTCAGATGAAATTAATCTGTTTGAACGAAACCATATAATTTTTTATAAAACTCGAATCCTTGTAATATTTTGTATAAGAGCATAGGGTATCGTGTTAAAAAATTAATCGGTCGTCACATATTTTAACTTCAGAAAGTATTTGATAAATAAAACATTTTTATTTATTTAACAAATTAATTCTGTTCCATTAGTATACACTTCGATCCAAAATTTTATTTCAGCACTGTTGACGCTAATGAATTGTTCATTTCTTTATGGAATAAATATATAATCCTTCCCGTTCTTCTTTCTTATCGAATAAAAATATGATGCTTCTGCTGGGCTTTTTTCGTAATATTTATAATAGGAACATTTGTTCTGTGTTCGACTTATTATGCTCATTATTGCTTGATTTTAATTACCTATCCTGTGAGCATTTTTAAAATTAAATTTTCCAGTTAGCCGATCAATATTATATTTTCCAATTTCTTTTTTGTCAGAATGTTCGGTAATATTCATCGTGATAAAAAGAGTTTTATAAAAAGAATTGTGAATTTGTAGGTCACACTTTTTATAAAATTGCGCATTTTTTTACGCGGATGGATTTTGTTTTGTAACATTTTTCATGCAAAGATATTTAAGTAAAATAGAAACTTCAACAAATTATGAAATATAAAAAATTTTTCTATGAAGTATTTTATCACTGACCTTAAAATATCGAATTAATTGTTCATATTTTTAATATTAATCAAACGTACATTTTTTGTGTACATTATGGGAAAGAATTGATCATTATAAAATAGATATATGTATATTTAATCAAATAAACTTGATCTAGAATTCATCTTTATCGTCCGTATAAAAATTATTTATGACATATAATGTTTCCCTTTATAGTATACAACACTTTTTTAATAATTAATCTCTTGTGGAATATTCCACGATTTTTAATTAAACCAAACAATTTATACGAAGAGTAACAACTCAGGCAAAAAATAGGTTATTACATAAAATTGATTGGTATTGGGTATTGAAAAAACAGTAACAATAAAAGTTTCAAAAATAATGTAATTTTGGAACGAAATCTAGGTCAGTTTGAAAAAATCATTTTGGAACGATGTAGTTTTTCGTTGTATTCTAGAAAGTATTAAAGCGTATTCAAAGAATACCCTACATGGAATTTTTATTTACACAATACTGGGATTATAATAATGAAAATAATAATACTTATTTCTTTTATACATTTTTAATTTGAACAGTGCAGCCATAGTTTAAGTTGACTTATTTACAAATAATGTAAATGTGGATTGGTGGTTTAGAAGATTCAAATTCTCATATTTTCATATTTGGACATTTTAAAATTATAAGTTTTTCTAATTTAGGAATTTAGAAATTTGGAAATTTTTTAATTTAGACGTTTTTATATTTTTAAATTTGTCAGGTTTGGAATTTGGAAAAGTTCAAAATCTTGAAGTGTTCAAATTCGGCGAATTTCAAATTTGCAAAATAAATTGTGAAACTTCTAAATACTCGACCTAAAATGTTTAGGAACTGTCAACTACAAAAACGTAGAAATTTTGTAAGTTTACATATTTGATACCTTTTTTTACCATATTAAATAAACAATTTATTATCTATCAAGATCGCTGAATTTATCCCAACTGAGTAATAAAATAAATGACTGTGTTAATATAATAAAGAAATTCTATAAAAGAAACATTAAACAATTATTTAAGAAAGAAAGGAATATGTAAAGTCCAGATCTTACTGATCCATTTGAACCGTATTCTCTACACTTAACAAAAGATATCTAAATTGGTGCGGAAATAGTTGTAATAGTTAGATTAAACGATCCACCCTATGCACGATAAATACATTTTGCTTACAAGCGAATCAGCCAAGTTTCCTCTTCAGACTTTAATGAACTGTTACATGTTGATAGATCATGCCATTATGAATCCCTCTATTACGGTTTTGGTCATAAAGAATCAATAGTTTAACAGATACTTCATGCTACCGTTCAACTGTGATTTATTAACTCTATTAATAATTTCAAGAAAACAAAAATAAAAAAGTACAAAAATTTACAAAGCAGTCTTATAAACTATATTCTTTTTATACTTATATGTATAATTAAGTACGTAAGTGCTCTATGTGGTGAATTACAATGTACAGTAGCCGACAAAAGTTTAAGACTAAATGGAAAAAATAAATAATTGATTTACTGTTCATAAAAACTATAAATAGTGTTCTACTTTAGGTGTTAACTAATTAGACATTTATATGTACACTTATAAAAAAATGATCATTATGATATTTTGCTCAGTAGCGAAGTTCGAAAAAAAGGAACGAAGTTCGTATAATATTTCAAATAAAATCATTGTCCGCTACTGTATATGTTCAAAATTTATGTCTGTTTTGGTATAATACAAAAATATTTCTTTTAAACTTCTTTGAATACGTATTTTAAGCTAAATAATTATAATCCTTTATTACATTCTATGTTCGAAATATGCTACACAAAATAATATACTATAAAATTACCGTACATTGTCAAATGTAAATGAATAACTACTTTTATTATTAACTATTACTAAAGAAAATGTAATTCCACATAAAAAAAACATTAGTATTTCTTTGCCTTAATGGAATTATACATTTCTTCCTCATCGATTGATGCTTCAGAAGATTCTTAGCAATGCAGAGATTTTCAAGATATTTTATAACTTGAACCTTAAAACATAACATGTTCTAAGTGGTAACTTCCTAGGATGTTAAGTTTTAACTTTCAAGCTAATTTGTTTATTCGATCGTGCATTATCGCCGTTTCCGATGTACAGTCGTGGACAAAATTAAGTGGACAGGTATCATAAATAACCAAAGATAAATTTAATTAACTAATAATGCCTATAAATCAAAACATTATTACACAATTATATAAACATTTCTTCAAGTCTACAAAAATATCTCACGTTCTAAATTTAAAATTTATTTACAACATGGTAATAAAACAAAACATTTCTTACATTTCTGCAATGTCCACTGAATTTTGTCCATGAGTGTATGCACTTTATACCCAGCAAAAAAGTTAAAAAGTCGAACACGCGAGGGACCTTCCTCGAACGCTAAATATCTAGCAATAAATTGTTATCTTCGCGGTTATAATGTCGTGGTAGCTTAATAAAAAATGATTCTCTACATGATAAATGTCGTCGTCACGAGAGTGGCTACCGCCGTCCCGAATGTTATAACACGTTTATCGATTAATCGCTATTTCGCTGAGTCCATCATTGATGCTGGCGAGTTATTTCGCACCCCATCATCATTAATGGCACACACGGATCGAGCCAAGCTTCTTTTTCAACGAACAGTCGTTTCATTCATTCGTCAGAGTTCGCGCTTCTGCTGGCCTTTCCTGGCCGGCGATTTTATCGACAAATGGCAAAGCAATGTGTGCAGTCGCGTCCCGTAGTCGCCATATCCCGAACACGGCAAAAACAGGATCAATGAATATAACTTTAAGACGTTACATACATGTCGACATTGTTTGTCCGTGGAAACAGTGCTTGTCAGACGTCTCTGCTCGGTAAAGATTTTGCTTCGTTGGTTGCGCGATGACTCAACCGGTGTGGCTGTAGGAAGGCAATTTTTCTTACCTGAAATCAGAAGTAAATTCATCATGATTACATTTGTGTCGTGCTATGTACTTCTTTATGTGCCTCTCTGCTTCATGTTTTTTTTGGAAATTATCGTGATTAGGTAAAGTCGAATATATACAGTCGTGGACAAAATTAAGTGGACGGGTATCATAAATAACAAAAGGTTAATTTAATTTGACTAATAATCCCTATAAATCAAAAGTTTATTGCACAATTATATACGTTAAATAAATGTTTTTTCAAGTGTACAAAAATATTTCATGATCTAAATTTAAAATTTATTTACAACATTGTAATAAAACAAACAATTTTTTTACATTTCTACAATGCCCACTTAATTTTGTCCATGAGTGTATATATTTCTTTTTAACGGAAAGTAAATTGTAAAATACAGGAATGATGGAAAATTTTGTACACGTACATAATTGTTTTTCGTTGTAAAGAGTGAACTTCGATAAACGTATCATGATCATTTTTGTAATTGAGAATAAAAGTTTTAATTTTGCAAATTAGTGATTCAAATAAAAGTTCATACGTTATTGTATGTTGAAATTGGTTTTTAGAATTAGACACTTTTAAACATTGAACAGGACATTGAAAGAGAAATACTTTCAGAATATAATATTAAGGATTGGTGTGATTGTTATTACATAATTTTGCATATAAATAAAATTATTTGTGTAATATCTTATATCTACAAATATTTTATAAATAATGTTCTTTAGAGGAAAATAATATAGATAATTTAGATAAATAGTAAAAGTAATACTAATAATACAAATAATACATAAATAATTATTATTTATATGATAATTTATAAGTACAAATATTATGTACATTATAAAAATAATTTTTAAAAAATTCAGAATTCGTTAATACATTTAGCTGAAATGTTTACAAATAATCATTTATTACCGTGTTAATTGTTTTGAACTGTGAGCGATTGAATATTTGTGCAATAAAGGAAAATGTGGAATTTTATATCTTGTGCAACATCGTAACATTGAAGAAATAAGTAGCATACTTATTCCATTATTACCATGTATGTATCCCGTGACTCAGGAGATTTCTGTCGAACATTAGTTATGTTCAACAATTTGAAATTCAAGCGAACACGGTAATAAAAATTTTAGTATTTCGAAATTACTCAAATATTCCATTTGCAGTGGAATGTCTTGGCAAGTTATATCGTCAATAACAAAATGTGACCTTCATTGCTACATTTAACGATTCTTACACTTTTGTTTATTTCAGTGAGGTTCTCAAGTAAGGGCACGTTTTTAATTAAATACTCAACATAAAAATTCAGTTTAAATTTATTTTATATTTTACTTTATGTTATATTAATTTATTTTACTTTATTCTCTTCTATTTTATTATGTTTTATTTCAATTCTAATTTCAATTTTACATTTAAAAACGCTATATTTATCATTTGCAAAAATATATCTATCAATACTTAACATGCATTCGTTTTCATTTTGCTTGATTTTCAAGTTATTTTTTTTAAATTTATTATAATTTTCCTCTTTTTTTATAATTCATTTGCTGTATCAACTTATGATAAAAAAACTAAATATCTATAGATATATGACAAAACATTGAATTATCCTGAATTAATTAATTCAATGAACTGGCACTAATATATGATACTTAACAGTACTCGAATTTCATTTTTATACAGTATTTTCTTTTATGCAGTATTTGTGTAACAATGTGAGCTTTGGAAACAATATCTTCCATCGCCATCTTGTGGTGCATGATAAAACTAAGAAAACAGGAAGTTCTGTTTTGTAAACTTGAATGATATCACACATCGTACAAAGTTTAATGCATTCAAATCAATATTTAAAAAAAAGTGATTGTGATTTACTAATCTTTAGACGAGGTCACATTATGTTTAACATGCAATTCTAGTTTCATTATTTCTTTTTATTATGTGTAAATGAAATGTATATATGCATGTACGATTGTTGTAAGAACTAATTATTCATTTTTATTAAATTGTTCATTTTAATTAATGCAATTTGATGAATTTAATTTCTTGAATAAATGCAATACTGCATTTACTGTAATTTTCTTCCTTATTTAGGTTTTCGAATAATTTCTATATTACAGACACAATCAGCCCGTAAAAAATATTTTGTGTTGCTTCACCAGTTCACCATGCTTTTAGTATAATGATTTATACTGCAAATTTAATTTATACATGAAGAAGGAACATTTCATTACAATTAATTCTTTTATAAAATTTGAAATTCTCATATTTTTTTAACGGAACCAGAAATGCAGCAAATAAATATTAATGACACGTTTATAAACGAATCCTGAATCAAAACATTTTCTCTTTCTATTTAAAAAAGACCGCCATAAATGAAACGCTATAGCCATCTAACGGTAGACTAATAATACTAATTGAAATAAGCATCCCTTACTTTTCCTACGGTACATTTAACCTCTTGTATTTAATAAAGTTCGTGTGATGTTTTGCGCTTATAGTATGCTTTAAATTACGCCAAAAATGTATTTGTTATTTTAATAATAATAACGAATGTGAAAGTAAGTACAGTCAGCATACCATATATGTAGAAAAGTTTCTGTTACTGGTATTCAGGATGTACCACTAGATGGCAACAGCATTTTATGATCGATAAAATGTAATTTTCTTAATTATCAGGTCAAAAATATTAAGCAACGTAGAACAACATTACTCGAATTTCTCTGCGAACATATGGTGCTATAATTAAATTAATAGAATATAAAATTGTCTACTTTATCGAAAGAAACAGACATTAGTTTCATTAGTTTCTCTTTTTATCACGAGATGACGATAATGGTATTGTTTACGAAGTGAGCATTTATTTAAAATTAACACAGAAAAACAGCAATTTCGTTAAAAAATGTAAGTCGTACGAGAGACGGCGAATCAGTCGAAGCGGTAGTATAGTTATAAATATGTTATAACTTATGTATACTCATTTAACGCTAAAAACGAATTGCTAACGTGAAAGTACATTATTTCTTAAATATAACTATTTAGTGCTATAAATATTTATAATTACTAGAACTGTTTATCATCGAGTCAACTATATCCATCACTTTGCATATTAGTATATCACCAACGTCATGAAAAATAGTTACTAATATGTTTTCATGATATTAATATTTAAATTTTATTATTCACAACGTCAATTATTTAATAAATTATTGCAAGTATTATGCAAATTATCATTTAGTATATTCTAAACAAATTTTCTCATAAATGTATTAAAGAATGCAACAATTTTTTTTTTTTATTTTTATCAAATTTTCATTCTTCTTTGGAATTTTTATTTTTGCTTTTCTTAAAAATGAAGCTAACAACGAAGAAGTGTTTTTTATAAAAATTACTTTTGCACGTAGAATCATTGTCTAGTCGTATTAGGAAGGTTCTGCGTGTACATAAAGGGTTAGATATACTAATACTACCAAAAGAGTCAAACGAACGTTTTACAAATTTTCTATTTCGAATGACAAAACTTGTTAACACTGCTTTCTTAAAACCTGTACTAATTGTCATTAAATAATAAAAAACTGCATTAATTTATGTTTCACCGTTCGTTCATTTATTTTTCAATTTCACTTTTAACATTATTTGTGCATTGTACGTCGGTAGTTTCAGTGTTAACTGTATACTTGTGCGATAGAAACGTGTTCACATATAATAAATAAAACAAAAGTGGAAGAAATTTGGTTCGTGAAGTGTATAGTTTTTAGCAGTCTCGTGTGTCTAGCCGAAGATTACTAATCCACAACGACGGAAGCCTTGCAAAGTCCCCTTTGGAATCGAGCCACGAGCTAAAGTCTCTCTCATCGTTAAGAATCGATAGCCTCGACTATCCTTTTGCTCTCATGCATCCCTTATTGATATTCATTACCCGTTAAGTGAATATACAGAGTGGTCGGTTGTTTTAGTTATCAAATGAGCGATCGAAATGTAAGAATTAACCCATTGCACTCGAGCGGCAACTCTCACTCGCCATTTGATTTAATTCAACAATTTTAAATAAATATCTTTTAACTAAATTTATAGTATTATAGCCTGGTGTTCAAGTACAGTGAACCAGACAATATTTGCGATTAATAGAAAAAATAATGATTTCCAAAAAATTCATCAAACTTTTCAACCAGAAAATTTTACAACTGCTGTTTGCAAGCAATGAAAATGCTTTCGAGTGCAACGGGTTAATATTAAGAACCATTAGGCGCATAAATGGGGTTGAGCATGGGCATGATCGGATAAATGATTATCTATGATATCAATTTATAGAAGAATAATTTTATACCTATGTGTGTACGACTGATAAGTTATATTTACTTTAATATTATTTATTAAATAAACATAAATTTTGTACCATATTTGCAAGTCGAGTTCGTTCTACGAGATGATTATTTTGTTGGAGCTCCCAACTATGTATTTACAACCTTCTTCTCTTCACCATGCCGTTTCCTTTTTCTTGTCCTTAAACTGTTAGGCCTTTTCCCTGTCACCAGTATCTAGAACAGTGTTCCCCAACCTTTTTTGTGCCATGCCCCACCTTAGCCTTTCTGAAATTCTTATGCCCCCTATGTAACATACATAATTTTTAATATTAAAAAATTGAATTGAAACACTACAGAAGTTGCGATGGGCCATTCAGGTGCGAACAACTGCGTTGTTTAGCGAGATTTTAAAACGTCCAGGGTTCCCCGCGGAGCCTGCCGTCTGTCGCAGGGAGGCTTACTTGACGACTCCAAACACCCAGCTGATATTTTGGTTTCGTCAACCGAAATTATACCTAATAATTATTTACCGCAATTATTTCAGAATTTGCTTTTTTCGTTAAATTTGGCACCGAAATTTAGCATTGCATTTAAATGGCCCGGAGCGAAAGGGTTAAACTTGTGTCGAGTCCATTTTCGAATTGCTCCCCTTATAATCAAATTGCCCCCCTGTGGGGGGTGGCCCCCACGTTGGGAAACACTGATCTAGACCGTCCAGGTACTCCTAACTTCCCACTCCCAGAAATCCACTTTCCCACACTTCTTTACCTCATCCATGTTTTTCTTCCTCCACCCTCGTACAAATATTTAGCCAATAGATTTTCTGCAAGTAACCTTGCTCGTAAGCTAATTCTCGTTTTTAAATCAGATTCCATCGAATACTTCACCGAGCTGGTCATAATTGATTATTTAAAAGTTAGGAACTAGAGTAGGATTAAGTTGTGTTGCAATAAATTAACTTGTTTAACACTAGATTCACGGGACCCGTCAAAATGACGGACCTTAGGTTTGTTATTTTAAAAAAATTAGTAAGAAACTTTCGTCAAAATGTATTTTATTTTATCCTTCGTCAAAATAAACAATCATTACGGGAATTAGTGTACGCGTTGTACATTACCTACTTATTTTTATACCTTATATTCGATTTAAATATAAATAGTCATTTGTCGCCCGTAAATCTAGTGTTAAGAGTTAAACAATCTTATTTCCGAATCCTGTTTCCCAACAATTTTATACAGTCGTGGACAAAATTCAGTGGACAGGTATCATAAATAACAAAAGGTAAATTTAATTAACAAGTAATGCCTATAAATCAAAACTTTATTGCACAATTATATACATTAAATAAATGTTCTTTCAAGTCTACAAAAATATCTCTCGTTCTAAATTTAAAATTTATTTAAAACATTGCAATAAAACAAAACATTTTTTTACATTTCTGCAATATCCACTTAATTTTGTCCATGAGTGTATGTGTGTTATTTGTCATTATCACATTATTTATTATCAGGATTATTTTAAATGTATATTACTTGTTATTAGTATTATTTTATAGGTACATTATTTATTATTAGTGTTGTTTTATGTGTACGTGTTGTAAACGCCATTTCCCCTTTTTACGAAGTTGTTAGAAAACGTGTATCGAGTACGAGATTTATGCACATTGCATGATTTCATAACACTCGCATAAGTAAGTGACGAAATGTAATGTCAGTCTTTAGAACTACTAGAACATGTGACAATACTGCCTGTACGAGATCAGCATTCTTGCGAAAACAATTATGTATGTAAAAACAATGCTATTGAGATTGTTTTTGTCTGTTTCAATTTTCATAACTGTGGCGTCAAAATTAAAGGACATTATTTAATCAACTTCATCACCAATTTAAGATTATAATATGACAACATTCTTTTATTTTTTCGCATGAAGCATTAATGAAATGTTTTTTTTTATTCAAAATTTATAAGGTTTCAAACACAAGTGATACATTGTTCAAAAGAGAAGGCTATTGTTAACAAAAAAGAACACAAATGTGGTAGTTCCAAATTTTGGTAGAAATGGCGTGGAACATTTATTTTTGTCCCATATCAAGAATTTTTCTTAATAAACATTAAACCTGTGTTTGATAATATTTTTCTTATTGCTGCAACAAAAATATTTTAATTTAGATTGTACTAATTTTCACTCTACACTAACTTGCTTTGTAATACTTTCACTAAAAGGTATGGATTGTTACTCTTTTTAATAAAAGTTTATACGAATGATATGTTGAACTATTTTTACAAATGTGTATGTATTATTTAATATGACGTCCATGCAAATTCATGGCCACTTACTTTCAATTAACAAAATTGACAAGAATACAAAGAGGCTTACTTTTTGACATTTGATAAACATAGTAAATATTCTTTGGCAAATTACTATACAATTACTACATTACTATGCCAAATTATTACATATAATGTTAGTTATATTATGAAATATAACAATAATTTTATATTTATTTTCGACGCACGTATAATTTCATACCAATTACTTTATTTATACAAAGTATTATTGTATAAAAATTATGTTTGTATTTTATTTTTGTGCAATGTATTTCGTAATTAAATATATTCAATCGGAATAATTATGTTATTCTATTATCTCTACAGATTAATCCTTACCTATTTCAACGTAAAATACAAACTTGTGGAGTAGATCTAACCTTTCAATATAGAGTCATAATTTAAAGTATCAATTATTTTACAGTTTACACACTATCGTGTTCATTATAATTACACGTAGACTTTAAATTTAACATCTTCTTATATTTATAAATGAATTATAAAATTATAAAAATGAGTTATATTATAAATATAATTCATTTCACATTTGTAAATGAGTTTATACCGACAAGTACCATTTGTTTCATAATTGCAAATGAATATTCCAACGAATTTGTAATGCATTTAAAATTTATTTTACGAACACGAGATGATAAAAAATGAATTATAAACGCAATAACGAAATTGAAATTTCGTTCCTTTTACTTCGATCATTTGAGTGACAATAAATGGGGTCATATTCGGTACACTTACTGCATTATATTGTCGCCAGAATCGAATAAGCCGAAGAAACAGATTCTACAAATATCTCGATGTCGCGATTTCGTTAACCGAGATATTTTCAAACCTTGGCACGTGACAATTTTATAATCGTCTCGCAGTGTCGTACCAATTTATGCATGGGCGTTGGTCCTATTCTGATAACGTGTTGAAAAATCATAAACGAGCACACAACCATAAAAGCATATGCCGTAGCGTTTATGTAACCTTAAACCTTCCTTCATCCAGATCCGTCATGGATGGACGCCTTCCGAAAATGCACTCCATTGATTCATCAAAATGGACAATATGTCGTTAAGTCTTTAATCACCTAGATTCTAGATGAAAAGACGCGTGTGTTGAGCGGAAATGTGCATAAGATGCTGATTTCATTTGAACTCGTACGTCACAGTGGATCAATTAAGGCCAACGAAAATGCTAATAAGATGCTCTGACATAATCTGATCGTACTTGCGTGAACCTGTTAACATAACAGTAGGTTGTCGTACCTATAACATTCGTTTTATTAGATATACAACAATTATTATGACGAATTATATTCAGTGCTGGTGATAGAATTTATATATGAGTCATTATGAAATATTTAATTATTTGAATAATAATATATTTATATTTAATACTTAATACTGTTTAAATATTAAAGACAAATATATTATTATTCTAATAATTAAATACTTTTAAAATATTGAATATTAAATATTAAATACTAAATACTAAATACTAAATACTATAAAACTAATATTAAAATATTAAATTCTGTATAATGTATATTTACTACACTTCAAACTTGAATTTATTATCACAGATTATACAGCATGGCAAATGTTCACATAAAAACAGTATATCTGTTTGCACGAAATATGTAATAGGCAGAATGGGATATATGTATAGATAAAATATGTAAGCGTATGAAAAATTAAACGATAAATTGGCTCATCAAGTTCAATATTATAGTACAGTTAGTGGAACCATATTGATCAAAGTTAAGTATAATATACAGGGTGTCCCAAAATGAACGTAACACTCGGAAATGGGAGGTAGCTGGGGTCATTCTGAAAAACTTCTTCCTTTGCAAAAATGTCGAATGAGGCTTCATCTTTAAATTATTAAGGAAAAACACCGACCAATCTGAGCGCGAGATTTACATTTTTCTGATTAATTATTTTAATTATTTTTAATTAATTCACAGGAAATGAAGCCTCATTCGACATTTTTGCAAAGGAAAAAGTTGTTCAGAATGACCCCAGCTACCTCCCATTTCCGGGTGTTACGTTCTTTTTGGGACACCCTGTACATATAATAGCCAGTTAAAGTGTCGGTACACTGATTAAGTATACACTCATAATTCAATGAGTGTATTATTTACATAATTATTTATATAACTATAATTATTATATGTTATATGTTGCATATTCGAAATAGAATGTAACGAATGGTTAATTCATCCCTGTTGACTCTGGGTTTGACTATGTGTTAACTGAAAGAATGAATGTAAAAGGTGTAGACTGAAATCTATAAACGTTGTCGGCTTTTCTTTTTGTTAATCACAATGGACTTCCGCCTTTGTAGATACTATCGAAAACAGTATACACTGTCGTTCATCGTAATTAGTTATCCGCGTGTTTCGTGCGATTTCAGAAAGTTTCCCTCGGAATACAATAGCTGAGAAGTCCTCACATAAAACTTCATCGACTGTACGAGGAAGAAGAAGAAAGCCTCGAATGCCATTCCGTATACTGTTCATTGCTTCGGGTTCGCATTAACTTTGTTCCCTGACCTCGTCAATTCTGATTAGACACTCGGAAAGGTTCGTGGAAAGTATGAACGAAGACTAAGTAACTGTTTAATGCATTACTTTTCATTCTTTTTCTCCGTTGATGCCGTAAGTTTACTGTAGAAGACATTAAAACGTCAATAAATTCTTGCGAACACAAAAATATGTGTACAAATAACAGAATTAAAAAAGAAATTAAAATAAAAATTAGAATCTTTTATAGATGAATTATTTGGATTAATTATTTCAATTCTTTGGATTAATTGCTTTAATTCTTTCTATCAATTGCATTAATTATTTTCAATCTGTTATTTGAATTATTATGACCAATTATTTTTACTATTTTTTATCGATGACATTTTTCTGATTAATTATTTTAATTATTTTTAATTAATTTACAGGTAAATATTCAGACATTAATGAATTAAATCATGTTAATTATTAACAATATATAGCATAATATAAAATAATATTTATTAAGCAAAATACAAATTTCTCTTACGTACGTGATTTATTAAAATACAAAAAGATATTAACGAATAATAAATACTAATCTATAAATAAACCGTTTTAACATTACTCAGTTTTTCTTACCGTAACTCATTTTTTATACTGTACTCTGAGTACCGCCATTTTTCGCATTCTGTACCTCGCACAATAGGCTTTTCATAACAACAGCTTGAAACAGTAACCATTCATCTGAATGTACGCTTTCAGATATTTTCTCAATGACCTCCATAGAAATTTCATACAACAGATGGGATTTATTAGAATAATTTTAATAATTTATTACAGTACTCTGCCATTCCTCATAATTACGATAACTGCTAATATTTTTAATCCAGAAAGATGAGATTTAACATACTTTGATATTATAAAACGCAGTTCTAAGTCATCGTTTGTTTGTGATAACAGAACTGAACATATAAATTATATTTGACGTTGTAAATGAGATATTGCATACTCATCTATGATTAAGTTAGTTGTTCTTTATTAATACAACTTTGATTAATGTAATATTTTTATTGATATATCAGTACAGGATTGGACATATTGCACCGTGATTATATGTGCTAGGAACTTAAGCCCATATAAGTATGTAATTATGGTAATAGAGCTGAACACATAAATTATACGTGTATATTGTAGACAAGTTGATTTTCATACTCACTGACTTTATTTCGTTCCACGTATTAATTCTTGTCTAGACAACTTTTTCTTTCAAAAGTCCTTGCTAATAAGGCTACCACTGTGATAATTTACTGATCTTGACGTATTTATTCTTGAGATAATTTTTATTCCGCCATTGCTATACTGATACAGTGCTGTATCTTATTTTTGTAATAACTATTTAATAAAACTCTTTTGATTTCATGTTTATACACCATTTTTATTGTATTTTTCCTGTTACAGTGTGTTTACCTTGGCATCGGTTTTAGATAGAAGAATGGTTAAGTATATTTGAACAATTGCATTATTATTTCTCTGATTATTGAAAAAATATGTTAGTTAAAGTCGATTAATAATTAATGTGATGTAAATTAATATGAGCATGGACTTAATGTGAAGAATATAACAAAGGATCTTAATTTGTCTATTATATTACTATCTACTAACATATTGCTATGAATGTAATTTCTTTTAACTACGTATTTCTGTCAGTGTGCACGCTGTTATTTCCTGTTTCTTTTGGAAATAGTCAAAAATAAACTTGTGTTAATCTGGCTTTCGCATATATCGAAATATACTCTATCAACATGAATCACATAATCTGTAGACTACACATCCCACGAATTTTGTGGTTTAAGTATCCTCTGCATACCTCGACGAATCACAAACACATAAACATCTACGTAATCATGAACAACCCCAGTCGAATCACGGAAAATAGTTTCTGCAGATTATTATCCGATTATTATCACTGTAGATTATTATCCGATCTATAAATTATGGAACTGATCCATATCTGTCATTGTCCCAAATGTGCCGTCATTTTGAGTACTATGTAACAGTGACAGTAAAATTCGTCTGCAAACGATACTGTTTAGGCCCACTATTAAACTCTTAAGGTTCTTATGGCTAACAATGCCTTTAGTATTAGAATAGATTTTGGAATTTGAATATAGCAATTAACCTAAGATCGTCGTCCCATCGAAGGGTTCGCGGACCGTTCCGTGGTAGCCATAAACTCAGGAAGCCATAAAGATCCGCGCGTTTTCTATATAGCTTTTCTAGTCATTGTTCGCATCTCGTCGCCAGATTAATATTTTTACCTTTTTTGATCGTTATTGCTAGCATGATTAGCCAAAGTCAGTGCGCGTCTTGACCCTTATTACCTGCCACGGTTAAAGAGAGAAACTTGTAATATTTGCAAGTGGAGGGGTCCAAAAAGGGCGTAAACCTTTGCTTCCCTTCCATAAAATTGTAGATTTCACTCATCCAATCGGAATCATTCACCCCCGTCAAGACTACTTGACCGAGGTGACGTGAAGATTGAAATTAGTTGGAAAAGTTAGTTGACAAACATACAGCAAAGACCCTCACAGTGGACTGCTTGGTTGTCCCTCACAGTGGAAAATGTCTCTTCCTGCGCCTATGCGTGCGTCATTGCTGCGCCTATGTTCGCCTCGCTCGAGCCAGTCCAAGTGTAACATGATACTCGCCCGGTCCCTTTGATGCGGGCTGACACACCTCCAGTTCCAAATTTAGCAATATACTTTTTTAATATTTATTTTTTTTTGACTGCAAACTTTTTTAACATATTCGTGAGGTTCTTCCGATCAAAATAAGACCAAACAAGATATAATTACGATCACAATTACCTGTGTAAAAGTTTCGGACGTTACATTTACGGCAGAGATACAAATAAACTTTCATGGTTTGTTACACAGGTAATTATGATCGTAATTATATCGTGTTTGGTGTCATTTTAATCAGAAAAACCTGACGAATACGATGGTACAAGTTTCATGAAAAAATAATAGGAAATAAGAAAATTGCAATCTTTTTCTTTGCTTGCATTAGTATGTGTCTCACCGACATTCGGTCGTTTCGGTAACCGATCGTGTTTAATGCTCGACTGATTCCGAAGGGGATCCCCCCAGCAACCGAGCCACCGAGTATAAAATTTCGCTTCCATGTCCCTCACAGTGGACAATTTCGATTCCGGCCTCCGATCCACTGTGAGGGTCTTTACTGTAGTTGGATTGGAATTGAATTATAGTAACACGTACACCAAGAGATGGTTGTAACACATAGCACATATAGAACAAGTTGGAATATAGTAACTCGCCAAGGATAGAATAGTAGTAATTTGTATAGATCGACTCGAATAGTAACATAGTTAGAAACGTTTTATATCGTCTCCAAACTTTGGAGTGGTTCTTCGAGTATTGGCTTAGTATTGATATAATAAACCTAGTCAGCACACCACGTGCAATATTCAATAAAGCTCGAACGAATTCATTTTCAACCACGAACGTTAACAGATACAACGCATTACACGACAACGTGTTAAAGAAAAAATCAGAATTTGCAAGATAACCTACTGTTCCGTCAACATTCAGCTTACGGGTGCAATTCATAAAGCGTTACACGCTGGATTTAGGTTGCCTACGTAATTAGCGAAGATAACTTTTAAGTGTCGTGAATCGACCAGCGTGAGGTAGCTAAATGTGGCTAACAAGCGAGGGAGAGGAAGAATGAAGAGGACAAAGAGGAAAAAAGTGCACAACGTGGGTGTATTTGTACGTAAGATCATCAAATCCAACCACTTAAACAAGTATCAGTCTCCGAGCGATAAGAATAGCAACGAGTCACCTTTACTTTTTCTTCAGACTAATTCTTTTAAATGTAATGCATATATACAGGGTGTCTCGGTTCCTCGCCAGCGTATTCCGTGATAAAAGACACAAATGTAAAAAAGATGGAACATAGGATTTTAACAGTTCTAGTAACAAGTTATAACAGAGATATACAATAATTTTACCCTCTTTTGTTTTTCAATGACATACATAGTATTAGGTCGTTCGGTAAGTTATTTCGTTCCTTTTTTTTTTATGAAAATGAGAGACGATTTTCGGGGGATACTTCTTTTCTTGCTTGAACAGCATTTTGAAAAAGTGAAGAATTCAGAAAATGCTGCTTTTCACTTTTCATATTCTCCAATTCTCAGATTTCCCAATTCTGAAAAATCCGAATTCTCAGATTTCCAATTTCGGAAAATTCCGAATTCTCTGATTTCCAAATGATGTAAAAAGTTCAGATATTTTGGTGTATTTTCACATTAAATCAATTTTCATATTAATTTACATTTTGTAACAGAAGTTGTCAGAGTTTCAAAATGTGCAGATTTGAATTAGAACAATAATTATAACTGCCAATCCAAACAATTGTTTCCCAATCCAAATAACATTGGTTAATCTGAGCAATGACTTGTTAATCCAAATAATCATTTGTCATATCTTATTAATCAGCTTTTGGCTAATTTGCTTGCCAATCTGAATAACAATTTGTCTTATGACTCAGCTTATTACTTACTTATTAATCTAAATAATCTTAGTAATTTCGAGCAAGTTATAAATAACGTGAATTCAGTCAGGTTTAAGTAATATACGAAAAATTGTGTCAGGTCGAAAAGGTTAATTCACTACATTCGCCAGAAGTGTATGCATGATCTAACATACGCGAAAAACAAATATTTAAAAATTGAAATTTCTTATAAATTGCTGTTGCTAATGACGGAAATTACCACAATTAAAATTGGCAGAATACGAACTTAATAAATACAATTTTCGAACGTAGATAATTAAATAAGTATATTTATGAAGTACAGTGTGAACTTCTCTAAAGAAAAAGAAGACATAAAAAGTGAATATACAGAGTTGTAAAAATTGAATTGCCGAATTTTTAAGAAAATAATGTTAAAATTCATTAATTAATTTTAGAAATATTAAATGTAATTATTTTGGTCATTATTACGTAATTATTTATTACCAAATATTATGAAACCATTATGTAATTATTCACAAAATATTACGCAACTATAACGCAATTATTTATTAGAAAATATGACGAAATCGTGACGTAATTACTTACCACAAAGTACTATAAAATCTCTACTATAAAATTTACTCCAAAATCCTTTAAAATTGAGCGTATAACTAAAAAACTATTAAATAAAACTTTTGCTTGTAAACATACTCGTGTGAATAATGTTTCTCCTTTTTATATCGCCATTATTTTCTCGAAAGTCTCCTAATGTGCTTGGTAGTAAAAACTTGATCAGTGCACAATTAACCTGGTGACAATTAAATTAATCAGCAGATAAATTGAAGAGGTTAATAAAAATGACATCGACTTATTTGAAAGGCTTACAATTAGTTCAATCGAGGGCAGAGTATGTCATTTATCTATTTCGTTTTCTGATACAGACAATGACATAATCGTTTCTTTTTTCTTCGTTGTTGAACTACAAATACATAATTCGTTGCCGGAGACAACGATCTGGTCCATTAGCCGTACATCGTACAATTACCGGTAAGACGATATGGCACATTGGCGATCCTGCGCTAACAATCAGTTACGCCTCGACATCGAGAACTATAATGATAATTGACAGGGGTGTGTCCATCAGTCGTATGAAGCGACTTAAAGAGAATCGGTTACCGTATAAGGATGTTAAATGTGTCGCATCTCTGCTACATTTTTGTACATTCTCTTGAACGTTTAACCTCTTAGGCACGGCTGAATTTTGCGCGGGGCTGTTTCTCTATACGGCAGAGTTCAACGCGAATTACGCGTAAATGATACGGCACTGCAATGTGTGACGGATAATGCTGTTCTTTACACGAGTACATTGGAATGAAGTGTTTGATGATTACATTATAATTTTTCTTAAAGATATAATACACGCATTTTAACTTTAACAATTTATTCTAATAATTAATAATACAATTCAGATGACATCCGCGAAAGCCACTATAGTGGTGCGTTGCACAGAGATGACGGCCGCGAAAGCCACTATAGTGGCGCGTAGTGTTTAAGAGTTTAAGCAACCCTTTCGATGCGTGACAAAGGCAAGTACACTTGTTAAATGTTCAATAATATTTAGCGTATACATCAGAATGTATGACTATAGATTAGAGAGTTTGGAGTATAGAATACATTGCAGACTGACAAGCTTTTGTGAGAGCAAAAGAGAGAGATTTACCTTAGGGTTATTGATAGAGATGAATAGAACACTTGTCTATTGGAAAATTTGAAATTTTTATATTTCCCAAATTTCAAAATAATTAAATTATCACGTTACCAGTTTAATCTATATTCTAGACTTTAAAATTATCAACCTCTCACATTTATAAATGTTCAAATTCTTACATTAGGAGGTTAGGAAAATTGATAGTCACAAAAGACAGAAATTTCTGAATTTTTACGTTTCTAAATTTTCAAACCTTTCAACTGCAAAATGTCTAAATTTCATAATTTTCTAGACTCCTACGCTCCTGTTTTCCTAATTTGCAAATTTCCGGATTTGCAATATTTCGATATTTCTAAATTTCCAAATTTCTAAATTTTCAAATGTTTTAACTGAAGATTTTTGCAACTTTCTAAACTCGAAAATATTATGACAGCAAAATATGGAAATTTGTAAAGTTGAAAATTTGAGAATTTAATGTCAGACAATTCCCATTAATTTAAATTTCTAATTTTTCACATGTCAAATCTCACAATTCTGAAGATTTAAAAAATTAAAAAACTGTCGGTGTTTTTCGTTAATAATTTAAAAATGAAACCACATACGACATTTTTGCAAATGAAAAAGTTGTTCAGAATGACCCCACCTACTTCCCATTTCCAGTTCCTTCAAACTTTTGGGACACCCTGTATATATAAGTTGAAACCTTACATCATATAATGCAATAAACAAAGCAGATTTTTATACTATCATGTAGCTAAAGAGTTGCTATTCCTCCTCAACGAAACGATTATAAAATACTAATAAAGGTCAGAGGTAAATCGACTGAACATTGGTAACACGCAGATTAGTCTGCAGAGTATAAATACCTGGATGCTCGTTTAATCAATAATATTCTCTAACAGCCAATTAATGTTCCGATATTCGTTATGCATTTCTTATAAAGCAGTGTTTGCCAACCGGTGTTCTGAGAAAGTTTATTAAAATTTGTTTTTTGTTTAATAAAAAGTATGTATATAAGTACGTATATTATAAATAAGTTGATTGAACCAGCCGTTGCCCAAGGGCAAATTGAACGTACAGGGTGGCTGGAATGATCTGTTACTAAGTTCATACTGATGCGTCTGTCGATCCGCTCACGCAATCCATCTGAAAGTTGCCATATTGATAGTTCATTCAATTGTTTATAGGCGTGAAGAAGCATTTTCGTATACTACATCTCAAAGTAAGGTTATAGCGATGGATTTGAAGCGTAATTCTGTAATTGCTTTATATTTAGCTGGAATGTCAGTTCCAATTATCATTCGTGAGCTTCCGCATTTGAATGTAATCTATTTAATAATTGAATGTAATGTATTTGGGCTATTTTGGAGGCCAAGGTCAATGTAATAAGACGTCGAAGTTTGGACGCTCTAAAATCAACACTTGTCCGGGAATGGACGAAGATTCCCCAATCTCACGTACGGGCAGCGTGCGATTCATTCTTTCACCGTTTGAATGAAATTATTCGTGCAAAGGAAGGTTATATCGAGCAATGAGCATTAAATCATTTTCTTGAATGTTTCTGGACTATTTTTTTCCCTTGGATAAAACAGAATATTAAAAAGTGTATCTGCTGCTGCGGTGTGAAGTTGTAACAGTTCATTCTAGCCACCCTGTATATCAGAAGACATGTAAAAAATAATGTTAATCGATAACTATGTTCATGGACATGTTTGTGTTTGTGAGAAATACAGGGTGTCCCGCAATTATAGTACGAGTCGAAAAGGGGTGGTAGGTGGGTCTATTCTGAACAACTTTTTCCTTTGCAAAAATGACGGATGAGGCTTCATTTTTAAATTATTAAGGAAAAACACCGACCAATCAAAACGCGAGAATCGTGCGCGACTTATTTTCGATCGCGACCACGGCCAATTAAAACTCGGGCCTACACTTCTGCCACCTAGCGCGCGCGATCCTCGCGCTCTCATTGGTCGGTGTTTTTCCTTAATAATTTAAAAATGATACCTCATCCAATATTTTTGCACAGGAAAAAATTATTGAGAATAGCATCATCTACCACCCCTTTCCGGCTCGTACCATAATTGTGGGACACCCTGTATAGTAACTTCTTGTCATACACTTTTATTCCTTTTCTTATGCAGATTTTTCGTAACTTAATATGAATGTTAAAACGATGGACACTTATACATTTAATAGCTTAATACATTCAGAAAGGACCTATATATCAAACAGTCTTAATTATTAACAGTTAATTTGCAACACAAATAAAAATACAACTGCAACCATAAAGGAAATAACAAAATTGACGGAATTTTATAGTTATTTACATTTAATAATTCCGTGACTTTTCTTTAATAATGAAATAAGCTCTTTAGTAAATGAAAAATAATAAAGTGGAGCGGGACACTGAAAAAGAACAGAAAAAAATCTGTACCAAAGTAATATTTCAGAACAATTTTCTAAAAATCGGTACCTACTTTTAATAAATCATTACAAAACGATATGTATTCATTTAACAATCAAAAATGTAAAATACACACAGTTTGAGATTTCTCTAACCAGTAGTTACATAAAAATGAATACAAAACTAATAAAATCGATATGAATTACTTTACTTCAAATATGTATGTGTATAAAAAATTGACAATTAATAATTGATGATGAGAATAATGAAAATATGTAATTCATTTGAATAAATCGGCTTCTTTAAAACCGTCAAAATAGGTAATAAATTATTTATCGAGTTTTACTGAATATCGTCAATACTACATCAAAGGGAGATTAAAATGATCCGGAGACTGAAATTACACTATTTTTTAAGGAAGTCGAGGTAAGTACCAGTGTAATTGCATGCATCGTTCTCTTATCAACGCATCTCGTATGTTAAATAATTCCAAGCACGCTAGACTACTATGTACTTACATACATATACACACATGGTTCTTAGTTTTCAGTCTTAAACGTCCGTGCACAGTGAAACTTGCATTAAAATGGTAATTTTCACTGAACGTACCGTAATAACTGAAAAATATTACGTGCTCTTTAATCAAAGACTATTAATGTGGAATAGTTTCAGAGAAGTATTTTGCTTTGACGTTAGATCATAACAGAAACAAGTTTTACTTGACGTTCACGTTTTATTAAACATTTGAAAATAGTTACAAATAAAGAAATTTAAATTGAAGTTACACTGAAATTAATTGATTAAAATGCATGAACATAATAATAGCACTAGTCACAGTACTTTTTTACTTCAATAATAGCACTAACAACAGTATTTCTTTACAGTACTTTAACAATAGTACTAACAATAGTATTTCTTCATTGAAAAATTTCTATACATACAATTCTCAACATATATAGATAATATAATAAAATTAAATATTCTTTTGCTTGTTTTCGTCAACCCTATATTGCAGGATTTATTCAGTCATAAGAAATTATTAATTTCTGGACCACTCACAAATAACACTAATCAAAAAGTAACGATAAACAAATGCCTTTAATTACAAAAATGTATTAAAAAAGAAACGGTATAATATTGCCAATTTACAAAATTTTTAGAAAATATAAGAAACAATAATTAACGAAAATCTGAAATTATGAAAGTGCAAATAACAGGAAGTAACAGGACAACTGTAAGTATGAATGGTACAAAAATAAAAGGCAATTAAAATGTTTCCAATAGTTTTATTAATAGCATAATTTGCTATTTGTCTCGACAAACCAAAAGAATTTCATAACGTATTGTTTTCGTTTCGAAGTGTATGAATTTTGAAGACTGTAAATAATTTATTTAGAAATTATACCACATTGATTATCTACATTTTTTATTTCGATGATAATTAATGTTCTTGAAAAGGAATGTAAAAAATGGTATAGTATTAATGTAATTTTGTTGAATTTATACTATTTATGTACCTTGTCAAACGATCTGATTCTTGATAAGAAACACTGGCATTATAAATTTTACATTTATAATTAATTTATTCTCGTTAGTTTAAACGGAGGATAACATTTTTACATCCTTTTACTTACTAAACTCGAATGTTTACCCTTTCTTTGTACCGCTGGTTTGCGGCTTAACTTCCGAGCAGCATGTAAATTTGTACGTTTTTTTGGCCTATTGTTCACATCAGCAGCTGTGCTACTCGTTAGCTAACTTTTATTAATACCTTTCGCCTTTAGCACTTCTCTTTTAGTGACATCATGCTCCCGGTTTTGTATGTTCGTCACATTTTATCGTAAGAATGTTTCACGATTAATGTGCAGTACGAAATTTTATTCTGTATCCTTTAATTACATTTAGAAATCGTAAATTTATAATACGACTATGATTTTCGTTAAAGTTGTAACAGTGTTTAAATAAATAATACTTATATTGTATATTTACGTAACCACAAACATTACAGCGTCAACTATATTGTACAATGTAATTTTAATTTGCATTTATAACTCAGTTATAACTTTTGTCAGATGGAAAACATTAGCTTTCACGTGATTATACTAATATCTTATCGTATTTATATATATTTACGTACACAAATAAACATTATAGCATCAGCTATATATGTATACTATAATTTTAAATTGTACTCATAGTTGTTGCTGAAATTGGTAACCGCAGCTTTTGCAGCATTATATTATTATTATTATATATTTACATAATGGACGTATAACCATTAATGCATTAACGGTGTTTGATATGATTCTAAATATAATTAATTAATTACATTTACAATGCAACTTCTAAATTCGATTTAGAATTATACTGCCAATGCTTTAATGTTATAATTTAATATATTTCCTAAAACAGGTGGACATTCTTCGCACGTCACCCCCCTCAGTCGCGACCACTTCCTGGGTTGACCACCACTCGTATAAGGGCGGCAACTTAGAAAAATAGCAAACAATCAAACAACTCATCTCCTACCAAACCATTAAATCAGAGGTGACATCGAGTGTCATTCTTCCGACGAACGGCAGAACTTTAACAACGCGAATATAATAAATTATAACACGAACGAGAATAACAAAAATGAACAGAACGGAGCATACCACGGACAACTTAAAACACGAATCGAAAATCGTATAATAGCACCAACACTTATAACTAACGAATAAGAACACTCGTATTAATATCGCGATCGAATCGAATAAAATCACGAACTATCATTTCAATCAGATTCAGGCTCATTAAATTGTGACTGAGTCAGAAATAGTGTCGAGTGCACGAATCCGCGCAGTTCATTCATCAGGATTTAGACACAGATATATATTTATAACTACAATAATTAAGCATTTGTTTAAATATATTATCCAACCAAATGGTTCATAAACAAACATACAGTTATAAACATAACAATTAAATATTAAATATTAAATACTGTTGGATGTTGCAAAGGATTACGCACATACACATTTGTATAGAGTAAGGGTCACTATAGCTAAAGGAACGATCCTACAGTTTATGGCACTCTTCTCAAGTGGCAAGTACCGAGGAAAACCAGAAAACAGTCAGACGTCACCGAGCCATAGCAGAGTGCACAGTATTTCCAAATTCACAATAATTCTTAAACAGTCTCTAATTATTTTATTGCCCATTTTATATTCATTCACTTATATTGCATTGTGCGGACTACCACTGTATATTTGTCTTTACAAATAAAGTTATTCTTGTGAAACAAATAAATATTCCAACAAAAACATATCAAATATTGTCCAAATTCATTATCATCGATCTAATTCATTGTAATTGTCTTAAGTTTATTATGTATTAAATAACATTATCGAACTAAATAACCTAAATGTAGATACAGTCGTGGACAAAATTAAGTGGACAGGTATCATAAATAACAAAAGGTAAATTTAATTAACTAATAATGCCTATAAATCAAAACTTTATTGCACAATTATATACATTTAATAAATGTTTTTTTAAATCTACAAAAATATCTCACGTTCTAAATTTAAAATTTGTTTACAACATTGTAATAAAACAAAACATTTTTTACATTTCTGCAATGTCCACTTAATTTTGTCCATGAGTGTATATGTTTGTAATGAAAATAATGAAGTACCGTTTAAACTACCCATAAACGTGATAATTATTTACAAATTATAATATATACATACATTAAGTATAAAAGAAGAGAAACGAGCGACGAAATAAATGATGGTCGTTTACAGTTTCCAACTAAGGTTAAACAACCCTAACACGGATACGAGAAACAAGATCAACTTGCTTGATAGAAACAACCACTTTCACGAAACGAACGTTGCACCGATAAAAATGAATGCGGCGATAGAAAGAAAATGGAACATCAGAAATACAACGGAGGATAGGAGGAGTTCAAAGCAGCGTCACAGAGGGTGAAAGAGAACTAGAAAATCTTAAGTGTTTAAGAAAAACGTTTCCATCCTGTTGGAACATGGATGCTGTGCGACGTCGCGTCGTTTTATTATCGATTCTCCTGTCTGGCGCTAGTGCAAACCCTCCTTCTGCTTGTTCCCCTTCTTTCACCACGGGCCCTCACCCTTCACTCGGCCTTTGTACGAGTACGCACATACCCTTCCTGGTTTACGGGAATACGGGAAGCGTGCGTTCGCTCGAACGTGACATGAGCCTGTGCTCCGTTAACAAAATATACGGGGTGTCTTGTGCACCGTTGGCACGAGCGACGATCTTGTAATTTTATCTAAGAATATCGCCCGAATATGTGATACAGGTAGCCCACCTACAACACGGTTTCGCTATAACACGATTCGTAAATTGCGGGAACCCTCCTACAACACGGTATCCTATAACACGGTTTCGCTCTAACACGATAAGAAAAATGCAAAAACCTTTGTACAACACTGTACTTCATCGGCCGCGGCGATGCCTGCCGTCTTAATACTAGATTCAACAGTTGCCCAAACAGTGAAGAACTGTTCTCAGTACAGATGGAAATTAATCAACAAAGCATCGTGCAATCCAACTTAGTTCGATCCAAATTTCTGACCGGCAGTGTATTAACATTAGATATACGGAAATTCAATGACCAGTTAAGTTTAAATTGAAAATGAACTACGAAAAGAAGTAAACAATGAATAATACATATACCACTTTATAGAAAGATTCTTTATCTCGATGATGGTTAACATTCATTTCGACATAAGCTTTTTAATAATTTTCGCAATTGAAAATATGCAACCTAAGATCCGTAAGATTTTGACGTGTCCCGTAAACCTAGTGTTAATTAAAAAAACATTCTTACTGTAAAGTGCCTTGTCGCTTTGCATCACCAAGTTTTTAATAAATTGCAACAAAATGATTATTCGATGTTATATTAAAAATTTATTAATAAGTGCTGAGAAAATGGGAATCCGCAACTGTTTCAAGTTTTATCAAGACAATGACCCTAAGCACAAATCGCGAATTGTGCAGGACTACTTATTATATAATTGTCCAAAAGTGCTGCATCCACCTTCCCAGTCTCCAGACCTTAACCCCATCGAGAATTTGTGGGACGAACTAGAACGACGGATTAGAAATCTGCAATACACTCAAAAATAGAATTAAAAATTCGACTACAAGAAGAATGGAACGATATTACTAGTGAATATTTAGAAAAAAATCATTTCAAACATGGCTAAACGTTTAAGACAAATTATTCATCATATGGGATATCCACCAAAATACTGAATTTTTGTTTAGTCGTAGGTAAAATGTATGTACATAATGTAGATTTTTGTAGTGTCCGAATATTTTTGTAACGCGTAAACTAGACATTGATTTGTTTATTTTTCAGTACGTAATGACATGTTGCAATTACAAAAGAATTTTTTATGTTTCTGTTGTCTATAATAAATAACTTAACATGGTAAAAAACTAGTGCATAAACATTTTAATAATTTAGGAAGATATCAAGCATTATACTTAAAGGTATTATAGTGTCCGGATATCAAAGTGAGTAACTGTAGGTAAAACGGTGATTTTAAAGACATCCGCGGAGTTCGTAGTGGCTTCATGAGTTTATTGCTACTATAGAGGGTTTTTAGCTCGCAAGGGCGATGGTCGAGATGGTTTATGGGTTTACGCGGTATTTGCCCGCGTAACACCAACGAATAGAAGCACAAAAAAACAATCGATCCAATTTTCTCATACCCAACACGGTCCCATAATTTGCACATTATACCGAATCGCACCGATCCAATATCATTAAGACTACTCGAGTATCGTCCAGCGTTCATCAAACGATTCACTGGACGTCCAGCGTTCATCAAACGATTCACTGGACGATAATCTATCAGAATTAAACCGATTGCGTCTCGCAATACAATTTTAAAGCTGACGTAATCACCGGTATGCCAGGATCGAGGCGTTATCGGTATGCGGTTGTTGCATAGGTAGAAACGACAACGTGTCAGGTGCATGTACACTTCCGCTCAAAAGTAGTGGACATCTACCATGTTCGTGGAATTTTTTATACATAATATATATTTCTATTAACAAACGATATGAATGATTAAACAAGTAACTTCACATTCATGCACGATTCGAAGAGCATCTCTGTAATATGTAGATATTATTTGCAGCAATTACAAGGAAACTCTGAATTGAAAAGAATAACATGGCCGGCACAATCATCTGATTTGAATATCACAGAAAAATTATGGGATCATTTCTGGAACATTTCTGGGCGATCTTGGAATTTTAGTGGAACCTTATTGATACTGAAATAACGAAACAGTGAATATCCAGAATGCCACGTCTCGTAACGGGTTCATAAAAACACGTGGCGAATACGTAGATAAAAGGAAGGTATAATTTTATCGTTGTCGGTGAAATATTTAATGAATTATTATTAAAATAGGTCCACCAACAATGCACGAACCGAGATACACTGCCGCTCAAAAATATGTGAACACTTCCATGATTCTTGTAACTACTTAAACAGGTTATGATGTCTTCGATAAATTTGTGCATGGTCGGTGAACGCATTTTAATAACGATTTGTACAATATACTATATTATTTGTTAATAAACACGTACATTATATATCGCATATTCCATGATCATGGTAGGTGTCCACATACGTTTGAGCAACAGTGTATGTTCATCAGTGTGAATTCATTCGTTCAATTAGTGATATTATTTGTTAATAAGAATGTACATTATATGTCACACGTTTCACGAACATGGTAGGTGTCCATATACATATGGGCAACCGTGCATCTGCATAAGTGTGAAGTCATTCATTGAATTAGTGATATTATTTGTTAATAAGAATATACATTATATATGACACATGTCACGGTCATGGTACTTACCATGGACACCTGTCCTCGTACATTTGAATGGCAGTGTATGTGCATTTGAGTGAAGTTATTTATTAGTTAGTGATATTATTTCTTAATAAAAATATACATTATACAAAACGCACATTTTTTGTACAAGGCAGGTGTCCACATACATTTGAGCGACAGTGTACGTACTAGGTAATCGTATTTGCCAGAGACGTCGCAACTTTTTTAGGTAGTTGCAAGAGTCAAGAAAGTGTTCACATATTTTTTAGCGGCAGTGTATGTGTCTGTCTTTTAACCTGCGTCTCGTTCGCAACGAGTCTGATCGTTCCGAGGACGCGTTCGCGTGTCCTTTAACGGAGAAACGAAACAAATCGGTGAAGGGGCTGCCCGAATGTGGCCCGAATACGACAAATTGATGCGAAAGACCGCTTCGTTTAAGGAAAATCGTGGCCGATTACATCGCATTAGTTATGTAGATCGAAGCACGTTGCGCGAGTTTGATTCCGACCTGTTACGCGATCAAAGCGTTACGACATGTCTGCTCGAGATGTTCGAACGCAACATCCTGTGACCAAAATCGCGACGCGAATGGTTCGTTGCTGATAAAAAAGGACGATGTTAATGAGCTATGAAAAAACACGATACGAGTTGAACGCACCGTCGTCGTTTAAATCGCCTCGCCTTCTGACGATGTTAAACTCGTTGCGCTGATAAATGTTCGTTTGGTTGCGCGTTGCGTAACGTTTCTGCGTTAGGTATCGGGAAAAATACCGGCATTAGAAGCTGAAAGTTTTCATCGATAGTGGAGACGTTTATTTTCTTGTTTGTCAACGGATGTTTCGTTGTCGTCGCTTGAAAATGCGTGATTACCTGCATCGTAAGTATTAGGTTGGTGCATATGAAATGTCGGATTTTCTGTACATGTGAACCTTTGTCACCGTGTTTCCTTTATGCTTACGTTTTTGGCACAACCTCTTTCATAGCTGTACTGTCCATTGTCATAGTCACATTTCAACAAATAAGGTTTTCTTAAAAGCGTTTCCTTTTGTTATTTGTTTTGTATTTTGTACCGACCCGAATTCAGCCGATATTCGTGTAATTTTTTTATACGAGTATAAATTTGGCAATAATGCTGCAAGAGCTACCGGTAATATAAACCCCGCGTTTGAGGAAAAAAATGTAATCGAACGAAATGTGCGGTTGATTTGAGAAGTGCAAAAAAAAATTGAAAATTCACTCATCATCACTCATTAATCGACACCTCCGAGACAACGCTTGGCCGCATGCGTCGCACAAGACGATCGTGAAATTAAATGAGTTGCAGTTTGAAATTTTTCAACACCCAGGTCATATATCAGATATCTCGTCAACTAACTTTCATTGTTTTAAACATTCAGGACTGTTTTCATGGCCTATACGAAGCGAAAATGAAGAGAGTCTGAAAAATTCAATATCAGAGTTTATTGCCTCCTAAGATCAGAATTTCCTTAATACAATCGTTTATATGTTACAATCTCGTTGGGAAAAGTGTACTTAAGCAAATGGATCATATTTTAATTAAATAAACGGCTTTTGAAACAAAATATGCAGTTTTATATATTCACTTAACAATCCGACATTTCATATGCACCAACCTAATAGATACGTCTACTTTTGATGCGGATGGCGATGCAGGAAAATTATTTTATTTGTGCGATGTTATAAATTAAAGTAAAAGAAAATAGATATGTAATTCATTCGTAGATGCAATGTACAGAGCACAATTGTGTTGCAATATTTATGCGAAGGTTTATGAAAATATGAAGGTCCATAGTCTAATATGTATGCATTCTCAGAGTTCCAAATTCCGAAATTTCCATCTTCATATTCTCGAGTCCCTAGTTTCCCAAATTCCTAGACCATAAATTTCTAAATCTGCAAATCTCTAAACTCATATAACCAGAAAATTCCGAATTCTAATATTCTCGAACACCTAGTCTCTCAAATTCCTGGATCCTCAAATACCTGAGTTTCCAAAACCCAAATTTTCCAAACTCTTAAATCCAAAAATTTCTAGATTTCCAAGTGCATAAATTTTCATATCTCTACATCTCCAAATCTCACGTTTCTTAAATTCCGAGGACGATACATTTCTAAATCCTCAAATTTCATGTGTTTAAGATCTCCGAATATTTAAATCCCCAAATATCTTACAATTAGTACTTTTTATTTTCTTGTTTGTGAACAAATGTTTTGTTGTCGTCGCTTGAAAATGCGTGATTACTTGCATCGTAAGTAGATACGTCTACTTTCAATGCCGATGGCCTTGCAGGGAAATTATTGTATTTGTTCGATGTTATAAATTAATTTAAAGTGAAAGAAATTAAATATGGAATTCATTCGTAGATGCAATGTACAGAGCACAATTGTGTGGCAATATTTATACGAAGGTTTATGAAAATATGAAGGTCCATAGTCTAATATGTATGCTGAGTAACTCGTAGCTTGACGTAACATTAACGTTTTTGTTGAATGCAACTACCGATGTTATGATCGGAAATATATTTTTGTTTACGATGAATTGGAAGAGACTTTAACTTGAAGTAAATGTTTAAGATATTATTTTGCTATATTGTCACGATTTTGGTTGCATTTTATTGTATCCGAGTTTAACTAAACATAAAATCCATTGAACAAGATGAGTTCGTTGATATTCCTTTAGATTCTTCGACACTAATTTCATCGTGCAATTAATTTTTTATTTCTGTGATTGAATATTTTTCAATGATTTTATACGTTCAAAATTTGATTGTATAAATTTTTATATATATGGTTATAGGTAGTTAATAACAGTTATTTTATTCTATTTTATTTGTTACAAGTTCATTTTTAGGAATAAACATATACAAGATTATTTAAAATTCCGTGTTACTATATCTGCGTTAATAATGTAAGTGTAAAATGCAAATACATCAGGTTTATTCAGACTTGGTTGTATTACCTACTACATAATGTTATAACCATTATAATTATTACAAGATGTTACTAAAGGTGTGACTACCACCAGAAACAGTTAAAAATAGGTTAATCAATTCATGTGTTTATTTTTAATAAATTAAATTTATTCAGTCATAAAAAAATTGAAAAAGGAAGGCTGAATTTATTTGTATAAAATATATATTCAGCTTGCTACATTTATTATTCTCGTAAAAACTGTCACTTTATTTTTGTCTTTAATTCAATATTCAATTAATAAATGAACGAAAATGCATTCGATGTAATTAATCGACAATTTCTCACGAAAATAAAGTAATTCTTATATACCTAATTGATTCCCTTAGTAGTAATGCAGTATTAATGCCATGGTTTTAATTATACGATAATTTCGACAAATTTATTTCCGATAATATCAATTTCCAACAGTTTTAACGATTTTATGTATTCAGTATTTGAATACTACATTGTGATTACTATATCAATTTCGTTTCCGATTTCAGAATTTTAAGGGAATCATTGTAAATAATATATATTAACTATCTATTTTATCATAACTTGTTAAATGTTTTTATAATAAAATAATTCAGTTTGAAGATGAGAATATTTTATCTGAAGTTGTCATAATGATTGTTACAGGTTGAGAAAAAATGTATCCAAGGCCGACTTTGCTTTTTACCGGTTACCGCTTCCTATGAAGCACTGCAAATTATTACATAATTGTGAATTATCGGAACGACTATTTCCAAGAATAGACATGATACTGAAGTTGTACTATAATATCATAAACAGGGTTACAATTTCCCAGTTTCCACGATATCGTTTGTGATCGCAATCTTATGAATCAGTGAATGTGTATATAAATCCATATCCATCAAACATTATTTACATATTTACATATTTACATAGTTGAAAAATATATTTCATGATCGAATATAATGTAGTGCAAACTTGCATTGTTAAATGGATAAATTTCAAATCTCCGAATTACTAAATTTTTATATCTTCAAATTTCCAAATTTTAAAATCTTCAAATTTCTAGGCATTAAATGCCAAACTGTCTACATTGCCACATTCCAAGATTCGCAAATTCCAAAATCACCAAATACCTGTGTTCTCAAATTCTAATGTCACCTAATTTCTAAACCCCCAAATACCTAATGTAAAATCCCCCATCCCCCTCCCGAAATTTATAACATAATTAATATATAAGACATAATTAATATATATCTTGACACAAATGCCAAGAAAATCACATTAACAAATTGCGTAACTTATAATAAGAAATTTGTAAACTGATCGTTCGATCGCTTTGGTAGTTTTAGTATCACCCTTCAGTATTGCAAATTAAAAATTTTGTGAGCTATTAAAACAATAGTGGATTAGGTATACCTATTGACACACCTAATAGATACATACATGTGCATACGTATGTAGGTCAATCAAATAACCCTAATTATTTTATTGCATGCAACTATACGAACTAACGTTTCCGTAACGGTTAGAGGAAATTAATAAGCATGCTTAAATTTAATTTGCATAACTCATTTCGCCACGTAATCGCCCTGTTAATAGTTAACGCGATATCTGAATAATGAATACCTAACGTAATTACGCAACCACTTATTATTCAATCTCTTAACAAGGAACAACAAGTTAATTTGTAACTCGAATTTTGAGTTGGCAAGTATTTTCTATTTCGTTTCGTCCTGTACAGACGGTATTAATGAATGCATTCATTTTAATTAACCCCAAGTTCTCGAAATTCCTCAGTCCGCAGATACCTAGACTCCTTCATTCTAAATATCCGAATTCCTAGTTCCATAAATCTCTAGATTCCCGCATTCTCAGAGTTCCAAATTCCGAAATTTTCATCTTCATATTCTCAAGTCCCCAAATTCCTAGACCATAAATTTCTAAATCTGCAAATCTTTAAACTCATATGTCCAGAAAATTCCCAATTCTAATGTTCTCGAACACCTAGTCCCTTAAATTCCTGGATCCTCAAATACCTAAGTTTCCAAAACCCAAATTTTCCAAACTCCTAAATCTAAAAATTCCTAGATCCCCAAATGCATAAATTTTCATATCTCTACATCTCCAAATCTCACGTTTCTTAAATTCCGACGACGCTACATTTCTAAATCCTCAAATTTCTGTTTGTGATCTCTGAATATTTAGATCCCCAAATATCTTAGATTCCATACCACTACATTCCCAAATCCCAAGTATCCTAGTATTCCCAGGTCCCTTATTCCTAAGCCCCTATTTCTGAACTCCCAAATCACTAAATTCCCATATCTCCACATACCCAAATACCAAAGTTTCCAAAATTTTGTTCTCCTATATCTCTAGATTTCTATTTCCAACTTCAAACCCCAAAGTCCCCAAATCCCAAGGTTTCCAAGTTCCCCAAGTTTCTGGATCTCCAAGACCCAAAATGCTTGTATCTATACTATTTCTGAGTCCCATTGCCTTTAAATTCCTATGGCCCTAAATACCAAAGTCCTCAGATTCGTATGTTAACCAGATTCGCTCTAAATTGCACACACTCGAACGGGCAGAACGATACAAAGTTCGTTCGAGAAATTATCGCTAGTTGTTAGCAATTTTGGTTACGGCCGAACGCTTGTCAGGAAAACGCAACAAAGGAACCCACAAATTTAATATTGCACTCGAATCATCAGAGCGTGCCTCATTAGAGTTCGTCTCAGCATGCCATCAGCCTATACGACCCTTCGTAGGAAGGAAGCCCCTCCAAAGCTTTGGAAGTGGGAAGATAATCACGGATGCTGTGTAGGTGCGTCTTGAACAAGACAGGGTCGAGGGCTTCTCCCGTTTTTCCGCGTATTCGTCTCCAACAAATTCAAAGAACCTTGCCGGTCGGTGAACTCGAGACGCAATAAATCGTCCATTGACTTCCGATAAATCTAAACGCCACTAGAGAAGTGTAACCGAACTAGGGAACATCAACCCCCTAACCTACAATTTTTTCGGCAGTCGCGTCTGTCAGAACTACATAATTATCACCGTGGTGTTAAGATAAATAATGAACGTTGAAACGTTAGGTATATTTTAGATTTAGCAATCTTCGATCAGACAAATTACAATTGGTATCGAACTATGTTCGGATTAGTCTTGAAATTAAACAAATCGTGTGTTTGTACGGAAAACATGTATATTTCGACGTGTATAATTTGTATAAGTAATTCTCAACAACGAGGTTTTCACCTGTGGAATGTCTCGTAACAGTCGATTTCAAGGTTACATAAATATAAAATAGTCGGGGCGGTGCGTGTACCTACAGTCATGGACATAATTAAGTGGACATTGCAGAAATGTAACAAATTTTTTGTTTTGTTACAATGTTTTAAATAACTATTAAATTTAGAACGTGAAATGCTTTTCTAGACTTGAAAAAAAAATTATTTAATGTATATAATTGTGCAATAAAGCTTTGATTTATAGGCATTGTTAGTTAAATTAAATGAACCTTTTGTTATTTATGATACCTGTCCACTTAATTTTGTCCACGACTGTATGTATGTATGTACATGCGTACATATGTTTGTTCTTAACCAACTAGAAACTTAATCTTTACACAAATACTTATTGACATATTTGGACTGTAATGTGCGTCTCCAGTTTGATTTTGTATTATAGGATTAGGGGTTAACGTGGTGACCGCCACAGTGAAAACTGGTTCACACACATTAGAATGCAAATTATTACCACTGAAACGTACAATGCACAATTATTTTTAAGTTAACAATGAAGTTGAAAAATAGGTGAATAAACGATAAAGCATAAATCGATACACATATCAATTATTTATCTTGATCGGAATTTGATCTCGTAGTTTAAAATTTGTTAATGTAAAATAGGAAATTTATAAAACAGACATTTGACTGCTTTGTTAATTTAGTGTTAAGAACGAGAGTACTTAGGCTTTCGACTTTATTTTTTAGTTTGTTAGTCTCGAATATCCTTTCGTTTGTTTTCTTGAAAATAATTAATTTAAGTGAATTTGCTGTACGTGTTACATATGACCACTTTGGTCAACGTGTTAATCACTCCATAATCACGAGTTATTCAACACACAATTTTCTGCCGAATAAGGTGATCAAATGTACCATTGAACATGATGAAACTTGCAATATGTTTCTCTATAGAATATCTGAAAGGATCATTTCACCTCAAGTTTCATGTCTCTGTATCAACTGGGAAAGTAGTATAATAATAGTAGAAAGTCGAAATTCCAATTTTCGCCTTATACGATCTACTTGATGTCGTACAGAAATTCTGAATAAGTTCCAAAACACCCAATGCTCAATATCATAAAAGTTTTCAGATTTTTTTATTGAAAACTGTAAAAATTGAGGATCGTGAAAAATGAAAAAAAAGGCGAAACTTTTTGAAAATCACTGAAAACATTTTGCAGCATGCACTACTAAATCTTCGATGTTCCAAAATTTGTGTACGTCATTAAATAAGAATATGCTAAATACGAAAACATCGATCTTCCTCTGTTATTTCCTCCTCATTTGAGATAGGTAGTTAAAACTTGGCAAGAAACTCTTTTTTTATATCCTATGGAATAACGTATTACGAGTTCATTTGGCTTGAGGATATATTTGACTACCTTATTCAGCTGCACTCTATTGGCAATAAACGACGAACAAGTAAAAAAAATGTAATGTTCATGATGCGAAACGAGTTCTTTAAGGAAGGAAAAAGATATAAACAGAAACACCGGTATGAGGAAGTTCAAAAATAGTGGAAAAATTCTGATAGGGATAGACTCAATAATCAAAAGTCATAAAAATGAAATGTGAAGAGGTTTGGGGGCTTAACTCTGTGGGACACAGGATTTCAGAAAATAAAATAGACCCATGTTGCATAGAAATTTCATCACGTTTTGAATTTTACGATCAGAAATGTATTTTAGTTTATGATGAATTGGAAGAGAGTTTAACTTGAACTAAATGTTTGAAATATTATTTTGCTATATAGACACAATTTTAGTTACGTTTTAATTTCATCCGAATTTATTTAAACTTGTATAGAAATTTTATCGCCTTTTTAAATTTTTCTAAGTGCCATATGTTATGCTACGATTATCACATAACTAATCTACGATACCAATAAGTGCAATTCCAACTGAATGCATCTAATCACGTACGGATAGTACGTGAACGTTATGAAATTTTACGGACTTGTAGGTAGTCACGTTTCACCGAGAGTTTGGTCAATATTCTCCACAAGTTAGTATACGGAATGTTTCATAATGGACGTCGATGTAACTGTATGTGCTCTTGTACATACTAATTTCGAATGTACAGTAAACTATTGAATTTTAATCGAAATTTCTTTTTATTTTACTCAATGTTGTTGTACGTACAAGAACATGGAGCCGAGAGTTGTGAGTTGTTATAGGTAGACTGCAGATGTTGATGCATTTATAATATTATGATCCATAAGTTTCTTCCTTTTTTGATAGAACCAAGTATAACATATAATATTTATTGTTTAAGGTTGATTTCTTGCATTAAATATGAATTGTACTGCTCAATCACCCTCTTCCATCTCTTAGAAAAGATCAACATTTAGTTATTTATTTATTAAGCATTTGAAGTCTCGTACGAGACTTATTTTGCTATATAATCATACATATACAATACTGTTAAAATCAAGCTTTTTCTATAATTATTTGGGATTACTTGCAAAATATTCCCTGGAAGTACGTTTCTGTGTCATATAAATAAAGGAAGAAACTTATGGGGCACCCTAATATATTCATATATTATTAATTCATTTTTTCATATTAATTTTCCAAATTCCCGCAACTATAAATTACCAAATTTTCATATAATCAAACGTAAATTTCTACAAATCCGATTTCTCAGATTATGAAATTCTCATAGCTTTGAACCTTCAATTCTAGAATTTTCATGTTCACAAACTTCACAACCCATAGGTTATGAAATTTCTACATTTTCAATTTTCTAAATTTTCAAATATTTAAATTACCAAATTTTCAATTCCAAATCCTCAGTTCAATTTTCCTTATTTCTTCAATTAAATTCACTCGTGCAATTTAATATCTTCATCGTCACTGTGTTAAATTCTGTCATTTTCCATTCATAAATAATTTATTTTAATTGCAAATTTTATTCAGTTTTTCATAGTATCCCACAAATTGCACTTTATGTGACAAGTTTTTAATATAATTATCTATATCACCATTTTGAACAAATTTTTATAATTTCCAGTTCATACACAGCTTAATTTAATTACGAGTTTAGTTAATTTTATAAGACATTTAAAAAGTTGTATTTTATATATTAAATTTTAATAGAATTATCTTCATTACTACTATATTCAATCCTGTGACTTTCTACTTATATTATATACAGCTTATTTTAATTGCAAATTTCCCTCAGCTTCATAAAACAATTTCTTTTATAATCTTTTTAATATGGTTTATAAGGTTTATGTTTTTTTTTTTGATTCGTTCCTGTTTTATACTAAAATCAACGATAAAATGACACAATTAACGCGCACTTCTACGACAAAACGGAGTGAAAAACATGCTACACATATAGACTGCGTTAACGCTACATTCTCAAATAAATTATGTAATTTTGAGTATTAAAAAGCCCTTATTGTTTCGCACTATCAACCAGATAATACTCTAACAAGTATTGTAAGTTTTAAATTCGCGATTAAAACACTAAGCTCTTAAGAAATCGCTTCTATTTTCCCAACAATATAACTTGCAACTATCCTATTTTAAGGTATAGCTGTGTTATTTTCAGTCCATTAGAAATCCGATAGAACAGCTTCTGATATGAAATCGAAGCTTCTTGAGATGTATGAAATTTCAATCGCGATTTGACTCGCCGGTCAAGATTAATAAAGTATGAAACATTTTTTCGTGCACATGGTTAGCTCAACTAAAACCTATACACGCTTAGATATTCTCGTCAGATGACTGTGTGGAAACTAATTGTATTCGATGTGTCTCCTACTTAAACGCTTGCAATGAGAGACGGAGCTATTAGTCACAACGGCACAGATACATATATTTTTCCTATAATTTGTGATAAAAATAGATAACGCGCTTCCATTGAATGCTTATAAGACAAATTAACTTATTTTACCATAGCAACGTTCATTATCAACGTTCATATTTTTTCCTTGCACCTTACAAATCACAGAATTATAAGAAATGTATTAAATTATAATACTTAATAAAGACAAAAAACATCATAAATTAAATTGTTCAACTATTGATGTTACAGTCTGTTCCACAAGAGCATGGAGGAGAATTAATTCCACTAGTGTACACCGCCGCTCAAATGTATGTGGACACTTACTATGCTCGTAAAATTAGTGATATATAATACATATTTTTATTAACAAATAATATCACTAGTTAAACAAATAACTTCCCCTTATAAACAACAACGCATCACCCGTTCACCCGGATGACACATCCGCTATGTAGAAATTATTTATAGCAATTACAAGGGAACTCTGAATTGAAAATAATGACATAGCCGGCCAAATCAACTAATTTGAATCCCATAGAAAAACTGTAGGATCATATAAACGCACAAGATCAAAAAGGGTGTCTCAAATCCTGTAAGGGTGTGTAACCTTATTGATAGTGAAATAATGAAACGATTCGTGAACGCGATCAAGACACGCGACGGATACGTAACGATAAAAAGATATACGAATGTGATTATTTGTTATCTTAATGGGTAAAGTATTTAACAAATCGTTATTAAAATATGTTCACCAATCATGCACGAACCGACGCACATACTAGGTAAATATATCGAAGACAACATAACCTTTTTATGTCGTTAGAGAAATTACGGAAGTGTCCACATATTTTTGAGCGGCAGTGTAAGTGTAATTTGCCTGTTCTTCGTAGCGAAAGAATCAGAAAAGTCATTGATCGTGGTGATGTAAATAGAAACCCGTTGACGAGCGAAACATAGTTGCATAGACATTCGAGAACGCGATGCAAATGGTTCTAATAATCACGATGCACGACAGGGCTTAAAGCGGGACATGGGTAACGAGGAGGACCTTGGCCCCTTATTCGTGTAACGATAAGCATTTCGCATAACGATAGGTGCTTACGTATTTACCCGTGCACATTAAATTTAACAAACCGTCCATTTAATCGTCAGCGTGAATGCACGCGGAGAAATGCATGCATGTGGATCTTGATCACGCGGAACTTCGTATAATTAACGCGAACCGGATCTCTGAGCTGCTTCTGTTATTTCAAAACGACCATATTTCCGTTGAACGTTTCATTTTCGTATTCATTCGCCGCGAGCTAAAAACGATAATAAATATCAATGCGTTTTAACACTTTCAGTGGCACTCGTGGTATCACTTTTGGTGTTATTCGTGACTCCTTTACACAGATAGATTGCTGTTTATCGTATCCTTTAGTTCATTTTTATGTCAGCAGTACAGCGACGACTGCAATTTGAAAATTAATAGTTTTGTGATGAAGATGTTCCATTTTGATTCATCGATATAGTTAGTTGTTAAACTATTTACTTTTTAAGAATGGTAGTTACAGAGAATATCTTATAGTTTATTTCTTATGGAAATTAATAATTTTGTGGCATACAATCGCGTAGGATGTTCAGTTTTATTTACTTACAGTCGTGGACGAAATTAAGTGAACAGGTATCATAAATAACAAAGTGTTAATTTAATTTAACTAATAATGCCTATAAATCAAAACTTTATTGCACAATTATGTACATTAAATAAATAAATTGTATATTAAATAAATGTTTTTTCAAGTCTACAAAAACATTTCACGTTCTAAATTTAAAATTTATTTAAAACATTGTAATAAAGCAAAAAATCTTTTTACATTTCTGCAATGTCCACTTAATTATGTCCATGACTGTATTTGTTGAGAATCGTTGAGAATTCATCGATGAACTATTTATTTTTTGAGAATGGTTGAAATGAAACATCTTATAATTAACTGCTTATGAAAGGTAATGATTTTGTGATATACGAAAGTGCATTACAAAATTTTTCATTCAAGTTTGCGTTCAATTTTCATTCATCAGTATAATAATAATAATAATGTTATATTTATTAAACTATATATATATTATAATAGGAAAGTTGTTCATTCTACGAATTTTAAAGCCATTATAATGTTATGAAATTGAATTTTTTTGATTCACAAAATAGTTTTTTCCTTATATAAGCAATGAAAATTAAGTGAACGAAGTCCATTTATACTGTGACCAATTTTTTTTGTAAATATATTATTGCTCTTCAAATGTTGCTCGCTGGAATGACAGCTAATTCGTGTTCCCCGATTACCAAGTTAACACGTTGAGTACCATAATGAATATGACCATGTCCTATGCGGAACACCGCAATCAGGATTTTTACGAATATGAATATTTAACGTGTTCACTATCACGCGAATCATGGGTGATCCACGGAATAAATTTAAAATGATCTCTTGACGAAACAATTACAGAAATATGACAATTGTACATACCACTATAATTAGAAACATTGTATGTACATCGAAGTTGTGCCCGAATTTTTGTATTAAAGTAAATGAAAACGAATTGATGGAATAAATAATATTCCGTTGCACATTACACGCCAATAGATAAAAACTTTCATTCTTGATATTTTAAAAAATATCGTCTGCAATTAATGTAATTTCATTCTTGATATTTTAAAAAATATCGTCTGCAATTAATGTAAACGGTTTAACTTAACTGCGAAATTCGTTATTTTATTACATTGATATAACATTAATTTGTTTAGTTTCCTTTGTCGTTTTTCTAGTATCTATTTGTTCGTGTTATATCGTTTATAACATTCTACTTAGTAATATGAATTATATAACAATATTCTAATTATTAACTACTTATCTACATCGTGACATATGAGTTTATCAATTACTTAAAACTATTCACAGTGCGTCCGATATTACAATCATTTTAACAATCATTGTTATTCAAATGATTGCTAAAATCGATTGAAAATAAAGAAACGATTAAATGCAACCTGAAAATGTTTACACAGACATTTTTTTTTTTCATTTATTTATTTAATATCGCATCAGCTATTTACAAATTAGCGACCACATTTAAATACATAGTTCTTACATTTTGAGTTATACTATTCGTGTTTTACATACATACATATATCCCTAGTTTACGTCTACGTACCAATTATTTATTTTCTAAATGTAACCGTATCTTAAACCTCATCAATTATTTTGTGTTTCACAAGATATGTTATTATTGCTTTTATATATTATTTGCCATTAACATTGTTTAATATCGGCAGGTAATTTCTCGCTGCCTCTAATATTTACACCAATTGGGCATTCCAGTAAAATATGTTTAACAGTTAGTACTGAATTACAATTTTCACAAAGCGGTCTGTCGAATTTAGGTATTAAGAATTGATGTGTTAGTTTTATGTGACCTACCCTTAGCCTTGTTAATATAATTTGTTCTCTTCTTGTTAGGGAGAAAGCTGGGTTGTTCGAGAATATATCATCTCTTACTTCGTGTAGTTTTGTTGGGTTAACTAATATCCGTTCCTAGTTCCATGTGTTTAGAATTTTGTTTAATACAGTCGCGGACAAAATTAAGTGGACAGGTATCATAAATAACAAAAGTTTAATTTAATTTAACTAATAATGCCTATAAATCAAAACGTTATTGCACAATTATACATATACATTAAATAAATAAATTGTATATTAAATAAATATTTTTTCAAGTCTACAAAAACATTTCACGTTCTAAATTTAAAATTTATTTAAAACATTGTAATAAAACAACACATGCTTTTACATTTCTGCAATGTCCACTTAATTTTGTCCATGACTGTATATGTTTTTGAGCATCCTCTACTGGAGTTGATATTTCTTCGACGTTAACGTTCGTTTCTCTATAAGATTCTAGCACGCAGGCATTTGTGTCGATAATTACGACGAGTTTAGTACTATCAACAGATGCGAACTTCTCCGGAAGCAATGAACAAGTTGTGGACGCCAATTCGTCCAAACTGTTGAACACCACGAGAGGGTCATCCGATTAAAGTCTCAGACTCATCGCCGAAGGTAAGCCTCGTCAATTTTACAATTATACGCCCACAAAACATCGTTAACCCATTGACGCTCGTCAACTTCCTAATTGGCAAACGATACGACCTTTTTTCAGCTAATTTTTTCAGCTCGTTTAGTCGCCAAGGTAATTGGCAGTTTATTTTGTTTGTAATGCTGCCTACAGCTGAAGTTTGTAATAAATGAAACCACTGGTAACGTGAAACTTTTGTAAATAATACAGTTTGTAATAAAGGATAAATAATTTTAGTGGATAATATAATTTTATAAATTATTATTATGAAATAATATAAAATTGTAAATTGATAAGTATAGTAAAATAATTTAGAATTATAAAATACTGTGTCTGTTGTCTTTCATTTCTGATTTATTGTAAACTATAATTGTATGTATATCGTATCATAAGAAATAGAATGTTCATGTTATCATGTTGATATATAATTATATGAATGTACGTGTTAAATCAATTCTATTAATACCAACCAGTTGTGCAGTAAAAACTTATTAATTCGTTACAGATGCGTATGCCATTTTTGTTAATAAAAAGGATCAAGTGAATGTAACTTGTATTACAAATTTAACACATGTTGAGCTTATATCAACTTGTACAAACTTGGAACACAATTTTTGTTTGTAAATAAACGAAGTTCAAATTTTAGAATGTAAGTCCTAATGTAAAATGAGCATAGAAACAACTACGTAATAATCTACAACACTGCATACTATTATTTAAATTAGAGGAATAAATATATAAATTTTCATATGACAAATACAATAATCAATTAACATCATAATAAAAGTATTACATTTTTATTATCATTGTATGAAAAATATTACACTTACAAATTGAAATTCACTATTAACTTACGATTTCGAAATTTATCACAGACGGAAATATATTTTATTAACATTAAAATATGGAAAATATTTCCTTGTTTAAATCGCAAAAGCCTCTATAAATGACAAAATTCATACAGGTGGATCACATATCTGCATATTATAAATGATATTTATGTATTACAATGATTTAAAACCAGGAAATATTTTAAATATTATAATGTTAATTAAATTTGGCATTTGTGGGAAATTTCGCAATCGTAGAACATATGTTAGAAGTGTATCTAACATATCATACTGTAATATATTTATAAAATATACAATATTCCTATAAATATATAACATTAACAATGTAATTGTAAGTGGTTAATAAAATCAACGATTTTATTTTCAAACTACGATTCCTTAAATAAGGTTATGAAATTAAAACTTTCATTAAGTTGCTGTAAAAATCGTTTTCAATGAATTGCTATCAATGAACAAATCAATGTGACAATCTAATGCTGTTAGAAGATTACGTATCTTTCGCAAAAACCATGTTACCTTGGTATTATTTAAACGTCAACATTATTGTACACCGATATGACTAAATGGTCGTATTAAACGTTTGATAAAGTCGATAAGAAATTACACGTTTTGTATCCTCAACCGATCGTGAAATATATACGATTCCTTAAAAGCACTTCTAAGATTTAGTACCGAAACGTTTTAACGCATTGTGAGCAAAGCAGCTGTATATTTTCTTCTTGTCCGCCTTTTTCCTCAGGACTATCATGATTGGAGTGCAACCAAAATGTATTGCAAACAGGTTTGAGTTTGGTTTGATGTTGTCGATGATTGTATATAGATATTGGGAATAATTTGATAGTATTAAAAAAAAATGGAAACACTTTTATAAAATTAGGACTCCGAAATAGTAAGTTTAATAAAAATTGAATTAAGAAGTGATGAATTAAAACTGTTTGTAAGTAAATTCCTGTAGGTATAAACTTCCAAGTATAATTGAATTTTAGCCAAGAAGGTTCAATTATTTATCTGTTATAGAAACTAAAATTATAAATTTTGTATTTTATTTCATAGTGTAGTGAATGAATCTGATATTAATAGTACAGAAATATTAATTATGAAAATTCTGAGTGGATTACTAATTAATTTTACTACGAAGTTCGTTACAAATTTTATTATTAATTAATCTTTCTAAATATGAATCGATAATTAATAAAAAAACCACTTAGTTTCGACTTAATAGACTGATTAATGTACATACATCAATAAAATTCAGTCTAACAATTTATAAGTTACTTAATAAAAAAAAATGTACTAAAAGAATTCATTAAAAAAAATGGATGGTACAATACAAATTTGAACAGGTATCATTTTTTACTAAATAAATTTATTTCAATAAATAAGGTAATTTCATAATTATAATTGTGATTATAATTTCATTAATTATAACATTTTCTATTTATTTGTATTTGATAGTGTATAAAAATTGTATGAAGTATATTTACAACAGAAAATTAGGAAGAGTTGGAGCTCAAGCTGAAGAAGCACGACAGCTTATTTCTTATTACTTTAGTTTGTCTTATAATACTAAATAGAACAAAGAAAAATACCATGCAGTGGAAATATATATTTATTAAAATTCATAAATGATCGAATTTAGTATGTTAAACAAACAATTATTGAAAATTTTTGTATCATTAATACAAAATAATACTTTTTAATTATATCTCTAATACTTCTTGGTTAACCTACAACTTCGAACCCTAGTTTTTAAACTAGACTATATAATTTAAATACATAATCTAAAATATTGTTTTCCATTAACAATAAATAGACAAGTTTCACGAAATGGATCTTTTGTATTGCAATTGAGTCCGATTCGTGAGTACATATTGAACTTGATCTCATTCCCAAACCACTTCATGCGCACTTCGCCTAACGAATAACGCGAACGATCAAGATAGTCTTCTTTCGCGTAAATAAAGAACAAGAATTTAATTATGCATGGGCGTCTGACAACATACTGCATTACGCTAACCAGCATCTAAAGGACTTCCTAGTGTTACGACTCAATATTATGTACCAGCTTTTCTCATCGCTTTCAGTCTAATGCCCCCGAACATCGAGGCCATTGTACACTCCACAACATAAACACACGCCTACGAGTGCACTTTAATCATCTTATCATCGTTAACGATTATTTTGATTATTATTACAGATATAATCTGTAACAATAGTGTTGCTGCCGGTATAATTCATATCGACATAACAAACTGCTTTTCTTTAACAGTATTCATAACACGAAACTATTTCACAATTATAATCCCGTAAACAGAAGTATAATCACTTTAAGAGATGCATTTACATTAAAAAATATTTTGCTTGTTATCCCAGAATTAATCCGCGAACACTTATCTTTATATCGATAAATTACCTTTCTTTACCTTTGTTTTCGAACTTATCTACATAAATCCTGATCTTTATCTACACCAGAGATATTCATGTGCACAAATAATTAATCGAGAACATTCTCAGCCGTGCGCTAACACGATCAATTCGCTAAATTATATCACGACCTAATATCCTCACATCCGCTTTACGGCCACGAAAAATGCTCGACTCGTCAAATTTGCCAGCTTATGTTCGAATAAACTCCCCTTATCGTTCGAACCTCGCATAAGTTCCCCTTTATGATTCGCACCCCATATAATAATTTGTAAACTCACACCCCTGGCCATTACTTTCACACAGAAGTTGCTCGAAAATGAGCGTCGTCAAGTTCCTTTATTTTTATTCCGTGTTTCGTCACGTCGGAGCAGTAATATCCGAATAAAGCAGATCGTGTTACAACAATCGTAGCGAAAGGACGCGATTTTCTGACAGGGTATTTAACAAGATGGCGAACCGCGTGCTCCACCATGTTTCCGCGTTCGCCAGATTACTGAAAATAGTCGGGCACGTAATAAACACCAACCTGTTCGCTGCGTGACGTCGCCGTTCTGTCGAACTGCGCCGGCCGCGTCGTCCTTGCTCGGATTCACTTGTACATCCGTCATGTTTCACTCCGTCAACGAGCGTACGCACCTATTTCTTATTTGGCCGTGAATTAACGGCGACGGCCGATCGTCGCACACTTGCTACGTCGTTACACGCGCGTCGAAACGTCACGGCGGGAAACGTTCGGTAAATAAACCCGGCGAAAAAAAGGGATCGCTTTAATCGGCGACGTAATCAACGTGGAAGACCAAACGCGCGACACTTGCGACGCGTTTGAACTGACTGGCTCGACCGCCGGGTTTCCGGGATCTCCCGAACGCCCCACGCCTCGCTACCGGAAATCGCCGAGCGTTTACGAACCACTCGCTACTCGTGCGATTCTCAGGTACGCGACGAGACGCGCGACGATCGCGATCTTCGTATCGCGTGTTCACCCTTCGATACAACGCTACCCTTCGCGGTTAACCCTTTCCGCTCGAAGGTATTTTTATTGGTAGCAGATAACCCTAAAACCTTTTTGTTGAAAGTTTGATGTCTTATTTCGAAATTATTATCTCTCTATTATTAATTGCTACTATTAGAAGTTTCATTATGTATTATATATTGTACGTGCAAGGCTATAGATTTACTTAAGAAATGTCTGTTCCGCATTGATGCATTAAACAAAGTGGTGAGTGTGAATCACTTTTCGAGTGGAAAGGGTTAATTTCTTTCGCATGACGTGAAAATACCGTGCAATTATGACTGTTTTAACCCTTTGCGGTCCTATGTCGAGTATGGCTCGACATGGCGTTTCTCTTTGATCGTGGAAATAATTCGGATAAATAGATTGATTCAAGACATTTTCATTTCTTTGCCACTTGTAACAAATTAGAAATATGTACAGTTACTCACTTTAATATCCGGACACTATAATACCTTTAAGTATAATGCTTGATATCTTCCGAAATTATTAAAATGTTTATGCACTAGTTTTTTACCATGTTAACTTATTTATTATAGATAACAGAAACATAAAAATTTATTTTGTCATTGTTGTCTATAATAAATATGTTAACATGGTAAAAAACTAGCGTATAAACATTTTAATAAGTTAGGAAGATATCAAGCATTATACTTAAAGGTATTATAGTGTCCGAATATTAAAGTGAGTAACTGTATATTTGTTACGCAATCTGCGTTATTAGAATACATTTTATTGTAAACCTACTTGTTCATCTATTTTGTAAATTAATTAGGGAGCTGTAGGTAAAAGAAATGAAGGACCGCAAAGGGTTAATTCTCATAGCGGTCTAATAACCGTTTTAGTTCAAACTTCGGTATTATCAATTATAAATAAATTTTGGTCATTTTGAAACCGTATTCTGGAATAATAATTTGAGATTTTCATCCTCTATGACACACATTCTACAGGGTTTGAGGTCAATTTTTATATTCATAATACCCAAACAACAAAAAGTAATGAATGACTGCAATTACTTCTAATGACAAACCTTAAACTAAACTTTTACGTTTCTAAACTTCTAAATTTCTATATCTTTAAATTTCCAGATTACATAATTTTTAAATTCATAATTGGTTTAAAATGAAAATTTAATCCTTAAATTTACTCTTTGATACCTACATGAAAAATATACATAATTTATAATTGAAAATTATCTTCTGAAGCAATTATAACTCATTATAACTAAAATAACAAAATTCTTATTCTCATAAAAATTTAGTAATTCTTGGTAGCATTGCTGTATATGTATTATACATTACGAGCTCAAAAAAAGAAAGATCATTTCATGGCAATAATTGCTGTTAATAAATATCTTAGCAGGAAATTATTTATATTCTTTTAAATAACGTTGAAATATTATAACGTAGATTCTAAAATAAGATAACCTTTAACTAATATTTCAATTAAAAAATCTCATATAGTTCTTAAATATAAAGTAAATGTTCTTTCAAATTTGAAATACAAAAAACCTGAAACTTATGTAAAAGATTTACCTTTAACTTCAAAAAGAGTTACTTACGTATATATTTATTCTCATAATAATTATGATATCATACGACCTAATAGACAAAAGAATTCTTCAAATTATTTAAATACAAAGGTAAAATTATAAAATTTATATATGAAACTAAAATTATGAAGTTGAACTACAAATAAAAATTTATGAAATCTAACTACGATAATAAAATTATGACATGTAGATATGAAACAACGTGAAACAGAAGTTTCTCATTACATAAGGGGTGCGCTGGATAAAATTAACCATGAGAACTAAAATAACATCGATCTTTTAATTCGGTTCCGTACAATATCAGTACACATATATTAAGATATGATACATCTTTCTTATTATAAATACGTGTTTCGTGTTACAGCTAAATGTATATTAAACCGAATCAAACAACGATGGCTTTGTGCGTTGAACATTATATTATATTGTCTTTCCTTTCACGGAATTTTATTCATCTTGCAACATTTTGAATTTATTGTTTCCCTTTTATTCGAAGAGTTCGATAGCTGCGACGTTGACTCAAAATATGTGTTTCCTTGTTTACGCGTAAAATATGAAATGTGTGGCCTCGGATGCTGTTGGTAATTTTTTAACAGGGGATGAATAGTATGATGAATATGACGAACTGACGTTTCCCTCGTTGATGTGTTGTTTGTCGACGGATGAATACCGACATGACAATGGTTGTGTCGTTACTTCATTCGTCAACTCTGTCGCACAGTCTCTTAAGGAACGCTAAAAAGAACGAAACGATCGATATTACTATTTTGTCGAAGAGTAAAATGGCACAAGTCGAATGACAACGAGCATAGTCAAGAAAAGTATTTACAACAGTCGTAAATCGCGGATTCAGTGTACCGCTGTGTCAATCGAACTTGGTGCTCGGTGTTCAAAGATAAGCCATAACGAAGATGATAAGCATTAAAAAAATCTGATTCGCGAAGTCCTGATTTCGTAGATATACGTCTTACACGTTGACGTTTCAGTTTTCATAACACATTATCACGTTAGCCACCGTGATGGTCACCGTTGACGAGTTTAACTTTTTTAAGTAATAAGTAGACTCTAAATGTTTACGTATTTACGATGTATCAAAGTCCGAAGACAAATGTGAATTATGTAATTTATAAATCATGAATCTTATAGGTAACATAATTTATTTATACCCAGCTATCATTGAGATTTTATAAACGTGTACATATCCGTAGTTTTGGCAAGAACTATTTCGATTGCATTAAAATCGCATTAACGTTGCGAAATAACAGGTTAAAGTTCTATATTAAAGAGTTTATTTTTAGTGCTTGATAAGCCGTAGTATAGGATTTGATATAATTATTTTTATTGTTATCAGAGAAAAATTGACACAGATGTGTACACACTGTTTTAGAAATGTAGAGACATTATTTCGCGGACATTTTCATTCATAGATTTCCAAGTTTTTAAATACAGAAATTGAGGCACTTTCGGATTCAGAAATTAAGTGTATACATTTGAAATCAACAAGTTTTTAAATACAAAGTTGTTAAACTTGGGTATTTAGAAAGAAATTGTCAAGCTTAAGTATTTGAAAACAATCAGATTTTGGAATTTAAAAAATTCAAATTTACAATTTATCGAACTAAAAAATTTAAAAATTGCTAATGTGTAGGTTTTCAGTTATCATCCTTCGTGCTCAAATATAAAAATGCAAGAATTTCAAAATCAATTAAAAATTTGTTCATATTTTAATTTATAGATATAGGATTCCAATTTAAGAATTTAAAAATTTACACATTTTTAGGCTTCGAAATTTTTAATTTTTAAATGTAGAATTTCACAAATCTTCAATAATTATCATATTTTCTAATATATAAATTTTAAATATTCGAATGATCAAATTTGATAAGTATCATATTTTTAAATTTCGTATTTAAAAAGAAACCTTTAGATCTTCAAGTTATCAAGTTTAGACTTTTCCCATTATTCAATTATTCAATTCGAGAAACTTTCAAATTGAAAAATTTTTTTTGTTAACTTTCAAAGTTATAATTGACTCTTTAATTGTTCAGTTATTCTACGTTTGAGTTTTTCAATTTCTCAACCTTTCAATTTCACTATTTTTTAGTCTTCCTATTTTTTAATTCTTCAATTTCCCAATTTTTCAATTTTTAATGTTTTCAATTTCTTAATTTCCCTCCTCTATCAATTTCTCAACACTTAGGTTTTCAATTTTTCAATATAAAAACTTCATTGCTTGCTTTGTAGTATCTTTCGCATATTAATATCGTAACAAAATTTGTTCAGCAATTGCCTCTTTTGAATATTTTATGATACCGGATTTATGATCCAATTTATCGGTGACTCTCACGGTAGTGAACGCATTATGCTTAATCAATCAAGTACGTCTCATAAACTTCGAATATGTTGCGAGAACGTACTTTGCTAGTATCGATGTTCATTAATATTAATAGGAAGCACCTGTAACTTAAAACTGAGTACAGAAAAGACAATAGACACGAAACTTCCATTGGTAGAAGTATTACTGGAAGTTAACAACATAGACAGTTAATATTACACTGACATTTATAATCGGCACAGAGTTCTGCTGTAAATTAAAGAATTTCGTAAAAGTCCGTGACACCAATAGAAAATCACCATGCTATTTATTTTAGACAACGAAGCATCACTCGAGTACTTAAATTTAACAATTTAGTTACTAAATTCTTATTAAAAAGAATTTGTATATCACTTTATTATATAAAACAAGAATTTATTAAATAAACATTTCAAAATATTTTTATTCAACCAAAATCGATTTTAAAGAACTTCGATATGTCGCGAAAGTTTACCAAATAATTTTTGTCATTTGGTAAAAGTTTATCAAATATATTTTGTTCTTTAGCAAAAATTTGTCATTTTTATTACTTGTTAAAAGTGTATAGAATAATTTTTGTTATTCATCTCACACGAATTTCCTTTAAATATCATATCGATGCCAGCCGTTTTTAAAGGACATGTTCCACTTTAACTTCTGGAAACATTGTAAGCACAAGCACCATTTTCTGAAATCTACGTCGACGACTCTATTGAGTCACGGACCTCGTGCATGAATAAGTTTGAAGCTTTTGTACGTGTTGCTGTACGAGAAGCAGGTTATCGATTTCAGCATCCCTGCCATGTTGAATCGTTGCGTCCTATAAACTGCGAGATGCGCGTAACGCCAGACAAGAACGAAACTTTTGTTAATTCGCAAACGAGATCAGGCCAAGAAGAACGAGAAGAAGCAGAAGAGATAGAGAGGAAAGATTACAGAAAGCCGATTTTGGAGGCATACGCTACAGGGTGTACTTACGAAGGAGGATTATTGTGAGACTGACATCTGCTTTGCTTATAATAGCACCATCATCTTCTTCAAGAACGCTGTAGAACACAAAACACGTGGAAATGTCATGTGATGGGAAGAAAAGGAGCTGAGGGTTTCGATCGATTTATTCGTTCCTGCGATTTCCTGGACATTTTTGGGCAGCTGCGTAAAATTGTCTAAGGGTCTACGACTACATAAAACACTGGGATATACAAGGGGGTGTGGGGGGTAGTTCTCTCGCGTAGAACTTCTACCGCAAAATCAACGACTACTGTTAAAACGAATGTAAACAAAGGCTTCTATAGCTTACTGCTGCTCTCCTTTTTTTTTTTACTAGCGATGCTCTACATTATTGTGATTTACTGATGCAGCTCATTTAACACTCTTACTTTCTTCGCTTATTCCGTAAGATGCACGTGTTTCTGTTTTGAACGAGGATCGATACTTACGGGTATAGGGGATGAAACCGTCGTCATCTTCTGGGTCCATACAGTCCTTCAGTACTTGTTCTACTTCTGCGTCTTCGAGACGCTCACCTGTTACATAAGTTCGAAATGATTACTCACTCCCGTTATGTCATAAACTTCTTTTTAGAATAACTTTGTTTTTATAAAGTTAACCCTAAAACAGCTAACGAAATGTTAATTGTTAACTACCAACGTTGTTTTTGAAGTGTGAGACTCTAGAAATCGGTAATCAATAAATGCATCAATAATGACCATTGCCAAACATAAAAGTATAACTACTTTTTACTATGATCATTTTATTTAATGTTACTAAATAATAATATTTTGTTCATTAACTTGTATTATTTACGTAGACTTAAATTATTTATTTACTGATCCTTATTTATTAATTTATGTACTTCTATTTTATTTATTATTTTTTATTTCCTTACCAGATTCTAATAAGATAAGGTTTATGAATTAAAATAAGATTGATTAAAAAACCAAGTTTTAAATCAACTCGGACGACACGTTGATAATTAAAGGTTAACTAGATATTGGTATTTAGAAGAAAAAAAGATATGTATTATGCTCGACAAACTCGACCCAAGGGACTATAAAGTTCGAGGCACGAGTCGACATTATTTTCGATACTATTGCAAGCAGTGTTAAATCCCTGATACGATTTCTTTATATTGGTACAAAAGAAGCTATAGCAACTAGCAATATAAAAAGCGGTACCGTTGATAAATTTTTCAAAGTCTTCTTTCCTTAGTTACAAAATTCTAAATATTTTAGTTTAAACATTTTTGTACATGTTTCTAAGTTTTAGCACTTGTAATTTTGAAAATTAACAAATTCAAATATTTCGATGTTCGAAAGTACGTGAATTCGAAAGTTGAAGTTTATGTACTAGAAAACTTGCAAAATTTATAAACTTACAAGTCATAATAGTTGAATTTACAAATTTGAGAACGTACAAGTTCGTAAATCTGTACATTTGTAAATCTAAAAATTTGAAAGTTAACGATCTCGCAAATGTGCAAATTTGAAAGATAAAAATTTAAAAACCTACAATGTTGAAAATTAGTGATTTTGAGAAACTGAAAATTGAAAACACAAGAATTTCGTAAATATAAAATTATATGTAGTTGTGAACTTAAAAGAAGTTTTTAGACTTTTAAAAATTTGTAATTTTTAAATTTTTTAAATGAACGAATTTGCGAAATGCATTTAAGAAATGAGATACCACAGTGGAGAGACATCACTAGCTGACATTTAAAAAAAATAGTTTAACTAAATATTAATAACCGAGATATTAAGAAGTTAATTAATGATAAATAAGGTAGATAAATTTTGAATAAAAATATTAATAGTACCAAGTGCAAGAAGTGTGTGCGAAAGTTCAGCGGCCAGCATGGTTCCGTTTTCTTGTTTGTCGTACAGCTTCAAACACTCGACGAAGTCTTCAAAGCACCCTTGATCTTTATCCTTTTTGCACTGGCTATAAATTGGCAAGAATTCATCGAGTTTCATCAGCTTCTCGCCCTTTTTTTTCGTTCCTCCAAGCTTTTCTATGGTAGCGTTGGTTGGGTTCAGGTTGAGGGCCCGAAGGACATTACCAAGGTCCATCGCATCGATGACGTTGGTGCCATCGGCATCGTAGATCGAGAAGGCAAATTCGGCCTCTATTTAACGAAACAAAACATAAAAATTAGCTTATGATCTCCAAACGTATTATTTCTTATACACAAGGTGATCTAAGTTGATCTTTCAGAGTGATATCGACGTCCGAGTAAAAATAAACAAAATTTCATGTAAAAGTTAGACCGTAAATTAGGTCAAACACGAATTAATTAATACAGTGAAATGTACCATTGACAATTTAATATTGTGAAAAATATAACTAGTTTTTCAATAAAGAAGCAAGTATAAGATATAATATTATCTATTTTTTTTAGTATTTCTATAACATTTTATCAATGGCCAATTTAAATTCTACCGATGCACTCCACTAATTTTGGAAAGTATTGAACGAATAAAAATATTTCAAATACTAATTCAATGACCCGCGTTATGTGATTTTAAACATTTTTTTTAATGAGTGAGATCAAGTTTTCCTTCATTTCGACAAGACTATTGGATAACATAACTAGTGGTTAATTAATGATACCTGACCTTAAGTAAAATGGAAATATCAAACATGACGTAATATAGATAAAACAATGAAGTTTAATTAGAAACCAATTTTTGTTTCAGAGTTTTTGAGCAACGGTTAAAAGTTACTATGTAATGGGTAATGTGTAGGTAATTAATGTAAAGAATTTGTAAGGCATTTACTAAAATAGAAAGAAATTATTAAAGGACTCCTAAGTACTAAGAACGAAATTATTAATAGAACAGGAACTACTAAAGGAGAAATTATGAAATTTAATATGTTATTTTATAATTTATTTTTTTAACAATAAGTTTTCAATAAAATATTTATAAAACGTCTTTTCTTGTTCCTATTAATAATGTACTGATACCATTTTGCGAACTAAAACCTGGAACACATAGTATTGCAGTATATTTTTTTATCCTCATTCACCAGCATTTAATTTGCAAGTCACAAATATCTCTCTTTAATTTTGTTCTATAAATATATTCTAGAAAGAGAACATTATTTATTTCCGTTCCATTTGGAAATTATTTCAAATATTAGGATTAGCAGTTAAATTGTCGATTCCATCTGGTATTTTACTTCAAAACTGATCTAATTTTAGTGCTAGGGGTGGAGCAATGATTACAAATGTGGCAGAAGATTGCTAGGGAAGGAAATTATTATTCGTAAAATTATATTAAATAATTTAAAGGATGAAAGCGTAAAAACCGAAATTTTCTAACGTAATAAATAGACTTAATGTATGTTATACAAAATACCCTAAGATCTTTATAAATAACCGCTCGATAAATATTTTCCCACAGATAAAAGTTAACTTCGTTTTCTTCTATTGTAAAAGAATAAAAGCACTGGACAAATTTTTTCAAAAAACGAATCAGATAGTAACATTTCTTAACGAGAATTTACAGATGTTACTTTAGTATAACTTATTATTAAACACATATGTTTCGAATCGTTTAAAAGTAATTAATTGTCAGATTTGTTTTATTTTTATGATTAGTATGACGACCCGTCGAGTGCTTTCAATTTAAAAAAGTTCCGTGACTAAAACCTTATTTTTATTACATGCTAAAGCCACAACAAGACCACGTCGCAGTCGTATAAATTATTAATCCGCGATACAAGCCAATGTACAAAAAATATTTCCGAGAAGAAAGAAAGAATGCAACTGTTACTCTGAAGTAGGTTTAACACCAAACCTAAGTATCAAGATGTGATATCGATTATGTAAATAATTATAAAACTATAAAAACAGCAATAATGAACCAAAGTGTTTAAAATATATCTATCAGAAGAAGTTAAAGAAATACAAATTCCAAAAGGTTGACATGTACTATTATCCTCTTGCCATCATACGAGTCTAACTCATGACTCACTCACAGTTCAGATATGATAAATCTTACAGGAATTTTGAATACATTTCAATTTTAAATTTAAATCTAATTCTAAATTATACAACTCCGGTCCCCTGAATGCAAAATAAACATAACATATGAATTTCCATTATTGTTTTTCACACAATGGCAGTAAATAATTAATTCTGAATGACGCAACTGATAAATAAATTATACAAGGGGTTAAATAGATATTCAATGATAGATATTGAAATTTGTTTATTTATTATTTTGTGATAAATATTGGAAAAGTTCCTGGACAATTCTACATCCCATTATTCCCAATAATATTTCCGATTTTATTACAAATGCAAAAGATTCTAACTTTTATATATCTTTTAATTTTATCGCCTGACATTGGTTCCATTTAAAGGAAACCGTTTCTCTATTTTTGGCTTAGGCTTTCGATACTGGGCGTTTCATATCACGCACGGTTACCCTATAAGTTTCGCACCGATAGTCAGTTAAATTCCAACGGCAAAAACGTTCCACGTTGTATTCCCCGTTTTCCTTCCCCCATGATCAAAATAAAAAGTGCAGCCTCACTTTGGCAACTACCATCTCCCTTCAGATCAGAAAAAAAGTTGCTTCAATCAATTTAAACAAAGAATGCACAACGTGAAATCTGGGTTAATATCAGCTGAAGCGTGGCTGTTCGTGCGTACCTAGTTCAAAAATATAGTTCTATTTTAAGACGCAGCAGCTCCCACCCAGCAGCCGATTCAAGAGCTTGCTGGTGGAAGTAGTGGGTCAGATTACCCCCGCCGAGCCATATAAGAACACAGTAGTAACTATTTTTGAAATGGTGCTTCCCATTCGGGGTGATTACACCTCTGCTTCATCGTTTGCTAACGATTACGTAACACGTTATAGATGCTATTCAACGAAGCGCGAAGCTATGCGACAAGTACAAAAACTGCTTGCAAAATATCCCAAATTTCACCCCCTCATCCGTATCGTTAACCGTGCAATATTTTTTTTTTAGTGCTTGCGGCCAAGACTCGAATGTTTGACACACGTGAACTATTATCACATTTTCGTTTTTACGTCTATGATGATATTTTACGGAAGTGTATCACAAACACAGTTTATTTTTGATCTTTAAGTTACTCCCTTCACGACATTTCAATCTTCACGGACAATTTTCCTCACTTCCGCGGGACGCTTATTACTCGATACACTCGATACTTCACCATCGTTTCAAGACTTATTATTTGACGACTTGTAGCTTAAGGGGAAGATCAAACACGTACACACAATTGGAAATGTTTTCCATATGTTTTACTCACTTTCGACTTCCCTGGCGCTAAGATCTGCCTGTAAAACAAAAAACACATTTGATCAGTTGCAAAATTTGTAATATTAATTTGGACATTCAAATATTTTGCAGTTCATTATTTGTATGCGTTAAGTGTTATTATATTTAAGTTAGTATAAGTAAAATAACTTTTAATATTCAAAGTCAAGTTTTAAAGATAAAGTATATGTAGAATATTAATACACAACATTTTAAATAAGTGAATTATTGGCATACAACATTTTAAGTTAGTATAAGTAAAATACTGTCATGTGATATTTTACGATAATATAAGGAAAATATTGTCACATGATATTTTAAGTTTGGAGAAGCAAAATGTATAATATTCTAAATTGGTTTAAGTAACATAAAATTTCAAGTTATTATGAGCAAAATATTAACACATAATATTTCAAATTGTTGTAAGTAAAATATTAGGAAATAATATTTCAAGTTAATCTAATCAAAATGTTAGTACATATATATTTTAAGTTAGTATAAATACAACGAATAACACATAGTTTAATCTAGTGTAAATAATATATTCATACATAATATATTAAGTTAGTGTAGGCAATATATATTAGTACATAATATTTCAAGTCAATATAAAAAAAAAATTAACATATACTTGAAGTTAAAAATGTTGGTAAAGAAAATGTATCATCGAATATAAAACACCCTCCCCAAACCGTGCCCAACATGTTCATTATCATGAACAGTTATTACAAAATAACACGAATACTTCGAAATAAAATATATAAAACATTACAGAATGGAATAGAGGGTAAAAACAGATGCAATCTAGCGAACGAATTAAAGCAATTAAGTTGTATGTTAAAAAAATCGAAATCTCTCGAGATAAAAATCGGAGTCTCACCATTGTAGTGTGTCTGGTGCTACTGGATGTTAACGGAACGGAGCGTGAACCAGAAGTGGTATCGGGTGTTACCAAATTTATTCATTTTATTTCTGTAGATGGCGCAGTGATCAGGACACACGAGAATTACAAGGAGGTCCAGACCGAAAGACTCAGTTCGGGCGGACAGGGTATCGGCAACACCGCGGTCCAAAAACAGTACGAGAGGCAATCGCGGTTTTAAAACGTGCTTCCTACTACGATAAATGGTTTTCGACGGTAGCGTTCGTATGTCATGGCTGCCAGATCTGCAACGCAGGCTATACGCGCCAAACTAAAATATCCATCGAGCGGCCTTCGATGTCAATATGCCTGTCGTGCCCCTAACATCGTCCGAGATCCCCGATTTTACCCTAACCGTTCAACGTTTCGATGTCCAAGATTTTACCCCGAAACGACGCTCTCGTTTCTCCGCCAAAAACGGTGATTTCATTTGGAGAGAACGATCGCGATACATCGTCACATCCGTACGATATCCCTAGGAACGCGTGGAATTTGTTTCGCGTCTCGTATAACTCCGCGAGAGTTTAGCGCGCGCGCACTATTTCGTGGTTAGTTACCGGTTAAACTAGGCAGTTATTTTTATTACCTCGACGTGGACATGTAAATGCATTTCTGTCTTAAAAAGTAGGTTTACAAGTTGGGTATCGAAAAGTACGCGAATCGGTCGAGGACGAACACCACGATGCGGTCATTTTTTCCGACGACCAAAAATGGTGCGCAGCAATTTCCGCATTCTACCTAGGATGTTTTTCTTCTTTTGATTCCTCGATAACGTGTTGTTCTTGCGGGACATTTTTTGGCTCTCGCTGCGAGCAGTGGTCGGCGATTTTTCGCTGTTGGAGGGAAGTGGAGAGGACACGATTTCTTCGATCGCCACGTCTTCTAAAGACATGTTCTTCGGGAAAGGCACCGGATGGATTATGGGCGATGATGTTAAGTCGTAGTACGCGAGATCGCAAGTCCTCAGGTTGTTTCTGGTTGGCGAGTCGTTTCGATCAGCGTCGTCGACGTTATCGATCGTTCTTATGAATCGTTCTTCGGATTCTTCCCAAACAGCGATTTTATCTTTACTGGCTGACGCGGACTCGTTTTCTTTCCCGTTGACGAGTTCTTCGACTTTCGTTTCGAGTTCTTCTATCATTCGATGGAGCAAATTGATGGACACTCTAGTTTCTTCGATAGAACCGTTGGTTTCTTTTTCTTGGCGGTTACGGCTCGGATCTGATGTTGTCTCGATCACTGCATCATGTATTATCTGATGCACATCCCCTTGACCTTGAGTTACATGAGGCACGGTCGAAATTGCGGGAGAAGTGTTGCCGATACTGCATACGGCGTGTTTTACCTGCTTGAATAGTAAAATATATAACGAAGTTGGTATAACAAAGTTGAATATGGTATTTAAAATTTCATTATGATAATATTTAGAACGATATGTACCTATTTTTCAAACAGATATTCGTTTACTAATGTTTTAAACATTCATTTTTAAATAAATATTCATTTATATTTATCTTTTAAATATTTACTTAATGACGTTTTTAAACATGTTATATACAGTCATGGACAAAATTAAGTGGATATTGCAGAAATGTAAAAAGTTTTTGTTTTATTACAATGTTTTAAATAAATTTTAAATTTAAAACGTGAAATGCTTTTGTGGACATGAAAAAAGTATGTATTTAATGTATATAATTGTGCAATAAAGTTTTGATTTATAGGCATTGTTAGTTAAATTAAATGAACCTTTTGTTATTTACGATACCTGTCCACTTAATTTTGTCCATTATATATATAGGTTGCCTTTTATTGTATTGTACAGGTAAACTCTTATCTAATGGCTGAAATATGCGAATGTATAACACAATGGTTTTTCGTTATTTTAGAACGAAAATGGCAGAAGGCAATATCTGGAAGCACTAAAAACGCAACGTGTTAGATAACAAAGTCGCAACAAGTAATGTCTACTGTTTCATTCGTAATTTTGGACCAGTTTACAATTCTTAAAAATGACAAAAACTCGAAATATCAATTTTATCTTCAAAATATCAATCCCATCACTCAAATTAAAAAAAAAAATCTTTTATAAAATAAAGATATAAATCATACATTCTTATGTTCTTTTCAAAAGAATGTTCGAATACGTTTTTCTCTCCTTGTAAAATTAAAATTATAACTTTTACTTCTACATTTAAGTGGTTGATTTGTTGCATTAAATATCAACTGTTCTGCTTCATCACCGTCTGCCATCTCTCAGGAAATTATTTACTTTTTCTAAGATCACCTTCCAAGAAAGAAAGAATCTTATGGAACACCCTAATATTCCTCTAAAATTCACCTGCTTCTCTAATGTGGACAAAGGGGACGACACAAAAGTCGAATCGCCGATTTGCAGGTTATGTAAACCGCGCACCATTTTCTCGATCAGTTCCGTCGTTTCCGGTTGTGTATGAGAATGATCGTGAATTTGCAGCGTTGTTCGTGTGGATTGCGATTCGATGCCATGCAATTCTTCTTGATTATTCAGCATTCGTAACTTTTCTGGCAAGGTTATTATCGTTGATTGCAATTTGTCAAGATTAATGTTTCTGGCGATACGTGTAAAAATCGTACTTAAATATTTTTACATTTTAGATATGTATAAAAATTAAATACGTTTATATATCGAGGCACAATAACATTCTGTAATTTGATAGACTATATTTTTTTAATATTTAATAAATATTTAGTCATGACGTTCGCGTAATGAGATAACAATTTACCGCTGTTGGGATCCACAGCATCGAAAGCTTCCAGCATTATCTTGTCGATTAAACTTCTTGCAAATGCCTCGACCATGATTTGAGGCATCCTCAGTTTTATTACAACCTGAAATCGCAGCTGCAGAGATTCGCAACGATCGTCGTATTTTTTAGATGCATGGCGAACATGCATTGCCGTAATTAGAAAAGGGTTCAGGGGGACCCCAACAGAAAAATTATTATAATAAGTGCAGTAGTGTATACTGCAGACTTCCCTTGGGATTATGGTAATGCAGGGCAAGAACACATTATCAGTCGCTATAATACTAGAAGTTTATTACGCATTGTGAATGGTTGTGTGACTGGTAGAGACTTGTTTTCTTGTAATTAGGGAGTTTTTGAATTTGGACATTTGGAATTTTCGAATTTAGAAATACCGAAATTTGGAAATTTTTAAGTATAGAATTCTAAGGATATAGACATTTGATATAATCTGGAAGAGATATAGGGATGTGGTCGTGTGGGAGTTTTTGAACGTAAGAGTTTAGAAATTTGGGAATTGAGAAATTCAAGATTAGCAAATTTGGAAATTTAGTAATTTGGTAATTTGGTAATTGGGTAAAATTCAGGAATTTGGGAATTTAAAAGTTTGAAAATTCGAAATACTAAACGTTTGAAAATTTGTATTTTGAAAATATGAAAATTGGAGAATTCGTGAATATTGAGAGATTTGTAACACTATAAATATGAGTACTTAGTAACTTGTAAATTTTTAAATATTGAAACTTGGGAATCTTAAAGAATGGAATTTTGAAAACTACGAATTAGGGACTTTCAATGTTTGAGTTCCAGAATTGTTTTATTTTTGAAGTTCTCAAACTTCGAAACAATAAAATATGGAAAATTTCGAACTTTGTGAATTTCATAGTTCAAAAATTTGAAAACTTGGGAGTGTAGAGTTATATAACTTTGCATACGTGCAAATTTAAGAATTTACGAGTTTGTTAATATGAGGATTTGGAGACATAGAAGTTTGGAAACGTGGAAATTAAGTGATGTAAATATTTTGGAAAATTGATGAATAACAAAGTGTTTTAATTTAGGATATCGAAGATGTCGACATTCACAGACATAAAACTTTTGGGATTTAGGAATTTGGAAATTTCGATATTTGAAAAATTCTAGATTTCGAAACTTGGATATTTAAAAATTTAATACTTTAAGAGTTCGAAAAATAAAAAATATCAAAATTTTTGCATATTATCTATTAATTTACACTACCGCCTCTTTTCCATATATCGTCATTTTCCTTAGAAGAAACTGTAGTATTTAATAGTGTCTTACGTCTTCTTCCGTTATAGTAATTTTTCTCATAGAAACCTACTTACAAAAATTACGAAATTCTACTTACGTCAATGCAAATTCGCATGCACTTGAATTTTGCTAATTATCCATGCATGCTCTTCATTATTTGCAGTCAGTATTTCACGTTCGATAAACATTAATCAATTAATACTAAAATAAAATCGAATGTAAATTCAGTACGATATCAACTTAGGGTCATCAGTACCTTACAGTGAAATTAAAAAAATGTTGGCTCGTGGTCAAAAGTGGTTTATCACACTTTCAAAATGTTATCCACTATATCAACCTATAAAATATCTCATTTTTGAATAATAATTTGACGATAACATCTACAAGCAAGCGTCATTTACCGGTAAACATAACCCCTATGTTATTAAAAGAATCTATTAACAATACATGGACGTTCTAAAATGAGATTAATTTTATGCTTAAATAGGTTAATAAATAGAATTCCATAAAACGTACGAAGAAAGAAGTCCAATGATTTCTATTATTAACCATATCCACGATGTACCTTTTGAAAACGATTTTTAGTGACAATCGCGATACAGAAACAAGATATTAGTCTTTCTTTGTGAATTAAAATAATAGAAGCATTCCTCTTATTGGAATTATTTTAAATTACTTTAAAAATGGATCAAAAGAAATACATAGAAGTCACTATCATCGAATCAGCAGATGAAATTCCCACGTCTGACGTGTGTTCTGTAAAAGGTTCAAGCACAAATCACGAACACGATAGATCAAAAATTCCTCATCAACGTCCTCAAAACAAGAATCTTTCAATTTCTTCCAGCCTCAAATCGAACATCGAGTATCATCCGTATTTTCAGAAAAGAACAGACAGTTTTAACAAATTGGACCGACCGTTGGATATTGATCTGCTTCTACGATGTTATGCATGCAATTCTAACATGGAAAAATCGATAAACAACGTTCTCGAAAGCGTTAACGAAAAATGTTTAAATTCTTCCGTTCATCAAGATTGCGAAGATATCAGTGAAGGTCCTTTAGTTGAACTCGGTGCAGCTTCTAAAATTTGCGATTCGTTAAAAACATCTTCGTCCGCAAGCTCCGTGTTGACGTTTCGATTTCATGATATTTTAGCGAAATTGCGATCTCTGATCGGTTTATGCAGTAACGAAAAATTGGAACAAATTCTGTCGAACGAACCGTCAATAAAGATGTGCAAACATTGCGGTGTGATTAGTTGCTCGAAATCATTAAATAGTCCGACTGAACCCAGAAAATATCCTTCGATCACTTCCTACTTTTTATATACAGATGTATTTTCGAATAATACAGAATACGAAAAAGACGACATAAAATCTCGCAAACAAGTAAAAAAATCAAATGTTAAAAAAGAGCAAACGAAGAAAGGCGCAGAAAGATCTTACGATCCGCAAAAAAGTGGTGCTTCCGTTTCTAAACGTCATAAAAGTAATAGAAAGAATTTGTTTGCGAAACAGGAAACTGTGATGGATGCAGATATTCTACGGATTGAAACCATGGTAGCCGAGCGTGAAAACGACAATGAAAAAGACAACGAAATTTCTAAAAGCGACGACGTTAAATTGCAGGGTGGTGTTAATGTACAAGGAACAAAATTGTCACCATTCAAAGGTGAAATGAAAGCTGACTCAGCCGCAACGAAAAATGAATTGTCTCAGCAGACGCAGATCGAGTCTATTTTCGAACCTAAAAATGTAATTAAAAACAGTGCCGGTGCCAATTCTACAAATTACTTTTCGTTCGATAAACGTTTCAACCGGCACTATTGTAAACAGAAGATGAGAAACAACGCGTTGTGTAATAAAGATAGCCTGAACGAATCTACCGAAAAAATGGTGAATGATATCCTGTATGAGAAACCAAGATCGCAGTTACACGAATTCGAAGCAGAAAATTCTACGGCAGATTCTTCGCGATGTAAACAAAATCCATGGACAGATCCGCAAATTGAAAACACTCCGCTTGGTAATATAATGGCGTATTTGGCACGTGGCCGTCCTGAATCGTTAGACAAAAGGAAAAAAGATCTCGTTTCGCAAGCCGATAAAACGTGCGTGCATTCTAGACGATCCATCGACAAACATAGTTTCGTTCTGCACGCTGGCCAAACCGATAATCCACAATTAAATTTAGATTCTTTGATGAACAACAAATCGAAACTGTCGTACCAGTACGCGATAAGCGAACACAAAAATTCGACGAGCGTTTCCAAGCATCCTGCAAACGATTTCGAGCATTCAAACAAATATAAGAGTTCGAACAAGCACGTTGAACTTCCTAAAACCGTAGAGGAATCTGGCAGCTTCGCGTGTTTGATAGAAGATGATTCTCTGGAAAATTGTATGAAGATAGCAGTGGCAGGATCCAGCGAAAGTGAGATTATCAGTTCTTCGTCCGCAGAAAATATGATACACGAATGGGTGAAATCTTCAGCAACCAACAACGAAATTAAAGGCTCAACTGCGTCGAATCGTTCTTTAAATCGTTTGAATGTGGAACAACCTCCGAATAACAGCGAATCCGTTAACCGCGCTGCGAACGACACGCAGGGCCATTTTGGAGCTCAAAGTTTGAAGAAAACATGGCGTTCCATGTCGTCGAGGCGTCCGAAAAGTTCGTTTGGGCAAACCATGTCGTACACGCTCGATTCGAAGTCTCCTGGCAATCAGCAGTTAATGAACGATAAGACGAAGACGTTCAGAAAAATTGAAAGCGCCGGGGGAAAAAAATTCTTCAGGAAGCAATCGTTTCAATTATTCAAGATGAAACGCGTGCGGACCCCGAAGTCTACGGATGATCTGAACGCGAAATCCTCGGCTTTGAAGTTTCCTGGCAATCATTCTCTGGGTGACTATTTTAAGAACGTTAATCGCCGGATTGTTTATAATGATTCGTCCTTGAAGAAGGTCATTGATGCAGGATTACACGATGGAGGGGAAACGTTACGGTTGTACAGGAAGATTTTGGACAGCACGGAGATGATGGATTGGCAGAGTTTTCAACGATTCGTCGAGGAACTGCATCCTAACCATAAAGACCTTTGGCGTGACATTTGCGAGGTTATCAACAGCGAAGCGCATAGATTGAAGGAAAGTTGTAGCACAGAAGTGTGTATAGAAATCACTTCCGCTTCCTCGGGGGAAAGCAGAACGTGCGACGGCGAGATCGTGTTCGAGATGGACATTACGCTCGAGGAAGTGAAGAGGTGTCTCCAGAGGCAGTTGGCTTCCACCGGGAAAGCACAACTTGACATTCTTCAAAGAGTCAATGATGTTATTAAAGTTCGAAATGACGACGTTTGTGATACTGAAGTACTCTTCAATCAAGCTGAATAGGCGGTATTGGATGCTCTCAATTTTGCTTGCATGTAACATTGATTTCTTTCGCCACATTATCGTGCGCCTCTAGCCTCCCTCTTCTCTCATGTTTTTTTCCTCCCATACTATTTCTGTGCTAGCTTTCAAGAATCTTCTAGCATCGTAAACGTTGATGACGGTAATAGTCTATCCCACTTCGCTCCAAATGATGTTATTGTTTACTTCTAAATCGGACGCTTTTGTGTATTTTGACATTTAGCTTCAGGTTTAAGTTTTGTCAGGTTTAAGAATTCTATGTTTAAATTAGATTTGCAGTAAAATTTGGAGTATTACCATTTTTTTTAAAGCGATGTTGTCATTATTTAAGGATGATAATGTTAATTAATGATCTTAACACGGATACATATAATGTTAAAAGGTAAAGAAATAAAAATGGAGGGTAGTGATTTTTATTTTGTTAAAAAAAAGAAGGAGCAATGAAAGTGTGACAAAGATATCGTGTAAAAATATATTATGTTTATACAAATATAATACATTATGTAAAAATATACTATTTGCTTAAAATACAACTGTTTTTTTTAATTGCAATAAAAATGATAGGCACGTGTACTATAATTTAGTTTATAACGAAGATCATTGAACTTGAAATCATAATCTTTGCTTGGAGTCATTTTTGCGTGGAGTATTAGATTAGAAGTTAACAACGGTGAATATGGGTTTTAACAATAAAACAACATGACATTTCTAAATTTCCAAATTTTCAGATTCCCGAACTATCATCACAATATTAAAAGATAAAATTTATTGTATTTCGAAGATTTAAAAATTTTCATATTATTACATACTCAAACTTGCAAATTTCCTAGTTAATGAATCCATTTTCTGAGTACTAAAATTTCCCAATTTGAATTTTTCTACTTTCTTAATTTTAGAATTCCTGAATGACTAAATCTTCAAGTTCTATATTATTCGATTTTTATATTTCCAAGTTTTCAAATTAGCAACTAGTTGAATTCTAGAATTTCCAATTTTTCACATTTATAAATTACCAAATTATTAAATCCTCAAATTACCGAATTGTCAAATTATGAATTCCGAAATTGTCAAGTTATCAAATTTTAAGCTATCAAATTATCAAGTTAATTAATTACTAAATTTCTAAATGTCTGAATTTGATATTCCTGTACATTTTTCTACACTTCCAATTGTTTAACTGCTGCACAAAACTCAATTACCAAATCGTGATCACAAAACCATGTTTAAATTCATGGAATAATTACAAATGTCTATTATTATTGCCATAAACGCTACACAGTTACGATACAGTTGACGATCAAAAATCATACGTAATTTGTTAACACTGATATTCTACATAAACATGAAATTTGCATAAATTAGCATAAATTTGTAGAATGTTAACCAGGTCAGTAAAACATTGTTCCAAGCTTGAACATGATTTATAATAACAAACTCTACAAATTGCTAAATTACTTCATTAATGCATTTCGATGACTGTCCCTTGCGTTTACATTGTAAGATCTTGATGGTATTATCTTCAACCTTAGGAATTAACAAAATAACAAAGTCGAAGGTTATTGTTTTTTGTCTTTGTAACAAAGTTACTTTAACCTAACCAAAGTTACTCAAATTTATGATATGTATTATAAATAACATATGCATTGCATTCTTACAGTTACAAATATACAGAACATATGCATTATGCAAATAGTGAACAATAGAATATATACTAAATATCTGTTCAGATCCCACTGCTTTACCTCTTTCGCAATGTTACGCTAACTCAAACGAAGTTACCCGCACTCTCTGTATATGTATATTCCAACATACACGATGTATTCTTATACACGCGGGTATGCAAACATATGCCTTATACAAACGCTACAAAAGATATACATTACACAAACAGTGTAAAAACGTCTCCTATCTAGGATCCTCAAATCACGAAACAAATTTCTGTTCCGATGTCGTCGCTTTTCCTTTCTCATAAACTTATTCTAATATGAGCTAAAGTTACCCATATTTGTTGACATGTATCGTAATATTATAATACTGAATCTAGATATTGCAATACACATCCTTACACACGCGATATACAAATCGTCTACATTACGCAAACATTACAAAACATACGCAATGCACAAGCAAAAACAATACGATATTCTACGACAGGGTCTAAGTTCCCAATAACATTACCCTTCTCAATCCTTCTTCGTCAATAATCAACGATTTCACGCTTCTGAAGGCCACTCGGGGGTGTCACCCCGATTACGCGTTAAAGTCAAGGTCATCGGATACGTGGGTTCATCGGAAGTTGCATAAATGTCCTCACGCCCAGTTATCTGTTTTTAGCGATGAACCTGCGATCGGCCGATCACGTAGCGGAGTATTTTGTTGACGCAAGGTGGGCTAGGTGAGTAAATGGGTTGGCAGGGGCGCGTTACGAGAAGGGTGGGTCGCTCCTGGTAAAGTAGGGGTGGTCCAGCGAGCAGATTCCTGGGCTGATCGATGGAACGACCGGCGCATTGGATTTTCCGAGAGTAGCGCGCGCATTCCCATCCTTTCCAACAGTTTTACGTCCAACGGTGTGTTTCAGTTACTCACGATCCTGGCGTGGTGGTGCATCCACCGTTTGGTGAGTGCATGCCTGAGAACGATGCAACTGTGTCACTAGGCCGAGTGACACGTGATCCTCTCCTTGCACGGTGCTGCTCCTCTTTGCATCCGTCGCCACACGTCGAATGATCTCATCGGGAATGCTAGCTAACCGGGCGATCGGGAAATAGTGCGTGATCGATTGCAATCGTCCTCGTTTATCGGTTCGATTGTCCTTTCTTACGTTTGCACGTATCTCGATCGAAACGGTGCTCGAATTTCGATCGTACGAGAAACGGTTCTTAACGACATCGAGAGGCAATCGATTTATCGGGTCACAGGGTGAGTCTTCCGAAGCGTGTTCTAAAGTGACGTAGAAAAACCGGCTGATGTCGCTAGGAAGTGAAGGAAAGAATAGTTGCTATCGCCAGGTGAGACACGTGGCATCGAGACACTATGATCCCGCAGATTCTCTGAACGTTCGATAAAGTCTACTCTTGTTTCGCTGGTTTTCGATATGGATGCGTTCGAATGCTTTTAGACGGTTTCGTTGGAGACATGGATAAACGTCGGTCCGTCGATGGAAATCTACAGGAACATGCTCTGCCGATTCCAGTGCAGATGTTCCTATGGAGACAGTTGAGGTACAATGCTACTTTGACAGACACGTTTTATTTGTTTATCAGTTGGCAGGTTCATTTTGGTTACTTAACACTAGGTTTACGGAACCCGTCAAAATGACGGATCCTAGGTTTCTTATTTTCAATTGCGCAAATTATTAAAAAGCTTATGTCGAAATGAATATTAACCATCATCGAGATAAAGAATCTTTCTATAAACTGGTATATGTAATATTCGTTGTTTACTTCTTTTCATAATTCATTTTCAATTTAGACTTAAGTGGTCATTGAACTTCCGTGAATCTAATGTTAATACACTGCCGGTCAGAAATTTGGATCGAACTAAGTTGGATTGCACGATACTTTGTTGATTAATTTCCATCTGTACTGAGAACAGTTCTTCATTGTTTGGGCAACTGTTGAATTTTTACAACCACGTGTAAATTTCGAATTTGGTCCAACTGAAAATTTGTCTTGGCATGGGGGTTCAATTTGTGAAAGTATCTTGTATCATAAGAATGTTGGTGTTCCCAGGATTCGAAAGTGGGAATCATGCTTTGGAACTAACTTTGATGAATAATACTGTTGACTGAGAATCATTCCAATGTTTTCGCATTTTATATTACATAAAATTATGAAACGGTGACTGCAAAAATAATGTATTAAATATTACTTGTGCCATGTTTAAGTATTATTGATAAGCTAACTTTATAAATAGAATTTGTTGTTACATCATAACGTGTTGTGCGAATATTAAATTGACTGAAAAATGTTATCTTTTAATATTGTGACTGTTCACATAGATCTATATGTTATAAATAATAGAGGAAGAACGCCACTAGTGAACGTTCTCATCAAGATGATAATATAACGAGAGTCTACTGTGTAATCTACGACTGTATTCATCTCATCTCTAAATGTGATTTAGATGCTTAAAATCATGGCAATCTCAACATTCTCCTGTCGCAAAATACTTTCAAGAACCCATGCCGAGTATTACGTGCACATTACGAGTTTTCGCATACACTTAATATATTCTGAAAATTACATACTTTAGGACACATTTCCTAGGTATCTCTTAGATTTTTCTTTATATTAAATGAACTGAGAGAACATTGGTGTACGCCTGAATTACATTGACATACATATTAACATAAGAGTTTTTATAAAAACGCAACACATGTTTATGCTTTCATGATATATCGCAGTCCACAAAGCAAACGTAAATTATGTAACTTATGTATGCTTATGGAATCTATGAATTATATAATTTATACATAATTATGTAATGTATAGTTTAAAAACATTGATATGTCATAAATGCATAATTACTAGATTTCTATTAATATTATTATAAGAGATAAAATCTGCCAAATATGTTTCTTGTTGTATATACAACATTAGAAATATATAAATATTTTAACTAGCTAGAGTAAATAACGTTTCATTATTGTGTTCATAAAAACTTACTGTTTAGAAATTAAAGAAATTTTTTATGAATATCTACACGGATGAAAATTAGATTATAGTCAATATGAAAATGAAATATTATATTTAATTAAAATTGTAAATACGCTAATAAATATCAATCACAATAATCAATCAAATAATAATTTTATTTCTTAAATCGCATACATAAACTAATTAATTTTGAAATATATTTATTTCGTACTTGCATTAAAGTAATAATTGATGTAGTGTTATGACAGTATATTTAAAAAAAAATATAACATTGTTATTTTTATATTGCGAATCTAATTTTCTCTTACGTTTATTGATATAAAGCGGCTTACTCTGGATATAAACAAATATAGTAAAATATTACAAACATCTACCAATATTTCTCCAGTTTACGTTATTTTTTATTTTAACAAAAGATACTTTTATAACTAACTGAAGGTTTTAACGTACTACATACAATGTAATATTTACATATTCCAGACCATTCATTCGTGCAAAACTTGGCAAACTTCACGAGGCATCATGCACGGTAAAAATTTCTGCTTTTACACGTATTTTGAGTTTCCAAAAAGACTGAAAGATTAAAAATGAGTGCGTTGAGTGAATGAATGCGCAAATAATCGTTTGGACAATGAATGCAAGATTATGAGAAATGTATGACTGCGTGAAAAGCGTGTGTGAAATAATTTACAACACAAATCCTACAGAATATTACAGCTAATATGACCAAATAGAAATAATGATGTCTTAAATAAAATCTTGCAGCACGAGACACCGCATCTCTGATAATTGAACCAACAGATTCGATTGAAACAAAAAAACTTCCAAAATGTAGAAACGCTTCTGCTCCATGAACAAACGGACGAACGAAACATCGTTCCATCCGATTTTTTCGCTTTCGTGATTGTCCTTGACGAGTTTGTTGTGCTTTCCGTTTAGAAGTCTGCATTTACTTATTCATCATTGTATATTTGTTATGTACAATTTACCAATTAACTACAAAACATATACTACAAAAAATATCAAATTTGTGAAACGTCAATCTATATTTATCACTGATATGAGTAATTCATAATATATAATAAGATTCAAGATAATAAATTTGATACATAGTTATCAGATTTCCATTGTAAGTATTTATTAACATTTTATCAAAATTTTCAATTAAATAATATATCGTTTTATTTTTATGGAAAATGACAAAATATTAAATGAGTAATTTAGTTCATAAATCAAGTTTAAAATTAATATTAGAAATGTTATAGAGAAGTTTTTAGCATGAAGTTTGACCTCCAAATATTAAAATTCGAGTTAGATTCATCATCGTTTCAAAATTATAGTAAGTTATAAAAATAAAACGATGAATCCAATCATTTATAAAGATACAATTTGATGAATCGAAATATTTATAAAAATAAAACTGAATACTAACATTTATAAAAATGTGAATACTAATGAAATATCAAAAATGAAAAATACTTTAGCAATGAATTTGCAGTAACTTAGCAGACGTATACTTGTGAAGCTTTCTTGCCCCCATGGAATCCACAGTTTAGTTAAATATTAACAGACACCCGATACAAAGATAACAACAAGGTACATAATGTACAGCCGGATTTCATGTCGTGCAAAATCCTAATCAACCGTATCCCATCAGCTCTTTGTTTTCCAATACCTAACCCGACCTGCACTAACAAAGTAACCTCCTCCTCCACGCTGCCGCCTCCACGTGTCACCTGCAGTTCTGTCAACACGCGCCAGGCCATCATGTAAGTTCGCTAAGCCTGCCTCCTCATTCGTAAACCTACTTGTACAGCTATACTTCTGTTTTTCTCTCTCTAATTAATTCCAGTTCGATTATTAGAGAGCACCTACTTTTCTCGAAAAACACCTATTATCGCTGTATTGCATGTTTCTTTGCTGTAAATATGGTCAGTTGCTTTAATAAGCACTTAGAATCTTTTAACCCTTTCGATGATATTACGCAATGAAAATCAGTAAACGAGATTAGTAAAGGCAATGTTTGAAAAATTTAAAAGGATTGACTATTTTTTGTCGAACTTGTGAAAATAAATGTAAGAGGATTATTTTGTAGAGGATATGTTATTATTACTCTGTAATATATGGTGGAATATTTTAACCTTTTGTGGTCGAGCGGCGACTCTCATTCGCCGTTTGATTCATTGCAACAATTTTTAATAAATAATTTTTAACTATATTTGTAGTATTATGCATGCGAAATTTGAACACAGTGAAACAGACAATATTGGTCATTAATAATAAAAATATGATTATTTTTAAAAAATTTATCAAACATTTTTACTAGAAAATTTTACAGTTGCTATTTACTAATGGTGAAAATACTTACGACCGCAAAGAGTTAAACCCGTCATTTAATTTTGTTAAATTAAGGTGTATTCAGTTTTATCCATTAATTTTTGTCATTACAATATTGGCTCAACCAGTAAAACCCGAAATGGTTGTGTTTAAAATATGTGTTTAGTTTAGACATTAGTTAAAAAATTAAAAATTATTTTCTACATTTTAAAATATCCTCACATACAAAAATTTAGTTCTATTTATATGCTTGCGGAGATCATGTAACTTTATTCCATTTTCCTCTATAAATTTATAGATTAATTGGATTACAGCAAAGTTGCATGGTTTCCAGACACAATTTGGTAAGTTGGTAATCTTTACCAACAAATTCGATATAAATTATGGTGATAATATAAAATGATTCATTTTTTATAGATACAAATAATTATTTTTGTATAATCACGCTTATGTCTGAAAAAATCGCCATATGGGTTACAAAATACTGAATTCCATAGTTAATGTTTAAAAAGTATAAAGGTACCATTGTTTTTGTTTAAGTTCCGCTTTATTTAATCAATATTACATGATTACACTTTACATACAAATATTACATAATATTTTATTAGTTTTCGTTAATGAAATATCCACTTCTCTTGTGAATAACTAATTTTTATATTGTTCACTAATTAACATTCATGATTATAATGAATTTTTCGCTAATGCCGTGCAGTTTGTATTGAAATCTCTTGCAACGAAAGGGTTAACGTCTATTGTAAATTTTCTGTTAAAATACCTTTGTACAGTTTTCTCTGTCAATACTCGCCTTTGTATCGAATTTTTATGCAATATCCTGTATTGCGTTCACCTGTTGATGTTGCTATAACCTTTGTACAGAAGATGATATTGAAAATTAATGTATCGTAAGTCTATGTATTAGTTATACATTTTTCTACATGTTTTTCGTACAATTTTTGAACAATCACTTTTTGAACATTTGTATTGCGTTCACTTCTTATGACTTTTTTATGTGTAGCTTGATCTGCGATTTTGAAAAGTGCTTTGGTAAACTTCGACACAGACGTCGTCAATTTTTATAAACACGTAGTTTTGTTGTTCATATGAGATAATAATTTATAACTACAGCTTTGCATCGTAGCTTGTTGCAAGTGTTCACTTTTCTCTTGTTAATATTTTTTGTCTTTTCACAACTTAGAATTTTTCTAATTTGTTACGTTTCGTATGATTGGATATTAATTTAAATGATTTACATTTGGACGCATACCTAGGAGACGAAGGAAGCTTGCACGGTTAGTAAAAATACAAAAAAATATCATACGTAACATGTATTTTTGTTTCTCGAGATATAGTAATTTAATTTAAAATAAACTTAGGTGTATATGATAACACTTAAAAAATATACCACATATGCAAACTAGTGTATATTAGAAATACAAAAATTTTCAAATATAAAAACTTAGAAATTTTTAAATTTACGAAATTCTTAAACTCCCAAATTGTCAAATTGTCAAATTGTGAAATTATCAAATCTCCAAATTCTAAATCAAATTTTCAAATTTCATCCTTCCAAATTCCAAAATTCTGATATATCAACCTACAAAAACAAATTTTCAGTTTTGGCTGAAATTGCTGTCTAGTTCTCAAATGTTCGAATCCCTAAACTAAAAATATTTAGATATTTTCAAATTCTTAAGCTTTGATCTCAAATTCTCGAGGTCTGAAAATCCAATCTCAAATTCTCAGACTTTCAAATCTTTAAACATTCAAATCCCAAAGTTTTACATGATGAAACATCCTAACATCTGGTATTACAGATATCGTGTTATTAGTATAATATTTTATACTAATATCACGTATTATAAAAGATATAATCAAATTGCCTTATGAATTACGACAATATTACCTCAAAACTTTGTATAGACGTAATCCTATAAAAATGGTTCACCAATTTCGAGGTTCACGTTCATCAATTTTCACCATTATCCTCTATGTATAATTGTTAGCAATCTTTTCATTGAAACAATCGCTCTGAATCGTCGGCATTTTATATAAACCTTCGTCGTGTCTTTATAGTCTCTCGAAAAAGTGTTGGTTCAGGATCTGCACAATGATCTAACACCCTCTTTGAGCCTGATACTGGGCAAGGTGCCACGATGGCGTTTGATTCAAGCCGCTCTCCCTTATATTCTCCATGCCGCAGCCAATCTTCTGCACAATAGGTTCGTTATCAGCTTTCTTCCTCTCCAATTCTACGTCTGTTATCCGTCAATTGTTTCCGTTAATCTTCTAGGAAGGACTTTCAAAGTCTGGGGGCCATGGAAACGACGCTTCTTTATATTCTTCATTGGATACTTCTCGACGCTGCTGAAGAATGCTCCGAACTTGATACTGATCCTGGAAATCCCTTTTATTATGTATTTCCTATACCCACCATGACTGTAAGTAACCTGTAGATTTCTTTACTTTCATTTATCAAATTGCCTTGTTATAATCTGTCGCGTTTGTGATGAGGATTAATATCTAAGTATAAGAAATATGAACTATAATGCAGTGTGTGCTTGCATTGTCTTGCACAATGCGTGAATAATTTACCATTGTTATAGTTTCATTTATCTAATTACCTACGTATAATCTTGTGATGTGAGTCAGAAACCAAGTACCGGAAATATGGATTATGTTGAGAAATGATAATCTGCGATTGCCTTTCATTCATAAATCAAATTGTCTTATTTCAATCTGTCGCTCTTGCGACTTTTTATACAACGTCTCATAAAGAATTATAATTTACGGTTTATTTATCTTTGCCTATAGTAATGGTTAATAATCAATTTACCCCTGTTAATTTGGCCCATGTTCAATTGATAATTATTAATTTTAAAATATCAACTTAAGAAGGTGCAACGGTATGTTTCTTTTTCGCAGCTGTTCGTTTATTTGTTTGCACCTTTGTGCAATCATTTAAAGGACATCGACTTCAAAACGAACTTACGATTGGAGAACGGCTTGAAAATATGGTCGGCCATGTACGAATGTCGTCATCCAAATACACCATGCTTTACCACGCACTGTCGGATCAAACCACAAGTTTTATGGAGTCGATCCTTTAAGTCTTCCAAACCGCACCAAATGTCTGATGATGTGTTTGTCGGAGGAAGTGAGTTATTTTCACCACTATTGAATTTTTTTACAGTATACTCTTTACTGTTCTGTCGTGACAGAAAGAGTAACTGTAATAGTGTATTATTGGGTGATTTGTAATAATTTAGTATTCAATATTCTTCAGCTTGAACCTTTCGCTGTGAATAGCTTATGGAGTTAGGATAAATCATATCAGATTACTTATTTAGGAACTTACGTTTGATAACAGGGTCATTCCACACCGAATCGATCACTTTTTGACCTCACCATCTGCGATTTTGTTTTAATCAAAATGTGTTATAGTCTATGTGAAATTAGGGGGGTTTAAGTCATCATTTTGCCGATTTCGAATTTGTTTAAAAATTACAAGCCTTCAAAGTTTGCAGTTTTTGCCTATTTTTGCGAACATATACACTTACGAATTTTCCTCTCAAAAACTACTCGTCCAATTGAGCTAAATTTTTTTAAGGTGGAAGCGTTAGGGAATATAATAAAAATTAACCAAGTCAGAAAAAAATTTTATAGTAGCCTAATCCTTTATGAATAAAACAAAAAAAAAATTAACTCAATCGGACGAGTAGTTTTTGAGAAAAAAAGTTGTAAGTGATGTCTACTTTTGCAAAAATAGGCAAAAACTGCAAATTTCGAAGGCTTGTCATTTTTAAACAAATTCGAAATCGGCAAAATGATGACTTAAACCCCCACCTAATTTCACATGGACTATAACATATTTTGATTAAAACCAAAATCGCAGATGGTGAGGTCAAAAAGTGATCGATTCGGCGTGGAATGACCCAACATAAAAATATCACTGTTCGATTACATGAAGGTATCGTAGAATAGCACTTTTGGCAAATTAATTTGATGCTTAATGTTTCGTTAAATTTTTTAATATAAAATGGCTGACTGTTAGGTGGAATAGATAGTAGATGAATTTATCTTACAACTCAATGTTTTCCATCAGTCAATATTCGATTTTCGATGATTTTTGTGCTAAAATTATACTAACACAGAATTAAAGTACATTAAATCTTTTGTATTTTTGTATTCATATGTCTGTATTTGTATTTGTTTCTTTTTGTATTTGCATTCGAAATTGGTTATTTGATATGATACTTCGATGACAATTCTTCTGGTAATTGGTGAAGATAGTTGCAGATAAAAATTACAAAAATGCTGTAATAGTATAGAAATACTATTATTTATATTATAGTGTAAAAATATTAAAATTCAGTAAACTTATGTTACAGTATAATTATATTTGTAAAATAACTACTATATTAACATAAGTCTATACATAGAAGTTCCGTATATTTTGTATTATTATTTATATACAGGGTGTCCCAAAAGTGTTGAAGGAGCTGGAAATGGCAGGTAGGTGGGGTCATTCTGAACAACTTTTTCGTTTGCAAAAATGTCGTATGGAGCTTCATTTTTAAATTAGTAAGGAAAGACACCGACCAATCAGAGCGCGAGAATCGCGCGCGCTCGGAGGCAGAAGTGTAGGCTCGAGTTATAATTGGCCGTGGTCGCGATCGAGTCGCGTGGCGCGCGATTCTCGCGTTCTGATTGGTCGGTGTTTTTCGTTAATAATTTAAAAATGAAGCTCCATACGACATTTTTGTAAATGAAAAAGTTGTTCAGAATGACCCCACCTGCTTCCCATTTCCGGCTCCTTCAACACTTTTGGTACACCCTGTATATTATAAATTTGGCATTATATTATAATATCGTATAACATGGTACAATTTATATATTTACAATTAATTTTTAATAATCAGTTCTTAGTTATCGCAAAGCAATTACTACAGTGAATTCTCCAATTCCATACCAACAATATCATAACACGTTTATTCAAGTAAATTCAATCTCTGACGGCGCTTTCTAATTCTTGAAACAATATTCTCAAAAATTTAATCGATTCAAAGGTTTATGAACTTGTGCGAAATTCATTATACTATTTTCAGATGTAGAAAGTCCACCCAGTCAATCAGTTAGTGGTGTTTCGGACCAAAGTGTTGACAAAATGTCATCAAAGCAACTAGACGATGATGTATGTATACTTAAAATTTATTTAAACAAATGCATAAATAAATTGAAATTAATTGTACTATATATAAAGCTTTTTTAAGATCTAATTTTTAATTAGGTTCTCATAATAAATAAGTTTTTTAAACTTGGTATATTGACTTAATATATTTGAAACATTAAAACACAATCTTTTTTACATTGTTCTCAGAATACGTGGGTGTCGTCACCGAAAGACACTATATTTCCAGAAACGATTCCAGAAGAGAGTTCTGGTGCCGAAGACGAGCACGTGGTAAATATTTACAATAAATAATTAGAAATCAAGTTTACTTTGAGCAATGATGTAACAGAATACGTGTATTAGGTAATCTTCAGGTTGCCGTCCCTTAGCGAATCAGAAAAAGCGCTCGACGGGGTATGAAAAACTTCTATACTGCTATTTAGTTACGGAACCAATAAACAAACATACAATTTCACAAATTATTTTAGGGCGAAGCTAGTATTTTTCATGTAGCTATGGGAAGGACAACCGGTTTTTCGAAATTAACGATAGAACAAGTTACAGCGATTTCAGCATTCGACTCTTGCAGACAGTATCCTCAAAAGCCTATAAGCATGGGGTTGGTGACGATATTTCATTCTTTTTTAACGTTAATTGTCTTTTTCTCCGACCAGATAAGGACATTAAATCCATAGTACAAGAAGACAAAATATGCTCATTGCGTAGATAAATGTTAATTCACTTTGCGCAGTCGTACAATGTTACAAATTTCAATAAAACAATAATTCGAAGCATAATCTATTATATTAAAAATTAAAACTTCATTTCACTTTATTGAGAAGTAAGTAAAAATTCTATTATATGTATCATACAATTTATTTTACGTCAATTGAAATTAAACACTTCTATCTTCAAATATTTGAAAGAAATATTTTTAATTCATTATTAGCTGCAAAAATTCATTTATACATTTATGATTTATATGTTAATTCAACCTGTACATAAAATATATCAAAATTTTTACATATCGCACATGTTCTAGTTCTGCAAACAAATAAATAAACCAGTTATTTAAATTTGCCACCTGTTTATGACGTAATTACAAATCTTTCTGATTGCCTAAATTACACAAATATATACAAAATAGTTTTCTTGTACTATGCACAAAGTATAATGATGTTATTAGAGACATCAATTTTGTAGCACATGTATTACATGTATGTTTTGTAGTCCATTATTAGGCTTCGTATGTTGTCCAATAATGAGTTATATAACACGATGTCTGCCATAAGGATCCTTAATGACCGACATCACGAATTTAATTTAACAAATTTTATCTTTCCTCGGCAAAATTACTTATTAAAATTTAACAAATCAACTCAATATTATTTGTTTCTGTCTGTTGTAATTTTTCTGCGATGAGAGTTAAGCTTTGAATGAATGAAAGCAGAAAGTACATGAAATTATGAATTGTGTTCCTTATAGTAGATGAATTCTGTCTGATGATTGCGAATGACCTGACAAATCTAAATCTATGGCTCAAGCTAGTAGTTAATGGCCGTTGGTTCACGACAGATTAGTTGCTTAATGGATTGATTGATCCTAAAAGTAAAATTGGAGTTATTCACTCGAATAATTACCGCTGAATAGATGAGTGGACACGTATCACAAATTCCAATCTTGAACAGAAATTTGAAACAGATTTGAACACGTACCTGTTTAACAATTTCTATCAGATATTGATTCCAGAGTAGATACAATTTTATGATTTAATTTGGTGACTAACATTGAATGTTTAAGATATTATTGAACACTTTAGTCAATCTTTTTAATTCAAGAAGTAATATTTTTCATTAACTAACTAACCGTATAAAACGTTTTGGTTTTAATCTGCGTTAACAGTTCAAGCAAACTGATTCATTTTTTCAAGCTGAAATTAACACTTTTATTCAAAGTAAAGTAAGCTCTTTAAATAAAATTTTTATCTGAAAATATCGTTTTTTTAATTTTAATTGAAAAATATGTATTAGTGGCTCAATTTCTTTTATTCCAATTTCATAACAGTTTATTATAAAGAATAATTTATTCAAATCTTGTATTATATAATATCTTGTATTGCCCGTGTTATATTTACTCAAAACTTATTTATACAAAGGTCAGAAATACAGTCGTGGACAAAATTAAGTGAACAGGTATCATAAATAACAAAAGGTTAATTTAATTTAACTAAGAATGCCTATGAATCAAAACTTTATTGTACAATCATATACATTAAATAAATGTTTTTTCAAATCTACAAAAACATTTAATGTTCTAAATTTAGAATTTATTTAGGACATTGCAGTAAAACAACAATTTTTTTTACATTTTTGCAATGTCCACTTAATTTTGTCCAAGAGTGTAAAAAGAATTTTTTTTTAGCAAATGAAGTGTGCTCGATTCTACTCTATTATTAAATACAATAATTTAGAGCGGATGTTAATACAAGATGGAGCACATTGTTCATAATTTAATGATAATTATCACTTCTAACGATCTCTAATTTACTTATAATCTAATAATCGCATCAATGGGTTCAAAGTATTTGAGAATGTAAAATTTTTACCGAATATTTTGCATTATAAGTATAATATTAGTTTCCCGGTCATGGGTGACCTTTATGGCAGTTAACGTCTTATCAGCTTAAATAACATAATTTTCGTGCAAGATGACGTCTTGAAAGCGATTAACTGATATGCCAGAAGCGCCGAGAAAGAGAAAGAGGATCACAAGACGGAAAAGGAAACGCAAGATACTTCGAAAGCGAAAACTTCAACGTCACAGAAATGCCCTGGTGATTCGACTGCCACAGGATTAGGAAGTAGCTGCGCTGCTATCGATGCAGATGTTCGAGCTGCTACATTTCTTGATGTAGCTGTCCTGAGATGTCTTTTTGTTCCGCAATGGCAAGAAGAAGGTGTCCATTGGGCTTTACAATTTTTATATCAACGGTAACTATTCATATGTAATTCCTTCACGTTTCTTTATTTGTAACCCTTCGCTGCGCTCCGTTACAAATACAGGGTGTCTCGTAATAAGTGTAAGACCCATAAAGGGGTTGTAGGGAAGGAAATTCTAAGTAACTTTTTCCTTTGCAAAAATGGGGTCTAGGCTCTCGTTTTCGAGTTATTAAGGAAAAACACCGATCAATCAGAGCGCGCGAATAGCGTACGTTCAGCCGCGAAAGCGAAACCCCGAACATACGACCGATCGCGGACGCGAACAAACAAGTTAGTATCGTGCTATGTTATGGCAAAGTTAAATCACACATAATAATGTTCAGTTATTCATTTTTACCGAGTAAGGGATAAGACAATTTTATGTGCGATTTGGGAATTTGGGAGTTTGGGGAATTGGTAATTCGGGGAATTGGTAATTCGGGAAATTGGTAATTCGGAGAATTGGTAATTTGGAGAATTGGGAATTTGGGGAATTGAGAAATTGGGGAATTGGTAATTCGGGAAATTGGTAATTTGGGGAATTGGGAATTTGAGGAATTGAGATATTGGGGAATTGGGAATTTGAGGAATTGGGAATTCGGGGAATTGGGAATTTGGGGAATTGGGAATTTAGGGAATTGGGAATTGGGAATTTGGAGATTTGGGAAATTGGGAATTTAGGAATAATAATAAGGAAAAACACCGATCAATCAGAGCGCGCGAATAGCGCACGCTCAGCCGCGAGAAGAAGAACTATATGAATTTAAAATAATATTCAACATAAAAGAAATTTATAAAGGGTGAAAATTTTATAGAAAAGTAAAACAAAAGTATTAATCGTGTATCATTATTACAATTTTTATTAATTGAATATTATAATATTCTGTACGCAATTATTAAACTTTTACTGCGATTTTACATACAATCAGAATGTATTAATATAATCCTATTTACAAGGTTTTTGTTTAACAATAGTGGCAAATATTTAACAGTTTCCACCAATAATATTCACTCAGAGAAATTTGTTATAGTTTACGTATGATCAACGAAGAAATATCAGTGCAACAAATGCCGCGACGTCGCAGCAATTCTTTGCCTATTCCGAAAATTGAAGTATCAATTTATCAAAGTCCCGAGAGCAAAAAGAAAGACGTGGCGAAAGATTTCATGGAAGTTCCGGAAGTACGGGACACGACCTTATTAGGCGGTGTGTATAAATATATGAGTCTTTAAATTTTTACTTCAATTCGTTGCTTTTTAATTTTGTGTGCATTATTTTATAATACTAGGTCATGATGTTGAGTCAAGTCATACGAGACGTGCCAGTGAGAAGTCTAAGAAGAGAATGAAAATGGCTGACCTCAAAGCATTTGTCGAAACGAAATTGCTATCAAAATCCGAAAAGGCACTTGAGAAAATTGGTCAGGAAGAACCGAAGATGCTATTCGATCAGGTTAGTGCAAGTATTAGCAACATTTATTCATTTAATCTGTTGACAATATTCATTAATTTGATTAATAGAGAGTGTTTATTATTTAAATTAATGCACAGGGTTCCTTAATTTCATTAATTAGGAATATTCCTTTTATTTAACAGCTAGTATTCCTTAACCTGATTAATATGCAATATTCATTAATTAATTAATAAGCAGTATCCATTAATTTCGTTATTACAGGCACTATTCATTCATTAATTTACCCTGTTTTCTTTTTTTCCACATTAGTACACAGCGATAATCAAATAATTATTATCATTCCTTATTTATATCGAGTTTAAATATCAACTTACTTAAAATTACAATTAGTTTGAAATATGAACCAGAGTGGAAGTAAAAAATGGATACTTGAAGTGAAATCGTGTTTATTACAAAAGAATGCTTTGATACCATTAATATGTGTTAAAGATTGTCATTATATTTTCTTAATTTTAATAGTTTTCATATACACGTAGACTTTAATTTTTGTGGTCTAACATACTTGTGTGTAATTGCACATTGCAGAAATTTTCTGTTATTACAGTACCACCCGTAACAATATAATATTAGGATTTAAAACTTAAACACGAGCATAAAATTTTTAATTTTCTCTACTTAGTATTACTTTTCAAAAGTATATAATTAGTATTAATGTATTATATCAACTAGTATACATATATACATACCTATCATACCTTCAATATTGTCTTCACAATTTTCTTTTAAAAATGTGAATATTCAAAAACACACAGAAAGAAAAATTTTATTTATTCCCAATTTACAACAAAGTGACAAATTATAAGAAACCCTTCTGTTTAATTATTATAATATTTAATAAAATTACCCTGAACAAAGATCAAGTTATAGAAAACCTTACTAATCGAATTGTTTCGTTCAGCAGTCGACTAATAATTAATTTACAATTGTTATTTCAAAATGAGTAACATGAACCGTAAATATGGTTTTTCAGGAGAGCCATCGAAGTCTGGATACTGCTGACAATCATTTAACGAGACCAACGTTGACCGCTTCGAAAATTTTCGAGGCAAAAGATATCGATCACATGAAACATCCAACGAATTTAATAAAAGGGAAAAGCATGCCGAGTTTAAGGTATGTTTTTACTATTTAAACACAGCGAAACGTACATATCGATACATTTTATCTCATAGAAGCTTCTTCTATTTAACAACAACTCTTTTTTGTTCGTTCGTACCCACATACACGCGTGTTCTCTATAATTTTGCATTAACTCGTTTCCGAACACTTCTTATTTTATACTTCAACTTCCTTGCGAATTTCGTTCTTTCGATTATGTTCGATTTGCGCAAGAGTTTTATGTGTATGTGCGTGCGTATGGATCGTTAGCTGAACAGTAAAATTATTTGAAATATCGAATTCAATTGATTTATCTTTCATGAAAATGTAGTTTTGCTTAAATGTATGCTGAAAGGGATATAAGCATCCCTTCAGAACGGCAATATTTTCTCTTTGAACGTAGATTATAATCAGTGTTGGGTAGCACATGATACATTACATAACTTTTGATACTATTTTTATACCAAAATGGCATCCGTCTAACGTTATCCAAATTTCAATATAAAAGTGTTCGTGTAATAAATTTTACTGAATTTAATTGAGAAAGATATCTTCTAGTAAAAATAGATTTTTATTGAGTTTACAGTACGTTATTGGTATAAATAATTTATTGTAACAGGTTTTCGACGTACTATGCGATTGCCAAAGTTAAAAATATTAAAATAATTATTCAATTTCACTAACTGATTTTTAACTGTGGAATTACAAGAAAAACGTTGGGAGATTCACAGAGCAAATAATTACAATAAATAAAAAAACGAAAGTAATTTTTTATATAAATAATTTTAATAAATATAAATTACAGAAATAATCATTTAATCAGGTGCAAATAATATTAATTACTCATGGAATTAATTATACAGGGTGTTCCAAAAGTGTTGAAGGAGCCGGAAATGGGAGGTAGGTGGGGTCATTCTGAACAACTTTTTCATTTGCTAAAATGTCGTATGGGGCTTCATTTTTAAATTACTAACGAAAAACACCGACCAATCAGCACGCGAGAATCGCGCGCGCTCGGAGGCAGAAGTGTAGGCCCGAGTTATAATTGGTCATGGTCGCGATCGAATCGCGTGGCGCGCGATTCTCGCGTTCTGATTGGTCGGTGTTTTTCGTTAATAATTTAAAAATGAAGCTCCATACGACATTTTTGCAAATGAAAAAATTGTTCAGAATGACCCCACCTACCTCCCATTTCCGGCTCCTTCAACACTTTTGGGACACCCGTGTACAGAATTACAATATATTAAATATTTTTCATTGACAAATTAATTACTAAATATTTCTACTAAAAGTTCAATATCTTTTTAAACGCTTATTAATATTCATTCATTAATGGATGCCATTTTTATTCTTATATCATTCATCCAAATATTTGTAGACCAGTACTGTATTACGCTTATTTTAAGTATTATTGGCACGATAATATAAATTATAATAGGTTTAGAATAATTTAGCTCATATTAAAAGTTATTGTTGTTATTCAAGTTACATACTGTTTCATGCTTTTAGAATTTTTTGAATAAATTTTTAAATACCTTTCGTTCGTTTTTCAAGGTTTTTTAATGGAAAGTTTTTTTGGAAAATTTTTAATGCATTTGTTTCGGCTTATATTACTGTTTCAGATTTTATAGATTTTTTAAAGATATTTGTCTTTTACCCAACACTGACAGTTACTTCGAATCATGTATAATCTAAATTTTCATACGAAGCATCCCAAAACTATGTTATTCTAACACGTACAAACGTTTCATATAGATATAAATCAAAAGTTACTATATTATTTTTAAAGTCATGCTTTTATAATGTGTCAAATGCTATTTTTCATAAACTGTTCTTAATATATATGTTTAAATTATTAATTCATTATTTAGGGAGTAATATTAAATGTCATTTAGATTTAGTATTTTGAATACTTTAAAAATTGGAAATTTTGAAACTTCAGAATTTGATAATTTGTAAATTTGGGAATATTAGAATTTTAAAATTAGGGTACTCCATAGTTTAATGATTAAAAAATTTGAAAATATAGTACGACAATCCTGCTGTATTTAATCATTTCAACTTCCGAAACACACAAAATTTGAAAAACTTAATATTTGACATTTAGAAACTGAAAATTAAAACTTTGATAATTCGTCACTTACAAATTTGTGATTTTGCAAAACTACAAATTTGTGAATTTGAAGACATGTAAGTTTGTAGATGCGGAAAGTTAGAACTTCTCTTCAAAATTTCTATACTTCATAAAGTAGAAATTTTATAATCACTAAATTCTTGCTATCTCGTTGAATAGCTATAAAAGTTTTATTCGAATTTAATATGCAATTTATATAAGGTTTGCGGAACTTTGATTTATATCCATATAAAATGTTACCCGATCTCCTCTCGTAACACAGTTTTGGATCGCTGTATAATTTGATAAGAGGTTCGTTAAAAACTTATGCGTAATGTGTTTCTCTCTGTGTCTCTCTCTTCTCTCTTCTCGTTCGCCTTTTCACCCCTGAACTCGTGCTCAGCTGCTTGATTAACGAGCTGACCGCGGGAGGGTAAGTCATCAACGTCACTCGGAGGAAGTTCCGTACTGCAGCTCGGTTACACGCTTCTTTTACGAGCTTCCTGCTTCCGGTAGGGCGCACAATTATCCTTTAAACACACACCACGCCCTAGCCGCCTCGGCACGTTGGCAAGATACAACGAGTACCGTAAACATGTCATTTATTGTGCTTATTCTTCAAATTCGTTCTCTATCGAATTAAAAGATCTTTGCTCGCTAATCTACCTACCAATTCAGCAGATTAATCACCGAATTTACGAAGAAAATGTACAACCTTTGCTTCACCGATTCGAACGAGTTTCATACTGATAGAATTTATATTGCTGTCTATGAATGCGCCCATTAGGGTGGCTCGAACAAATGTCTTCTTTCGCTTTAACCCTTTGCGGTCCTATGTCGAGCGTGGCTCGACATGTCGTTTCTCTTTGATCGTAGACATAATTCGGATAAATAGGTTAATTCAAGACGTTTTCATTTCTTTGCCACTTGTAACAAATTAGAAATATATTTGTTACGCAATCTGCATTATTAGAATACATTTTATTGTAAATCCACTTCTTCATCCATTTTGTAAATTAATTAAGGAGCTGTAGGTAAAAGGAATTAAGGACCGCAAAGGGTTAACCCTCTAAAAAGTTAGTATAGAATCTAAATTTAAGAGGTGGCTGAAAGTAATTTTGTAGTTTCCAAAATGAAATTAAAAATACAATTTTTTTAACCATTGATTTGTGTATTGCGAACCATTTATTTATCAAGGCTTAGTCTTTAAATTAAACAATTATATTTTTATAAAATATTTTATCACACAGGTAAAGTAGATAATTTAAATACACCTTTATGAGCTTAACTCAGGTCGAAGCGTGTTTTTATGCCACATGATCGTTTTTGTTAGACGACAAATATTCTTTTCGGTGTTCTTCCACTAGTTTTAATAAATATTGCAACTGATACTCGTCTTTTGTTAAACATTTGTTAGATTCTACTAACACTGCTGCCTCTCGCTCTGTCGTTCCATTACCAATTTGTAAACTTTTAATTATTTCTTGACAATTCATATAACGTTACAATGTCAATTCTTGACAATGCTTATAAATTTCCATCAGGATGTAAATTGAGGAAGTGATGTGGTAATTCAAATTGAATAAAAAAATTAATGATTTCTTTTTTGTCTCGAAATAATTACGATCTTTTGTATATAGTAAATGAATATTATTTGGCAGCAAGTAATATCAAAACTTTTAACAATCAAATAAGAGTGCTATTTTCAAATACTGTAATTAATTAATTAACTTAACTTATTATTTATTGATTTTGCAACTGTGTAAATACGGTTAACTTAGCTGACTGATATGACTATAAAACTTAATAATGATAATTATTGTGTGCTATTTTATTCTAACGGTACTGTAATCACTGAAATCGTAATTAAATGGATCTGATAAGTAATCAATATACCGATAGAAAATTGCTTCCATGAGTCTCTTAAATTAAAATTTATTTATCACAAACTTTGGAAACATTATTTTTACACTTTATACTACATTTTTAGAAATTGAAAGCGAAAGGGAGAAATTTCTGTTGAACCACTATAATACCCATTGATGCCTCAAATACTCTACAGCTTTTTAGATATTTCTCACTCAAGATTACTATTAGCTTAATACATGGACCGCCATGGTGGTCATACATGACCGGTGCTGCAAATTCAATTAAGTTAATCATTTATTGGAGAACCAAATGAAAGGAACCTTTGGGTGCTCCTAATGTGGAGATTATGATATACACTAACAGATTGAAAGATGATATTGATAGATTAACTACCTTTGTTCTTAATGACCTGTATTGTAGTGTGTCTAGCCATAAACGTCGGACGATTAACGTGTTAAATATAATGACATTATCATTAACAAATTACTTGTCGTTTGTTATCTATTATTTAGACACATTTACACAACTTACATAATTCAATTGTACAGAAATAGAAAATATACTTCCAGCGTGAAATTTTAGTACGTTATCCCGGTATCACAATATTATTCGCAGTTCTATTTGAAATTTAATTACATTTGAGATAATGTTCAAATTTCAATCCTAGATATCTCCAAAAATATTAAAGATCCGAAATAGTAAAAATATATTCGTAAACTGCAAGATAAATTGTATGAGTATTCAAAACTTTGCGTCAATTAGTGAAGCTAAGGTCGTGCACCTTACTTGTTAGAGTATGTTATTCAGCTGCACACTTTTTAGCAGAAAATCATACGTGTACATGGTGAATTAATTGACCTTAAGACATTGCCACAGCTTCATTAATTTTGGGAAACAAGAAGATATTCAAAAAAAATCAGATGTTTAATTCAAAAGAATAAATAATGATATAAATTTTATCTCGAGAATAATGTTAGTAAAATTTTACATTTTTTGTATATTTCATAACGTTATATAGGAGATAATGAAATCATATAGAAGTCTCTTTATTTTGTACTATTCTTGTATTTTATTATTTCGCTATTAAATTCAGTATAACATTCAGGTTACTAAATTTGTTTTATTATATTTGCTCGGCCCAAAATATCAAACTAACATATTTAAAATTACGTTTTATATATAACAAAATATAAAGCTTCAGTGGATATAAATATTAATAATACTTTTAATCTTCACTCTCGTAATTGTATTATGAAATACTATGTATCTACAGTGTCCGAAAATATTATGACCAATTTATACTACGTATCTATATGTGTCAAATAAATAAAAGAAATGCATACGCATTTATTTCTAAAAATGTCTGAAAATATTGCAAAGATACATGTTTTTAAAAGTATTTCTGATTTATTGTAACAGTTATAAGGAATGTTCAAAAGCTCCCTTTGCAAGACTGCTGAGTTGTATTCGTCGAATTAATGATATTCGGAATCTTTCAAATATTATAATTATATTGGAAACAATAGCAAAAGCATTTCAAACACATTCCCAAAGTTACCATCTATCCGATCTCTGCAATACATTGTATAAGTTGGGTCCCAATCTTTATATCGTCATATTATTATAACCATGTCTTGAATTCCTGTATCAAACATTTGGTTACAATACCAAAAATAACAAAAGTGTCAGATGCTAAGGTTAATTAACCACCTTGTGTTATAAATTGTACATACACATATTCAGTGACATAATTTTCTGTTTAACATCTTCCAAGGTGATTTTATGACGAGAAAAGTTAGCAGTGTAAAGAGTTCATAATTTTTTAAAAATTTGCATAATATACAGAGAATTGCACAAAAAGTATTTATAATTTATATATATGCTATTCATCCCCTAAAAAATATACCCATGATCCTGCAAGCTTTAATTTTTATCATTTTATGATCCTTTTGCATACGGTTCATAACAATGTCATTTTCAAGTCATGTATGAACAATGAGTCGCATAGAAGTGAATTTTGTCCTTAATACAGTCATGCATGTTATCAGGCAGTGATCTGATAAATGACAAACAGGAAACGTTTCTCCCAAATTATATTTTATAGGAAGTTTAACGTTACCATTTAATTTGATACTTTTATAAATCTTTACTAACTAACCTTTACAGTAAATTTAATAAATTGTAAAATGCGAAAAATTGTAAGAACTTAATTATATTTGTTAATGTGTCGTTTTAAATGAAATATTCGCTAAAATCAAACTAAAATGGAGAATAAAAGAAGACAAATTCATAGCTTAACAATGGTCATTTGGTTTAGCATTTTTAATTATCAAAATGTTTATTACAAACATCGTAAATTTTTATCATGTGTTAATTCATGCTTTGTGTTTTTGTTCGTTTGTAATCATTGAATGAATGATTTAGTAATTATTTTAATTTTTAATCAGATCATGGAATTAAAGATTTTTTAGCACATTGAAACAACAATTTATTATGTACCTAATTTAATGTTATTTCATTTAGCTAATTTTGATTATTCAAATAAGATTTAATTCTATTTTTATGCTGTATTATTATTTTTTTCTTTATTTCACGGTCACTTACTAAAGTTTTTTAAATGTTTTTTTATGCTAAATGTTATAATAAATTTTTAAAGGCATAACATGCATACATGTTAAATCAGTTTGCAGAGTCCTTTGCAAATAATTAAATAAAAATTCAAGTGTTTGCTTAAATCATTTAATTCAAAACGACGAATGGAAAGTTAATATAAAATTTACTTGGTTAAATTTTATGTATTTTGCCAAAATACCACCTAGATATTAAATATAATACAGTTTATATTAGGATGGACTTTAATATACTATCAAAGATTTATATTTTTAACAATACAAATAGTTTAGTACATTTCTTAATATTACAAAGTGTAAATTTTATTAATAATAATATAAGCTATGATATAATTCACGGTACTATACATGAATATGATTAACAATTTTTATTTCATCAAAAATTATATTTCACGTTGTAACCGATAAGTAAGTATCGTTCATTCTTTCACTGGTTTTCTTATCTAATAAAAAATTTAAGATTCAATCAAGGTTCAATCGAATTTGTTTAATTTAATATTAAATATGATAGAAATAATTTGAAACCATATTTGATACGATTACTTTGATACGCATTATATACTTACTTAAAAATGTAACGTTTCCATTTAAAAAATTAGTAATGAACTTTGTTGACTTAAATTGTTATGAAATATTTAATTTAAGAGTATCAGTGTCTTAAATTTTATATCAAAAGTCAAATGTATCAACATTGAGAGTACTGTTTAACAAAGAAAATTACATTCTGTATATTCTATCTAGCTTTAGACAAAAGAATGTTTCTTCTGTCTTTGTGCCATGAAATATATTGCAACTTATATGTATATTGTATTCTTAAAAAAAAAACACGAGATACAAGATAATTCATAACATGTAGGCTCCACTTCAGTAACAAAGGGGTCATTCCACGCCGAATCGATCACTTTTTGACGTCACCATCTACGATTTCGCTTTAATCAAAATATGTTATAGTCTATGTGAAAGTAGGGGAGGTATAAGTCATCATCTTGCCGATTTCGAATTTGTTTAAAAATTACAAGCCTTAAAAATTTGCAGTTTTTGCATATTTTTGCAAAAATAGGCATCACTTACGAATTTTTTTCTCAAATACTATTCGTCCGATTGAGCTAAATTTTTTTTTTTTATTTATAAAAGATTGGGCTACTATAAAATATTTTCTCTAAATTGGACAATTTGTTATATAATATGAAAAAATTAAAAAAAATTCTTTTTTTATGTTTTTCAATAAAAATTACACCTGATTAAAATTTGAAAGAAGTATAGTATATTCCCTGTAGCTTTCCCTTTAAAATGAGCCCTTCAGAGCAATGGATAATCGAAATTTAATGTCGCAATAAGCTGGAAAACGACGCGGTGTACCTCCGTTTCAGGCAAGCGAGTCGTGCAATCCGCGTTCACTGGCGTTTGTGTTTGATTCGACAGTGTCAGCTAATGATTCTTCTTTCCTTGTTTAAATAAATATAACAAATGCTCCTTTTAACATGCCGAGCCTTATAAAAATTAAAGTATAAAGTATATGTACGTATTATATCGTCAAGAAACATTGTAATTTAACCATCAAAAAATTTAATTTCAATTGTATTTCGATAGGAAATCTGCCTGTCAGGACACGTTCGCGACCCCCACCACTCCTTAACCCCGCTACTACTACCTCGCTTCCCCCACTCCTCGACTTCGGTCTTGGAGGCTCGAAAATTTGCTTATAAGCAAATTTCAGACGAATATTTCTCCGATTTCCTAGTTCCTTGGCCTTGAAAGTCACGTGATTTTCTATCACGTGGTTTCGCGATCGGCCACGATTGGTCGATCGCTCTCAATTTCTAGTTCCTGACGTCATCAGAAATTCACCATAGAGCCTCAGGAATACGATTCTCGACCCCCACTCTTCCCATACCCGCTCCTACTATCCCACTGTCCCTACGGTGCCAACGTCACTCTCCCCACTCCTCACCGAGCTCCTTGTACTATGAATTTATTTTTCGTATCTCGAAAAATCCGAATCGCCGGGGCCGGGGCTCGAACCCTCGATCCTTGGGTGCCTCGGATTTCGAGTCGGGGACGAAGCGCTCTCGGCTGTCCCCGCAAGCCCCACTTGTTTACTTACGATGCTCCTTTTAAACTATGCCTCGACGATCCACTATACTTCTGCTCTATTAATTTACAGCTATTTTATTTAACTGACCACTTTCATGCATTTCCTTCCACACTATTTTTTACCTCCGCGATTTTTTGTAACAGGTATTAACACTTTGCACTCTTGAATTTCTTTTACCTACTTTCTTAATTAATATACAAAATGTACATTGTATTTTGCATATATTGCAGGTCGGATTATATAATTGGAACGAAACTAATGACATTTGTATGGCAATTTTTTTTAATTTTGAATTTTAGACATTTTTCAATTTTTAAATGAATGGATGGAGCGAAACGGAGGTACACCGCGTCGTTTTCCAGCTTAATGTGACATTAATTTTCGATTATCCATTACTCTGAAGGGCTCATTTTAAAGGGGAAGCTTCTGGGAATATAATATATATTTTTTTTAATTTTAATCACGTGTAATTTTTATTGAAAAACATAAAAAAAGAATTTTTTTTAATTTTTTCATATTATATAACAAATTAACGAAGTCAGAAAAAATATTTTGTAGTAGCCCAATCCTTTATGAATAAAACAAAAAAAATGTAGCTCATTCGGACTAGTAGTTTTTGAGAAAAAACTTCATAAGTGATGTCTATTTTCACAAAAATAGGCAAAAACTGCAAATTTTGCAGGCTTGTAATTTTTAAACAAATTCGAAATCGGCAAAATGATGACTTATACCCCCACTAATTTCACATAGACTATAACATATTTTGATTAAAACAAAATCCCAGATGGTGAGGTCAAAAAGTGATCGATTCGACGTGGAATGACCCTTAAGCAGTATATATAATATAATACATTGAAATAGGTAAATCATAATCCAATACGGTATATTTCACCAGTGCATTATAATTATATCATACGCTCTTTCTCTTATTTTGAATAATATTTCTTGATCACTCATTTTTGATTATTTATTTTTTGATAACTTTTTAACGAATAACCGGTAACGATTAAATATTTTATTAACAAAAATGACTTTGACAACATATATCAAGATCAAACCGAAGGTCATCAATGTTCTACTCATTTCGGTGCAGTTTTTCTGAATTTTTTTATCGATGCTTAACTACTCTTTATTTATCGAAGTAGATCATACATTATGAAGCATCTTGTACTTTCATGTAAATATTATTACACGTACCGATATGATCGGAGTTGTCAGCTTGATAGCATCGAATTTGGGATAACGTAGTAAAATTTTGTTCAGGGAGGCATCTAGCATGCAACGTGGAATGGCATACGCACCAAAGTAGATAAAAACCCTAGAGATCAGACCGTAGTGCTTGGCTAGGATTCACAGTGGCAAATGGCATGAGGAGTATTGACGCAAGGTACCTCTCGTGTCGGACTTCTGATTAATCCTAACTTGTAGGTACGTTGGAGACACCCGTATCGAGCGGAAACAAAGTCGATTTTATAGTCAATCGTACACGGCGCCGAACCCCATTATCACCGTTACGGAACACACGCCTGCTCCATCCCCAGATTTCATGAAACGACAGGTAGGAATTTCAATGAAATCGAACAACTTTATATTGCGCAAGCAGTGAACTTTCGTTATATTGCTACCGATGGGGACACGAAAACAGACCACTTTTAGAATCAGCGGTATATTGAATTGGGCAAAGTGTTTTCGTCTCTTTTATCGCGAACGTCTGTATGAGACTCCATAGCCCAATGGTGGAGGAGCCAGAAGCCATAATTCGTTTAAATGCAATATAACGAGCGTCTACTGTATATTACGACTTTAATAAATTTAGTCATGTTACGGTATTCATTTTATCCACACTTGGATACCATACAATGTATAGGTTGTGCAGTGCACGCGAGAAGATGATTTTAGATGAAAAAATAGATTGAAAATTTTGTCGTGTGAAACTTCGTTTAATGCGAAAATTGAGCTCAAGTTTGCAAGTTATTTGTAAAACAATTCGTCTGATTTGCTAGGTAAAAAAGTAATATTTTTAATGCCTTTTGCATTCATTTAACGATTAATAGATATTATAATGTAGTAAATGTAACTATAAATGTATATTAACACAGTCAAAATGTAGTATCGTTTAGTTATTATTCGTCATAATGTTTTCGACACACTAGTACCACGGTGGACATAGTCAGATGTAGAAAAAATATTATGTATGTAAGTTTTATGATTATAAAGAAAACTAGCTAATAATAATTTTGGAAATTAATAATAATGACAGTTATTTATTTATGATAAACATTAACTGTTACATTAACAAAAGGGTTATTTAAATTGTCATCTTACCCATCATCATTGTAAACAAATTTCTTTATAAATACTTTTTTTAAATTTCCAAGTTCAATTTCCGGAAAAACGAAACCAGATACGAATTAAATTTTATTGTATATCTTTGACTCATTTTTAGCAACTAGAGTAAACTTCTCGGTTGCACCGTCAGATTGAAAATGCTCTATACATAATACATACACTGTATACATATAGTGGCGTGCAAAAGTTTCCGGCCAGTGCCATTATATGGCACGTGTAACCAGTCATTATATGTACTTACAAACATAAATAATATTCTTTTAGTATATTATTTTGTTTCCCATATCTTATAATGACAACTCATAATAATTAAAAATCATTAATCTTTTATTAAAAGAAATTGGAGTATAAAATGTCACTGGCTGGAAACTTTTGCACGCCACTGTACATTCTATGTATAATAACTTTTTATATGAATGTCATGAGAACTCAGAAAATAAATTTTAATGCAATATCAAATATAGAATAACAAGAATATTAATGACTTAAACATATTTCTTTGATAATAGCAGAATCTTTGAAGAACATAGATAATGTAAAATCGCAGTAAATTAAAAAGTACTCAAAACACCATATTATTGTGATTAAATGTATTTGTGATTTAATATGGTGTTTTTGTAGGGTTCTATCGACAGTCAGTTAGATATTATTAGCATGCACGGCAGTCGTTTAGATTCGGAAAGGAAACCAAGCCTTACAAGATCACAAACAGACTCTAACATCACTTACGCTAGCGATGAAATACCTGAAGCACCTGGATCCTCCAGTTATATTACCAAAGAAGGTGATATTGATCTACAGGTGGTTTTAAGAGTGAGTTATTAGTGCTAATATACATACATTATCATTATACATGTTTCATTATTATCATTAGTATCATGTATCATTATCGTTATGTATGTGAATGTTTTGTTCTTCTCAAAATTTCTCTGTACATTTTTGTATAATGTACAAACCTGTACTTGTGACTTTAAATGAAATGAAATACAATAAATAGTAATAACACAATTTTATATTATTACTATTTTATATTGTAATTATATTGGTGATAATATTACTTTACATTATAACTTTATTTTATAACTATTATATTATTAATATTATTACATTAGTAATAACATAATTTTATGTACTATTACTATTATTATTATGTAATTTTTCATTTATGAGGTTATAAAAGATTATTTTATTCTAGATCTTCCATTTATAAACAAAATTTCTATCATTCACGACATTTACTAAATAACTAGAACTTATAATTTAATTCTTGGAATTCATAGATAAATTAGAATTATTTGTAATTTTTTGATGAAGATATATTATGAGCAGTGAGCATTTCACATAATAATTCCCGTTGAAAGTTAATAATTTGATGAGTTTCATTACCTAATTTTAAATTTAAAACTTTGAACAACTTGTGAAATATTTTCTTTATGAGACATTTATAATGTAATGTTGATTAAGCAATTATTGAAGCTATCTCATACTAATTTGTTCTATATAATTTTCTTATTGACCTTCATGATTTTCCATTACCTTAATTGTTTATCAGGCTGTACATTCAGTCGCTTTGCGTGACAACAACTGCTGTACGTTACGAGTGTGTGAGAATATTTTGAATTTGGTGGAACTTCTGATGGAGATGGGAGTAATGAAACAGTGTCTTCGTGAAGAAATTATGGGCAGTATAGCAGGTAAATAAGTGATTTTTGTAACAAATAACAGTAAATGCCAAAACATTAACGTTATTAAAATTATGGAATCTATGCAAATTATTAAAACTATTGAAGTTGTTAAAACTGTTAATCGAAAATATTAAAAAATATTAAAGATGTGAAGAATGTTAAAAATATTAGGGATTTTAAAAAACGTAATAAATATTTAAAAATAATTAGAAACACTAAACAACGTTTATAAATTTTGAAAAAAAAATAAGAAACATATAAAGTATTTACAAATATTTAGAAGTGTCAGTATGTAGTGGAATTGTTAAAGACTATTAAAAGATATTTGAATAATATTAAAAGATATTAATAATTACTACAGACTAAATCATAGAGATATGTGCATTTGTAACGTTTCCATTTATTAAAATAGTATACATTTAATATAACAATCATGTTTCAAATATTTACGCACTTGTACCAAATTAGACCATGAAAATAATATTTACATGTATAACACATGTACTATGTACATTAACGTCGGGCAACTCAGCGCTCAAAGGGTTAATTCCCAAGTCATTGGGTGGTCCTTCGAACTTAGACGGCACAAAGTTGCAATACCCAAAGGTCTCGATCACTCAGAGTTCGAGTTCTTAACAATCATAATTGATGTTTCTCTAGAATCAACAACGGTGGTCGACAAACCAGAAGGTGGAAAGAAGAAAGATTCCGCAGAAAACGAACAGGAATATCGGCAAGATCCTCCGGAGAAGAACAAATTTTCTTCCCATAATCTGTTGATGAGCTGCGTGATCAGAGTCGTGAAGCATCTGGGTTGTCCTCACGGTTGTTCAGAAGGAATACGTGGGGCTCAGGCAGATTTTTGTCGTTCACAAGCGCAGACGATCCTCAACAAACTTCATCGTGCCAGTTCGAAGCAGTTCTCGCGTTTCCTGAGATCGATGATGCGAGAACAACCGATACCGGAGATTTTGGAGTTCTTTCACGCATTCGTTGGATTCTGCTTGGATCCAAGTTCGTTATTATCTCCACTTAGTGAGTAAATCGAGGGAAAGGAAAATGGCACGGCATATTTCTTCGCTTCAGATCTTTCATTATATTGCCTGATCATAAACGAATTAATGTTTATAGTTGACTTAATACACCGTCGATCGTATTAACATTTTAACCAAAGTATTTGCCTTCCGAATTTATTCATTTCTTTCATTGCACAGCTAACAGTTCTTCTGGCGTAACAAAGTCATTGACTCCTTTTTCTCTTTAGTTCAAAAGCATGGAAATCACTCGTGGATTCTTTTACGTAAATTAGATTTTAATTTTAGAGATAGAAGGTCGCAGTATTTAAACGTTGCTTCATTTTTGGTTCCTTTTATTAAAGATTACATAATTACTTATGTTTAAACTTTTTAGAATACTTATTAAGCAAAAATATCTCAGCCGGTGATATTAGTTAGAGTGTAAAAATTTGTTAGATCAACTTAGCAAAATAAAGAAGTAGGAATTGGACGCTGTCGATTCTTATCCTAACATGTTTGAATGAAAACTGTAGAACTTTATTATACATGTTAATGTACAGTGTAATATATACTGTATTAATTGTATTAATCGTGAGAATTATATAATTGATGATTTTATGTCAACAGGATATGCTACGTAGAGCAAGATTTTACATTTGAGATTTTGAGACGGTATTTGCCTAACTGATGATCTCATGTCAGAAGGATATGTTATGTAGAGTAGATTTCACATTCGAGATCAAGTAGTATTTACCTAACTGATGATCTGATATAAAGAGAATATACTAGGAACAGCAGGATTTTCCATATGAAACCCTAAAATAGTATTTACCTAGCTGATGATCCGATGTCAAAAGAATATGTCAGCTAATTCACGATTTCCCTTTGAAATCCTCAAGTGGTATTTATTTGATTTTCATCAAGTAGCATTTTTCTTAACTTGAAGAATAGCATATCACCACAAATTATCGAGCATAATATTTTTACGTTATTTTATTGGACAAATTGAATATTTTTCTCTAAATGTCAATATCAAACAATTGAAATTTTCTTTGTACCACTTATAACAAAGAATGTATTATTTTTTGTATAGATTCCAATTTATTAATCATTCGTATACCATCTTCGATACATTCGTCTTTGATAATTCTTTAAGTATCATTTTTGTCAAGTTCTTCTTTATTAACTCTTTAGATATTACCTTTAGTAGATTACTCTTTTTTAATCCTCCGGATACCATCTTTGACAAGTCCTTGTTTATTAATTCTTCAGATATCATCCCTAATAGAGTCCACCTTTTAATCCTTTAGGAACCATCATTCACAAATTCCTCTTTATCAATTCCTTAAATACCGTCTTCGACACATTTTTATTCACAATTACAGCAAAGTACATAAACAAAATTGCAATATCTATCTATTCATACAAAATATATACTCTATTCTCAGCTCTCTCGATGTTTGAACAATTTTCACGACAAACACGATATACCCGATCGACAATGTGTCAAGTCAAAATCGCAAAATTTATTTTCCAAAACCAGCCGCCATAAGAAAGCCAGTTAGCATTGATATTTTAATAAACGCATCGCAGCTGCTTCTTCGTCCCTGAATTTCGGTTTCAACAACGGTTTTTGTGAATATTTTTACAACAGATCAGAAACGAGGGTCCAGTAAATCACCAGACATTGGGACGCAGGGATACGCGACGAATTTCGGTGCTAATTTAATGGGAACAAATATGGCTGGCGGAGGCACAGTCGGCGGTTCAAATGTGACCGGTGCCTCGGGAAATATGACAGGAACGGCAAGTGGAACTGCTGCTGCAGCTTATGGCCTTGGCACCCATAGTGCGAGGGGAATAGAAGGCAATATTTTCAATTGCGTGTTCAAGACATTGGTTACACGATTCGTGAAGTCCCTCAAAGAATTGAAGGCCCAAGAAAATTTAACGTTGTACTGTGATCTTCGTCAATTTATGTCTTACGTTAAAGAGGTGCACGGAGGAGTATTTCGCCGTGTTGCCCTAAGTGGAATATTAGATTCTGCTGATAGACCTAATAAACGGTGCAACAGTAACGTCCAAACCACTCGCGTTATCAGGTAATTGAAATTACTAAATCACGTGCTATGTCGCTACACATACGTGAATATGTGTATCACATGTAGTACAAAAATATTTTTTTTAGAATATTGAGGCAGAAATGAAGTTTATCGGACTTTTGGATTAACTGTTAGATTATATGAACAAGTAGCAATGTAAAATATTTTTTTAGAAAAGAAGTTTATTACCATTGACTTTTGATTTTGGGAAATTAAATGTACAAATTTAAAAATTTTCAAACTTCGAAATACTTTAATACTTAAACTATCAACTTCAGAAACTTCTAAAATTATATTTTCTGAAATTGTCCTATCGTTAAAACTCTACATTTCCGAATTGTTATGAAAAGTTGTATGGGAATTGTCCCAAATTATCAAATATTCGGATTCTTAATTTTCACACTTTGAAATTCTTAAATTATCAAATTTCTTAAGTTCTTAAATTTGAGTTCTGAATTTAACAAATTTCCAACCTGTCAAACTTCAAAATACGCTTATTTCCAAACGATCAAATTAAAAAATTATCAGCTCCCAAAATTTGCAAATTTTCAGATTCCCAACTTCCACGCCTAAACATTTTAAAATAAAAAATTATCAAACTTTCAAATTCTTCTTTTGAAGTTTCCAAATTCTCAAATCTCCAAATGCACAAATTTAGATGTTTTTACATCTTTAAATCTCCATACTCTTAAATCTATCACTTTCTACAGTTTCAAATTTCTCCATTTCCAAGTTGCTAAATTTACAAATCTTCATGCCATCTCGAACTCGCAAAGTATCAAATTTTCAAATTACAAAGTTTTTAAACCCCTAAATTCCTGAAGTCTCAAGATTTCAAATCTCCATTATATCTCAATCTCTCAAATCATCTCAAATCTTTTATATATCCAAACTCCTAAGTTTGCAAATTTCCAAATGCACAAGTTTCTAAATTTCCACATTTCTAGACGTTCAACTTTCCAAAACCTTAAATCCCCAAAATTGTGAATCCCTGCTTCTTCAAATTTCCAAAATTTCCTATAACATTTCCTACCCTTGTTCTGATTTAATAAATACCCCGTTTAAGGGGTTAGATCACTCTAGAGCGCCAAAAAGTTACCTAATTTCAGGAATTTTTTCCGGACAAACTATAACAAAGATGAAAAATATGTTTACGGGTCTTTATTACCTATACATCGAAGTATTAAACTAAATTTTTATGAAGCAATTGAAAACAAAATGGCGGTTCAGGAGCTGGTTGACTGGAACGCTGCTCGGCGGGAATACCTCTGCGGCCGGAAAAGATTTTCCTCCGACTTTAAATAAAGGCACTTATAAAATTTTCCCGACTATAAATGATATTGTACCTTATTCTTAAGACCCCAAGGCACCTTTTAAGCGAAAAAAAAAATTTTCGATTTTTTGAAAATCCTAGAGTGGTCTAACCCCTTAAACCAAAAAAGGCAACACAGCTTTTATTTATACACAAAAAAGAGGAGAACAATCGACAATAACTAGGATCGAATATTTTCAGGCACATACAATCAAATTTGGAAGTGCACGCAGATATTGGTGGAGATACTTGTTATGCCGTTGACGATAGAGGAACTCGAAAGTTTCTTTTCAAAAAGCGTAGTACGTCATCCACGTGTGCAGTATGTAACCAAATAAAGATATACTATACATTCTATGTACCTAGTTCAAATTCAGCTACATTTACGGCAATATGTTCTTTCTTTATTCAGAGTCTTCTTGAAACAGAATTGAGCGAGGAGAATGCAAAAGTTAGCCAAAGTCCTCTTGGTAATTTGAGAAAGAAACACCATATACTTACACCGAGGCAAAGCGAACGGAATTTAGGAATTGACTCTTTGAATTCTGGAAAAATTCGGAAATCGACTCGTTTTCAAATCGGTGGTATAGGTACCTAACACATATAAATTTTACTAAGAAATCTAATCGCATGTATTATTTCTTTCTTGCGTTAAGAAATAGTAGAATAATGAAAAATAGAACAATTTATAACAACTCTGTCGACTAATTTCAGTAAATTGGTTTCGAAAAGAATACGGTAGAACTGATTCTACTGATAGTCACGAAAGCAGCGAGTCACCAACAGAAGGTAGTTTTGTTAGACAATCCAGTTTTCATTATGGTCACCATCGTAGTGCATCCAGATCAGGTCGGGGGTAAGTGAATTATCTTCTCAAATTATAAGCCATGTACAATTTAGTCATGTACTATTTCATAGTCCTTCCTACTATTTAAACGATACGAATTAACATTTTATGAAAATATATATAAATACTATAACATCTATAAAATCGTTTATATTATAGGTGATTAAAATAATTATTTATACAGTACCAATACAGAAAAATGTCAAAAAGAAAGACGAATGTTTAAACAAGTGCTAGCAGTATGAAAACCTCTCTTTAATAATTTACGAACACTTATGTCTTACATTATACAAAATAAATTTGATTGTTCATGAGACAAGTAACAGAATGTACACATACAAAATATTCCCTGCTTTTTTCTTTATATTTTATCAAATATGTTGAATTAAACAACTCTATCAATAAAAAAAAAACAAAAAACAATTGTGTAAATTGATAGAATAACAAAATTGTTAGAACAATTGTGCACAAAACAACAAGTAAACAAAAACAAATTATTAATGTTGCTTTTGTATAAGAGGGGGAAATTAATATAGTACATTTACTGCATTAACAATACAATACAATGATGTATTAATATTGTATTAATAATGTATCGGTAATATATTAGCAAATACAACAATGTATTAATACGAAGAGAAATTAGCTATGAGTAATATTTTACGCTACAGAAAACATGTAACATTTAATTTTATAATTTAAACTGCCAATTGTTATTCTATGAAATTAGTACATCAGTGTTGCTGTCTGAACCTAATTTTTTACTAACTACATAATATTTAATAACTTGATAACTTGATTATATAAAATATATAGTCGGTACTGATTATCGATAATTCTTACAGTAATCGACGTGTTAATTATAAATCTCGTATGTTTAGTGTCGGCCTAACTCTACAGAAAGCGAAACGCAGAATGCAAGATCAACTAATCAATATCGGTTTTGGGAAGAGTAAGAAAAAAGAAAGTCTGGAAGAAGCGCCCGGAAGTTGTAAGCAAATAATGAATTACTTGTTTCCTTTAATCATACACAATCTGTTTAATGTAATTCTTCGTATAAATTTCGGTTTATAACAATTTAACACTCTGACTACATCACACCTTAAAAAAATCGTCAATACATTTTACAATACGATATTGGATAACATTTGATTGATTACTATATTACATTTATCATATAAATAGTATTAATAAATGTATCAAATATAACACTGATGTGGTAAAAATCAACTTTCATTGTTGGTGCTCGTAGATTTTGTAAATATACACAGGTTTTTAGCTTTCATAAATAAAAAATATCGGAGACACGTTTAAATTTCCAAAATTAATAAAAGAATGTTTATTTTTCTAATCTTTTGAAGTTTGGTAAAAACTGCAAAACGGTATAATAAAACACAAAGGATATTCTATATCTACAAAATTTTGTTTATTGTAATTACCGATGTAATTAATAACTCCAAACATAATCAAATGAAATCAATTGTTTACCGTTTTAAGCAATTACTTAAATGATGAATGGTCTAAAGACTTATATCATTCATCCGGTTAAGCTCAAAACTTACGCTATTTTTCGTTCTTACTTAGAATTATTCGAGAAGCAATCGCAAAAATTATCTTTAAAAAAGGTATTTTTAAAATGTGAAAGGAGTCAATTGTTCATCAAATTATCAATAGCCGTAAATTATTAATCACATTATAGTAGTCATCCTAATGATTATAATCATGATTATGATCACTATTATTATAGTAAAAGAATTAATAAAAATACATATTTTGATAACGTCACATAAAAATGTCAGTTCTTAATGGTAATAATTATATCGAGAGCAATACTACTTTGTTAATGTCGGTAATGACAAACATTGTAAAGAACAATCCAAGAAAACTTTATGTAAATCGGGACAGTAATCGTATAAAATTTATTCGTACTATATTTTACTGCTTTAATGATAGATTTCAGCAGAAGAAATTCTATGGACTTTGGCGAGGCGTCAAGGGAATCAGAATTCGTAGTCTTAAAAGAAAGAAGACTTGTGCCTCGCAATGCAGTTTTTGATGGAATGCTAAGATTCTCGTTTTTATTGGAAACTTGTCAACCTGGTTCGGTTCCTGATCACTATTTAATGGCGGCAATCTTAGATCTTGTAATACACTTTGTTTCTAGACGACATATAATTCTAATACAATTGCCTGAATTAACATTCACACACTACAATATTTAAGTGGGTATTGCATAATTTATGGAATACTTAAGATAATTATCAAGTGTCATATATTTATTTTATTTCTTATTTAATTCTCAGATATTTCATTTATCTAAGTTTTAATTTTGTTTTTTATTTCAAATGTTATTAATTTTATTTGTTATTTCTCACATTTTTAATTAAAGTCACTCATTTTTTGACATATAAATTGTTTAATAAAAATTAACATTGTTTGTATATGTTTTCTTAAGTATCGAAATATATTTTCTAACTTCTTTCTTCTAATTTTATCTTCTAAATCGAGTATCATAAATTCAATGATTTTAAAGGGCTTCTAATCCAATAACAATAACAGATATATCAGGACCGATAGTTATCTAAATATTTTTTTAGGTAAAAATTTATAAATCCTTCTTACCTTTTTTAGTATATATAAGTATAATAATATTTTAAAGAAATGAAACTTGCATTTAATCAACTGGAATAAACTGCATAGAATAAACTAGACTAAATTTAAACTTTATCGTACAACGTATCAATCACATACTTCTTTAATGTAATTATTTAAACATCCCAGTGTCAGAATATTAATACACGCAATTGTTCCGTCGGTTTCTTACAAGTTTAACATAATTCATCATAGAAACATATACAATTTTCTATAGCCTTACGCACCTGTAGTTGCCAGAGCGTGTTTATTGTTAGAATGTGCACATTTTGTGCATCAATGTAATAAAGGACAATGGCCAACCTGGATGAAAATGAATTTTCCCATGTTCCGTCCATCAATGCCCATAAACAACCGAAATGCAACTACGGTGCTCAGCCGAGTTCATGTGTTGCAACGCACCGCTGGGAAATTGTTCTACCAATGGGCAGAGGTACTTATATATTATTGCGTAATTAATTACTCGAAGAAATATCAAAAATTTAATTTTAAGAAATTTACAATTAAATATTCGGTATGTAGGCTCTTGGAGCACGACTGGAGGAATTGTTGTTGGAAGACAAGCAAAACGTTGACCAAGTGATAACAATGGTGTCTGATGAAGGTAAACAACGAGATTTAGTCACTCAGGATGAAGAAGAAGACTTTCTTGACGAAGGTATTACAATTTTTATACAAGTCTTTATTGTACACAATTGCTGTAGCTTTTGGTTTCTTTATATTTGTTATAGGTTTCGGTGTTTATACAATTGTTCTATCTTTTGTTTTTCATACAATTTTCATTTTAGTTTGCATGCAATTGCTGTACGTTTTGTTCTGCAGTATATATAATTCATTTTCGACGATAATTGTTCATTGAAAAAATTAATATTACGAAATTATTGCTGGAGCAAGAATTAGATTTTATTCAATTTTTGTTCAGAAATAAATTCATTTAGTTTAGCCTATTTAACAATTATTTCTTTACTTACTTCGATTTTATTCATTTCCGAATAATTGTTCAACTAATTTTACTAGTGACAATTTATTAATATTATTGTGTGATTAATTAAAATATTATTTAAATAAAAATACAGTTTAAATAAAATTTGATGAGGGAAATAAAATTCTTACTTATCTTAGTATAAATATTAAAAATCCATTTTATGAAATGTTTTACGTAAAATTTGATTTACACAAGAATACCAACATTTCTGATAATAATACAAAATGTAAACGAAGTACAAGATTGAAAGTAAACAAAAATAGTATTAATAATGAAATAGTAAAACGATTCAGTTGTGATCCGGTATGATAATTTACAAATTCTTATGTCGTTGGTATAGCTAGCATAAATGGATATGGATCACAATGTCCGATGGCGCTGCGTTCTGTAGCTTGTATTCTACTCTTGGAAGTGACAGCGTTTTTAAGAGAAACCTATCAAACTTTACCAAAATTCAACAAACTTTTAACAAAAGAACGTCCACCGCCTTGGGAACGGATGTACAGTAGAGAAGCAAATCGAAGATGGAGTATGGCTCTCTCCTCGATGGGTCATTCTCAAACATCAGCACAGAGTCTTCAATCCATTGTAGGAGATCGTGAGGTAGCTCGTAAGTATACCCATAGCACATTATTGTTTATTATTACAAAACATTCTGTACAACCCATTTCCAAATGCCTTCATTTATAAAAGCAGATCTCCCACGTATGCTCCTGTAAATATAAATGTGAATGTTAATATTTCTGTAATCCTGTAATCCTGTCACGAAATAACCCCCTACTGTATATAAATTGAAACTGAACTATAAAAATAAATATACAGTGACTCACGAAAGTATTCGAACGCTTTCATACACAAACTTGAATGGCCGAAATAATGTACATTAAAGTAATTTTTTTTTACAATTAGATGTCAGTAGGAAAATGGAAGTCTTAAGATTAAGTTAGTAAAATTTAAAAAGTATTTAACAACGTAAATAGATGTTATGATACATTTATCAGAAATACAGATTGTAAGTCATTAAAGTATTCGACCGCTACATATATGTACGGGAATTGGTGTTTCGGGGTGAAAAAACACTTGGTTCAATTAAAAGAAATAATATTATACTTTATTAAAATGTCTGTTGGCGCTAGTTCGCTATTCGCTATCTCTCTCTTTCACGCTGTTCGCTATTCACTCGCTGATACTCGCTGTTCGCTCAATACTCTGATACACCTGTAAGATTAATACGTAATACGGTAAAATAAACGCGTATAGTAACGACTTGTACAATATCGCTAAATGACTATACAGGGTGTCTCGTAATAAGTGTAAGACCCGTAAAGAGGTTGTAGGGGAGGTGATTCTAAGTAACTTTTTCCTTTGCAAAAATCGGGTCTAGGCTCTCATTTTCGAGTTATTAAGGAAAAACATCGACCAATCAGAGTGCGCGAATAGCGCACGCTCAGCCGCGAGAGCGAGGCCCCGAGCATAAGGCGGATCGCGGATGCGAACAAACAAGTTAGTATCGTGCTATGTTACGTCAAAGTTAAAGCACTCATAAAATTGTCTTATCCCTTATTCAGTAAAAATGAATAACCGAACATTATTATTCCCAAATTCCCAAATTCCCAATTCACCAATTCCCCAAATCTCCAAATTCCCAAATTCCCAGTTTCCCAAATTTTCAATTCCCCAAATTCCCAGTCCCCCAAATTTTCAATTCCCCAAATTCCTAATCCCCCAAATTCCCAATTCCCCGAATTCCCATTTCCCCAAATTCCCAATTCCCCAAATTCCCATTTCCCCGAATTACCAATTCTCCAAACTTCCAATTCCCTAAATTCCCAAGTCCCCAAATTCCCAATCCCCAAATTCCCAATTCCCAACTTCCCCAAAACGCACATCAAATTGTCTTATCCCTTATTTCGTAAAAATGTATAACTGAACATTATTATGTGTGATTTAACTTTGACGTAACATAGCACGATACTAACTTGTTTGTTCGCTTCCGCAATCGGCCGTATGTTGGGGGCCTCGCTCTCGCGGCTATTCGCGCGCTCTGATTGGTCGCTGTTTTTCCTTCATAACTCGAAAACGAGAGCCTACACCCCATTTTTGCAAAGGAAAAAGTTGCTTAGAATCACCTCCCCTGCAACCCCTTCACGGGTTTTACACTTATTACGAGACACCCTGTATATTCTTCAGACGACAAAATATGGGCGATGTCGCGTTGTCAATGATTCCCCAAAGAATGCCCTTCCTCGAGACTGCAAAGGCTTTACTGCCCCTCGCCAAAAACTCAATGGCCTCAGTTGTTTACTGCCCTGACGTCACAATATCGGGTCCCGACGCCTTGGTGCTCGTCGCGCTGTGTCCGTATGCGTCCTATTTCGAGTTCGAATGCAGGTCAATTTGGAATTTCCTTACACGCCCTGTTTCACTGTTCGCTAAAGACTCTGATGTTCGCTAGTACACTGCTTGCTGAAGACTAAACTCATTCACCCCCGAAAACTATACATTCTTCCCCTCACACTCATGATGCATCCATTCCAAACATCCTAGCGATCACGTCCACCATCCTTATCGTTTTCCGTTCTCACGATCCTGCCACGCTCGGTCCTGTCATACGCTTCCAAACACTTTTCTTTCGCACCTCAGCCTCTCGAACTCAGTCGCACGCAATCACGCTGTTTACGAAATATTCTCACCCTACATATATTATTAAATTATTGAATATTAATATTTTGTTGGACCACCTTTAGAAGCAATAATGTGTCTCAATCGACGTTCCATACAGTAAATGGGTGACTTTGTAAAAAATCATAAAAGTATACTCATAAAGGTATTCGACCGCTACATATATTATTAAATTATTTAATATTAGTATTTTGTTGGACCACCTTTAGAAGCAATAATGTGTCTCAATCGACGTTCCATACAGTAAATGGGTGACTTTGTAAAAAATCATAAAAGTATACTCATAAAAGTATTCGACCGCTACATATATTATTAAATTATTTAATATTAGTATTTTGTTGGACCACCTTTAGCAGCAATAATGTGTCTCAATCGACGTTCCATACAGTAAATGAGTGATTTTGTAAAACTACACTCAACGGAGTTCCATATTTCTATAATTTTATCTTTCAACATTTGCTTTGTCAAAAAAGATTACTTTAATGCACATTATTTCGGCAATTCAAGTTTGTGTATGAAAGCGTTCGAATACTTTCGTGAGCCACTGTATATTGGATAATACGCAAACTACGTTATACAATTTTTGATCTGGATAAAAGTTAACACACATTTCAACAAAAACTTCTTGATAATTTTCATAAATGAAAGTAAGAAATCTAACATCCGTTATTTTTACGAATTCCGTAAATCTAGTATTAAGTTGTCCACAATTATATTGTTGGGAAACCGGATTCGGAATAAGGATGATTAACTCTTGTACAAGTTAATTTATTGTAACATAAACTTAATCCTAGTCTAGCTCCTAACGTAAAATATATAAACCAACTAATTGAACCAGCTTGGAAGAGTACTAGATGGAATCTGATTACGAAAATGAATGTGACTTGCGAGCAACTTACAACAGGAAGACCATTGGTTAAAAAGATGTTTGTACGAGGGTGGAGGAAAAGAACAGGGATGAGGTAAAGAAGGGAGGGAAAATGGATTTCGGGGAGTGGGAATTAGGAGTACCTGGACGGTCTAGGGCTGGTGACAGGGAAAGGGCTTAAGTTTAAGGATAAGAAAAAGGAAATGGCATGGTAAAGAGAAAAGGGTGCAAAAATACATAGTTGGGACCTCCAACAATATTATGATTCTACATAAATTACTATACCCTGTATATTTTATTAAGAATTACTGTATAATTCTTATATTATTCTTCTTAGAGTTTTATAAATTCCTATTGAAATAAAATGTATTCCAACAGCCAAAAAACATAACTTATTAAATTTCGCGCATATATCTATATCGATTCAGAATGTCATTCTGTACAATCGACGATATGCGTTAATTTTTCGTAAAATAGAAATATAATCTAGCCACCTTTCGACTTACCTTTTTCATTAAATTTAAAATGGAGATTTTGCTCTGCATGCAACGTGCATACGCTTTGCTTGATTTTATTAGGATGTCCCATAAATTTCTTTCTTTTTTAATCGAAAGGAACACATAAAATTCATTGTTTAAGGTTGATTTGTAGCGTTATACATTCGTGGACAAAATTAAATGGATAGGTATCATAAATAACAAAAGGTTAATTTAATTTAACTAATAATGCCTATAAATCTAAACTTTATTGCACATTTCACGTCCTAAATTTAAAATTTATTTAAAACATTGTAATAAAACAACAAATCTTTTTACATTTCTGCAATGTCCACTTAATTTTGTCCATGACTGTATATGTATATTCTGCTTCATCCCTCTTCTACTCCTCAAGAAACGTCATTAATTATTTTTTCTATAAGATTATTGGGAAGTGCGTTTTTGTATCATATCAAAGAAGAAAGAAACTCGTACAACACCCTAATAATCATCCCTGAGGGATTTTACAAATCGAATTTGCGTTAATTGGTACTTAACTCAATGGTTAATAGTCAGTAATAGTTATTTATTGTATGGAACGTAATAAATTTTCAGCGGAACGTAAAATTAGTTTTGTCCTGTACGAGCCAGACAACGAATCAGAAGGTAGCAGCAAGTCAACCGTAACGATTCAAGGAGAAGAATTTCAGAATATTGAAAAGGAGAAGGCCAAACGCGTGCAACCACCCCAAGCTCGACCTTTTCTTCTTCGTCGTGGAACAGCGGAAAATGCGAGTGGTTCGTTCAAAAAAAGAAGCCTGAAACTTCGACGTGGTACCAAAGAGGGCAAGGATACCGAGTGCGAGGCTTGTGAGTACATAAAAAACAAGTAACTACTAACAATAGTAACTAGACCTTAATCGCGACAATAGAATGATGGTGAACCTTTTTATGCATGCAAAACATTTACAAATAATACACGTTGTCGTATATAAATCAATGATGAAGTGAGTCGTTCGTAATTAATAATAGTGATAACCGATCAGCTATGAAGATGTTTCTCTGATGAGTTATCAGAACTTTACTGTATCCAACATACTTACAAAGAGTGGAAACTTTTAAAGTAAAATTGACGTACAATTGAGCTAGTTGGTCTTTTTGGTAAAATTTTAGTTATTCACATTAAAAAGAGTAACAAATTTGAATCATTTATAGAGTAGATGATTAATACATGCATTCTATAAAGTGATGAAGTGATATAGTCTATAAATTATTAACGTATCAGGAGAATTGTGTGTTTCATGTTTAGCACAGGTTTGCCAGGTATAACTCATAAAATGTCAGATATACAATAGAACATTTTTATAAACTTTTTCTTCCAACTTTTATGATCCCTACAAATTTTTATTTTTATTTCTATCTAATTTTCGTGTATTGTTTTATGTCTTCAACACCTGAGGAATAGCCAGGCTGTCACAAAATAGAGTGCATAGTTGCAATAACCTGCATAGTTGGCCTAGAAGATTGTTCAACTGTGTTTTGCAGTATTCCTAACACGTTCACTGCAGTATGAGAGAAATAGACCCCATATCAAATTCAGAATACTATATCGATTCTGTATGGGAAAGCTTTTTACCGAATTTCCGTACAACTTCTACTCCAATGATTATTATTCTCATACAAGTACTCTTTTGAAATAACTATTATTTTCGTGTAACTTAATAATTTCTTTTCTTCGTTATTTTCGTCGAAGGATAAAATATGAAACTAAATTTCCGAATAATAAGCTAATGTAATATAGTGAAAAAGTGTACATGCCACGATCATTTTAAACATTTTAAAACGAGTATTCGAGTATTGTATAGGTTCTATTTGCCTTCACAAAATGGCCGTCAGAAAGTCCCCACAATATAGTCACCGCAGTGAACGTGTTAACTGACAGATAAACAATCTTAATGATAATATGTTGATAATCAGATACAGTAAAACGAGCGGATTCAATCCAATCAAAAAGAAAAGTGAGTTCACTGTCAGACAGGAGTGACACTTCCGAACCGGGTTTTGGTGGTGAGATTAGCGGAGAAGAATCACCAGGAATACTAATAGACGATCAACCGCCAGAGAGTCCATGCGACAGTAACGAAACGGACGAAACTAACAAAAATTATCCGTGGATGAAGGTGTTGGTGCAATTCGCCAATTCGTTCAACTTCTACTGTTCACATCAGAACTTTTGTCATCCGTATTGCCACCGACGACAAATGAGATCCTGCAGCAGGCTAATCAAATCCGTGAGGAAGATATATGGAGAAGAGTTTGGGATTCTGAACGGTACTGGGATGTTCGACTTTGATACGGATAAAAAAGAAGCTGGTAAAAAGGATAAACGCAGTCGGAAAGTTTCCGAGCAGACAAGTACTCAAGTCTCGCCCGTGAGGAGAAAGGATAGCGTTGGAAAAAAGTATAAGTATGTTTAATATTTAGTTATATTTAACATTACTTGCTCATATTAGTTATTAACATTAGTTAATAATATTAGTTATTAACATTAGTTACTAATATTAGTTATTAACATTAGTTACTAATATTCGTTACTAACATTAGTCACATGTAACATTAATTATATTTAATACTTGTTGCTGACGTTAGTTACACTTTAAAATTATGCCAATACAGTGTTCCCTTTGAGTCCATTGTATTAAAAATTGAGAAGTTTAAAGAATTGGCAAATTTTAAAGGGTTGGAAATGTTAGAAGGTAAAAATTTGCAAAGTAAGAAATGTAGAACTTGTAAGTATACTGATTCTCGTATTTAAGGACGTAAACATTCCGAAATTTGAAGATTTGAAAATATAAAAAATAAAAAATTTCAAAATTAGTGACTTGACAGTTTGGAACTTGCAAAATTTATGATTTTATTTGGAGTTTCAGAAAACTGAGAATTTGGCAATTTGGATGTATCGAAAAGTTACAACTTTTTTTATCTAAAGATGTAGAAATTTAGAAAATACTAAATTTAAAAATGTTGTATTTAAGAAATTGTGAATTACGTATGCATTTGAGATTCTGAATATGTGGATATTTGGTAATTTAGAAATTTGAAAGTTTGAGGGTTTGGCAATTTTTGACTTTGGAAATTTGCAAATTTGAAAATTCAGAAATTTGGGAATTTAAAAATTTAAAAACTTAAATTTCTGAGGAATTCAATATTCAAAATTTTCACGAACTTTTGGATTTTGAAATCGTAATACTTTGTAACTTAAGATTTGAAAATTGTAGAAATGTGTAGTCTAAGAACTTGGAACTACGATAACTTAAAAGCGGAATTTAGAAACATACTCAAAGTAACTCAGAATTGTACTCCTGCACAAATATTTAAAGGTCATGAGGTGTACCATTTTCTACATAATTACATGTACATATAAAATATAATGGATAATATATATTTACATTATACGTATAATATTCTGACATTAAAAAACCTTTCGCCAAAAACGTCGTGTCTAGGATCGAGAAGAACATGGATGGCTCCCAATCCTGCAGGATGACCCAACGCGACTCGTCGAAAGACCTAGCGGACCAAGACTCGGAGAAAGGAAGAGAATCTTGCAAGAAATCCGGGAACGACGACATAGATCAAGAGAATCTAGCTATTCTGAAGTACTTGAAGACTCAAGTGAAGGACGTTTTTCACGCGCCGATGGCGACCTTGGTGAAAGGTGCAGTTGTGATGACGGACGAGCTATTCGTCGACGTTCTCCCTGTTGCTTGGGAACTTTTGTTAGAATCGAACCAAGAGGTTGCAGCTTCTGCAGCGTCTCTCTTCATAGTCGGGGCGGTACGAGCTCCAAATCAAGCAAGCGAACTGATGCACCAAGGACTTCAACACAGCAGCCCCAGCGTGCGAATAAACGCTATCCTGAGATTTCAAGTTCTCTGGAAGCTGAGGTACCAGGTCTGGCCACGAATGGAGGAGAACGCTCATCTGACCTTCAAAGTACCCCCGCCGGGTATAGAGTTCACGTTGCCGTCGCCTAAAATCGGCATCGAGTCGTTGCCTGTTGTGGATCCACCTTGGATGCCCCAAGTGAAGACGAAAGTCGAGGAGGTGACGATCAATCAGGAGCATCATGTAAGTCTGGGACAAATTTCGATTCTACTGTAGAAACACCTTAGTTGTAGTTGCAGTAGAATTTAGTACCACTAGGTTAGATAACCATCCCTAATAAAGTAGAATTTACTACCACTGTTACTTAGAGGTCTCTGGTGACGGCTACAAAAACTCGTAAGAAGCAACAAACGGAACTGATAAAGAAGGCTTTACAGGCACAAGACGACAAGAAACGTGAAGAAAGAGAGAACTTTTTAATCACTACTATACCGATTACCGTGCAGGCTGCGTATGAACCGAGTCCCGTTGGAGACGACCATGATGAAGGTAGGTACAATTACCTACCTTTAAACTTAATTATCCCAATGGATAATTTACACTGTATGTTGTTTGTTCTTCGGGATTCAACTTAACACTATTTCTACCACGATTTTGTGTATACCTATTTCAACCAAAAGGTGTCTTTTGACGCCTTTTGAATACAAATCATTGCCGAAACTGGTTGGGATTTAAAATTATGAGTTAAACAGATAATTTGAGGAATATATTTATTTATACACTGATGTGTATTTATTGGAGATTATTTAATTCATCAAGTTACAAAATATTAGGGTCACATAAGTTTCTTCCTTTTTGTAATATGACACAGAATAGGATAGAGAGATAGAGAAGGTTGATACAGCTGAACAATTAATGCAACGAATCAACTTTAAACTATAAATATTGTGTATGAATGTCTGTCAAAAAAGGAAAGAACTTATGGGACACTCTAATATACAATGAATGCAGTGGTGTACACTAAAATGCAACAAGGGAAATTAACGAATATTAGCTGCAATATTTGAATATTTGAAAAAATTAATAAATTAAAACTTGAAATGTTAATGTATCCAAGTCCCTAAATTAGCAAATTCGAAATCCTCAAATCCCCAAATGTGCACAAATCCCAATTAACAAAGTTCAAAAGTGCTTTAATTCTAAACTGAAGGAGTTGGAAATTTGAAATATTAAACTGTTTAAATTTTCATACCCTTAAATTCTGAAGTCCTCGAATTTTTAAATTGTCAAATCTTCAAACTTTCGAGCTATTCAAAGCCCCTGTTTCTACATTGATAAATTCTCGAATTCCTTACTTCCTAAAGTTCTAAACTAGGAAATTTATACATTCGAAAATTTTTAATTTTTTACATAGTAGATTTCTAAATTGCTGAATTTCCAAATTTTCAAATATAAAATTTCTCAAATTTCTAAATTTTCCAAGGACTCTAATTTACAGATTCTTAAATTCTCAAACTGTTGATTACTAAACAAATTAAAGGTCTGGGAATTTGAGGTGCTGAAAATTTGAAATTTTAATATCATTGAAACTTGAAATTCATAAGTATCCGAAATCTTAGATTCCTAAATTTCTAGGCTTCCGCGTCCTCAAATTATCAATTTTTCAGTTATATACATCTATAGATTTAGCCATCTGACAAGTTGAGAATATAAAGTCACATGTTTTTAAATTTCTAATGCCAAATATTTTACAATTTTCAATTCCTACACTTTTAAATCTAATCTTCCAATTTTACTGATGTGGATGGACACAAATTTAAAACTTGTTAATTTTGAAATTTGTAACAATTGTAAACTTCAACATTAGGGACTATTCAGATTTTTAAAGCTGTACAAAACATTCAAAATAGTACCAATATAATAATATCAGTACTTTCGATAAAAGTGATCCGAATATAACAAAATCAATATATTTAATAAGAACAATAGCAATTATTTTTAATTTAGGAAACGTTGGAGACGAAGACGGTGGTGAAACAATACCAAGGAATACGTCTCATCATAGCCAATCGGCGCCATCATTATTTCCTTCCTCTTTATGCTCGGCGATCGTACAGATCATCAATTTGCTTGATGATGCTGCTGTTTCAGACGATGGAAGCGCTGTTTACGAAGTTGCATATCAAGTGAGTTACATAGTAATCAGATTTTCATACGTCCATAAAGAAGAATACAGAAATCGTTAACACGATTTTCAATTCTATTAGGTGATTTGGAATTGTTTAGTGGAAGACAGTGCTTTGTTTCTTCGTTACGTTTTGGAACGTCTCACCAGAGATAAACAGGAATTGATGTTTAAAATCTTGAGGCATCTCATACGATTTGTACCGAAACTACCTCAACAAGCTGCCTTTGCTTTGTACAATTACATAATCGGTTACGTTATGTTTTATGTACGTTCCCCTCACGAAGAGGGACAAAAATTAATTGGAACTGCACTTTCTATACTGTGGATGGTAATACAGTTTATAAATAATATTGTATTTGCTCGCTGTATATTTGCATTAGAATCTTCGTTTGTTTATTAGCACTTGAATGTGTAAGTACTGATTATCGTATTTATTGTAAATTTGAATGTATGTACACTCATGGACAAATTTAAGTGGGCATTGCAGAAATGTAAAAAAAAAATTTGTTTTATTACAATGTTTTCAATTTTCAAATTTATAACGTAAAATGTTTTCGTAGACTTGAGAAAACATGTATTTAATATACAATTTATTTATTTAATGTATATAATTGTGCAATAAAATTTGATTTATGGGCATTACTAGTTAAATTATATTAACCTTTTGTTATTTATGATACCTGTCCACTTAATTTTGTCCACGACTGTATGTGTGCGAGTTAAGCTTTGTACGACATTTTGTATACGGTAACGTAATGGTGTATTATTGCGTAAGTCCCGATACGATTTTCAGTTGTAATTTATTTAGATTTTGGACAGAGAAACTTAGGATTAATTTATTCTGGAGCCTCGTCCATCTTTTCGACTAGTTTACAATATTTGCACGTGTTTATAGTGAACAATTTTGGATTTATTTATTTCGTTTCGTAAGGTAAAGTTGTATAACATTTTTACGTTCTTGTTTGCAACGTAATTTTGCGACTAACTGAATCGGCAACTTTATATTTTAATAAATATATAACACGTTTTGTTGCTCTTAGGTTGTGCATAGCGTTCATGGAATAATGTTTAAAGATTTGAAGCAGATATTACGAAAGGAACAATGCGATGCTTCGATTTTGTTAACTGCGAACGTTCCGTCGGCGAAAAAGATTGTAGTTTATGGCCCACAAGACCCGGATTCTGGAGGAATTCCTTTGCATTTTCCAGTACAAGAGGATACGCAGTTTGGTCAAATACTTCGAGAATCGTTGAGCTTCTACAATATCGAAGAAAATAAGCAGCAAGAATACTTTCTCATTGATTATAAAACACGTTAGTATCCCCATTCTTTAATTTTCTCCGATTATTTGATCGCATTATTAATTCAATCTGCCTGTTACATTTGAAAACTATTGTTTAAAAGCATCATTTCTATTATTTCTAAATATCATTTAGAAATCTTGAAGCATAGGTTTCTTTGGAGAACATTGTCCTTGAATATCAATTTTTTTAAATAATTAACTTGTATTCCATTCTTTGTTAAATTAACTTACGTGGTTATATTATTAATATTTAATTATTATTATATTATTAATATTTATATTGTTAATTATTATTATGATATGGTTATTCAATTGGACATTCCGTAAATTTTTAGTTTGAGCAAAAATCATTTAACAAATATTTTTATTGGTTCAATAATAACACTTTATTTCTACGTTTCAGATCAAATTCGTAATCCATCCTCGTACGCTCGCGATTATTATTTTTTCAAAGGCAAATCGCAATTTTCTGAAATTGTATTAGTTCATATGAAGCAAGATGAAGCGTTCAACGCTTTACAACGACAAGAATTGGTACATAAATTCGTTGAAATCGGAAAAGTTTTATTAACCTGGGCAATTTTAAAAAATGTCGATATGGTGGTGCAAAGGGTAGTATTTCTTCATGAAGAATTAATGAAATTGCCCTCGTTTCCACGACGAGCACTAGAAGCAGACTTGGATTTATATAAAGGCGGTGAAATTGGCAGGGTAAATATTCATTTTCAATTTTTATTAATAGAAATATACGTTAGCACAATACGTGGAACAATAATTTGAATTAGGAAAACTAAATACTTAAAATAACTAAAAATAGAAATAAGAATAAATAAGAGATAGAAATGAATAATAAGAAATATTAATTGATCTAAAAAATATTAATTCTTGTAAATATTAATTAATATTAATATTAGTTAGTTTGAACCCAAAAGTACAAATTTGTGATTGTATCAATTTTACGCTAATCGTAAATTCAATTGAGTTGTAGATAAATACTGTTTATTTTCTTACTTCAGCGATATAGTGTTCTATTTTTCTGTTTAATCATTTGTCCTAATGCACACTCTTTTCCTAAGGATGTCGAGATAACAAACTAGTACATAACATAATCAATAAATTACAGTAGCCATTTTATCAGTTACTGAAATAATTTTTAACATCATCTAATACAAAAATCAAACTTCCAAATTGCTTTCCTTAAAAATTGTTATATTTAATATCCAAGTGATTATATAAAATTCAGATAGAAATTATTCTCATGTTCGTTAACACATTGCTATTATATTTTATCATGTTTCAATTTCTATTTTTACCAATCTTTTAAAACGAGGTATACCGTGTTAGGGGTAGTTATCATTTTAATAATTTCCAGAACGGATACATACATTAACCCTTTGCGGTCCTTAATTTCTTTTACCTACATCTCCTTAATTAATTAACAAAATAAATGCAGAAGTGGGTTTACAATAAAATGTATTCTAATAATGCAGATTGCGTAACAAATATATTTCTGATTTGTTACAAGTGGCAAAGAAATCAAAATGTCTTCAACCAACCTATTTATCTGAATTATTTCAAGAGAAACGCCAAGTCGAGCCAGGCTCGACATAGGACCACAAAGGGTTAAAGAAACAACATTAAATTTGCAGTTTAATGAATCTTTTTCAATGTCCAGGAGCTTCTTGGCCTAGATGTGATGCACAAATTCATGTGGGTCAGATTGATCGCGAGAATGTTCGAAGCAATGGCTGGCAATTTCGCATACTCGGGAGACATTCATCTTTTCCTAAACGTTTTAAATGGCGCAGTTATCCTTCACAGCGAGGATTCTTGTATCTTGCGTTACGTAGTGGCTACGTACATAAACGCAGCACATAATTTCAAAAATATTTTCTCGACGAACGGTTATTTGTTGATTATACCGACCTTGTTGCAATTGTACTCGACCCATCAAACGAACAAATTGGTTACAACTACCGTGGAGTACGCTGTGAAACAATTTTATCTGATGAATCGAAAACCGTTCATTCTTCAGATGTTTGGGAGTGTTTCTACCATATTGGATACGGACGAAACAAGTGTTCATGGAGAGGCACATAAGGTATTTTTTGAAATTCAGTTCATTTTTTTAATCGGTGCTGACGTGCTGTACCGTATCGTTTAAAATTACATACAGTAGCGGCCAAAAGTATAAGACTAAATGGAAAAATTAATAATTGATGTACTGTTCGTAAAAACTATAAATAGTGTTCTACTTTCAGCGTTAACTAATTGGACATTTATTTATACACTTATAAGAAAAATTTCATTTTGATATTTTGCTCAGTAGCGAAGTTGCAAAAAAAGGAGCGAAGTTCGTATAGTATTTCAAATCAAATCATCGTCTTAAACTTTTGTCCGCTACTGTACCCTTTTATTCATAAATATCGTTAGATTAACTGAACTCGTTAAAATAACGTTACAATATTACTAATATATTTATTAATGTAATTATACATCAGTCATTAACTATTTTACAATTAAATGATTTGGTAATTATCCAATCACTAATTATTATTTAATGATATGATTTATTATACTAATTTTGAAATATTTTAAACTGTTTTTGAGATCATCTTCACATTTTTTTAACATTTGAAAATGTACATATGTATGTGCTAATATATGTAAAGTTACAAGGTTATGGAACTGTTTTCAATATAATATTATAGTCTTATACAACTTCATAATCTCATAGCAATAATAATGGGACACTTATAGAATCATATAATAATTATATTAGACACAATTATACATTTATATTGCACAATTATGTGCAATAATTTTTAATAAATAATTGTTCACTACATATCTAGTATTATGCACGTGACGTTTGAACACAGTGAAACAGACAATATTGGCAATTAATAATAAAAATATGATTATTTTAAAGAAGTTGATCAAACTTTTTAACCAAAGAGTTTTGCAGTTGCTATTTACTAATGGCATATATTCTAACGTCCGCAAAGGGTTAAAATTGATTAATTACAAAATTGATTGATTACGAATGATTAAAATAAACAAGAAAATTACGAAGTACGATTAAGAATTGTTTTACAATTGCTTACAGGTTCCCTCGACTTGTTTATTCAATTTATTGTTGAGCCTCGAAACGCCATCGCCGGATCCCTTAAACATAGACGAGTTGGTGAAGGAAGAAAAGCCTCTAAAAGCCATTGATTTTTGTTATCACGATGAGAACGAAATGGTCACGGTATTAGATTGCATATCTCTTTGCGTGATGGTGATAGCTTATGCGCCAGATTCAGTTAGGGGGCAACAAATGCTGGTAAATTAACTCTAATGAATTTTAAATACATACGTAGCGTATTTGAATAATAGCAAATTACCGTGAACATTTTTATCAATTAATTGCAGATTACGCTGGAGGCAATATTACCGTGTTATGTTCAGCAAATTCAATCTCCAACTTACAACAAGGAAGGGAAAACTGAGAAGGAGATAATACATCAATTGGCCGTTGCCGTTAAAACGTTGGTTAATAATTCTGAAGCACTCACTAAGTAAGTTTCATTATTTCTGTTCGTATCTGTTCATTGTTTTATTTATGTTGCCGATATTTAACATAAAAGTGTAAAAATTGTCGTTGTCAAACTTTTATGAATTTTCTTCTATGCGTATTCATATAATACAAGGCGCATTTATGTATATTATGTAAATATTTTACAAAAATACAATTTTTTTAATCGTTTTTCTTTGTTTCAATTCTATAAACAATATGTAGAAATTTAGTAAATTCCAGTTCTATAAATTCTATAAAAGTATAATGTTTTTTTGCAAAATATGTATGAGACATAATCGTATTTGATTAGTAAAAAAATTTACTTATGAAATCAGGATGAAGACGAAGAAAATATCAAATATTCATATAAATATACCCATTTGTAAAGTACTATCAATCAACAAAGTACCAACACGTTTATTAAAAATATATCATCAATATAAATTTCTCAAATTGAAAAATAAATTGATCACTTAACTTAAATATTAACGATATTATAATATTGATTGTATAAAATATTAACCAGTTAACTGCGGCGCTCCATTTTATGAGTATACTCGTCAATCAAAGAATAAGTGTCGGTGTTGAAATATTAGGCCAAAAAGATGAGTCTATTTTATAAAATAGACAATTTTATTACTAATATTAAGATATTTGGTGAACCACTTAGCTATGATTTAGGAGTATACTCGTCGTGACAAAAAATGCTGCCACATCTCCATGACGGATATAGTCGTCAAACACACTTAACTGGTTAAATATGAAACATTAAATAATACAAAATGACGTCAAAAATACCATTTAGAAAAAATTACTTCAATAATCGTATAAATTGCAATTAGCGATTATAAGCTAATTATTTATCTGTACGTTATTCTTTTTTCAGGTACTATAATGGACCACAGAAATCAAGTCCCGAACACAAAGGTTCCAGCCAAAGAAATTATGGCAAAGGACCATACTCGCCCGGTATCGATTTCGATGATGAACCACATACCAAATATTTGGAGCACACAAAGGTTCGCAACATTTACGATCGAGATAACGAAGCTAGCGAAAGCTGTCACAAGAATGAATTTCGTCGACCACGAGATACATTGTTGAATATGGTAGGAGATTTTGTTGTCCGATGTTCCACTCGTTTAACGGAATTGAACAAAAAATCCCAGGATGGAAAGACGATTGAATTGCTGGACTCAAAGTGCCATATAGTAAGTATCTTTCCATATGTACATGTATATGTATACACATATTTCCTTAACAACTGTTGATTTCATATACAATATGTATATTTACATACGAGAAGTATTGGTTCTATAGGGGTTTTCTTTTTATTACAAAAATACTGTAATATAAACACAAATTGTGACGTCCACATATTTTTAAATCCCTGTGTTCTTAGATCCGTATGTCTCTAAACTCCTACATCCCTATGCTCCCATGTTATATTCTACAATGGGTGAAATGCTGGATGTCTGTATTCTTAGATCATTATAACCCAAGATCCCTAGATCTCAAAATTCTAGTCCCTAGACCTTCAATCTCCATATTCCCAGATTCTTGTATCGTCGTATCTCTATATTCTACAAACACTATATGTATCTCCAAATATTCATATTCTCAGATCCTTACATGTTGAGATCTCTACAACTCTACATCCTTACCTTCCCAGTTCTGTGTATCCCCAGATATTTACCGGCTCATGTCTCTAAGTATACAAATCCTTACATCCCTAGAACTTCATATTTCAAAATTTTTATACATATGTGCAGATCTCTAGGGATCCAAACCTTCATATATCCAGCTCTCTGTTTCCCAAGTCCTCTACGTTCCCAAACCTCCAGACCACTAGATCCTTGCATTCTCTAATTCCTACATCTTCAAATTCTTGCATATCCAGATCTGCATGCCTGTAGTTCACTATGTTCCTAGATCTTTATATTCCCAAACTTCTATATTTTCAGATTTCTATGTTTACAAATATCTATATACCTACATCTCTATTCCCCTGGATTCCCTAGATCCACACAGTCCTAGATTCTTATATCCCTAACCGTTTATATCTCCATATCTTTACATTCCTAAATCTCCATATCCCCAGATCTCTATATTTCCAAATTCTTATACGTCCAAATCACTATCTCCCTAAACTTCTATGTCCTCACATTTCTACATCCCTAGACCGTTCAACCTTGCTATCCCCATATCTCTAATACAAACAATTAGTACTCGTTGACTTGAATTATGAAGTTTCCAGTTACAAGATACAAGATTAGAATTTCATTATTTTCGACAGTACTCAGTATCAAAAATGGAACAAATTTTCCCATCACGAATGTGTTAATAAAAAAGCAAAAATATTGTTATTATGACTTCAAGCGAATTAATCATCAAATTGTAGTTGCTGTAACAGGAAGTAAAAAGTACAAATAAAAAGATTTTACGAGAATTTAATTAGACAATTTTGCAAGAATTTGCGTTTAAAAGTTTTCTGCAACGAATTGTTTTTATTCAACATTTTAACAGCGATTAGCGGACATAGCGCACAGTCTTTTGAAAATATCACCATACGATGCAACCACAATGGGTTGTCGTGGTTTGAGACGATACATGAATGATATATTACCGTCGACCGATTGGTCCAGCGACGATATGAGACCGGCTTTAACAAATATTTTGAGGAGGCTCGACAAAACGTTTAGCAAAATTCATAAGAAGGCATCGATCAGGAGAAACACTGATTGGACCGCCGCTAATGATCTTTTAAAAGGAGTTTACGAAACGTTGGCCCGATGCCCCTATATTGCACATTTTCAGTATTTGAAAGCACTACTGACTACTTGTCAGGTAATTCAATTTCTTTACATTTGAAAGTTACAATATGCTTTTACACTGTTAAATTACTTAGCTAATTAATTCGAAAGTTAATTAAATGTAAACCGAGATTTTGTTGGCATTTAATCACTTTGTAATTAATTTAAACAACATATTTATTTTAAAGGTATATGTAAGCAAATTGTCTATACAATTTCCTTAATTTTTTATATAATTGTGTTTAATATCTGTGCATTTTTTAAAGGTAATTAACGGTTTTCATATATCATCATTCATTAAACTCATTCAATTAGTTTTCTTGTTATTTGCAAAACAAAAATAGTAATATATTTGAGTTAATAATCTACTTAAGTTATATTATTATTTCATTATGATATTAAATGAGCGTATTATGTCAAATGATTATTTCTTATCTTACATAAAATGAAAATTATAAAAGTAAAGTTGAAATTCAAAATATCAAAAATAAAACGTAAAGTCATTTATTTACGATATTAAATGAACAACAATATAATGCTAAATAAACAACAGAATAATATTAAAAAAATAACACAGTTACAAGTTGTAAAAGCGCGCTTTAAATACACGTAGATTAAAGAACAAATAACACTGTTGCAACCGTAATTACGCGTTTAGCTTTTTGTTAATTCATGGCTTTCATTTATCTATAGTCATTAATTATTGGAGATACCCCACCGGAAGATGTGACATCAGCTTCCTCGGCGGCTTTAATGAGCAAAATACCTCCACAACATTTTTGCTCGACGGTTCTTCGCTTGATAGCTCTTTATGTTATATCACTTGGCGAAGGATATTTGCACGCCATGTTTACAACTCAAACTCGAATTGAGAATATGCTACTTAATTTACTGATACCGTTATTTCTACGTGTAGGAACTGGACGAAAAGGTAAAACGAAAACTAATTCTAGCGATAATAGTAATAATTAACTATATGCTATTATAATAATAATAGTAGTAATTACATCATTTAACAATTATGTAATTTAACAATTATGTAATTTACCGTTATTAGAAGGTGCATGAATGTTCGTTGTCGGTGTATAAATAGTGATATGAGGTATTTTAAGCAAATTTTTAACACACACAGTTTTAGTTTATTAATCTCTATCAAGTTGCATAAAACATGATACGAGACACATCATGTCTGTGAATTAAGATATACATTCGTGGACAAAATTAAGTGGACAGGTATCATAGATAACAAAAGATTAATTTAATTTAACTAACAATGCCTATAAATCAAAACTTTATTGCACAATTATATACATTAAATAAATGTTTTTTCAAGTCTACAAAAGCATTTCACGTTCTACATTTTAAATTTATTTAAAACATTGTAACAAAACAAAAAATTTTTACATTTCTGCAATGTCCACTTAATTTTGTCCATGACTGTAGATGGATTTATCTATTTATTGAAGTGTATATACATTTATCGAGTATTTAAGGTGTAGATATCTTTATTTACTTGTTAAAATATATATATATTTAAGTATAATTTGTGTAAAAAAAGTCGGTAAGATAATAATCACATCGTCATTGTATATATACATATCATGTTCCTTTAATCAGCATGAAAAAACTGTTTCTATTATTAAAACGAGAAGAAATATTGTAAATGATTCATACAAAAAACAACTTCATAATATGCAACATAACATATTACATATTGTATGTATATCAGTTACTGAATAAAGTTACATGTTATAATATTATTATATCAAACAATTAACAAATATTGTAGATTACTATGTAAAATGGATGTTGCAAATTATTATATAAAATAATAATAACTTTGGTCACTCCTAGTACTAGCTAAATTGAAACGTAACAATTTGAATCAACTACACTAGAAACAATTTTAATTGTCTTGCTTTTACAATGAAGAAAGATTTGAAAGTAAAACGAAATTTACATGCACTTTATACAATTATATATATATCAGATTTATAACAGAATTCAACAATCGATTGAAAAGAAAAATGATCATTTTATGGTTCCAATAGGAAAATTTACTTAACAATAATTGCAAATATTATTATTTTAAAATATACGTCGGTAAGGAAGTGTTTAGAAATCAATGCCGAATGAATCGAACATCTCACAAAAATTAATTAGATACAATAATTTGTATTCTATTAAATTGATTACTTGCTTTAGATGTACCCAAGCTGAGGCAGTCAGACATAAATTTTGCTCTGACGGCGGTGTTAAATACTCTGTGGCCACCAACGACTAAAACAATACCAATTACTACACAAAATCTGAAAACTACAACGGATGTCAGAGCGGGTAGCTTAACATTTGTGGCGAGGGATTCAAAGACTTCGACCAAAATGTCGTTGACATTGTATCAAGTTGCCTTCTTAGGTGAGTAATATGATAAGTTAATATGCGAGTAGTAACTAACTGAAAAATCCAGTGGCAGTAATAATATTTCGATCACAATTTACATCAGAACAACAATCTTTTTCTGTTTTATAATTATTTATAATCCATATCTTTGCAGACATAAACTATATTTAGTTTTATACCAATATGAAATACCTAGTTAAGTTTATCCTTTATATATTCATTTTTCTTCCGTTTCTGTCATATTATTTTCGTTTTTTTTTTTTAATAATAATAAAATTCGTGTAGTAGTACATTTAATAATAATAAAACACATGTTGGAGTACCTACAAGACCTAATTAAAATTTTAGTATTACAGTTATGTTAAGATTTTAATCTCAAACTTCGATATTAAATTTTATGAGGTACATTGGATTAGTGTTAAATAAATAACAAAATTATAGTTAATCATTTTATTGCTTTTAGCGTCTTCTATTCAGTTAAATGATGTATAAACATTTATTCGTTCGAATTAATTTGAAAGTGACTGCAATTATCTATAACATTAGAATTGGCAAATTATTAGAGAATGCAATTAATATTAAATTCGTTACATTAGAGAATACAAGTGAAATTAAATTCCCGTTATATTTTAATATGTTTACAATTATTAATTCACTTACAATTAATTTGTAAACAATCATAATTGCGATTTGTATAGAAGTTATGCTAAATTGTAACATTCTAAATGTATAATTTGACTTGTTATAGCACTGAAAATAATGACGATATGTTTCGAAACGGAACTGAAGACCGAGTGGACAAAAATCTTGCGCACAATGCGTTTGTTAAATAAACGAAACGAAGCTTCCACATATTTGTGGAACTTTATTGAATTCGTGGTGACCCATCGTACAGCTTTGTACATTCAAATGCTTCCGTTCATCGTTCACAAGATTGGCCAAGCACCGATTTCGGAACACGAGAGAAATATGCAGAGCATTATACGTTCAAAAATCAACGGCGATACCAAAACCGTGCCAAAATCTCGCGGTACTCTGCTGACTGACCTCATACACGAATTGAAAGACCTGAAAGAAGAAATAGAAGACCGGAAATTTGGTAAATGAAATTGAATTAAAGCAGTAGCGCAAAAATTAAGAAAGTTTCATTTCAAAGTTAAATGGTTCGCTTGATACATTCTCTTTTTAGATTAAAAAATTTCGTTTTACAATTAAAAAGTTCTCTTTACAAGTTATCTTCTTAAATTCTCTATTCAGATTAATACATCTTCTTTGTAAATTCTCCTTTTAAGTCGTAAAATTTACTTTACAAATTTCTTTTCAAAATATTTCTGCTTTAGGTTCAAAATTTTCTTTTCAAATTAAAAAATCTCCTTTATAAATTGTGTTATAAAATTTTCTTTTTGCATTTAAATACTTACTTCTTCAACTAACAAATTTCCTTTTGCCAATTTTATTCTTAGAACGTTTCTTTTCGAATATTTAATGCAACTGAAAATTACAATGAATTCCGTGAAAAAGCTATCAATATAAATTCAGTAATATAATTATGAAAACATTTATGTCATTATTCTTAACACTAAATATACGGAAACCGTCAAAATGACGAATTTTAGATTTTTTATTTTAAATTACAAAAATTGGTAAGAAACAAAATACAAGTTATACTTCGTCGAAATAAAGAATTATTGCATGAGTTAGCTTAGGTATTGTCCATTATTTATTTATTTTAATACGTTAGTTTCAATTTAAATATGAATGGTCATTGTCCGTAAATCTCGTGTTAAATCTGTGTAGTGTACACAATTTGTACTAAACCATACTTACAATGACCTTGAGCTCCACATATTCAACATCACTCTTCGTATGATTTTCATAAACCTTTAGTCGCCACTCATTGTTTATTACAAAATCGCGAAAAGTTTAATTCATGGTAAATTGGTTATATCATATTGAAATACCCACCTTGAATGACAGTGACTTTCACATATGTTATCAAGGTTATTACCTTCTTCAGTGATCTTCAATAAATTTTAACCATAATGTAATACATGTTGAGTAGTTACGAAACATTAAATATAAATATGATATAGTGTCCATGTTATAACGGAACACACATTATTTATATTGAGTGATTGTACTGTTTAAGAAGTAGTTTACAGCATAGTAACAATCTTGCAGGTAATTCAAACATAACTCTAATCTAGCTGTAATGGAGACTCGGCCCAACGTGACACTAGCTCAATCTAATCTTATATAATTGAAATATTTGCTAATAATAAAATACTAATAACGAAATATTTTCATTACTATTATATTTTCATTAATAATAGAATTTGGTAGTAAAGATTACTACAGTATAGACACTATACCATAGGTTATCTTTGATTAACGATTATATGTAGTATGATATATTCAAACGTGGTGTAATTCAATATGGTACATTTGACTAGTACATTTTCGCTACATCATAAATGTGTATCCCTAATATGGACAATTTTATTATACTGTACAGCATCCCTAAGTATTTAATTACAATGTAGAGTAATTCGTAATGTGGAATATTTCATCATCGTTATATGTCACTAATTTGTTTTCGTCCGCATTTGTTTAGCAAATAATAATTAAGTATTCAAATCTTCTGAAGACCACTAAAGACAACATATATCAAAATTAAGGACAAATTAATTGTTGCGTCTCTTAAACAGCATATTTTCCGTCGTTTTCGTGCTGTAGGAAAGATGTAACAGGAAAAGAAGAGAAATAATATAATTGTGCAATTGTTTGCATGTTTTAATCCAGACGAAGCCCAACCGGAGCCAAAGAGGAGTGTCGCGGACATGCACTCTATACCTGAAGGAGCGCCTCGCACGCAAAGATTATCATTAATCGATCGTTTGACCGGAGATCTCGGATCCAGGGGTCATATGAATCACCAATCGAATTCGAGTAGTACAGTAAAAACAACACAACCCAGTCAAGTATCGACACCGCCAAACGGTATACAAACAGCACGCGGTACGATTTTAATCACACTCTTGTCTCTTAATTATGTGAAAGTAAGACATCGGTGAAAAATTAGTATAGTTCGATAAGGTGACCAAAAGTGCTCTTGAGCTTCGTTAAAATTATGTCTATAAGCTTACCTAAAGAAAACATACTACCAAGTTCCAACACTCCATGTTAATTAAAGCAGTAGTGTCTGAGAAAAATTATTAAATTTTTCTTAACTTAAAGACACATCAAATTTATTTCCAAAATTTAATATATTGTAGAATCTATAGAATGTATTTGGGGAAGATTACATCATTTTCTTTATTCGATGATATATAAAATTATATTATTAAAGTAAATCGAATTTACATCAATAGTTATGCAGGTATAACGATAATAATAGTTAAGCAGGTGCATCTCATTAAGCCATGATTTTCTTTCACTATTTTTATAAAATTAATTCATGAGGCAAATTCTAAGACTACTTCTTTTTATATATATATTGTTTCCCAGACAAATAGATTATTTATGAGGAAAGATTGATCGTTGTATGTTTCTTTCATACTTGTTTGTGGGTACACAATACAGGGTGTCTCGTAATAAGTGTAAGACCCGTAAAGGGGTTGTAGGGGAGGTGACTGTAAGTAACTTTTTCCTTTGTAAAAATCGAGTCTAGGCTCTCGTTTTCGAGTTATTAAGGAAAAACACCGACTAATCAGAGCGCGCGAATAGCATTCGCTTAGCCTTAAGAGCAAAGCCTCGAACGTACGGCCCATCGCGGACGCGAACAAACAAGTTAGTATCGTGCTATGTTACGTCGAAGTTAAATCGCACATGAAATTGTCTTATCCCTTATTTAGTAAAAATTAATAACTGAACATTGTTATTCCCAAATTCTCAATTCCGCAAATTCCCAATTCCCCGAATTACCAATTCCCCAAATTCCCAATTCCCCGAATTACCAAAACCCCAAACTCCCAATTCCCCAAATTCCCGTTTTACCAATTTCCCAAATTCCCAATGCCCCAACTTCCCCAAATCGCACATAAAATTGTCTTATCCCTTATTCAGTAAAAATGAATAACTAAACATTATTACGCGTGATTAAATTGGTAATTTGGGGGATTGGGAATTTGGGGAATTGGGAGTTTGGGGTTTTGGTAATTCGGGGAATTGGGAATTTGGGGAATTGGGAGCTTGGGGAATTAGTAATTCGGGGAAATGAGAATTTGGGGGGGTTGGGAATTGGGAATGTGGGGAATTGGGAATTTGGGGGATTGGGAATTTGAGGAATTGGGAATTTGGAGAATTGGTACTTCGGAGAATTGGGAATGTGGGGAATTGAGAATTTGAGAGACTGGGAATTTGGGGGACTGGGAATTGGGAATATGGGAATAATAATATTCAGTTATTAATTTTTACTGAATAAGGGATAAGACAATTTTATGTGTGATTTACCTTTGACGTAACATAGCACGATACTAACTTGTTTGTTCGCGTCCGCGATCGGCCTTTATGTTCGGGGCTTCGCTCTCGCGGCTGAGCGTACGCTATTCGCGCGCTCTGATTGGTCGATGTTCTTCCTTAATAACTCGAAGTCGAGAGCCTAAACCCAATTCTTGCAAAGGAAAAAGTTACTTAGAATCACCTACCCTACAACCTCTGTACGGGTCTTACACTTATTACGAGACACCCTGTATAATCTCGATAATAAAAAGGGATCATGAATTAGCTGGGGTATATCGTCATCTCGTCATTAAGAACCCACAACAGTAGCTGTCGTTTGCTTTTCCGAAATAATTAAATTTGCAGCATCGGTCACCGATGACCACCGTAACAGTCGGCTCGATAATACCATAATGGCCGATGTTTCAGGGTCAAGCACCAGCGGAGGATCCTCGACTCTTCGCGAAGCCAGCGAGGTCGGCATTGGCGAACAACAAACAGAACAACAAGTAGCACCAGGTATTCCATTTCCTTCGACTTTCTTTTGCAAAACGGTTCCGGAGTTAAGACATTAACAGTGCGACTGCAAGCCTCTCATAAATGTTTCGTTGTTCCTCTAAGCCAAGCGATTACAAAGCGTTTACCACAGTTGGATCGAGCCATTGTCTATAGGGCGCTGCGACGGAATTCGATAAACTCGTTCGAAGTAATACGCTTTTTAAATGTGTTTTATTTTCGTTTACGTTTCGCGAGCGACGACGAAATCATTACGATTTATCCCGCAACGAGGCTTGCGACAACAAAGACTTAAGTTCGTTTCAGACGCAATCGAAGCTTTTTGATAGCATTGCGGCTGCGTTTTCATCGCTTCGATTTTATTTGGTCATTTCTCATCGTTCGAGCCTCTTTGTTTAGTCGTATATTGACACATTGATCATTGCGTTGCTTCCATTGCTAGCTAGGGGACCGAGGTAAGCGGATTCTAACAGTAAATTCTGTCATATAATCTATGATTAACGTTTTGCTGGTGTGTTCCCTTATCACGCTTATTCTTCTCTCGTAATTTTATCTTTTCTCGCTCACCTACTTTCTTTTTTTTCTATATGTTCCTCTCGATTACACTTGTTGCTGCTATTTTCTCATTACCTCCGTGAACAGAGATTCGATGTTAACGTATATACAGAGTGCACACAACTGCAACCTTTTGAATGTTGTTAGAGTAAAATTTTAGTGGAAAATAGTGTATGATCCAAAAGTATCGTGTTCTCAGATGTATATTTGTTTACGAGAATAAGAATTCTTTTATATTGTCTCTGAAAATGAAAATGTACAATACCTCAATGTATGTTTTGCTATATTTAATCTTATTATATACAAATTTTATTTTATTTCCTTTCTTTGAAAGTAAATGTGACGATTTAAAGTGCACCATGAGTATGAGTAGATGATTCATCTATAATTTACAGTCTGTACAACTTCTGATGAGCAAATTCCTGGTATAAAATTTGAACCATGAAATACTAAATAATAATATTTTTATTTTGATCTGACTTGCAGCTACATAAAGTGTTATTACTTTACAAATGAAATTAAATTTCTTTTAAAAAAAAAATACATTGTCAATTTGTTATTTTACAATTAAATGATAAAACACCTTATCAATCTATGTGATAAATCTCTGCAGCATTTTATTTAATATACCAGTACTCAAAGTTTTTTGCAAAATCTTTTTTATTGGAAATAATATATTTAATATAATTAAAATTTCGAAGTAATATTAATTAATATGTAATTAAGTAATTCAATGTAATTGAAATATTTGCATATAATTAAACATTCTAATATTAATTGTATCATTCTTTCCAAATTTTTTTTAATTATGTAACGGATTTTCAAATTATTTAACTTGAGTAAATATTTAATTATACTAAATAAAATATTCTAATAACTTTAAAATAATTATATTGAATACATAAACAATATATTAGAGTTACATTAAAATATAATTCGGGAGAAATAATTTAAATATACTATTCATCCATATATTTGTTGTTAGGAAAGAATTTCAATCTGAAATAATATTTTTATCAGTCAGAAATAAATTGTTAAAAATAAATTACTAATAGATAAGAGATAAAGTTTGTTTGAATTGTGTGAATCACTCTGCACAAAGGAAAGCAGAATACAACCTTTTTTTATTTGTTCAAATGCTTATCTTGTTTTTAATTTAAGTAAAACATTAATTAAGCGGATCAGAAGAATCTGATTTTCACGGTGTGTTTTTCTTACAATTAGATTATACTATTATTACTGTAATTTCCCGTCACGTTTGTATACGATCTTAATCAATTTACATAGCAGTATTTAGACAATGGTAATGTCCAACAGTTGGTACCCTATCGTCGTTGCTTACAAATAGTTATACTTTTCTGAAACGTAGTTGCTTCGACTCTTCTCCGCTTTTTCTTTCTCGCCTGAGTATTACGGCTATTTCCACGATCGGAAATCGATTCTTTTCATACAGGCTAACATCGTAATTTTTCTTTATCATCTAGTATGCGTGTGGGTGTACGTGTGCTTCCTAAATACTCTATACAATTCTCATATTACTATTTTTATCGATGTTTCGTATTTTTCCTTTAACTTTCAGACTTCTTCGCAAAACTTCCATAATCGAAGCAACCCCGTCAGTAATTCTAAACAAACGAAATGTAGCTGCACAATATATTTGTCATTGAGTCATCGATGCAAGAAGTATTAACAAATATGTTTAACAAATGCAAGCCGGGACAAAGATTTGAAGATTCGAAAGATTTTCGAATATATTTTGATAAAAGGAAAATTATTTGATATTTTCAAATATTTTCAACTTAATTTTGTATTTGAAAATTATTTGAATGCCGTTCAACATTAATTGAAAATTATTAACTATTTCACTGTCATTTCAGATGTTTCATCTATTCAGATACTTTGCATATCTATTTTGATATAACATAATCTTTACAGTGAAAAAAAATTTACTTCACATCGGTTAACATTCGGATTGTTCTAATTTTTAATAGATATTCTATGTCTATCATCAATTGATCTATAACTGATAGAAATTTCAATTAGAAAATACCGACACTAACAATATTATCGCCGTCTGGATTCTTTTCGTTTCTTTCGTTCTTCTGTTCATTCTAGACGTTGAATGTGGCATGTTTCAGATAGATCTCAACCATCTTCTACTAACGATGAACGTAACCATGTAAAGCCTCATCCTATATTAACTCATCAAAAGGCGCCAAAACTGCGCTTTCTCTCTTCTGTAGAGTTTAGGCACTCTTCAGGTAAATTTCGAGCCACTGTTCTAAATAAATACGTTAGTTGCAACCTATCACGGTATTTTATTATTACGATCCGCGAAAGTAGTATTAATAATGCAACAGAATCTTGTACATACTGTATAAAATATGTAATCCGTGCACAGAAAAAAGAAATTTATCAATGAATTGTAAAACTGATCTTTCGAAGAAAGATCAAAGTATTGTTATAAACTCGCTTCTTATAAATATGTTGAGAAATATTAGCATTTGACATAATTAGCATTTTAAGGTAAAAGATTGTTACTGTAAACGTTATTCATTTTCGAATTGATACATTTCAAAACCAATTGTATTTTTGAGTATAATTTGTCAAAATAGTTATGTTATTAATATCTGTGAGGTTGTAATAAAACTAGGAATTAGTTTTAAAATTCGTTGGTAAATTTGTATACTTTGTTGGTAAAATTGTATTTCTTCAAATTTCTATCTAGCAAATTTTGATAACTGATCACAAATATATTTTATATGGTTTGTGTATTAAATGATGAACATACTTGAAACTATTTCTACTAAAGTTCTAATAGAAGAAATACTGTTGTAAAAAGTTTTCAACTTTCTAGAGTATTCAAATAAGAGGTACATTTACATTTAAAATTATCTGTATGAACAGTATAACTTGCTAGTTTATAGTTACAAATAATGTAATTAGTGAAAATAATACTAAATTACATTTTAATTTTTAAATACGGATAACAGATTACATCACTAATTACATATATAATTCAATTTATTTCAATGTTTATCTTATAAATTAAAGTTGCCTTGCGCTAATAAAATATTCGCCTATGTTCTCCACAATTGTATAAAATTTGTACTATAAAAAAATTACTGACACTACTCTTTTAGTGCACTGATAATAATTTGAAAATCTTAACTTTATGCGTGTATATAATTGTTATGATATTAAACAGCGATGGGTGACTATGTTTGCGAGCAGACGAATGGGCAGACAATATCTATGTTGGAAAATAGGAAAATTTTTAAATTTGAAAGTTGGAAAATTGGAAAATTGGAAAATTGGAAAATTGGAAAGTTGGAAAGTTGGAAATTTGGAAAGTTGGAAAGTTGGAAAGTTGGAAAATTGGAAAATTAAAAACATTTCTATATTGTTAAAGTTTTGATATCCTAAATTTCTTAATGTTTAAATTCTCATATTTCTAGATTTTTAAAATCCTATATTTCAAGTTCCCTAGATTCCTAGGTCCCTAGAATCCTCGATCGTTAAATCCTTATGTTTAAAATTTTACCATTTGAAAATTAAAAAATTTTTGAATTCCAAAATTGGAAAATTTTGAACACCAGTTGTCCTCCATCTATTTAATAAGGTCACTCACATAACTGCCCGTGAGCTCATCGACGGTCTCTCAATCAGACCATCGTTGTACTACAACATATCAATAATACCAAGCTTGAAAATAAAATGTACATACACTTTTTAACAGATATTACGTAACATTGCACATAATTTCATGACATATTTATAATCATTTCGCAAATTAAATCGTAAATAGTGTAAAGTAATTATAATTGTAAATAGTGAAAGAAATTATAACTGCACTCAATTTAAGACAATCAATTCATTCATTTTTCATCTTGGCACACAACACAGTGTAAAAGTAATCGAATAACAGTATAACGTTAGATTTGTATGTTCCATTTCATGTTTCTCATTGTAGACACACGTTAATATGAATCAATAGCATGTGTAATGTATAATAACATTTTACTATCATTATCATTATCGTGTATCGTATTTCATTCCATTTTCACTTGTATTTCAGATATATCAATTGCGTAATTTTTTAATCTGCTGATAGTATATGTCCCACATCTTTCATAGCGATTACTTTAACTGCATTCTTTGTTTATAGCGATGACTCAATTTTCATACAAAGTTAATTTTTATAAACATATTGATACAAATATTTTTCGTTTTGAAAAGACTGATGTTTTTCAAATACAAATTCTAAAAACCAGAAAGATTTATGCAAAAGTTTATGAGCGAAGCTACCTTTTTATTCGTTTCTCTTATTATTATTGACAATGGTTTGAATGATTTAAAGTAGCCGCTATTAAAGGAACACCACGAATACTTTCGGAAACATTTGTTATATTCCCTTCTTCTCTCTTCTTCTTGATATTGTATTTACTGTATAATTCTTGAATGCTCGCTCTTCTACAGTCCTTCCAAGCTTATCTCTTCGAATTAATAATTATTTTATCGATACATAAGTATACTCGAATGCAACTGTAACAATTAATTAAAAAATTTTCTGCAACAAATTCCGTTTTCTTATCGAGCACAATGAAAAGCATGATTATCAATAGCGTCACTAATTTATTTTTACTTCATTTCCGTTAATTAATTCTTCAGAACAAAAAGATTTATATTAATTACAGTATTATGATAATTATTGTCATGATTTTAATATTATACTTGTAGAAATTCTAACATAAATTGTAAATATACAAACTGCAATCATAATGCAATCGTAAATGTATAAATAAAATGTATCAAGCACCGATATTATTAATGTAGATACAATTGATACTTATAGAAGACATAGTGCGATGTGGTAATTATATTTAGTTCACGAAAATTATTATCTCAGCTATGAAACAGGAAACATATTGATTTATAAATTAGTTTCGGAAGAGTAGCATGGATAGATTGCAGAATAGGGAGTAATATTTAATGTAAAAATGTAATTGCGACATTAATTGCGATATTTTATTAGGGGAGACCATGATGACTCAACTGAGCCCAACCAGTCCAAACGAGGACAGCTCGGGCGAATGTCGACCAGACAAACCTCGATTACAACGATCTATGGGTCAAAGCAAGAAGACTTTTAGGTTGAGAAAAAGTCGAAGAACCCATTTGGAGGTATCTATTTTATAATATCTAAAACTCGTCGATGTAATTAGTAACTTTTATCTTTGAAAATTCGAAGTTTAAATTAACTCGCGACTTCGAATGATGAAAATTAATTTGATCTTGTAACCTTAAAAGACTACACTTTTAACTTAACTTTTGTCTTTGAAAGTTAAAACTTTAAATTAAATTCTGAAGGTGAAAGAGAACATTTTTTGAGCTACTCTAACATTTTTTTTGTTACACTACAATACGACAAAATTTTGTTTAAGTTGAAGCTGGGTCATTTTTGTTAGACAATACATACTAATACCGAGTATACTTATAATTTTGAATATTTTTTATAACGAAGAAAAACATTAATTGCTTTAATGATTCAGAAACTCAAAATTAAATTATGTGCATCGATTATAAAATATCGCCCTGAAAGTTTTATTTTTACTGTAAAAATGTGCTATCGTTCTAGCTGAAGATTATCTGAAAGTTAACATAAATTGTGGAATCTATTTTCTTTCTACTTAATAAATATGTAAACGGGTTTTAATAAAGAATAATGTTGTAGGTTATAGATTACACGTCGTAGTGTAAAATAAATTATACTTAATACCGTAAGCTAAATTCTGACTGATACCTTCAATACTGTTTGATTCCATGAGTAAAATATAATTAATACCTTGAGCTAATGCTCTATTTTCAGAGGCTAAGAGTTAGTTAACGAATTTGTATTTATGTTAAAAAACATTATAACACTTGACGCGATGTAGTTTACATTAAAAAAAGATTTTTAGTGATAGTTGATTAAAATAGATCAATTATATTAATTAACCCCTTGCACTATAACAACGAGTTACACTCGTGACGCACCTGAAATCTAAATACGGTAAACTTCGTTTATATTTTTAACACGGTTGAATGTTCAATTTCAGTCTAATTTTCATTTGCACAGTTGAGGATTGCTGAGTGCAAAATAGTCTTGACATTCGAACTTTCTTCAGTCGTCTTATAGTTATAGCACCGAATACTTCGTTATGTCTGACGCATTTGTCAAATGAAACATAGTGCAAGGGGTTAAAGATCTTTAATTATGCAATATACCATAAAAATAACAAAAAGACTATATCACAGCGCAATCATTAATATACTTAATACCGTGATAGAAATTAGGTGCACCAATAACTGACACATAACTTTCACTTACTTTGTTTACTTTGTAAATTATGTACATAGTAATTTTGCATTAATTTCAAAATGAAAAGAAGCGCGTCCCGTTGCATTTTTCCCGATTTTACTAATTCTGTAAATATATTCATATTAATTTCGTAAATAATTAAATGCAGCTAATCTAATACTTTATTTATAGATATACGACATTTGAAGTAAATATAAGTAATCTAGCCGAATAAGATGGTCAAATGTACCCTTGAACGAAATGAAACCTGTAACCCGTCAGGTAATAATGCATAAAGAAAATCTCACATCAAAGTTTCAACTCTCTATCTCGGTAGTAACAGGGAAAAATCGAAATTTTAGTTTTTGCACGAATAAAAATAATTTTTAAATATCTTGAATTGCATTTAGCAATTATTTTCTGCAACCGCGTTCATACGTGGTTTTGTACATAACACATCACTCAATAAGTCTCCGGTCTAACTAAGAAAAATAAATTCTTTTTATTTAAATTTCACTTTATTCATTAACATACTCTTTTCCAAGAGTGACACATTCATTCCAACGCTCTTATAACTTTTCTATGCCTCTTTTGTAAAACGATTTATCTTTACTCTCAAAATAGGCCTCAGTTTTGGCAATCGCGTCTTCATTCCAGTCGAATTTCTTTCTCTGCATCATCTTTTTGCGATCTGCAAAAAGCCAGTAGTCGCTGGGAGCCAGATCTGGAAGGTACAGTGGATGAGGAAGCTTTAAGTTATCAGCTATCTCACACAACTTCATTTAGCGATTTTCCAAAACTATTTTATGGACTTTTTTACGTTTTCTGAGACAACTACCGATTTTGTGCGATCAGAGCGTTCAGCGTCATCGGTGTTTGCACTACCGTGTTTAAATTCGGTATACCAGTCTATAATCGTGGAATTCTCTGGTGCAGAGATTCCATAACACTTATCAAACCATTATTTGGCTTGAACAGTATTTTTTCCCATCAAAAAACAGTGTTTAATCAATACCCGGAACTCTGTTTTATCCTATGTCTTGAAAATTACGAAACTGGCGACTCTAAAACGACTGTAACTTCTAAACTAATTCTCAGAATGTTATGAAATTTTGGCACGTACCATCTGAAGTTTGGTACTATCGATAAATTATATCGGTTTGACAACAGCCGTTGTCATTTATTTGTCAGACCGGAGACTTACTGAGTGACGTGATACTTCAAATCAAAATAACTTTACACTCATGGTTTCGATTGATTTGATTGTACTCGATCTTTCAGATGTCCCAGACGAAAGCAGAATCGATTGACAACGGCATGCAAGGACAAACCACACAACCGTCGGTTCTAACACCCCCGACCCCGATAATGGATCCGTCGAGCTTCAGCATCCCTTCGGACTCGTCGTCGATTCGTTCGAGACGTAGTTCGTCGATTCGTCAATCGGACGGTGAGAAGGGCAACAACCTGACTGGCGAACAACTGCATAGTAGTCTCCATCATCATCACTATCACCATCACCATCACCATCACCTTCATCTTCAAACGTCGGACGTATCCTGGGACGAGGACACGTCCAGCACATCCGGTTATCGCGAATCGTACAGCATGCAATTGGTGTCCTTGGAGAGCAACAACAACAACGCACGCTCGATTCAAGCGCCGCCCTTAGCATCGCCGGATTTGAACGACATGCCTTCAACGAGCAGCACGACGACTCACATATTCGAAGGAAGTTCGCCAGATTGTTCCATCAACGGAAGCGGAGGAGAGAAAACAGCGTTGTTGACCTCCAGTCAAAGAACGACCTCTCAGCACTCTTTACTGATGGTTTTCCCGAACCAGGATGAAGATACGTTGATTTAGAGATGGTTGACGAGTGTTTGCAATCTACTTCACCACGAGGAGACTGATCGAATGGTCGATAACCTTTAGTTGCTAACGAGAGTTTCCGTGGTACATATCTGTTTCGCTTAACTGGATGGAACTCGGATTCGGTCTGATTAGTTTGTATTAAATGTTGACCTTTTATAGAAAATTGTTCAAATAAATATGGATCATAAAATAAGTGCGAAGGACGTCGTAATTCTCTGTCGCCTGTTACAGTAGTCGAGAGCTAACACGCATTACGACTAGTTTGGTGAGGGTTGTTTTTGTTTTATTTGGGAGATTTCACGATTAGAAAATTTTGGAATTTGGAATTCAAGCGATTTTGGTAATTTGGGTAACTTGGGAAATTTAGGTGATTTGAACAACTTGAATACTTTAGGTACTTTATGAAATTTGGGATATCATGATTTTGGGATTTTGGAAATTTTAGGATTAGGAATTTCGAGTCTAATTTCAGAATTTGTGATTTAGTAATTTAAAAAATCTGTGACATTTGAGATTTTGCTAACTTTGTCACTGCGGATTCAAGAATTCTAAAAATTTAGTAGTATGATATTTTCAAAACTAATAGGTTTTTCAATTTTGAAAATTTGTTAATTTGATAATTTAGTGTATAGATTTGGCAATTTCGCAATTCCGCAATTTGACGATTTGACACTTTGATAATTTGATAATTTGATAATTTGATAATTTGATAATTTGATAATTTGATAATTTGATAATTTGATAATTTGATAATTTGATAATTTGATAATTTGATAATTTGATAATGTGATAATGTGACAATTTGATAATTTCAATATTTAGCAATTGCAGAATTCGAGGATTTCGAAATTGTTTAATATGGGATTTTTTATTTATATGCTTAAACATTTGGAAGTTTGAAAAGTTAAAGACTTAAAAACTGAAATATTTGTAAATTGCAAATTAAAAAATGTAGAATTTTTTTTGAAAAATACTGAATTTAAATATTTGAATTTTATATTTCTATTAACTAGTAGCTATAACTGGGTGCCCATACGTTCTCTTTCCTTATATCGCCGTTTCTTTAGAAAATCGACCATACTCGATACTTTATCATTTACTATAAACAAACATAATGGCCGACCCAATTGAAACCTACTCAATCCCACATCTCTTCAACATTAACTATTATTTATCAATTCAATACATTCATTTTAATTTATAACACTTTCTTTCTCGTCGCAATTACCAAGATTGCTATCTCAGCACAAGTAATTACATGTAAATAATGTTAGCAATTAAAGGCTTAATTAAAGCGTAAAAACGTAGAGTAATATTTCCCAAAATTACATTTGGGAGTAATAGCTCGTTATATGTGAACCTAAGAAGGATGTATCGAAGGTCAAATAACTTTAAAAAGCAAATTAAAACTTCCGAAAATATGATTTTAAGAAGTGTAAATTTTAAATTTGTAAAGTACCATTAGTTGTCCTAAGAAAATTAGGTATGAATAGAATATTCGAAATAAGCAAATTGTACATCGATTAAATGGTGGTTATGATATCACAATATCGATTTGTTTCTATTAAGGTCATACAAGACAAATTTGGAATACATTGTAATGAACACACTGAAACATTTCCTTGTTTAGGATAACTCGTTTTGAAACAACATTTTGATTGTTAATCATTCTTTACTTTACTATGAAACACTCCTCGTAACGATGATTGGGAATAATTAAATGGCCCAATATGGTGTTCAAAGTTTCCATTAATGTTCTCCGTTGACCAGAAAGACCAATTAAAGATACATATGGTAAGAGCCTAACCTCGTGGTCACCGGATATGTACTTTGTAATACTTCGATGATCGTAGCGCAATCGTGACCACATAAATGAACAGGCCTAAGTAATTTATATGTGACGATCGTCTGTAAAAACGAGTGCGTTTGAAATAAAAATACTTTGTGATCGTAAGGACGGATTTTTCTTTACTTTTACTGAATAATATTTCAATCTTTCTTTCATACATGAAACGTTAATTTACGATACTTAATTGTCGAACGAATTAGGGACCCTCAGATGATTTAATCTGCGTTTATTCGATTGTCTGTATCACAAGCTTGAATTTTGAGTCTTTTGACTTGAAATTATGAGGGTACGCTCGTGAAACACCCTAAATTTTCTGTATACAGGGTGGCTGGAATGATCTGTTACTAAGTAAGTTCATACTGATGCATCTGTTGATCCGCTCACGCAATCCATCTGAAAGTTGCCATATTTATAGTTCATTCAATTGTTTATACGCGTGCAGAAGCCTTTTCGTATACTACATCTCAAAGTAAGGTTATAGTGATGGATTTGAAGCGTAATTCTGTAATTGCTTTATATTTAGCTGGAACATCAGTTCCAATTATCGTTCGTGAGCTCCAGCATTTGAATGTAATCTATTTAATGATTCAATGTAATGTATTTGAGCTATTTTGGAGGTCAATGTAATGAAACATCGAAGTTTGGACGCTCGAAAATCAGCACTGGTCCGGGAGTGGAAGAAGATTCCACAATCTTACGTACGGGCAGCGTGCGATTCATTCTTTCATCGTTTAAATGAAATTATTTGTGCAAAGGGAGGTTATATCGAGCAATGAGCATTAAATCATTTTCTTGAACGTTTCTTGACTATTTTTTTCCCTTGGATAAAACAAAATATTTAAAAGTGTATCTGCTGCAGCGGTTTGAAGTTGTAACAGTTCATTCCAGCCACCGTGTATGTATATTTCTGTACATATGTGCCGTTATTCTACATATACTTTCGGAATCAGTGGTCGAATCGACGTGTTTTGGTATCGATTTTGATCATTTTTGACACATAGAATCAACTGGAACCATGCTAAAAATTATACAACTCATCGTTGACAACAATACTTACTACGTCAGTTGCCGTCACATCAACAATAATCGTGTGTGGTATCATTTTCGATAGTTTGAGACAAATTTAATCGTTTGGGACGGCTTTAAAATCCCTAAATCTCATTCTTGTTCTACCAATATGCTAATAATACATACTCTAAATTTTAAGAACATATTCGACTTCATGTGAGGTATCTGGTGTGTAGACTCACTAGTTGACAAATATAATTTTTGGATACAACTGGTTTCATAAATGTTTCGTAATCTTCTTTTATTTCGTTCAATTTCCATTAGACTTTTATATACTCTTCTGTTACTCTTTGAACTAACTAATTTTTAGACTAATTTGTCGCTTATTAACTAATCTGACAATATTGTTTGCATTGTTCACAAAGTTTGGTCTTGAAAGTGTACAAATTGAAAAACTGTATATTTGAGTCGGATCTTTTGAATCTGATTCATTTTATAAATACAATACGTTGCATAAATATATAAACCCCACATATTATTTTCACTGATGTTCGCTTTTTCTAGAGAATTCAGTATTCCTTGAATATTAATTCGTATCATGTAGAAAATAAATTGTGTTAAATTTATTTACTGATAAATTTGACTTATTAGTGACACATTAACGAAAATATTAAGCTGGGTTGCATAAAACTTGATTTTCAGGTGTTTCAAGTAATAACTTATTATAACTTTCCAGTCACACTTTATTCAGGTAAAAAATTACAGTTTATATACATACTAATTTCATGAACGACCTGCGAAATTTCGAGAATTTCACAACCTTCTAACGATGCAATTGAATTATACATCTAAAGCACACCAACTTTGTACAACAGTTATTTATCTAAAATTGAATTAAAATTTTCATGAAATCATTTATAATGCATTGTAACTGAAAATTAATGAACTGTAGTATTTGCCCCGATTTTAAATTGATGTTTCTGTCTATTAAATAACGATTCCTACCAGAATTTGGCACTCAAAATAGTATCAATAATTAACGCTAAAACTACCGGCATTAAATGCACATTTACTTCCGAATTTCAAACAAAGTGGAAAAATAAACAAGTAAATACTGAAGCATCGACAAACATAGGCAGTCATTTTCTATCTTAACAAAACATGGCAAACATTTTGACAACAACACAGGAACAAAATTTCGTAATATAAAATGTGAAACTCGACGTCGGTCATTTTGGCTGGTTAGTAGTTCATCACTTATGTCGCGGAAGATCCACGCTAATGTCAGCAAGTACATATGAGACAGCAGCAAACAAGGCTGTTCCTTTGTCGAGTGCTACTGGATCCTCGACCAACATGGTATCTGCATTAGTATGGTGATAGTAGAAGTATTCGTCATTTTTTGAACTCCATAGTGAACCTCCTGGTACTCCAGCTTCTATCCATGCATCGGTATCGGGACCTAAACTGGGTGTACGTAGTCTCATTTCTCCCATTGGTGAAAGAAGCCTGCAAACAGATTAAATAAAGATGGTAAAAAGTTACTACATAGATTTAGAAATGTAGATCTTTTCAAATCTTCGCTTTCTTACCTCAGAATTCTCCCCAAAATACACTTAACTCGATCCGTTCCGGAATATTCCATTCCCAAGGGCATAAAAGTTCCGAGATCCGACTCCATTACGAATTGTAAGTTGTGTTCTTCGGCTTTGTGGGCTTTTATGTATTGAGTAGCACCAATGAGGCCCGGTTCTTCGGCTGTCCACATAATCATCCTGTAAATTAGAATTTAAATATTTTTCTGACATTTTCTTACTGTTGCGCTAAATAAATTATACTGCAGTTAAATTATGTAATTTGAGTTACATTTCCATAAGATATATAAATCAAATTAAATTACTTACGTAATTTAATTACAACTATGAAAATAAAAATTAATAAAAATTATATAAATATAAATATGAATATGTAATAAATGAATATAAAGTAAATTATATAAATTATATAATTTCGATTGTTCAATTACAATTACATAATTATAGAATTATAATAATGTAATTACAATTACATCATTCGGTTTTATTGTATTTGAATTATACAATCGACCATTGTGCAAGAACGTATTGAACGTTACACGTTAAAGAAATGAGTAAGGTAAGTATTTCCACTATCGAAGAATCTAAAATATGATCGTTTACAAATAGTAGTATTTTGTTAGTGTATATGAAAAAATGTTCAAGTAACATACTCATCATTGAATGAATTCTAAGCATATAAATATTTTTATGATATCAGTTTCCAGCTGAAACTCTGCACATTTATAAAAAAATTGTAAATCAAAATTAACAGCTTCTTGTTATGTTAATGTTGATTGTCTGTTTTTCGTTAATTTGGATAAATTATCGTATAAACTCAAACTTCTTACAAAATCGATGACTTTTATATAACTTAATGGCCTATTTTATAAACATCAATTACTTATAAAAATCTGCCACTTATTTTATAAATATCTTTTAATTATAAAGATCTATAACTTACTTTGTAAACATCTTTTACTCCCAATAACTTGACTTATTTTAGAAGCCTTTTAACAAATGACCAACGTTTAAAAGGATTTACATTCAGGGTTTTCAGTTTTGGCTAGTAGATAGCTACATTTTTCAATGACTTTTTAATGAAATGGAGCGTCTCATCGTTATTTTTTAGCGAAACGAGGAGAAAAAAATGTATCAGCGGTGAAAAGATAGCTGCCAATAATTTCCATTTCGTCTACGTCGATTTCGTGCTTACCTTACAGTTCGACGTGGTCTGTAATTAAGATGTTTCAACAGTTTCAAAGCCTCCCACGAAATGAATGCACCACCCCCGTCGTCCATTGCTCCTTGACCAACATCCCAACTGTCGATGTGACCAGATACAACGACCACTTTCTCTGGCATCTTGGTACCTTTTAGTTCAGCTACTACGTTTCGCGATGTTGTGTCTGGTAAATTTTTCGCTTCCATTTTCAAATTTATTTTTATAGTTTGACCTGCAACAAAAAGTGTACAAATTACAAAACGTTTTACAAGATTTATATAAGAGTTCCATTAAAATATCTTAAATTTCACATCGATTTATCTTCGCTACAGGTTTGACCGATCAAATTTGCACAGAAAAAGTGATATCCGATTTCACTAATTTTCCGTAGTTCAATTAACCCTTTGCGGTCGCAAGTATTTTTACCAGTAGCAAATAGTGACTGTAAAACTTTTTGGTTAAACAGTTTGAACAATTTTTTTGAAATAAACATATTTTTATTATTAATTACCAATATTGTCCGTTTCACTATATTCAAACTTCATGTGTATAATACTACAACTGTAGTTAAAAATTATTTATTAAAAATTGTTGCACTGTATCGAATGGCGAGTGAGAGTCGCCACTCGTCCGCAAAGGGTTAAAGTGTTCCACGCAATTGCATTTTAAAAATGACCTACCTCTCTCTGACATTCTCCTCAACAAAGCAGCATCTTCGTGCGTAATGCAAGCAGCTGGGATTTTGGTCACATTTTTATGATAGAATTGTTCGCCCGCGTGTGGGGTGTACAACGAGAACGGTGTAACCGAGTTAATTAATGCAGCAACGGCGCCATATCTCGATGCTATCGATGCTCCATCAACTCGATAATCAGAGGTTTCTAGGTAGGATACAAATTTCTGATTGTACACGACGATCTTTCCACGTGCCTGAAATTGACAGATAAACGAATTGTAGAAATTCAACAGTGCTTGGTAAATTGAAAATTTCAGATTTTTGAAATTCGAGAATTGTGGAATTTGAGAACTTCGGAGTTTGAGAATTTATGAATTTGGAAATTTGGGAATATCAAAATTTAAAAATATGAGAATTTGGAAGTTTGAAAATATTCGAGTTTTAAAATTTGAGAGTGTGTAACTTAAAAATTTGAAAATTTGGTAATTTTGTAACTTGAGAGTTTTGAAATTTCAGAATTTGACAATTTAGAAACATACAAATTTGAAAATGTGACAATTTTAGAACTTCAGAGTTTAAAATTTGTTAATCTGATTATTTAGAAATTTGATAAATGTATATCTTTGTAATGTAAATTGATGTGCGTTAGATAATGCACTATGCTTCTGTACAACACATAAAAAATAAGTTTCTAAATATTTTAAATACTGAATCGCCTAACACAACGCAAAATGGACGGCTAATTGAAAATTGGAGTCATTAAGTTTTTAATGTAATAATAATATGATTAATAAAATTATGTAATATTTATCATATTCTCCAGATATCGTTCCATCCGACTACCATTTATTTCGAGCGGGAAAAATATTTGAGAATATCGTCTCCATAAAAACAAACATTGAAAAGTATTTTACTGAAAAACCACGAAAATTTTATAATAACGGTTGAATGTCTTTACCAAAAAGGTGGGAAAATGGTGTAGAACGAGAGGGTGATTACATTTCTTCATAAACATTAACACTAGGTTTACGGGACCCGTCAAAATGACGGATCTTAGGTTTCCTACTTTCAATTGCGAAAATTATTAAAAAGCTTATTCTTTTCATAGGTCATTTTCAATTTAGACTTAAGTGGTCATTGAACTTCCGTAAATCTAGTGTTAAAGGTATGTTTCTTACATTAATGAATGACACAGCAATGAACGGAACAAACTTATGGGACAACCTAACAATATCATGCAGCAGTCTTTATGATAGAATTATATGTATACCACTGTATACAGAAATTGAAGAATATGTCAGAACAATTACTTCATTTTTTCTTCGGTGCAGTTCATCAAAAGTGTTAACAACGATTGCCTCTGCGGTTATACCTTCTGGTGGAGTACCAACACTAGAACCTACTCCCAACATAGCAATATCTTTTCGCCTTGGTTCTATAAGTGTAGCAGACTCTTTCCCCCTGAAAAATTAACACTTTTATCATCTAAATTATCAAATTTGTCTTTTAACTACAATTTGATAGTTCGTTCCCTAATATTTTACAAGATCTTATTTTATCTACGCGAACCTGTATAAGGCAACAATTAAAAAGTTTCTAATCGTCAAGTTTGAAATAAATCTTAAAATTAATTTCCTTTCGAATTATGTTTAATTCCAGTATTTTGCTTCCATAACTTGAGAACCGGTTTCATGGAAACCCGAGATCTGTATGTAGAAATTTTTTCACTACTGCTTCTACTATTCAAGGTATAATAACATATATGTGTACACATTCCCTGCAACTTACTATGAAAAATGTCACAAGATGAAACAACACAGGAAACGTATTTTCCGCGTTGACCGCGGTTGAAAATAATGTAAATGCGTATAGCCAGTTTCAATAAAATATACGGACACTTTATTTGTATGTAATTTGGCAAATAAAAAGATCAGAGTATTAGAGTGTAATGACTATATGTATAATAATTGTATAACATCTTCATAATAACTGCATTATAACTGTATATTAGATGACCGTGTAATAATTGTGCAATAACTGTGTGATAATAGCATAATAAATATAATATATGACAATTGTATAATAACTATGCATATGATAATTATGAAATTACTGTATTACAATTATATAATAATTATACAAAAACTGTACGCTATTTATACATATAATATAATAACTATAATAACTACACAGTAAGTATAACAACAATATATAGTAACGGTACAGTAGCTATACAATAACTGTAATAATAACTACATAATAATAGTATGGCAACCTAATTATAACTATAGTAACAGTATACTAATTGCATAGTAGCTATATAATAAGCATGCAATAACTATACATAATAACGAAACTTACCTAACCCAATGGGGTATAGTAACTGGTTCTCCATGGACATTTTCCAAGCCACACTCGATCGATTTATTTAACACATAATCGATCGACTTTTCCAATACATCGCTGCCGTATACTCTCGGTCCGAACGTGTCAACGAAGTATGCTAATTCGTTCCACGTTACATTTTTGAAAGATCCTACTGTAGCCTCGTTTATTATGTTCTTAACGATCGGAGCATACGAATCTATTTCCTGTGCCAATTTCGCTGGCAGTTGGCATGTGCTAAGATCAACTTCCTGAAGAGTGACAGCTGCAATCGCGACGTGTGCTCCAAGAAGCCACGTGACGATACGAAGACTCATGTAGGATAACATATCGGAATCGAACGAAAGCACTGTTTTGTACTGAAAATATCATTTTAATCTATATAAATGATTCGTTTATATGCGTGTCGCATTTAACTCACAAATACAAGTCACAAATACATGTTTTTTAGTGGAATAAGAGGAGATATGAGTTTCGCAGGAGAAATGTTCTTTTTTTTTTTGAAGATATACTTGTTTTCTGGATATCAGTTTTCGGTCAGAGGTCGATTTTGTTGTTTGGGAATTTTTACGTATTCGTTGAATTTATATAATATGAGGGATACTGTACAATGAGCACTTTAATTGCTTGCATATTTTATAACAATGACTCGCTTTAGTATAACATGATATTATCAGCTACCGTTATAATTATGGCAACAATAATAGAAAAAAAATGTACATATTCAAATGTATTTGGATCAATGTACATGTGAGCAATGTGCTCAACAAAGGATGATGAAAAGTCAATTATTGAAAGTAGTATAATATTGCGAAATAATGTCACATAAATAATATCATGGGTAGAAAAATGATATCATAGAAATTATTTGTTTGACCGTCTATTTTATTTAAATAATTGTTCATTTTTCATAACTAAAATGAAGTTTTCCCAGTTTTCCTTGAATACATGTTCCATATTGGATATTATATTTTTGGCTTATTGCTTTTCAACATTTTTACACCTTTTGGCATAAATCTAGACTCTTTTATAGCAAAGCATTAACATTCTAATGAATTTTGTAAAGCTTCAACATGAATTTCGTGAAGAGGTATTAATAGATTTTAAAATGGTATTCCACCTGCTTTTTATTATCTTGTATATTTATTATTTTTGTTATTATTTATTAATGGACAAGAACATTAACATATAATAAGCAGAACTATGTAAACATGTTTCTTCACAGTATAAACTATAATATGAACAGTGAAAGATAATTTTGCGAATTTTTCTAATAAATAATAAAACTTCAACTTTCTGTGCAAAACAATGAAAACTATTAATCGACGCTTCTAATGCAAACTTAAAATAAAAATAAGATGAAACCACTAATTTTTTAAAATAATAATTGGGAAAAATTGGTGAAACTCCTACTTTGTTTCATAGTTTAATATTAATCGATTGTACTTCTAAGAAATTGTGCTATACTATACAAAGAATATACTAAACAGACTTCAATAACTTAGTAATGTAATAACTCAATATGTCTGCAATAGTTCGTTATAATTATTTGTGTAACGCATATTTAATGGCAATATACTAATAAGTGTATTGATTGAACAACACTAAGTATTGTTTAATCTCCGTGAAGCTGTATGTTTACTGTATATTATTCTGTACATAATTGACGAATTTTGCGCATATACTGTTGTATATACAGTGGCGTGCAAAAGTTTCCGGCCATTATGAGATATGAGAAATAAATTAATATAGTAAAATAATATTATTTCTGTTTGTAAGTATATATAATGACTGGTTACATATGCCATATAATGGCACTGGCCGGAAACTTTTGCATGCCACTATACATTTGTTACATGTTACATGTTACACATGTGTTTTTCATATATTTGTCACATTGTATACATATACTTTACACGTAAGTGGAAATAATATATTTCCGTAAATTTTTTCAGTCCATGCATAACATATTTAATAGTAGAACAATCGACATCGAATGAATATGTAGTTTTACATATCAAATAGAAGTGCAAATATACATCTTGTTACTTAAATTTTGTTTACAATTTAAATAATTAAACAAGAAACATCAAATTAGTATTTAACCTCAAACGATTCTTAATATCTAATGTACTTATTTTGTTCCTTGTAAATTTTCGAATAATATAGATAAGTTAATTGTAACAGAAATGTCTGTTGTGAGTCACATTACGGTGCGTTTACACTAATTGTATAGAAATGCAATTCTTGCTTTCCTCTACCTGATAGGTAAAACCCAACACTTTTTCCTGTTGAACATTATTTCCTTTTTTTTTCCTCGAACTGTATCGAGGTCAGAGAAAAAATGAGCATTTGTTCTTTCAACATCAACGCACCGTCGTACAAATTGTTGACTATTGAAAATGTAAGATAAAATTTCCTTACGCGCTGTTCTTGCTTGTTCATAAAATAATATTTGAAATTCCTTTAGAATACTTTCATACTAAAGTTTTGATGACTTAGGTCAAAGTATTTAAGATAATTTATTGTTTAAGCCAAAAGTCATTTTTGGAAAGTGAAATTCTAGTTAAAAGTGATTTTTAATTGATGTTTATTAATGTTAGTACACTTTACCTGATCCTAAATTTCTTTCTTAAACAAATTTTGAAATTTAACAATTTTGTTAAATGTACTTTATACAGTATTTTTTTATGAATGTATGAATCTTTTCACAGATAATTTCACCACATTACTGTAACTTGAAAATGTTCACTTCCAACTTACCGTGATGTACTTTCGAAAATAAACACAACTTTATTTAAGTATAAAATAACCCATGTTTTGAACAGAAACAGAAGCTCGAATCACTTTACAACTTATGGTCTCGTTGTACCGTAGATACGAGAATATATAGGACGCAATGGAGGGGAATCGAAGAGTTTCAAGAGGAGTGGGAAGAAGATAATGCGGAAAGACATTGAAGTATATTATTTATAGTACAAATTTTCCTCGTATAATTAAAAATTAGAACGGCATAAAGAAACCGTACTCTCATTTTCATTATTTAATCATAGATTGTCTAAACCGGATTGTAAAAATTGGGAATGAACATCAATTAACGTTATAGTAAATTCGAAATCAAAATAGTGATAATTATTTATGGTGATAATTATCGCGACAGTTATTTTCCAATAATAATAGCTAGTGATAAATTAAAAATTTAGGCAATCATAAAATATTTATATGCAAAATAGTAATCACTATAAATACTTTGTACTTGTGGTTAAATGCAAAATAACAATCGCCATAAGTATTTTTTAATGGACACTGACTAATTCATATAATTTGATTTAAAATATACATATATGTATTTATCATATGCTTACTTTACACATATATTCGCATTGTTATTAAAAACATTAATTTAGTCATGTAAATTAATTACAACAAAAATATTGATTTAGTAATGGATATTAATTATAAAAAAAAATGGCAGTCATTATTTCTAAAATTAACTTGGTAATATCAAAATTGTTGATATTCCTAACATTATTGAGACTCGTTTGTTTCTTCATAAGAAATTCAGTGTGTACTAGAAATATACAAAGCATATAAAGTTAAAAATATATTTTAAAGATTTTCATAGTTTGTAAATAGAATCTTTGCAAAATAATGAGCACTTACTAATAATCTTTAATTTAGTGAAGTGGAGAATGTCTTTGAGCAAATTAATGAGGGTAGTTTTCAAATAAGATAGCAATCATATTCGGTATTTTAAATTTTATTAACCTAACGTTACAAATAGTATAAATTAAAATAAATTAGTATAGCCATGAGACTGTAACTTATATATATATGTATACTATATATATTATACGTATATATATATATATATATATATATATATATATATATATATATATATATATATACTAAACTATAACTAAAAAAAAAGAGGGAAATGAATCCTAAAGTTCGGTTTTACTGCAATGAAATGTACAGTTTAACATATTCAATATCTATGTTACATATTTAATATATTCAAATTATTTCTCCAGAAATATGCATACACATAAACATTCATTGTTACACTTTGCACTTGCAAACTTCCCTATAGGAAAAGATATTTAAAAAGCAGGAAATATGTATTGACCATTTATCTTCATTACATAATCACACTTTGTGTTTGAAAAATAATGAAGGCTGTTAGAATGCATCGATAATATGAGAGAAATTATTAAACTGTACATGGGTTATCAATTTTAATAAATATTCTACTGATATATTGTTAGCATATACGTCTTTCCTTGTATCGATAGATAAAAAATTATACAGTCATATCGAACGTATCACACGTAATTCGGATATCAATGTAACATTAACATAACAAAATCTGAGATGGGATTAATACCAGTTCATATTGTATATGTACAGTCGTGGACAAAATTAAGTGGGCATTGCAGATATGTAAACAAATTTTTAGTTTTGTTACAGTGTTTTAAATCAATTTTAAATTTAGAACGTGAAGTGCTTTTGTAGACTTGAAAAAACTTTTATTTAATATACAATTTATATATTTAATGTATATAGTTGTGCAATAAAGTTTTGATTTATAGACATTATTAGTTAAATTAAATTAACCTTTTGTTATTTATGATATCTGTCCAATTAATTTTGTCCACGACTGTATATAACAATAATTTCATAAGAAAACAGTTGCAAAATAAAAATTTGAAATAAACAAAGAACGATATTGCAAATACAGGTACGAATAATAACGAATAATAATACGATAATTGCTCGGTATTGGTGCATTTGCATGATTGGACACAGCAGATCACCTATCATTGTTCATGATTAAAGTCACAGCGGCTCAGTGTCAGTCAAGCAGCCGAAACGTTCGGGTCAACTTTCACACCTTGTACCGGTACGAGTCAAAGTGTTTATTATCCTATCATCGGTTCATCACTGTGTTATCTAGTGTACTAGTGCAAGTGTCTAGTGTGTTTTATCAAGTCTTTTGTGCATATTACGGGAGTGTATTAACACGTTTTAAGGAGTGGTTCTCCACATACCTACGTTTTTGCTAGTGTGTTTTAATTAGTGATTGTGCATGTGTGCACTCATACATTAGTGCATTTTGTGGTGTAGTTTGCAATGTGTTTACGGGTTTACCAGCATGTTTTTACAAGTGACTGTGCATGTATACACGGATATATTAGTGCATTTTGTGGTGTAGTTTGCAATGTGTTTACGGGTTTACCAGCATGTTTTTACAAGTGACTGTGCATGTGTATACGGATATATTAGTGCATTTAGTGGTGTGTTTCCTCATGTGCGTACGGGTTTACCGGCATGTTTTTACAAGTGACTGTGCATGTGTATACGGATATATTAGTGCATTTTGTGGTGTGGTTACCTACGTGTTGTGACATAATTGTGCAAATGTTTTAGTGTCATTTGTAGTGTCGTTACATACGCGTTTTGGCATAGTGTTTTAAACGTCTTAACTGACTTGTGGTGTGGTTACCTACGTTATGTGACATAATTGTGCAAATGTTTAGTGTGATTTGTAGTGTCGTTACATACGCGTTTTGGCATAGTGTTTTAAATGTCTTAACTGACTTGTGGTGTGGTTACCTACGTGTTGTGACATAATTGTGCAAATGTTTTAGTGTGATTTGTAGTGTCGTTACATACGCGTTTTGGCATAGTGTTTTAAACGTCGTAACTGACTTGTGGTGTGGTTACCTACGTGTTGTGACATAATTGTGCAAATACTTTAGTGTGTTTGTGGTGTCGTTACATACGCGTTTTGGCATAGTGTTTTAAACGTCTTAACTGATTTGTGGTGTGGTTACCTACGTGTTGTGACATAATTGTGCAAATGTTTTAGTGTGATTTGTAGTGTCGTTACATACGCGTTTTGGCATAGTGTTTTAAATGTCTTAACTGACTTGTGGTGCGGTTACCTACGTTTTTACATACTTTTGCATACTGTATGCTTGTTTGTTGCATGTTTGCATGAAATAATTCAAATATATTAAAAAGCATATATATGTTTAAAAACGCAAAACGTTGAAAGATGTTCAATAACGGTTGTGACCTTTCTGCTTACAGAAGGTGATGTCTTGCCAGGCCGTGAGACAAGGAGCCTAATCCTGAGTATACGAGTGCAACCGATCAATCCTGAATGGATCTCCGAGATGCGTTTCGAATGTCGATCCTGACTGAACGACCGATCGATCCTGGATCAATCTCCGAGGCGTGTTTCGAGTGCAGAGCTGTGTAGGCGATCGGTGAGTCGCATGCTTTATGGTTCCTCCGGTTCCCATCATGTCGTAGAACGAATGGTTCGAAACGACACGGGAACTGGTTGTATTTTTACATTTTGAAGCGAGCATAGTGACCACGACTGTACGATCGTGCAATATTCGTACAAATTGTATTTTTGTGTATATCATTTATTAGATCAGGATAGGGTTTTCTTGTACATCGCGTTTTAACTTCCTTACGAATCGAACGTAAAATTGCATAGAAGTCGGATGACCCTCCGATTTCGTGGCAGTTTAATAATCGATTCATTTTCAATTTTTCCGTTCGCGTGAACTCTTTTCAAACATATATATGTACAAGAAAGTTTCGCGAAGGACAGATTTCGATATCAAAGTTGATTATCATGAATACTTTTAGTTATTTAGCGAATTTACTTTGATATTAGAAATCTGTCGGGAATGAAAGAATCGATATACGTAGATATTTTTGCAAAGTGTTTCTCCATTTTCCATTTTCAAATATAAAATTAATTTTTCTTGCTTAAGGAGAACGCTTTATTAGCATATTATTAATCACGTTTGTTAGCTCAGGATTTTCAGCACACATGAAGAAAACTGGTAGGTCCAAATACAGTTGGCCGTATTCATTTTTATGCTCTAAACTCATACGCGTGCTTAGATGCTACTCGCATGAGTTAGGGCAGGTGAATACGGTTTAGTTTTAAGATGTTTCGGCGATCGACAATTTGACAGTGAATCATACTCGACACAAGTTACACGTGTGTGTGTGTGTGGTTAGGTCGTGGACCTTGTGTCGATTAAATATTACATTGATTTATTATAAAATCACGAATTTGCATATAGAATCAATTTGCGTATAGAATCAATAAGATCGAATTACAAAAGTAAACAAGTAGAGTCAGTGCACATTTCAAAGTTATATCAACTGAACAAGATTGAATTTGAAAATTGTACAAGTCGAGTAACTACAAAATTATTACGACATGCACATATTACATTAAATATTCGAAAGAATAATTAAATGAAATATGTTAATGTTCAATTAATATTCACTGTCGATTGTCGATCGATTTCAGCGAAAAAGGTATGAAACATTAGAGAGTGAATGTTGTATTGAACTCGGGTGTCGGAGACGTCCCGGGACGTACTCCCTAGGAGTAGGCATTTTTGCACCCGGGTGGTTGTGTGAGAACCGTGGAGTGTGTTTTTGTGAGAATGGTCTTTGCCAATTTTTTAAATATAGCGTCAGGCAGGCAGGTAGCTTACTTCTGGTGTGATTGAGTTAGTTTTTAAGTAGGTAGGGCCGGAGCAAGCATTCATGTTTCTCTCTCCTCCGTAAAACACACGTGAGATGCTTGTATCTGGAGTGTAAATAACGAAAAATCGAGAAGAGAAAATCTAAATACGAATTAATTCTATTTAATATTCTCTTGAACTCGATTGTTCGTAAGGCCAAGCCTTTTAGTTTGTAAGCCGCAGTCGTGGTGCTAGACCCGATTGCAAAAATGAAGTATACAGTGAAGTAAAGTGAAGTGAAGTGCAGTGAAATTAAATAAATATTCTGCTCGGATATTCTTTTACGGACAGCGCATTCCGAGAATCGCTGGTCGTATAAATTTCAATTTTCTTTCCTTTCTTAAAGTAACGAATTTGTTTGATTACGTAAAATTTTGATCTCGTTGTTGACGATCGAAGGAAATTGATAGCGATTCAATTTTATTTCTATAAAAGTGACCCCTGTCCGTTTCTCGAGATTGATCGACAACGAAATCGAAAATTTATGTAATTAATATCAAAGCCAAAGAATGTCCGAGTTACCGTAAAATTTCGCGAGTGAATTTTTGTGAAGCTGTCAGCCGAAGAAAGAAGAGGCTATATGCCGAAGAGCCCCGGCAAAATTTGCCAAAGAAGAGGGGAACTATCAATGGCTGTCCATCTTAGGATGGAGAGTCATTTTGTCACTATGCTCGCTATTATTTTTCTGTATTTTATGTGTGTGTTTTTTTTTGACGGTACGAAAAGTATCGTCGAACGTGTTTTGCTCGAACTTGACGAGCAAACGATCAACGACTCGCGATTTTATTGCAAATTTTGAAAATGTAGAGTCACGTCGCGATTTTATTACGAACCTTGATAATATAGAATCACGTCGCGATTTTATTATGAACTTTGAGAATGTAGAGTCACGTCGCGATTTTATTATGATATTTGAAAATATGGAATCACGTTGCAATTTTATTACGAATTTTGGAAATGTAGAATCACGTCGCGATTTTATTACGATTTTTGGAAATGTAGAATCACGTCGCGATTTTATTACGAACTTTGATAATATAGAATCACGTTGCAATTTTATTACGAATTTTGGAATTGTAGAATCACGTCGCGATTTTATTACGAATTTTGGTAATGTAGAATCACGTCGCGATTTTGATTGAGATTTGCGATTCTCAAAACATACCGCGATTTTGTTTCCAGCTTTGAAAGTATAGTATCGTCGAACACGTTTTGCTCGAACTTGACGAGCGCACGATCATCTATTCGCGATTTTATTGCGAATTTTGACATTTTCTTGCCATGTCGCGATTTTGATCGAGATTTGCGATTCTCGATATGTGCCACGATTTTATTTCCAGCTTCGAAAATATTACATCATTTCATTATTTTGTTACTAACTTTGACATTTTCATGTTACTTCGCGGTTTTATTACGACCTTCAAATATTTTGTATCGTGTCGCGATTTTGTTACGAACTTTGAAAATTTAAAATCACGTCGCGATTTTATTATGTATTTTGAAATTTTCATATCACTTCGCGATTTTATTACGGCCTTCGAAAATATTGTATCACGTCGCGATTTTGTTACGATATTTGAAAATATTAGAATCACGTCGCGATTTTATTAGAGTCTTGAGAGTTCCGGAACTCTTCGCAATTTTATATTCTTCTTTCGACTCATTATTTTAAAAAATATAAATTATTCTTACTTCCCAAATCCATGTATGTCATAAATGGTGAGAAACCTGCAGTTCCTTTAGAATGGTAATTGTAATTTCGTTTCAAATTTCGGTGATATGTTCCGCTTTGCTTCGATCGTTATTCCATTCAAGCTTTCTACGTTTCTCAGTTTTGCGATTTTGTTTGATAGGTTGTTAGGTTGTTTCTTCCCTCGCGAGTTCGCAATTTTTAGCGAGAAAAATTTCGCTCCTCTTCCGTCGATTTCCAATCTTAATAATATTTTGGACGTTTCAGGTTTTGATTTTTGGTAAGTTTTTACATTGTTCACTCTTAAAATATCCGCAATTTTCATTGCATTTCTTATTTTAATTGTACTATATCGAATAAAGAAAAATGTCACTCCCTCTCCTCCAACCTCCTTTCTTAATAATATTTGGTATGTTTCAGGTTTTAATTTTTGGTAAGTTTTAACATTGTTCCCCCTTCTAAAATCCGCAATTTTCATTGCGTTTTCTATGTAACCTGTTCTATATCGAATAAAGAAAAATTTCACTCCCTCTCCTCCAACCTCCTTTCTTAATAATATTTTGTATGTTTCAGGTTTTGATTTTTGGTAAGTTTTTACATTGTTCACTCTTACAAAATCCGCAATTTTCATTGCATTTCTTATTTTAATTGTACTATATCAAATAAAGAAAAATTTCACTCCTTCTCCTCCAACCTACTTTCTTAATAATATTTTTTATGTTTCAGATTTTCGTTTTTGTAAGTTTTTAGGGAGCTTCCAATAATTGTCAATTAGGATTTTCAAAACTCTTAGAAATTTTATGTCGTTCATGGAAGTTGTCTCGATCTTTCAAACCCTTCCGGAACTTTATATCGAGTCCTGAAATTTTCTTATCTGTCCATAATTCTCGTCCCTCTCTGATTATATTTCAACATCTAAGATTTTCGTACCCCTTAGTGATTTTATTTCGGGTTCTGAGATTTTCGTATCTAACTGTGCTTTTCTTCGAGTTCTGAGATTTTCGTACCTCCGATTCTCTAAGATTCTCTTATTTAATTGTGGTTTTACCTTCTAATCAAAACCTGCAATTAATTTTTTTTATTTTCAGAATTTAATTAATTTCGGTTTAATGTTGAGCTAGTGGGAGGGTGGATGGGATAGCTCATCGGTTGTTCACTTCAAGTGAATCCAGTTTTCTTCTCCTCAAAACTCGCTCCTAATTTTTATTTATTTTGCAGGTTGTAATAAATTGCTTGTTGATATTAAGCTAGTGGGAGGGTGGATGGGATAGCTCAAAGAATTTTCACTTTAAGTGAATCCGCCTCAGTACTCCTCTAAACTCGCTTCTAATATTTATTTTACTTTCAGGTTTCATTTATTAATATTGAGCTAGTGGGAGGGTGGATGGGAGCTCATGGGGTTTTCACTTCATGTGAATCCGGTTTATTTCTTCACGAAATTCGATTTTAATTTCTCTTTTATTTTCAGGTTTGAATTGATAATAATGAGCTAGTGGGAGGGTGGATGGGAGCTCATGGGGTTTTCACTTCATGTGAATCCGGCTTTTTTCTTCAGGAAAATCGATATTAATTTTTATTTTATTTTCAGATTTGAAATTATAATACTGAGCTAGTGGGAGGGTGGATAGGAGCTCATGGGGTTTTCACTTCATGTGAATCCGGCTTTTTTCTTCAGGAAAATCGATATTAATTTTTATTTTATTTTCAGATTTGAAATTATAATACTGAGCTAGTGGGAGGGTGGATGGGAGCTCATGGGTTTTTCACTTCATGTGAATCCGGTTTATTTCTTCACGAAATTCGATTTTGATTTCTCTTTTATTTCCAGGTTTGAATTTATGATAATAAGCTAGTGGGAGGGTGGATGGGAGCTCATGGGGTTTTCACTTCATGTGAATCCGGTTTATTTCTTCACGAAATTCGATTTTAATTTCTCTTTTATTTTCAGGTTTGAATTTATGATAATGAGCTAGTGGGAGGGTGGATGGGAGCTCATGGGGTTTTCACTTCATGTGAATCCGGCTTTTTTCTTCAGGAAAATCGATATTAATTTTTATTTTATTTTCAGATTTGAAATTATAATACTGAGCTAGTGGGAGGGTGGATAGGAGCTCATGGGGTTTTCACTTCATGTGAATCCGGCTTTTTTCTTCAGGAAAATCGATATTAATTTTTATTTTATTTTCAGATTTGAAATTATAATACTGAGCTAGTGGGAGGGTGGATGGGAGCTCATGGGTTTTTCACTTCATGTGAATCCGGTTTATTTCTTCACGAAATTCGATTTTGATTTCTCTTTTATTTCCAGGTTTGAATTTATGATAATAAGCTAGTGGGAGGGTGGATGGGAGCTCATGGGGTTTTCACTTCATGTGAATCCGGTTTATTTCTTCACGAAATTCGATTTTAATTTCTCTTTTATTTTCAGGTTTGAATTTATGATAATGAGCTAGTGGGAGGGTGGATGGGAGCTCATGGGGTTTTCACTTCATGTGAATCCGGTTTATTTCTTCACGAAATTCGATTTTGATTTCTTTTTTATTTCCAGGTTTGAATTTATGATAATGAGCTAGTGGGAGGGTGGATGGGAGCTCATGGGGTTTTCACTTCATGTGAATCCGGTTTATTTCTTCACGAAATTCGATTTTAATTTCTCTTTTATTTTCAGGTTTGAATTTATGATAATGAGCTAGTGGGAGGGTGGATGGGAGCTCATGGGGTTTTCACTTCATGTGAATCCGGTTTATTTCTTCACGAAATTCGATTTTAATTTCTCTTTTATTTTCAGGTTTGAATTTATGATAATGAGCTAGTGGGAGGGTGGATGGGAGCTCATGGGGTTTTCACTTCATGTGAATCCGGCTTTTTTCTTCAGGAAAATCGATATTAATTTCTCGTTTATTTTCAGGTTTGAATTTATGATAATGAGCTAGTGGGAGGGTGGATGGGAGCTCAGGGGTTTTTCACTTCAAGTGATCCGGCTTCTTTCTCCTCGAAAGTCCGTTCGTAATACCTTCTATTTTCAGATTTTAACTTATATTTTATTTTGTATAATTTCTATTTTATGTTGTAGGATGGGTTATACCCGAAGAAAGAAGATAGAAGAGTATATCATCGTGGGATCATCGTGGGATCATCGTGGGATGCGAACCTCATTTGTATCTTAGTATTAAGTTCGTTCCCCGTACCTCTTGTTCGGAGTTGCACTCATTTTCACGACCGGTCGTGAATTTTTTATCGCGTTAGATAGTAGAGTCACCCAGTCATTTTCTGTTAATTGTTCCGGACCCGACTGGCCATGGGTGATCGAATATTGCAGGGACCATGAGGCAGATGAGGACTAGGACAACTGATCAGTTCCTGAGATGTGGACTGCGTGGCGGTGCGCTGGCGAACGCTGTCGTATAACGACTGAGGCGGCCTCTCTACCCTTACGGCTGTGGAGCAATGGGAGCCTGATCGCGAACGCTGTCTGAGGAATAGGGATCCTCTCTTCGGTCAGACCTCCCTCACCCGGCGGCAGTGGAGAAACGGGATCCTGAATGCAACATCCGTCGTCTTGGGACTAGGGTGTCCTCTCTACCTTTTTGTTGTGGAGAAATGGGAACCCGAACGCCATCACGTCACTCGGATTACCGGTACTCTTCGTTGGATTCTGCGCCACGATTCATGTAAGTTTAATCACCTTTTGGTCCAGGAGGGCGAGGTTCTCTTGACAGAGAATGCTTGTACTACCCTTTTGCGAAAGTTCTTCTAACTTTCTTCCTCCCCTCTCCCTCGCCCCCAAACCCCTTTGCTAGCTTTCATCGTAAATAATACGAGTGCAATCTTCGAACAAGAGGTACATTCGCGTTTAGTATAAGTATGCGTGCGATTAAAATAGAGCGCGGGCCCCATTGTATTAGTGTTAAGTGCGTGCGGAGGCGCTTTCGTTTCTAACTTGCACCCATTTTCACGACCGGTCGTGAATTTTTTCGCGAGATAGAGTGTAGTACTCACGGTGATTGTCTGTCGATTGCTCCGGACTCGCGTGGATCGAACGTGGATTGCATAATGCGGTGAGTCCGGGTAAGTTTTTGGGCCGAAAATGCTGGTAAGCGCTTGGGACACGTCTTGCATGGATAGCACTGAATGATGCCTCATCATCTCATCTATCGCCTGACGGCTAGGGTATTCCATGTTTTTCTGTTAGACCCCCTTTCAACGGGGGCAGGAATGATTGGGTTTCCTGACGGCAGACGTGTCACTCGTTCTTATCGGTATTCGAGGCTCAATTCTGTAAGTTTTGGACTGAAAATGCTGGTGTAGCGCCATGGAGGCGTCTAGTGGGGTAGATTGATTGATGTACCATCTCGATCTACTGTCTAGGGTATTCCCTAGGCTAAACCTCGGACGTCTCACTGGTTCTTACCAGTATTTTTGGTTCAATTCTGCCCGAGGTTCACGTAAGTCACGATGCAATCACCGTTCGATTCGCGTGGGCGAGGTTCACTCGATTGACAACGCTGTCCCTCCCTTTTTCGAAAGTTCTTATAACTTTCTTTTCTAATTTATTTGCGAAAGTTCTTCTAACTTTCTTTTTTTACTTATTTGCGAAAGTTCTTCTAACTTTCTTCTCCCCTTTGCTTGGTATACCGTGTTAGATAGCACGGGTGCAAACTTAGAACACGGAAGCGTTTAGTTTTAAGTAGAGTAAGCACTCATTTATCCTTCCGATAAATGAGGTAGTTGTAATTGGAGGGTGGATGGGACTTGGAGATAGGGTGGGTCACTTTCGTAGTCACCTCCGCGTGGTGTGACCTGGTAATCGATATCGTTTTCCGAATTTTCAAGTTCATTTACGAATATGACTGTAATTCTAAGCTCATTTTTCGCGAAATTAACCGTAGAAAACAATATCGAGCTAAGAACTACGAATTACGTTTAAGTAACAATTTCATTTACCTCTCGATATTTTCCAAAAAATAAAGACATAATTTTCTTTACTGGTAAATGACCAGGAATAAACGAAATTGTAAACGAAAAATATTTTCAGCGCCTTTTGTATTTTGTACAAGAAATTCCTTCTAATGTTCTTTGTTAATTATGTTTTTGTGCGCGTATCAGTTTTATTTCAATTCCGAGCTTATGGGAGGAAGGGCGGGCTCGGACACAAGTTTTTCGTCACATTTTCGTGACGAAAAGCTTGTGCAAATTGTGTCTCTTGTTCTAACTTGCACCGATCTTTATCACAATTTCTGATCTTATCGCGTATTAGTCCGTGGCAATAATTTGTCATTTTTTTATCTCTTCGTGTAAATCTAAAAGAAAGTCCTTCTGACTTTTTTCCCTACCGCGTTATTCATTCTCATCCTTTTCGATCGTACAAGTGCAATTTTAGAACAGGAAACACATACATATACAACGTTTATAATAAGTATATGTTGTAGTATGAGTGGGTATGCGAATGAAATATAAGTACAAATGCGAGCGTTTTGCAGTAATTTTAAGATTGTGGGAGGATGGGTGGGCCAGCGCGAAAGTTTTTCGTTACAATAGGTGACGAAAAACTTTCGCATTTTGTAAGTGCCTCATGTTCTAACTTGCACTCATTTTCATGGCAGTACGTGATTTTTTGTACGCGTTAGATTGTGGTATTATTCAGTTATTTTTTGTCGGTTGTTCCGGACCCAAATGACCAAAGGGAATTGTATTATGCGAGGCATAGGACAGTCGAGGACTGGTAATAGTGGACAGTTATTAGAATATGCCTAGCGATTTAGAGAATATTCTGTCGTAACATTCCGATCGATTCTGTCGTCTTTATGGCAAAGATATCTTTTCATCAATTAGATCTCCTTTTAACGGGGAAACATTTCACTGATGTATCGTTCGTTCTGGTTGTTATTCTCGGTCCGATTCTGTTTTTTGTTTCTCGAATTGCAGGATTCGATCACCCTTTGGTTCAGGAGGGCGAGGTCCACTCGACAAAAGATACTGATCTACCTTTTGCGAAAGTTCTTCTAACTTTCTTTCTTAGATATTTATTCCCTTTTACCTTTCTTTCCTTTTAACTTTCACCCCTTTGCTTAGAGTGCCGTGTTAGATAACGTGAGTGCAATCTTAGAACAAGTGGCACATTCGCGGCGTTTGGAATAAGCACTGCGTTTATAAGTATGCGCGAGAATGCGAGAGTATGCGATTATAATACGAGCGTATATATACCCGAAAAGCGATAGATTGTAGTATGCGCAAATGTATCCGTATAATATATGCGTACGCTAAATACATCGTGGGATCGTCGTGGGATCGTCGTGGGATCATCGTGGGATCATGTACAATGTCTAGAGAAGTATATATTGAAGTGTGAGTGTAGTACGAAAGCGTAAGTATGAGTGTAGTATGATATCGTAAGTATGAGTGACTATGCGAGTGAAGTGTAAGTATGGAAATTATTCATGTCATCGTAGGATCATCGCGGGATTCTCAGGACACCATCACATTTTCGAAATTCGAGATTTTATTTCCTTCGGCGAAGCATCCTCGATCTTTCGAAGATTTTCATAATTTTATTTTGTGTTCCAAGATTGTGCTATCAGTCTGTGATGGTATTTGGACTGCTGCGATTTTCGTACTTTCGGTTTTCTGAAATACTTTTATGTATCTGCCGTTTTACCTTCTCCTGGAAATCTGTTTTTCACTTCATGTGAATTCGAATATCTTCTTCTCATGGGTTTTTCACTTCAAGTGAATCCAGCTTCCTCCTGCTCGAAGCTCGCACCTAATTTTCTTTCTTATTTGCAGGTTGCAAGTAATTTCTGGTTAATATTGAGCTAGTGGGTGGGTGGATGGGAGCTCAATGGTTGTTCACTTCATGTGAATCCGGTTTATTTCTTCACGAAATTCGATGTTAATTTTTCCTTTATTTGCAGGTTTGAATTTATAATATTGATCTAGTGGGTGGGTGGGTAGGAGCTCAAGGGTTTTTCACTCCATGTGAATCCGGCTTCTTTCTCCTCGAAAGTCCGTTGGTAATACCTTTTATTTTCAGGTTTCATTTATTAATAATGAGCTAGTGGGAGGGTGGATGGGAGCTCATGGGTTTTTCACTTCAAGTGATCTGGCTTTTTTCTCATCAAATCTCGCTCCTAATTTTTATTTTATTTGCAGGCTTCATTTATTAATATTGAGCTAGTGGGAGGGTGGATGGGAGCTCAATGGGTTTTCACTTCACGTGAATCCGGTTTATTTCTTCACGAAATTCGATTTTAATTTTTATTTTATTTTCAGGTTTGAAATAGAATATCGAGCTAGTGGGAGGGTGGATGGGATAGCTCAAGGAATTCTCACTTCATGTGAATCAGGCCGTTTTCTTCTCCAAACTCGTTCTTACCCTTTTTGTTTGCAGGCTTTCACAAATTTCAATTACTTGCAGGTTCTAACTAATGTCTATTACTTGCAGGTTCTAACTAATTTCTATTATTTGCAGGCTTTAACTAATTTCTATTAGTTGCAGGTTTTAACTAATTTCTATTATTTGCAGGCTTTAATTAATTTCTATTATTTGCAGGTTATAACTAATTTCTCTTATTTGCAGGTTTTATTTTATTATTTTCAGGCACTAATTAATTTCTGGTTAACATTGAGCGAGAGGGTGGGTGGATGGGAGCTCAATGGGATTTCACTTCATGTGAATCCGATTTATGTCTTCACGAAATTCGATCTTAATTTTTCATTTACTTTCAGGTTTGAATTAGGATATTGAGCTAGTGGGAGGGTGGATGGGATAGCTCAAGGAATTTTCACTTCATGTGAATCGGGCCTTTTTCTTCTCCAAACTCGTTCTTACCATTTTTGTTTGCAGGCTTTAGCAAATTTCAATTACTTGCAGGTTCTAACTAATTTCTCTTATTTGCAGGTTTTAACTAATTTCTATTATTTGCAGGCTTTAATTAATTTCTATTATTTGCAAGGTTATAACTAATTTCTCTTATTTGCAGGTTATAACTAATTTCTCTTATTTGCAGGTTTTATTTTATTATTTTCAGGCACTAATTAATTTCTGGTTAACATTGAGCGAGAGGGTGGGTGGATGGGAGCTCAATGGGATTTCACTTCATGTGAATCCGGTTTATTTCTTCACGAAATTCGATCTTAATTTTTCTTTTACTTTCAGGTTTGAATTAGGATATTGAGCTAGTGGGAGGGTGGATGGGATAGCTCAAGGAATTTTCACTTCATGTGAATCGGGCCTTTTCCTTCTCCAAACTCGTTCTTACCATTTTTGTTTGCAGGCATTAGCAAATTTCAATTACTTGCAGGTTCTAACTAATTTCTCTTATTTGCAGGTTTTAACTAATTTCAATTATTTGCAGGTTTTAACTAATTTCTATTATTTGCAGGCTTTAATTAATTTCTATTATTTGCAGGTTATAACTAATTTCTCTTATTTGCAGGTTTTATTTTATTATTTTCAGGCACTAATTAATTTCTGGTTAACATTGAGCTAGAGGGTGGGTGGATGGGAGCTCAATGGTTGTTCACTTCATGTGAATCCGGTTTATTTCTTCAGGAAATTCGATTTTAATTTTTATTTTGCTTTCAGGTTTAAATTTATGATATTGAGCTAGTGGGGGGTTGGTGGGAGCTCATGGGTTTTTCACTTCATGTGAATCCGTATTTCTTCTTCACGAGAATCGATCATAATCTTTTTTATTTCAGGTGTTAATTAAATTCTGCTTAATGTCGCAGTGTGGGTTTTACCCGAAGAAAGAAGATAGATGAATATATCATCGTGATAATCGATATAGTTTTCTAGACATTATTTGCAAGGATAATTAATAGAAAACGATATCGAGCTAAGAGCTCCGATCTACCATTAATTTGGGGCATTATATGTGTTTCAACATATTTTTTTATAAGTGTAGTATAATACAATTGAACTTGTACAAGTTACTTTTATAATATAATTATGATTTAAAAAAAAAAGTGTATAATTATAATTTTGCAACGAAGATATTTATGCTCAATGAATGTATTCATTGCGAAAATTCAGTATTTCGGACATTGCATTTACCTATTGGAAAACATTGTCAAGGTAAGTGCTACGATTCATTTTAGTTATACCTGTATTTATTACCCAATATTTTCTTTTTTGCTATACTGTTATCTTTTCGAACGAAATCAACTACGCTCGCTAAATGCACGATTCAATGAATGTAAGAGGAATGCATTAAACGCGCGTGGGTTATGTAGACCATATCAGCTACGCTCGTTAAATGCACGATTCAGTGAATGTACAATGAATGCATTTAACGCGCGTGGGTTTATTATTTCGATCGAAATCAGCTACGTTCGCTAAATGCACGATTCAGTGAACGTACGAGGAATGCATTTAACGCGCGCGGGTTATGTAGACTATGTCTACTACGCTCGTTAAATGCACGATTCAGTTTATGTACAATGAATGCATTAAACGGGCGTGGGTTCTGTCATTTAATTTTATCTTATAGCAGAACATAAATTGCGTTTCAAAAAGATTTTGATGACTTCATCAAAAGGTCCATTTTCGAAAATTGATAAAATTACAATTCACCGAGGGCAATAATATTACCGACTAGTGGTGAAGCGTGCGAGTCAATGGAACTAAACTTTACAGTACAATTTAAGTAAATTAGTTTTCCGTTTCAAAGCATCCTATCGTCTTTAAAATCGAAAATAATCTATCTTTAATACCTTAGCATTAGTATTATACAAACCTGCAATACCGACAATAGCAGTGCTTGTGGATGGGTATCAAGAACTATCACTGGTAATAGGATCGTAAAAAAGCAAGGAGGTACCCGGAGTAGTAAGACGTATCCCGCACGGTCGTCGCGCGTGCGCAGAGTGCTGGCATCGCTCTGTGTACACGAGTGATATCGGATGCAAAAAAAATTAATTACTCATTCCCTGCGCACAATTTATATACTTTTACGATCGAAGAGCGATCAGTGAATCACGAGCTACTTTCTCACACCTCATTTGTCCATATTATTGTTGACAGTAATTAGTTATTAATGAATATTACATGGCAAAATGTCGCATCGTTTCCTACACACCAGCTGCTTTAGAATCGTTAATTTCGCACTTTCTGCTTATAATTTATGCACTTTCATGATCGAAGAACGATCAATGATTCATTAGCGATTTTCTCATACCATGTTTGTCCGTATTATTATCGACATTAACTAGTTATTAATGTATATTTCTGTGCAATTTCCTGATTACAAATTAGGCACTTTTACGATCGAAGAATGTTTAGCGACTCGTTAGCTTTTTTCTCATGTCGAGTTAGTTAACATTTTCACTGGCATTAATTAGGTATTAATGATTAACTGGTATATGGAGTAAGAGGTATTCTATACAGCCGTCGCACATGCACAGCGTGGTGGTGTAGGCCCGCCCACCCAGTCACCGTCGCACATGCGCCGTTCTGCTAGGGAGTGACCACACCCCCGGATTACTGCGCATGTGCGATACAGTGCTAGGTGGGCGGTCCTATGCCAGCGCGCTGCACATACGCGCCGGCTGTGCGGGATACCTCCTACTCCTGATACCAGTGAATCATTACTAACTAAATAATTTCAATGAAAATGTGAACAAATTCAATCTGAAACAACAGCTAATGAGTCACTAAACATTCTTCGATCGTAAAAGTACATAAGTTATAAGTAGAAAGTGTGAAATTAATGATTCTAAAGCAGCTCGTGTGTAGCAAACGATGCGACGTCTTGCCATGTAATATTCATTAATAACTAATTACTGTCAATAATGATCTGGACAAATGAGGTATGAGAAAGTAGCTCGTGATTCACTGATCGCTCTTCGATCGTAAAAGTGCATAAATTGTGCGCAGGGAATGAGTAATTAATTTTTTTTGCATCCCATATCACTCGTGTATACAGAGCGATGCCAGCACTCTGCGCATGCGCGACGACCGTGCAGGATACCTCCTACACCTTATACCAGTTAATCATTAATACCTAATTAATTTCAGTGAAAATGTTAACTAATTCGACATGAGAAAACAGCTAACGAGTCACTAAACATTCTTCGATCGTAAAAGTGCGTAATTTGTAATCAGGAAGTGCGTAATTAATGATTCCATAGCACCTCGTGTGTACCGTATAACGGGGCGCATTGCACAGGAATATTCATTAATAATTAGTTAATAATGATAATAATCTGAACGAACGTGGTATGAGAAAATTGCTAATGAATCACTATTCGTTCTTCGATCGTGAAAGTGCATAACTTATGCGCACGGAATGAGTAATTAATTTTTCTTGTATCACATATCGCTTGTGTATACGAAGCGAAGCCAGTGCTCTGCGCATGCTCGCCGGCTGTAGTGGATACCTCATACTTCTCCGGATACCTCTTGGCTTTTCTGTGATCCTGATTTCAGCGGTAGCTCCTATTCTGTAGTGTACGAATAAATAACGATAATAATAATAGTTGAACAAATATTTATTCAAATAATTAGGTTTAACATTAAAAGCCATTCATCATCTGTAAGTATTTTTTAATATGATGTAGAAGACATTTTTTTATTATTTTTCCTTTCGTTGACAATATATTAACATTCTCCTTATCAATTCATTTGTAATTTTCATGTTACAGAACTGGTCAAATGACTTCTGCGGATCGAGATGGCCATACAGGAGCGATCTATCAGGATGCAACATCAACTCGTGCATTATGACATCGCTTCCACTGCAAAAAATTATAATGTATATATGCAATGTACTTTTTTTGAAAAATAATAAATAAAACAGTTTATACCAGATTTCAATTTGCACTATTCATTCCAAAACCTTCCTCTGATACCATTCCCACTCCATTCACAATTCCGAATTAACATTAAATGGTTCCCGGTATCAAGAGAACATAAGATGCGAAAAAGTGGCACGAAAATTTTTCGAAAACGTATCCGGATTTCAGAATTTGATATCAGGAGAACATAAGGTGCGAAGAGGTGGCACGCGTGCCACTTCCCGGAATTTTAGTGACGTCATTTCTCGGAATTGGCAATATGCTTTTGCGAAATCTAACTTTCGATTTTCGAGATTTGGTATCAGGAGAACATAACATGCGAAGAGGTGGCACGAAAAATTTTCGAGAACGTATCCGGATTTCAGAATTTGGTATGAGGAGAACATAATATCCGAGGAGGTGGCACGCATGCCACTTCCTGGAATTTTAGTGACGTCATTTCTCGGAATTGACAATATGCTTTTGCGAAATCTAACTTTCGATTTTCGAGATTTGGTATCAGGAGAACATAACATGCGAAGAGGTGGCACGAAAATTTTTCGAAAACGTATCCGGATTTCAGAATTTGGTATCAGGAGAACATAATATCCGAGGAGGTGGCACTCGTGCCACTTCCTGGAATTTTAGTGACGTCATTTCTCGGAATTGGCAATATGCTTTTGCGAAATCTAACTTTCGATTTTCGAGATTTGGTATCAGGAGAACATAACATGCGAAGAGGTGGCACGAAAATTTTTCGAAAACGTATCCGGATTTCAGAATTTGGTATCAGGAGAACATAATATCCGAGGAGGTGGCACGCGTGCCACTTCCTGGAATTTTAGTGACGTCATTTCCAGGAATTCTTTTGTATTTATTTCGCTATTTCTTAAACGCTACGCTTGTTAAAGCTAGGGAAAGGGTTTTCTAATAAATACACTGCACATCCTTTTTATTTATCGTTTATTCAATTTCTCTATTTCATATACATACAATAACAATATGTTAAGTGTGTTTTTTTTATGTACAATACAATATCAAATATATTGTGTGTGAAATATAGTGTGTAATATGTGCATGTCATGTGGTTCATTTATTGCGGATTGGCTTCCTGACGTTGCGGGGCTAGTTGATTGGTCGAACGAAGTCGATATCTTCTCTGTTCTGTAAAATAATAAAACACAAAATGTTATCGATCGTAGACATAAAATAGTTTGCTGAATAATAAAGTAAATTGATCGTAAATGTACCTGCCTAATGTTCGATATACCGAAGTGTATTCACAGCAATGTCCAGATGATTTCCACGATCCTCTCTCTTCGATGGTTCAGGAAAGACTGACGAAAATGTGCACTGATGTCCTCTCTTCTCTCGGTTCTCTCTCCCAACTCCTACTTCTCGCTTCGTTTTTCCAAAATTTCGACTACCGTATCGGTGTTGCAGGTCGTCGGTAGTCGCTGTATCCAGTTCTGAAATAGAAAGATAAAATCATTTTGCATGACTCAGAAACAATGACAACATAATAAAAGTCGTGTCATCGTTTATGTTTCTAAATGATAATAAAGAAGTCTGCACTGTGCGGTGTTCGTAACTGCTGCAGAAACGGCGCAGTTACGACGAACGAAAATAAGGCGAGTACACATAGGCAGGTGAGTCTAAAAAATGTGCAGTGCACGAAGAAAACAAATTGATTCTACGAAGCTGAAGAAACCTGAAATACGTATAATCGTATGGAACGTGACCTACGTTCAGTATAAGGATCGAAGGACGAATGATAGAAACTGGTACACGGTGCAAAAGGTCGATGTTCTCCCCGCGAATGTCGAACATAGACTGATTTGTTCGGGTTCGAACTTGTACTTTTCACTCGAGTACGAGTCTGACTTATTACATGTATTTCAAAATTTTTATTTTACGCATGCTATTTGAAATAGTGCCCCTTGGATCACGCGTAGCTATCCGAATAAATAAATGTATTTTTTTCGTAAAATAAAGCGCGATCGAGTTATATCGACGCTTGGAATTGTTCTCCTAGCACGATAAAGACAGAAAAATACTTTTGAAGAGAACCGAAGGCTCCCTGTTCGATAATGAAGAAAGTTCCGTTTCATGGACGTCAAAAAGTCCATCCATCTAGCGGTGAAAGGTGGAACTAACGGAAACTAAAATTTCGATTTTCTTTAAAATTAAACATTTTCTCGCATTTCTGAGGCTACTAAGTTACTCCAGGACCACGAAATAATTAGCGTAATGTCATTATAGTTCGCTCAAAACGTTCGAAAAGAAAATGAAAAAAATAGTATTTTATCGATGTGGAGGCCGTCCACTTGTCGATAAAGAAGACTTTAACATTACCTGCCACCACTTTCTTTTCATGCAAGAACAAATCTTCTTTTTCTAATTGCAAATTTTATTTTGTATTTAATAAATTATAATTTCATTCAAAATATTTATTAATTAGTGATTTATAAATATGGGAATAAACCCCCATGTGGACCACAAAAGCTAAACCATCTAACGGTGAACGGCAGAAACTACTGGAGCTAAATTTCGGAGGTTCTGCATTTATCGACTGTCTGTAAACTTACCGACACCTGTAAAACGTTCTGATATTAACGAATGATACGTTCCAGTGAATACTGTAATGTCATCTGCTGGAAAAAATAATATTAAATAAATTAGCATGAAAATAATTCAACTACAAAAAGTATTCTCAGCGCCATCTAGCGGTAAATTATAAAAAGCTACTACTGCTAGCAGGAGAGCAGGAAGGTAAAAGAGGTACGCAGAGAAAGAGGTATACCAGGCTACAGAGCGCATGCGTAGTGGAGTCGTTGCGCGCTGGCTATCTGCGCCGCGTCCCTCGATGTAATGGAAAATATTGCTGTACAAGAATAATTTATTACGCATTTTCTGAGTGCAATTTGTGAACTTTTAAGATCGAAGAGTGTTAAGAGATTCATGATCTATTATCTGATACCGCATTTGTTCGGTTTATTAATGGGTATAGCGAACTAGTACTACATTTACAGAGAAATATTAATAACTAATTACTGTCAACGATAATCTCTGCGAATGTGGTATTAGAAAATAGCTAATGAACCAGTTATCATTTTCCGATCATAAAAGTTCGTTAATTGTACTCAGAGATTGAGGAATTAATTATTCTATGTCACATAGAACGCTACGGTAATCGTACTGTCTACCACGGTTCCACAACGAATGGGCGACGCCGTAGTAAGGAGAAAGCTCCGCCCCCCTCGACACCGTGCTCACGGGACGCTATACTGGGTGGGCGGAACCCGTGTAGATCAACTACGCATGCGCAGATACACGTGATCACTCAAGTACAAGTGCGCATGCGCTGTGTCCTAGCAGGGGCGGAGCCACGCCCCAGTATTCTGCGCATGTGCGAGTGCGTCCTAGGTGGGCGACGCTACTGGCTGCAAGCGCCTGCGCGACGCTATGCCGAGGAGGTAGCCCCGTGCGTTCCTGTGTACCGAGTGTCGCGGAGCCTCGTAGTAAAATATTAATAACTAATTAATTCGAGGGAAAATGTGAACAAATTCGACATGAGAAAGTAGATAAAGGATCACAGTCCATTCTTCGATCATAAAAGTACATAAACTATGGCGAGAAAATCTGTAACTGTGTAATTATTGCGCGTGCTTCGTGTGTATCAAGTGTCGCGAAGCCTCGTAGTAAAATATTAATAACTAATTAATTCGAGTGAAAATGGGAACAAAGTCGACATGAGAAAATAGGTAATGAATCGCTGAACGTTCCTCTACCATAAAAGTTCATAAAATGTGTTCAGAAAATGAGTAATAAGTGTTTCATTCTCAGCTATATTTCCCGATATATCGAATGACAGGAGAGTCACTGCGCATGCGCACCGTCGCGCGGACTACGTCTTACTCTGGATACCTCCATTACCCTTCTGCTACGCTGTTACAAGGACGAGCTACTGATACCCTACCGGTAGATGGCGCTGGGAATACCTTCTACAGTTGAATCATTTTCATGCTCATGTATTTAATATTAATTTTTTCAGCTAATGAGACTACTGTATGCACTGGTATGTACTATTCGTTGATATCAGAGCGTTTTAAAGGTGTCGGTAACTTTACGCGTGCGACTTCCTGGAATTTTAGTGACGTCATTTCTCGGAATTGGCAATATGCTTTTGCGAAATCTAACTTTCGATTTTCGAGATTTTGTGTCAGGAGAACATAACATGCGAAGTGGTGGCTCCTCATCAATTCATTTGTAATTTTCATGTTATAGAAGTGGTCAAATGACTTCTGCGGATCGAGATGGCCATACAGGAGCGACCTATCAGGATGCAAAATCAACTCGTGTACTACAACATCGTTTCTACTACAAAAAATTATGTATATATGCAATGTATTTATTTCGAAAAATAATAAATAAAACAGTTTACACCAGATTTCACTTTGCACTATTCATTCCAAAACCTTCGTCTGATGCCATTCCCACTCCCTTCACTATTCTGAATAAACATTAAATGGTTCCTGGTATCAGGAGAACCTAAGTTTCGAAATGGTGGTAAAAAATATAAAAAACGATAAAAAACAAAACACGAAAACATAAAAAACTTGAATTTTAATAATTCACTGTGAAAAGTTTTTCGTTACGAAAATGCGACGAAAAGCTTGTGCAAATTGTGTTTCCTGTTCTAACTTGCACCGATCTTTATCACAATTTCTGGTCTTGTCGCGTATTAGTCTGTGGAAATAATTTGTCATTTTTATATCTCTTTGTACAAATCTAAAAGAAAGTCCTTCTGACTTTTTTCCTTACCGCGTTCTTCTTTTACATCTTTTTCGACCGTACATGTGCAATTTTATAACAGGAGACACATACATATACAGCGTTTAGAATTAGTATATATGTACTTCTGATTACTCATAATTCAATTAATGTTTTCTTCATACATGAAATTGCAACTTCATGATTATATCAATAACTATTATTAATGAAATAAAACTAAAATAATATTATTTTAGAATATTGTATATGTTATAAATTGCGTTAAATATGTTTTCCCAGCATTATAAGTATTATACATATAAACAGTTTTTCTTTTCTATAACGAAATTTATCTATGTTGTTGATTTATATTAGTATTTCGTTTGTATCAGTTCATCTATATTAATTCATTTATGTTATTTGTATGTAAACCCCAATTCAGAATTAATTAATTATAGAATATTGTATAAAACTCAGTAAATATCTCTCATAAATTTTTGTATAATAAATAACATTTTCTGTCGACTCTAAAACTGTTGAAAAATTTTACTTTCAGAAACAAAAGGAAATTTTCCACGTACAATATGATTTGCATTTATATAGAAACAAAAATGAACCAGTTGCTTTTTCGGCTAAATCGTGCATTATATGGGCCTTAAAATGCTTAACCATCTAGCGGTCGAGGTGGAAACTAATTGAACTAAATTTCGAGTACAATTTTGGATTTGTCAACTTTCTCGATTTATTACAAATTTTGAAACATTTCATTGCGAATAAGTGTTATTTTTAGAAGCAGTATAAACACATATTCAAACAACATCTCTGAAAACGGTTTTTGATGTCTCGAAAAAAAATTATTTACCATTTTCTGTCATTCCCTACATTACCAACGAAACGTAGTATAATGAGAGGGCAAGTACAACAATGTATTATAAAGTAATTAATTTAATAAATTTGAAAGTATCTTGAAAGCCTCATTATCATATATAGTCGATTTAGTACATAGTTCTTAGACTGAGATTTCAGATCTACACCAGTTTGTCTAATTTTCGAATATAAAGCTTCGAATCCACTATGAAATCATTTTCCTAACTTTATCATGCTCACTCAACAATTTGCAAGTATCAGCGATACATAAAAATGTCTTATTCGGAGAAAAAAAGATGATGTTTTGCTTTTGCAGTTCCTTGCTTTGCCATTAGATGGTGCCAGTGGTACTATTTTTTGACGGTACGAGTGATTATACAGATTTCAAAAATCTGCGTAACTAAGCCTTCCATAATGCTTTCAACTTATTAAATTAATAATTTTACAATTAACTATCCTCTTTTATATGTATTGTTTTCAAATGTTAAATGACAGCGGTTCTTCCAATATCAATGTAAAGTTGATCACAGAATTTAACTGTACCAATAACTTTTACTTACGATTTAATGCAGTTCCCAGAATCACCTTTCTGAAATATAAAATGCGCAATATGACAACATGCATTAAATTGCATGTATTAAATTTAAAAGAATAAAACAGTGAATATTTATGTATTATACAAATAGATACACTATATATAATGTGAAATAAAAACGATTAATATGACCTTCAATAGCCGTGATCGTCTAGTGGTTAGGACCCTACGTTGTGGCCGTAGTAACCCAGGTTCGAATCCTGGTCACGGCAATGCGAAAAAGCATTGTCACGGGAAAGGTTTAATTTTGTTTTTTCAATTTTAAAACAATCACATTCATTGCACAACTTACAATATTCCACGTTGTCTACATAGCACCAGTATATTTTTTTAAATTTTATTTCTTACTATCCAACTTCAATTTTTCATAATTTATTATTTTATATAAGTAAAACTTTACAATTAAATAGTTTTATCTAATTGAGGAATTCTAATTATAAGAACAATCACTGGTGAAGTAATACCGCGATTTCTGACGAAATATGTTGCAATCGGAAACACGGAAGGAAACATTTATATATTTATTATTTATATCAATATTGTTTAACAATAAAAAGATGTTTGATATGTTGTCAGCAAATTTTATTGTTGAAAAGTTAATAAATTTCAGGTGTGTCCTTGTAAAAGTTCAGTTTGCACCTTGTCTTTCAAAGTTTTATCATCGCAATTTAACCGGTTAATTATATCTAAATATGAAAAAGTATCAACTATTACTTTTAGGTTTTGTTTTCTACTATAGTCAGTCCTATAACTACAATATCATTTGTGCTAAATGTAATAAAATGCAACTATTTGATCCAGAAAAATTTAAAGATCTTGATTTATACAATTATCATAGAGGTAATAAAGATTCATAGTATGTAATAAAATTTATATCATAAAAATTTTCATATACATATATATAATTCAATATTATAAAATGCTATAATAACTTGCGTAATCTTATTTTTTTATACATTACGGACATAAAGTACGTTCTGAAAGAGGAATAAAGGCACCCGACTATAATATCAATTCCAATGATTTGATTAAGAAAAATCGAGTACCACGTGGAGTAAAAGAATCTAAAAACCATCTCAGATTAGGTACACAAAAAAAGTATTATATATGATAATAATTCAAAATTATACTAATTAATCTTTCATTTTCTTCATGAACTTTAGGAGATGCCCATCAAATTGCAAATTACTTCATCAGTGGAGGACCACTGAAAGGTCATGATCACTTTAGAGGATCATCAAACTGTGATTCAAATAATACTGAAACTGATACGGTTGGAATGAGTAATCCAACAAGTGAAAATGAGACAGATTCATCAGTAAATGAAGAAAATCCAAGTACAAATGGGTCTGACCCAATTCTTGGAGCTGCACATATACCGGTATTACCAGCAACTAAACCTATAGATCAGCCACCAAATTTGCTTAAATCTCCTGCATCGGCTCCACCTTTGCTTTCATCACTTATCCCACAAATGCCTCAGCATAGTTTCTTAGGTTCTATTCTACATCCTCGATTTCATCCACACATTAATACATTACACAACATTCCTAGTGCTTTAGTAAAAGCAGCTAGTATGCCTGTACATGGTTTGCTGCAGGCACAATCACATCTACATGATATTTTAAAACCCAGAGGACTAACTAGAGGTTCTGATCTTCTTGGAAGTACTAATAAAGTAAGTAGTAACATATACAAATGAACAAATAACTACTAGCATTCAAAATTTTGTCTAAAACTGTATTGCATAAATTTTGAGAATAATTTGATGTATTTATTAGGCCAATATTCCCCTTTTATAGGACCAGCCCTAAGTAGTTTCAATCATGAAGTACATACGATTCTACAACAAATTCTTCTAAACTAACGAGAACTATATGAAGTATGTTATATTTACAGATTCACGAGACAGATACACCACTATCTGATACTCCCACACATCCTCAACCTACTGGTTACATTGTAAAATATGTACCTCACAATGACGAATCGGAGCCATCCTCTCCTACTCTTGATGCAACAGAACAAGAACCTACTGATAACAGAGACAATTGAGATGAAAGAAAAGATACAACAAAGTCTGTTAATGACAAAGACCAGGATGTAAATTAAAGATAATATCGCTTGACTGGAAATAATTAATTAGCAAAAACAGAATCATAAAATTTGAAAGAAATATTGTGTGACCAAAATGGAACTACAATATAATCTGACATAAAAAAATGTTTGACGTTTCAAAGGATGTACAATATATACTGTAATATTAAACATTTGATATACAATCTTCAGTTCTAGTTAGCAATTTTATACAAGACATAATACAATATCTTTTTGTACAGTGGAATAATTTTCATTCCGATATTAAAACACATGTAAATAAAAAATGGAAATTATTTGTAAGCATTATTATGCTGAACTCATATTATCATCTCCTTCCTTTTCCTTTTCCTTTCTTGGCTGATGAACTCGATGTCTGTGCAGCCTGTTCACCAGTAGTTTGTTTTCCCTGTCTCGTTTTTAATTTTGGTATCGTGGTGCCTATGTAACACAACACAGAATCTCTTGTTGGAAATTCAGATTTCACAGGAGTGCCATCATCGTTTTTCAACTGAACACGAATCCGACCGCGATACAGCAATTCTTTACTGCGCTCCCTTGGATGTAGCTTATTCTCTACTCCAACATTAAAACCAGCTGCTACCAAAACATCACGAATCTCTTGATGTGTGGGATTTTCGACACATTTATCTTTTGCAAGTTTACGACCTCCCGCTAAAGTTTTCTTACTATTTAGATATACAGGATAAATGCAAATCCACCTATAACAAATTCAAAATAAGAATCATGCTTCTGTCAATTTTACGTCAGATAGGTTATGTAGCAGATGTTGTGTTTGTAACACACAATATGAATAAAATCAGTCACATAAATATCGTTATTGATAAATAATAACTTATTTATTAAGAATATAATTAAAGCGTTATAATTAGGAACTTAATAATTTGGTAAATTTACCTTTCGCGATCGCTATGCTTCTTCGACGAATTCCATGCGAGCGCCATGTTTAAAGTGATCAATAATATCGAAAATATATTAGGATCACATTTTATCGCTTAGAAGATAATGGGAGGTTTAATCTACTGGAGCGTGTTATTGGATATAGAATAATTATAAATTAAAAAAAAAAGTTTTGGGGACAAAAGTATTAGCAACGAATTGGGCTCGTCCGGGATTTGAACCCGGGACCTCTCGCACCCGAAGCGAGAATCATACCCCTAGACCAACGAGCCAGGTAACAATCACGTTTCTATATAAATGTTATAAATCGAAATTAATATTTATCATTACTTTTTAACAAATATTTATATAAATCTAATAAATGTATCAAATAATACAAAAATAATTAATACCATACTACAATTTAATCTTCGCGTGATACATATCGCGAAATAGTTGTCTAACGTTTACTAACGTCTTAATTCATTTACACAATAAGTACTCTTTATAAATTATTTGAATTTTTATTATAGTCAACTACGTAATTCCATATCTCTTTATATAAGAAATGATTACATTATTATTGCAATAAAGATTATCAAGTTCTTTAATGTTATTGAATTTGTTATTTAACAAATTTTAGACTTTTGATTTCTTTTTAAAACTGATATTAATTTTATTTAACAGCATCAATGTATTCTTATTTTTAAAAGACAAAAATAGGCAGTGATCTATTTTCAATTTTTTACTTGTGTCTTACTTAAAGAAAAAAAAAAATAATACTTATGTTTAATTTAAAAAAGAAATAATATTTCATCAAGATAGGATATCAAAAATTGCTTCTTACGATGTAGCACATTGAAATGAACTATAAATCAGAAATATTATAATTGATCTCCTCGAACCTACCTTGAACCATGACCTCATGAACAGTTTTCTGTCCTTAATGATAATCACAGTAGATCGATTACGTTCATTAGAATAGTATATAATAAATCCAAACAGTATGTAAAATTCGTATAATCAACATAACTGTACTGCAGTGCATAACATAGCGATGTATTAAAAAGCACCATGTTTCAAATTTTTTTTAATATAATGTTTAGTATTTATATCTTTTTTCTTATTTATCTGTATGTTTGCCCCATTAATAGTAACGTGCAAATTATAGGACAGGAAAGTAGGATAAAGCGTGACTGTGACCAATTTTAACTTTCACTATACGGATACACTGCGTGGTTAATTAGCAATTATCAAGTGCGTAACGGTGAAAGTAAGAATTATCTGTAGCTGAGTTTCGCAAAGATCACTACATTAATAAGATCATTGTATACAGGATGCGGTTCAATTAAACTATTTTTCGATAGATTCAAGCGCGCGAATTCCGTAAGATAATAATGAAATAATCAAAACTGGGTCAGATAAAATTATTATCGATGTACAAATATTTAAAAATGTTTTCCAAATAAAAATATCTAAATAAATATCCTACGATGTAAGCCTTTGGTTGGGAACGAGTGATGGAGGAGGAGCCTCCCACTATTTTCATTCGACTTTTGGGATCGAATGTTTAAACTTTCTTATGTCTTAATTTTTTATTTCCAAATTTCCAAATCCCCAATCCCCAATCTCCAAATCCCCAAATCCCCAAGTCCCCAAAATCATAAAATATCACGAAATCCTCAAATCGCGAAATTCCCAATCAAAGATAATTCACTTTCTTTTTTTTCAAGCTAATTTCATGTCAATAGAAATTGCATTGAAAAAAAAAGAAGAATAATAATCTCGAAGTTTTGGTATGGTTAGTAATGAAAGACGATTGCATAGAACAATTAAAAATTAAATGATGTCCGAATACTCCAAGTAAGCCAGTTCGTTTCATAACCGCAACATGAGGATTCAACAATTTCTCGTTTCGCAGATTAAGATGTTCAAATTGTTCAGTTTACTCGAATAATGCTGCTAGTATTTCGCCAGGGTGAGTACATCCTAATTGACATAATAAGAAAGTGTCTTCAAATGTAATCTTACGCGTCATTTCACACTGAACTATGCTGTTTTATTACTGTTTATTCTTAAGAGGTCATAGACTGGGAAGATTAGTCGTGTATTTATGTTTTACACTGTGTATCAAGTGATAATGCAAGTAATAAACATTATAGCATCAGGAGACTGCTATAAATTGTATGTCGCGCGATGTTAGCGTGATTTTTCTTATCTTTTCAATTTCTCTGCGCTTGTCTTCAGTGTGATACACTGATAATCCCGTAAATATTAATGATCATGCTTTTCGTATTCCTGTTGAATATGTTTACAGTTTAATTACACGATGTGTATGTTAAATAACATGCACATATGTACATATGCATATACATATAGCAAACACATATGTATATTATAGCAAATACATTACACGCGATTAAAATTTGTCATTACTTTAAATGTTAAACGTATTCACGTACAAAAAATATACGCAGAACCATCCACAATATCAGTGCACAAAGTGCAAACTTCAAACTTTTTTTGTGTATACATGACGTATTTACATATGTGTACAAGCACCGTAATAGCAATTTTATTGACGTGTTTCTATCGACAATTTATCGAAACCGTTCAGACCCAATCTTCTGTAGAAGAAACAACAACGGGCAGTGATTAAAATAATCGATGCGTGAATAGAGTTTCACACAAATTGCGGATATGAACATTCGATTCGAAAAATTGTTATGTAACGTGTTCTGTCACTGTAAAAATTGCTTCGTACGAACCCGTACCAGTCTCCTTTCGAAAACCCGCCGCATTTCACCGTTCTCGACAAATTCAAATTAGGACAACCCGCGATGGCCTAACCTAACGCATGTAGTTACAATGCCAAGTTTCTTTTTTTATTTATAACAAGGTGTGGAATTTACTAGCATTCATTGTGATTTGAATCGCCTTTCCGCTTCGATGACAAAGAAAATGCGGAAAAAATAACGGCCTTAAGGTCGATTTCTTCGATGACGAAGTTGCATCAAATAAGCAGGCGCACACGTTCTTTGGTTAGTTCGTGCGAACGTCAGTCACGTTTACGATCTACTCGTGCTCGGAAAGAACGATTTCACTGAACGAAAGTCGCTTTAAAAAGAAAACGATTTTTGTAACAAAGACGCAGTGCTAGACCAACAGAATCACGGGTTCGTCGAATTATGGACAGTATTTTTTGTTGAACTTTGTTACTGCTTTTCAATTGTTGCACCAATGGGAAACCCGCACTCGAAAGATAATCCTAACGGACAACGAAATTGTAAAGTGTAAGTAACGAAATTTTAAATTGAAATTTTATATTTATCACAAGATTCGTTCAAGTACGTGCATTATATTTAGTCGAAAATATCACTGACGCAAAAAAAACTACTGAATCATCGTGTTTTCTTTTCTACGGTTCCGCTATCGCATAGTGCAATTGAAAAATTATTTAATAACGACTATTTTTTACTGAAAACTCATACTTTTAACAAATGTGATGTAGTGCATCGCGTACGACGTAATGTAAATTAATGAAATGGTATGATTCGTAATTCGTAAAGTTATATTTTGAAATAAATTACTGAGACATAGGCTGAAAATACGCTTGAAAAATATGAACAAATAATTTGTTAATTGTTAAACTTAGTTGTTATAAACAAACTCTGAAGTATATTATTTTCGCACAGTTTCTTCAACATTGTCGTTTTGATTAACCATTTAATTAGTAACTAGAAATTGCTATAAATTTGAAAATGTCATAATTACAAACAGTTATAATAAAAAGTGATCCTAAATAAAGTTGTATTAATTGTTGACTGTTATTTTAATGACAGTTTTCCATTAAATGTTTTTAATAACATCGAGTTTTGTACATAGCCCCGCAAATGGCAGTGACAGCTCTGTCTTCAGAAGCTCAGACAAAACAAATTCTGATATTCAGTAATTGCACTTTGCTTTCATTATCCGCATTTTAAAAGAAACTGCGGAATTGTGATTACTCAATTTTTCGACCTTTGAATGCTTTGATTTTACATGTTTTACGCTATAATCAAATTAATGTTTATATGTATTTTTTTCAACGAATGTCTCATATAAATATTAACAAAATATCGCAAAAATAAAAAATCATCCAAAATTTGTCCGTTACGTAGACTAATAAAAATATATGAATTATGTTGAATATCTAGTCAATTAAATAACTGACGATTTAATAAATTTAAAAATATAAACTGTATTATATTGTACAGACACACGAATTAAAGTTTTCATAATCATGTAACGATCACGCGCATTTTTCACTTGATATGTAAGTATATCTTTGTATCACGCGATTGCTGTAGCTTCTGCATATCAAAACATACGAGCAATTACGTTATTTCTAAAAAAAAAGAAAATAACGTTACTGTCCGTTTAACCTGATCCACACAACCTTCACTATATTTATTTTAGATTAGACAAAATTATTTTTTCACTTTGTATTTTTTTCTAGTCCATACCAGTAGTGAATAGAAACTTTGAAATTTTTGAATTTGAAAATATGATATTTGTGTATTTCTAGATTTCTGTGTATGTAAATTTCTCAGTTTACAAGCTTCCAAATTTTCAAATTACATAGTATGTGGGTACTTGATCTGTCCACGACCGATCTATATAATATGATGTTTATAATGATTCATTGCTTACTGTAAAATACTTTCATATCAGTAAATTATCAAATTTTTGCAAAATCATTATATATAAAATACGTAACGATATAAAGATATTATCGACCATAAGAACATATATATTTATGTTTATTATTGCTTTTTTTTAGTTTACAAAATTTTTGTCAATTTTCCGGTTTCGATAGACATCTTTAAAATTTTCCAACGTAGCTTACATTTTAATTCAATATCACGCGATAACAGGTTAGTGGCCTGTGATCTGTATTATCGTACATGTGCAAAAAGAAAAATGTAAATTTTTGCGTCTGAAACTACAGTAGAAAGAAATCCGATGATTATATTATCATATCTTTTCTTTTTTGCTGTTTGCAATTGACACAGCGACAAATTAAATATCAAAACATCGAAAGTGTTCAAACAAAAATGTACTATGTACGTCAAACAATTTTAAATAATAATAAATGTACGGTGACTACAGTAATACTACAGTAATAAATATTAAACAATTAGTTGTTTAATTAATGTGAATTACAATTACTGATAGACATAAACCATTTAATCCTATCGGAATAATAATCAATAGTGACGGTCAGAAAATTTGATATTTTTGTTTCATGTCTGACGATCACGTGACCCATGCTAACAACTTATCAGCATGACGTGACAGTCGAATGGTAGTTGTGTTTAATCTCGATCGTAGTTATGCGTATAACAGTGTCCCGAGAGATGTCAAATCGAACGAAAGCAATAATATACGAAAAACGCGATTATGTCCTCGAGTCATCTTCTGAAACGACTTAAGTGTCACTTTAATAGCTTTCTACATCGATCAAGTTATTCAGGTTATGTTGTTAAACACCCTGAACTTGAGACGAAGCAGCGCGATCAGCTGCATAACAGGTAAAAGAGCAAATGTTGAATTTCATAAATTTCTATACGAATTCATTCATTACGTAAATATTGCGTTTCTGCGGGATTGTGTTGGGAATTGATGCAGATCGGTGTCTGTGGACTGCTGACGCTTTCTGCCCGCGATGTCCCTAGTAATTGACATTTTGAATGAATGAAATTAACAGTTTCCTAGATCGGTTTTCCTACACGTTTCTTCGTGTATTAAGTGCGTGCTTTTACACTTTACAACATATATTTATTTGAATCTTTTCAAATAGTAATTATGATTCATCTGTTTTTTAATGGTCTTGTGCATTGCATCACTGTACAATTTGAATACGGCGCGCTTACAATTCATTGGATTTCCGCTAAGGGGAGTCACTGTGACATATAATAATACATGAATTTTATAACCGTTTTTACAAGTCAAATGAACGCGATAGCGTTACAGTCCATAAGGCAAGTTCTATTTACAATAATTGCAACCTTTCTTTAAGGAAAAATGTTTCTATCATGCAATTATAGCAAACTATCGCAGTACATGATTAGCTTGAATGAATCTTTCATAAAAGTTTCTTATGACACATTTCTCTTAGGTCATGAGTCGTTCCAACGTAATCAAGTTGACGTAACCAAATATTTGAATGTATAATACATTCTCAATATGTTTTTAATATATATATGCGTAAATATATATGATATATTTCATACTTAAGTAACATGTCACACCGTCCTCACAGGATCAACGAAGACGTGCAACTGTGCGTCATGCGCGCCTGCGCTATGATACTGATAACCCAGTAACATAGCATCCTCTTATCGAGCCCCGTACTTTTCAAATAACAAAATTAACTACTTCACTATACCCATTGTTACTCTATATCCACACGTTAAAACATTCAATTTGATATCCAACCATAAGTACAAACAATTATATTCATAAAGTTTGTAATAAAAAACTTACTAACGTCAAAACTATACATGTCAAATTTCATGTTTAATCGTTGCACTTAGACTGCCATCGTAGAAGTCCTATTTTAAAATATAAATTTGTATTTGCATAGTACATTTTCAGTTGTTAATGAAAGGTTACCATAAATTATAATTAGTGTTACGAATGTTATCGAGAAATTCATTCGCAGCCTTCAAATCATTACGAACACCATTATTAGTCTTGACCCGGAGGTCAACCTAACGATAAATTATATTATCAGCAGTTAACACTCATTAGTCCATAAATAGTTTGAATAATTACGGTTGCAATCTGTGTAAAAAACGAATGAGACAGATCCGAGAATCGCGCCACGCGATTGATACGCAACTGAGCCGAGCACCCATCGTTTTAATCTCACCTCTCCAGTACGGTACTGCGTTCTGCCGTACCGACATTCATTCTCAATCAGTATTAAAACTTCGCTCGTCGTTTGTAGGATCCAAAGTAGTAGCCAGTTGTCTCGCGACGACAAACATTCAACGATGTCGAGTCTTCATAGGGATCAACTTGGTCAACGGGGACATGGAGATGCCGTGTCCACGAGTTTAGTACGTGGCCTTGATCATCTGAAAAACCCTCAGTTGAATAAGGTACGCTATAGTGCATAACATACTTTAATTTACCGTATAATAAGTATGGTTTGTCATGCCGGTAAATACATTACAGTTTTTATTCGCATGTATATTGGCTTAATCATTCCATTCTTTTTTCTTCTGTGAAAAAATTGATCGTTAATTAATAATAGACATTTAATAAAAAATGACTGTGCGTATCCATTTCTTGTTTACTATTATATTCGTTGCCATGGTTTTTGATGCTCGCTCTTGAAGGGAAATTTTTCTGTAGGGTACCGATGCTAACAGTGAGGTCCCTGGTCCATTGATGGGCCAGCTGATTTTGAATGTGACGTGAAATATTAAAGAGTAAATACGGTACGAAAAATGCGCGGTTTTTGAAAACGAGACTCGAATTTTGAGATTCAACCGATTGGACATTTGAATTTTTTAAATTTGAAGTTTTTGGACTTCGAATTTTGGGATAAAGAGATTTCAGACGTATGAAATTTTTGGACTTAGATATTTCGGAATATTCCAGAAATTAAAAAGTTAAAAAATATCCAAGTTTTGAAGTTCCAAAATTAAAAAATTCTCAAAATCAAAAATTAACAAATTCCTAAGTCCTAACCTTTAAAAATACCCAAATCTTTAAGTCCAAAGTTTTCAGACCGTCAAAATCAATAGCATTAATTCGTTATTTATCAACTTATTTTAAGCGCAAAGTTCGCAATTTAAATATCAGTCATCCGTTGGACATTCCACGGTCAGAAACTTTCCATTATACTGACGTAGGCTATATGAAACCATAATTCGTGAATGAAATGAACCGAGATCAAAGTAAAATTATACTTTAATTTTGCAAATTTTATATACATATCAATAAAACGGAATAAAGTCCAAAATTAAAATTGTCGAAGTTGCATGTAATATTACAATTGTGTATAGCATAATCTAACGCGGTGAAGACACATATGAGCTACGTAAGAGGATAATTATATTACGTTGAAACGGTCACGTAGCGTCCATGGTTCCGTAAAATTTACTTTCTCGTATCCATAAATTCACAGAACGGAACTAAGAACGGTGTGACAACCTGAGGATGACGAAACAACTGTAAATGCTTTTTGTCCGAGTGATAAACCGCCAGTATCTCTCTGAGTTACATTTTTTTACACTTCTACATCTTTGCTACGATTAACGAGCAAAAATCTTACTCGACATTTACTTGAACTTTCCCGGTACGTCTGGTGACATTTTTTTTATAACCAGTTGTGCAGTTAATATTATTCTAATGGTAACCAGAGTTTAAACTGGTTTTAAAGTTTAATGTTCATATAATTTTTTCGTGCATATTCAATCAAAGTGAATTTACTTATATCGCGTTTAAAAGAAATAATTGTATAAAAGTATAAATTACTAATATTGGCGTTTCAGATTGAACGCTTAACACTAGATTTACGGACGTTTAATGACCACTTATGTGTAAATTGAAAAAGAACGATAAAAATAATTAAATAATGGATAATACATATATCAGTTTATAGAAAGATTCTTTATATCGATGAAGGTTAACATGCATTTTGATATAACTTTTTTAATAATTTTCGTAATGAAAAACAATAAATGTAAGATCCGTCATTTTTACGGGTTCCGTAAATCTAGTGTTAAAAACGGAAGAAGAAATGAAAGCGTAAGTGTAATGGTATTAGCGGTAACGCTGATTTGTTTAGAACAAGATCGATAATTGTTCTATTTATTCGCTCGAAGAACGGTAGCATCATAAGTTGGATAAAAATATATCGATGCAAATAGACTACGTTGATTTTTTAGTCTGCAAACGAGTCCGACGTAAGCATGTTTATAACGGCAGAATCGAAAATAATTTTCTCGATGACTGAGCAAAATGGATACGCTATTCCAGACGGAAACAGTCGATTGCGATTGCAAAATTTACCTGGAATTTTACAGCTAACGTGACACCTCATGACTAACACTGTTCAATAGGTTTTATATCTTGGACCATGGACACGTAATAATCTTTCTTTCCTTTTTAAATTAATTTCTCCCACGAGCGTCACGTACGTCATCAGACATAAGATTACGTGCGACGTGTGACTTGTAAATTATCTATGGCATAAATTTTGCATAATTACTATCGCTTATCAAATATTCTTTGTATTTTCATTTTTTAATGCTCTACTATTGTAAAATTATCTTATTTATTCTATTAGATTGTGATAAGGATTGACTAAATTTAATTATCATTTGCGTATCGGTGACGTTATGATAAAACGAATACCTATCGCTAATATTCTGCAAACAGAATACCGGCAGTGGTTTGTGGGTCGTGATAATAAGTTAAAGTGAAAGAGTATTAGGTTGATTGACTTTTCCGGATTATTAAATGTTCAAATTTTTTTTGCATTCAAAATTCTACATTCTTAAATTTTCATAACCCTACATTTCCAAATTTTTTAAATTCTTTAATTTCCAGTCTCCAAATTCTTGAAGCTCACAAGTTTCGAAGTTCCAAAAATTATAAGTTTCTAAAGCTGCATATCTCAGTGCTTTTTGAAGTTCAAAAATTCTAGAACTCTTAGTCTCACAATGTTTAGATAGATCTCAGAGTTACAAATTTCTATAATACAAGAATCCCAGGATTCCAAAGTGTTACAGTCCAAAAATGACCAAGATTGAAAGTCACAGAATCCCAGAGTCGAAAAGTTAAACAATTTCAAAACCCTAAGTTAGAGAGTCCCGATTCAGAAATTTCGGAGTCTCAATCTTGAGAAATCTCCGAGTCGCAAAGTTCTAAGGTCTAAAAATGTTTAAATACGTCCCAAGATTAAAAATTTCCATAATTATAGAATCGCAAGATGCCTAAGTTCCAAAATCTCGAAGTCAAAATCTCAAACTTAAAAAACTAAAAACTCTTGAGGTATAAAAATTCCAAGGCTACAAATTTAGCGAAGTAGGTCCCAAATTATCGAAGTCCCGAATATTCATATTCTAAAATTCCATCGAGTCCGTTAGCCTCGTGCAAAAATTTCGACCTAATTCCTGGCACCTCGGTGTCATTTCTCGGGATTCGTTCCGCATAAGATCTTTGCACATGCACGCGGTAGAATAAAAACTGGATCAAACTTGTTGGTATAACTTATCCGACGGCGCATTCAGATTACGTGCGATACGCAAAGTCCCTTTTCAAACGAGCAGCTAGTGATCCTTGCATTAGGTCGTGGCACGTTTTGCGACCAGAAGAACCCTAAAGTAGTAAGAGTGTATATGAATTGTATGTATTGATCGAGGCACCGGCAAGCGCGAGGAGCCTAGCAACCGTTTCCATCGTCTAATTGTTTACTATGGGACTCGAGATCATAGGGAGAAGTAGTATAATATTCCTATGGGCAAGACGCGGAAGAATGGATACAGATTGGTGGGATCTTGTTCCGGATTTTCATAGAACGACACGGATTCCTGAACCTCTCCTTGCTGCTGACGGAAGGGTATTCTTCATCTGCATTCTCTCCAAACGTTTGTTTTCGTTTTGTTCTTCATCATTTTTGATCCCGTATGGGAAATTTTCGTGCACGATGCGTCCTTGAAACGAAAAAGTCATCGTATTAGTTCGAAATGACTGGCCAGGATTCTATAACCACGATAGCATTGTGCATGATAATTTAATTCAAACGTTATTTTCGTTTTGTTCTTCATCATTTTTCAACATTTTTGATCCCGTATGCGAAATTTTCGCGCACGATGCGTCCTTGAAACGAATAAGTCATCGTATTAGTTCGAAATGACTGGCCAGGATTCTATAACCACGATAGCATTGTGAATGGTAATTTAATTCGATACCCAACAAAAGCAAACAGATGATTACGTCACGGGTGTTACTTACTGTCCGTCATTGAACAATTTTTTCTTTCCACTTTGCGTTATTTTAATCATGGAGCCCAGACGTGATTATCAGTTTACGCATGTTACATGTGGTAGCAGTTTTTCTGTGGCTACATTTTACATATCTATTGTTCTGTCCCTGTTTTTACTATAGTTAAAGAACTCGGTGTGTTTTATTGTGCACTCTCAATTGGTAGTTATTGCATATGAAATTTTAAGATTTCCACATTGTGAAATTGTGATGCCTCAGAGTTTAAAGTTTTAAAATAACAACTTTTGCAATGAACAATTGAGATGATTTGCACAAATTATCTTGTAAAAAGAGGAATGTGCGAGAAAATAAGGTAGAGGGGCGTTTATCAGTCCCGTGCTGTTATTATAATTTATAAGTCAATTGACGTTGTTAGCGATTGATCTAGCTCGAACATTGAAAGCGTTGTCAACGACCCCAAAGAGTCGTTGCTAGTGGAAAAATACTATGCTGTTAATGGGTGCTTTGACCTTATACTGTCCGGTTCGACTTGATCAAGGAGGATCATGTGTTTAATGACATCTTTTGAGAAAGGACCATTGTTAGCTGAGAATCTAGGACATTCGATCGTAGTCCTTTCATATATTACCAGAAGTGTTCTTCCTCGAACAAAAATCATTATTTCATATTGTTCATAAAGTTGTAATTTAGATCCCAAATATTTGTATAAATTAACAAAGTAATATTGACGTGCACAGTTAAAAAATTAAAGTTGACACATAGAAATAAAAAATTAAGACTGTCATACAGAATTGAAAAACTCTGATAGTTGAAAATTCTTGTTCATGTAAACACTTATCTGTAATAAATGATATTTTAAATTCATTTCGGTTTGAATTACTCTTATCAAAAGCATTAATAGCGTTGGGGCCTTTAAATACACGTTCTAGCAGTAAATGTCGAAAATCTAACAAGATTAGGATGAATGTAAATGATATACTTAAACACACGTAATATATTAATGTTCTTTTTTACAATTGTACATTGAAACATTTAAATTGCATTCAGAATAACAATTAAACCTTTTCTAGTGAAGTTACGTGTACAGTAGAGAGCATTAGTATCAATAAAATAAATAAATATATAAATATTATTTATATTGAAATATTATCGATAATTTGATATTTTGAAAATAACAATGATGTGTGCGGTGACTGAAGATAAAATAAAATAAACATGTAATTTTACTGAACAAACCAATTTAACGCCACTGAAATTTCTTATCTAATATAACATAATACAAAAATGATGAATTAAATTGGTCTTTGATATTTTAAATTATATTAGATTAAACTTCAAACAGATTAAATTTAAATAAGAATAACTAGATTTGGATGATAGAATTGTGCAAGGTTAGGTTAGATTGGATCACGTTAGGTTAGAATTGATTTAAAGAAGAAACAAAAATAAAATTACATGTTACGTAGTACTTTAATCGCTTGCATCAATATTTTGACTAAATTAAATTTTTATGTAATAATTGAAAGATTAACATCACGAATTTTCTTACAATTGTTGTATGATCGATAAATACATAATTGTGTACTTGATCGTGATTGATCTTTGAATATCACTTGCGATAATAAACAATTGTCGCAAAAGGAAACAGTGCGCACGAAATAATCAATGGTGTCAGACAGGTTCAATTAAATGTCGAACTCTATTTTGCATTTTCCGTGCATAATGTCCGACAATGTTACTTGCTATGCAATTAAATCGAGGAAATTTAATTAACATATTCTTTGCTGGTGATGTATAAATAAAATATTCACTGATTTCGCTATAATAATATATATTGTAAAAAGTTTTGTACGCTCGTTTTGTGATAATAAATCATAATTTAAACAGTTTGTTCATTTTTTTATTTTTTTACATTATTTTGTAAGAATATATTCACATTTGCATTTATGTTTTGTGATAGTATATGTCCACGGCAATATATGTATGTAAAAAATAAGCATATAAGATTATTTTAACAATAATTTAAAGTTTTTTAACATCTTTTGTATATCTTCGAAATTACATTTATATTTCTTAAAATGTTCTCAGGAAATCAATATCCCAATATATTAAAATCATATTAATAAAATTTATGAATGACAACATAATAATGCAATACTTACATACACATAATGCACTGTAACAAAGTATTTAGAAGATAAATATTTTCATAGCAATTAAAAACCGAAATTTCTTAATTAAAATTCGTACGTTTAATCATGAAAGTATGATACTTAAAACTGTTATCAGAAAATGCGTTAAAAAATGAGCGTTTACGGTACATGCTAAAGTATTGATATTGTTTTCACTCTGGACACAAGAACGTTGTAAAATAATTAAAAATAATTTGGTGTTTATATAATTAAAAGAATATGTACGTCTATTCGTCTAGCACAGTTTTACAAATATCTCTTCTACTTTCACGGTTTTTAGATATTAAAGATTTGTCAAAAACGCCACTCAGTAACTGGCACTGTACAGATTTTTAATTTACAAATAAATGTATATAATTTTTTGATATTAATGCAACGTTTAAAAAATGATACTGATGATAAATAATGTAATACTATTATTTCCTCTATTGCATAAATTATTGAAATCATGAGTATATTCCTATATTACTGTGGATATTAACATTAAACGATAATGCTTTCAACAATGGACATCATCAAACATATAATACTTACCGATTACAAGCTTATGAAGCAATCATAAAAATGCACAGGTTATTCGTAGAAAATGAGTTATCGATTATGTTCACGTCAGTTATGATTTATTCAGAAAGACGCCATTCTAGTGCGAAGGTGCATTACTATTTTTGTAGTACATTTATTGTTCTTTTCCTGCAGCAGATATTCCCTCTTTGCCGCACAGTTCAAAGTATACCTCCTGTATCTTCATGTTATCCGTCTACCAAGAGGAGACCTAACGTATCCCAAACGTTGGGATAGTATTGCGTTAAGTCGCATTTGCACGCGATAATTAAATACGCAGAAACTAAATTCGTACGCCTTATATTTTTACGGAAATCTCACCAGATTAACCTTGTTTATGTTTTTGAGTGCTCAGTGACTAATATATATTATCAATATCGCTCATTCAGTGAAATAATAACATCAAATATTATAATTTTAAAGAAAACAAAGTTAAATGTATTCAAGCATTATAAAATTGTAGACATTGTATAAAACTAATTGTTTTTTCATGTACAATTTTAATAACTTATTTTCAGCACTGTATCAGTAAAAACCACGAACATAAATTGTTATTTTTCATACTAATAACTCAGAAACTATATTTTTGTAGTTATTTATTGTGTCAGTAAATATGATTTTTGTGTTTTGTCCTTGTATACGAGTTTATTGCACATTTTTTTTTTAATTAGATTTTGAAATAAAATTGTGTAATTTATTCCGACATTATTTAAAAATGTTTGCATATAATATTCTTTGAAAGTTATAACCATGTTCTTTAGGGCCTAATTGTCATACTTATAAACAGCTGATCGCCTTTCACTCACGTTCACCGGCACAGGAATTCCCTCGTTAACCCAATTCAGAGAGCAATCAAATAATTCTTGTCAAGGTCTTGGCATGATTCATGATTATTTGTTGCATTCATAACGTCACTGAATAAATTTATTGGTTATTTAGGGCTTATTTATTGATGGAAATATTTCCATTTATTAGCACCCAGTAGCCTAATGATCAACATTTATATACCGTTATTTTTTATTCACTTTTCATAAACTATAGTTTCAGAGTAAAAGTTATTAATTGTAACGTATGTATTTATACTAAATTAATAAATTAATAATACGTATTTATTTTATTTTGCATTCAAACGCGCAATACCTTTTATTCAACTCAATGCTTTAGATATATCATTCAATGGCTCTATAAATGTTCAACTTATTAATTAGTTGATTGATATTTGACTCATAATTACAATTTCTAATATCTGTTATACAATCATTGTTAGATGAAACTTTTCTTGTAAGATTGAAAGGAATATTTTATTTCAGGGTTTGGCATTTACCATCGAAGAAAGGCAAGTGTTGGGTATTCACGGGCTTTTACCACCAGTTGTGAAGACTCAGGAAGAGCAATTGGAACAGTGCAAACTAAATCTGGATCGGTATCAAGATGACCTGTCAAAATATATTTATCTCATTGGCTTACTGGTATGATACCTTACAAAACTTTTCAACTTTTTCTACTATTCTTTAACAAGTTTCGTTTAATAAATTAAATATGTAAAGTATTTCAATTAGCTCCGAGCAGTTCCGATAAATCTAATAATTTTAATTAATCTATTTCAATAATAGCATTCACATTACAGGATAGAAACGAAAAGCTCTTCTACCGCCTGTTGGCTGGCGATGTTGCAAAAATGATGCCTCTGGTATATACACCAACAGTGGGTCTAGCTTGTCAGAAGTTTGGCCTGGTCTACAGAAGACCACGTGGTTTGTTCATAAGTATATATGACAAAGGTTACGTGTACGATGTTTTGAAAAACTGGCCTGAACACGATGTACGAGCTGTAGTTGTCACTGACGGTGAAAGAATACTTGGACTTGGTGATCTGGGTGCCTATGGAATGGGAATACCCGTTGGAAAATTGTCCTTATACACTGCACTAGCTGGTATCAAACCACACCAATGTTTGCCTATCACTTTGGATGTTGGTACTAATAATCAGGTACAATATCAATTTTAAATCATCAAACATTATCACTTTAGTCTTGAATATATTCTAAAATATGATTTTGTGTTTCAGTCTTTGCTGGACGATCCACTGTACATTGGTCATAGACAGAAGCGCGTCACTGGCAAAGAATACGATGAGTTTCTGGATGAATTCATGGATGCGGTTGTCAGAAGATACGGACAGAATACTTTGATACAGTTTGAAGATTTTGGAAACGCCAATGCGTTCAAACTGATTAATAAATATCAGAATCAGTATTGTACCTTCAACGATGATATGCAAGGAACCGCTTCTGTCGCTGTTGCCGGTTTATTGGCATCTCTTCGAGTTACTCACACAAAGCTGTCGGACAATGTAATCGTTTTTCAGGGAGCTGGAGAGGTAAAATAGTAATCTGTACACAATCGCGTACAGTAATATTTGTGGCTATAATGGATTTGGTTTTCTTAGGCTTCCATAGGTATCGCATCTTTGTGCGTGATGGTCATGGAGGAGGAAGGTATGAGCAAAGAGGAGGCTAGAAGCAAAATCTGGATGGTTGATTCGAAAGGTTTAATAGTCAAGAATCGTCCAACTGGTGGACTAACGGAGCACAAGTTGCAGTTTGCCCGAGACGCTAAGCCAATTGACACTTTGTTGGAAGTGGTAAAAACCGCAAAACCTACGGTCCTTATCGGAGCTGCTGCAGTTGGCGGTGCTTTCACCACTGAAATACTGGAAGAGATGGGAAGGAACAATGAAAGGCCAGTCATTTTTGCCCTCAGCAATCCAACGATCAAGGCAGAATGTACTGCTGAACAAGCATACATTGCTACAAAGGTATGTATAAAGCTTATAACATAGTTATAGGTAATTGGGTTTCTAAGGATTGCACAAATACTATGCATCAATAGGTACTGGTAGTCTACTAATTTTCAGGAGTAAAATAATGCTTAATCTCTCTCGATCATCGGTCAGCATTTGATTAGCCACTATTGTAGAATACTTTGATTTCTTCGAGTATCCAGGTATTAAAATTCGTTCATTTTTATATTCTTAGGGAAAATGTATATTCGCTAGTGGATCGCCATTCGATCAGGTAACATATGAAGGCAAAACTTTCACTCCTGGTCAGGGAAACAACAGTTATATTTTCCCTGGTATCGCGTTGGGCGTAATATGTAGTGGTATGAAGATAATTCCGGATGACGCATTCCTTATTGCTGCTAAAGCACTAGCTGCAATGGTTTCTGAAGAAGATCTCGAGAATGGAACCCTGTATCCACCATTGCAAGACATCCAGAAGTGCTCATTGACGATAGCCACGGAAGTCATGAAATATGGTTATGAAAGTGGTAAGAAACCATGATTTTTGAAAATGATATCAAGAATTTGAATGTGTATAGGTTGTTGCTCTTCTCAATTGTGTAATATGAAACAAATTTGCTTTTTCTTGTTTAGGACTCGCAACAGTTCATCCAGAGCCTCAGGATTACAAGGAATTCATTAAAGCCCAGCTGTATGACCCCAATTACACACCATCACTACCTCCGGTCTATCAGTGGCCTAAATTATAAACTGCTTTATAGTACCATCTTTATAAGCAAAGCTTTGCTAAAGCGCAGATATGATGTCGGATACAAATATGTATGCGACACGCGTTTATTTACTTTTTTTATTTGGCATGGTATCGCAAAAGTCCGTTGAGCAGGTCTCCATATAACTATTTTAAATCTTTGTATGTATGTATATAACCAGCATGAGTGTCCGTGTATGTGTGTATGTATACGTATCTATTTCGACAAGGAACAGATTTTATTTCGAACTGTGTAAATGTATCACTACCGATCGCTTTAAATTATTGGGTATGACATGTTTGATTAAATGAATGATTCAACGAATAAAAATTTTCAAATGATTATTTGAAAAAAATGTGTTTATTGCTACTCGAAACAGCATTCCTCACAGTGTTCGGGACACATTTTTTTCTCTGCACGAGCAGCCGGATGTTTTATTAAACTTTTGTCGCAATGGTATATTTAATAAGAACCGAAAGAGGGCAAATAAGACGCACATAAGTGATGGAGTTTTTATAATTTAAAGGTGTTTCTCTATTCAACGAAATAAAAAGCAGAGACGTCCTTTATGTACGTAAGCTCGCGCTTTTCAAAGATACAGGCAATACACGTGTGAAACCGTGTATTGGTTACTCAGAAATTCAAATTCGTCTCACACTTTCTTCCTATAAATCTCGTACATGGCTGGTGAAACTGAAAACACACGTGATTGTCTGCGACCTCGTGAGACAATACAACGAAATTCAGTTCTACGCCGAACTAAAAAAAGAAAAAAAAGAAACAGCTTCGCATTAGCTTCCTCCAGTTTCGGGAAACAAAACATGTTAGCATTTTTTCTAAAAATAACCACATACGTATCATCATGGTTTTCCGAGAACGTTAACACGTGTACTTCATGACGATCAAACTGACGTCCATTGAATTCCTCACACGCACTCCCTCCCTTTCTCGCTCTCACTTTCTCCCCTTGTTAATCTTAATTAATGTCAACACGTACGCAATAATATTTACTTGTCTTACTCGCTAAGTCTGATTCTTACTATTAAACACGCCATGGTCATCAATCTATAACAAACAGAGTATAAACTGCGACCCCTTTCTTTACTCCAAACTTTGTTGCATGATAACATCGTAATAAAATTAAAAGGATAAAATGTACAGAAGAGCGTTTAGAAAATGTTTACAATGATGGGACTCTGTTACGCTACACTGAGCAGACACACTGGCACGCAGAACGTGCCAGTAACAAGGACTATGTCAAGTATAGTTTGGCCGTCTACCAATTCCGTCGTCTTTAAACGACGAGACGAGAGTGTCGATGATTTCTCTTGTATCCAGATACGGAGACGCGTATATCATCCGCCACGACATATTTTGTTAAGTCCGAGTTCCACAGCACCATTGCACTACTGCTTTTTTTTCATTCTTTATTTTACGTTTATCGATAAACAATACGATTACTTGCGATTTAATCGACATCACCGGTGTCGTTGTCATTCGATTCAATTAATATTTCCTACTAAAAATTTCGAGCCTTTTTATTTATACCGTTTCACTTTAATTTTGTCTCGTTAAAGTTCGTGTCGACGTCATCGAATTTTACCATGCAAAAGACACAGTCTTGTGAGGCTCAAAGATATCAGAATCGTTACGTAGGGCAGTAGTGTCGTTGATAGTGGAGTGTCTGTCCAGCATGGAAGTCGGTCCCTTTCCTAGCTTCATCGAGAAAGAGAATGCGATCGTTCGTGAGATTGTTGAGAATCACCGGCTGCTCGTAGGTCCGGCAATCTTTGATGTGCTGGTAACGCATCGAAGAAGGGATGTGTCAATGCGTCCTTCAACACTATCCTCTGGGAAGGTTCGTATTCTAACATTTTCTGAACGAGGTCAAATAACTGCCGATGTTCTTCGTCGTCTGATAACATACAGCGCTGTGCGAAAAAAAGAACGAAAAAAAAAAACTCATTAACAATTACCGGAGGTAAAAAGTACATTACTAATAATTAGAAATCGCGTTATAAAAGTGCTGCGTTCTAGGAGCGCTGCCGCAATATTAAAAGTATGGTAATCTAAAGATTTACATATATTTCTATAGTATAGATACGTGTTTAGTTTCCTCTAAAAAATTAATTTATCACAATTATTCTGTCAGTAGTAAAAACTCAAATACAAAATAGGTATATAACAGATGCAGATTTGTCTTTAAGCGGTTATATAACGCGATCGTTTGTAACAATTACTTACGTGTAAAGGTTTACAATTGTCACGCACGTATCGGCCGGCCGAACTCTTTTCATCCCAGTCCAATTTCCCGTGATAGAAATACTTAGTCTTAGTCTTGCGAGCCATACGATGTGGAATCGTGCCAAGTATACGCTCCATCATTGCTAAGTGCTCGCGGTTGTCGTGTGTTTGAAACAGAGTAATACCCAGGTACAGTTCGAAGAGGATGCAGCCAATCGACCACACGTCACAAGGCTGTGACCATCCTAATTCTATACAAACATAATGAATCAGTGGATCGAATGTCGCAACGTACCGTCATACAACTTACCTAAAATTACTTCGGGTGCCCTGTAATGTCTTGTGCTAACGATCGTGCTGTGATGTTCGTGGTCGAACGTGGCACTGCCGAAATCGATCAGCCTTATGTCCGTTCGTTTCACACGCCTGATATCCTTTCGCTTAAATAGAAGAAACTTCTTTGAAACACTTCAGAGCACAATACCTAATCGTGTATCTTATATAAAATTATCCTATGAACGATAAATGTGATCTACACACGAACAAGCTCATCGTGCCTCACCTTTTTATTGTTATATATACTCTCGTAATCGGAATCTACGAACAGTATATTTTCGGGTTTCAGATCCGTGTGCGTAAGTTTGTTGTCATGCAGAAATTTGACGGCATAACACAACTGATACCCAATGTGCCTCACGTGTTCCAGTGGATAAGGTTGGTAGTTGTTATCTCTCTGCAAATGTTCAATAGTTGTAGCGTTGCATGTGGATTTGTAAATATACACGTTGTGCCACGTATGAACTATACGTACCAAGAAATCAAACACGCTAAGGCCTAGCATTTCGAAGGCGATGCACATGTGCCCGTGATAATTGAACCAGTCGAGCATTTTCACGCACAAGCTGAAAAGTAATGAAACGTTAGGTGGGTGATGCGTGGCTACTTGGAACCGTAATGGGTTATTAAACTCGGAGTGTATTCACAAGTATTAAGAAACAATAATGCTAAATTAAGTTAGACCTAATTGAATCGCGGCGAGTTAAACTACATTACGTTGAATCGCGTCGATTTTAATTGAGTCAAATTGAATCACGACTAGAGTTGCGTTAAGCTCCCCCTCGCGCACTTGATCGAATATCATGCAAACCAGTACTCGTGAATTCTTCTGCGGGCACTTAATCAGTCCATCTCCATCGTGCAACATGATTTCACACTAGAGTGTATATTCCACAAAATAGCAGTGACGAATACTAACTGTTGGCCTTCCGGATCCTTGGTTGCAATTTTCTCTAAGGCGTTTATTTCGAGCTTCGCTGCTTCCCTATATTTTTCTACGTTCTTGATGATTTTCAGAGCCATCACGTGATCCCTGCAAACGTCATTACACTGTTATTAGTACACGTTGTTGCGCGCCCAGGGGACGGCCAAGTTCGACAATTCCACATGGCGGGAAGCATCGTGTGTCAATGTTATGAGCCGAGCGTACCAAGCGGGGCGCTATTTTTCTCTAAACCGCGAACGAGGATCAAACGACGGAGATGTCTCTCCGGTCGTTCGATCTCGAGCGCGATATTTTGCGAGTATTTAATTTGCCCGAGACGCTCGTCGAGGATGCCTGGCTGGCCAGTAAGACAAAGTGCAAGGCCATCCTATTATTGCGACTACTTGCGCGTCATTTTGTGACAGTGCGGCACGGCTATTTCTGACCCTGCTATGACTCGGGATATCGTGTTGAGTCTTTGGTTGGACAGAAAGGCAGAGACAGAGAGAAAGAGCAAGATGGTGCGAGGAATAGTGGACAACGATAGGTGTGAAGCATGGGGGTAGAAAAAAGTGAGAGCGCCGCAGACTCGAGGTAGAATTACCTACGTAGTAGTTACGTGAGCTGCCACTTACATTTGCAAGTCCTTAACCTTGACAACTTTTCCAAAAGTACCCTCTCCTAGGGTGGCCAGTACTTTATCTGCAACGTAAAAAGATAGATAAGTATCCGGGTAGAGCGAAGACCTCGCGTACACCGAAGATCATCCATGTTGCTACATCAGAGACTCCTCATGATTGATCAGGTGAAGCAAACGATGAAACACTGAACTAACCAACGTCTTCACCGGATCAATCCGATCATGTTGTCCGTACAATCTTGAATTTGTAACTTAACTCAATAATCAGGGACCACAAAATGGAGTCTCCCAAAGGTGGAGCAACATGGACGTGCTTCAAGATGGACGTTTAGTCGGTCGCGTTCAATACGCCGTACGTCGTGAACGGATGTATGATTCAAGTGAAAAAAACGGTATCGTTAGAGCTCTGTTATCGATCGGAACTGCTGCTCTCCTAAAGGCCGAGGTACCCTAACCGTAAAATCGGCGATTGGAGGACATGAAACATTGACTGTCAAGTCCCGTGGCATAATCCTTGACACGGTCGACCGTTGCGAATTTCTACTGACATTTTCGTCGAGAAACACTGAATAGAAAGAACCATCAGGATTAATGAGAGCGAATGTCGAATGTCCTCGTGTGCCCGTTTGAACAGAGAGGAGCACGTCATCCCGAAGAAGACGTATCGAGGAAATAGCGCAAGCGTAGTCTCTCTTTGTCTCTGCTACTTCCTTCGTCTCTCTGTCTCTCTATTTTTGCTTTTATCCTCGATGATCGTAGGAGTATCATAGGATGGTCGTTTTTGGATCAAGAGAAATTTGATTGGGCAAGAGTTAAGAACTTGGAAGAAAAAGGGTGGTCCAAGTTGTTTTATACAGAGAGGAAATTATAGATCTCTAAAATCAAATTTTGAAAGTTAGCTGTGCTGTTGATGGGTACAGAGTTTGTTCGAACGTAAAGAATTTTTCAAATGACACTGTTGATGGAGAAATAGGTGCAGAGTATTGCACAATGTTGAGAAATATTTCAGTTTGGTTTTCTGATTTTAAGACAGGGATCAACGGAGATTGAAAACTGTTGTGCGGTTCTTGTTGTCGATTTAGTTCTTGGACATTATTTTAACAGTTATATCAGATTTCGTTCTTGAATTATATTTTAATAATTATGATAGTGAATTTGATTGTTGCAATTGCATGCCTCTAAACATATTAATAGGTATACTGGTTCTAGTTCATGAAACTATATATCCTTGAACACTATTTCAACGATTTGAAATAATATTCAAGAACCAACTGCGAAAATGTCATAATTGAATGATCATCTAATTCTTCAAATTGCCTGTACTTAAACATTATTTTAATAATTATGATAGCAGTTGTGGTTCAACAATTTGAAATAAGGTTCAAGAACATATAATCTCAAGAACTGAAACTGTTGAAACATAATTATGGATTGTGCGTTGCAGTTTTAAAAAGTGTATATTCCTGAACATTATCATAACAGACATGATCTTGGTTTTGGCCCATAAAATGGTATTCCTGAATATTATTTCCCAAATTGTTATATTCATTTTAGTTCTTGAAATTGCATAAATTGGAACATTACTATAATACTTATTATAACGGCGTTGGCTCTTCAACATGATTTCCACAGTTCTACTTATTTTGAATTAACAAATTGTATGTTTCCGAGTATTATTTGTATAATTATACTATGGTATTAATGACTGAAATTTTATATTCCTACACAGTCGTTCAACTGCTACACTATTTGATATTATTTATTTTCAACAGTTATGTTATATGATCCATGAAACTAAAGTTCTTGAAAATTAATTCACTAGTTCTGATAACCATTCTAGCTTTTGAAACTATGTTCTCAAACATGATATCAGCAACAGACTCTTCAAACTATACTTGTTCGAACATCACACACTTCCGACAACAATTTCAATCATTCCGATTGGAAACCGCTATTTCAACCGCTGTTTCTGCGAGTAGAAGAAAGAACAAGTCTACTTTATGTAAAACAAATGAGAAATAAGGTAGAGTAGGACAAAAGTACAGTCTGAAGGTGCACGGTACCAAACTAAATCTATCGGCTGATCATGAAATCTCCAACTAGACAGACACAGATGAAGAGAGAAAGAAAGGTGGTAAAGTTCGAAAGAGAAAAAGAGAAACAGGAATGGAAGAGGAAGACAGAAAGAGTGAAAATGTCGGGACAAAGGGTGAGCAGAGGCAAAGAGAGACGATGGGCAGATACCGTGGGTAACCGATCCGATCGATCGATCGACCAATCGATCTGAGGCTTGCTTAAATATACTACAATGAGTGTATTCACGTATTCACGAACATCTATTTGCCAGGATGTCGCCGGATTGGTAAACAAGGTGGCCGTCTTCGTCGTCCTCGACGGAGGGCGGTCGTGGGCTCTAGATATGGGCCGGCGGAAATCGGTAACAGCGGCGCGTACCAAGAGAGGAGCCCCAATCAGTGTTGGTAGCGCACCGAGAGTTTGGTGGTCCGACGATCGGTTCCCCCGTGTGTTTTGGTATCACGATGGAGAACCCCGACCAGAGAACGTTCCCCACCGTAGGTCGTCGGTCGATTTACCAGAGACAGAGACAAGCGTTCGCGTCGTTGCGATGACCACCAGAGTAGTAGCGATGAACGTCGTCGGCCGTGATCCATTGGGTCGTGGTGAAACAGGTGGGTCCACATCATCCAGGGCCGTCGAGTCAACCGATCGCCAACACACCGTCATCCATCATCCACCACCACCACGAGGGCGGAGACCCGTGTAACACGCGGTAGAGAGGACGTGTGTAAGCACGGACGAACGTACGATTGTGTCGGTGGGGAGGAAGTGGGGGGATACATCATCATCATCGGTCATCGGTCATCATCATCATCGAGAGAGAGAGAACCACCCGATCCGAGCGCCCAGTCGACCAAAGTGACCAATCCGTGTGCCATATCCAATTCCATTCCATTCCATTACAACGGAGATGGTAACCCAACAATCAGAGAGAAAGGGGAGAGGGCAAAATGGTTTGCCAAGTCAGAAAGTTGCGGTTACGAATTTTACCATCGGCACAAAGCGAACATTCTTTTTTTTTTTTTTTTTCAGATCTTTTTTTTTATATGTACGTAGATATATAAATATATTTGTACAATTACGATTATTATATATTAGCGTTATCTACCGTATTCTTAACCTCATTTAGTTTTGCATCTTTTTCGGTTATTTACTGTTCTCATTTTCCTAGACCCGTTACTTTTTATTGCAGAGACTCGTGTTATAATTAGCTTCGTACTGTCTCGAAGAAACCGTCCCATGTCAGACATTTAAACGTCGATGCGCGCGCGTATGTAAATTACTGCGAGAGCGCGTTTGTTGCTCGCGAACGAACCTTGACAATTTGTAGCGAAAAATCGATCGTTGAAAAAATAGAATCGGACAGTTTCTTTCGAGAGTGTTCGTTACGTATTACTCTTTCTCTAACACGCTCGGAGAGGTTATTTTTTTCTCTGTGTTTTGTTAATTGTCAACCGTTTGCAGAAACTTCAAGTACTTACGTGATTGCGCCAGGTGAACGCTTCACGACGACCGATCGATCGATAGATCGTCGTGACGCATCCGAACAGCGCGGCATCGATCGACACTTCGAGCCTACCTTTTTCTTTTTATCAACGCGCGAAACGATCTGATGTTTCGTGATCGATTTCGTTCGAACGATTTTAAACAGGACGGTTCTTGGGGGAAAATAAAGGACAGGACCACGGTACCCTTTCAATATTTCTTTTAGCAGAAAAGAGAAATTAGTTTTAAAACGTAGGTACGCAACTCTCGTGTTACAATGGCGCCTCGAAAGATGTCCGGTATCGTTGTTGGTAAACTAAATAAACGATACCAGGTGAATAATTGCTCGTTCAACGGATCTTTGACACTGGGCCAACGTGAGATTATTTTAGATTGGTCTTCAAATCGGTATATTTATACGTTATTAAAAGACATAATAGCGCAGTATTTTGAAAGATGTTCGGTATCGGTAACGCGTATTTTCTGCAATTTATTATTTATCTGACAATTCATTTCTCCTTACTATTTACAGAATTAATTTTTTTTTTTTTATACTTGTTGGGAGTACGCAAAAGTTTCCATCGGATACATATTTCGTTAATTAATTATGTTGATACCGATCGATTTGTACAGAAAAATGACATAGAATAAACTGTGTTTATTAACTTCATTATGTTTCTAATTTATGTAAAAGCAGAGGGCAAAGTCTATATCCCATATTGTATATTGTATTTGATTGGCGCAAAATTATTGTTGATGCGATACAAAAATTCGTGGAATCAATATAGTAGTTATTATTACTTTATTAATATTGATAGATTTAATGAATTTAATAAAATTTATTAATGTTAAAGATTGTGTGTATCATTACAGATTGCTTTCACTAGATTTATTTTCTGCACTAAAAGTAGCGGAACATTTGAATAGAAAACTTTGTATTAAATATAAATTGGTTCATAAAATTGTTTTAGGATTTATGGAAACTTGTGCCTACGACAAAGTAGTCCCGTTACATGGCCCTGGAAGGACTAAAAGAGCGACAAAAATTGAAGAATTGGACATACTAATGGAACTATTTCGAAAATTTGTAAACAACTATATTTTAAATTTCAAAATTCCGAAGTCTGTAATCTCTGAATTCCTAAACCAATCCTTAAATATTGAACTTTTTATATCCCCAATTCCTAAATTTTCAAATTCCCAAATTCACAGAATATCAAATCTTTGAATTCTCATACTACCCAACGCGAAAATCATAAAATTTCGAAATTCCGAAGCTCGAAAGCTAGATGCAAAAATCTGTAAATTAAACGATTCGCGAATTTCAAAACTCATCATCCACAAAGCGATAAGCTCTTCTAGCCTTGCATCTCCATTTTTCCCAGCGAGTTCTACAATGCTCAAAAGAGCGTTCCTCAAAAACATGTCAAAACCTCTACGATCACTTGATACATCTTTAGCCAAACGATACATAATTAAACCCCCCAAATCATTTTCTGAGATACCTACAACTCACCGTAGTACAATATTAAAACGCAAAGTGGTTCCCTCCAAATGTTCCTGAACCGAACATCCTTCGAAGCACAACCCTGTATCTCTCCCCTACGGAACACCTTGGGAAACATTTTTCCGGCACAGAAAAAACCTGAACTCTCGACAAAACGGGTACGCATGAATCATCCCCAGTGTTCGAGACACAAAGTCCAAGGTGTCCACATTGGACTCCATACAAACAAACACATCTCGACGATTAATTCTGGTACGCGGCAAGAGGCACGGCCACGGTCAGCCAGGTGAGACAGAGGACAGTTAACGAGCGGACGCAAAACCAGGCACGCGTGAGGAGTAGGCAAGGGTTTCAGCAACAACAGCGGCAGCAGCAACGGGCACGCTCTGCTCAACGAAACAACACTCGTTGGCGTTCACAGGCGACATGGAGGCATAATTGCGCGCGGTTCGACAACTTACAATCGCGTGGTGGATCGTGTCCGAGTTGTTAACGATACTCGGCGCGTTCTTCGACGCGTCTTTACGCTCGCCTTGCTGGCTGCCTTTCCTATACTTGCTGGCGATAATGTCCGTGGTGCTGGGCCGCATCTTCACTTGGCCACCGGCGGCCAGCTGACTATATGTCTCCTCCATGGCGGCGTACTTCAGGATCAGACTCTGTATCTCCTTCCGTTTCGCGGCCCTCTCGGAAATCGCGGGATCAGAGTCGTCCGAGTCAGCATTCTGCACCACGTTCGTATCCCTGATCACGCTACCGGTCGGCGTCTTGTCAGGGTCGACGTCCTCGCTCGTCTGTTCTTTGGAGGTCAGCTTCATGGGTCGCGCGAGCCTCAGCGCCGTCGACGAGCTTTCCAGCTGCTCGCTCTTGCCGTTTCTGTACGGTCTGACCTTCCGGGTACGAGTTTCCGCATGGCCAGACTTGTGTCTGCCGTATCTGCGATATGTCTCGGAGTTCGCGAGGCCGTGTCTGTCGGTCCGATGGTAGCCAGGTGTCTTGTCGCGCTTGAAGTCCTTCGTGGCAGTGGACTTAACGTAGGGGTATGCCTTTTCGGACAACAACACGATGGTGGGACTCTTGACGACCGTGCGGGTCACCGAGGGTTCCAGCGTCTTCTCGTCGCGCACGAACGGGCTGTCCTCCCGCCGGAAATAGCTGTGGTCCCGTTCGCGGGTTCGTCTGTAGTCCGTGGACGGACGTTCGGCGCGTTCGTGACGCTTCTTTCTGGAGTACTTGTCCAGGATCGTCGAGTACTTGTCCTCGAGTCGGGATTTGGTGTTGGCCAGGTTGACGCTGGTACCAACGTGATCGTTCAACGTGGACGTACCCCGTACCTTGGTGGTCAGTCGTTGCAGGAGGTTCGAGCACGAGTCGCTGAGCATCTGAGTGACGCTGGTGGTGGTCGAGGATCGCGCATATCGATTTCGCCGGCTCGTTGATCCCTGACGAGACGTCGACATGTTGTCACGTGGCGCGAAGATGAACATCGAGAAGCAGAAACTCGCCCACGCGACCTCGAATTCGGCGAGGCGAGCACACCTCGCGGAAGAAACTTTAGATTACGCGATTCGCTTTCTCGTGATTCCTTGTTTGCTTCCTTGATTTCGCGGCGGCGCGAGTTAGGTCGTTCCCTTCGAATGGGTCAGGCCTCAAGGTCGTTGGGCAAGACCTTGTCGAGTGTCCTGAACGTGACGCATCCGAGATTCGTCGGTTCGTAGCGCGCACGCAACACGGTCACACAACCATTCCAGTATCCATCAACGATCGTCAATCAACCAGTGACAAACGCACACGACTCCTGGCCGCAGGTGCATCACCCGCACTACGGAGGTGCGAACATGTCGATCACGCAATCCGAGGGACGCCAACGGAGGCACTAAACTACGACCACAACGGCGGTCACGAAGACGACGGCCGACGTGGACCGTTCACGAAGACGAGGAGGCGAATCGGTGCGCCCCGCCAAATACTCTCGTCGCACTAAAAATACCGAGCTGCGGTGGTGAGCTCTGCGCTCCGACCAACGGAACACGATTCTCTTTCTCTATCTCTCTCTTTCTAGAAACGAACACTTCTCGTCCGATGAAAAGCAGGAGGCGACAGAGGGATAGAGAAACGCAGGACGAATTCGGGAGGGAGAGAGCTGCGCTATCGAATGAAAAGGGAAGATGAAGAAAGAGAGAGAACCAAGTATTACGTAAATTTGTCCCTCGCTTATTCGGAATGATGAAGTTTGACACGCTGTAACCCTTTACAAGTCGCTAATTTGTTCTTTAGATACTCGACTGGATTGCCTGATCTTATAGATAATTCTTGCTTCGTCAATTTTGACCTCCATTTTACTTCTCACGAATATTTGGAGTCTGACAAATACAGTTCCTCATTTTTCTGCGATAGAATCATACCGCGTCACTTTCAGACTTTTATTACACCATTTAGTGACATCTCTATATATTATCGTTATAAGTGTAGACAATTTTTATTGTTTTTCAATAAAATAAGAAAGAAGGCGTTTACATATTTTATCTATAAAAACCCATTGAACTGAACTTACAATTAAGTTAGGATGCATATCGATACAGATTTACTTCTTTGCAGTTGGTAGATTCACAATAATACTAAAATTGAATTAACTATTTCAAAGTTCGTTGAACTTATTCAACTTGGATAACTGTGTTATATTTTGACTGATGTCGAGAGTGGTCATCGTGCAAAATATAAACGCTAAGAGCTAAATATTTTATCTAGATTACAACGTTGTCACTTATATTACGTCACATTATGTCCACATGTATCTTTTTCAAGATTATAATATAAACCAAAATTATCACAGTATACGTCACATGATATAACAAACAGCTGAAGAAAACTAACATACAACTGTATTTTATAAATTCAACATTATTCTTTTATAAATTAAATCGAAGTATTCACTTACTGAATTATATTTAAGAATTCATATCATTAAATTATATTCAAGTTTTCATATTACTGAGTTACTTCCAAGTAGTCATATTACTGAATTATATCCAAATATTTACATCATTAAATTATGTTGAATAACATTGCAGAATATTTTATAATTTCAATTCATAACCACTCATACACAAATACAACTGAAAATATTATAAAATTTACTTCCAAAACTAAATTTATAATCTGGGTCAAAGCTGATCCACATCATCGCCGTTCAACGACTGAATTTTTTAAGTAACTTTACACTCTCTAAGAAAGAAGAAAGAGATCAGATTTAAATTAAGAACTATTCATCCTTAATTAGACGAGTATCTATAGAAACACATTAAGCATTATCCGGATTAAGTAACGATGTACAAATGAACACAATGCTGAATCAGACACGATATTGAAGAGTAAAGGGTTAAAGATCGGTGTTGGCAGCATCACAGTTTCCTGATGTATGGAGAGGGAGAATTCGTGCACAATGGAGCGACTGCATGAGGAAACGATCGGTGGGTCTTGTGTTTTCGCGAGTATAGCGCCTTGTGTCTCCCAGCACGCACCTTGACACATATAGAAATTACGAAATCGTCCGAGCACGACGTTCGAATGGGAGCAAGCTCTCGTGGTGCGCGATGAAATACCGATCTACACATATCGCATAATTAGAACGGGTTTAATTCGTACGAGAGCAGAACCACGTGGACACTGGCGAACTTGTTGCACCATCTGCTGAATGAATCCCGAAGATGAACCTCAAACACTGCGCCAGAAGGATTCCATCGGTCTTACAGCGAGTATTCTGTACCCGAACACCTCAAGTCGTTACTTGCAAATATTTGAATATATTAATATTTTAGGTCGTTTGTTGTCTTCATTCATATATTAACACTAAAACTACCAAAGGGGTCAAATGACACTTCTACAAATTTTATACTTCAAATGACAAAATTTGTTAAGCTGGTCTTCTTGATATTTATGCCGATTGTCATCAAGATAAAGAATCTATAAGTGTATTCATTTATGTTTCATCGTTTGTTCCTTTATTTTTCAACTACATTTTTAACATCAAAGTAATTGTGCACTTGCGTCGGTAGTTTTAGCGTTAAACATTTACATCTATTGCCTAATAGAATCGTTGATTGATGAGATATTCTTCTCTTTTTATTTTTGATTTCAGTAATCGTATTTCTTTTACTCTGTTCCTAAGACTCTGAAACGAAAAGAAACTTTATCTAGGATGACTAAACAGAAAACTAATTTGAACTGGGACCAAGTTCGAAGAAACATATTCATTTCTAAATTTTGACTGTTCGTTGCTCATCTTTTGTTTATTCCTTACTGTGCCAGGAACTGTAAGAAGAGTAACTATAATTCACTGCTGGAGTTAGAAAAAAAGCTGCTATTGCAATTAAACTGAGACTAAACTTGAAGAGGTACAATAGTTATTTGTAGTGAATGTTCGAATAGAATGATACAGTTTAGGTGTACCAATTAAAGATGTGCATCGTTATTTATGATCAATTAAAATCATAGCATAATTGATCAAGGATTCAAACGTGAGTTCTATAACGAACTGATGAATCTATGTTTCATCAATGGACAGAAAACCATCTTCCCTGTTAAGCAATCAAAGAAATTCCAAATATTTAACAGCTCCTATAGTAAATCCAACATCTAATAGCTAAATTGACCCCATAAAACATTCCTCCTCGGAGTTGGTGGTATTATAACTCGAAGACCATTCACATCGCCTAGCATCGCATATACAACAGAATCGATTGGCTAGTTTCTGTGCCATGTTTCCAAGATTCTTTCCGATTATAAATCCTAGATACTCGAAGAGCTCGGAGCGGAAGGTTGGGATCGTTCTATAAATAGGGCAGGGGTTTTTGTCTTCAAGGTTGCGGATTCGATGATATCGAGGTCTCCTCTGGGTGTCGTGGATCCTCCGCGAATTCGAGTATCGGTATAAATACGCGTGGCGTAGAAAATAGCGGCGTAGTTTTCTCGCAGCGCGTCGCCCACGAGCACCCACGTTTCTGCGCGAAATTTCTATCTGGCAGAGCGGGGATTCGTTTCTCTCGTCGCATTCTCGTACATCATGAAGAGCGGCGATTTAGATTCTGGTTCGTTTCCCACGAAACCCGTGTTCCGGTACGAAAATATTCGAGCAAAGAACTTACGGCACAACGAAACGCCTTGAACGACCTCAAGGCTGCGGATAACACGCGAATCGCGAAGATAGAGATCATGATCGTCGAGCGTGCACCAAATCGCAGAGACAGAACGACTTTCGTCCAAGAAAACATCATGTTCGTGCAATCAGTATCGCACTTTGATCACTTCCGTCACTCTGACGGTTCCAGCGAACGCCTACAATCGTTATCGCGGGTATAATAGAAAACGAGTTGCAGTTTCGTGGTCCGTCAGAGGGGGTTACAGAAGAAGAAGAAGATAGGGCACGAAGAAGAACAACGAGAGAGCGCGCGTCTATCGTGTTCCTCCGCTCGAGTCTGCCAAATATAACCGAGAAGCGTGAAACGCGTGCACCATGATTGCCTCGTAAGACGAGCGAGCGAGCGGATCGTTGTGGTTGGGCGGCATGTTTAAATGTTAAGGCGAGTACCTAACTATCTATCGCTCGCTCGCTCGCTCTCTGGCTGGCTTATTCCGCTCGTTTCGTGTCACCGTTGCTGCTGCGCGTGGCAAAACGCCAATAGAAACAAGTACATGCGTAGGTGATTCGCGATGTTACGCCGAGTTCAGTCTTGGGTACATTTTAACACGGTATGTGCGCTCCTCGATATCGTTGCTTTTATCAATACACGCTGCTCGAAACGAAGGTTTACTACTCTGACACGCAATTGACTTAAGGTACATTCGCTTTTGTTAATCCTTTCATGTCGAATGTGTTAGCTTTACTCCGAGAGAAATGTGATATAGCAATTCCCTATACTAGTCTTGATACTAATGTGGGCAATTGTATACCCTGGTACTCATTTACCACCTTAGCTTTATATGGACAATCGTGTGCCCGAGTACCTAAGTTTATATCTTCTTTAACGTTAGGTTTACGAACGTTCCGATGAGCATGGATCAAAAATAAAATATAAAACGATTAATAAATAAGAGATACGACAGAAGTTCATTTATACAATTATTTTTCATTTTCACAAAAGTTTCTTAATAATTTCTGTAATTTAAATTAAAGAACCTAAACTGTGACAGTTTGGCAAATTTCGTAAATCTAGTATCAGTAATTTAATCGTGTTCTTATGATGGTATCGTGAACCCATTCTGGAGCTTCAACATTTAAATTTTGCCATTAATTTAAGAATAAAAATTTACGTAAAATATTTTAAATGAAATAAGCTTTTATTTAAAGCTTCAGTCTCATTTTCCATTTTGGTTGTCCACATATGTACTAATAAATTTACTTCCAGTATTTAAAGAACAACTTATAGTTTACTATAACGTTACACACTTTTTTAGACACATCCTACCAAAATATATTACTTAGTATGACAAATATGTTATGTTAGACCCTAAATAGCTAATAAAAATGATATTTATATGTATTTGATAGTGAAAGTGTTCATACTAGAGAATTACTATGCATATACACTGTCTAATAAACGAGTGTACAATAACGCCAACACAGAATCGACTCGTATAAAGCAAACACGATATAAGATAACGGGCTTTGTAGTTGGAGAGAGATGTAATTGGACAGGTCCAGTTATAGATTTTTTTTTTATCCGATGAGTCAAAAGAGTCTAAATATTGAAACTATCCAAGTAGTCTTATGTCTCACTATTGTGACCGTTATCTTATAGTAATTTTCGAGTATTGTAAGCGTAAGTACTTTCAAGTATTATAAGGATCTCCTTCTATATCGCCTTTTCCCTTGAGGAATGTTAGCATGCTTCAGTGATCTCTGTATGATTAACCTCCCGAAGATGGAATAGTAAAATAACTTCCTCTAATAGATATCTTTAAAATACTATCAGTCACTCTTCTCCGACACCGATAATACGAGTGATTTCTCGATTTGGCTTGTCTAAATGACCCTTCAGATCTCCTGATTCCACATCAACTGTGTTTCGTTGTAGAGCCATATTAAAGTAAAAGCGTGTGCCAATTAACCAGCAATGATTGACGACCTGAAGAACATCTGTGCGATAATAGAAAGTTTTATCTCCATACTTGAACATGTAATGTAAACTATTATTCAAAGACAGGTCATCAATTATATCTTATCAAAAATAAATGAATAAAAAATACTTTACTATTCCATTTAAATCGCAGAATTACCAAAGTTATAAACCTTCGTTTCGAGTATATCCATCAGACGTGCTCAAATCGTTGTTAAATCGTCTGATCGCACTCAACTAGCTCCTTCAATGGTTAACGTCAAACCTGCAAATCTGGAGCACGCAAAATTATGAACAAATCAATCGACTGAAAGTTTTCCAGCTTTCGACGATGTATCCAAGACCGGACTCGCGCGGGGATTATCTGAACGCGATTGGTGGACGTGAGATCATCAGAGAGCACAGAAAGCCCAAGTGATTACAGCGATGCGTTAACACGTACACACATACACACACACACGCACGGTCTCTACCATTATCGCAGGATGTATCGTTACGGTGCACAAGCATCTCGTTTCGTTCATGCTACCTCGGAAGTGGATGTGCCGTAAGACTCGGGCGTCACGTCCAGTTGTCTGGTCATTTCGGGTACGTTACACTGCACCCAGGATTCCCAACCGTGCCTGGGCCACCAGGAGACGTTCCCGGTGGGCATCAACAGGTTCAGATCCTGTTCGGCGATGATCGACGACGACGACGAAGCTGAGGACGGTCCCCCGTCAGCCAGGCCGCCGCCGCCACGCGTGCACCAGCTTCCAGGATGATCCAGGTTGACGGTGTGCGTTGGGTTTGAGGCAATTTTGGATTCTAGGATAAAGCACCACCGTCGCTCTCACGGGAGCATCTTGCCAACGGCTACGAGTATTTCTAAATCCAGGTTGTGATCGATTCTGGGTCAGCCCGCTCGGATGATCTAGCGCTTCGGGTTACCTCACCGCGCGTAAACACTATCGGATGTTCCTTCCGACGCTAATTCCTTCGGCATCCAACCACGATCTCCTTCAGGATACAGCCGTGCACTTTGTCATCCACTCTGGACATACGTGTCTTAGGTTCAAGACTCGAACATCGTGGCTCCAGTGGAACTTCTCGCGCGCGGATTTCGTGATCGAACCGGAACTTTTCGGTGATCGATCGGTGAGAAAACTCGTGTGTTGGCCTCCGGCGAACCGGCTTCCCTGCCGGCGCGTTTTCCGACGACGATGCGGACGGTGTTGCGCTGGCCATCTGGCGCGGACTCGCACTAAAACCGCGTCGGAACCGTGTGTCGAGTCCTCCTCGAAAATAGTCCCTGGTCGAAAATAGCCGACGCTGGCTAAGAAAGAAGAATCATCGGCATTCGGCTCCGGGTACGCGCTAGTCGCGTCGCGGCCTTCTCCAGAGACTGATCACACGCGCGTGTTTTCAGGCGCGTACCGATTCTCCTCCTTCCTTCCTCCTCCTCCTCCTCTTCACGCGATTCGACTCTTCATCGTTTTCTTATTTTTCTTGTGTCTTCGTTCCTTCCTCGTATCGATCTGCCTTCTCTTTGCCGCGTATTTATACCTCCGAGATAACGACGCTAACAGCGAGAGGACATCGTGTGTCCCTCGCGAACGCTGGGATGATTCACGCGATTCTATATTGGAAGAGCGATCGCGAAAATTCGCGGAACGCCTGGACGACGAACTCATACGAGAGTTCCGAGCAATTTTAAAGAGTATCGTGGTACCTGTCGGAGGGTTTCAGGGGATCAGAGGGTCCGGCTGGTATACAGGAATCAACGAAACGAACCTACATTCACGATCTTAAACGAGGTTAGGACAGTTTCATGGCACCTTTAGACTCACCTGACTTCTGGAGGACGGCGAACGATGCCGATGCCGATCCTGGCTGGCCGACGACGAACCATGATGGCGATAGATCCTTGCACGCCTAGACGAGGTCGGATGCGCTAAACGATCACGATCGCGATCACGATGTCCGTGTTGTCGGCCACTGCTCGGCGATCGACGATGGCTTCGCTTGTATCGCCGCTCCTGGCTCGTTCCACGGTCGTGCTGACGTGACCTCAGCACGCGTTCTCCGCTGAAAACGTCAATGTTTATTGAGATTTATCGCCGCGTTGATGAAATAACTGTACTACGCTCGGTATGCTGATAGTAAATTGATCGGGGAAATTTATGGATGATACCCATGGTATTGAGAGAATACAGAAGAGTGCTCGGGGTATCGAGGAACATCTTGGAAATTTAAGGATCGGCGACAAATTTTCTAATTTGTGGATTCACAGGCTTCTACGCATATGGATTTATAAACTTCCCGATTCTCAAGTTACCTGTCATAATATTTCAAAATTACGATATTTGAAAAATCCTAACGTTCGACTCTTAAGAGACTTAAAAATTGAGAAATTTAGACATCCCGGAACATTGAAAATTTGGAAATCGGAAAATCGAAAATGCTAGATTTGAAAACTACAGATATATAAGTTTCAAAATCTAAAAGTTGAAACTGAGAATCTAGAAACACATACATTGTAGAAGTTGGAATTCAGGAAATCACAAGCGGTTATAAATATAATAATTTAAGAATTCTAAAGGTTGAAAATGAAGAAATAACAACATTTTAGAGATAGGAAAGTTGGAGATTCTTAAAATTGAAACTAAGTATCTAGAATCATAAAAAACGTAAAAGTTGGAAATCAGGAAACCTGAAGCAGTTTTAAATACCGTTGCGTTCTTTGCTCACGTTATAACAAAAATTAGAAACTCTCATAATGTTTGTTAGAATCTTACTTTCACTCAAATTACGGTAATGACTGTGCAGTAAAAACGAGAGAAAGGAAAATCATACTATTTTCTAACTGATAACCGTTGCACGAACATCATAAGTTTCATCAAAACAGAATATCGCAATAATTTTCTTAATATTTCATCTGATATGGTAACTCGTCTTCCGAGATCGTTGAAGTTAAAACGAAGTTCAAGCTCACTTGGCTCATTATCCGCGATGATCTTGAAATTTAAATCTTCTGGAACGAAAACCACAAATCTCTATCGCGTATAACTTACCGAGCGTATTAGAACGATTTAAACACGCTACAATACCATTCCAGTAAACTATTTATGAGATACAGTTTGATCGTTAACGATAAATGATAGCTATAAATACCGATTATAATTTACATTGCAATTAAATTAATTTACACAATAATTTCATTTGAATTTTTCAACGTCCAATTACTTTAAGTAGTACGATTCTAAAAGTATATTATCGCGAATGAATCAAAACTACAAGGTTGAGAGAAATCTTATTATTTTTACTTTTCTCGAAAATATTTCAGTTCTTAAATGTTCAGATTTGAAGCTTGAGGAATTTTGAAATTTTGAAATGTAGAACTTTAGCAATTTTGAAATTTGCAAATTTTGAATCACTAAAATTTCTAAATTTCAATATTTCCAAATTTTCGTAATGCTAAATTACTATATTCCCTAATTTCAAGTTTCTAGATCTGAAATTTGTATACCTCAAAATTCACAAATTTCCAAATTACTAAACTTGAAAGCAGAAAAATATGAAGGTCGTAAAATTCAATAGGGAATTCAAAATATGAATATAAACCTTCCAAAACAAACTTCTCATTATTTAAAATACAGGAACTCAAAGTTTAAAAAAATAATGAACCATCAAAATTCAACTACATTAGAACAACATAAAATCATATAAACAATTTTCACAAGAAAAGTGCTAGTAATAATTACATTCTACAATTGTACAAATAAAAATTCATATTTTTGCCAATTTTATACATTTTCAGCACAATATCCCTAAATTTGATACTGAATATGTGCAGTATTATTAAAAGTTTAGTATAAAATAAATATGTTTGTTCCTTGTAACCACTTCCTGTATTAACGAAAACAGGTGTACAAATGTGTAAAGTAAAATGTAGGATCAGACATACGGGTAGCACGAAATACTTAACATAGAATGTATTTGGATTTAAAATGGAACTGACTGAGAATCAGGCTTTACCCTGCACGTTGCAGCATGAAATGTACCAAGCATTTCAAAGCAACAGTGTGAGTTGACCTACTTAAGCTCTATCTGCCTTCAAATAGACCATTTCACTTAAGAGTATTCTTGCTGACGTCTTCTGCAACGTCTTGATCGAGTTCACTGCGTCAGACATCCGAATTTCAAGGTTGCATATCTGTAACCTTTATTTTTCCTTTGCTACATGTGTGTTATCACATACTCCGATGACGGATATCATATTTGTTTTTAATGAAACTGAACGTGACATGCAAAGGTTCATTAACAATTGATGTTTAAAGAATTGCACTGTCCAACAAAGTTTAACTTTTTTTCGTCGTTCTAAAATCCGTTCAATGATTATTATACTATTTCTTGTGCTGATTACGAATCTGCAATCCGTCTTTCTCCGGTACAGTTTGTCAGAAATTCGATTTTGAAAAGAAAGCACATTTTCGATATTCACACCAATTTTGTGAGGTAACTATAAAAGATACTAAATTTCTGTTTACATCCAAAGATTGTGTAGACTTTCCTGAATATTTAAACATGTTTAAACAATCATAGAACGCGGAGAGACACCGATTTTGTACGAATTTTCACGTGTATTTTTCAATTTATCTTAAAAAGTAAGGATTTAGTGGAAAATCGAATTATAACACCCGATAGAGCAGATTTTCACCTTTAAAAAGCACGCAAAGAAAGTTGCAACGTTGCTTTTTTTACGATGCCATAAACAAAATAGCAACGCGGGAAACAAAGCGAAGACAATTCAGCACAGTCAGCATACTAAACATTATAATAATCACTGAATGGATTTTAGAATGTCCATTGGCTGTTGGATATTTTTGTTATAGAGATGAAATCAAACGCCCAGTACAATGATTTCTAAATGACTTAATTTGGAAGTCATTTAAAAATTTCAAATGTTCGCAATTTACAGGTTTTCAATTTACGTTTATTACCAAATTCCAGAATTTCTAAATTTCTTTATTTTCCACATTATTGCATTCTTAAATTTCTTAGTTTTCCAAGTTACCAGATTCCTAAATTTCTAAACATTCAAATTCTGAAATTTGAAATCGTCACTTACCCCAAAGAAGCCTACACATACTTGATTGCCACATTCAGTAATTAACAAATTATGATGTAATCGAAAGAAAAATTCCAATTGCTGAAATTAAAATTGTAAGAAGTCCACTTTTTCATTCTATTACAATAGAAAGATAAAAAATAGGGATACAAAGAAATCTCAGACAAAAAAGGTTCGCAAATTTACCATGCTACCGATGAATCATACGAAGGAAGTCATCAAAACATTTTTAATTGGACAACGTGCTAATGCCACGGACTTTCAATGAGGAACTATACAGTACACAAAAACGTGTGCCAACATACGTCCTTCGTTTTTATTCTCCCCTTATAGTTCTGATCATTGTTTGAAATATCATTATTCGATAATACGCTGTCTTATATGTGTGGAAAAAAATTCTCCAATATTCAATTTATGAAATAATCTTGCATTAAATACAAAGGCAACTATTGTTATTTTTTTTTAAATTTACTTCCTGTGGTTTGCAATTTTGACAACTAGTTCCTGCATTTTTATAATTTGTAGTTTTCACAATGTCGAGTTTCTATACTTAGTAATTTGAAATTTTCAAATTTTTAACTTTGAAAATTTATGGTTTTAAAAATTTAGAAATGCAAAAATGTAAATATGAAAGTGAATAGCTTCAAATTTGAAAATCTATAGTAACTGGAAGTCTCTGAATATGAAAACGTCAAAATTTCGAAACCTGGAAAAATTATTTGAAAATTCAATATCGAAATAAAAAACTGTTCGAAAATAGATAAACAGAAAAGTTGTTAGGAATCGAATTCCATCACATCCTAATTCGTCATCACATTCTGTTAACCAACGTTAACCATAATATCAACATAACAATAGAAAACATCAAAGACCTCGATATCCTAAAATTTCTGATCCTTCTTGACGATCTAAAACGATCAGAACGCGAAGGATCCATTTTCCCACAAAGGATCGGTGCACAATATTTGTCCAGGTCGTTCTGCAAGCCCTTCTATACAATGCACAGCTAGTTCAGGTACGAAATAAACGCATATTCACTGAAATACGAACCACAAACAAATCTTGGCGTGCTTCGACGGAACTGTTCAACATTTATTGCGTTCCTGTAGCGAAAGAAAATAAAAGCTGACGCGTATTGAAGGACGATCAATTGTGGACACTGTAATCGCGCGTTTAAAAGAGGAAAAAGCGGACTGTTTATGGAGACGTATAAAACAAGACTGTTCGGAAGTTGTGCTCGATGTAAATCACTGTGTGACGCGAGCGTGTGGAAGAAAATGTGCTCGACTCATCGCGTTGGAAGTTTAGCCACGGCAACATGGATTGGTCGAAATGTCCGGGAGCGCATCCTCGGCAGCTTCCCTTCAGATACGTTTGGATCCTGTCCAAAAATCCTTCGAAACGCCTACGGGAATGTGGAATTGATAGCGCACCCAGTGTATCCTTTTCGAAGGATCGTCGCGTTAAAGAGGTCATAGGATTATGCGCAAAGGCCACCCTCTTTAGCCGCAACGTTTCCTCCCACCTTTGACCGTGGTTACTGTTGCCAAAAAAAGAAGGACCATCCGCAGGAAACAAACAACCTCCTTCTGATATTCTTTTCTGGCAACTTTTGATCACACGCGGTTGCCTTGCAGGGTCGAAAACTGCTATTTAAGTTTGAATCACGCTGTAAAGTAATTTTTCAACCCTTCGATAAAACCAAAGTTCAAGAATTTCTGAAACACGGATGATTACATTACTGTCATTGTCAGGGTCGTCCAATAAAATGTATACACACTTTGAATATTAATATCAGTCATAAAGAAATGTCAAAATATGGTTAATTAATATTAATGATGGATATATGATGTTGATGGTAGTCATTTTGAACAATTGTAACTTTAAAATAGTTAACATATTATTCACTTAACCTCCGTTCATTTGTTTTATCACATTGTATAATAATAAAGAGTGCATTTGTTTTATTGAGACACTATTTGTATTCTTATTTTACTTCTAATAGAAGACTTGTACAGAATCATGTACGAGTAGGTTGTATTTGAAGTTCAAGAATAATAAAAGAATAACCTAACTTTTGAAGTTCAAGTAAAAATAACCTAACCTAACGTTGAACGAAAATAAGCAGATCTGATGAATAAGAGAATTATGTGTCAGAATTGTGACAAACATATGGGTAATTTTGTCTGGTACATTATTCATGTTCTCTTGCTTGATTTATGTGCAGAACATGGTTTCAGGTAAACAATAATATAGATCTCTTTCATTGCTACATTAATCCTGTTGATGCACCCTGTTCACATATCTTTCATATGTTCATCCTGTTAAAGCCATAAAGCAGAAATTGAAAAATTTATTTATAATGTACCCATTCTAGGAATTAAGTACTTTTCAGTTAACCAAAAAATTTTGTTAACACCATGGCAGGTCAATAACAGATTATAGAGAAATAAAGAATGAAAAGAACTACTACCTTGAAGCACATATATTAGTTTAAAGAATTAACGTGAATGTTTTAGTTTTATTTCTTTTACCATACAAATGACACTTGCATTAATAACTGATATACTGTAAAATATTTAATCTCAGAAATATTTGACCTCAGAATTGCTACTTTTTTCTCTGGTTTTCTTATCTGCTATCATCATATTGTGAAATATGTAGTATCAATTACAAAAAGTAATATAGAAATTATCTTTGCTGATAACCTTTTTGACCAAGATAATTACTTAATGTTTTCTATTATGTATCCGTATTTACATTGTTTTATTTCAATATTATAATGGTATAAATGTACATGTATTACTTATTATCGCTGATTCAAATCACTTATTTATTCAAATTTGTCCAGGTTATAATAGGGAAAGATTATACCAATACTAATTGATACCGAGCCCTAAACAAATATTTTCTAATATAAAAATAGTAACAGATAATAACTTGTTTCTATAAAATTCCAAAGCTTTTCAGTTACGGAGACATAATTACAGACTTCGAAGTGCAAATTATTAACAATTAGCCATTTTCTTACTATAAATTAAACATCAAATGACCAAGATAATCTTAATAGTTAATTGTTGCCGAATCAGCTTCTACCATACAAACTACTAAGCGGAAGTTAGTAATAACAGTGTCACTCATTTTGAAGCGACTCATTTGAGCTCATTTTACATTACACATCAGACAATCACAGGATATAAAAATGATAAACTTACAGAAACATTAAAACACAGTCATGATTAGACTATAGATGTTTACATAATATTTTCTAAAATATTTTCATTCGTCCAGCGATTCATTTTCTATGCAGTTTGTTTCACTTTTTTACAGTTAGGTATCAGATAGTTCATGTATTCGTTAAGCATTATAGTAAGCTATGAATATATGTCTCAAATTAAGAAATTTAGAAATTTGATAATTAAGAAATGTAAAAACATAAAACTTTTGTATTTCCAATTTTTTTTGGAAAATTTCAAAAAAATCCTAACTTCTCAATCCAAATAACTGCTATCCACCTGTGCCTTACAATTAAAGTAGTTTATTACATTTCTAAGTTACGGTAGTTAAAAAGTTAAATAATTTTACAATGCACAACCCCACTGAACCTCGAAATTAGTTCAAAGTTTCGCATGAGAATAATTATCAAGCGTTTATTTAATTTTTAGTGTCGAAAACCCTTTGTATTTTATTATTTTTCTGCAAATGCACATATGTACAAAAGTACACCTTTAGTACATTTGCTTAATTATTCCATTTTTCACGCGTGGCACCTGAAACGCCTATCGAAATCGATATCTACAAATCTCTTAAGAGTTATTTTGTTATTCTCTGTTGTAGAGGACGTTTCAAGCATATCGTACCTTGGAATCCAGGAAGCGAGGGCGACGTAGAGGACCGGCATCCTTTAACTTCCGTCCGTCTTGTCACCTGAATTATAATTGAACAGTTTCGTGATCGCTGGCGATGATATCAGTTTATCGTTCCCCACTTCGACGTATCAAAGAATGATATTGCAAATTTCTTTGATCAATTAAACCTGATATTCGTTTGGACTAAGAACGAACGAACCAACTCAAGGAATCTCTCAATGTTTATATACAACCGTTCGAAATCCTCCATTCGTATACAAAAAACGACTCATTCTGAGTATTATAGGCGTCTGTTTACCAGGAGATAGAAGGTTCTCTGTTTCGGCTATATTTAAAACTCCTTAAGCCCCGTTTTCAACGACACATTACCGAAGAAGACGATGCTTGGTTTATTTAAAGCAACTCGCACTTTTAGAAATGGTAAAAATAATCATTTTGATGGGCAGATGATTAACAGTGTTAAATCGAAAAATTTGTGTATTTGAGAATACATTTTTGAGATTTAAAAAATTTGAAATTTTCTATAACTGAAAGAGCCTAAACTTCTAAATGGTTAACTCCACTATTTTTGTATTTCCAAATCCCCAAGTTAACAAACTTGTAATTTTTAAAATTTGATATTTGTAAATGCTTAAAGTAAAAAATGTTTAATCTGAAAATCTCTTGATCCGCCCATCACTTTCATATTGATCTAATTGTTCTTTCAACAGAGATTGATAATGCTAATCAATTTAAGTAAACCGAATCACAAAAGTAACTGTAAATTTAGGATGAGAAGAGAATACTCTGACCAGGAAGAGGAAGCGACGAATTCGAATCAAGTTCGAAGGTCGAACATTTCAAAGAAGCTTTCTCTATAGGATACAATTTCGTTCTGTGTTAGACAGGACTTCTCTAAAGAGAAACAGTCCTTGATCTCTTCGAAAGCCCTGCCTGAATATATGGCAAACAACTTATCAAGATTGTCATTTTTCACAATGATCTTTTTTCTTCGATCACGTTTGCTGCATAAAAGGTTTCTGATTACAGATAAGCATTTCTTTTTATGAATGAAAATAAACTGCTTAAAATTCATATAAGCTGATATCCTTTATGGGATAAAAGTTCTATTATAAGGAAGATTAAAATCTCGTTCAGATTTGGTATGCAACAGCATATTTTATTCTTGTTTTTCATTAATAATAAATTTAAAAATAAAAAGTAGGTTTAGATGTTTAAATTTCTCCGATAATATTTTAAAATTTTTATACCTCTTTTAAATTGATAAATTTAAAAACATAATCTACCAATCGTTTCAATGTCAATTATAACTTTTTTTTGCAGTTAACAACACTTTTTCATTGGAAAATTTAAACGAATGATACATTTTGAATATCATAATTCTCATAAGTAGCTTCACTAGAAATGTAAAATTTAAAAATATTACAAGAACGAATATCATACGTGGAAGATGAATTGTAGCATGCTCAAATTATTCATATCGTACCAACATCCAACATTCATGAATAATTTTGACCATCATTTAAAAAATAATTTCGTATGCAGTACAATAAATTACGTGATCTTACAAAACAAAAAAATTGAAAATATTAAAATGAAGAGATCGTGTTTACAATTTATTCATAATCCGTTTTCCATTTATCAACTTCAACCATTAAGCACACACTTATCAACAATATTTGTCAGCCTTACAAACAATGCTCTATTATCTTCCTCTTATTGTACGATCTTCAATTTACTAATCCAAAATAAACAAAAATAAATATTGAAAATAAACTCATGGTTAATCATAATCGGTTGAACGATTAATGAAGTTATTCTAAAATAACAAAAGCCGTAATTATTAGTATGTCAATTTAAACGGTGTCCAGTAGAGTGATACACGTATTTTTAGTAACAAATTCTACAAAGTTTGTCGACCCTGAGCAAAGCCCTTCAGATGGATGAACAAATAAAGCTGCAAGAGAGAAAATAAACAAGTACGAGGACCTAAATACCTAGATTCTAAGCTCGATCAGTTTTCTCCGTGCTATATTTGTTAACCCTTTCGCTACTTTGAGCAACGAGAAACGACGGAAGAAAAAGTAATTGACGCAACACGAAGAAACGCTCGTTAGTAGCAGGAGAATGCTTTTATTGCAACAATATAAACGCACGAAGCAATTATAATGTTCAAAAGCGATGATTTTTACTACTACATGAAACAATATAAGACGGCCAGATACTGTTCTGTATGTAACAATGTTCGACTATCATCCGATCGCGCAAACACTAGCAGTTGCGATTAATTATGTCGGTAATGAAGTGCATTAATTCGATCGCGGAGAAATTAAAAAGCTTTCTGGATTTTTCACGAATGATTCAGCAAAATTGCATGGTTTGTGAATTTCTGGATTTCTCAACCTTTCATGTTTAAAATTCAACTATAATTTTGAATATGTAATATTTTGAATATCTGAAATTTGTAACATGCGTGATTTTGAATATAAAATTTAGTATTTGAAAATAAATTTCAATTACATCGAAATGTTTAAAATATTACTATCGAAGTTTAAATATATAAAATACAATTGTTTATTATATTCGAATATTTAAACTATCATTATTGTAATATTGCACGTTCGAAACGCAACTGATCCCTAGGTCTTCATATTTCTATATTAATCTCTATACATCTATATCACTAGATCTTAAATATTTCGAAAATCACGAGATTCCTCTACGTTTCTAATTAGTAAAACCAAGATTCAAGATTTAAAATTAAAAAAATTCAATATAAATATTGATAGTGATTTTTTGTTACCATTTGTTACTGCGATTTCAGTCGTTATTACAGTTGTGAATAGCAGCATAAATAATCGAATAAAAATAATATACTTGTACGAAATTCTTTAATTTCATCCAGCTCTGTAAATTGCCGTAGAATTTATATCGGGTCTTAATGGCAATAAAAAAATTGTATGTTCAAATTGCCGCTATTTTATAAACGCAAGAAGAAATCTTGAAATTGAGACTCTGAAATACACAGCATGTAATTAGGATCAGTCATCGACCCGCGGAAGAGCAGGAAGTAAATCAAAAGAGAAATTATCAGTGTTCATTAACGCAACCTTAAATGCAACAGAGTGAAAAGCTTGAAGATATAATTAATCGTTGAAATAAATCAGCTCGTTACGTGTTTCACAGTCTCGTTAACTCGCGAAATGGACGATTAATCGATTCCATTTAATTCGTGGTAATTATGCGTTAACACATTTTTACAAACAATCAACATATTTACATGTATATCCGTGTTTATGATTTACCGTAAATACGGCGAATTCAAAGAGCAAATTGTTTAAAAAATATGAGTCTTCAAGATAATATATCAATGGCGAATAATTAAAATGGAACGAATCGTAAACATCCTGGATCAATACTTAAAAAAGTGATTTTAAACATTTATTCATTTCATTTGAGAAAATAAGATATGAGTTACTATTTCGATTATTTAAAATGAAATGCTATTTATCGAGGTCGTTTAATTAATTCACTTTAAACAAATAACAAATTCAATACATATGTATGTCACGCCTCACATGAACAATACGGTAGACTAAATTTGTAGGTAAATTAAGAAAAATTATTAAATTGTTAGTATTTTTATAATATTATACTAACTGCTGAAGTCGCGAGCTAACTATAAATGAAGAGAAAATTAATGAAAAAATAGTTTCTAAAATATTTATTATCGATTGTTCGCTAAGATTTCCAGCTGTGGAACGCTTCGAAAGAGTAATAACAATTGCCGTCTAAGGACATTTTAATTAAACGATCTCAAATACAACTCTTCTGCAAAACGATATCATCCTCGTGTCTCCGCATGCCGTGGCACGTTTGCAGAAGAGTTCTTCCGCGTTGTTAACGAGTCAGACTAACTAAATCAACATCAATGTCGAGATTCGATCACGAACTCATTCCTTTCCTCGAGCCACCGACTTATCCTGCACAAGATAATTAACGATACATATATTTAAACTAAACTGAATATGCTATCTTAATAGATAACTGATTGGTTATTTCCTGTAGAAACTTCCATTTGCATTTTTCTGAATTACTGATTTTAAAATTTCGTGAACAATTCGAAAATTGTCTATGTTAAACAAAATGCAATTGAAATTATTTGAATAGCATTTGTTATATTGAATGGAAATTCAATGGCGTTTAAAGAGAAAATAATATAGTTAAGATTAGCTAAAATTTATTTTGAGATTTTTAGTTTCGGAATTTTTATGGTTGAAACTGAAGTTTTTGAATTCCAACATCTTAGAATTTTTGGGCTATGGAGTTGTTAAAGTTTGTATTCAGAAATCAATTTAGTACTCAAAAGTCCCAAATTTGGAACCCTAACAGTCCCGACATTGAAGTTTTATAAATTTTTAAAAACAGACACGGGAATTTCAGTATTTTGGAACTCTATAAAGTTCCAATTTTAGAACCTGAGAGCTTTGAAATATTGTTTTTTTTTTAAATAGTACTGCCTTAGGACTGAAATTTCCAAAACTAGTGGCTATAAATTTTTAGACAATTAACACACCTCAACTCTGAAATTTTCAAACCATTATTATAAAAATAAAATAAAAAGAATTATTATAACAAGGTAAATATTTCATAACAATTATCCACAGTATTCAATACATTTCTTTCACTTCTAAGATAAAGCTTTATTTACATTATTCAAAAGCATCATTTCCTACGTATTTAAAGCAGTTTATTTTATTCATAATTCAAATAACAAAACCAATTACTATAATAAACATCAGGTATTCCTTCACAGTAACTGAATTTCATTTGAAACCTTTTAAGATATACAAATAACAAACCTTCAAAACGTATTGAAGAAAACACGATCACGAAGAACAAACAAAGGAATCATTTACTCCTAACTCATTAGGTCGAAGAAGAAACGATAATGAACCCTAAACATTTCTTCCTCCATGAAGCGTTATCAGTAACGCTGATACGCAAAATGCGTTCAACTTATAGAATCAAAATAAATACTTCAGCCAGCGAGTGTATTAGAAGCAATATCTTCAACAAGTTCACTCTTGGTGTACCTCTTTGTAATTCTTTCCAAACGAGATTCCGGATAAAATTCACAACAGCACTCACGTATGCTCTGCAAATTGCTCGACAACAGCCAACGTACGTTCAGATGATCCTACACAGACCTCGGGAAGAACGTGAATGCTCTTGGACGCACCGACCACGACTGACAACCATAAAGATCTCATGGAGAATATCTATTCGCCTGTTCGTGTATATACTAGGAGCGCTCGGAGTGGGAGACTGTACGCGGCATTGGTCTCGTGCATAGCTCCACTTATTCCCCTTCTCTTGATTTTTCATCAGTCTTTTTTTTGCGCAAGCTTATAAAATCCGTACAACAATTATGCTTGGTTTCAGTGAAAGACATTCGTTTAACAAAAGAAATCTACAGTTTTTTGTTGTTCATTATAGTAAACACACTTTGCTGCTCTGATCTTATGCTTCAAGGCATAGTGTTACTGTATACTTTATCGCCTGTGCAATGTATGGACTTATTGATGGAATTCTATACGTGTTTTAACAAATCTATTGTAAGCTTTCTCTTAGACAGCATTACATGAGTATTCTTACAAAAAACATTGGATATTAAATGTTTTGTACAGACGTAAAATTGCCTGTATTCTCAGTCAGAGCCGTACTGACAGGAATGTTTAAGGACAGATGTTTTTGATAATAACACTCACCTATATGTTCCCTTGCTTTGCGGACTTTCATAATCAATGCGCCGTCTTTTGTGTTCATACTGTAGAGAGCCTGCAGAATGTGAACGGGCCCTTGAATGGCTACGAGTACGGTGACGCCTCTTGCTTCGTGGCATCTAAAACACATAACATAATATTAAATAGCAATAATATATATATGTTTTGAGGTCACATATTGCAGAGAAACTACGTAGCTGGATTTTGAAGTAGATATAAATTCTAAAGTGGAGCTTGAAAAGTATTGTATTACTTTTTAAGTTTATGATAGTCTTTGTACACCAACAAAGTTTTATGAAAAATATAAATTTATGACAAAGTATTCCTTTGTATAGATAATATATTAAAAATTACACAAATAATGTTGTGGCTGTTCTTGTTAAAGCTGATTACCTTATAAATGTATACAAATATTTAATTTGTACTGTACCATGTTGCCATACCATTAATTTAAAGAAGTAAATAATAAGAGTAAAATGGAAGATGAAAACAAAAATGTTATAGTTGGAGGAGGTAAAAGTCAGTGGTATGGATAAACTAATTTTTTTTTGAACAACACAATACTTATTAGAATGGCGAACCGATTTATGACACATTCGTACATATGTACATTTTACTTTTCAATATTTAAACAAAGACTGATAAGACACCAATGTACTGTAGCTAAGACATTTTAGAACAGTTTAAAACATATATCCCTGGATATAAGATTGTAAAATGTTAAATATACTAATACCAGACAATGAAATATCATGAAAGAAGTGCATACTAATTTTTAACATCTTATATTACATGAATTTTAAAAAGGAAGTTCTGCAACAATGGTTATAAGTAATATACATATATGCTATGAGTGAAGAAAATGTTACTTCACCTTGTTGCTATCATAAATGGTTTAAATGCTGTGAAGAAGGTACATTTTATTTAAAAGAACAGTATCATTCGGATTATCTTTGTCAAACAACTGAAGACAACATACAGTCTTATACAATAATCACAATATTTATTGATTCAAGACATGTCAGAAATATTACGGACAACAATAAATAGACATTAAAAGAAAATGAAAATAATTTGATAAAAATTCCGCATGATTTTATAGGATGATTAAAGGTAAACTTATCTTATACCATTATGACTTTTACCTTCTGAATGTAGATAACCTATAATTATTGTAATACATAGTCTTATAAATAGGATTTCTGTAAAGAATAAATCACATTAGTAATACTATCGAAAGAAAGAACGAAAGATCATGATCATATGAAATGTATACAGGATAATGATGTGTAATCATACAAAAGATATTAGGACCAGAGCCTTTTTCTACTGAAACCACACTACATGTACTTACATCAGGATGGCGAAAGAGGCTCACTTGGTCCCAAATGAAATTGAAGATGGATGATACCCAGGAACGTGAAGATGATGCTTGTGGTATGACACTGTTTTTCGACAACGACGTGGACATCAGCTCAAAAAACTCTGTAAAACGTGGGCAGTTGCATCGTAAAAGAATACTAAGCACTGTAAGGAAAACAGCCCACTTCGAAAGGATAAATAAAGTACCTCGAGTTTGTCAGGAGTGCAATTGTAACCCTATAAGAGCCTACAAACACATTTATTTTGTGAAATCGGGAAATAAATATCCCGCCAAAACCCTTTTAATCAATCTTCCCACAAGAAATATCGAAGAATAGACGATTAGAGTGGTGAGGCGACATGAATGTTGACAGACTGATCAAAAGTACGATAACTAAATGAAAATGTAACGAATACGCGTGGGCACGCTTGCCCCAAAATTAATGCAAATAACTGCTAGCTCTCCCAAAAGGGAGCGTTGAGATTGGATCCTGATATACTTGAAGGAGTAGATTGTGTATTAGGACAATCTATAGCGAGTAAGTACTCGATGATTGTGAAAGAACGACTACGATGGGATTTACAAGTAACGAAACAAACTGTAAGGCATACGCCATAAGGGAACTTCCATGAAACGACGGCCATCTTGGAGATAGAGAAGCATCAAGTACCAGTGAACGCTACACATGCACAATTTCTAGTGGACATCACTTAATAATTCTAATTTAGCTTATGGCAATAGTATGACAGGAATTGACACTTACATTGGAGAGATCAATCAGGCTCGGTTGGTCCCAAATTATACTCGAAAACACAAAATATTCACAGAGCGCAACGATGTGCTACGTACAACACTATTGTGTGACAACGACGTGGAAATCGGATCGATGCGATTGGCGAATAACGCTCGGCTATGTTCGTGCGGGATCGTAAAGTCGACTGTTTACGAATGAAACCGAACGGTTACGAAATTAACCGACTAACCTTTATATACGTATTTCCGGTAGATACAAAAACGATGAATTATTAATAATTTTTGCCGGTTACTTTGATATAAAAAGAATCTTAAAAATTTAATTACAATTGCTTATAACATAATGTAAATATAAATACACCCATGGCAACTGCAATCTACGTGAAAGGTTACTTTACATTATGTATGTACGTTATGCATGTTTATTAGTATTACTTTAAGGTTAAGAAATTATATGCTAATGTTACAACGAAAAGATGTTATTAAAATAATTACGATATTGCAAGATATATGATTACATGATACTGTTTAATTAATATTGCAATCTTTTTGTAGTAGTTATTAATTTTTTAATATAAATTCGTAGAAAAGCCGAAGACTATAATAGTCACATATAATAAATGCAACAGTATATATTTTAATACTTGCATAAATTTCGAAAATTTGATTATCTTTAATAATATGATACAAATTTGAGCTGTTAAATTAATTATGTAATCAGCATCGAAAAAATATGAAAATATTTCCGTCCTACTAAACTGTGTGTGCCATTCGTACAATACAAATATGATAACCTCGTTTCTAAATGGCACAAAAGAAATTTACGCTACATAACAAATACATGGTAACAGAACTACAGATTATTAAATCATTATATCTTGGAAATCATCATAATCAAATCAAACTGTTGTCTAAAATATGCAATATCTAAACCCACTTTCTTATCAAAATATCAATCACGTTATTTACGATTCGTTAAAGAAACTTTACATACCTGCCCCCAAATGAAATTACTAATTACTCGCACGACACCATATTTTATTAAAGTGAACAAATTCCAGAACATACTTAAGTTTTAATCTAAAATAAGGAAAATCATGATGTTCACGAGGTTTTGAGATAAACATATAAATACCGAGTGACTAGTTGATGACCTCTGAACATTATCGTAGGTGGCACCACACCCCGCGTATTTTGCAAGGAGTACATCATTATCGGTAAAGGGAATAAGAAATCATTTATCGCTGGACTAAGTAGCCATAGGTCCAGGGTCCATTGGAAAGGTAAACCCGTATGAAAATATTTACCATTACTTTATTTAAAAAACGCTTTAATATGAGGACATTATAAATAAGTTTAGACACATTAATGTTAGAAAACAAAAATTTATTAGTCTTTAAAATAGCTGAATACTTATATTCTTTTTATATTTCTTTGTAACCCTAAACAACAATAATGTAAATTAAATATCGCGTTTAATATTGTAGTTTTTAGATGAGCATGATATTCAGTTTTGTTTCTGTAACAAGGTCCAAAAGTCTGTAAACACAGCCCTGTGTATACCTCTTTTACTATCGGATTATCCTATTATATTATTTTTAGTTCAAAATGTACACCGCTAGATGACGTTAATTCAATTTTAAATCTATGCGCGAACATGACAACAAAACTTCGTTATTGAATTCGTACATTAAGTAACAATAGCTTAATTATTAGAATATTTTTATTTCGTATTAAACGGAAGGTCTTACCTCTGTTGTCGAATTAAATGAGACGAAATTAGACCGCTTCTGCATGTAATGCTTCATTACTATGGATGGAATTAAATCTTCGGCTATTGTCCATAGTTCCTTGTACGATTGCTGTAATCATTTTCATCACTATCTTGAAATTTGCATTGATAGTTATATGTTTTTATTATATAACTAAATTTGAAAGAAATTTTAAATTTTTTGTAAGTCACGATTTAAACTGATTTCTACTAAAATAAATGATAGATTTATGCAACAATTCATACGAATGAATTTCCTCAGCTAACGAATTTGGATCGGTTTACATTGATTCGTAAAATTTGTTATATTTCCATCAATTTTGAAAATATATCAATCATTGTGGGGTATATGTAAAAATGAATAATTGTTAAAACTTCTAACTAAACATTATGTTTAAAAGAACCTAAAGACATTCTTGTATCTACGAGAACAAATAAAGAGTGTGTCATTATACCACGCCACAACATAGCGCGACCGTCGAAGAATTGCGCCCTTCGATACAAGGCAACTGCAATATCGATAAGGGTAAATCGATAATTCGGCATGAACGTGATCATGCTCAAGGCCACGTGACTGGACTTGCGCCGATCGCGTAACGGAGGGAAAATCACGATAACTGAATTAATGGTATTAACGAGGCTCTGGATGTGAAATAATACTGAATGAATGCTATTGTGATTTCTACTTGACCTACCTTCAGTCCGCGATGAAAGTATCCCCGATTGTTTTGACCCTTTATTACATTAGCCAAAACGGATGAGCTTCTAACGGTAACACGATAAAATAGACACTGTACTAAACCTGCACCCATCTTATCCGGGTGACTGCGGCTTACCAGAAGGACCTGGTGCAAGTAATGTTTTACTGTGTGGCGCTTGCGCTGTGGGACAATTAACTAACCCTCAAATACGAAATGACTTCGACGTTAGATTTAATCGTGATCGAACAACAAAGAGCACATTATAATCTGAACGTGTAATAGAACACGTTACCTGAGTAGTACACAAAGGGGCAAGTATAGCAGAAGGAGCCCAAAGTGACTCACGAATTAATTATATAAGCTTACCAATTGGAAACTGTCCATTGATCAGAGCACGTCCTTAGTTTGAACGGCGAGGAAACATACCGCGAGAAATTCGCATTGCCCGTGTTTGGGTATCGCTTCCTGTTTCCCTTGAAAGATAACGAATAGCGTTTTGCGAAAAAAGGCAATCGAAAGAACAATCTAGAGTCAATTGAATATCAATGATTCTACGAGACATTCAGGTCGGATTTAATGTTGGCCCTTAACCAAGAAATGTACCTTATCCGGTGCTTGATCTAATGAATAGGCTAAAAATATGGACTGTCACTTGCTCTTTACAAATTTGAAGTTTCGACATTGGCGTAAGTAGGCTGGAATCATGGCATTTGAAATTACTAGATAAGGGCTAGAGTAAGATTGGTACCCTATTGTATTGTATAATATACTGAAGGCTACGTATAACTCCTAATATACATACAGTTAGGAACAAAAGTATTATTACACTTGGCTCTTCATTATAGAAACGCATATAAACCAAAGAAAAAAGACAGAATTAGGTTATTTTGAAATATTCAAAATTCTGAATTCTGAATTCTTGTTTTGAAATACATCTATTAGGTTTATAATTTAAGAATATTACAAATATATTTATATTAATTTATTGCAAAACAAAACAAAAATAATAAAATGCACATTAACGGTAGTTTTCAATGAAACAAAAGTATTGGCACACTTACAAGTAAATGGTATATTATTATGTATTTTATGTAATTTAATATTTCGTGTGTAATCCTTTATTGTTTATTACGGCCTTCAATCCATTTTATATTATTCCAGTCCATCATCAATATTTCTTTCAACTGTTGTCTATTCGTTATATTATGTTTTTTAAGAGATTTCCCCAAATGAGCACAGAGATGTTTGATCGGGTTTAAATCAGGGGATTATGGTGGAGTTGGTAGGACATGTGGAGTATTAAAAACTATCCATTGTCGTATTAAATAAGCTGTATGTTTGGGGTTATTATCTTGTTGAAAAACAAATTGTCTGCCAAGATTTAATTTTTCCACGCTTTTTTTAAATTACTTTTTAAAATATCTAAATCGACATATTTATTCATTATATTTTCAATAAAAACAAGTTCACCAACATCACTGCACCAATACCTTTGTTTCATTGAAAACTACCGTTAATGTGAATTTTATTATTTTTTTTGTTTTGCAATAAATTAATATAAATACATTTATAATATTCTTAAATTATAAACCTAATAGATATAATTCAAAAAAAGAATTAACCTAATCCTGTGTTTTTTATTTGATTTATATGCGTTTCTATAATGAAGAGCCAGGTGTGCCAATACTTATGTTCCTAACTGTATGTATTTTATAATGCATAGTTATACAATACGTAATATTATAATGTATGATAATATAACGAGCGAAGACCAGAATAAATTTTCTGGACAAAAACACTAGTTACGCCAATGGGATTTGAAGTAAAATTAGCCCTTGAATATGACCAACAAGTACTTCGGTCGATATGCTGAGGATATAAATTGTAATTTTACTACTAGTTTAGAATTAGAACTTTATGAAGGTATAAAGTACAAAATAAATGATTATGCCATATCTGTGTTTCTGTTGCAACCTGATTTACATTCTTTTATATTCTTCGAGAATGATTATGTCTTAATCAGCACGTAACAATTGTACTGTACAAATTTTTGAGTGTAAAAAGTTTATTAATAAATTTCTGAAAAATATTATGCTTCCTTTTCATTAACCTTTCCTATAAATATCGATTGACGTGCGTGCATTTCCTAAATAACTCGGTAGAGGCTATAAAAGGCACCTGCGTGGATACTGAAGTTTCGAACAATGCTCACAACAAACAATGCTTATAGTTCTAGAAAAATAAACAATGAAAAAAAAGTGCGGAAAAAATAAAATAATTTCACAAAAAAAAAATCATAAATTTCAATTTTTTCCGAATGAGAAGACGGGAAATTATGATTTTTAAATATATTAAACAAATACCATAAAACCCTTTATTAGCAAATGACGTATTTTTAGCTATATCTAATAAAAACCTCAAGACGCTTTTACAGTTAAATTTTCCTATTCAAACATTCACCATCGCCTTCAGAAATAGGAAATTACATATTAGGATAAACCACATTTGCACCGCATAATAAATCATTTCCTAACTCAAGTACCGTACAAATGACCAACATAGTTTCTTCCATATATTAGTGAAAGTGACATCGCTTTACTAATTGGGCAAGTGTGTAAGTGTAGGGGTTGCAATCAGTAATTTCTCTTGAGGATTAGATACTTTGGTATATACGGAGATAGTTTAAGATACAGAATTGAGTGGGATAGATTTACTTAAGAGAAAATGACAATATGAGTTATAATGTCGGAATCATTGCAGAGTGTTATAGTGATAGATTATAGTCGTGACACTGTAATTGGCACATCAAGTGCTCATCGAGAGCAGTAACGAATTCCGAAATTTAATATTTTCGAAATTTGAAGATTTAGAAGTTTAATCATTTGGACATGTATGAATTTAGGGATTTGGAGATTTGCGATTTAGATATTTAAGGATTTTTAAGTATAGGAAGTTATAAATTAATCCTTTCCACCCGAAGGTATTTTCATTTTTAGCAAGCAGCAACTCTAAAACATTTTGGTTGAAAGATTTAATGAATTCTTTCGAAGTTATGACCTCTATTATTAATTATCACTGTTAGCTGTTTCATCATGTTTATATGTCGTATGTGCAACGCTATAGATTTAGATAAAAAATACCTACAACAAGTCCCTAAATTAGAAAGTAGTGAGTGTGAGTCACTCGAACGCAAAGGGTTAACAAATTCGGGGATGTGCAAATTAGAAAATTCGATAACCTGGAAATTTAAAACTATGATAACTTGTAAACTTAAATTTAGAGATTTTGATTGTTGAGTATTTAGAAATAAATTAATTCAAAGATTTGTATATTTACAAATTAGGACATTTGTGCTAGTAAAAATTTAACAAGCTGTAAATTCAAAAACATCAAATTTTCAAATCTCCAACTTCTTACTAGGATCCCTCCCTATATCGCCGTCGTGTCATTTATTCCAGTGACCAATAAATTATACCCAGTGGTCCAGATTTCCGAGTGGTCCAGGTGCAACAGTATAAAGTTACGCCAATGTTTGCGTCTCCAAATAACACAGCTGGGATAGATCAGCTTGCAAGCTCGTGGAGCCTGGTCGCACGTAATCGACGGGGTGGATTCCCTCTGGCAATGAAAAGGATCGATGCGGTTCCCGTGGCAACGGCACCGTCAGAGAGGTCAGAACCGCGGATGGTGGTGGACGGAATACGAAAGTGATGCAGTAACGACACCGTCGTCGCCGACGTCACAGCTGGGACGTCTGCTCGTGGAGCTACCACTTTGTCCCGCGTGCACTTCGAGACCTTCCTCACGGCTATTCAAACCACACGACGTCGCTTCGAAACGACGAGCATCATGCGGAGGTGCCAGAACCTCCGTTCCGGGACACCAGTGACCCAAGCTCGTTCGATCGGCCGAAGCAAGGAACGATGCATCGGGATCAGGAAACATCCAGGATTCGATTGTTGCGACGATGGAGCGACATGCCACGGCACCTTCAGTTCAATCCCCACATTCGGTCCGGCTACAGGCCGCTCATGACCGTTCGCCAATGTCTCGGTAGCTTATTCTACGTTCACAACGAGACCGTTAATATCATAACGCACGGTGAGTTTCGGATTCTGAGTACCACTTGGTCCCCTCCAATTATTTAGAAGTTTGATCATTTGGAAATTTATGAATTTAGAGATTTGGAGATTTGAAAATTTCGATTTTTGATAAGATTCAGATTTTTAATTTAAGGCAACTGACAAATTTTTATATATCTGGATTTGGTAATTTAAACATTTCGAGATTTGTGATTTAGGGATTTTTAGATGTAGGAAATTATAAATTAACCCTTTCCACTTGAAGGTATTTTTATTCTCAGCAAGTAGCAACTCTAAAACTTTTTGGTTGAAAGATTTAATGAATTATTTCGAAGTTATTATCTCTATTATTAATTATTACTGTTAGCTGTTTCATTATTCCGTTTTGATGGAATTTGCAATGATGACTATTGTGTACGTGAATGAAGTATTTCATCAATATTAATACCGAATGGATAAGTGATCAGAAGTACAATGAACTTGAAATCCGAGAAAATTGATTATTTACAGGTAAATAGGGTTTACAGCAATTTATTCGATAATGACTGGTGCAGTGGTTAATGTATTAAATTGCAAATGTGATTTGCTAGTGTTCGAATTCTGTTTCTTTTTATTTTAATTGATATAATGTAATTACGGAATTTTATTTTTCTATGAGTATTTTATAGTGAATACACTATTTTTTTTATTATTATTAATACAACAATTTACCTTAGTTACTTACTATTTTTTGTAAAAGTGTTTTATACAAAATAATATTAAATGACATAATTTGGTAATTACGTAATTTGAGAATGTGATATCCTAAAAATGTAAAAGATTAGAACTTTAAAAATTGAAAAATTTTAAATATACATATTCGGGTTATTTAAAACACTTGTGTACCTATATTCCATTACTAATACCAGGGTTAATTAAAAGAAGCCTCAACCATATCTTATGAGATGATTCTAGTATATTAATCATATAAGTATAATCACCTTTGCAGAGGTGTTTGAAAGCAATAAAAAACGAAATGTATAGCTATTGTGATTCAATTAAGCAGAAAACTGGATTACCCTTGAGTTACGCGACTCGAAGGTCAACTTCTGCGAGAAATGATTATATCTATGAATACTACTATCGTTGCATGAAGAGATAATTCGAAATCGATCAACGAAGCCATACATTATCTTCCTTAGATTTGTTCTTAATACAAATACTTGACATTCATAATAGTACCTAATGTGTAGTCATTACATATGCATAAACATATATTATGAATTGAACTTCACTCATATTTAAAGCGCGAACGATTTACGAAAGCGATTTAAACATACATTACTCAATCGAAAATGTCAGGATATGACAGAAAGCGCAAATAATGGACTTTATTAATAAACATTGGCGTAACTAGAATCTTCCTCTAGGATAGGTTCGATATTTCAGATTTGTTAATAGTGTTAATTGCACATTAGTCATAAATTACCTTTGGAAATTAGAGAATTTAAAAATTGGGGATTATGACAGTTCGGAAGATATACATTTGGAAAACTAGGATTTCGAAATTTGAGAATTTGGAGAGTTTGAAATTGGATATTATTAAATTTGACAACTTAAAAGGTTGGTAACACGGAAATTTGAACATTTAAAAACTTGAAAATTTGGAAAGATAAAAATTCGGAAATCTAGGAGTTTGATATTTCGAAAATTTTAATTTCTATTACAATGTAAAGTATACAAGACACCCTAAGCCAATGCTAATCAAACAGTCCAAATGTATACCGCATAAATAAATAATTCTGTTTCGCGTTCATGTGATGCATTTATCATTGCCTGCATCATTGATCATTTATGTACGAACTGAAACATTAATGCAAACCTACGATTACTGCAAGATAAAGACAGGCATACATGTATGCATTATTTCTACAGGCCTAATAGGTCAAAGCTTCTTCCTCTACTGCATTATTAATATGCAGTCCCCAAGGCATTTCCTAATTAATTATCCTCATTACCCATACCAACGACAAAGTACAGACACTTGTTGCATTGCAACGGTAGTGGTATTAATTGGTAGCATCGCTTTTGTCAACTTGTTATCTTTCAATTTATAATTACCCAATCTAACATAACAGATTATGTTGCAGGATTAGCGATCTTGTACATGCTACTGACGATACCACAACTTCTTCCATGGAGTACTCAAAGTGCCCTCCTAGGAATTCTCTCGTGGTGCCATTTGATTGGCGCCGTCAGTCCATGGATTGGTTCCTTCATTTATCATCTCTTCATGAATTTGAACTATGACGAAATCTTCTATAGAACGTTATTGAAATTGGACATGATTGGCATATGGCTGTGTCAAAGTTTCGGTAATATTTATTATCACTGAAATCCTAGTAAAATTATCAGCGAATGGTGTTATATAAATGTTAACATTCGTTTCAGGAGCAATACCCATGATGGCCGCAACAGTTCACTGTCTACCCAATGGCTACTGGTACTGCTCCATTTTTATCTACTGTTCCCTTAGTATTTGGGGACTTCTCAAGGTACATACTTTATTTTCCACGTGCTTCTCATTGGCGTAACTAGAACATCTGTCTGAGAGGACCAACCTTAGATCTCCGTATGTTAGTATTCTACATGTTGTTTGACCACATCATATCATTCTATAGATACATATTAAATTTCTATTTGCTATATTGTTACATATTGAAAATCAACACGTTAGATCTCACGAGTTAGATTTCTACAGGTAACATTTCTATAAGTTAGATGTCCAGATAAGAGTATATACTCTACATGAGACTAGAAGAAACCAGGTTCACTCGGACTCTTAGTTACGCCAATGGAATTTCTCTCATTGTGAATTCTTATAATCTCTGAAACAGCCGCGTGTTTTATAGGCGATGAACGCACGGTCTCCCTGGGAGAGAAGATTATGTTTCGCGCCTCCTTTCCTGATGAGAATGTCGGTGATGATCCTACGATGTTTCGGTATCGGAGGTGGATCCCCGAACGCTTTACTTCACATCGTATTACAGGTGAATATCTCAAAGAACTTGGTTGTTCAATGAATCAGTGAAAGAGTATCATTTAATATTGAACGAACTCTTTTAGGATCTTATAGCCGTGGTGGGAGCAACCATTGGCGCTATGCGTATTCCTGAAAAATGGATCCCAGGCAAATTAGATCTAGCGTTGAATTCTCATAATTTGATGCACGTGTTGGTTGTTTTGGCCGTGTGTTCGATGCATGCGGCGACTCTTCAAGATCTTGCTTGGATGTCAGACCCGTCTGCCTGTAACGGAACGAGCTTCGTCGAATTGAAGCACCATGAACTGTGATTGAATGTTGTTCTATGAAGTCTGTGATAAGCTGAGCCTACGAGAATCAGCGATTATTTGTGTAGATATTTCGTAGCTGACCAATGAACGCGCCGTGGTCGCGGAGGGGATAAATTTTCTTCGAATACAATTGTGCAGAAATGAAAAATATACAGATAACAACATTTTGTGCCACGGTGGAATCTCGCTACATCAATAAGTTCTACGATGAATTTGGAAATTGGCAAATTAGAAAATTTGTATTCAAATATAAGTGGGAGACTTCAGCCACATAGCGAGACATCATTGTATTATTAGAGGAAGCGCATGTTTAATACTACGTGGAACAGTTCTGAGTACAATTATCAGTACAAAAGCGATTTTATCCTATCCAACAATAAAAAAATTGGATGAACCAATATGTATGTACTTTAAGCATCTATTGAATTCTATCGTAGAAGGATAAAATGATTGAAACGAAATAAGCACATCAAAAATACGTTTATTATAATGATTATAAGAATTCAATACCCACAGCAAAGTACAAGACATGATCCCGGACATTCGTACCTTTGATTTGATACATTGCTTCATAATAGCATTTTTAACAAATAAAAATGTTCCAAAATATGAGTTAAAATTCAGTTAGTTCCACGAGCGATAGTACACAAACGGCCCATGTACATCTGAAAGTTATAGGCATAGATCGGGTTCGTTCTCCGCCATTCAATAAGTTTCATAATTAAAAAATGAAGAATACACACACACACACATGCATATATATATGCGTGTGTATTTAGTTCATGTACCATAAGTTCCATTCATATACTTTGACTAAATATACACGTTTCCAAATAAGATCATACATGAATCTAATAAATAACAGAGCCGCAAGAGATATAACATAATAAATATATTTTAACTGAAATATAAATAATCAAATAAATAACACCTGCCTGGTGAAATATATTTTTTTGTGTAACGTTGTGTATACGTTCTTGCGGTTCCGAACGATAAGTGCTTAATCCAAGTAGCTTACAGTTTCATCAAAATCATGATTAAATCTGTTATGTTATAATTATTGATCTCTAAACTTATTTATATTATTAAATAAATGGTATATAACAAACATAAATAAAAAATCTGAAAACAAGTTCTGAAATACAAGCACCTACTTTGAAAGCACATAAGGCACTATTCCAGTGCGTAATATAACAATCTTGATAAATCTATGACTTGCTTGTCTGTGTTGTCTACATAAAAATTAACGTAGTTGATAGAATTTAAGAGAAAACTGTAATTGCGAAAAATTGTACGGTAGGTTAATAAAAATGTAATTAGTACAAAGATAATTAATTAGGAAGAAAATATTTTTTCGGCATGAAATCTCAAAGAACATCATGCTAATGTTTGTAGTGAAAATATATCTCAAGACTGATTGTAATTCTGGCTCGTAGAATTTAATTTTCTCTTAAATTTTAGCTCCATTATTGTACGCGTACGCCACCCAGACAATTATCAATTCTGTATTTAGTTATTGCAGGGGTGCTTCGCTTTCTTGAGTATAACTCTTAACTCTACTGAATTTAAGAGGCGGGTATCGCCCGCCAATTGCCGACACTCTCCATTCCCTGACAGACGGCTCTTTCAAGCACATTTTTACTTCGTGACCGTTTCTATACTTTGTAAATATAGTATAACTGAGCCATTTTAATTGCGAGTTCAGCCGTCTATGGTGGTCCTGAATTTCAAATTCCTGTAAACGTTTACAAACATAATGTTCGAATATCTGTTATATTGCTATTATCTGTAATGTATACTAATTTAATATTAGTACCATAACCACTTACAAGATGAAAAGTTTGTTCCCCGCTATCATGTATAGGTTCTCTTTTCTTCTTTCTATATGTACTCACAGGTTTCGTTTCTTGTTTTTTGAGCACTAAAGTAATATAATTATCGTGCAACCTGTAATGACCAATAAGAATCGATGAATTTCGTGGAACACGATTTTTTAAAGAATTCACACAATTTTGTGCTTCATCCGTTGAAGTTAGCATTAAAACTCTTCCTTCCGGAAAAAATCTGTTTACAAAAGAAACTTTATATAGATCGAATATTTTTGATAATAAATATTTTATTAACTCACTCTGTCACATACCTCAGGTACCTGAAGTATTCCACCAAATGCCAAGGTCTATAAAATTGATCTTGGAAACTGTTTTCACCATCGCGAATGTAACTGGTTTTACTAATATAACATCCATTGTATCTTAATCTAGGCCGTTGTAAATACATATCTCTCCATGATCGATACTTGGGAGCATAGTTACCGCAATTTACACCCCATACTCTGTATAATTTCGCAGTATTATTATCGAAATCGACTTAATAAACAGTTTCTATGATTTACCTAACACAGGCAAGTCTCCAGATCTCTGTGTCTCTTGCAGATATGTAAAATCCACGACACACTTTGGAGAACATTTCAAGAGATCTCAAATCTAATTCGGAAGACACAACCCATCTTAATATATAAAGCATTATTTCCATAGGCAAAGCAGAAATATGAGTTGCCTGAAATAAGGAATGACCTGCAATGTTTATCAGGATACTGGACAGTAACGATACAATATAAAACGAAGTATGTAACAATAATTTACATAATTATGCTACAACATTAACATAACATAAATACGTACATCTTGCTGGAACTTAGGAAAACAAACGCATTTGTTATGGTTCACAATTTTACACAATTTAACAAATAAATCTGTTTCTTCCTCTTCGTCCTCATAATGATTTTCAATATTATCTTCAATACTGTTTATGTTATTTTCCAGTTGTTCATTGACTTCGTCACCGGATTTTAGTTTGGTTGATTCATATAAACGTAACTCAATATCAGGAACTAACAGTACAGCACGTTTGTAAAATTGAATAGCTTCATAAAACTTCCTACGTTCTTCATATTCAATTCCTTTCAAGAAAAAATTTTTTGCCTGGAATACGTCATTTTGTTAGTTATATTTGTTTTCCAATATATGGTAGACAATATTCTACCTTGTTTTCAATGGTATCCAATGACTCTTCACCATTGGAAACATCAAAATTAACCAGTTTTGTGGAATGAGTCTTTGATTTCTCTCGTTTCGGAGATATTTCCAACTCCCGTTGCCATTGCTCTCTGAAAGATGTTAAAGCATCTTCGATATTTGTCTCTGCGTAAGAAGAACTTTCATGGTCATCTCCGCCGTCATCGGATTCACCAGATTCACAGTAGTGACTCTAATAATACAAAAACAGAGATGAACATTAACTAGTTACTTGTTTAATTTTTTATGTATGGACTATTTTATAAAGAATGTAGCATTGAACACTAAAAATGTGTTTCAACAAATACTTTAATTTATAGATAGTCGTAATTTTATGTTAACATTCATAATATTTACATTCTGCGAAAACAACAAATTCTTTTGTAATTGGAAACTAATCAAACAATACCTAAGAAAAAAGGAAAAGTAAGGTAGGGAAATAGTGTTTATTACTCATACACTCGAAATAAATGACGAATATAATAAATGACGTTGCATCTCAGCAGTTTCGATCAGGGTTATGTTGACAGTTACAATTGTTTTACATGGGAACAATAGAAGGACAGTCATGGTTTTCCACAAGTTACGTACCATTTTCTTCCCTGATTCAATTTCCACGGTAATAATTTTTCAACGCTTGTAGTCTCGGTCAGAAAATCGTACAATACAGTGAAAGTACAATCTCGCCAATAGAACCGCCGCCATGGTTCTCGCCTTTCTGTCCTACAAATTTAATTTAAAGTCTAACTTCTATAGTTTATTTTTCTGTATTCATCTGACGCAATAAATTTGGAACGTTTATCACCGAATACAACTGTAATTCTAAAGATATTACAAAAAAATATGTTATCGGTTATTGTAATATATTACGTAAAGGAATTTTTGGAAGAATATATTTTACGTCAGCATAATGATAAGCTAATTTTGATAAAATAATAGATGACTATTATTTTACAGTATTATCGCACGAATTTTCAAAATGTATCAATTGGAATGGAGTGGATAATACGTAAATGTATACATAATTATATCGTAGAAATTTAATTTTACATTCACTTGTATCTCATGGGCACATTATAAATTTGAAAGCGCTATCTAGCGGAATGCGCACAAAGTTGTATTCTGATAGATAGATAACATAAAAGACTAGAATAGAATTTTTACATTTATTAACTTTTTTAACATACTACATCTTTAAAAACGTTCAGAAGCTAATTAATGTTGCTTTCCAAAGCAATTTGACACATGACATTGTCTACTTGATCGCAAACAATCAATATTAGTTGAATTTGACCGAAAACGGTGCAACTAGAGTCCTCTAGCACTGAGTTGTGGAATTAACAGAACAGAAAATTTAATTTTTTCATAAAAATTAGTGACTTACCTGTTGTTCTTGGATACTATTTTGCACCATCGAAGCTAGACTTGTACTCGAGTGTAGACATTTATATTAAAAATGATTAATTATCACTATGGATCATTATAATTTCTACTTGTCCGGTGCTATCATCTTATTCTATACAGAATTAATAATATTGCATACAACAATGGTTAGATTTATATGTATACTGTGTACAATGCAACAAAAATTTACATTCTACGATGTAAATCTTTATATGTACTCAAATTTCGTCTGTGATAAATAACTTGAATTTAATATTTTTTTAACAATTATGGTTACCAAATGACAATACTGTAGATATCATTTTTATCGGCTTAGTTTAACTTTAATTCAAGTAGTTCTAGTGCCGCTGTTGTGCGGCAAAGTCGGAATTGCAGATCGTATATCATAAAAAGGAATAAATATTTTAATTTAGTCACATGTGATTTTCACAAGATTTGAAAATTCGCTACTTCATAGTAACGAATTTGTAACTGGATAATTTGATAATTATGGAATTCACAAATATAGAACTATAGAAATTTAGGAACATGTTTACTGATTTCCAAATTATAGACATTTGAAAATTTATACATATAATAATTAGATAATTTATAAATATACAAGTTTAAAGATTTAGTAATTATAATGTAGGTTTGAAATGTTGTAAATCTCGAAAATTAAAAAATGGGCTAATTAGATAATTTGTAAATATAGGAGTTTGAAGATTAATTAATCTGTAAATTTGAAAATTTCTGAATCTAAAAAATTTAGGAATGAGGTAATTAAATAATTTGAAAATATTAAAGTTCAAAGAAGTAATTAATTAAATTAATTTGTAATTTTGAAAACAGGAAAATCTGCAAAATTTAAAAATATGGTGATTAGATAATCTTTAGATACAAAAGTTTGAATATCTGGTAATGTTCGAACATGAAAGTTTATTGATGTAATACTTAACGTAGTAAAAAATGATAATTAATGTGGAAAAAATAAAGAAACTTAGGGATATGAAATTTAAAAAATACAAATAATTCAGTGATGCCATAATTTAAAAATAAACAAATTTAGAATTGCGGTCATTTAAAAATAAATAAATTTAGGCATATGGAAATAGAAAAACAAAAAATTTGGTAAATGGAAATTCACAAATAAATAAATTTTCAGATATAAAAATTTAAAGGTTGGCAATTGAAAAATAATGAAATTCCGAGAGGTCGTAATTTAAAAATAAATAACTTCGGGGATATAGAAATTTAAAAATAAAGAAACTTAGGGACACGAAAATTAAGGAATAAATAAATTCAGGGATGCGGTAATTAAGAAATAAACAAATTTCGAGACAATTTGAAAACAAATTTCGCCACTCCGAATTATCCAACTATCAAACTAAAAATTATTTAATTTGAGAATCTGGCTCCTCATCAGTACCATCAAATTCAGGACACTCTCATCCCTGTATCGCGTCCTGCGGGCACTGTTGCCCATTTGCTCTAACACACGTACCACCGAGTAAACCTTTCATTCTGCTCACGTACGAGCTAAAACTATTGACATCCGAAACATATTTACGATCGATAATCTCCGTAGCTGAAAAGAAATATGAGCATCAATGACTCGATAAGAAATAAGAGGGAAAAGAAAAGAAAAAAAAAACACAACTTTCATACAGATATACGATAATGGATATAATCCAGCGCTATCTCATTCATTATGGGTATCATTCATTTATAAGCGTTTTTGGATCACGTTCAATTGTCTAGTTTCTTTTCTTACGACCTTTGCGGCGCCCTCGGCGTCATTGGCTCGGCTTCACTTTCTTCCCATTTTTCATTAGCACAATCAAACCGGCCGTACACAGAAGAAACAATGGCTCCTTGTCGTGGGTGGTTTTCCACATCGAAGAAAGAACCTATAGATTATCGAGAAAGTCGATTGGGGTTTGTTGGGGGTTGATTGCTCACTCCCTCGTGTACTTTTCGAAGACGGCGACGCGTGTGCTCTGTTCTCAAACTCTCGCAAAGTTCATTGGTCTTCGATATCTGTAGTCGTTTTTCAATTCATGACACAGGCTGCTTACATTGTGCAAACTTCTCCGCGAGTCAATTTATGAATTCGTAAGTCTGCAAGTTTGTCGTTTTTTGAGCGTGCAATTGTGAAATTCGAGGATTTAGGAAATTATTTGAAAGGGAACACGTGGTAATTTCTGGGTGTGTAGATTTTTAAATTTGCAGGTAGATTTGAAAATCCATAAAGGTTATTTTGCAGTTCTAAAATTTGTACATTTACAGATTTGTAGAATTGAGGGTTTGTAATTTTGAAAAGTTACAAATTTGAGAATTTATAAATATGTAGATTAGAAAATCCGAAAATTGATGTACTTGGTTTATCATTGTGAAAATTCATTTTATTTATTTTTTGAGACTTAAACATTGGTCAATTTTTTTAGTCTTTGAATTTAGAAAATTTATCAAAGTTTAATCTTTCAAATTTAAATATTGATAAATTTTCTAATCTTTTAAATTTAAATATTGATAAATTTTGTAATTCTCTAAATTTAAAGGTTCACGAATTTGTTAGTTCGTAAATTTAAAAATTGGTGAACTTGCTAGTTAGTAAATCAGAAAGTTGATGAACTTGTTTGTACGTAAATATGAAAATTGATAAGTTTGTTCATGTTGTTGCATACAAATTTAAAAAATATAAATTTGTTCATTTTTAAATACGAAACGTTCGAACTAAATATTTAAAAATTTGTCAATTTGCAAACTTGAGTCTTATAATTTGAATTCAGTTTAGGGTAACTAACAAAGGAAAAGCAGATTTAATAGGAATATGTATTTTAAATCGTTTAAACAAACCATGGAACGAATCGTTCTCTTTAATCTTTTCAATTATTCACCGAAGCAATTATCCCAGTTTCTCATGTATCTCAGTAATGATTTTTTATTCGTGGTTGAGAATCGATTGTGGGCTGAAGTTAGTTTAAATTGTCTCCGCTTCTTCGTATATTTCTCGATGTCTGTTCAACCTCTATTTCTGTAACCTTCGATAAAACTCATTGATTTTTAATGTCATTATTGCGTAAAATAAGTTAGACAATTCTTCAAATATCGTTAACCGTGTATAATAGAGCATGTATCTTTAGTAATTAGACATTTATTATTTGTGCATTTTATATAATCAAATTAAATAATACTTTTGTTTTAGTAAGATGCAGAAATTAAGTTCTATCGTAGCTAAAAATTCTCAGACCGTAACAAATAAAATTAAGAAATAGAAATTAGGTTCCATTATATCTAATAATTCACAAATTGTTGCAAATCAAATTAATATTAAAAGAAGAAATATGGTAAGCTTTACTAATTTTGGAACTGCATTAATCATTAATAAATTTAATTTTACTAAGGGTTCAAATTTATACTACTTCTTGTGTTTATATTTTATATTTTATGTGTTTATATTTTAATGTGATATCGTCATAAATTTATGCATTTGATTAATTTTTTCGATTTAGAAAATTTGATGAAGGTACAATAGGGGTTTTGTTTTCTTTTATTTCAGAAATTGTTTCATTCACTCATAGTGATCATTCGATTTAGTATAACAATTTGAAATAAGTAACGAGGATAATTTAAGGTAGGTAAAATGAGGTATAGAGAAAACAGTGCACGAGCAAAACGAGTCTTAGAAAAACTCCAAAATAGGGAAAATGGGATATTGCAAAAATTGTTAGCAAGAAAATAGGGAATATAGAAGATAAAAGACGTAGCAAAATAAAATAAAATAAAATAAGATAGAAATGTAGGAAAATGAGAAAAATATTGAATAAGAACAGCAGGATACACATGAGATAGGGAATACGTAAAACGAGGTATAGGGAAAACATTCAAAAGAAGAAGTCAGATGTACAGAAAATGCTAAACAGGAAAATTCGTAAACCGACGTATATTATAAGCAAAAAATATTAAAAAATAGCGAAACAGTAGGAAATCGTAAAATTCAGAAGAAAAATCTATTAATATTATAAATTACCTCTCGATCTCGCGAATATTTCCAAAATAAATATAAATACCCAAAACATATGCACTACAACGAACATTTTTATAAATATTCATAGAGTAGGTACTTATTACAATACTTGACTTCGGGTAAGACGTCCGGTAGTAAGGCACCGGAAACGAGAGGGGGTGGGTGGCGAGGGTAATCGGGGCGGCTTTAATTATCCCGTGGCCTCCTAACGTGCAATTAATTCCGAATGCGGTTTAGTTTAGCGAACGAAGAGCAAACAATGTATTACCCTCCAGACCTCCTAAATGTAGGCGGTTATGTCGAATCGAAGAACAGGGGGCGAGCTAGGGGGTGGTTCGAGATGGGTTAGGAGGGAGGTTAGGCCACTTTGCACAAATAGCACGGATCCTGCAGATAGTGCATACTTCCCGTACTCCTGCCACTTCTCTCCCTTAACTCGTCATCCCTTCGCGCTCTTTGCATCCCCTGTGCCTATACTCTATCGCCTCTGAACACGGAGTTAATGCTCTGTGAATTTGTGATTGCCTCTAATGTAAATCCACGGTTTTAGCGGGTGCAAACTCGAGCCTGCTAAAGAGAGCCTCTCGAGAAACGAACGAGTCCCTTTCTTCGATTTCCTCTTCAAAACTGCGCATGCTTATTCCGTTGTACCTTCGGCGTAATTATAGGGTGTGTTTTGACCATGACACGCTTACGATATCATGCTAGCGCTGTAAATATAGAAAATTGTAGAGGGAGTGATGGAAAATCTGTACAAATACGATGACATTCTTTGGCGAAAAGGGAGATAGGAATTGGAGGACTCAGGCTCTGCTTGATAATAATTGATAGGGATATTCATTTATTACTTATATTATATTTGCTACTGTTGTACTTTGTTACTGTATTTAAAACTGTTTTATCACAGGTATATGTAAAATTTCATATTTAACAATTATAAAGTATGTTACACTATTATAAATTTATATTGTTAACAAGGTCTTATTCATTTAATTATTCTAAACCTCTTTATTTAATTATTTTAAATCTTTGGGAATGGAGATATAAGGGTAGATGGCTTCGACATTTACTTCATAATCATTTTGTTTGTTTTATTTATTACTTATTTCACTGTATCAAGATATATTTAGGTGAATGTAAAATAAAATAATTAACGACTAAAACATGTAGTAATCATTTGTAAAGAAGTGTTAATATTAAGGACATTTGTATTTAATTATTCAGACTTGGAATAAAGCCTCTGAAAGTGGCTGATAGTTTCAAAATATTAATTTTCCCAAGTTGTCAATGTTCAAATTAAGAAATACCTCATCCTGAAAACTTATAAATTAGAAGATAAAACTTGCCATAGGAGTTGCGAAATTTTAACTTTTAAATTGGGTGTTTAAAAATTTTAAATGGTAGAAATTTGGAAATTGAGAAATTGAAAAATTTGGAAACATGGAAATATGAAATTTTTAAATTCAAATGCATAGAAATTTACGAATTTAGAAAGTAGATAATTTTGAATGTGATATATTTATGTAGAAACTTTATTAATTTCAAGAAAATTAGATAATTTAATAATTTGTAAATTTAGAAATTTATACATATAGTGTGCATATTTTTTATCAGTAATAATATTCGTAGTTATTAATACGTGTATTAAAATAACCTTAAATTGAATATATTAAAAACCATAAACAATATTTATTATTCATTAAAATTTTTTATTAAAGTTTACTTTGTAGCTCTAAAAACATTTCTCATAAATTATATATTTCAAAACTATAGACTACAATTATTTCATCTTTTCAATAACTACTAAATAAATTCAGAATGTGAAGAATACACGAACTAGTAGGGAGTACATATGTATTATGTCCTGTCAATCAATCTTCATTTTATAATTTTCAAATTGCAGTTTGTTGTTCATTTTCACCATTTAGTTACATCGATGACCGAATCGCTTCTAAAAGCCAATAACGTTACACTGGTCATTTTTCACGCCTCTTGAATAAACAAGCTTAAAGCTCGTTCTATAATCTTATGATTGCTTCCGACATAAATCCTAGGTTTTACCGCGAGCGTGTCTAAGCCTCTTAAAGCTGAGCTTTCAATAAGTGAACATGTTGATGCGCTACATAGATACACGTACATATGTATATAACCACTGTAATATTATTATAGATCACGTAAATCCATCAATGCATTTAGATAAGCTCACGTCACAAAACATTTTCATAGGGAAGACATATCACTTGGATCGGGCCAAAAAACAATTTCCTTTAACTGCACTTTCCTAATATATTTCAAATATTCTCCTAATATTTTATATTTGAACTTATTAAATTATATGCAATATCATTTGTTGGAGAACAAATTAAATTGAAAGTAAAAGAGAAATATTGAAAGACAAATTAGTTGAAGTCAATAAAATTCAGAGTACCGTTCAGAAGAATACAAGAATGATTATAAAAAATAGACAGTATGTTCATTTAATTATGTGCAAAAATACAGAGTAGTAATTGATAGAATACTAGTGTCCTAACATTAATTACAGTCTCTGTAAGTGGCATTCAATTTTACCGACACCATTTATTCATAAATTGCCACGTTGTAGGTGGACTGATTTAACTCGTATTTAGTATAATTACAAGGAATTGTCTAAGCATTATAATAATTCTTTAAAATTATGACAACAATAATTCTTTAAAATATTTTGAAATATGTGGAGTTTGAGGTATTTAGTTACATCTCAAGTGTGAACACGTTTCATGTGTTTTGTTAGGGTCAAGTGTGCACATATCTGATGTGGTTTGTCGGACTTCAATTGTAAATACACGCGATGAGTTTCATTAACCTTGTGTGTAGATACACATGATGTGACTCGTTAGATTTCAGTTGAAAATGCATGTTCTGAGTTCCATTAATCTAAAGCGTAGATTCACATGATGTGATTCGTTAGATTTCAATTGTAAACACATGTGAAGAGTTCCATTAATCTAAAGTGTAGATTCACATGATGCGATTCGTTAGATTTCAATTGCAAACACATGTGAAGTGTTTCATTAATCTTATGTGTAGATATACACTCCTGGACAAAATTAAGTGGACACTGCAGAAATGTAAAAAATGTTTTGTTCTATTACAATGTTGTAAACAAATTTTAAATTTAGAACGTGAGATATTTTTGTAGGCTTGAAAAAACATTTATTTAATGTATATAATTGTGCAATAAAGTTTTGATTTATAGGCATTATTAGTTAATTAAATTTACCTTTTGTTATTTATGATACCTGTCCACTTAATTTTGTCCACGACTGTATGTATGTGAGTATACGATGTGATTCGCGAGACTTCCGTTGTCAAAATATACGATGAGTTTCAGTAATCTTATGCATAGATACACATGATGTGATTTGTTAGATTTCAATTGAAACATATGTGATGAGTTTCCTTAATCTAAAATGTAAACACATTCGATATGTCCCATTTCATCTTGAGTGTAAATATATCCAATGTGATTCATTACATCTTAAGAATAAATACCACCACTGCGATTCGTTACACCATGAGTATAAATGCACTGGATGTACCTCATGACATCACACGATTAGCTACATGTAAACATCTACTAAGGATGAAGAACCAAATTATGTCTAATATCAATCTCTCGATTGATTTCTTCAACTATTTCGATTCTGACGGGCAGATATAACAACGTCGATAAGGTGTCCAAAAATGAAGCGAGCATCTAAAAGATTTCGGACAAGAGTTCCGTTACTCCGTGAGGCGTTTTACGGCTTCAGACAGTTACTACTTCTGGATCCCTAGTTTTAGTAGCAATCGTTGTTTCGTCGGTTGTAAAGTGACGCGTACGGTCTAGCTTTTACGACTTCTTGGACCTTCGATCATCGAAGGTTATTCGATACGAAGGGAGCTCTAGTTACAGAGAAGGTTCGCGGGAATGGTCTTTTTGAACGATGTAGACGAAGAACGGGATGATCATCGCAGAGGGTAGGAATCGAAGAGACGGGGCGAGAATAGGGAAGCGGCTGAAACCCTGGAGAAAGGGGAAGAAACGTTAGGAAACCGGCGTGCGAAGGTAAGAGAGGGCGTACGGATGGACAAAGAGAGAAAGAGAGAGAGGAGAGTAGTTCGCGCGAAGCGAATGACTGCGATTCGTCCAATTATCGGTTGGCACCAAAAGTGCTGGGTCTGGCTCGCCTGCCAAATGGGAAATAGCCGGCGAACTGCAGAGGCAAGCTATAGCCGGCTATGGTCCTACGAGCTGTGTGTGCGAGGGAACCTCCAGCTTCTACCTTTCCACTCTCTCGTCGGCTACGATATGAACTGGAAGACTATAGAAGTCGTACGATGTAAACGGCAGTCGGCGAAAGATAATTTCACCTTCTACGATTCGCTACTTTTCCCTTCTTCCGGTGTCTTCCCTCCTATGGACTCCGGGATTCGTTAAGGATCGGAAAACAGCCGCCCCATAGAGATTAGAACTTTACGCTAGCTGTGCTTTCGCCGTGTTCTCTGTACACCTATAGTTTACTCTCCGAACTATGGTTGTTACTCGGGTAGATTGTCGTAAGTATTATAACCAGCAGCTGCAAACCGATATGACTGCAGATGTTTATTCGTTTCGTCGAAGTAGACTGAGATAGTACTGAGATTGTGTGATCTCAGTGTAGATTATGTGATTTACGTCGTAATTTTATGTCGTTGTCAGGTTATGTTATAATGTTATGTTGTCGTTAGGTTAGGTTATAACGTTATGTTGCCAGATTAGGTCATAACATTATGTTGTTGTCAGGTTATGTTATAACATTATGTTGTTGTCAGGTTATGTTATAACGTTATGTTGTTGTAAGGTTATATTATAATGTTATGTTGTTGTCAGATCATATTATTCCGTTTATGTTCTAAATGTATCAACTGTTGAATAGATGGACATTATATAAACGGATTCTATCAATAATTCATGACAATGGTTAGTATTGTTAACTCCTCCGGGATCGAATTCGCTGGGGAGACAAGATCATCATCATTATGATACAATTAAAGCAGTTAGACCGTACTGAAAGCGAACTATGAAATTTACGTAAGATTCATAAAATTGTGAACAGAAGTTTCAGTGGATAAAAATATGTTAAATATTTATGAAGAAGAGAGCATTTACAATTTCAATAATTCATAAGTATATTGACATAAATATTTTGAGCAATGTTTTAAAAGTTTAAATCGCATATTAAACAATTATGATAAAATGCAACTTATCTTGTGATCGATATTAGGTTAATAATCATAGACCTCACATAATCGAATCGAATGCAATTATAAACTAGCTATATGGTCTAATCTAATCCAATTATTAATCAAATCTGACATAGCATAATCTAACGCAATCTAGTTGACTGTAATCTAACTTGATTAATGTAAATTAACCCAAGTATTCTGTGTAAACCATATTTAATGTAATTTGATCTAGCTTTCAGAATTTTGCAGTAATTTTAATAAAAACAAAAATATCATTTCTGTCAGATTTTTTGTTAAAAAAAATCTAAAGTCAAACTAATCTAGTTTAATTTAATGTAACTTACCATAGTATGATGTAACCTAACTAAACCTAAGCTTATTGTAGTCTAACATAACCTAACTTAGCTTACACTAGTCAAATGAAATAAAACTTAGGTTATTTAATCAAATTGAACCTAATTTAGCCTAATTCTAACATAATTTAGTAAAATCTAATTTAGTCTAATTCTAACCCAACTTAGCCAAATTTAATTTAACATAGTTTTTACCGAACCTATTTTAACCTTTAGTCAAATTCGAAAATAATCCAGATTTGACATAATCCAATCTAGCGTAACTACTCCAAAATACTATATTTCTTACATTTTAAGTTTGCAATATAGTATAGAATTAAAAATTCTAATTATCACTCTATTTTTTTGTAATTTTCTTAAATGATTCTTCTATTGGTGCTACTTTTTATATCAATCTAACCTAACCCTCGTTATTGAATCATTTGATCATTTCAATATTTTTTTAGTCACAATTTCACTTAAACGTATTTTTTATACATTTTATGTTTTTATCTGTTACTTTTCCATAATTGTTTTTATAACCTTCATACCGATATATTTGTCTCAACGAGCATACGAAAAAATATGTAAATACTGTAGATTCGAATTATAGCATCCGAATAAATCTTAATAAACAAATGTTATTAAACAAATAATATATTTATGGCATAAATAATAAATAGCATTTATCTACGAAACATAATAATAATTTTTATCAAACATAAGTTTTGTTTAGCATTAATTTATTCAGGAAACAGTTTTGAAACCATATTCAAACATTTATTATCTTCTTTTCAAACATATGTTCCCGCGTGTACAGATAGAAGTATGTAAGTACAAGATTTTCTATCATTTTGAACACTAGACGTTGTGACAATGTTTCAAAGGGAGATTCAACTGTAACTAGGGATTTGATATCAATTTGTCGCTCCTTGCCCAGACAAGACGATCATCTTGTATAATTTAATGAGGTGATCCGCAGTTATGTCCCTATATGATTCGGAGCTGCGTGAAATGGTCGGTACTCCTGTATAGACTGGGAATAGTAATTGGCGAGGTAGGTATGCAGATACACACCACATGTATTCTGGATAGAGGGGCGCGACACTAATATACTCACACGTGTTAGCGACCCTGTCCCCAGGATTTGATTGTCCATGTTACCTAGAGAATTATCGAGTTCGCCGGATTCTGCTGTAGCATTTGCGAGCAGAAGTGGCCGCTACGATTCAGAAACATTGACCCATTGTCTAACATACGACATACCTTCCCTGCACAATCGCCTTCTCTTGATTAAACTGTTGCGTATCGCGTCACCAATTACGAAATGACGGAAATAAACGATATACGGTTAGCTCAAAAAATTTGGATGGCGCACAACTTTTGGAACTGCCTTCAAAAACTGTATTCTACAGGTTGCTAGTATATCAGACCAGAGAACATTGTATTTTTTTTCTTTTAAATTAAAATAACGCGTTCAACGTAAAGTGTATCATAGTTGAATTTGGGAATTAAAAACATTAATTCAATTAAAAATTCTTTATTCTGAATTAGAAACTTAGGAATGCAAAAATTTAATAACTTCGAAAACTTGGAATTTAGAAATTTAGAAATTAAGTAACTTGGTAATTTAGACATTTGGGAAAAGTTTAGAAATTTAGAAGATGGGAAAATTAGGAATAAAAAGTTTTGGAACTTCGCGATTGAGAAATTTATAATTGTAGAAATCAAGAAGTTTTGACATTTAGAAAATAAGGGATTTGGTAGCTTAGAAATTTGGAAATTTAGTAACTTGCGGATTTAATAACTTGGAAATTTAGAAATTTTATAACTTGGAAACTTATAAATTTAGTAACATGGAAATTTTGAAATTCAGTAACTTTGTAATTGAGAAATTTGAAAATGTAAAATTACAATTTTAGAAGTTTTACAAATTATAAATTTCAAGAATATACAAACTGATGTAACATACTCTAAATGTTAAGATCAAATCTTATCATTTTGTGATTACTTTCGTCCAATCTTCTGAATTTAGAAACGCGTGACCACTAGTTTCTCGACTCCAAAATATTTCATCATCGTATTACGCTAATTATTGCACTCCGTTTTTAGCAGATCGATTAATCAACGTACAGCTATAGCTACAAACTAAAATTAATACAGAACTATATGCAACAATAAATTACAGTTACGAACGTTATGAACTATCACTAAAGTACATTTTAAGATACATATAACATCTATGGATCGTCATCTTCCACCTCCAAAATAAAATCTCAGCAAATTCTAATTAAAACAATAATACCAACCAAAGCAAAATTTACAACAGCGCATTAAAAATCAAGAACCACACGCAAGCGAAATTTAATGAAACTAGTTTTTACAAAAACAAATACCTATTTTCCAAGGATCAAGCAAAAAAATCAAAATGATCAAATCAAAGTGCATCAAATTTTTGGGTGATCAGTAGAGTGAGCTTCGAAAAAATTGAAATATAGCCAAGTCAGGTCTTCCTTTGAGTACTTTGTTGTATGGAATGGCCAACATGTTTCGTGTAACTTTATGGTGGTCATACAGGGTATCGGGAAATCGACCCATCGATCTTGAAGGGTAGCGATACTCGATGGAGAAATTGTGGGTCAACGGTTGGGGTTATTCTGAACGCGTCAGCGCTTTGGTTGACGACATTTACTTGTTTCAGCGAATGCCGTGTCACGTGAGAATGGCAAAAAGAGCGAAGAACAAGAAAGAGGACGACTGATTGGCAAAAACTTCGGGACTGGTCCGTGAAAGGACAGATAAGGGAATCGTGCAAAATGCGAAGCAATTTCCCGCGCGATTGTTAAACGAATGAAAATCCCGGCAAATTCACAGAGTTACATATAGGGTGTTCTATATTAATCTGTGAGCGTAATTAAAGTCTAAAGTATTCGTATCTCTACCAATTTTTCAGATAACTTCCTTTGGTTTATAAAGTACAGTGGGTCAAAATTGGCACACCCAGTTTTCTTCGAATATCTTAAAATTATAAAGTGATCCAATGATGTTAACTATGTTTATTAATGCCTTTTGATATACATGAATAGTATGTTCATTGACAATTCTCAATTATTTATTATAAGAAAGTAAACTAAAAAAAAAAACGAAAATTCCATAGTCAAAGAAGTATTGGCACACGTACGGTTTTAGTATAAGAATAAGGTTTAATACATGTACATAAGTTGGTTGAGAATAAGTATTAATATAAATGTAAACTTAAAAATTTGTAAGCATTTTAAATTTTATATTTGAAAATTTTTTAATTCTTCGCGCTACAAAGTTGCAAACTTGTAATTTCCAAAAAAGTCATTTTTTTTACGTGAAATAACTAAAATAATAGAATTTATTCACTTTTAACTATTCAGATTATAAAATTCTCAAATTACATAATTTTTAAGATTATAAAAAGTTTGCGAACTATTTAATTTTCATATTTTCAAATTTTCGAATAGCCGAATTTTCAAATTTTTCAGCTTCTACATTTACAATAATCAAGTCATAATCATAATCAAGTGTCTCAAATTTTGAGATAGATAAATTATTTAATTACTACATCTTTAAATGCTCAAATTTCAAAATTTTCTAATTCTCAAATTTCTATACCTTAAAATGTACAAAAAAAAAAACTAAAAATTTCCTAACTTTTAAATTCCTACATCTTGTAATATCTGAATTACCCCTTATTCTTAAATTGCTATATTCTCAAATTTCTAAATTTCCTAATTCATACATTTCTACATCTTTGAATCTCCAAATAACTAAATTTCCACGTCGTTAAATCTTTAAATTCTTCAAATTTTTAAATTTGCTAATTTCGTAAGTTTCGAATGCCTAGGTCCTCAAATCTATTAATCGCCAGATTTACAAGCCTCCTAATTTTTAAATGTCCAAATCCCTAAATACTCAAAGTTTCAAACCCACAAATTTCCAAATTCCAAACGTTCCTGGTTTTTAAACATTTACATATCCAAGTTCCTAAATTTCAAAAACTCGATATAGCGATCGTTGTCCCGTTTCGTGATACGCATATTTTTTAATTTCAGAACATCTACACTCACAAATTTTCAACATTTTCACTTTTTTAATCTTTTAAACTTTCAGATAATCAAATTTTTCCAACTCCAGAGTAGCTAGATTTCAAAATTTGTAAGTTTCAATCTTCTAAATTTCAAAGTAATCAAATTTACTTCAAAAAACGATGATTCTTTGATACGAAGTTACATTTGCATAAATAAGTAACTCAGGATTTTCTGGAACGTCATATAAGTTTGAAACGAATGAAAATTTCTGATGTACTTTCGGGAAAGCATAATTGTTTGTTACGATGATAATGTCCAATGTAACGAGACGGGAATAAACAGAAGCAAATGATACCGGCGAAAATTAAGCATTCTCGTTTGCGAACGCGTGCACGCCGTAATCAGACTTTTAATTTTAATGTTAATTATACCGAAATTAATTTGCATATGCTTATACCGGTAACTCCGTCTGCGTTTCCCAAATAATATCCGTGAAAATGCTGTTTCAGAATTTAAGTGCCTTTGAGCTGAATTTCATTTACATTATTCACATTTCGATTCCGGTCGCTTTTAATTTTCAATTTATCGTGCTGCTGCGGTACCGACGGAATCATACAATTGGGCTACGTTGTAGCTGTATTTTTAACTGACCGTTACAGCGAGGTAACAATGACACAAATTATGTCATATACAAATTACAAAATTTAGAATTTGTTTAACACCAGATTAGTTAGGTGAATTTAAAATTAGTTTAGAGATTACGTAGGTTATTACGTTAAGTCAAAATTGGCGTAAGTTATTGAGAATATTTACCTCGATACCGTATTTTAAATTTATACAACATAATATTATAATATATAGAATTATAATATATAGTATTATAATATAACGTGATACAATATATCATAATTTTTATATGTAACACTATCACATTATAATTACAGTCATAGTAGATTATACAGGGTGTCTCAAAAGTGTTGAAGGAGCCAGAAATGGGAGCTAGTTGGGGTCATTCTGAACAACTTTTTCATTTGCAAAAATGTCGTATGGGGCTTCATTTTTAAATTATTAACGAAAAACACCGTCTAATCAGAACGCGACAATCGCGCGCCACGCGATTCGATAATTTAAAAATGAAGCCCCATACGACATTTTTACAAATACAAAAGTTGTTCAGAATGACCCCACCTACTTCTCATTTCCGGCTCCTTCAACACTTTTGGGACACCCTGTATATTATAGTTATATTTCAATGTCATTAAAATCGGTTAAGTACGTATCTTTTCGTAAATAATTAACTCAATTCAAAATTACGTCCTTGACAGTATATTTAAAGGTTATTGAAATCGATGAGACGTAATAATTAATAAATTATCGTGCTGAAAATATTTTGTACAATATCTTAAAAATGGAAGCGGAGGAAGAGTTACACTTGCAAAGAAAATTGTTCAAAATAATGTGCTTGACAACGTATTTCAAGGTAACTAAAAACATTGCCGGTGTGGTCCTTTGTGAATTACCCTATTAAAAATATTCTGACGAATATCTCCAAAATGAGAACCAAACGAGAGCTATACGTTCCAAGAAAAGTCGATCAGCCTGATGTTCTCGGCAATATATATTATATCAAGGTCATGAAAATGAACAAGGTATATCGCTTTTTAAATTACCACACTGAAAATATTCATACGAATATTCGTAAAACTAAGACCGAAGTAGGGCGGTGACGAATTCCAATAGAAGTTGCTCACAACGATTGTTAAGGCCTCCAGTGTCCTTACATTGACAATATATTTAGGATTTCCATATAGCAATTAGCAATAAGACCGTCGTCCCATCGAAGGGTTGGAGGACCGTCCCGTGGCAGCCATAAACTCAAGAAGCCATAAAGACCCGCGCGTTTTCCATGTAGTTTTCGTGTCATTGTTCAAATTTGGTCGACAGATTGACATTTTTACCTTTCGAGCCCGTTATTTCTACCATGTTTAGTTAAAGCCAGCGCGCTTCTTGACGTTTATTACCTGCCACGGTCCAGGAGCAGAACGTGGAATATGTGCGAGTGGAGGGGGGCGTAGGGCGTCAACTTTGTTGCCCTTCCACAATTTGTATATTTCTACTTAGCCAATTAGAACGATGCACCCCCGTCTAGTCCACCCGACCGAGGTGACATCGGATAGATTTAATAAAATGTCGACTAGTTGATTGTATAGCAGATAGTTGAATAGTTGAATTCCATAGAGACAAGAGTAGTCAAATTATAGATAGAAGGATTGATAGTTGATTTGTAGAGAAGATAGTTGAAACATAGATAATTTGTATAGTCCCGATTATATCGGGTGGTCCTTCGAGATAGTTATTGTATTTTGTTGGCACAAGCGTGCAAAACGCCTACGAAGCTCGAAACTCCCTTCTTGGGTAACCACGAGTACTTAACAACGATGTCCTGGGCAAAATATTCCAAGGTCACCGAAATCGACTTTGTCGCTCAGCCCGTATTTGCATTTCCTAATTACCTGGAAATGGGTGTAATTGGAAGCTCAAAGGTGACAAAACAGTGCGATGGCGAAAATACGAAAACGTCTGCGTAATCCGTAAATATCCAAACATTTGAATTCATCCGTCACGCAACAACTACCTTTAACCCATTCATAGTGTATCCCGTGACAGTCACGGGCAAAGCGTCAAGTACCAAACGGTATATCCCATTGTGTTTATCCCGTATGTATCCCGTGTTTTAAAATCTGTTATACACGAACTAATTACTAACAAGGTACATATTAGACATGTACTTTTACATTTTTGATTACATGCCGAAGTATTTCGGAACATGAAAAAACTTGACATGTTTAGACCGAAATTCGTAATTTTATCTCACTGTGAAAGGGTTAAACAAGTTTCTACAAGATAGATTTCCATCTTCGGCTGTGCAAATATAAAACGTCGTTGACAGTAGCGGCGCCAGCTCCAATATTGAAATCCATTGGCTACGATGAGTGGTCGTATACGATTTTACGAACGACTCGCGTAGGTCGGGTGGCGGCACGGGCTGCTATGCCAATAAAAATACTTTTAAGGAAATGAAATTGATATAAAGGACGTATTGTAACGGCGACGCCCGCGAAACAGCCCGGGCTACCGTTGTATCGCACGCTATCTCCCGTGACTACGTGTTGTCTGGACGATATCGTTCGTCGCCATGTCGGACAGCTTTATTATATGTTGCTCGTTGCACGTATAGAAAAGTTTTCATCGGTGGCTAGAGTGTACGGTATCTACAGCGGGCTCGCTGACGTTTACCATTAATCTTAAATAATACGTAGCAAAAGACGCTATTAATATCTATTTTCCGGCCGAAAGTTTGTCGCTCACGCGACTGTTACGCTTTAGCGTGCGCTAGAGAACATAACGCCTGGTGATAAGCTCGCGAAAAATGTCAGGCAAAAAAAGAATGTTGCCCGAAGGAGATAGGGTCGATTGAAAGTTTTAGAGTTCTTGCTGAATTCGTATTATCGCCGAATCGAGATCGCGCGCATGTACCGGGCGTTCGTAACGGTTCCCGCGTTTCCGACATTTTTGACAAATGTTACACGTAACACGGGCTATTATTAACCCTTTGCACTCCGAAGCATTTTTATGATAGCAAATAGCAACTGCAATTTTTTATGATTAAGAAAGTTTGATCAATCTTTATGAATGTAGTCTTTAACCGGAAGCAGGAGAATATTCTGTTATTTATTACAACGAGTAACGATCAAATAAACAAACAGGGGAAACACCCAATTACTTTAGAATTAAAAAAAGAGTTCGCGTCACACAATTTCAATTATATATTGTAGGCTTATTTATGGTTTTGGAGAGTCCCTTTTGTGACTTTAGAGATAGTCCAGGGCCTCGTGGGGCTACAGGAAGTGTTTTGGCGATTCGGACCACCCTGACACGGTCATGTACTCTTAACACATTGACTGCCATGTCAGCCATATATGGCTGACACTTAAATTTCTACACAGATTTAACAGCTGTATTATTCAAAATTTGTTCAATATTCTAACCGAAGTTAGTCGCAACAGTTACTTGGAACTATGAAATATAAATATAACAAAGTATCGTGAAAATATGTGTTAAAATTTATTAAAAATGAAGATACTACCTAATGCAATTTTCAATTGCTCCCACGTGGCAGTCAACGTGTTAAGTGGGCCCTGACTCTTCGTCCCCCGAGACGAATGCAGACAGTTAGGATACAGACGTCTTCCGCGATACAACTCGAAGAATAAACCAGATAATATTAACACTCTATTTATTTTGGACCATCCTCCTATAATATGTTAATCATCCGACGTCTCGCAACAAACTGTTTCCTTTTAGAATTTTCGTTGGCTAAATCGATCCTTGGAACAAATTACATTCGCTTTGTACAAAATCGATCCTTATGTCAAACCACGTTCGCTTTGCTCTTAAATGCTCGATGTTCTCGCTCTACCATTCACACAACTTCACAGTCCACGCTTGCACACCACGCTAGGTTAACCGAGGTCTACATGAAATTATTATTTATTATTATTTGTCCATTTTGTCTGCTTCACTGTGTTCAAACGTCACACGCATAACACTATATATGTAGTTGAAAGTTACTTGTTAAAATTTGTTGCATTAAATCAAATGACGAGTGAGGGTCGCCATTCGAGCGCAAAGGGTTAAAATTACAGGTAACCCTCTTACAATACGGCATCTTATAACACGGTTTCGCTATAACACGATAAGAAAATTGCAGAAACCTTTGTACGACATTGTACTTCTACAACCGCGGCGAGGCTTGCCATCTTGAAGATACAGTACTGGGAAACTATTTCTTTTCATCTCCATCGCCTGAAAACAAAAGTGTCTCACGCTGCTGAAAAAGAAACAACGTTTAAGAGGAAATTTATTTCTTTTGAAGTAAAGATACAAATCTTAGATCGTCTTTTGAAAGGAGAAAAAGCAGCTTACAGTGGAGAAAGTCTCAATTTGAATGAAGCAACAGTCCAAACTATTAAGAAAAATGAAAAAGAAATAAGAAGTGCAGTTGCTGCAAGATCTCTGACATCCGCATACATTGATATTTTTAATAAAAATTAAGTTTTTTTATGTAGAAGTAAATAAAATATTTGTATTTAATAAGTTTTGGGAACGTAACCCCCTTTTTGTACTGGCTCTCATACAACACGGTTTCACACAACACGGAATTTTCTAGGAACCTATCTACCGTGTTATAGGAGGGTTACCTGTACTTTTTTCGAAAATAGGAATATTAATAAAAACTCCACTATGTATAGAGTTGATGAGGACGAAACATATGAATATTTCGAGCAGCGATAGAAGATGCGCCATTTTGGTGGCCGGTAGACTGTCTACCATTTTATTTTTTACCGAAAGTGATATACTTTGTATCTTTTTTAAGATCGGAATAAATCAATTGATACAATGCAATGATATGTCTTCAGGTTAAAACGAATCAACTGATGAATTAGGGTATGCCATAAGTTCCGTACTTTTTTCATAGAGACGATTACATTATATTTGTCGTTTCAATCCTTTGCGATTCTATGTCGAGTGTGGCTCGACATGGTGTTTCCCTTTGATTGTGGAAATAATTAAGATAAATAGGCTGATTTAAGACATTTTCATTTCTTTGCCATTTGAAACAAATCAGAAAAATATTTGTTACGCAATCTGCATTATTAGAATATATTCTATTGTAAATCCACTTCTAAATATATTTTGTAATTTAATTAAGGAGCTGTAGGTAAAAGAAATTAAAGACCGCAAAGGGTCAATGTTGATTTGTTGCATTAAATATAAACTGTGCTGCTCTATTATCTTGTCCAATTTCTCAGAAAACATGATTATTTACTCTGTCTAAAAATAATTCAAGGATTACCTGCAAAAAATTTCTCGCAGTGCGTTTTTATGTCACAGCAAGAAAGGAAGAAATTTATGGGACACCGTAATAATAAAATGATTCAATAAAATCGATGTAGCAACGAAAAAACTCATAGAGTATAAAGGGACGCATTCGTAGCAACGCAGTAGATATTTTGTTGCACAAAAGATGTCATTTCAGAACAATATGTATAGATCTGATTTATTGTGTGTCATTTAAAGTGTGTCATCTGTAAAAATGAATACCCAGCTTTACGCAGTTGAATACAAAATTAATAACTCAATGGATAAATTGCAACACATATAATATACGAAATATTTTCCTCAATAAAAAGTTTGAATCATCTTTAGTTCAATAATACATATGTTATATTTTTGTATACATATCTACTGAAAAGATTATGTAGACTATACGCAAAAGTTAGGATTTCAAATTTGCATATTTCCAAATTTACAAACCTAAAAATTTAGAAATTTAGCAAGTATGGAGATTTCATATCTAGAGGTTTAAAACTTTTGTATTAAAAATTTGTATGTAAGTTTTAATAATTTTAATAATTTTGCAATGTTTTATATGCACAAGTTCTTGAATGTAAAGATGTATCTGAACTTTTTTTTAAGTTGACAGTTCTGTGAAATATGTAGCCACTAAAGTTTAGCATAAATTTTTTGTTAGTTAAAGTTCTCTCACCTGAAGAAAACTGAAACTCCGAATTGCGTGACTTACGAAACTACGAAAATCTTAACGCCATACATTAAAGAACGTATGACACATCATGTTTTAAAGAGGTTTTGTTAAAAGCATTTTTATCGGCAGTAATTATAGCTTTAAAAAGTCAAGTTGTTAGTATAAAAAACCACCATTATCAGTTTCTAGATAATAGAACTTGCTGATAATAGAACGACGACTTTCCTCATATTAAATTTCCTAATATTGTAGTCCGGATAATGTGAACGAACAAAATAATAATGTACAAAAGCGTATTATCGATTAATTTTATGCAAGATTTTCGCTCATTAGGATACGTCAGTTAACTCCGCTAACAACGTATTATAAACCACGAAATTGTTAAATATGTATATTCAATATTACGCTGGTCATTAAAGATATTAAATTGTAAGATATCACTCATTAACGTGTACATACTTTGTATCTCATAAATACCTGGTTTAAATCCAAATATCTAAATTCTGAAATGTCTATATTTGAAAAATTCAAAATTTACACATTTTCAAATTTCTGGATGCCGAATTTCCACATTTTTATATTTCCATACTTCCAGATTTACAAAATTCCAACTTCTCATATTTCTAGATTTTTAAACTTCCAAATTTTCAAATGACCATATTTCCATATTTCTACATTTTTAAACGTCCACATTTTCAAATTTCTGAATGTCGAATTTCCAAATTTTTATATTTCCATCCTTCCAGATTTTCAAAATTCCAACATTTCATATTTCCAGATTTTTAAACTTCCAAATTTGCAAATTTTCATATTTCCATATTTTCAGATTTTTAAACTTCTAAATTTTCAAATGACTCTATTTCCATATTTCCAGATTTTTAAATGTCCACATTTTCAAATTTCCATATTTCTAGATCCAAAAATTTCTAAATACTGAAATTTGCACAATTTCCAAACTCTTAAATTTTCGTGTTTCTCAAAACCTAAATTGTCGGATTTTGAAATTCTCAGATTTTTCACTTAAAAAATAGGAAAATGTCAAATATTTCATCAAGAACTACAGTATGCAGTGTTGTTAAAAAGGCTTCAGAATACATTAATTTTATTCTATTTATTTATTTGACTTTATTTACATTAAATGAACATATAAATCATACTTTAGTTTATAATGATTTTATTCTAACATTCTAATAATACTTATCAATAATTCTTTCAGCTAATTGCAAGATTACAACTAAAACACAACTGAGTTACCCACCAATAGTAATTAATGACGGAAAATCATTTCCAAATACTTTTGAAAACCTCATTGTTGAGTAATTATAATTTATCGAACGTTATTCTTCAAGATTTGAAACACCAAAGTATAATACAAATGCGATAAAATATCTTTAATACATTATACTCAATATAATTATACATAATCGAACCCATCGTAAGTAGATATATTATTTTTTTATTTACTATACCATAGATAGACGTTTCATGCACTTTCTGACGGTTGGCTGATAGATAATTATAATTCATGACACATCGTTTCTCTATATTCAAGAAACCAGAGTATCGGAGTAATTACTTTATTTATTATACAACAAAGACAAAATCAGTACATCTTCTCGCTTCACTGTAAATTCCATAAAAATCTTAAATAACTATTCGAAAACGTTCCCTTATCGCAGCAGTAGCACGATGTCGCGAAGACGCAGCAGAAACAAAAGGGATTAGCATCCCCCTTGGTATTCCCCTAATTACGATGACACGAGCAGCATAGAAACGAAAGATTCGGTCAAGTTTGTAGCTGCAACAGCGGTAACAGGAAGCTGGATTCTGTCGTCGAGCGGTGTACGAACAAGCCTGGCTATCCGCCACACGTACACTCTTCCGTCACGCCCTCCCTCCGTCGTTTCGGATAAATTACGCTAGATATCTGCATACAAAACGGCCTGGGAAAATTAAAAACACAAACACCGAACAGCCCACGGCGTATCCCTCGTTCCTTCTATCCCTATCCTCTGTTGCCCACCCTACGGTTTGTTCCTCTTCCTGCAGCGATTGTACACCGACCGCTGTTTCCCCTGGAGCGGTAGCGACGCCATCGCATTATAGCGCCAGGCCACCAATCTTGTAAATTGCCTTCCGCTGAGAGTAGAAATCATAAGTTTTCCGGTAATCAAATGATTCATCGCAACGGACTAGAGAATGAGATTGCACCGACGAAACGGTCCGAAACAGTTTGAGAAAAGAACGATTCGTTGTACTCGCGCCTTCCAAAGACTCGACATTTTTCAATGGCCCGTGAACTAACCTCTTCCTCTTCCTATCTGAACACCTCGAGCTCGTTTGATCTCTGCGTCTCGGTTATTTAGGGTAGCTGTATAATTCGTGGTCATTGTGTAGCAGGGTGCGATGTGCGCTTCGTTTGAATGACAGGTGTAGATAACTTGGTGATTTAGACATTTGGTAATTGGAAATTTTCAACTTTCGAAGCCTTGACTTTCCTTGAGATAAGTGGTGTTAAATACTCGCGATTGCCCGACAGGGAATTCGAGCTTTGTAGGAGTTTTGCACGCTTGTGCCAACAAAATACAACAACTAACTCGAAGGACCACCCGAAGTATTCGGGAAACTAAGGATACTAATTTCTATGTTGCGTTTCTAACTATTTATTACTGTAGACGAGGTGAAGCTCGTCTGTCTAACTATTACAGTTGCGATATGTTACTAGTCGATGTTCTATACAAGTTGTTCTACACGTTTGTACTATTCGATTTGTTCTGATTTGTCTAACTATTTTTTATCTTCATGTCACCTCCGTCGAGTAGTCTTGAATCATTCCGATTGGGTAATAAGAATATCCAAATTTGTGGAAGGCAAGCGAAGATTTACGCCCTTCTCGGGCCCCTCCACTCGCAAATATTAACAGATTTTCTGCTCTTACCGTGGCAGATAATAAATATCAGGAAGCGCGCTGACCTTGACTAAACATGCTAAAAATAACGGACTCGAAGAGGTAAAAATATTAATCTGGCGACCAAATGTGAACAATAACTAGAAAACTGCCGGGAAACTCGCGGGTCTTTATGGCTTTCTGGATTTATTGCTGTCACGGTGCAGTCCTCGAAATCTTCGATGGGACGAGGGTCTTAATACTAATTGCAATATTGAAATTCTAAAATCTATTTTAACACTAAGGGCATTGTTGGCCTTAACAAGTGGCAATCACCCAAGTCAATATATTAGTTCAAGTTTGAACATGTATACGCATTCTCTTTTTGAGTTACATATGACTAATTTCTTTATAACTGCGTTTATAAACATGTGCTCTTCAAAAGTAACTATGGCAAAAGTATCTCGTGTCATTATTAACACTTTGCGGTCCTATGTCGAGTGTAGCTCGACATGGCGTTTCCCTTTGATCGTAGAAATAATTCGGATAAATAGATTGATTCAAGACGTTTTCATTTCTTTGCCACTTGTAACAAATTAGAACTATATTTGTTACGCAATCTACATTATTAGAACACATTTTATTGTAAGCCCACTTCTTCATCTATTTTGTAAATTGACTAAGGAGCTGCAGGTAAAAGAACTTAAGGACCGCAAAGGGTTAAGCTAGACCCGATCATGAAAACATGGCTTCTAACAAAGTTCATTTGCGGCCCTGCATGTCGTATGAATTCTAGCAGGATAGAAATGCTACCGAATCGTGTCGAAATTTGATCAAAGTTGTTGGTGGAGATGGTGTTCTGGGTAGAAAGTGTGTGACATAGTTCGAAAAATTTGAAGTAGGTGATTTCGACCTTAGTGATAAGACACGCTCCAGGTGGTCAACTTTGGTTGATGCTGATAATGCGAAGGTCATAATATGATACTTTTTGGATAAAATTGGGTTCTTTTTTGTAATATTAAATATTTCGGCTCCATGAATCATTTTGGACCATATACGGAAGCTAAGATTGATAGATTGTTGAATGTATGAAAAACTGCATCATTTTCTTTCTGTTCATAAACGGACAGAAGTTTCCGGTAGATCTAATATTAGAGTGCATTTGTAGGTACACATGTACACCGTAAGCTAACAGTGTGCTTATCTGAAGGAAGCCTACGTAGCGGCCCGAACGTGCATTTCGCATAGTCGAATCTTTCTTTCTCGATCATTTACGCGGCCTAGGAAAAGAGCATGCGCCCAGCAGCTACGACCTCCGTGTATTTTCAGGTCGGGGTGCATGTAAGAAACGCGGCCTTTTGATTTATCGGCCACAAATCACGCGGGGGTGGCCAAAGAAAGCGCTTGATTTTTATTGGCCGCAGTTACTTCTAATACATCATTCGGCGAACGGGGGTTTGGCTACCTCGTGGATCGAGCGGCCTCCACGGCTCATTGCTTCCTGCGCACCGTGTGAATTCAATTCCCCGATTCTCCGCTCGCGATAATTTTGCTCTTTCATGAAAATTGATACGAGGACGTATGTAATTCCCGCAGGCATGGAAAAAGCTCGTTCGGTTCCCGTGCCGGCGTCCCCGCCCGTGCGAGCCCCACTGTGGTCCCGATCGATTTTAAAAGTGGATCGAGAAAGTTATCGGAGGAATGATTAATCGACGGTTATAACTACATTAACCGGGACCGCTCCGATATCGCTGGAAATTGCATTAATTATTCCAAGTGCTCGTTCGCCGCAGCTATATCGTGACCGATGGCGATAGATTATCCGTGTCCCGTATGATTGCCACATCGAAGATATTATTAAACGATTTTAGAAGCCTGAAACGCATCTTCCCGTTCCATCGCGGAAATTATGGTATCGGCGCAACTATCGTTCTAATTGGATGCATACCGCAGTTAACGGATCGTGTATGCATTAGCGCGATACGCGTGTGTATTATGCGTATGTGTGTATAGGAACGCGAGATAGATTAATGTCCTCTACGTTACTAGCGGGAATTAATTAAAAGGAGTGTTCGTCTATCGCGTATGCACGCTTTACTGCAATTGTCGACGATATCGGACTATCTTTTTTTAAGGGTATGATGTCATCGACGCGAAAGAGCCGATCATGGCGAAAGGATCGAGGAAATAAACGGTGGAAAGAATCGGGGCTCCGATAAGAAATGCAGAGACATCGAATGTTTGAAACATTTTTGGGTACTCGTGTATATTTATGTAATAAAATCGTTATCATATTTTTATATTTCTGGGAGTTTCAGACTTCGAGTAACTTTTTAATCTTGAGACATTTTTAACTTTAGGAATTTTTTCATTTTGAAAGTTTAAAGTTGTGGACATTTAACATTATGATATGATGAAACGGAGGAACTCTTGAAGCTTAGGAAATTTAACATTCTTGGAAGCTTTGGACATTCGGATTTTCGAATTTTGGAAATACGGGATTTTTTGAGTTTGGAATTCTGGAATTGTGGAATTTCATGTCATTCGAATTTGAATACTTTGAGGCACTAGAATTTTGGAATAGTAAGTCTTTGGGATCTTGAAGATTAAAACAATGGAACGTGGGATTACATTTTGGAATACTTACATTTTGAGACTTTGGAGAATGAAAAATTTCTGGCTTTGGTTGTTGGTTAATCTTGGTTTCTGGTTAGGTTATCTTTTGGTTAGGTTGGTAACTGGTTAGGTCGATAACTCATTAGTATGATAATCGGTTAGGTCGGAACCTGACTACGATGGAGACCAGTAAGGTCGATATCCGTTTAGATCGGAAACCAGTAAGATCGGTAGCCAGTAAGGTCGATAATCGATCAGGTCTACATCCGCTTTGGTCGCAATTTTGAGTCTTCTCATTTGAAATTGCGAGGGGAGATTCGAAAGGCACTCCACATTTTCTGTACGAATATGGCGGCAACCTGATTCATCATCGTCATCGAATCGACAATAACCGTGTTTGGTATCGTTTTCCATAGTTTCAAGCGCGGTTAAATCGTTCAGAACGACTTGGAGATCTCGAAATTTCATTCTTGTTCTACTTATATCTTTACAGGAAGTATTCTAAATTTTAACTACACGTACGAATTCGCTCGAGTCACTGTAGACCAACTAGTCATCTCAAATTTCTCGAAACGCGGAAAATTGATACCGGCGTATCGGCTCTAAAATTGGCTATTTTCTTCTATCGTCGTTTCGCAGCGACGCTATAATTTCCGAGAGCGGGATCACGTTTGCAAGAAGCTCCTAATGCCTTCCTACTCGCAGCACGAGTTCCGTTCTAACCAAATAAGGACGGCAAACGGTTTTTCCTCGAATTGGCAAAGACGCCAGGCACGGTACACGGGAACACTGGCCGACGGCACGCTTCGCACGCGGGGCAAGAACTTAATTATCTGTGAAACAATAGCCAGCGAATTATGATTATTACCCGGGTAGCCTAGCGAGAAAGCCGGAGGGTAGCACGGTCTATCCGTGGTGATAAAAGTTGCGAGCGTAAATAGAGGGATTCAGTTTCGTTTTCCCAAGGTCCCTTCGTGAGCAGAATTGTTAGACCACCGGTGAATTTCTCTCCTCGTCCATTCTTTCGACTCCTCTTTTCTTTCCGCTTATCTGGCTCCTAAATGTAGGACAACTTGCAACAGTATCCCATTTTAAAGCCAATCTATATTCTTTCTCGGTCGAAACCCATTTCTGAGAAGGTCTTCGTCCTCGGAGAATCCAAATTGCCTTTCATGCCTTTTGCTACCACAGCTTCCGTCTGTGCAGCGAGTTGTCTGCACGGGTTCCCGTCTGCGGGCGCACAGTGGCCGAAATTCGGAAAAAGTGATCAAAAATCGAATTCGAATACGCGCACGTGTATGTTCGAATATGTGCTACCTTGAGAAAACATGAATATTATCAAAGGTTCATAGAAAAATTTGGCAATATTCTACATGATATGGCAAGCAATTATAAAATTGATTACGATAAGTTTGAAAAATATGCTCACGAAAATGTTGAATTATTTGTTCATTTGTATGGTTGGTACATGTCTTCCCCCGTACATAAGGTTATAATCTATGATGACGCAATCATGAGAAAAATAATTTTCCTACCGGATGCCTTTCCGAGGAGGCTCAACAAGATGGAAATAAAATATTCCAAGCTGCAAGAGTCTACAATAGTAGGAAATCTTCACGTACAACGAAGATATTATGCACCATATTTTAGTATCATCTGATCCAGTAATAAGTAATTTAAGAATTTTAAAGGATAAAAAAAAAAGATTTAACAACGAATACTATGCACCATCTTTTAGTATTATCTGATCCAGTAATAAGTAATCTAAGAATTTTAAAGGATAAAAAAAGAAGATTTAACAACGGATGTAAAAGATTTGTTAATAGATAATCAACAAAAAATTCCCAAATTAATGATATGGAAAGAGACGAAGATAATTCTTTGACAGAAACAGTCATTGATGAGTGCTTAATACATCTGTAAATAATACATCTTCATATATCTGTAAATAATATTATTCCTTTTGTTTATTTTGTTCATTTTGTTCAATTAATATCTTCAACTATTTTTTTTTCATTCTATGATGCTTAAAATACTTAAAAACTTAAAAAAAAAAAAAATGTTTTTAATGTTAATGTTGAATCCTCCATTTTGTAAATGGATAAATTTGGCAAATTTATAAGTTCAGATTTGAAAGTACCGACTTACGAAATCTACAGATACTGAGTTTCAAATAATTTTATTCACAATTAATTGAGTTATCCATTTTTCATCATTTTTTTTAGATTTCGCCTACTGTGGGGCGTCTCAAAGGGCACAAGCGATGAGCAGTTCGCAACCTTTTTTCCGTTTCCTATTTAATTTTTATATTTATCAGCATTAATCCTTTCAGCTGTGATCTCTTCAACAGTCAGATCACTAATCTTCGAATTAAACACTTACAAAATTCCTAAATTCATCAGGTTTACAAATTAAAAAAATGTCTAAATTTATCAGATTTAAAAATTAGGAAAGTCTCAAAATTCATCAGGTTTAAAAAGTAAAAGATTCCCAAATTCTCCAGGTTTCAAAATTTCAAAACATCCAAATTCATAAGCTTCAAAATTATGCTCTTTGGTTGACGTTGTGCTAATACGTTACTTTATTTATTATTTCATATCAAACTTGAAGAAATTAAAACAGCTAAGCATTTTCTGTGAATACTCGTCTTGATAGGTATTGACGATTCAAGACACTAGACGAAACAAGGAGAAAAATAAGCTTCACTGTATAGCGGGGTCAGAATGATCTTGACTTCGCATCCTATACGAGCGAAACGCGTTGGGAAAATTATCACCTAGAAGAGAAGAACGTACAGAGCTGTCGACGGACAGAAAAACAAGGGTGGCCTAATGAAATATGAGGAGAGATGTCCGACGCGGTTTGTCTCGTGGAATAGGGTGTACACACTCGTAAGCAACATAGTCTTGCTTTAGATGTGGATATACGTACTATACAGTGTATATACCTATACTTTATATTTTTTTAATTTCTCAATTTCTCAATTTCCATAAATTGTCGAATCATGTCATTCAGAAATCTGTGTGTTTTCCAATTCCAAGGTTCCTAAATTTCTAGATATCACATCCCTAGATTTCAGTATTTGTAGAGCTTCAAATCTCTAGATAACCATATTTTCAAATCTCCAGATTTGTAGATTTCCGTATATCTAGGTCCTTCAATTTCTACACCCTTCGAATTTCGACATAGTTAAATCCCTAGATTCCTACATTTGCAAGGGTCTCTATTTCATAGATTTCCATATTTCTAGATCTGCAAGTTTCTAGATTCGCAAATCGCTAGATACCGCATTTCCAGATCATCAAATCCCTAGATTCACAGATCCCTACATCCTCAAATCCCTAGATTTCCGCATCTCTATATCGCTAAATCTCTAGATTTCCGCATCTGTAGCATCACAAATCCCTATTTCCCGCTTCTCTAGATCTCCAAGTTCCTACATTCCTGCAGCTTTAAATCCTCAAATCCCAAGATCTCCGCATTTCTAGATTCCTAAATTCTTAGATTTCGATATTTCTAAATCCTCAAAGTCCTAGATTCCAGCATTTCTAGATCCCTAAATCTCAGGATCCTCGCAACTGTAGTTCCCTAAATCCCTAAATTTCCACATCTGTAGATCCTCAAATGTTTAGATTCCCGCATCTCTAGATTCTCCAAATCCTTAGGTTCGCATATCTCCGCATCCACAAACCCTTACATCAATACACATGTCTCTAAATTCCTACATCCAAATTCGTAGATCCTGAAATCCCATGATTCAAGAATTCCACGGCATCGAATGTCTAAGTCTCCAAATTGTTTCTCCTACCGCTAAATCCTGTAACCAAAGGTTCGCAAAAACCTAAAGTAATATGTTTCAAAATTCGTAGACCCCGAAAATCCTTGATCCATAAATTTCCATGTGGTGCTACCTAAATCCCTACATCACTAAATCTCTGTAGTCGTATTCACAGGATTCCAAACTCTTCGAATCCCGAAATTTCGAGGTTCACAAATTCCGACGACCAAAAATTCGAAACCTTTCCCCAGTGTTCGAACCTGAAAAATCCATAAAACTCAACGAACCGGATAACTCTTCCTCCCCGCATGCCATATTTCCCCACGGGAAGACAGATTCGCTCTTGACTGTACGTCGAAAAATTTGTTTTACCGCGAGGCGACGACCAATCAGCGAGTTAACCGCGACGGTACGAGCCGTGGAACAGTGGAAGCCATTCGTTTTGTCGTCGCCAAGGGCATTATCATATTTCGCAGGCGAACCGTCAGGGCCGGCGAAGTCAGCTTGATCCGTGGTGCTCCTCTCTTGTTGGCTCGGGGCCCCTCTCTTACCGCTTCACGCACGAGTTGCGCCGTCTAAGTGGATAAATCTCTTCCGAACCAATTTCGTAAAGTTTCATTTGCATCGAAGGTAGATCGGCGGAATTTGATTTCGTGGCTTCGTAAACAACTCTTGGGTCCCTGTAACTCCTTAGACAGTTCGCCGCTCGGTAAACTCGTTAAGAGTTGCCGGAGTAGATTTTCACCGAGATTATAGACGCGTATGGACCCGCGTGCACACGCGTCGAACGTGTTTATTCACTTTTCAGGATCGCTGAAAATTAAATTACCGCGACGTCTGATGGACGACGATATGGCGAACACGAAGCTGGGAGGACTAATTGTAGCGACCTCTGGATACATGACCGCGAATCGGTCCGCCTATATGACCGTGAATTTTTTTTTATGTATGCATTTAACACTAGATTTACGCAACCCGTCAAAATGACGGATCTTAGATTTTTTATTTTCAATTACGAAAATTATTAAGAAGCTTATGTCAAGGTGCATGTTAAGCTTCGTCGAGATAAAGAATCGTTCTATAGACTGACATATGGGTCATTCTATGCCGAATCGATCACTTTTTGACCTCACCATCTGCGATTTTGTTTTAATCAAAATATGTTATAGTCTATGTGAAAGTAGGGAGGGTTTAAGTCATCATTTTGCCGATTTCGAATTTCTTTAAAAATTACAACCCTTCAAAATTTGCAGTTTTGGCCTATTTTTGCAAAAATAGACGTCACTTACGAATTTTTTTCTCAAAATCTACTCGTCCGATTGAGCTAAATTTTTTGTTGTTGTATTCATAAAGGATTGGGCTACTATAAAATATTTTGTCTGACTTCGTTAATTTGTTATATAATATGAACAAATTTAAACAAATTCTTTTTTCACGTTTTTCACTAAAAATTATACCTGATTAAAATCTAAAAAACATATATTATATTCCATGAAGCTTCTCCTTTAAAAGTAATTGTTCACATATGAGGTCCAGTGCGTGAAGAGGTTAGATAAAATGGATGAAGTGTCAATAATCCAACTTGATTCTTAGGGTCATTAATAAGGTCCTTAGAATATATCGTGGAATTAGTTTTTGTTGGAGTTACATTTGCTCCGCAATTACGTTATCGGTATCGACAGTTCGGAATCGAAGTCATTTCACGGTGTTTACACAGTCAAAGTTTTGATCCCTTTAACACGTACGAGGCTGACAAAGAGAGAGAGGGACATATACATATACGTAAACCATGATATAGCTTCGAAAGTTTCATGTACTCGAGGACTGAATTGCTGACCCGAAGGCGTCGTTGTGGGATTTCAATTAGTCCTCTGTCCCTTCTTCCACGAGCAATCGTGCTATCCCTTTGCCCTCATTGATCCATCCTTAACCTCTATTCATTCATTACCCCATTCCACCCACTTACAAAGTTTCGCTCGGTTCTACCATTCGGATTACCTACGATCTTAATTTGCCTTAGCAGGGTAATGACTGTTCAACGTTCTACTATAAACTTTCATAATTCAATTTATTTCGTACTTTTTCGTTATGATAAGAATTCAGGCTTCAGCGGGTTTTGACGTGGTTTTGTGGCAGTCAGCGATTTCTTCATCGTTGCCGTTGCGTCTACCGTGCAGCTCTGTTCGTTAACTTAACCTCTTCAGCGACGAATTTTTAATTCCATTTGTGACAAATAAAAGCAATTTCATTTAGATTTACTTTTGCTTAATAAAGAAAGTGCATTATGAAATATAATAAGGTTCGGAATTGGTTATTTTAGAAAATAACTACAAACAAAAAATGTGGACGTTTACCGTTTACGCAAAACCCAATATTATTTTTTTGGAAACCATTAAGTGCCAACGAATAGTGTTGCAAATATATTTTATAGATCTACAAATTATTTTTACTCTCTGACCATTGTAATACTTCGGTGAAATTAGGAGTTAAACGGTCTTTTCGTACATGTACATATATAAAAATACTTCCCTTATGGCAATTGAGATTTATTGTCTGATTTGCAAATTTACGAAAGACTGAACATGTTTTTTTTATAATGGTTTCGGAAATGGATACAGCTTTACATTGGACAAATAGTTAGTGTAGGTAAACTAACTGTCCACATGTGAGGCCAATAGCTTGAAGAGGTTAAACGAAATTAATACATCTTGATACATTCATTAATGCACTTACGTTAATATTCGGACGTGTTATAATTCATACGTTTGTTATTTCCATAGGAGTTAATTTAGATATATATCTTATTTCGAAGAAAGGTGAATCACGATAAATTATTTACAGTGCCGTAATTTGTCGATTTCATTTCTGTGGAATGAAATTCCAAACATCTTTGGAGATGAAAAACTCTGAATCTGTCACGCAAAATACAAAAATGTTTTAAACGTATAGAGACAGTAAGGAAATGCACACCTTGTACATCCTCTTATCTTAGCTGAAACATTACAGAGCGGAAGTGTTCTATGCCCACATCTCTACATCCCCAAATCCCTAGATTCTCACATCTCTATATCCCCAAATCCGTAAATTCCCACGTCTCTACATCCCCAAATCTGTAGATTCCCACATCTCTACATCCCCAAATCCCTAGATTCTCACATCTCTATATCCCCAAATCAGTAAATTCCCACATCTCTACATCCCCAAATCCCTAGATTCTCACATCTGTATATCCCCAAATCCGTAAATTCCCACATCTCTACATCCCGAAATCCCTAGATGTCCACATTTCTACATTCCCAAATTCCTAGATGCACACATCTTTACATCCCCAAATCTGTAGATTCCCGCATCTCTACATCCCCAAATTCTTAGATGTCGATATCTCTAAATCCCCAAATCCCTAGAGTCCAGTATTTCTAGATCCCGAAATCTCAAGATCCTCGCATCTGTGAATCCCTAAATCTCTAGATTTCCAGTGCATAGCAATTAATTTAGATATACATTTTATTTCGTACCAAGATGAACCACGACAACCTCTTTCCAGTGCCGCAATTTGTCGATTTCATTTCTGTGGAATGAAATTCCAAACATCGTTGGATGTGAAAAACTCCGAATCTCATACGAAAAATAAAAAATGTTTTAAACGTATAGAGACGGTAAGGAAATGTACACCTTGTACATCCTCTTATATAACGCGGATTCCGTGTTGCATATTTGAGCTGAAACATTACGGTGTGGAAGTGTTCTATGGAAACAGAAAAAAAAGGAAAAAAAAGAGAATATTAAACGAGCCCTGTGCCGGGCGTGAAACGATAACGAGTTAAACGCAAGCTTGGACACGGTTGTTATCGAAGCAAGAGTCACGAAAAATTTTAATGACATTAAAATTCCTTGTCGCGGTCCAAATTGGAATTGACGGATTCTTGCGTTTATATGCGTTTAATCCAGATTTTTCATCAATTTCACTAATTGGAACGCACAGACACGGCAGTCGTTTCGGCACGCGATCGATATTCGTTAATATCCGTCGCAATTAGAAGAACCTATCGGTGCAAGGTACACGCTCGGTTCGATTATCGGTTTTATCATATCGCGATAATGACGAGCACCGAATAAACGCAATAGCTTGCTCCAAATGATTCTAGCGTACAAGTGACGCTCGTCGATCCCCTCGTAATGAGTGCATGCTATAGAGATCTATTATTTGCTGCACAATTTTGTGTACCAATCTATCAATATCAAACCACACCACAAATATAACTGAAAATAATGCAGGGATTATTTTACATATTTTACCTATATTATTCTACATGTATTCATTTGTTTTCTTTTATCACAACAAATATTAACATTTGATCAATATCAAATATTGGTGGTGTAATGCGCACGTGCATCATATTTGTTTAATATCAAATATTAATATTTATCTTTATCGTTATTTGTTCTTGTTCTTTTTATTATTTTCATCAGTATTAAACGTTCGAAGTCCTTTCTAATTCAAGATGCACATGCATGTTGTACCAGTGCCTGTTAAAATCATTCATTTCATCAATCAAATACCATTAATCTTGCACAAAATTAATAGTAAAATTAATATAATCGTTTGGTATTATCCTGATCGAATCTCGGAAATTCGATTAATGCGATCATGTAGCGATATAATAATATTAACGAAAATGTACCAATTAATAAGCCGGTCCTATTACATATTGACACTTTATCCGATTTATTTCAACGTTAACGATATTCTCTTTAGGCAGTACATCCGATTTGTTTCGATATTAATGACATTCACTTTACCCTGAATGTAATTGAACCCGTGCGAATACAAACGGATTTAAAAATTCTTGAAAATTCTATGAAATTGCTTGATAAGAAAGGATTGTTTATATGAAGCTAAATGTTAGTGAATATGCATAAAAGTATCATTACAATACTTAGTAATTTTGGATTTCAATTCTTTATTTACTTTTAAATAAAAAGTAAGTATCTACTTACTTTAAAAAAATGTCACATGCAATAGGAATTTTTAATTGAAATTGTAAGTCATTTTGACTAGTCTGGTAAATCTAGTGTTAATCAATTATGTATTCGACAATTAGCAGAGCAGAAAGAGCTCTATCGAATGAATATTATACACTTTGTCAAACAGCAAAAAACTCGTAAAATAAAAGAAAATATAAAAACGCTACGAACTTATTCCCCAACCTAATATTTTTTTACACGATGTTTTTTTGCACGCTTTTCTAAGCAACGTATCTACCGTGTAAAAAAAGAGTCGGGTGTATACATTTTATCTTAATCTCGATGAAATTCAACGCAGATTAGAGGAGAACGACATTAACAAATTTGATAACATAAAACAAACATTTTGCAAAACGGTCGTGTTAAATTATAAACGGTTTAAGCAGGATCCGAATATGGACATAAATAGGGACGGGAAAGAGTACGTCGTCGTATTCATTAGAGCTCGTCCAAGCAGATAAAAGTTAGCGGAATAATGGTGCTCCGCGTTATTAATGATCCACGGTAATCTCTTCGTCTCTCCTACCACGTGTTCTACCCTTACCCGCGTTGCCTATACATTCGCGAACGAACTTTCTCTCGTGCATTTGCAGCCCCAAATTTGTTTCAAACCCCCGTGCACCGGAGTTAAGGCTCGTCCGATTCATTCAGGCTATTATCCTTAACCGCATCCTAGCAATCACACGAACCATTGTTTCATAGAATGGTCTCAGTTTTACCGTTTTTCGAAGCCGTTTCTGCCTCTCGCCTAGCATCCGTGACGCGTTTCGTAGATAAAACGCTCCGCGGATATCACCGTTGCTTCTCGTAAAAAATGTTTCAATCGTACAGCCTGAAATTGCTTCAACCTATTTTTTTGTTTCGTTTGTACCGATCAGAATCGGACGATTTATGCGCGCCACGATGGAGCTACATTTTGGAAAACGAGGGTCTTCGTGTTCGAGCGTTATCGGAATTTTTATAAGTTAACGTTGGTAGATAATATTGCTTTTTGTTGCTTAAGAGGTGGGTTTATTAGAACGTAGATTAGTAGAATCAAGCTAGAACGAGAGAATGTTAATATGCACGTTGGGATATTTGTATTTAGAAACGCGTATGTCGTGTATGTTGGAATGTACGATGTTCTAGGTGAAGTGGTGAACTTTTTAGTAGAATAGTTTTGCTTTTTACATTTTGATCTTTCACACCATATAGGGTAGGTCACCGCATTTTGCCAGCTAGATTTGCTTCATTATTACTACGCATAGCAAACAATGTTTCAGATGATGTAGAATGGTTTTGAGAGGGGCACATTCTGACGGTTATACTTTTTTGTAAAAAATATATAGGAGCATCAGCTGATAAAATAAAAAATATATGGTTCCATTTAGAAGAACTTTCATGGCCATCATATGTCCTTTACACGTCCATTTACAAAAAAAATTTACCATGAGAATGTGCCCCTCTCAAAACCATTCAATTTCAACTGAAACATTGTTTGCTATGCATAGTAATAATTACGTAAATCTAGGTAGCAAAATGTGGTGATCCACCCTGTACATGAAATAGCACAATATAAAATATATTTCATTTTATCGAGGAAGATCAGATTCGCTCGTGATTGTCTTAAGAGCAGTGCGCATTTGGCAGCATTCCCCTAATCTACGTTTTTTATATGCTTGTTCTTCAGCCCGTCAGGAAACGAACGTTCCGTGGAAGTTGATTTAGAGCCAATCGCGATCGCGTTCAATTCCGAGGAGCATCATTAGCATAATCACTCATCATCGTCAAGTTGGCGAAATTCCGTTGAGAAACGGTCGACAACCGTAGATAAATGGTCCTTGCCGAGACCTCGAGTCTGTCCGTTCATTCGAACGGCCTATATAGTACCCAGCAGCGCCATTGTAGCGACGAATGGGCGTCGTAAAGAGTTTAACAACGCCGCGTCGAGAACAGAAAGTTTCCCTTAAGACCCTTACGGAATCGTTAACTGCGCGTATTTTAGAGCAGTTGTAAAGACGACAGAGGTTCGCTGGAAGGGGTGCAGATCCACGGAATTGGAATCAGTCCTCGGCTGAAAACCGGGAACGGCAGGAAGAAAAATATTTGAATAGCGACGCCTGCCTTGCCCCGCGAACAAACGAGGAAACCAACAGACCAGTCTCGCGATCGTCACACTTCAGATCTTTAGTTAACACAAATCTCAAGCGAAATGACCGCTTAATGGTTGCATAAAAAAAATGATATAATCGCAGTTTGTTAACACTATTTCTACCAAGGGGTGTCAAAAGACACCCTTCAAATTTTAACATAAAATTATTCTCTACGTTGAATTATTTTTCCACAATCGTTCTTTGACTTTTCATACAATAGGTGTTAAATTAATTCAGCGATTTCATTTTGCTCCAGCTCATCCTAGATTTAAAAATGTGCATGTGGTATACTTATTTGTACCATGAGGTGTCTTTTGATGCCTTAATTTTTATGCCATTTTGCATATAAATGACCTACACCATTTTGCAACATCATATCAATTATAATCAGGTTAGAGAAACCCGAATTCTGTTGTAACGAAAAATACAGGAGTTGCCTCATAACTTTAATATTCGCTTATTCCCATGTTTCATTTTAGTGTACATCGCTGCACTGATTTATATTTTGTAGATTGATGAATTACAACTACCTATAGTTTACCTATAATTTACAACCTAATTAAACAATACCCAATAAATACAAATCAATGTGTCAATAAATGTATTCCTCAAATTATCTACATTTAACTGATAATGTGAAAACCCAACCACTTTTGACAATAATATGTATTTAAACGAAAAGGAGTCAAAAGACACCTTTTGGTTGAAATAGGTATACACAAAATCGTGATAGAAATAGTGTTAAGGTAGTTCTCTTAAATTCTGTAACGAACTTCGTTGAGTTAAAAAATTAATGTGTGCGGTGATATATTCTTTATCGTTTGTTTATTATTTAATTTCGTTTTTAGTTTAAAAGTGAGTAAACGTTAGACCATGGAAATGTCAAACGATAAAAAATGATACCACGAATGATACCGCATGTAATTGATAACACATATTTGATTCAGTTACGCAGCCTTTTGGATTACAAACAAACTGCTACATGAACAACGTATCCTTAAAATCGATATTTTCCAACAATTGCTTATAAAGAAACGTTTTCTAAGTAAAATCAGCTGGAGTGCATTTATCGAAATGAAAATAGTAATACACTTCATACGGTGTCCTTGAATGTTGCCCCTTACGTTTCTGAAATATGAAGATTTTGAGAATAATGATACTCTCATTGTTCTAGCCAGCGGTTTAAATACTATTGTATAATAAATGTACATTAGTTAACGCTATAAAATACAAAAACTTTGTCCGGTAGTGCTTACTATGTATACATAAATTTATTGAAATGCGTATCCTTGAATATATCGCCATAACAAAAAATAGACTTGGTCTACTTTAAAATAAACGACTCGTATAATTCAAGGCGGACCACTAATTTGCATTTATAGATTAAAGTAAATAATAATCACGTATACGCGTGGATATGGAGGGAAAAGTGCAGGGTAAAGGAAATAAATATTTATTCAAATGAATGGATGCGAGGATTGCGGGTATGGGTAAAGCTGTCCTCTGTAGATAACTTTGGTCTAGGCACCCAGCAGCAGTCGCAGGTACACACACATTCGTATTACTTAACTCGGCGATAAACTCACCCCCGAGACCCGTAAACCCCGAACTCACTCCCTATGGTCCAACCTGCATTTTCGCTAACATTAAACTGATTTGTCGACTGTGGTACAGACTTCTCTAAGTTGACTTCCATTACCCTTCGAGTCCATCGAGACTCGTTTCCTTACATGCACGAAATACTGCCTCATTAATAAATACAAGCTTCAAATTTTCAATTTCGTCATTTTCGAATTACGGCAACAGGAATATTAGGAAGGTTGGAAATTTAGAAATTTTTAAATTTGTAAATTGGTATATTTTGGTATTTGGGCAGCTCGAAATTTATAAACTGAGGAATTTAGGAATATAGAGATTTGTCACTGTTGAATTTGGTGATTTTGGAATTTAGGAATGTAGAAATTTCCAATTTTTGAATGAATGCAGAGATTCGGAAATTTATAAATTTTTACATTTGTAAATTGGGATATTTCGGTATTTGGGCAGCTCGAAATTTATAAACTGAAGAATTTGGGAATATAGAAATTTTAGTCGGTTGAATTTGGTGATTTTGGAATTTAGGTATGTAGAAATTTCCAATTTTTGAATGTAGAGATTCGGAAATTTAGTAATATAAAAATTTTCAATTTTTGAATGTACAAATTCAGGAATTCACGAATATATAGATATTCATTTTTTAGATTTATAAATTCTGAAATTTAGTAATGCGAACATTTGAAATCTTCAAGTTTATAAATTCAGAAATTTAGGAATCCTCAAACTAGTTAATTTAAAACGTATCAAAGAAATATATAAATTCCAAAATTTATTAAACCATATTCATCCACTTTGCAAATATCGAAAGAGAAATATGAACATTCCAAATATTAAAAACTAAATATTAACAGCCATTCACACCCATAAACCCCATTCAATTCGCATATCTGAATTATAAATCGTGGAATTCGAACAACATATATTAGAATTACTCACAATCACATATAACAAACAAAACGACACATTCGATGAATGACAGAATTCTATTATTTCCACTTAAGCAAAATAAATATCCTTCTACATATTCAATAACAAAATATCACACGAGTATTATTCAATTTTAATAATAAACCAAAACATTAGATGTGCAATAAAATCCTTTCAATTCTGCATAAGTCGTATAAATATTCTGCATATTCGGTAACAAAGTACCATGATTCTGTGCATTAAAATATTATCAGAACAGCCGAATGTCCTACAATTTCATTTGAAATGTGCACATATTAAATGGTTTAAGAATGCTGACAAAGGGAAGTTTGGTAACCGCACTCGACGTTCGGTCGTTGTCGTCGGTATAAATACTCCTTTCAGTCAATCGTCGAAATACCGAAGAAACCTTTTAGATTTTTGTTCACGTTCCAGTCGGCGCTTAGAGTACCCGCACACAAAATCGTTGGCTCGCCAACCTGCAGATATACGAGTATTCGCGTTCAGTTCATTAGCGGCCCTTCCTGGAGCGTCGAACAGTCACTATTCAATGAATTGTACGCATTTATTTCGTGCCTTAATTGGACCAACGGTGTACCACGGGCCCTTCACGAGTACTTCTGGCTCTGGTCGTTATTTTCGCGCTTCCTCCGATTCTTTTCTCTTCGTTCGTCTCTTTTTTTCCCTCCAATAACGGAACGTAACTTTGTGCGTACGATGAAAAAGGGTTGCTCAACGTGGACGCTCACGCACACGCAACAAACGGCACTCGAATTGCATGGAATTTGTTGTGATGAGTCGCGAGTGTCGTGGAACTATGGACGACGTTCGTGGACCGGTCTTGAAATAAGATCTTGAGAGCATTTGAATTAAAGGCCATCATGGTAGATTGCCTTAAAATGAGTCTCTGGTTAGTTGATTTATAGCCAATAAATAAGGAGAATTTTTTTTTAATAAAAATTTGTAAAGATGCGTCGAAATGTATTTGTAAGAATATGACAGGATTCGTTTATGCGGAGATCATTTTTACTAGCTTCCTTTTTAAGATATCGGTTTGTCTCATTTGATTACTATTTAGTTTATTTATACAGGGTGTACCACAATTATGGTACGAGCCGGAAAGGCGTGGTAGGTGGGGCTATTCTGAACAACTTTTTCCTTTGCAAAAATGTCGGATGAGGCTTCATTTTTAAATTATTAAGGAAAAACACCGACCAATCAGAAAGCGGGAATCGCGCGCCACGTGATTCGATCGCGACCACGGCCAATTATAACTCGGGCCTACACTTCTGCCTCCGAGCGCGCGCGATTCTCGCGTTCTGATTGGTCCGTGTTTTTCCTTAATAATTTAAAAATGAAGCCTCATCCGACATTTTTCCAAAGGAAAAAGTTGTTTAGAATAGTCCCACCTACCATCCCTTCCCGGCCCGTACCCTAATTGTGGGACACCTTGTATTTTGTTATTTTTGCAGTATAAGCGATTTAGAAATTTGAGAAACTGGACGATCGAATTTGAAAATATAAGAATTTTGAAGTTCTGAAATTCTAATACTTTGAAATTTCAAAAACCTTTATACCTTCGAACTTTCAACTTCACAAATTTTCAAATTTATGTATTTTGGTGTTTGATAACTCTTATATAATCTAATACAATACACTGAAATATAACGAGGTACGCACAAAATGCAATAAATATTGCATCACATTCATTATTGCACATATTAAGTTATGTTATTAAAATCTCGAAAAATATATCTCATAACAATACTTCCATTTTTAAATATATTAACTACAACATATATTTCAGCGGTGTATTAAATAGGAATTAAAACATAATTATAATTTAAATTATTATAAAATTGTCTAACTTGCAGAAATGTTCATTAAATAACGTTTAAATGAGAATACAGGATGCACAATTAACGATAAGTGGACAATAATAAACAGATACAGAAGAAGAAAAATATAAAATTACATTTTTGACGATTCTCGTAGATTAGGACACAGGTGTCTGCACAACAGGTAACTCGATGTACGAGTACGAAGAAGGACAAAACACTTGGTTTCTGTACAAAGGCGAAGAAAATAACACCTGAGCCTTCCAAGCTATGGGATCGCATAAAAAACGGCAGTTCGACGTATCGCGTTTGTATGAGTTGAGTACGAGTTAACGAGTGTACGGAGATAAAATTGACATTACTTTTTATTGGACGCAATTAATAAATAAATGATTATTATTTTTTTCATTGATATCGATCATTGATTTAATAATTATTATGTTATGGAATCAATAACATCGTAATAATTATTAAAGATAACTGCTATAGATGAGACGGACATAAGACGGACAGTACATAAAAAGGTTCTACTATGCAGCGTTTGTACGGCTGCAAAAGTTTGAACATTTAAATGAATTGGAAAATTTGAAGACTAAGAATTTTTGAAAAGTGGTAAACTTGAAAACTATCTCTAAGGAATTATGATACTGATAATTTTCAAATATTGTAATATTGTAAGTTTGAAAGTTTGTACATCAGAAAATGTTTAAATTGAAAACTTGTGATTTTTAACGATACTAAGTTTAAACATTTTTTAATTTAAGAATCTATGATTTTAAAAATGTTTAAGATGTTGGAAAGTTTTCAAATTCCGAAAGTTGGAAATTTATTATTTCAAAAATTGATAAATTTACAAACTTATAACTTCAGAAATTGATACATTCACAAGCTTACAACTTTAGAAATTGATACATTCATAAACTCACTAAATCAAAAGTTGTAGATTCATAAACTCATAAATCGATACATAAAATTGATACGTTCAGAAATTGATAAATTCATAACCTTAAAAATTAAAAGATTGATAAATTCATAACCTAATAAATTAAAAAATTGATAAATTCGTAAACTTGTAAATTCAAAACTTTAAAAAGTTAATGTATAAACAATTAACAAAATGTACAAACTTATGAATTAAAAGACCTAAATACATAAACTTACAAAATAAAATATTTGATAATTCAAAAATTTTCAATTCAAAAATCCAAAACTTTCCAAAATTTCGAAAAATCTCAATTTGTAGATCTAACAACCAGAAATTCCGAAGCTTCTCAATTTAAAAATCCAAAAACTTCAAGGATGTCGAAGAATTTTAGTTTAAAAATATGAAAACGAGAAACATCGAAGGTTCCCAATTAAAAAATCCAAGAATTTCGAAGATTCTCAATTTGGAAGTTCATATCCTTCAAACGTTTCAAAGATCTTCAATTTGAAAATCCAAAAATTTCGAAGAATCTAAATTCGAAAGTCTTAAAACAAGAAATTTCATAGATGCTCAATTCAAAAATCCAAGAACTCGAAGAATTTCGAAGATCCGCTACCTGAAGGTCCAACAGCTTGAAACGATTCGAAGATGTATAATTCGAGAAACGGAAAATTCCAAAAATCTCGAGGTCGTACAACTGGAAATTTCCAAATTTATAAAATCCGAAACTGTCGAGAATGAAAGAAGGGTAGTTGGAGCAAGTGTCCCGTTTGTCCGACGATAAGGGCGGATCCGCACACAGGATTCCTGGCGATACGCGTCGGTTCATTATAGGAACGTGCGCGCGACGCTAATGCGACATCAATTATGCGCCAATAACATAACAATACATAACACGTCGCATTGCTTGCATGACAATGCACCGTGACCTATACCCCCCTACTCTTGTGGCGATCGGTACCCGCATATCCTTCTATTGTGCATCGTGTACGGCTGATTGCTGCTCGTAATACTCCGTGTAATTTTGTCGCTGCAAAGCGGTAAACAGTTTTTCACTGTTGCGCCAAGTCTGGTCGCGCAAATTGCTGCCGATGTTCGAAATTTGTTCCAGGATTAAGCGGCGAAAACCGTTCGGCAAACGTTAATCACGTGTACCTACATTTTATACCTCCCCGGTGGGAATGCTTATTTTTTTCTCGTATATCGAGAGACGCAAATGAATCGTCAAATTGATAATATCGTAGGTAAAAAAAAGTATACAACGTAGATACTGGCAGGATTTAGTGAAAGAATTAAGATATAATTTAGCAATAGTAGACATGATTCACTGATATTGGAATTTTCATGGTAAAAATATTTGATTTGTGAAATTTTTTATGATAAATTTTTATGATAAATCTACAATATTGGTATATGGTGCTATTGCAATTATGAAAAAGTATATGAATAACTGTCGTGGATAACACTTGTACACCAACAAGCCTGTGGTATTTTCTTTCTGTGTACTGTAAAACACATATGGAATAAATACATAAGTTATTTACAAGTTTTTGTAGTAACAATTCTTTAGTAATTCTTTACAACATTAATTCTGTATATATGTATAAAATAAAGAATTTATACAATAATTTGAAAATCTCCAAATTCTTTGTATCACAATTTTCAAATCTTCAAATTTCCTATTTTACAGTTTTCAAATCTTCAAATTTCCTATACTATAATTTTTAATTCTTTAAATTCTCCATACCACAATTTCTATATTTTCAAATTTCTTAGACCATAATCTCAAAATTCCCTATTTCACAATTTCCAATTCATCAAATTCTCCACACCACAATTTTCACATTTCCAAATTCTCCATACCACAATTTCTATATCTTCAAATTTCTTAGACCATAATCTCAAAATTCCCTATTTCACAATTTCCAAATCATCAAATTCTCCACACCACAATTTTCAAATTTCCAAATTCTCCGTGCCACAATTTCTATATCTTGAAATTTCCTAGACCATAAACTGTAAATGTCCAAATTCCCTATTTCACAATTTCTAAACCTTCAAATGCTCCATAGCACAATTTTCAAATTTCTAAATTCTCTATACCACTATTTCTAAATCTTTAAATTCCATATACTACAACTTCAAAATTTTCAAATTTCCTGCACTATAATTTTCAATTTTCCAAATTCCTTATACCATAATTATACAGTAATGGACAAAATTAAGTGGACACTGTAGAAATGTAAACAAAATTTTTGTTTTATTACAATGTTTTAAATAAAGTTTAAATTTAAAATGTGAAATGTTTTTGTAGACTTGAAAAAACATTTATTTCATATACAATTTATTTATTTAATGTATATAATTGTGCCATAAAGTTTTGTTATTTATGATACCTGTCCACTTAATTTCGTCCACGACTGTACATCTAATTGTACAAAATTCGTTCCAAATCGGTATTTCGAAATTCGCAGTGGCCCTCATTAAATTTTCTGAATTTCCGGAAAATGAATTCATAGTCGCGAAAGGGTCAAAAGTGCTCCACTTATGATATCCAGTTAAATGTTAACCAAGTGCCGCCGAATAACACCGAGCAAACAGATTACATATCCCGCGATATTGCTTCATGCGGCCGTTCAAATGTTTTTCATGGTGCAGCTGCCACAACTTTTTACAGCTGCGCAGAAATGCTAATAGAGAAATCGTGTCGGACGATATAACGTTTCGCGTGATGGCTTTCGAGTTGGAAATTAAACGTCATTCCACAGGTTATAACTAATAATGACAGTATCTCTGCTACTTTTGCAAACGTAGCCATGTTAGAACGATAACAGGTATGGCATTAATGGTTTGCAGAGTTGTGCAATCGTGCATGTTATTTCCCGTTACCCGCCATTTTATTGTCGCTATCGGATTAACCGTTTTAATTTAATCAACCGAGTGCTGATCGGCCGATAGCAAACACGGAAAAACAATTTCCCAGTGACCGCTATCTCTCCGGCACTTGTCGCATGCCGATCGGAAAATCGTATTTTAGAGTCTCATTCCGATCTCTACTCTGTCTAGTTCTTCGGGGCATTGTAAATCCTTCGGATCATAAAACAAGGAAACAATGATTTTTCATGCTACAACGTATTGCGCCCGTGTTATCGTTTTTATTTATGTAGATGTATGGGGAACCAGTATTTTCTGTATGTATATTGGATAACACGAAAAAACACTGGAGTACGTGATTTTGTTGCAGGGATTCACGAACATTTGTAGGCTCTGTCAATATTTTCCGAAACTGTTACTTTCGAATTACTGTTGTCATCTGTCATTGTTTCAAAAGTTAAGTTTGAGATAGCAGTTCTTTGACTCGATGTATTTGCTTGAGTGCGGTCTCCTATATGATAATATGTATTTATCACTACTTTTGTTTATTTTTAACAAATTCAGTAATTTCTAACAGTATTAGCAAGTTAAATTGTAGGTCATAATTTGCAAATATTCAAGTTATTTATTCTATAATTTACGCATCTCCGAATTTTTTATATTGTAAGTTTTAAACCTCCAATTTTCCTGTACCACAACTTACATATTTAAAAAATCTATATATCACAGTTTCGACATATTGAGATTTCATATACTATGATTTCCAAATCTCCAAATTCTCTGATCCATACTTTGCAAACATCCAAATTTTCTGTACCCCAATTCTAACGTTCCTGTTTCTCAAACCTAAAAATTTTTTTAATTTTCAAATTCCCTATACCAGTGTTTCCAATGTCAAAATTCCCTATACCAAAATTTTAAATTCTATGTCCTCAAATTTAAAATCTAAAATTTCCAAGTAACCGTATTTCCAGATTACTGAATGATCGAATGTTGAATTCAAAGCTTTCAAGGTACAAGTGTTCAAATTCTGAAATTATACAATACGAATTTCTAGTTTTTAAATCTTCAGATTTCGACACTTCTAAACTTCCAGATACAAGGTACAAGTGTTCAAATTCTGAAATTATACAATACGAATTTCTAGTTTTTAAATCTTCAGATTTCGACACTTCTAAACTTCCAGATTTCGAAAGCTCCAAATTCATATATTTCCACTCTTCTAAGCATCCACATGTCATAAATTCCCAAATTTAATATTATCGAATATTCAATTTCAGAAGTATCTACCATTTCAACTAAGGAAATTTCCAAATTCCCGTATTCCACAGTTTCTAATTCCTAAACTGCTAAATTACCATTCTACCACATCGCAAAACCGCCAAATTTCTGAGAACAACATATTCGAAAAACCTTCATCGTTTTAACCACTAAAATTCCCGAATCAGTTCGCGATGCCAACCTCCCTATAACCAACAACCCAGTTACATATAAAAATCTTCCGAAATCACTCTTCTAAACTACCACATTTCAAAAATTTCTAAACGTAATATGGACTATTCAATTTCCGAAGCATCCACCATTCCAACTAACAAAATTTCCAAATTTCTATATTCCTCACTATCCAATTCCCAAACTATCAAATTGCCATTCCCCCAAATCGTCAAACTTCCAAATTTCCGCAGTACAACATAGCCCAACATGTCCGAAAAACCTTCATCGTTTTAATCACTAAAATTCCCGAATCAGTTCGCGACGTCCACCCCCGTACAACCAAGAATCCATCCCGTTACACCTAAAAATCTTCGAAAAATCTCCCCCAGGTAAAATTCCCGCAACATTCGAGCGTAACTCACGAATTTCTTTCCCGGTTCCATAAAACAATCTACGAGCAATGCTTAAAACGTTAACGAGGGTATCGAGTGTGTCGCATTGTCGTAGCTGTTTCCTTTGATCCGATCCGGGAAGAGGGTTAACGAGCGCGCATCCTCCGTAAATCACGTGGCTGTTTTAGGAAAGCTGGTGAAAAGTACGCGCATACACAGGCTACAGACGATAGGTATTGCCTTTGGGGGTGGAGGGTGACGTAGTTGCAGGTAGTTGGAGGAGAATAGAAAGAGGGTGGGAAGTTGGTGCACCGAGGGTTTGGCATAGCGTTTAGCGCATACACACACGACCGAGCGAACAGTACCTTTATGGAAAGTGAAGGATCGGGGGTATGCAGGGAGGGCGGGGGCGGGCAGGCAGAGGGCAGGGCAAAAGAGAGACGGCAGTCGAAGGAGAAAAAGAGAGGGACAGCGTACAGAGCGAGGGTTGTTATTGCAGATTGCGTGGAGTGAGGGTGCACTCAGCAACGGTACCGAACGAGAACTCCGCTGCTCGACCAGGCCTGCAGTATAGCCGGGTGATGCAGGCCTCTCAATAACGAAAATGTTTCATTTGTCGACCGGGCACGACTTTATTTGCGAATCGTCGAGAAGTTCGATGCCGGAGCGCTACGGTTCCAATCGAGATGCGATTCGCCGTTAAATCCGATCATTTTTTGATATCGAACGGTGCACTCGGTTAGATCTCATTTTGTTATTATTGGGACACTCGATTACATTCTCATTTGGTTATTGTTGGGACACTTGGTTAGATACTCATTTAGTTATTATTGAGACGCTCGGTTAGATTCTCATTTGTTTATCATTAGGTCATTCGGTTACATTCTCATTTGGTATGGAAGGAACTATTGTTGTTGTGTCGTGCTCATCGTTTTTCGATTTTTGAAGGCGGCACGGTAGATATTACCCTTTAGATGCGGGTAAAGTCGCGAGTATTGGTTTCGCGAGTTAAATGAAATTGCAGGTTATATAGAATTGGTTGAAGTTAGATTTTATTTGTCTAAATTCTGATAAATATAGCTAATCGGTTAAAATGACTTATAGGCGTGGACAAAATTAAGTGGACAGGTATCATAAATAACAAAAGGTTAATTTAATTTAACTAACAATGCCTATAAATCAAAACTTTATTGCACAATTATATACATTAAATAAATGTTTTTTCAAGTCTACAAAAGCATTTCACGTTCTACATTTAAAATTTTTTTAAAACATTGTAACAAAACAAAAAATTTTTTACTGTATATAATCTGTACTGTAAAATGTAGATACAAATTAATTAATAATTTAGTACTATTTTTATTTTATACTTAATTTGAATAGTAAATTAAATGATAATTTAGTTTAATGGAGTTAAATAAAGTCAAGTAGGTGAGTACGAGTTAAGATGGGACTCAACAGAATGTACAAATTCTGTATATGTATATTGTATATGTATAGTAAATTAAGAAATTTTCAAGCTTTTCAATTTAGTAGAGATTTTCTAATTCTCGAATCTATAGGTTTCCCACTTTTCAAGCATGAAAACTTCTATATTTCTAAACTTTTAAAGTTCTAATCTTTCAGGTTTCCATATTTCTCATTTCTAAATTTTCAATTTCACATTTCTAAATACCCACACTTAAAAATTTCTAAATTTTAAACTTAAGAGTTTAAAAAATTGCTCAACCTTGATCCTACAACTTTGAAATTCTTAAATTTAAAAATTTCCAAACTTCCAAAAGTGCACGATAAGATATAATAATATGTTTGTTTTATCTACTAAAGCTGAATTCAATCAAATTGAATAAATGTACCTCAAGCACGTTTTATATCATGATATTAATTGTTTACTTTGCTATACATTACATCTGAAATTATCGTTTTATTATATATTCTTGGCTGAACAAATAAACTGTTAATTAAAATTTACAGCACGATTTGTAACCGATTTGTCGAACATACTATTGATTAAAGTGAACACAGCAGAGTTAAAAATAATATATCACCGATATTTGAGCGACTTTTAAATTTAAACTCGACTTACTTTATAAAGAACATTACTTATTCAACAACGAATAACATTAATAAATACTTTAAAGTGTATCTATTAAAATTGACTAAACGTTGTCAGATTAATGAACAAGGTTCATCGAAAGCAAAATTGCTATTCATTAAAATTTTTGACAAATTGAACGTCAGCTCGAATCTCGTAACAAGTCATTTTACCAAGTTCCTACCGCGCGCAACATTTTCCACGAAGTTGGCCAACCGAATACCCCAAGCAAGAACGAATAGATCTGTTAAAAAGCGCAACGACTTCAGGAATGAGCAGATATTTAATCAAACTAAAGCTTAACGACTCGAAATGGTTACTTTAACGCGGCCAAACGTGCTGTAAAAGCAGACAATGAAGCTTGAACGCGATAGAAACGCACCTCGGTAGCCGAAACGGATACCGATCATTTTCCCGGCGATTTTCACGAGGACAGCGTTTCACGAGTAACTCGTGTTCCATTCTCGTTTCGCAATCGGTTCAGGGAAGAACGAAAAAAAAAAGGAGAGAGAGAGGAAAAAGAAAAAGAGAAGAGAAGAGGCACAGGACGGAGCGAATACAGCTACGAATTGCTGAGTTGGTGGTGTGGCCGGAGACGGTTTGCCTTTCCGGTTCAGGGGATTTCGTTCGGAGTGCTTGGGTCATTTCCAAAGCAAACCAAAACTGGGCGACTGAATGGGCATCGAATCGCGACCGCAGCTCCGAACCACCGCAAACGCGAGCGTAACACAAACTCGACGAGAACGAGTACTCGCTGCTGCACCTCGTACGGGGGTGGCGAAGGGGTGGAAGGGGGTGGTCCTTTTAGCAGTTCCGCGGTCAGGGCCATTTGACAGCCTGTACGTAATGAATGGTTCACCGTACATTCGAATAACGAGGAGTCTGTCGATCGAACGGCCACGAATGAGCGTTATTCGCTGAAAACAAACGGCTCGCGCGAAATCCCGTTTCACGTTTTTACGGAGACGGCCGAATTATCGATGCCCTAATGTACCGGACGTCGTGTGACTGTTAGAAATCGGAGAAATTTGATACCGCTCAGTTTTTGGACACCGTATTGTAGGGGAATTGCTTATTCGGGGTGAAATGACGCTGAATTCACTTAAGGGGTTATATCTACTTGGGATCGGGAACAGTTACGTGATTTTCAAGAATTTTTTTGCCATTTTAATAAATATTTTTAATCTCAAAACACTATCAAAAAGTTCATATCTTAACACTTTCACGACCGCACGTTTGCGCAGTGAAACGTCGCCAAACGCCGGCAATATTTTTGAAGAATTGATGTAAAAAAACTTTACGTAAATTCATGAAATAATTCAACATTATTATACAACAATGTTTTTTCTTTGTGTGACAATTATTAAAACGTACAAATATAAAACAAAATTCATGACAACATAATAAACTTAACTGCTTTTTTTGACATTATTTTATCGTATCCGTGCAACACTCTCAGAAACAACATACCTTGTTGCTTATCAATAAGCAAAAATTGAAACGTATGGCTGACCAGTGGTAGGTACCACGTGGGAGTTACCACGTGTCACCACGCGTGTCACCGGCAAGCAACGACTGGCCTGCCTATGACACCACGTTGGTGTCACCGTTTGTGCAAGTGTTAAGGTGTATATGTAAATTTTTGTATAAAAAAATATTAAAAAACAAATGAAATATAACTCGTCTCCATGATCGTCAGTTCTTTTGCGGTGACCACGATATCTTCAGAATGCCTCATCTGAAGTCAAAATCAAAAATAGTGCATTAGTACATTGCGTTACGAAGGGCCTGAATGAACGATTTTTCATTTTGATTACAACATTTTTTTTTATTGCAAAAAAAACAAAATTTGTCTACCTCGAACCATTGATTTTTTCGTAAAATTGTTGTCATTTTTGCAACAATCAAAATGTTACGAAACGCATTTTTTCTTAACGCAATGTACTAACGCACTATTTTTGGATTTTGACTTCAGATAAGGCGTTCCGAAGATATCGTGATCATCGCAAGTGATACAAAAAAAAACTGGCGATCTAGGAGACGAGTTATATTTCATTGTTTTTTAATATTTTTTCATACAAAAATTTATATACATGCCTTAAAATATGAACTTTTTGATAGTATTTTGTAAATGATTAAAAACATTAATTAAAATGGCAAAAGAAATTCTTGAAAATCACGTAACCTTTCCCGATCCCAAGTAGAAACTTGAAAATATAGACATGTAGAAATGTAGAAATATAGGAATTTGATATCGTAGAAATGTAGAAACGTAGAAATTAAAGAATGTAGAAATTCGGAGACATAGAAATTAATAAACACAGAAATGTAGAAACAAAGAAACTTGGAAATTGTCAACCAGTGAATATAGAAATTAAGAGGCGTTAAAATCTAATAATTAGAGAATTTAACTTAAAAATTTCAAATTATGAAATTGAAGAGTTGTCTTCCCATGAGCACGCAATAGGTACTTTACCCTCGCGATCACAATAACTGGTCCCTAATTCAAGCAATGTACAAACCTATCAGAAAACTAGCAATCATCATCCTCTGTCCGCAACTGCACACGCAATTTTTATATTTTCCGAACAAAAAATAACAACTTTAATATTTGAAACTTCAATTTCGACGCTTTAAAGCAAATTTTTGTTGCGTTCTTTCATACATCACAATCGAACGTAGTTGTCCAGCCAGTATATGCGACAGAGGTAAATAAGCAATCACGCAACAATCGAATCGTTAGTAGAGCCGTTAATGAACACCAACTGACGGGGCTTGTATTTTATTTAATAGGTGAAATAGCGTTGGCCTCCAATAGGTGCCCGAATTGTGTTTTGTAACAAACAACAACGGCTGGTTGAGACTTGTAGCAACGAGCTACAAGTGTAGTAATCTAGGATCGGATTATTGGACGGTACGTGTGTACCGGCCGCGGTTGCCGTTGTAAAATAAAACACGCCTGTCTGTAATTAATTAAATAACCAATAGCATTCTGCTGCCAGCAGCTTAATGAGCACCATTGTTAATCACTGGGGCTTTGGAATTACTTTTTTTCACTCTGTTTGGAAGTAACGACGACGTTTGTTACCGGCCTCCACTCGCTTCTTAATTATAGCCTGAAAATGCCGAATGAAAGCGCGGACCACAAAATTACTATGCTCTCGTGAAAATTAGTAAATCTACGTACGAACGCGTGTCGTCGCTCTTTACAATCGGAACGAAGTCGGTGTATTGGGCCGATGCGAAAGAAAATTTCTTTACCTCCATTTCCGTCGTTAAGAGAAAGTATTATGAACAAACTTATATGCACCTGTGACAGGTGCTATAAACTCGTGTGAATTTACGAGACTACGCGTTTCAATCTTGAAAGTGGCAAGTTTGCATTAAAAATTACGCTCAACATTTCCATAGGAAGAGCACAGTAGCGAATTCTTAATTTAAACAAATCAAATTACGAGTCGGACGTAATTGTTAATCGGTGGTCAGTTGAGAAGTACTGAAATGCGAGGTAAAACGCGTGGTTGACGGTTGCTTTTGCAAGTGGTTTTGCAAACGGTTTTTGAACACAGAAAACAAGTTCATATCGGAAACGGTGCATGAACACGATGCATTTGCGTACACGGGATGATACAATAACGCAGCTTCATGGAAGTAGTAATCGCGTATACACCAACACGTTAGTTGCCTTTACTGTATTCTATTCGGTTCTATTCGGTGTTTACGGCTGGGAGCATTAACGGAGAAAGAGAGGGCGTCGTTGACGGGGGCGATATCGAGAGAGAAGGAGATAAACGAAGGGAGAGAACGAAAGAGAGAATCGTATTATTGCAACTCGCCCAACCGAACCCCCGTCGCTATGCAGCTGCTGCTATAGCAGGCTGTAACAGACCCCAGACTTGGTTCTAGCTGGAACCAATAAGGTCATTTTTCTCCTGTATAATCCAGCCAACCGGCAAACCGGGTATCCCGTTTGCGCCGAGTTAACGCAGAGTTAATAGCTACCCCATAATGTATCGAACCCCGGAATATTAAGGGATTATAGCGCGGTGACCGCCGTTAAGTCAGCGAGGCGAGAGATACACTTCGTCCTACTTTCTGGATTTATGTTACCGATTCACAAGTTCGATGAGAATGCATTTGATCGTCCTGTGTATCACTAAATTCGCCCTTAAATATGTCCGCTGCCACGAGGATCCCCAGATGTTTTGAATTTTTAGGCGCTCAGGATCTCTTTTTGCGTGGTTATCAATTATGTGGCCACACATTAATCACCTCGAGTTAGATCGTCACATGACGTGCTCTTATGGATTAGGTAGGTGGTGTCGTTTTTTTATTTATGCATTGAATCGCTATACTAATTTGCATTTTTCAAATTTAGAAGTTTAGAAATTTCGTGATTTGAAAACCAGGAGTTGGGAAATTAGAAAATTTGCGAATCTGGAAGTTTATGAAAATTTTAAAAATTTGTAAAGCACCACGTGTAGAATTTTGTAAATCCGGAATTTAGTAATTAATTTCAGAATTTGGAAATTTGGAAATTAAAGAGTTTAGGATCTAGAAATTAGAAAAGGAATTCGTGATCTTGTGTAATCTGGTAATTTTAGAATCTGAAAAGTAACATTTTTAGAAAGCTGATTAATTGACAATTTGTCAATTTAAAGATTTGGAAATTGGGAATTTCAAAATTTGTGTGTTTGAACACTTTCAAGATTTCAGAAGATTCAAATGGAAGAATTTAGGGATTTGGTAGCACGATAATATAGAAACTGAAGAATTTAATTGTCTAGTAACTTAATAATATAAATATTAAAGAATGTATGGACGTGTTAACTGGGTAATATGACAATTAAAGTAATTATGAATTTGGTAAGTTAATAATGTGGAAACTGTGAAATTGAGAAGTGTGTGAATTCGCATAATTAAAAATTGTACATAGCAGCTTTATATTTCCACATAAATCCTACTGCGAATCCCATTTTCACCCATCTTAACACCACTTACTTGAATGCATATCAGTTACAAGTAACCCAAAAGCAAGGATTACATTTGAAATACCAAAGTATTTTGCCACAAGCAAAGAAAAAGATATTAACCCTTTCGTTAAATGTGACTAATTACTACGAAACTGGTTGTTATCAGTATCGCATGTAGCATTGATTCATCGATACTAATAAGACATAAAAATATAGTGGGTATAAGGAAACAATTTTTAAATAGCAAGCATTCAAACAATCACTTCTGGTGAAGGTACCACTTCACAAACACAGTTTCACGAGCAAAATACTCAAATACCTTGAAGAATTCAGAAGAAGTACAGTCTCGTAGTGATGTTAAAACTACATTTAATATCTATGTCAATTTATTTTAATCCACATCATCCATCATCATCCGCATCCACTTGAAACCACCTGCACCATCGCGAAAACACTCGCAGCACAAGTGGCAAAAAATACAGTCCAGTAGTTCCTGAGAGCAGCATTCAACAGGGATCTCGTTTAAGATGGTGTTCCGAAAGCGGCGCGATGGTGTGATTTACGCAAGTTGATTTGGATCATTTTAAACTACACCGCGGAATTAGACTTGCCGGCGTGGCTGGCGGAACTCCGCGAGTGAAATAAGACCGGTTAAGCTGAAGGAGGATAGCGGTCTGGCCAGTCTTGTGGTCTGGTAATGTTGTTTTAAGCGCAGCACTTACCACGGCGACAAATAATCATTAGGCAGAGTTCAGCGGCTTGCTGGCACCACAACCGAGGTGGCTGGTCGCGGCCAGTAATACCTTTTCTACCCCTTGCCTCGCCAGCCGAGGGCCTACCACTCGCGCAGATATCCTACTCGCGTCCCTAAGCCAGATTATCCCCTGAGGGATTGCCAGAATATATTTTCATCCATATATGTATGTATTTCGAGGTTGCTCCCAAATATATCGGTCAGCCAGACCTTCGTTGCATCAAATAGACTGCGAGCGACACTTTGAGATGAGTCTTCGATATTGAACCGCGTTAACTGTAGCGGTTGTGGCTTTCAGGACCATTCAGGCTGGTCAACAGCTATTCTTGCATGAGACTTGGTTTTCGCACGATTAGGGAGCTAAGCATTGTTCTTGGTAGTCTAAAATCCTTATATGTGGGGATGGGAAGGTCTATGATAGAGTTGCCGGTAGATTTTCGGAACAGAACATGGTTAGAAGTCCTTGCCTTCATTTATATTGTTAACCAAAGATTATGGTTTGAGAATCAGTGTAATGACGATTCAAAAATTAGAGAGGTTTGTATGTTATTTGGGAGGGCTGTTGTTTAGAAACTACTGGATCGACAAATTCCCATGTTCTCATATTTAGAATTTCATAGTTCTTTACGAATTTGTAGATGCCACACTTCAAGACCTCCCATTATTGGACTTTGAATTTTCAAGTTCTTTATTCCTCAAATCCTAAGATTCTCAAATACCTATGTCATCAAATTCTAACATCAAGAAATACCTGTATAACCAAATCTTTAGATTTCCATGTCTCTGAATCCCCAAATTTCAAGATTCCCAAACTTATATCATAAAGTTTTTGAATTTCTATACCTGAATTCCCAAATCTTAAGGTTCTTAATCAACCATATTCCCAAATACCTATGTATGTTCATACATGTATCCCTAAGTCCATACATTTCTACAATCGTATACCTCCAAGTTCCAAAGTTTCCAAAAATCCATATCTCTAAATCTTTACATTTCTATAACTCTATATTTTCAAATCCCAAAGTACCCAAAAACCGATATCTCCACACTTTTAGATTCCTTAGGTTATATAATTGTGTTTGTATAAAACGAAAAGTTTTCCGTTGACTTTCTCTTTCATCCCTTCCACTTTCCACTCTATACTTCTCCTTTTCTTTCCCCATGTCTATCTCTTCTCAAAAAGGGCATAAGAACTTGTTACTTATTGTTATTTAATCTTTGTTTATTTGTTAAATATATTTTGTCCCGTGATTGTTAAATATTCTACCGTTTATTCAAACACTCACGTCCTGAAAATTCTCGAAATTTTTACGTCTCCAAATTTGTATGTACCCCAATCTCTGTGTCGCCCAATCCCTAGGTTGCCAAATCCCTGGATCCCCAAATGCCTAATTGTCCAATTCCCTGTGCTTCAAATCTCTAAATTTCTCTCAACCAATAAAAATTTTAAAGTAATAAACAGTTCATGACAGAATTTGGTCTTATTTACACTGGTAGCGTATTTCAACATATCAGAATTAAAGCGTGAGACTACTAGTTTCATTGGACCACTATGTTGTCCTCAATGATCTAACATTCTTGCAAACCTCGAATCCTATCGTCATTAAATCAGTGACCCACTCGCGCATATTTTAGACGCAATCGAGTCACAATACGAGTGTCATTCAGTGAAACTTGAGAACCTAATCTATTCACATGTTGGTCACGAGGGATTCGATCTAAGCGTGTCGTAATATGAGAATAAAGAAGTGCAGAGAGTTTACGTCGGCGGTTTCTCCATCCTTAATGAACCGTGAACGTGCCATTGCGTTTCGAATGTTTCGTGCTAATATGGTATGCATGTATAGTTAGCCGAAGAACGGTATCGGGCAACTCGTGCGAGGCCGCTGTTACCGGGAATCGATGTAGCCCAGAGAGCTAAAGTTTTATAAACTAGAATGAACGTGCGAGAAGTCGAATGCACAGTGTGCGGATGGTAGTTGAATCGTAGGGTCAATGGGCGGAGGTTTATCTTGCTGCAGTTGCGAAGTGATATGCTTTGCCATTGAAGTTGGCCCGGAATGCGGGTAGATAGAGGAAGCAAAGGATGACTCGTAGGGTGTTACAAGTCTGGATTCAGAGCAGATTACGTCATTCGCCACACGAGCACCGTGCACTGTTCTGTAGATATTGCCGGCGTCATCCGTATCACCCAGCACGACGGCAACACACCAGGGTTAGAGTTGAATGTTTGAACCTTTTGTTGACACTGGGAACATCTTAGAGTCCCCATCGAATTTTCACTTTACTATAATCGCTTCGGGTATTCCAGGGTTCTGAACCTTACAGTATACTACGAAGCGTATATTATACACTTCGATTCTCGTCTAGTCTTCGTGTTTGTGACGATGTACAGGGTGGCTGGAATGAACTGTTACAACTTCACACCGCTGCAGCAGATACAGTTTTTAATATTTTGTTTTATCCAAGGGAAAAAATAGTCGAGAAACATTCAGGAAAATGATTCCGACATAATTCAAACGGTGAAAGAATGAATCGCACGCTGCCCGTACGTAGGATTGTGGAATCTTCTTCCATTCCCGGACAAATGCTAATTTTAGAGCTTCCAAACTTTGATGTTTCATTACATTGACCTTGGCCTCCAAAATAGCCCAAATACATTACATTCAATCATTAAATAGATTACATTCGAATGCTGGAACTCACGAACGATAATTGGAACTGATGTTCCAGCTAAATATAAAGCAATTACAGAATTACGCTTCAAATCCATCACTATAACTTTACTTTGAGATGTAGTATACGAAAATGCTTCTGCACGTCTATAAATAATTGAATGAACTATCAATATGGCAACTTTCAGATGAATTGCGTGAGCGGATCAACAGACGCATCAGTATGAATTTACAATTAGTAACAGATCATTCAAGCCACCCTGTAATTTTTGACTCAATGAAAGATAGATGATACAAAACATGTGGTTACGTCCTTTGTTCCTTAGATGATAATTGAAAGGATAAAGTACAAAGAAGATAACTGTGAAACGTTGAAATTGGTTGAGATTAGTATTATACATTAACTAAAGTTAATAATATTAACATAAAGTTATGTTGTGAATGGACAAATCGATTAAACTTGAACTTCGCTTTTTAACTACTATGTGGAATAAAGTTAGTACATTTTTTTGACAGTTAGTAAACTTCATTCTTGCGGAAGGAATTTACTGTCCATATTTGCTACTGTTAAGGTTATCGTGACAGTCATGACCATTTATTTAAGTTGTAATACAAGTTCAATCATTTGCCAAATACAAACAAATTTGGGCGTGCTTTGTTCTTTCATGTAATTGAATTGCACATAACCAAACCTAACATAATTTTATTTAGTTTGGACTCGTATACATAATGTATAATCCGACATAATCTTGTATATATCATATACGGTCTATGGTATATGGTACACATACATATAATATGTGATGTGTTATAACTAATATGTGATACATGGTATTGTAATAAGTCGTTACATTACCCTAATCTGATGTAACCTAACTCAAATAATGTAACAAAATCTAGTACGGACTAATATAATTTAAGTTGATTACACTAATCTCACCTCATCTAACCTATACTAGACTAATTTAATCTAACTTCAGGTTAATTAAACCTACCCTTACTTGACCAGTATAATCCGATCGAACATAATCTGTTAGCCTAATTTAATCAAACTTATTCTGGTACATCCTAATGTTACCAAACCAAACTTCGCTCAACTTAATCCAATCTAATCAAATTTGACTACCCTAATCTATTTAGCTAAACCTTCCTTGACCTAACATAACTTTCAGACTTTTGTACTAGTTTTCATCCAATCAAAAATATTTGGTTATAATTATAACCATTGTTTATGTTTATAACCATAATTATAAAATGGTTAATTATAACCATTAACTTGGACCTAACCGAACATAATATAATCTACTTCAAATTAACATTTAAATAATTTAAAGGATCTTGTTGTAACTATTTTGCCAAACCTAATGTATACTCCGCCAAGTCAAATCTTGTCTATCTTGCAGTTAATATAATAATTACTTTTTTAAGTAATGCAACAAATTATAATTTTTCCCAATCGATTATATCGTAAAATTGTTTCACTGTGAAGTCCGGATAAGCAGACGTATTAAATTTCATCATCTGACCATAAAATCGTGATAGAAGAAAATTAGAAGAAGTTTCTTTTGTATCGTGGATATTGTATCCGGGATAAACAAACGTCTGTGTTCTTACGCCGTTCTCCGTGCAGCGGTTTCATTAATTAATATTCGAGTAGCCAATCATTTCGACACACTCGAGCGAACAAACCGCAGCACGAGATCGGCTAACACAAAATCGATGTAGGGATGAAAAACTCTTTGTAATTAACGTTCGGTGCGCTTCTTTTGTGGCTGGAAACAAAAGCCGCCGACGAAGTTAGAAACATTTATATTTCCCCCACCGGTAATTGAACCAGCGCACGAATTAATATTCGATTTTGCCAGGGGCTTGATTTACAATTTGAATATTCTACTGAATATTGTAGCGAATATCGTACGGCCAGTAAATTTTTAAGGCGCGGTCGCCGCGCGTGTTCGCAATAATGAAAATAATGAAGGCGCACCTGCAACGTACCTAAAATCGAAACAATCGGGGTTCTACCCATGGTCAAACGCTCAACAATCCAGTAATATATACAGCGGGCAGAGTACACCGTAGGCGAAACATTTACGTTGCATTTAATTGAATTTGTGCGTCAAAGCGTTATTTACGCCAACATTTAACTGCGATGTATTCGGTAATATTAATTTTAAAGCGACAGAACGCGAATCTTCTCGATCACGTTTTTTACATTCGTCGTCGACTCATCCGAAATTTCAACTTTTTACGTTTCGTCGGTTATGTACAGATGTATCTGAACAAGATCATGCACTGTGCACGTATTTGTGCTACGGAAACTTGTACACTTGGTTCCTCTCCTTAACATTTTATTATGAATTACAATTAATTTAAGCGAAGATGTAGACTTTCCGGGATTCTGGTTAAAACTGCTCGCTAAAAGGGTCGGGTGACTTTTATATTTCTTAGTTTGCAGGTATCGGGGGTGAAGAGCGGAAAGACTAACAAAGTATGATATGAATGGTGTTGTGTACAGTTTTAAAGTTTAAGAGATTTGGATGAAGTGTTCTTAGATGCGGCTGTTGTTGCAAATAGAGTGGCTAATAAACCATGTCTAGCGTTGTGTACATCTTCAATGTTTGAGGGTTCGGATGACGTGTTCTGAGATGTGGCCGTCGTTACATGAGCAGCGATTACAGATCAGAATAACTGCTACATATAATCAAGGGTTTCGTCCGTATGCGATATAATTTATTGTTTAAAGAAATATTTCTGATGTATCTTTCAATGTAAAAGATATACGTATTCCCCAACTGTTCATAATAATTATTAACTGTGAAATTGCTACATTTTATTTTAGACATTTTATTAGACACTGTGCATATGTTAAATGTCCAAAGTCACAATCAAGGACACAACAATTTTGTGCACTGTAGTTGTAACTAAAAATGAAGTTGGGCACTTGACGACAAATAAAATACAGTCGGTTATCACAAATAACACTTGGATAAATAAAAATATTCTACGGTACATGATAATTTCCAATGCAAGGTTTAACGAAATTCTTGATTTCAGTTATTTTAACTATAATTATTCGCAGCCTATATTAGTAGGGTACGTTTCATCGGTATTTTTCACAACGACAGAGGTGAGGATATTACATGTCACGACGATAAATGTCGGAATTTACGGCCACATGAAAACATATCTTTAGTTAGGCAAACGAATCTAACCAATCACGTCAATCTGCGATCGTGTCGGCGGATATCGCGCAGATTTAATCCGTTTTGCAAATCCGCTGAGTAAAAACCGCCATGGTATACGTCCTGCAGGACGAGCGCGGAATTCGAAAGATAAGCAGGAGCATAACTTCCCGACGGACGACGTAACTCAGCAGAGCGTCGAGCACGGATCGTTATGCGTCCCCCGTTGCTCGTAACACAACCATCTCGAAACTTGTTTTTCTCCTTTATTTTAATAGGTCCCGTCGCCTCTTCTTCGTTTTATCTCGCATTCGACGCGCTCCCCAGCGGCTAATTCGCCAACGAAGAAACTTCGGGGTCAGTAATTGATGCAAATGAACCTGGTACCCGGTCTCGACTATCGGTTTATATTCTTCCGAATTTAACCCTTGGATTAGACGATTGTTACTGTCGTTTTCTCCGTAAAATAAGATCAATTTAGCACAATTTAACGCGTCTAATGTGTCGTTTAAGGCGTGGAAATATTGTATAAGGCGAGGTGAGCTAACGTGTAGTAATGCAACGGTAATTTGTACACCGTTTAATGATTTAGCATTGAACACGTGTTAATGTAATACACGATAACTAGCTAATGATAGATTGTACAATATGTGGTGACCTAACACGCGGTGATCTAACACGCGGCAACGCGACGGTACTAAGTATGTGTAGTGACCTAACACGTAATTTAGAACCCAATGGTCATGTAACGTCTATCGATAAACACGTAGTAATATACAATATGTGGTAATTTAATGTATAGTAATCTTAACGTAACACATTGTATTATAACGGTGTAATATAATACAAGTGGTAATTTAACGCATGGTGATCTAACATATGATAATATGAAGCGCAGTATACTAATGCTAAATTTGATTTATTTTCATGTAGTTTATATAATATTTACTTTTGTGTAATTTATATGTATAAACTGTATATGAATGTATGGTTTACACGATATTTATTTTTATATAGTTCGTATAATATATTTGGGGTCACATAAATTTATAAGATTATATGTAATAAATAAATTGTATTATTATTGAATATTATTGTTTATATACAATATTATGTGTATTTATATCTACAATTCTTACATATCAAATGTACTAATTTTATTCGCATTTCCTTTAATTGTCCATATTTTTAGTTGTGTTTACAATTTGAATAACTAGATACAACATAAATATTCATCGTTTCGCTGAATTTCACTTATTTCTTAGGAGATACAGTATTGAAGTTGCCTCTCATACAGTTTACACAAAAGAACGCCTACTTATGGTCCTGTCGCTAATCACGCAACAGTATTTATCCGACACGAGCCGAGTGCGCCCGAAACTAACCGATTTGCCACTACTTCTGCAGTTTTCCTGTTATCTTAAGGATTTCTGCGCCTAAAACTGTACCTTGTTCTCCGTCTATACAATCTTTATAGTAATTGTTAGTTCTGTCCATACAATACTAATTTACATACAGTCGTGGACAAAATTAAGTGGACAGGTATCATAAATAACAAAAGGTAAGTTTAATTAACTAATAATGCTTATAAATCAAAACTTTATTGCACAATCATATACATTAAATAAATGTTTTTTCAAGCCTACAAAAATATCTCACGTTCTAAATTTAAAATTTATTTACAACATTGTAATGAAACAAAACATTTTTTACATTTCTGCAATGTCCACTTAATTTTGTCCAGGAGTGTATGTGCTATATAGTAGTATTGTAACAGGGAGTAACAAGAAAGAATAAAAAACGAATAATCGGCCGGAACACTGTACTGTTTTAACCACGCGATCATCAATATTTTTAAATCGCTCCAAATTATATTAAATCGCTCACAAGTTGGGCTAGCGTCAGAATCAATTTTCTTAGAAACCCTGGATGAAAAAATGTTGCGTTAAAATATTCCCTTCCCTATTAACACATTCGAGAGCGGCAAATTTTGTCCGTTTCTAATACTAACAAGTACCGACGAAGAGAATGAAACTCTGAAGCTGGTTGCCGCAAACTTGTATTTTTAAAACAAGGATACAAATTATACAATTTGTGTGGAAATATCAATGTTGCAATAAAGTGTTGTTTAAAATAAAAAGATTCTTATAATTTGTATACGTGCTTTATAATGTAGATAATAAATCACTTGTTATTATTGTGCTGAATTTATTTAGCGTTTAACCCTTTGCGGACGTTAGAATATTTGCAATTAGCAAATAGCAACTGCAAAACTACCTGGTTAAAAACTTTGCTCAACTTCTTTAAAATAATCATATTTTTATTATTAATTGCCAATATTGTCTGTTTCACTATGTTCAAACGTCACGTGCATAATACTACATATGTAGTGAAAAATTATTTATTAAAAATTATTGCACCTAATGAAATGGCGAGTGATAATCGCGGTTCGTCCGCAAAGGGTTAATGTTGCCACATTCAGAAACAAAAATTGCAAGACGTGAATTCTCGTCAGCAACAGTCCGAAAGAGAGCTTAGAATGACTTTAATTTAATCAGCAATAGGAACAGAACTTGAAAAAACGCGAATTCGCGTCAGTGGCAATCAGGAACATGATTTGAAAAGACGGGAATTCGCGTCAGCGGTCGGGAATGTATTAACAGGGAACTATCTCTGCCCGATTGTACCACGATTCGCTCATTCCGCATAAATCCTCGGCCTAAACAGTGCGTCCGAGTTCATCGATACGCCATATTGTTGGGGAGGTAGCCGATTAATGAAACGGGCCGGTGTCCCGGTGAAAACGTCCCTAGTTTACGGTGCAAACGTACGATCGGTGACACAAATGGAGGATCCTGGTGGGGGTGTAGGGCGCAATAACATGTTGCCGGGTTCGTCGCATGACGGAGGAGAGGAAAAAACGAAATGAGCGAGCGAATTCCGTGCTGCAGCTTCGTCGTCGGTGACCGTAGCCATGCGGATATTGTTGGACATTCCTCGGCTCGTGCGAATGCGGTCATCTGAATGCCGGACGCGTAAACCACGCCGAATGGCCTCGCGAGTCTGGGTCGTGAGGGTGAAACGGAGGGGATGGATGATAGAGGGTCGGGAACAGAGCAGGCTGTAAAGGGATGCTGTCCACCGACGGGATATACAGGCTACAGGGAAGAGGGCCGTGTCCGGGGAGAGGAACGAATGGGAGAGTTGCCGGTGTCGTGGAAAATCTACCCACTGCTGCCGCAGCTATGCCGCCAAATCGCGTTCGCGCTATTTTAATTAATCGACGCCCGTTGGGCTGGTTACTCGTGCAAGCATAAGTTTCTCTCGTTTTTTCGGCCGGCTTACACGAGCTATGGCCAGTAAATAACCAGGCACGACTTTTGAGGATCAAATTACGCCGTGTACGGCGAAATCGGAGAGGACGTCGCTGTCGGGCAAATAGAAATCTTCGTGTCTAAAACATTTTAGCTCTTTTTTGTTTAGGTGAACTAGCAACTCGAGATTTTTCGTACATTCGATGCATCTTGCGGCTGTCGTAAAATTTCGTCTATAAATTAACGCATGAAATTATAGTATTTCAAGAATTTATGCAACCTTACAAGGAAGAAAATTGAAAAATTAATCTACGTATTTGTTTTTGTATGGTAATTTATAGAACGATCAGCATGATGCACACTCGACTTGTTGGAATAAGAAAACGGGCTTAGGTGAACGAGCAACTCACGATTTTTCGTATATTTGATGAATCTCATGGCTGACTTAACATTTCACCTATAAATTAACGCATGAGATTATGATATTTCAAGATTTTATGCAACCTTACAAGGAAGAAAATTGAAAAATTAATCTACGTATTTGTTTTTGTATGATAATTTATAGAACGATCAGCATGATGCACACTCGACTTGTTGGAATAAGAAAACGGGCTTAGGTGAACGAGCAACTCACGATTTTTCGTATATTTGATGAATCTGATGGCTGACTTAACATTTCACCTATAAATTAACGCATGAGATTATGATATTTCAAGATTTTATGCAACCTTACAAGGAAGAAAATTGAAAAATTAATCTACGTATTTGTTTTTGTATGGTAATTTATAGAACGATCAGCATGGTGCACACTCGACTTGTTGGAATAAGAAAACGTGCTTAGGTGAACGAGCAACTCACGATTTTTCGTATATTTGATGAATCTCATGGCTGACTTAACATTTCACCTATAAATTAACGCATGAGATTATGATATTTCAAGATTTTATGCAACCTTACAAGGAAGAAAATTGAAAAATTAATCTACGTATTTGTTTTTGTATGGTAATTTATAGAACGATCAGCATGGTGCACACTCGACTTGTTGGAATAAGAAAACGTGCTTAGGTGAACGAGCAACTCACGATTTTTCGTATATTTGATGAATCTCATGGCTGACTTAACATTTCACCTATAAATTAACGCATGAGATTATGATATTTCAAGATTTTGTGCAACCTTACAAGGAAGAAAAGTGAAAAATTAAACTACGGATTTGTTTTTGTATGGTAATTTATAGAACGATTAGCATGGTGAACACTCGACTTGTTGAGATAAGAAATCGTTACAAATTTGTCGAAGCAGTGACAGTTCCACAATTCTAAAATTAGGTTACACTGTTCTTCGTACGTAATAATTCGATTTGAGTCAACAGGAATTCAGGTACCGATTAATAATCGAACAAACGACTGGAATGATCGATAGAATTGAAAACAATTTCCTGTCGATATAGTACGTTGTTCAATGAACTCATTATCATCACGGAAGTTAGGAAATTGTCCATTTCACGTATTCTCGTGAATTATCTCGATGCCTGTTCATTAGAGGATGAAACAATAGTGCATAAGTGCGCACTATCGAGCAAAATAGAGGGAATGTCGTCTAATTGGATGCGTTGAACGTTTAACGGAACCAAGGTATTGTACGTACGGTTTAATGAGGAATCATCGCTAGTGATAATTGCACGAAAGCTTCATACGTCGTTGTAAGTACTGGTAAAATTCTGGATTTCTCCAAATTTTTGAATTCTCAACTTTCAAAATCTATAAATTACGGAATTTCCAAATTTCCAAATTTCTACTTCAAGGAACTTGCTACTTTTCAAATCTATACGTTAAGGAAATTCTTAATTTCTTCGATTGAAAAATCTCCACATATCCGTACTTTCATTTTTTAAATTCTCATAATTCTGATTGTTCAAATTTTTAAATTTAAAGGTGTACTATATCTTCATATTTTCTAGTTTCTAAATTTCCAAATTCTCAGTTTCTTAAATTTTCTAAATGCACATGATCTTAAATTTACAAATCCTCAAATTCTCAAATTCTCAAATTCCCAAATTTTGAAATCAATAACTCTCAAATATATCTATCCGCAAATCCTTAGATCGCGAAAATCTTATATACATAAATTTCTTGACTCTCAAATTCCTAAATTCTTAAATCCTAAAATCCTTGAATTTGTACGTCTGCAATTCCTAGTTCCTTTTGTCTCTACATACGTAAATCATTTTAATAATTTCTGGGCTTGTAAATCTTCAGCTTCTCAAATTATTCCATCCTCAATTTCCTAGGTCATCAAATTTCTAGACTTTCAAAGGTCAAGATACACGATTTCCCGATCGCTAAGATCTTATGTTTCTCAAGTATCGAAAATCTGAAATCTTTATATTCTCAAATATGCATCTCGATTCATCCCCAAATTCTAATACCGTCAAATCCCTTGGCTCTCGAATCCCCGGATTCCTAAACAACAAAAATCCGCAGTTTCTATATTCTCGAATCCATACATTTCCAAATTCTAATATCATCAAGTCCCAGAATTCTCGAATCCCTATAAATTGCCAAATCCCTAGATTCGCATGTCTATATGTCCTCAAATCGCCAAAGCCCAAAAATTCACGTGTCTCCAAACTTTTAACCCATCTCCAAGTTTGTCAATACTAAAAAATCGCTAAAAATCAGCGAACGGATTGAGTCTTCCCTCGCTGTTGTTATTTTTTCCCTAGAAGAGCGAGCTTCGCTGTTGATTGTGCGCGGTGTACATTGTTGTGCGACGCTATTGAAACCGGCGGTATCGTTCGTACTCTCTCGTTAGCAGGGCAATTGAAAAATACGAGTAGAGGAAGGAACGTAAAAGCATGGCCTACGAGCAGTTTGCAAAGGCGTAAAGAGGATACAGGTTACGTATGAATGTCGCTTAACTCTCTATGCGGCGTCGTCTATACGTTTCGTGGTAACTCGTAAGGGACGTCTGGAGGAATTGGATTTTACGACCAGTTTTCTACACCGTTCGACGCTAGTAATTTCATTTCTCCGGCGATAATAAAGCAAAATGCTCGAACGTGTTCGACTTGATCTTTTGTGGGCCGCGAAGCTTATTGTTTCCCAGGTTTTATTTTGCTCCATGTAGACACGGGCGTCAGGTTATGTGACACGTTTCGTACGTTTTCATAAATTAAGCACAATACATTTCACTTTATTTTTGTTCACATTGGACCGATCCAACTTTCCAAGTTTTCGTTGTTGAAACTTTCGCGGGTATAAATTGTGTGGGCAAATAGTAATGTTTTATTTTCATGCTGATCCCATTAGGGTAAACTGTTCGATGATTAGTAATTTAAACTAGAACTCTGTTTCAAACAGGTCAGGATACTTACACACATGTGAATGTTAAGTTTGCTTTTAAACTCATCAGCTAAAGATTACGTATGTACATATTAACACTGTGTTTGTGTATTATAAACCCTTTCCGGATTTAATTAAATCATTCATTTTTTCTAAAAAGGTTACTCTTTGAGAGGTTCAGAAAGAGGATCGTATTAGAGTGAGTTAAATAATAATAAGCAATTTTAAACTAGAAATCTATTTCAAAGGGTCAAAGTGTTCAACCTTTTGAGGGGTACTTACACGTCTGTGATCGTGTGGTTTTGAAGACGTTTTTAAATTTATCAATCGAAAGGTATATGTGTAAATATGAACACGATTTTAATATGTTATAAATGTGGGATATTAGGGTGAATGACTCGATTAATACTGGTGATGTAAATGAGTTATAATTATTGTTAATGCAAGTTTTACAAGTAATCGTCGCGACATCTAACCTTTTGCCTGTTCGAGTTAGGAATAATTTTCGCACACCACATTCGCGTATATTCGTAAGCAATTGACACGTGACATGTGTGCCTTCTCTCATTCTCTCTCATACCCACTTTCTCACTCTCTCTCATACCCTCTTTCTTACTCTCTCGCATACCCTCTTTCTCACTCTCTCTCATACCGTCTTTCAATATAAATCCCACACAAATTCTTTTAACATTCACTTATTTAATTGTCTCAGATTGAAACGGAGTAAAATATAATTACACTAATAAATTAGTGCATAGTAAAATCTGTAGTAAAATATACAGTAAAATGTTAGTTGTAATAGCGTCATTTAATTTATTTTATTTTATAAAACAGAACAAAATTCTATTTTCGCAATTAAAAAGAATATTACAATGTAAATACGTATTTAATTGTTATACATTATTTAAATATGTATACATTATTATGTATTACTTAAATATTTATTATCTATTTATGAAATATAATTAATAATATTCGCTTAAGGAAGAATCGACGTTCAGAAAATAAGAGCATTTGAATGGTATGAATTAGAGAGTTCAAGATAACATTTGTACAACAAAATACAACAATCATCGATCGCGTACGGTTTCGAACAATCATTCGGAGTAAACGACAAGAAGATGGTTGAAGGCCGTATGCGCAAACGAAGAACCTTATCGAGACTATATTATACACGTGCGCGATATCAAGCGGTCGTCTAACGCCGCTTCTGATTACTGTCATAAAAATTTATAGGCAACCGTCTATTGGACATCGGCGACAGTGCACGATACTCGCGTAATAAAGTGAAAACGACCGTCCAAGATTCACGTGGGGAATAAATCGACGGTCGAGGACTTTCGAGATCGCTCTTTCGTACTTCTCCGTCACCCGTTGAGCCCGTCGGGGGTTGTGTATATCGCAGAAGTCTTCTGGAAACGATCCCGTGAGTCGTAAACAACCCCGGAGCCTGTCTAGCCTCAGATATATGATGTAATATTTTTGTGCGTGACAGATCCTGCAGGCATTTCTACGGTTATCGATCGCCTATACACGCATCGCATCTCACGCAATAGTTTCCTGTGTTTCCTTTCGACCGATTCCGTGGCACGGCGAGCCAAGGAACATGGCCGACACGAACAGACCTGACCAAAATGGGAAAAAACCATTTTGTTTCGTTTGAAACGGTTCGTGGAACGGAAAATGATTCGGGGGTCGAAATTGCGTGATGTAGCGGAACCTCGGTATCCGCGGACATCCGTTGATTGTGACGGGAATATCTGAAACGGTGAATAATGGATAACGCTATAGATGAATTAGAAAAGTCTGTTGCAGAACGTTAGGGATATGATATTTCGGGATTTTCGGAAACGCAGGTGTAAGGGACTTTGGGGCTTTGAGATCACCCGATTTCGTAATTTTGAAATTTTTGGATTTCTGAAACGTGGGAATTTGGAAAGTTAGTTTTGTTGAATTTTGGGAATTTGGAATTTTGGAATATTAGAAATTTGGAATTTTTAACGCTTCAGGCTCGACACTTTGGAACTTTGCAATTCTGGAAATTTTGGCGAATTGGAATTTTAGGATTTTTGTATTTTTAAATATTGGATGTTTGGAATTTTACGATTTCCGTATTTTTAACTATTAGAAGTTTGGAATTTTTAACTTCGAGATTTTGGCACTGTGAAGTTTTAGAATATTGGAAATTTGGCATCTGAAATTTTGGAAATTTGGAATTTTAGAATTTTGCAAATTTGGCAACTGTAAATTTGGGAAGTTAAAAATTTCGAATTTTTTAATTTTGTGTTTTTCAGTTATAGGAATTTTAAGATTTTAAAATTGTGGTAGTTGGAGGAATAAACTATAATAAAGTACAAAGTTTGAAAATTATTTGCATAGAAGTAAAATTTATATAATGGTATCATTGCAATTCTTGTTAGATATTTTGCAGTACTGTAGTTGGTACAAGCCCCTTCAAATTTTCTTCGTTGCATTTTATTTTCTGCAATAATTCCTGACGAGATAAAACAGGGTATGAACTTGTTCACGAACAATTTACCTTGTCCATTAGATCGTTTTACTGAAAGAAACGGTACCGATGATCTTGAAACTGTGGAAAAGTTACAACTAGAATAAAGTCTCGTTAATCATAATGTTTGTCCTTCCAACACTTTTTCGTGCTATTAAAGTCACTAAAGACGTTCTTCCATGAACGAGGTCGTGTTTCTTGTGTCCTTCAGGGCAACATAGGCTTTCTGTGGATAAGAACAATTTTATGGAAAAGTTTCTCACATTGTAACATTTTCAATCCTTCGAATTTTCAAATTTCCTAGTCTTTAAATTCCTAAGTTATGAAACATTTAAATTTCTAAATTTTCCAAATTCACAAATCCCTACATTAGTATAATAAATCTTCGAAATTCCCAAATTATTAAATTTACCAAATTCTCGAATTCCCAATGCCCCAAATTTTAATTCCAACGTTGCAATTCCAATGCGTTGCAATTAAATAAAGATGTTACAAATTCTTCACTTTGGACACTTTTAAATATTCTTATTCAGTGTCTAGAATTAATTCCACTAGTGTACATGTACACGGAGGATAAAATAAAGCACAGTAACATGATATAAACAAATCTCGTGACAAGGGGTTAAAATCATGGACGCGGAATTGGTTGGAAAATTTTCGACGCGTTTAGGATATCTGGCGGTCGTTAGGTGGACGTTGATAATGGACGGAAACTGAGGGAAGAGTAGGGTCCGTGAAGCAACGAGTAGAATGGGCTGGCCACAGGAGAGTAAACAGGAGATGGCTGCCGTCGCGACGGTGTACGCCGGTAACAAGATATTGACACTGGCCGATAATGGCTCTCTGGTCTGGTTGACGGGCACGACTTGCCCGAAAGGAGAAGCAGCAACTTGAGAAAATGGAGGTGAAATTGGTGAGAGGTCTCCGGGATGGCGGCTCCAACCACGAGATATAATACTTTTCTCATCGGAGATATTTTTCCGCTCCAAAAATCCTCCTCCCCGAGGTGTTGCGACGTCCACTAACTGACGATACGTCTCCGCGACGGTTACTAAAAGAAACTTTCCTCCGCTTTTCTTTCTTCTCGTTTTGTCGATCCTCTTGTTAATCGTTCCAGCTTCATTCGCGAACTTATTTCGCCGCGGCGGCCGAACGCCGGGAATTCTTGCTTTAAAAGTTAGCCTACGAAGCACGTCCGAAGTGTCCGTACCTGCTGACACGAAGTAATAATCAGAAATTTTCAACTGAAAATTCTAGCTGCCTTGCAGGAATCCCGCCGAGTCATATATTGTCGGATGAAATGAAACGTTATTATAAGATCACTGTTTCGTAATGTATTTTTTTTTATAGGAATTTAGATTAAGGTTAGGGAACTCATGATTTTCGGTGAGAGTTTAGCTTGGCGTGAAATGCGGGACTTTTGGTGACATTTAGTGTAATTAGAATTGTCGTGCATTCATACGAATTATACGTGTACGTATATTTTTCGCATTTGAAATTGTGCAACTGTAATGAATTATTGTGTACTCCATTGTATTCCCGAAGACGATACACAAGTATACAGGGTGTATCGTAATAAGTGTAAGACCCGTAAAGGGGTTGTAGGGCAGGTGATTCTAAGTAACTTTTTCCTTTACAAAATTGGAGGTCTAGGCTCTCGTTTTCGAGTTATTAAGGAAAAACACCGACCAATCAGAGCGCGCGAATATTTGGGGGACTGGGAATTTGGGGAATTGGGAATTTGGGGAATTTGGGGAAATGGGAGTTTAGGGAATTGGTAATTCGGGGAATTTGGAATTTGGGGAATTGCGAATTTGGGGAATCGAGAATTTGGGAAATTGGGAATTTGGGGAATTGAAAATTTGGGGGATTGGGAATTTGGGGAAATGGGAGTTTAGGGAATTGGTAATTCGGGGAATTGGTAATTCGGGGAATTTGGAATTTGGGGAATTGGGAATTTGGGGGATTGGGAATTTGGGGGATTGAAAATTTGGGGGATTGAGAATTTGGGGAAATGGGAGTTTAGGGAATTGTAATTCGGGGAATTGGGAATTCGGAGAATTTGGAATTTGGGGAATTGGGAATTTGGGGGATTGGGAATTTGGGGGATTGGGAATTTGGGGGATTGGGAATTTGGGGGATTGGGAATTTGAGGAAATGGGAGTTTAGGGAATTGGTAATTCGGGGAATTTGGAATTTGGGGAATTGGGAATTTGGGGAATCGAGAATTTGGGAAATTGGGAATTTGGGGAATTGAAAATTTGGGAATAATAATGTTCATTTATTCATTTTTACTGAATAAGTGACAAGACAATTTTATGCGTGATTTAACTTTGAGGTAACATAGCACGATACTAACTTGTTTGTTCGCGTCCGCGATAGGCCGTATGCTCGGGGCTTCGCTGTCGCGGCTGAGCGGGCGCTATTCGCGCGCTCTGATTGGTCGGTGTTCTTCCTTAATAACTCGAAAACGAAAGCCTAGTCCCGATTTTTTCAAAGGAAAAAGTTACTCAGAATCACCTCACCTACAACCCCTTTACGGGTCTTACACTTATTACGAGACACCCTGTATAAATGAAAATAATCATTTTCGACTAAAAATTCTTGCTGGCGTGCAAGAATCCCGTCGAGACATCTGTTGTCGGATGAAATAAAACATTATTACGAGATAGTTGTTTCTCAACACTAAAATTACCGACGTATAATGCACAATTATTTTGATGTTAAAAATGAAGATGAAGAATACATGAACAAACGATGCAACATAAACGAATACACTTGTAGATTCTTTATCTTGAGGACAATCAGCATAAATGTCAAGAAGACCAGCTTAACAAATTTTGTCATTCGAAGGAGGAAATTTGTACAAGGGTCATTTGACTCCTTTTGGTAGTTTTAGTGTTAATATATTTTTTTGTAGAAACTTAGATGAAGGTTAGGGAAACTTATGATCCTATTTTGGACGAGAGTTTAGTTTGAGATGAAATGCTCGAGTGTCTTTGCTGACACCTTGGTAGAATTATAAATGTTGTATGATTATATAAATTATATGTGTATGTATACTTTTGATATTTAAAATTGTGTAACTGTAACGAGTTATTCTGTACTCCATGACTTTTCTAAAGACAATAAGTATAGAAGTTAACGGGTAATGAAGTATTTGACGAAGAAGAATTTGTAATGTTCTGTCAAGTACAATAAAATAGCGTTCGCTATATTTTCAGGGCATAATCAAAATCATAGATCGTCAGCGTATAATACTACTTCCCCTTACAGCAGCGTAACGCATTAAAACGGTTAATATAATACATCAGCCGCGACTGTGTTTGATAAAATCGACTTCAGAAAGGAAGTCACCCCAACCACATTTATCTCCACTTGAGAAAAGAATGAACGCTTGTCCTACGGGTGAGCACTTTGCTCCACGATGCCTCCTACGGACCTCTTGAACTCATCGCACATCAATATTGTCTCGTTCGAGTGGCGAACGACGACCGATTCGTTTGTCCGATAGTAGACTCCTGTAGAAACATTTGTAACTGACTGGTTATCGTTTATTTTACCGGAAATCAAAATATTGCCATGGTTACACCAAAGCATTTTCAATTCTACGCGCTTTATTACCATGTCCGTAACTGGGACCTTCAACAAACGGCTGCTGGGTCATAACCATTTGTTATATCGCCATTCATTGTATGGTCACTAGGTAAGTTGCTATACGTTATATGGTCATGTGTTAGAGTGTCACCTGTTAAGTTGCCACACGTTAGATTGCCACTCAGTGTATTGTCATTAGCTAAGTTGCTATACGTTAGATGGTCATGTGTTAGAAACACGTACGTATTTAGATACGTCAATGTCTATTAACACTTTGCGCTCCTATGTCGAGCGTGACTCGACATCGGTTTTTATCTCAGCAGCTCCTTTGTCGAGTCCCACTCGACACTTTTTCAATACAAACAGATAGATGTTGCACATTCGTACCTCCTCCATTTAATTTTAATTGTTGCTTTATCCCACTAGAGAGCTTACTGGATTAGTGCAATATTATAGCAATAAAGCAAGAGACCTCTCGGTACAAATGCCGCAAGTACTAGTTTTATATGATCTTTGTATACATCCAATAAATTCATTCGTTCTTATCGAATCGATTTACTGTTACCCAGCATATACGAACCTGCTAAATGTCTGAAAATTATACACCGGGAAACTTCTAAATGCTTGTAACGAGTGAATATCACAAAACTTAAATGCTTTTGGAGCTGTCGGTAACAAAATAGAAATATAATTCGGATCGCAATGGGTTAATAGTCTCAGCTTCGTAGGAAAACATGGAAACCAAATAAAATTGATACGAACAAATGTATCGGGATTCCATCAAAGTAGGATAATGAGATTGTAGCAAGGTAACAGTTCATCGAAACTTGCAACATCGTATCGATCACATTAGAGAGAGCGACTATTCATCATATAGACGTAACGCCATCTTGGAGCCAATATTCTTGCTTATAAATCACGCGTCAGCCATTGTGGAGACAAAGACGAATATCAGTTCGATCGACAGACATGTCTCTGGATTATTCGATATTGCAGGGAGACAGTGTTTCTTGGAAAACCAATGATACACGATCGTAAACGTGAATTCGTTTAGTCTTCATGGTCGATGCTGATTTAAATGTGTCAGTTATATGCCACTCTACCGTTATGCGTAAGTTTTGGCGTAAATGGTACAAATCAGGGAAAGTTAATATTGGAATATATATAATTAATTAAAATTGACTAACTCAGATTAATACGTTGAAACAAGACTTTTATTTATAAGCCTCTGAAGGAAGTAATTTATTCTTTTATTTTTAACTCGATATAAATGAAAAACTTTATTTTGTTTAATAACAGCGGCTCTCATTGTCGTAATTCATTTCTGCAAATCATTAATAATCCAACACTTAATAATCTGGAAATGTAGGTATTTGAAAATTTTTGAATTCGGGAAACGTAGGAATTTTCGAAAATTTGATCATTTTTAGTGTTTTATAATTTGAAAATATAAACATTAAAAACATAAAAACTTGCGAAATTTAAAAAAAAATGAAAAATCTGAAAATATGAGCTTTTGGAGACTTATAAATTTGAGTACGTGGAAAAGCTGCAACTCTGAACATGTAAAGATTTGGAAATTTTGCAATTAGAGATACGCAGAAATTTGGAAAATTTTGAAACTTAAGTATTAGAGAAATTTGAAAATCTATTAATGTAGAAACATGAGTGTAGGAAATTTAGAAAATTTAGAAATCTAGGAATGCAGAAATGTGGTAAATTTAGCTATTTGAGAATTTGAAAATCGTAATGATTTGGGAATTTGAAGTTTCGAAGTTTGAAAAATAAAAAAATGTTAGGTACAAAGGTTTCAAAATAAACGAAGTATCTTTTACATTACAATGTATTTACATTTTTTAATATTCCCAGTAGTTAAAGTAATATGCTATTTAATATTGTAAGTAACTACATTACAGTAATTTCTATCTAATTACATAAAATTCTTTCAGGTATCATTTTTCCGATACACATAATTCTTCAGTACAGCATTTAAAGTGCCTAACTCCAAGGAACGCACCGTTATGCACATTTCATAGACCAGGATCACGATTGACCCAGTTCTGTCGTTCAAGGGTTAAATAATTTTACAGTTTCCCGCGATCATTACCATCGAATGATCTCCAATTAAGATAACAAAGTTTACGATCGACATTATAAATGTTTAAAAGCAGATATACGCTCCAATAATTCTTTCCATGCATTATGTTCTCCTCGACGCAAACCATAACTCCGCGCCTTGCAAAGGGTACAGTTGTCAGCCTAATAAATTACTTCTTGCGAGGTTGAATTACTTCCAATTAGCATAAAAAATCAGTTACCACAAACATTGATTACAAAGTCCCTAGTCATTGATAAATTCACGTTCACCTACAGCACGTGCACTTACGTAGTGAAACCAGTATCAGCATTCGTCGTTGCGAGATCTATGGTTAATTGAATTCAACGATGATTAATGACGTTTTAAATTCGTAACACCGAATCAGATAAATCACGCGTGTATCCGCGAACCAACGAACAAAAGGAGCGAGTTCGATGACAGGATCTCGATCCCTTATCGCTCTCAGCATCCCCCGAAACGTCGGTAAAAAAGAGGAAAATCTGCGCTTTTTCCGCAAGCAACACGTTCGCGGTTAGGGCACCGCCCTAACACCGCCGGACGTGAAGCGAGTTCTCGTATTTTATGCAGTTTACCGCGAAAGCGACTGCCGGCCGGCTATAAACCGTAATGTATTAGCAGGGAAATGCAAATTGAGCACAAAACCACGGCTCGAAACAATGCTTTTAGTCAGCGAACGGGGAAGGAGGGGGCAACGGTGATGGCGGGGGGGGGGGTCGGAGGGGCTAGGCCCACGCGATGCCGGCTACTTCGTAAATTAACATTAACCCATTATAAATAAACGGTAACTCAAATTAATGCTAATGCCCTACTCGCATTAAAACCGATATCACTCTACGTTGGCTAATGACCGCGTTTCAGAACCGCGTTCTGTCGCAACATAATCGTTCGCACTTAATGTTGTCGATTAAAATGGACGACGCGTTCGATCTTTACCGAATTCCGGGTCAACGGTGTCGAACGTTACACCCGAAATTGCATCACGCCCGTTTGTTCTGCAACGCAAAGCAGGACGTTAAGGTACTCTCGTGTTATACTTACGCTTCTTATGTAGGAGTGTATGTATGTAAACTTGGCAATCCGTGAATTTTCGTATTTGAAAATGTTTAATTTTCATGTTTTTATACTTTCGAATTTTGGATTTGTCCAATATCTGTGCATTTAAGTGCAACATAATTTTTCTCGATTCATGAATTTTTGGATCTCAAAATTTTTAGTTTTTCAAATCTCTGGCTTCCCAAAACCCTATATGTATACCCAAATCTTTACATCTTCAAATGTGCAGATCTAAAAATTCTAAGTTCCCGAAATTCTTGTATTTAAAAAATTCTAGGTTCTACAGTGTTTAGAACCCCTAATCCACAGATCCTAAAATCCTCATATTCCCAAATTATAGATTGTTAAATCTGTAGGTCGCAAAATTCCTGTATTCAACAGTACTTGGTTCCCAAAATTTCTAAATCCAAAAATTCATATATCAACAAATATCAAAATCTGGTGAATTTAGGTAATGCGAGATTGGGTGCACAACTTCGTAAAACCTTTCCAACGTTGTTCAGAACAGTAACATCGACGCAATTATAAAATATCTAAATAGTTTAACCGTAAATCCTTCACAATATTAATTTAACCCATATATTTTATTATATTTAAATATATTTTATTTAACCCATATAACTTAATCATAATTTAACACACACTCGTTTAATAATAAATAATTTTTAATAGTCAGTATGATAATGCGCTGACAAATAATTTTAATATGCAAACCGAATAACTGAACAAATAATACAAATTTAATTACAAAGAGTCTTCTTCCGTATACTAAGAAGTTTCAAATACGACAACGTCAGTTTTTATCCTCGTGATTAGAGGGATGATCACCGTAGATGATAAAATTTGGAAGAGGCCATATCGTATGAAAGTTTGCGCGAAACTCGTACAATGCAGACACTTTCTGCCGTATGAATGTCCTTGGTAACCTAAAAATCTCCGTTGCGTCACTTTAGTCTTACGTCACCGGTCTAAATCACCACCTACACCTTCGCCCTAACTTGATACACCCTCTCGTCTGCTCGAAAACTCTTAAGAACTTGACACATTTCCTCGTGGAAAGTAAGATAGTTTTAATAGCCTGAGTCGTTGATTAAACTTCGTTCAAACCGAATTTTTGCCCTTATCTGCTACCACGTTTTAACGATCTCGTCGACGTAAAATTACTTACGACGTCGCTTTCGTATATTACCGATCCATTAACTTGTAATCATGCATTCAAAGTTCTTTTGTGGAAAGACATTCGCTAAAGACTTTGATGTCGCCGAAGTAATTCTGACCTAATTAAGCGCCGAAGTTAATTTTAATTAACCGGTAAGTACGCTGTAACGATAATGTATATATGGAGTTGACAAATATTTTCGCAACCCTTTCGTATGAAGTTACATTTCGAGTTAGGTCCTCTTGATTTACGTTACTTCACACCTACAGTATATATTGCAAATGTGGTCGGCGAAAATTGTATTATGTGAAGCTCCATTTTTACCGTATTAAAAGGTGTGATTTTATTGTATAATTATATATTATGTATAGTTATTACTCTATAGTTATACTATGAATGCAACATGTTCGTATGTAGGTTTATTTGTAGGAAAATTAAATTAAAAGATTCTTCGAAATATGTGTACAAGGATTTCTGTGGAAAAGATTATGACAATTTAAATGCTATTGGTTGATGTCATTTATTAGTCCTATACATATATTCTTCTGTGTTATTTTACAGTAAATTTGTTATGATATATATTAGAAAGATATCAACATTAACATGTAGAATAATGACTGAAATGCATTTTGGTATTAATAATAGTTTATAATATTTATTTAAAATTAAATTAAGGAAATAATGCAGTAATATTCTTGTTGTAAATAAATTTTCAACACTATTTCTACATATAACACTTTTCATTACGTAAACTTCGCTCAAATAATAGTACACGAAAATTTGATAACTTACAAGAAAGATCATTGTAATAAAAAGATAAATATTTTACCAATTATTTTTACTTCTCAACGACCTACAACATCTCTATGAGTAATAGTTTAGTAGTACAATATTAATTACTTACTAATAAATGCTTAGAATAATATTTACTAACAGAATACTAAATATATACAAATAAACATTTAGAATTTTGCTCATTCATACAATATTAATATTAAATCAATGCTGCCGAATGACCGCTTTACCAGTTTGTTAAAGCGTTACAAAATAAGTAAATAGAGTTTTCTCGAAATCCACATTAATTTTTATGAAGATAAAGAATCAACGAATATAATAACGTATGTATTATCGTTCGTTAGTATATTTCTCAACGTCGTTATTAATTTGAAGATAAGTGTGCAAGAATGTTTCAAAAGTATTTTGAAAGTCCAATTTCAAAAGGGGTTCACAGGGGTTCCATTTTTTCTGCCGAAGCACCGTACAGTGTTCTTCGATGCAAAATAAATAGCTAATAAAAGCACGAAATAAGTGCGATCGGCAAAATACGAAAAGCTGGGGAGTCCGATATCGAATTTCAATAGGAAAAGACGACTTAGGCGTCGTGATCGCCGCAAACGTTCTCATATCTGACACGTTGTCTCGCTTCATTATACGTCGAGGTAGCTGGTGAACGAGCGAAAGGTACGGCGAGAAGATTGGACAGAGAGGATGTTGGGTGTGAAAAGCGGACGATAGGTGGTGGGAATAGGTACAAAAGGGGAGATACGCCCAGAGAGATCGCGAACGAGACGAAGAATGAAAGTTGGAGCGAATGAGGAAGATATCGAAGGCGCGAGATACGTTATCTGAATTCAAAGCAGACACTGTAACAATGTTTCGCTAGTATCGACTGGATGCGAGCTATCGAATTCGCGACATACGTGCATGCGGGTTGCAGCCGAGTAGATCGGCAGCCGTATCCGTTTGTCGATATTAAGGATGGCGGTTAAAAGAGAGCAACATGTGGCCTGGGTTGTGCCTTCGCGTACAGCATCGTCGACGCTTTTCTCCGGCTCCACTGTCGCGTACAGTCAACGGCAAATATGGTTTCCCTAAGGAAAATGGGACAGTCGATAGGGGAGGAGACTTTTAACCTGCGATTTTTGGTTGGTCGATTTACGAATTTAGAAATTTGGGAAATCGGTGTTTCGAGATTTTGAGGATTCGGGGTTGGACGTTTGGGAAATTGGATAGGGGCAAGGTGTAGGTTTGAGAATTTAGGTATTTGGGGATTTGGAAATTTGTGAATGGTGACGTTTGAACAATTGGGAATGTTCGTAATTTGGGGAGTAATTCGGAAATTTGAGGATGCATATTTGCAAAATTGGGAATATATACAATATAACTTGTGGAATTATTACCTTAGAAACTTGGGGATGTTGAGATGCGAAAAAATAAGAATTTTCATAGTTTGGAACATTAGTGATTTAGAAATTTGTGAACGAAGACATTTGAGAAGTTGGAAATTTGTATGGAAACTTTAACCCTTTGCGGTCCACAATTTCTTTTATCTACAGCTCCTTAATTAATTTACAAAATTGGTAAAGAAGTAGGTTTACAATAAAATGTGTTCTAATAATGCAGATTGCGTAACAAATATATTTCTAATTTGTCACAAGTTGCAAAGAAATGAAAACGTTTTGAATCAACCTATTTATCCGAATTATTTCTACGATCAAAGAGAAACGCCATGTCGAGCCACACTCGATATAGGACCGCAAAGGGTTAGCTTAGGGAATCAGTAACTTGGGAGGTTGGAAGGTTTGAGGATTTGGAAAAATAATAGCTCGGGAAGTTGGATATTTGGACACTTGACGCGTAGAAGGATTATAAGAATTTGGAGAATTGGTGATTTAGGAAATGGAGAATCTGCTGTCTTGATAGTTTGTATATTTGTAAATTTGCGGCGTAGAAATTTTAATACTTGAACTATTTAAGGTTTTAGTACCTCGAGTGATTGAGGGTTTCGGGAATTGATAACTAAGAAATTTAGAAACTAGGAAATTGGGAAATTATAATGATTTGGAAATGTGAAATTTTTATATTTTGTAGATTTAGTAAGTTGAAGACATTGTCCATGCGGACATTTGAGAGTTTGGATATTTGAAAATTTCGGAATTTAATAAATTTGCGGAATGTAGTAATCTTAATAATTGAAAATTTTTGCCATTTATGGATTTGTGGATTAAAACATTTCACAACTTATAAATCTGAAAGTTGATAAATTTTTTAATTTTTGAACTTAGAAATTTAGGAACTTCAGGATTTTCTATTTTGGTAAATCGGGAATTTATAATTTTAAACATGCTGTTGTATTGACACTTTGACGATTTTCAAATTTTAAGAGTTAAGAAGTTATACATACATTTAAAAATTGTTTAATTTTCAGTCCTAGAAATTTAGCAACTCGGGAATTTTATAATTTTTCAGGCTGAGATTTAGGAATTGGATAAGATAGAGATTCAAAAGTTTGCAAATTCATATGTTTTAAAATATAAACATTTAGAATTTTCGGAATTTAAAAAATGGAAAATGCAAGAATTAAAAATATTTTCATATTTTCATAATTGTACTTATACAAAGAAAGCCTACGATGCACCCGACTGTACGTTTTTCACCCTCTTTCCTTTCTATTTCAATCCTGGGCTCGTTTTCCTCGCAGTCTCTTTTTCACCTTTTGCATGCCACGCGTCTTCCATAAAACTCGTGCAGAACGTAAATCGGTTACGACAGTCCGAATATCGAATTCGGTACCGCGTACTTCCTGGCTCGATTGAAAATAAATATCGTTCAGATAAATCGTCCTTGAAAATATATTTTTCATTGTGATGTTAAATCTAAGGTACCGGGCTTCCGTTGCATTCGACTGCGTTTCGCAGCTTCAGCAACAAGAAAAAACGCGTAATATGAACATCTCCGCTTTTAATTATTTCAAATTTTCTATCAACAAAATTGCAATATTCGATGATTTGGAAATATTAGAATCTACAGACTTAAAAATTAGAAAATTTGGAAATTTACAGATTTACAAACTTCGAAGTTTGAAGATATACAGATCTGAAAATTTGGAGATTTAACAAACTACCGATTTGAAAGTGTGTACATTTTTATGCACACAGTTTAAAAATAATTTTAAATATACACATTTGGAAATTTGGAAATTTTCAGATCTAGACATTTTTACACGTGAAGGTATACCAAAATGGGGATTTAAAAATTTCAAGCTCAACAGATTTGAAAATTTGAACAATGAAAATTTATCAATTTTGAGAGTTCGAAATTTCACAAGTTTTGAAATTACAAAATTAAAAATTTAAATACATTGGAAATTCAAATTTTCGTGATTCAAGCATTTCTAAATATGAAACCTTGAAAATTTAGAAATTTTATCAATTTACAAATTAATAATTATATTTAATACAATTTGTTACGATTCCATCTGAACATTATTAAATGTCCGTCACTGGACGACGCAAAATGTACACACGTAACTATGCCTTTTTATCTAAGAAACAAAAACATTAGTCATGGTTATTTTACACATGACCTTATGTCAAATTCCTTAACTCCTTGTCGTACATTGACGAGTCTGACTCGTGACGCACTCACAGCTCAAATGTAACAAACTTTACTCAAATTTTTGATTCTCCACAACTTGAAGTTTACGTCCGATTATAATTCGTGTAGTCAAGGGTCGCTGGCTATAAAATACTCATAGCATTTAAATTTCCTTTGTTCGTTTTGTTGCGTAGGTACTGTTTTCCTTCGTAGTGAAGATGAAACACGCACAAACTAGTTCGATTTTAGTGGACTGTATTTCAAAGTTGAGTGAGCGAAACTTGGAGGGATTTTGATAGATGTGTTATTCAAGGCTCGCTGATGTCTAATATTAACGCTTGATGTATAAATTCCCTATGTGTTTTACTTCTGACAATATGTATTTGACTTCTCGCAATATGTATTTGACTTCTCTCAATATGTTTCTGCGTCGACGTATTTAAGGATCTTTTGGTATGCGTTTACCAAATTGATCATGCTCGCGATTGGTGTTTGTAGATGTTCTTTTGCCCAGTGGAGTGGTGGTATTCTAATAAGAGTGGGGTTCTTCGCTCCCTGTAACTTAGGTACCGTTGTGCCCCGAGTGTCCCTTCGAGGGTGTCTAAAATTTGGCCGTAGTAAGTAATAAAACCAAGGATCGCCTCGGCTTCTACCCAACATGTGCAAACTATAAAATTTAAGACTATGTTCAAATGGTCAAGGTCACAAAAAGCTAATAAAACTGTATCGACTAAGTACTGGGTCCTTGGACATTATTGCTGCTACGGTAGAAACACTTAAAAATATAAATTTAACCCTTTGACTACGGCAGACTTTGGCACGCACTGGTCGTACGGTACGGTACGAATTCACTTCCGACGTCCACTGGGTACGGCGAAATTTTTCGTTAGACATGCATTTCTGAGGAAGTATCATAAGAGCAATTATAAAATTTTAAGACGGGCGAAACAAGCGAAATTTGATTTTAACGCCAATTGGCGCCTACAGTACCGGGAAGTCAACATGTGTCGGACGCCAATAGGCGCCAACAGTACCGGGAAGTCAACATGTTTCTGACGCTAATAGGCGCCAATAGTAGTCAAAGTGTTAAAAAAGCTATTCAATGTACAGAATTCTAAAGAGGATTCGCCACGCGACACGTTTTAACATTATAGCTATGAATAATTAGTTGTGTCTGACGCACCTGACAAACAAATGGCAAGGGAAGGGGTTAAAATAAATCTGAATTATTTTCTGAGAATCCATATCACGACGTTACATCGGCTAAACACTGCAACCATCTTGAACATTTGTCCGCCGACGTGTGCTTCCCTCTTGCGATTATCTCGTCCCTCATTTAGTTTCTTCCGTTCGTACAATTCTTTCGTCGCTTACTTTTTCAATCTGTTCGCCAGGCTGTATGTTTTCCCATCTGGTTCTCTCTTTCTCATTGTGTTCGAGCAACCGTGCCTTTCTGTTTAGGTTTATCAGAATCGTCCAGGTTCCACGTCTTCTGGCGTTAATCCAGTTTCCCGGCAGTCGTGAACGCAAGCCCGTGCTAACGTTGTACACGGACGAGTTTGTCAGTAAAACGAGCGCTATTAAATCCTAACTGCGTTCGCGAGAGCGTACAGAGCGGCAATGCGAAGTGAATGCACACATTGAATAAATTAGAGAGCTGGATAAACACGCGAGAATCAGCATCAACGGTCCCGGCTGGAGAACGTTGCTTGCTCCGTTGCTACCCCTCAACCCCTTCTTCCACGCTCGTCTGTAACAACGAGCTTTTCGTTATTGTTGTCGGATGAAAGAGGCTAACGCGTTCCACTAGTTTCACTTGCTAAACTTCTTCCGACCTGGACGTAGAAAATTTTGTTCCCGATGTACCTATACAGTTGGCGCGCCGGAAGTTACTGTTCGGTATAGAGTTTCGAAAAATAGGGGCAGTATGTGTATATGCTTCGGCGTGAGAACGAAGTAATTCGTCTCGCTCTCGATTGTCTTAGCGAACTCCGAAATAAATTAATATTTGGAGTTCTTATTTGAGGATGTTGTGATATGGTAAATGAGGTACGCACTTGTAGAATAAATAATATGTACTTAAATAAATACGATGTATAATACAACTTGTTGAGTGGTATAGTTATGAACTTGTAATACGTAGTGTAACGAGTTGTAGTTGTGTTTTGTTGTGTGTTTACTGATTGACTGTGTTATTCTGGTGTAAGGATGAGGAAACGTGTTGGAAGTACACTTGGAGTGAAGGATGTGATGGGAGTGTTGTCAGTGATTTGTGGAAATGAAGTTGGAGGCGGACTCATAGAAAATCACCTGATTGGTGGGAACGTGGTGGTGTGGGGTCTTGAGTGACCGCCTAAGTGTGACGTCACTCAATTTTGGAAAAACCCAAAATTCAAAAACCAAAAAATGTTTTGCAAACATTACGTGCTTGCAAAACTGAGGGCTAGCAGTTTTTTAAGTTTGGGATCTTTGGAAAATTCGAAAATTTTTGAATCTACACTTTTTTAATTTTAGAATTTTAAGACGTTGAAATGTTCGAATATCGAAAATTTGAGATCTTTCGGAATTATGAAAATTTTAAAAGGCGGGATTTGAAAATTTATAACTTTTAATATTTGAAAGTGTAGAAATTTAAAGATTTACAGATCTAGAAATGTAGAAATTTAGAACTTTAAGAAATATTTGAAAGTTAATGAACATGCAAATTTAATGATCCTATAAATGTTCAATCTGCAAATTAGGAAATTTTATATTGATGGACATGTGGGCGCATAAATTTAGTAATTTGATTATTAAAAGTCCATTGAGTCATTAAAAAGTCACTGCAAAATTTAAGTATCTGCAAATCCAAAACCGTATACACCCCATCTTCCGCCGTAAAAATCCAAGCGATTTTTCGTGTCTACGCAATTTCGAAACAACTCTCCGAAATTCCGCAACGATTACCTTAATTCATACACCTTGACCATGTTCAGTTAATAAGCAATTAAATCGTAGTAAATCAGCTAATGGGAGAAACTGGTCCCTGACGAATTAGCCAATTTCCTGGTCTGACAATCTATGAACGTTTTCGTACATCCTGACGAGACTGTACTATCACGGTCCAGAGTATTTAGACCGTAGCCTAACCCGGTGCAGGTCCAGGCACGAGGTTGGGATGGTAAAGCAATGTAATTAATAGGGAACACAATGGCTGTCTTGCGGAGGTCGGGACGAATGGGGGTGGTTCTGAGAGGGCGTGGTGGAGACAGGGGGTGCAGGAAGCAAGTAGTGCAAAGGGGGGTTGTAATACGCTCTGACGGATGCCGGCTGAGAGAGGTCTTCGAGATACTGACTTCTAGGTCACAATAGGGCCCTCTGCTGCATTGTGGACGGCAACATAGGGCTGCAACCCTTCGTGGAAGAACGTCGGAATGACGGCAGGTACCCTCTTTCTACACCGGCGAGACTTATTTCGCGACGAAAGGATTCGTCCACATTTTTCTCTTTCCCTCGACGACTTTTTATCTGCACCACGCTCTTTGTTTTCCCCGCTCCGACGCCAGCTTTCGGTCTCTTCCCTTAATTCTTAATTCACGACGCTTACAAAACACCGCTGATCGATTCTTCAAATTTCTTTGCCTGCATTTTGAACGTTCATAGTTTTACAGCGGTGCCGTTGACATTCGATTACCAGCTACTTTTAGAACATCAGATAGACAAAAAGGGACGAGACACTTGTACAATTTTAACAATTCAAAATTTAGAAATTAAAATACAGCAAAATAAAGAATAAACGAACCTCGATTCTGTTTCGAGAGTGTTGCTAAGAACACTTATTATTGTTAGGCATTAAAATGGATTAACAATTCAAACGACGAACACATCGATCTTATTGGAGCCGAGAGTGGAGTCCAGCTACCCAAATACAAGTACCAAGATATTCGACAGTAATTATCGTGCCACATAGGATTATTCAATGTAAAGCGTTCTCGAAAGCCACGGATTCATTTTCGTGCAAAGTCAGCGCAATTCGCGAAGTACGTTTCGGTGGCTCGAAAGATGGCGCAAGCGTTATCCTCGAACGGAATTAACGAGGAGGAACCGATATAACTGCCCGTGACGAAACAACAGGATGCTCGACTAGCGGTGCTTAATGGTAATTCTAAACGTGACCCCAACCTTTCTGCATGCTCGTTGTTCAATGTCTCGACTGCATGGCAGTACGCTTTTCGTTGGAAGACGAATGTGTACGATGTGCATGAACCCGGTTGTTGCATCTCTTCTGGGTCCCTGAGGACCGCCACCAGACTGAAGCATAGCGGAGGGTAGCTAAGCATGCACGGCTGAGCACGGATAAATGATTCAGAGTTTTGGAAATATGGAAAGTGGTGTAAGTTGCATAGATACGTGGCGGGTAGGCAGATAAGTAGATAGGGTGGGTTAGATTAGGGGCAATGGAGAACGGGCAGAGTGAGTGAAGTATACGTAGTAGTTTATGTAGCATTACAGGGCTGCATCAATGGGAAGCTAGGGGACACCTTTGCATCGGGTACCATTTTTCGGGGAACCTGGAATTATTCCAAACCGTGTCGAAACTATTATTCTACATCATATCGAAAATAATCTTCTAAACCATATCCGAAATATTCGTGTCGAAAAACAGTCGAATGAAATGTTCGCTGCAATACAATTAATTCAATGTAATGTTTACGATATTAACAATAATGAACCATTCGATAGTGGTTGTTGTTTCGACGTCGTATGGAATTCATTTAGTGTTAATTATGAAAGTGGTCTAAGTAAAACATTTATGAAAATTGGGTTTATCGGATCAAAAATATACGGAAATATTAAATTACTTCCATTGTGCACCACAACTATACCAGTAACGGAAAAAAAGGATTTTACGTGTTTTCTACCCTACATCATTCCAGTTTTTCAGAAACATTTTAAGAATCTCAGAACTCATGATAAAAGCCTAAAATGATACACATGGATGACTTTTCAAAAATAAATAAATGTTCATGAATTATTTCCGTAAAATGATTGCTTCTAATAAAACTCGCAGTTTTTCATTGCTTTTGTTACGGGCCCAAGTCAATTCGATCTTTAAAAACAATATTTTCGTACGAGAATCACACAAAATTTCACGTTCATAATAAATTTTCATGAATCAAGACTAATACAATTCTAATTTAACATGTTCCATAATATATAAATACTTTTTAATTGGCTCAAAGGTAATACATTAAGTATCTCGAAACAAGAAATATATGACTTTGACCACTTTCATAATTATGGGCATATAAGTTCTCGCAACAATAGCTTTGCACCCTACTCCAAATACCAACGCGTTTCATATTCCATAGATTTTAAAGTAACTTTTAAAACAAAATAAAAATTCCACTTTTTTGACTCCATCTACACAGAGGTCTCCCCTTAATTAACTGTCGGAAAATGACTTCAGATTGTTCGTTAATGAGTCAGACTAAACTTCGATACTATTCTTAAATAGGTCTAACGAACAATTGTGCAAAGTTCCATCGAAATCGGTTTGTATCGGTGTCCGGGATTCTCGTGTTAGTGCGACCTCCTCATATTTTATTTTCGAAGGCGTAGCTCGTTTCGTAGCCGGTGAATAGCCTACTTCCGCTTCCGTACAATGAAGGGTCAATGGACGAACCATACATACGCGAAACAACACGTAGCTAAATGTATCCGCAAATTTAGTTTCAGCATATGCGCTGGGCTTCACGGTTATCGACCAACCCTCCATGGAAAGACGCGGTTCGCGATGTTAATGTAGGTTAAGGATGGAAAGAAACACACCGCGTGTGGCGCGGTCTGGAAAAGCGAACAGTCCGTAACCAAGAGTGCCGTACAAGTATTACGTTTGCACTTTCCCACAAAACTGACAAACTGCCCTTTGTTTCGAAACTGAAGTGAGCTCGGTTTAGAAAACGCAAAGCACTGTCTTGTTTGTATGTTCATGGCAGACCGCGAAACAGAAATTTCGCTGGCTAATATTTCGTCGTGTTTTCGCCGGTTAATGAGAGACGTTCGCGCGTTTTAATGCCGGAATGACGAGAAAATTTGCGCGGCAGAGGGAAAAATCACGTGGTATCGTTATCCAGGAAGGGGTAACACTCGATTATGTTCAAGAGAAGTTCCGTCAAGGACACCGTTCGCGATTCTGATTAAATTTTTTGGTGTAATTCGACGAATTGTGTACCGTATATTTGTATTCTCGATTGAGGTTAGGTTATGGTTACTTCAAGTTTTCAATATTGAAAAATATTATACAGGGTGTTCAAAAAAAGCATTCAATATTTATATGGTATATAAGATACACTGTACTGAGTAAAAAAGCTTTAGTAAACATAGGTCGAAAGGTCAACCGTTTCTGAGATACAAACATTTTTGTTTGATAGTATCATAATACTATCATAATACTTTTTACCTTTATATAAAAAATGTAGGGTTTTATATTAAAAATCTAAGGAAATTTTTACAATATTTATTGCAAATGGATATAAATTCTTTCCCTTTTTTCATTAAAATACAAAATTTCTATTAAATATTTTCCAGCTAAAAATATACTAATTTTAAAATCTGTAAAAAAATGTATTATTAGTACAAGTGCTTCGATTAAAAAATTTGCAAATATAGATTACATACGTTAAAAGTTTTAAATTTACAAATACATATGTTTTTGACTGTTTAAATTTTCAAATCTTACAATTCATTCATTTACAAACACTGAGAAGTTTTAATTCTCGAACGAATCTGTTTTCTCATTTACAAATTTGGGGAAGTGTCTATTACCAAATTTGAATAATTCGTAAATGTTCGATTTCGTTCAGAAATCATTCGAATTTGCTGTTATTCGTCTTTGTTTATATTCTAGTTACTGTAGAGTGATCGAAAACTGTTCTTGTGCGTAATTAGCCGGCAATTTTTTTTCGCGCAGAGATTCGAACTCGTTTTTCTGATTCATATTTCCTCAGCATGAAACGAGCGAAGAGGCGCGAATACTGTTCGGAAAAGGTCGGTGGCGTACAGGAGATGAACCCGACGACGTCGACGTGATTTATGGCGAGAGGAAATTGCCCGAAAGTATAGGAATTTTTCGTTGAAGGACGAACCTACAAAACGTGATCCATGAAAAGCAGAGCATCGAGCAAGGATAACATTAGAACGACGGCAAGAAATACAAACGAGCTCTCGGATCGTTTCCATTCCTTCGGGGGACCCTGCACCGAACCACGGTTCTTCGTGTTTCATATAAATGACCCTAGAAAAATCAAGACCGAGAGAATAGTTTCTGAGCGTAAGGGATTCGAGATGGCCGAACGGCTATAGAACTGTTTTTCAGAGAATACTACTCCCCCGACGGAATTAATCACGCTTGTTCCTTTCTTGGTCGTGGGTTTCTGCCGTATCGGCCGTTCTCGTATCGTTAACAATTCCCGACAAGAAATATTTCCAGCGTTCCTGAGAAACGTGAAACGTGCATGCGATCCAACTCTGTCAACAATCTTTTTCCTACTCCCTCTTAAACGTACACCGCGAGCCAAACCGAAAAAAGAGTCAGCGAAACTGGCCGCAATTTATGCACGCTGGCTACGGACTCGAGGATATCAGATATTTAGGATGGATCGTGCAAAGTAGGCTGAACTCGGTCGAGTACACGAGATATATGGTCACTCGGATTGTATAATTACGTCCAGCGATAATGAACGAAATTCAGTGGCATGTAGACTGATAGCGTGTCTTAGGATGTCTCATAAGTTACTTCCTTTTTTGGCATGACATTAAAACGCACTTCAAGGTATATTCTGCAAGTAATCTCTAATAATTGTAGTATAAGCAAGTTATGATGTTTTCTGGGGGATGGTAGTAGGTGATAGAGCAAAAAGTTCATGTTTGATGTAAGAAATCAAGCTTCAAAAATAAATTATGTGTATTTATTGCTGTCAGAAAAGAAGAAGAAACTGGATCACCTTACACTATGTGTTAATTTCGTACGCAGACTGCATGTGCGATATAAGCTGTTTACAAAAGTTGAACTTACAATTCAATGAAGTCCTTGTTACGTTTTAGAGCAGATTCTTCGTTTTTGTACATCGCCGGTACATCGCAGTTTCATGTTTTCGAGTTCGGGCATCAAGATATTTCAGACTCAAGAAATACGTAAATGCGGAAATTTTTGATTTGATGATTTCAAAATTTGGGATGTTAAAAATTTAGGCATTTGGGGAAATTTATGAATTGTGAACTGGAGTACCTGGAAATTTGCGCGACTCGAATGTAAGGAATTTGAACGTTTACGAGGTCGATAATTTCAGAATATGAGAAATAAGGAAAATTTTGAAATTTGGTATCTTGTTATTTAATTATTTGCAAGTTTGAAAATTTGAGTATTTGAAAAATGGAGAACTTGGGAATCTAAGAATTTGGAAATCTAGGAACTGAAGAATTTGACAATTTGAGGATTTGGTTATTTATGATAGAAATACGAAAAGGAGGTTTAGAAATTTGGGTATTTAAAAATGTATAAATTTATGTTTTTAAAAGTTTGGAAGTGTGGGAACTTAAAAAATTAAATATTCGAAAATATATTGCTTAATGATTTAAAAATCTGAGAATTTGAGAATTTGAAGGTTTCGAAGATTTGAGAAATTTGAGAAATTGAATATGTGATGGTCCGAAAATATGAAAATTTACAAGATAAAGAATTCACAAATTAGAGAAACTGAAAAACTCATCAACTTGATAATGTGAGAATTTGAAACCACGAAGAGTCAAGTTGTCAATGTTTTCGTAATTTATGAACGCGGATTATTAGAAATTGAAGCATGTAATAATTTAGAAATTTGCAAAATTAAGAATTATGAAACTTATCATTGAAAAATGCATATAAGGCAGACAACTCTTATCTAAATTTATAGACAATAATTTAAATTTGATCTAAAAAATTCGGTACAATTATAAGAAAGTTCGCGCATTAAAAATTCATAAATTTACATATTTCAATCTTCAGACATAAAGGGCCCCAGGCATCCAAAGATTTCTCAATTTTTAAATTTATTCAAAACTGCGGTACCTACTGTGTTCGCGTACGAGCCCTTCCACAATCTCACCTCGAACTCCAGCGCTCTCGGTGTCGCTATCGTATATCGTGTCTGTCCGATCTTCGTCGACCATCTTGTGGCTCGTAGCACCATCCCCCTTCGTTTACCTAGGAAATACAGCCAAAAAATATAACCCGTGTCCGTATCTTTCGCGCATGCCCCAGAAACCCTACCGGCAATAATTCACGCACGGGGGATGCTTTTACCTCGGCCAGTTTCTTCCTGGTAGGCAGCTGCGATGTGTGCAATCCCGTAGGCCCGTGTCCACGTGTATAAGAATGTATGCGCAAGTATGATATAACTCACGGTAAAGTTCCAGGCCACTTGTGCCGCGTAAATTATTAAGCATGTGTTGCCTCCGCCTCTCTGGCCAGGCCGGTGCGGGGTAGCCCATGGGGGTGGTGGATACGCCGGGAGGACGAAAGGTCAGAGAATCACGCGGAAAGGCCACGAAAGAGGAAGAAGGCAGATAACCGTTTCTGCTTCGACCTCTTTGTCGGTCTCTCCATGGTGCGAAGCACCATTGTAATGCCGCGTAATGCAATGCAATGCGATCTGAGTGAACTTTGGCTGGGTCGAGCACATGCATATTAGCCTCATCACCGAGTAGCGCTGCCACAGCCGTCTCTTCCGTGTCCTCCCACCTTTTCTTCGCCCTACACACCCCTTATACCAGTCTGCTATGACCCCGTCGGGCTGTATCCTCTTGGTCCTACCAACACGACTCTCGTCTAAGGCCGACTTTAATGCGAGAGGGTGCCATGGGATTTGCAGGATTAGCGCCGAGAATTATCAAGCACATGCGGCAAGATGCTACCCGCCTACGACATCCCGAAAATTATTTGTCGCTTCGCTTGCTGTTACGCATATGCTCGACGTGTTATTAGAAACAGTTTAAACGCAACACCGCGACGGTCGTGTTTGGACGACGGGTAAAGCGAGATTTGAATAAATGTTCGCAACGCTGAGGGAGGGGATTGAGAAAATAAGGTTCGGTGTGTTTCAATATGCGAGTACGGGAATGGGGAGAGGGCTTTGGGAATTGATTGATTGGTAATGACGAGAGAAATATCTGCGGGTATCGGTAGTACTACTGAATTTATGAATCTTTTTAATTCCAGGTCACGATATTATACTAAATTTCTAAGTTTGTAAGTTTGAGAATTTAATACTAGAACTACCAACCAGTCAAAATGACTGGTTTCACGTTTAGCATTTTATAATGAAAAATTATGTTGCAGTACTTTTGTCGAAATGTTGCTATATTTTATTGAGATTAAGACTGATTCTATATATTACTTGACACTCTAATATTCACTTATTTATTTTTCTACTGAATTTTCAATTTAAAAGTAAGTCTGCTTTTAACGCTGGTAGTTCTAGTGTTAAAATGTCCATACATTTTAATTATAAAGAATAAGAGCAATTAATTTCTGAATTTTGACATTCAGGTTACCAGTTCACAATATCGATATATTATTTTACTATCATGGAAAATATATTTCTGCTATTTTCTTGCAATTATTCCGGTTTACTTAATCTTGCACAACTTATTACGTTGAGTCACTCCGCGATCCTTAATAAAACTTTCAATACCCTAACATACTTTATACTGTAGCATCAGAATCTCGCATGAAGTAGTCCAACGTTTAAAATAAGTTTCGAATTTTATTTTCCTTAATTTTCTCTGGTTTACAACATAAATTGACTCCACAATTCTTATTAAATATGTACACTTTTTAACACCTCAACACACAACATATCACAACGATCTCCTATAGAATAGTATAATTGCAAAAATAACGTCAGTATTAATTTTTAATTACTTTTAACCAATTTATTACATTGATCAATTCAACAATTTCAATCAAGTTTTTAGTACCTTAACATACTTAAAATTGTAACATCAGAATTTCCTGTAAGATAGTTCAATTTCAAAAGTAATTTCAATGTTTCATTTTTCTTAATTTCATTTAATTATCACATCAGGTAATTCATGACTTCCTGTCAAATTTTCACTACACCAATATATTTCGAATTAATCGCCAAGGTCATCTCGTAAGATACTACGACATAAAACATAACCGCAATAATGTATTTCACTTAATTTTTCTAACTTAATGCATAAGTAGGTCAACTCCATAATTCTCATGAAATATATCGAAATCTGAAGACCTTCACGTCGTAACACAAGAACCAGCAACGGAGCGCTAGAATTCTAAAAATTACCTCGGTATTATTGTATCTAAGAGGAATTACACGAACCCGCAGTGGAAACTCGCTGATAAATAAGAAGAAATTAGAACGTCGCCCCAGGCAGTAGAAAAAGTAGCCGCGGAGTCGAGCGAGCGTTACGTTGTCCCTTCGCTTATCCTGATTCGCTTTTTCTTCGACACACTTCCTTTCTTCGAACGTTACCGGGAACCCAGCCTGATGATATTGTCGGTAGGGTCGTAAGGTTGCATCACAATGGAAAACGCCAATGCGCACGAGAGACTGGAATTAGAGCCAATCAATTACACGGCGTGCACCTTTCGACGTCGTCCCGACAAATACGCACGCTGTTTCTTCAAGTAAGAAGGAAATCATCGTGTGCCGCGGTGCAATGAACATTTTCAACGACTCGACGCCCGTGGGAAACGAAGATATATATCGTGGAGGCACGCATCGCGGAACGGATATCGCATCCCCGAACGGAAACGGGAGGCACGCCGAGAAAAGTGAATTAGAACATTCGACTAGTCGTAAATCGGTGACTCCTTCGTCCTCTTAACGGAATTACCGACGGTAAATCAACGTGTAAACGGAGAGGAGAGACAGAGAAAAAAATGTGTACAGAAGAAGAGCGAAGCGAGGACAGGAGGAGACGCATGCTCCGCGTTGCGAAGGTGCCGCTCGTCTTAGCGAAAAGGCGGCGCAAAACAATACCGTAAAAGCTCTCTACGGAATTGTAACGAGAGTAGGCGAAAGCTCGTTCGACGTTTTAATCCTATTAGCCGCGCTTCGTTTACGCGGATACGCCGTAAATTAGCTACTTTGCTTCTTTTTAAATGGAAACCGAGAAGCAAATTGCGCGTGTGCTTGCGGATCGTTGAATGACATTAGGCAAATTGCAGGGAATTACCAAACGTTCTCATATTGGTAACACTTTTGGCTGCGGATAAGTATCGAACTTTCATATTGCTTAGAGTGATAATAATTTTATAAATTTCTTGCAGTTTTCGTAGAGAACTTTTAAGGTAATTGAAAATTGTACGACGTGATAAAAATTGCAGTACGTCGAAAATATTAACACTACAGTCATGGACAAAATTAAGTGGACAGTTGCAGATATGAACAAAAATTTTTGCGTTTTATTACAATGTTTTAAATAAATTTTAAATTTAGAACGTAAAGTGTTTTTGTAGACTTGAAAAAATATTTATTTAATATACAATTTATATATTTAATGTATATAGTTGTGCAATAAAGTTTTGATTTATAGACATTATTAGTTAAATTAAATTAACCTTTTGTTATTTATGATATCTGTTCACTTAATTTTGTCCACGACTGTAGGTTTACGGGACCCGTCAAAATGACGGATCATAAGTTTCTTATTTTCAATTGCAGAAAATTATTAAAAAGTCTATGTTGAAATGAATGTTAACGATCATCGAGATAAAGAATCTTTCTATAAACTGGTATATGTATTATTCATTGTTTACTTCTTTTCATAGTTCATCTTCAATTTAGACTTAAGCGGTCATTGAACTTCCGTAAATCTAATGTTAAGGAGATTTTACATTACTTTGGGAAGTAAGGTATATTGGTGATTGAAAATTGTTTAAGGTGGGTTGTTATGGGAAATTTAAATAGTGAAACGTGCATACAACGGAATATTGGATATTCTTCAAACGAGTTATCAAAATGGTAGTCTGAGAATTTAAATTTGTGAAAAATGGGATTTGAATATTAAAAAGTGCAAAAATACTGAATGTCAATACTGGAATATTTAGAAATTTCGGAATTTACTGGTACGGAAATTGGAGAATTTGAATCTTTGAGGAATTGGAGAATTTGAAAAACTGAGAATGCTTGAGTATGAGAATTTGAGAATTTGTGAAATTCAGAGTGTAAGAATTTGAAAAATGGAGATTGTGAAGATTTGAAAAATGGAGATTGTGAAAATTTGAAAAACTGAGAATATGAGTATGCGAAAATCTGAAAAGCTGAGAATGCGAGTATTTGAAACATCCAGAATGTGAAAATTTGAGAACTTGAGGATGTAAGAATTTGAAAAATTGAGAATGCGAGAATTTGAAAAATCCAGAATGTGAAAATTTGAGAAATTGAGGCTGTAAGAATTTGGAAAATTGAGAAGCGAGAATTTGAGAAAATCCAGAATGTGAAAATTTGAGAAATTGAGGATGGAAGAATTTGAAAAATTGAGAATGCGAGAATTTGAAAAAATTCGGTTGATTTTAAAGTAAAATAAGTTTAAATACCACATATTCAGTTGTCTATGAAATATTTAAATTTTACGTAACAGCATTTTATCTTGTGCTATTTTGGAAACAATAGTTTATGTATAATAATTATCGCAATAAAGAATGGATGGAATTAAACAGATTGAGGTAATTGTCTCTTCAACAATATTCCTCTTCATCTAGCTTAGCTCAATGTTCTATAAATGAGAGATAGCAGTAGATTTGTTTGATCGTTCATCTATCTACTTTGATTCTTATCTTACCCCCTAAGGAGGAACCCTAAATCGTTGACTTCCCTCCAGCTTGATTAATTGTAGATAGTCTTTCATGCACGATAGCAAAAACGTATCCATATCAGAATCAGATATTGCAAGCTCGAATTTTTTCCAGGCTCCATTCATTATTAGAAGAAATGGATTTGTTCATTACTGCAACATATGTAGTAACTAACCATATTATAATTCGATTATAATTGTAATCACAGATTATGTTTAATGAAACTCTATTGCAATTTTAATCATAAATTATAGCCAACACAGTTGAATTGTAATTTTAATCACAAATCATGTTATATCACAACAATGTTTAATCACAACAAAATTGCAGTACTATGTATTTTAGTTATAAACACTTGCTCATATATTGTAGTTATAATTATACATATTGGTAATTTATGTTCATTATTTTATAATTTATAATTTATGATTTGTGAGAAAATTAATATTCTTATATAAAAAAGTGTTTTTGCTAAATGGTGGGGGTGACATTATATTTTCTTTCATGCAGTAATTTATAATTTACATATGTACGTGTAATTTTCTCTATATTAAAAATCTCGTAAATATAATAATTTTAACAATTTTGATGCTTCTTCAGAACGTATCAAATGCCTTATGAAACATGTTGTTTACAGGGTTGCTAGAATGATCTGCTAAGTAAGTTCATACTGATGCATCTGTCGATCCGCTCACGCAATCCATCTGAAAGTTGCCATATTTATAGTTCATTCAATTGTTTATATGCGTGCAGAAGCATTTTCGTATACTACATCTCAAAGTAAGATTATAGTGATGGATTTGAAGCGTAATTCTGTAATTGCTTTATATTTAACTGGAACATCAGTTCCAATTATCGTTCGTGAGCTCTAGCATTTGAATGTAATCTATTTAATGATTGAATGTAACGTATTTGGCCTATTTTGAAGGCCAAGGTCAATGTAATGAAACATCGAAGTTTGGACGCTCGAAAATCAGCACTTGTCCGGGAATGGAAGAAGATTCCACAATCTCACGTACGGGCAGCGTGCGATTCATTCTTTCACCGTTTGAATGAAATTATTCGTGCAAAGGGAGGTTATATCGAGCAATGAGCATTAAATCATTTTCTTGAATGTTTCTCGACTATTTTATTGCCTTGGATAAAACAAAATATTTAAAAGTGTATCTGCTGCAGCGGTTTGAAGTTGTAACAGCTCATTCCAGCCACCCTGTATATTTCTTTTTTACTGTAAAATTATATTCAAAGTAAGTGATAGGGCACTTTAATACTGCTGTCTGAACAGTTGTCCATGTATGAGCCTCTCGATTGGAAGGCCCCACATAAATGTATCATTGGTCGTTCTATCAATGCGTACACTTCTGCATTTGAAAATTGTTTGAACAAAACCACAGCAAATTTGTGCGACATTTGCCGGGTTTGATAATTGTATGCTCCCAATATGGCGGTTGCTTTAACAATGTTCGTGTTCTTCATGTGCAAACGGCAAATATTTATGTATTCTTGATGACGTACCAATCAATTAACGTTATTCCGTTCGACGGAAAAAATTGTAACAACGCCGTTTACTTTTTCGGGACTAAACAAGCTCATTTTCCATGAAACCACGTTTAATTATGATTTATCCTCCAGTTTAATTTCGTCGGCTGCGAGCCTCTAATTAATAACAATTAACACATCGCGAAATATACGTGAAATATCCGACGAGTTCGCCAGTTAACCTCACGTTTTAAAACTCATTCTGTATTTTTCAATTCCTTAACTGTCTGACTTTTAAACTTCTATATTTCCGAACCTTTTAATTTTTCAATTTTTAAGTTTCCAAATATCTAAATCGCCTAATTCTCAAATTTTCAAGTCACAAAATTGTAAAATTTTCAAATCACAAATTCCGAAAGTGTCAAATTCATAAATTTTCCAATTTCTAAATATTTAAATATTGTCATTTCGAGGTTTCTAAGTTCAAGGGACTAAAAACTGCAAATGCCTAAATATCCAAATTACAAAATCTCTAAGTCACAAAATACAAAATCATAAATTCTTAAATTTTCAAATATTTCCAATTTTCATATACTAAAATAGCCATATTGTCTACTTCTCAAGTTCTGAAATTTCTAAATTTCCAATCCCCTAATTTCCTAATCTTCAAATTTCGATATTATCAAATATTCAAATTCACAACTATCCAACTATCAAAACTAGCCAAATCCTTAAGTTTCCAATTTTCCAGAACAAATCTAGAAGTAAAATTTACAAATATTCATGTTTTGACATATAATTTCTGTCAATAATTTATCGTCGTAAATAAATGTACTATCCGAATATTCCGTATCAACACTGAAAATTAGTGAAGAACAAAATCACGAAGAACAAGAAATATGATGTTGCACAGTTACATATGAATACATTCGATGAAACAGTTCATAATTCAATCATAGATTAAATGAATTAATATCAATTAATAACAATGTTCATAGAATTACGGTAGATCGATAATTGCGAATGAAAATTGCGTTTATAGTCCCTAATTATCATACCAGTAATAAATTAATATTATGCGGCAACGATGTAATATATACGCGAGATCATTGCGAAAACGTGAAATCGTTAATTAAAAGTACACGTGCAATAATTAATTTCTCACGGAACAAACAGTTTGAATAACCAATTTTCGCAACGACAAACCGACACAAACAAAGCAGCGTATTGTCGAAATACATTTATCAACATATTAAATTTTGTACAAGCAAATATTGAAATATCGAAAACACTCTTTTCCATGCGAGAAAATACATTTGCCGGTACCATAAGCCGTTTCGATACTTCCGTTATTGGCACTTATCAGATAATGCGGGTTCTCCATTCTCTTCTATCCTGTTTCCACATCCTTCTATATAGTACATAATACGCTCACGAGGTATGTATGTATGTATGTATACCGGCAAACTTGAAACGAGTTTCAGATTCTTTCGTACGTCGAACGTGTTGTCGAAACGTTTTGAAATTCCGCTACTCAGAACCCTCGCCGCATGCTTTCTAATTTCCGATCGCTTCTTACCCACTTTTACCCCCGAAACTCTACGTATTTCAAAAGAGCATGCACGTGTAAACTTTCATAATATGCTATCTAGACAACGAACATAGTTTGAACAACTTCGCTAAATCTTGGATAAAAAGGATGCGTAGAGGGTACATTTTAGTCCTAAAATTTTTGGATGCAATGACGTTGAAGAATTATCATTTTTTATTTTTATACAAATTTATTCATTACTTTTTCATAACGCTTTATTCGGAATTGTTCAAAGCATTGGGATTTGAAGATTCAAAGATTCGAAGATTCAAAGATTCAAAGATTTACAAATTCGAGGATTCGAAGATTCAAAGATTCAAAGATTCAATGATTCTATGATTCAATGATTCAATGATTCAAAGATTCGAACATTCGAAGATTTGGAGATTCGAAGACTTAAAGATTCGAAGATTTGGAGATTCGAAGACTTAAAGATTCGAAGATTTGGAGATTCGAAGACTTAAAGATTCGAAGATTTGGAGATTCGAAGACTTAACAATTCGAAGATTCAAAGATTCAAAGATTCAAAGATTCAAAGATTCAAAGATTCAAAGATTCGTAGATTCGTAGATCCGAAAATTCAAAAATTCAAAGATTCGAAGATTTGAAGATTTGAAGATTTGAAGATTTGACGATTCACAAATTCGAAAATTCGAAGATTCAAAGATTCAAAGATTCAAAGATTCAAGGATTCGTAGATTCGTAGATTCGTAGATTCGTAGATTCGAAAATTCGAAGATTCGAAGATTCAAAAATTCAAAGATTCAAAGATTCAAAGATTTGAAGATTTGACGATTCGAGGATTCGAAGATTCGAAGATTCGAAGATTCGAAGATCCGAAGATTTGAAAAACAAATATTTGTAAATTTATAAAATTCAAATGTGCATATTCATGAATTACTCAATTTCTTCCAAAAAGTAATAAGATCATCTATGACTATTAGAAGCCCACCATAAGAGTCTTCATAGCACTTCAATTTCAATCAATATCAAAAACGTGAATTGTGTAACCAGGTCAAAACCGTGTTTCATATTTCTATCCTATCTCATATTCATACCTTCTCCTTCACCTTCATAAACAATAGCTAGACATCCAGTACGGACAAAGTTGCTTAACTTAAATTGAAGTCCTCGACTTCGTCGTCAGTTGAAATACAATTCCACAGGCAGTAATTACCGTGGATAGAATGTGGCTGTAAATGGCCCGTTCAAATTTCCGTTCTACGTAGAAATGGCAAAATTTTCACGGTACGTCAACTTCTCTCTCTGCCTGTGAAATAATTGAAGTCTAGACCGACTGATTTACGAAAAATCTGAAGTCATTTTCCGACCGTTAATTAAAGCCATCGGCACGGCGCGATATTTCGTTATACGAGGCGACGAAGCAAAACTTCCCCTCCGGTACGAGTCCCGTGTTTCGTCCATGGCTTCCAGTATCGAACGATATTACGAATCGAGAATAGAATCGATCGACCGTGATTTGGACAGTAACAGACGTTGCGAACATAACAGCACAGCCATTGTCGTCGAAAATTTTCTAACGAGGGAACTCCACCGACCAATACATGCCGATTTTCACGAAATTTTCCACGATTCCTCGTTAGACATATACGAGAATATATTCGTAATTCCTCGATGTACCTTTTTTTTCTTCTCTGAAGGAAAAATCAATCCTTTCGTCCAAGTCGGCCTGTCTATGTATTTGTTTATAAACCGTAAGTGATGGAGGGTATTAAAAAATGTTTGAAACAAAAGTTGTACCTTTTTCTTAGATTTACAAATCTATGTAAATGGTTTTTGGAGAAAATAATTTTCGCACAAAAATTAAGTTGCATTGTTCTCCATTTTCCGAAAATTTTAATTTCTTTTTGTTACGCGTAGATGAGGATCTAGTTTACGAATTTTACGGCGTATAGCGATATATGTAATAATTATTTTACTTATTCTATTATATAATACAATTTCCATTTTAGGTTTGAAATATTTTCTTCGTTATGGAAAAATTGCATTATTATAATGATTATATTCAACGGTTAATCTGTGTTTCGTAGGAAAATTTTAAACATTGAAAATGTTAAAAATTGATGTGTAGTTGAGACGGTTTCAAATATAGTTCTTTAGAAATTGTGAGATTTCGTATATTTGAGAACTTGGAGATTTAAATCCTAAGGTATATGGGGTTGAGAAATTTAGAACGTGGGGAAATTTAAAAATTGTAAGAATATTAGTATTTGAAAATTTATGGAAGTTTTAAAATTTAAGAATTTGGGGATGTAGCGACTCAGGAATTTAAGTGTTTGGAATATTTAGAAATCTAACAATAGGAATTAAACAATTATTAAGTACCATAATTGGGAGATTTTGAAATCTAGAAACGTCGGAATTTGGAAAATTGAGATCTAGGGAAGTTTAAGAATTGGGGAAATTTGAAAGGCTACAGGTTTTGAAAACTTGAATATACAGAATATAAATGTAGAGATTTGATGATTAGGAAAATTAGAAATCACTAATTAATTAAAACTAATTATTAAAAATCAGAAATTTGAATAAAATTCACGAAAAATACGAAAAGAAAACAAACTTATATTTTTCCTCCATTTTCCTCAGAATACAAATTCGCTAAATTTTGTAAAATATCCATAATCTACTTATTGAATGGCAACAAAATGTTTTTACAAATCGCTTGATGAAATGATTAATACAAAGAGTGAATTTGTGATTGTGATTGATTTGAAATATCGCGGTAGAACAATTAGAATTTCTTCCGCCGTCGATTGCAGAGACGCAGTGATTTCGTGAAAATTTCGCAGCTCAGAAATCGAGGGTTTCCTACAGATGACGTATACACACAGCTGTTTAATCGTGTGCACGCATGGCTACGAGAATACAGGCACAGTATGATGGGATCGAGTATCGTACGAGCCGATGACTCAGCTCACCAACCCCTTAGAGTGGCTACCCACTACATGAAATACCCTTCCTGGCACTACTCACAAAACCAGCGCTTCGAATGAAACGCATTACTTATCACGTTACTGATTTCTCTTACTCTACTACGTTTCTTTTCCCTAATGGAAAATACGTTTTTGGTTTACTTGTATAGTTAATTGAAATTGATATGATTAACTCTTTCACAGTTTTATTAGTCAAATTACATTTATAAATAATAACTGAATTTACATATACATATACACTAGTAGAATTAATTCTGGACACTTTGAATACAAATATTCTCTGTTTCATGTTTGGGCAGAATATGTATTTACTGCTAAATTTATATCATAATATTTTTATTGTAAGCTATAATGTTTATAGTTACGCCCTAAAATTAGAAAACATTGATTAGAATATAAAATATAAACAATTATATATTAAATAATTTGATTAAGTGTGAAATTTAAGGAAAGATTTGAAACTGTCCAGAATTAATTCCACTAGTGTAGATAGTAATAAAATTAACGTATAAGTATAGATGATAATCAAATTTATTGTACATATAAATAATATTGTAATTTACATTTAAGTATAGATGAAAAAATATAGATAACAATTTTATGATATGTAATATAATATGTAATTATAACGTAAAATAAAAATTCATTATATATTAAAATATTTTCTTGGTTCCTTACTTTTATGCAGACTACGTTTATCCTAGGTAGATGTTATTGGTACCAATTTATTCATCTATTCGTTATTTCAATTTACGTTGGTAAATATTTTAAAAAATTTTTGTAACAAAAATTTTCTATAAGCTAACCTGAAAATACCCTGACACCATTGACTTTATAATGCTGACATTTCGCAATCCGTATTTACAGCAGCTATCATCAATATCAGGATCAAACAAGTACATTCAGAAAACTCGCCAAATTGTATAGAGCTATTTTATATAGGCGGCATATTTGTCGCTGTAAATCAGCACATAACGACGTGTTGTAGTTTATACAGAAGATCCACAAATAAAGCGAGATTTTTGTACCTTCGGTAGTAAATCGGATTCGATAGACTGTTTGATCGTTTATTTTTGTCGAAACGTCAAATCTATATTTATAACACTGTTTTGTGAAAAAAAAAACGTTCTCTCTCCTACGACAGTGTACGAGAAAAACGCGAAACGGGCATAAATTTCCTGAGAAGAATCCCAACTACCCGAAAGAGGACGTTTAATTTAAAAACAGCTGAGCTGCGTGTAATTCGGCGAGCGTGGGACAAGGATCGAGGGTGGAACAGCGCAAACAGCAACTCTGTTTCGTGGAATCTAATTTCCACGCGAATTCGGGTGAATAGGACAGCAGAGGTTAAGGCCGATCCATGGAAATGGATGGCGTACAGAGGTTGTTACGAAGTTACCCGGGCTAATAAGAGGGCGCAAAGACGCCCTCGTGCCCGGCAAAGGCTCGACAGGGGAAGTGCACCCCTTATATATTGAGATGGGGTGACGTAGGGTTAGCTCGTAGAAGGGGAAGGGTGCGTGTAATTTCCCGGTGGACGATGGCGTCAGGGCGCGTGGTGAGGATCAAGTCGGGGGTCGTTTAACCACCAGTGTTGTCTAGTGTCTCGTGCGCTGTGTCGTAGTTCTGTTCTCTCGTGATCGTGAACGTGCTGTACTTGTGATCGTTTAGTTTAAGATATTTGTAAATATCAAAATAATCCATACCGAAATAACCTAACAGCCAATGCATTGCCCTGTGTGATCGGAAACGGTGTGCGGAAGTGTCTCCCCAAATTTGCTAACCTTACAGCTAGTGTATCAGTGAGCGAAAGGATCTCTTCAAAATTTCATTCCTCGAAGACCAATCTTCTGACTTAAGAGCTAGTGTGCTAGTGTGTAAAAGGATATCTACATTCTCATTCACGGAAGATTAATCGGCTATCGCAATAGCTAGTGCATCAGTGTGAGAAAGGATCTCCCCAGATTTGTACTCCTTGAAGATTAATCTGCTAACCTAATAGCTGAGGCATTAATGTGCGAAACAATCTCTCCAAATGCTCATTCCGTGAAGATTAATTCTCCGACCTAACAGCTAATGCATTAATGCATGAAAGGATCTCCCCACATTCTCACTCCCTGAAGATTAATCCTCTAACTTAACAGTTAGTGCGCTAGTGTGCGAAGGATCTCCCTAAATGCTCATTTCTTGAAGATTAATTCGTTAACCTAACAGCTGAGGTATTAGTGTACGACAAGATCTTTCGAAGTGCTCATTCTTTGGAGATTAATCTACTGACGTACAAGTTAGAACACTATTGCACAGAAGGATCACAAAATCTTCACTCCTTGAGGATTAAGCAGCTAACCTAACATCATTTTACGTGATCTCTTCTTCATTTTAAGTGATCTCTAAATTTGTATTCCTTGAAGATTAATTTTTTAATATAACAGTGCATCAGCGTACGGAAGAATCTGCAAATGTGCATTCCGTGAAGGTGGTTCAAATATAACCTAACCGCAAAGCAGTGCATTCCTCGAAGTTAGTGCAATATTGTGTAAATAATTGACCGGTGATCGTGTTCACGTGTCGATTTGTCTGGTGAAAGTGCAGTATCGTGATCGGCATAAGTGTTCGGTGTGTTCCCTTCTGTTGCTTCTAAGTGAAATCCGAAGGAATTCTTCGACTGTGTCTGCTCGGATTATCTGTCCGGGCAACTATACATATAGGACGTAAAACTATCTAGAACTATCGGAGCAACTGGTGTTCGCGCACGCGGCCCTATTGATCGCCAGCGCGAATCGATAAGAATCATATCGGCCGGTTTTACGAGGATAGCGATCGCGTAATCGATAATAATCGTCGTCGGCGCAGGCATATCGCGAGATCAATCGGACGGGCATTAAATCCACGTGGATCAGCAACGTGTTGGCGCGCGCGCTCAATTTACCCGGGCAGCAGATATTTTTCTAAAGGCCTCCTCTTAATGCGCTTCGAAAGCCATTAATCGTTGCGTGCGAGCGGCATCGTCGGCTCCCTCTTTCCACCGGCTTCCTTTATTTCACCCTCTTTCTCGTTAAGTATTCGCTTTCCCGTGCACGAGCCGCATTAGCTACTTCCCACCCTCTCCACGATCTTCCTATCTTGCTCCTTCGTTCCCTTCGGTCCCTGCCGCCCTACCGACGTCGCTCTGTTTTCCGTTCCAACGAAGATTACGCTATCGTGTATTTTTTATCGAGCTCCTGATTAAAACTGGACCTCCTGCTCGTCCACCCTTCGCCCGTTGGAAAACCGACCCCCTAGTACGGTACGGCTCGTCGGGACTCGCAGCTTTTTGGCAAATAACGCCTCTGTTTCACGCTTTCGAAGCCTAGAGCCACCCGGTTACCGTTGCCGACGACAGTTAACGGCCACCTTCGTGTCGCTGCCCGTGCGAATCCCCTTTCTCACGTGTCAGCTACCCGACGACCTTCGGTTCGTGGTTTATGCGCGAAGCGATAAGCAATCGTCGGACCCTTTTAGCCGAAAACACGCGGTTTAGTGTGAGCAACGCGGTTGGACGAGGGTAGAAAACAGAAATGTTGATACCGGTGTCCTCCTCGCCGTCCTCTAGCAACGGAGACGGCGCTATCAAACTATTTGTGGGACAAATACCGAGACACCTGGAGGAGGACGCGTTAAGACCGATGTTCGAGGAGTTTGGAAAGATCTACGAGTTCACCGTCCTCAAAGACAAATACACGGGCATGCACAAGGGTGAGTTAGGAATGGCGTTGTATTAGGGTCTCGTAAGTTTTTCCATTTTTAATATAAATGCATACACGATATTCATTTTTTATGGTTGATTTGATGCGTTCAATATGAACAGTTTTTTTTCTATCCTCTTACACGCCTCGGGAAACATTTATTATTTACTTTCTCTAAAATTATTGAGTATAGCTTGCGAAGTGTTACTCGAAATGAGTTTTTATGTCACATCAAAAAAGGAAAAAATTTATGGGACACACTAATAGTTATACGATTTTATTTGTTAACTGCGGAATTTAGTTTTCAAAATAACTTGTATAATAGTTTTCAGTCACTCAAATAATCACTAAAATATTCCTATTAGTAAAGAAGCATGTTTTCAATAATTTTGGGATATTTTTTATGTTACGAGACAAACATAGAAGTGTTAGATCGATGACAAGTCAAATGCAGTTGTTGCATAAGCAATTTTTCAGTGACGTAAATCATTAACAAATTTACAGTATCCAGTTCGTTTGGCAAATATTGGACGTTTGTGTCAGAGACACGCGTGAGTGAAACAAAAATGTATTTTTACATTTGGCATATTAATGTCAATAATGATGACATGAAGGCACGAATATATTTCATATTACTATTTTTTGTTCGTTTTTAATAGCACATAACAATTTCATGTATTTGCGACTCTTGCTTGGTATGCCAAGTAAGTATATGACAAAAGAATATTACAAAAGTATATTACAATATTATATTAAACAGTATATTACTTAAATATCCCTACTCTTATTATTACTTTAAACTAACGTACTTTGAAAGTCAAAAATACATCTCCACGAAACAAATAATTGAATTTATACTCTTTTAACTGCACGTTAATAATTTAGCTATTTCTATAATACTGAACGTATACCAGAAAGGGTTAATTTTATCTTCAGGTATAATCGTATAATTGAATAAGTAAGAACGTCACTCTTAAAGAGGATGTCTATTTCACGTGTAACTGTATAGGTTAGTCAGATAAGGATAAGGTGACGATCAACGTAATGGATATTATAATAAGAGTGACAATGAACGCTGCAGATTCAGTAATAACTAAAGTCTGTAGTATTATGTTAGACGACTATTATTATTTCATTTTACAATTTGGTGATTATTTTTATTCTTATGATGGAGTTTGGATTTGACACGTTTTCGGATTAATAAAATTTAACGTCAGTTTAAGGTAAAAGAATTTATATTTTAAACATTCTAATATTTGATATCCGTGATTTAAGTAATTTATATATAAATTTAAAGAAAAATCGATATCCCTGAATATTATTTCGTATCTGTTTTATCCTTCTACATATACCTCATTAGGTATATATAATATTAAATATCTTATACAAAATTTTTAATCATTCAATAGTGACCTGTTACTGGTAGTGTTATTGTGTTCTTGACGTATCATTTTTTTTTAACAATTTTTTAACAAAATATTTTTGCAGTTGTTACATACAGTAATTTACTATTATTTGTACCGACAGTTGCATGCCAAATTTTATACGTGAATCCACAAGACACCGTACATCATGATAATTTAATAAAAAATTCATTAAAAGACCTCTGACAGAACAAATAATATATAAGACAAAATAATATATTTTCCATGAAGATGAAAAGATAAAGTATCTTCGTAATATTTTGAAAATTAAAATTGAACCCTCAACCTCTACATATATCTTTTTTATTTTGCAAATAGAGTAAACCGTCGTGTTCCATTACGAAGCACGACACACCTCGATCCAATAAAGTCTGATAGAACAAAATCTTGCACAAAATAAAACGCTGGACACCTCGTAGACTTCCAATAGACGAGCATTGATATTTTTATCGAGCAAGGGAACGTTAGAAGGCTGCGAACACGTAAAATCGCCGCGTGACAGGTTCGACAGGCAAGCACGATCAATCCGTCCGTAGCGCGATGTTTAACCAAGATAAGTGTCAGCGAGCCATTTTGACACGATAACAAGTGTAAAGCTGCGTCTATGAATGGCACACAGGTAGCAAGGTGTACCCGGTCGATGTGTATCGCAACGAGCACCCTTTCGCATTGTAGGGCCGGACGACGGCGCATTATATATCGCATCGTCGTGGTAGCTTTCGAAACGCGACTGAGAGATTAATCAGGATTTATTCTTTTGTCTCACGACGTGGTGTATGGCGGCGAGCGTGGAACGGAGAGACGCCCGAGTGCGAGAAAGATCGCGGGAGGGTTAAAAAGGAGGGAGAAACAGGGGGTGAAAGAGAAGCGCGGCAAGGGGCATAGAGAAGAGCGGGCTAAGCCGGTGAAACAATAAATTTCGCGGGCATTCACGTCGATCGCCGAGAGGATGAGCCGACGTCGACGATCGACGGCCTTTGTTGGCCGGACGGTAAGCCTCCCTATTCCACCCTTTGGTAACCTCTCCTTCTCGCCGTAGGGTCGGGCTAGCGAATCTCTTCTTCCCTCCGAACATCGCGATGCACCAGACGCCGGCAAACCTGATACAATGGGACAAACGTTCACGAACATTTCGTGCCGTTTCCGTAGCGGAAACTTGTAACGGAAACGGGGACTTTAACACTGACGTCACCGGTCACCGGTCGTAGCCTCTTCCAGCAGCGAGAACAGCCATCTAATGCCACCACTCGATCCCTGCTGTTCGAATTACCAAAGGAGCCCGTTATAAGATACCGCCCGTATAAACGGGAAAATGGGTAACGTATACAGGGTGGCTCGATTACGTATTATTGACGATACACTCCATGGCAGACCCTTGTTGGATAAGGACACAGGAGCGAGGTTCAAAGTTTCGAAGCTTGTAAGAATTTATGGAATTTATGGTATTTTTCATTTTTAAATGTTTAAGCTCTCGAAATTGCCTAAGTTTCGATGGTTTCGTATTTTTTAGTTGTTAAGTCTGTGCGTTCAGAAGTTTATTTTTTTGGATATCGTGATTTTCAAATCTTTAGACTTTGTGATTTTCAAATTTTACGATTTTGGGATTTTCCGATTTTTAGATTTTAAGACCTTCAAATATTACGTTTTCGGAATTTGGGAAATTGGGAATTTAGTTATTTGGAAGTTTGGGGATTGAGAACTTGAGAATATGGAAATTTTTGAAATTGAGTATTTGGTAACTTGAGAATATGGGGGTTGTGATTTTGAGCACTTGTGAATTTGCGAATTTGGGAGTTTGGAAGTTTGGGAGTTTAGGAAATTGGGAGATTGGGTATTTGAGATTTTCAAATTTTATAATTCTGAGAGATTTGAATTTTTTCGTATATTTTCAAAAATGCAAAATTTGCAATTTTTCTTATTCCCAGACGTCTATACTTTCAAATTCTGTAATTTCAAATATACTGTTTTCACATTCTTCAAGTTAACAATATACGAAATAGTTATACACCTGGATTTTTATATATCCAAATTATCAATTTTCACTATCCCAAATTTTCGAATCCCTAGATACGTATATCCGCCGTTCTCCTAATCCCTAGATTTCCACATGCATTAATGCCATGAATCTTCACGAAAAAAGTCAAATATATCAGCAACAGTATGCTTTAGGACAAGCTCACCTTGGTACTTTCGTATTCAGAACACATAAATCTTTCGAAATCGAGGATGAAAAGTCGAGGTAAAACATTCTATTGTATTTAAAGAAACAAAGACAGCTATATCTTCCCTACGACTCCCCTCGCAAAAATAACATTTTCACCAGATTATGTAATTTCTCAAATCCTATAACTTTTGTAACGCTTTCTCGGGCTGCTTGAAATAAGCATGATGTTTAAGTGGACAGATTCTGCGAGACACACCGCGTATAAATATAATATCTATATTGTATATCGAAGGGACAAAAGCTGGGACCGAAAGAAGAGCCTCTGGTGACGCGGTACTTCGCCTTGGTTGGGATTTTATAAAGGCATTTGGAAAAATGAGACAACGTTCGGAGAGCTGCTGGGATTGTCTTCATGAATTGTGCATCAGGCGAGAAGCCTCGAGCCCCTTGAACGATTTTATTCGGAATTTCGGCTTCGACGATCGCTACGTTATTATGAAACTAGTTTTCCGTCGGAAATACCGGTATCCTTTTGATTCCGGATCGATAACCGGCTTACGACCGTCGATTCATAAAGATGGGATCCTCGCCCAAGATGGGGTTAGCGTTTATTTCCCCAGAACGGCGATGGGCAGATCGAGCGCCTCTGGAAGAGCTCATGGGCAACGAGCTGCTGTGCATATGGTGGCCAAGATACGTAGAGATTTTGAATTTTCGAATTTGGATATTTAGGAATTCGAGAGCTTGGAAATTTGCAGAGTTTAGGAATCTGCGTTCGGAAGTTTGAGAAGAAGGGAATTTGGGAAATAGGTATTTGGTAATTTGAGAATTTCGAGATTGGGAATTTGAGCGGTTGGAAATTTGTGAATTGGGGAATTTGAAAATTTAGGAACTGGAAGATTAGGAATTGAGTGTTTGAGAATATGGGAATTTAAAAGTTTGAGGATTGAGAGTTTGAATGTATGGAAATTTCAAAACTTGGGAATTTAAGAATTTGGAAATTGGGAGTTTAGTAATTTGCAAATTTGGAGACTGGGAACTTGGAGATATTTTCCAGTTTGACAATTTGAGGTTAAGAGTTGGAGCCTTTGGGAATTTATGAATTTAAGAATTTGAAAATTGGAAATATTGGAATTCAGAGACTTCAAATATTTGTAAATTAAGGAATTTGTGAATTTTTATGTTTGGAATTGATGAAATTTAATATATTTATAATGAGGCAATATAAACACTTGAAAATTAAAAAATTCACACGTTTTGGGAATTTTTGTATCTAGAAATCTGAAGAACTTCAGATTACTAGATTTCTATATTAACGGCACTTTTGCCTACCATACTTGTCAATATCTTTTTAATTATAATTAACACAAATATTCTCTGCAGTATTGCTTGTACCGCTACAATTTTCCAAATTTCTTCTGTAAAACGAACATTAATTAACTCTATGTACTTCCATAATGACTACACAATAGTGTTTAACCATTAATTACACGCGTCTTAAAATTATAATACGGCGAACAGAATATTACCTCTTCTCCTGAAAGACACAAAATCCGATAGTTTACTAATACTTAATCGTAAAACGTAAAAACATACCACATTACTAACTCACAAAAGTCCGAACGGTGTCATAACAAGAAATAATACGAATTAGTAAAAAATAACAAGAAGTAAGAAGAAATTCACATAAATAATCATAGAAAACGAAAAAAATTACTCCACTAGGAAATGAAGAGAAACTATTTATTATCAAATGATCATCACCCTAATTTCCCATCACCAATCTCTCTGACCGACTTCGTAAATTCGTAGGTCACATAAGGATATTCAATTTATAGAATGAAAAGTTTGCCCGACCGTGAGTCAAGAGTGCGGCTGTTTTACAATAAATATCCGGCCGATAAGCCTTACAGAAGCTTGGTGGTCGTTCGGATAAGAGGTAGATTTTTATTTTCGCTCCAGCGCGAAATTTATGGTTGACGAATGGGCCGTTCGAGGTTTTTTATACTCTCCTTTCTTTTTTTTCCCACCAGGAAATAGCTCATTAATCTCTCGAATTATTCCCGCCTCTAACTTTACTACGCTTCACGCGTACCAGCTGGCCGGTGTATCGGCGATATTTTGTTGCTGTCCTCCGTGTCCGTATCAAAGGCGTATGCATATGCATGATCCGGATGAGATTATACATTTGATGCGTGTCGCTGTCATGCCTATTAAGTTTAGAGTTCAACGGTGCCGGTACAGACCTTCCGTCGAGTGCTTTAATTTTTAAACCGTTATCTGTCATTCCATCGTTTTTGCCGGATTATCCCGGCGCGGCACGCTATCTATTTGGGTTATCGTAATTAGCCGCGTTTAAATCGGATTACGTATTTCGCGATTAACGACCGCGCGAACATAAAGATATTTGTACCGCGACGCTTTTCGGAATATGTTTGTTGTACACGCGTGTGCGCGTGTGCCGAAAAGAAGAGCTTTCGAAGGTACAGTCAAAGGCAAATTTGACTTCGAATAGTTCTGTCGGATTTTTGCAGAAATCCCGAATTATATTTTCAAGTAATTTTAACACTAAAACTACCAAAATGGGCCAAATGACCCTTCTACAAATTTCCTACTTCGAATAATAAAATTTGTTAATCTGGTCTTCTTGACATTTATGATGATTGTCGTCAAGATAAAGAATCTATAAGCGTATTCATTTATGTTTCATCGTTTGTTCATTTATTTTTTAACTTTATTTTTAACATCAAAAGAATTGTAAGTACATTATACGTCGGTAGTTTTAATGTTAAATATGTTTCTTCGCAGGTAAAAACGTACATTCAACGACATTTAGTTATAAGTCAGGGCCATAAAAAACGGTCAGCTCGAGCCCTGCGCCGAGGTTGTAGCTGACCGTTAAGAGAAAACAAGATTCTCTCTTCTAGGGGGTGCATAGTTGGATTTCCCCTTTCTTTGCATAAAATAGCCTTCTGCAACAAGACCCATGAAGTCAGTTCGGTACCAGTACATAATAAGAACCGTCACTGAATTTGCAGCGCGATCAGGACTGAACACTTTATACAAAGCTTTTTCTATTTTCACTCTTATATTGTATATAATAAATATTCGTTGCGTTTGTTGGAGGCAAACACTCTGTTAATTATTCAACAAGTTCGCTCACGAATTTTCGAACATTTCAAAATGTTCACGTGGTTCAAAATTTGGGGAGCTCGGAGTTTGGGGATGCTGGTTCGAGGATTTTCGAATTTGGGGATCTGATGTGGGCATACGAGTGTTTGACGCCCTAGGAACTGGGAGATATAAATTAAGTGAGCCTTGAAATTGGGATGTCTGAGGATTTTTGGTCATTAGGAATGCGAGAGTATAGGTATTTGTTGATTTACGGATCTACAGATTCAGATATTTGTAGACACAGGAATTTGGAAATCTAGGGACTTGCATTTCCTGGAATTTACAGATAAAGGTATTTACGAATCAACAGGTCTGCAGATCTATAATACGTACTTAGGTTTGTGGGAAACTACGAATCCAGATATTTCAGAACGAATGTATTCGGGCATCCAGGGATTTTGGGTCATTGGAAATTCAGGATACAAGTATTTAAGGGATTTAACGCTAGATTTACGGACGTTCAAGGACCACTTATGTCTGCATTAAAAATGAACTATACAAATAAGTAATTAATGGATAATACACGAGCCAGTTTGTAGAAAGATTCTTTATCTCGATCAAGGATATCGTGGATTTTGCAAAAAGTTTTTTGATAATTTTCGTAATTGAGAATAAGAAATCTGAGATCCGTAATTTTGACGGTTTCCGTAAACCTAGTGTTAAATACTAAGTAACTAACCTAACAAGAGTTTGGGGATTTACAGTTTTTGAGTAATTGGAATTTAAAGATGTAGGTATTTAAGTATATAGAAAGTCACGAATTTTAGTATTTGATGACGTAGAATTTTTGCATTTAGGGATTTTTTGTTCCTGGAATTATTGTGTCTAGGGATTTTTGGCTCTTGGAATTTAAGGAAATATATATTTAGATATATAGGGGCCAACGGATCTAGATATTTGGCGACATAGGAATTTAAAAACCTATCCTTCTGCAGTCTTTTGAATTTGTGATCATATAATTTAACACTAGAACCAACCGGTCAAAATGACCAGTTTCGGGTTTCAATGATTGTATATGTTAGGTGATGTTGTAATCTTTATTTATTTATCCAGTTTATTTTCAATATTAAAGTAAGTATGCATTTAATAGCGGTACTTACAGTGTTAAATGTCTAGGAAATTACGGATTTAACTATTGAGGACATAGGAATTTGGCAATTTAGGGATTTTCTGTGCTTGAAATTTGTAGACGCAGAAATTAATTGATCTATGATTATATGAATCGACAAATCTATAAATCTAAAGATGTAGCAATCTCGGTATTTATGAAAATCAAAATTCAGAAATTTGTGAATTAGAAAATATTTATCATCAAAAGCTCACATACATAGGTGTCCGTGTTCAGAAGAAGTCTAGGTTGTAGCCGAGTGTACATGCGAAAAACGGCTGCAAAGCCATTACGAAACGATTTTCGGCAATCGTGTTGCTCGCCACGGCACCTGTAATTTCAAGCTTTCCTGTAAACAAGGGCGCGCGTGCGATTCGACCGGTGTCCGTTGAAACAATTGGGGCTCACTTTGCCAACAAACGACGAAATGTATTTGTTTGCATTGACATTCGTTAAGTCAAATAGCGCGTGCGCTCGTGCTTCTACCCGTGCGTCGAACGTAACGGCCGTATGATCTAGAGGTGTCGCCACAAATTACCAGTGTCTTATCGATAGATAATAATGACGGATAATGATGTATCGGTGATACTGTTTGTTGTAACAGAGACCATGTTTAAAATTAGAAATTAACTGGAACATTAATTAAGAAGATTAATAAAATTAGGATTAACTGGAAATTTCGGAAACAAGAAAACTATCATTCGAGAGGTTTGTGAACCAAAAAATTTAGAAAGTTGGAAAATGAGGATAATCTAGAAAAATGAGAAAATCGAGACAACTGAGACAACTTAGAAAGCTGAACAAACTGTAAAAATTAAGAAAATTGTGATAATGTAAAAAATTGAGACAGCTGAGACAACTTAGAAATCTGAAAAAAAAAACTGAGAAAATAAAATAAATGGTGAAAATGTAGATAATTGAGAAACCTGAGAAAATCGAGAAATTAAGGAATGGAACTACTTACTGGGTATTGAATAAATCGAAATAATTAAGAAATTTTTTAATATGGAAACTCGAGAGTAGAAAAATTAAAAAATTGGGAAATTGTAAAATCGGGAAGTGGAAAAATAAAGAAATTAAGGCATTTAGAGATTTAGAAAACTGAAAATTTGTAACTTTCGAAATTAAGTACAGCAACAAGAAAATTAAATTATATAATATCTAATAACCAAGTTATTTCCTACAGTTTGATTCTCCCAAAAAACTGAAAACTCTAACGTGTCATTTGTACTTTCTCTAACAAAGATAAATTAAGTTTTCAGTTTATTTAACCCTTTGCGGTCCTTAATTTCTTTTACCTACAGCTCCTTAATCAACTTACAAAATAGCTGAAGAAATGGGTTTACAATAAAATGTATTTTAACAATGCATATTACGTAGCAAATATATTTCTAATTTGTTACAAGTGTCAAAGAAATGAAAACGTCTTGTATCAATCTATTCATCCGAATTATTTCTTCGACTACAGAGAAACGCCATGTCGAGTCACACTCGACACAGGACCGCAAAGGGTTAAGCAACAAAATTCGTGTTACATCCCACAGTTATCCCCACCTCTATTCTACTCCGTCTTATCAATGCCATCAACACATCCCATTATCGATATCGTTCGTACAGTATCCGTATTCGCAAACGATTTCAATCTCAAAGACGATCTCATCCTCACCGGGAGCAAAAGAATTCGGAAAAGAATGATTGGCCTCAGCTACTTAGGAAACTCGTTATACACTTCGACGTCGCCGGTCCGACTACATCGGTGACTTCATTAAAATGCACATCTGAAAGCCACGATGCTCATTCAACGCCGAGTTTCCCTTATTTTACATCCGCCACGCTCTCTTTCAATTCGTTGTGCCTGTAACCTTATGCGAAGTCCTTTTTTTCGCGTTCAGAATCGTGTGCAGGTTGCAGGACACAGAAGGTTAGAAGGGGAGGGCGTGGCAAGAGGTCGAGTTAGGAAAGGTAGTGCTCAACGGCGACGAGGCTGCAACCGACACGGCAGTCTTGTAGTTTCGAAACAGCTCTCCAATTTTAATGAGACCCGTCTATTTCTCCGCGATTCTGTCTCCGTGTTACGGCCTGTCTTCGTGTAATTATATTTTGATTCCTCGAGCTGTGCGCGCCCCCCTAACCCTTGTTCCGCCCATCCCTTGTCACGGTTTCCAGCCAAACTTTTCCTCCCTTTCTCGCGGTCCTCGTCATCCCGCCTCTCTGTCTCTGTCTCGGCTATTGTCTTCTTATCGCCTCCTCTTTTTCGTTCACTTTCATTCGTCGGTCGCAAGAAGGTAGCCGAGGAGAAGCTTGTCGCGAATGCTAATACATCCTCCTCTTCGGCCACCATCGACCGGCTGGATCATGGTTGGCCTCCACACCGCCCATCCAAACCGTCACCTTCCTCTTTTCTTCGACGGTCGGTCCTCTTTCCGCTCGCCGGCACTCCACCAATTTGTTTTGCCCTACAGATTGAGTTACAATTCAGCGTAAATAGAAAACTACCGACCTCGTCCTCGACTCCGTGCACGGTGGCCCGCTTTGCATTCCCTTTATTTCACCGGCCGCTCCATTGGCTGCCACTTCGGCATCCTTACTTAATTACCGGCTAGTTACGATACTTTGCCAACTTTCAGCCGTTGGTATTCGAGAACGTACCTACCGTTCGTGCTGCTCTTTGCAACTTTGTTATCTTGTCGCTGGTATCTGCTTGCCGGGGACGTTCTGACTTAATGGACGCGGGAGGCGCCGGTTCTTTTCGGGGAATATAGAGGCTGTTTGCTTTCGATTGATTAGGTTTTTTTTTATCGCGAACGTATTTACATAGATCGCTTAATAAGGTAGATCGTCAAGAGTCAACCTCTTCGGGACCCCAGCGGCGGACTTTATTTGTGAGACGCGATATGTTTTTGTAGAGCGTAAAATTGGTTGAACCTTTGCAAAATTTTGATACGGAATTTGATTATAAAGAAAGATACGTCGTAAAGGATTAATCCGTATCTGCTATTTTAAAACAACACCCAATATTTGTTAACAATACCAAAATATTGCTGTTATTATTATTACCATTATTACTATTATTATATTTACGACATAAACCGGTTGAAACGGAGGATATTTCGCAATAGAACTTGCATTTAAGTAACTAAGTAACAAAGTAAATAACATACTTGAAAATTAAATAACAAACCAAGTCACAAAGTTGCAAACTAAATACTATTGTCACTATATATTAAATATTGACGGCGTATGTCGATCGTGAAGCTGTTTTTGAAAATTTAGAAATTTTAAATTCGGAAATCATGAGAATTTAGGCATTTGGATACTTTAGAATTTAGAAATTTGTAACATTAAAAAATATTGAGATTTAGGAAGTTTGGGAAGTTGAAAATTTTGACATTCCACATCTTTGGGCTTAAAAATTTGGAAATTTGCTGGAGTAAATAAATTGAAGATTTTCAAGCTGGAATTGTGGAAAGTTTATCCCTTTGCGGTCCGTGATTTTTTTTACCTACAGCTCCATAATTAATTTATAAAATAGATCAAGAAATGAATTTACAAGAAAATGTATTACGATAATGCGGGGTGCGTGACTAACATATTGTTAATTTATTAAAAGTAACATGAAATGCAAACATGTTCAAACAACCTATTTATCTGAATTATTTCTACGATCTAAAAAAAAACGCGATGTCGAGCCACACTCGACATAGAACCGCAAAGGGTTAAAATTTCGGAATCTGATAATTTTTGGATTTAGAGATTTGGCAATTTGTGGATTTGAAACTTAAGTATTTGAAAACCCAAGAATTTATAAATTAAGATCACGAAAATTTCACATTAACTTCATTTAAAAATTAAAAAATTAGAAAATCTTGAATTTGAAGCTATAAAAATTTATGTTATCATCAACCTAAATATATACATTAAATTTATCATAGTTAACCAAAACTCAAATAACGATAGAACATACTAATATTATGCAATATCTACAACAAAGTGTTGAAGTAATTAATGTAGAAACCCAAGCATTTCTACCTATTGTTGCAATTAACAAAATGGTTGATGATCTATTCTGTACACAATAATGACATAATCTTTGATGCACGTACTCAAATCGAAACATACATTCTACTTCAATCTTCTGAAGTCTTACTTTCTTTGATCTTCAAACTTTGATCTTCTATAAGCAGAAGATATATTATAAAATTAAATTTGAGGATATATTATATAATTTTTTATTTCCATAATATTATACATATTATAGAATCTAACTTGAAGATATACTGTAAAATGTCATCTCTAATTATTATTACATACTGTAAGTTGTCAATTACATAGGTTAATAACTATGTACATAAGTACATACTATTACATACAATAGCGGACAAAAGTTTAAGACGATGATTTGATTTGAAATATTATACGAACTTCGTTCCTTTTTTTATAACTTCGCTACTGAACAAAATATCAAAATGACATTTTCTTTTATATCTGCATAAATAAATGTCAAATTAGTTAACACCGAAAGTAGAACATTATTTATAGTTTTTATGAACAGTAAACCAATCCTATATTTTTTCCATTTAGTCTTAAACTTTTGTCTGCTACTGTAGGTTAACACTTGTAATCAAGTAAAATGCATATTATAGAATATGACTTATAGATATATTACAGAACATGAAACCTTCAAAAGATGCATGTCCTTGAAAACAGATCTTATGTTAGCATCGACGGTGGCGGCGATGTGTTCTTTTCATTAAAGCATAAAATGGCAAGGAAGATATAAAAATATCAATTGTGCGTGAACAAGGACAATTAATGGTCTCAACAACGAAACTTAAATGTTTTCATGAAACGTTAGTGTAGGGATGGTTAGGTTCGAAACGCGATTGAACTGGATGCTACAATTCATAATCAAAACGGTATCGAGATGCAGCGAACAGCGGGAAAATCGTGCCGCGATCGTTGGGGCATAATTTAAGCGACAAACGTATATCATTTTGTCGTTCAATTAAATGTATTAAAATATAAATCTTGATATCGGGGCTGGCCGCAGAATAGAACCAAATGAAATCATTTCCTTTCAATTGCAAGCGTTTGTGCAGTAGAGTGGATTTAAAGAGGACGCGTCCATCGATTCGCACGTATACGTATATGTACGTATGTACGGGGTGTCTCGATTATTTTCGGTCAAAGCGTGGACACTTATTCTGCACATAAAAGAAATTAATAGCTGTTGTGTTGTAAACGTTAAAATCAGAAAAAATAATGAGCATTATATTTTAAATAATGAGTCAGTCATAGAGTATCATTCTTTTGTCCCTCACGGATCTATGATATAAAACTGATTATAAACTCAGGTCTTATAAAAGGACTATACATTCTACAATCTTCACATGAAGGAAGACTAATAGCCTGTTCATATTCAGAGTGATCATGGAATTGTATGTAATGATTAATGATCTATTCATTGAAGTTTAATTTCATGGAAATTTTTATAAACTTTGTAATGTGATATATTTTATGGTATGATATCAAGTTGACATTCATATTCAACTATATATTTATGAAGACCGGTATTTTGAAACAGGGATATAGAATAGTACACTGATTAAAATTGTATCAAAATCTTCGAACGAAAGTTTCATATGCTTATGTGGAAAATAAAGTTTAAAGGAAAATTATAGAGCCTTAAGAGTAGGAATAAAAACGAATTTGTACATAAATTTCTACAAAATTTAATATTAAACATTGAAAACTAAATGGTACCTAAATTAGTATTTCGAATAAAAAGAAGATTATTTAAATATAGTACTATATATGTTACAAAAATATTAGATGAAATTATAATTGATATGTCCATAAACATATTCTTTGATAATAGTAACATTTATTTGTACACATTGCCGCCCCATAAAAATATTGGCCCACTTTATAAAACATAAATATTTTATTAATGAAATAATATCGATAATTTGTAGATATTTATATATTTTAATGATATATAAGATAATATAAGATGTAATCAAGATCGAGATACTATTTAAACAATTTATAAGCATACAAAAATACGATATGTTTCAACGATCAAACAATATTTTAGAATTGATAAGTTACAAAATGTGACTAATCATGTGAATACTTTTACCATATGAAAATACAATATCTCTTTGTTTAAAACAAATTCTATATACATATAAATAGCAATCGTAAGAATAAATTATTTGTATTATTATATATCATAATTAATACTTAACCCTTGATTCCAAGATTTCTTCACTTTTTACAACAAATTCCATTTTCGAATTCTTGTACGTAAGACTAATAAGAAAATAACAGTACATTGATATTTTCTACTACAAACTTATTTAAAAAATTTATATATTAGATATCTGAGTGATCATGTGATATCAGATATTGACTCCAAAGATCAGAATTTCCTTAATACAATCATTTATACATTACAATCTCGTTGGGAAAAGTTTAAGCCAATGCATCATATTTTGATTAAATAAACGGCTTTTGAAACAAGATATGCAGTTTCATATATTTACTTAAAAATCCGACATTTCATATGCACCCACCTAATAGTAACTGCAAATTTGCAAAATTTTTAATGATACAACAAACAATTGTAGTTTGAATAATTTTGTTAGTAAAATGTAAAATAGCAAAATAGTGAACTAATGAGTAAATAATAAAATACTAATGTAACACTATAAAAGCATACAAGAATAATCAAATAATATAATGAGGAAATTATGAAATGGAATTATTACACTGATAAAATCGTAAATTTGTTGAAATGGTGTATGTGGCAAAAAGGATAAAAATTTAAAAAGCCGATAAAATACCTAATAGAACGACATAAAGTAAACTTATAAAATAGCCAAATGTTAAAGTAGCGAAGTAGTAAAATAATAACATAGTAAAACAGTAAAATAGTAGAATGGTGAAATGGTAAATTTGTAAAATGGTAAAGTAGCAAAGAAGCAAAACGATCAAATAGTAAAATATTAAGACAGTACAACAGTGCAACAGCACCACAGTAAAGAAATAAAATAATAAAGTAATAAAATAGTACAGCAGTTAAATATCAAACTAGTAAACTAATAAACTGACAAAATGGCAAAGTAACAAAACAGTGGCACGAACAAAACATTAAAAATTTACAAAAAATAATGTCAAAACAATATACAGAATAATAAAACAACCAAATGATAAAAATAATGAAAATGAACTGAAGAAAAGTAACAAAAATTATAAAATGAAATAGTATTAACAGTAATTAATAGAAAAAAAACAACGCAGTAGAGTACCAGCATACTACACAGCATCGTGAGTAAACCTCACAAGGAGGCCCAATCAATTTACCAAAAAATGTACATACAAGTTGTTGGTATTCAAGCACCAACAAGTTCAAAAATCTCATTAAATGTATTTAATTTGCTGATCTGTATATACAGTATATAGCACCGTGGTTAGTTAAAGAAAAAAAATTAGGAACACCCCGTATATGTATATGTCGATGCGAGCGATAACTACGAGTTTAACTCTCGCGAGCGGTTTGCTCGTTTCAGCGTATTTAACAGCAGTGTAGCAAAGGGCTCAGCTGTTGGGGTGGTTGGCACATGGGGACCATGGCACACGCCATTACAATGGCAACCAACCCCGTTGCCAGCCTTCCCGCAATCTCTCTCCTCTCTCGACACGAGGTTTACGAGGGCTGTCTGTCCGTTCGTCCGTCCGTCCGTCCGTTCGTTCGTTCGTTCGTTCGTTCGTTCGTTCGTTCGTTCGTTCGTTCGTTCGTTCGTTCGTTCGTCTCTTCGTCTGCATACATGGCCGTATGTTATCCCACTTTTTTTTTGCCACAGGCCTCTCTACAATCGCGTCGTTCCTGTCTCTCCTACATCGTGGATCGATCCGGTGAACGCATCGCCCTCTGGCCCATTGAAAATTGCTAGGATTCAGGACAATTTGGTGTTCGAATTGACAATGGAGGAATTGTTGTTTTTAATCCGCACGAAATCCTCTTTGCAACGGTACCTCGTTGTCCCGGAAATAATACCGCCCGACGTCTTCACCGCGATTTAACCATCAACCTTCATGTTAACCCTGTGATCACGCGTCTGATCAAACTTCAACTTGAAAATATTGACAAATTCGCGTTCATCGAGATTACACACCAAATGGACTTTTTTCGTCTAAAGCATCATCTTTATGGCATTAAACAGTGTTGTTTACGTTTCATCGTTACTGTTAGGAATTCTAAAGATGCACAGTTTGGTAGAAATGATAAGAATTCGGTGAAATTGCACAAAATGTTGACAGAGTATTTAGATAGAATTTGATGGGAAGAATTAATTAACGTTATAGTGGATGAAGAATGTGGGCGATTGGTACAAACACATACCACGAAGATAAATAAACAGTATAGCGAATAAAAAAGGCGAATGATCTCTTACTGCCTTGTATGTTTAGAAATTTAGTGATTTTTGTATTATACAAGTTTTAAACTTTGAGAATTCGCACAATTCGAAAATCTGCCCATGTGCTGATCTTGTGATTTGGAAGTATAATAATGTACAAACTTTGGAAATTCCACAAATTGCAATTTGCAAATTGTGAGTTTCGAATGACTGCTACGTCTACGTTCGAATGTTAATATTAATCCATTATTTACTTTGGCCTACACCGCACACAACCTCGCATTCAAAATAAATAAGTAAACGATAAAACATAAATTAACATAAACATTGCAACGATATCTGAATAAAAACGAACGCAGTTTTCCAGAAAAATCTCAATAAACACGATGAAATAAAGGAAACTGGTGAATAGGTCAAATCCGACTGGTAGATTCAACGTTAAACGCATAAGTAAGGTGTCCCGTTGACGATCCCCAGCAGCGCCATTTACCTCGAACGCATGGTAAACATTCGAATAAAAAAAAAGCAGGGAAATGATTTTCCACGAAGGTTGTCCTTGTCAGAGATGGGGTCCATTAGAATAACGAGCAAGCGTATTGTCCCGGCATAAACAGAATAGAGAGGGCTAGAAGGCAAACGGCTAAGGAATACCATGGCAGATTGTATCCAGCCGTCGTGTGCGAGTGTGAACACTCTCCTAAGAAGGATTTGTACGATAGAAGGGAGCAAGGCACTGGGGAAATAAGGTAATACCTACGGCTTTGTCTCGATCGGGGGCAAGAAGAAGAGGGTAGTTGCCGAGGAAAGTAAAGGACACCCGGTTGCATCACCTTATTTCGCTGCAACGATGCATTTTCTCGTCTTCTTACATACCTACTTCCTGCTGCTTTATTGCATCGAGAGGAGAGGCCCGTATGGCTATTGCGCCGGTATCAAACTAAAATTACGCTCTCGCGCCGGCTGAAGGGACGTGGCACGAGGGAGGAAGAAGTTCGGTGCTATGTCGAAGCTTGCCGCTGGAAAATTCCAGACCGCCGAATACGAAGAATGGGAATTCCCATCGTGACGGCGGGGAGTTGGACCCCGAGACGGGAGGCATAACCTACGAAGCATTTTCTGCCGTTGTTCCGACGGACGCGAAATCCTCCGCGAGGCCACAGATTCGTTCGCCGGGGCCGAAAACAACAGCCGTGAAATTCTGTGGCCGAAAGCTTTTATACGGAATGCGGCTTGCAGGCGAAATATAAAACTGGGTATTTTATGCTGCGTACCGTGCGCCATGTTTGTTGGGGAAGGATAACTAATTACTTTCTAGTGAAATAAGATCGTTTCCGCTGGAATTTGGGGTACGGAAGACTCGATAACTCCCCGTTAGCTTTTGTACTGTGGTGCATGTGCAGTCTTTATGCACGCCTACGCATTTTTCTCGGTTTTGTTGCTATTTGAGCAGATAAAACTTTTATTTGGGATGGTTATGCCCTATCGTCGGGCAGTTATTGGATACCACTAGTAATCATCGTAGTACTGTTAGGTTTGTAGCATTGATGGTAGTAGTATGTAGGAACACGTGGAATAAGTGAACAGTCTACAGAAATTTGGATCATAAGATATACAGGAACTTAAAAATTGGATAATTTAACCATTTGCACACGAAAGGTGACACACACACCATTTTGTTTAATACGCCAATTTGAAATAGGTATTTTTTAACTAAATCTATAGTGTTGTACATACGGTGTATAAACACAATGAAATATCTAATAAGAGCAATTAATAATAGAGACATAATAACTTCAAAAGAATTCATCAAACTTTTCAACTAAAAAAGCTTAACAATTTGACAATCTGATAATTTGAACTATTTGACTATTTGACTATTTGACTATGTGTCTGTTTGATAATTTCACAATTCGAAATTTGCAAACTTGAAAGTTCAAAGAGTTGAAAATTTAGAAATTTAAGAACTTGGGAACTTGAAAATTAGAACACTCCACTTATACAACCCTAAAATCAGGTAATTATCGAATGACTATTATACATTAACGTTTTTATACTAATACTAATCTAATATCTAACCTTCAAATAGATTAATGTAACGAGTAAATTTATTTTACAGATGTTATTATTAATTTAAAGTAACTTCGATTCATCCTCAACAATCCTTGCAGTGGAAGTTCAGTGAAAATAGTTCATCGGATCGTTTTTCTTTGTTATAATTCGTTACGGATTTTGTATTCTAATATGCCGTCAGAAGCGGAAGAGAATGGTTCGTCAAGAAGGCTGGTAAAGGTTCAAAGAAATATTGAAGATGAAACTCTTTGATACTAAGAGCCATTTTTGTTCAGAATTAATCAGGTCACCGTCTTTTTGTCGAAGACGTTTTTTCATCTTCAAACCTTATTATTGTAGGAAATTTATTCAATCGAAAATTATGAATACAAATTTTCACTCTGCTCTCTGTCAAGATAATTATTATCAAAATACAAATCGTCCTTTATTTCAGGTTAGGCTTTTTTCAGATACACTTGTTTTTTATATGTATTTATATTATTATAATTTACTACTTAGTTATATGTGTATTATTATAATTTATTAATTATTTGTATTTATATTATTATAATTCATGCTTAATTGATATTTATACAATCATGATTTACTTGTTACGTGCAATTGTAATTATATTTGTAGAAATATAAGTTGATTTGATAAATCAGACGTTTAGTATCATTAAAAACCTCACCCAGTAAATCTGGATCCAGATATTATTGTCTCTACTATGTGGTATACGATATTTATACCGTATGGAGCGGTTATTGGCAAAGTTATTTATACGATTCATTAATTTTACGTATTACGCAGCACTCCTGTGATAGCTCTTTTTAACAACAATTGAAATAACATTACTTTTGTGCTTTATGGAAATTAAAGAGATAATTTTATATCTACTCATCGCTGCGTTTGAATTACTTTAAATTTGACAATTCTACTGATTCACTTAGAAAACGAGATAGATCCGGTAATCAATGGTTTCCAAACAGTATTTTATACCTTATCAATATGTTACGCCTTATTTATACGTTATACCGTTAACTGCGTAATTTACATTGAAAAATTCCTCCCGATTGAACTGATATTAAACAATGGTTTATACATGTCAAAGACAACCCCACTTTTCAGACACTTAATGTTTACATCTTTAAATCGAGACTAAATTGTAAAAAGAAATAAATAATTGACAATATGTAAACTAGTTGATACAATGATTTCGTATATTAATGTGTGTTAACATACATTTTCACAAAATTTCTTAATAATTGTTGTAATTTAAAATATATTTAAAAAATAAATATGACATCTTAAAATTTACGAAACCATTTTTATTGGTTTCGTAAATCTGCTGTCTAATGCTTAACCCGTTACTTTATAATATCATGTATCACACGTGATGTACATACAGTTATGGACAAAATTAAGTGGACACTGTAGAAATGTAAACAAAATTTTTGTTTTATTACAATGTTTTAAATAAATTTTAAATTTAAAACGTGAAATGTTTTTGTAGACTTGAAAAAACATTTATTTAATGTATATAATTGTGCAATAAAGTTTTCATTTATAGAAATTATTAGTTAAATTAAATTAACTTTTTGTTATTTATGACACCTGTCCACTTAATTTCGTCCACCACTGTAAGTGTTACAAATCTGATTGTTGGCAGAATTCACGTAATTTGAAATAACACGTGTTTTATACTTATGTTAAATAATGCAATTTATCTAATACATCTTTATAATACTATAATTGAGAACATTGACTTGTATATAATAAATCTCAAAAATTACGAACGCGCATATACATATATGAAAAAACCCTCTAAGTTGGGACATCTCGTGGTGGGATGAGAACACTTGCATATTAGTGTTATTTGGCTGGCGCCAACATTCAAAGTTAGATTGATAAATTCCAACATTGATACACATTTTTACCATGATTGCAGCCCGTCCACCAATGATCGCCATATGCAAAATATCCCTAAAATTTGAATACCTCGTTTCAACAGTACAATAATGTAGGGGAATTGATTATTCAGAGTGAAATGATGCTGAATTCCGTTTAAAAATATAACAGTACTTTATTATAATGTCTATGGTTGTCGCTAGTTCGCTATTCGCTTTCTTATTCACGCTATTCGCTAAGATTCTCTGATACTCGCTGTTTCATTGTTCGCTCAAGACACACGCTGTTCGCTGAAGACTAATTCGTTCACCCCGAAAACTATACATTCTTCCTCTCACACTCATCATGCATGCATTCCAAACATCCTCGCGATCCCGTCCACCATCCTTATCGTCTTCCGTTCATACGATTCTCCTACGATCGGTCCTGTCATACGCTTTCAAACACTTTTCTTTCGTGCCTCAGCCTCTCGAACTCAATCGCACGCAATCACACTGTTTACAGTCGCCCAGATATTCCATCGCTCGCTATTTCCAAACACACCTAATTGCATTCAGCAGAAATATTCTCATCCTACAATAATTAAATCGGACAATTTTTATACGTCCGCATATTAGATGTACGTTTCGTTTATTCTCTGCAAGCGGCCGGACTTAAACAACTGTTGCAGTTATCAGAAGGATGCGTTATCGCTGTAACGAGGAAAGTTTCCTGTAAAATTTAAAGGCTCCATCGTTTCAGGTTTACACGCGAAAGCGATGCATAGCCGAAGACACGACGATAATCCAGACGGCGGAAGTATGTCGGTGCTCCGAGGCTCATGGCGAAAGCTTCTCTTCTGGTTCCTCGTCCGTCTCCTCCTACGCAATATATTCACTCGCCGGTTTCAGAGCGTGCTTCTCAACCTCCTCCTCTTCTCGCCGCTCTAATGTCTTAATCTTTCGTGTGTGAAGAATTGGGCTGGGCCAAATGAAATTTGCATAGTCGTTACCGAGCCCGCCTTTACGAGGGGTCGTTCAGTCGATCCGCCTTAGGCCCTTTTGGCTCCGAGGAAAGAACACGACCCGTGCACGATGATCCGTTTGATTGCTAAAGAAAACATTTCCCGAGCGGTACACAGTCTTAAAAAGAGGAACGCGATGTTGTCGAATATCGAAACGCGGACGAACAACGGCTTAATGGCGAACGATAACCGGTGCAAAGGACAGGACACGCGGTCGTGAAACGGAACGAAAACAGAAACAAAATGGTCGCTTTATTCTTATTCATCGTGTGCTCGTATTCTACCGGGTATCTAGAATTCAATAATACGTCGCGAACGGAATATCGAATACTTTTAATAATCGAGCCCTTCCGTTCGAACAAACAGCTCGCGACCCAGCAACTTTATCTAAATTGTAAATGCGTCGGAGCCGTGGAGCTCTTAGTTACAGATGCATCGTCGAAGCTACAAGCTGTACCAGCAATATAAACGCTGGTAAATGACAAGAGTTTGCATTTCGGAGTTTAAGGCAGGTTTCAATTGCTCGAAGTATCTAAGAATCCTACGTGACGTTACCGATCGATCTTTAATAAGCGTCTCGAGCGACTGAGGAGATAAAGTGGTGTACGTTACTGGGTTACGAATTTGGATAAGCATTCATGTCCGAATTCGATAATCTTTAAAATCAATTTTTCTATGTTCAAGTTATTGAATATTTTAGTTCCTCTATACTTTCCAATCCTCGAGTGTTTCTGAATTCCAAACTTCTTTAAATCAATCATTTTCAAGTTCTTCAATTGCCAAATTTATAACTTTCTAAGATATTACATTTTTAATGTCTCAAATTGATAAATCTAGGAACTTTTCTAAAATGTCGAATTTCCAAATTCTCAAGATCTTTAAATTTGCAATTTTACCACGTTTTTAAATTTCTACGTTAAACAATGATATCTCTATATTTTCCTAATTACCAAACTTTCGATTCCCTACATGTCCAAATTACTGCATTAGTCAATTTTCATGTTTGCAGATTTGATGTTTCCCAAATTTCCAAATTCACCATTCTTCAAACTTCACAATTTCCCAAATTACGTAGTACTTATATTCCATATTCTTTGATTTCAAAATTCTAGAGTCCCATCTTTAAGGATGATTTATTGAACCGTTCTTAATTTGTGATGTATGGAGCACAAAATCTCTATGTTCTCGTGTCGCTTGATTTTCAAATTCCTGGATCTCCTAGATTTCCAGATCCCAAGATCTCCTAAACTCATAAATTCTTAGATTCGCAAATTCCAACGTCCCAAAGTTCCATAAGATCCAAATACCTATGACATCAAGTTTGTAGTTCCCTACTTGTTAATCTTTAAGCTGCTACATCCACAACTTTCTATGTCCGCAAGTTCCGAGATTATTCAATTCATAGATTTTGATGTCTCTAGATTCCCAAAATATGAAAGTTTGCATAGTCTTCAAATTCCAAGGTCCTCAAATATCAAGGTCATCAAGTTCCTACGTTTCCAAATTTCTAGGCTTTCAAATTCCTACATCCACAATTTTCTATGTTCCCAAATTCTTAATCCAACAAATCCCTAACTTGCTCAATTTTTATATCGAATATATTGTACATCTCAAGGTCTCTAAAGTCTCCGAAACTCCAAATATCCAAATTCCTACGTTCCCAACTGCTTAATTCCATCTCTAAATGTTGAAATCCCCAAAAATCCGTTAGAAGTGAATAAGTGGCACGCCTGCTCCACCTTAATTGCCATATTTTTCCTTGAAAAGCCGGATTGGCTCTTGACTGTACTGGAGGATGGGCCTTGAGGCATCGGAGAAGGAGAAGCGCAGGAACAACGTAGAACGCGTTGGCTAGGTCAGGAGGTTCAGGAGCCGATAAGGGCTTGCCAGCTATGCCCGTTAACGACTATGTAAATTGACGGGTCTATTTATTCTAGTCGTCGTATCGAGATTCCTTCGGATGAACACGTCACGGGTCAATTTCTCAGAGTCGCGCTTTCAACTATCCCAACCGATTATGTTAATTCCGCGTTACGTTTTTAATTGCACTGTCCCAAAGATTTTGTCACCTATCGTTCATCATTATACGTCCTACAACTTCAATTTTGAAACATCTTCATGATTCGAAATGGAAAGATGTAAGACACGTTACAATAAACGACGATTCATTATTTTCATCTATATTTCATACAGAATGACTAACCAACGGAGTAGAGCTACTTCTGAGCTCCACTTCCGATGAACTACATAATATCGACAGGTATAAACTTATAATTCATGACATTCATACGGTTAGTTACATGTACGATTAGAATTAGTGTACGAGAGTGTTCAGAATGGATCAAAAATTCAGTCAACAAACTAGTGGTAAATACTCGAACTTTCATTTTTGGTATTCAGTACTTTGGTATTCATCGAAAGTTTTCAGCGAAAGTTATGTATAAATATTGATCCTATAGTACGAATGAAATAAATTAGGTGATCCATTTGTAATGCAGACACTTGTATTTCATGTGTATGCAATTGGGTACAATTACGGTTATTCTAAATAGTTATATTTTGGAATGAAAGAATCAGTAGACCGATACACATATGTACTTCGGCTCTCATTGTTCATTAAATGAGCATCGATTAAGCGGACACAACTATTTCAGTATTTACTGTTGATGATTATTGCAAATGATCAATTAATTTAAAAACGTTGTTCCTATCCAAAATGACCAGCGAAGTTAGAAGTACTAGTAAAAAGCACGTATACTGTTGCAATAATGGTTATCGCATAGCTAATTGGATTGAAGTATGTTCTAACGAATGATGAATCAATCAGGGAACAGACTTAAATACTCCAACTCTCATTTTCAATGTCCACTATGGATGATCACTGCGAATTAATCTAAAAATGTCGTTCCCGTCCAAAGTCACCAGCGAAGTTAGAGTTACTTGTAGCATACTAGTAGCGAATATCGCGTAGCATATTGGATAGAACTATTTCCGAATGAATGATGAATCAGGCAGTGAACCGCTATAAATACCATAGCATTCATATTCGCGTATGAATCACACGCGTGGTAGATGCAAAGCGAAAAGGTGTGTAAATTCGGCTTAATCCCTGTTCGTTCAGCATCCATCTCGTCGGTGTAACGTTTCGTTTCCGTGGCGATGTAGCAACGTTTCAGGGCACGGGCGAGATCGCAAATAAATTTAGTGGCCGCGAAATTGCTTCTTCGACGGATACTCGATAAGAGAGTGGGCTATCATAACGCGCTGTCCGACCATTTTATTGCAATGCTAAAGTAGGTATTGATCCGAATCCAGGAGAATCACGAACTAAGGTGCTCGACGACCATCGATCCGTCGTGGAGAAAGAGCAAGAGGAGGTGAAGGAGAAAGAGGAGGAGGGTAATCATTTTCCGTGTCCTCCTGCTCCTCCTCCTCCTCCACCTCCTCCTCCTCTTCTTCCGTCGGTTATCCGAATTGGGTTCGAGGGGGTCTCGTAGCAAAGTTTGGGGACTAGGAGAGGACACAAACACCTCCTTTCGGGTGTTGAGAAGGAGAAGGGATCGGGTAGGCCCCGGTTGGCGCAGAGAGGCGAAGGAGATCCGTAGGAGGATGAACGGAGACGGACAGAGAAAACGAGAGAAAGTGCGAGACAGAGAGAAAGGGAGAGAGAGTATCGCCCTCTCTCTCTCACGGTTTAGAATGAGAGGATGCATGAGAGACTGCTCCAGACCGTGGAGAGTGGAGTGAGGGTGCTGCCTTGGGGTTCATTATTCAGGGCTATTGATTTCCATCCACCTCCTACCATCAGCCCACCCAACACCACCGACGACCAAGAGCAAAAGAGAAACGGAGGAGGAACGAGGGAGATGGCGGCAGAAAGAGATTGACGGGCGGCCCGTTCTCTTTCTTTCTTTCTTCCTTTCCTTTACTCTCCCGCCCTTCCTGTATCCATCTGTTTGCCTCTTTCAACCCCCTCGTTCCCTTTCGCTGTTCTCCTCAACTGTTCTATTCCTACTGCATCAACCTACATACTAACTGACATGCACTTAAACCAGCCACTCCGGCTATAACGAGTAGAAAAGTTGTAGTGGGTATCAATCGCTATCCCCGGATGCGTAAGTTCGATCGTTTCGTTTCTTTCGCCGAGATCCCGCCTATCGGGGATATATTCTCGATCGGGCAACTTATCTCTGACGTTTCGCGATAGACACGTCGTTCAGAAAACCGGTGATGTAGCGGTGTCTGTGTCCGAACGGACACGATCCCCATTTATCCTAGATATCTGAATTTAAAGAGCCGCAAAAAAGTACAGGCATCCCCGGCGATCCTGCGCCCCTGAATTTGTCGATTTCTCCATCGTCTTCCGCGGAGTTAACGGAGTTAGGCCACAACTTCCGTCGAAACTTTCTATCCGTAACGACGGTCCGAAGGGACTTGCGAGTTTTCTCTTTGAAATCCCTCGCTCGCGGTTTCCCGTCTGTGAGAAATCACCTTAAGGATCACGGGTATCACCACGGGAGGGTTAGCCGCGTGATCTTTATCCGCCATTCGATTTTTTTCGCCCGAGAAAAAGTTGGGAAAAGGGGCTTGCTCGAAAAAGATGTATAATTGATTCGAAGTCATTCCCTTGGCCTGTTTGGTTTCATTGATTCTATTAGAAAATTGAGTACTCTTTATCGGACCTTCGAATTATGAGACGGATAGATTGTCTCAAAGAAAATTTAATTTTGCGAGAAAGTATTATGCGCGGATGCGCGGAACTTGCGGGACCGAGGAGGACGCTATCGGAGCATTCTTCTAACGATAATTTATGGCGATCGAAAATGCTTTGCGTGTGTTTCACGTCAGTTTTCATTTAAATGTTGCGCGGATGCATAAGTTTGAAAGATGTTCCACACAGTGGTAAATGAAATGATCATTTTACCGTAGTTTTCAATAAGACTGTGTATAACATTGATTTATCGATAAACTGTTTAAGGAAACTTGTAGTGGAATAAAAAAAACTTTTTATTTTATTTATTACAAACTGTAATTTTGTTTGGAATTTGAGTGATATTTTTTTGGTTCACTCTCATCACTTGGGTAAGTACATAATTTCTTTGTTCATTATAATACAGATGTTGATTTTATTTATTGTGTTAATTGCACTTGTTTCTGTATATTGTGTTGAAATCTGTGAAAATGTACGAAATGCGACATATATTTTATGTGAATTTTGTGATTGGTATTGAAATTATAATACTTATATAATTTTTCGATTTTATAGTCAATACTTTGCATATATGTACATACTTTCTATACTTCGCAATAGCATTTTAGAAAGTAATGAATTATATTAGAAACGGCTAATTCTTACTTATTTAATAGTAAAATGATTATTTGTTATTTGTTTCACCAATTTCATATTATGTGTATAATTTAAAACAATATTATTAAAAGATATGTAAAATGAATTATATATAAAAATTGATTAATTACAATTTTCGAAGTTTTTAATAAACTTCCTGAAATAGACTAAGATAATTATCAATTATTAATAAAGTTATTAATAAAATTCCAATATAGCTTATAATATGTACATGTTAAATTATACTGAAATTACGATTTGTAATAAGATAATGTGTAAATACTAATTCTGGACTTATATCCTTCTTAAATATAACTATATTAAACAGTCGTAATAAATTCGCACTGATTATTCATATAATGTATTTGCCTATAATTGTTTGTTTACAACAATAAATAACAATGAATAATTAAAACATATTCTTTAACATTACTATGAAGACATTTCCTTTTTATCTTGATTGGAGCAAATAAGCTTTTCAACACTTATTTCTGTAATTCATTTATAAAATCACATCATACTTACTGAGCTACAGTTAACAAAATAAAAATCCTAGAAAACTTATATAATATTTATTTCTTATGTAAAACATTACAGCATAAAATAATTGTTGACCAGAAATTTTTCACGGTTATAATCAAAGTTGCGGAGACATTGCTCCGAACTTTGTCGATCTTATAACTTTAAATAACTTTAAGGTCGTTTCAAAAAACACTAATCATTAATTTCACATCAACATTCTAGCAATTCAAACCGAATGTCAAAGCTAGACGTACAGAATGATTAAATATTCCGCTGATCCATACATAAACGGCTGAATCACCAACCCTCCCCTTAAAATTCAATACCTCAGACCCTGATCCGTAAGATTTATTCGTCAGATGCGTCAATCAAAATAAATTATTGAAAACTTTAACCAAACTAAACCAACTAAGTAAAGTTAAAACATGTCCATTCCGCATTCAACGATCCATGACTTCGTAAATCCAATTGAAACCAACCATTCAACGATTAACAATATTCAACAAACTAAATATTAGGTTGTCCCATAAGTTTCTTCCCTTTTTGATATAAAATAAAAACGTACTTCTAGGAATATTTTGCAAGTAATCAAGGAACACTAATATTTACTGAGGGATGAAAGAGAGCGATACAGTAGAACACTTCGTATTTAACGCAACAAATCATAAACAATAAATATTGTATATTACTTTCTATTAAACAAGGAAGGAATTTACGGGACACCCTAATAGAATCAAAACATTATATGTAATATCTACATTGTAATCAACAATCCTAACGTAAACCATCCCCGAAATTCGAATCGAGACTTCAAGGTTCAAGCAAGATCACACACGAGCCACGAGTGAGTCATATTCGCAAAAGTACGTCAAGGGGTTAAACAATGGCTGCTTAACCCAATTACTCCGTTAATCGTCGGATCATCAAATTCGTGCGACATTCAGGCGCTGAAACGTTTTCTTGGTCCCGTCCGGAGTCGTTGATCGCTCGTCTTCCACTCGTCCTCTTTGACCGTGACCAACGTTGCGTAACGTAAAACTCCATTAGGTGTTAGCTCCTCCGTCGACGGTTAAACCGTTACTCCAGTCGTCGGTGGAGACGAGCGTAGGCAACCGTCGACGTGGTCGGACGGGGGATAGGCGACCGGCGATATACCGGCACCGGAGAGCCAGTAGGTATACTGTTCGTTTCTCTATAGGGATTGCAGCGCCGCGGGCGCCGGCGCGAAACGCTCGCTCGCGAGACCTCCTCCGCGTGGTGGGCTCGTGACGTCAGCTATCCTCAGTGTGCGGAGAGCGACCGCAGTGTACACCATCTCCACGTTTTGGCGAAGAAGGCAGCAGCATATCGTTGCCTCTGCGAACGAGTATACTCGACGTCGTTGCCGATCAGCTGTGTTAGTCTGGCGGGTCAGGTCTCGTTTGTTTGTCCGTCGATCGATCGGCGAGTTCAATCGTACGCGGTCACGAGTCGGTTGTGCGCGATTTCGAGACGATCGGGTGATACGGGACAAGAGATTATCGCGCGGCCGATGTACCAGGTGGATCGTCACCTTGGCCGGCCAGGTGACCAACTCCTTTCTTGATGAGTACGAGCACGTCGATCTGGAGCACGGTCGGTAGCCACGCGGTCGACGCTCACACCGGCGGTACCAGCATCTCCGAAGGGGCTGACACCTAGCACGAGGAGCGTCTGCTGCGGAGCTAGGACGATTCTACCGTCTCTGGTGATAGTGGTGTTGTTGCTGTTGTTATTGTTATCCGGTGATACACGTGCCCCGAGCACTAACGTTGTGACCTCAGATCGCGCGGATACGCCGCTAACCGTTCCTATTTCGAGTGTTCTGTATGATTACTGGGAAGCCGGTCGGAGAAGACAGTTCTCGAAGATTCAGCGTTCGATCCGCGCGAGGACACGTGGATTCGGAGCCGATCCTTGCTCACGTGGCCCGCTAGCCTGCCGCCGGCTCTCGCGATACCGAAACGGAGGATTTTCTCTCGTCGACGCTCGTGCTGCAAATTGGTGCTTGTTGATTCTTTGTTGATGTTGTACGCGAACGTGATCGACCAGTGTTCGAGTGAGTGATACGACTGGATGATTTCCGTCCCCCTGTCGAGGATCGTGTATTTTGATGTCGCGCGTGGCCGAGGAGGGATGACGGTGCATCGTCGTTGTGCTACGGACGTTGTGCTGCCGAAGAAGACCCGCGGAGTGTGAAGACGACGATCGTCAGTGGTTGAACGAGGTTGAATCTCGTTGCCTGCGATTCTTCGTAGGATCTCGCGCATCCGCAAGCACGCGGAATCAAGCAGGCAGCGTGGAGCGCTCGGTGATCGCGTGGCCGCGCGCCGCGGACCTCTACATTTATCAACCAGGTACATGATTTTCTTGTAGGACGAAGCTTCTCCTTCGGGGTGTCTCGATTTTACCGGTGTCGTGATTTCTAACGCCAGACTGTATAGGAAATATGATTCGAATTTTCCGGTGTCGCTATTTTAAACCCCACACTGCATCGATAATGTGCTTCGATTTTTCCGGTACTGAAATTTTAAACGTGCAACCGTATCGAGAATTGTGGCTCGATTTTACCGGTGCTGCGATTTTAAACGTGGAACCGTATCGGAAATTGTGGCTCGATTTTACCGGTGCTGCGATTTTAAACGTCGAATCGTACCGAAAATGTAGCTCGATTTTCGCGGTGCCGCGATTTTGAATGTCGAACCGTATCGAAAATGTGATTCGTCACGCGAAAAGAATTCGTAGGCCGGAATGGTTTTTGTGTTCTCTGGAATTTGATTTTTTATAGCCGTAATAAGACGGCAACGGAAACTTTCCAAAAAAATGGCAAAGAACTTCCCGCGGTATGTCGAGCCATTCTTCAGTGCCTAAGCCGCGAGCTCTCGTCGCATCGTGGCTGCATTCCTCCGCCACTACCGGATCTCCCGAGCATATTCCAAGTATGCTCAATAGGATTCATATCCGGTGACAAAGGGCGTGCTATTTTTCCGCGACGTCGTGTGTACCCATCGTTTTCGTACGAAGCGCGGCTTGTGAAATTTGGCTAGCTATCTTAACACTTTCATCGCCGTGTCACTCGTATTTGGCTCACGCACCAATTTACATCTGTACCGATCGTTAATCATTTAAGTAATCATTTGAATTCATCGGTCGTGTTGTGGAAAATATTTTTGCTTCGCCAATACTTGAATAAATACTGTAAGGTATATCCGGTAGAAATAACATTCATCGTTTAGTAATAAGTGATATCGTCGCTCATTTTATGAGGAACATTTGTGCTTAATCAATCATAAATAATTTACTTAACACTAAAACTACCAAAGGGGTCAAATGACCCTTCTACAAATTTCCTAGTTCTAGTGACAAAATTTGTTAGATCTTCTTGAGATTTATGCTCATTGTCATCAAAATAATGAATCTATAAGTGTATTCATTTATGTTTCATCGTTTGTTCATTTATTTTTCAAAATTTATTTATCAAAGTAATTGTGCTTTATACGTAGGTAGTTTTAGTGTTAAACGCTTTAAAGCGTATTTAGTAAAACCAACATCGATCATCTAACAATCATTTAAATGTATCGCTTGTTTTGGGAAGGGTGTTTTTATTTAATCCATAAAAAATAATTTGAAGTACATTCGATTATGATACCGCTGATGGTTCAGTGATTACTTGATTTTATCACTCATTTTATGGAGAAAATTTATAATTAACCAGTAACCAATAATTTAGTTAAATACTTTGAGGCTTACCTGATAAAAGTACCTATATATCGATGGAACAATCGAGGTTTGTTCTAAATAAAATAATTATTTATTGAGATTTGTGATGATTTTGTCACAAGATTTCGAACTGTAAACCGGTGAATAGTCGCAATACGTAATTATACATATTATGTCAAGCGTTTGATCAAATATAATATATGAAAATGCAGAAACTTTTGAAATTTTTCTATTTGAATTGTTTTATAGTCGATTTAGGGAAAATCATTCCTGATTTTTCTATCTGTAGGATAATTTCTTCCAGAACTTTTCGTTGTTGTAGGACATTTTCTTCCTGATCTTTCTATCATTGTAAGACATTTTCTTGCAAGTTCATATTCTGCACTTACAGAGACAATAGAATGTGATAGATTTGGGTTAGTATAAGTTTAGTAACGCCATCATTGTGTAAGAAAATAGGGTTGATTTTGTGTGATTTTGATACGTGATCTTTAATCTTGCGCAACATTGTGTAACCTTGCATCTGTTGCATCAGATGCAATTTTGTGATTTGGTCACTTTTAATTTTGCAGAAATTTTAAACACTATTATGTTAATTTTCGCAGTGGAAAGTAATATGTCATGTATTGTGCCATATCATTACACAACTATAACGTAATGTGACATTATAATTCAGTTTTCATATCATCATAGTCTATGTTCGCAGCTACACATTTGACTTACGATTTGAAAACTATTAATTTGAAAGTATATAGTGTAGGAAGTTTTAAACGTAAAGCTATTAACAGCAGTAAAATCATATGTTATATGACATAGTAACCTTTTCACCTGGCACTGTATATTAGTAACATAATATTATAGTAACAAAATAAAGACTTTCACGCACGTAACGCAATATAAACTCGTTAACATGTGAAAATATTTATGTGGGATATAATACAAAGGATAACAATTTCTTAATGGAGGACACTATTTGAACACGATGTGATAGGTTGACAATACGACATTTTAAACGTAACTGATTTTTGTATGATAAAGATTAATGTTTAAATTTATCGTAATCAATTTACATAATTAGGTGAAGTGTATGCAGAAGTCTTCTCGATGCAATTGTCCTCATTAAATTTTTAACTAAAACATTTTGTCACTTCTAAAGACGAACATGGACATCGCTATGTAACAAAATGTATTTAAAGGGAATACAAGTATGAGCGATTTGTTAGTAAGTTAATAATTATAATTACTATCAGTGTAAAGTCATTTCTGAAATTGGTGGGCATTTATTACTGCAATAATGTATTGTACATAATAACAGTTATAATATATGTAATAAATATCGCAAATGTTTACTGCCGCTTTACCGACCAAACAATGAAAATACATCATGATGAATCCGAGTCTCCTCGATTTCCGTTATTTACACGAATCATAAATGCAGTTACATTACTATAAATATTTATCATATATACAGTCATGGACAAAATTAAGTGCACATAGCAGAAATGTAAAAATTTTTTGATTTATTACAATGTTTTAAATAAATTTAAAATGTAGAACGTGAAATGCTTTTGTAGACTTGAAAAAACATTTATTTAATGTATATAATTGTGCAATAAAGTTTTGATTTATAGGCATTGTTAGTTAAATTAAATCAATCTTTTGCTATTTATGAAACCTTAATTTTGTCCACGACTGCATATTTCTTGTCAATTATCTAATAATAGCATCAAACAAATTGTGTTTTAAATGTCAATAAAGTACTTTGTTTATTGCTATTTATTCATATCAGGTGAAAACTTCAGCAAACATCCAACATAATCGATAACTGACATGTCATTGCATAACAATTCCTCCACTCATCGTGATATTTTTTGTTCCATGTCGTAGTTTGATTCTATTCATTTCTATTTTTGTTTTTTAAATACTGGCGTTCAGTTAAATGTTAAATGTCGAGGAACCAGATGAACAAGAAGTCGTTACTTTAAGAAACTAGTCTTAATCTAAATTAGTATTACCCTGGGAAATTAATTAATTAAGGAATCAGAGAAAATAATGGGGAGGATGTCAACCCGCCTAATACGATTAATTCGTTTTAATATATTAAAACTTATCAATGTACATTATATGAAATAAATTGTATGTTATAATTCGTGTTCATACAAATTTATTAAAATTGTACAAGTTTGCAACACATTGTGCTATGTAGATACTACGTAGAAACTTACTACATAAAATATAATTACATAGAAACCATGAAAATACGTATTCCAACCCCCATTATTTCCACAGTGTCGCGTTATAAGAGAATCACCACAATTTTCGTATTATACCGAAACCGTGTTTTGGAAATACCGTGTTATAGAAGGATCGACTCTGAAAGGGCCGTAAAAAACAACTTCATTTCGACGCAATTGCAGCCGTGTTTTCGAAAAGAGAATTTTGGAAGGGGCACAAGGATAACAAGCGCTATCGATTCCATTTTAGCTCGAAGTTCGCGTGAAGTTTGTTTTGGCCACTGGAAATTTCACGCAAGCGTAGAAACTGAAAGATACCTTTATCATTCAAAGTTAGACGAAAGTTAGAAATTCTTGAGACGGAGTTTCCATTTTCCGTGCCAATTCTTCGATACGATTTCTAACGCGACCGATCGTAATCCCATCTCGTCGCAGGAGGTATTGTCTCCCTTTTTAAAATATCGCCCTTCGAGCGTATTTCCCGTACCAAATTCTTTCGCATCAGAGCGATGTTAGCTGATACAGTGTTCAAAAAAAACATTCGATATTTATATATGTATGATTTTTAATAAGCCTTTATTTAATATATGTGGGAGGATACTCTTTACAGACTCTTTCACGCTCTTTACTCGCTTAATACTCTTTTCGCTCTGTACTCTCTCGATTCTCGTCTTTGACTGCCTCGCTCGCTACATTCACGCATCTTTTATTTTACAACTAAAACATTTTACCCTCGCACCCCCCAATGTCACCAGTTCGTTCACGCGGTACCAAACGCTCTTCTCAGTCACTCGATTTCTATCGCTCGTCCAGAAACACTCTTTATTCGCACCTCAATCTCCGTAATTCGGTCACTCGGTTATAAACATCCTTCTCGGTCACTCGATCCCAATTACTCGGTCATAAACACTCTTCATTCGCACCTCAATCTACCTCACACCCTACATATATGATATACAGCGAGTAGGCTTTAGTGACCGTAATACGGAGACCGAATATTTTCTGAGATATGAACACTTTTGTTATCATTATTACTTATTACTGATTTTTTCATATTTACAGAAAATGCTCCTTACGTACTTTCATTTTCATCAATTTTAATACGTATCGTTCCATTTCCATCCACTTTCATAAATATCCTTACGTTTTTATCCATTCCCATAGGTATTCTTTTATCTTCATCCAGTTTCATGTACACTGCCGCTCAAAAATATGTGGACATTTCCATGATCCTTGTAACTACCTAAACAGGTTATGATGTCTTCGATAAATTTGTGCATGGTCGGTGAACGCATTTTAATAACGATTTGTACAATATACTATATTATTTGTTAATAAACACGTACATTATATATCGCATATTTCATGATCATGGTAGGTGTCCACATACGTTTGAGCAACAGTGTATGTTCATCAGTGTGAATTCATTCGTTCAATTAGTGATATTATTTGTTAATAAGAGTGTACATCATATGTCACACGTTTCACGAACATGGTAGGTGTCCATATACATATGGGCAACCGTGCATCTGCATAAGTGTGAAGTCATTCATTGAATTAGTGATAGTATTTGTTAATAAGAATATACATTATATATGACACATGTCACGGTCATGGTACTTACCATGGACACCTGTCCTCGTACATTTGAATGGCAGTGTATGTGCATTTGAGTGAAGTTATTTATTAGTTAGTGATATCATTTCTTAATAAAAATATACATTATATAAAACGCACATTTTTTGTACAAGGCAGGTGTCCACATACATTTGAGCGACAGTGGCATTTCTTCCTTCATGGCATTTTCGTATACAATCAATTTTTAATAATTTCTGTAAAATTATGTGATGCATCGTGAATTCGGTTATACGGGTCATCAGCGAGGAGTACTTTATTTTTTAAATGCCCCCATGAAAATAAGCCCGATGTATTTAAATTGAGAGAGTCATGCAACTGGTTCTACATTTGATCGAACTGTTCAAGTGCTTTCTGGTATCACGCAAAATGAGTTAAAGCCGCATCACGCATGTAGCAAACCGATAATCTTTCTGCCAGTGGCACATCGTTCAGGAATGGTAATCCACTAAGAGATTGAGGTAAGTAGTACCTGAAAATCCAGGATAATTACAGAGCCAATGAGGTGATTCCATAATTCAAACATTTAACGGAAAACGATGGTGGCAATTTGTTTGAATAAATGCGTGAGATTTCTCTTTCGCCCACACGTAATCATTATGGAAATTTGTAACTCTATTTTATGTAAATGCTGCTTTATCGCTAAATAAAATGGAAGATACGAAGTTTGGATTCGAAGGATATTTTACGACTAGTCACCGTGAAAATTATATTCTTGGTAGTTCGATCAAGTGATTTGCGCCCATTAAGATATAGATACAGTAACTACTCATGAAAGGTTGTCCAGAGGACAATAATATCGATTCTTGCAGCAATTAATAGTCTCACGCTGCCACCTGGATTTTCTTCAAAGAAAGTCTAATAATAACAATCTTCTACGGATAAGCATTTGTATATTTTCATATCACTTCTCCAAATAAAATTCTTCCTATATGGCGTGGACACAGATCTACGTCAGCTGAGTTTCAATGGCTAATTCTGTATGAGCCTAATCCTCAATGATGTTAAGAACTAAAATTGGAAAATTTGAATTCAAGGATCTGGAAACAGCATATGAGAAGGGACTGCTCGATCAGTATACCTTTGTACACACACAGTGCTAATACTTCCATTAGCACGGTCATACATAAAATGCATAACGGCCATTTCTTCGTTAGAGTAATACGCTGACATTTTCAGCACGATACTTTGTAACTGTGTAATGCTAAACAGATTCGTAATCGCCCGTTGATGACAACTAACTGATTGCCGATGAAATCTTTCGACACGAAGTATGTATGGAAATTAAATGAGAACATTCAGAACGCGGTTAATAAACACTGAGGCAAACATGGCATGAAATAGAATTCTGTAAGTCGATCATGACGCTAGCATACAAAAATATTTACACAGTACTTTGCATAAATAGGTACGGACCCTCTTTGTCCACATTAATTTGAGATCTCGATCAACGTCTTGCCATTTTTTAACGAGTCTGACACGCGACGCACCCGCGCTTCAACAGTGATAAATCTCACTAGAATTTTTATTACGCTTCAATTTAGACTTCAAGTCCAATTATAATTTGTATAATTAAGGATTGTTAAATACGAAATGGACGTAACAACTCAATTTTCGTTACTTGTCTTAATACCATAGCTGTGGTTACTTAGGTCTGACTGACGCGCGTAGCATAAATCATAAGCTAAGACATTAATCTTTTGCACACGAAACAATTTTTGTTAATGGCAAGTAGTATCTCGAAAACTTTCTAACTAAAATTTAATCAATTTTTTAGAAATTATTACTTTGTATTATTGATTGCCGCTGTTTCTCATTTCACTATGTCTAACATAAGTTTGTATAGACGTCACACGTATAACAATATAGATTTAGTTAATAAATATTTATTGAAACTGTTTCATTAGCCGAAGTGGCTGTCACGGTGCAAAGGGTTGAAAGTTATGAGCAATATTTTTTAAATAATAATTCGTAGTGCGCGACAAGAAATTTTGTAAGTAGCCCTTTACTGATTTCAACGACCTTGAAATATGCAGTCAAAAACATTATCCATATCAACATTTTCTTATACACGTCGCCGTTCTGCTTCGATTTTACATATTCGAAAAAAAACATTTTCAATGACGATAGTTAATTGTAAAAGGATACGCTTTACCAATTTCGATGACCTTGAAATATGATACATTGTCAAGACCAATATCCTAAATAACTTTCTTCATATATGCAATTGTCTCTCGATTATATTTTTTAAGATGCACGCTTTCGCTAAATGTACAATGTACACATATGGAACCAGCCACGACCCGTTTAATAATTTCGTAACATCGAGGAGTTAACCCTTTAACTTTTTACCGGCAAGTGCGTCAGACGGAGCGATTCAATTATCGTTGTAACGTGAAGACGGATAAACATTGCTCGAATGTTACGGATATTTTGGATATGACGATCATCGGTGGACAGGATGAAATTAAAATTGAGTTCGAAGTTCGATCGTGGTAAAAATAGGAGCCGAATTTGTCGCGGTGCAGCGGTTTTGTGCGTCACGCGTGAGAGACGCCATTATAAGGCAAAGGGTTAATATATTTATGCAACACGCCGTCTCTTAGGAACGGTTGACCGTTCCACCTAGGTGTACCACGGGTTTCGATGCTCGATATACAAACACCGGGTGATTTTTCCGTATACCGTGTACAGAAGAGTAACGAAACGAATCGTAGAGGAAAGCTATTAAATTTTTGCGTTTTCGTGGTCGCCCACAGGTCCTGGTGGCACTTGAGTTTTGGTTTTGGCAGCGTTTCCAAGAGTGTTTCCCCCTTGTATTTGCAATCGAGGCAGGTTACAGCCTGACCCGAATCCTTAAGCCAGACCACGGTCACGGGATGCCCCGACGAGCAGGCACGTAGTAACCTACACGCCAGGCTGTGCCAGGAGCGTCTTCCTACCTCTCTCTTTATTCCTTTCTTTTCCTCAGGCCCCTGCCTAAAACTTTTCCCCTAGCCTCTGGCTTCCGCGGGGATAGAGCAGCTCGATATAGGAGCCCGGGGGATCCGATATTATACGAGTCGAAACAATATTTGTTATCCACGTCGGATGCAGGAAAGAAGTCCTGGAACAAAGATTCCAACGACTGGAACTTTCCACCGACAGCAACCAAAATTCGTCGATAGTTCCTTTCGCGAGCAGGAGACGAGGCTTTATTGAAAGATACCGGGTATTTCAATAATCAAGATATAACTCGCTGGATAAAAAAGATGTACGCCACAACGGTGCTCTTCTGTTTCCGCGATGTCGAGATGGCGGAATTCAGCAGACGCGGACAAATGCTACGCGATCTTTGATGCCAGTTTGCTGTTCTACAAAATTTTGCAAATTTTGGAAAATGTGGAATCGGCAAGATATGAGACCGTGGGAAATATGTTTGGGGCGTGTTATGTTCAGAAATGTTGGAATTTGAAATTCTTAAAAATTAAGGAGATATGGGAACTTGAATTTTTATGATTAGAAACGTTGGAATTTGGGAATTTTTAGCGTTGAGATATGAGAACTTGGAAACACAGTATTTAAAAATATTTTTGTTTAAAAGTTTTAGACATGAGAAGTATGAGGATTAGGGAAACTTGGAATTTTTTGGAATTAGCCATTTAAAAATTTGAGGACTTTATAGTGTTGTGATTGTACAATTGTTGTGTGTAAAATGGTTAAAATTTGAGAATGAAGGAAATTTTGAAACTTGGAGCTCTCAAAATTTGAAAATAGTGGAATATCGAAATATAAGAATGCTTGTATTTTGACAGTTGTCATTATTTGGAAATTTGTGGATTTGAGAACTAGAGAATTGGAGGAATATTTGATATCATTACAATTCAGTAATTTGGTAATAGTATGCGGCAAATAGGCAATTTAGTAATTTAGTAATTTAGTAATTTAATAATTTGATAATTTGATAATTTGATAATTTGATAATTTGATAATTTGATAATTTGATAATTTGATAATTTGATAATTTAGTAATTTAGTACTCTGCAATTTAGTACCTTGAAAATTCAGTAATTTTGAAATTTCAGAGTAGAAGTGTGTGGATTTTGGTATTTGAGAAATGGATACTTTTATAACTACGACAATTGTGAAATTTCAAGACTTGGATGTTCACAAAATTAGGAATTAATAAAATTGATAAATTAGGGAAAATTTCGTCTTTCGGAATCACATATTGAATATTTGCAAATGAAACAATCTATCGATTTGTAAGTATGGAAATTTGGCATACTGAAATTAGCTAATTGACGAATATAAAAATTCAGAAATCAGTAAATTTGATAACGTGGAGATTTAAAAATCTACAAATTTGGAATCTAGAGATCCAGAAATCTAAAACCTAGAAAATCTATGAATAGAGTAACTTTATGCTTCAGAATTCTGCAACTTTTACCCACACGAATTGTGCAATTTGATAAGTTACGACCTTGGAGTTATTATAATTTTGGAAGCTTTTTTTGACGTAAAATATAATTCCGAAATAAAAAACATGGCTTCATGAGAAAAAAAGACAGGAGGACCTTTAAATAACCTTGAAGTCACCCATGCATTAAAAAATTAATAATGCCATTTGATTCCCCACTCGAAATACTATAGGACACGTAATAGTTTGTTTTTCTTAAATCACTTCTCTTCGAGATATTTTACAAGTCAACTTAAACGGGACACCCTGTATATTACAAGATTTAAGAATTGGTCTGTTAACTCCTTAACTTATGATTTTGACAGCAGGTGCGTCAGATAGTGCGATTTAAACATCGTTGTAATGTTAAAGCAGACAAAGAATGTTCAAATTTTACTGGTGTTTTGGACGTGGCGATCATTAGTGGACTAGTTGTAATTAAAATTGTCCTCCAAATTCAATCGCGATAAAAATATGAAGAAATTTTGTCTTATTTCAACAATTATTTGCGTTACGCATGGAAGTCGATATTATAAGGCAAGGGGTTAAGTTCTCCAATCCGACGAAGTAAGCATGATCCAACAATCCATCCGTTAGTCGTGCGCGTTCTCCAGCAAGGTCCAATTTTTTTTCCCGTTTTAATGAAATAGCAGGATAACGCCTTGTGAGTTCCTTAGTATTCCGGGCGCATTTCGGTGCACGATGTTGGTAAAGAGTCGCACTTGTTGGCGTCCAGGGACACGAGGATGTTGTAGGTGGGTCGCGTAGTAGCCGGAGGAGAACCAGTGGTGGTAGCAGGGTGAGGATCGCGCTCAGAGGGACGCTGGAAAGCGAAGCGAGCTCACGGTGGTCAGTTCGGACAGTCCCCCGGGAGATTTCTGGACCGCAGTCCTAAATCAGGTTTCATTCCCTCGGCGAGTCTCCAGCACCTCAACCCAGTCCGCTTTGTCGAACCTGGCTGCGATATACCGAACAAAGCGAACGAACAGCTCGCTACAATTCCTTTTTTCTGCGCCGGCCGCTCGGCAATTTTCTCCTACGTGCCGGATAGCATCGAGCGCACACCCGGAAAATAACCTGAAATGAGAAAATACTCTAACAGCATGAGGTACACTCGGCTGAAACCTTGGCATCATTTCGACGAGGACACTTGGGTGGACAATTTCTAAATCCTTGAATTTTCTTCTTTTTCAAATTCGCAATTTTCAAGCGTTCCGATCCTCGCGCTTTTGTATTCTCAAACTTTCAAATTTTTCATTTTGAAAACTGTACATTCGTGGATATGTACATTTTTCAATTTTTGAGTCTCTCCAATATCAAATCCGTAGATCTGCTAATAGACCTCCTAAGTACTTGGATTTTTCATAGATTTCTATACATATACATCAATTCGTACATTTCTAGGTTTTCACACATATAGGTTTTAATATCCCTAGTTTTCCATGCTTTGAAATTTTCGTATTCATGATTTCGTCGTTCCAAAATATCGATATTCCTAGATTTCCTTGATTCTGAATTCAAATGTCCCTACGTTATCTTGTTTCCAAATTCTAATATCCCTAAATTACCATAACTCTTTGTTATGTGATTTCAAGTCTCCCAATCCCGAAATCTACAAGTTTTGATGCCGCCAAACTGCCACATTATCAAATTTCTTTTTTCATGTCTTCAACTTCCCAGGTTACTAAATCGGCATAATATTATCAAATTTCCTACTTGGAAAATTTCTAAATCGACGGATTTCCAAATGATTGATTGTTGTGTCCTTGGCTCCCGAAATATCCAAAATTATATTTTTAAGTATTCAAATTCTTAAATTTTCACGTCTCCAAATCACAAGACCACTAAATTGCGAAGTTTCCAATTTACAGATCTCAAAATTGTAAGACTTCCGTGTAACTAAATCCTAAATTCCTAGATCCGCCTGTATTTACATTCCAAATACCTAGATTCTCGTGTACCCGTGTCCAAAATTCCTAAACACCCGTACACTTACATCACAAATCCCTAGATCTAGATCTGTCTTTTCTATCTGTTTGTATCCAGATCGCAAATCTTCAAACCCTCGTGTACCTATATTTCAAATGTCTAGATCCCGCGTACCTAAATTCCAAATCCTAACATCCCTGTGTACCTCGTTCCCAAATCTTTAGATCCACAAATTCCTACGTCTCAAATACCTAGACTCCAAAAATCCCCAGATCCCCATAGTCGCCCTCAAACCTCAAGTTCCCCAAACTCCTAAATTCCAAATTTCTCAGTCAACCCTTAAATTTCAATCGATAATTTTTAACTATCAAATACATAACTACCTACGAAAATCAGCAAACGCAATGTTAGGAACCTATTAGAAGGTCCACCGGTTTATGACATGACCGTCGGTCCGGGTCAGAACCAGAGTCGAATCCAAGATCAGGGGCGTTATAAACCATGGGCAACTATTGCAACTAGTCGACTATATGGAAGGAAGACCGACAAAGGGAAAGTCAACCCCATCTTAATCATGCACTGCAAGGAAAACTCGAAGGAGAAGTTACAGGGATTAATTTTTCATTTCCGACTTTTTGGGCAGATTGGTTCTGATCAGCACAGTGCTAATAAGTGTTGTTCCGACTGTCGGACACACAGTTTCTGTAATTTTAACCAAGAGAAGTCCCTTAATAATCAGGTGCCCAACATTTTATACAGTCCACTAGTACTAACAGTATTTTTCCTCTTCCTCTATACTTCTTCAAGCCCACGATCATTTGGTCGTGAACACGCAGAATCGTATCGTTTTTCCTTCGTCATATTTTCCCTAGAAAAGTGAGCTTTACCGTTGACTGTACGCAATTCGGGAGGACACGGAACCGTCTGCCGGTAAATTCGTGGCCGTTTCAGTTTCAATTTTTTGAAATCGACCAGGCAGCGAGGGAAGATTGTCGCTGCATCGGTGTCTGTCGAGCTATCATATCGCGTGTGAACGTGCTAAGTCGAAGGTAACGAGTCGACGATAGGGGAAGCTGCCCGAAGGGGACGATCGTTCGACCGAGAGATCTGCGCTAGGCACATGCATTATCGTAAACGATATCGCCCTCGGCCAGACGCTCCTAACACACACACGCGTGCGCGCACACACACACTTACGACGTTCGCACGTTTCCGAGCGTGTATTCGCAAGGTGAGACACGGGCCACACTTCGACCTTCACGTGTACGAGAGGGCACCACGGAAGGAGTTAGGCGTTTTGTCACCAGAGTCCTGTGCAAACAACCAGCCCTGGCGCCTTTCAGTCTTATCCGACCGCCCCGGCAATGACTAGGGATCATCTACATATTTATAATCCCAGCATCGGTTCGTGTCATAAATTGTGCACGCCGTTATTCCCGCGCTGTGCTTCTTTTTTTCTCGTCTCCGTTTTCTGGTCTTTTTTTCTTCACCACGTGCAATTTTTAAAGTTCCGCTCCTCGTTTCGTGCATATTTTAATATGCATATCGTGAGCTTCCTTCGAGCAATGCCGACATTCGTGGCGTTCAGCGTGTAAAAAAATGTCGTGCGATTGCTACATCCTGCGAAACGTATACTTGCGGGCTAGAAAGTTATCGGTGTCGCATTCTGTTTACGGAATTTTTTTTTACCTGTGAAATTTCACGCGAAGGACTCGGTAGTTACGTTTTCATGATCAGCGCTGCAAAAGTGGATGATTTGAGCGTGCGTTGTTTATGGAGATTATAGCTTTATCCCTGAGTCCATGTATCGTTGGATACAGATTCCCGTTATTTAATATATCTCTAAATATAATCACACCTTTTTTCATGTAACCCTAGATTTTTTTATTTTTGCATCGACACATCTCTACATTCGTAGACTTCCAAATCGTTATATTCGTCTATATTCATACTTACAAATTGGTATATTTCTAGATTTCTTCACTGCTAGGGATGTAAATAACTAGATTTTAGAATCTCTAGATTCACAATCGCCTACAACTTCTTATCCCTGGGTTTCTCTATCCCTCCACCCCTTCATCCACAAATTTTATATGTCTGTAGAGACGTTGTTCAACTCATATTTCAAAACTCCTAAAATTCCTAAACTGTAAGATCCCTATACTGCTACATACACTGCTGCTCAAAAGTATGTGGACACCTACCATCTTCGTGGAATTTTTGATGTACAATGTATTCTTTTATTAATAAACAATATCACTGATTAACACTAGAACTAGCAGCATTAAATGCAGATTCATTTTTAAGTTGAAATTTCGGTGTAAAAATAATTAAGTAAATACTGGAGTATCTACCAACATGTACAATTACTCTAAACCTCAATAAGATATAGCAAATATTACGAAAAGAGTATCGCAACAAAATTTTGTAACATGAAATGTTAGCTTATTCTTATTAACTAGATAATATCTAGTTAATATCGCTTGGTCTGTTCGGTTCACGAATTTTATGTAATGCTGTAGGCGATGAAGTTTTCCAATTTCTATCCCACAATTCTTTTGCAGCTTTGATAATTCGTATTTGAAAATAGCGTAGACATTATTAACAACAATTATCGAATTACCAAAGACGTGGTAGCTTTTTTTAGGTAGTTGTAAGAGTTAAGAAAGTGTCCACATATTTTTGAGCGGCAGTGTAGCTTTGTGCGATGACCTTCATACTGTATTATATCAAGATTCTTATATTCTTGTATATTTAATTTCCTATATTCTTAGATTCATATATAATTAGATCCCTAGGCTCGTTCGTTTCTAGATTCCTATATTTCTAGTTCTAAATAAAAGTGACGAGAAATAAGAACTGGCGTAGCTTAGCTCGCACCAACCAGTAAAAGCGAATTTATGAAGGGCGAGTGTTCTGAACTCGAGCAAAGTCACCCTCTTTGTACCTGTCTTATCTCAGTGTCTTTCGCGAATCTACACAAGACCACGGTGCCCCCGTCCAGGCTGGAAAATACGAACCTATATTTTCCTGCATTATTTAAAAAGCCGCCGTTCCCTTCATCGACGAACATTATTAAAAGAAGATATACTTGCACCCTCTTCTGTTATATACTACCGAACACAGAACTTGGGGGTTTTTAAATCTTTACATCACAAACTTCAAGGTTTCACAAAATCTATAAATATCGGATACCGAGGTTAGAAAATCCCAAGATCTCGAATTCGAAGGTTTAAAAGTTTCCAGATCTGGAGTTCCGATGTTTCAAAATCCTTCTGTCATGAATTCAATATTACTAGAGAATTTTCACAAAAGATTTCAATATTAAGAGCTCTCGAATTTCATGGTTCAGAATCCCTAGATCCCGATTATAAAGTTCTAAAATCCCTAGATCCTGAATTCCAAGGGTTGAAAATATTTATAGCTGCAATTCCGAGGTTTCAAAATCTCTTCATCACGAATTGCGAAGATTTCAAGATCTTTAGATTCGGAGTTCTCAAAATTTCAAAACCCCAGACCATGAATTTTAACTTTTATCTAATTTTAAGGTTTTCATATCTTTGGATCTCGAATTATCAAGATTTCAAGATCTCTTCATCTCGATTTCTGAGGCATACAAATTCATAAATTTCACGTTTTGAACGTCCCAGGATCTCTGAGAGCTGAAATACCAATTTTCTATATTACCTAAACGAGATATACTCGCACATTCCCTCATTATATTGCCACCAAGCGCTAAACATTAAGTTTTCTAAACACTTCTAGATCCTGAATTCTAGTCCCTAGATTTCTTGTTACCAGTATTCTAAATTCCTTAAGTTCCGAAATACCGGGATAAAAACGTTCCTAGGTTATCGGAAATAGATGCGATGGCACTTTCTCTCGTTGTATGCGTCGAAATGTCGACTTGCACCCGTGCTGCGGCCATAAACATAGATCAAGTTCAACAATGGGCGACCGGTAAACGTATTGACATTTTATACTTCCCACGAACGCTGACTGGTTGCCTTCGCGACCGCCGAAGCGTTACTCAAACTGCAATATAAGGAACAAACTGCAGGATACAACGATTTCTTCGCGATTCACCGCACGACGAAATGCTAATGGACGTGAACGATACCGGGGGAATGTTTATGCATCGATCGGGAAATGGCAATTTAATCGTCTTTCACCGGGAAAAAAATTTTCCTGCTTCTTATCGGGACGCCGCCTTTGGAATTTAAATTGTCTCACGGCTCGAGGAATAATTTCTGCTGGAACACCTGCTCCCGCGGTATGAAAGTTAAATGTTAGCTGCAAGTGTGATCTGTTTCGCAGTATATCAAGTCGTTTTATAAGTAATTTCGTTTCCGCACGTAACAGTAATATATCACGTACCTAAACAGTGTGGTTATTAGTCAGGAAAATGTTCTAGATACTTTTTCATTTGCTCTCCTTGGAACCGTTTGGTGAAGTGGTTGGCTGTGTCTGAAAACTCACAGTTGATTCTTTTTGCTTATTGTAGCACTGTGTTTGCGTACTTTGACATTGTTTTTGTGGTTCTTTGTGTTTTGAAATTTATACAAATGCATTTCTCCGTTGCAGTGTTCACTGCACTTGCGACACAATTAAAATAACAATTATATTTTATTAACAGTTGGTTAACGAAAGGTGTAAGTATTATAGTACAACTAGTAGGTACTAAACTATAATGCGATAAAAGTATGTCTAATGTATGCATGTTGAATGTATGAAAACTAAGAGTTGAATGTATACTGTGTGAAAACTAGAGAATGAATGAATGTATACGGTTTGAAAACTAAAGAATGAATTTCCGAAGCTTCCGTAGATTTTAGGAAAAAGGTGAGGGAAAAACTGCAACTATTTTATGATTGGCTAAACAAATTAGGGCGGAATGGAAATGTGGAAAGGGATAGAGACCTTTCCAAAATGTCCGTAGCCAGTAATAAATTTAAGGAATACCTCGACATGTATAGAAAATACGAAACAAAGACTCTAGTACTAAGGTGAAGAACGATGAAACCCAGATGGCACTAAACAAGACTCTGAACGAAATGTAACGATTCCCTGGGTCTTATTCCTGCTACGGGACAAACAAACTTCTTGACTTTCTAAAGCTAAAGTGGTCGAAGGAACGAAAAAACCGATGTCTATTGTATCGGGGAAATTTTGGGTGGTCGCATAATTTGCGCAATACTTGTAGTAATTTATGACCGAACAACAAGTCTTAGATTCTCGAACATAAGTACAAGCTCGACTCGAATAGTAACATAATTATAGTTGTTAAGAGTATAACCTCCTCTTAATTTTGCTGTATATGTGTGAGCGTGTGTTTGGCCGTCGCCAGGTATGCCGGGGAGAGGGATGTATGCTTTGCCGAAAGGTGTGCGTTGTCTATCTTTTCTTTCTTATAGTCTGTCTGTGTCGTCCCACTGTATAGATAACATATATTTAAATATAGCGTTACACAAAATTCACACTGTTCATTTTACTGCGAATATCCCTGCTCAACATATTGATATAATAAACTTAGTCAGTACACCACGTGCAATATACAACAAGTCTCGAACGAATTTATTTTCAACCACGAGCGTTAACAAACACAATTCGCAAAAAGTAGGAAAGACAAATAAAACATTTGACGTTGGTAATAAATAAATGGAGATACAACGGAACTGTTTAGATCGATAGAAAAGGAAGTCTAGAACTAGGAGGTTGTTAACCTGATTCTAAAGCGTATAGCTGATATTGGATTAATACGGTGAAAGTCCTCGGAGAGAACTCCCCTCTGAATTGTGTTACCGGAACAGCGACGTCTGAACGTAACGCCTCGTTCCACTTAGCTGAGTGCGTCGCAACAGCAAGTAGATACGGTCTGTGTATAGCCAGACGTGACGTGTCGTTCGAGCACGTTGCGCCTTTATTATTGTCTTCCGTTCTCGCGTTTTTACATTACCTTCTGTGCTTGCGCGCTATAAATTGAAAATTATACACGATCTAAAATCCCTCGATCGTTCTGCCTTTTATCGTCGAAATATTTTTACTTCGTTTATCGTATTCTCTCTGTGCGACACGTTCTTCTCGGAATGAAACATACAGTTCTTTCCTCGAACGTAATTTGTTATGAATTATTCAATCATTTGCAAGTATGTTTTTTTTTTAAACAAGATGCGTTGTTAAATGGAAACAGGTTTCATCGCGGAAAGATTTTCATATAATATGTGTTGTCTCAAGCGGTTTAATTTTAATATTCGTGGTTGTATTCCTGAACGCCGTATTGATTTTGCAACCTTTTATACGAGAGGCTGATCGTGCACGATTGGAGACGTATTTTATGAATTGAAATCTCGAGAGTTATTGTGATAGTAAAATATTAAATGTTGTAATGTATTTATTATATATAAGTATATATTACAGCGTATTATAATATATATACATATGTATTATACAGTACAAAATGATTATTTGTATATATTGAAGGATTTCGTAGGATTTCCTAATTAAAATGGCGATATAGGAGAAACAGTCCCACTATTCTGATTTATGGTCCAGAAATTTTCAAACTTAAAGTGTTCTAAATCTTTAATATTAGATCTTAGGCATTTATATATTTGGGGGGTTTGGAAATTTGGCGACTTAAAAACTTAAGATTTTTAAGATTTGGGAATGTGGAAAATTGAGCACTTTGATACTACAGATTTTACAAATACGGAAATTTGAAATACAGGAAATTTGATAATCTGAACATTTAACACTACAGAAGTTTTAGGAATTTGAAACTTTGAAACTTCGAAAATTTTGCAATTTTGCAATTTAGAACTTTGGAAATTTAGATCTTCAAAAATTAAAAATTGTGCAAGTTGAGAATTTGAGAGTTTCATTTATTATTTCCAAGTGTGAGAATTTGGATCTTTGAAAATTGGGTAATTTGGAAATTTGGAAATTTGGAAATTTGGAAATTTGAAAATTTGGAAATTCAAAAATTTAGAAATATGGACATTTAGAATTTTAGAACATTATACATTTGAAATTTATGCATTAAATTAGTAATAAATTTCACAAATTAAGTTCTACTTTGAATCCGATTGTACATGATGTAAAGTACGGTATATGTATACCTAAAATGCAATTCAACGACCAGTGTTATATCCACGTACACGTCGTATATCATGGATTTTCTCGATAACAGAAACCCAATTAAACAAAACTTTTGCTCTACATTTTCCATTTATTTTCGAACGAGGAATCACCTCTTATTTTAGTACCAACGGGAAAACCTACGTATTTATCGCGGTCACGTGCACCAGTTAATTTATATCGGGCTTCAGGTGTAGCTTTATTTCGCTGGTAACCTTAATTTCAAAGCAACTAGATTAGCCAGTGGTATCAAAATAGTAAATTTAATAGCGTGACGCTACTTCAGAAAAATTTGTACACGAATACTTTACTTATCACCACGATGGTTAACAGTTACTTTTTTTAAAGCGATTACGAGTGTTTTGTTAATTCTTAATAAAAGCATTTGCTGTTAGGAAAAATACGTTTCTCTGTTATCCTAACGTATAATTTTCTCTTCATTTGAAATTTCTTTATATAGTAAATTTTACCTCATTTAACTTGACTAAGACTTTTAACGGAATATATTGATTACTAGCATCGCAAATGATTAATAAAATAATCGTTTTAGTGACGATATAACATTAATCAATGTAGTAAAATTCTTTGTTGACAATGTATTAATACCAAATAAAACACTTTAATAATAATATTACCTAATCCTTTGTGTAGTTAATATTAAGTATTGCAATATGATAATGTTAGACTATTATAAAGAATTTATAATATACCATTATATCACAATATCATTTATAATATAATTATAGTATAATAATTATAACAATTTATAATATAATACCAGTATATTACAATATGATTTATAATATAATTATAATATAATAATAGGTTATTATTAGTTATTATTATAGTATAATATTATAGTATAATAATAACTGGTTAATAACAACTAAAATATCAAACAAAATACGCAGTGAAATACCAAATAGAACAAAAAGCAAAATATAAAACAACACATCCAGTAAAATACCACATAAAATACCAAGTAAAATACGAAATAAAACAGCAGGTAAAATACCTCATAAAACAGCAAGTAAAATATCAAACAAAGCATGTAATAAAATTCCAAATGAAACACAAAATAAAATACTCAATCAAATACCCGATAAAACAACAAGTAAAATGACAAACAAATCACCCAGTAAAATAACAAACAAAACATCTAATAAAGTACCAAATGAAACCACGAAGTGAAATACCGAACAAAACACCCAGTAAAATACCACATAAAATACTAGGATAAAACCCGATAAAAAAAATGTCAATGCAGCAAGGGTTAAGAAGAACGTGTTTACGACGCTTGAGGTTATTTTCGCGCGCGAAAGTAAGATGCTTTTAAGTGTTCCTTCGTCAGGAACATTTTGATTTCGTTCGCGCGTTAACGTCACGCCGTTCCGCTAGATAATTCACTGTCGTCGATCGAGAACGATTCGGTTCGGGTATCTTTCGCGCTATCCGTTCGTGCAGAGAGGAGAACGACTCCTAATACCTTCTTCTTCCGCTCTTTCTCGCATATTGCTTCGTATCGTATTTATTGCCTCAGCCGGGGAATTCTCGTGGCAGGTATTGTATTTTGTTTTTCGCGTGACGATATTGCATATCACGGGGATGTTTCCGTGAACGGTGGAAGAAGAAAGCGGACGCGATAGAGAATGCAAAGAGGAAAAGAAAGAAGGCGGAAGTTTCAACCGCGCAGACAGAACTGCGAGAGAGCTCACTCTCTCACGCATCAAAAGCAATTTATACGATTATATGCATGGCGCCTTCGATGCACCTTAATCAAATAAGCCGTGCCACGCCGACGACGCTGGAAAATGCCGGGAGACATTGAAGATGCTTTGAATCGAGCCACTTTGAAACGCACCCCCGTGGAAAATTTTCTCTCGCTTGATTCGACGTTATGCGTACACAACGAGACAAACAGATTGCACGTACACTCCGGTGCAACGTGCGTTTTTCATAAAGGACACGCGTGAATTTCGTCGTATCTCGTTTTCAAATTCACAAAGGAGGGTGTTAAAAAATGCCCATTTTTGGCATCGCCTGGAAATGAAAAACTCGTACAGGATCTTTGAGACTGTCTCCCAAGGAACAAAAAATGTCCTTATCACTTTCCCGAGAAACGATGGGAATTTTGTCAAAAATACGTTGAAAGTATATAAAAGTAAAACCGCACTGTAAGCCATACTAGCACACTCATGTGGATGCAAAGTCGGAGCACGCGTTGTTGGATGCTGTTCCCATGTAGCCATGATTTTATGGCACTTTGTATTTGCTCGATTTCAAGCTTCAATTAATCTGCCTGCTGAGTTCCTTACTACTTATTTCGAAGGCGCTTCGATATCCGACAAAAAAGACGACAAAATGTAAAATATACGTAAATTTCGTTATAATTACATTCATACTTATTTTTGACAACTTTTCCATCGTTTCCCGGGAAAGTGATGACATTTATTGTACCTTGGGAGACACCCTAAAAGATCCTGCACGAATTTTTCATTTCCAGGCGATGCCAAAAATGGGCATTTTTTAACACCATCCTTTACACGTTCCCGACATATTTCAATCTTCTGCATCGAAACGATTTTAAAATTTCAACATTCGAATATTACGGCATGTTCGAGATTTTCGAATGACTAAGTTCTACATTTCAATATTTTTAAAACGTTAAAATTTCTGAATTTCTGCATTCCAGCATTTTTTAAGATTTTGAGTTTCCGGATTCTTGCATTCCAACATTCTCTTCAGTTTCAAATTTCTAACCTCCTCCGTTAGGATGTTTTTGAAATTGTTAAATTTTCAAGTTTATAAATTCCTGTACTTCAACATTTTAAACATCACCACATCTTCGAATCTCTAAACTTCGAAATCCCTTGTTGTCAAGTACTGTATTCGAATAACTTTCAGTCGTGAATTCCAAGGTTTTAAAATCGCGAGATCACGAATTTCTCATACCTACGAATCACTAGACGGCACTTTTCAAACTTCAAAAAATCGCTAAATCTCTCGTTATCAGGATACAAAATCTCTATATCCATAATTCCCAAGATTAGACAGTCCCTACAGTTTTCGTTCGCAGTGTATCATTTCGTAAATGCCTAATTCTTATGATTTCAAAGTCCTTAAAACTAAAACTACCAAAGGGGTCAAATGGCCCTTCTACAAATTTCCTACTTCAAATAACAAAATTTGTCAAGATGATTTTCTTGAGATCTGTGTTGAATTTCATCGAGGTGAAGAATCAATAAGTGTATTCATTTATATTTCATCGTTTGTTCATTTATTTTTCAACTAAATTTTTAACATCAATATAATTTCGAATTATATGTCGGTAGTTTTAGTGTTAAATCTCCAAATCTCAATATTTGAAAATCTATTAACCTCCAAATACCTAGACCCAACAAATTTCTAGATCCTTAAATCGCTAGTTCTTCAAAATTCCTATTTCCACGAATTTTCGAGTGGTAACCTCATTCCGTTAGTTGTCACGTTTTTCTTAAAGACGCTAGATTTGTTCGCGACTGTACATCGTGTAGAGAGCTTCTATCTGCTTGCTTCGACGGGAAAACTATTATTCTCGAAGCAATATGGGACAGAGAAAGATCTCTACAATCGCAAAACTTTATATTCCCACATCTTTCGACGACATTCGTATCGTATGCTTCGCGGTTTTACATTATTCTGCCATATACATATTTCGTGTTGGATTGTCGAAAAGGGTAAATGAAAATAAATAAATGATTCAAGTTTTTGTAAAATGAACAGTACGACATGTAGATCATATTGATGTACACAATAAGAACTACAGTAGTGCGGCAGTGTTTCAATATTAATTGTAATTGTGTTTATATTTTTTTTTATAATTAAGCATGTGCGAGTTAACTCTTTTGGGCAGAGGATTTTAGAAAATAAAGTAGACCCACGTTGCACAGAAATATCATTGCATTTTAAATGACTCAAAATTGGTATATTTTTATTAACAATGGACTCACATAATATAAAAACATGAAAAAAGAGTGTGCGAGTTAACTCTCTGTGGCAGAGTATTCTGAAAAATAAAATAGACCCACCTTGCACAGAAATTTCATTGCGTTTTGAATGACTCAAAATTGGTATATTTTTATTAACAAAGGACTCATATAATATAAAAACATAAAAAAAGAGTGTGCTAGTTAACTCTTTGGGGCAGGGGATTGTAAAAAATAAAATAGACCCACGTTGCATAGAAATTTCATTGCGTTTTAAATGACTCAAAATTGGTATATTTTTATTAACAAAGGACTCACATAATATAAAAACATAAAACAATAATAATTCAAGCTCAAATAGTCCTATCGTGCCACATAGGCTCTTGAATGACATTTATTTCAAGATGGTTCTAAGCATGTCAAACCATGCATTACGGTGCATTTTAATAATGTGACATTTCTAATCCCGCTGTGCCCCGAAGAGTTAAATAGATCAGCCTGTAAAAATCGGATCGCAGCTTTTCGTTCGTTCTCATTTTTCGAGAAGCGCAAGACACGGTGACGCTCGGGGGTCGCGTCAAAAATGTATGAAACGATATAATTTTCGTTTAATTAAAACCGTAATAACAGTTTCGACTGCATTCCGGCGTGGTGGCCGTAAAATATACGAGACGGCGGCGTCGCAAACACCGCCCTAATGCCGGGTAGAACCGGCGGACGAGGTGGAAAGTAAGTCGATGAAAAGGTTGGCGAAAGGGCGGGTCAGAAAAGGGTCACGAATCCCACGGTGATACTTTCGTAGAGGGACTTTCGTTAGTCGTCTGGATTGTTGCGAAACCGTTCGATCAGCCCCGATACTTTTAATTAAACAGAGACTCGGTGAATGTTCGCGAAACGAGAAGCAAGGTTAAAAGGGAACTTTCGGCAAGCTTGCGCCCGAAGGATACGACGGTGTAGAGCCACGGAGGCGAGAAAGGCGACGAGAATGGAAAATAAACGTGGCTATGATGCCCCGAGTTTGAAACAATTAACATAACAAAGCGAAAAGGCGGGAGGGTATGGGGGAGAGACAGGAAAGGCGGGATACGGCACGGCCAAAGAGCAGACGAGAACACGGGCCGCGTTTCTCTTGAGATTTTGGCACTGTTTCCAACCGTCGGTGCTGGCCTATTCCAAGTTGCGGTATTTGGAAACATTTCCCCGACCAGCGTAAACGAATCTGACGTGAACGGCTGAAGGACTGGCGCGGTGTGAAACGTTCCTCTATTACCGGCCACTTTTTTCTGCTGAAACGCTCCGAGTGATAAATATCCCCGAGAATTTACTTGTTTGATCGCATCCATCAAGTACCATGGTCAAATCATCGACTTAAATCCTTCGTAAACTATGAATCATGAGCTACTGCGAATTTGGACGGTGGTTCTCGATACCGCGTGTCTCAGTTCTTTACTGTCCAATTTTTGTCAGCATATTTTAAACGCAGAAACAGGGAAATGGTATGTTAACCCTTTCGCTTCGAGCGCCGGATATATCCGGCATCCAAAAAATATGTCAACTGTGATAGGTCTAATGTCTTTAGAGTAACTAATATAATTTTGTACAAGAGTTCTCGAATTAAAAATAATTGTATATAACAATTATGTATATTGTATTTACGTATTTTTTTGTATTTAGTTTTATTTACTTATACGTATTTATTTTTATTTACGTATTTGTGTTTATTATGTACAGTCGTGGACGAAATTAAGTGGACAGGTATTAGATTTAAGTTTGTGTATTTATAGATTTATAAACTTTTTAAGTTTGAAATCTTATAAATACACAAATTTGGCAGTTTCTGTTTCTAGACACGCGGCAACTGAAAATTCTAAAACTAGCATATCTGAAATTTTATATTTCAGAAATATATGTATTTGGAAACTTAAAAATTTAGAAAGTTCAGAATTTGTTTACGCTTTTTCTAACGTTCTAGTTCTATTCTAACATATAATCACAACATCCATAGCATCAGAGTGCGCAAATAGTAGTTTCCCTCCAAAAAATAACAAACAACAATGAGAATTATTGAGAATTTCTTATTCATAGAAGAAATTGCGATGGCCATAATATTTTGAATATTAATCGATAGATCCCGAAAGAAAAATTAGGTTACCACTGATTAACATGTTCGCTGTAACCTGAAAACTCATATATTAAGTAAATACAAGAACAGAGACAATGTGTGATTCACTGATTTATTGACATAAATAAGTTGCACTCCAGCTGACTTATTTCGATTAGACTTTCATCAACCTCTGTTATCAAAAATAATAAAAAAGGTTTGTTTCTTAGTCACATCGTATTTTCGAAGAAATAAATACTTAAATCGAAATGAAATATGCAATATAATTAAATACGAAAATGGAATAATCTTCGTGCAAGAAGTCACTATACTCAAAAAAGTAATAGTACATGTGACGGAAAATTGATTGTAAGTAATAATAAGTCGGAAAAGAATAACATTTTCCCATATTTAATTTTGTTCTTATGAAGATTCAATTTGAAATTTTTCTTTGAAATATTAGAAAAAGAAATGTAGGAAAATTGTGAAGATGACAATGAAGATAATAATTTGTTCTCTTTGCTGAACATAATAGTTAATACATGTCAACCGTTAATAAATGTCCTTATTAATATTTTAGAATTATATACATATGTAATCGGTATATTTAGAAATTATATACATACATAATCGGTGTCTTTTATGCCCAATTACGTTACTCGACAGAAATGATATCACCATAATGGTAAAGAAATACAGCGCATCCTTAACCCGATTTTCTCAAGAACTAAGCACAAGAATCAGCAAATTCTACTCCACATTCTTCCTTATTTCTCCATAAAAAATTACGTGCTGTCCTTTGTCCTCCATATTTACTCTTCATCCATATTCGTCGTGCTTGCTCCATTTCGCGTGTTCCGAGGATCCAACGTTATCTCGATGTTCCTCAGTTTCGGGCATCGTAAAACGAGCATAACCTCGATAATACCACTCACAAACTTTCGCAGTTTCGATCCCGTGTTCCTGAAATTCGATATTTTTTTTCGTGTCCGAGTTTCGGTTCAATCGTCGCGCGCGGAACCGTAGTCTCGTCTTGAAATTTCCATCCGGCGCGTAAATGATGCCGTCGAGAGTCGGGAAACCGATGAATTTTTAAGCGGTCCCGCTTTCGTTATATGGCAGGGGCAACGATAAATACACGTCACGGTACCGAACCGCTGTCGGTGAATAATTCCGGGCCACCGGGGGTCGACGATGATTCGATGAATTTAAAACTCGAGTATCGCGCGAAAATTTAATAACGCTAAGGGCGGATATGCAGGCCGCGGTATATCGCCGTGCGACGCGATGGCGGCAGATCTTTCATCTTTAAATGGCCATGCACCGATACGTCTTCGCGCGTTCACGTGCATACATACAGGAATCTCTTTACGCGCGGTATGCGAACTACGGCCGGTATTTATGTTGCGGCGATAAATTCTGGCGACGTCTCAAAATGAGGTTAGAAATACGCGAGACTGCTTTCTCATGCATGCCGGTTACTTCCTTTCGTTTTTTCCCCGTTTTCTTTTTTCGCCCCGTCGCGAATATGCGCGAAATCATTTCCCCTACGACCCTTAGGTTCTCCCGTTGCCGAAATCGCTGAATTTCCGCTCGGATCTTTATAATTGATACGTGGCCAGCAGGCATGAATCATTATTTTTCTCGACGAGAACGATTAAAGGTCGAACATAAAGTTCGTTTTTCAACGCTCCCTTGGGGACCTTTGTGTGACAAATGCGCTCCATTTCCAGGCTTCCTCGGACACGAGGCTATTCCTTTTAATGGAATGAAACACATATTTCTTCCCTTGCAAATAATTTTCCTGATATTTTGAGCGTTTGCCGGAATACGAAGTCATCGAGTAAATATAGGGAGAATAACGTGCCCTTCGGGATAAGGACATTGAAGAAATATGAGCGTCCGTTTCGAACGCGACATTTATTTTGTTCTTTCTTCAGGTCGGGGAGAATTAAAGGAACACTGACGGTGTTAGAGCTTTTGACGAGGTAGTAGACCGATGGTAATAGCAGCTTTATGGTCAACTTTATGGTCCTTCTGACAGTTTACGTGAATTTTGATAATATATGATTCTACGGATGTTGAAAACTCGTAAACGAATATTTGTTTTTCTCGGATGCGATGGTGTAGTTATTTAAAATACAAACAAATATAATCACGTTATTATATTTATCAAAAATGTAATTACATTATTACATTTTTAAAAAATATAATTGTGTTACTATTTTCTAACAACTATATTATAATAATTTTGTAACGAATTTCTTAGTATATTTATAAAATATTGTATAACTATTTACTAGAATTTTAAAATATTATACATATACGTATCTACTACAGTTATAAAATAAGCAAGAAATCATCTGTCACTCATGGTCAAACGATTTCAATCCTAATTTCCCAAAATAATATAAATAACCTTTCATAAACACATAAAACTCTTCAACAATTTTATATCAAATCAATTAGAAAGTAAATATCTACAATGAGATATAATATATTCTATCGAAATCTGTTGATTCTTCACAAAGACTGTGATTTGTAACATCTGCAATCCACACTATAATCCACGTTTACATACTCTGTAGACGTTATCATACACATCACAAATACCTAAACATCCTCGGTATACTTTTCCTTCATAATGTCGCAAATTGCGATTTATTCGTAATGCCTAAACATCATCGCTACTTATGATTAATAATATTGCGAATTACCATTTATTTAATACATCCAAACATCCTCAGTCTACGTACCATTGATAATGTTGCAAATTACGATTCGTTCGTGTTAAGGTATAGCACTGACAATCCTTATATCTTTTTGGAAAACCGCGCATCCTTTATAGTCATCGTTCATTAGGGTTTAGGGCCTGCGAGTATTTTAGGTATCGTTACATGCACTGTCGAGGCAGATCTTAGTTCTAATTGTATGTTCTTGTACACACCGAGTTCTCCTTTTAATAGTACTTCCACCATTCGATTTTCTCTATAAATATAACTATTTATTCCGATTTATTCCACACGTTTATTTGACTTCACATTACCCCTTCAACAATTCTCAATGTTGAAACATCCTTAGCCTAAATATGATTATCTACATCATTAACCTACACTCCTGGACAAAATTAAGTGGACATTGCAGAAATGTAAAAAATGTTTTGTTTCATTACAATGTTGTAAATAAATTTTAAATTTAGAACGTGAGATATTTTTGTAGGCTTGAAAAACCATTTATTTAATGTATATAATTGTGCAATAAAGTTTTGATTTATAGGCATTATTAGTTAATTAAATTTACCTTTTGTTATTTATGATACCTGTCCACTTAATTTTGTCCACGACTGTACTTGCTACCACGATCGCCAACTGGGGATCGCCCATAATAATATATATAATATATATTTTTGCACATATTCTTCTTTTATCACTTGCGATAATATTATATTAAACAAAATGTGTATACGTCAAACATTTGCGTTATAGTTGTCAAAATGATTTTTCGTTTCGCAGTTGTCGAATTTATACAAACATGTGACATTTTACGACGCATGCGGTAAATAAAATTTTGGCAGTTAATGGGTTATGGCATTACCAACTGCAAGGAACAAATACGAAAGTAACATAAATCGGTCATGAAACTGGCGAAGCTCATTCACCCAGGCTTCGTTAATTCGTCTGGCGGCTTCTTGGACGAAATCGTGCCTTAATTTGAAAGCCCCGTAACACGAGGAAGAGAAGGTTGGTAAGGCGTGGTGTTCGGTCAGTCGGTTTCCCTGGTCTTCCATGGGAAGGTTAGGCTCTCCTTCCATCGTTGTATCTCTCCCGCTTTCTCTTGTATCCCGGTCTCTCGTTCTTCCCGAAGCGAAAGCAAGCAACTCCTTTGGCCTTTCCTGTAAAGGGTGACCGCAGGATCTCGGGCTGTAGCTATCGACGTTGCTCGGGTTAGATACAGAAGGGTAAAGGAAGGCAAGGGCTGCTCCATATCCTGGGTGTTGAGTTACGAACGGACCGGCTACCGGCAAAGATGTCAGCACGGCATAATATTATCCTGGATAGCCTGCAGTTCGGAATTTACTCCGAGATACATAAGCTCGCGGTTTGCTAACACCGGCGGTACTTCGTCCTGGAAATTGCTCATCCAAATTACGCCGCGATACTCGGCTAAATCTGCTTACAATCGTCTTCGAACGAAACGCTCCTCTGAACCGCCACGAATGTACCTTCAGCTGTATGCTGGCAGTGTTGCCTTCTTTAACCCTTTGAGTACCATTGGCACGTATATGCGCTCAGAGAAATAAGCTCATCCTGGCTTATCGCAAAGTGTGTGTATATACGGCTGGATTCGAACGTTCGATGATAGGAGTACTTAAATGTACTTTGATTTATAATTTTTACATTTGATACGGCGACACGAAAACGGGAACGTATTATATCAAGCAAAAGTGATACGAAAAGTGAATCATTATTAGCAATTCATAATTTTTTTACTCTGTTGAAATGTTAATAAAAACTGCTTTGATACACTTTTTTGACGACTGATACATTATGTGCTTTCCGCTAAACGACGACACATGTGTTGCGAGAACGCTTGATACAGAGCTAATACGGTTAACAATGAGGCTTGTTCATCGCAATGATTGTCAGAAACTATTTGAGAAATATATTGTATACTATGTGTTTTAAGATCAACAAAGGACAGTGTTGATATAGGGTAAAAATAGCTCCTTATTTCTTACTTTCTGGTTGACAAGTTTGCAAATTTAGAAATTTGTTTCGAACTCAGGAATTTGTTGTTAAGAGAAGTTAGTAATTTCTAATTTAAGGATGTGAAGAATTTCGATGTCAGAAGATTTGAGGAATTGGGTGAGCTGTAGGTCAGGAAATTTTAGAATTGTTGTAATTTGAATGTTTTTGGGCTAAAGGAGTTGGTGAATTTGGAGATTAATGGTTTGTATATTTGAGGGTTTAAAATTTTAGGAATATGTATAGTTAGCAGTTTGAGAAATTTGGGAATTTGGAGGTTTACCAATTTGAAAGTTTGGTAAAATGTCAATTTGCAGATTAAGGTTTTTGATATTTACAAAATTTAGGTATACAAAATACTATAGAAAGTTTGTTGTTGTAGTAAAATACTACAGTAAAAATTTACAAATTTGAGAATTAGGTGACTTGAAAAACAGTGTGAACATTACAGTTTTGAGACTTTAAAAACTTGAGAATTGATGATTTAAGTTGTTGGGAACTAAAAAATTTGTTTTTGGTATTTAAAAATTTGGAAACATGAGGTATGAAAATGAAAACGTTTAGAGGAGATTTGGTCGTTCGGAAATTTGGAAAAATTGGAAATGAGAAAATTTGAGAATTTGCGAAATTGGAAATTATAAAATTTGGAATTTAGGAACTAGAAATATGAAAGTTTGAGAAATATGAATCTAGAGATTTAGAAATGTGGGAATTAGGAAATTTAGAAACTGGAGAATTTAAAAATGTGAACATTTTTTAGGTAATACCAAATGACAATTAAATAATTGTAAATCAGCTGCAAAATTCAATATTTAAAATTGCGAAAGAAATCTCCATTGATAATATGTTAAGAGCAGTCTTTCTTTTTTATACGGTTCAATGTATTTTTGATTTAATAGCACTATATTTTACGCTAAAAAATATTGTAGATTGGATTATTAAAACATCAGCCCACATGTTCAGCAATAACCTTGTTATCCAACAGAAAATAAAAGTCACTTGAATTTTTACATATGGAACTAGGACAAGAGGTCGAATGTAAGTCAAGTTTGTGTACTATTGACATGCAATTGTGTCAGTGAATTTTCTTGTTATTTATTTTACGCGTTAACGAGTAATATTATAACGTTCCAAATCGATTTTCTTAATAATTTATGATGTAATAAATATTTATTTCCTATATTTTCTTAAATGTTTATATTTCATACGGCTAAGAAGTGTAACAAATAAAAATTAAAAAAACATGATTGCATCATATGCGTGACCTAATGAACATATTTGTTATACGTATTTATACTGGAAGTACAATACAAAATCTATTGTGTAAAATTTAAAAAGTGAGAGTAAAAACGAATTGAATATTTATTAAAATTTATATTAAAATATGAAAAAAAGTCTCCGTACTGCCACCTACATTACTATAATATATTAAATTGAGTATAGAACTGAAACTGCAGAAAACGCAAAACTGTTCAGCAGGATAATGTGTTTCAAATATTTTACTGCGTCGAATTTATTTGATAAAAAAACGTAAATTAAGAAGTACAACGTTTAGTTTCGTATTTATAAAAGAAGTTAGGTTCGTAAATATGAAATCCACGGGAGTTTTAAAAGCGATTATTCTTTGACGTAATATTGGTCTCGTACGATGTGCCATAACTGCAAAATTATTCGTTCCACTTTCTAAGAGAAATTTTAATCATGGAAACAATATTTTAAGCAGCGAAATATCTTGCACCAGGAGAACAGTCCCAGCGTTATTTGGTGGCATTCTTGGACACGATATTCAACCCTTGAATTTTCTCCTAAACTGCATTCTCTTGAAAAATTCTCTTGATAAAATGAGTTAAATCGTTTTGTTTAGAAACAGTATCAATGATGACGAAATATATGCTCTTTATTAGAACGACAAATAGAAGTTGTAATTAATTAATTATTGTTATAATTATAATACATTATAATACATTATAATTATAATTATACACATAATCTCAACAATATATACATTATACTTATAAAGGGATAACCATTATTGATATTATTACACCTGATTCTCTTCTTACACGATAGATACGTTCCCAAAAAATTCGTGTAAAAAGAGAATTAGGTGTAAACAATATTAAAAAATTCTTATTAGAGTTCACTTAATTTATTTCGTGCTTACATATTTTAATTCATTAAATATATTATAAAAAATAAATTATACTTTAAGAAGAAGAAAATATCTGAAATTCATTAATATAAAAAAAAGTTAAAACAATATAAACATAACAAAATTTTATGCATTGTCAATTTTTATTCGTGTTAAAACAAAACAATTCGTGTAAAAAGAGAATTTTTTTTCTTTTTAACTCGCGTTAAATCAAATTCGTGTAAAAAAAGAATTAGGTGTATATCTTAATTTTTTCGTCGACTCAAATATCTTAAAATCGTTCTTAACCTAATGTCACATATTGCTCCGTTATTTTCGACATGTCAAATATTTCATCGACAGCAAAAGATATTCTATCGACAAAAATTATTCCACCAGCGTTGAACTTGAAGAATTCCAGCACATTCGACCTACTCCGTTCGCGTAAGAAAAAAAAAAAGATAATCGCGCTTAATCGATACGGGAAGAAAAGCGTACGTGTTGATTGTATCGAACGCGTCAGCCCGAAGTCGAGCGGAATTCGTCGCGACATAGAAATGTAAGACGCCGGGGATAAAACCACGGATTATCAGAAGGTGAGAATGCGGGTTTGTTTCGGGGCAACGTGTCGTGCGCAAAGGTCTGTAGGGCGTATTATCTCGCCCATAGTTCAATAGGCTGGATCGAAACAAAGGGACCCACCGAGCAAAATAATGCGAACGTTCAGGGACCAGGAGCTAACCGAGAAAAGGGATCTTTGTGTGCGAGAGTGTGTATGTAGGGTCCTGTGGCAAGTTGCTACACGTCTGACCGTATCGTGCACGTGTGTTGGCGAACTTTCGTCGGTGTGAGCGGAAAATGAGGAGAAGTACGTGAGGGTGGGTACCCACGAGGAGTGGAAACAATGGAGGAAATAAAATAAAGCTTTGGACGAGGATAGGCAAGAATCGCTTATGAGAGAGAACGGCTCGGAGCAGACCGTTCGCGTTCGAGATCGAGCGAGAGGGTACACCAGGAGTTATGAGAGGAGGATAGCTTTTGGGGTTGGAAAAGGAGAAACGAAACGTAGTACGTTCCTTACATTTTTGTCACTATGGAATTGTATTTATTAGCGCGCTGTATATCAGATTTGTGCCACGAAGAATATGACGTTGCAAAATATTAGTTGGCCAATGGCAATTTCCGTAATTCTCTTTCATATTTATTTTATGATTCGAGTAATACATTTTTACTCGTTGTTATATCTTCTTACTCGATTTTCAGGATGATTAGTTTGATCTAACATTTATTGTTAGCATTAAAATTTTCAAGCTGGATAATGTGACTAGTTCCTTTGGTATTGTAGGATTTTTAATAAGTCTTTATTAAATATGTGTGGGAAGATACTCTTTACAAACTCTTTCTCGCTCTTTACTCTCTTGATACTCGTTTCGCTCTTTACTCTCCTGATTCTCGTCTACGACTGCCTCGCTCGCTACATTCACGCATCTTTTATCTTACAACTAAAACATTCTACCCTCGCACCCCCCAATGTCTCCAGTTAGTTCACGCGGTTCCAAACTCTCTTTTCAGTCACTCGATCTCTGTCGCTTGTCCATAAACACTCTTTATTCGCACCTCAATCTCCCTAATTCGGTCACTCGGTTTTTAAACATCCTTCTCGGTCACTCGATCCCAATTACACGGTCATAAACACTCTTCATTCGAACCTCAATCTCTCGCACACCCTACAGTATGTATATTTCATATTCACTTAAAGTTTTCTTTTTGCGCATACTTAAGAGGCAATTATACATAATCATTGTATACAAATCACCAGAAAGTCACAATTTCCTGACAAATTAGAATTAAAATATCTTCTAAACTAATTATTTTCTTACACAGATAGATTAATTCTTTTTTCTGAAGAATATAGCGGAACATCACCTTCTGCAATCAAAAATATACACCTGTATACATTTGTCAGGAAAGCTCAGTGATTCATCATGTCGTTAACTCATCAAGTACCGTTGACTCTGCGACGCACATACTGTAAGATCAAAAGGAAAATTGAATGAACGATGAAGTTTGCACTTCACCGAATAAACGTTATGTGGTCGTATTTAAGAATACTATCTTTCTTTATTCACTCTGCTCTCAGCAAAAGCCAATGTAAGAATGTCTTCAGAGACACATCTTCGTACCAAGGACATTCTCGTTAGTATAGTCGTTCTTTAGGGCAATAGGTCCCGGAGAAACTCCTCTGAGGGAGGGGAAGCGCTGACGAAGAGCATATGGCCTGTATCGACTATTCGTTGATTTCTAGTTTTCTTACAATATGTACCATGAAATCAGTTAAAAGTTATTTGTTTAAAAACGTTGCAAACTGCGAATACGAGTCGCTTCTCGAGCGCAAAGCATTAACATATGTTAATAGGTCAAATCACGTGACGTTGATAAAGTATCGATTGAAACCACACGATAACCAGCGTTGAAAGGAATCAAGACCGAGCGCGGTGTGAGGGAGTGATTCGTTATTTAAAAAAAAAGCTCAAGCCACGAATCTAAACGGTAAGCGGCTGCAAGTGGCGAACACGGTTTACGTGCCGTAACGCTTCGCTTTCAATTCCACTTTCAAACTTTTCCAGCCATCGCCGCCCGTCGTGTTCAAACAAACGCTATCAGAACCGCCTATTTGTTTCTCGGCGAGACACGACATTCGTGCGGCACGTTTTAATGCGGCAAGAAGATATTCCTAGACACGCATATGCCTCCGACTTCGTTACGCTGAATGATGCTATATTCGCGACGGTTAACGCCGCACGAATTAACAGCCCCCTGTATTTATAATAGAATTCACTTACCTGTTCGCGATCGCGCAGCCACCGCTGCTCCTCGAGCAAATAGATTCCAGCGGGGCCGACTCGCTACAATTAGTTGCTTCCCGTTTTGCCCCCGTTTCAAATTATGCGTCCTACGTAAAATGTTATTAAGATCGCGCGATATCTCGTACGGCTAATAGCGCGAATTCTACCCCGCCCGGTTAAGTGTATTTCCCTAGCGTAAAACCGTGTAATAACCGGTATTTGCGAAAATCGGGAAAGATATGCGCTTCAGGGAGCCCTAAATTTGATACGGGTAACACAGTCGTTACGAGGCGGACGAGGTTATAGAGGATCGATGAACTTTTGAGACAAAAGTTTTCAGTCCTTCCGAAATATTTGAGACTTTTGAGCGTGCATCGAGAGGCGAGTGGTGATGAATTCACGAGCGCTGCACGGAACACTGAATGAAATTTGGTAATTTAGTAATTTGAAAATTTGGTGATTCGTGCATTTAGAAACATATAAGTTGATTATGTGAATATATGAATGTTGAAATGTTTAATAACGTAGGAATATAGAAATACGTTGTGATAGTTTATGTCTTTGAAATTGATGGACTTAGGAATTTCAAATTATTGATTTGAAAAATCGAAAAAATGTAAAGGCTTCGCAGTTGGGAAATGTGGAAATGTAGATTTTCTGTAATTTAGTCATTTAGAACTTCAAAAATGTAATAATATAAAAATCTCGTAATGTAGAAATTCCGAAATTTAGAAATATAGAAATTTCATATGTGAAAATTTAGAAATATAAGTATATAGAAATGTTAAATTTCCAGTCATTATTTTACCATTTCAGTTGTTTTAAACTTTACCGTAAGAAAAATAGCCGTACGATCGGTACCACCCAAACATTTTCATTGTTCGTTACTTTTCCTTTAAACGGATCTCGTTCATTCTTCCTACGATTCTTTGTAATTTTTAATATCGTTAGTTTCACATATCGAGTGCAGTATTTCTAGTTAAGCAAATGAAGCAATTTTTAATATATTTTGTAAATCATTGCAAAAATTCCAATTCGATCAATGCATGGATATCGTGACAGCCAACCTTAAACATCACATTGTTCAAGTTCAAATGTCAATTTGTCACGGCATCGACAAAGTACTATTCCTTTTGACCCAGTTATGACTGACAGAATCAGCACAACCAACTGAAAGTTTTATCAGACATTGTCAACATACCTATCTATCTTTGCACACATTGCATTCGTTATCAAACACACGAACAAGAAAAATGAATATTTTGAATTTGTGTGGATTGTCTAAAATTAAAGAACCTTGGAGATCTTCAAAACTAGGGGATAATTCATATGCTTCACTTCTGTTTAAATTATGTTTCCTATTTTGTGAGGTGATGAGATTTTTATATATTTCAAATTTCTTTTAAAATGTTTATTCATCTTCACATTAATTATACCATGATTCAAAAACATAATTATCACTTTCGATGCTATCTTTTCAGAGAAAAGTTATTCTTCACAGTTTAAGTATCAAATTTTCATAATTTAAATACGTATGCAGTACCACTACATACGTGTACAGATACATAGACAGTAATAGTACGCATGTATGGAGATACATATGCACTGATACTGAATATGTGTACAGACACATACAGTAAAACTACATATGTAATGGTGGCACATACTAATGGGAATACAGGTGTACTAATGTCACACATGTTTACAGATACACATGTACTATTGATACACACATTTATACAATATACTAGTGGAATTAATTCTGGACACTTTGAATAAAAATATTCTCTGTTTCATGTTTGGGCAGAATATGTATATACTGCTACGCTAAATTTATACCTAATATTTTTATTGTAAACTATAATGTTTATAGTTACGACCCAAAATTAGAAAACATTGATTAGAATATAAACTATAAACAAGTATATATTTAATAATTTGATTAAGCGCGAAATTTAAGGAAAGATTTGAAAGTGTCCAGAATTTATTCCACTAGTGTACATATACATGTACTAATGTTACACATGTTTATAGACACACATATACACAGATGCACGTATGCTAATGTCACATGTGTTTATAGTTATATTTTTATTAATTCACTGAACCAATTTACAAAATGATCTGAAGATAGACGTATTGCTTAACTCTATGAGAGTTTGAGATGAAACTAAAATAGTTGAATGAGACGTTGTCATTCACTATCATTGAATAATAGCGAAAGATTAGTTACTTAAAAAGCTGCTTACGGTGTAAATAGAAAGGACACATGAGTAAATTCGGACATCGACCACCGTTGTTCATAAGTCACCCCTCTTTCTCTCTTGCCCATGTCACCAACATAACCAGCCTTGGCTCCGATCAATCTGGTGTCCGTTCAGCCATTGCCCTCCCTTCATTTCGTCGGGCACAATCCTGCATAGGGACAGGGTCTGGTCCACTCGTATATCAACATGTCTTGTCTTAACCGTGCGACGGTTGCTTGTCAAAATCGATAATCCCTGAGCATCACTCGTGGATGCTTAACGAGAAGTCAACATGAATCATCGGGATCAGTGAAGTTGGATCTTGACCGCGAGATTGCTTCGGGGAACCCACAGCTTCTGGATTCTCTGTGGTCAGCATATGTGATTATGGGTTGCTGATGAGCTCACATGTTAGATGAACATCATATTTTGTAACGATTTTATGGTCATGTGTGTAGAAACGAAGTGTTAACTCCATTACTGGCAATTACTTCGGCAGCTGCGTCAGTCAGAGCTAACTAATTATTATGGCAGCGCTAAATAATTATTGCTGTAGTTTCTTTCTAAATAAGAAACGTGAAATGTTAGGTATGTTTTATAACAATCAATGTTAGGTAGGATTTAGCGACCTTGAATTATATAAATTATAATTGGTATCAAATTCAAAATTTAGTATTTGTACAAATACGAGTTAGGTTTGGCATATTTGATCGCAATGTGCGTCACGAGCCTGACTCGAAGTTGGAAGCCAAAGGGCTTCTAATGCTCTGCGTTGCAGGATAGTTTTGTTATAGTATCTGGTAATACTATCTGTGGCGGAATTTTGTACGTTCTTCAACTTTGAAACTTTTAGATTGAAAAACTTGACGAGTTCTTTTGAAGTTGTTATTTATTTAGTACTGATTGCTATTGTCTGTCTCACTGTGTTTGTACATCACATGTGCAAATTTTCAGTAAAATCTGTATAACTAGATTTAGTTAAATCTGTACAAATAGATTTAATAATGAATATACATAAATATAGAAGAAACCTCATTTCAAATTTTTTAATTAAATTGAATCATTCAAATTATTAATATAGTTGAGTTATATTTGGTAACTAACGAATGTAATAGGGAATGTTTTCGATAAACATCTAGGGATTTCTGCTGTAGGAAAAGTAATTTATTCCGTTAATCATTATTTTTACTCTTAACTATTTCTAATTGTAAAAATGAATTAACTAATGAAACTAAAATCGATCATTTCAACGAATTAATCGAAAATTATAAACAATACAAACGAATTAGTTATTTACTGACTATTTAAAAAGGATCAAATGAACAATAGTTCTCTAGTTTCCAAAAATTATTCAGTTAACAAATTGATTATTGAATTGAATATTTCAGTTTAGTTACTTCTACTCGGTTTATTTTACTTCTTTGCATCGACTCTTATTTACTACATCGAATAAATCAATTTGAATTTATTTGTTCGCATGTTTCAGTTTATTTTATTCCTGAAATACACTACACCGTTTCACAATTAAACGAAGATATTTCAATTCTCCTCGCAGCACGTGCACCAATCGTTATTTAAAACCAATCCAGGAGGAGCTACAATCCCCATAAATTTTTGACCGAACTCAGAGCGATATTTATAGCTTCTGTGTTCAATTTAAAGTTGATGCAATAATGTTCGAGAAATATAGAGAGTACGGGCCACCGTTGCAATGTTTCTTTCTCTGCCGCCTCATGCTCGCCTTCGATTTTCTACATTCACGGAAGGATAAAGTGTAAAAATGTGAAGTAACCATTTCGTAGCTACCTCGGGGGAAAAGTTGCGAACAGTAGACGGTGAAATAAATATGCTGGCCTTAAAATGGGTAAAAGTTCAAAAATATCCAGGCAGCGTGTCGTATTCTTCGTGGCTGTTCTTATCGAGGCTGAAGGTACATTTACGATTGAATCGTGGATTCTTCGATCGAAAACGGTATCATCTACCACTTTCCAGGTGACGTTCGGAATAGGGTATCTACACTTTCGTACATCCAATTTCGTAGAACAGAATCAAATGGAGGTCGCATGTATATGCGCGATCGCGTTCGTTCATGAATTCGAGAAACAGTAAATTTCTACGCTTTGATGACGCCCGTCTCTCCTCATTGTCGGTCGCCAATTTATTTCGACCGAATGAAACATTATTCACGAAATTTATCTGATGTATTACCTGACGAAGCGGAAAATCGGTGCGATCATAATTTATGAATTTCGCAATTGTAATCATGGAGCGTACATTTTAAAATATCGCGGGAGGTCGATGGCGACTGTGTTGGGCATAAAACATTGTAAAACTGAAAGTATTAGTAAATTAAATCATGATAATGTTCAATCAATTTAATCTATCCGCATTCGAAGTATATGTACGTGTTTCGAATACGTATATTAGACATGTATAACGTATACATATACGTATGTATACAAATTTTAGACATGTTTGCTTGCATCCAGTTAAATTAACAATATTTTGTATATTTATGTAATTTTTTAATTTGAAAATTAACGTGTTTCCGAAATTTATATCAGTTTAGATTATAATTCATATTCCTTTAGGTTGAGTGCGGGTTTTCAGTCATTTTTAACGCACTCACTGAGAATTTTGTTATATTTAAGAAGTACACTATAATTAGGGACATCTTGTTTTCAACATGACTTCTGAACATTCTACGTTTATAAACTTTTACAGTTATGTGCCTTCAGTTTTACATTTTCAATGTTACAACTTGTCGAATTTTTTAAATATTAAAATTCTGCAATTCGAACATTAGACTTTTAAGTATTACATTGCAAGGTATTACAGTTTAAAAATTACGATTTGCCGAAGATTCAAACTCGTAATGTCGATCATTTTTAACTGAATTTTTAGGTTATTGGATTCATTTTGAATTGGGTAATGCGCGAATTTGAAAATGTATGAAATTGAAAACACGAGAACTCAAAAACGTAAGAATATGAGAATATAGCAATTTGAAAATGTGGTACTTTGAGAATATGGGAATCGAAGATTATGGGAATTTGAGTATGTAGGATTTCTGGAATATGGAAATTTGAGAATATAAGAATTCAGGAATATAGAAATTTGAATATATAGGAATTCAGTAATGTGGAATTTGAGAATGTGAGAATTCAGAAATATGGAAATTTGAAAATATAGGAATTCAGTAACGAGGAAATTTGATAAGTATGAATTCGTGAATATGGAAATTTGAGAATATAGGAATTTGGGAATATTGGAATTTTAGAATGAAGTAATACTAGAATATGGCAATTTGAGAATGTAAAGATGCAGGAATATAAGCCGTTTATTTTGAAATTGGCATAAGTCACTTTGTATTTAAGTCGATATATTTAAACATGTTTGTTATACCGTTAATTAGCAAAACTTCTCTCGAACAAATCTCAATAGTTCCCAACTTATTGATTGCAAATTTTTTTCAAATGAAAAGATACCGTTCATTTGTAATTAGTATTACCATTAGCTCGATTTTCCCGAAAAAGTGATTTATGCCACTTTCAAAATAAACGGCTAATATGGCAATTTGAGAATGCAGTAATTCTGGAATATGCGAATTTGAGAACGTAAGAATTCATGAAGACGGGAATTTAGAAATATGCAAATTTCGGAATTTAATGGTACGGCAATGATAACTGTTACCGTACGTACGAATTTAGGTATATGGATACTTGAGATTGTATTTAGCAAAGTGACTTCGAGAACGTATGTATTTGAGAATTTGATAACATCGTTGCCTAACAATTTCTAATTTTTTTGTGCCAAATCGAGTGTACATTATCTACATTGTATGTTCAGCGGTGAACAGTAGCGCGAGTTAACCGAACGGTTCTTACGGTGACGGTAAATCTGGAAACCGGCACTGTGTCGTGCTCATGTAGCAACAGATTTTCGATGCCGATCGCTAGCTGAAAAGCCACAGATCGTGCACGGTCTCCCAGATACCGGCCACGCCCAAACTCGCCGACACGATAGCGCGATTTCATACGCGTTTGAAGTTGGTTTGAGGCCAGACCGATGTCGGGAAAGGTTGGCAGGCCAGCCAGCCCTGGCCTGCCGCAGTCGGCCGTCCGCTTTTTGGCGAGCGACCGGACAGAAATGTTGTTTAGCTTGATTGAACTTTCAGCGCGGGGGTCCACTCTCAAAGCACGCTGCTTGCCGCCCCTGTTCACTCTTTACCCACCCTCACGCCCATCCTCGATCTGCTCTCTTTCTATCGGCCCTGTACGCCCGCGATTTCTCTCTATCGTCCCTTTCCTCTACCGGCCCTTTCCTCTACCTCCGCTTCTCTCTTTTTCTCTCGCACGATGAATCTTCGGAGGGTTCTGTCCCTTTGCCTCCGAAACGAAACCTATACACGTCGGCCCGTTTCTTGGCTTTGCCGTGTGTTCGCTCTCTGGCCACCGTTTTCAACGGCCCGTGCTCGATACCTGCACGATTTATTCTAATAACGCGAAGAATCCTGACCAAACGTTCCCCGGCTCGGAGAACATCGCTGCGCTTTCAACGAATCGTTGCTATTCCGCATGAAATGGAACAAACGTTCTGGAGGAGAGATCGATCCATTGAGTGATAAGGATAATCAACTGGGAGATGAGGGTAATGAGGCGGGATCGGTTTTTGAGCTCGTACGGAAATTCTGAGTGCGTTGAATGTCTCGTCACGATGGACAATTATGATCGAACCTTGTATGACGCCGTCAATTTGTTCTGTGTTTTATGAATATAACTCTTTAACTTATTTTAGAGGAATTTTATGAAAATTTAACCCTTTAGCATTGACACTTTTGGTACCGAGCAATGATGTATCATCGTTTGCATTGCTTGAGAAGAACAGTTGACATTTATTTACTCTGCCTTTTGTTATTACTATCTTTGTATGATTTTTTCTCTTCAGATTCGGTACTATTTAATTTAGATACAATTCTTTCGGCCGAACAAAGGTTTAGAGAAATCTGTGATATATCAGGGCTATGTATGTTTGTTTAGCGATATATGGAAATCATAGGGTTATGTCTATGAAACTTAAAAAAGAATGCTGTGTGTTCTAATAATGCATTTTATACGAGGATATTTACAATTTTTTATTGGGTTTTACCCAATGGGAGGATCAACACTGATAGTCTCAAAAATACGTAATCTCTTTAATATTATTGTGATTTATTATATACAGTATTATCACATGTAGATCACTCCACGATTTCATGTATATTAAGTAGTACATTATATTTACAAAAAGCATTTATCCATCATTTAAGAGCTACGTACAGTAACGTGTCTTTCCAGCTCTGAAATATGAACATCTTTGAAAATTGCGGTTGCTTAACTTTTTAGGTACATCAGAGAATTATAATGTTAGATTTATTTTAAGTTACAGAGTGTAATTTGGATTATGTAGATTAATTATTTTTTACCTAGATTATATCAGAAATATGTAACATTTAAATCGAATTTTCGTTGTTTAAAAATTCGAGAATTGGGAATTTGGAAATTTGAAAATTATTCAATTTGAGAACAGAAATTTGGAAATTTGGAAACTTTTTAATTGAGATTCTGAAATAAAGTGATTGGAAAACGCGGGAATCTGATAAGTTAGAAACTTTAGGCTCTTGAGATTTGAAAATTTATGAATTTAGTAATCGAGCATTCAAGGATTTGTGGATTTGCGAACTTGAGATTTTTAGTATTTGGGAATATGAAAATTAGGATGTTTGAGAATTTGATTATTTGAGAATTTACATGTTTGAAAATTTTAACATTTGAGAACTTGGAAACTTAAAAGTATGTAATTGGCAATTCAGAAATTTTTAGGTTTTGTAAATCTGTAAATTGAAGAATTAAGCATTTCAAATTTACAAAACTTAAAAACCACATTCGCTGGTTTAAACATGGAAAGTTGCAAATATGGAATTTAGAAATCTAGAAATTTTTTAATCTAAATTTTTATTTCACTTCCTACATGCTATGTACGTAAATTTAAAATATATGTGAACCTTTAAAATTCTCACAAAATATTATGACAATGTTTGTGAATACTTTAATCTGCTCTTAAAACTAACCACTACTCTCAACGGGAAGTATTACTTATACATACTGTAACAAACTAAAAATTACGTTTTCCCAATGTACATAATTAGTACGCACAAGTAGATGGCTATAGCCATATACAACGTGGCTGACATATGATACATAAAGCAGTACAGAAAATATTATTCATAAGTCCAACATACAATAACAAATATAAAAAAATAGTGAATATTCCGCAGTAACACATCGCAATAAATTCCCAATGAAGGATATACACTCCTGGACAAAATTAAGTGGACATTGCAGAAATGTAAAAAATGTTTTGTTTCATTACAATGTTGTAAATAAATTTTAAATTTAGAACGTGAGATATTTTTGTAGGCTTGAAAAACCATTTATTTAATGTATATAATTGTGCAATAAAGTTTTGATTTATAGGCATTATTAGTTAATTAAATTTACCTTTTGTTATTTATGATACCTGTCCACTTAATTTTGTCCACGACTGTATTTTCAAAGCGGTACCAACTTTGACCGGTCGAAGTAGTAAGAGTAAACGACGGCCGCGAATAGACATCTTATCGTGGAAGCATTCATTAATTTGCCCGTTCTGTTCCGTTCATTTTTCTCAGCACCGATCCACGTTATGCTATAATGAAACCTCAGATAGGGAGGATCTCGATACTCTTTTCTTCGTCACGTAGCGGCTGGTAGACACGATGCTCTCAAATTTCGTACGCGTGGACTGCATGCTTTATGCGTACAATGAAACGAGCCTCGTCAGCGCGAAAGACGTAGTCTGAATATTTCTTGTGAAATTCTTCAAGATTCGGCCGCGTCACACGGCTACAAGTACACGGTCTTATTCTGTAATTCGGTTATCGCAGTCGGTCGGTGATTCGCAATCAGACGAATACCCGATCGGTTTAGCCGCGACAGACGATGGTATCCTTCGTTCTGAATGCTATTTATCTGGGAGCGAACCACGCGACCGTCCGCCTCTTCGTGGGTGTGCGTTAACGCAAACGGAACGAGAAGCGGCTCGCCAAGATCAACGGCATTCATATTGAACGAGGAGCAGGTCCTGAATATTCATGCCACCGTGTAGGGGCGAACGTCGCCGCCGGCAGGACGCAAAGAGGAGACAGAGGGGAATAGACGAACTTAGTTCCCTGTACGGAAGGGCAAAACGCGCCTTAATGCCTCGGTGATGTGAGCAAAACACGTAGTGCGGTTTCTACCCTCACGATGCCATCCGCGTTCCGCGTCGTATAACCTCGTGTACAGGGTGTCCGATAACCTTTGCTCCCTGTCTCATCTTTGTGCCGTGAAACGCTTGTTCCAAAGCTCCTCCTGGCTAATTGATATTTACCCTTTGTAATGGTATTCATCGTTTCCTTACCTCTTCGTTTCCTGCGATGCTGAACGCTTTGAGACCGAGATACCTTTGATCCCGCGGAATCTTATAAACGGCATGTATCTGCTTCTGCAAGATTACGCTTTCTCGTGTTACGTTTCTTCAGTCATTTTCTTGGATGTTTACCTTCATTTTATGCGAATTGTAACGGGTTCCTGTTAGGTCTTATCGGTATTATTGCTACGCTTCCGGTTCATCTGGGGTGTGCCTACTACCAACCACATTCCCTTTTTATGTTGGTTGTAATAGTTTTATAAAGCTTATCGCTAATATTTATTTTTTGATGATAGTTGTGACACGCCTGTTCAGCTTACAAACTTAATCATTAGCCTATCAATTGTTGTAATAATTTTGCAACTGAATTTTATATAACCAATGAAATGGATATTTAAACTAATAATATGAAAAATGTTATACCAATAATATTAAAATCGATGATAACAATTGTAATTGTAGAAAGTGTATTATATTAAGTAATATTGCATTGGTTCCCCTAATATTCATGAAAACTTCAAATATTATGATAGTTCCTATACAACTTAGATACTTAGATACTTCTTATACTGCGATATATTAGAAGATTGCAATTATAAATTGTAGCATATATATAATGCTACTTGCAATTGACACATTGATGCTGCAATCGCAGTTGTCACACACCATTACCTCGTATTTAACACGAATAATCCATTTTTTTTTAAACTTCAATTAATTAATGAATTGTATTTAGCTCGCAACACTGTTGAGATAATAAAGAAACAAATACTGAAAGTTCTACAAAAATCTGCTCAATAGTTTATACATTATCACGGTCTAAACATGCACCACGTGAAAGTGTTCTGTATGTTAGTATAGATTATTATTATTGTAATCTTTTGCACCACGATTTATTTGGTAGATGCATTAGACATTGTTACTATACAAACATAGTATCATATAATAATTATACCATATACTATAAATGATTATAGAATAATTATACTATTACAGTGAATTATTATATAATAATTATTGTAACGAATTATTCACTGCTACAATATTAGGGCTACTAAGTTTTCTCCAAAATTAAAATGTCAGTTTAAATTTGCATTCAGCTATCCTTACAATTAGAAATACAATTGCAAATTCCAGACTTAAATCGAAAATTTAACCGAATTAAAAACATAACATATTGATTGCATCTTGCTCATAAAATATCGTTTACTCTCATAACATCTGAATAAAAAAGTATCGTTCATTCAGATAACATTTCAATTATACAATGTAATTTATTTACATCGCTCGATTAGATGCATAAAAAGAATATCATACTGCCAGGTTTTGGGGATAAATTCCAAATGTCGCCACAATCGGACCGATCATAGATAGTAAAATACATATTAACACTTTGATCACCACGTCATGCACATATGGGTTTAAATTTCCATATGAATCAATCATCCATTTAGTAAGAATTTGTTCACTTATCTAACTGGAAACGCTAGTAGTAATTACTTGGACCAATGAATAATAAATAAAGCAAAATATTGTGAACATATTTGGTAGTGTTTATTAATCATGAAAATACTATCTAATAAAATTTTCTACTGCGTTAGCGTGGCAGTCAACGTGTTAAATAATGAGAAACTGTGAACGATGAAACTTTCTGTCGATTCAAACGTTTCAGATGCCAAGAAACAAAAAACAGTTTGTTCAGTCGGCAAGTGATCGAGGAAGAGGATAGGCGAAGCAATTTCGCGGGAAAACTAGGAAGTTCCGAGTTAAAGCCTGGCGTCAGATTTATAGTAGAGAGCGGCCAGTGAAGGCTGAGGATTATTGGGCCTCCCTTTACAACATACGTACGTCAACCGTGCATCCAGGTTCCCGGTGTAGAGGGCTAAAATTATCTATTGATTTTGAATGGGTGGCCACCATGGCGGATTAGGCTGACCAGCAGGTTGCGGTGATTGAGGCTGTGTCTGGCCTTCTGCCCCAGCCGTCCGCCAGCTTTATCATGCTCTCCTACCATTGGCGTGGAACACGTGTAATCAGCCGCCGATCAGCCAAACATGAGGGCCAAGCCCGCCGCATATTATTTTGCGGTCAGCCGCTACTCACGGGCAGACGCGAAAAATTGATGGCCCCCGGTGAGACTACGCCGCGAAGAGAACATCGGCCGGCGATCGAATATCGCCCGGATGGAGAAAAAAAAGTTCCCGCTTTCGTCGGGCCACGAGTTAGATTAAGTTGGAAACATATGGATACCCCATCGTATGGAACTTCCTTACACGCGAGCCGCTTTAATCAAAACCTTTATCGAGTGAAACTTGGGCTCTTTCGAAAGCGATCGCGGCAAAGTTGCGAACCGTGGAACGGCAACTTACCACCCGTTAATCGAGATCAACTCGATCGGATAAGGGAACACCGAGCCGAATACACGGGTACTATGCTGTTCCGATGAAATGTTCAAACATGGCCACCGCGTTTTAGAAATCTTTTAGCCTCTGTGTTGGTTACCGTCTCGAATGAGACCCGTCGAAGCTTTCGTATCAGGATTTTTGTTCGAAAATGTAGAGCGAAAGGGTCGAAAGTTCGGGGTTTCGGGTCTGTAAAAGGTTAGATTGGTAACATTATTCTCGTTCGATATAGAATATTTTTATATAGCATTATTTTACAATGTGGTAGATTTGTGGTATTTTTGTAGAAGATATTTTTAAGCAATTTGAAATATTTTTATATGACATAACTCTAAGATATCTTAAATCTCTGGTATTCTTTATTTAACAGAGAATATTTGTATACAACATAATTTTAAGGTGTGATAGAGTTATCGTACCTCTGTAAAAACATTATTTTTATTCAACGTGGCGTTGTGTCTTCTTGTTCTTATCTAACCAGTGATAATTCATGTGGTCTGTATTGTAAATAAAATTATTGCTGGAAAGCGGTTCAAAAGAAATGATTTATTCAGTTTATTGTTTTAAATTAGTTTTATTATTCACGCACTGGAAGCCACTTTCTTATTAGAGTATCGCGAAGAGATCTGAGCCCTGCTAAAACGCAGTATCGGCCAGACACAAAGGTCGACATTAAAAAGGACAACTGAACGTACGGACATAAATGTATAAAACATAATACGCAAAAAGACTCGGTAGACGCAGACACGCACGACACGCAAAGGAGACGTCCCGGCGAACGAGACGGAGTAAAATCGTCTCCCCTCGCTTGAAAAATAAAGTGATTGACTTTCGTTGTGAGTTTTTAGATGAAAAAAATTATAGTACAGTTCCTACAGCCGCTATATTGTAAATAAAATTACAATATAGTTCCCTGTAAGAATCGAATTATGAAATGAACGTCGAGGTCAGAACGAAGCAACAGAAGGAACATACGTCGATTAATCAGCGAGGATCACGAGGACACGCTATAATCCAATTTAGTTTACGGTGAAACCGACCAGCGGAGTTTGGGGGAACGACGGATAGTAGGAAGGAAGGATACGGTAGACCGCAGGAGACGAAATTATTGGACGAAAGTGCGATCGGTGTGCAAGTTTACGACGCACACCGCACACGTAAGATAAACGAAGCCCCTCGGGGCCCCGCGTGACGGTAACGGGACCGTCCGCTGATTTATCGGGCAAATTAAAGAACTTTCCAAGCGGCATTCCTAACCTTTCCTGTCCTCGTTCTGCAAAGTGGCTCTAATTAAAAGACCATAAAGAGTCAGCTAGCGGCGCATAACAGTGGCGGAAGCTCACGTGCGAGGAACGTACAGGGAGGGGGTTAGCGAAGGGGTGTATGGACGAGAAGGGCGGAAAGGGGGTGGGGAGTTGGGGGCAGGGGTCGCCGGTGGTATGGAGTGTCTGGGAAAGCACGACCGCTCCTTTCATGTCCGCTCGTTGCTGTAACGGGCACGGGGTTGGAGAGGGGTTGGTTAAGGATGGACGGGGTGGCTCGTGAAATCGTGGGAATGATAGAAGGGGGTGGACACGGAGGTGGCGAACGAGGGAACGAGTGCAGCAAGTTGAGCCGGTTGTGCACGGTAACTCGTTTCCCTAATTATTTCTACCTCGGTTTGCGAGTAACGGCTATATAACGGGATTCCATTGTTTAACTGTTAATTTTTGCGGCGTGCGACCATCGTGGCTGTCTGACAATCGAGGCACGCGAGCCACGCTGACGATTCAACTCTTCACCCTCTCGCCCCGTTTTTAACCGCCTACGCCAGTCGCAATTATTTGCCTCCACCTCCTTTTCAGAGAACTCTATCGTTTGCGACGAGCCGCTCTTGAATCTCTTATGAGCCCATCCACCGACGAATACTTTCCCCGCCGAAGATGCAGCTACCAGAAACTTAGCTTATACGGATGAACGGTGCGCGTTCGTTCGTCTACGGAATTCTATATCAGAGGAGGATATAAAGGATTCAGGTAGCCTTGAACGGCCTCCAAACCGGATATCAGGGCTTTTTTCCGAGATACTCGCATGCGTCGAGTAGAGGATTGCCTTTGAAAATGTAATTGGTCGTTTATGAACGATCAAAGTTATCGGCCATCTTTGAAAACAATAAACACCTAACTTTCACAAAGCGATAGAAATTGTTGCGTTGACAGTTTCATGTTTGGTAAGAATGAATGTTGTTCAATTGTTTAGTGTTTAAGGTATCTTCCAAGTTTGCTGTCATGCTACTAATGAAATTAAAATTAGGGATAGTTTGTTATTTGGTACGAATGAATGTTATTCAGTTGTTTACTATTGAAGATCTTAAAATAGCGTAGTTTGTTTCATATCTTGTTACTGAAGATGTTGAAATTGTCGACAGTTTTTAATTTTGTATGAATGAATGTTATTCGATTATGTATTGCTTAAGGTATTTTCAAAATATCAGAGTGTGACGTCATGTTATTGATAATGTTGAAATTGTGGACAGCTTGATATTCGATACGAATGAATGTTATTCGATTGTTTATCGTTTGAAATATTTTCAAAATGTTAAAGTTTGTTTGATGCCCTGTTGCTGATAATATTAAAATTGTGGAATTGTTGCGTCCCTGGGGGATGAGTTTAGGAAATTTATATAGTTTTCTCAAGAATTTCTCAACATATGTTTTAATTGTTTGTTTTATATATATATGGAAATGAGACTCGAATCATACATTGCTTAAGATTACATTCACTAGCAAAGTTCTAGTATGGCTTGATTACATTTTGAAATATGAATCAATAACCACTCATGATCACTTATGTTTTGGAACGATGCCTAAGGTAATAACCAACCTATATACCTAGCTCAACCTGTCCATATAATCCAACGTATCTACCTACTCCAACAGCTCTATCTAGTCTAACTTGTTCACCTAGATTACCCTGTCCACTCAGTCTACCTTGTCCACCTACCTTCTACAAGTAGTCTACCTTGTACAACTAGTCCAACCTGTAGACCGCGTGTTTATTATATGAGTTACTTGCTCAGGTATGATTAGTTATTACTCAAATAAATAGGTTAACCTAGCCACCTATTTTAACCTTTAAATCCGATCTATTATAACCACACAGATCAAACCTATGCACCTAGACCACTTTATTTATCTAGTTTGGATGTCCTAGTCTAAACTTATCGGCCTAATTTTGTCTGTTTACCTAGTCTAATTTATTCCCTCGTGCAATCTATCCATATAATTCAGTCTCCTCGACTAATTTAGGATATCTGTATAGTTTAACTTATCAACATAATTTAACCTATCAACATGATCTAACCTATAAATATGGTCCAAGCTATCTATCTAATTCATCTGTGCTAGTATATCCATCCAGTTCAACATATGAACATAGTCCAACCTATAAACTTAGCTCAACTAATTCACCTAGTGCAATCTATTCACCTAATTCAACCCATCCACCTAATTTAGCCTATCCACCTAGTTCAACCAATTCACCTAGTCTAGATTATCCACCTAGCGCAACTTATGCACCTGGTCCAACTTACTCAGCCAGTTCAACCTGTTCACCTAAACTAACCCGTCCACTTAGTCTACCCTATTTCCTAGTCCAGGCTATCCACCCTGTGTATTACACGTTACATCTTTAGTTACTATGAACTATTTAGAAAACTGTAAAATTAGTAAAGTATTAGATTCTTCCAAAGGTTCATGTAATTATTAATTATCCACACTGTTGGACATTATGAAACGATACAATAACCACCCTTCTTTCTACTATTCTCTATCAATTTCTATTAGCGTCGTGATTTTTTATTTGCCCATCAAATAACGTTTTCAAACTGAACGCATAATAGATGTTACTTCATGTAATGATTCTTTGATTGGGAATACGAGTCGAATGAAATGCTCGTTTTGTAATGGCGAATGTTTAGACGCAAGTGGAGGGAGATCTATTGTTGGTCGTCAGATCCATCAGCCATCGCAGCTTGTATAGTAAGGGACGCACAGCACTGACGTATCAGGAACTGGAGCACATATGTCCACACTGTGTTCCACAATACACATGCAGAGTTACAGAGTGAGAAGGCATCGTAAACGTTACCTGTTACCTGACCAAGGAAACACGTTCATCCTTGTCGCACCTCGTGTCCGATATCCTTCCTGTTCTGACATATCTAGCTTTAACGTTACGTAGAATTGTCAAACGTACCAAAATGGTGAATTCCGAGCTTCCACTATTATTGATTTATTTTTAAATCAGACACTCGTTGGTCCGGCGTTAAATCATTTTACTATCACCGATTCATTTTATTGGTACATTGACTCGTTTCACTAGTGCATACATATTACTAGTACACATATATGTTCGATATAACAGATACGATCATACAACTCATACATTCGTCAGTGCCAGGTGCATTCTTTATAACACCCTGGGGAATGATTATTGTTTTGTACTATGGAAAACAAAGGGGTTTGGAACAATTATCCCTACTTCTACAGTTGCAAATCACATGTAGGGTTTTGATCACGAAACCGTTTAATTCAAATGTGGTTGATTTTAGTTCTCTATTTGGTTTACGATCACACCAGGAGGGACAAACTTTCATTTTGTTTTATGCAGCTCTAGTTTAGTTCTAGGATCGTTAATTTCTCGTTGGATTATATAACTCGTAGGAAACTTGAGTTTCTTCCACTTCATCCCTCATTATTCAGCAATCAGCTTTTTCGACTTGCATCAGTTCGAGGAAACTGGATCATAGGTACATCTAAGGCAATCATTAGTAGATTAACGCGTTTAGGATGTTTGTGATACTTCGAATATGCTGAGTGTAATTAGCTGCTATAAACTGTATAGCTTAATACGGTTCTATGATTTTAGCACATATAATAACCTTCATCCTTGTTATTATAGCTAAGTAACTTGGTCAAGAGCAAATATCATTTCGCTAGAAGGAATATATTATAGTAATCGTGTTGGAGGAAGCGGTGCCCGCGTTTATCTTTTGAGACTTTGGGGATTTGAAAATTTCAGGATGGGTTAAGAAGATGGAAGCGTAGAAATTTGGGGACTATCAAATTTGGGAATTTGAGAACATCAGGATTATAAAACTGTGGAATTTTGATATGTATTAATTTGCAGATTTGAGGAATTGAGGGTTTGAGAATTTGAGGATTTGAAGATTTAAGAATTCGGAAATTTGAAGAATTCGAAATTTAGAAATTAAGTGACTCAAGGAGTTTAGGCTTTGCAGGATTTGTGTATGTACAAAGTATATGTACATTTTGAGATTTAGTGTCAGAAATTTAAGAACTTAGGAACTTAGAGATGTAAGAATTGTGGCACTTGCAATTAGAGATCTACGGATGTGACAATTTACATAGACCTGCATGGGGTGATGTAGTGTACTTACTGACCCAGGAATTTGAAGATTCAAGAATTTATGGACGGAAAATTGATAAATTGAGAAATGTGAAAACTTGAGAACTACAAATTTAAGAATTTAAAAAATAATAAGTTGAAAAACATGACAATTTAAAACTGTAGAAATCCAAAAATATATGCATTCGAAATAAAAAAATTTTGGAATTTGGACATTTAAAAAATTGAGAAAGTTGAACAAAACTCAGAAATTGAATCGTTTAAAAATCTAAAAACATAAAAATTGACAAGTCCGTATATGTGTTATCCAAAGGAAGCCCACACTGCACCCAACCGTATCACATTTCAGAAATCGTTCCACAAACATCACACAAATCTAACGTTCAATAAAATGAAACGTGGTTAGGCTTCCGCGGTCACGCTCTAACCCGATTTCACTATTCAAAAAATCTAGTACCTCCGCTCGTCATCCGTGCGTCGAGCGCAACTCCGTATCGCAGCAACAAGAAAAGCGTTTCCAATAATTCCTCTCCCCTTGCTGAAAGTCGTCGAGCTACTACCGGTTACAAGGGTGTTAAATATCCATCCGGCGTTCCTTTGAAGCAAGGCATCGTAGTAGCAGGTATCTGGAGATCGTAGAAACCAGAAACGCGGCGCGGTAACGAGATCACGGCGGGTCTCGTCGCGTCGTTACGCGTAAACATTTCGCCGGTAAGCGTAAATTCCGCGAGTTTTTATGCTGAAATATCCGATGCTTTCCTCTTTAACAAGAAAACGGGTCTATACCCGAGGAGGGAGAGGAGAGGTGTTCTTTCGGTCGTCCATGTCCCGTGGGGTAGGTTGCTGCCGCGTACACCGGTCGACTCTCTCTGCTGTTGGAGGGTAACGGAAGACGGAACGAGATGAAACAGCCACGGGATGGGACGAGGCGTGTTGGTTCGAATAAGAGACAGATCTATAGCAGCGAGTCACGGGGGATGAGAGAGGCAAGCAAGTACAAGCAAGCAACGCAGGCAGGCAAGCAAGCAGGCAGGCAACCAGCGAAACGTTACCTATAGTAGTAGGCCGTGGCTGTATTGATCAAGACGAGGCGGGACGGCGGAGCCTCCTACGCCTCTATTTCCGTTGTTGCCCCTGTTCTTGCCTCCTCGCGCCTTCGAGAAAACCCTCGGTTCCTTCGACCCTTTCTTCTTTCACGGCCGCCTTCCTTTTTTCGGCTCGCACCCCGCTACACCGCAACCGAATGAGCCTCTGCTGCTACGAGCAAATCACCGCCATCGCCCCGCAACACCAACACCATCTCCGACGCGACCTTCCATTCTTGGATCCTCCGGAGCCGCGTCAGGTTCCACGGATCTACTCGTTTTCGGATCACTTCTCTACGACGCCCGGCACCGATGTCGATCGCCGGTTTATTATTAGTGTTTTCACGTAACACCCGGCGACACTGCGATTACACGGTTTGTAAGGCCGTAGTCATCGGAGGTCGTAAATCTCCGACCGATTTTTTAATCGACAACTCACCCCGTGTGACCCTAGACCTCTTTACGGGTATAAGGATACGTGGGTGTTGCGTCCTTATATTGGGGACATTTCAAATCTATTGTTATTATGTACAATAGGAAAAAATCCGATGATCATTTTAGCATGCTGTAGGTAAACTCTGATCAGCGGAAATTTTATTATACGAACACTTTGTAAACGCGACGACCCTAACAGCGAAATTTCTAGTCTACCTGACAACGGTCAAGGGTTCAAGCTATAAAACCTCTACGTCACGAGTTCTTGGTTTTTCCAAAAACTACTGACGTCAGAGTTAGGCGGTCACTCAAGACCCCACACCAGTATTTCACACCAATCAGGTGGTTTCCTATATTTCCGCCTTCAACTTCATTTCCGCGAATCCTAGACTACACCCTCATCATATTCACCAACACGAGTTTACCTACAAGATATTTTTGCATCTTTAAGACAGAACTCAAGTAACGTACAAAGAGAATTCAAGTAACCTAAAAACAGAACAAAACTAATATTCAAACCGAGAACACTAGTAAACTTAAAACCGAAACTATCTAATAATCTTCCGAGTAAGATTTAACTAAATATATATAAGTTATCTTAACCGAGTAATTATATTATCAGAACTTAGACAATAAACTCCAAGTTCAAACCAACACTATATAACCTACCATTTCATTTCACTCACGAAATCAACACTCGCGACTTACCCGCATCTAAAGGGTACTACCTATCGTGCTGCCTTCAAAAAACGAAAATCGAAGAGCACGATACAACAGTGGGGGTGTGGGCTAGATCGTGCGTCGAGTAATAATGAAAGTTGGTTTAGTACAACCAAAAATATACTGTTTAATGAAGTAAAAAATGTAACGGATACTAGATCACAAGTGACAAATTACAAGATGGTATGTTTAAGTAGAAGAAATGTAAAACTGGAAGAGAGGGATGTGCCTCTCCAGTGAGTTTAATGTGAAAACTCTTGATTAATGTATAACTGGACCAGAATAAGTGTTCCTCGCCGGTGATAATAATGTGAACTGTTAAATGTATAACTGGACGAGATTATATATTTCTCGCCAGTGAGTTGTTCGTAATTCAGTAATAATGTAAAACTGGACAAGATTAGGTGTTTCACGCCAGTGAGTTCCTTGTAAACTGATTTTTTGTACCTTTTCGACACCGGAGGTAGACTTGAGAATTCACCCCCTTTGTCCGATTGGTAAATTGCGGCTTTTTCTACCAATTTGAATTGCTGTGATTTTATTCTACCATTGCTTGTTCTTCTTCATATTCAGAACAAGATGTTATGCCTTCTTAAACATAATTTGCCATCTGGGATTGAAAATAAAAAGATGGTTATTCGAGGAAACAATCGTGATTGCTATATCTTCTCCACTCCTCCACTTGTAAAGGTACCATTTGTACCATGTTATGTAGTTTGTTAAATCCTACAACTTCTAGTAACTATCGTATTCCTTGAAATAACCGAGGTGTTTAAGCGGACGGAGTAAAATACACGGTATATTTTATCAAACGTTCAGTATTATGTCGTTTCTCGTACTATACAGGGTGGCTGGAATGAACTGTTACAACTTCAAACCGCTGCAGCAGATACACTTTTAAATATTTTGTTTTATTGAAGGGAAACAAGTAGTCGAGAAGCATTCAAGAAAATGATTTAATGCTCATTGCACGATATAACCTCCCTTTGCACGAACAATTTCATTCAAACGGTGAAAGAATGAATCGCACGCTGCCCGTACGTGAGATTGAGGAATCTTCTTCCATTCCCGGACAAATGCTAATTTTCGAGCATTCAAACTTCGATGTTTCATTACATTGACCTTGGCCTCCAAAATAGCCCAAAACATTACATTCAATCATTAAATAGATTAGATTCAAATGATGGAGCTCACGAACGATAATTGGAACTGATGTTCCAGCTAAATATAAAGCAATTACAGAATTACCCTTCAAATCCATCACTATAACCTTACTTTGAGATGTAGCATACGAAAATGCTTCTGCACGCATATAAACAATTGAATGAACTATAAATATGGCAACTTTCAGACGGATTGCGTGAGCGGATCGACAGATGCATCAGTATGAACTTATTTAGTAACAGATCATTCCAGCCACCCTGTACATAGTACGATGTATAGCGGGTTATGCGAGAAATAGCGTTACACGTAAACAGTGGATGCGTTACACGAATTCGTGGTGTAGGAACTCGCGTTATAGGGGAATCTGGAATACAGGAACAGGGTATAAAGGATCGAGGAATTCTTTTGACGCGGAGAAGTGCAAAACCGTTTGGTTAGACAGGAAGGAAGCTAATACGAATAACCGTGGCACCGGGAACCTGTACAGAGTGAGTAACTGATAGTCGGGCAGACGGAGCCGAGGACTATTTTACGCTCAGCTGCTCCATCGTATCTCATTTTTCCTTGGGCTTTTTCGCTTTCCAGAGATCCGCTAACCGCGAAGGATTCGACTATATCTAACCACGCGCCGGGTCTTCTTAATACGACGGCTGCTTCGTGATATTTTCCTTTCTTTTGAACGGATTCTAACTGTGAACAATCGTAATAGATTTGAAAGAGCTTCTCTTATCTCGGTCTTAAGATATTATTCTATCCTTTGTTATCAGAACGATATTATTAGAAAGCAGACGGACCCAACAAAACTAGAAAAAATTTCTACGAAGTTGTTTCGCTACTTCATATTTGGAATGACTCTGTTTTAATACTATTTCTACCAAGAGGTGTCAAAAGACACCTTTCAAATTTTAACATAAAATTATTCTCTATGTTGAATCGTTTCTCCATGTTGAATCGTTTCTCCACAATTAATTTTTTTTACTTTTCATACACTGGTTGTTAAATTAATTCAGCGATATCATTTTTCTCCAGCTAATAATCGCTAATTTCCCTTGTTGCATTTTAGTGTACACCACTGCATTCATTGTATATTAGAGTGTCCCATAAGTTCTTTCCCTTTTTGATAGACATTCATACACAGTATTTATAGTTTAAAATTGATTCGTTGTATTAATTGTTCAGCTGTGTCAACCTTCTCTATCCCTCTATTCCATTCTGTGTCATATTACAAAAAGGAAGAAACTTATGTGATTCTAATATTTTGTAACTTGATGAATTAAATAATCTCCAATAAATACACATCAGTGTATCAATAAATATATTCCTCAAATTATCTATGTTTAACACGTAATTTGAAATCCCAACCAGTTTCGGCAATGATTTGTATTCAAAAGGCGTCAAAAGACACCTTTTGGTTGAAATAGGTATACACAAAATCGTGGTAGAAATCGTGTTAATTACAGAATGGACTGTCCAGTTTCGATTATAATCCATGTGCAGATACATGTACATGTTCTAGACATAATTCTGTATACAAAGCAAAATATAAATAATATTGGTAAATATATTAAAGCTTGTCGAATAAAGAAAGGCAGAATATTACGAAAATTGTCTATAAAATTTATCGAAGATAAAATTACTTTCTAAAAGAAATTCAATAAAGAAATTTAATAAACTTAATTATTAGTTTAGCTGAAATTGATAAATATACTTGCATTATAAATATACACTTTACCAATGTTATTAATCACATTTATAAATTGATACCATCTAACAGTTGTTAAATTAACAAGAACTTTTCGTGAACTTTTATGATATAATGTGTTATAACAACTGTTCAAACGACAATTTTTAATAACTTTTCATTTCAATTTTTTTTTGTCAAACTTTGCCATATATAAACAAAATTTATACACATTTTTGCTCTATTTATTTAAATAAAATTACCTCTCATGCGGTAATTTTAACATACTTTTTTTCAATAATCAATGAATGTTAGTATTAGAAATGAAATTTATTATAAAATTATTTTCGTGTAATATTCAATGAATTTTGCAATAATTCTCCTATGCCGAATTACTAAAGTTATCGAAAGTATTAAATGTGTTAATAGTTCTGGTAAAGGGAATATTAAATTAATTACTCCTACAGTACCTCGCAAGCCGATTAAAATTTTCTCAGAGTTATCAGCAACGAACTATAGCTACGATATTAATAGCGAGCTAAAAGTTCTCCAATAAACTATAAAACGAATTGCAGCGCCACATTGCTCTCCTTATTCAAACAAACCAGAACGATACTAAAACTATTGATTAAATCAAAGTTATTGCTGGTAATAAACGACAGAAACCACTCTAAACATTTAACCTCAAAGTTTGCGATAAGCTGCGAAACGAATGCTATAGCCACATTTCTTTTGGTAACCAAACAAAGCAGAATAATCTTTAATCCATTGATAAAATCAAAGTTATTGTCGGTAATAAACAACGGCGACCACGCCAAGCAATTAACCCCGTCTTTTGCGATAAAATTTTACACGCATTCCAATGCTACGAGTCATTCTTTGGGCTCACAGAGTAAAATCATTTTTAGGAATATTGGTGAAACTTATACACATGTAAAGGTTAGATTACGATTAAAATGCCTAGTAATGTAGAAGTTACTATATATTTAAAATACTGTATAGAAAGTTAGAATCTTTTAAGATTAAAAATTTTCTGACCTCCATTTTCAAGTAATTTTTATATTGTTGGTTTTGTAAGCTTCTGAATTTCTAAATTCACAAATTTGTAGATGTTATTGTTTCGTATATTGTCATTGTATTGTTATTGTATATTGTTTCGTATAGAAGAGCAACTTCAATGTGACTTAATGTAAAATTTATTGCGTCCTATACCGTTTCAGCTCCAGCAATTGATTTTTTGCATTTTTACTCTGAACTACAGAACAGCTAAAAAAGTATGTGGTGCTATAGTTGCGCACCGCGGTGTATGTAAAGCGCGACAATTTAATGTCCTTTCTCAAAAAAATACACGACTTCTAAAATTTTCAATACCCAAATATTTTAAATTTTTATTACAAAAAATGGTTCAAATCTGCGCTTCAAAAACTTTACAAAACGTCACCAAATTAGTTCTAATCTTTTTTATTCGCATAAATCTATTACATACAACGTATCAACGAACCATTATCCACGAAACACAGGGTAGTTCCGTTTACGTATAGCGCAGGATTTACCAAGTAACGACGTTATCGTTAATGTCATCCGTCGCGGTATAGGAACATTCGGTTCGGTCCAATTTTTCCGTGGAAGCCACGAGAAATTTCGTTATCTCGGTCGATGTCGCGCGAGCGAGCAGAGATGAGGAAAACCTATACACATCGTCCACACACACGCAGGCACACGTGCGCACCCACACTACGCGGGGTACGAACGGCATCAGGGGTGCGAACGAACGAGTTTACGTTTCACCCGTTGCGGATCGAGTAAATGTAGGGAAAGATGAGGGATTGCGGTTTTCAGGGCTGGACAGAGGGTGACGGGGTGCCCTGCGGTAGAGGGGGAAGCTCGGGGAGGGAAAAAAATTCTGCGCCCTCCGCATGTCCGTCCATGCGTGACTGTGTGTGTAGCTCGTATATTTATGCGATACATTACGTATTCGGGTAAATGACACGTGACTTGATTTACTGGCAGTGACGGGAACGGAATAAAATCCGGCCGGATGGATCTGCGCGATTTCTGAGCAACTTCCCTTGATGTCTGTCCTGGTAGCGCAGGCGTACCGTATCTGAATTTTAATCGTTTGGTTCCGCTGCTAATTAATCACTGCGTACCGCTTTGCCGTGTTTGATATATTCCTTTTGTCACGATTAATTTTTTACCCCCCGTGCCACGTTCGCCTTTACGATGATTTATAAACACCGCGCTGTAGCGCATGCGTGCTTACAGACACGAAAATATGGTGGACGTATAGAGGTTCTCTCGTGTATTTTTTTGTGATAAAAAAAAATTCCTACGCGAACACCGTTTTTGGGGACGGGGGGAAAATATTCTGCCCGTCGTAAAGTTATTTTTGCCGAGCTCGACGAAAATATCGATGACCCGGGTCCATTCATCCCCTTCCACCCCAGGTTTATTATACTACGGGCCTGGACAAAATGCGAAAAAAAATATCGCGTAAAACGCGACTGTGTGCAGGGTGTTTCATTTTTATCCGTACATTATTATTTATTATGGCGTTCAAAATTGAAAACTCATTAGAGTAATCATGTATTATTCAGATATTTTTTAAATGCTTACTGATGTTGGAATTGGAAATAAAGTTGTAACTTTATTAAAATAATATAATACACCCATTTACTTTTTATTTCTATTGTATTTCATGTTTTTATTTATGTAGTGATTGTTTGAATGTGTTGTATGTTCTGTTTTTTCGTATATAACGTTTTTTTTAATGTAATTTATATTTTCTTATGTATCTTATCTTTTGTAATATCAGACTGTAATATTACAAATTAGAACAAATTAGAAAATTGCTTTTTAAGTAAATATCTCTCTGATTCTTGTTTCTATGATATTCTCCATGCGGTGAAGGTGCGGGAAACTCTATGCATAACGGCCCTGGTCATATGTGAAAAAAAAACAGTATTTCATTTATTTTTCATATAATGTGTACATAACTCTGCTGTGTGGTTCATATTACACACAATATTATACGTTCTTTTAAATGCCTTAATTATTAATTGCCATCTGTGATTGGAAAAGATAAACTGCTATAATTTATTAAGAATCTTGTATAATTTTGTATCGTCTACTTAATTTAGCGTGGCATTCGAACTACTAAAAATCGAGTAAAAAATCCTCAAAATAATTTGTAGTGTCATCACTGCACATAAATCTAAAAAATTTTATTTCTGATTTCTGATCTAAATTACAAGTACGAGTGTATGTCATGTTGCACTAAAATGGTGCCCATATAGAGCATCAAAATGATTATCAATACTTAACAAGATGGTGTCCATATGGGGTATCGAAATGGTAGTCAATATAATAATAAGACGGCCATATAGAACAAAGTGGTGTCCACACAAAACATCAAGATGATGTCAATATAGAGCACCAAGCAATGAAAATAATAAAAGTATTATTTAATTCCATTAGAAAATTTATTGAATATTTTTCCTGTAAAATATCGATACAACAATGCATCGATTGTTCCTTCATTTTATTGCATCCGCTGTAAAATGGAAGAGGGCTGAATGGAATCGCTGTGCCAGCATAATAAACAATTTGCATATAGCGCTGGGTTTGTAAAGTCGTTAGGCAGCCTACTATCCAGTGTGAATAACGCAATAACAGTTTCGAAAGTTAGATAATGGTTTTACCCTCGTAATGTAACGGTTTAATGCATTTCTTTAATAAACACAATTTTTAATAATACGGACTATGAAGTGTGATATTAAAAGCGAATCTACAACACTAATGACAAATAAAGATTTCATAACAATACTTTGCTAAGAGTGGACATGTGTATATAATAGGTTAGATTGCCCTAGCATAACAATCGTGGGAATTCTTATGCACACATACTACATATTTACAAATATTATTTACTAATTACAATAACTTAGTATATACGTATGCTTTTTACGTTAACTTTGTATATATTTTTAATTATTGTTAATTAAACGATGAAAGTATTAATTCTATTAATATAGTTCTTCCTTCACGAAAATTATTACATATATTTTTTTTACCCTACCTTGTATGTAAGATAATTAGCGATTATCGATAATTAACAACGATACCTTCCTTGAAATGATGCCAGCGCTTTTCCTTGATCTGAAAGGAACTTGTTATAAAGAATTAATAAAATTAATACTAACCCGGATCATGACATACTCACAGACCAAATATGCTAAGATTTACTCAAATTTTTAAAACATTTCAACTCTCAAATCCAATTATAATTCGCAAAAATCAGCGTCATCGAATTAAAAAAAGGCTTAATATTTTAACTTCTTCGTCCGTATTAACACTTTGACTGCTATGTCACCTATATATGAAGTATTTTCTAACTGAAAATACTCGCATTAGTTACTGGGACCCATAAAAAATAAATATAACAAAATATTGTGAAAATATTTCGTAGGATTTGTTAAAAATTACAAGATTACATAACGCAATTTCCAATTACTAGCTTGTGGTAGTCAATGTGTTAATATTATGTCAGTGAACAGTTAGTGCTGTCTGACGCACCTGAAAAATAAATCGCACGACAAGAGGTTAAATTTAGTATCCACGGCCGAAACACGTACTGGGTCTTTTAATTCTGTTTCGTCTTTAAACGGCGCAGCTTGAGCGTAAACCAGCGGGCTTCTCTAATTGATGTAGTTTTTATCGACTTATACACGCCTCGAACCGTAGCGCGTTACTCATTCAACCGCTTCTCCGCGAGTTGGGCTCTGAAAGAAACCGCATCGTTTACCGCCACCAATGGCGTACGCTTTCACACCCTCATTCCATTCTCGCCCTTTCTGAATGCTTTCTACTTAACAGAATCAATACCACGTACCAAAGTGACTGAGCCCGGAGCAAAGAGGCAAGTCGCTTAGATTTGTGTCGATCTCTTTTCAAGCTACTAAGTACGCTCGAGCATCATCGACAGTTGTGCGACGATGAATGCTCGCATTTTTTACCGAATCATGCATCTTTGATGATGCACGTGGTTTTGTTCCTTTGAACTTTTGGAAATATCGGCGAACTTCATTGGGTATTAATTCTAAATACTTCTTAGGAGGTTGCCGGGGAAAATTTTCTTTTTCGTACAGAACTTAGATTTTCTGGATTTGGCGTTTGGGGAGTTTGGATATTTTGCGAAGACATTTTACATTTTACCAAGACTGGTATAATTTGGGCAGTTGGTGAGGGAAAGCAGTTTAATATTTTCTATTGGCTAGCTAGATTCGAGTGGTAATGGAAATATCAATGACGCACGAAGCTGTCTATTTCCGTCAAAATGACCGTAGTGAGTAATAAACTTGAGGAGTACCTCGATATGAATGGGATCTGCAAACGAAGACTCTAAGTTAAGACTAAGGGTTCTGACACCCAGGTATGACTGACAACAAATCAATAAAAAAAACTCGCTAGTATGTAACGACTCCTTGGGTCCTATTTCTACTACGGGTAAAGACTATTATTCTCAACTACAAATGTATCTAAAAACACAAGAAAAACGTTGAATTATTGTACTGAAGAAAGCTCTGACTGAGGTCTAATCAATATGTATTCTAAGACCTAACAGTGGTCAATGCTATTTGCCTCTATGATGCGACCCACGTGCCGCTACACTCGTGACGGAGTAACTCCTCCCATACTGTCATGTTTTTCCCCGGGAACCCCAGATACCCTCCTCATTCATACAAACACCGTAAATCGTCGCGTCGAGGAGCGCGTACCAATAAATGGCGTTCGATTAAAGGTATCCTGAGATGTCGCGACGTCTCTGGCAAGCGCGTAGCAAAATTCGCCATTGTACTAACAAAAAAGGTCGGCTTCGCCTGGCAACAAGAAAATTTCTCTCGACGCAAGGAATGAGTGAAGGGGAAGGTGGAGAGGCACTCGATCGGTGAAACTACTCGAGCTTCCTTCAGCGTGGAAACTTTCGACTCTGTTGGGAGGCGAACGAAGATGCAACGAAGCTCTTCTCGTACACTCATCCCTCGTCCAACCAACCCCCCCACACACCCCGATTGCTCTCGTGTTACCCTCCTCTCCCCCCCGTTTGGCGTCTTGCGATGTGGTGGAAAGTATTTATCGTGACTCTCCTACCCGCGCCGGTTCTTCGTCCTTTTTTCCTGAAGAACGCCCTGTATAGGAGGGGATGGAGGAGACCTTATCGGGTAGTTCTTCCCAACTGCGGAAAGCCTCGGACCGGCTCCAAGAGAGAAGATTTGATAAAGGCCGAACGGAACGAACCGGGGAAAACAACTGGAGTGCATTTGTCTAGATCGCGAAGAAGCGGACTACTCTTCTTAAGGAGTTTCTTCTATCTTGCTATCTTTGCCATGAGCTTGGTCTCGCCGAGAAACACAGACCTAGTCCACCTGCAACTGCCTCGATCCGTTTGCTACCCTTCGGAATACTATCCCGATAAAATTCTAGCGCGATGCCGGAGCCGTTCGTCGATACTCGGTGCATCGATGTCTGAACCCCTCTCTGGTTAAAGCTGCTCAGAAACCGATGAGTTGTCGGGGTTAAAATATTTGTATTGGCTAATTCTGTGGGGTTGTGGATTGAAACGGGCGATATGGTGAGAAGGAAGGCAAAAATTGGTAAGGAAACGGGGATGTTCGTTTTATATAAGGCGTTGGGTATGTGGATAAGTATTTGGACACGTTTGAACCGCGTTGACGAGGATATTTTGGTATTTGTGGATGAAACATTGATTGGGACATATTAACAACTTGGTGCGTAATTTGAAACGAGTAAAATGATAGGATTTCTGTAGCTTATGTAGAATGGAAACGATGAAGAGGAAAGAAAGAAGATTGCTGCATCAATTGATTTATTATTGTGGCTGTGTGTGAAAGGTTATCTCCTTTCTAAGGAGATTTTAAGCATTGCAAAACTTGAAATATCCAAACTTTTACATATATACAATTTCAAATTTGCAAATTACTAAATTTCTAACTTACAAACTTCCCAACTTTCCAGATTCTTAAATAATGAACAATGAAATTCCTAGATTCTTAAACATTTTAATCCTCAAATTTCTATATGCTTAAGCATTTGAATTCTGAAACTTCTAATTTTGTAGAAATCCTTAAATTTGTAAAATTTTTATAAATTTTTACAATTTAAGTTTCAAATCCCTAAATGCCAACATTTACAAATTCTTGAATCCCTAAATACCCAAACACCGAAATTTTCAAATTCTGAAATTTCTAAATTTACAAATCTTCACATCCCCTACTTCAACCGATTTTTTAATCTCCAAATTTACAAATTGCAAAATTTTCAAATTCCTACATTTCCAAAATTGTCAAATTTTTTAACCTCTGAGTACTCTATATTCCAGATTTGCAAATTATCAAATTCGAAAATACTATATTTTTCAAACTGGAAAAATGAAAAAAAATTAAATTTCAAACTCTCCAATCACTTAAATGCCTAAATTTCAAAACCTGTAAATGAGCAAATTCCTAAAGTTAAAAATCCTCAAATAAACAAATCCCGATGATTTAAAATCTCTCAAATTTTCAAATTTCTAAACAACTTCAAGGCTATCAAATTCCCGAATTCCCCTAAATCACAAAATGACGTGTTCATACTGCTATAGTCGATCAGGAATTATTGCGAGATCAACTGTCATACATTTGTCCTCGCGTCGCATAGCGATAGATAACTCGTGCCGAGCTCTCGTTGAACCCGTTGCTATATTTTATCGAATCTGACTCGTGACGCACTCACGATTGAACTGCGCTAAATCTCAATCAAATTTGTAATACGCTTCAATTTGAAGTTCGAATACCGAAAGTATACATAACATTTCAATTTTTGTTATTCGTTTTAACACTAAACCTACCAAACCGGCCAAAATGACCATTTAACAAGTATGTAATTTTAAGTTAGAAAGTGTGTTAAAATGGCTTTTTTAACACTAGATTCACGGAACCCAAAATGACGGATGTTAGATTGCTTATTTTAAATTACGAACATTTGTAAGAAGCTACTGTCCAAATGTAAATTATCCTTCGTCGAGATAAAAAATCATTGTGTGAGATAGTTTATGTATCGCCCATAAGTTACTTATTTTTATACCTTAATTTCGATTTAAATATAAATGGCCATTAATCGTCCATAAATCTAGTATTAAAATTCATGTTGATTTTCACCAAGATAAGGAATTGATGTGTACATTACTTCGTGTTTCATCGTACGTTTATTCATTTACCAGCTACATTTTTAATTTTAAAATAAAGCTCCATTATACGCCGGTAGATTTAGTGCTAATATTGTAGCAGTGGACAGATAGGTTCGTTTCCTCACGCACTCAAGTTACAAACGTTCTAAATTTCATTGCAGCCTTCAATATGCTTCAACTATAAGTTCAAGTCGACACAGATTTGAACACCGACACTAAATACACAATAGTCATAAAATTTCACCTTTCTTCTTCTATTCCGCTGTTGTCCCAGTTAACTATGACTGACGCATCCGATAAGTGAATCACGCAGCAAGAAAATCATTGATGTCGCATTTCGCCCATTCGTTTCGTCTCACCCCACTTTATCGCATAACCGTGTTCCGGGATAGGAAACTGACTGTAAAGTGTGCGTTGGGTTGAGTCAGTAAAAGAAAGAGAGAACGTCGGAGGGGGACGCTGAAAGTAAGGAGAGAAAAGAGCAGGAGTAGTTTGCAGACTGCAAGGATGGAGCTGTCCCAGAGGAGGGCTGTGTGATATCACTTCAGTTCTACCCCTTCCCTATCGCCAACAGCGCAGCTGCCGTACTTTTAATATTGTTCTACCAGACTTAAAATATGAGACTGCGCCACAACTCGAGCCTCTCTGCCGGCTTCGAGGTTCGTTCCGTTCCGTGGACCAATCCTGCTTATGAAGAGGCGGCCGGTACCGGGCGGTAATCTACTTGTACAATAATTTAGAAAAAAGAAGGGAGAAAAAGTACCTCCCAGGTTTCTCGTAACTTCGGGAAACTATTATAACTAATTGCTGAAAAGCTTTCTCGGAGGGTACACTTATTAAATCGCGAGTTCGTTCATCATTCTCACGTTGGATGAAGCGCGAGCAGGGTTCTCTATTCGTTACGGAGATTTTAAGGTTAATATCGAGTACGCGTGATTCGACGATCAGAGTTATATACAGGTAGCCTACGACTTTCGCACATTCTACTTTCGCACAATTCCCTATTTTCCACATTTAAAAAAATTCAACTATGTATTTAACTTTCAACGTCAAGAGTTTGACAATTGAAAATATGAATGAAACCTTTATGTATCTAGACAAATTTTTAATTATTATATTATGGAAGAATGCGATTCCAATGGAGAACGCATATTTGAAGTACGTAGGGCAATATAAAAAGACACTGCGCGTTACAGAAATGGTTATCACGAAAAGAAAAAAAAGGATGTACTCAACTAACTCTTGACACCTTTATAAAGAAAACACCCGAAAGCTAAATAAATAAATAAATAAGTATTTCACAGCACCGTTATTGGTGCATATCTTTTTACATCCCTCTACTTTCGAACATTCAGCATTCGCACACACTTTCAGGAACCTATTGTGTGCAATAGTTGAAGGCCACTGTACATACAGTCGTGGACAAAATTAAGTGGACAGGTATCATAAATAACTAATAATGCCTATAAATCAAAACTTTATTGCACAATTATATACATTAAATAAATGTTTTTTCAAATCTACAAAAATATCTCACGTTCTAAATTTAAAATTTATTTACAACATTGTAATAAAACAAAACATTTTTTACATTTCTGCAATGTCCACTTAATCTGTCCATGAGTGTAGGTTCACTGGTTTCAGAAATTGTTGTTTTGTGACATATCCTTTTGACTTTTTCTTTTTGAGATTTTTAGCGATGTGACTCGATCGATATTAAATTACTGTTAAACAATAATACTCTAATAAATTTAATTAATCCTTATTATGTAATTGCAAAACGAGTTATTAGAAAATGAATGACGAGCAAGAAAATATTGAGGGCAAATAACAAAATATTCATATTTTCATGTCTCTGAATCTTCAAATCTTAAAAGTTCCGAATGTCGAGTATAATAATTTAGCCACGCACTCTTTCGTTCTAGTTTCATCCCTCTTCATCCTTCGAAAAATCGGAAAACCATTTTTCCAACTATCTCGTCGCAGGTATAGTTGTTTAAAGTAGATATCAAAGTGCAAATGTGGCATACGTAACGCCCGGCGTGCGGAATCGCGTCTACAAAGTTGCGGACGAAGGGTTTCGCAACAGCTGAATTGCCCGCCTCTGATGTAGTGCGGCGAAACTTTGCGGGCAAACAAATCCGCAGCGGAAATCCGATGAACGGCCGATATACACGGACCAAACCGGCGAATAACAGTCGCAATACTAGCAATGGAGTCGTTGCACGGGTTAAAAGGCAAACTGAGTAAACAATTAAGACAAACGATGTCACCAAGGCATTGAAACAAACAGCTCCAGTTTGTCCATCTACTGCAAATACGTCTCGTCGTTTCACTATCCCTCCCTCTTTCTTGTTTTTCAACAGGAAGTTGGTGAACCCATGCTGTTCCACGATCCGTAAAAATATTTTTGATGTATGAGCAACCAGGTCCGGATATATGGCCAACTCTCGGGAAAGTGTATCATTTACCTGGAGGAATGAGAATGTTGTATTTAGTTCGCAAATGAAGGACTTTTTTTTCATATTTTGAAACGCAAACTTATTTGTTATACGTAAACTTATTTTTGAATCCTTTAAATTCCTACATTGTCGAACATTTTAATCCTTCAAAGTTTTAAGATTTGGTAATTTCTAATTTTTCAAATTTCTACATTTTCGAGTTACAAATTTTTAAATACACAAGATTTCAAATTTTGTAATTTTCAAATCTCTAAATCGTTAAAGAGATAATAAGTCCATTAATTTTTTAGGGTATATATTTTTCAAGCTCTCAAGTTCCTAAATTTCTACAGTTTTATACTTAGAAAATTTTTATGTTTCTATATTCGCAATTTTTTAAATGTCGAAGTTCCCAAATTTTAGAGATTTTTTATTTTTCACATTCTCAAACTTCCCATATTTTGTAATTTTCAAATCTCTCAAAGTTTTATGCCCCCAAGTTTTGTCATTGTTCAATCATAAAATAGTTTAAAATTTTGAACTTCAAGTTTTAACATTCGTAAATTTCGAATATTCAAATTCTTAAAATTTCAAATGTTTACATTCATAAAATTTCAAATGTTCAATATAAAGAATTGCCAAATATCTGGATCGCCACATTTTTTAATGATTGAACATCTAAACTATCAAAACAATCAGGTTTCTAACATTCTATGATACAATCCTATATCTCAAAATTTTCAAAGTTTTTTTATGTTTGCAAATTCCTAAATTTTTCTTTTCATAAATTTCCCAGTTTCAAAACTTATTAACTCTCTAATTTCCCTAATTTTCAAATTTTTAAACTTTCAAATTTCCACATTCTAATACGTTCAAATTTTCAAATCACGAAACATCTTATTTCCAAATGCAAACTTCATTTATGAATCCTAAACTTCCCAATTCTCGAAGTATCAACCTTCCATATTTCAAAAATTTGAAATTCTCAATTTTTCAGCTTTTCAAATACGAATGAATATTTTACAGATGTAATTAGATATGCACGTGTAAAACTGCAACGCCCACGGATTGCATGGTATTTCCTGCCCTCGCAATGTTAAGCTTAATTTTTAAAATTCTCTGTGTAGGATGAATGCAGATTCAGCTATGTAAGTGGAACGCAGCGTTCATTAAATATCGGGAAAGCATTTTGTTGAAGTGAACTTCAGCTTTATCGGAAAGTTCTACTTTTCATTTTATCAGTACCTCCTCGTCGGTTGAAAGTTTTCATAGCGCTTGCTTGTGTAGATTGTTGCTGTAGATTTCAATTATTCTGTAACACAGATCTGAAATATAAGACCGAGTGAAACTTTGCTGCTTTGTTCAAGATTTAGTAGCTGACGCCGAAACAAGAAACGCGTTCGTCGTGTTCGTATCTTAATTAAAGAACAATCGACAATGCAGTAATTTCATCTTTCCAAGGTTTAGGATACAATTACAATCCTACGTATAAGAAACAAAACATTGACGCGTAGTCATTTCATAATAATTTTAATTGTTACAGTGAAGAATTTTGAGTAGGGTAAAAGGGTCAGTTATTGGGGTTGAAGGTACCGATCGAATAATGGAAAATCGAATACCGATGAATGCGGGAATATAGGTTTTGTCATTGGATTATTTAAGACTAAATGAATAAACGATATATGTAGATATACAGGAAAACGATTATTCTGGGAACGATCGATCGGCGTTTCATTGTATCAAGTTTTACTTCGAGTTTGTTATAAGTGGAACGAGTCTGTCTGACCATACGGTGACTTCTCTTTTATTCATTAGGGACAGTTTTACATCAGACTTATGTTTTGCAATTGCCTGACAGTCTCACGATGAGACATTTATTTCTGTCTAATTTATATTATAAAAAGCATATGCATTACTTCTATTTAATCTATATTTCAAGCAATTTATTTATCATTTCTATTTAAGGTTCACTATCAAAAATGTATCTATACCTGTATTCTCAAAGTATATCTATATCTGTATTATTAAAGCATATATATTTTTTAATTTAATTGTATGGCACGTCCATTATTCCACGAAAAAACTTCGTAGAAAAAAGTAACATTATTTCAAGAAAAATTAAACAATTCGTGACATATTCCCCATTTTTGTATGAAATATTTCATTTGTGAATTTTAAATATCTTATACAAACAAATTAATTTTATTGATTTTGTATATGAATATCTTTTACAGAATCCACGTAGACAAACAAATATGCCGTACATTTAAAAATGTACTGATGACTTTGAATACGAGTATGTGATTTCATTTAAAAAGAACTAATAACTTTGCAAAAAAAATACACCGATAACTATTAAAAAGAATGTACAATTTCACTAAAAGAATATGCTGATAACTGTGAATGAAAGTGTACACGATATTATTCAGAAAATATATGATACTAATGACTGTGGAAAGTAAAATATGATTTCGTTAAGAAGAATATCTGATCATTCTAAAACTCTGTTCAGTTGTGAAAAAATATGAATAATTTAAATGATGACACCGATGGCCGTGAAAAGTACTATAATTTTCAGTAGTATGACTTCCAAAAGAGATATAATGGTTTCATTAAACATAAAAAAATCGTACAAAAAAAATACCTTAACGCATTCGCGATTGGTAAATTTTTTCCGTTTCTAATACGGAGTACGTGCGATAATGTTAAATTTTGAACCTGGTTGCCGTAAACTTCTACTGTTAAGGCAGGATAAAAATTATATAATTTGTTTAAAATGAAAAGATTTATATAATTTGTACACTTGCTTCATACGTAGATAATAGATTGTTCGTTATTCTTGCGCTGCATTTATTCATCATTACAAGTATCGAGGAATAGCCGAGTAAAAACAAAACTTAATACATTCGTTGACACGAATTCGCGTCAGCGCCAATCAGGAGTAGAATTTAAAATGACGAGAATTCACATCAGCAGCAATCAGGAATAGGATTGAACATGCCGTGCATTCACGTCAGCGGTCGCGAATGTGTTAAGAAATACGTATTTACAACGTTGCGTATTCTTTAAAAACTAATACAACTTTGTTCTCATACGATTTTTCAATCAACAGCGAAAACGACATCCCTCATCCGGAACTCCCAATACCGGTTCTTCCGAATAATCCGAGATAAAATTTCCTTAAAATATCTCGTTATAGAGTGCTTCCGCGTACATCTACGATGAAGTTAAAAATTGAAACGGTTCCATCCCCGCTGAAATATCAATCGAAACGGTCGACGACGCAAAAATTCTGAGCGATGCGTCCCGGGAGCAAAACGGTATCGTAGCTAAATACGGGAAGAGGCCTCGGGCTATTCTCGTGCTCGCTCTTTCTCTGCCGATAAAACACGATACGCAAAATATTTCGCGTTCGAGAACAAACGAAATGCAAATGGGGGTCGGGGGCTATGCGTCGCAGACGTTTGGCAACACTGTTTGGGTTTCGTCCGAGGGGTAGGTCTGGCAGTTGGTAGCCGAACGGAGAGTATACGGGAGACAGACAGGGTCAGAAGAGAGACAACAAACAGGCGAACGAATGAGAGGGTGAGAAAAGAGAGACACCCGAAAGATAGAAAGAGATGTGAGCAACGTTGGGTTCGTTGTACCACGTCCCGTCCGTCAACACCTCGCCGCCCCCGGCCAGGCGAAACTATAAAACACACGTGACACCCCTCACACTACGGGCTACCACCCCTCTTTTGGTGCACCACCACGTTATACCGATCCAGACTGCTCGCCTACCAACGACAGCTAAAGTCCTACCATTCTCTTCTTATCCATACCCTTAAGGTATCCATCACGAGATCAGCTACTACGATTTCGGAGAAACAACTCCACGTTTCCTGCATTTCGATCTGATACAAGTTATTGCTGACTTTAATTGCTTACTGAAGTCGAGATGTGTAAAGATGGATACAGTAGAAACATAGTTTTCCAGTTAACCGGTTGCAGTCCCACTTTTGCGGAGCATTCTACTAGGTTACCGTGTGAATATGTGACGATGTGTAGTATTGCTGCGAGCTGCTTTCAATAGTCAAATTCATCAACGAATTATTGTTGGTTGGGCAAGGTATATTGTTCACAGTATGTATTTATGCTTTTAAGGCTCTTTTGGTTTGCATTAGTTTATTGTTTGGATAATTAAGTGAACATGTGGCTTATAATCAGGTAAATATATAAATATCATTTTTATTGATACGTTGAAGAACTACCGATCTACTGTGTTATGGGTAATCAGAAACGATCATTAGCTTCTTTGCTCTGGAGTTGCGTAATGTTTACAGTGCTATGGCATAGATGTGAATAATAGTTTCAGGTACGAGTTCAACTGAAGGTATGACTACTATGATCTACTCTCGCAAGTCAAATTAAAAATGTTCACAGTATTTATAGTGCTATTGCAGAGATGCGATATAATTGTTTATGAATTATATTATAAATGATATTATAAATGTAGATATGTATAAATTTGGGAACTCAGAGATCTAAAAACTTATAATTTTCAGAATTTATAAATTAGTAAAGTTAGGAACTTACTAATTTAATAATTTTAAAATGTAGAAACTTGATAATGTAATTCCCTCAAAAACTTATACATGTTAGAATCTAAAAAATTCATATTCACAATCTTTCAAACCCCCCCAATTTTCGTTGTTACATGACCTCATAAATATTAAATGTATAATCTAAAAAAGTAAACGAAATAAAATATGGTCAAGTAAAAAAATCTAAGAATTAATCGTTACACATACATGAAAATCAATTCCACTTAAAATATCTCCTATATTTTCAAAAGATGCTTCCAATCAATCACGAATGAACACAGAACGAACTCATCATTTAGTAATTTGTACTAATTAGTAAAAGTACTATCTAGAGAAATAAAACTCTCGAACGAGCACATACAAGTGAAAAAAAGAAACAAAGAAACAAGGATTCAGGAAATCCACGAGTGATGCCGGAAACTTGCACTTCGCTCGAGTGCTTCTCACTTATTCACTGATTTACTGGAAGAGCAACCGGAACGATTGCTTGTTTCGTTTTTGGTGCTCTCTTTAATTTTCTAACGGCCAACACGATCTCTTAGCGGTGGTTTACATTTGTGGTAACTCGGAAATGTTTTCCGGGCAGCTAGACAAGTGCCCGCCGTACAACTTATGGGCAACTGTGTGCATGGTGTGCGCTACATTAAAAAATTATTTAAATTTTCAAAGTATGCGAAAGTAAGGAGTCGGGGAATTAGAAATTTACTAATGTAGGATTTCGAAAATTTGAAAATTCGCAAATTTGGGGTGTAGAAATTTGGAAAATTAAAATATTGTAAATCTGAGAATTTAGAATTTTTTTATATACTTTTTTTATACTTATGTTAATCATGTTAAGAGTTGAAGCATATGGAAAAATTAGTGGATCTGGTTGTTTGGAAACTTCAGTGATTAAAGAGCTGAAATTGCAGAAATTTGAAAATTTGTAGATTTAAACAATTTTTAACTTTTATGTTCGTCGAATTGAGGATTTGGGAATTTGAAAATTTGAAATTTGTGGTTTTGGATATTTGTACATTTTGGTGTTTAATGAGACGAATGTGCAGAAATTAGGGAATGTATAGATTTAAACAATTTTTTAATTTTGTTTGTCGATTTAGGAATTTGGAAATTTCAAATTTGTGGATTTGGATATTTGGACATTTTGGCGTTCAACGGAATGAAAGTGCAGAAATTTGGAAATTTAACTAATTTTTATCTTTTATATTTGTCGATTTAAGGATTTACAAATTTGGAAATTTGAAATTTCTGGATTTGGTTCTTTTGGCATTTTGGCGTTTAAAGAGTTGAATGTGCAGAAATTTGAGAATTTGCGGATTTGGTAAATTGGCCACTTCGGAATTTTTTGTTGCATCAAAGTTCGAGAATTGACAAGTAAAAAAATGAGAAAACTCGGAATGCAGAAATAAGAAAATTAGAAGTCGAGAAAGTAAAAAATTCGGAAATTAAGGAATCATAAAGTTCAGAAACAAAACAAATCTTAAAATACCGACTTTCCCAAGACCAAAACAATGGAACGTAGACATACTCTTTAAAATAAATACGTGTGGTCGTCATAACCATAAACGGTCCAGTTCCGAGCAATACCCATTATCGCAGAAACCAGGACACTGTAATTCGAGCAAGTTTTCTTCCTGTTACCAAATTCGGGCGTGTAATTATAAGTTGTCGAGTGGAAGGACGATAGTTTAGGGACGATGGTCAAGCGCGTCACCGGTCGAACTACTTTAATATTTTAAGGTGTTAGCACGATACACGACGGCGACGGTTGCACGCTTGGTATAAATGATAGGTTTATGGTAATTCGCCGGTCTAATTCGGTGTACAAGGAGTAGAGAACGGCGGAACGATCGGCCGTGCCGTACAGAGAAAATGGAGGGTGCGTGTTTTGCGCCCCCATGTAAATCCCTGTGTCTCGGCGTATTTGTCGTTTAATTTAGACATTTCCTACTCGTGACTGTGCGCCACCACGTGGCCCATCGCGTTCCACTCATTGCACAAACAACTCGTTAAGTTCAGCAGGCAGTCCTAATTCGGCCGTAACAGGGACGCTCACCCCTTTGTTCTCTTGCCGTTTCCACTTGATTTGTTTGCGCCAATACCCACCTGCTAGCTTTTTCTCCCCACCTTCCTTTTTGTTTTCTTTTCGATCGCGGCACATCGCGTGCACTGACAACAATTTATAATTACGCAGCTAGTTGACTTTGTAACGCAAGAGATTTATCAACTTGCATATTTACCATTCACTTTCGCTGTCACAAATTATCGACAGTCCGCTGCTTTGTGACAAAGCGGCGAAATTAGGCGAAACATGAGTTCGCGGGGCCAAACTCTTCGTTCTTAACCCTTTGAGTGCGTAGTTGCCCAACGTTAAGCGTGCACCGTGGACTGCCCACTCCGTACGAAAAAGGTTACCGTAGGCTGCGTGCTTTTTACGAAAGAGCGCAAGTTGAGTATACTTGCCCGATTGCACGAAAGCACATTTAAACGCTTATTGTCTTTTTAATATTTTAGGGATCTTAGTGATTCAAGGACTCGTTTTAAACAAAAAAGGAATATTTAATATATAAAAACAAAATACAACACACGCTTGCACGACTTCTTTCTTTTAACTCTACGCTTAACTTCTCTCTATTAACTCTGACGCTCAACTGATTTTCCTTTCATCTTACAATACTCTTCTTCTCCCAAATCAACTTATACACAGACACTTGCTGACCAATTCATATCACACGCATTCTCATTGCGAAGAACTGTCACCCGATGCAAACACTCTTTATTCACACTTCTCTCGGTCCAAACACTCTATATCCACACCTCGCTCACATATGCTTATCTCGCTCCCCACAATATCTATATAGGCTTACAAGCACCAGTCACATATATCTATTCATAGATTCCTTTTTCCCAGATTGAATGGTTTTGTGAGCACCCACATATGCGTTCATAACCTAAACCGAATGATTTAGCGGAAACAAAATCGAGTGGTTGTGTGAGAACGCATATATGGGTTCATAGCGCTCAAAGGGTTAAAAGAGTTGCGAAGTACAACGAGGTTCGATCTAATGAGGATTCTCGGCCGTGGATGTATAGTTCTTTATCGCTAAAGGGACTAACCCCTTGCCATACATTAACGAGTCTAATTCGTGACGCACTCACGGTTTAAACATGATAAATCTTACTAAAATTTTGTATACACTCATATGTAAAGTTCATATCCAATCTCAATCTACCTAATCAAGGATCATTGAATATAAAATACGCATAACATTTTAATTTTCTTTGTTTGTATTAGTACTAAACGTGCTCAAAATGACCATTTAAAAAAGGTATATAAAGTATGTTAAGGTGGCTTTTTTGAAATTCGTATTGATTTTCATCAATGTAAGGAATTCATGTATACATTAATTTGTGCTTTATTATTCGTTTAATTATTTTTCAACTACACTTTTAATTTAGAAATACACGTGCATTATACGGCGGTAAGTTTAGTGTTAATATTATAGTTGTGAACAGTTAGTTCCGACTGCCGCACCGGACAAATAAATTTATTTGTCAATTTAACGACAATTGTACGACAAGGGATGAAGCTTATGTTCATCCTACATTCACAAAACGTTCTATCAGAAGTGACTAACCAATGATTGACCACTTGCATTCTATCCCATAAATCTTGATAACTTTTTGACTGTCCTGTATAAACCGGAACGGTGTCGTGGATGTCGCTTTAAGTGCCACCTTCTGATAATTTATTTAAAAGGTTTACCAAACCGAGCAGGCACGCCGTATCTCCTCGACCGCTTCATCCCCGACCGGTTATGCTTTATACCTGACGGGCGGTATTATGGTTGCGCATCGGGAACGTCGGGCAATATTCACAGATATCGGTCCGTCCGTTAGATAGATATCGATGATAAATTGAAAAACCTAAAAGGGAGTGAAGGCAGAGGGGTCGGTCCGGCGATGGTCAACGGTACATTAGATACTGGACATTCGTGATTTCCGTGGAGACCAATAGTCTCCGTCGTTGTTGACAAACGAACGAAAGCTAGGTCGAGCCGTCGAATAGGATTTAGACGATCTCAGAATGGGATGGCCGAGCGTGGGGCTCTATAAGAGCAAGTAGGAAGAGGCCACCGAGGAAATAACGTCGGCAGCCCGCCGAATGGCAAACGGTACATAGGAGAATCGCGGTAGCACAATCAGGCTTGATGCCAAACAGTTCTAGCCACTCCCAACCGGTTCCACCCGTGGGATTGGTTGGCAATTACAAGATGCGCGATAATCCGCAGACTTGGCAGCGGCCGCCACTTGCGTTAACCCACCAAGATTAACACTTACCTACACGTAACTCTTGGCTCCCCTCTGGCTGCCTCCCTCTTCTTCTTCTTACATCGTCGTCGCCAGCAGCCTCGTCGCTTCCTGGCGATATCAATAACGTATCCCCTTCTGTGACAACGTTATTTCCCTTCGTGGATGAACGGGGCCTCCACGTGTACGGGAACACCGCGCCGAGGGTGGCTGATACTTTTTCCACCGGAAGGAACGCTATATATCGCGTGCCTCTCGTTCGGTTTCCTTAGAGGCGAATAGATTGAGGGCGGCCGAGATATTGCGAGAAATTGCGTAACGCGGGATAGGGAAGTAAAAGGTCCGAGTGGTGGTGTGGGCCCTTGGATCGAGTTAGGTGAAGAGCTAATTAATCAGCGATTTGTTGTACAAACGAAACTCGGTGAGAGGAAGGCTGGATTTTTCAACACACTAAGGACCGCAGAGGAATCTGTAAGACATACGTCGGAGACCGCACGTTTTTGGGCAAACTTGTACATTCTACAATCAACATAACTTTGTTATTTATGAAGCGATTTTTGTTAGACTTTCAGAAATTGTATAATAGGATGCATTCTAGGTATTCCTGGGAAAGAATTATGTTTTTTAATAATTATTAGTATGATCCTGTAAAGCCACGACTACAATTTTATTGTTCTTTGTTCACACTTTCGTGTTTCGATTTAATATATCATTGCTTATATTTCATTTATCATTCTATAAACATAACAACATATAAAGAAACAAGGACATCGTCGAACTAAACAAAAGGATTCCCTCTAAACATGGCAATTATCATAACTCCAAGTACCTATTATAAATTTTACATCCGTTCCTAATTTTTCAAGTCCTCAAAAGTCCTTAAAAAGTAAAGAGAAAAATACTTCTTCACTCTTTGTCGCCATGTTTTCTCTAAGGAAATAAATCTGCTTCTGTTTATATCTTTAACATAAATTTTATGCTAAAAATTGAGCAAACACTGATGTAAAGAACAATTAAAACGTTATTTAACATTATTTCTAACACCTTTCATTATTATAAATATTATTTGCGAATACATTTCCGTAATTAGAAACATTTTCTCGTCTGCGATATCATTTTCGCTGCAATTGAATTTTTGGTTCACTTCTCACTTCAATCTGCGTGATCAACAATTGCCGAATGCATTTGATCTATTTTTGATTCTATTCGAATTTTAGTAATCATAAGCTGGCTGTTCGTGACACAACTGTGCAGAAAATTGTAGGTGAAAGGGTTGAAGTGCTCCCCATATTCATAGCTAACATGTCTTTTCTGAAATTCTACCCTTCCTCTTATATCTCTTTTTCTTTTTATTACGAAAATAAGCAATTAAGCGTCCGTAAATGAATTGCATGATTTGCAAGGAATGATTAATCTTAATCTCATAGCTCACGAAAATTGGTGATCACCAAGTGGAAAGATTTGCAGACTTTGGAATCCTGAATACGTGCCCGGATGAAAATAAATCTGAAATACGTTTCAGATTTCAGTCATAATTCGGTATAAAGGGGACAGACGAGATCATTATCGGACGCGTTGTAAAACGAGGCAGAGTCTCTCGTAGAAGAATTCTATGTAACTGAACGAGAGGGGAACTATCGGGGGATTAGAGTTACTGGCAAAAGTCCCTGAATCTTGCGGGCTGTGTTGGACGACCCTCGGTCGCAAAAGTTAGATTTATGCTACGTAATCCTCAGAATTACCGAATCAACGATTTATGTTCCTCTTTTTTTGGCTGCAGCTCGCATCTTCCAGTTTTGACCAAGTTCCGTGTGTGTCACCAGTGAGTTCGTCATTGATGGACCAGTTTAGTAACTGGCATCTAATCCTCATCCCGATAAACGAAAGATTTTGTTACATTAGCAACAATAAATTTCATCATCACCAATTGTAACATTTTAGTCATTATAAAGTATGAAATGTTATTAAATTTTTCATGAATTATTTGAAATTAAAACAAGACATGAATCTTTTAGTATGATTTTAAATCCTAAAATATAACTTGTGTCATCATGATAATATTAATTTATTAAGTTAATTACATTACCTGATCGAATGAAGCACGTTACTGTTGATTTGAATACGAAGGCAAGTACCTAATCTGTAATCAAGTTAATGATTTTTCTTTTGTAACAGTTGACAATTAGTTGTGTGACAGTTTTTTTCTCCAAGTATCCATTGTACTAGTAATGTTTTATTGCTTGAAAAATTAATTAATGGACGATAAAATTGATTTATCCGAAATTAAAAAAAAAACAAGTTCATTAAATTTAATTTTCACAGATCAGTATAGTCCTTAAAAATAACAACTTTATCACCTAAAACTTCACTTGTAGTATCAAAAATCGAATAAAAGTTGTGTTAAAAGCGAGTGCATTAACGGTCAAGGTAAATAAGTAGATAAGTATGAGAGAAGTTTAATTAATATGTTTCACATATACAGAAATTGGAATGGACACTTATATATTGAATGAAATCATTAAATAAAAAAAGGCCATGTTGTAGAGAAATAAATGAAACGGTGATCGCCACTAATTTCGAGACGATAGCCGGCAATTCGATTGTTAGATCAGCGTAGAGTCGACGAGGGGTAATAATCGTTACAGCCATTTCCCGTTCTGCCAAGTATGACCCCGGAACTTTTGCAATATCTGCTCGACAACGATCGTCATCTTAAAGCAAAACATAATTAACTTCTAATTGTGGAGTTCCAGTTTCACTTAGCTACCAGCTTTTCGCATTAAACCTAATGGACGATGCTGTATCGGATGTAATCTGCATCCAGTGACGTTACATTAGCCCTGTAACAGACAGGTCGTGGTTAAGTATCCATTCGACCGGAAACCAGATAGCAGATTGTCAGATGTACAGCTATAAACTACCTATGCCGAACATTTATAGAGAATCAATGTCTAGCGGAAATTGCTAAACCTGCTAACACGTGCCGAGCTATCTTAACGACTATTGTTTACCACGCGGTTGCAAACCAATTGTTTGGCGAGTAATTAAATCGACTTAATCTCCAAACGTGAATCATTCGACCCAGCGTTCGGTCGAAATCAATTTCGATCGATTTCTTACTTATCGATTAAATGTGACTAATGTGATGCAGTGTGGACAATAGGAATTAACACTAGATTTACGGAACGAGCCAACATGACTCATGACACATTTCTTAATTTAAATTACAAAAACTATATAGAAGTTTTCATCGAAATGCATGTCAACTTTTGTCAAGACAAAGGATCATTGTATAAACCAGTTTATGTATCATACCTTATTTATTTTCCCTTCTACTCTAGTTTAATTTTAAAACAAATTGTCATTACGCGTCCGTAAATCTAGTGTTAAGAATTGTAAATGTAGTTATAAATTGTTGTTAAATTTGATAGTGTTACAATATGTAAGTTTCCTATTTTTTACATTTGAAAGTTTATTAATTTGTATATTTTAGAATTGTTTTTGTCATTTGTGACTTTCAAAATCCCATTTTAAAACACATTTCAAGTTTTCCTCATTTCCCTAAATTTCTGTATTAATACATTTTTTAATTTTCATGTATCAAAATATGGAAACTATGTCCGTAAATTTATAAGTTTATGACTTTATAACTTTATAAATTTATAACTTTATAACTTTATAACTTTATAACTTTATAACTTTATAACTTTATAACTTTATAACTTTATAACTTTATAACTTTATAACTTTATAACTTTATAACTTTATAACTTTATAACTTTATAACTTTATAAGTTAGTATGTTTCTGTTAATTTCTCCAAATTTACCTTGTTCTATTTCCGAAACCATTCTGCACTTCCAAATCGATCGAAATTCCTACATTACTCTAAACCCTTAAATTGTTCAGAATGTCTAAATTTCCAAATTAAAGATTAAAAAATTCTGTTTCCTATATTACTGCAAATTTCTGAATATATTTCTACACGTGTCTACATATTTTGAAATTAATTCCTACATATTTATATACATTTCTAAATTCAGGATTTCGCAATTATAAAAATTTCGAATTTCCCAGACATGAAAGTTCAGAGATTTCAAAATTTAATCCATCCTTGTAATTTACCGCCTCGACATTCTACAACTCAGAACCCACTTACACGAACTTAATAAAATGTCTTATTACATTTCATGTCGTGTGCTACGCTCAGCGATATTCGAAAAAGTTTCTTCCATTTTCCGTTGCTCGTTCGCATTCCACAGCCCGTGTCTGCAACATTCCGCGACAGAAATTCATTCGTTTCTCTTTAATAGCAGACGTTTCACTAGGCAGCAACAGTACGTCGCAAATTAAATCCAAGGTACAAATTGCGATTTATTGGCGTCCGTTTTACCGTCCAATCTAGACGTCCGTCGAACGATCGAGCCTAGAAACCGCCCCAGCCTGGAGCTTCTCTTTAAAATCCGTTTTTACGAGCAGTAAAATTACCGCGGTGGATTTGTGCGAAACAATACGCGGTAAAATAAAGATTGCCAACGGAGCGGATATTTTTTCCGTGGTGCGAATCGCGCGTTTACAAGCTTCAGGGAACTTTTACGACCATCCACACAGACGGCTCGTGGAAGATCTTAGGTTCAATGCGTAACATGCTGTTCTTCGCTGATTGGTTTTGTTTAGAACGCGTGCTAAACGATACTTTGACGGGATAGTGGTAAAGGTTGCGCCTTTCAACAAGAAATTTATTGTTGGATGTCGGCTACAAATGTGAATGAACGTGATGGATGAGAATAGTAAAAGAACGTTTATCATTATTGAACATCAGCATAATTTTAATGAGATAAATTTCGATGTCGACCTGTACCTTTTACCGAGAAATTTATTGCTGGATGTTGACTGCAAAACTGAAGTCAAATATGCATGAATTCAGGAAAAGAGAGTAGGAGAATCGAGATCTTGAAGAATTAAATATGGTGGATAGATGAGCGTGATTCAAAAAATAATAAAAGTAGTAATAGCCTTTGCTAATGTTTAACAAATTAATCATATATATTGTATTATATTAATGTTATATAATAATATAATATAATTTATAAATATATTAGGATTTACATACTTTGTATACTTTAATTTAAATATGACATTGACACAATACATTTAGTATTTATCTACAAAAATGCAACATAATTATATTATATTCAAGTATAAATTAATATAATATAATTATTATAACACAGTTCAGCTCTCAGTGTGAGAATTAGGCGCGTCATATTATAGTATTCCATATAATTCTGGCCACGTACCTCATGTATTCTTATTTCCTTATTTCCCAGTTCAACTGTCAGTGTGAGAATTAGGTGCGTCATATTATAGTATTCCATAAGAGTCTGGCCACTAACCTTATGTGTTCTTATTTCCTTATAGTATGTAAAAACAATCATATATTCATATTTAACAATATTTTACGCATCACAGAATAACTAAGAACCCAAGAAGATGCACGTGACCTTAAGCATTCAATAAAAGAAAGAAATTTTTGAAAGGATTATAACCTGAACGGAAGGGTAGTCACGAGAACAGTGTTGGTCGAGCCACACCGGCGAGTAAAACGGCGGAAAACTGTCTCGAATCGTTATGATAACGCAGGTGCGCGGAAACGAGTAGCATTCGTGCTCTCGTTTTAATTAGATGTGCATGCGCATAAATTAAGGGAAAGTGGTAGGAAGGACGTAAGAGTTTGTGACGCGTACGCAGTTTACGCTCGTCGGTTTCATCCCCCTTTCTTGGGGCAAACTCCATGCCCCAGACGGCCATGCGAAGGGCAAATATATCGAACGCGGATATTTCGCGTTTCCGGTCGATATCGGTCGAACTGTCAAAGTGTGAAAACATGCAAACGGGACCCAACCGAATTCATTTGTCATAAAACTGAATTGATGATGATGGATATACTCATTGATCGATATTTACAGTCCCGGACAACATGATAGAACGATTGATGTATTTGTGCATATCGTATAATATAATAAGATATATATATCATATATATATTGTATGAAATTTGTAAAATTTTTCGCCTAAAAAAGATTTATCACTGTATGTTACATATTAAATAATTTATCACATTATGTTCTTATTAAATAATATATTATATTATTCTTGTAAAGAAACTTATATCAATTGATATAAAATTTTAAATAATTGAAGTAACATCTGCTGCGGCGCATTCATAGAATCATAAAGCCATTGGACTTATTTTTAACTTTAAAGAATTCATGAATAATCAACTGCCTTTTGCTGCTCTTTACAATGTGCGATTTACATTCTTAAACTTTTTTTAATTTAGCATGATTTTCGACAGCCAGCGCGGTTTATTATTTTATAAGTGTCGAACCGTTAGGTGACAAACGACGTTGTATTTTATACAATAACTCTTAAAGAGTACACATCAATTTTTTATATCTACCTTTTAAAGTCCACTGTCAGTTTGCGAGGTGTTATTATTTTTCTTAAGTGCTATATCAAATTCTTAGTTTTAATAAAGCACATACATTTTACCCTCGTCAGTTGTCTTGTTAATTTTGTCTTTCGAGTGGATTCACTGATTCCACGACCTAGCTACTTCGCGGTTTATTAAGTTGAATCCCGAAGAACAACCATTCAACAATATCGGTAAATATATTGGTAAAAATTATGAAAAGAAACAGTTGAGTGTTAAAGTGATCGCGCGTGTAATTGACTGCTCGATAAATGTCCGTTTCCTGGAACAGCCTGCCTGCAGAACCCCTAAATCGGGTATCTATCGAGCGAGTACAGTCTAAATGAAAGGTACAAAAGTTCGAATCGTCAAAATTGTTCGATGTACATTTCCCATTAACTTTTACAGCGCTTTCAACTACCTTGCGTTATTTGTTTCCCTTGTGTTCGCGCATTCGGTCGAAGCGTAAAATCGTATTGAAAACAACATTCGTTGGTGTTCGAAGAGAGAAGGGTGGTTCGAGGTGTGATGAGTACTTTGGTAGGTTATAAAACTTACACAATATCTCGTTGTCCGATCTCGTACTTCCTCTCGTTCGTCTTCTGGTAATAAGTGGCGAAGCGTTATATGGGTGGAGTGCCGTTTAACAGTGCCGACGAGTCGTGTTCTATCACGTGGAGATATATTGAATTTTTGCCCATTAGAACGCCTACCCTTCCTTTACGAAATACTACCACGCCTGTTAAGTAAATACGTTTAATGACTGTATCTCGTTAGTGCATCGCGCGTGCTCTATCTTTCGTTTCGTTAATGGTGCGTGCTTTCCACCGGTTTGATAAAATTTCACGCGATCTTCCGTTTCGTTTTGGCAAACAACGTTCACGCGAACGCGCACCTTCGGTGTTCCACGTGTAAAAACAAACGGGGCGAGAATCATTTTTTACTTAAATATCGAATCCAATAACTAACGTCGATAAAGCGGTGCGCTCTCGGCACGCTGGAAATTGAAACGGGCAAAACGTAAATTTCTCAGCGATAAAGTTTATCCGGACTGGAAAAATGATCACGCTCAAATTCACGCACGGGGTGCAAGCAGAAAAGTTGTAGATCGAAAGAAATAACAATATTTTCTAAAATTTAAAATGCGTACGACTTTTACCTCTGTTTAATTTCTGAATTAAATTTTACATATTGAATTGTTATATTAGTCACGTTTTTATTGTTCTGCGAGTTAGAAATATCAAAGATACTTTAGTACGAGATAGTACAAGATACTTTAATACAAGTATTATGCGGCTTTAAATTGATAGGTTTAAAAACGTGGATAGTATTAGCTTGTATTCAAAATTATTATACAAGAATAATATCCGAACTGGATATTTTTAATGCAAAAGTATTAAATATAGGAAATAAAAGGAAACTGTAGAATGTTGCAATAACAGTTTCGTAAAATGTGGATTTGCAATATTTGCGTAGTAAGCGACCGAATATCTTTCAACAAGATTTAAAAGATGGCGTTTTAATGCGTCAACCAGATTCGGTTACTTAAGTGGGACACATATCTCTGCTTAACCACAAAACGTTTAAGGAGTGTAGCCCTTACAGGGCAAAGTTTAAATGCAGAGGGTTGGTTCTGGAGTTTGTGGTTTGAAACGCGGCTTCAGCTTTTAAAATCTACGCGGGAAGTTTCTGATATTGTTCTGCCGGGTCTTAAGAAAATTTTATTCTAACATTTTCATTTAGTATAATTGAACGACATTCGTTATTCGACAAAAAATTGTGCTTCAATTGACATAAAGTGAAAACAAAATATTTCCAGTTTCACATTTTTACGACTACGTCACAGTTGTTATTTCATGATCATTCTAAGAAAATACAGTCATGGATAAAATTAAGTGGACATTGCAGAAATGTAAAAAATTTTTTGTTTTGTTACAATGTTTTAAATAAATTTTAAATTTAGAACGTGAAATGCTTTTGTGGACTTGAAAAATCATTTATTTAATGCTTATAATTGTGCAATAAAGTTTTGATTTATAGGCATTGTTAGTTAAACTAAATTAACCTTTTGTTATTTATGATACCTGTCCACTTAATTTTGTCCACGACTGTATATATTTTTCGTGATATGCGACGATTTTCAAGTTTTAAATATATTTTCGCAATTAATCATTTAATAATGGTATTAAGTGATTAATTAGAGAAACACTTTTATTTCTAATATTAATTACAAATAAGTTTCTCATACAGTTCTCATGGATTTTAATGAAATTGAGTTGTATCGATATTTATTAGGAAAAAAAAAAGGAAATGTTCCAAATATTTCAAGTCCTTTAATTTTGCCATTAGAATACAATCATTATTGGATAATTGATAAAAGAATGTAGTAAATTATACATCCCGTAATAAGCGGCATTTCAAATTTGAAATAAATCGATTTAATCAGTTATTGTAATACCAGAAAGTACAAATAAGTTTGGTTCACATAAAAAGCTAATTGAGTTTTTCATCGAGATTAACACTAGGTCATGATCCTCTTTTCTCAGCTGAAAATTTCTTTCACAGCAGTCGCAGCATATTTCAGCAACATTGTTGGATTTCTCAAAATGTCCGTAACCTCTCCTTTTGTGACACAGTTCAACTTCGTCTCCAGTTCTTCTCTGTCGGAGTTAATCAGCTACTTCGTAGCAGTTTTTGTTCGTTAATACAAGGAACACCAAGAACGCGGTGGCTTTCTCTCGAAGAAATGAATAGCAGATCATGGAAGTAATAATATGGGTTCTTAAAAGTTGAAACGGTAACTGTAGCGTAAAAGGAATCGATGAAAGTCATTCGACCATGAAGATCTCATTATTTTAATATTAGAGATATTCAACTCCCCAGGGTAGGTTCGTTCGAATGCACGACGAACGCTCGATTACGCTTCTCGCTCTTTTGGAGATTAATAGGACCATGATTTAATGGTTCGCTATCCGGTTAAGCCCTTCTTGGAAATTCCATTCTCGACGATTCCGTTCTCCCGGTTAAAGCTTCCGTTAAGGTTTGCGTTATCGTAAAGCAAAGGAAACACTCTCGTTTACCGCTCGTTCCCGTCGTAATCCGGATCGATCGGAACCGGCAAAAATTTATTCGCGCGAGAAATCGTTCGACGGAAGTACTTCGCGTTCGCGGCTCGTCATCCGAACGCGACGAAAGTTCCCCGAAGACGTCGGCCGGTAAAATAATTTTCCCTCAAACTTTTCTTATACTTGTCCGAAACGGGATACAATCTAAGCCGCACGAACGCGAACGTAGGTATTGGTGTACCTGAAAGTTCTGTCCGTTTATGAAGAGAAAGAAAATGATGCAGTTTTTAATACATTCAACAATCTATCGATCCTAGCTTCTGTATATTGTCCAAAATGATTCATGGAGCCGAGTTATTTAATGTTATCCGAAAAGGATCATATTGTGGTCTTCACAATATCAGCATCAACCAAAGTTGACCACCTAGAGCGTGTCTTATCACTAAGGTCGAAATGACTTACTTCAAATTTTTCGAACCATCTCACACACGTTCTGCCCTGGACACCATCTCCACCAATAACTTTTATCAAATTTCGACACGTTTCGGTAGCACTTTTATCATACAACATGCAGCGCCGCAAATAAACTTTGTCAGAAACCATGTTTTCATGATAGGGTCTAGCTTAATAATGTGGGGGGGAGATAAGTATGTTCGAGCGAGGTGCGGATGTAGAGTGTTTGGACCGAGAGAAGTGTGAATATAGAGTGTTTGGTTTGGGTGACAGTTCTTCGCAATGGGAATGCGTGTGGCACGAATTGGTCAGCTGGTGTGAATGTGTATAAGTGGATTTGGGAGAAGAAGAGCGTTGTAAGGATCTAAGGAAAGTCAGTTGAGCGTGAGAGTTAGCAGCTTGAAGTTGAGCGTAGAGTTAAAAGAAAGAAGTGGTGCGAGCGTGTGTTGTATTTTGTTTTTATATATTCAATATTCCTTTTGTAGTAACTGTTCGAAGGGTTCTAAGGAAAGCTAAGGGTTCGAAAATGAAACAAACATACGGACGCGGAGAAATCTTTATTGGAACTGCGTTTTACGATCGTGTTTTTTAATATGTCGCGAGGACTCGCGCCCTCTCGATTAACATTAGTATACATAATTACCGACGTCCGGTACACCATACTTTTTTGTTTAAAACAGTCCAGAGTTTGTTGAGATTCCTACAATAATGACACGAGATATCTTTGCCATGGTTACTTTAGAAGGGTACATGTTTGTAAACGCAGTCATAAAGAAATTAGCCATATGTGGCTCAAAGAGAGAACGCGTATACGTGTTCAAACTTGAAACGAAATTATCGGACAAAACTTTCCGGTAGACCTAATATTTTACTTTCTTTCCGTTGGATGTTTCGGTGGCCCAGTTTCCGTGGGCGTGCACGTAACCACGGGCCAGTAATTTGCGAAAGTACAAACGTTTGCTCGACAGAAGGACGATTCGCGGAATATAAGAGCACGGGACTTGTTGCTGGCTCGGAGCTGTGCCGGAGTCCCGCAATATACCCGAGGAATTCGATGGTTTATTGGCTTTCCTTGGACGTGGTAGGACAACGAACGGAAGCGCGGCTGGCTAGAACGAGGGGGATGAAGGAGGGTGGAAAGACGGACGAACGGATCCGCGGAGAAAGAACAAAGAGGGAGAGAAGCGAGCGACTCGGTGACTATAGACTACTGTGGAGTCGGCTTGTTTATGGGAGTGTCGATGCGCACCATCTGCTCAAAAGGACTTGTTGTTCTAAATGTGAACAGGCCAGCCTGCTAGGATACGGACCAGTTGGCACGACGAAATTGACGATCGTATCTTGCCTCGTTGTTGCCCGTTGAAGGACCTCGTCGACACCCTCTTTCGTCTCGCCGCTGTTACCGAGCGGAGGAGCTGTCTCTTATCGGCCTCGGCTAATCCGGCCTCGATATCGTTCGGGAATTAGAAACACGCGGAATCCGTGAAGAATCCTAGGGAGACCTTAGGAATACCGATTCCAAGAGTCGTTCGGTAACGAACGCTTCTAAATCCTCGGAATCGAGCGGCCACGGGACACGTGGGGTCACGAAATTAGAAATGGTGGACGCGTGATCGTCGCCAACGAAGCCGTATGAGTAAATTAAGCACGTTAAGTCGAGCAGCGAAACGTTTCGTTCGGAACGGAGTAGTTACGGGAACAAGGGCGATGACGCGTTGATAGTTGTTTGCGCGATGTAGGTATCTGACAGCAGCTATCAATGTGGATCGATAGCACAGTCATAATGTAAGGATGCAGTGGGCAGATTATACGTCAGTTGCAGAGATTACGCATGGGACGTAATGGCAACATTGTCGAAACACTCTTTGTTTTGCGATAGATGGAGATATTTATTTAGTAATAACGCTGTTATTGGAGATTTGATAACACAAAAATAAAAAAATTTAAATATTGCTCAATTTCTCAAAGACGAGGCCGAAGACATACTAAAGTTCCATTTGTGGAATAGTTCACACATTCCACATAATTTCCATCGCAAACCTCCAAACTATCCCTATCGATAGAAACACTGCATATAGTACATAACACATGCCTCTAACTCATGAAACTTCTATACAAACAACTTCATCCTCTAACATGTAGTTTACAAGTTATTAACGGTGAGCAGTTGCGTGAACCACCCTGTATAATTACGAAAGTTGCAAATATCTTTGACACTGACACCTAATCCATGGAAAACATCTTTGACATTAACACCTGAGGCAAACATCTGTGACACTAACGTCTGACAAGGGGACATCAAGGTCGACAGATTTTCCTGAAACTTGCGGTATTTGAAGATGTCGTATCAAAAATTAATCAGGCGAAGCAGTAGTGCGTACTTCTCAAGATTTTCCAAAAAAATTGTATTCGAAAATTGTTTCACTCGGCGATAAGAAGTTTGAGTTAATTATGAAACAACGAACCTAGTGGGAGAGTTTCCGGTTCGATCGGCTCGTTGTTTCATAATTAACTCAAACTCCTTATCTTCGAGTGAAACGATTTTCAAATGCAATTTTTTTGGAACATCTTGAGAAGTGCGCGTACTGCTTCGCCTAATTAATTTCAGATAGGACATCTTCAAATACCGCAAGTTTCAAGAAAATCCGATTCTCGTCGACATTAATGTCCACTTGTAAGACAAACATCTTTCAATACCTAACCTAAGGTCAATACCTATAACACTTACCTATCCTAACGACTTTTATCTAAATATACAAAAGTTGTTGGATATTGCAACGGATTACGCACATACACATTTGTATAGAGTAAGGGTCACTATAGCTAAAGGAACGGTCCTACAATTTATGGCACTCTTCTAAAGTGTCAAGGACCGAGGAAAACCCGAAAACAGTCAGTCGTCATCGAGCCATAGCAGCGTGCACAGTATTTCCAAATTCACAATAATTCTTAAACAGTCTCTAATTATTTTATTGCCCATTTTATATTCATTCACTTATATTGCATTGTGCGGACTACCACTGTATATTTGTCTTTACAAATAAAGTTATTCTTGTGAAACAAATAAATATTCCAACAAAAGTGATTCAGAATGTGAACTTCACGGTGGTTAAATCTGACGAGGAGTGCCCTTTTCCACGAAATTTCTTGCTCACGCAAGTATCACTGTCATTTACCGAGTAACGAGCGTAGTGTTGCGATGAATGTGCCCGGCTTGAAATGTTTTGCCTCCTGGTCGGCGTCCAGTCGAGGAATCACAGCCCCTCGCGGCAAGAAACAAGAAGAGGCAAGTAGCCGAGCGTTTGGCGGTTTCCTCAAGGTTTGATTTCGGTGAGGGTCGCAGAAATGCCAATCGGCAGGTTCATTGGCACCGTTTCAATCCCGGCCAACGGATCAAACGTCCACGTGCGGTCGTCTGGTGGTTGTAGCGGCACAAGCGGCCACGAGCGTGTGGCAAAGACGAGCTTTGTGCCGTCGACGCCGACACCGTCGCCAGTCTCGTCGTTCGCAGGAGCGATCATCAAGAGTCGCGCGACGTCTAGCTGGCGTCGACAAAGGAGGACCGAGGCCGACGTCAACGACGCGACTTGGCAACTCGTCAAGAAGCTTGTAACCCTAACTGTGCCATTGTGCGAGAGGCGCTTGGTGAAAACTCCTTTCTGGCCGGGCCTGCTGTTTCGAGGCTTCTTTGTTTCCACCCAAAGGGTGAACGCCAGAGGCGCGTGCCACGCTACCACTTGTCGTCAACCTTCTCCATCCACCAAACCGATCGGTCGCATTCTTGTCCAAAGCGTACTTTCTTCTCGCGAACCCATCCTGCGTCATCGGTTTTGGTAGTTCTCAGAACGGGCAAAAATTGCCAATCATAAATATGGGGGACCTTGAAATTGTCAAGGAAATTTCTTGGGTCCAAACTCGACACCCCCTTAAGGAGCGTCTGAATTATGCCAATAACTGACGCTAGTAACCTTGACGCTAGGAAGACGAATTTTTGCATTACTTACTTTGCCTGTGTCGGGTCAGACGTTGGATAAAGAAAACGGTGAAGAGAAGAAACTGTCGCGCCCGTGGCACCACATACCCCGTTATCTTTTTTCTGTTTGTCTCGATCTTTCATATTTTCTAAAGTTTCTTTCTGTTTTGTATCTTCTTTAGATTTATACTCTCTAATTTTTCATGTTTCTACGGGGTCTCGCCGGGGCCTGGTCATGTCAACTCTTAGGCCCTTGCGAACCTCTTCACTTTCCTTTTTTCCGACTCTTTTCCGCTATGACTCTCTTTTTCCGAATTTCTCAACGGGTTTCTCGGTTTTTTCCCACTTTTACAATTTTCTCTCTCTAGCTATATTTCTCTCCTTTTTTCTCAACGAATTTTCGCGGAGGAGTAACCGATGTGTAGTCAGTGGGTTTCAATTTTCAGACCGGTAAATTTTTTCCATTTCTAATATCGAGTACCGGCGAAAATAATGATACTCTGAAGCTGGTTGCCGCAAACTTGTATCTTTAAAGCAAGGATAAAAATTATGAAATTTGTTTTGAAATATCAATGTTGCAATTGAGTGTTGTTTAAAATAAAAAGATTCTTATAACGTGTATACTTGCTTTATAGGTAGATAATAGATCACTTGTTATGATTGTGCAGAATTTATTTAGCATCAAAAGCGCCTAATGTTGTCGCATTCAGAAACAAAAATTGCGAAACGTGAATTCACGTCAGCGGCAATCAGTACCAAAATTACATGAATTCACGAGGGCAGTGACTAGGATCCCAACTTGAAAATACGTAAATTCACGTCAGCGGCGATCAGGAACAGAATTTAACACTTTGAGTGCCACGTCAACCACATATCAGTGACGTTTAAATTTCCCTATAAATCAATCGTCTATTTAGTACGAATTTGTTCATTTACCTAACTGCGATCACCCGTATTAATTATTTGGATCTATGAATAATAAATAAAACAAAATATTGCGAACATATTTATTAAGATCTGTTACACAGGAAAATATTATCCAGTCAAATTTTCAACTGCGCCAGCGTGGTAGCCAACTTGTTAAAATGACGTGAATTTACGTCAGCGGTCGCGAATGCGTTAACAAATTTTGTCATTTGAAACACGAAATTTATAAAACGGTTAGTGTGGTAGTTTCAGTGTTAGATAAAAAGTGGTGGTCCGAGAAATTGAACGAGCAACAATTAGATACGAAAACAACCGCAATCGAACGTACAGGAAAAGAGAAAGGAAAAAGCATCACAGGTGACAAATGTCGTTGTTGGAGAGGGTCGAAGTCCAGATAGAGACACATGTCCGTTAATGGTTGGCAGAGTCACCGGCTGGCGATCATTGCCAAGTCAAGCTACGGGCCGCCTCTATCTGCTCACGGCTACGTGCACAGCTTTCGGAAAGCTCGACTTCGGGCATGGCGTGGCATCTGTCCGCAGGTACATTCCCGTAAACGTGTACACGTTGTTCTGTCTCGGCCACGTGTGGTCACATACATTGTACGTCTATCGTCTGGTTCGCGCGTGCTTCTCGCACGAGTAAACGTTTCGAACTTGCTCCTTTACACACGCCAGCTCGATGGATACCGGGCTTGCTAAGCAAACGAGCACGTACACCGAGAATTGTCGACTTCATCGCTCGAAGAATCGGTTTCGACTTAGGCCAAACTTCTGATAACTTACGATCTACTATTCGACGGGGGCCGCTCGTTGTTCCGCGCGTGACAGCGGAGCGGATTTCGACAAGTCGACCTAACGACTTTTCAATATCTTTGTCGAGAAACGGTGGTGGAGAGATGGTACGCTTTGAATACATTTAACGTTAAAACTACCGACGTATAATGCACAATTACTTCGAAACTAAAAATGAAGTTGAAGAATAATCGATGAATCATAAATCAATTAACTTTGACTGCCATGTAACTCATATATGGATGATACTCAAATTTCTATACAAACTTAACAGCTGTGTTATGAAAAATTTGGTCACTATTCTAACTGAAAATACTCGCAATTAGTTACTTGGAACGATGGAAAATAAATATAACAAAGTACTGTGAAGATATTTGGTAATACTTGTTAAAAATGAAAATACTACCTAATGCAATTTTTAGTTGCTTCAGTGTGGCAGTCCACGTGTTAATCATTTGTCTTGATGAGAATTAGCATAGATTTCACGAAAACCGTCTTAAAAAATTTTGTAATTTAAAACTGGAAATTTTTGAACCTGTCATTTGACCATTTTGGTAGTTTTGCCGTTGATTTGCCGAAATTCTGCTTTTACAGTTCTCCTCTGCATAAGTTTATAAAATATTTTTCGAAATGAAACTTTGGTGGTGGCTCCGTTATGGTTTTAACGTGCTTCGTGCAAAAAAGCTCTGTAATATTTATTTCCTATGAAAGAATATTAATAATTATATATAGACGTATTAGAAAGTTATTCAAAGCTCTATTGAACAGAACATCACAACAAAAATTCAGTTTCATATATTAATATGTATTTATATGAATACTGTATTAGCCAATAAATCTGCACATTATATTAGGATGATTGTCGAAAATAATGTTTTGTTATTAGATTGGCCTGTACGATCCTCTGATATTAATCCTCTGCACAATTTATGAGAAACATTGGCAAAAACGATTTTTACAAATAATCGTACATATTTCAATATGGATAAATTAAAACATGCAGTAGCTGACACATGAAACAATATACGGGAAAATATAATAAAAAATGTTATCGGCAGTATGTCATATCGAATTTCCGATATAATTCATGGCGATGAAAATACAATATATTATGTTCTGTATTTTCGTTGATAAAATGCGATCGACCAGTTTGTCGTGTATGGTTGGTATATTCATGGAGATCCTGAAAATTAGTTCTTACGTAAATTTGCAGAATATTTACTATAGTAAATATTTAGTATTTAATAATATGCAATTATAATATATCATACCATTAAAAATAATATCTATTTAATATTAAATATGCATAATATTTAATATGTCGATTTTTTTAAATATAACTTGTTGCGTACACACTACGAATTAGTATTTGTAGAATATTGACCATAGTTTTCAGCCGAAAATCAAGTTCGTAAAGAAAGTGATTAATACATTTATGCAATGTACTGTTAAATAGAAAAAAAATTCTGCTTTTGTCAAATTATTTGATGTACAGGGTGTCCCACACAACTGGAACACACTATACCTTCTACAAGGTTGGTAATAGAAGAAGATTCTATGTAAAGGTTAAATTTTGCGGGGTATAAAAAGCAATTAATTTTCTGTGCTCTTAAATATCAGAAAAATGCGACTAATATTTTAAATAGATGCTTATGTTTTAACTGCACCATCGATGTAGTTTCTCGTGCTCTACATAAAAGTACTATTATACTTACGCCCTAGATTTATTCAGTATGAAGTAATCAAAGCTAAAAGTTTCGTTCGATCACAAAGGTTCTAAATCACCAAATTAAAAATTTTGAAATTGTCGCACGATTCGTACAAGTCCATAAACAATGCATGGTAACACGCAAACATTATATCGAACGTTAAGAGTGGCTTTTTCCACTAAATCGCCATTTTCCCTAGAGAAGTCGGCCGGACTCGACGGTGTGCACGCCGTTACCGTTCGTCCGCATTATCCAGTTTATGTGTTCAGATTCGATCGAATTCACGAGCGATCGGAAAATTTACGGTCGGCATGCTGGCAAAATGTTTTCGATTCGAATAAGTCCGGGATTTTTATTAACGCCGGCATAATCGCGCGCAGACCGCGTGAATTATCTGTCGCGTTTCGCTTTCGTCGTTACGATGATGCATGGCTGGACGCATAAAAAATGTGAACGGGAGACACGTCGGGCTAGGCGATATCGTGAAAAATGAGACTTTCGGGATTGCCGCGTGTACGAACGAACAAATAGTTCGATGGATCAAGTTTTAATGACCGGAACAGCCGAGCGGCGACGCCGCTATCGAGCCATTGACAAACCACTGCGGGCTTCTACTGCTGAAATGAATCACGCTGTTATTTGCGAACGCATAACATTAAACCGCCGATATATACGTGCTGGCAATATTGTTACCGCGATAACAATAAGTTTACGAGCGGGAAATACGATCGTGTTGCTGCGAACCGTTACTCGAGCATAAAGGTACGTTTGCAGCTACAACTGGAAAAAAAAGAGGGAGAGAGGCTACCACTCGGTATCGCGATGCCCTCCAAAATCTACATTCGATTTAATTTGAAATACTACATCAAAAGCCGAAGCTTTCAAAGTGATTTAAATCGATCCCGGCGTAAGGTATTACGTTTTTCAGGTCGGTGAAACGCGAGCCGAGCAACGAACAGCCAACTAGCCGGTTCGTTAGTACGTTATTTATACTCGACGATTGAAAATCTCCGATAAAAATAAAAATTGTAGGTAACGATCGATAAACAAAGCGGTCGCGTTCGCGATCGTACGTCCCCGATACCGTTACCTACGTTGTTGTTTCGTAAATCGAGCAACCAGAAGCAACAGGAACGCTGTTTCCATCGAGAGAAGTGATCTCACTTACTTGCCAGTGGTACGAGTCAACGAATAGTAACTTCACCCGTATCTTTCCAACATTTCACTTTCTTTCTTTCAACTTAAAGTAACTCGGCCACTTTGGGCTCTCGCAAAAGCCCGGTTAAACGGTAAACAAACTTCCAGCTAAACCGAACTTTTTACCCTAATTTGGCTGAATGCTGAATTCATAAACCGATTAACTACAAGGCTGTTGATGCACGAATCTACGGAAATTGTCATCTACGGAACTTTTCCGCAAATGATTTTCAACCGAGATACTCCAGTCTGTTTACGGATTCGAATTTAAAAGTGTGCAATTGTTGATTTTTAAATTTGTTATATAAATTTGATGATTTGAACATTCAGTAAATTTAATTTGACAAATAACAAATTTCAATAATTCAAATTTGATCATTTGACACTAAAACTACCAAAGGGGTAAAATGATCCTTTTAAAAATTTCCTACTGCAAATGACAAACTTTGTTAGGAAGATTTTCTTGACATCTGTCCTGATTTTCATCGAGACAAAGAATCAATAAGTGTATTCATTTCTGTTTCGTCGTTCATTCATTTATTTTTCAATTTCATTTTAATTTCAAAATTATTGTGCATTATACGTTGGTAGTTTTAGTGTTAAAGACTTTAATAACTTACTTAATTTGATAATTTAAAAAATTGTAATAATCTAAACTTAACGATTTAAAATTATTAAGATGAAAACTGTTATAATTAAGAATTGAAGTATTCAATTCTAATTAACAGTCTCTTTATTAAATTTGCAAATTGCATTTTCTATTTGATGTAAAAATAAACTTTTTCGGGTTAAATTGTTTTTAAATTTAAATTACAATATACTTTGTTTTTGTATGTAGCAATTCTGTAACTTGTACATATTACAAATATGTTAGAAGAATTTCATTAATTCGTTGATATTAGTTTGTATAATAACAATAACATATTTGATATTCGTTGATAAAATTAAAAATTCTATTTATTAAATAAATAAAGAACATTCGGTAGTATTTGGTTGAATGAAAGATCGATATCCATTTGGGGATTCCAGTGTATACTGCAATATTCCTTTTTTTTTCTGTTTTTTTTTTTTTTTTTTTTTTTTGTACACACTGAGATACGAATATTGAATATTTATTCCAAGAGAACAACGCTCGTACTATGATCACCACTTAGAGATTAAAATGAAAACAGGAAAAATTAAAAAAAAAACGGAACCGAAAATGAAATTCGATCGTATTATTTTGCAGAAAAATTTGGCGAATTTATATAAAATTCATTAGAGGAAATCGGTTAATTAATAATGGTATGATATGGCCAAGTAGCTTTATGAAATGTGAAGAAAAAGGACATTACAAAAAATGAAATTACTTGAATATTTTTAAGTATTTAAATCTCTAAATATCACATATTTTTAGTTTTTATATTTCTAAAAAGAGCTTTTGGAAATCTGACTTCGTGAATTTCTAAATTTTCCACTTTCTAGGTCTACAAATTTTTAAGTTTCAGAATTTCTAAACTTTTGAATTTCATAATTTCTCAATTTCTCAATTTCTCAATTTCTCAATTTCTCAATTCCTTAATTTCTCAATTTCTCAATTTCACAATTTCTCAATTTCTCAATTTCTCAATTTCACAATTTCTCAATAATTTCTCAATTTCTCAATTTTTCAATTCCTCAATTCCCCAATTTCTCAATTTCTCAATTTCTCAATTTCTCAATTTCTCAATTTCTCAATTTCTCAATTTCTCAATTTCTCAATTTCTCAATTCCCCAATTTCTCAATTTCTCAATTTCTCAATTTCTCAATTTCTCAATACCTCAATTTCTCAATTTCTCAATTTCTCAATTTCTCAATTTCTCAATTTCTCAATTTCTCAATTCCTCAATTTCTCAATTCCTCAATTTCTCAATTTGTTAACTCATATAATTTGCAATTTCGTTAATCCAAAAAATTTACAATTTCAATAAATTCCTGTAAGTTAGTATTTATAAACTTCTAAACTTCTAACAAAAAAAAACGTGAATATCTGAATCCGTGAAAAAATGAAAATTTAAAATCTCGCTGGTAAAAAATGTCCAAATTACCAGATTTTCATGTGTGCAAGACAAATCTAATACATCTAAATACCCAAATACGCAACAATATGTTAAATCACGTAGCAATCTCATACTTACCGCAACCCTTTGCTACCTATTTTCATATCTCCATATTTCACCCAGACATAATCCATTCTCATACGCCGCACCAAATCCAACACAGTCGATCTTTCAATAAAATGTTACTAATACTAAACTTATGCCGGGCAAACAGAACTTCCTACGAACTGAAAACATACTAAATTTGTTAAGTTCACGAAATATCTGTGAAAAGAACACAACACATCCGTGAAAAGAAAAAGTATGAAACGCTTTTTTACGCTCTCATCGCAAACTTTCTCTCGCGTTACGCTTCGAACATGGCTGATACCATTGGCGCTTTCATTGTCATGCAAAAGTGCTAGCTTATGCTCAATGTGGAGCAATCCGGCAGTCGATTGGACACAATAGCTCGGACAGTCGGCAACGGTGCAAAATATGCAAATTCGACGGGCGTCGAGAACGGGCCGACAAAAACAATAAACGCGAGCGATTGCATGTGTTCATACATCGATGGATCCATAAAAATATCCGCGCGAACACGCTTCGGGCACGAGCGGGCTAGGGCGGGCAGGAGAACCAGATCGCCACATGGTGCGAGTGGCTCCATTATTTCGTGGCGACGGTACTGTCTGCCCGTTGCATTTTGTCGACCTTTCCTTCACTAACTGCTCGCACTTACAGTCGTGGACAAAATTAAGTGGACAGGTATAAATAACAAAAGGTTAATTTAATTTAACTAACAATGCCTATAAACCAAAACTTTATTGCACAATTATATACATTAAATAAATGTTTTGTCACGTCTACAAAAGCATTTCACGTTCTACATTTAAAATTTATTTAAAACATTGTAGCAAAACAAAAAAATTTTTACATTTCTGCAATGTCCACTTAATTTTGTCCATGACTGTATATTCATCGACCATCATCGCCAGAAGATCAGATCACTTATGCGTTGCGTATAAATTCCTGAACAGAATTTTTCAATATTTACGCATCCAGACCTGTTTTTGAGCAATCTGGTGGCGGCACCTCTAACTCTATGTATTATCCAAAAATTCATGCGTCTGGTTGCATAAAATTCCGGAATGATAATTACGAATGAAACGAGTAAATTGGAACGCTACAATTCCGTTCCGAGGAATAGCTTTACTCAAATTTGTACGGACCAAATCTATCGTATAAAATTGAAATGTTAGGAGCACCTTAGGTCAATTATGTATAACCTTTTGCGTTGGTGTTATACACGTTCCTAACGGTTTCACGATGTCGCGAAATACATATTACAATATAAAGCATTGCATTTACAATTGAACAGTTTCAACAACTCAAGTTAATTTACTGTCCACTATTAAAGCTTAGTAGCCCTTTCGAGAATAGAAATTTGGTGTACGCATAATTTATTATCACTCTTCGGATAATTGACACATCCTGAAGCAATATGTGTCAAAAAGCAGTAACCTCCTAGGTTTTAAGGCTTCTTTAACACTGAATAAAACCTACCAAAAGAGGTCTTCATACTTTCGAAATTTATGATTTCCGTGATCGTTTCGAATATATTAGTTCGGCTAGTATTTGGAAAAACTCAAATTTACATCATTGTGCCGGCTTGCTATGGCTTTCTAACTTTTGTCGTGTCATCAACGGACCTCCTGCATTGCATATTCTACGAAGTTAGAGTCAAGGCCCATCGGAACGGGTTCTGCAGAGTATCTCTCGTCATGTACTTCAAGGACAAGTCCCATCGTAAGGGGAGTGAGTCGTCGCTACAAAGTTTCACACATGCACCACACCAGTTTAGGACCTTCAACTAGCATATATGTGAAACGCATATATGTCCAACGCTGTGATTTGTTAAACCAAAACTATCACGGGTACTTCATGAGTTTAACATCACACTGATTAGTGGATTTAGTTGATAACCGTGCTTGAGCAACTCCCTGAGGCTCTTCGCTGACTAGGTTGCGATACGGGCAGAAAGTTAACGTATTTTCCAGAAATATTGAAATTATTCGTTTAGTTGAAAATAGTCGCATAGACAACTTGTCTCAGTGTAAGAACGTTCAATCGAAACATATCGCACAACTTGCACTCGGTCAAAACATTACATGGTCAGCAATGACCATTAGAGTCAATAATCATATTATCTATACACAAGAACACCTACCAGATGTATGCATAAGTTTTCTCCGGTTTTTGTGGTAAAGAAAACACGTAATGTTCAAGGGAAATTCAATTTTTTTTATTCAAAGTTTTGGCCATCCGGTTCTACACATTTCGCCCATCCTTCAGGTAATTTATGAATGCCATGCCAGAAAAATTGCTTGTCTTTTGCAACAAACCGAGCCATTTTCCAACTTCTTCGAAATTTTGTTAGTGCTCCTCTGCGAGTGCGTGCCTCATTGATCCGAAGAAGTGATAGTCGGATAGCGCCAGGTCTGGGGAGTACGACGGGCGCGGAAGGATGTCCCATCCAAGTGACTTCAAGGTGTCTTTCACTGGTTTTGCTGTGTGACACGGCGCATTGTCGTGTAACAAAATCACTTTACCATGTCTTGTAGGCCCATTCCGGTCGTCTTTCGGTCAATGCGTGATTTCAACTAATTATTTGTTGGCAATAGCATTGTGCATTAATGGTTTCGCCAGGTTATCATCCAATAACTCCTACAATTGCTCGTCTTCGCACTTTTGTGGTCTACCAGAGCGCTCACTGTCTTTTATATTGAAATCACTACTTTTAAATTGACGAAACCATGTTTTACATATTCTAATCGATGGAGCGTGTTCACCATATGTTTCTACCAGCAAGCGATGACTTTCAATAGCCTTTTTCTTTTGATTAAATAAGAAAAGCAATGCGTGCCGCAAATGCTCGTTTCGGGTACATAGTTCGCCATGATTACTGAGCGATAAAAGAAAAGACGCTAGATTTTGGCGCATTCAACTTGTGCGTGCTTGTTGTTCAATGTCAAACGAACATAATGACGTATGATTCGAATTAATACGTAGCGTACTTTTCGCTCAAGCCATCTTTTGGTTCAACCGGAAAGAACTTATGCATACACCTGGTATACTACACACTGCTGAATAAAAAGGACGATCATACTATTCACGTCTAAAACCAACTCGTCTTTGGTGATTCGACGGCAATTTCGAGTCGACTACCGGCGAATTTACGGTGGGTTAGTTTTATAGTCTTATCGTGGACACTGTCGCTAACCAGGAACCCTGTTAAAAGATCCAGAAGATGTTCCATCGAATCGCTGGTAACTGAAAGAGTCATTATCGGGAAGGGGCTTTATTGTTCTATTTCTTGCACCATTTAGCCTAGCTACCGCGCAAATCCTCGTTAATGAATTAAACAGAGGATACCGGTATCGGAAAACGATATCATAGCAGCGCAATTCTATCTTGAGATGGCCACAAAGAAAGTGGAAGTGAATTTCAGAATAAACGTTCACCGTTCGTGGCCTGTTTATTTTATTCTCAGATCTGCTTCTGATTTATTCACCGGTGGCGAATTAGAACGATGTTTAAATACGTTATTCGGCTTGCATTTTGAAATTTAAATGAAATTTACTTCTTACGGTCATTTTATCTGGGATTATTAAATTAGCTAACAGATTGATTTCATTTAATTGAACAAATTTTATTTTGTTAAGGGTAAGGGTTCTGACAGCCAGGTATGACTGACAATAAATCAATAAAAAATCTCGTTAGACTGTAATGACTCCTTCCACCCTATTTCTCCTACGGGTAAAGACTATTATTCTAAACTACAAATGTATCTTGTAAGGATGGCTTAGGAAAAAGACGCAGAGCTCGATGTAATATATGTTTATTAAACCCGGATCAATTAACGACTGATGACCAGCTCTCGGCCGTCTGTTCCTCGCGCGTTAAACAGAACACGATCGACATCTTCAGGTAATATTAACACTATTTCTACCAAGAGGTGTCAAAAGACGCCTTTCAAATTTTAACATAAAAGTATTCTCTATGTTGAATCGTTTCTCCACAATTAATTTTTTTACTTTTCAGACAATGGTTGTTAAATTACTTCAGCGATATCATTTTTCTCCAGCTAATATACGCTAATTTCCCTTGTTGCATTTTAGTGTACACCACTGCATTGATTGTATATTAGAGTGTCCCATAAGTTCTTTCCTTTTTTGATAGACATTCATACACAATATTTATAGTTCAAAGTTGATTCGTTGGATTAATTGTTGAGCTATATCAACCTTCTCTATCCAGCTATCCCATTTTGTGTCACATTACAAAAAGGTAGAAACTTCTGTGACCCTAATATTTTGTAGCTTGATGAATTAAATAATCTCCAATAAATACACATCAGTGTATCAATAAATATATTCCTCAAATTATCTACGTTTAACTCATAATTTGACATCCCAACCAGTTTCGGCAATGATTTGTATTCAAAAGGCGTCAAAGGACACATTTTAGTTGATATAGGTTTACACAAAGTGGTAGAAATAGTGTTAACAAAAACATGTATAGCAGGGGTGTCAAACTCGCGGCCCAGTCAATATATCCGACGCAAAGTAAAAATAAAATAGAAATGTGAATTAAAAACGAAACCAGCATATAAAATTAAAATATACTTTATTTATAAACTATACGGATCATTTTAAATTCTATATTTGTTTCTATGAACATTGATGTTTTTTTTTGCGGCCTGCCTAAAGTTAAGCATTGTTTATTTAGCCCAAGTTACCTTTTGAGTTTGACACCCCTGATGTACAGTATGAACGCATACCGTATCCGGTCGTCCGCTCCGCGCGTGTCAGCGAAAAGACGATCGGCTATGATCGATATGTACATAGTCGTAATACAGTAAATGCCAAAAATATATAAATACGCATACCGCATGCTTACAGTTATTCTTACAATCTAAAGAAACGAAAAAACTGTTGAACTATTGCATTGCAGGAAACTTGGACTCAAGTCTAATCTGGCTGAAATATGTATTCCAGGACCTAACAATACCTCTTAATCCTGTTTTTCAATTATTCCATGAACAAAATGCTCCGGTACATCAGAGATTTGAAACAATTACGTAGAAAATGTACCAGCGAGCGCGACGAAGGAATAAACGAAAAAGACGAAAATTCCGCACTTCCGAATGCGCCGAAAACCGAACCCTTTAATCTCGACACATTCCCGGTGGTTAAACTCGTCCGTACGTGCATTATGTGCAGACGCGGAAATTGCACGCGAACACGGTCTACCGAGGGGCTACAGAGTGGGCAGTTCGTTGAAAGAAAAGTTCGTCGAACAATGGTCGGACAGAACTCGCCGACGAGGCGCGGGTAGTTAGAACGTGTTAGGGTAGAGTGTGAAAACTGGAGGAACCCTGGCTCCGAGCAAACACTTTTGGGAACGTTGGCGCAAACGAAACGCCGCTGGCCGGCAAATAAATACAATCCCCAGGGAATTGCGTCGTAACTGTGGTGAGGAGTTGTCGAACTCCCCAGGATGAGTTCGCATCAACGATTTGAATGCTCCGCCTTTCACTTCGTCAAGACGTACGATCCAAATGTCCCACCTTTTATATCGTCAAGACTCTGAAAGGTCGTTTATAATAGATGTGACGCGAGTACAATTTTTAAGAACATTTCACATTTTTTTAATTTTTTAATCCACCGAAATTTCTAGTTTTGGAATTATCTAAATTGTTCACTTTTCAGTTTTCCAATTCTTCAGTTCCTTAATTTTATCTTATTTCCAGTTTATGATTTTTTAAATTGCAGAATTTCCAATTTCTCAATATTTCGGTTCCGCGATTTTCCAAATCTCCAATATTACAATTGTATCTTTCAGTTGTCCAATTTTCGAATTTAGCAAGACTTTCCCAGTTTTCTAATATTAAAATTTTTATATTTCCATTCTCCCCATCGTCCAACATTTCAATTTTATAATTTCCATGTTTCCAGCTGTCCAATTCTGCCATTTTCCAAATTTTATAATTTTCAATCTTCTAATTTTCAAATTTTTCGCACTTTGAACGTTTCATATTTCAAATTTTGTAATTTTACAGTTTCTAGTATACCATTTGTACAATTTGATAATTTGACAATTTTTTGATTTTACGGCTTTAATGTTTAATAATTGGACAACTTCATAATGTTACAATTCCGCAATTTTATAATTTTACATATTTCTAAGCGTCTAATTATCGACTTATTGGGTTACGAAATTATCGAATTGTCCAGCTATAAAATTTTCCGATTGTAAAGTTATTGAATTATCCACCGCTCAATTGCAGAATTATCGACGTTTCCAAATTTGCAATTTTGCAATCTCCCAGATTTTCAATCATCAGTTTTTTCGACATCCCCATTTTTCTATTTCTCCATTTTTACTTTCCCTTCCCTCTTGACACTTTCATATTTCCTATTTTCCATTTTCTGCCTTCAGTTTCCGTTTTCCATTATCTATTATCCATTTTGCATTTCCTGTTTTTTATTTACTTATTTTGGAATTGTAAAAATTTACAAATTTCTGAACTTTCAAATACCTAAACATGTAAACCCTAAATATGTATATCCAATTTTCGCCAAATCCAATTCCACAACATTGATGTATGTGCGTCGCAGAGTCAACAATTATTTTAACGACGATTAAATGTTGAGTGGGATTAATTAAAATCCCAGCAACTAAGATCAGTGGACTGTATCAAATTAAATGAATATAACTCAGAACTATTAAAGTAACAACTATACCTTATTACAAAATTAACTGATTGAGTCTATAAAACTTAGAGTAGGAATGTATAAGAACTAACATTGATATCAAACTAAACTGTAAATGCGATAAGAGAATGTTGAATGAATGAATCTTCAAAGCTTCTTTACAATCTAACAAAGCTTGAAACGGGCGTGTAAGTTTGGTTAAATATCTATCTGATTGGTTACAAAAATTTGGGTGGAAATGGAAGTGTGGTGTGAGACAGGCCGTTTCCAAAATGTCTGCATTGAGTAATGAAGTTAAGGAATACCTCGACATGTATAGAGAATTCCAGACAAAAGACTGTAGTGCCAAGGTGAAGGACTCTGAAACCCACGTGGGACTAAACAAGGCACTAAAAACCCTCAACGAAATGTAACAACTCCTTGGGTCTTACTGCTGCTACGGATTTGCGAACTATTTGGACTTCGAAAAACTGAAGTGCTTGAAGGGGCGAAAAACGATATCTGTTGTATAGACAGAAACTTGGGTCGAAGCCTAATTTTCTCAATGCCTATTGTAATTCTGGGATCCAACAATTGCAATTATCCGATATTCCCCGTTTCTAAATATCATCAAAAGATGACCACAGTTTCACAGCCGCCGAAAACAGCGTTGTTCAATAACGCAGTATCTCAAGTTCACCGCGTAGTCACGTTGAAATATTGATCGACCAAACAGCTTCCATGAAATATTGTTCAGGTAGCATCTCGGGTAACGCAAACAATTTGCCGGGCTGATCTCGTTGTCTGTATGCAGCCGGCATTGTATCCGAATCCCGTTCGTCCCCGTTTCGTCGAATGTTCCGTCGGTAGCTGCAAATGGTATGACGAACGAGAAACGATCGACGAAGAGACGCGAGTGAATTGCAAGGAGATGGCGCAGAGTCTGGCGGAACACGAGGGTGAGAATAAAAATGGCTTAGATCAAGGAACGGATAGAGAGAAGCGAGTGGTTGGTTGCCGGTCCCGCGGGGCGATTTGACGGCTCTGTTCCTTCCCTTTTTCTCTTGTTCGCTTTCTCACTGGCCATTTGCTGGCGTCGCTTGTAAATATGAGCGGTCCTTCACTCGGACAGAGAGCAATAGCCCTAACAACGTCTTCCTGCCGCTACGATGTGGCGTGGCCCAAGGCTGTTTCACGACGACGCTTCTCAGCCGTCTGGGGAGTACCCTCGCACTTTTCTTCAGATTGGCTGGATCGACCATATGTGTCCACTTTTACGGTAAACCTGTCGGTTTATTATGCACACTCGATATTAAAAATCGATCGACTCAATATCGACTATATGGTATTAAAAATGATATTGTGAAATGGACACGAATGAATGTGAACGATAATTGTTTATCTGCATGAACGTCAGCATGGATTAGGAAAAAAAAATCGTTTCAACTTGCTAAAAAAATTGTTTAGAATTATTTTTCGTGAATCTTTATAGTTAAAATAGAAGAGTATATAAAACTGAAGCTAACAAGCCTTGGTTCGGTTTGATTGGTCGTCTAGTTTTTTTGCAATCGCGCCCGCCACTTTAGAAGAATCGTAAAAACAAAAATTCGAGAAAACCCAAACTTCCGCGAGTAACCGCTGTCCTTCCTCATGAGGAAACCCGTACAATTCGGACGGCACATCGTGCATATATAGGAGGGCTCGAATGCACCCTAACATACACAGTCCTTTTACCAATTTAAAATATTGTTTCAAACGACCATTGAACCTTTCCAGGTACATTTGACCGAGAGAAGGAGCGCGCGCTGCAGTTGCTCGGACGCTCTTTTAGTGCTGTATCTTTGAAAGTATTGTGAATTAGCCTCTATAACTTTAGATACATATTCTTAGATACATTAACCCTTTGCGGTCCTATGTCGAGTGTGGCTCGACATGGTGTTTCTCTTTGATTGTGGAAATAATTCGGATAAATAGGTTGATTTAAGACATTTTCATTTCTTTGCCATTTGAAAGAAATCAGAAAAATATTTGTTACGCCATCTGCATTATTAGAATATATTTTATTGTAAATCCACTTCTTCATATATTTTGTAATTTAATTAAGGAGCTGTAGGTAAAAGAAATTAAGGACCGCAAAGGGTTAAGAATAAATTTAAGCAGTAAAAAAAAAATCGATTTTTTAAGTATTCTAAAGCAGGATCCTCCTTAAGACACAACAGAAAGAAGGAAAGAAAGATAGCACGGTCAGACAGCGAGTAGAGAGGGAAGAAAGAAGAGGAGAAAGTGGAATGAGCGTCCCCCTAACAATCAACGTCTATGGCGCCGCGCCATCGTTCTCCTTTTACGCGGTGTCGTAAAAGATGCTTGTTACGAGCGACGAACGGACAAAATGACGGATCGTAATAAGTTCTCGTTCAGCCGGGGCCGGTTTGTAGGCCAACGGCATATCCGAAAGCCGAGACGATGTCTTTTCATAAACAATTCACGTACACGGACGGGGAACGAGAGGCAGGCAGGCAGCGTGCGTGATAGGTCAGACGCGATTGCCGTTCGAATGGTCACTTATTTTATTTTCCCGTCGCTGTTACACGAAAACGATATATTTTTTCAACGGGACCAGACGATGTTAACTGAACATTGATCCGTACGCTCGTAAAACGCGTGACCTTGAACGCTTCTCGAGATTCGTTTTCGAAGGTGAACAGGGTTGATGCACCCTTTGTCGCGACTCTTCGTTTTATCTTCCCTTCCGTTTGCTGATAACGACGACACGTTCGATGTAGAAGGGTTAATGAGTATTGGAATGACAAATACTGGGGCGGAGCAAACACCATTAAGGGATTCAGAATGGGCATTGCTGAAGTTATGGGAGTTTTTCAAGTACGGACCGGAGAATGTTCTTGTATTAAATGTACAGTTGAACATAGATTAATGAAAATTTGTATTGATGAACTGGTAGAATATAAATATACAAATTTTTGTGTAGGGTATTATAAATCAGTTACTGCGAGAATCGAATGATATACATTTGATAGTACTATAGCCATATTAATTAAATGATTATTACAGTTAAATTACGAATAACGGTACAGTAGTACTTAGATGTAAATTTGGACATTTTATTATAGAGATGTACAGCGAATGACGATGATTGAAATGAAACATAAGAGTACGTTTATCCTCGCCGTGTATCCTTCGAATTTGATACCGATAGACGATCGACGACTGCCGATTGTTTATATTCTTTGAGTCAACTGGTATGCGTGGCCACACGAACCTATAAGATTGTCATTGAAAATACGGGTGAGTCGATACGCCAATTCCTGAGTTGTACATAATATATAGGATCTATTATACAACTCAGTATTATACTCAGAAGTATCTCAGTTTTTTTCCATTGTAAACAAATATTAGTAAGATTAAACCTAACAAGTTTAATTTTCGTTTCAGTGTTTCTCATGAAACTATTAATTACAGATGTTACGAAATAAGTATGGAAAATAAAGAATAAGGATTTATGATGAACAAATAGACAATTAGAAGTATACAAAATATGGAAAGTGGATAATGGAAACGGTATGCGATAGGAATAATACTAAACGAAGAAAATAGACAATAGGAAAAATAGGTAATGGGGATCTACAAAACAGAGAAAATAAGTAGTAAGAAGAATAGAGAAAATAAGAGACCGACGAAAACGTAAAAATAGGAAATAGAGAAAGAAAGCTAATGAAAAAATGGAGAACGAGGAAAACATAAAATGGTGAAAACTGGTATTTATTCATTTCCAATCGCAGAAATGTATAAATTCACAAAACTGTTGAATAAATAAATCGATAGATTTGAACGTTTGGAAAGTGGAAAATATAGGAATTTCGTAATTTGTGCACAGCAGAGCAAATGTTTCACACGAATATTATCAATCAGAAGATCAACGTAATTGGAGCGTGTATAACGGCGTGCTATTAATGCGGAATATCATAGAATTTCAATAATGCTTCGAACTCATTGCGTTTAAACAATTTAACCACGTTGTTAAAACAATCATAGAAATTAGACACTTCATCAATGATCCGCGAATTAGCAGTCACAGATATCGTTAATTTGATTTAATTGTATGATAGCAAAACGAAAAATGAAACAGTAACATAATCTCATATAACGTAATCGAATAGCATAATATCGACGATTTTTATTAAATTAAACGAAAATTGTGGATAATCGAGAAGAATATTAATATCGATAATAGTTAGTCGTCACTTAGAAGTTTTGATGCTTTTGTTTTAGATTTTGAACTATTTTAACTCTGTTGCGTGTAGGTGATGTTCAATTGGACAATGGAAAAAAGTAGGTAAAAGGCAAAGTATGACATGTGGAGAATAAGCAATAAAGAAAATAAAAAATAGGCAAATAGAAAATAACGAAAATGAAAAATAGCGAAAATTGGCGATGAAAGAATAGGTAATAAGAAAAGTACAGGATATTAAAAGTAGGTAATAGGCACTGTACTTGATAGGCAAAATATAAAACGAGAAAAATAGGAAATAAAATACAGGTAAAGAAAGACCAGAGAATAAAGAAAATAAGTAACGGGATCATATGAGACGGGGAAATAGCTATTGAAGAAGTAGAAAACAGCGGAAACAAAGTATGGAAAAAATAGTGAAAGACGAAAATGAAAGCAGAAAATTGTAAAAGTAAGAAACGAAGAAAATGGATAATAGAAAAATAGGATAAAAAAAAAACAAGAAATACGTAAAATAGATCGCGAGGAAATACAGAACGAGGAAAAAAGGGAATCTAGAAGTTGAATAATATAAAAATAGAGAACAAGAGAAAACAGAAATGAAAAAAATTTGTAATGAAGTAAATAAGAACTATACGAGAGGGAGAGTAAGAACAATGAAATATAGTAAAAATAAAAATAAATGCAAAATAAAAAGATGAGAAGTATGGAAAACATAGGACCACGCGAACAAATACCATTATTAATTTACCATAAATTAAACCTACACGTGACACACATGTTTCCTTACATATCATCGATATTTTGACGAAAACTTTTTTAACCTCTTCGGGGACGAATTTTGAATTTCGGTTGCGACAAAGCAAATAACTTTTATTTCTTTTAAAATTACTTTTACTTTCCTTATGGCAATTAGGATTTATTTTCTGGTTAGCAAATTTAGAAAAGATTACAAATTTGTTTTTTTAATGGCTTCGGAAAATAATATATCTTTATATAGCTTACAAACTAACTGTCCACATATGTGCCCAAGAGCGTGAAGAGGTTAACACGTTGAGTGTCACGTGGAAGCAATTGAAAATTGCATTAGGTAGTATCTTCATTTTTAACAACTTTTACAAAATGTTTTCACCATAATTTGTTACATTTATTTTTGATAATTCCAAGTAACTGACGCGAGTACTTTCATTTAGAATATTGACCAAATATTTGATAATACAGCTGTTAAATCTGTGTAGAAATTTGAAAGTGTTATGTAAAACGTCGTTTACCCATTTTGAACGGAGCCAGGCATCAAGCAGCTTGCTACGATTTTTGACGCGAAGTTTTCTTCGCAAGAGGATCTCTATGAATGACAATGACGGCATAAGAAATTTCCGTCGGCTACAGAAACGGTCGCCTCGGGATTTGCATGTCGCGCAACGTTTCAATACATACTTCGCACCTAACGCCCTTTATTCCTTTGGCAACCTTGGTTATCAGAAATAAGCTGGAAGTGCCAATTTCGCGAATATAGCTGGGCCTGAGCGCGCTATATACACGATCGTCGTTCGTGAGCCGGTATAAATTGCAGGGCTCACTTAGCCAGCCAAATTTATTCCAATCCCGTAATCCGCGCCTATTCATACAGATGCAAATCGGAGAAACGTGTGCCAAATTCGTACGCATCCTTCTCGAAACGAGATACCTGCCGGACCAAGAAGGATAGGCTGCAGAGTAGTGTACCGGGGCAACGAATTAATGTGACCCACCCTAAGAATAGAAAGACCACACACGGCTACTCACATTAATGCCTGGACACGGTGCTATGCGTGCGTTTGTTGTTTCGCGTAATAGGAGTTAATTCAGATATGTTACTTATTTTACGGCAAGATCACTATTCGTTACATATTAACCCTTTGCACTCGTAAGGTGAATAGGTATTTTTTAACTATATAATGTTGCGCATGTGAAGTATACACATAATGCAGCAGCTAACGATGGCAATTAATAATGGAGACACAATAACATCGAAATAATTCAGCAAACCTTTCGACCAAATAGTTTTGAATTTGCTATCTGCTCTCGGTAAAAATACCTTCGAGTGCAAAGGGTTAAAAATACATCGACAACTTCTTTTTCCTATGAACGGACTTACTTCATTTTCGAAATTAATGAATTATTGCAATCGTTAACCCCTTACTGCATGATGGTTCATATCTGAGCAAACCAGAAAGACTGTTGTTATTTCTTGGTTTGAAAGTTCGCAATCTTTACGTGCATGTTAGGCCGGAAGTGAACCTTTCCTAACATGCTAGCGACTTGTGTGGAAAACAAAATGATTTTTTGAAATTTGCTGACTTTTCTTGACCACTAACATCAAAAGTAACAACAGATATTTGTTTCAGCTATTTATAAAAATCATGCAGAAAGGGGATAATTCGGCTGATAATATTTCTGTTTAGTTATTCTTTTTCTTCGTTTGATCGAATTATATTGCTCCGGATAGTCTTCGTATTCAGATCCTGACTCCAATATCCTTTTATTAGTGGTTCTCATGGGCCCTATTTCTATTAACATAATAAGAATAATAAAATTCCTTGGAAATGAGAATTTTATTAGAGTACCGTTGAGCATCGATTTTATCGGATTACTTAAAGAGGTATCTTTAGTTTCTTATTATAATATTACCTACGAGCTTCACTGTCAGCTGCATTACAGTTATTATTTTTATTCATTTCATTCTGGACCATTTTTACACTCTTGAAATAAACATCTTTTCAATACCGTTAATCGCTCAAACTTCCATCGAAAAATTGTGCGCACTTCCACGAATATATTCCATCAACCAAATCGAAGGAACGTCCAAAGAAAAAGTGCCATGTTTGTTTTCAACACGAAATGAGGAGGGATATTACTTGGCAGTGTAAAGAATGCAAAGGGCCACTGCATTTACAAACCTGTTTTGCAAAGTATCACACGCTACAAAATTATTAATAATTTGATATTTATTATAACCAGACTTTATTTGTTTTAAAAGTATTTTGTAATATTAACTGCCTAAAGTTATTTCAATATTATGTAGGAATATATATAATGAATAATACGAAATAAATTAATTCTTGCATAAAATCAACTGATCTTACTTGCCCACAAAATTAAATATGCTCCAAGTGCAAACAGATTTTCAAATAAATGTGTACCCAAAGGGTTAAGATGTCTTACACATCGAAATGTTATATATGAAAAGAAATTAATTCCATATCTTCAAACTTCAATAAATGGTTCACGTTTTTGTAGAATAAGCAATATTGATATGATATGATATGTAAATCATTTCTTTCTGTATACGACAACAAATAAAGAAATATGCGAATATTAATGTAACTGTATGTGAAGCAAGAAGAGAAAGAGAGTGTGACGGAATGGAACGGAGGACGAAAATGGACACAAGGATGGCCGGCGTGGTACCAAGCATTGTAATGGTCCCTTTGGACACAAACCTTTGGGCTTTCGAACGTACAAAGCGTAGCGATACGCCGTGTGTGTACACAGTGTGTTCTGACCATCGTGAATTATTAAATGTCACAATTAAATGCTGCGGTAGTCATTAAAGCGACAGAATTCACGCTGGCACCACAGTACGCCACCGTTGAAATATTAAGCCATCAACCGGTTCATTATAACGACGAATAAATGACAGCGGACCTTATTGCACTTTTGACCGTTCGTTTCGCGTTTGCCATGATTGCAACTGCAATTTGCGAGTTTCGTTATGCAAAAATTCGCTGGGTAAGATGATCGTTAAATCGTAATGCGCGGCCTCTCGTTTTATTATCGACGTGTGCACTTTTTGTGCAACAATTCGACGCGAGAAATCGTGGCAAAATTTTATTCGCTCCGCGTGTAACTCGGCAACGTACAATTAAAGTCACGGAATAATGTTTGGCGAAAGGGAGGAAGATGTTTATTAACGTTTGTTAATGATCGAAGTTATGTAATGATGTTTGACAGATTTGGTTCCATGCAACGTTTACCAATACTTGTTGAAATATGCATAGATTCGGGAAAGTCGAATGCTGTCCCACTGGAAATTTAAATGCATACGATTTGCGTGGTGCAGTAATTACTCGCATGAAATAGTAGGCATTTTACAGGTAATGTACGCCTTTGTAAAATATGAACACGTGGTTAGCATTAAACATACGTACATTGGCAATCAGTCGGGCATCGTTATGGTAGAATTGGGATATTCTGTATAAAAACTGTAATAGTAGCTAAAGATACTTGCGTTCTTATTCATAATGATATAATTGCACCTTTTACTATAATTCGTATGTAGGTTTAAATGCTTATGAGAGCTGAAACACGGATCGGAGAAATAAACTGAGGAGGAAAATAATGGCTCGATAATAAGTTGATCGCTCATTTTGCGAATGTGTTGCAACGAAAACAGTCTCGGCACTTTTTATTATCAAATAAAAGATTGCATTCCTAGTTTGATATATGTAGTAAGAGTGAAATTATTATTTTCATAATAATATGCATCGAAAATTGGGAATTTGTCAGTCCATAAATTAGGAATTTTGGTTGGGTGAAATTTTGATATTTACAGATTGGTAATTTGGTACATAGGATATTTGATAATTCGAGAATTGAGAAATGTAACAACATAGAGGAAACTATAAAAAATGAAAAATATTACAGAGTAGTAGTGATTTTGAAATTAAATAACTTCAGAATTTGACCCTTTGTGATTTGGAAATTTGATAATTTTTTAATGCAAATAATTGTGAATTTGAGACTGAGGATTTGAATATTTTGGAATAATTTGATAATTTGATAATTTGATAATTTGATAATTTGATAATTTGATAATTTGTTAATTTGTTAATTTAATAAATAGGCATCTCGAAAATTTGACCATTCGATATTCTGACAACTTGATAACATGATGATTTGTAAATTTAATAACTCAGTAATTTATCAATTTTATAATTCGATCATTTGTGAAACCGCAAATTAATAAACTTCGCAATGCCTACTTCTGAAACACGTATCCGTGAGGAGAAAGATTCTGAAAATCGCGTATTTACCGTTACACGTAAAGCAACCGGGATTAATTTCTCTGTAAAATGTCGGTACGTAGTTGCTGGTAGATTTTCCCGCGTTCTCTCAGCCGTAGAATGTATCGGCATGCCAATTTAGATAAATTAAGTAGCTACCCCATGGGAGAATTAACTTGGCAGCCAATCCCGACTGTATCGTTGGAAAGACGAACGGGTTACGGGCGCCTTGTAAGGCGCATTTCCATCGACACGCGGTAGGCGCAACCAAGATGTCTGGGGAAATGAAGCTATACGGGTCGTAGCCGTTTCATCTTCCTGCAAATAATTTAATCCAGGCTAAGTACATATTTATGTCTGCACATAGGCTGAGCCGCTATCAGCTAGGCAAGAGCCGACGGTATATAAAGCCAAGTACCTTAACATATATACCTTATTGCACGGTCTTATATAACGAGACTTTCTATACATAGGGCCCCTAGCCATTAAAATTAATAAACGCAATTTGCGGGCTTAATTGAAAAGTTTTAGAACGATTTCTCGTGCAAGAGATACGAATTCGAAACGATGCCCCACGATCAAACTTCTTTTTCTACCCTTAAATACTTCCGTTTTAGTTATCTCTCTTTCTCCTGGCAGCGTCCCGGTGATATAGCACGGGGAACGGTTGAAATTGAACGCGACCATGCGTCCAGAACGCCTCTGAATATCCGACGAGGCTTCTTCAGGATTTCCCAGGCACGGTATTTAATTTGGTCGACGTAAGGAGAGCCGGCAAAGAACGGCGCAATGTGGGCGGGGTAACGGGAGGAAAAAAGAAAAACAGAAAAAAAAGGAAAGTTGGAAAGATCTGCATAAGGGAAAAGAATAAAGGATAACGGAGCGAGGAGAGAAAGAATGGGGGTGGCCGAATGGGGAGTGCAGAAAGCGCGACGAAAAGGCCTCGACAGTTTGGACCTTACGGAATCTTAATAACTTGGTGGCTCGACTATTTTTATATTTCTTCTAGCCGTGACATTAAAAATCCTCGACTAAACTTTTAACATATATTTAACTTAAAGCTCCGACCCTAGCGTCGCGCGTTCAACGCTGTCTCTTGAATAAAAATCACCCTCAATGGCGCACTTTACTTTAGTGCTCGCGTCTGCGAAGAGTGACTGCGTTAGAAAAAGAGGAGGAAACGGAAGTGAGTGCACGAGGCTGGAAAAAAAAGACGGACGTGCGTAGATCGTCGCATATTAATATCGGTTCAGACATGCAGGAAGGGGCCATAGTTCTCGCAGGGTCGAAATGCGACTTTTAACGACATGATGATTCTTTGAAATTGTTAGGTTTTAGCTAGATTAGGTTTACGCACGTTCGTTTCTTGAACGTCTAATGACTTACTTGTATAGCTTGTAAGCTTATGTGATGATTTTGATGGAGTACTATTTGAGAAAGTTCCTGGACTTTTTTTTGAAGTTATTTATTACGTTATAATCAAGATAACGCTGCATCTTTTATTACATATTATTTTTTATTTTTGACGAAACTAATACTATTTTCGTTATTCTTGTATTGATATCTAGTGTTTAGAATGTTAAGTATTTAGGAGGAGTATTCTTAAGTAGGTAGGTGTAGGAGTTGCTACTTTATTAGGGAAAAAGGAATATGTAAATTCGAACGTCAATGGTGTCATGGTGGTTTTAGGAATTTGAGTTTGGATTTTTAGGGATTTGGAAACTAGGAAATTTAAAGATGCAGAAACTTGGGAAATTCAAAATTCTCAAATTTGGGACATTTGTAATATAAAGATTTGAAAATTTGGACATTCGAGAAGTTAGGAATGTCAAGGTTTGATAATATTATCGTTTCGAAATGTAGGGGTTTATAACTTTGGAAATTCAAAAGTTTGAATATTGGAATATTTATGAATTTCAAAATTTGGCAACTTGGAAACCTGTCAATTTAAGAACTTGGAATTCGAACAACTTCCATAATTTAATCATTTGCAAATACGAGTTTCTTGGAATTTCAGTATTAACGTTAGAATGATCAGAGACATAAATCGTTTCATTTAATTTCAGTTAATTTTCTGGGGCCAATTATCTTCGGAAGATACATCATTGTACACTGATACTTACTCTTAAAGATGAAACTTTCTCCGTTCTGTGAAATGGTAGGACATTACTAATAAGGCCAATTGCTTCGGTTTCTGACCCATATAACTTTGGTCGCCCGAATAATTCTCCTGATCTTGATTTTCCGCGAGAAAAAGCATTCGACGTGAGCGTGCATGGAATTAATTGAAGAAGTTCCCCGAAAGTAATTTCCATTTTATCTCCTCTCTTGATGCCATATTAATTATGGATCATGGAAGGCAATAATAAGCCACTCGACTCGCTGCACACGCACAACGCGATAGAATTAAATTCTTCGATCGAGTGTAAGCTTAATAATTCTTGCAGCTTTACGCTAGTATAGGATACGAACTATTCGATTATACATTGTTCGAACTGGAGAATCTATTTTCGTGGCGATTCGGTCAAAGGCTGTTCTCAAAGGCCGTCAATCTTCGATCGGTCGCTGGTTCTGGAGGCATCCACTTTTAAAATGCACTTTTCGAGCTTAACAAACTATAGTGATGTCTTCAACCAATTTTTGTCCCTCAATATGTATCAAAGTATCGATGCTAACTTGCCAACTTTCAAATTTTTCTTCGTAAAATTATTGGAAAAAGTTTGGGAAATAAATTAAGGTGCATTCGTGCAAAGGAACAATAAATAATAAACCAAAGCATTTTTTGACGAAATAATATATAATAAATGAAAATGAGAATCAATTGAAAGGATGACACATAATAAAACAAAGCAACAATCATTTGTTTAAGTAACATACAATAATTTCTTATAAATTTTGATAGCTTAAACAATTTATTAATTTTGTATAATTTGTTTAATTTATACACTTTATATATTTTATACAATGTATGTTATTTTTACAGTGTGTACAGTTTATATAATACATACCATATGTACAACATATATAACATACATAACGCATGTAATTACACTGTATGTACAGTATGAACAAATCTATAAAATCATATAATTTTTACAATTTATATAAGTTTTCCATAATTGTTCATACAACTTTATATAATTGTTTAAATACAGTACGGCTATATATTATCATATCATTACCAGTAATATTCATACGATTACAAGCATAAATTTTCTTTCATATTGAATAGATGACTGAAGCGGAGGTTAAGTCATCTAGATTCTTTTTCATCTTCAGTTCCATTCACAGTCGTTCCCTGTTCCAGCAAAGGCGTCATCGACGTCTACGAATCGCTTTAAAACGTTCCAGCCAGTTTCACTGGTCGTCGCTTTCTAACTCTTAAGCTATTGCCGCACGTTTCGTATCTAGCTTCTCGAGCAGTTGGTCGCGTCGCAAAGGTCGATGGGACAGAATACCACCAAGTGGGTTCATCGTTCCATACCATGCGACCACTTCACTTATGCGCACTCGACGGCCTTATGGACCGCGGGGAAACGACCCAACCTTCTTCCTCTTCTTCTGCTAGCCCGCGAGAACCTTAATCCTTTCTGACACCATTCGCGAAACTTTTTCAGCATTCATGTAAAGGATCGGATCGTGTGTCTCTTTTGTGCAACCATTGTCGATGGCCACTTTCGGAACTTTAACGCGGTAACTTGCCATGCAACTTGCACAGCCACGGATACGAACGTACCCAACGAAATTTTCGATCCACTACAATTCTATTCGCAATCCTTGATTTTTGCAACCCATTACATTATTCCGAATTCTGATACCTTGTACTTTTCTTCTTTATTCTTGCTCGCAGACTTGAATAAAACTTCCTTCCAGCGCAATACTAGCTACGAACGGTAATTTTTGAAAGATAAAACTTCTCTCGCAAGTTTATGAAACTCCGAAAGAATTTTATTAACTTCTGAAAGAAGACAATAAAAATGGCGATCTCTTATCATTGAATATTTATTTGGGATACGTTTTTCCGTCTCTCTATATTTTTAGGAACAACTAGAAATTGATTGAGTTTTCGACATACTCAATTTCGAGGTTATGTCTTAAAGAATGGTCAGGATAAAATTACCCTGGTTAAATATTTTGTGTCTGATTATACTGCGTTCATTTTGCTTATACACGAGGGGTGGCAGAAAAGAGTTACGAGGTATACATAAATAACGTAGTTCAATTTCGTTTCCAATTCCGAAAATAGAGCGTCTTTCGATATCAAAATGGATACCCAGTGCGCGCAGATTCGGAGCAGCACTTACCGATTTTCCGTGTGTTCTAACATTTTTTCATCCGCTTTCGTTGCAACGTTACTAGCACATCCGAGTCGATAAACTCGTTGTTCGTTGCCACGGTACGCAGATTTAATAGTCTCCTCTGAAAATCGCGTTCTGGTAAACGGCGATTTATCCCCGGAGCCTAGGCCAGCGTGTACACGAGTGAACACGTACGCGCGGAATATCTCGCGGGCATCGATATTCCAAAAAAAAAAGAGAGAGAGAATCCCTCGGATACAAGGCGAGCGATATTCAACATTGACGATAAATGCCGATACTCCGAGGATGAAACATCAACCTTTGCGGCGTTGCTAGCTAGGTGGCGTCGGGGCTGTGGTTATTTGCATATTTCAATTTCCTCTGCGCAACACCGAGGGTGCTGTCGACGCGAGGTTGAAACACACGTCCACAGACGCATCCACGCATAGTTTCTCGTTTATACGTTTTGCGAGTACAACATTCTGCTTCGTGGAAATGTACGTACCCCCGTGGACGTGTGCGTCGAAGCTCGGTGCAAGTCTGCGCGGAGAAAATGTCAATGTCGGGGGCAAACGAGGCTTCGTCGGATGCTGCGATACCGTTATACAGGGTGTCATCGTAATTATCTGGTGTTGTTGAAACCCATTTATCGTTTTATATTGTAAAGTCTTGCAATCGCGGCGCATTCATAAAATCATAAAGCTATTGGGCTTGTTTTTAACTTTAGAGAATTAAGGAATATTCAACAACTGCCTTTTGCTGCTCTTTACAACGTGCAATTTAGATTTTTAAACTATTTTTAATTTATGATGATTTCGAGAGCCAGCGCGGTTTATTATTTTATGAGTGCCGAACCGTTAGGTGACAAACGGCATCGTATTTTTACTTTAGGTTACTCAGGTAAAGAGCGATCTCACGATGAGCATTTGGCAAGGGCGGTTCTTGCTCACTTCCCTGCAATTTTCCATAACCAATGAAAATACTTTGATTTTGACTTGATCGTTTGTTCACCCCCAGCGACATGCCAATCCCCACTACATATGTTATTCTGGAGAGAACATTATTTTTTCTCTTCAGCAGATTTCCAATAACTCGCAAAGAGTAAACATCAAACAATTAACATCTTAGTCATTCCCGATCCGTCTCCGATACTTTGTAAAATATAAATATATTTATTTTTGGTTGAGAGAAAACTGTATTTAATTTCTCACCAGACCGTCGTTAAACTCAACGTCGGGATATAACAGGTGTCATGGACTTTCTTATCATTGAGAACTGCTTGTAACTTCAGTTCGAATTGTAGACTTCTTAAGGGGGTAACTTTTAAGATGTTTGGTTTCTCAGAGTAATTCGACAGGATGGAATAATTAAAGGGTACTTGTGTTCTTCACGAGCGAATTACATAATTTTTTATAAAAATTGTTTTACATCTTTACTGGATACAGCGATAAGGTGTATAGACTGGTACCGTAATTATCAAGGTGATAGAACGCTAGTCTTTTTATTATTGCGAAGTGTAAATACCTTGATTTTGGAATATTGTTTCCTCAAAGGGAAACGTTTAAAAATGTTGGGTTTTGCAGGAAATTCTTGAAAGTGAAACAATTGCATTGTATAGCTTTTGCAAGCGAGTACTTAACATTTATTCAAATAATTCATTGAACAATTTTAAATTTTGGCTAACTATGTTTCTATATTCTTTGTAAATATTAAAAATACACTCTCATAATTTTACATGGATTCATTATGTGATTTTCATATCGCATGCTTATAAATATCCATATAATTAACTACTTGTTAATTAGATTTTTCATAACGTTTGCATGACATATATACGTACATAGGTAAAATTATTCTAGAAATTTTGAGAAAAGTTTGTAAATGTAATACATTATCACATGTTCTAAATTCTTTTAACAAAACAGTAGTGTGACATAATCAATACTCTCCCTTTTCATGTATTTTAACATGAATTTTTGTATTCCCTTTTCTTCATATTTGTTGCAATTATTCATTAATACAGTTCATTCGAAGAACCTGACACAAGATTCAAAAATGACCAATGTTCCATGAGACCAACTTCCGAAACCCATTAATATTAGGGGGGCCAGAAAGTAATGTCATTTCTGCGCATGTCGATTTTCGTTCTAATCAGATATTTTGCTCAAAAATCAATTGATTTTTATCCATCCGGCATAGAAAATGTATACAATAGATGGCAAAAGGTTGTTGATAACGAGGAGTGATTACATCATTGATTAAAAATAAAAACGTGTTAAATATTTATCTATTTGACTCTACTGCAAAAAAACGATATTACTTTCCGATCCCCATAATATTTAAAAAAAACTTCTTCTCAGATCGCAACGAAACAAAACGAAAGTTGTCGTGGCAAGCTTCGTTCGATTATCTTTCTAGAGAGCGGCAAAATGACAACGAAAAATCAGTTTTTATACAGCACCGATTATCACCCCACCCCGTATATTTCTCGGTCCTTTTCAGAGATAGCAAAAGCGAACGAGCGTGCATAAGCGTGTATACGCGAGACGGGTACCATCGCCTGGGAGCCGTTTCTCGTTCCAACTTGGGTATATTACCTGCGTCCTATTATAAAAGTCATTTCGTAGGACACTCTTCCCTGTCCATTGTACCGGGGCATTTCAATTTTCACCCAAGATGCAAATTCCTTGTCTGCGCGAATCCCGCGGAACGAGCCGTCGTCGCGTCGAGATGGCGGCGTCAAGACGCCACAGGGGCTAATGTATAGGTGTGGCGAATAGGTCTATCGTAGCCTCATTTCGTTTCAATTCATTAGGGGGACCGTAAAATTCTAATTCCCTGGCTGCCTACAGTTCGTTCAACACCGTTTTCGACGGACGAAAACCACCCCTGCTCGACGAGTCGTTGGCCCAGAAACTTTTCCTTCTTCTTGCTCATGCTGTTCACGCTTGCCAGCAAACCAGTTCGAATCTTGTTAAGATAATTGGAGGGACATCGAGTTATATGAACGAGCATTATCCGATGCAATCGCCGCGATTGTTTTTTCAATATCCAACTTTCGTTAACGCATTACTGACCGCGTGAAATAGGATAAGAAATATACGGTTAATTACGGACTTCGTGCTTGTCAGTGATCGTTCTATTCTATCCTACTGTATTTTTTCTTGGATATATACTATGCTTATAAATATAATATTTTTACATAGTTTTATAGTTCACTTATACTTTAATAAAAATCTTAAGAAATAAGAATACAACCGATTATTACTTCGAATGAGCTACAAAATATATATTTTGTAAATATCAAGTATATATGTATTATAGATCCACAAATTTTTATAGATAGATTTAATTATAATTTATAGGTCAATGTGTGGTAATGAGCTATTCAAATAATGTAGTCTAAATAAAGATGTACAGTTTCATTTAAAAAAAGAGACAAGTCATTTTGCAATCACGAAACTATCACCTGAGTTAGCTGCTCTACGAAATATTTGGCTTGGTCACATCTAAGGTAGTCTCATTAAGAGTTAACACTGACCAGACCTCGGCGAGACCCCGTACAAACGTGAAAAATTAAAGAGTATGAATCAAAAGAGGATAGAAAACAGAAAGAAACTTCAGAAACTTTAGAAAATAGAAAAGATCGAGAAAAATAGAAAAAGGTAATGGCGTATGTGGTGCCAAGGACGCCATAACCTAACCATCCGTAAGTGGGCAATGCTATTACCCTCAATGCTGCGACCTACGTGCTGCTACACTACAATACGTCAATAACCAAAGATATTTTACAAAAATTTGGGAGTGTCACCTAATCCTCTAGTACAATACACTAAGAACATAGCTGTTGAGAACAGAATCAAAACCCTTAGATTTACGTTTATTTAAATGATAGAAATCTGGTTGACGATCTCTTTGCGTGCACAGGGATGCTTTGGCGAACCTGGGGCCGTTCAAGCCACGGCTAGACGGAACGCGTGGCGTTCCGCTTAGGTCGCAACAGACCCCGTGAAGGTGATGCGGCGCATCACTTGTTGTGAGGGTCCACGAACGGAGATAATTCTCCGGGTCGTTCAGGCTATCCTAAGAGTAAAACCGCCAGGTATTCGGAATCGGTTCGACTCGGAGTAGGGGTGACCCCACGTGATTTACCGACCGCCGAGTCGCGACGAGTCGCGACGAGTTTATATTATGAGGATCAGTCTTGTACGAACACCCTTCTGATAAGCACGCGTGTTTCGTCCTTTCATTTCGAAATTGTCTCGTATTGTTGTCCTACCTTCAATCTTACATTTATTGTGTGCTCTCATCTTCTACCTTACGTTCATTGCTATTTTGTTCTTTGTAAGCCCTTCCATCAACGATTGCAAATTATTTCTGTTAATAAATAATTACAAATCTACACATTATTTGGTGAGTGATTACCCCGACATCTGTAAGTTACAATAGCGTTTATCAGACCATAAGGTGCAAATGATCAGCACGGAGGTCACTGACACATCAGTCTTCATATCGCGGATGCCTCCGAATATTCAGGAGTAGGCATATCTATATGCATAAGGACGTAGACGTCCAGGAATGCCAGGAACACAAGTGGTTTGCGGAGGGCGAAGGAAGGAGGGCATAGAGAAAGCCAAGGAAGGAATCCAAAAGTTTTTCCTTAATGAATACACGCGACACACAAACGGATTATATTGTGCGGTCGGTCTGCTCGGCGTTTGCCGGAACGAAGTGGACTCGAGGAGCGTCCTCTCTTTGGGGGGTATAGGCAGACATAGGCGTCGGCGGTTGTCCATTGAAAAAGGGGGAAGAGTAACGGAGGTAGGACAACGACGTTGAAGAGAGGAAGAGAGAGATCTCGTTGTATCGATCGGCGTCATAAAATCCATTTTATGACTTGGACGCTGTCCAGTGACTGGTGTATTAGTCGTCGCATTGCCTCGCAAATAAAACGCTCTTCTACTCCTGGACCCCCTTTAACCACCTCGCCTCGTCCTCGTCTACGTCGGACGGTCGTCAGACGCCATCAACTTTGGTCTGTATACAGCGTCTCTTCCTATCGGCTCGCTTTTTTGTCTATCCGCCTTGTCCGTATGTGCCTGTTTTGCTTGTCGTTCGTTCTCAATACACATCGGTTAGTTTATCAGTAAAAACTCCGTGGCCAGACAGTCACCCCTCGTAGCAACCACGTTCCGCAGACTTTCTCCGACTTGAGGAAAGAACGGAGATCCTTTCACTTCGGGGTAGTCGAGCTTTCAGGGTCTGCCAGCGGAACCGGAGTGAATTAGACGAGCGGCGCAAGACTCGTTCTCTTGCCCTTCATATTTTAGGAAGATCGTTCACGTGGGTACGATTGCTTTATTTCTCGGGGAAATGGTTTACCGGCACGAGAGAATTGCTCGATTGCGCATTTATGTTTAACGCGTACCGTGTTAGAGTTGCGCTGGATCCAATAATCGTAAAAGCTGGCTTGTTTACTCGTCGAGGTCCATGGATCTTTGTTATTGTGTCTGGCGGGTCGGGTTCGTCGAATACCTTGAGACGCAGTATTCTTTCATCTACTATCTGTCATTGATAATAATTTAATAGCGCCGATAAAATGATCTTTATAATGGAACGTTTTTAATTAAAATTTTTACTCCTCGTTTTATGATTTGTTTCTCACGCGCGTCAGTCAGAATTAACTACTCGCAGCTTCAATATTAACACAAATGAAGAACGATGAAATGTTGACTATGCAAAGTATATTTGGAGTTGAATTCCAAATTGAGGCGTATTATAAATTCGAATAAAATTGATCAGAGTCGAAGTGGGAGTGCATCACATTTATCGCGAAAATATCACAAGAGCTTAGCAAAGTACTACACAAGATTAAAGAAAACGATTCTGCATACGTATTTTGTCAAAAATTATCTCAAGTTCACGCTTAGTTGAAAGAATTTAAACTTGTGATTTAAAAAGGTTTATTTTAAATTCGCCGAATATTATCAAAGTCATTACACGATAAATATCGAGTCTACGTTCAGATTAATCTTACGAGAAGAGTTCGGTACTTCACAGGTGAACAATGATTGCGAAAAGTTTTACTGCCGTGTCGATTCTACCTATGCAAACTAACCGTATGCACGCGCGTTAACGCACGACATTTTCCACGGTATCACGCGAAACAATAACTCACCTAGCACACGCATGTTCTGTGTCGTTTTAATCGGCTCAACAGAACGATCGCGAATCAGCGTCTAGCTTCTAGGTGGACGAGTAAACTCGTCGTCAAGCCGGTTCGTTCCGAAATTAGCCGAGCGCGTCGATGAATGGCGAAATCCAAACGAATGCTGGCCCACGATAATTAATCCCAATTGAATTAATTACATTCGCACGCGAAAACGAAGTATCTGCGTTCACCGTGTAATACATAATACATCGATTTTTAACATTTGCATTCTTAACAAGGTATCAACGAAATTTCGTTTTGTACATTCGACTGCAATGTACGCTGCCTTTGGTTAACGATAAATGTGTGAACGTGTATTTTGAAACATTTTTCAAATTCGTTTTTTTTTTTTTACGAAATTGTAAATTTTTTGTTTTCTGTATTTTTCAATTTTTAACATCTGATTCCTAAATTCTTCAGGTTTTAATGTTTCTGACGCGCTAAATCCCTACATTTAGATTTTTTAATTTCTGGGTCTCTATATTTCTGAATTTCTACATTTCGGGATTCCTAATTGATGGAGTTTTACATTTCTAATTTTCTAAATTTCTACGTTTTCAAATGTCTAAATTTGTACATATATTTTCAAGTTTTCAAGTTTTGAAATTTCCAAATCTCCATATTTCGAAATTCTCTAGTATCCAAATTTTCCTAGTTCTCAAATTTCTATATCTACGCATACCCAGATTCCTAAATTTCGAAAATTTCTGAATTTTTGAGTCTTGAAATTTGCAAATACCGAAATATCTACGTTCGGTCTAATATCGATATTTTCCCTAGAGAAATCAAACTTGTCCTTAATTTTACTGCGCCGTCTGCTCTTCTAAAGTAATTTGTTCACAAAAAAAAAACAAGAAGCGATCGAATAGCAATAAATGACGTTGTGATCGAGGTTATCGTTCATTAAAAAATTGTCTTATATTTATAGAAAGTAATTTTTGTATGAAGGTCAATATTAATAAACACAAATGAAGGTGCCATTATAGTAAATCATCATTTTTATAAGGCGCAAATTTTGGCGCACCATATCAATAAATAATATTTTGTTATTCGAATAAAATTCAGATGAATTTTATCTGAAAGAGTTCCGACACTCAGTTTCAGTCACTTCCTATTTTCAATTAATTATACATTCTTCAGGAACGTTCAAGGCTTTCCTTTACGTCCGCGCGATTGTTTAGTTCCATGTTTGACAATAGTTAAAGCGAAATATTCGTCGGTCGAAATTCCGAAACCGAAATTGTCGTCGCAGGAAATGTTCCGAAAATTGTTTGAAACAGTTCCGAAGAAATGTTCTATCGAAACTGTGTCCGTAGAGCAACGTAGTCCATTTCAATGCATTTCATTTCAATCCCGGAATTATTGCATTCGTCAAATTTGCAGTATGTTTAGTTTCCAGTCATGTTGCAAAATTTCTTTCCGTGATTGATTGGACCATGCCCGAATATTCTTCGTTTCTCATTCTTTTTCCTTATTATTAACTCAACTAAACACTGAAAATGTGATTTTAATTTTAGATATACGGATATTTAATAACAACACATAGTTAAATTGAAATTGTAAAAATCATTAATAATACGTGGTAATATAATCATTCTTTATCTCGATCGATGTTGACATACATTTTGGAAAACGTTTTTTAATAATTTTCGGAGTTGAAAATAAGAAATCTAAGATCCGCCATTTTGGTGGATACTGTAGATCCAGTGTCTGTGGAATACGATTAATAGTGTCTATAATTAATACGTAAAAATCTGAAATATTAGGTTACACAACCGGTTCAAATGAAATTCTGTGCAGTTAGAGGAAGTGTTTGAACAAAATGATATTACATGCTTCCTCTACATTCGCTCAAATAAACATTGAAGGTGAGAGTTTAACACTATTTCTACCAAGAGGTGTCAAAAGACACCTTTCAAATTTTAACATAAAATTATTCTCTATGTTGAATTGTTTCTCCGCAATTAATTTTTTTACATTTCATACAATGGTTGTAAAATTAATTCTGCGATATCATTTTTCTCCAGCTAATATTCGCTAATTTCCCTTGCTTCATTTTAGTGTACACCACTGCATTGATTGCATATTAGAGTGTTCCATAAGTTATTTCCTTTTTTGATAGACATTCATATTTATAGTTTAAAGATGATTCGTTGCATTAATTGTTCAGCTGTATCAACCTTCTCTATCTCTCTATCTCATTTTGTGTTGTATTACAAAAAGGAAGAAACTTATGTGACCCTAATATTTTGTAACTTGATGAATTAAATATTCTCCAATAAATACACATCAGTGTATCAATAAATACATTCCTCAAATTATCTATGTTTAACTCATAATTTAAAATCCCAACCAATTTCGGGGATGATTTATATTCAAAAGGCGTCAGAAGACACCTTTTGGTTGAAATGGGTATACACAAAATCGTGGTAGAAATAGTGTTAATACGGAAAAATCTGAAATAATAGCTTGTACATTAAATTCGAGTAAAATTGTACACAGTTAGAGTAAATTGTTTAGAGTTAGTGTTCGAACAATAAAGAAGTTACATGGTTCCTCTCGATTCGCCCAAATAAACACTGATGATGTGATTTTAATACGAAAGAATCTAAAATAATAACTTATACAACTAATGTACAAGTGAAATTGTATACAGTTAGAGGAAGCGTTTGAACAAGAAGAAGCAACATGAATATCGAGTCAATAATTGAACTTCTAAATCCACGGCATCTGCGGATATTTTTGATAATGGCGGACTCGGCGGGACTGGAGTATCCGGTAACGGTGTACCGATATTTTTAAAGCTTATAGAGATACGCTCGACAGAAGCCATCTGTCATAATTCAGCGACAGCATGATTATAGATAAACTCGATGACAAGGCGTTCCATTATCTCGAGTCAATAAATTGTTCTATCCTGCCAACGGCAAGTGTAAGCTCCCGGCCTGCAATTTGCACGAGACCGCGCCACTCGTCGCGCGTTGTCGAGCTAATCGCAAACCTTATCGTAATTGCAGATGCGCGACATCGCAATATCCGTGAACGCTTCTCTCGAGACGAAGAGGAAGATGGCCTGTTAGAATCGTTGTTGTTTCGCCCTTGTACGTTCATGTCTAGGCATGTTGAGTTTGTAACCACGCTTGGGTCGTCGATTTCGATGAAACGTTCTCCGATTAATTCGTGACAAAAATGAGTCAATCCCTATCTGGCTGTCTCGTTTTCTTAACGATCGTTATTTGGAAAAATATTTGAAACTCAATTATTTGATTTCTACTAATACTGTATTATTTAAGGAAATGAAAAATAGTTGCGATAGCGAACGTAGCAAAGTCGCGGATTCTGGAGCTGAGGTTATTCAGTTCAAATCTTACAAGGACGAAAACTTTTTTTTTAATTTTATATCTTTTTCTTATTTGTTTCTTATACGCATATATTTATATTTTTTATTTTCTGTTTTTCAATTTCTTACTTAATTGTATAATGTTGGGTTAATTGACAATATTTGTATAATATTGTGTTAATTGGTAATATTTCTATTATGTTGAATTAGTAGATAATATTTGCATGATATTGGGTTAACAGGTAATATTTGTAGAATGTTAAGTTAACCAGTTAGCTTTGACGCACACTTTTGAGAGTATACTCGTCAATGACAGAATAAGCGTCACTGTTAAAATATTGGATGAAAAAGATGGGTCCATTTCATAAAATAGACAATTTTATTATTAATATTTACTTGTTTGGTGAACCAGATAGCTGTGATTGAGGAGTATACCCGTCATGACACAAAATCCTGCTACTTCTCCATGGCGACTATATTCGTCAAACACAGCTAACTGGTTAATAGGTATCATTCGTACAATGTCGGAAATACTTGGAAATATTGGTATAATATATTTGTATAATATCTTTTCTATTTTATATTTTGTTAAATATATGAAATTTCTTTGTTACAAACATTTCATATTGACTTCCAAATTGAATTACAATTAATTCGCGTTCGCATACTGTTTCCAAATATTCAGTCCAATTTCTTGTTTTTAAAAAGCACTGTACTTAAAAAGCATTATAACAGATACGTTTTTAAACATCTTAAAAAGTACTTTTCTCAAAGATATTGAAAAGTAATTTTTCAAAGTGTTTGAAAACTGTCATATTTTTTATCTTCAAATTTTTTTTTAGGTATCTTAGCCAAAATCCGAGTTATTCGACTAAAAATCGATTTCAATGATGCACCATCAGACGTACAGTCGTGGACAAAATTTAAGTGGACATGTATCATAAATAACAAAAGGTTAATTTAATTTCACTAACAATGCCTATAAATCAAAACTTTATTGCACAATTATATACATTAAATAAATGTTTTTTCAAGTCTACAAAAGCATTTCACGTTCTACATTTTAAATTTATTTAAAACATTGTAACAAAACAAATAGTTGTTTACATTTCTGCAATGTCCACTTAATTTTGTCCATGACTGTATCTTAATTAACTTATCTTATTACTTTCATTTAAATGACCAAAGCGTTAATGAACCGTATTGAACAGAATAGCAACGAGCTTGAAGGAAATACAATATTTGTACGAAGAAATGCAACGAGAACCTTTCTTCTGAATGTTTGAAACTACGGTGAAAGTGACATTGCGAAAACGAAAGAAAGAAGGAATATTGCGTGCAGATTGCGATTCGTTTACAGTTCTACACGGTTGAAGAAGTTATAGCAACGTACCCTGCGAATTTCACCAGAGAAATTACACGGCTGTGTTCGGAACACAATTACCTTCTGAATTTCAAGCCCGGCGGCTATGCATATCGTCAGACAGGATCGCCTTATCAATCACTGTGATCCTTGGTATCGGTAGCAACGGGAAGAAAACGTGCAGAATAGTCGTCCTAATGCTAGCTCGTTTACTTCCCCTTCTTATCTTGTCTCATACAACTATTGCGAAAATTTATAATATTCTCTTAACGCGGTAAGGGATTGAGGAAGATAAAACGGAGAAAAACCCAACGAGAGCCATCTTTTCTTGCGATACATGATTCTAATGTTCTGTATGTATAACCTTTGATGATATGATCTTCAAAGAATGGGCGGCTCTGATTGTTTCTTCAGTTAAGAAATTGTAGGGTTTCAGTTTTCGAATTGTGCGATACGGTAGGGTTATCATTGCTGGGAAATAGAAATTGTGTCACGGGATGGAGATCGGTGAATGATATATTGGTGTTTTATTTTGAGAATTACTTGATGGAATTTGACTTAAATCAAATTTAGTTTCTAGGTTTGATATTCCATTTCTTAGATTGCAATATTTGGAGTTCTCCCATTTCAAATTTCCAAATTCACAAATTTCTAAATTATCAAATTGTCATTCTACTAAACTCGTAAATTGTCAAAATTTTTAATTTTCGAATTTTCGGATTGTCAAATTGTCATACTTTCGAATTCTGAAAGTCTCGGAATTCCTCCGTTGTCAAATTCCTAGATACACAAACTCCAAAATCTTCAAATTCTTAAATCCGTAAATACTTAAGTTTCTTAATTCTCAATTTTTCAAACTCTCAAATTTTCAAATTTTTAACTTCAGCAATTTATAAATTCTGAAGTTCTAAAATTCCTATTTTTTCAAATTATCAAATTTCCAGAATTCAAAAATCTCTAATTTCCAAATCTTCGAATTCCTAAATTTTCAACATTTTCATATTTGGAAATATCACAAATTTTCAAATTGTGATATTTCCCAAATTTTCAAACTTCGATATTTCCCAATATCACTATTTCCGAAATGTGTAAAATTTTTAAATCTCATTAACAAATCTCCAAGTTCGCTAAAATTTTCGCACTTACAAATTTGTAAATACTAAAGGACTAAAACAAGTATCATTCGAAGCTAAAGTTTGGAGAAGCTAAAGGTGAAGAAACGTTTGTAAAACGGGTCAGAAATCGGGACAAAACGACGTGGAAATAAATCCAACCGACCAATTATAATAATACAGCTGTCGTTGCGAAAGATAAGGATAATTCTTCATTAATACCTTTTCTTCGCATTTTAATACCATTTTCGCATCAATCCGATTCCTACGAAACGCTCGTAGGTTCTGGCAAGGGTAAAAGTTGGCAGTTGCATACCGGCCTCTCGGATCCAAATGTATTTGAAGGAAGCCAAAAAAGTAGTGCCAAATAGACAAATACACTGTGATATGAAAATTAAGCGTGCATAAAGTGTGTCATTGGAAGTGGGCCGATCTAGCTTTCTTCTCGTTCGCATAAGAATTCGAACTAACAAGGGACATCATCCAATCGACACACGCTGATATTCATGCGATTTTATATACAATTTTCGTATAAAATGAGAAAAAGTATTCGGTACGTTCCTTGTTTTTTTTTTTATTTCTAAAAGTTTATATTCATTGGATGCAATCAACCTCCAGAAGTGAATAATGAAATAACATTTTATTGAACATTTTTTACAATTTTAAATATAAAGGTATAAAAGTATATATTGAGAAATTAATAACTGCATTAAAAAGTTCATGTTTTTTTCGTATCAAAATGTTAGTTATATGTTATTGTTAAATGTAGGTCTGTTTCAAGAATGAAAAAATTATTAGATCAAGTTCAAAAATCTATTGGATTAATTTGTTTTCGTCTTATGCCGTTCTAAATGTGATATAATACAACAATTGACTGAAAATGATTGAATATTAATTAGATAATAATTAAAATCCTAAAGATTCAAGTTTAGTTATAATTTGAAAATTTGCGGATTTGGAAGTTTGAAGAATTGAAAGGGTTAAAAGTGGAAGTTTGTGAAATTTGGGATTTGGGGATTTTAACATTTGTGAATTTAGGGATTAGATAATTTGAAAATTTATGAGTCTAGGGATTTGAGCATTTAGGAAGATTTGCGTTTTAGTAATTATAAATGTCATATTTAAAGTTCTAGATTTGAAGTAGGGAAGTAGGGACTTAAAAATTTGGATTTGAGTAGTTGGAAATGTATGAAGTAGGCAAACGAGTAGTTGATGGTTAAAAATTTGACAATTTGAGACTTTGATAATCGAGGTTTCAGTAACATCGAAAAATTCAAAATTTGTTACATATGTGTAACAAGGTTCGGATTTGGAAATTTGAAAATTCACAAATTTCAAAGATCCTAAATTTCGATATTGGGAAATTTGGAAATTGAAGTATTCGAGAATTGGGAAGTTGGAAAATTAGAAATTTGAGAAACTGGAAAATAGAAAAATAGGAAAATTGGGAAATTGAAAAATTGGACAATTGAACATTTGATTGAATGAAAAATTGAAAAATCGAGGAATCGAAAAACCAAATTATCGAAAAATTCAGACGTAGGAAACTGAAAGATGCAAGTTGAAAAATTGTAAAATTGCGAAACGGAGTTACGAAATAATTAAAAATTTGAAAAAGAGGAAAATTGGAAAAAAGACGGTTTGGAAACCGATGAACTGCAAAGTTAAAAAATCGAAAGATTCAAAAATTCAATGATCGAAAAATCGAAAGATCGACGAATTAAAAAATTCCGATCTAAAATATTCAGAAATTTGAGAATTTGAAATCCGAAAACTCGAGAGCTTGAATCCGTTAAAGTTCGAAAATGTCACTCTTCCAAACAATGACATTTCCATTCTCCCAAATCAATCACCCCAGAAATATAAAATATCCAATTTATCAAATCGAGGAACTCATGCTCCCCAGTTCAGGAACAGTCACAACGACCGAACGAAACTCGAATGCCCAACGGAAAACAGAGAACATTCAGAAGATTCGGCAGAGGCGGGGTTACCCGACGTCTCGCAGTTCGTGCAAGGCCTTTTCTGTTATCTGTACAGTTGATTCAGTAGAAAGTCGGGGCAGAAGGTTTGGAAAGCGTGCTCGCGCGGAACGAAGAAAGGTCGTGGTTGTTCTTGATACGTCAGGTAAGCTAATTCGCCTTGAATCCCCGCAGGGCGTACGATTCACGAACTTTTCTATTCCCGGTGGATATCAGCCGCGGGGAATAAGAGTGTCATGCAAGCTGTCCCAACGCAATTAAGATAAGCACCGGCGATGTTTATAAATATTTCGGTCTATTCCCATTTTACAGGGTAGCCGAGCCAAAATCGTGGGGCGTATCTCACGGCAAATACACTTTTCGTGACCGGCCGCGGGCGACGAGACTCTATAAAAGATGATAGTAAATGACCGTTTCTGGTTTTGCTTTCACAAAAACGGTTCTTCCACGGATATCTAAGTATCCGTCCGGGGAAGAAATTAACTGATAAAAATCAGAAATTAACAAAATGTTCGGTTAGTTTGATTCGAGTTAGGGAAATTAATCGTTCGGTTATGATCGAAGACGTGGGTGGATAATTTCGTTTTATACTTTACAGAATAATTATATAGTAATGATTGTAAAATGGTACCATATCTTTCTGATAACTTTAATATGTTTTATTATTACGACGATTTTGTATTTTGAAAAATATTAATATTCGTGTCTTTTGTGAAGTAGTTATGGCATGCGGGGATTCGTTATTGCTTGTTAAAGTTTAGGGTACACAGCATCGTACAGTGAAGTATGCTATCAAGGTTGAAATTCTGTATTACTTTTCTCTGCGCACAAATATGTATACATATATGTATATAGTCATCATTTATGAACATTATTATTTTTTCACTGTCAATGTAAATAAACTTACAATTTGTTAAATATAGATCCAGATTGTCTCTTAGGGTATGGAAAATATATGTACGATAGTATAATATGTCTCAGTGTAGTATAATATACTTGGACGTAATATATCGAAAATATGTAAAGATAATAAATCAGTGGATGTATGTATATGTTGTAGTAGAACATATCAACCATAATGTCAACCATAAGATCTCCACTCAAACTTCTTGTGAATATTTTTTAAAATGAGGTCCTGTGACGTTTATATAGAAAAAATCACACAAAATGTTGAAAATATACTTCAAGGATATTGAAATCGATAACATGTACCCCACAGTAAATAATTTTCTTGCACTTTTAACTAATCGCGATTTTCATTAAACTTTTTATCATTAATCTTGGTTATCATTAACCTTTTCTATAAATAATAACGAGCTATAGAACATTGATTAATTAATTTAACAACTGTAATATGCATTAATTTTAAAACTACAATGTACAGTATAAATTTATCTGAAAGTTTTCAAACTGACAAAATTTCGAATGTCGACATTCTTCAGTTTTCAAATTTCCAAATTTTCAAGTCCCATACTTTTAAACTTCAAACATTAGAAAATTGTCACATTCAAAAATTCTGTATTTTCCAAATAACCAAATTCCCAAATTCAAGTGAACAAATTTTTAATGTCGTGATATTTTTGCTTACGTTTTCCTATATTTAGAATCCAAATAATGTCAATTTGTACTCAAGGAACACAAGAAAATTAATAAATATTTTATATTATTTAATACCTAAGTAAACATTTTATACTGTTAATTTCAATCACGATAATTGATTAATTTCTAAACAAAAATATACAAAAAAGTTTGAATGAAAAATCTTGAAATCAATTTTCTTAAAAATAATGGATATCTTATGTGACATTGCTATCTATTTTTAACTTTAATTACGTCTGATTTTAACGACCAGGTAGAGTGATTTTACTTTTCTCGGGAAAATTGCTCAGAGCTGTTTTTACAGAAAATTGATGGACAGACGGTTAATGGTATAATGGTATATAGGAAAAGGTTAATGACCAGTAATTGAGGAGAAGAGAACAAGGAAAAAGTAGACCAAAGAATGTTTACTACAGACTAAGATTATTAACCTAGTAACACCGTGTTCGTGACTGTTTGACCTAGGTCACAGTCCGTTTTTGGATAGTGTGTCAGAAAAAATGAGGAACAAATCAATAAGCAAGACAATCATATAGAATAATTAAAGATTCTTCATTAGGACGTTTAATGATACTGAATACAGATTATTGCAAATGAAGGTAAACTAACTGCTACATATTTTGCAAATAACATCTGTTCAAACAAATACCAGATTGCTTATCATTTTACTTGAGTGACCGAATTAAATACAAAACTAAGCGAAAACAGATTTAAAAATGATTGACGTATTTAAATTTCATGAAAATAACTCTACTTCTTCTGCATTACTTAAAAATAAAAATAATAAACTAGTTGGAATTCATACGTCAAATACTCATTTTGTATTTTAGTTCAAGTGAAACGTGTTAAAATCTAATTCAGAATATATCTCTTCGAAAGTGAAGTTCTTCGTTCAGAATATCACAAATAATCTTCATATTGTGCCACTATTATTGTTTTTGATATCACACAACTTTTGTACGAAGCTGTAATCGTACGTCGACTGATTTAACATTTATATATTTTAGATTACAAATCAGCTATACATATGTAATCGCGCATTTGTTGGAAGTGTTCAAGTTCCCTGAAAATCCTAATCCGATCCCGATCTCTTTCATGTCACATAAAGAATGTTTATTTTTAATGCGATTATTTCCCATAATCGTATTGTCACTAACACGATCTTTCCACCATTTGTCATACGCGGGGGTTAAAAATGGCCACTTTATATCATTCTCCTTTCAGGGAATCACCGCCACCCAACAAATTTCTCGTTCTTCTTATCCGCGTTTCCCCTTTTCTGTTCCGCTCTCTGCGTGAGCTTTTATGTGGGTTAGTTTGGGTTAGGGTGAACGGCCTGCGTGCGAATGGGACGCAACCGCGACGTTCTATACACAAGGTGTCTAAAAAAGAACCATTCACTATTAATATGATACACAAAGTACTGTGTACCGAGTAAAAGAGCCTCAACAAACATAGTTCAAAATGTATCAATACTTCGAGATAGGTATAGCTAATAGATTAGTTCGTAGATTAGAGGTGGGTTTATAGATGACTGGGTTGAGAGGACAATTAATATGTTAATTACGAGTTAATTAATTTCTTATATATTTTATTCAGCGTTTAGTTGTATTAGGGTGTGCCGTAATTTTTTCCATTTTTGATAGAAATGAATACACAATGCAGGATATTGTGTAAGGCTGATTTATTGCATTAAATATAAACTGTTCAGCTTTATCATTTTTTATCATCCATCAAGTAACATTATTTACTCTTTCTAAAATTATTGGAGATTACTTGAGAAATATTCCTCGAATTGCGTTTTTGTACCATATCAAAAAAGAAAGAAACTTGTGGATGACGCTGATATTTAACTGAAGATATTGCTTGTTACTCTCCTCAAGCAACATCATTTTTCGTTTATTATATATAATCACCACTAAGTTTGGTAAATGCGATGAATTTTTGAACATTTATAAAATGAACTGGCAAGTTGATATCACTTTCGAGTCGTAACGGTGGATTGGATACAATCCATAACTTTACTAAAATTCGTTTTGCGCAACTATTTAGCTTCTATCATAATATAGACCACAGGCAGGTAACTGATGACAACGTATAGATAGCGTGACTTGAAATAACCATATATAGAATTTTTAATTGTAAGTTACAAACAATTGTCCTTAACAGCTTCTTGCGCCATAGTGACAAGCGAAACACTATCCATTTAACTAGCAACTCTTCAAAAAAGTACGTTGTATTCTGCTAGCTCTATCAGCCAACATACGTATCACATTCGCCATTTCGAGTTGGGAATTATATAAGCTCGCCGGTTAATATAATAAATACTAAATAATCCATCGCATTTATCACATTTAGTGACTGCTGTACGTAACTACCAGTTTATTATATTCACCGTAACATATAATAATTTTTCAGCTACTGTAGTTGCAGTAAATCCGTAGTTAGGTTTTGAGTTCAACGATGAGGTGCAGCTAGAGTGTCGCCCAGATGGGTTCAAAATTTTGGATTCGAGAGACGATAGTGTACAAACGTAGTGCAAAAGTTTACGATACGACAGTTTAATAAAAATGAATCATATCCAAATTACAAAAGTGGTGCATTTAATCTTTTGCCCTCCAAAGACGACTCGCACACACCACTTTGTTTAATACAGCAATTTTAAATAGATATTTTTTAACTAAATCTATAGTGACGTATGTACGTATAAACACAATGAAACGTCCATAGAATGTATGGAACTTTTCAATCAAAAAGTTTTAGAGTCGCTATCTGTTACTGGTAAATGTACCTTCGAGGGCAAAGGGTTAATATACAGTGTCCCAAAGCGAACGAAACATCCGGAAATGGGAGGTAGCTGGGGTTATTCTGAACCACTTTTTCCTTTGCAAAAATGTCGTACGAGGCTTCATTTTTAAATTATTAAGGAAAAACATCGACCAATCAGAGCGCGAGAATCGTGCCTGCATGACGCCCCTGAGCGCGTGCGATTCTCGCGCTCTGATTGGTCGGTGTTTTTCCTTAATAATTTAAAAATGAAGCCTCGTACGACATTTTTGCAAAGGAAAAAGTGGTTCAGAATAACCCCAGCTACCTCCCATTTCCGGATGTTTCGTTCGCTTTGGGATACCCTGTATGTGGTTATCGTCACAGGACACTACAGCGCTAACGTCAAATGTTTGTATATCTCACAAGGGAACATATCGAACCTGAACACTTCGATTTTAATGAAAACTTATGTGGAAGATAGTTCTCAAGAAAATATTGTCATATATGGCACGACCTACGTTTATTCAAGGTTTTGCACTGGCACACCGTGTGTTCCGTGTGGCATGTAAATACCAACTGGCTTGAACACCCCGTGAACCGAGGGGGATCTGGACGCGTACGGTGTGTCGTATGAAAAATTACAACACAGTGGCAAGTGTACAAGTTCGTCTTCCTTATTCCTTGTCTCCACCTTACTTTCAACGCGTTCCCTGCCTTCCGCACGGAGTTCGTCCCTGTTTTACCCTCCTTTTCCCGGGGACGACGTAATTCCCCGCTAAGAGACTGTTGCCGTCCGTGACTCCACCTGCTATCGCGGCGAAATTGCATCCTCCCAGTCTCCGTGAGATTAAAACGTCTCGGGGCTCGCGGCGCGGCACCAAAGCTCGATTTGAATCTCGTATTCCGAAACAACGTGATGCTCAATCTGCCAAGGAACTTGTTTGTTTATTGCCCAGAAATATCGATCGACGTCGAAAACAGTACAGTCTTTTATAATGTGCATATATGTAGGGGAATTGGTGATACGGGGTGAAACGATGCTGGATTCACTTAAAAAATATAAGAATTGTTACGCGTACAAATACCGCGTAAACCCATAACCCATCTTGACCATCACTCTTGCGAGCTAAAAACCCTCTATAGCAGCAATAAACTCATGAAGCCACTACGAACTCCGCGAATGTCTTTAAAATCACCGTTTTACCTATGTTTATGACCTATAATAGTTCATTCATTCTTCGCTATTTTAAGAAATGCTATTCCTTAACGTCAAAGCGCATCCTAACTTTATTGTTTGCTATGGTCAAGGATGCAAAATTATAAAACCTCGACGTCACGAGTTCCTGGTTTTTCCAGAAGCAACTCACGTCACATTTTCGGTCACTCAAGACCCCACACCACTATCCTCACACCAATCAGGTGATTTCCCACGTTTCCGACTCCAACTTCATTTCCGCGAATTGTAGAGAACACCCCCATCATACATATCTACACAAGTCTACCTATACGATATTTTTGCATCTCTAAGAGAGAATACCAATAACACTCAAACAGACTACAACTAACTTCCGACATGATCCTGTAAGGAAATTCCAAATTGACCTGCATTCGAACTCGAAATAGGAGTTCGAACTCGGATTTCGGGATCCGAGGAACTTGGCAACCAGAGATTATGAACTCCAAGGACTTTTGGATTTTTGGAATTTCGGGAAGAGGAATTCGAGGATTTAGGGAATCGAGGTGTCTGGAAGTGTTAAGATCTGGAAAATTTGAGAATTTGAAGATTTAGGAGATATAGGAATTTTGGGACTGGAGAATCTGAGGCTGAGGGACGTAGGGTTTTGAGGGTGCAGAAACTCTTTGGATGTGGAGATTTAGGAGTATAGGGATTTTGGGATCTTAGGGTTTGGATATCTAGAGATTGAAGGATTAGGATATTTATGAATCAAGGGGTCTAGGAGAAGTTGAAATTTGAGAATTTTGGAGTTAGAAATTCAGGATACATAGGAATTTGAGGATCTAGAGATTTGGGAATGCATATTGAGGAACCAAAGGATTTGGGGATCTAGAAATTTTTAAATTGACGGACTTATCAGGAATTTGGTGATTGGGGGATCTAGGAATTTTGAGACCTAAGGATTTAGGGATTTCAGAATCTGAAAATCTAAGAATTTAGGGGATTCAGACATTTGAAAGATGTAGGAATATGGAGGTCTAGATATTTGGAAGTGTAAGAATTTAAGGATCTTGGGATTTAGGTATCTGAAATTTGAAGGATCTGGATATTTAGAGATCATGGGATTTAAAGGATTTAGGGTATTTAGAAATTTGAAAATTTAGGCATTTCAGAGATCTAGAGATTTAAGAGCCTGAGAATTTAGGGATTGTATGATTTGGAGATTCAGAGATTTAGGGGATTTAGTAACTGGATAATTTAGATTTTGGGACATCTAAGAAATTGGGGATTTAAGGATTAAGATGACCTTAAGATTGAACAATCTGGAAGTACTAAGAGATATATGAAAATATAGAGAAATAACATAGAGTAACCAGAATAAAGTAAATGTAGGGACATATATATGTGTAGATACAAAAATGTAGAAATCTAGAAATTCGTAAACACTTGGTTCACACATTCTCCCATTTAAGATTTCCAACATATATAAAATTTGAAAGAAACGTAACAATGCAACGTTCGAAGCATTAAAAACAACGAAAAGGGCTAAACAGAGAATGGAATGATGAAGATTGAAAAGAACAAGCAGCAACGAGATCACAAAGAAGATGCGAAAGCTGGAAACCCACATTCCAACAGGAAAATGACCAAAGAATAACCATCTTCAGAATAGATCATAAAAATTCCTGAGCAAATGTAGAAGACAAAATGAAAAGAATATCTCTTTTATCTCGATATAATGCATACATTCGCGTTCACTCTTTATCGTAAAAATATATATAGGTATATTCATATGTACATACTACTATATTAAGTTCCATGCGTAACAAATGTGATGACGGGCATTTTGCATGCGTGATTTCGTCATTCAACTTTTATTTTTATCAGATCTGTCAGGTATTGAGGTGCATGTACTCTTTACTAATACTTTAAAATACTTTAATAATAATATTCGACCACTTTAAAAGTTTTCATACCATTTATTGATACATAATTAAAGAAAATATATTAATCTACGAAAACACGTCATAGTGACACATCTTATATTTCTTATTTTAAATTATAAAAATTACTAAGATGCATTTGTAATGTATGTAGTGTATGTAAATTATTTGAAGTTTGTATAATTTTTATATAGTAAATTAAAAAACAATTTTAAATAAACTAGGATTAGATTCTCTATTATTATGAGCAGTAATTAAATTATTGAACATTAATAATTAAGTGTAAATCATTAGAGTTAAAAGATATGGCAGTTATATAGAACTATTAGGGGAATTTGTAAATTAATTGTTAGTTAGAATACAATAATATATAAAAATTACAGTTTTTGTATTGTTGTTTTTAGATGTTATATACATATTATTGCTTGAATGTATGTTGAAATGTATATTAACTTTCTCAGGATAAAGAATTTTTGTATAAATTCATTTTGCATTTTATCCATCATTTACTCATTGTTGTACTTTATTTTTAATTTCAACGTCGCTGCTATTGACGATGCTTAAACTCAATGTTAATTGAGGATTTCAATTTTGGGTTAACTAAATTTTTATATTACTAGAATGCTGTATAGCAAGGTTTTTATATTCCTATATTCGACGTTAGTTTTGTTTCTGAAACGTCAGAATAATATCGTGGTGTAATAGGAACTGTGTTGTAGCGCGAGAAGGAAGTCATAAAGCAAATGGATGCAGTTAGTTAGTTATTCATGGGACACTTTATTTTTCAACAATTTTCACACTTTGTCCGCACAACATCTGGATTTATGTATTTTCCGAGTTTACGACTTACGAGACAGTTTCCAAACAGTAAACCTAATTTCTGTGCTTATCTTTTATAAATGCTGTTACACTCTCGTCATCTTTGATGAAAACAAAATTTCGACGATAATGGTATTTCATTTTTTATTCTTAATTCATATTCCTAATCTTTTGTATTGCATTTATTATTATCTCACGGTTTAATTACTTCATCTTCCGAATTCTCCGGTTTAAAAATGTTTAAATCCCATACATCCAAATTCCCAATCCTCTCAGTTCCTAAGTTTTTAAATGTTACATGACTATATTTCTGAAATCTTCAATTTTTAATAAACAAAAATTACAGTTTTGACTTGTTTGGGTGGGTGACGTACATTATCGACACCCCCACTCTTGCAATATGTGAGACTCCCATATCCTAACATATGTACAGTCGTGTACAAAATTAAGTGGACAGGTATCATAAATAACAAAAGGTTAATTTAATTTAACTAACAATGCCTATAAATCAAAACTTTATTGCACAATTATATACATTAAATAAATGATTTTTCAAGTCCGCAAAAGCATTTCACGTTCTAAATTTAAAATTTATTTAAAACATTGTAACAAAACAAAAAATTTTTTACATTTCTGCAATGTCCACTTAATTTTGTTCATGACTGTACATATATCGTCGATCAAATGCGGCAAGTTGTAAGTGTTGAATACAGAATCGTTTTTGCGTAGAGTAATTATATCGAACTCTCGTTTATTGTTGCTTTACGTGTAATAAATTACATAAAATCAATCTGTCTGTTTTGTACATATGGTGAAGTCACTCTTTTTCTCGTGTCCGGTATTTTATTTTACGTTCGGAATCTTGCATGTTCGCGTTAACACGGCCATTTAAATCCTCAAGGTTCACTTTTATCCATGACCATGATGTATCACAACAAATCAATGAATCGTGTTCTATTTTACGCTGTGATCATCTCTCCGCGATATCATCTTCGTCCTATGATTATATCGATACAGCAATAAAAACTATCTGTACATTATCAAAAACATTACACTCACGCGAGTGTTTCCACTGCTTCGAATGGACTATTTATCTATCAGTTCACATTTCAATGTGTCGCAGTCACGAGCATTACTGATCACGTCGTACCTTTAGGTATTATAGCAAGTTTTTATAGCAAAACGATTTCCGAAACCCATTAATGTCTTTTGACATGGTCTTCCACACACTTGGTGCCCTATTTGAACTGAATCACACAATTATCTTCATGTAATTATTTCCACCACAGAGGAACAATTATAATTCCACACTGTATTATAGTATACTGCACTATGGAACTAAAAATGTAGACTTGTTTTCGGTAAAGGTAACGACTTAACGTACACATGTCTTCTGTAAAAGTAAAATCTTAACACCATGCCGTCCGCAGATCCTAGATAGATTCTTCTGTTTGACGCCGGCAGAATAACATGAAAATTTCGGATTTTATAAACAATTTTTCGAAGACAGCGGTAATATAAATTTCTAAATAGAAGATAAGTCTTTCAAGCATTCCCGTATTCTATTCTTACTTAAATAAAAACAATGTTATAGTTAGTTCTCCGGCTTTTAGCACTCAAGAAAGATAGTTCAAATGCTATTTCAGTTTTTTAAATATGGCACCAAAGTGGCACCACCGATACCAAACAGACATTTTGTATGGCACCAACGTGGTGCCACCGAACGGCATAGTGTTAACGTAGATTAGTTTTCAGTAAAGGTAAAAACCTAATGTAGCCTCGTTCTCAGTAAAATTAAAAATGTAATATGAGCTTGTTTCGAATAAAATTAAAGATTTAATATAGTCTTGCTTTCGATGAAAATAGCCTAATGCAATTTTGTGTCCAAAAAGATACACTTATTTAAAAATGAAACACCTCGTTTAAAAGCAAAGGCTCAATACACGTCCGGTGAAAAGTAAAAACCCGATGTAGACTAGTTTGAAAGCAAAACAATATCGTAGACTTGTCTTCGCTGAAGGTAAATTTAAAATCCGTTGCACGACTATCAATACCGAGCACCGAATTATATTCGCTCGAGGTACAATAACGACCTGAAACGACGAAAACGGAGTGCGCGATCGTATTGGTAGCGTGCAGAAGAAGTTTCCAATTAATTGCAGTCGTGTAAACGACAAAAAGAGTCCAGCCGAAAAGTAACACGTTTAATCGAACCGTTTATTTGCTGTCCGGCCGCCTTGAGAACCGGCCCGAAAGCAGCGGGCACTATCGACATTCCCATCGTCGTGAAATTAATTTTCCAAAACGACTCGGACCAGTTTAAGAACCGGTGCCGGTTTAGCGGGTTAAAACGATGGTAATTAACCCCAAAATTGGACGGTGGCTGAACCAGACCATTATCGGCTATCGCACTGTCGAGCAAACCTCGAGGGACCGCCTTCCTATCGGTCTCAGGATTTATTCAAAGGGCCTCTTCCTACTATCTGATCGTCATTTGACTATCTCAACACACAGAGATGGATGTAAGCAAGCACGCGTGCTGCAAGATTTGTGACATCCAGTTACGACACGAGTATTATCGTGACTGACTTGATCTGTCTATGATCGCGATCACCACGGAATCTGTTAAGTATTGCTCATGGTATTTGTTGACAAATTTGCAGTTCTATACGATAAATTAACAGAAAGTAATAAGTTATTGATTGGAATAATCTTCTCTGCATGTTGTTCACATATTGTTTACATATATGTACATAACACATCACTCAATAAGTCCCCGATCTAACTAAGAAAAATAAATTCTTTTTTTTTTAATTTCATTTTATTCATTAATATACTCTTCTCCAAGAGTGACACATTCATTCCAACGCTCTTCTAACTTGTCTATGCCTATTTTGTGAAACGATTTATCTTTACTTTCAAAACAGGCCTCAGTTTCGGCAATCGCGTCTTCATTCGAGTCGAATTTCTTTCTCTGCATCATCTTTTTGAGATCTGCAAAAAGCCAGTAGTCGCTGGGGGTCAGATGTGGAAGGTATAGTGGATGAGGAAGCAATTCGAAACGTAATTCGTTCAATTTCTCGATCGTTTCACCGATTGTCTCGGCGAAACAGCACTTTTTTCTTTTGGTCTGATGTGAGCAAACGTGGCACCCACTTTGATAACAACTTAGGCATGCTTAAATTTTCGTGTAAAATTGTGAATACACTACCTTCTGATATCTTTAAGGTATCAGCTCTCTCACACAACTTCATTTTGCGGTTTTCCAAAACTATTTTATGGACTTTTTTACGTTTTCTGAGACAACTACCGATTTTGGGCGTCCTGAACATTCAGCGTCATCGGCGTTTGTACCACCGCGTTTAAATTCGGTATACCAGTCCATAATCGTGGAATTCTCTGGTGCAGAGATTCCATTTATCAAGCCATTATTTGGCTTGAACAGTATTTTTTCCAATCAAAAAATAGTGTTTAATCAACACACGGAACTCTTTTCTATCCAATGTCTTGAAAATTACGAAACTGGTATCACTAAAACGACTGTAACTTCTAAACTAATTCTCAGAATGTTATGAAATTCTGACACGTACTGTCTGCAGTTTGGTACTATCGATGAATTACATCGGTTTGATAACAGAGCTGCCATTTATTTGTCAGACCGGAGACATATTGAGTGACGTGTTACATGTAATATATTAGGGAGACCGGAAAGTAATGTCGCTTCTGTGCATTCGTTTTCTTCAGATATTTTGCTCAAAAATCAAATGATTTTGATCGATCCGGTATAGAAAATTTGTACAATAGATGGCAAAAGGTTGTTGATAACAAGAGTGATTGCATCATTAATTAAAAATAAGAAAGTATTTAAAATTTATCTGCAAAAAAACGACATTACTTTCCGGTCCCCCTAATACATATACAATAGCGGACAAAAGTTTAAGACGATGCTTTGATTTGAAATACTATACGAACTTCGTTCCACTTTATGTAACTTCGCTACTGACGATCTTGGAGACGAGTTATATTTCATTTGTTTTTTAATATTTTTGCATACAAAAATTTATATATACACCTTAAAATATGAACTTTTTAGTAGTGTTTTGGGAATTATTAAAAATACTTATTAAAATGGCAAAAAAAATTCTTGAAAATCACGTAGCTTTTCCCGCTCCCAAGTAGATATAACCTCTTAACAAGACCTCATCTTGAATCCGACTCGTCGTTTATCCTGCGTAGGCAAGAACGATCTCCATGGAGGCAAAAATTCTCCCATGGAAACGTCACGTTCATTTCCCGTACGATAAATCGAAAGTTTGAAGAAATTCAGTCGCCTCGGTGGCTGCGTGAGGCACGGACATTTCCGCCGACGCGCAACCGCCCCTTTTGCCCGACGCGGGGGCTGTTTTCTCGTGCGTCGTTAAAATTATAATGCAAGAGTTCTGTTAATGCGGCCACGCCAATAATTATACGGCGAAAAGTTTCAATCGCTTATATCTAATTACTGTGACACATGGACCAGCGTCACGTGAACGTATCGAGGCGGTGAACGCGTGCGAATTTGTTACGCCGAGGGTGCACTTTATCGGTTTCTAAAGCTGTCGCAAACATTTCATTTCGTTCGATATTCAATGATATGATCTGCCGTTCATCGGGAACTTCGACAGCATTAACGTCACATAATCGTCTCCACAAAATTTTATCTGAAGTTTTGTACATGCGTTCGTTCGAATTTTTGGCGAATCATTCAGTTAAACTTTTGCAATTCGTTCATTTGAATTTTCGGATGGTTGCAAATGTGTTCATTAGTATTTTTAAACGTTTCTAAATACGTTTATTAATATTTTTTAATGTTTGTAAATGCGATCATCAGTACCCGTAAACGCATTCGTTCCAATTTTTAAATATTTCTAAATGCGTTCATTCAATCTTTCAAATATTTGTAAATCGTTCATTCGAAATTACAAATTTTGATAAATACGTTTCTACGAATTTTCGAACTTTAATAAACTTATTCATGCGTGGTTCGTCATATTTAAAAATGCCGGGACAACTTGCTTTATTGTTTATAATAATAATTTCCACGAAAGACAGCTAAACTGATCCGCGAACCTTATTTAAACAATCAAGTTAGGTCTTCGTATTGTATCTATGATCTGAATATTTTGTAGATATTTTGTAAATGTTTGTAGATGCATATTAAATTAGTTTATGTAAGTTGTTTTGAATGATAGTGGTTATACAGTCATGGACAAAATTAAGTGGACACTGTAGAAATGTAAACAAATCTTGTGTTTTATTACAATGTTTTAAATAAATTTCAAATTTAGAACGTGAGATGTTTTTGTAGACTTGAAAAAACATTGATTTAATATACAATTTATTTATTTAATGTATATAATTGTGCAATAAAGTTTTGATTTATAACATTACTAGTTAAATTAAATTAACACTTTGTTATTTATGATACTTGTCCACTTAATTTCGTCCACGACTGTAGATCACTGTTAATCAAAGCATTTTTAACTGCAGGGAAAATATGATCGTACATAAAATTTTGTTTTAGTTACACTACAATTAACGATCTCCCTTTCTCCGTTTCATTTCAGGCTGTGCATTTCTCACCTACTACAGTCGTGACAGCGCAATCAGTGCCCAGAACGCTCTGCATGAGAAGCGGACTTTACCAGGGGTAAGTGTTTACACTTTTAGCGTGCAATTTACCTACTTTCTGGCTTCTCGCAGTTCAACGACCAGACTTATTTTATGCGAATCCTTCTTAATGAGGAAAAGATCCGGCAAAAATATTTGTATATAGTGTTCGGTAAAAATTAAACGCGAAGTCGTGAAATGTTTATCCAGAAAATAATTTTGTAGATTGAATTACTGAGAAGTCGTTCATGGTTATTTATATGTGATATTACCGCGATATTTAATTTTATTTATTGATCATATTTTTAAGTACGCATTGAAATTACTTAAAATTTTTAAATTGATGACACTACGATATTTGCCGATCATAAATAAATTATGTAACGTATGAGATCCATTATTTGTTTATGAAATACTTCTCTTAATAGAATTATTGAGAAATTATTTATAATTATTTGTATCGCCTATCTTTGCGATATTAAATTTTCTTTATTATTGGATGTACTTTTAAGTGTTTAAAAGAATTGTTTAAAATATACTGTGAATATTTCGACGTTTGCATAGTATAAATAAATCCTGCAATCTATGAATTGCATTAGCCATTCGAGAAATAATTCTCTCGATGAAATTATTGATAAATAACCTATAATTATGTCTGCCTGTTATCTTCGAGGTATTTAGTTTTCTTCATAGTTGAATTTACTGTTAGGTTTCCAAAATATTTATTTACAATATTTATAGGGTGCATATGATATGTCGTTATCTGCAGAGTATAAATAAATCATATAATCTGAGATCCATCGTTTATGATCAAGATTTATTACAACTTTACAGATTTCGATGTATCACAAATACTACTCCGCAAATAATACTCCATATATACATCTACAGTTTAATAATGTCATTTGCTACACAATGCAGCCGTCGAAAGCAAATCTATGGCCGCGGAGGGCCAACTTTTTTATTACTCGGGTTCTTTCGATTCTCCACATATTCAAAACTCGAATAGCAGCAAATTCGCTCGAAGCCCCATCGAATGGCCGTCGAACGTGCACGAAAGTTAACTTCCGTAATTCTTGCTGGACGCAGTTTCACGCAAGAAAGGAAAGAAAAAAGGACAAAGTTGCAGTGACATTAACAGATACTTATCGTCGACGGAGCCGTATGCCGCTTTCCAGGCTAATTCCGGCGATTCACCCCGCGATTCGGAATATTAAAATGGCCTGGCGTGACAAGTTAATCTCTTAACGCCGAAAGGGTAGTTAGGAAGGGAAGGGAGGGTCGATGGTAAGGGTTGAAAGGAGGACAGGAACCGAGGGGTCGATTCGCGGAGTTCACGATGTATCATCAGACTTTGCCTCCTAAATGCCAGGGATGGATATGCATACCCTTATTCTTGGGCAGTGTGAAAATTTCCGTGTACTGTTTCCTTCTTTCGCTGGAAAAATTCGTTGCAGCGAAACACAATCATCAATACCATTTATCTGTATATTAATTAACATTTGCTTTTAGCAATTTTAATATCGAGGATAACTTTATATATTGGATTTTTATGGAAAATTTTGGCGTTAATGTTTACTGACTTAATTTGAACGTAATACTGAAATTATTTATTGCTTTAGTTTTAGAATTTCAAAATGTTTTTCGATTGAATCACAGTTAATTATTGAAATGCAGTTATTATTACGAAAATCTGCATTTTTATATTTGATTTATGAACGACGATATATATGTATATGTATATATATATATATATATGTATATATCATATATACATTACATGTACATATATGTAAACAATGTAAATTAATAACTAAAGTAAATATAGTTATAAATAACTTTATAAAAAAATATATAAAGTAGACAATCGATAACTTATTACTTTTTATTAATTTATCGTATTAGAACTGCAAGTTTGTCAACAAATACCATGATCAAAGTTGATTATATGTGTAATATTATAGTTAGTTACAGTGACTACATTTTTGTTATACAATCTATCGTACAAATAATATACTTTGTACTTCATGTTAGTTGAGCTACGACTCTCTCAATACTTTTTATTGTATCAACACAAATCATAAGCGATTTGCAACCTTTGGAAATTTCTCGCCATTTCATAAACTTATCAACATCTTTACAATTTTTTATTCAGGTTTATATAATAAAATTGTTTATAACTGTAATTATAAATTATTACTTGTGATTAACCAAAACCCATTAAAGCATAGTATTTGTTATATTACGAAATGCGCTAAAATACCAAGTATAAAATCTTTTCCTGCAATGAAAATATCAAAATTTGAATTTGTGGGTGTATACTTTCTTTGTGAAAACAGAGAAGAAGAAAAATTAACACTCAACCAGAAAAAGGAAAACGAAATTGAAATACAAATTTTGTAACATACTTCGAAAATAAGTCTTTTTTCAATTTATTTGACTTTTCAAGACCTTCAATTTGATGTTTGCTGCAGTTTCTAAGGTACTCTACAAAATATGTTTGCATCCCTAACATTCAATTCATAACCTCGTTGTGAGATTTTGTAAAATTCGTTCTGTTCTATAAAATTCATCCTTTCCCATAAAATTCATTTCTTTTCATAAAACTCATTCTGCTCCATCAAATTCATTCTTTTTCATAAAATTCGTTCTTTCTTATAAAATTCATCCTTTCCCGTAAAATTCATTTCTTTTCATAAAATTCATATTTTCCCACAAAATTCATTCCTTTTCACAAAATTCATTCCTTTTCACAAAATTCATTCTCGTTCACGAAATTCGCGCAAAGTATCGACCAATAATTGAAAGCGTATAAATCGCGGGGGGACAAATCTCCGCGAATTTGCTCACAAATGTCACGGCGCAATCGTTCCGGCGCCGTGAATGCAGGTTCCAGCGGAATCTCGTTACTTTTACGATAGCTCGCGTTGTATCTGATTAGCAAATTGCAACATGCACGAAACAGTTCGGAACCGAAATACCCTCTAATTAGGCAGCTTTGTAGGCAGGGGAACGTTAGTCGGGTCGAAAGCGTAGGTAGTCGGCCGTTAGGTTGGTGGTAGGTCGACAAGCGGGATATTTTCGAAATAAATCGTCCACTTTGTAGAATGTTTTCAGACCAAATGGACCATAGTTCTCGGAAAATTTTCCATCGATCGTAGCCGTAGGGGCTGAAAAGTACAAGCGCCGGCATTGAGCGCTGCTTAACTGCCAGAGCAGTGCCAACACGCCCCTTCCCATTATCCGAGCTATCCCTTGGAAGTCCGTAGCGAGTACTGGCGTTATGTTTCGTTAATCTATCCCCGAAACAACGCAGCTACGGGTCTTGGCACTGCTGCCAGCGGAAATCGTTTTAAATGTTATGCCGAGAGATGTGCCGGGGGCTCGGCTGAGTTATGACTTTATGAAGAGGCAGACGCGTATACTCGGATACACACGCATTTTTGCGTGGTTACGCGTAACACGTATATGCACCTATACAGCATATTACACACGTATATACACGTATACAACGATGCACGTTCACCACGCTGCTCAAATAGAAAAAAATATCCTTTTCAATTGCTTCAAGCGTCCCCATCGACGCGGACCGTTGCGAGATTTTTGACATTTTTATGCCGTCCCCGTTACGGGACCAGCATATTCTGCTACGACCAAGGTGAACCACCGTCCTTGTATTCTGAAGAAAAATTAATGTTAACTTGACGGATCAACCGGGGAGGTTGATGAGACGTTTTTTCTTCTGTTGTTACTCGTATTCATATGGAAATTCTGCTATGAACGATAGTACTCTCGGTTTCAACTGCTGAGCGTTAATTTTTAAATTGAATTATAAAATATTGGTGTTAAATTATTAATTTTTGTTATACCGATTGCTTGAACAATTTGCTGCTGGTATTTTTAGAGAATTGTTAAATTTTATTTATTACATGCAAACTTTGTTTTTCATTTTGTTGCTTTGATCAATAACGTATTGAGAATAATAAAAATAAAATATTTTTGATAAAATATTCATTGTAAATACAGGAAGAGATATATTAAATGCATTCTAAATATACATAAGTGCATTATATATATGAATATATATTATCTGGTAATGTGGAATACAGGGGAAATGTTTTAAATAAACGATCATAATGTAAAATAGTTATGATTATAATGTAACACTAAATACTCAGATACTAAATTTTATTGTCACAGGTAGGTTTTGAGTACAGTTCCGTTGTAATAGTCTGTGTTTACAGGCGTTTCTATGCAAGTATCTTCGTCGACACGTTGAAACGTTGTTGGTACTTGTTGAACACAAACAGAAGTAAGACATTGCTGCAAACAATAATTTAATGAATCGTATGTCCTAAAATTACTGTAACACAGGTCTCGTTTAGGTTTTGCATCTTGGAAATTTGAGAATATTGGCCCATTGGAACTTGGTAATTTTGGAATTTGAAAAATTGGACATTTGAATATTTTGGGATTTAGGAAGTTGGGCACTTGGCAATGTGACAACTTGAGAATTTGGAAATTTGTAAATTTAAGAAGTGGGATATTTGGGAATTCAAAAATTTGAAAATTTGGATATTTGGAAATTTAAGAATTTGTATGGTTGAGAATTTGGAAATTGTGGAATCTGGATATTTAGGTACACGGAAATTAGGTAATAGTGGAATTTTGAAATTTGAGAATATGAAATTATAGGACATGAGAATTAGGAATTTTGGGAGTTTAATAACTGGTGTATTTGGTAATTTGAGAATTCGAAAATTCGAAAATTAATAATTTGAACACCTGTAAACCTTAAAAGGTCGCAAAGGTTGTTCGAGGTCAAAAGGGCAATGAATAGTTATCACGTGCCATCATAACATAGCTGACCTCGTGGCTAATCCTTTGACGAGAAGACGTGCTTATTCTGACCGTGGACGCGGAAGTACACCACGCAATGATTCCAGTATATTGTAATTCTCCACTGTACAGACTTATTTCATTACATCACGCCTCATCGGTCCTATTTCCTGAATGCGCTTCACATAAACTCCGTTGCATTTATACGTCAAATTCGGCAAAAATATCCTGCATATTTTCGTTACATTAATGTTCCAACAGCAAGAAGTTGTCAGAAGAATCAATGAACCCCGGTAGGAAGTTTCGTAGTCTCGTTAGGGATGTTGGTGAAATTACATTCTGATTGACCGGGTCGTGTTGGAATATCGGAACGCACCTGAGACCATAACTTGAGCAAGCAACGGACCCTTCATAAACAGGCATCGCAAGCTGAACGGTCCCGCTGTGTAAGCAATAACAATGCCCGTGGCTAACCGGCTATACTTAGCCCCGTGCTTACTGCGGAAGCGATCGTTGCACGTGCGCACGCGCGTGTTCACGCTCACGCGAAAACTTCGAATGAAGAAAGTATTTGGTATCCCGCTTCCGGTCGTTATCGCGATACTTCTCTCGCTTCTCGCGAAAGCGGTACAGTCAAGAGCAAATCAGCTTTTCCTGAAGCGAACCAAGTGCGATGAAGCCTCCCGTTCCGCGATTTTATAGGGATTTTTTTTGAGAATTTTAATACTTGATGACAGGTTAAAGATTTGTGGATGTAAGAATATGCGAATTGCGGAACTCTGGTATTTACAAATACGAGAATGGAGGAAGTTGGGAGAATAGGGGATATAGGAAATTGTACACCTAAGGATTGGGAAAGGTAACTAGTTGAGAACAGGCTTTTGGGAATTTTAGGTTTCAAAGATTTAGGAAAATGGGAGTTTAGGGATTTGGACGAATAAGAGTTTGGGAATGTCAGAAATTATGGACGTAGGGATTTGAAAGGCTGGAAATTTAGAAACGTCAGAAATGATGGATGTAGGGATTTAGGATACTAAGAATTTGGGAACGTTGAAATTTGAGAACTTTGGGGTTTAGGGATTTACGAATGTGGGAGTTTAAGGATTTGGAGAACTAGGGTTTTATGTAAGTACATAAAAAATTGAAGACCCAGTGATTTGTGACGTTAAAAGTTTGAGATGGATTTTGGGAACTACGAAATTTGGAGATCTATGAGTGTGGGAATCCGGTGATGAATACAACTATCATTTGGGGATATAGTAAATGGTGCATCTATGGATTTGAGGAATTAGGAATTTTTGGACATTCTATTTGGAGATTGTGGGATTATCTTTAGGGACATATTTGGGGATATAAATTATTATTTTGGATTGTGTGGTTTTTCGAATTTGCAGATCTTGGAACTTAAAACGTCGATAGTCGTGGATTTGGCAAACTAGTGAGTTAGAAGATTAGAAATTTGAAAATTTAAAGCACTTGGTAATTTGAAAAGTTATAAATTTAGGACTGGAAAATTTGAAGAATCGATACTCTGAAAATTTCGAATCATGAACACTTAAATATTGGAATATTTGAGAAACATAAAATTTGAAAATTCTGAAATTGAAAATTTGATGGTCTACAAATTTGAAAATTCTGAAATTTAAAATTTGTTAGTCTGCAAATTTAAAAATTCTGAAATTTAAAATTTGACAGTTTACAAATTTGAAAATTCTGAAATTGAAAATTTGATAATCTACAAATTTGAAAAATCTAAAATTGAAAATTTTTCAGTCTACAAATTTGAAAATTTTGTAATTTTAAGGTAGGAAAATTGAAAAATTGAAAAATCGAAAGTTTGGAAAGTTAAATCCTCGAAAACTCAAAAATTTCATAAATTTAAAATTCGAAAAATAAAAGACTAACATTTTTTAATTTGTGAAATATAGAAATTTGTGAATTAAAAAATCATCAAATTTTTACGTTGCACCCGAGTGTACCGTAGCGTGCAAGACTCGTGGCCGAGGGCTCCTTTGACGAATTGGCGAGGCTATTTGATTACGTCAAAAACCATTTTTCTCTTGAAAGTTAATTTTAACGGGTGCGCGTTTCGATTGCACGGCAACTCACCCCGTCGTCCTCCACCTCCACCTCATCCCACCCTGTATGACTTATAATCTTGGATCGTCGTTTCGAAAGTTTCTTTCGTGCTCGTCGACAACGAGATTAAATTATGCCGGAAATTGGAGCTGAAGGTACGGAATTGTACATCTGAAACGGGATCCTGAAGATCGAAACAAGAGGGTCCCGCTGTAATTTTCACGCGACACGCCTTGCAGCGTGCTCTTCATTTATTAAATGGGAATTTGTTAATTAGTATTCGGTTTATGTTTTGTCGAAAGTGTCTGCTTAGATGGCTTACATTTTACAGAGAAAACTTTTAATTATGGGTTTCGAGTTTCGTGAATTCCAGACTATTCAAACTTCTTTAACAAAGAAACATCAAAGAAGTAGGACATTACATCATTCATACAAATGATTCTACTTCTTTAGCAAAAATATATTTCATTTAAAAATGTAGATACTATTTTATATTATACACAACAAATATCCTAGTTAGTTATAATTCTCGGTGTAATTTAAGACTCAGTTTGACACATTTAGCGTTTCATCAAAGTTAAGCATCATTATTCGTTTCAATTTTTAGTTCAATCCAATATGTAATTTTAAGACAATAATGTATGTTTGCAATGCATACACAAGTAGCCAAATTCTACACACGTACATCGTGCTATGCATGAATTTTAAAACCTAATATCATTATTATTATTAATGCACTTTTAAATGGAAAACAATGCTGTAAACTGTATACAACATTAGTACGCTTCATTTCAGTAATCATATTTAAAATATTATTATTAAAAAAATTTCTAGAATTACTACATTAAAATTATTAACATTATTTTACATAAAATGAATTCTGCAATGTTATACAATACGACTCCCAGACATTGCGTACTAAAAAAGAGAAGAATACGTATGTATAAAAAGCAAAATAATATAATGTTTATTGGAACTAGTATACTGGAGTTGGTAAACATTTGAAGTAAAATAATTAGGAGAAATCTGAACATGGCAATATTTTTGTATACTGTATATGTTTTCTTGATGCACCGTGCTATATACGAAACTTTGCATTAGGGAAACTGGAAGACGTTACAGGGTATTTACATTTGCATTTAGATACACAGATTGCTTCTGATGTTCTAATGTAGGAAGTTGCATATCCGGTATGTTTGAAGTGACGAGTTGCACGAGCTCTTAGTCATCGATGTAGTAGTCGCCATTTCCTTTCCTATTCTTGAGCCTGAGTCATCAGCAGCTTTAGTCCATATCGAAGCTGAAATCAATATTAGCGAATCGAGAACAATGGTCGCTGTAAAGCCAAAATAAATCGACGAAATTTATTTTCATTCGGTCGATTTTCATTTTCGTGGAAATACATCATAGTTGGCCTTGCGCTAGATGCAACAATCATCTCTTATTACATTTAACACTTCTGTTTCTCTTGGATCGGTATTGCGGATGCTGATGTTGATAATAAGTACTGATAATATCGATGAAATAAGCGTTGTTGATATTAATAAGTATGTTGTAATATCATATCTCTCCATTTCTTAATTTGGGAATTTTAGGTTCATGGATTTTCGACATTACAAAATTTTGAAGTTAAGAAAGTGTAATTCTCAAACTTATGTATTAAGAAATTTCCGAAGGTTTTATTCTTCAAAATTATGGTTTGAGGAATTTAGAAAGTTTTTAATTTTTAAATCTTCAAATTTATGGAATAACGAATTGAGGAATTCAATTTGCAGAACTTCAAAAGTACAAATTCTTAGTTTAGAAATTGTGAAATATTTTTGAATTAAAAAATTCAGGAACTTTTTAATTTAGAAATCTTCAAATTCATAAGTTAAAAAATTCAGAAACTATTGAATTCAAATTTTCAAAATTACAAATTCGTAGTTGTAAAACGACTTTGAAAATTTGAAAATTTGAAAATTTAAGATATTTTAAGTTTATAAAACTAACAAATTTATGAATTCAAAAATCAAGGAAGTTTATAATTTGCAAACATTGAAAGTAACAAATTGTTAAATGTAAACAGCTTGTACGTGACAAATTAACAAAATACCTTTTCAAAGTTACAAACTCTCAAATTTTTTTAATTTTACACTTACACAGTTTCAACATTACGCAGTCTCAAATCTCGGAATTCAAAAATTGTCACGTTTCCAAATTATGTACATAAATTAACCACTGCACAAATCCTCAATACGAAACAACCCTTGCTTAAATTACCACCTACTGCAATCTATTTGAACTAAAATAAAAATTACATATCTATAAATACCGTCGTTTTAAATATTTCTGCTTACCACATTTTCAATATATCTAAATCTTGCATTGGAGTTCTCAATATTTTGCAATCCTCAACTGCAAAGTTCTCAAAACTTTGAGGAAAAATAACATATTTCACGTGTTACAGACAAAATCGTAAATGAGAAGATCAAGGTTAATATTAAAACTGTCAAGGCTATCTAATGTTCGTTTCAAAGTTCTTCATTTGAATTTACAAAATTTTTTTTTTTTATTGAATGCTTAAGGTCACATGCACCTTTTTAGGTGATTAGTGACCACATTACAAAATTTGTTAGTGTGGTTTTCTTGAAATTTGCGTTGATTCTCATTAAGATAAAAAATCACTATGGATAGTAGTTTATGTTTTATCGTTTGTTCTCTTATTACTCAACTTCGTTTTCAATTTCGTCGTACGCGTGTATTAGTACACCCATATAGTGTTAATTAAGCGCAAAGCAACATTACAGATTCCTCTAGAAGGCATTAGTCTCGAAGTACGTAATCGCGTGATCAGTCGAGATCGTGGTTGTGATTGTTATCGATACTTCGATGGACTCGCTTTGATCGAACTTTCGCGTGTAAAACACGGGTCACCGCGAATATCACCTCATCATCTCTGGAAATACAGAAAGGTACCGGCTTGCAATGCCTCTTAGGTAAATTACTGCTTAGGTGCGTTGGTAAATCTCAATGTACTTGAGCGAAATTAAAGATCGAGACAGACGAATTCGTCCTTTTTTCCGTCCGAGATAAGCAGATGGCTTAGCCGAAGCCTACTCTTTATTGAAATTGAAAGAACCGCGATTATCTTTCTTTCGTTCCTTGGTGGCTGTTTCGACTGACTTGTTCTACTTCTTACATTATGTACATTGTGATGCAACGTAGGCTCTTTCTGGTTGAAAAGATGCGTTGGGATTTTATGCATCGGAACTTCGAGGTCTGCAATTTTGCCTATACTTAATTACATTTCATTGTTTTAAATTTAATTATTGAATTTGAATTTTTAATTGTTGGATTTAATTATGACGTGTATGATACTGTCAGCAATTTTAAATAAAAAATTTAATCGTTAAATTAAATATAAATAGAAATTTGTAATTATTAAATATATGATTTCGATATTATATCGGAATAACAATTTTTAATTAATAAATTAACGATTTTATCAAATTTAAATAAAAAATTTATGATTGTATAGTTAATGATTTACGTAATGCATAACAATTATAAGCTAAGTTAATATTTAAATGTGAGATTTAATGACTTTGACAATGTTTACACTCTAAGATTTATAAATTTATATCTCAATTTAAATTTGATTTATAAACTGGTGACATTACAATATCAAGAAATACAGAATTTCTAAATCTGAAGAATACCAATTTCTCGCATTTAAAAATGTGGGAAGTGCGAAGATTAAAAAATGTCTAAATGTTTAATTTGTATATGATTAAACTTCTAAAGTAGTAAATTTAAAATTAAACAAAATTCAGCAAAAACTTGACAATTTTAAAATTAAAAAATTTACAAACTTAACCTTCAACCTTATAATTTTACAAATGTCTAAGTTTGAAAATTTCTATATTTAAATACGTGAGAATGTTTCCTTTAAAATATGTGAAATGTTCTATATTAAAATAACTAAAATTTTCTATATTAAAATAGCAGACAATTTCTACATTAATATATGAAAACATTTATGTATTTATATATCTAAACATATTTATATTTATATTTATATTTATATTTATATTAAAATATCCAAAAATTACTATGTTAAATTATCTGAAAATTCATATAATAAAACATTTAAAAATTTCTCATTTCCTAATCAATGTTCGCAATCAATGTCCATACCCTTATTAATATTAAGGGATCACAAAAACTATATTAACATGCATTCATAGGTTACTGTAGCACCTTTAATGACATGTATTAATGTTATACTTATTTATATATATTACATATATGTGTATTGCACAGATAAAACCTAGGAACATCTCTCACGATAAAGCCTTCCAGATTTAATTCCTGTTTATTTGCTTTACTCATAAGCTCAGCCTCCGGCTTGGTTGCAATGTTGCTCTAGCCGACCCCAACATTAACAGATCGCCAGATGTTACTGGTGTTCATTGGTATTTCACCGGCGACAGAAAAAATTCTTACTCGATTACAAATTCGACACGATCTCTATTCGACCTTTCTGCGGTACTCCTGTTTGCAAAATGTCCCCATTCGTTTATCACAATGTACTATTATTTCAAGAATGTATAACTATGTCGTCAATATCTGTTAACACCGAAACAACTAATGCCATCGATTCTCCGTCAACAAACCCTGCCTAATTAATTAAAACACGTTGACCAATCATATTACTCGTATCGCCGAAAAATATGAAATAACAAATTTTCATAACAATGAATATAGTCGAACTGTAAATGCGCAAAGAAATAGAAAATTTTATTTATAGTCAAAGAAATAAACATCTCAGTGAAAAGACGTAAATGCAAACACGCTTCAAGAAAGAATGAAATATCATATTCTTCATGTACTGAATGTTTGTAACAATCAACATAAAAGTGTACATGTTCATAAGTAACATTTCCTGTGATCACGAAATACATATCTTTTCTTAGAACTTTTCGATTTTTTAATTCGGTCCCGCACGTCGTTCCTGCGATATGTCAGAAATTTGGGAAGCTTTCATTATGTTCGTAAAGGTTTCACGCGACGTCGCGTGCGACCTCTGAACGTGCACGCGTGAATAGATATGGGCGCAGCAATTTAAGCAACGCTCTCTTTCTATCCTATACCGTTTTCGTCCAGTCGCTAGCAAATACACTCCAGTATTCTGCATGCCTATTATTTTTCGAGAATCGTAAGAAAAATCTAACACCGATGCTTGCAGAACGGATGTAACATCAGCAAGTTAGGTGCAAGCATGTAATACTGTTACTGTTACAAATACCGAGCTGTCGGCTTTCAAAGAGTCTCGTGTCCCTTAACAAATTTCCCTTAAAATTGCCGCAAATGACGATTATAGCCGTTTGACTTTTGGCGATATACATAGAGACAAACGGCGGATGTAGCCGTCTTAGACATTTTATTGAATAAAAAAAGAACATCGTTAGTACGAAGTGTACTGCATTTATTTGTTAATTGTTCAGTAATACTTCGAAAAAAAAGATGTAACATTTGAGATGACATATCAATTGTTTTTTGTGCGATTTTTCATGCTTTAACAAATCGGAGAAAAAAATGTGTTTCTGAGCACGATGGTGGAATTAAAACTGTGCGGCAACGTGTTAATGGCCGACGAGGCCATAAAACACATGGAAAATCGTAGACTCGACCGAGCTCGTTCACGGAACCACTATTTATGTTGATAAGTTTAAAAACGGAGTCACATACGCGATTCCAAGCGGCTCACAGCGGACGAAATCTAAAAAAAGTGATCAAAAGTGGATAACTCAATTAATTGCGAACAAAATTGGTTGAAACTTGGTATTTATAGGTTTCTTAGGTGGGTACTATCAAATCTGAACTTAAAAATATGCCAAATTTATCCATTTACAAAATGGAAGATTCAATATAACCTTTTTTGAAACTGTTTTTTTTTTAAGTTTTATTTGATTATTTCATTCAAAAGTAGTATGAGTATAAGCATTCCAGAATGCAAACAAAAATTGTTCATGATACCAATTAAACAAAACGAATATAATAATCGAAACGAATAATGTTATTTACAGATTTATAAGGCCCCATCATTGTCTGATTCTGTCAGAGATTTATCTTCGTTTTTTTCCATATTATTAACTTGGACGTCATTTCGTTGATTATCTATTAACACGTTTTTTGCATCCGTTGCTAACCTTTTGCTTTTTTATCCTTTAAAACTCTTAAATTACTTATTACTAGATCAGCTGATACTAAAAGATGGTGTATAATATTTTATTTCCTGCTCCTTGAGCCTTCTCGGAAAGGCATCCAATAGGAAAAATCATTTTTTTCATAATTGGATCACGATGGATTAAAACCTTATGAACAGAAGGAGACATGTTGTACCAACCATAGAAACGAACAAATAATTCAGTGGTTTCGTGAGCATATTTTTCAAATTTATCGAAACAATTTTATAATTACTTGTCATAACATGTACAATATAACTAAATCTTTCTATTAACCATTGATAATGTTAATGTTTTCTCAAAGAAGCTCATATTCGAGCACATATGGGCGTGTTTATAACAATAATTATACAATAGTTTATAACATGCGAAGAGGAAAGTAGAGGCAAGCAAAATTTTTTTAAAACATTCGAGGAAGAGTTTTAGCCTAACTCGATTTAGTCTCATGCCGCCTCATGTATTAAATCATGTATCGAAAGATTGAATTCTTATTCTATTTTAAGCGCTTAAATCAACACTTTGTTTATTAGTACTAAATGCAACAACATTTTTCGAAAATTAAATAGCAATAATATTTTTGTATAAAGTACACTCAGAGCTAACAAAATACATTTTTGCAGATTTTTTCGAGTCTATTTGGCTATTTATGAGTACATTGAAGAAATAAAAATATACTCAGGAAAGAAAGAACAGGAAATTGCCATTGAATCTTTATAAATAAATTCTACATTCTATTTTCAGAATTTTAGAATATTTCACTTCGTTCTGTGTACTCTAAAATGTTATAAAAGCGGAATATAATTATTTTAATCAATTTTAATACCGATCAAATACGATTTTTCATCACTTTTTCCGAATTTCGCCCACTGTGCGGCTATGGATCGTCTTGACACAATAAAAGATAATATGCAAATAGCTGTGTCGATTTGTTACACAACCACGTTCCACCAAGAGAAAGCATAATCTCTCTTTGTGCCCTTTGCCCAGGCGTATTCGAGCAAATCCGAAACGCAAACACGGTTCCTTGAACGTGGACGTTACCAAAGAGGTTCCATTAATCTTCCCTGTTGGTACGTAGTGATCGAAATCCCATCTTTTTCCAGCTCGAAATTAGGAACGGGTTTAAGTAGTGGGTTAGGGTGGTGCGATAAGGCACGGTGAAATTTAGGCGGGCAGATTGCGAGGCGCTGACAAATTGGCGGGCCGATTTACGAGGGTGTAATTGGAGCCGGTGCACTATGGGGTTTGTGGCTCGAAGGAAAAGAAACGTTCAACTCCGACGGGTATTCAGAGACGGGGACGAGCTTTCAGTTCCCGCGAATTTACATAAGGAGTACGATACTTAACGCGTGCTACGGGGACGAGGTAAAAAGCTCGAGGTCTGGGCATGTTCGCGAGCGGATACGGGCGAAGTAAAGAGCCCCACAACTCGGACCGGGCATTGTTTGCGTTCCTCCCTAACGAAGTTTTTATAACTTTCGCATGCTACTCCGACGACCACCGATCCGACGAAATTTTTGCTACTTCCGCGCGAATGATCGTTAACAACTCGTAATTCATTTACGCGTTCACTGGCATGCGGAGGAAACGGTAGCGCGGATACGATACGGTCAGCGTGCACTTCCTTCGAACAATGTAATTTTGACGATTTTTAACACTAGATTAACGGACGTTCGACTACTTATGCCTGAATTGAAAATGAACTATAAAAACAAATAAATAATGGACTATACATAAGCCAGTTTATAGAAAGATTCTTCATCTCCATGAAGGTTAACATGCATTTTGCAATAAGTTTTTTAATAATTTTTGTAATTGAAAATAAGAAGTCTAAGATCCGTCATTTTGACAGGTTCCGTAAACCTAGTGTTAAAGGAGGGTGTTAAAAAATTCCCATTTTTGGTATCGCCTGGAAATGAAAAATTCATGCAGGATCTTTTAGAGTGTCTCCCAAGGAACAAAAAATGTTCGTATCACTTTCCCGACGATGGGAAAGTTGTCAAAAATACGTTGAAGGTATATAAAAGTAAAACCGCACTGTAAACCATACTCGCACACTCATGTGGATGCAAAGTTGGCGCACGCGTTGTTGGATGCTGTTCCCATGTAGCCATGATTTTATGGTACTTTGCATTTGCTCGATTTCAAGCTTCAATTAATCTGCCTGCTGAGTTCCTTACTACTTATTTCGAAGGCGGTTCGATATCCGAAGAAAAAGACGACAAAATGTAAAATATACGTAAATGTCGTTATAATTACATTCATACTTTGAATATATTTTTGACAACTTTTTTTTTCTTTTTTTGCTCCTTGGGAGACACGATGCCAGAAATGGGCATTTTTTAATTCTCTCCTTTCCATAGCATCGAAGTTTCCAATTCCCAAATGTAAAATTCTGTAATTTTTAAACATGTATAGTTTTTAATCATTTAATTTGGAAGTGACCAACTTCTAAAGGTCTTGAAATATTTTAATTTCCAAGGATATAGTACGTGCATTTTCAAATTTTCTTGTTTATCTATTTTCAAAAATCTAATATTATATTCGCAAATTCGTGAATTTTATAAATTCTCAAATTGTGAATACCCTAAATTCTTGAATTTCATAATTATTAAACTATTACGTTTCAAAATTTGCTAGCTTTTAAATTTATAAATTTGTAAATTTTAATATTTACAATTTTGTAATATTCGGAAATCTAGAAATGCTTTTTTAGAACCTCAAATATCCAAATTTCCCCATTTCTGTGTTTCCATTTCTCCAATTCTGTGTTTCCAAACCCATAAATCCCTTGATTCTAAAATCTCTAGATTTCCAGTCTTTATTCCAAATTCTCGTAAAAATGTCCCTAAATGCCATTTATGTTACACCTAAATCTAATTTTAATTAAAAATAAATTTTATAAAAATGACTGCGTAATTTGTTCTCTAGTATTTTTCATAAAATCTAGTATGTTATTGCAAAATCATGTTTGTATGTATCAGATCGTTATTAAACGGGTAATATAGAAATATCGAAAAAAGGATATGTACATATACTTATAAATATGATCGAGATGATAATATATAAATATTATACATTGTTACATTATTAATTTTTTATTTTAAGCTATAAGAGTTAGAATCAACGACACGTTGATATAGTCACGTTTATTAAACCTAAAGTTTCAAATTTGAAGTAGCCTAATATTATTGTCTAATAATTTTAAGGGCTTTAAAAAATTAACGTTAAATTATGGACAACATATATATGCACAGACCTATATTTTTATTATTCGTAGCAGTAAATTACGGTACTAATTATATTAAATGTAATACATATATTCATATTCTGGCAGCACAGATTTATATTTGGAGTTACATTTAAAAAAAATTTTTAAACATTTAGGTGTTTTCAATCTTCCGGGAGAAAATAACCAAAATTTATGAGAAATTCGCCAGACCGAATCTATGATTGGATCATAGAAAGAAAATTGGATCTTGTAATAGAACATTGATCCTAAACATCGACGTCGTGGTTATATACAATGTAGTAGTAAAAATGATATTAATATCTTTGACCTTTCGTGACCTCGCCGTCACAACCTTTAGATGGCAATTAAATAGAAAACGTGAACGATGAGTATATGAAGTCAAAACTTCGAGGAAATAAATCTAAAAGAATTTCTCAAAGAAATTAGGTCATTGTTGAGGTCTTCCACCTCAGAAACATATGTGGTAGTTCTGATGAAAAGAATTCGCAGAACATAGTTAAAATTGTTGGACTTAAAAATTCAAAGAGTTTTAGATCAGATTTTTAAATCACACTTTTATATTTTACGATTTATAAATTTCGGATTTACAAACTTGCAAGCTTCAAAATGTTTTAGTTTACAAATATACAAATTATTTCCTTTTGGAATTTACGAAATTCCAAATTTATTTATTGAACTTCTCAGATCACAAGCTTTAAAATTCGCAACTTGTCAAATTTATAAATACAGAAGTTTCTAATTTACAAACTATCAATCTCAGCATTTTTAGCATTCTGAAATTAACATAATCCTAGATTCTCAAATTTCCCAGCCATCAAATCAACAGTTCACATACAGAAACATCGAGTTCACAACTTTCCAAGCAAAAACTTGGAAGTTCCAAAGTTGCAACAATCTACAAATCCTCGAATTTCCGAGTCATATAATCATCAAACCCCGAAACTCCCGAATACCCCGTTGTTCGCATTTACAGACTTAAGAATTCACGAACCAGCAAGTTTACAAATTCAATTCCCCCGAAATCGGATGCAAACGATCGAGACCTCGACCCTTGTTCTTATCCGAAGCAATTGCACCCGATTGTCCCCGAGGCTCTTTATATTACATAATTATTATGTAACGATTATGGACGGGCGTGGTAGAGTAGCGTGGCTATCAAATAATTACGAGGAACTTTCCGTGATTACGCCTCGCGACGAGGGGTCGTTTTTGCGATGGCAAAAGACGCGAAGACGGAGAAGACGCGGAAGAACAAGAAGAAGGTGGAGGAGGTTTAGGAGGGATAGGATGGTAATGGTAGGGGACTAGAAGTAAAGGAGGGAGTGATTCCGGAGGAAGCAAGCCGAGTGGCGACGCCTCAGTGACCGAGCTTACTCTCCCTTGTGCTTTCGTTCGCAAGCGCGGGCTTGCGAGTCCTCGTTTTCCCTCTATATAACCTGTATATACATACATATATATATATATCTATCTCTCTGTATATACATATCTGTCTACTCTCGTCCCTCTTTTATCTCTCGTCTGCGCATAAAGCCGCCCATTTCTACCCTCGTGGCTGCCTCGTGGACCTTTCGCTCCGACTTCCACGATACGGCCCTGAGAATAAGCCAGTCGCAGTTACACGCGCCCTTCCGTGCCGTTCTTTTGTTCCCCATTCTTTCTTTTGCTTTCGCCGGAGTTACTACGTATCAGTCACGTCGTTGTCGCGAAATTACCAGTGATACCCGACGGCCCCGTGCACGAGCCACGCGGGCAGGCTCCTCGTGTTCACCTGGGTTTCGTGCCGAATTCCGCGGATAAACGGGCGACGAAAGAATGCGTGTTTACACGCGATTACCCGCGCCGCCGGTTGATTTTTAACCACACGCCGTGCCGGGACAAATTGAATCGCGCCAAAGTGTTTGTGAAGTATATCAAAGTGAAGCGGTGCTCCGAATAGTGCTTCTGCGCAGTGTGGCCACCACGGAGTTTCGCATACCGGCATTCGGGATACCTCAAGTTCGATTAACCCCCGCCAATTTTTCGTCCACGTTGACACTGCGATACTGAGAGAGAACCATCGATATTTTTCTACGACTGCACCATGGTCGATTTTATTACCTACCCGGAGATCTATCTCTACGATGAACTGATGATGGTATGGATGACACTTTTTTCTACTTTGTTCTGCTCGAGTTTTTGGTCCAACCGGCTTTGGCGGCGCGAAGAGCGCGTTGTCGCGGCACGCTCGTATCTTGGTCGTTGAAGTCGCGATTTACGTTTTATCGTACGTGTAATGCGTCATTATTAACGACCAGGAAACTACTATGGCCACTAATTATTCAGAACGCCACCGTGTAACAGCTGCAAGTCGTTGCCTTCTATGGCTCATTCGGAGGCCATTAATCCTGCGAGGGCGCGAAGGTATTCTCGTGCTAATGTGAAACTATTGAGCAAAATATATTGCCGGCTGTACTAAATACTGCTCCAACATATCTATTAATATATTTCGTAATTTCTCACGCTATTCATTGCTGTCATTTCGTCTCTCCTTTCATGGCTAATAACCACGATCCCCCTGAACCTATATTATCGTCGTTGGGATACCGTTTGATATATTCTCGACCGAGCGACGAATAATTTCGTGCTCGAGAATGGGAAACTTTGATGCAGTTGCAACCGCTTGCCTTACAATTCGACTTAGTCAGCTTAATGTTTGTGCAACTCGAATCATACTAATTATTCCAGCGTACAAAGGTATTCCTTGACCTTATAGTATTAACTTCGGTTCTTCAACTAAGTTTTAAAAACTGTCATGTCTTTACATTTGAGGTAATAATGTAACGTCATTCGTACTCATGCTACTAAATTTGCTCTGAATACACTTCTTGTACTAACGATTAACCCATTTGCTGCTGCAATCTCCAAATGGGGATTTGAATATACATTTTTACATTCATTTTTCTTTTATCGCTTGCCACTGCATTATATTAAATGAAATATGTATTCCGTAAATGCTTATATTCTTGTTTTTAAAATTATTTTTTGCTTCAATATTATCCAACTGGTAAAAGTATTTGATACGTAAATTGACAAGCGATGCAGTGCAGTTGAAATAAAAATTTGGCAGTTAACGGGTTAAGATATAAAACTTGAATACTGTTGATTAAGGTCATGTAATGTCTTTTATAGTTATGTTTTCGAATTTATTTTCAAAATCAAGTTTTATTGTTTTGATGTTATATTAACCTTTTCATATTGAATTCAGATAGTGTAATGATTATCACAATTGGGTTTTCCACCTCATTTTTAAGGTAAAGCAAGTGTAGTCTGGTATTATTGATCTCATAATATTAAAATAGCGAGGTATAATGTGTTTTATGAGTAGGCTTTCGAATTAATTTTCAAAATGAATTTTGTACGATTAGATATTATTGATCTCATGAGTTCAGGTGATGTAATGTCTTTTTAAGTAGATCTGGTTAGTTCTGTTGTACGTTGATACGAAGCTTTCGAAACGTCGAACAAACGTTGGATGGACGAAAATATCTTCGACCAGCCTCCCTTGCATGCTGCGAGCTAGTCTCATAACGGAGAACTGGTTTTAAACTTTACTTAATAAGTAAATTTTGGAAGATAGATAAAAACATATTGGTGACTAATATCTACGTGTTATTATAACTTTGCGTATTCAAAAAGCGGGAAAGTCAATGGTAGGGGGCATTTTGTTGTATCATGTGATTATATTAGTCGAACAGGGTCTTAACGTTGTATATGTTGTAATAGATTTGTTTAACATATATTTACTTTAAATACACAAAACGAAAATGTTCGAATTCAATTTAAAAATTTGAAAAAGAGACTAAAATACGTAGATATACAACAAGATATTATATTAGATCTAAAAAACAAAGATGAAAGTAATAATATCAGGAATAATAATATTAAACAGTGAAGTTTTAATTCTCATCCAAGATTGTTGTAATTTACATAATTTTTAATTAAGAATTGAATTGGAATTATTGCGATAACATGTAATTATAATTTCCAGAGATATCAATTAAATATTAAAATCGATTTTTATCTACTGAATATTCAAATTAGTTATGAAATTTATCCGGTGATTACACAATCTTAAACAAGTAATTAATTTTTGATTGTGGGCCCGAGACAGGATAATTAAAAAGACATTGTATTAAAGTTAACTTGTAATTGTTAATTTATTCCTCTTGGCATTATAAATTCAATTAAAATTGTTTGTTAGAAGATGATTGCACAAACGATGTTAATTTAATTTTTATAAAACAGTGTTTAATTATTTGATTTTTACGATAATTGAATATTTCTTAATTTGTTTGGAGAAGTAAAACATTTTTACATTGAGAGATTTTGAAATATTGACAGCTAAGATCTTTTCAACAAATAATGATTACAATGTTTTTATTAAAGAATTAAAATAATATAGTCAATTTTTATCGTATTACTCATAAATATTGTTAAATTACATTAAACTACATATATAATTTAGGTAGTTCAATAAAATTGTAAATATAGACATGTATAAATGTATTACATGAAAAATGAATATATTTGACGCTTTGCCTGTCACATCTCGCATGTATGGATGATGCTTAAATTATTATTTAACTCTGTCAACTATATTAGTCCGAATTAATTTTTTTATGACAGTCAATATACTAATCGAAGATGAAAGTACAAATGTGTAAATATATTTAATCAAGTCCAAACTAGTTAAATATGTCGCAGTACGTATTATTGACATACATATAGTACGTGTCAAGACCAATACATGTAATACATATCAATACTAGACCCACAGTGTGCCTCACAAGAAGGCGCGTAGAATATTGTTACAACAGTATCGTCCACATACACGAATTTCAACAGATAACAATAGATTAACAATTCAAATGTTCCTTGCTTTTACTCGATCACAATAAAAATAATATTCTCCAAAAAAAAAAAAGAAAATACGAATATCGCAAATTCATTTACCTACTTAGTACAATGTTAACGAGGAAAAAAGAGTACTCCACTCAGTCAGAAACTAGCAAAGCCGAGAAAGACTAAGCGCACTTTACATGGCCCAAGCACAAACGCGTTACACGAGACGAAAGTAGTATCAAAGCTTTTTTCTCGGGTTCGGGTCTTGCGCTCGCGAGTCTCTCGCAGTTCCATTAGCATAACTCGGCAGCTGGCCCGTCTCGAAAACAATTACCCATTAAAATATGAGCCGACACCTTTTCGCTGTTCAGCCGGAAGGAGCCTCGAAGGGACTTTTTAGCAGCCGCGAGACCGCGCGGCCTATGGGGTAATTAATCATTCGTACGACGGCAGCGTAAAAGATTCACGTACGACCCCTCAGGGATAAAGCCGGACTGTCGCTCCCGTGTCTCCGCGAGATCGGCCCGGGATGATGTAAAGGGAAAGGTAAGGGATAGGTATAGGCAGGGTGAACCCTCGCCACAAAGTGGAACTACTTTACGGGAATATCACTTTGATCCGACGCTTAATGAACGATGGACCGAGCTCGGTAAGAGTACCCAGACTGAATTTAATTAGGGCTCTCAACCTTGCCGGGTCGAGAGCATGACGGGATGCCGTACAGAATGTGTGCACGTGGAGAACGGGAAAGAGAAATAGACACCAGCCAACCGGGGGTACATGATAAAAGCTTGGATGAAGCGCGGCTACGTATGGCAGCTAGCGAAGGCTTTTCCCTTTGAGAATGCACCGGCATATCCGTACACCAGACCGACGATCATAGATGACAATACCCGCTATCCGATTGTCATGCAAATCATCAAGCGGCCATGGGCTTACTGACTTATGCGTGGCTTGCTGGTGGTTCGTGTAGGGGTACACGATACGACATTTGTATCGCGTTGCATCTTTGGTACGCCCTAATCTGTTCCCGAGTTATGTCATTCAAGAGAAGAGGTACCCAGTCGTACTCTCGGACCGTCACATTTGGAGAACGAATTTTAGTATCCAAATTATACGTGGCTCACTTATGGTTCGTGTCGTAGAAATGTGTGAGATGTAACCTTTGTATCGTGTTGTATCTTCGCAATAGCCTGACCAGGGTCCAAATTTCGTGATGTAAGAAAATACTTCATGATGTAATAGATCTCCTAGTGGTTTATGTCGCAATATGTGGAATTCCATCTTTGTGTTGTTGCATTTTTACAACACACCATCTTAGGTCTATGTTATGTCACTCAGGAGAAAATTTATCGAAGTGATACCCTCGTACCTTTATATTGGAAAGATAAAGTTTAATATTCAACTTGTACATGTTTTCCTTGGGGTTGATATAGTAGAACATGGGATGCAAGCTTTCGATCGTGGCACATTTTTAAACACCCACATATAGGCCCGTGTTATGTCGATTATAAGAAAACTTGATATAGCGATATTCTCAAATCTTCATGCGTGAAGGACAAATGTCAGCGATCTGCTCGTTGCTCATGACACAGAAGAACGTGAGATGCAATCTATGTACCGTAAAACATTTAAATCTAAATCGAGTTGTGTTATTTAAAAGAAAACTTGTTGACAGTCTTCATATGTGGACGAGGAATTTTAGTTTCCGCGTGTGTGGGGATATCGAAACATACTATCATAGTTTGTGCACGCTAATTTGTCGTCGCAAAGAAATGATATGTCCCTAGGTCCTTTTTAGACTTTCTTCGGTTTGTTTTGATTCCTTTCTCAAAGACAAAGTGCTCTTTATCGCAGTCTTTCGAGAACCTCGTTGAACTATTTTTTGGGTTCTGAGTGTTTTAGAATTTGAGGATGTGGGCATTCAAGAGTTTGTAAATATGGGGATTTGAAGATATAGAAATTTAAGAATTGGAAAATCTGGGAATTTGGGAATGTAGAAATTACAAGGTGTGGTAATTTAAGGATGTGAAGATTTGAATATTAGGATAACTTGATAATGTGAAAATTTAGAAGATGCGAGAATTCGGGGACTTAAGAATTTAAAAATTCGAAACCCGTGGATTCCAAAATTGGAATTTGAGAATTTAAGAATATCGAGACGCGGAAAATGTGAAAATTGAAATGAATTCTTTAATTGGCATTGGATCAATGACCCAATAGCGTCTGGATTTATTCAGAACTCCAACTAGAGATGGAGGCTACTTCTTCTTTCAACGTTTAGTATTGTGCGTCACTTGTTTATGTTAGAGCCATAAAAAGCTGAAGTACTTTTTAGTGTACTTCCAGATGAGAAAGACAAAGTGATTCTCTCATCAACATTTATTGTATTTTCTATTTTAAGAGACTGTTTTAATTTTAAAGAAAACTCTGAAAAATTTCGGAACTTCCTGATGTGTTGAGATGTCTAAAAAAATGGTCAATCGCAAAATATGATAAATATAAAAAGTATACATAGTTATACAAATCGTATGCATTCGATCTCTAAGAATGTATACGTTATACAGAATTACACTCGCTATTATTTATTTATATATTACTTTCTTCATTTATATAGTTTATTAATTCGTTTGTAATATCAAATTATTTGTAACATATTTGTAATGTCAAATTATTACAATCGATATTTACAACAATTGATTAAACAAATAGATGTGTTTCATTATATAATAATATTATTATTGTATACTTGAAACGGTATCGAAAGGTTCTGAGCACAAATGTAGTTCATATTATATGTTGTATACCTTCAAGTTACAAATGTACAAAATGACTATCATCAACATCAATATTATCAGACTTATCATCGTTGATAATATGATTTTTATGTTTGGTATCACTGTTCTTGTGAATGCATTTTATTAATTCTCTGTACACTTGTTGGCACCATTCGGAAATTTCAAGTTTCATTGTAAGATAATTCCAAACCGATCGAAACACACTTATTTTTAGTATATCTTCCGCCGTAAAAATCCCATTAATTCGAAGGAAACGGTATTATTTAAATAAAATAACAGATACAATTTCCTTTTAATTTCCGCGATTCATTAGTAACCGAGCCGTGGTTGATTACGAAGCTGTCGCTTAGAGAGGCGAACAGTATACTTTCCGCGTGGCTTGCTGAGCAAATCGCATTGTCCTGGCGTGTAATTGAAAAAAAAAGAGAGCCGAGCGGAAAAACGTGGACAGTCGGCCGTTCAGGAAAATTGAAAATTCCGTGCGTCGATAAAGGGTCAGAATTCCTACTGACCTGATCAGGCACGCCAATTTGCAGAGCTTTGATTCTGCGGAGTAACTCGACGCTCTGACGGACGCTTTTACTCGGAATGGACCGGTCCCCAGAGGGAGCGAGCCTCGATTCGAACGATTCGTACTTCGAGGGTTTTGATAATGGTGACGTCAAAGTGCTTTTATTTTCGACGAGAAGCAACTCGAAGAGGATGCACATTTCGTTCGAAAATTCACACCCAGCCTCGCCCATTTTTTCGATTCATTTAATGCGAATAAATGTGTCAGGGGATGAAGAAGTTCTCCGCTTGTTGTATTTTAGATTTATTTTAATGTCACTCGGATTCTGATGTAATTAATCTGAATTTTTATGTCATAATTCTATACGGAAAATGAAATATTTATACGGGAAATGCAAGAATGCTCGTTTTTGTGGAAGTCACTAGTATAACAACTGAGAAGTTCATACGAACGGAAGTTGGAAATGGATCATCTGTATGGAGTTTCATGTTAAACCAGGTTTCGCAATTAATACTTCTTATAGATTGAAGTATTTGTATTCATTCTTTGTAACTCTATAAATTCTGTTTGTTAAATAAAATTCGTAATATTGGTACATGATTTGAAATTCGTAATATTGGTTCATGATTTGAAACTCATGGTATTGAGTCATGATTTGAAATTGATGACACTGATTGGCGACATTAAGTAATGATTAGTGTAATATTAATCATTTAATTATGCTCTATGCCGTGTCAAGCTTTTAAAACAAAAAATGAAAATTGATTTTTTTTTAATTAAAGCAAATTATTTGATGAATGAACACGAGAATCGTTTGATGATTGATTTTCAACGAAGTTGTATTAAAAATTTCTTTCTTTAAATGTTGAACCTTTCTAAAAAAAGTCTTTCAATTAGCAGAATAACATCTGTAGGTATAAATATTTTATTTTATTTTGCATGCACCGATTTACATTGTGAGAAAATATAATAATCTATGATGATCAGAAATGCTAATTTGTTGATACCACAAGATATAGTGTTTTACAGCGTATTTATGAAATTACAAAACAATCTAGTGACAAATGGAAGAGGTATAACATTGATGATGAAACATGGCAAATTAAGTATTAGTTCACAAGCTGATCATTAACTTTTAGGACAAGTTCTATATTTCTGTTTTTCAGTTTTCATAATCTCCAAATTCTCAAATCTTCTAGGTTTGGTCCAAAAATGTCTACATTTGTAAATTTTAAAATCTTTAGTTTTTAATATAAAATTTCCAAATCCTCAAATGCTATATTCTGCAATTCCAAATTTTCGAATCTCCAAATACCAAATTTCCGAATCTTCAAGTTCTCAAACTTACAAACTCCCAAATTCACAAATTCCCAAGTTCCTAAATTCAAGAATCTCTAATGTCCTAATCCTCAAACTCCCAAATTCCGAATTTCCAAATCCCTAAATTTACAAAGCTCTAAATCCCAGCTTCTAATTTCCAAAATTCTACAGTCCTAAATTGTCTAATCCTCAAATACCACATCCTTAAATCCCTAAATCTCAAATGACCAAATCTGCAAGTCTCTGAACCCCACAATCCCTAAGTTCCTAGCTGCGAAATTCAAAAATTTCAATTTGCTGGCATTCGAAATGGTAATTTTTCGCAATTTTCCCACAATTCACCTACAAGTCCATCCATGTACCATACTACGATCATCGTCACTTTGGTCTGCAACGGACCGTTTCCATAGAGAATTCGGTGATATTTAATGGAGGTCCGCGTCTGATCGAGGTATTTTTAACCCAAGGCAGATATGCCCGTACGGCAGCGAACGGTTGTGTGTACACATTCGCTGATATGCAGGGAGATACACATTGAAAACGAGCGAATGTTTTATTGCAAGTTAGCCCTTTGCTTCCCTCATGCAATTTACACCCAAACCCGTATGTGTCTGGTCCGCGCGGAAACTAGGGCAGAAACACAAAGCCTGCCCACTGGCTGGGCGAGATACCGGGTAACAATACCTAAACGCACAAGGAAGGACGCCATTTTCGCCCTTTTCCATCCTACCGTTCATAGGAGCTGCCTGATAAAATTGTAAAGCACCGGAGCTGAATATTTTTCCACTACTTGATCCTTCTGACCTCGGCTGCTTTGTATGGGCGTCATGCAAAAGGCTCGCCGACCCTCATGCAAATCAAACAGATATGAGAAAACTTTACCAATCGAGTCTCTTTATCAATTCATTAACGCCACGTCGGAAGATATGTGCTTATGAACGGTGTCCCCGTTCGGCATGATGCTGCTTTTATTCGAAACCAACTCGAAGAGTATGCTATTGCAGGCTCTTTCTGCTGTCAACGTATTGAGCGCCATATCCGGTGACTGATATATGTATGTACATCTATCGCATAATGTTGGATATAATAACACAGGAACAGAATTTCGGAATTCTAGAATTTGTGATTTCGTGATTTTGGTATTTGGAAATTTAGGAGCTTCGAAATTGAAAATTGCAGTGTTGGGAGTAATACAATTTGGAAATTTGAGAATTTGGCGATGTTATTTGGGAATTCGGGTATTTTAAGGTGAAAATTTGAGGATGTTGAGATTAGCGAATTTGGAAATTGGAGAATTTAGCAATTTAGGAATGTGGAAATATGGAGGTGTGAAAATTTTGGGATGTGGGAATTGGGGAATGTGGAGATTTGGGAATGTATGAACTTGAGGATGTGAGAATTGGGAAAGTGAGAATTTATAAACGTGGGAATTTTAGGATGTGAGAATACAGGAATGTGGTAATTTGAGTTTGGTGGTAATTTGGGGATGAGGCAGTTTTGGAATGTGAGAATTTAGAAATATGGCAATTTGTGGATGTAAGAATTTGGGATTTTACAATTTAGATGTTTGGGAATTAGGCAATTTATAAATTTAAAAGTTGTTAAATATTTGTACACACTATAGATATTCGTAAATTTGTGAAATAGAGTTCTGTAAACTTGAAAACTTGAAAACCTAAAAACTTAAAAACTTGCAGCTTTCAAACTTAAAATCGAAAATTGAAATTGGAAACCTGAAACTTCTAATTCAATACTAGAAACTAGAAATTTGAAACTCAAAAACTGAAATTCGAAACTTGGAACTTGAAAACATAAAAGTTTTAATACTTGAAAATTTGTAATTTTTAAATTTAAAAACTTAAAAATTCAAAGATCTAAACATGTACCCTAAAAGCCCCCGTTCATCATGCACCAGAAACGGAATTCCCTAGTAAATGGGCCTATGCAAAGAATTCAAAGGATGTGGCATCAGAATGGAAGTTACACGCGGTACGTTTGTTTTACAATACATTTGTACGTGATAATTTTAACTAACTGAGAGGACGTGAGTCGAGAACAACCAAAGTCTGTCTTTCCTTCGAAAAGTTAAGGCAAACGCGATGTTAGCCGGCCTGTCTCGGTCGAGTAAATATTTAGATTAGACACGTGCCGGCAAAGCGATCCCGGGATGATTTAAGCAAATGCACGATTCGACAGGAACCAAGACACGAACGGAAAATGTGGCCAGCACACCATACAATTATACAGAAAAATCTTGCGGATATTTCTATTGCTAACATTTTCGTCGATTATAGAATGATTGGAGAACAGTAGGGATGGCACTCTGAGTGTTCACATCGTTCCTTGTATTGATATTATCTTTTTTATCGAGGAGTATTTAGAGACTTTATTTATTTTTGCGTATTTTATTTTAATGTTCGGTGTGCTTTAATTATTTTACTTATTTAGCAGATACAGAATTTCTACATATCCCAATCGACAACTCCGAAATTCAGATATTTTGAAATCTTCGAAGTTTCAAATTCCCTCATTCCCAAATTTTCATATTCTTACAACTCTGAATTTCCCAGTTTTCCAAATTTCTAAACTTTTAAACCTCCAAATTTCCAATTGCGAAAAATGTCGAGTTGTAAATTCCTAAATCTTCATACCCACAAATAGTAAATTTCCAAATCCTCGAATTTTCACATTTATAAATCCCCAAATTCATGTATTTTCAAATCCTCAACTCCGGAATTCCACATCGGGAAATCTTCGAACTGTTCAATTTCCACGTTCCGAAATTTCCAAACTTTTACAAGTCTCGTATCCTCGAATCTATGAATTTTCTAATTTTCCAAATTTCTAAACTTCTGACTCACCGAATTCTCAGTTCCCCAAACTGTCGAGCTGTCTAAATATCCATACCCTCGATTCTTAAATATCCAAGTACTCGAATTTCTACGTTTATAAATTTCCCAATTCTATAGTTTTGTCGATAATGCGCACCAAATCTTAGGCTCGATATATCCACCAGTACCTAAATAAATATGAAAGCGTCATTTTTCGCATGGAACAAAACATTTCGAGCTGCTTTCTCTCATCTGATAACCGAACACTATATTTCCCTTTTGTTAGATTTTTGCAGAAATCCCAAATGATATTATGAAGTAATTTTAAATATGTTTCATAACTGTTGCAAACGTACGTTCAACGACATTTAGGTATAAGTCAGGGCCATAAAAAAAGGTCAGCTCGAGCCTTGCATCGAGGTCGTAGCTGATCGTTAAGAGAAAGCAAAATTCTCTCCTCTAGGGGGTGCATAGTTGAACTTCCCCTTTCTTTGTGAAAAATAGCCTTCTGCAACAAGACCCATGAAGTTAGTTCGGTACCAGCACCTAATAAGGACAGTGACTGAATTTCCAGCGCAAATAGGACTAAGCACATTGTAGAAAATTTTTTCTATTTTTACTCTTGTTATTGTATATAATAAATATTCGTTGCATTTGTTGAAGGCAAACAAACTCTGTTGTAAATTATTCAACAGCTTTGTGCAGTGATTTTTATTATAAGACGGGTTTGTTTATTTCTACTCGGTTTCTTTTTTTGAGAAGTGTATACCGCGGTTCTCGATATCGCGACGCCTCGGAGTTCAGAGGGACAAAACCCGACGATCACGAAACGGAAATTGAATACGTTCCTATGACGGAAAATAATGTCCCACTTTCAAAAGTTTGATCGGGCGAAGCTCGTTCCATCCAGGAATCGCGACGGCATTCGACTATTTCTCAAATCGCTCTCCAGGATCAACTTTCTCCGGAGTGGCTGGCATACTTGCGGACACACGCTGCGAGCCGCTTGTGGAAATTGAGAAAACTTTATTTGCCTCGGTGTAGTCATGGAAAACATCAAGACGCGGAAAATAGGAATCGCGAGAAAATGCTCGGCAACGAACAAGAACGCGCCCCTGGTGGCCAGTCGCTGCCTCAAACTTATTTTCTTTGCGAGGGCTCGAGATTTCGATCTCGCGTGTGGTTTATAAAATACACATTGTTAAATTACAGTACGTTGCATAAATATTTCGATCCCCCACATTCTCAACGATGTGAGATTCTGGTAGAAAACTAAGGCCGGTTATCTTTAACACGTTGACTGCCACACGAAAGCGATTGAAAATTGCATTAAGTAGTATTTACGTTTTTCACAAATCTCACAAAATATTCTGACGATACATTGTTATATTTATTTTCCACGGTTCCAAGTAACTAATGCGGGTACCTGCAGTCAAGAAAGTGAACAAATTTTTAATAATATGGCTGTTACATTTCAGGACGAGTGACACTCATACATATGGGTGACATGGCAGTCAAAGTGTTAACTAATAACACTGCACAAGAGCCAAATGTTTTCATGACCGCCATTATGAAATTCTTATAAGTTTTTTGCGAGCTCAGTATGAATTTTAAATCCGTTTTTCTCTGAGACGTATAGTTCTTTAGAAAATTATAGTTATAAAAATTGCAAATTTTCAACTTTGGGAATTTTTTGTGCTTTTACAACAGCAGCTATTCAGTACTTTTTCACACGAAACAGATCTGTGAACTTTCCCGAATAAAACGATATCAATTGTTATTACATTGTCAACATTTAAATATGCTTAAACAATGATCAAAGTACGAAAGACCCCAGGTGGCCATGAAAACAAGAAAAAGTCAAAATTTGTTGTACAGTGTAATTCGTAGTTCGTAAAGAATACATTCTGTATACCAAAATTGACGAATTAACGTGAATATCAGAATCGGTTTTGTTCGATCTTGATTTTTAATTAAGTATTATTACTAAAAGAAGTAATACATTGTAATAACGAATACACTATATTATATTGTAAAAATAGTATATAGAATAGTATATAAATTTTACAAACGTGTCTAAAGTATAACCCGATAAAAGGTTCCGAACGATTGATTAATATTTGGTTACATTTCTTTTGCTATCAATAATGGCATGACATCTTCTTGGCAGCAATTAGCTGATGCAGATAAAATTCTGATATGGAATTCCATACTCGGCATACTTCTCTAAACAAATCGTTGTCTTTTAAAAATTTTCTTCCATCAATCGTTCTACTTCACCCCATAGATTTTCAATGGGATTCAGATCCGCCGATTGTAACCATGTTTTAACAATTTTGGCCGTATGTTTGGGATCGTTGTCGTGGTGAAACCACTATTTCTTTGGCATGTGTAGAACATTGTTTGACATCTATAAACATTGTGACATTGTACCAGAAAAGTAGTGTTATAAAAATTACTCAATAAAGAAAATATATCGTAAAATTGTAATAAAAACACCTGTTGTGATGCATCGTTTAACACTAGATTTACGGACGTTCAATGTCCACTTATGTGTGCATTGAAAATGAACTATAAACACAATTAAATAATGAATAATACATAAGCCAGTTTATAGAAAGATTCTTTATCTCGATGAAGATTAACGTGCATTTTGCAATAAGTATTTTAATAATTTTCGTAATTGAAAATAAGAAATCTATGATCCGTCATTTTGACGGGTTCCGTAAACCTAGTGTTAAGGATCCAAAACATGCTACCTTATTTTGGTATAACTGTCCACGCTGCCTTGCGACTCCGGTACATTTACGATACACGCTCCGTCATTTTGGTTGTATGCAGAAAAAAAGGTGAACGAGGAGCGTGAAAGTAAAAGTGAAGGACCTTAACGGTAACCTTCTCAGAAACGTTTCAGCGTAGACCAAGAGAAGACGACGAGATCGGGTGAGGGTCCGTGACTAGAGAATCTGCGCCGAGCGGCAGATTGCAGCCCGGCTCTTTGGAGGATCATCAAATTAGCGGAAGAGTCTTTGAAGACACCTCGTAGAGGTGGCCAACTTGGCTGGCTCGTCATAGTCTTCTCTCTGGCTGAAATTATGCCCCTCTGTCCTTTCTTGCCTTCTCTCCGCGACCTTTCCGCGAATGGAGTTGCAAACTTCTGCCACCCTTCCACAACCCGAAAGAGACAGAAAAACGTCTCAACGCCAACGACCAGCCTCGCTATTCGTTTTTCTTTGGCCGCTTCCTCCTTTCTTTCTAATGCTGTCTCTTTTACTACCGCGCGCCCACGCTAATACCGGCTGAATGCAACCCGAAGAAAATTTTCTACGAAGCTTCAGCACCCCAAAACGACTGAACCGAGCACACTTTCCGCACCGTCTAGATATAAATGAGGGAACTTTCAACAGCCGCCAAGAAAGAACGTTAGAACTGAGCAGTTTCGCCGGGCCAACTGCCGTTGTCTGCGTGCATTTATACATATGTACCGGTGGAATAATTTCACCGCTTGGAACCTCCTTTCGCCGGTCTCATGTTTAATTCTTCGGATTTTAGGCAACTTTTCTATTTCTCGTCAATTTCCTATCGCTTGTATCGGCGAACTCATTACGATTGTCTGACCTAAGAAGTTTCGGAACTGTTCCTGGGATATTTTCGACTTGGAAACTGGGACTGCGTTTGCAAATCTTTTGTTCGACGGAATTTTCATTTGGAACGTAACTGTAGTATTTATTGTCCTATGGATGGGACAAATATGTTATGGTCTTCGGCTTTGAAAGTTGAGAATATTCTTTTGGACAGACGTAAGCGCCATTTTGTATTCTTTGGTAAATACATTTTGTTGCTGCGAAAGATGACATAGACTACGTAGGTAGACGAAATGTAATATTAGTCTTCACTCATCGAATAATTCCAAATAGAAATAAAGAAATTTGGATAGTGAACTGTATGTGAAGTTAGGTTTGATTTGTTTTATGGAAAAACATTAAAATCACTCCCGTTTGTCCAGCGATATTTTAATAATGAACTATCGTGAACTGTCCGAATGTATTAAAAATTTATCAATGACTAATGCCAATACATCTGTTGTTCTTGGATGACGCTATACAATGCATTGCATAAATACACGAATTAATTTGTTTATACCGATCAGACTTAAAGTTATGAAAATGAGGAATTTGAATATTGGGCAACTTAGAATTTTGGGAATTCGGTAACTTAGAACGTAAAAAGTTAGAAAATTTAGACATTGGCACCTTTTAAAATTAGGATAGTGGGAAGTTAGATATTTGGGAAACTGAGTTAGTTAGAAATTAGAGAATTGGGAATGCTGGAAATTTGTAAACTGTAAACTTAAAAATTTCAGAATATGGAAGCGAAGAAACCTGGGAAATTTGGAAAGTGTGAAATTAGAAAGCTGCAGTGTCAGAAGGAAGGAAAATGTGGGACTTATTAAATTCGAAAATTGGGAAATCTAGGAATTAGGAAATTTCAACATTTGCAAGCAGGAATTTGAGAAATTAGGATAATGAAAAGTTTAAAAATTGCGGAACATGAAGTAGGGAATTTTTAAAATTAAATAACTTCGAAACTGAAAAATTAGAAAATGTAAAAACTATAAAATTCGGATAAAAACCTATAAAATTAGAAAATTTTAAATAATGAATTCAATAATGGATTTTATATATCTATTATTAATAAACTCAAAGTATTAAAACGTGTAAAAAGATTACTCTGAAAATATATCTAAAATATAAACAAATTAAAATACAAAATATTCAATACCATTTTTCATAAAATGGTAATAGTACCAACCATCAAAGATATTTCAAAAACGAGATCACACAATTTACCAATAACTCTCAAATTTCGCACTATACCTTTAAACTATTATAAGTTACTCAGATTCTCCATAAAATTCCAGTACATTTCGAAATCCACACAAGCAAGCAAATCATATCCTTTAAAAAACTTTCGCCATACGTTTGTACGTTTGAACCGCGTTATCCTCTCACCGCGATCGCATTAACGTCACCCTCTGCACCCCAGGGTGCGCAATGACGTTAAATTATGCCTCTCAGCGCGTATCTCTCAGATCCAGTTTCAACCGTAACCAAAGATGTAGAAAAGGGTAAAGTTTCTGGTCCTCCTGCCTCGATATCCCTTCCCCGAGGGAGTGATACAGTCTCATATATCGGATCTGTCTGCCGGAGGTTGCTTAATTTTGCCGGCAATTCGTTCGAGTCTTGTTCTATCGGGATTACGGAAGGTCTGATGAGTTTCTGTAGTAGGACCGCAGTACATGTTGTCGTAGCAGGATCCGGAACCTTGTAGCTTCCGGGAAAGAAAGGGGATGAGAAGAGAGGGCAAAGAGACAGTGGACATAGAGAACTGGAAGAGGAGCTAGGTCAGCGTCACCAGAGTGTATAATTGGCTTGATTGTCGGGTTCTAATCTGGTTCTCCTTCTGTCTTCTGTCAGGGTGGGACGTGTCCGGCCTGCCTCCACATAGGAGGGTCCAGAAAATGCGAGCAATGCGACCTCCTATCCCAGATCCTTTCCTTATTTCGAATATCCCTCAGACTTTTCTGGGTTAATCCGTCTCCGAGCAGCAGCTATATTTATTGCGAATACAAGATGGGATAAAATAGATACGTGAAAAACATTCTTATTTATTGTTTCTACCTTATATACTATTTCGGGTAAATAGTAATTAGCCATTTTGCATTCAAGATATTAAAGGAGTAAAATTATACGATTATTTTCATCAGCCATTATTCAGATTGACATTAAAGAACTGCATCATGTGTATATATTATACGTACATTTATTAAGTCAATTTTAAGTTGATATATTTATTCAGTCAATTATAAATTAATATATTTATTGAGTCAATTCTATATTAATATATTTATTGAATCAATTTTATATTTATATATTTATTCAGTCATTTTTATGTTGATGTGTGTATGTATACCTGTATACATATATTCATATATTTATGTATACGGTTGCGTTTATATGTTTAAACTGACGTGCATATAAAATTATGGCGTTTATACTGGCGTGCGGATCAATAAAATTGCCTTTTACGTTTATATACCTCCACACTTATACGTGTTGTATTCTATACTTTACATAAACAATTCTCGTCAGGATATCAAATATAATCTGGAACCTAAACTTTCGTTGTACCTGTTACAATCGGAACCTAACCGTAACGTTCCCGGAACGAATAAATGTGCTGTTCATTTTCAGGATTTATCAGCACTGTCTAAAGCGATAACGATAAAACATGTGAAAGCGTTAACGTTCGTGTGCAGCAGAGGTAGTTGATTTTCGTTGACGACGCGTAATTGCGGCTTTCATACATTTGCCACTTGGAATTGGCAGAGAATAACAGGAGTTTAAAACTCCGTGAACGTCGGTTGAAAGAAACGCGTGGACAAAGAGATATCCTAGCCGAGCCACAAGATGAATCGTGGTAATAAAACAACTGCGTGGAGGCACGACGTGCGGTTTTTATAAATATTTCGCGTGTTTCACCCGCGTCGTCGGTCTTGGCGTCGCACCAACTGGGCTATGCTACATCGCCGAGCAACGATTTCATATCGATACTCTTTGCTATCCGCGATCTTAACGTTGGCAAATATAAATGCAACCGGTCAGTTCATTGTGGAGAATGATCGTTCGATGCTGGCGGAATTTCTGTTGGTCAATACATCGGAAAAGGGAACTTTATTGCGCATGGAAAACTGTTTGTTAGATGAGCGCTAAATACGAATCCTTATTCTGAGGATTTATATTCGGTTTTCAACTTTTGTAATTTTGCAATTTTTTGATATTAAAGTTTATAAATTCACAGATCTCTTAGCTTACGAATTTTTCAGATCTTTAAGTTCACAAATTTCAAATTTTTGTGTTAAAAAATTTCCAAATTTCTGAATTCATACATTTTTTCTGGTGTTCAAATTTCCAAATTTCAAACTTTTATATTTACAAGTTCACGAATTTTTGTGATCGAGTTTTTCAAGCTTTGAAGTTTACAAATTTCACATTTTCGTGTGTACAGATTTGCAAATTTCTAAGTTTAAGAATTTTTTAGATGTTCAAATTTACAAATTCCAAATTGCCATTGAAATAAGTTTACAAATTCCTGAGATTATAAATTGGGGAAATAAAAAATTGTATGATTTTGAAAATTGAGGAGTTTGAAAAATTGGAAATTCGGAATCTAGAAGTTTAGAAATCTAGAAATATTCATTCAAATTTAAAAATGTTCAAATCTGCAGATTGCTTAATTTTCTAATTTTTAAAATATTTACAAGTCAATATATATGTATCTATTTACACAACTGGTGCTGCTAATAACTGTTATGATAAAGTAAAGAAAAAAGCTAAACATAATAACAAAAATTTCATAAACACCATTAATAATTAAAGTTCTCCTATGTCGTGTCTGACCAGTTATGGTCTTATACTACTTCGCATGGAGACAAAAATCAATGTAGTAAATTGTTGATGTCTTTCACGTTAATTGCGACAACAGTTTCAATAAACAAACAACACAATCCATTAAATGTTCTCTGGAAGGTTACACGAACTGTAAAACTGAAGCGGTAAAAGTAACAAAAAAGTACATGAACCTCGCGCAAACATTCTGCGAAATTCATCGGATCGGTCTCGTTAAAAATTGAAGTTGTACACCATGTCCGGATTAAAGTTAGATTCACGTTGAACTATTTAATTACTGTTCGCAGCGAAGAAATTTGGCAATATTTGGAATGTCGGAAACGAAAGAGTGGTCGTATTTTCAAAGAAGACACATGTAATTGCTTAAAGAAACGCCGAAACTTCGATTACAGTAAAAAAACCGAAATATTTTAAAGTAAATAAATTTTTCGGATTTTCGATAGTTCAATTTTCCAAGATTTCAAATCTATGCGTTTCAAATTCGTAAATTTACAAATGAATAGATTTACATATTTCCAAATTTTCCAAATTTTTATTTTTATACATTTCAAATTTTCAAAGTTCTCAATTTCCTCATTTACAAATTTCTACAACTTTTCAATTTAGAAACTGCCAAATGCCTAAATTTTTTAATTTCCAATTCCACAGATCTCCAAACCTCGCCTCGAAGTTTAGCAATTTATATACTTTTAAATCATTACATTCTTATACTTCTTCAATTCCAAATTGTACTATTTTCATATATTCAAATTTCTAAATCCATAATCTTTTACATATCAAAGTCTTCAGATTTTTCAATTCTCAAATGCCTAATTTTTTGAGGAGACGAATCTTTAAATTCCGAAACTCCAAAAATTCTATGGTTTTTAAGTTTTCAAACTTCTACATCCCCCAATCGTCATTTTAATTTTATTCTATTCTAATTCTATTCTATTATTCTATTAATTCTACATCTTAAAATTTGAAACTCAGGTACTGTATTAGAGGGACCGGAAAGTAATGTCGTTTTTTGTTAGAGTAAAGTCAAGCAGATAAATTTTTAATAGATCCTTATTTTTAATCAATGATTATCCTCGTTATCAGCAACATTTTGCCATCTATTGTACAAATTTTCTATGCCGGATCAATAAAAATCAATTGATTTTTCAGCCAAATATTTGAAAGAAAAACGAATATCGTCATGCACAAAAACGACATTACTTTCCGGTCCCCCTAACATATGCATCGCAACGTCAGCAGTATTAAGTGACAATTAAACAACGCGTGGAACCAGTAGATTCCCAATAAGCGACCAAAATGGACTGTATCGAAATGAATGGGTCAACTTCGGTTGACTAGATTTTACTTTGATGTGTACTTGTTAACTATTTTATCAAGAGTGCCTTTCCGAAGATGTTTTACATTTTATCAGCACTCTGAGTAGTCTTACAAAATTTGGGAAGTTGGTGTGGGTAAACAGTTTACTATTTTCTATTGGCTAGCTAAATTTGAGCGGAAATGGAAATAACCATGACGTACGAAGTATCTGGATTTTCCTCCAAATGACCGTAGCGAGTAATAAACTTAAAGAGTACTTTCACATGAATGGGAAAGCGCAAAGACTCTACAGTTAAGGCTAAGGGTTCTGACACCAAGATATGACGGACAATAAATGAATAAAATACTCGTCAGAATATAATGACTTCTTGGGTCCTATTTCTGCTACAGGTAAAGACTATTTCACTAAACTATTGGGTTGTTCGGAAAGTCATTTCGTTTTTCCCCATCAATTTTGCTTTTGAGAAATTCTTGGAATTTGGAAATCTGGAAATTTGAAACATTCAGAATTTGGAAATCTGAGAATTCGGATTTTTCAGAATTTGGAAATCTGAGAGTTCGGGATTTTCAGAATTTGGAAAGCTGAGAATTCGGGTTTTTCAGAATTTGGAAAGCTGAGAATTCGGAATTTTTCGAAATTTGAAATCTGAGAATTCGGATTTTTCAGAATTTGGATTTTGCAGAATTTGGAAATCTGAGAATTCGCATTTTGCAGAATTTAGAAATCTGAGAATTCGCATTTTTCAGAATTTGGAAATCTGAGAATTCGCATTTTGCAGAATTTGGAAATCTAAGAATTCGCATTTTTCAGAATTTGGAAATCTGAGAATTGGAAAAAAATCAGTCTTGCTTGTGAATAAGTTATGGTTGTTACCGTATCGGATATGAAAAGTGAAAAGCAGCATTTTCGGAGTTCTTCACTTTTTTAAAAATGCTGTTCAAGCAAGAAAAGTGATATCCCCCGAAAATCGTCTCTCATTTTCATAAAAATAAAAAGAAGCGAAATGACTTTCCGAACGACCTAATACAAATGTATCTAAACAATCGAAAAAACCGTTGAACTATTGTATCGAAGAAAACTTTGACCGAGGTCTAATCCTCTCGCTGCAATATGTATCCTAAACTAACAGGTAACTCTTACCTTCGAAGATCAGCTGTCCATAATATCAACATCTCCGCATCTCCATTTGCGCTACCTAAAGCAATGATGCTTGGCGTACATTTTGCGTTTGCGCGCAAAACGCGGAGAATTCGAAAGGGGCGAGAAAAAGTTGTGGCAACGTCGATGCCGTAGGAAAGGAGATATTTTCCGGGACGACTCGGAAATTGCCTGTCCAATTGAATCGCAAACAATATGAAAATTTGTTCGAGAGTTTTGATTATACAAAGGAGGCTACGGTGGATGACGGCGAAGGGCGCGGCGAAACCGGGGGTGACAGGGGGTAAAGAGCGGATACACTCGAGGAAGAAACAGAGAAGGATATTCTTAGTGGTGCTCGGAAACAATGGGCCACCATCAGACTTGCAAAGCGGATCGTGTTTTTACTTTCAAATTAAATTATTTACATTATTTTTTTTATTTTTACAATTATTTTATATACCCCTCATATCGTTTTTCCGCCATCATTGTTCGACTTCTAACAACGTATCGCCGTTCGGATAAAGCTTGAAATATGCGGCATCCTTATTGCTTATCTTGGCAAGGATACAGAGATCGATCTCGCGATATCGTTTGTCTGATAGGATTCTCTGATGAGGGTAGGGAAAATAAATTGCTATCGATGGATAAGAGTGTGTATGCAATATTGGTTAACGTTATCACGGTGAAATTGTTTTACAAATATAGGGTACTGAGTTTATGTTTCTACATAATGGCATGTGGCCTGGATTTATTTAGGAAAAAATGGCGTTATAGGAGAAGGAAATATCGCTGGTAGGGTTTTTGAAATTTGAAAATCTTTCAATGTAATTTTTACGCAACAAGTAAGGATGAAAGAGAATTAAGAACTGGAAAAAGAAACTGGTAACTTTTATTAAGTATAACACTATAATATAATGTAGTGTTTAAGAACGAGGAAAATAAACGAGTTGAACATTTCACACTGGCGTGTTTAAAATAATAACTAGAATAATATTATTTGACACCTTCACAGCTATGTAGGTGTGACGCTTAAATTTTGCTACCAATCTATCACCTATGTTTTTATGAATTCGTTCACATAACTAATTGCAGACATTCGTATTAACTACTTTAAATAACGGATAATAAATATAGCAAAACTAGGTAAGATTTATTACAAATAAAAATACCACCTAATATAAAATTTTCAACTGGTTCAGCGATCAGTGTGTTAATAATTTACAGGGATTTGTTAAAGTACTAAAAAAGTGCTATCTAAGGAACTGAAAAAATATAAAATGAACTATCTGTTAGAGCATTATTGCTAATAAAATTTTCAATTAATTCCGCAATCAATGTGTTAATATTCTTCACGCGTCCCACATGGTGTCTCGCGACACTTTTTCAACGATTAAAAATTTTCCACGATTTAACTACACGGAGAAGCATAAAACAATAGAACGCGTCAAACCATCGCCGAAAGGCCGCCAAATTTGAATCCAGCTGTAGCACCAATCATAACCGTCAGCAACAAATCAAAATGAACGCGTAAGAACGTACACGCAATATCGTAATGGTTATCGTGTAATCACAGTGAAATTACCGTCCGGTTTTGTACTTAATAAATCGCAATAAATTTCATCGGGCTCGTTCAATTGCACCGTGAACATTGGCTCACCGTATTATTTACATTCATACGCGAACACGGCGTAATTATGCTAGAAATGGTAATAACGCGGCATTGTAAATTTCCCTGGGAACGAAAGCGTTAATCGAAACATCACGCGCACACGCCGCGATTATCGCAGCCGTTCACGAATTTGCATCTGTATGGAAGTTACTTTGATTGCGGATTCATTCCGCTTAAACGTGCGGCGAACCGAACCATTAAATTCGTTCGGTGAAAAGTAGCACACGTTTGGCAAAATCAATGGCGGCGACAGTTTGGAAGAGAAGATCGACGAAACGGCAACATCTTGGTCGCATCGGCTACACAATTCGCGGTCTTGCCACATCGAAATTGTCCGCATGTGTAACTGTGCGGCACCCGAGACTCCAACAGGAGCACAAGGGCCCTCGAAATGGCGGCACCTATCCGTCGCGAGTCGCAATGGAAACTGGGTCGCGTGTACTTCGAGAATTGTTCTTTATCTCTGGCAGCGAATTTGTTTTCCCATGAATCTCAATCGAGTCAACCGCCTACGGTGCCCTGCCCACGTCCGTTGATGAGTGTACGGTCTCGGAACTCGAGTTTTCGATCGTGGAATCCTCAAGAACTGTGACCGTTGTGCTCGACGGCAAATTAATGACGTGAGGACGTTTTTCGAAAGATGATGTGATGGTGGTATGGTGGTGAACGAATGTTTAAATATAACACTTAATTTATTTAGCAATATTTAGTAGCTTTGGTAGCTACTAATATTTAATAGCTTTTAGTAGAATTTGGGAACACAGATGTCTGAGAACTCTGAAATGTAATTGTCTGAAATTCCCACAAATAAGGAAATCGAAAGATGTAGCTATGTAGAGATTTGAAACCCTAAGAACTTGAAGATGTGGTACTTTTGCAGTTAAGACATTCTAGGTGTTTAGTGATTCTGGAATTTGACCTAGAAATTTGGGAACATTTGAGGTCTTAGAGATTTGGGGATCCAGAGAATGGAGAATCTGGGAATATAGCATCTAAATATATTATTTGGGGACATAAGAATATGGAGAACTTAGAATAGGGAAACCTAGACACATGAGAATCATACGATGTGGGAATCTACAGATTTGTATATTAACCACTACATGAATCTAGATATTTGACAATTCACAAGTTTATGGGTACAGAAATATGGGACTCTGGGTATTTGGGAATCTACAAATTTGGGAGATTTCAGGAATTTCAAACATTGAAATTTAAAAAATTTGTTAATTCGAAAATTTTTAAAATAAAAAATTACGAAATATAGGTGTTTCATAATTAAGAAATGTGGAAATTTGAAACAATAATGACTGAGAAATTTGAAAACTTGAGAATACAACAACTTGTGATGTATGAAAGTTGGTCATTTAAAAATTTTAAGAAGAGAATGTACAGGCCGTCACGAACGTTGAACTTTAATTAATTTCAATTTTATCAAATTCAGATTAAATGAAATTTACGAGTCTCCCAAAAGCGACTCTATTCTCATTCAGCTCATTCGTAACAACTCGAGTTTGCCTTCGTTTCACTTGTTTTAATTATATATTAAACCGAGCGTGTCACGCAGTCAACGAAACCGTTCCCCCGCGCTTTATCACCGTCGGAATGAGCTATCCGTCGTATTACCGTCGTGCCGTCCTAAACTTTCCTCCGTTCGAAATTTTCTATCGCGCGCGTTCCGCGGAAAACAATTTCCAACGTTATTAGCCGTTTCACGTCGTCGCTTCTGTCGTAAACGTGGCGCTGCACGTGATTGGCCGTTAACGCGATAAATCTCCGCGTCTTTTCACGGGCCGGGAACGCGAAATAAACTGGTCGAAACGAAATTTGAACGGCCACGGTCCAGCCGGAAGGCGGGGGACCGGCGGACGACCGAGCAAAAGTGTCTTTGATTTCCGGAACGGCCCGGCGAGGGAGAGTTGCCCGTGCAACGGGAATGGCGCTTCATTGTTGCCCACGCAAGTACGCAATTAATTTCTGTCTGCGTTCGCCGCGGGGGAATGCAAATACGCGGGGAGATTTTGCCGGAGTAATTCGGAAGTGGCGCGGTATACCGCGCGCATTATGCCGCTTTCCTCTCCACCATCGCGAAACCTCTGTGACGGTCGACGCTCGCTCTTCCACGCCTGTTTACGTGCCGATCTGTACACCCGATCGCCGATGTTCCAGAACGCACAGTCACCAAAAGCTAGCTAACGGATCTCTGGAGAATTTGAACGTTTTACGAGCACCGAGTCTCGCTGGGTCGTTGCAGGATACACCGTCGACTAAAAGCGGTTTCCTGTTCGGCGTACTTCGGCTTTCTTAGTTGAGCCCAGACGTGTCTAGTGCATGACATGTTGATGCCGATGTACGAGGGTTGTTCAAGTCAATCCGGGACTTTTTTTACAAACGAATTTCAAAATGTGTGTTAAATACTCGAGGTTACCCAAAAAGGGAGTTCGAGCTTTGTAGGCGTTTTGCACGCTTGTGCCTACGAATTACAATAATCTAAACTCGAAGGACCATCCGATATTTCGTGAACTATTAGATTGGGGAATAAGTTCGTAGCGCTTTTATATTTTCCTTTCTTTTGCAACGATTTTTTTGCTGTTCGACAAAGTGTATAATATTAATTCGACAGAGCTCTTTCTGCTCTATAGAACTGTGCTAATCGTCGAATACATAACTGATTAATTTATTGTCATAATTAATGATTTTCGTTTAAATCAAAGTCTTTGATAAAAATGCTACGAACTTATTCCCCAACCTAATATAATAATAAGACTGTTCTACGCTGCGTTTAACGATATCTATTCTATTCGCGAGGTAGAGCTTGTCTGTCTAACTGTACAAAGATCTGGCGATGTTCTGTGTCACTAGCAACGTATTTTCAAATACCAAAATTTAAACATTTATAAGCCATCAAATTTGAAAATTCCGGGGTTTCAAATTTGTAAATTAGAACATTTGTAATCTCCAAATTATCGAGTCAACGTATTTTCAAATATCCAAATTTCAAAATTCATGACACATTTTTAATATCTAAATTATTAGATCTTCAAAGTTTAAATTCAGACTTCAAATTCCTAGGTTTTTCAAATTTCTGGTTTTCAAAACTCTCGAAGTACCAAATCATCAAATTGAAAAATATCAAAATATTGAAATTGCCACATTACCACATTTTCAAATACACAAATTTCTAATTATCGGGTTAAAAGAATTTCTAAATTTCTGGATCAAAAGTTTAAGAATTCTGAAATCATAAAAATAGACATTTTGAATCACAAATTCGGAATTATTCATAATTATTATTCATAATTTTCCCAAATTCTCATTTTTTGCAAATATTTATTGTACGCTGTATATTTAAATACAAAACTGTCACTGCAAAACTGGATCAAACTGTTATTATAATTTACCACCACTAATTAACTACATTTCATCGACATGTAAAATTAATACAGACATAAAATAACATTGATATTTTATTTTAACAACGTACCAATCATTAGGTACTCATGTATACAAAACATATTTTCCCACAATTCTCGATAACTGTCATGAATTAATTAATTCTATTGAATTCATAATTTTCTTATCGAGCCGAACGAACTTGATGTAGATGTAAAGTAACATTGTTCACTAATTTTAACAATAAAACAAGCGTTAGTCATATTTGTAAGACATATTTTAAGATACTTAAGACAGTTATAAGACACTGCACATATAATTATTTTGTATAGTCAAAGAAAACAGATGCAGTTATAACATAACATATTTATTTTAACGACATATTTTTTACTTTAATATTTCTTTATTCTTATAACATATCAACCATACCCTACGAGTTACTAGAATCGTTAAACTTTCCACGCTATAACTAGAATTGTTAAACGTTGACGATGTAAGTTCATAAAGTTCACAGATCACTATTACATAAAATCGGGGACACCGAATTAAATAAACTATCCAAAACGACATTGCATGCTTAATTTAATAATTCCCCCATAGACCCGTGTAAAATTGCGCAGCTATTTGTCAAAGAGCGCACCATTAGCGAATAATATAATTTAATATCCGAAATAGTATTCAGAAAGTACATTGTCAGCAGCGATTGTTCAGCCAAACGGGAACGTTCATAATTCACCGTGTTCGGAAAGCAGCGCCGAACGAGCTATCGCGTTGTCATCGATTGCGACTCCATTTCGCCGATCGACTCGATTGAAATCACATTCGGCGGCGATAATACCGGGGCAGAATAAAATCTCCTCGAGATCTGTCCGCGTTAAGCCGTTAGTTCGTGCCGAACAACGAGCTTCCGGTTTATTTAAATTCACCGCGTGGCCGATTGAAAATCATGGTCATTGTAATTACAGTGTTGCGAGCGTGGCCGGGCCAGCCACGGCCTTGTGATTTATAGAATCATGAGATTTAGCCCCCCCCCCCCCATTGTCGTACAAATTCGGCGAGGAAGTTCAGCCCGGTGTGGATTAATGATGCAGCGTTTATTTAGCGTGAGCCGCTGATAGCGGCTGTATACGAATTCGTATACAAAGGAAGGCTCGCGTTGAACCCTTTTAGGTCGCTGTAGGGATGGGTAGAAACGGGCCGCGCAGTCGGTGGACGGAAGTAGACGATATCAACCACCGGTGTCACCCTTCTCGCGACCGATGTCGTACGGTTTATGGCTAGCTTTTTGTTCGAAGCTATTAGTGGTCCTAGCCCGGTTGCTTTTCCGCGCGACAACAACGAGCCACGCGTCATGTACGACATGGATTTTACCATTAGCGTACCCGGCCCGGTCGCCATGACTTCTCCATTCAGCTGCCGCGAAAGTTTACGGAGCGTTAATGGGGAAAAAAGCGAAATTTCTTTTACACGAAACGTTACTTTAAAGCGGGGCGATTAATCTTGTTCTTGCATCGGCCGACCGGATGCCGCCCGTGAACCCATCTCTTTTTCGCCGCGCGGGGAGTGCCGTGTACGCGATTATGAAATACGGTTCGATGGCGGGAACGCGGTAATTAACCGGTCGGTTATCTTCGACGAGGCGAAACGACAAATCGTCGGGTCGATTTAGCCACGCGTCGAATCGCGACGACAACGCGGCTCGAAACTGTTCGCGCCGCGCGTGCAAACCTGGGAGAGAAGATCGACCAGGCCGCATCCCCCGCTTGAACTTCACGGCAAAGTTTTCGCCCGCTGTATAATTACTTGTCTTTGTGGAGAAGTTAGCTCGCGAACGGGAAGAAGATGTAATCAACGACGGAATGATTGCTTAATTGACTTAATCATGGTACGGTTCATAATAATTATTTTCCGTCGATCGTGGCCCCGATAAGAGAATTCCATTATAACGAACTTTTCGGCTTTCTTCGTGTTTACGGAGACCGACGGCGGAATATCGCGGCAGGAACGAGAGCCTGAAATTTATAGCCGTTTAAACCCTTTTTGTCCCCCGATAGGTTCGTTCGCTCTAACGATCGGCTCGGTTTCGCTCGCCGCGGCTCGACTTTTGTCCTCGTATTTTCATTTCGTCCTGTCTGCCTTTTCGGCTTCGCCGGAGAAGTTGTCCCCTTCGGCGACTTGTTTCGGGTAATTAAATCCGGCCAACCCGATGAAATGTCGGAGACTGATAAATGAAGTGTTCCAACAGGATGAGGGAGACCCTCGCGAAGAGGGTCGACACAGTGGCGAGCGGGGAGGTCGAGCTAGCGAGGGGTCATGTGAATATTGCAGGACTTCACACTTCGCCTCACTAGTCCTCGGGTTTGTCGACACGTTATTTCGGCTGGAGACCTGTTATCGTTTTTGGTTATGCATTTTCCCCGTATTTTTAATCAGGTGCCATATTTTGAACCGTTTTCCTACGAAAACTTTCGTTTCGGGTGCATTGTCTTTAACTCGTTTTTTATTCATTATAGCTAAGACGTTTCTAAATCGTTGATTCTAGAATAAATTGTTAGTTATTATAAGTGTCGAATTAAATGAAGATGTAGGTTATGTTTGATATATTGGTTTGCACAAATTTACCAACCCACTTTATTTTTATGAACCGGAGTTTTCGGCTGAAAATTATGGTCAATAATCTTTAAATACTAATTTGTAGTATTATATAAAATAAAATTATAAAAATTAATATTATATAAACAAATTATATAGAATGAATGTAGCACGTTAACATAAATATTTATTTGACTCACACAAAGTACAATTTTCGAGCAATCTGTGAACACACAATCGTTTAAGAAAAACTATTTTATTGCGCTTTACGCATAGAAATATTAATGTTAATAATTTACCGTGTTCCCGCTGCCATGCACTGTATCGAAAATTTAATTTGGAGAACACTAACCGTAATTTCCTACCCATAGGTCAGATCATTGAAAGCACGAGGAGTCGACATGTTTATGCAACGCGCTGTATCGAAATTCAAAGCGAATATTATTAGAGCCCTCAGTATTTAACAAATTCGATTAAGAATGGACGTCGAAATATTGTTTGATCCTTCGTTTTTGATGCGAAGGGTGACGTAGGTTCTTTTCGATGTTAACGAACGCACGGGAAATTTCAATGAGCAAGAATAACGAATAGTTCGATGTTCATGGCAGTACGACATTCACGAAGCAATTCAATGCTGCGTGTATGAAATATGACGGGTCTCTGTACGATACAAATAAATAAAATGCGTTTTTCATGTACCGCGACGTACCATATCTATAGAAAGGCCTACGTCTATTCTGTATTTACCGTATTCACGGCACCGGGTTGCATTTATACTTGGCAAAAGCCACGAAGGCGGGCCTGTGACGAAGGCATATTTAATTCAGACGAGCCCCACGGTTTCGGCATTGTACGTGTTACATCGCGTGTGCCGTGTGCACGCGTTTCTAGCCGATTCACAAAGACAAATTTCAACAGTAAACACGACTGGATCTGTGCCAACTGTATTTTTTCCCGAAGCGTTATCGCGTCGAGCTTATTCGGCCAGCGTTACTTTTCAGACCGCGATTAATGATTTTCACGTACATTCCTGTAACGAATAGCAACGGGCGTATTTCATAATCAAACCAGTAACGGTATTCGGGTCGAAATTTACATTTATTAGCGTTTCAGAAACTTTTTTTTCGCCTCGAGTAGTTGTTCTTCACCTGGCTGCGAATTTATATTGTTCTTCGGGGTTCAACTTCTTATCTACTAACCATATGATCAGATCTGGGCACATTTTAAATATTGTTCGAAATTTTATCTTCTATGACGTATTTTATAAGTTGTGATGACTTACTACATCATTACGTACGGAAAGATATTTAATTATCACCTTAGGTTAATGAATTACATTTTAATTAATAATATTACCTTTTTTATAACATAGTATCGTATGAAATATGGATTAGAATATATGATAGATCGTTAGAGTATATGATAAATTGGTTATTTTGTAATTAGTGTTAACTACATGATGTGATTGATACTTTGAAATAAAATTCTATTTCATAGAATTATTAGTCAATTTGTACTTTATATTATATGCGAGGAAAGTGATTTATGAAGGCCTAGTATGAAAATTGTCCAGATTTGAACACAACTATATTATGTTTAATATAAACTATATATATGATGTAGTAATAAATTTAATATGTGAAAGATGATAATTTTCAAGATAAATAATTTATATTAAATTAATAATACAATGATAATTTACATATCTTAAATAAATGAGATAAATTGTATATTATTTAATTTCAGATAATGTGATATAATCAGTTACTCAGCAACTTTTCGGTAAAGTTGATAAACAATAATAATTATATAATTACAATTTATTTACTTCTAAAAGGCGAGATAAATTGTACGTAACATGATTTAATATAATTTTACATAATTAATTATGTACTATTGTTTATCACTGATTTTGGTAAATTTATAATCTATTTAAGATAATTTATCTATTTGAGATAATCTATTTACCATAAGTAAATATAATAAATATCTTGTATATGATATAATTTTATGCAGTTTACTGTAGTCAATTATTATCATTATTTATCAGTGAATTTGGTAACCAATAGTTTACATATAATTTTTAACTTCTTTCTATTTCCTAAGAAACTTATTAAAAAAATATGACAAAGTATTGTTTCTTTCAATTATAGTCGTGGACAAAATTAAGTGGACAGGTATCATAAATAACAAAAGGTTAATTTAATTTAACTAATAATGCCTATAAATCAAAACTTTATTGCAGAATTATATACATTAAATAAATGTTTTTTCAAGTCTACAAAAACATTTCACGTTCTAAATTTAAAATTTATTTAAAACATTGTAATAAAACAAACAATTTTCTTACATTTCTGCAATGTCCACTTAACTTTGTCCATGACTGTATCTTCTCAGAGAATCTCAGTCATTTTTTTTATATAACGAAGAGCTTATTGAGTTATTATTTTATCTTTTAATGCTTGTGTCTTACAATGGAACAAAATGAAAAAAAGGTTTTAAAAATTATACAAAAAAAGTTGTGTAAAATATATTGATTTATATTTTTTCGAACTATAAATGTTTACTTGTCGTATTGAATGATCGTGAACCGGTATCGCAGACAAATTTGTACTTCTCCATATTCATCACTACACATTGCTCACCAAATAGACGCTGAAAACTGCGTAACCGATAAAAACAGGTCACATGAATCACAATAAGTATCGTATCAATCCGAACAATTTTTTCTCCAGTTATCTAGTGCCAACAGTAGGAAGGAAGATATTTATAAAATCGAGTGGTTCTCGATATCACGCATAACCTAAATCTATGGAAAAGTACGCTCGTCCTCCTGTCGCAACTTCACAGTTCGCAATCGAACGCTCCGACGTTTATGCTCGGAAAAGTATATTCGTAGTTTACGATCCCCGCGACGTATTATATCAGCTCCCCCATTAACTGCGGACGTTCGATTACGAATCCGTCGTAATTCAAAGGTTCGCGATATCTGTTGCCCACGGACATATTTCAACATCGTCCTCAGCCATGCGGTCTATAATCCCGAAGGATTTGCTGTACACATGTTCGTCCCGTGCAAACTGTCCTCGAAATGTTCGATATCCCCCTATGTATCCATGCCGGGAAGATCAATGTCGTGCGTTCGGTTACGAATGTCGGATGATTTCTGGTCGCACCTGAGGCCATTTGTGAAGTTCGCCGGAACGGTTTCGTATCGATCTCCGGAACTCGCCGTTATCGATTCGCTGCGATATAATAATAAGTTGCGGAATATTTCGATTCTCGGTCCGACGTCGCTTTGTGCTCCTCGGGGATAATACGGTCGATCCGTGGCACCGATTTTTGGAGTCAACGTCGTTCCCGCCATTTTTCTCGGCCACCCTGATTTCTTCTTGGCCGGTTTTTTCGCGCAGAACCACGAAACGTAATATTTCCAAGCCGCGCGTCTCGCTGGCCACCAATCTTTGCAGAAGCAATAATAGCACACCGTCCATCCAACTGTCCATTCGGACCGGTCCTCCTTCGTCTTTCTTTCTTTCTTCCTTTCTTCGCCGTCGCTCGTCTCTTGTGGCTCGCTCGTCCAGCCATCTCATTCTTCATCCGCTATCTGTAACTCGAACGCGGACAAGTCGTACCTTCGTCGTACGTCCTGTTTTCTTTCTTCGCGCCCGTTTCTTCTCGCTCCCTGTTTAGCCTCGATATTTGCCTTACAAAACGAAATCGCCGCTGCACACCGGCAAGTGACGGTACTTCGTGTTTGAACTATAGTAATTTGAGGCAGGCTAATGAAAGTGCTGCGCAAACACCGTCGCGACGCCCCGACGTCAAAGACGAAACCTCTGGCCACCCTTTTTCCTCTTCAGCCTTCTTTCACTGATGCCGGCGTCTTTCGCTTTCTTCCCTCGCGATACTGGCGAAGACTGGCTTTTTTTAATCTCGTGGATTGGAATACTGTATCAACTTGTTACGCGGAAGGATAGGGGTCGATGCGAGGTTAGGTTTGTGCGTTAGATGCGGCATTAGTTGATGCAACGTCGATACGAAGCGAGACAAATTTTGTTTTATGGTTGTAAAATAGATTTAGACACTGTTCAGATGAATATAATCATAGTCATCAAGTTGATGAACGTCAAGATTGATAAAACAATTGACGTTTGTCATCAAGGGATGAATACGCGGTAAAGAATGTTTGTATGCAAAAGTTATTTTTTGTACACGTTGGTCACCAGTGTATTTCAACGAATAATTTTTGTGTAGTAACAAGGAGACTTCATATTTAAATGTAATTTTGATCCTTACATTTACAAATTATGCTTTTAGTACAACGTTATGCCTCCTTAAGAACTTTTATTCCGTACATTTATTAATGCACGTTAATATTAGTTACAATTTGTAAAGGAACCAAACATATGATTATATACGAAAATATGTCACAACAGATGGACATATATACAGTTGGTTTCCTTTTAGATTAACCACTTTGTTTATTATGTTATTTGGCTATGTGCTATTCGAAATAATTGTGTTTATTTATTTGATATATATAAACATCTTTTCTGTTGATAGATTTGGAATGAAATAATTATTCATTTAACCAGACATTTGTTGAAATATTTTATAATTTTATCGTGCCTATATCTTAAACGCCGGCATTTAACGCGAATGTTGTAACGCATTTACGTTTGTTTTGAACATGAGTTTCCATTGGCAAAGTTTTTCATATCAGGTTTCAATATGGTCAGACGATAATGATGGCAGTGAATTTTTTCTATTGATGGGCCTTTACCATTTTCAAGGGATATTTCTTGAAGGTTAGGAAAAAAAATGATTTATGCCGACATGTATGTTTTGAATCAGTAATTGAATACAAATTCTAGAAGTATTAATAATGCAAAAATATAATAATGTGAACATTGATTCTTGAACATGAGTTAAATGTCAATGTATATATGAGTTAATATGCTTAAACAGTTTACGTATTGTATTTCGAATTAAACGCTTTAATTTTGGTAATTTCGTAGAATAGTCGAATAGACAGGATGTAGAGTACAGCGGAATTTATAGCGTCCTGAAACTATTCGCAACTAGAAATTATTCCTATTTGACGCCTTAGCATATTTAGCAGGGTTACAGAAATAAAATAATTTTCATACTGAAAGTAGCCTACGTTAAAAAATTAAGATATGTTGTTTCACTTTCAGAAATGTTATTAATAAATTTATATGTCAAATACGTGACTTATGGTACATAAAAGATAATTCCATTCGTATTTTATTGCGATACCTCGTTATAATACAAAATTGATCGAAAATCGATTAAATAGTAACCAATTTATTCATACATTAATAAAAACCAGCAAAGTATACATGTGTTAAGAAAAATAACTGAAAACTTCATTAGTAACATTGTAACATTAAACTCAGATAAAAACAGAGTTATTTTAAATTAGTTAGCTATAATCCGTTTTAAAAGACCTTAAATATAGTTCATGTGTAGTTTTTAACTGTATATAAAGATTATGTGCGATAGAATTGATTTTAGTACATTTATTGAAGTTCAGTTACAATGATTTTATTATTTTAGTACCTAAGTAACCTTTAGTACCTGTATTTAGTACCCAAGGTCACAGTAAATGTTACTTACAGATTCTGCACATTTGTAACAACAAATAAAATTCATATCGATCATAAAAACTAAAGTCATGCGCAATAGATTATTATAAACAATCATGCAATAAGTTTTTCATAACACGGTTCCAAATTTTGGATGGTCAGTAGAGTGACTACATAATACAAAAATTCGTCTCCATTCTTAAGCACTACTCAATTTCACCGATCCGGCTAAAACGACGTTCAGTCAGAAGATCGCAGTACATAAAAAGGGTCCTTAAAAAGTGCATTAGAATCGTGGTTACGTTCATTCAAAAGTGTTCAACGTTAATAGACTAGTATCGTGTCCTTTACGTCGTCGTTTCCGAATCGCGTTGCGGTATGCCCCGCTAATAATTCGCGTGGGCCGCAGCTCACGCGAATATTAAATCAAACTCGGTTACCGCGAAAGAAACCGGAAATTACTTTTTAAGGGAACAACCTTGTTACATTCGTTTCGACCGACGCTTAATAGCAACAATTGCCAGACGACACGAATTCGCGCCGGTTCCGCAACTTTGACACGCGGTTTTTGATCCTGTTCCATTCCGAACTCGAACCTAATAAATAACGTTCTATCGCCTTGTGGCCAGGTTTCGGCATTGTGTACAGCATTTGCTTTCTTGGCGTCACGCACGAGCCACATAATCCAAGGATAGTGTGCTAATGCAAGTTTTGGCATCAACGCAAACGCTTCTTCTTCATTTTTCCCGGGCTCTGCTCTCCATCCTGCACCGGATTATCGTGGTATCCTGAAGCGTTAATCCTGAAGGATACTTCGGTCTTGTCCCGTCGCGTCCTCCATCGTCGCATAACTGTAACCTAATAAGTGATCTCGTCTTCGTTCTCGCGCTCACTTTCAACGTCGTTTTCCAGAACTTGTCTCGGCGACCCTGCAACACGCTGTTCGTAGTTTTCTAGTTGCCAAGTGGTAATTTCCGCTAATTATGTTCCCGATACTGTTTCCTTTGAACCAGCTCGCTTGAATCGGCTGTGGCAATTAATTTATCTTTCTTCGTACAACGGAAACCTGGCTTTTTGCGAAGTAACACGTTTAGCAACAAATTGTTCATTTCATCTTATTCTGATTCTTTCGGGAAACGATCGGAAGAAACTTTGTAAGACGAGTTTTTGTATTTTGTTCCGTAGCTTTCTCTTCTTGACATTTTTACTGGGTGTCCAATTCTGGTGTAGTTACATGATGCTGTTTCAGGAGAATTACATACAAAGTTGTTTGGTAGGTGGTTGAAGTGACTGTGAATTTTTGCAGGAAGTATGTCTCGATAATGTTGTATTACGTTTTGTGTAAATAGTCACGACACGGTACAATTTATAATAGTTTTGTAGATGAAGATATGAAAAAATGTGTATACATTGATGATACATACTTACAAATATTTATCATATATGTATACGATAGTAATTATAAATACTAATAAAATAGATCAAATGTATTTACAAAATTGATTGCATGTCGAAATTGACCGCCTAGATCTTCAAAACTAGCCATATTGTATTATACATATAAAAGTCATATATTTATGAAATGAATCATGTACTGTCATGGACAAAATTAAGTGGACACTGTAGAAATGTAAAAAATTTTGTTGTTAATACAATGTTTTAAATAAATTTTAAATTTAGAACGTGAAATGTTTTTGTAGACTTGAAAAAACATTTTTTAATATACAATTTATTTATTTAATGTATATAATTGTGCAATAAAGTTTTGATTTATAGGCGTTATTAGTTAAATTAAATTAACACTTTGTTATTCATGATACCTGTCCACTTAATTTCGTCCACGACTGTATATTCACAAACTCTATGTATTTGAAGGACCACTCATTATTTTATGAAAATCGTTACAATTGCTATAATCGATACTTCTATACTTATAACCGACTCTTGACGAATATATAGGACTATTAGAATATCATACAGGAGTAGAAGAGCAATCTGTTGCAAATAATAGAAAGTAATAAAATTAGTGTCACATTCTTGCACGTACAATTTAATTGAAGATTCGATGGAACTCGGTGCGATGTTTTATTCTCAGATTCAAGAACAGCCGACCTCGGATCCGCTCGTGCCTTGAAGAGGACCAAAAATATCCTCGCGTTCAGATAACTCAATGGTAGACGCGCGATCGAACGCGCGTATCGAAACCATATGGCGCTTAGTTCGTTTCTGGTTTACAGAGTGGATATAAGGTCGGGATATGAAACCAGCTTCTAGAACGGTATCTTCCCGTTCGTCCAAGCTGAAAGTCGAGTAAAAGTAGCTCCATATGATCTAGCACGAATTTTTGATATCGCGGCCGTCTGCGAATCGTCAGCAGTTAAGAACGCTCTGACGATCCTGCTATTGTAAATGTTTCCGCGTAAACTGTCTGCACACAAGAGGATAAGCTTATGCAATTTTAGATAAAATGTGCAATACCGAACTGACGTTCGCTGGAAAATTGAGCAAGACGCAAATGTCATACGAGAACAGACTCGAAGCCAAGAGAGACTTTTTGTGCGTCAGCTTTTTGAGGCGCATAATATTAGAAAAAATGAAAACATTACATAGAATTGAACTGTGAGTAAACGAAACTAATTAACTAGTTTTAGTAAACTGTATGTCGATGACTTTTCGGGGTTAGTTGAAATGTCACCATGCTCAGTTCCAACTGAGCAACAGATGGAACAGTTTTTCGTCTAATCTCAAATAGTTAATACGTTGACAGCGAAATTTGGTATCAAACACACTACCATACAGATTTGCTAAAAAAAAGGGTAGTCAAGCTTTCAATTTTTACTTTTAATCTCTTAATGCATGTTATCTAACATTGAGAATTTAATAGCTTTTTGTGTTTGTTTCTTGTAAAGAATTAGTTTAATTGAATTTACGGCACCATGTACCACCATCGCGATGATCAACGTGACAACATATAACATTCTAAGCAGTTGCGTTATCCTACTGAATTATTTATTGCTATAATATTTGCGAAATATCAGTTGATATGTTATGTGCATTTTGTATTAATCGATCCTTGATTGTGTACATTATAACTAGAAATGAATGCAAAATTCAATTGCGATGAAAATACCAGTCTGATTTATCATGTTCGAATTTCGCGTCACGAGTATGACACGAGTTAGAAACTTTAACTAATCCAATTAGAAATTAATGAAAACTACTATAAACTAGTTAGTTAACGTCCACATAAGATGCAGGTTAACGTTCACAATAAATTCAATAGCGACGAAAATACCAGTCTGATTTGTCACGTTCGAATTTCGCGTCACGAATATGACACGAGTTAGAAAGTTTAACTAATCCAATCACAAATTAATGAAAACTACTATACACTAGTTAGTTAACGTCCACATAAGATGCAGGTTAACGTTCACAATAAACCGTGTATTTCGACAGTATTCAATTAGCCTCTTCAAAGAACCGAATCTCGATTCTTATTTCTTCGACCGTGTCAACAGTATTCAATTAGGTTTACGGATGTGCGGAAATCTGGCATAGTCGGCTCGCGGAATGAGTCAGAAAGGGAAAACGCGTTTCATTACACGCCCAACGATGTAGTTACAACGAGTTAGTTGTTGAATGTCGTTAAACGTCGTTATGACCGCGACGATAATTATCATACGTTGGGAACAAAGGGCATGCGGATGTCAGAACGGGGTTGCTGCTTGCGGGGTACGAACGCTGTAAAAGATCCGGCCACCCTTCCTCTTCCGGCCCCCCTCGCCGCCTCTTCGGCCCCCCTCTTCCGCGGTAATTTCGAGACTTCCTACGAGCGACGGCAGATATCCCATATTAATTCGAGGCGAGCTTTCCAGGCAATTTTAAGCTTTACGATCCGGTCATAAAGATAGTCTTGACTGATAATTAGGTAGATGGGAGAAATTGTAAACCGCTATTGGATTCGGCTTATCGAACCATTATCTTCACAGAATACTTTCGTGTCCGTCATCTTCGGAACATCGAATACTAGAGTATTTTTTTGCTACCCTTTGCTCCCGAGAGGTCACTAATACTCATAACCTCTTGCGCTATAACGACGAGCTACACTGCGGTGCATAACTATAGCACCGTACTTTTTTACTTGTTCCGTAGTTCAGAGGAAAAATGCAAAAAATCAACTGCAGGAGCTGAAACGGTATGGGACGCAATAAATTTTACATTATGTCTCATTAAAGTTGATCTTCTATACGAAAAAATATAATCGAAAAAGTGATTTTTAAATAAAATAATATCCCCTTTTTTGATCTGACATTCCGTTTCCAATTAATTACAAGAGTTTCTAATCGGCTTAGTCTGGTCTTTGTGGTGGTTATTTAAATATGCTTATTTTATGGCGAATTAACCAATTATGTGCAGCATGAGATACACCTGTGATCGGTATTGGGCTGCAATAACTATAATAATAGCTATAATAATAACTATAATACCGAACGTGACCTTTCTCATAATAATAATAAACAAATGAAACCGAGAAAACAGTTTGTGCGAATTCATTTGTCTGGCAATAGAAGTTATTAATTATTGTCAATAGTTTGTAAAGCGAAACATCGAATGTATGTTCAATAATAAATAGCCCAAACTAAATCATTGTACATGATAATTAATTTGGAGATTAATTCACTATCACAAGTAAAATCAAGGGGTACAGTTTACTACATACATATGTACACATTTAATTAAGTTCAAATTTAAAAAGTACTCTGCTCGTCCAAGTAAGTTATTTTTATTTATATTTTGATAGCGAATTACAAATTTTAGATTACATATTTTCTAAGCTCACAAAAGTTATATTGTATATTGTATGTCTTTGGATTCCTAAATTTCCAAATTTTTGCATTCTGTAATTTCTAACTTCTTATATTTCTAAATTACTAAAATTTCTAAATTTTCTGATCCCTAAGTTTTCAAATTTTTAATTTTCTCAAATAGTCGCAATCAACATAAAATCGTGTTCACCGAGTATTCTAATTACTCTGAAAAATGATGTACGAAATTATGTTTATCATTTGATGTATTCGAACCCATTCTGTTAGAAACGGAACTATCTGTAACGGAATTACAAATTAATACATTTGCAGCGTTGGTGGATGAAATTCGGCCGATTATCAGGGATAACTGGTCGAACGATCGTGTTTCGAAGTCTCGAAACATCAGGAACGTTCCATCCTCTCCGCATTTCTATCTCATTCCCATCGACCATTGCCATTAGCCGGAAATGTAATACACAACGTTGTGTGACGGCTATACACAGTTGCAGTTCTCTTTATCGACGTGTAATTCCACGAACGTACCCTCTTGACGATAATCATTCGTGAAAAGAGATACTCTATCTCGAAACGGACATCTAGAAGGATCAGAATTTATTTTCGACCTTTCACTTCGTTGATATATTCAAGTGTAGAGTAAACATTTTTTGGTTTGGGGTGAATATACAGAAGGGTCGTTACAATAATTTTCTTCGATTTTGGGATGTGAACTTTCTAAATTGGCAATACCTGATCCTCGAATGTTTTAATCTTCTGATTGTCCAATTTCTAAATCCCAGGCTTTCTACATTGTGGGAAATTAAAATCTTCGGCAACCAAATTTCAGAATTTTCAAATTCTCTACTCGCAAAACTTCCGAAACTTTAGGTTCTATAATCTCTTAGTTTCAAAAATGTAAAATTTTTCCATTTTTACAGTTTTCTAGTTTTTAAATTCGCACGTTTCTAAATTTCTATACTCTTCGGTTTGTAAATACCAACATTAGTAATTCCCTGAATTCTTAAATTCGTAAACTTCCTAATTCCTGTATTCCCGAGTTTCCTTTGCAAATTCCTCAATTTAAAACTCGTAAAATATCTAATCATAGAAATTCTCAATTTCTTCCACTTTTCAAGTCACTAGCGTTTCATTTTCGAAAATTTGCAAACATTCAGATCTTCATATTTCCAATAACTTCAATTTTCAAATCCTCGTATCCTTAAATTTTTTAATTTTCCAATTCCCAATCACCAGAATTCCTAAATATATAATTTCCTTTATTTAAAGATCTGCATATCTAGAAAACTGTGCCCACCAAAACACACGAACCCTTCATTCGATTTGCCCACCATCGGACCTGCAGCCATATTTCAAAGCAAAATTCAAAGAAAAAATATCTTGTTTGACAACTGAAATAGAGTGACGTGTCATATTGCCAAAAATTACGCTTCTCCTTATTTCCACCGCAAAACTTCTCGGCAATGCAAACAATACGTTACGTGACAAAAGCGATATATTCAAATTCAATTTTCCAAAAACTGAAACTTCGTGAAAAAAATGTTATCATCCAGTCTCATTATACAGAATCCCAAGTTTTTCAAAGTTATGTGACAGTTATATAATATTTTTCAAATTAATTAACGCTATTGAAACAACGAAACAGCAACGTTTCCATTTCGAGATATCGCCATACTTCTGAATCATGGCTCAGTTCATCCCACGATACGAGCTAAAAATACTCATTTAAGTTTGCACGCATTTATAACGTTCGTGAAACGCTTGGAACCGCGTTCTTTCCGCGGATACCGACGACAGACAATTAACAAAGCAAAGGAAAGTTCCAACTTGTTCCCGACTTTCTGCAAGTTCCGCTGCAACTTTCATGCTAGATTTCATGGTCAGTCAAACACTCCACGGGGCTGTTCGCCCGTGGGTTTTATTGCCGTATTCAGAATCGAAGCTGAGTTTACGATCGTGGAATGAGAATCAGTTTTCCCCGCCACTTTGGCCCTTCGTTTCTACTTTATTTAACATCTGCTAACTTGAGACACGTTCGAACGCGTCATTTTATTTGTACCTTATATTAACTAAATACAATAAATATCGAATGAAAGAAGATATATAAATTAGCTTATAATAAATTTAGATATCTGCTTTATGTTCGAACGAGAGATACTAAATGAATGTGCTTGAACAATTTTTTGAAAGCGACATTTTAAAATCACTTGTGAAATTCTCATTAAAATTTTCTTGCACGCATCATTTAGCATGGTTACTTTATTTGTGCTTATATGAATGCAGTAAACATTGAAATGAAAAAAGATATATAAATTGGGTTAAAAAAAAATATGAACACAAACTATGTATTGAAATTATATATTTTAATAACAGATTGAAGATGTACTACACATTTTTTTTTAAAAAGTAGCAGAAAATGATGTCATATTCTTAAACGAAAATTGTTTTAACTCAATATTTAAACTTGTCATTGGAATCGATTAATATAAATTTCGTTATGCAAAACTTTCATTTAGAACTGTTATTCTAAAAAGAATCTCATGTATAAATGGAAATAGTTTCACAATTGTATTCTCCAGACATGATTCCTTCGACAGAAAGAGTAAGGGCAGAACAATTTGTAACTGCTATAAAATATGTCAAGAATAAATATTTGAACTGATCGTTACAACCTATTGATACTATTTTAAGTATATCCAGAATTTTCATTCCAAAAAGTACCTCAATTTCATTACTCACATACGAATTTCCCTACGTAGATGTATGAGAGTAATTCCTTCGAAAACAGAGCTACGGAAGAACAATTTGTAAGTGCTATGAATTATATCAAAACTAAATATTTTTAATTAAATTAGTAGTAAATACTTGGACCTATGAATAATAAATAAAGCAAAATATTGTGAAGATATGTGGTAGGATTTATTAATCATAAAAATACTATCTAATCAAATTTTCAACCGTGTTAACGTGGCAGTCAACGTGTTGAACTTATCATTGCAATCGGTTATACAGTTTTTATATCGGTTTTGGTTAATCGGTCACCTTTTTAACCGAGTCGCGGTCACCTTACCGTCACGGCATCTAAATTATATGTCACGGCGTCGAAATCGTATCTCGTGTTCGTCACAGCGTCAGAATCGTTTCTCTCTTTCGTCACAGCGTCAAAATCGTTTCTCTCATTCTCGGGGAATCGCGTGCCCATTTATGTGTGCAAAGACTAAAACCTATCGACGCCCCGAATGTTCGACGTCTCCAACGTTCAACGTCTCGAATAATCGGTACACTCTTAACTATTAAAAGATGTAATGCAATTCATACAACACAATACATTCTCTACATTTATGTTATCCAAAATGTTGGCCAAACACGATATCTCCTACTTAATTCCTGTCGAAGTATCAATGTTATTCCGTCGACAGAAGAAACAGCGTCCGGGCAATTTATAACGGTGCTCGAAAGAAAGAAAATTGTTCGTGCGTATCAACTGCGAAGGTAACATAGATCACATTATATGTCGATAATTGATGTATGCCATTCGAATAACAGTTTTACACACCGGTGCATCGCTGTTGGGTTAATGGAGTTTCCAAGATCCACCGAAGGGCAATGACTGGCGATGCTGACACGAGCTACGTTTCTTTATCGCCTCTTTATCCGCTCTGACCCATGGCAAGTGCTCTGAGCGAAGGAAGGCTAGACAGCTTCTCGAAAATGATGAATGTCTCCCTTTCCTTCACTCGTTTACGAATCGCTCAACTTACGATCCAAAGAGATTCAACCTCCCTACGTCGGGCTCGAATTGATAGTTATTGATAGCTGCTCGGACTAACCTGACTCCGAAGGCAGCTTGATCGATGTCATGCACGATAGAGCGTTCTAATTATGGTCAGACCGGCTGCAATTATCCGTAATCATCTTAGTCCCGCGCGTTCCTTCACGGTAATTACACCCTCGGTCTTGCAGTCTTCGTAAGATCGTATCTATCATTTAAGCGGTTTTTACGAACTTTAAACTTGCCCGATAGATCTAGTATTAATTAAACGGGCAAGCTGAATTCTTATTTAGCTAACATTGTCCGTAATGGAATCGGTGTGATTTTACGGAACGTTGAATTTGTTGTTGGATTTTTATCACAATAAATAGTGAAACAGAATATGTAGTTGTAATTTGGGTCATATGCAAAATTTCGTGACAATTTTCATAACTTCTACAGATCTGTTAATGATTTGAGTGCAAAATTGTTTCGCTTTCTATGTTCTGAAACTGTTATACTGTTAAATTAATATTTTTGCATTTCTATATTTCGAAGTGAATATATTGGCAATTCTATATTCCCAAGATAGTAGTTTGAAATTTCTATATTTTAATATTTTTATGTTCACAAATGCCAATATTTCCAAATTTTTGTATGATCAACTGTCTATATCTTCCAAATCTCAATACTTACATAGTTCTATAACTCCAAATTTCTACATATATGTTCAAATCTTTATATTTTCAAATTTCAATATTTTCACTTTCTTTCAAATTTCAATATTCTATATTTGGAAATTTGTTTACATTTCACGTTTATTAAATATCCAAATTGTTCCGTATTCCCAAATTAATTTTTGTACCTTCACATTCAAAAATTAATATTATCATACTTTTATATTTCTAAATGACTATATTTTCAATTTTCTATATATTTAATTATGCATATTTCCTTCCTGCATTCTGCAATTTATTTATTGGAAATGTACATATCTGTTCAATTTAATACTACGAAGTTTCGTTACTGTTCATATCTATGTGGTTTGAGTTTCAACATTCATCTCACCGCAGAACTTCAACTTTTTGAATTCAAAAATATCTTTGTACCCACATTTCTATAATCTTCAATTTCTGTGTTCACCAAATTTATAATCTCCCATTTATATGTTCTCCAAATTTCTATAATTTTCATTTTCTGTTATCTCCAAATTCATATAACTCTTAACTTCTATGTTTTCCAAATTTTTATAATTTTCTTTTTTCTATATTCTTCAGTTTCTATAATCTTCGGTTGCTATATCCTCCATATTTCTATAATGTGTAATTACTGATATACACTGTTTTCTTCTGAAGTAGCTAGGTTGTGGAATCAGTGAATCCACTCAAAAAGACAAAAATAATGAAACAACTGGTGAGGGTAAAATGTTGACAAACTGACAACGGACTTTAAAGATAAATATAAAATTTGATGTGTACTCATTCGAAATTCTTGAAAATCTACTGAAGAGAAAAAGTAATGTTCTCTCCAGAAAAAAGTATGTAGTGGGGATTGGTGCGATGCTGGGTGTGAACAAACGACTAAGTTAAAATTAAACTATTTCATTTACTGTAATAACTATTACGACTAAGTTAAAACTAAACTATTTCATTTGTTACTTAACGGTTCGACACTCATAATATAATGAACCGCGCTGGTTCTCCAAAAATAATGCTAAATTAAAAGCCGATGAAGAATATAAATTGTACGTTGTAAAGAGCTGCAAAGGGCAGCTGTTGATTATTCATGTATTTTCTAAAGTTAAAATAAGCTTAATGGCTTGATGATTCTATGAATGCGCCGCAACACAAACTTTACATAATAACCCCACAAATTTCGTTTGAATTTGTTGCGCATAAAAATTTGTAGATCACAAACAGTTACAATAATCATGCACGCTAAGACAAAATTGGATCCAAGGGAAGTTATAACTCTCAAGTTGACCTATATAGTCCTCGTACATCAGCATCTCGCGAAAATACCATAATTTCAAAATTCCGTGCCATCAAATCGTAACGTCCCTGTCTAACATCGATTCTATCCATCGTTCAACAGCCGTTGGCGAATTTCACCGTTTAAATTGCATGACAGTAATCGGCAGTTTGCATCAAACGAATAATCAACGTCCGTTCAAATCATCAGCTACGGTATCGGCAAAAATGAAGCTTCGTCTGGAACGTTATGAGATTTTACGACCAACGGTGATTAATTGCCTATCGATTGACGGCCTATCAAACAGATTGGAGAGCGTATCGTGAAAAAAAAAAAAAAACAGCGGAGGAGGAGCACAGAAAAAAGAAATGCTTGCAACACAAAAGACGAGCAGCTGCACGAAAGGAACCCGGGAACAACGTTTCCTGTCAATCGGATGGGAATCGGACCCGGCAGTGTGTTTGCTGGCCAAATTACATCTGCATAATAGCTACGCGGTTGGTTATCGATCCGTGAGGTGGCGTCTCTTCGTCACATCAGTGCCGTGCATCTCGGGCACTCACGCACTCACGCACTCGCGAAGGGACGCGCGCGCAAGAATTAAATTTCGTACCGCGGTAGGGTGCTAAAATAGTTTTCATCGATTAGAATTCACCGTCATTCGGTTACATTACGCACAACTGACACGGCAATGGATTTGTTAATGGATTTACGCCACCGACGCGATTCGTCCGTTTCTTGTTATCGAATCTGTCTGCCGAATTACATTGAACGTTTTTTCAGAAAATCCTCCAACGTTTTGGAAAACATCGCAGCTGATGCTCCCGCATTCATGAAACTGATATTTTTTTTCCTTTATTTCATCTGAAACTCGCTACTAGAATAGGGTGCCCGGAGGTCAGAATGTCCCACTGAATATTTGGGTGTTCTGTTTTTGAAGTGAACGCTTAATTGTTTAGAAGATATTAAGAACAATATTCGCCGATTGTGGTACAAATTATTTTATTTAAATTTTGAAATGCGACACATTGTTACAATAAATTGGTCTACTGTTGAAATACCAGTAATTTGTTTTTTTGATTTCTTTTTAAAAACGTTTGATTACTTTATATTCGATTATTTAACACTTAACGGGCCACGTAAATTTATGGTTTCATACTTATCAAACGTTAAAGTACTATTTTCAAAATTACAAATTATGCTATAACTGTTATCATAACTGTTATTATTAGTAACCTTTAATAATAGTTATTTTCTTCATTTTTTAATAAAAGTATACATGTATTAGAGCCCGGGAGATATAATTGTTATTGTTTATTTAATCATAGGATTACATTTTTATTCTTTTTTATGTTAAAATTTGTATCACAGGCCACACAATCTGTTAAATGATTTCAAGCGAGTTGTTAATTAACACTTGCATTACCATGTAATTCACTTCATACTAGTTTGCACAGATACATAATTTGTAATATCTATTCAAGTTAATTATCACTGTGTGCACATAGTTCGCAACTTATATGCACGACACTCTCGTTATATCTATATCTAGATTCGTTGTTTTGGAGATTTGAGCGCTTGGATATGTGAGAAATCGGGGGATCCAGAAATGCAGGATCCATAGCTTCATTTCAATTACTCGCTCCATAAAACATTTCTAAGACTCAAATTACTCATTCTAGTCATTAAATAATAAAATTAAAACATCTCGTCCCAATCAAACTCCGCCTACGCGTGCTCCACGAAATATCCCCTATCAAGTTGCCCCGTTGTCCCCTACCCTGAAGTCGTACTAAAGGACCGATAGCAAACTCTATCAACGTAAATGAATTCTCGTAACCCCTTGACGGTGTTCTGAAAATGATTTTCATCCACCGGAAGAACGGCAGTTCATCGAATGGCGACATCAAAGGGTTCAGTCCAGCGGATCCGCCGTGAAGTTCGGTTTAGCAGACAGCGAAATCACCATGGAAAATGATGGTCGCGCGGCGGGTATGCTCTAATCTAATTATATGACCCCCCGACGTTAATAAAGGCTAGGTTGCTTGCTGATCGTTCATCACGCCGCGATTGTTGTATTCATCGGTGATTAGGCGTGACTCGCCGACGAAACAACCGTACGGCTAACGACCCGTGCCCCGGTCGTCACGTTGCTAGCTGTCACGCATGCATTTATATGCATATTACATGGAACGTACAGCCAAAAGCAAATCTGGCTTCCCTAGAGAAAATATAGTGACCAAGTTGAAAGAGACCTCGCGCTAATTAACGTTTAGAGACTCGAAAAAAGGGGAACTTACGGATTTCGGAACGTCGAAGTTTGCGGATTCAGGCATTTCACGGTTTCGGAATTCGGAAACGGTGAAATTTGACGATATAGGACTTTAAAATAGACTTCCGGACACAAGAAGTTCGTGATCTACGGTTTGGAGATAGTGGGAGTTTGCGGAAGTTGGCATTTGTGGATTTATGAATATGGAAATCTAGGGACTTGAGGTGGGAAGGATAGGTAGTTAGTGATCTAAGGAATTGAAGGTTTAAGGCTTGCGGAAGTTCGAATTTCAGGATTTAGGGATATAGCAATCTAGAAACTTGAGGTAAGAAAGATTTAGAGATATATTTTAGTGAGCTAGGGATTCGAGGGTGTAGACATTTAGGGACATTCGAGTTTCGGGATTTGTGGATATGGAAATCTAGAGATTTGAGCTGGAAGAGATTTCGGGATGTAGGTATTTGGTGATTTAGAGAGTTGAGGGTGCAGAAGTTCGTAAATATGGCAAGCTAGGAATTTATGGAGCAAGAAATTAAGAGTCATAGAAATGTTTAAATTTAGGGATTTATGGATGTGGCACTCTAGGATCTTGACGGTGCAGAAATTTTTATAACATATGAATTTGAGGATTTAGGAATTTGGAGATATAGAAATTTGATGAAATATAAATATTGAAATCTAAAGATTTACCGGTCTAGAAATTTCGTAATTAGATGATACAGTGATTCGGAAGTGTGGAAATTTATGGACTGTAAAATTTAAGGACCCACTTACAATAAAAATCTGAGGATTTGACGCTTTAAAAATTTCAAGACATAACCCTTTGCTGATCCAGAGATTCGGCAATGTATGAACTTTTGAATTTGTGAGCGTGCGGATATAGATATTTAGAAATTTGGTAGCCTAGAAATTTCGGGTTGTAAGAATTTGCTGATTTAGAGATTCAGGAGCCTAGAAACTTCGAAACATAGAAATTTAAAGATCTATGAATTTGACGACATATGCATTTAGTGACCTTGAGATTTAGCATTATAAATATTTGGTAACCTTAAAATGTATACATCCAGGTATATGAAAATCTATAAATTTGAGGGTACAAAAATTGGAGTATTTTGATATTTATAAAACTAGAAATTTAGAGATTTTTAAATTTGAAATCCCAAAGATTCAGAAATTTGGATTTGAGAACTTAAAAATTTAGAAATTGGAAATACGTACAGTTGAAAATTTCATAACTTAAAAATTTGGAAATTCGTAGATTTAGAAATTTATATACATGGAATATTTGAAAACTTGATAAGTGAGAAATTTGAAAACATGAAGATTTAGACTTTGGAAGACATTAACATTTGAAAATTGCAAAGTTCGTATGCGTCTCCTTATCCAGAAGTAATTTACGTCGCACTCGAATGTACTATGCCCCTGTTCGCGCTAACTTCAGGAATATGCACAAGTCTGTCCAGCTATATTCACGCGGGATAATTTTTAATTCCAATCAGCGAGAGGGTTGAACGTAGCGGGACACATGTCCGCTGCCGATTCCTCCAGCGATAACAGCAACTGCTGTTTCCGTAGTGCTACAATTTTCTCGGCGATAAGTGCAGATTGCCGATGAATATTCATGTATCGCTCGAAAGTGAGGATGTGTCTGGTTATAACCATGTTCCATGGCGATGTTACGTTTCTTCGGGTTCGGACTTTCTTACTCGTTTAATGGGCTACTGCATATTCAGACTAATAGCTTTAATAGAATCATTACGTAATTAGCTAATTAATTCTTTCGCAACAGCAAAGAAAAATTAATCTTCGGCGATGCAGTGAATTGAATATTCGTTCCCGACTTCTTTCGTGAGTCATGCTTGTTTCATTTCGTTTTACAATTAGATGAGAGACGAAAAATTCTGATTATCATTAAAATTACTGATTTGACGGTGTACTTGAATTAGAGAATCGATTCGTAATATTAACAATATTGTAATGCATTGCATAGAATTGCATTGTATTGCATTGTATTGCAATGAATTACATTGTAATATATTCTATTTTATTTTGTTACAAAATAAAAGATTATTTATACATTATTAAAACATTATTAATAATACATTACAAAATAAAAGTATTACATAGTGAAAAGATTGTTTTATATAATTTTATTGCATAATTATATGGTGTCATTTATGAGAAACGGTTATAAGTGAAGAGATTTGGATCACTTTTCGTGGATCGAACATACTTGATGTAACATGAAATTATGTCGAGTTATTTGATGAAATGAACCACCGCTTCCGGTAAATCACAGTATTCAAACTTAATGTAATGTCTATGAAAAATTCACGCCAAATGACTGATCTAATAATTACAAAGTATGCAGTTTAATGAACGTCTTTCAGTGATTAAGGTGACTGACTTAAAGTAGTATGCTCGTGGATTCAAATCTCGTAAATTTTAATGGAATTTTCTTCTATTTTCTTCTGCCTTTATGGACGAAATTATTACAATAAGTACAACATTTTTTTTAGAATTATTTTGTAGCACGAAGTTATTTTACATTGCAAAAATTGCATCCGCGGTTCAATCGAACTGTTAACCATAACGCTACTTATTTAATATTTATCTTCATTGCGTCGATAGAAAACTGATGTTAATTATTTAAACTGTTATTTATTAATAATATTATATTCGTATTACAATGTTAGGTACAATCAAGTTTGCGTTTTATTTCTTTTCTACGCAGTTTGCACAAACTTTGCGGCGTGAGCGTGTTGTGCGTCAGCATGCAAGTCGACAGTTCGCCGTATTTTGTGTTGTTTGTAACCAGTCTCGTCGCGTTTTCCGTACGAAGAGCATCGCGATATCTTTATATTACAATTATGTACAGTAACCGCAAACTGTTATTCATTTAGTCAAATGGTTAAGCATATCCTCGCGTTCTATCAACTTCACTAGATTTACCATAGTTTATTCAAATCAGTGTTTTTCCGTTCCCAACCATTTCAACTTAGTCCGTCAAACGTTTTGAAATATATAAATTGCAATAAATAAACAATTACGAATTATTCATGTCGATTAACTATTTGAGGTTAGGTGGGTAAAAAGTAGTGTTCCCTGTTGTGTATTTCCTTAGCATGATATTTTAATCTACATCGACAAGTTGAAATTTTATATTCCATAATTGCAATGACTGTTTGCCTCCGTGTTTTATATAAAAAAATTATTTGCAAATGATTATATATTTTCTCTAAAACCGTGTGCCTCACAGACTCAAGTCAGTGATGGACAGATTAACCTGTTGAAGGGCTGCCATCCACCGGCGGGCATTTATCCTGCCATCACAGCACTAGAATTCCAAGGGACAATTTTTAAGCGTAATATTTCAATCTGACGGTTCCAATTACCCGCATAACCTGTGTGATATTCGTTTCCTTCACGCCGTATTCGAATAAATTAAATTCGAAACCGTCGATAATCGCCGTGGGTAGAAACGCGGAACAGTGACGGATTAACAACGCGTTAATAGAATCAGGATTCATAAATCCAAGAAACGCGTGGCCGCAAATCGCCGGGGCAAAAGTGGAAAAGTAGAGAATAAAATGCCGGATGGTTACGCGAGCTGGATATGAATCACGCGCATACGTGTAAGTAATGTGACTTTAATGCAACATGTATTATTCAGCAATTCTTTGCCGTGCGTGTTGAATCGCGTTACTGTACGGATCGTACGCTCGTAATTACGAACACGATCGTTTATTCGGAATCGACCGACCGGACGAGGAGTTACTACGGTTACGAGTACGCGTCTTTGCCAACCCTTTGATACCGAACCACTCTTCTCTTTACGATGTCGACAACCCTTGAGGAATGATCGCGGTGTTTCCCTGGCTGGACAGTGACAAATAGAGTACACTCTTGCCAGCTCGGAGAAACGTGTTTTACGCTTTGTTTACTGTTTGTCGTGTTATGCAAAGAACCTGGTGAATTTTTGCCGACTGTGTACTCGTCCAAACGTTTCTTACCCCTTCGTCCTGCGTGCTTGATGTGCTTGTACCGGGTCGCTATTGAATATACCGACGGGAAATCGTTATCGGCAATTAATTGTCGTCGAATAAGAAGTGGAGCGAATGACGGATTTTTTGTTTCGAAATGTATCCACGACGCGCGTGTGCGTATTGGTTTTTGTGTCTTCCAAAATGGTGAAAAATGTGGAAGATACCTGTATTGTGATAGTAATATTCAACTCAAGTCGATGATATTTATTAAACGTTTAAAGTTGAAATAATTCAAATCGATCCTACTACAGTAATTGTATGATCAGCGAGAATTCTATTCGTGTATAACCAGTCGAAATGTGATTATGTCATTTTAATAAACCGTTTTTTTCACATGGTACAAACGCCGGAATCGGCGGTGAATATTTTTTTTCATATTTTAATGCTCAACAGTCGAACTTAAACTATTGGTTAATAATTATGGTACATGTCAGATGTATTTAATATTAATACCATGTTAATATTTAAACTAACATTATAATATTAAATAAATATTTATTATAAATTTATTTATTACATTGGGAATGGTGGAGAATTTATAAATGATTTGCATACCAGTTCAAGTTACATATTTCAAATCGCGCACGCTATAACCTCACGTGATGTCATACGTCTTGATTAATACTGGCCGACTCAAAAAACGTAAAACTTTTCGTTTTATTCTAAAACTATTTATTCTAAAATTCACAGTCATCCAATGTCTATTTTAAAAAGTTTCTAATATCTTATAAGACTGTATGTCAAACATGCTTAAATAAAAATATGCATACCTTGTTGTTCAGGCGAAAAAGTTGATTCACTTATGCTGTTCGATAACAAATTTGAAAACTTCTTACACAAAGTTACTCTCACAGTACTTTTCTGAAATGTATTCAGCGCTCATTGACAGAACAAGTGTGCGATGAAAGACGAGAAAACTGTATAAACAGACAAGAGTACTTTAACCTGCATGTCTAATTTGTCACCAATTTAAATTTCTCGCCAGTGTGTCAGTTCGTATTTTGGGGGGTGATAAGTAAATCCACTATTTTTAACCCTTTGCACTCCGTAGTGCCACCATTGCGCCAGTTGCTTTCAGTGCAGTTAGACAAACCTGTGTAGTTTGGGTTCAATGACTAGCAGGTTCTGTGTTCAAAGTTGCTGTGCACTATTTCTTAGTGAATTTTAAATTTGTTTTATATTAGATAGATTTACCATTGCGAAAATATGGAAGAAGGAGATTATTGGGAAAGTTTTGAGATCAGTGAAAACGAAAGTGAAAATGAAATTAATATGGAATTTTTTGAATACAATGTAGTTGGAAATAATACCCAACAAAGTGAATATACTGATACTGATAGCAGCGATGTAAGCGACGTAATAGTGCAAAAGAAAAACGGAAAATATGTGTTATTGAGAGTAATAGTGATGACATTGGTAGTTATTCTGAAGAAATAGATGAAGATGATGACATTAATTAAATAAATGAATGCATAATAACATTAAGGTCTTTTTATAGTAAAACAGAAGTGCATTTTTCAGATACCCCAACGCAAAAATGTCACGGAGTTGCTGCCCTCTTGAATAAAAATACACTCGGAGTGCAAAGGGTTAAAACTGATAGAACTCGAAAAAAATGATTAAGAAGCAGATGTATTGCTCGTTTCTCGTTTGCCAGTCTTTTGTCCGTATCTTCCATCGCGTTTCGCAAATACGCGTCTAATGACTCGTTTCTCTTTCATTATCGTGCTCGTGCGCGAAATGCGTTTAAAGAGGGTACCAGACAATACGTAAAGCACATAGGTACCTAAAGGGAACGGCACAAGTAGCGAGTTAAGGTGAAACTTAAGCTGGCTGGCAATGCGCGTTGATAAAATCTCTATAATGACCGCATTCGTCGGAGAATTACCGTCGCTTCTGTTCCCTAGAATAGGGAATAACATCTTGAATGTTAGAGTGTGGATGGATTTCTCCAAGGAACGAGAACGGTGATGGTATCCACCATTACGTAATTATGCCGAGTCCGGCTTGATACGAGACAAACAACCGCGAAAGCTCTACATATATGTATAGAGAAGGTGTGTAATATACCCCGGATGCATGCGCTACGTCGTTTGAAATGCAAACCGCGAAACAAAGGACGAAACTTGCGGGATACGAAACTTGAATTTCTGATGTTCGCAGGATGGAGAATTTCTGTTTTTATTTCACTCGCGCCCAGTTTATTCGTCGGTTTTTGCATTACGTTTTACTTTATCGTACGTGTGCGCAAAATATGGAAACAATTTACGTGTGTTCTTTTTCATTCGGTTCTCTGTTGTGTGAGTTTTAAGGTTTTGAGAAAAATGCGTCGTTCAATTATTGTAGGAGATATTAATCATAAAATGGCGCTAAGTTTTCTTTTCTTTTTTAAGTAGAATGTAATATTGCCGCTTTGCAACATTCACGAAAGGCATAAGAAATTATAATTATGAATTGTGAGAGGTGTTCACAGCAAATTCGAACAAATACGATTTTGAAGGATTAGTATTTTTGTTGGATACAAAATGCAATTTTGAACGATATTATTTCATGTTGCATATTTATACGGAATGAACCGATAGGTTAATAGAACGTATAATATAAATAATTATTAAGTTGTTTTTTATATATAATTCTGTATTTAATGTATATAAAATGCAAATTGTTAGAAGAACCTTTATGTAATCATTCAATATTTATAAACTCTAAATTTATTTTTCGATCAATAGGAGATTATGTTAAAAGTTGTAACACTATTATATAATTCTCAAATTTCATTTAATATTATATTTAATAATTAATCTGTGTAATATGAAATATAATTATACGTCATATTTAACATTGTTAGTACATAATTTTAATATAATATTTAGTAATTAAATATTACCGAATATTTTTGAAGTGACAAATTATTTAGTAACATACATAATTTATTAATTACCGTAAATCTTGAATATTTACTATCATTATTGTTTAATAATTAAAATATTACGGAAGACGTTATTATTTATATGTCTAAATAGGAATATTAAATGAAATATTATTGAAGGACAGTATTATTTCCTTATATACATATATACTTCCTACTAGTACATATATGTAATTACATTATGACCGTATTATTTATATTGATTATCTAAATTATGAAAATTAAATATTATAGAATAAATAGTAAGAAGTTATACATTACATTATTATAATTACATTAACATTATATTACATTAATGAAACTAATTATTAAAGTCAATAATTACAATCAATTATATTGGTATTTCAATTAACCATATCGGTTAAACGAAACCCGGAATTGATCGACACTCTGAAACAGTATGCCTTTACCAAGAAACCGAATTAACCGATTCATTATCTATTTACCCCATTTACTGAAGAAAAAAATCGAAATTAGGAAAGCAACGAAATAGCAACCTGACCGTATTGCCTTCGACGCGGCCATTAAAAAGTCCATATGCGCATGAAATCACTTGACCATTGTTATCTTTCCTGGAACAAAAGCACGGGGATTGGGGGGGGGACCGGGCGGCCGGGGGTGGATTTTCCGGGACGAACCACCGGAAAAGCAATCGCAGAGTAATCTGCGATGGATGCGATTAATTTCTCCGAACAATAATAGGCGGGAGGCAGTGTTGCTATCTCGGCCGGCGCAGACGATGGCCATTCATGCTAATCCTTGGCCAGAGCCGGCGATATTCCCTATGCGAAAGTCCCTGTCCCTCCCGATTCCCCATTCACCTTCTCCCCGGTTGCATTCGCCACCTCTTCCTACCTCGTTCCGTTTCCATCGTCGTCCTCCACCTTCGACTCCGCATCAGCCCAATGATGCCAGACTATCGATCCTTACTTGAACAGCAGGGTAAGAGGTTTGAACTCGGTATTAGGGCTGCCGTGAGCCAACGGGAAGTGTCATTCGCTCCGGAGTTCCCTAAATCCGTAGCTATGCCGGCCATACTCTCTCTCTCTCTCTCTCTCTATGACGATTCTGTCGAAATTAGAAAGCGTATTTCACTCGCTCCGGCTTCAAACACGCCGGATTTTGCCGGCGTCTTATTCAACCAGACGCCTACGGTGCTAGATTGTAGGTGTTATGTGCACCGGGGACCACGGTATATACTTGGCCGTAGACTGACTTTAAGGAAGGCTCGCAATAGCGGCGAAAGATATGGACCGCCATTTGCTTTGAAATTTCGAATTTTTAAAGAATACAGTGGCAGCTAAAGATACGGACCACCTTTGAAGCTTGGAGCAGGAACGAAATGTGCGCACCACCATTTGATAATTGCGGATTTTTAAACAAGCGAGCTTGTGAGTCTCGAATTTAAATTCGAGGAAGCATTGAATGCCATAGAAAGTTGGTGATCAGAGGATTTGAAGGCTCACAGGTTTACGAATTTTGAAATTTAGGGATTTATAGATATGGAAATCTAAGGATTTGAAGTAAGAAAGATTTAGAGATATAAGAAGTTAGTGAGCTAGGGATTCGAGGGTGTAGAAATTTGGGAACGTTCGAGTTTTAGGATTTGTGGATATGGAAATCTAGAGATTTGAGGTGGAAGAGATTTCGGGATGTAGGTATTTGGTGATCTAGGGAGTTGAGGGTGTTGAAGTTTGCGAATATGGAAATTTAGGAATATGGGGAGCAAGAAATATTGGGTCATAGAATGTTGGTGATCAGAACGTTTGAAGGTTTACAGGTTCACGAATTTTGAAAGGGGATTTATGGACATGGAAATTTAGGAACTTGACGGTGCTTAAATTTGTATAACATATGATTTTGGGAATTTACGGATTCGAAAATATAGAAATTTGTGAATGTTGAAATTTGATAAAATATCAATATTGAAATCTAGAGATTTATCGCTATGGTATAGTCTCGAATTTAAATTCGAGGAAGTATTAAATGTCCTAGGAAATTTGAAATTTAAGGATTTTAGCGGGTGGAGTTTTAGAGGATTTTAAGTTTAGGAATTTTGAAAGTCACAAATGCTCGAATTTATGAAGCTTTTGCGGATTTGATAATCTTTAAACTGTCGAGCGAATGCATTTATTGAACTGAGAGTTTTTGAGTTTATGAACTAAGAAATTTGAGAATTTTGGTATTTTTGAAACAAGAAATTCGGGAATTTATATGTGTAGTCTCAAGTCTTTATTACTTTATTACTGATATCAAAATTTAGGAATATGCAATGATTAAAATGTTCGTATAGATTAACAAAAAATCAAATAAATCCAGGAAAAAGATCATTATTTGTATGTCGATTTAATGTGTATGTATAATATTATATTTCGCTTTCTTCAACTTACTACTTATTTTTTTAAATGTCCTTATTATTTTTAATTTATGATATTTAAATTCTATTACACGGTCAATATTCACTGAATTTATTTAACTCAATTAACTTAATAATTACTCTATCATTTCTTTAATATTAATTACCAATATTAACATTAATTATTTATGTCAATTATCAAGATTGATATTAATTATTAATATTAATCATTACATTATGAATGATCATACAAGTTATTAAATCGAGATTTCTAGAATGAAATGTAATTAATATGTAATAATTATTCTGTATTTAACCCTTTGCGCTCGAAGATGTTCTAGTCAGCAGCAGATAGCAATTCTAAAACCTTTTGATTGAAAGGTTTGATGAATTCTTTCGAAGTTATTGTCTCTCTATTATTAATTGCCACTATTAACTGTTTCATTACGTCCATACATCATATATGAAACGCCATAGATTTAGTTAAAAAATACGTATCCCAAATTGCTGAATTGAACAAAGTGTTGAGTGTGCACCTTTCGAGTGCAAAGGATTAATACATAGAAAATGTTAAGTGTCATGCACATTTATCTTCCTATATAAGCTATCTCCGTAAATAAAATAAAGAAAAAGGGACATTTGCTCAATGCTACGTATCGACATCGATCTGAAACGCGTTCCCGCGCGATTATTCGAACGCCGGGGACAACGCGCGAGAAGAAGACGAGCGAGAACGCGGCCGAAAGAAATAAAAAAAAAAGGAGGGAGCAAGGATCAGGATCGGAAACGGTGGGTCGATGTGGGTAGAGGTTCTTGGCACGGCCTCTCCTTTCTCGAGTAAGGGTAAGGGTACAGCCGCCATCCATTACGGGCGGCGCATGACACCTCGGGAGATATATCGACTCACCGCATCCTCGAATTGAATCGAATGCCGCCGACAAAAACACCAATGAGCAAAATAGAACATTGTGATCGATGCTTCGGTTGCCGAAATTTATCGGCGAATGAGTTACCGTGGCTGGCACTCGCATACCACGCTACAACGCACCGCAGAGGCACGTCGCGCGACTACGCCGATCCGTTTTCCCTTCCGACAGCCAAAAACATCGACGATCGCAACTGTTTCACGGTAAACAGTTGATCGAACCTTCACGAATCCGACTTTTTACCGAGATCCAGTTGACACGTTCCCGCGCCGTTTTTCTCGGATAACGATCGCTGGTTTAACGCTATCGCCGATACGGATACGGGCTGCCTCTGGTGCTCGTTGTGGACCGGACAGTAGCACCATGTGTTTGAGACTGTGCACGCCTGATACATGTCAGAAAGTTTGTGTTTAACAGGATCAAATTAAAATATCACGTTTGCGAAGGGTTCGTTACGGTCATTAACCCTTTGCGGTCCTATGTCGAGTGTGGCTCGACATGGCGTTTTTTTTTTGGATCGTAGAAAAAATTCGGATGAATAGATTGATTCAAGATGTTTTCATTTCATTGTCACTTGTAACATATTCGAAATATATTTGGTACACAATCTGCATTATTAATTGTTAAAGTTAAAATGCGTGTATCATATCTTTAAGAAAATCTATAATTTAATCATCAAACACTTCATTACAATGTACTCGTGTAAAGAACAGCATTATCCGTCACACATTGCAGTGCCGTATCATTTACACGTAATTCGCGTTGAACTCTGCCGTACAGAGAAACAGCCCCGTGAAAAATTCAGCCGTGCCTAAGAGGTTAAGGTTAAGGGTTCTGACACCCAGATGTGACAAGCCACAAATCAATAAAAAAACTCGTTATAATATAATGACTCCTTTGGCCCCATTTCTGGTACAGGTAAAGGCTATTATTCTCAACTACAAATGTATCTAAGGAAACGAAAAAACCGTTGAACTATTGTATTAACGAAAACTTTGATCGAGGTTTAATCCTCTCGTTGCAATGTGTATTCTAAGACCTAACAGTTTGCATGTCGAATTCATCCGCCGCAGAGAGCGAAAGTCGGACGGAAAGTTTGCGAGAACGGGGCGATTTAATAATACAAGCGCGTGATTCGTCGAATCGAAAAATCATTCGGCGGCAGTCTATAACGCGGGAAGAGTTCCGAGCCGGAAACGAGCAAACATGAAAGCACGCGGAAGAAAACGCACGCGCGATTGGCCCGACGAGGATATTCATAACGTGTGAACGCCCACGAGCGTTCGAGCGTGCGTCGAATGCCAAAACGTGCGAAGAGAAGCCAAGAAAACCCCGAAAGAGCTCAGGTGATTCCGGAATAGCGGAAACACGGCTTACAAAACGCAAGTAGCCAAGTTTCGGATTTCGACGGCGACTCCGTAACGACCGGACAACTCGCGGAATCAAACGAATCGTGTAACTTTTACGACTTTTAACGAGATCTCGAGTTTATGCTTAAACGGGTATCAATTTCGCTAGACGAAACTTCTTAAAGCGGCAAACGATCCTTTGTTGCCGGTTCGAGTATTGTTTCCGTTCCGAGACTTTATGGACGGCTAGTAATTAAAGATAAATATTATCACGTGCCGAGTGAATTTTCCTGTTTTACTTGCGTAATATCTTCTTAGCTTAAGTTGCTCGATGTTTCTGTTACAAGACGGCGGCTGAAGATATTCGGTACCTTTTATCAGCAATAATTTGTCTCGAATTTAAATTCGAGGAAGTATTGAATGTCTTTAGGCAATTCGAAATTTAATGATTTTAGCGGGTGGGGTTTTAGCGGATTTTAAGTTTGGAAATTTTTACCACATCGAACACCTTCTATGATATCTGTAAGTTTACTTGAAAACCATATTTGACCTTACATTACCTTGAACGATAGCTTGTTGAAGTCGTCTCAACACCGGCTATCACTTGATGATAAAAAAAGCATACCATTCCATTTAAAAAAATGGTCATGACCTTCAAATCTCCTCTCTGCCTCCATCTAGGTAAAAAATATATGTATCATTATATGGCCCCTTTTGCACCATCCAAGTTTTGTATATGACATTTTTTCATATTATGACAAATAACGACAATATTCAGGGTGGACAAAGTTATTGTCCCACCCTGTATATTTTGATTTGTTCGAACCTTTACCAATATAATCTAAAGAGTCATACCTCCTTACTATGTTAATAATATTTCAATGTGTGTTGTATAATATACTTATTATAATTAATAAAGTATTTCATGGTAAGTGTTCAAATACTTTCGTGAGTCACTGTGTATGTTTTTAAGCTATTTCTAAAAATCATGCAGGAAGGGATTAAACTCGCGAAAGAAAATTCTTCGGGATGATTTGGCGAGCTCGCTGTTGACAGTCGGCAAATTCAACAGCAACGGTGCTTAGTAACGCATGGCACAGTTAACCTTTAAACCACACACTTCACGACGATCTTGCCGTTCGCGGTAGCTTAACCGGATCTCCGTGTGTCTTTCTCCGTAGGGAAAATCCCTCGTTCCTTAGCGCACCGGTAACCAGGCGTTCTCTCCGTTCGCATACACTTCCGGTACGACTGGCTGCCGTAATATACGGGATTAGCCGGAACTAACGTACAAACAGAAGTTTCACTTTCAAACGGCCGAGACGCCGTGGAGAGGTCGTGACACTGTGCGGGGCTGTTGTCGGAAAGCCGTATTAGCAGCCTTGCGAGAGTGTAAACATCGCATAAATCTGCCACGCATCACTGCCACAGCCGCGCGTTCTACCGAAGTAACTGTAAATACCCTAGCTGACTTGGTAGATTATCCTGATAGCATAGTCGACGGGGCCGCAAGAATAACGGGGGGTGACGCTAGGGCGCAGACGGTTCTCCTGCAAGCCACGGGACGACGGCGATTAAACGCGACGGAATGGAAACGCGTCCCGGAAATTGACGAAATAACGTAATTTCATTGTAATTCGTCGATCCGATTGCGATTAATCGAACGCCGCTCTGCGAAATCTCGAAAGATTGAGAGGAACGGTAACCTTGTTCCGTGCATTTGGGGGGAACATAGAACTCTTCTTAGAAATATCAAAATTTTTAAACTTCTAAGGATTCGAATTTCGTCATTTTTATATCTCTGAATTTCGACGTTAAAGTGTCAAATTTCTGTATTTATAAATGTCATCTGTACTTATATGTTGCCATCGATACATCGCTAGATCGTGAAATCTGAAGGTCCACAAATAATTAGGTTTCGAAATTGTTGTGCACCCAAATCTCTATATAACGAAAGTTCGATGTTTTCACATTATTAGACTCACAAATTCCTAGAATTACCGTTATCTGTAGATTTCTCAATCGTTAGCTTACTAGACTTCTACGTTCCCAAATTTCTAGGGTCCAACATCCCTCGATTTCCAAATTCTTATGATCTCCGTTCTCTAGATTTTCCGAATCTCTCAATTCTCAAATTCTCAGATTTTAGAATATCCAAATTTTTAAAGTCCTCGATTCCCGAATTTCTAAACTCTTAAATCTCTGCATTCCTGAATTTATAAATTATAAATCTCTAAATTCTTCATTTTCTGAGCTCTCAAATCCCTAGGGTCTCAAACGCCTGAACTTTCAAATTCCAAGATTCCTAAATTATCGAGTTCCCAAATTTCTACATTTCTAATTTTGCGAGTTCTTAAATCCCTAGATTACCAAATATCTGTGCTCTCAAATCTTTATATTTTCCAATTTCTAGGTTCACGCATTTTCAGATCGCCATATTTTCAGTTTTCCAAATCTGTAAATCATAAAATCATAAATTTTCCAAATCTCAAGACCCATAAATTCCAAAATCCTCAAATCCCAAGGTCTTCACATTTCGAGGTTCCTACATCGTAGGTTCCCAAAATTTCTGAATCTTGAAATCCATATGTATCAATACATTTACATCTCAAAATCACAAACTCCTCAATTTCCCAGATCCCAAAATTTTCAGATCAGCAAACTCTTAAATCCCTATACTCGAAGATACACAAATTGAAAAGTACAAAAATCCCAAGATCCCTAAATTCATACATATCCACGTTCCAAGGCGCTTAAACTCCAAAATCCCTGCTTTCTTGCATCCTCAAATCCCCAAATGAGCATGTCCCTAATTACCCTAATTTATACGATCATCATTATTTACAAAACAAATTTCCATATACGTATACCTCCAGACCCTCAAGTTCAAATATCAACGACCATAATTCCTCGTTCCGAATTAACCCATTCTGAACCGATCAACTCCCCATAAATTCCTAGAAACTCCTAGAAAGATATCTGGAAATCAGGTCGAGTATGTTCCTCCTAGGTTAGCATATTTTCTCAAAGAAAAGCAGATTTGCTCTTGGCTGCACGATAGAACGTCGGCATTCAATCAGCCGGCGATTGGTCCGTCGAGCGTAATTGAAAATTAAACTGTCTTATCTGGCGTCGCCTACTGGGCCGTGGCCTTTTCCTCCTGCCCGATGCAGCATAGTCGTGACTGGCTTTCCGGGCCTCCAAATAACCATTTCCAAGGAGTGAATAGTTAATTTCCTAAAGTTTCAGCTCGGCCGCCTGAATGCCGCATTGATTGGTACTCCAATCAGTTAGGGGTGAGCTTGGATGGCTAGGGGAGGAGATCGTTCGGGATAGTCTACGAGGTAGCAGCCGGTGGGGGCGGATGAGACGGAGGATGAGTCGATGGTGGCGTTGGAGGTGATGAAGGGAGTAAAGGATGCACCCTTCTGCGGCGTTGAACCTTCAAGGTACCGGTGCAGGGGCTGGAAACGGAGGAGGGCGAAATTGAGTCTCCTAGAGGTGATTATCATTCGAAGTGGATCGGGCCGGGGTAGTCAGCTCATCCCCTTCGGCTCTCCCTCTCTCTCTCTCGCTCTTTTTCTATCGTCTCCTCCTTTTTTTTTGTTCTACAACGATCGCCGGACTAGATTGCTTTCATAAAATCCATTTTTAATAGAACCGAGCGTAATCAACATACGGCATTGTCCTGGTATCTCGCGGCACCGTCGCCGCAGCTACGATTATCTCCCATCGAGATTTCAGTAATAGCCTTAATAACCCTTGGCCGGTTAAATTGCGTTTGCGCTCATGTCGGTAAGTGTTGATCGTTAAACGAGGACGGTTATCCTTGAAAATTAGTTGTACTGTCCGTGCCGTTTTAATATTCTGCCGCTGTGTACGCGCGCGCGAATCCACAAGAAGGAGCGGAAGGAAGCATCGGGCCGGGTTCAAAGAGTCCTCGATCGGTTGCCGGCCCACTAAATCTTCTCGGGCACGATCAAGGGAGCTTTGAATTTCGAAGGAGCAGGCGGTCAGTCTGGGTAGCGTTCCTACGGGAATCTTGACCGACCATCTTTGTGACAACTTGCTACGAAGAGTTCCGCTTGATCCTCTTCGTTGGAAGGGGAACACCGACGGAGGACGGGGGCCTACGTTGCCGGAGGCAGCGGCTTGAGGAGGGAAATCCATCCAAAGCTTTCCAAGAATGTTGGAGCGATAAACTCCTGTCGGAGCTCGGCGGTATCTCTTGCCGGCAGTAGCAGCTCCAGGAGGCGCAGGGCATCGCGCCAAACCAGTTTTAAATGCGCTCTTAAATTTCACCAAGTTGCGACGAGCCGTAAACCATCTCGGCGGCTCTACAGGGTTAGGCTGCTGCTCTTGTCGTATTTGGCCGGGCGAAGTACCCGCAGAGTTCCTGCGATGGGATCTGCCAGCGGATCCTTCGTTCCCGCGTCCTGCGGATTACCTACCATCCTAATCCAGATACCAGATTCGATCTCACTTTCGCTCGGTGTCCACCGATATTTCCTTTATTCCGTACTCTGCGCGTGAGAATTTCCGTCTCTCGTCCTCGTGGCTTCGGACTTAAACTACCCAACCCCCGCCACGCTATATTCCTACATTTGCATTTTGATTTGCAGACGAACGTTCGCAAAATCTGATTAGATCATTATTTTATCCCCTACATTACCCGAGGAACGTTGATCCTGACATTCTTATGGCATTAGGCCGTGCAAATGGTTTTCTGGAATCACTGTTATCTTCATCGTGGTCTCGCTTTTCATTAATATCTGAGCCCTTCTGTAATTTTTCTTTTACACTTTCTTCGTATAACGGTGAAACAATTTCTCGAGGAATCAAGGTGTTCTGGTTTATTAAGCGATGAAAGAGTCTTCCCTTGCGTAGATTGTATCCCTTCTGGCATAGGCGAAAAGCTACCTGGAGCGCGGGCATGCCTTTGTTAGGCAAAGTGAGATTTATTCAAGGGGCAAACAGTCTACGGCTCATTGAGTGTTGAGAATTGTTAAGGCCTTGAATATTTTGCAATGGGTTATAAATATGGAGACCTACGAATCTGAGGATGGTGGGCATTTGATGGACCTACAGATATCGAAACGTCGGAATTTAGAGGTTTTGAAGATAAATAATTTTTAGAGACAAAATATACGAAAGTTCGAAAATTCGAGTGTTCGAACGTCCGAAAACTTGGGCACTTCGTAAAACAAAAGTGTACTAATTAAAAAATGTTGAGATTTACTCACTCATCCTTGTCAGAAGGAACCGTCGTTACAAAAAATTCTAAACAGTTGCGCGCGAAAGGTTTCATGCGACGGGAGGTTAACCATAACGGAACAAAGTTAGTTGACACACGCGGCCCATAGAGCGTAGCATTGTTCAATCTTGCGGATTAAGTTGTCTCATCGTCTCGGAGACGGGCACGGTGTATAGCCGTCAGATTTAACGAAGAGAGGGATGCAATCTCGATTTATCGTTGTCGTGAAGTCTGGCCGGTTATGAAGCGACGTAATGAAATTCTCCCACGTAAGTATATACGGTGTATATGGGATAGGTCTCGTATGAGAGTGCGGTCTACATCTTAATGCCACAGGCCCATAACAATAACCGCCACGAAACGGCCAAGTAGCCTCTGCGGCAATAACACCGTCTGGGTTCAACGTGCAACACCAGGCACCAACCTACATATAACCGGCCCTCTTGGATATCTCGAAGCAATTACCGACTAAGAGACTGGGGCCTCGTTAAGGTAATAGTGTCCATTATCTTGGGACATAAGGGAAGAAGTAAACCAGACCTCGAACGCACGGAATGAAAATAATCAGCGCTCTTAACCCACGAGTGATTAGATGTTTTCATCTATTGCGTTTTCGATCTTTCTCCCCGATTTTTGCCTGTTATAATAATTTCAATTAACTGATAACGGAATAGAATTAAGAGAGGTAGGAAGAAAGACATTTTCTTCCAGCTATCAACTTTGATCGTTGCTCCTAGTTCCGTGGAACGGCTAGTTGCCTCGAGTGTTCTTTGTAAAGTGACCGTTATCACTAGACACTGGATATTTATGCAAATACATTTTCTCTTTCCAGGCGATTTAAAGTATTATCTTAATTCTAGCGATTTGCATATCTCACGCGTTTTATGCAATTCATTTAATTTTCTTGAAGATAGTTTACGTAGCTTTTGCACGGTAGGTCTTGTTATGAACAGATAACATTCGCTGGTAACAAACTTGGGTCTTTATGGTGCTTCAAAAGTTCTACTAATATTTCGTCATTGTTTCGGAATCAGATAGTGATTATTTTTCGGAGATCTCGTGTCGTTCCTGCTCTAGACATATGAGTTCCACAAACGTTTTGTCATTGTTTCGAAATCACATGGTGATGAAAAATTCAACAGTATTGTACATATTTCCCGAACATAAATGATAACATATAGTCCTTTTATCTTAAGACAGGTTAATATCTTTTAAACAACATATTTTTGAAAAAAGTGTTTCAGACAGAAGTTATCGTGTGTCAAGGGGCAAATTGGATGGTAGGAATGGATTTTTTCAGGGAGTGCTCCTGAAGGTCATATGAAGAATTTACAATAGACGGAGGATGTAGGGGTAGTGGGAATTTTTGAAAGAATCTGCTGATTGGATTCTAATTTTTGGGGAAAAACCAATCAGCATGGTTCCCCACACTTCTATCATCGCCATCAATACTTTGAGCACCTTCTTAAATAATAAATAAAAATGTTTATTGAATAAATATTCAGTACCTTATCTTAAGAAGCGGACACTCTACGAAAAAATGTTTCGGACAAAAGTTACTTATTTTCTCCTGGAGAATATGATGGTAAAATAAAAAATGGGGTGTTCCATTTAAAAAAATGAAGTTGACCTTCATATGTTTTTCAGGAGCACTCCCTGAAAAAATCCATTCCTACCATCCAATTTGCCCCCTGACACACTATAACTTTTGTCTGAAGCACTTTTTTCAAAAATATGTTGTTTAAAAGATATTAACCTGTCTCAAGATAAAAGGACCACCCCGTATAAATCGTATATAAAATAAATAATGTACATATTTTTTTCAATATACAAGTATAATGTATAAATTAATCGATTAACCTCTTGTTGACATTGTTCAATAAAACAGCAAATACTTCACGTAATAAAATTTGTCCAAAAAACGTATTTCTAATATAATGTAAAGTAATAATTCAAATGAATGCATTATTCATAAGTTTGGATAGACGGTATCAGACTAAATTGTATTAAGTCAGGTCAAATCAGGTTAGATCGAATTAGACAAAATCATATTAGGATATAACGTTCCCGATGGTTAGAATTGAGAACTCTATTCTCAGATTCCCAATCGATAATTGACTGCGAAAGCGACGCGTAACGAGGTAATTAACCTCGGAAGATGACCGCGAACGTACACATCTTGCGTGAGCCCATCATGGGTCTCGTCGTCTTTGTCCACCCCGAATGTAAGGGATTACATTGTCATCCGCAGTTTCCCCCAGCTCCTTGAACGGGAACAACAGCGATCGTTCCCCTTCGGTTTGGGCAAAGCGATCGTTCACGCATTATGATAATCGCGATTGAGCGGAATTCAATGAGGCGGATCGGGCCCTAGATTCCGTTAATGGCACGAGCTCCAGTGCCGTTTAGCTCGAGGCGATAGTAATGGGCTTGCATCGGGTTGCGGTCCTCGAGCGGAGACGCGCCGTCGCACACGGGTCTCTTCGGCATCGTCGTCGTTATTGTCGTCGGCGTCGTTCCCGTGCTCGTCCGCCTTACCCCGTCCTGTTCCCGTTACATTTTACGGGACAACTAATGCCGGATAGATTACGTGGCCGCGTCTGGACCGAAGGCACGAACAGAGTGTCATAATTCGGGGATATCTGGATTCTCCGGTGCTGCAAGCTGGTTCGCTTTTTATACCGAGTGAACGCCCGGGAAAGCAAACTGGGCTGCGGTGAAATAAAACGGGGCTCGAATTATAGGAGGTCCAACCTTCCAAAAGACTCGGTAATTAAATAGAAGCCGGGTTTTTGTAAGGAGGCGCAGCCGGGACCAGACGAGAGGAGCAGATGTAAAGCGAGCTGTTATTCATGAATTTCTTGATTAGCGACGGACCAGACACCGCGAACACTTTTTTTCGGGACAGGAATTAGGTAATCTTGGATCCGACCGGTTTTTCTTGTTTAGCCGATCACGTTACGGCCATTACGGTATGGCTGCTTTAACGAACCCGCTAACCACGCCAAAGATCAAAGACCTGGCTCGTGGCAGATCGCGAACGGCTCTCCTTTTCTAATCTCGGGGGAAATTCCTGTTTGCCTCTGATCGTGATCACGATGCGAAGATCGCCTTTACGAAATCAGTTAACCGAAAGAATTCTGGCGGCAACGGGATCTTTAAAGCAGCTCCTTCTCGTTATCTTTTGTCCCTGGTTTCGGGTCGTGACCGGAGTTGAAAGGGGAAACACCGTTTTTTTCCGCACACGCACACACTATTGATTTATCGCACCAATTAATTATTGAATTAACACTAAAACTACCAGAGGGGTCAAATGACCTTTCTACAAATTTTCTACTTCAAATGACACAAATGACTTACAATTATCTGATAAACAATTGCAATTTTGCACAATTCTGTACAGATCTCACAATACAAGCTTATTCGCCTAACCTTAAAAAGATTAGGAGTGTTACGCGTATTGTTAACGCTCGTGGTTGAAAATAAATTCTTTCGAGCTTTGTTGAATATTGCACGTGGTGTGCCGACTAAGTTTATTATAATAATCTCGAAGGACCACCCGATGTGATCGGGACTATACAATTTATTTGTTTCAACTATGTATCTAGGCTTCAACTATTCAACTATGTATCTCCAACTATCTATCTGTGTCAACCGACTTTTCCAACTAAATTCTATCTTTCGTTCAACTCAACTAATCAAGATTCTACGATATCTCTTCGATGTCACCTCGGTCGGGTAGACCCGACAGGGGTGACTTGTTATAATTGGCTATGTAAAAATGTACAAATTTGTGGAAGGGACGCAAGGTTTACGCCCTACGCGGGCCCCTTCCACACGCCAATATTCCAAGTTTTGCACCCGGTCCGTGGCAGGTAATAAAGATCAAGAAGCGTGCTGACCTTAGCTAAACATGCTAGAAATAACGGGCTCGAAAGGTAAAATATTAATCTGGCGACAAAATGCGAACAATGACTAAAAAACTACATAGAAAGCGCGCGGGTCTTTATGGTTTCCTGAGTTTATGGCTGCCACGGAACGGTCCGCGAACCCTTCGATAGGAAGACTGTTTTAGGTTAATCACTATATTCAAATTCCAAATCTATTGTCAAATGTAAGGGCATGTTGGCCTTAACAGGTATATATATTAATATCGATCAAGTATTAGGATTACAAGACAGAATCGAATAAAGAACTGTAGACAATGATTCTTATTAAAAATCTGAAAAACCCAGCTAGTGACCCTTATTCAAAACCTTAAAAATTCAGCCTATGTCGCTTGTTCAAAATCTGAAAAATCCTATTGTATGGAGCTTTTTTCAATGATTTTTCGAAGGCAGCACGACAGTTCACTTCCAATATAATCGGATGGAATAGGTTTTAGTTTTGATTGGTTTAACACTTTGACTATCACATCATCCACATATGGGTGACGCTTTAATTTCCATGTGAATCAGTCAACTATATTATTAATAATTTATTCATTCACACAATTCGAAGTACTCTTACTAAAACGGTCTTGGAATTATCTGGTCAAAAGACGGTACAAATCCAATAAACGTCTGTTGTTCAAGCCTTAAAAAACCCGGCCAATGTCTCCTGTCCGAATTCCGAAAATCAAGCCATAGTCGCTTGCTAAAAAATAAAATTGTGAAATTCGATGTAACACCCTGTACGGTCCCTGAGAGGGGGGTCGATATGCTCGGGAAAGTATTTTTCAGCAAAGGACTCTCTCGTTATGAAAAAGCTGAAAGCAGATGTCGCCTAATGGACACCGAGATACAGATTGAGCGTAAGCCAAGGGGAAACGCGACAGAGAACCAGCGAAAGCGGATCGCGGTGCCGTTGCCGAAAGAAGAACGAAGAAGTTTGGCGAGAAACAAGGTTCGACGCAGTTGTTAGCGGCTGTTCGCGATAGGAGACGCGGAAGAGAAAGAACGTTCGGTGTTAAGATACAAGATCGAGCGAAGCGATGATAACGGTAGATCGGAAGGGAGGAGAGATCGACGAAGCGCTCGTCTTTTTTTTTTTACCCTTCGTCGAGTCGAAAACGGTTTCGGGGAAAGAGGACGTATCGAGATGAAGAAGAAATGGGCGAAAGAGGGGTCGCGGAAAGAGAGAGTGAAGGCAAAAAGGATAAGAAGAGGAGGGTGGCTGTTGCTGTTGCGACCGCGGCATTACCTCCGCACCATTAACTCGCAAAACTTTCCGCTTGAATCTTGTTCTCGACTCGACTGGTTGCCCCTCCAAACCCCGTAGCTGCTTCACCTCGTTGCAACACCGAAAAGATCCCCTATACTTTGCAAGTCCTACCGGACCCGACGCGACGCCGAACCACCGCCGCTCAGAATCGCGAATCCGACTCCATTTTCGAACTTATCAACGTAAATAGTGGCTCTGTAAACGAGCTCGGTCGAGCGTGCGATTTTGCGCGTGTTTTATGGCCTCATCGGCCATTAAGGGACACGTGAATTTTCGGAAACCGACAGCTCGTTATTCGTAGCAGTATTACCTGTTCGCACCTGCCTTCCCGATTAACACTAGGCAGTGTTACTGGCTGCATTTTGCATGCAGCGTTACCAGATTTTTCGTACGATCTTCGAAAAAATTATAGGCATGCAGGATACTGGAATTTATTTGCCGTAGGACGGAAACGACGTGGGATAGAAAGAGAACATTGCTTACTGTTCAGGAATGATAGAATTGCCATTATATGCGTTATAAGATTAGATAGATTAAACCTACAATCCCGTTAACGGTAATTCTTGACCGTCAACAGACGGTTCCCCTTTCCGTATCATCAGAAGATTCTAAAACAATTTGAGAATAATATAAATACCGCTCCGCTGAAGCGTGAATTCATTACCCTTGCCATTATCAGTATCGTTAAGCAAAGCGCCAAGCCAAATATAAGCCTTTATCGCATCCGTCTTTTTTTTTGTAATATTCGTACGCGTCTATTTCATCGTTTCGCTGTTTTAATTGTTCATAGTGTCCGTGTTAAAATAAACGTGTTTGTCGGCATCAAGTGTTCACTTATTAATTGTTCCTGCAATAAAATAAATTCCGCGTCCGGACCTTCCTGCGAGTCCTTTCAAGAAAAGGAGCAACTCTATCTCCATCTGGGTACTCGTCCACTCTTCGCCAGCATCCGAAACACTTACATTTCTGCCCACTTGTCTATTAATTCGTGGACGTTCATTTGTGGATCGAAGTAGCACGCGAGGTCGCGAAACGCCTTTACGAAAATAATAACTTCCCAAATTTCTGGCTATGTTCATTATGTGTGTGTACACTTTTACGCGGAATGTTACAAGGGTTCGATTTGGGTACACGAAGGATACGAGTTGGCAGTAACTTCTGCAAGTTTTCGAGTGCTGCGGAAAGAAATAACGTTTGCCAAAGTGCCTACCGGCTGTACACGAGGTTCGCGTAGCAACGCGTTTCATGGTAATTTAGTATTTGGCAGATACGCCGTTGTGACGTCCGTTTGTGATTCATCGAAGAAGCATTTAATTTCGCTTTTCGATTCATGTGCCAAGTTCGCCCGGTTCTCTACCAGTTGCTTCGGCTCGGGGAATTTGAACAGGTGTAGGTGAACTTATGGGGATACTTGTTTATTGAAGACACTAGTTGAATACTGCGAGAAATGCAGTTTTGGATTCAGTTATTTCTTTGAACGCCGAGAGAAAGTAATAGATGGTGTAAACACAGGTTCTTGAAATATTGTTGTTTTGGGTGAAGTGTATATGTGATAGGATTATGTGATACAATAGGTTACGAGATACTACTAACTTATGTAACTGTGTATACAAATATATTTGTACTTCAATTTACGTATAAGAATTCTATATCATTCATTAATCGTACCTAAATTAACAGACTTTACAAAACATTTCCTCTCTGTTTTATCGAGTTGCAATTGTATTTCACTTACTATTTATGATCTCGTAAAACTTAATTTAACTCTTCGTTATATAAAAACGAACCACACTCGTGACGCATATTACTGTTCAAACATGACAGACCAGACTCGAGTTTTCACCTCACTCGAAGTTTGGACTCAATACTGCTTACAATCTACCCAATCAACGTTTGCCGAATGCAAAATGTATCTTAACATTTTATCCTTCGTTATTTGTCTTAACCTTGTAGCAACAATTAGTCGTATGTAAATGACACAACCGCACAAAAATTCTGAATCAAGGAGTTAGAAGTGAATTACACCGTATCGACAAAACATTTGCAATTGATACACCTATCCAAAAATTGAGAATGCTATCACGAATTGTATATACTCAATGTTTGAAGGTGCAGATTCCAATAACACGAATAAGCCCATCCGGCTGCACGGACACGGATAACTCTGTTATGAGAAAATTCAATAAAATCCCGCTAATATAATCACACTCCATATGGTTGATTAACCCCGGGGTAGCTGGCAACCCTCTGAGGATCGCCTTCTACTTGCGGGAGGTGAAAGAAGATAGGAGGGATCCCGACTGAAGAGCAACGTATAAACACGAACCCTGGTCGTTCCAGCTGCGAAGGAGGAGAGAAGAAAAAGGGAATGAAAATCCGGTCGATGAGGAGAAAGAAGGATAGGGACAGATACAGGATGAAAAGGGAAAAAAGGAAAAAGGAGAGCACCTGCTCGAAACTTGTATCCGAAGGGAGCAAAGAGGTAGGCTTTGGATTATTCGAGGCACGGCGACGATCTTGAAACCAGCAGAGTCTCCGTATTGTGAAACTAGCCTGTATCGATCGAACTGTTGGATTATGTCTCAGCACTTCGATTTACGATGATTATTTTCCTCTGTTTAATCTGCAACTTGCACAAGGTTTATCGAAAAGCATGCTACAAGTCAGGACACGGTGATTCTTGCGCGAGAGATTGAAATGGGGATGACAGTTTGTTGGAATATCTAGCTGCAAAAATAAGTCGACTGTCGAAGGACAGTGACAATGTCTTTTCATAATCCTCAGGTCAGAAATTGAAGGCTTCCAATTTGTCTCTCTGGAAAGGTCCGAGTTGTAAACAACACATGGGCACTTCTCTGAGTTTTCTTCAAGAGTGCCCATTAGAGGTTTTTCTCTTCCAAGCTTTCTCTTTTAATTCTTACTTCGGTTTTAGCTATCGTACAATGCAGAAATCCTCCGTGTTCATAGTAATAAAGTTTAAGTTTTATTTCATTTCGTGTGTATAATTTATTTTAAACTATTCAAACCATACCCTAATATTACAGTTTTTTTGCGAGGGTTAACATTGTTTAAGCGGAAAATTTTGTTGGTATTTTTATTGGGGTTTTTATTTGTTAGAGTTGACGTTTATTGCATATAAGTCTATTTTGTATATCAGATTTTCGGATGTGCTGTTGATAAAATATGTATATAGTAAATTTTGAAAAGTTTTACTGAAAAAGGACATACAGGTGTTTCATATTAGGATGCCTTAACAAATTCGAACATTAACAAATCTCCAAACTTACAGGTTATTAAATATCAGCATCTTAAAAGTGCTTGAGTTAAAAATTTGGAAGATCTTCAGACCCTATCTTTCCAAACTCTGAAACTTCCAAACTTCTAAATTTTTGAATTTCCGAATGTTCAAATTGCCACATACCCGAATATCGAAATTGCCATTATTCAAATGGCCAATTTTACCATTTATCAAATGCCCAAATATTTAATTTTTAGAATGTCTAAGTTACAAAACACAAATTTTCACAGTCCAAAATATTGATAAACAGCTAAATTACAAAATTTCTAGACTCCTATGTTACTGAATTCCCAAATATTCAAATATTTAAGTTCACAAGTTACCAAACTCTCAAATATTCAAATTTTTAAGTTCACAAGTCCCATAGTTCCAAAATGTCAATATTTCTATATATCCAAATATCTAAGTTTCTAAATCCCCAAATTTTTGACTACCTAAATTTTCGAATTACCGATTATTCAAATTCCCTATTTATCCAATCCCAAAATTGTCAAGTTATTAAAGTACCCAAATCCCTAAATATCGCCAACTCAAATTAACCATCTAAGGTCCCCTTAATAAATCAATAAATTACTGACTTGCTCCTGCTTTTAAATCGTACTAAACCCAACAAAAACAATATTAATCGATTCCCTAAGCACAGAAATTCTTAAAATTGTCACATTATACGAATCGATCTATACAAATCAGCATCATCGCGCGTCGATCATTACTCTCCTCCGCTTAACGTACAAACATCGACTGTGAATAACCGCATAACAGAAAAACAGCAGTCAGAAATAGAGAGCGTATGGTGAACAGCGAAATTGAAAAATAAGTTTATACCGGTCATATAAGTGCAGTTCTGCATTTAGGAGTCATCAAACTTTAGCATGCTTGCATCATAAAGTTCCTCGCTCGTTCAGCTCCGTTAAGGAAGATGAACCTTTGCGAGCGACCGTATCGTTCAATTCCTACTTCGTTTTGTCAGGTTTTGAATACCCTTTCCGGCGATAAGGAAAGACGAATCTAATCTTCGTAGGACGACGTTGAATGCCTTCTATGTCGCGATCGATGCGAACTGTACGATAGGTTTCTCCTGGTATTGGCCGTGTTCAATTTTCTCTCTTGTTCGATGTTTATCTTTTGCCTGCAGGTACCTTTGCACGTTCATTTTAACGTAACTACTCGTTCGTGCAAGTGGTACTTTCCTTTTTTTTAAACAAATATTAGCTTCATTCAAACTTCGTGCTTGTAGCGACGTATGAAAGTCAACTTGTTTTTTCGAATGTGTTCCTACGCTTTTTTGATACTACCGGTGTATACCATTTTTGCATTGTTTCTGAATGTATGTTTTGCGGCTGTAAAAACTATATGAAATTTCGTATATTGCAGAAATTTAGTGTTAGGGAGTTTTTGCGTACTGTTACTGCAAAAATGCAAATTATCAGCGAATTAGGGCAGAGACCTGAAAGATTAATGTAAGTTAACTAAATTAGGTCCGAAAGCGTATTTACTTAGTTAATTTAACGAATCCAAAGTAGTGTAAGTTCGAATTGATTACGTTTGATTATTTTAGGCAAAATTTTGTTTGGATATGTTAAAATAGTCAGGCTTGCCTCGGTTTAAGTAGATAAATTAGATGATATTAGTTGGGTTAGTTTATCTAATTTAGGTAAAATTAGATCTAACTCTGTTACGGTGTGTTAAATTAGCTATGATCTCTTTAAAATAGCCTAAGTTAGGTTAGGTTAATTCAGTCTTGTTAGGATAGGTTAAATTTGGTTGAATTAAGTTAGGTTATGCTAATATGTTAGGTTATATTAGTTGACTAACAAGTTGTAAATTAAGTAAGATTAATTTATATTTGGTTAGATTAAATTAGTTTAAGTAAAAGGTTGAATTTAATTGACGTATATGCTATTCAGTAATGTGGAAGCAAATCACATGATGCCATAGTTACAATACACATAATAAATAATAATTCACAAATACCAAAGTTTGAAAGTTCAAATATTCTGAAATAGTCGAATTGTAAAATTGTAGTATTATATGAAAATTCTAAAGTCTCAAATTCTCAACGTTCCAATTCTCTAAAATGTCGTCCCATAACATGGATAGCTAAATAGCCTAAATTCCGAGCAACTAGAAGTCCTAAAAGCCCAAAGCATCGGCGTATAAATTCCAAACTCCAGACGTCCTAAAGTCCTGACAACCTAAACGCCATTAATAATAAGATTGAAAAGTTGATCAACTATATGTACCCCTAACAAACAATAATATATATTGTTGTACAATATAATTACTGGAATATATAACAGTTCAACCAACTTCGTGATATCCAAAGTACCAAAACAGGTCTCCTTCACCGCACACTCCGGAGTACCATCATATTCTCCAAACACAGCAATCACATTCTCTCCAGTTACACAGCCCTCAGGTACAAATAGCAATCGAAATCTTAATTAGTCAACGAGTAACAAGCTCGCATACTAATCTCACAATATTACACTGATCTCTTCTCGATAAGTGTCCTCCGTCCCAGGAGTGGAAGGTAACAGTAGTGGAACAGCAGCTCGATAACAAGTGTCTTCCTCACAATGCTCAGCAACGCGTTTGTATCTCAACGAATTTGTCCGTGCATCTCTGAGTACTTCCGGGTTGATTTCGAACGGGCATACCGGTTAATTCGTACAAGAACGGCATAAAGTATATAGCTATAGTTTCCGGTATAACCGCGGAAATTGCGAGAGTACACGAGAGTTTTGCGGCGCACCACGAAAACCGAGCTCGGACCTCGTCGGTGCACCCTACCTGTCGACCACTTCTAACTTTTATACTATTTCTAATTAATTTACGTACCGAAAATATTCCCCGCTTTTCTTTTTCTTCATAGCGTTCCCAAGTAGAGTGTCCCATCCGCGAAAGTGGAATTTCTCCCTCATTATGCTCCTGTTTGACGACCTTCTCTAACTATTAGAGCTAAGGTCCACAGCAATCGACACCCATAATTTTTATCGATCAGTCAATCAATTTTTGACTATATACTGTTTTGAATTAGTTTACTTGGCCGTGAAGGATGTACGTACATACTTGTTTTCTAAATTTTTCTTAGTATAACACATTGATGGTTTTACTAAATTGGTTTATATGCAATCTATATCATAGTGTAATCTATGAGATGTAAGTAGCTGAATATGGACAAGTATTATTTTACAGTCGCAAACATTTCGGTATATATTGACAGTTCCGTGCGAAAATGGGCCACAATTAGTATCGAAAGTATACATATCCCTTTACATATACATATGTATACATATCCCAATTCTATCTTCCTAATGTTTCTAGATAATTTGTCTCATACGTGAGAGTAGAATTTCTCCTACCGATCTCTGTGGTGCTGTTTCTCGGAGTCGAACCATTATACTATTTCTAATTAATTTATGTACCGTAAATGTTCATAATCTTCGTTCTTCCGTCTAGTCTTCCGAAATAATCTCACCCACGAGAATTCTCCTTTGGATCTCTACGGCGCTGTTTGTCGGCTCCTATTACACTATTTCTAATTAATTCATGTACCGAAAGTTTCCGTCTCGTCTTTGTTATTCTTTCGTTTCCCGCACGATACAGTCCAACCCTCGGGAGCCTGATTCCTCCCTGCGGGCACGTAACAGACAACAGGGACGAGCGTACCGATGCTACCCTCTCGACGTCGGGCTGCGAAACGGGAACGCTGGCCAATTAACAATGCGAACATGACACCCGCGCTTTCGACCATCCTCCACCCAGAACCGAAGCTGCCTGGAGGCTCCCGTTGCGTATATTTAAATTCCATTATTCATAATGCATGAGCAACGAGAGGAGTCTGGAACGATGGGCCTGGCTAGCTGGCTGTGCACTTTTTTTCGCCGCTGAAAGTCCCGGTCGAATTAAACAGCCGCCTCGCGGATCTCCGCAGGCGCTGCTTTTTGTCTAGCCCTTCCCACCGCCACTCGTTCGTCCGCTTACCCCTGTCAGCTTACCCCACAGGATATCACCGAGACGCACGGGGGAGAGGCCGCCGCGGTGTTTTGCTTCCCGTCGCTTTTTCCCAAAATTCTCTGTTTTACCTGCGCCGCTTTTTTCGCCGTATACCGCGATCATTGTGTCAGCCAGGTGGAGGAACGTGGCCCCAAGGCGAATTCAAACGCGGATATTTATTCTTCGATGTGGGTAAAAACCGGGGCTGCCTGCATCGTACGCTCGAAATCCGCGCGACGGAAACACGAAGCAACCGATGCGGAAACATTACCGGGGATTGCGACGCGATTTTTCGCGAATTCGCTGTTGCCTCGGCGATATAACAAGGTATGCCGGACCCATGTGACCATCTTGGCCAATGGTTGCGCTTCGTAGCGTACGCTGTACGACGCTTATTTCGTCTTGAAATAATTAACCCTCTGCGGCCGAGCGGTGACCTCACTCGCCACTTGATTCAGTGCAACAATTTTCAATAAATAATTTTTGTTAAATACTCCAATTAACTCAAAAAGGGAGTTCAAGCTTTGTAGGTGTTTTGCTCGCTTGTGCCTACAAATTACAATAATGTAACTTGAAGGACCACCCGAATACTTCAGGAACTAATGATATGAACTTAGGTATAGTATAATATTTATTCTATATGCGAGGTAGAGCTTGCCTATCTAACTATACAATGTTCTAACGATATTCTATGTGTTACAAACTATTGTGTTCTTCTATCTATCTACATATGATCCACGAGGTCTCAAGTCTAATCTATGGCACTGTTCAATTTGTTCAATTCTGTGCTACTATACAATTTGTTCTACTCTGTGCTACTATTCAATTTGTTCTATTCTGTGCTACTATACAATTTGTTCTAATCTACTATGTTGTCAAGTCTAGTCTGAAGTCTAATCTTCACTAGTCTATTTCTGAAGTATAATCTGTTCCCTTGATGTCACCTCGATCGGGTAGTCTTGACGGGAGTGAATCATTCTGATTGGCTATGAAAAATGTTGTAAATAGCAATAGCTTCGTTCATTCATTGCATTCGTTGCATTCTTTGTGTTAAATAAGTTTATGGTCAAATGATCTATTTGACAGCGATAATTAGTTTCCTTGATGTTTTCTCATCTATGTTATATCTTTGATTAATTGATTCTATATTGTCCTTACATTTCATCTGTTTTAGTCTATGACGTCTAACAAACTGTCAATCTTATACTGTTCAATAAACATTTGTATTATTCTGTTCAGTATATGCTTATATTATTCTGTTAATTATACTCAACAAAAATATACAGACTTGTGGAATGGAAGCAAACTTTACGCCCTTCTCGGACCCTTCCACTTACAAATATTGCAAGTTTTGGTTTTTGACCGTGGCAGGTAATAAAGGTCAGAAAGCGCGCTGACCTTGACTAACAATTTTCGACTCTAGAGCGTCTAAAAGTGACCTAATTTTAGGAATTTTTTCCGGAGAAACAATGACACAGATACAAAATATGTTCACGCAACAAACCTTTTAACTAGAATGTTTTACAGTTCCTATTTGCTAATGGTAAACATATTTACGACAGCAAAGGGTCAATGGGTCTTGCGTTGATTTCGAGCTGCATTCCTGTCACTTACTTTTTTTGAATAATTCAATTCCGTAGTGTCGTAGTTTTAGGAAACCTTAGTTCGTAAGTATAGGATAAAGATATGATTTTATGAGGTGTTCCAAGGACCGAAAGATAGTAATAAAAGCGGAAGTGCTGACAGACGAAAACCAGGCCCAACGGATGAACGATGCATCGGTGCATTGCCCATATTTTCGAGGTTGTAGTAGGAGGGAAGAAAAGGAACTAGTTAAGGTTTTCCTTATCGGAAAAAAGGCGGTATTGAAATAGAAGTCGATCGATGAGTGTAGTTTAGAGTCAAGAGTGTTGCATTGTTGAGAGAGTTGGAAAGTTTTGTTATATTTTATGCGTATCCAGTTCATTGTAACTTAACCTTTAATCTGAATTAATAAAATTTTGTATACATTTTACATTATCATTTGAAACAACTTTTCTACATTTTTGAAACAAAAATTTAACAACTTTTTTGCCTTTTTTTTCTGCGATTTATTTATTAGACGCGTATGACTCGACGTTACAATATTAAAATGAATGGTGTTGAAGTGTTAGGTTCATTTTGTAACCAGGTCCTTAACCGTGCAAATTGTAATTGAACTTATTTTATCATAGCAACTTTAATAAATACAGATTGTTAAAAGGAAGAAAAGAAATTGAGATTACTAACAGAAGTGACTGGGAATTGAAGCATTGTTCTTTACCTCATTTTTATTCACGCATCAGATATTAATTACAATTTTAAAATTGTACAACGGACGTAATGTAAAACGTAATATAAAGAAACGTATAATTACAAGAGTCTTAGATTCCATGAGATTTGCGATATGAATTAAATTAAGTGGTAAATGTTTGAGCATGCGCGTCAGATGAATTAATGTTTTTAAATTTGTTATAAACTTTTGCTGTAAAGGCGCACGAGAAACGAAAATTGAGTTCATAAAATTTCATGAACTAATTTGTAACAGAGAGAACTGCACGTCGAAATTACAGAGTTGTAATATGAGGAATTATAAATAGTATTAACTTCCGTACAAATTTATTATCCGAAGTTGAGGGGAAGTAGTATATTTTTGTAACAATGAGTTATACGAATAATGTGTACTATACGATGAAATATTAGTCGCTGTAACTCGCATTTAGCACTTTTAACATATTGACCGTCATGTGCGTTATATTTTATTTCCGGTTGCACGATATCTTTTATTTAAAAAAAAATTACATCGACAATTCTGAACTTTTAGGAGTAATAACGACATGGAGATAACAATACATGAATGTTTTCTGGTCCTTATATTTATAGAGACAAGTTGTATAATAAAATTTGTCAAAATTCTTAAACTTTTAAGTATCCAAATTCCGAACTTCCCAAATTCCCAAACTTCTAATTCTGAAAAGTCCTACATTCTACATATAGTCAAACTTCTGAACCTCTAGAATTCAAAATTATATGTAGATTCCCAAATTTCCAAACTTCTAATTCTCTGAATTCAAAGTTTACAATTTCAAATTCCTAAACATCCTAATTCTGAAACTATAAATTTCCAGAATAACATAATTTTTTATATTCCCAAATCTCTGAATCTCCATACCCCCAAATTGTTCAAATTTCCAAACTTCGAATTCTCCAAATTTCCATATTCCTGAATCTCCAAATCCCACACTTTCGAACTTCTAAATCTTCAAATTCCAATATCTTCAAGTTCATAAACCATCTACTTCCCAAACTTCTAAATTACCAAACTTCTAACTTGTCAAATACTCAAATTCACTGACTTGAAACCTGAAATATCACCTAACTATAAATCTAGAAGTAGATTATCACGTGAGTTCTACAAAAAAAAAAAATCTTGATCAATCAGATTCCACGCAATTAACGTTTTTCCGTTCCTCACTCCCATAACGGCCCATTCACAATATTTTCCTTCCGCTAGTGGCATTACCATCCGTGAATTTTCACGTAGGATTTACCTGGGCCGTAATCGTACCGCCGAGTATTACCGCTGTTCAAATACATTCCCGAGTTCGTTTCAGCAAAAGTATTCGTGGTGGTATACGTGGAAATAGAGGGTCTGGATCGTTGCTGCGATGAGGTTCTCGATCGAAAGTAGAATATGCCATTACGAGGTCGATTATCGGCCAGTTACGTTGAATTCCTCAGGAGTATCTTCGTGCTCGCTTGCTACGGAGATCGTTCGTGAATTGCCGAAATAACAGTATACCGAAGGATGTAATGAGAAACCGATAGTATCGGTAGACAGCAGGCGCGAAGGATCATCGTAAATTCCGATCAGGTTATCTCGATGGTTGTCGATACAGTCGCGGAGTATCGACAGTGACCTTCATCTTTGTGCTTTTGCACCTGCAACTGTTTACCTCGATTTGGTAAATATTGACAAGAGGTCAACCCCAATGACCTTGACTTACGTTGAAGTCGTTCTCCACAGTTACTTTTCCTGACAATTTAATCATCGTTCAGTGATAAAGACATTAACGAAATATATTTATATATTTATTATATTGAGCCTTCGGGAAGTTATCAATTTTAACCGTTTAGGGGTTGGTGAGGACAGAAGAATTCAAGTCTTTATTTAGATGGAGCGATACTTGTTTTTATTCTTACAAGCGAAGTGTTTCGCGCGGTGTTCTATACGTAATTAACTTTTCGCTCTTCATAATTTTCTATAACTCGTACGACACCCCTTGGTGGGGGGTTGCCTTCCAAACGAGAAATTTGGCAATGCAGCGGGATTCCTGATGACCACTTACCTTACTCCTGCACGGTCAGGGACCGTCAGGCCCGGAACCGTGGTCCCTTCGGAATCCCCGGTTTATGACGCCGTACGTAGCTATTGAGACCGTTGATGAAAAACTACAAAACATACCTAAAGACAAATCTAACGGTATCCTCAAAAATAGCTTTTTCGACCGTATACGTCGTAAACCGTGCTGGCCTTTTACGCTTACAATGATCGCTTAAAATCACGGAGCAAGCCGCTACAAACCGGTACAAAGTGTCCAAAAAATTACTGTATCAACAGTTTGTGTAGGAGTTAAATAAGTTAGTTATGAAAATGGGTCGGATAGTACCCTGTTAAGGATCGGTGGTGGGGAGCCTTGCACGCCCGAACGTTAAGAAGCGCCCGAAAACACCCGAAGGTAGCGGCGGCCAGTGGCTCAGGGAGAGCGTCGACGACTCGTAAACTGAGGGCCCGGTTTCGATTCCCGGAGTCCGCATTTTTAATCCTGACGCTTACATTGGATCAAGGTGTGATCCTCGGCTACAGTACTGCATTGTGTAAGATCTAGCAGACATTCAGTTGTATTATAAAACGCGTAAAATCGGTTTAGATTAGAGTAATATTATCGTATTTGCCGTGTGGCTGTCGATTATACGATCTGAAGTTCAGAATGATTGCAATCTGTTCAGCTTGATTTATAAATCCGTTCATAACCTCTCCGGCAGACGTTATTCCAAATGCTAATCAACATCTTGAGCTTGTTACTTGTCAGATTACATACAAATTTTTACTTTTACAAATCTTTTACTCTTAGTTGCTTGTTAATGAACAATGAGCGATGATTGAGCTATGGGGAAAAGTTACTCAGGAACGTGAAAATTGTACGATTAATAATATATTTTACGGCCATTGAGGCTACGTCCCTTTCTCTCAACATCCTCGATGTTTATCGGTTTTATTCTCGGTCGGATCTTACGAGGAGTGACACGAGGAAAAAGGAGAATACACAGTTTCAACGGCAGCTGTCGCTCCTATTATTTTGCATTTTGGAAGGTGACGCGGTGGGTTTTATTTAAATCTCTTTCGACGTCGTTTCATTCTGTACCGAATGCGCTTAATGCCGACCGGTTCTGTTGCGAGAGACAGTTTTGTGTCTATTATTCGCCAGCGACTTTCTTTATCGATCCCGCGACGGAAACCGTGGTTTCCGCTCGAGGTAAATACGGGACGGAGAGTTACGGGGAAAATTGGTTGAACGAAATAGCACGATACGAAATGCGTTGTTTTCAAATGAACGGACAGGTTCGATTTTGTTTTGATTTGATTAGGTATTTCGCATGGCCGATTTGTAGTAGGAATGTAATAGATCGAATTGATGTGGATTTTTTGGTAGTTGTGTATTGGAGAGATCATTGATATTGGTTGCGAAGTTTGATTAATAAAGATAGTTCTAATATTATTTTGTATTTTTATGTTTGCAAATTTTTCAATATATAAATTTTCAAATTTTTGAATTTCTGAATTTTTCAGTTTCCACATTGTTACATTTCTATGATTTTCGAGTTTCATATTTCTCAAAATTCTACATTCTCAAGTAACCGAATTCGATTTTCCAAATCATTAAAATCTTGAAATCCCACATTTTCAAATTTTTTATTGTGAAACTATGAAATTCGTAGTCCCCACATATCTACATTCCCATATCTGTTACATCTTCAAATATTAAGATCTCTAAATCACCATCATTTTATACATTTTCAAATTTCTAAATACGATACCTCAAGATCCATAACATTGAAGATTCAGAAAATTTGTATCTGCCGATTTCTAAGGTGATTTATGGTTTCAGCAGAATGATCATAATACTTGTAATTTAATCTTATGTTACAAATACAATTAGCTACTATACATATGTTGGATACAAAAAGTATTTTGACGAAAATACATAACACATGAATAAGTAATAACAACGCATATGTAATGAATAATTTTATCAGTAACTGAAAATTCTGCTTATTGACTAATATTATATTTAGCTTATTAATTAGATTGATTAATGTAGCCGGTTATAACTCGAATCGGATTAATTAATAAAACAGAAAGTTCATTAATAATACAATAGAAACTGTCGAGTAATTGGCAGAATTAAGCGCTGTCGTTTCAGAAACGATAAATCAAATGGGATTTCGTTTCCTACATCAGGAATAGCAATATTCTTTGCTACATTAATTATTACTGGTTAATAACCGAGACTGCCGGTCATAGTTACGTTATTTATAATATCGAAAATAACTTGGAATAATTGAAGTCATTTAACGACTTCAACATGTATAAATAAATAGACACGATAAAACGGATTAAGAAATGTGGCTATATTTTATATAAATTTATTCCAGACGAAAATAGTGTTTTTAAAAGGAATTTATATTGAATGTCTAAATAGCTATTTTAAATTACTTTATTTTATAATTGTAAAGATGTCCACACATGTTAAAATGATTAAATGGATTAAAATAAAAATTTAAGCATGGTACTTGTTCCCTATTTCTTTTATAAATTTTCAAATTGTTTATTGATTATCTAACGATTTTAATATAACATCATACATACTGAATGTTGTAATTATGATTTTACATGCAATTGTTAGTAACATTTCATAATCAATTCGATTTTAAAGACAAAGTTTTATGATAAAATTTATGGTACTGTAAGCATAGCTTAGGAAAAAGACACAGAGCTCGATGTAATATATGTTTATTAAATCCGGATCAATTAACGACTGACGACCTGCTAATTTCCAGGGCCAAGTTACCCCTTGACGTTTGGGCCTTTGAGGTTTATGACATGGCCCGTGCCGCTGAAGCCAAAAAGACTCTAACAATGAATGTAGCATAAATAGATTTGTTAAACTAAAAATTCTCACGTGCCATCATACTGATGGCACACAGATTGCATGGATATTAAATTAACCCTTTGCGGTCCAATGTCGAGCTAGGCTCGACATCGCGTTTCTCTTGGGTCGTAGAAAGAATTCAGATAAATAGATTGGTTTGAAGATGTTTTCATTTCTATGCCACTTGTAATAAATTAAAAATATGTTTGTTACGCACCGTGCATAATTGCAATACATTTCATTGGAACCCACTTTTTGATCTATTTTCTAAATTAATAAAGGAGCTGTGGGTAAAATAAAGCACGGTCCGCAAAGGGTTAAAGGATTTCAAAAGTGGCTGTTTTTCTTGCCACGTCGTAAACCTCATCAGTATGAAACTCTAACAAATACAACAGTCATAGTTCGCGGATACTTTAATCACTCGTTATAAAGGATGACGTCACGTGTCGGGTCGGCAGAGTCCCGGAATATTGCAACGAATGAACTGACCTCTCCCAAGACGCTCGGGACCAGCTTGAATTCCAGTATGGGAAAGTCCGCCGGGAAATGAGCCTCGACGCCCCCACTACTTCCAATTAAAAGTTACGCCGCTGTTGAACCAGAGTTAATGAAGGAAATAGAGAAACTACAGCACCGTCAGCCCCGCCTCTTCCTCCGGCCCTTCGCCACCGTCTCACGTTTCCGCTCATTGATTTCTTTTTTCTTCTCTCTCTCTTTCCGTTCGGCCCGTTCCCTCTCGTCCTTCTTTCCCTGAACCCCCCCGCGTTCGCTTATTTCATTTTCGTCGGAGGAACGGCTCGGGGACACCCGAAGAAACTGCCGCTGGGAATAGGCAAAAAAAAAGGAGGAGAAGAGAAAAGTCTCCGAAAGCGAAATTGAAAGGTTGTATCGGGCGGCGATTGTAATTCTTCCCGGTAGCTTCAATCTTCTCCTTTTATCAGGTAAATAGCGTCTGCCACGCGCAGCCACGAAAATACGCCTTGCGTCCCGTGAAATTGAACTTGCCTACCCCCCCTCGGGCTTCTGTCTCGCCTACGCGGGAAAACTTCGCGGTGCCTGTTCACGGGATTTAATAGTCTGGCGATAAAGCTATTAATCTTTATTAATTTCTAATTAGAGGAGTAAAAGTTTCAGCATCGCGGAATAGCTTCGGAAGTTTTGGCCGAGGGCTGCGGACTTGTTTTCTTATAATTATAGTCGCGATTGTACCTCCCGACAGAGGGAAATGAATATTTCATTTAATTTCGGAGACAACATCGTCGTGGGATGCTTCGCGACGTTTTGTCGTTGCTTCGTGGAATCCGAACGATGATTATTTTTCCGCGCGGTGTACTCGGCTTGTTAGATAAGTACCCGCTACCGGGGGTTGTGGCGGCGGGATCCTTCAGGAGCCGGCTATCGGTGTAGCTACTTGAGACCATGAATATACAGGGTGTCCTATTTAAGGGTGTTATATTGAAAAAAATCTCGAAAACGTGCGATTTAACACGTTAATTGCCACATGAAAGCATTTGAAAATTGCTTTAGTTTGTATTTTCATTTCGAACAAACCTTACCACATATGTTCACGATGCCTTGTTACATTTGTTCTTCAGGTTCCAAGTAACTAATGCTAGTATTTACAGTTAAAAAAGTAAACAAATTTTGAGTAAGATGGCTATTAACCCATTGACTGCCAAATTTTCATTTTTAGTTTACCGTATGAGCTGCACATTTACATGTCATACGTTTGCATAAGTTAAGCGATATCGAAACAGAATATCAAAACTATAATGTATGTGTTCGCCGAATACATATTTTATTTTATGTAATCCTATTGCACGTAACACAGAAAGGATATATACAAAAATATACAGTCGTGGACAAAATTAAGTGGACAGATATTATAAATAACAAAAGGTTAATTTAATTTAACTAATAATGTCTATAAATCAAAACTTTATTGCACAACTATATACATTAAATATATAAATTGTATATTAAATAAATGTTTTTTCAAGTCTACAAAAACACTTCACGTTGTAAATTTAAAATTTATTTAAAACATTGTAATAAAACGAAAAATTTTTGTACATATCTGCAATGTCCACTTAATTTTGTCCATGACTGTTCATAATCCCTTGCCATACTTTGACGAGTCTAACACGTGACGCACTAGCAGCTTAAACGTAATAAAATTTACCAAAATTTTGAACACGGTTCTACATAAACTAGATGTATAATTATAATTTGTGTAATCAAGGATCATTGATTATAAAATACACATAACATTTTAACTTTCTTTGTTCGTACTGATATTGTACCTGTAAATAGTTAGTTCTAGCGACGTTCCAGAAAAATAAGTTGTATGGCAAGGGGATGACATTGAAGTCCCCATTTGGGGATCGTGGTAGCAAATGGGTTAAATCTGTATAGAAATTTGAGTTTCACTCACATAGTAGTGACATGGCAGGCAACGTGTTAAGAAAAACAAACTGACACATGACACTATCAATTTTTTAATGCATTGTCATCTTTAAGGTAGAATATAATTTCGAAATAAAGGATAGGAGTTTATGATAAGAAAAGACAAGATGACGTTCTAATAACCTTGAAGATGCCAATGCATTAAAAAATTTAGAAATACTGAACGACACGTGAAACTTCATTTTTCTTAAACAGCACGTTTTCGAAATGTTTTACAATTTAAATGTATACATATTCCTCATGCTAAATTTCAACTTAACATAACATTTTATGAACATTAGCGAGTATTTTAAAATCTTTATTTCCTTTATTACTAAATTGCCACTTTTTGTATATATGATAATGAGTAGGTGTTGTGATTTCAATGGAATAGTTAATATATATACAATGCAAAGTAACCAAATTCACTTAATTTTGTATATAACACGAATTAAAACCTATCTATTTAATATGAAATTTTCGAAATTCATTCCCCAATTCGTCTGAAAAATGTTATCAAGAATTATCATCTTTACGACGGAACTGGGTTACACAGAGGTTAAATTTTTTTTCGGTATACGTGCGTTCCCGGTGAAAGAAAAGAAAACTCCGGTTCATATGCAGATTTCCGGAACGTTTCTACTTATTAAAAGGGACTCGTGTAGCCCATATTATCATCCCCTTTGAAACCGTACGATTTTTATCGTGCACAGTGTGTTTCAAGAACAGAGATACTCGCCCGAGTAGTGATTTCGAACATGCTGCCGTACAATATCAAAGTTATTAAAGGGTAAATTGAAAAAGCCGTAGATATTATTTTCGTATAATACGTTTCAATGTGGATACATTTTTACTTACAATTAGCCCGAAGATAATAACAAAAAAAAATAGAAGGAAACAAACTTCCGTGTACACATTAAATCTCTCCGTTCCGATCTTTGCCCATATTGTGCCATTATTTTTATGCTTTACCTCCTTTCTATTCGATCATGCCCCGGTACCAACATTCAGGCAAAAAAAAAAACCAGAAGAATCGAGAGCATTCATATTCAACCACGATTGTGTGTACCGTTCGCAACTCGACGAAAGCTTCAGCTCGTTTTTCCAGACATTCATTACGAGGATCGCATGATCATTTAGCGAAACTCTTGATAATAAATGGACGGCATCAGATGGGGATGAGATTCGAATGGGGCTCTGATACAGTATTGAAGCGTCGTGTTGGATATCGCTGTGCGAAAATTATTGGGGTTGCGAATAAACTAGACGAATTTCGCGTTTAAAAGATGGAATTCTAGTGGAGAGCTCTTGATGCACGAGTAATTCAGATGGGAGAAAAGATTGAAGTTTCTCGAGCGGGACCGTTGAGAGGGAATTGAGAGAAAAGGAGACGCAACGCCGGGGGCTGGGGGGTTGGCCAGGGGGCGAAGAAGCACGGAAAAGGAAAGAAGCGAAGGATATTGGTAAACACTGTACACTCTCTTCGTTCCCTCCGTTTCCACCGTCTCCGCCAAGGATTATTCCATAATCCAAATACTATAAATACCAGACCAGCACCGCTGCGCCAAGCTCATCCCTTTGGATAAGAACCTTAAATAAATAGAGCACGAATGTTAAGGAGAACTTTATGTTATTTATTTTGTATCGTCAGAAACTGCTTCGAGGTGCTTTAATAATACGTTTCATCGATCCTTCTATGTAGGTTGAGTCTGGATTGCCTGAAATATGTCCAGCGTCGTTCAAATTTTTCGTAGGGCACTTTGTTCTGGAAGCATTTTCAGTGTTAAGATTTTTATAATTATGCTCATAATTATGAAAGTGGTCGCAGTCAAAATTACAAAAAAAAAACAAGTTTATCAGTCACTTCACATCACATTACTTTGAAATAAATTACTTTAATGCAATTTTTACGATATCGTTAAAAATGAACCATTAGATACTACTTAGTTGTTGTTTAGACATTATATGGAATTCATTTAGTGTTAATTATGGATGTGGTCTAAGTCAAAATTTAAAAAAAAACGAGTTTATCAGTGATTTCACACATTATTTTAAACTAAATTAATTCAATGCAATTTTTGCAATATTCTCAAAAATGAACCATTAGATTGTAGTTGTTGTTTTGACATTATATGGAATTCATTTAGTGTTAATTATGAAAGTGGTCTAAGTTTGAAATTCAAGAAAATTGAGGTCATCACACCAAAGATATACGGAAATATTAAATTATTTCCATTATTCACCACAACTAAACCCTCCATTTCTTCAGGGACATTTTAAGAACCTCAAAAATTACGATACAAGCCTAAAATGATAAAAATGCATTACTTTTTACAAATAATTAATAAACGTTCATGAATTATTTCATTGAAATTATTGTTTCTAATGAAACTCGTAGTGCTTCAGTTAATTTTGAAAATGGTCTAAGTCAATTCAAACTTTGAAAACAACATCTCTGTACGAGAATCACACATGAAATTTCATGTTCATAATAAATGTTCATTAATCGAGACTAATAGAAATATATTTTAAAATATTGCATGATATAAAAATATTTTTTAATCCATTCAAATGTAATCCATTAAATATCTCGAAACAAGAAATGAATGACTTAGACCATTTTCATAATTATAGCACAGTTATATTATTAGTCGACTAATTAAGGAATAATAAATTAAAGGAACCTTTGAAGAACGTGTTGAGACGATTATATGTTAATAGATCAGACGGTAAAATTGAAAGATTACCCTTGTCTTTTATAATATTCTGTTTGACTCGCAACACGGGGACTCATCTTTTGTAATTCTGTTTTAAAGTCAATTTCTTGTTCTGTTTTCAAAGCAGTTGACTGTGCCTTAATATTGATGACGTTTATTATCATGTTATTATAACCGGAAAAGAATAAATTTCAGATACTTATATGCTGACCTTCGAATAACATTGAATAAGCATAATTACTGTAGTTCAAGAATTTCCGATTTCTTAGCTACGACAGTATGACAATAAGAATATATTAGTGTAATTAAACAACAATTGAGAAGTTAAAAATTCAAATTGAACAGAAATATCTACAATTATGAACAAAAATTTGTTCTTTCTTAGCTACGATAATATGGCAAGAAGAATATGTCTGTTGTTAAAAAATAATGGACTTAAACATTCACAAAAAAAGAAACTTGCGGAAGAAAGATAATAAATGATAATATTATTCGTTTTGAATCAAATAAATATATTAAACTACGTTCTTATTTTTTTCTTATTGTTATATTCAAAAAATTAACATGGATGAGATAAATAAAACACCTACATAGTATGTTTCGATATATGTAATATCAGGTATATTTTATCATCCACAGTTTTAAAGAAAATATGGTTAAATTAAAAAAAAAATTTGTATTCGTTTATAGTATTACAGAATAATATTTTTGAATACCGTAAAGCGAAAGAAGAAAACGCTGTACGTCGTTAAAAGGATGAATCATGATCATCTATCTATACGTAATCTCGCATTACTCATGTGCAACACAAGTTGAGATATCGTTCAGATAACGATTTCTCGGGGAACATTTTTAAATTGAATCATGAACGAATGTATTGCCGGATGAATCACGGATTTCGATTTCTGCTTTTCGACTCTCGGCAAGTTCCGTTCGCAAAGGGGTACAAATCGATCAGCCCACGAAACTTCGAATGTCGTAATCCATTTTGATGCTGTCGAAAGACGAAATATCCCTCCTCGTGGAACTTGATACTGGCCATGGAATTCGTTTTCCGTTCCTTCCATTACTCAGCGTTGTTTCCTCGATACTATGGCTGACTTTTGCGCACCATTTCTACTGTCACGTGCAGACGTAAATCGATCAGCTACAGGAACTAGGCCGTGCTACTACTTTATTTTATTTTTATTTTCCTTTTCTTCGTTTGTTTCTTTTTTTTTTCGTTTCATCTCGCAGTTTGCGCGTGAGTAATGCACGCCATTATATAACACTAACTACCAACAGAGCGTGTTCATCGCTTTCGCCGGTCTGAATTAGTTTCATTACGGATTCCGATTTTTACACCCTCTTTTTACTAAGCACTTTCGGCACGAAAATAACGAGGACTACATATATATATATATATAATCGAGAGCGCGCTGGTGAAATACGGGATTAATTTCTTGTTCAATCTGAAGGAAAGTTACCTTCAGCTACTGATACAAGGACTAAGATTATCGTCAATTGTCGTTGTTCATGAAATTTGTTTCGTTTAAATCGATTTAATACTTTGAATGTCTGCTTTGTCTGTTTAAATGTTATTCAAAAATTGTTTACCAAATTAGTTGAATTCTCTAAAATTGAACTTTTGATTCGAAGAATTTTCTGCGTTTTTAGAATGGCATTCATAGTGATAAATAATAGGTTCAAGCGAATCTAGTTTTTCATAGTTACGAATTCATGATACCTCATGTCAATTATTCTCTACAAAAATTTTATCTTGGTAACCAAAGGATAGCCAGAACTTTTTAACAAAAGTTGGTTCTGTTTCTGAAAATTAAAATTAAAAAAAAAAAAAAAAATAAAATTTTAATTAAAAATTGAAATCCAAAGTTGAGAATAAAAATTTAAAATTAACAGTAAGATACAATCTCACTGCATTTTTACGACAAATTGTAGAAATAATCACATCTTTCAACGTGTATTTATTTTGTCGCGATGTAATTATTTACATGTACAAGATTTAAATATTTAAAATATTTATTTAGTACCATACATAATTACAGTTTATATATAAAGAAAATTTGTTTATGTTTTCAGGTATGTATTTAGCAGTGCAATCATTTGTGGTTTAGTTGGATGATGTTTTGTGAGGTGTTGCCAGAACTCCACGGTGTTTCACCATTCTATGAGACGGTATGAGGAAACTATTGTACGTTTGCATGTTTTCTTAATCTCTAGATTACTAATAATATTAATCTATATACATTCGTACATACAATATTTATTTGGGAAATAAAATACTATAGACCTGAAAGGTAATTTTATTGTATTTAGCCCGAATTAGGATAGCGAAGGTTTGGTATAGCAGCAATAAACTGCCATGGAACCATTACTTGCCCCTTTTTTACCAGTCCAAATTTTGGGTAGCGGCCCTTCATCCACACCGTAAGATTTCCCCACCTTTCGACACACCAAAAATATAAGAAGGAACATTACCCAAGATACAAGGCTAGTGTCTGTCTGCAGTGTATCAATCGTCGAGAATAACACGAACGTTCTTAAAGAACTCGCTAGTATCTGTCTCCTTATTTCTTATAATATTGAAAGAGGAACCCACTCATTTTTAGTCTTCAATATAATCTATTTTATTACCAACGTGTACATAATTTAGTACCTTAAGTATCATTTTATAGATGTTATAATTATATTTTATAGATGTTCATTCACTCAAAAATTCAATAGTAATAACTTCACTTATATACAGTGTATCCTAATTTGTGCCTTATCTGTTTCATTTAAGTCCAACTCGTTGTCTTCGTCGATGTTAATTAATTAGATTAAAAATTTAGAAGTTTGAAAATAAAAAATGTTGGCTACTTAAAAATGTGAAACATTAGAAAATTTGAAGCTCGAAGACATACAAATTTTCAAATTTGAAAGCAATACGTGCTCAATCTTCAAATTCCTAGATCTGTAAAAATTCATTTAAAAATTCCTAGATTTCTAAAGTTTTAATAGATTCCTAGATTCCCTTTAAAAATTCCTAGATTTCTAATACTTTTTCATAAATCATGCTGCTCTCTTCTCCCAAGAGCAGAATACACACTGTCGACGATTGATAATAAGATACCAAACATTTGCATATCAAATCAAGTTTATATCATCAGACATTAATAATAGCAGTTACTAGATCGTTTCACAGCGCAATGATCTCTTCAAGAAATACTTAAAGCCCCATTTCCTACCACACAAATACTTTGAGACTCTTTCTCCAGAGGAACACAGTTATCCATACATCACGACCCGTCGATATCGCACAAGTTCGGAATGAAATTAGCTCGTATCTCCGAAGGCACCAAAGGTAATTAAAGTAATCGAAGTTATTGGGCCAGGCTGTACTCGTTCAGCGTATTTACTGCTTTGCGAACACGGAATCGGCCAAATTTATGAATCTCTCGACGATCCGTTATCTGAAAAGCAATAAATACATTGAGCCGAGCGCGCATCGATTAAGTACTAAGAAATATTATATGGGTCAGCGTGTTATCTTTCGCGAGCGTATACAACCGCCCGGGGTAGTTTCACGTTCGCGGGGGCAAAAAATATTTCCCCGGGCTGTAAATATCCATAAAGTATGGTCTCATATTTTGAAAGGCGGAAGAAGCCACCACTCCCGGCACGCCCTTCACCCTCGTCTAACGCCCCATCCGTTTTCGTACTCCCATCCCTTCTTTTCTACCCCCCTGAAAAACCTAGCAACACCCCAACCTGCTAGACAGACCAGCGAGAAAGTAGCCGTTTTGCCTCTCTCGACTGGATAATGTAGGTCCCGGTTGTACCAGTATAATATAGTCAGCCTTGTCCTGGGTCCACGCTCCCTATAAAGGCGACGCATTATTTAAAGCTCTTACCTCCATTCTTTGCCCACGGCATTTCCTATTCTCTGCCTTCTTTGCTGGCTTATCGTTAATAATTTATGGTACTGGCAAACAACAGCTATCAGCACCACGCTCGCACTGTTGGATCGGTCATTCGGGTACTATGCCGTTGTCCTTGATGGACAATTGGGATAGGGAAACAGGTATTGAAAGGTTTTCTATTTTCTGCATTCGGTACACGTTCAGTGATCCCTGTTGAATTTTCGGTTTGTTTCATTTTTTTTTTTTTTGTGCAGATGGTTTCACTATCTTTGTTACTCTGCCATGATCGTCGGATACAAGAGTTTCATCCATTTATTGTATCCCTTTGACGATTAGTTATGTTCAATATGCCATCTTGTGTATACTTATTATTCAAACACATATGGGTTAAGTACATAATATAACTTTATGGGTGTATATTTTTATATTACTGAATTGTCCCTGGTATTGAGGTGTATATGCTATGCACTTCTGTGGGTTGATGACTCATGGACTCGATGTTTGAAATTTCTGAATTATTGTTCTTACCAATTTTTTAATTCCGTAATGTAGATTATGTACATTTATAGGTCACTGAATAAACAAATCTTCGAATTCCAGAATTTTTAAAATTCCATGGTTTTAACTTTTATAATTTATTACATTGTGAATTTTGAGAATTTTAAGTTACGAAATTTTCTTATAAATTTGCAAATTTAAATACTGAAGATTTTCATTTTTGTATTTAAAAAATCGTTAATTAGCAAATTTTTAAATTGGAAAACTTGAATATTTGAAATTGAAATAGTTAGAAACAGTTGAATCGGCGAATTTATGAATTTCAGAATTTTAACTTGTCGTTGTCTAAATTTTGTAACTCGCAAATGCTTAAATTTCCTACATATAAAATTTTCAAATCTAAGAAATTTTCAGACTGCTTTCAAAAACTTACAAAATTTGTAAATGTTCAACTATCCAATGTTTTAAGTCCCCAAATTTCGAATATTCCTAGCCTTCACTCTCCCCAATTCTCAACTTATTAAATTCTCAAATTTTAGAATTTATGAAAGTCCAAGTTGCCAACTTATCACATTTTTCAAATCTACGAATTTCCAAATTTGTAATCCTCGAAGTGTGAAATTAAAAAATTTCTGTATCTCCAACTTCGGAAATTTCTAAAAGCTGGAATTCTCTTAAATTTCCCACGTTCTCGAATTTCTGAATTTCTAAATTCTTATGTTTCAAAATTTTCCAAATCTTTCAATTTCTAAACCTCTGAATTATCGAATTTCAGAGTCTCTAAATTTGAAATTATAATAATTTGTAAAGATAAAAATTCGAAAATGTCAAGAAATGTTTCTACTTTGAAAAGTTAATGATTTCAAAATATGAGGATCTGGAATTCTGTATTTCTCTAAGTTCCCCGAGCCATCAAATTTCTAAGCTCTCAATTTTTTAGCTCTTAATTTTTCCATTTCCAGTTTAACAATTCTCACATTTCTACATTTTTCGGTTTCAAAATTCCCAACTTTCTAAACTTCCAAATTTTCGAGTACCTAAATTTCAAATATTCTCAGAATTTCCGAGCACCCATATTCCTAAACTTATAAAAGTCAAAATTTGAAAATTTATAATATTGAGAATTCAAGAAAGAAGATGATACATATGTACGTGAGTTCTTCGATCGGCATTTGCATTGCCCATCAACTATTCTTTTGTGTTGAAATAACAAAAAAATTCGAAAGATTTTAACGCTAAAATATATGACATCATTGATTGTAACCGCAAAATGCCGTAAATCATGACGCTATTGGACAGAACGCAATTCAATAGTATCTATCGATATTATATGGCGATTGATAATAATTTATTGGTGTGTTTTTTAGAACGTTGTAATCGATCTTCCGATTCCATATTTCACCGTTTCTATACGATAGTTGTCGATATGATTTTTTATAATCTGCAGGGAAATTTATTAGTTATTGTTATACACAATTCAATCAATACTGACTATCCAATAACATCCATACATACACGTATGCAGATAAAAAATGGTGAAATATGTACTATGCATTCTAAAATCCCCAAGTTATCAATTTACCGAATTCTACTATTCCCAAATTCCTAAATCCTCAAATCGACAATTCTTAAAAATCTGAAATTTCTAAATGCTTGAATCTCTAAATACGCTAATCGCTAACTGCTATAATTCCTAAATCTTCAAATTCTCAAATCCGCAAATTCCCAAACCACCAAATCCTCAAATTCAGAAGTTCCTATATTACCAAATTCTTCGATGTCCAAATGGCTATATTTCCAAATTATCAATTCGCCAAATTCTGATATCGTCAAATTCCCGAATTTTCCAGTTATTAAATCCCTACGTCCCCAAATCCTCAAGTTCCCAATTTATTACATTTCCAAATTGCCATATTTAAAATTCCAATATTCGCAAATTTCCAAATCTGTAAATCCCCAATTCTCTAGAAACCTAAAGCAGTATACAAATTTCCAAAGCCCAAACAACTCAAAATCCCTAAATCCCAATATCTTCAAATCCACAAATCTCCAGATCCTGAAATTACCAAATTCCCATAATTTCGAATTCCCAAAATGTTCATACTATCACATTTATAAATAAAAAAACTAGAAAATTTTCGAATTACAGAAAAGAGAAATGCACAGTGAATGGACTTCACTGGGAACTTCTTAAAAATCACTATTTACCATAAACAAGAAGGTCTACCACCCTCACTCTATTTCCATAGTTCCGTGTTCCAAAAAAATTTACCAAACATCAACCAGAAAATTTTCGATTCGCTAGTCAAGTTTCAGAGTTCCAACAAACAGAAACATCTTCAAGTTCCAAAGGTTAGTTACGCGATTTCCGAAATATCACGCTGGCATAATTTTGCTCGTAGAAACTAATATCGACGCGCAACCACGGCTGTTATGATAGACACTGCATTCGATTTTGCTGATCATCCCTGCGTATCAGGTGGGCTGCACAAGGTAACCAACACACGGGGAGGAATCACTACAAGTATCTGCGTCGGGCTGTAATTCGCCCAAGCTGCTGAGTACTCTCGATAATTCTCGAACGTGCGATGCATCGAATCCGTATGCACACACAGCACGGGATAGGTTGTATGTGAGTGCACAAACCTAGTTACAAGGCCGGTATGTATGGTATCCGCGATCGGCCGTTCGATCCGATGCGGAATTCAAATGGTTCGGAACTGCGTGGCTATTTTTTTCATCCGGAATCGGCATTCGCATGCTGCAACGTTCAAACAGGAAAAAAGTTATTTCGACGTGCGGTCAGTGTACTTTCTCTCTTCCTCTCTCTCTTTCCATTTCTTTTTTTTTTTTCATTTTGAAAGACAGGTTTGACGGGTGAAATTCAACTCGCGAGTTAAAAAACGCCAAGAGGGTGGAACAACCGTCACGCCAACGATCGTGTAAACGTCCGCGTTTGTCCCGGCCTTTTTTTTGCATGAATACTTACGTTTCCGTGCTTCTCACGTGACGGCATAAAATATGTTCGTGATTACCGTAAACACAGTGGTTACAGAAAAACGGGGCGTGAAAAACGATGTTCGATACCATTGGGAGAAAGATAGTTAAAATTTAAATAAAAATAATACGGGAGTGAAAGGATTGGTGATTAATATTGAATATTCTGCGGTTTCCGTCAACTATAAGTTTGTATAATGTTGAACTCGAATAATTGGAACCACTTTGTTGATTGGTTGAGAAATGAGAAGATGCGGTAATTAAAAAATTAAGTAATTGCGTTCTGTAATTTAGAATTTGAAAATTTAAATGTTCGGTTCATAAAAGTGATTAATTAAAGGGCTTAGGAAAAGAGAAATTTCCAATTTTCAAGTTTACAAATTTTTGTATTGGTATATTTTCAAATTTACTAATTTTCAAGTATGGAAATTTGACAGTTAACATTTTTAAAAGTTAAAATTAAAAATTAAAATTAAAAGTTAAAATAAAAAAATTCTTAAATTTATAAAATTTGGAATTATTACAAATTTATAAAATTGAGGAAGATGGTGTTTTTGAAAGCTCGAAGATTCAAAAATTTGCAGATTTAAATAATAAATTAATAACAAACATATTAACTTGTCAGTAAATCAATATATCATTATCAGTTTAAATGCTTGTTTTATTTGTCAAACTTTGTAGCAACAAAATGTACGTACATTTCATAGAAACGCTACATATCGATACCTGAAGAATTCTAATCAAAAGTATGTACAGTAAGACCTCTTTTTGTGTGGTCCTTTTTTATGCGATTTTTTTTTTTGTGCGATTTGTTTTGTGCGTTTCTATTTTTGCATATTGTACAAAATTGTTTATTATATGTCAGTATTAATGAAATTTCCTAATATTTTTAATGCAGCTTCTTTTATTCGGTCTTTATCGACCGCATAAAAAGAGGTTTTACTGTACAATAATATCAAGTCAGCAAAAGTAATTGTGCAGTTTGTAAATATGCAGCATTAGTTTCATGATTAGGTTAATCAGGTTACTCACGGACAAGCTGAAACGCTCCTATCGGTCATTTAGGTCAACGAAACAATAAATAAAAAGAATGTGCATGATTTTGCACTTTCTTCGCATTCGACAAAATAGACACAATCTACTGCCACATTAAGATAGTAATATAAAACAATATCTCATTGTACGATGTAAAATTACACGCGGTGTCTGTAGAAAAATTGTTATCCTCCATGTTTCACCATTTCCAAAATTGTCGGTCCAACGTGACAGATGTCGACAGTGGGTAAATTCTCGAAACCGCGCGTCCGAAAATTCGATATCCACATATATCACCGTGTCCATTTGAACAAAAGCGTAGCTTCGAAACCGGTCGTCTTTTATATTTATCCGTGCCATTGCACGCGCATCGGATGTTCACATTTCAAAAAAAAAAAATTGATCTGCGTGATCATACGCGGAACGGCGAACGTAATCTTTCTGGACGAAGCTTAACGATAAATAAATAAAACGGAGGAACACGGCAGGTGTCCCGAAATATTCCCAGCTTCGTTACATCACTGCGTCACGTCCACAGGCTGCTTCGATTTCGAGTCACATTCGATGATATGTGTACACACGTGCTAGCAGCGTTTACAAAGCCAGGCAAGAGGTAAACTAAACGAGGCTCCATGTCTACGTTAGCTTCCTCCGATCTGCCACTCTGTCTCGAGTGCAGACGCTGCGACCCGACACCGTTCTCGCTACCGGAAGTAAAGGGTATTTCATCCATGGCAAATATTGAATTTACGCGTTCACGCTGCGACGAGGATATACGATACGAGATAAACGCTGAGTTTGTCATGGTGATTAATATACGACCGACTTTGCAATTTTAATCCTCCTTTTTTCGTGTTCGTTGCATTCAAATCATTAACACCTTCGACTGGGACGATGGATGAAGACGCATGCGCCGTCATTTATTTCCATCCTGAATTTATTAGGGAACTATTTGTCATAAATAGTGTCAATGTGCTACTCTTTGACGCATTTAATGTATATTTGTAATGTTGTATTCCGTAGGGATCAAGGTTATTGTTGTAAGAAAATTAGAAATCAACGAATAGTCGATACAGGCCATATGTTTTTCGTCAGCGCTTCCCCTCCCTCAGAGGTGTTTCGCCGGGCCCTAGTGCCCTAAAGAACGACCATACTAACGAGAAAGATAGTATTCTTAAATACGCCCACACAACGTTTATTCGGTGAAGTGCAAACTTCATCAATCATTCCATTTTCCTTTTGATCTTACGTGTATTAAATACTCTTTGATTCCAAACGGAATTTCAGGCTATACTTTATTCAACGCGTACAATAAGACCTATTAATATTTTGTCGTGTAGACGTACGAGAGTTCCCTCTAAGAATGGAAATTATAACTGAGGGTTTTGGAAAATGCAGGGATATATATAATGTCTTGAAAAGTGGTGGAGGGAGTTGGGATTCGTAAGACCGGAGTTCGAAAATGACGCAGAGGACAAGGTTGAGGATGATGCAGGGCTGATTATGGACAGTATGAATCGGAGTTAAGGGTGGGGTCATCGGAGATATTGAATAGTTGGATAGGGTATCTATATTATTTAAGGTTGGCATACAACAGTAATATCGAGGTTTCAAATCGTAGTGAACGTGAGCTGCAGTAGACAGTATGGTATTCACACATCTTTTGTGGCGACGTGAATTACAGTCCTAATCGGGCCCGCAGAAGATGTGACAATAATTTGCACTATACTTTCTAATATTTATTTTTCCGTAGTTTGAAGAAGCAAATGGAACTATTTCCAGTCAGATAACTGAAGAAAGTTTTAATAATGTAACTGTTGTATGTAAAAATTTGAGTGTCATCCATATATGTGTGGCATGGCAGTTAAAGTGTTAAAGGCTATCGAAGGTGAATTTCCTAACCAGCCTACTGATACGATCAAACTCATCATATGAAGGCGAATATCCACCACCCTGCCCTGCCAGTCAGAAATGATATCCAACCTTCAATTATTTCATTTTTCAACAGTCCACACACCAGAACACTCGATACCCAGTGTCCGGGTGATTGTTTAATACTGTCGGCGCAAAGTTCGCGGCATGTACGCGCAGCCAGCGCAAATATTAATATTTCTCCCCGCGTCTGTCAGTCGGCCGGCCCAATTTAAATCACGATTGATCGTTCCCCGGGCCCGTTAAGTGGCATTACATCACCGTAATTGACAATCATTACGGCACACCGACACCGGTGACGTGCCGCAAAGCAAACGCGAAACGGTTTGCGTCTGATCTGCGTAATATATGGCAAGCAATAACTTCCAATTAACCCCCCGACGACGCAACATCGATAAGACTGCCTTTATTTTCCGTGTATCCACGAGCGTTCCATTAGCCTGCCATTTCCAGCGATGCCTCGCCATACGGTATACAGCTGAAACCGTTTCAACCCCGAGCATTGATAGCGTGCGCTCGCATATGTCCAGTCGGCCACGCTGGAAAAAGAAGGGAAAAGGAAATAATGCCTCGGGGGTGAGACTTGTGCTCGGTTACGTCAACCAATAACGTAGCAGGAGTTCGCTTTCTCGATCCCATCAACGGGTTAAATGTTCGTCCCAATTTCCCCTCGGTCCTGTTTCGGGATAACGGCAAAAAAATTTCATCTTCGTGGTGTCTAATAAAAAGAAGTTTGATCGAGAAGTGTCGGAGCAACGCGCGTCCTTCGGTGCCCTCGTTTCTCGGCACAGACGGTCATTTTGACTTTACGGCACATAAAATGCTACCACGATTATCACGCTCATCTTATTTCGCGTGTTACTCGTTCCGGCATGCCGGTGTCGTTTCGGAGTTGATGCGCGTCTCGGAATAGTTCGACTTTTCACTCGTGGTGTCTTTGTGTACAGGGTTTTCCCCTTGTTTTGAGCGCTTTGATATTGTCGTTACCTGTGTTGATAAGAGTGGCACGAGGTAATATGTAGGTTAGTGTGATCCGATTATGATTTTCATCGCGATTCTTGGGTGTGATGAATACTTGGGAAGGTGAACAATGACTTTGAACGTTTTGAACGCAAATAATTTTTCGTTTTTCAATTTATTACGACAATCGTTCGATTTTTCATTCGTGGTGTCTTTGTGTACGGGGTTTTCACTTTGTTTTGAACGTTTTGATATCGTCGTTACCTACGTTGATAACAACGGTACGAGGTAATATGTAGGTTAGAGTGATCGGATTATGATCTTGATCGTGGCTCTTGGATGCGATGAGCACTTCAATAGGAGGGCAATAGTGAATGACTTTGAATTTTTCGAATGCAAATAATTTTTAATTTTTCAATTTATTGAGGAATTATGACGCGACGGTGTTAGGTGAAGGTACCAATGAAGCACTGGAAGAAAGAAAATTGGTAATATCTCTATGACGTCGAGTCTGAGAAACTTAGTGAAAGTGCGGTTCAGTATCGTTTCACTTATCAAGAATTTTAGGTGCCCGTAGAAGCTTTTTCAAATTTAACCCTTTGCGGACGTTAGAATATATGCCATTAGCAAATAGCAACTGCAAAACTCTCTGGTTAAAAAGTTTGATCAACTTCTTTAAAATAATCTAATTTTTATTATTAATTGCCAGTATTGTCTGTTTCACTGTGTTCAAACGTCACGTGCATAATACTACATGTATGTAATGAAAAATTATTTATTAAAAATTATTGCTTCGAATCAAATGGCGAGTGATAGTCGCCGTTCGTCCGCAAAGGGTTAAAAATTCTGACACTTGTAGACCAGAAAATTATAACATTTTAAATAGACACTTCGTAATCTTAATATATTTTATATTAATATATTATAATTATAAGGATTTGAAATTTTAGAAATTCAACGAATTTGACATTTTTTGGTTTGAAAATTAAAAAGTTTGTCATTTTTAAATAAAATGTCGACGTGTGACAATATAGATATGTAGAATTTTAGGAAATCAAAATTTTCCATACTCAATTTGGAATCTTGAAATATATTAAAACGTATGTAAAATATTGTTATAATTTAGAAATTCAAAAATTTCGAAATTTGACAATATTTACATTTAAAGGTTTAGATACCTGGCAACTTGAACATTTTTGAATTTATTTAGATATGTGGCTATTCGAAAATTAAGTTTAGACATTTGTAATTTCAAAAGTTCGACAATTTAGAAATGAGGTAATAACAAGTTTAAAACTAAACTGTTTCGAATAACAAAGTTTCCAAAATATTAATACATATGAAAATAAATATCACGTAATAAAACAACTACATATTGTATGTGCCCACCTGGTAAATAGACGTGTACACCAATAAAATCACTCACTATTGATTGCCATCTTACCATACGAGCATAATACATTGTCTATCACTTTCGTCCCATTTCTGAAATTTAGATTTCTCGGTGAATTAATGAATAATCACGATGGAAATCATGGTCGTGCAAGTATACTACCGTTAGTAGAATAATTAGGTACTCGTAGCAGCTCGAAGAAAATTGGTCAGAGAGCGTGTAGCAGCGAGGGGGTATTTCCAGAACCGCATCAATTTCCTGATAATTACCGCAGCAGCTGGATGCAGCAATTATAATTCCATAGCCTCAAATCGATATTACGAAATCACTTCATCGGCCCTCGGATTAGTAATTTTTTCGCTGCGGAACGTATCGAGGGTTGGTAATCGCGCGATCTGACCAAGTTACAACCCTATCACGATTCCAATTTCAACAAGCCAGATCACATCGTGCGGGAGCATGTGTGCGCAAGCTATACCGGTATCAGATAGACATGGGCCCGTGGAAAACGAAGTTTCCCGTAATTCCCGTGAAATTTCGTCCGCGACGGTGCCGCGACCGCGGGAAATTCGAAGTTGCTGATGCCGACGGGGATTTCAGAAGCTTTACGTCGCCGGCAACGGTGTAAGATACTTTTACACCGCCTAACGGTACATCCTGGCCTCCAGGAGCAGCTAGCAAGCAGGGAAAATCCAATTGGCGAATTCCTGGGCGTCACTGGACCGCGAAATGGGGTGGCAGGCACGGCCGCAACTGCTTCCATCCCCCGGGGTAGCGATCGTGACGGTGGTGGGGTTCGTCGTAGCAGTGATGTTAACGGTGGTGGTGGTGTTACGAGATGCGAGAAGGGCTTATAAATTGCATACGATAGCGTTTACCACCCTAGAACCACCCCTCGGCCTGCTGCTCCGACACCCACGTGTCCGACCAAGATTGCGCTTCAACCTTTGCAATTGATTTATTTAAGACCGTCTCTCATGCGGGGTAGAGAAAGGTATTTCTTTTCATTTGCAACGATATTACTCAAAAATGAAAAATCTGGATTTAGTGCGCGTCTACAGCATCCTCATTAACGCATTATATGCTATCGGTAATGGACGTGGACAGGTAGCATTTCTTTTTTGATATCAGGTGAAAATGTAGAAAATGCGTATTGTTATGCATTCATCGCAAATATTTTCCTCTATTACTCATCTCTGGCTCACCCAAAATCTAATCTATGTAGTCACCGACATTGCTATTACTCATTCTTAACACTTCGCCTTCAAAACACTCTTCTTCTCCCCTTCTAGACCATCCTATCCCAAAAGTGCATGAAAGACCACACCTAAAAGTGTTAGGTAGATATATCAACGTCCACGTATTGTAGAACAATGCATTTGTCTTAAGGCAATGCTATGACTCCAGCGTGAAGAAACTGTTTCCATTAAAGAAAACAAAGGTCACCATCAAATCTCTGAGGCGCCTTCGCCTGGAAAAAAACAGTGTACACCATTGAATGTCCCCCTTCAGATAGAGCATATTTCGTTTAAACACTTTTTTCGAATAATGAATATTTTGCGAGATAATCGCATGGAAAGATCATAATGAGACACCCTGTATATCCGATCTCGTTCTGAAGTGAACATCCTCATAACTATTCCGTGCAGGTGTACAATTTTTACGAATAAGACTGACGGAAACAATTTCTGACTTCTATTGAAGACACAAATTCAGGTGGAAATGACAATCGAACGACAGCGTTGGTTCATGGTATTCCACCAAAAAATACAGGGCATTTCCGCAACGCACTGTACATCGAAGCTAGCGTAACTTTTCGAAAAAGATCGAGTGATCCGCAGTGCTTCGATTTTCACCGGATGATAGGAAAATAACAGGATTGCCTTATCGTCTCCGCAGCACGTATACAGATCCCGGTCGAGCACATTATGCAGATGAAGCCGACATCACGCGATCCTCGTGAATTTGGCATTGAGATTCGTCGAGAAGGCAGGCAGCCACAAGTTCGGAAGGAAGAATGGGTAACCGGTAATTGTAGGTTGGCAAAGATTCAATGTAGGTAAATACGCCGATTCAACCGCCGCAAGGGCCAGGGCGACACCGGCGTGCATGTAGACACGGGACCATGTGCTACCAGGCTCCTCCAACCCTGTCTTTGCCTCCACCCTTTGCCTAAGACCGGCTCTTCGTCATCTTCTAGCTCAGACCAGATCCTACATCGTCTTCAACATGGGCAACTGTTACGCTGCCATCACCGTTTCATCCCCTTTGGTAAGGGGCCAAGAAACCCCAATCTGCCCGGCAGGTTACACTCGAGACCGCACCAGATGGACGTAACACGACCTCTCCACTGCGATCCTTGGAGTGGCTGTGTTTCTTCTTCGCCATCTTGCTGCCACTTGATATTTCCTTCGGGACCACAGCGGTTTCGACGCTCGAAGATAAGAAACGGACTGCATTAACCGAGGAGGGAACCTCTTCGGGAGAAGAATCGAGAGTTCTTTTATAGCATGAATTCTTTCAGATTGTTCTTTCTACAATTTTTACGGAGAAATAGTTACAGTATACGCATTAGGTGTATTGTTGGTACATGTTTTAAATCCTCACATCTACGATTCTCTATGTCTTCAAATATTGAAGATACTGAATTTTCAAGTTTGTAATTCATTAAATTCTGAAACTTTCAAATCTCCAAGTCTTCAAACTTCTAAGTTTCTAAATTCCTATACGTTTAAATGTCTAAATGACAACATCTCCAAATCTCTAAATCCTTATATCCCTAATCCTCCACATCTTCACATCCCTAAATACTTATATTCCCAAATTATTAAATTTCCAATTTGTCGATTTGCTAAATTCTGAAATTTCCAATTTGTCAATTTGCTAAATTCTGAAATTTCCAATTTCTTCATTCTCCAAATCCCAAACTTATCAAATTCAAAATACTCAAATCTTCAAATCCTGAAATCCTCAAATCGTCAAATCGTCAAATCGTCAAATCGTCAAATCCTCAAAATCTCAAATCTTCAAATCTTCAAATCTTCAAATCTTCAAATCTTCAAATCTTCAAATCTTCAAATCTTCAAATCTTCAAATCTTCAAATCTTCAAATCTTCAAATCTTCAAATCTACAAATCTTCAACTCTTCAAATCTTCAAATCTTCAGATCTTCAAATCTTCAGATCTTCAAATCTTCAGATCTTCAAATCTTCAGATCTTCAAATCTTCAAATCTTCAAATCTTCAAATCTTCAAATCTTCAAATCTTCAAAATCTCAAATAATCAAATCTTCCGATCTTTAGGTCCTCAAAATTTCAAATAGCCAAATCTTCAAATCGTCAAATCGTCAAATCCACAAATCTCAAAACTAAAATCACCAAACCCTCGAAATCTCGAAACCCAACTCGTAATTCCCAACCTCCCAAAATACTAACTTTCCAGAATCTTGGATTCCCAAATTTTTTCACATTTTCAAATTTAAAAACTTGAAAATTTTCAAATCGCGGAAAATTGTTGAATGAAGGAACGAAGACATAATGAATGGTATGAACTTTTTGTCCAATGTCGCCATTTTCCCTAAGTACGAAAGCTTACCACGCTCCAGTTGTGCTCGGTTCCCGACTGTGCTGGCAAAATAATAACGCGTATTATTTTCCTAGAGAAGTGTATCTCAGAACGTATTTATATTTCCAGAGGCACCGTTTTCATAGTAAACAGAAGTAAACTGTCTTTCCTTTTAGCAAAGAATAACGTTCATACATCGATGCTTTCTAAGGATGTTTAAATTTAAAGCAAGTTTAAAACCCTACGGTTGCAGTGACAGTAAAGTACGTTTCTTCCAAAGCTTTCGTTGTAACTAACAGTCCGTTGTAATTGATACTATTTAACGCCTTTGGATGTAGATTTTGGATGTATTTTCATTGTGAAAGATATCCATGAATAAATGATTGCAGGTGATTAGTGATGTATTTGTGATTAGTTTTGAAACAATTGTGAGATATGTTACAATCGAAAAGAAAGTAACCTTGAATAGAATTATTATTATTGTTACGAGAGGTAGAATTGCAGATTAATTACTATTACTGGGTCATGACCCCAGCAACTATAACCTATTACTAGGTTATGTCAGTAATAACTATTATAACCTATTATTAGGTCATGCCTCCAGTAGTTGCATATTCAAATGATGTACGTACTAAATAAATTGTCAGTACATGCACTGATAGTAGCGTACATCAGAAAAATCAATAATCGATTGATTGTTTAAGAATTAATCGACGGATCAATAATTGAGAATATAAGCAAGGCTACCATACTAAGTAACCCAAGTAATTGAAACCAGGCTATTCTGGTTGAATGTAGAAAAAGATAGATTGTAGGAAATAGTCGAAAACATCAAAGAGGATTACATTCCTAGAATCGTATATATTTTTTTTGTGAATGCAATAATGCATGCTGTGTGTTTTCTTCGAGTGGCGTTAGAATCGATTGCGACTCAAAGTTCGAATCATTGAGTAGGAAACGCGTTTTGAAACTTTTCGCGTACGATTGCACATCCAAACTTTCTTCCTGTGTATACCGTATTAGTTTCCTATCGATAGCTTCTCTAGAGGTAGAGAAAACAGAATCTTTTCCAGCAGCGTCGAAATAAGCACGTTGGTGGAGGGGTCGAAGCGGAAGTAAATGTAGATAACAAAGAACACGTCGCACAGTGTTAAGCGAAGATTTGAGAACGCAAACCAAGTTGTACGATTTTATTATAGTTCATTTATTTCTCACATTTTGGGGTTAAAACCATTTTTGTTCATTTTTAGGATCAAGTATTACGCCATTAGTGTGGAGCGTTGACATGCTATAAACATTGATGTATTATCGTGTGAAAATCGAACATAGATTTACAAATTTAGTAATATAGGAATTTATAATAATTACTATATTAACATCAGGTAATTAATAATTGTAAACTATTAGACAATTAAATTTACACATTTTTACAAAATTTAAATTTTAGAAGATTGATAGATTGGGCATTTTAAAAATGTTTAGTTACGTATAGAAAATTTTAATTTTGAAGTGATTAATTTGCTTATATCTGAAGTTTAATTATATCATAATCAAGGAATTTTAAAAGATGGAGACTTTTTTCATCGAAGAACTTTTTAAATTACAAATTGTAAAACTCTTAAATTCTGAAATATCCCAACTCTTCAATTCAGCAATTTAGAAATATTATAACCTTCAAGATTCTTAAATTGGTAGATCCAAACTTTTTAATTAAAAAATAAAAAGAATCAATATTATGTCAGTTATACAGTTAATTATTAAGTCTTCGAATTCTTCGAAACTTGCAAACCAATAATTCTAAGTGCGAATAGTATAAAAAAATAGCAGTGTATAAATGACAAAATTCAAAGAGTCAAAAACTCAAAAATCTCAGATTCCTTGAATCACCAAAACCTCCAAATAAGTTATTCAGTGAAGCAGACAAACGCAGCGTGCGCAGTCTATAAATCTGCGCGAATTGAACCACGACATTTCGACGGCTCGTTTTGGCTTTATCGATGACCTGCTTATTCGTTTTGCGGGTCGTGTAGGCTCACTTAACAACTCATAAAGTCGTTGACGGTCGTCCCTGTGCAATTCGGTTGCAACCTCGTAACGGCATTATACCTTGTTGACCTCGGTCAACCTAACACGGGGTTGGTGGCTGCGGCTGCGGCGACATCGTCGCCTGGAAATTGAAACAAATATTTTACGAGGGTTGCAGAGTTACGACGATAATAATTAAAAGGTGGTTCTTGCTCGGCGTCTGGCCGTCGCGCATAGGATATAAAGCCAACCTCCAGATATTGCCGTCAGCCTGCTCGGGAGATGTTCGAGATCTTTGATCTACAAGAACCGCCCATCTTTCCGGTGGTTTTAATTACGAGTCCGAAACTACGAAGAACTTTCGATTAAACGCGTAAGAACCGAAGCCCGATGAACGTTTTAGGAACTATTATTAGAGGGTGAGGTAACCAAGCACAACGGATTTTACGATAATGGAAGGAGTTTTAAGGCTGGTTCGCACTGTGGTTTGCATTCCTCAAATATTACAAGTACTTTGCTTGTCGGAAGATGTGCTTTTAACGAGGGATTAATTGGTGTATTATTATTTGATGAAGAAATAAACGATAAAGGACGAATTTTATGTGCTGTTTCAATATTTTATCATAAACTACTGAAAACTGTTTAGTAGTTTATTGAAAGTAATGCATTCTGCAGACCAGTTTTAATAAGTTAGTTTGCCCATATTCATTTTCGATTGACTTCAAAAACAGTTGGTTATATTTTACGTTCATTGGTGTAGAAATAAATAACAAAATAATGAAATAACACTTTAACTGATATTTAATTATAGCATTGCATGAAATTTAAGCAAAATTCTCACACTACATATCTGTTTGGAATACAACACTTACTCGTGAATCAAGGTTAGATTTCGAAATTTTAGAAATTCGTGCATTTACAAATTTCATATTCTAAAATCAAATTTCAAGGTTGAAATGATTAATGATATCAGTATAGAACATTACATTCATTGCTTGTCATTTAGAACTCTTGTTTCTTAAACTCTATTTCCAAAACGGATGTTTTTAAAAATTTTGATACAGTCGAAAGATAACTGAAAAAATATTTGTGGAATGTTAGTATTAACATGTAGATTTCTAATTGTCGTACATTATTTCAAGGATCACATGAATAACTTCTGCAAATAAATTAAACAATTCTTTTTATTTCGTAGGTTAAACATTATATAATATTATCACGAACGATAAAGCTGACACAAAGCCAAATTCTCGGACAAGTCATATTTTTCCACATCGCTTGAATATAAAGCTCCGAATTTCTGCCACAATTATCGATTTATTTTCGTGTTCGTTTCGTCATGCTTCTTTCAGGGTGTCTTTAGTCCTGCTGCGCGATTTAACATGTAGATTCCTAATTGCCGTACATTATTTCAAGGATCACATGAATAATTTCTGCAAATAAATTAAACATTCTTTTTATTTCGTAGGTTAAACATTATATAATATTATCACGAACGATAAAGTTGACACAAAGGCAAATTCTCGGACAAGTCATATTTTTCCACATCGCTTGAATATAAAGCTCCGAATTTCTGCCACAACTACCGATTCATTTTCGTGTTCGTTTCGTCATGCTTCTTTCAGGGTGTCTTTAGCCCTGCTGCGCGATTTTAAAGCCTAGCTCGAACGACCTCACGGACTTATCCGCCACGTATCGCGCTGCTTCCAGTTATCGGGGATCATTTTCAACCCCGAGGGGCTCGAGCAAGCGGGCTTAAAGCGAAACGAATCGCCGTCGATACAGCCCATACGTGCACGAAAAGTAGAATCCTTTTTTGCCCTCTCCTGTGCGATACAGTGATACGATCATGCCGACAACTTTTCAAATTGCCGTTCGAACGAATTATTTCCCTTCGTTAAGTACATACGCGGTTCGAGATACACGCGGTATATATTAGCTGAAGGGGTAGTCAAGAGACCACGTTATCACGTAATACCATATTCGATAATCGACGTCGGCTGACTTGTCATTTGGTGATTGCGTGTTTGAGAAGAACGGTGGCAACAGATTATTTCTTTCGTATGCGTGGGTTGTGTGAAACTTAATAATTGATTGATACGAAAGGTGGTCGATTCGAGCGACTGATGTCTGAATTTAAAGGTAAATATTTCAAATAAGGAAGCCACCTCCGACTTCGATCACCTTGAAATATGTTGTCAAGGTCATAATTCTGAACAACTTTTTGTTATACATGCGATAGCCGGACTCTTTTAGTTTTCGAGATATGTGAAAAAATCGCGCGCTTTACTGCCAATATTTCCAAAAGTGAAATATGCATGATAGAGTTCAGAACAGCCAACTGCAAAAATGAATGATACTAGACAGATATAAGATGGCCGATACAGGAACGCTATAAAATGGCGGTAAAATACAACAAGCAGGTGAAAGAAATTTTAGTTTTGATAATGTGTGTAATATGACGAAACTACTTCATTATTTGACAAATGATAACTCAGTTTTGCAAAATGTCTGTAAATAGTAAATGTTTATTCCAATAATACTGTAGAAACTAGAACGATATCCGAATATATTGTTTAGAAATATAACATTCATTTGTTAATCGATCTATGATGAAGTTAAGTAATATTGTAGTATGAAGGGAAACTAACTTTAACCCATATTACACAGCTCTTTTCCGTAATCTGTAAAGATTCCTTTAATAGTAGTTCACAATCATTGTTTTTCATAACTGTTCAATAAAAACTTCTAATTATATAATGATTTAACACTTATTTCTGTACTTATCCTGTACTTATATTTGTATTTATTTTTTTACTTATTCTGTACCTATTTTAAATTCATTTTTGTACTTATTCTGTACTTATCTTGAACTCATTCTTGTACTTATTCCGTACTTATTTTTAATTCATTTTTGTACTTACTTTATACTTTTTTGCAGTTATTTTTGGACCCGTACCCGTACTTATTTTAGCGCTTATCTTCATATTTATTTAAAGTGTTCGAATGTCGAGCAAACAATTGTAGATTCGAAATCACGAGACGTTTCTACGCCATGTGTGCAATCGGAAGCTTCGTTTCGATGCCATCGACAATACGTTAAATCGTGAAATAGATTGTCGTATTATCGTGTAGTTGGCCCGACGACGTTCAGAATTGTTCGTATTTGTCAGAAGCCGACGACACAGCGGGGGCGACTCGCCCCGAATCGAAGCCGGCTTTCCTTTAAAGGACACGAGCGTAGCTGCGATTCGTGCTGAATTTTAAATCGATTCCGTAACGTGGCGAATAATGACGAAAAATCGTCACAGTAATAGGGTGACGGCGAAGAAAGGAAGAAAGCGTCGCGACGCTGGAACGCGATAACTCTTCGACGAAGGAACGAACGCGCACACACTCGGTAATTTTATCGTGCTGTTCCTCTTCTATTTTTTTTTTTTCCTTTACTACGGTCCTTTCTTACAACGAGCGACTCGTTGCTTCGTGCACATGCTTGCCGCGAGTTATGCCCGTAAAAAAATATGTGGGAGAAGAATGCCCGCAGGAAGCGAGCGCAGAAGTCATTTCCCTAGGGAATCCTGTTTATGATCACTTTCAAGTTATACACGCCGCATAAAACGAAGCGTCTTTCCATGCGGATCCGCGAAACAGATATAACATGTCAGAGAAAATGCGGATGTATAACCTGACACGTTAATGTCTCTTGTAAAGCCGTATGTACCATAGTAATAGCGGCCGTAAAAGAATTAACGTAGCGAACTATCGTTCGTAAAAATTTCTTCGTGGAACTTGCTCGTTGCGTTTAGGGGCCTTTTAAATCTTTGTTTTTGTAGTTTACGCGGTTTCGGGGTGGTTTACTGTAGAAGAAGCAGTATTGTTAGTAGCTTCGGTATTATTGATCAATCTTTAAGTCTTTGAATTCTCAAATTTCCTAATGTATGAATTTTCGAGATAACAATTTATCAGTTTTTTAATTTCTGATGTCGTGAATTTGTAAGTTTGAATAATTGATAGTTTTTGATGTAGTTTGATGTTTAAATGTTAATTTGATGTTTAAATTTTCTAAGTTTATGAACGTCGAAAATTTTCAATTTCCAAATTTTCAAATTTCAATGTTTTTACTTGACTGAAGCATAAAATTTTTAAATTTGGACAATTTGGGTTTCTAAATTGAGCGTATAGGTATTTTAAATCTATATATATTAATTTTCATGCATTCAGATTTCAAATTCTAAATTAAAAAATTAAAAATTTCCCAGTTTTTCAACTTTTTGATGTTTAAAGTGTAGAAATTCAAATATCGAAATTTTGTAAAATTTCTGAAATTCTATATGAATGTGCATAGTCTCTCCGTCAAGCAGTTGATCTACACTGAGCAACAAAATTAGCACAACAAGAATTTTTATGAAAATTTCACTCCATTTTAAGTAATCATAACTCCGCTAAAAATGGTCATATCTCACAAATTCTTTTTTCATTTTAATGTTTGAATTTTCTACTTTGAGCACAATTTATCAAATTTGACTTCCGCCTTTCCCCACCTCCGCCACCCCCTTTAATGTGAGGACATGTTTTAATTTAAAAAGTTTGCATACTTTGATTCGCACCATGGAGTGCAATAAATTTTTTTCGCAAATGTTCCAAAAACTGCTGCAAAGTATAAACTTTTGTGCCTCGGGCAAAAAGTACGTAGTCGTTTGTCACCTAACGATTTGACACTCATAAAACAATAAACCGTGGTTTACGAAAAGCATGTTGAATTAAAAAGAAAGTTTAAGAATATAAATTGCACATTGTAAAATGCCACAAAGGGCAGTTATTGATTACTCATGAATGTTCTAAAGTTAAAAATAAGCCCAATGTCTTTATGATTCTATGAATGCGCCGCAACAGATTGCTTAGATTTTTTTGCTGCTACGAGTAAAGAATGTATTGATTCGAACCTGTACAAAGTGTCCGGAGAAACTAAAAACGGTATATCATTGTATCGATAGAAAGTTGGGTCGAGTTCTAATCCTCTCGCTACGGTATCGTGTTCGAAGACCCAACACCCGCGATTAGTTTGCTACAATGGTGTAGTTAAGCGGTTGCCGGTATCCACACGGAGCGTGCTCGCGCTTATTCAAACGGTTACAGGCCTTTCGAACGATATAATTTCTTCAATATTTTAACTTCCATTGGAGCAGGGCGCCAGCCGCTAAAAGACCACCCACCGAAGGTTGGCAGACTTCCACGTCGTCACCGCAAAACTCCTTCATCCAGGAGCGGCGCGGCAGCAGTGATTTCGAGGAAACCGCGCCATTTCGCATGCATAATACATTCTAATAGTCCCCCGCTCTGCCATCGTTGCCGGTAGTTGCTAGTCAGCCGCCACAAACGAAAAGAAGCAACGTAAACCGCGATCATTTCGTCTCCTTGTTCTCGTCGAGTGAGCGTTTGTCCGCAAGCACGCGCTCGATTCCGCTCGTGCCAACCGTTGTCACCGGAAATGGTCTCGGGTCTGCGACTTCGACCCGTTCATACGAATTACCGGCCAACCACGGCAAATCTATTTCCCTGATCGCGCCGTAGACTCCCCCGTCGTTTCATCGTTTTCGAGTTTAATGGCCCGGACAACGATTTTTATCATAACCATGGACAGATAAAATGTCACGGTTGAAAGTTCGCGTCACGTCGATCGTTACCGATTCGGAGGGTCTTCTCGCGTGCTGTTATTGTGCCGGATAATGACAAACTGGAGTAATAGACCGCATATCCAGGGTGTTAAATACTCGTGGTTACCCAGAAAGGGAGTTTCGAGATTTGTAGGCGTTTTGCACGCTTGTGCCAACAAATTACAATGACTAAACTCGAAGGACCCCTCCAATGATTGGAAACTATACAAATTGTTTATGTTCGATACTATATGAAGCGCGATAGCGCTTCCTTCATTTATTGTTAAAAATAAACCTTGTCACTCAATGTGATAAAGAAAGACAGCTAATTATGCAGGTTGTTTACGATTATTTCAAAGGAAATTTGTAATTACGAGAGGAAACTCTGACAGACGCGCAACAAGATATATTCTGAACTAATAGGAAAAATAGCGACACGGTTCACCACAGTACGTGAACAGCGCGATCACGCTGCGTGGCACTAAAACGGTTAATCAAGGCTCGCTGAGATCTAATGTTAACTATTGCTTGACAATCTATCGAATATGTTACGTACGTTAAATCTAGTTGAATTCTTGTTGAAATCTTGTTAAATTCTGTTCTCAGTTTTCTGAGTACGCTTAAGAACTTTTGAGTAGACGTTTACAAAGTTGGGCACGTTCGCCATTGGTGATTGCAAGTGTCTTTTTCCAAAATGCGGAACTTTAACTGAGTGGAGATGTTCACTCTTCGTCCACGGTAATTGATGTACCGTCGTACCTCGAATGTCCCTTCGAGGGTGTCCCAACTTTGACAGTAGTAAGTAATAAATCCAAGGATCGCCTCGACTTCTACCAAAAATGTGGAAACTATAAAATTTAAGACTATGTTCAAGCTGGTCGAATTCAGAAAAAGCTAATGAAACTATATTGACTAAGTACCGGTTCCTTGAACATTATTGCTGCTACGGTAGAAACGGTTAAAAAGATAAATTCACAAATGCTATTAAATGTACAAAATTCCCAAGAAAGATTCGCTACGCGACATAGATTTCGGTCGGATTGGTTCGTGCAGCGACAGTTGGTCAAGTCGTCGTGCAATTCGGTCGTTGAGCCGATGAAGAGGTTCGCGAAGAAGGTTACTCGGTCCGGGGCAAACTGCTCTCGTTCTCCATTATCCAAAAAAGAAACAAAAACGCCGGTCGTAGAAAAAATATAGCAAGAAGACTTACTCGAGCGGCCCTTTTGTGGCACTCGACATCAACCGAGAGAGCAACCTCCCTCTCACCACGATTGTTGCCTCTCGACGAGCCCAGAAGAGAGCGCGAGCGTGGGAGAACGTGAGTGAAGGGCAACTGGAAAGGGGTTAGAGGAGGGGCGGCGGAGGGAAACTTTTAATTGAATAGTAGGATGCTACGACCGCCACGATGTACGAGCATACCAGCTGGAAAATCAATTGGATATTGGAGATTACGACGTGAGGGCTTTGCTGATTCGACCTCCAGGGGGTAACAAGAGGGTTGAAAAAAGATTCGGGATACAGGGGGTGGGAAACAGAGACTCCCGGGAGTATTTCGAGTACCCGAAACCTTCGGTCATTGATCCCCATGTTAGGAACACGGCCGATACCTGCTTTATTGACACTACAAACTGTTTCCTTCCGATTCGACGAGCACGCTGCGCTCTCGCGTCATTTGGAAACCGGTTACTCTCGCACGAACGGTGATCGATATTTTTCGATCGAGGTTACAGTCGGGAACGAGTCTGTTTTCCGCAAGGAGAACGTGGATGTGTACCGACGAGAATGAGCTGCGGGTTCGGAGATTTTTAAACGTTTTTGAAAATCGTGAAAATTTGGGGTGGGATTAGGAATTTTGGAGATACTTAGGGTAGGAGAGCTGCGGGTGCGAGATAGTGGGAATTTGGAAGCAGAGTGACTTGGAAGATGGTAATTTTTGTATTTGCCAGTCGGCAGTTTTTGGTAATTTTATGATAGGAGATTAGCAAATTTCACAGTTTGGTAGATATAGATATTTTGATGATTGAAAAGTTGCATGATTGAGTATTTAGGGACTTGGGAATTGCGGAGCGATATTTACACTGTGTAATATGCGTCCAGACTGTTTCCCTCAGGATGAGTTCCTGAGGAGGAGAACTTGGAAAACGGGGTGATTATCCTGATTAGTTCATGTTTTTTTTACCACTAACAGGCTTTGAAATTGGACATCGACCCAATGTCCTACGACCCTTTGGAAATTCACATTTATGGCATCGGCAATTAACTGTTGAGACCGTCGAAAAAACTTGGACATACAAATCGTAAATTTGAAAGTATAAAAGCACTCTCAAAAACAGCTATGGTAGTTGTAAGCCATGAACGTGCTAGCAACGTGCAGGCACATGTTTTTCCTGTGTACAAGTTGCTAGCTGTCTGAATGACCATAAAACGAACCCTACGAACCCTTCATAAATCTAATATTTTAATTTTGATCATGTTAAACATTCTCCTCCCGTTGAGAGACTGCCTATCAATCCTCAAGTATGATGCGTCAAGTACGATATTATGTTAACTGTGATATTTTAAATGTGATGTGTTCTTATGTCTAAGTGTATAACACTCACCCTCGACGACCTTACAAGTTCGTTCGCTCGTTGCCCATTACCCTCAAATATGCTCGGAATCCGTTCGCTAATTTCACCGAAATCCTCTGTGCAGGTTTCGCTAACTAATATTCCCTGGACGTTTATACGTTAGACAAGGCTGCGCAAGTTTTCGGGGTAACCCGGTGTAAATACTATCAGACTGTATCCGTTTTCGGACCGTTGGGAGCGGTACAACATCTGGCAAGGTTAATAGCCGGTTCTCTTATGCGAACGACCTAACGTGACTTCGGAATGAGTCGTTGGTGTTCGTTTCGGAAACGTGGTCGTACGTACAAGCAGTACAGCGTGTAAGTACGTGGTGCATCGCTGTAGAATCTACTCAACACGTGTGCACCCCTGGAGAATTGTAAAAGGATGCGACTAACCCGCAACCTACATACAGCGCCACGAGTACGTAGGGAGGGCGATGTCTGCGGCGACGGTGGTTAAGGCGCCGGTTACACCCACGGGAATCCTCGAAATTTAATATGGAGTCAATTGGAGAGAACCTAATAAAATTGCTGCCGCCCGAAGCTATGGGTCGATGTTACCTGCTCCGTCGAAAACGTTCGGGCCAAACGGCTGAGAAATCAGCCGAGATGCAACGTTAAACATCGTCGCTGCAAATCGAACGAAAAACATTTCGAGCAAAGAGGGTTTTCCGACGGTTCGAGCACGTTGCCTGATCCGAACAACCCCTCTCACGCGCGCGATGCTCCTTCAAGCGAAATTTCCGTGATCGATAAGAGGGTGAACCGAACGAGATTTGTCCCGGATTCTCTTTACGTGAATCCTGCGAGCCCGATGATTCCTCGATTACGGGAAGATACATCGTTGCACGATTTAACGGCAGTTTGACGACGTTCGTTCCTCGCGGAATATCGAAACGATTAACGTAACTCGAAGCGCAAAAAATGTCCTACATTTTATACGGATTTTGTATTTTTGAATGTAGGGCAGTGTGAAAACTCGAGTAGTGTAATTTGCGGTTTGCAGAAATCTGTGAATACAGGAGTCGTGTTTTTATATTTGAAAGTCATTAATTTGAAAATTTTTAAGGGAAAATTTACATGCTTATAAATGTGTCCATAATTATGAAAGTGGTCTAAGTAAAAAATTTAAGAAAATTGAGTTTATCACATCAAAGATTACGGAAATATCAAATTACTTCCATTATGTACCACAACTAAACCTTCCAGTTCTTCAGAAACATTCTAAGAACCTCAAAACTCATAATACAAGCCTAAAATGATGAAAATGCATTACTTTTTACAAATAATTAATAACTGTTCACGAATTATTTCATTGAAGTTATTGTTTCTAATGAAACTTGTATTTTTTTTTATTACTTTGAGTCATTTATAGGTTATTCTATTAATTTTAAAAATGGTCTAAGTTGATACAAAAAACATTTTCGTACGAGAGGTACAAAACATGCCACGTTCGTAATAAATTTTCATTAATCGAGACTAATAGAATTCTATTTTAAAATGTTACATGATATAAAAATATTTTTTAATCCAATTAAATGTAAACAAGAAATGTGTGACTTGGACCACTTTCATAATTATGGGCACAAATATGTGTAGAAATTTAAACTTCAGAGTTCTGGGATTTCGGAAATTAGTGGATCCATAATTTAATAATTAATAACTTGGTGAGGCAGTAGTGCAGTAATTTAGTAATTTAGCAACTTAGCAATTTAGTAATTTAGTAATTTAGTAAATTATTAATGTAGTAATTGAATAATTCAGCAGTTTAGTAATTTTAGTCATTTGACAGTTTAGTAATCCATTAATCTTTATTTTATTAATCCTTGTAAGCTTGGTAAGATAGAAATATTGTGGTTTCGAAATTTCGAAATTTCGAAATTCAAGAATTTTGGAAAGCAGGACCTTGGAATTAGAGATTTGAACATTTTTAAAGTTGATATAACTTCATCTTATTAAAGTCGGAACATTTCTCGGTCGTAAGTGTCTTCGTTCAGTTCTTCATTTTGTCTAAAGGAAATAATACATAGTGACTTCGGAATAGCAAAAGTAAGTTGAAGCACATGTTGGAATCTGTTCTATTTTTCTTTCGATATTTCTTTTCGCTATTTCATTTTCTTCTACTATTTTCCATCCTTTGCCTTTCTTACTTCTTTAAAACCTATTCCTCTGTATGTCTTCGTGAATAACTCTTTTTCCACATATTTGATTCTTCAGAACCACGAACCTTCATACTACTTTCCATCATTATATTCGTAAAAAATAAAATTCTGGAAGAGTAAGACTTATTATAACATTCTTCTAATCTTTTCTTAAATTCAGTTTCATTTAAACTATTATTTTTATACTATCCGCTAGTTAGGTTAGGAACTAAATATGTAATCTTCCATTTCGAAATCACTGAAACTCTACTATAAAATAATTGAAAAGCATCATAAATATAGTATATGGATGCCTTTAATTAAAACTTTAATTTCCCGCTTCATCGTTTTTAATAAACATAAAACAGAATATGGCATATTCTTCTACTATAAACTTGCCTACATTTGCACCACATAAAACGCAACACCGCTTAATCTCAAACACAACTGCACCAAGATTACTCGCGAAAATTCAACCACAAAATCTACCACCGCGCAATTTAGTTACAAATAATTTCTTCGTTATTTACCACCTCGGTGTCATAAAATTACATCGTACACCAATGTTAATCCAATCGTCGCGACTCAAATTAAAAACAGATCTTCATAGTAGTATGTTTGTAACCAGATTACAGTTAATCACGCTGATATTTCGTTAAATAAATCAAAACAGTTTACGCAATGGATGGTCGTAGTAAAAGCAAACGTGCCGAATGTAATGGAACGACTAATAATAGGAATTCGGTAAATTGCCGAAATGCGAACTGCATCGTGATACACCGTTGCTAATAACGTTATTGGACCCAACGGCGAACTATGTTACGTTGGTTAGACGCAATTTCGTCTAATGTTTATCGGAAATTGTTCAAACAAGCTCGTGATTAGTAAAGCCAACAGCGAATCTGGATTTCCTAGTTCAAATATGATAATCGTCGCTTATGTTCCGCTATTCGTCGAGTTTTAGAGACTATTCAGTACTTGAAAATTTGTGGATATGGACGATTAAGACTTTGGGGATATATAAATTTTTGGGGATCTTAGGATTAAGGAATTTTGTCATTTGGAAATTCTGACACGGAAATTTACGTATCTAGGAGTTTGGGGGACATCGATATCTGGGAATATAATAATTTACGGATCACAGAGGAATGTTGGAGGTACGGGGTATTATTGAAACGTTGGTATTTACGAATTTGTAGAAATGATAATTTGTGGTTCGATTAGCAATTTTGTAAATTTTCCCCGAAGTAGTATCACCGAATAGGGGATAGAAAAGGCATAGAAATATCCAGACTTCGGTACTTAGTGATATAAGGATACTGGAGTTCATGAACTCACGGAATTAAGGATTCAATCATTGGAGGATAAGTTATCAATTTTGGGAACTTTGTGATTTGAAGATTTTGTGTTTTAGAGATTTTATGATTAACGAATGTAGAAATCTAGAGACTTCGTGGTCTTAGAATTGTGGGACCACATGTTTGAAGATATTAACATTTTCGGATTTAGGAGTACGATAGTATAGACGTGTTGAATGTATAAATATAGAGATTTAATAATTTCGGGATGGATTACAGAGAATTTTAGGATTTTAGGCAACATTGATGATCTACAACTTTTACGGTATTAAAATTTGGGGACATTGAGATATAGATACTTTCGAATTTTGGAAACTAGTAATTTTCAAGAATAGGGGATTTAGTCATGTGGTAATATGAAGTATAAGAATTCGAGAATATAGGAATTTGGAGATAGGAATATGGAGATGTACGAATCTGGAGACATAGAATTTAAGAATCTATGGATTCAATGGCACCGAAATTTGATGAACTATGAACTTTACAAAAAATTTAAGAACTGTAGAACTTGATTATGTAGAGATTCAGAGCTATAGAAATCTTGGTTCCAGAGAATTTGAAAATTTGGGAATCTCACGATTAAATGACACTGGAACTTGGAAATCTTGGGATTTGGAGATGCAAGGACGTACATAGGTATTTACAGATGTAGTGATATAGAAATAGGTGTTTAACAACATTGGAAGTTTATAAATTTAATGTAGGGATTTGTGGATGTGGAAATTTTAGAATTTTAAAAACGTCGCTAGAAGAGAATTTCGAATAATATAGATCCGCAGATGCTAATTTGCAAAATGAATTTACGAATCTAGAAATCTACAACTTTTCAAAAACACAGACATGTATCTTGATAAGTTTACAACTGAAAAAAATCTGCAATTAATATATTTAACATCGAAAATAAAATCTCTTTGCAATTTTCATTTCCTTCGTCTCTTCCGTTACCACAAACAACACCAATTGAATATTTTATTTGATATTATAATTAACACGAAGTGCTCTGGAAGCAGGTCGTTTAAGTTTATGGTAAAGGTCAATTAAAGAGAAAGAGCTATTCGTTGACCCGCATAGCTTTCGATCTTCCGCTTTTAATTATTTCGTCTTCGCCCCTGGAAGACAAAGAATGCAAAGCAGTTTCATTATTCGCCGGCTGATTCCCGTTAAAACGCCGCCAGTTTTTCGCCGGGATTCATTATCCGGTGTGGACGGAATAGAAACGAATCGAGGGAACAATCGTGGAGGGTTGCTCTTCACCATCGAGCGAACTTATACATTAAAAATCACAGCTACGAAATTCCTCGTTTCATTTCCTTTCTCGACTCTCGAGTGCAACGTAAACATTCTTCCAATAAAGACACACGTAACCTTTAAGATACGTGTATTTGATGATGTATTATATTTTGGAAAATATTTAAATCACAAATGTCGAAACCTTTGCAGTCGTCAATTTTTGAATTTTCAGATCCCTAATTTCCTAATTTGCATTCTCACATTTTCAAATTTCCAAACTTCTACATTTTTAAACCTTTAAACATCTAAGTTTCTAAGTTTAAACATTTCTACATCTACGAATTTTTTAATTTCGCATTCTCAAATTCTTAGATTCACAGGTTTACAAGTTTAAAAATTGAAAACTTTTCAAAACTTCAAATTGCCAAATTTCTCAATCTTCTGAGATCGCATAATTATAAAATTCTGCATCTGTAATAATCCAAAATTGTGTAAACTTCTCAGATCATAATTTTATAAATCCAAACGAACCAAATCCCTGGGTTACCAAATTTCTACAATTCTAAATTTGTGACATAAAAAGTATGATAATTGGAAACTAATATTTATATATTCCTACTTTTCTAAGATATCTAACTTTTAATTAACCGACTTTATAAATGTTAAAATTAAAAATTCGAAACTTATGAAAGTTATCTACTCATAAATTTTTAAATCAAAGTTTATGATTTTCTAAATAAACTTCTAAATCTTCAAATTGTTAAAAATTCCTGCATTTCCGGCATATGGGTTCGTAAATCTGAAAATCTGTGTCTTGCGAGATAAAAAACTTTCCTCAATAATTTAAAATTTAAAAAAGAAATTATGTTCCGCGAACTCTGCACACATTTTCACAAAAATGTCTATTAAAAGATTACAAGCAAGTACTTCAATCTTAAATCTTCGAGTTTGCCGTCAATTTTATAATTGGTTTCATCCGTGAAATTTTGTACGTGTGGGGGAACCTATGGAGGTCATATGCATTATTTTTTGAATACCATTTACGCTCCCGAGAGCATGCAAACGTTCAACTCTTTTTCGAAACGTGCCTTTCCGCGAAGCCAGGAGGCGCAGTGATGGGTTTGTATTTCATTATATATCACAACAACGTTTCATGTTTCTTCCCCTAACCGTGGCTGTTCCTCAGGATTATTTATTCGGCAGGTTTCCGCGGAATACGTAGTTCCGGCAAAACCGGATACCGCCTACGGTAATGCACCCGGTCCGACATGCTGTACGTAGGGGGAGCCCGTATGAAATAGGGTAAAAAGGACTGAATAAAACACGAAATAGCAGTTAACGAAGAAAAATACGCTGCTCCGCGGAACGCTGAATTATTCTCTCTGTCGCGAACTCAAAGCAGTCAAAACGCACTCGCGCACAGCCATCCGCAGATGGTACATTTTTCGATCGTAAAAACTGCCTTTTTCCTTTTTTGCTTCCTCTATTACAGAACTGTTATACGCCGCATACAAACATTAAAATTGTACTTTGCTATTAATTGTATTTGATAGTTACAAATTTTCATTGCGATTTTATAAGATTGGGACAAATTTTTCGTGATTTTTTATGGACAATTCTGGATACAATTTTCATAGTTCTGTTTTTGTTCGGGGTGGAGATTGTTTGGGATGGGAAGTGACAATGTGACGATCGAGAATTCAGTGGTATTAGAATACAGTAAATTTAGGAATTTTGTAATTTTGAAATTGTGCAATTTCGTAATTCTATGATTTGGTAATTTGGTAATTTGGTAACTCGATGATTGGGTAAATGAAAATTTTGTAAATCTGTAAACTTCTAATGTTAGAGTTTCATACAGATAAGGTTTACGACATGGCAAGAAAAATAGCCACTTTCGAAAACCTTCAGTTTATTATCCGTGCCATCCGTGTGCCAGGAATACGATGGTACGTGACATATTTTAGTTTGACAAATCTATTCATGAAGCATTCATTGTTAGAGTCTTTTTTGGCTTCAGCGGCACAGGCCATGTCATAAACCTCGATGACTGAAAGGTCGAAGGGTAACTTGGCCCTGGAAATTAACGGTTTCCAGGGCCCCGAGAAATACGTCACGGAATTTGAGTTTTTCCAAACCCAAACTTCAGCGAGCAACCGCCGTCCTCCTCCATGTAGGAAACCCATTCCCCTTCCAGAAAAGTTACGTGCTAAGGGCGCAATGGAAGAGAGAAACGGAGGTTTTAAATATGGTGATAATGCCAAAACGAGGATAATAACTAAAGAGCTTTAGAATTAGATAGAACAGAGTAAATAGAACCATCGAACTAGATATAACATAGAAAAGGGAGTAACTACAGAGCTTTAGAATTAGATAAAAAATAGACATCACAGAACTTTAGAACAGATTGAAACTATGTTATAGAAAGATAGAACAGTAGAGATAGAATAGTACAGTTCCTCTCGCCATCCCTACTACCAACTTCTTTCCACCACCTCGTTCCTCCAACTTTTCCATCTTCCAGAAATCCCAATCTAATCATAGATCAAAATTTCCCTCCTTTCACAAAGCGTCTTCCTACATTCTCACCAATTCACAATCGACTCCTACCCCAAAATCATTTACATTTTGGGCAACTCAGTCAAGCAAAGACAGAACAACTTTGAACACCACCAAGTACACTTAAGAACACTTTCAATCACCAACAAGTATACACCAAGTTCACATTCAAACACCACACAACACACTATTACACTCTAAAACATCACCTTATAACGACAGTGTTTAACAACATTATTTTCTAATAAATAAGTGTTAAGTTTAAATACTCGCTCACCACCACATCATCTACCAAAAACGTCCTCACGGCATTAATTTGCCGTCGAGCACTGTATGTGCGTCGCAGCGTCAACAATTATAGTGACAATTAAACGGCGCGTGGGATTAATGGCAATCCCGACAACAACGATTTAGTGGACTGTATTTGAAATGATATGCGTAACTTCGACACAATTAAAATAACAATTATATTTTATTAACAGTTGGTTAACGAAAGGTGTAAGTATGATAGTACAACTAGTAGGTACTAAACTATAATGCGATAAAAGAATGTCTAATCTATGCAAGTTCAATGTATGAAAACTAAGAGTTGAATGTATACTGTTTGAAAACTAAAGAATGAATGAATTTTCGGAGCTTCTTACAGGTCCAAGAAAACTTGGGGTAGGCGTGTAGATTTTAGGAAAAAGGTGAGGGAAAAACTGCAACTATTTTATGATTGGCTAAACAAATTAGGACGGATTGGAAATGTGGGGAGGGATAGAGGCGTTTCCAAAATGTCCGTAGCCAGTAATAAATTTAAGGAATACCTCGACATGTATAGAATGTAAGCGTCAGGATTAAAAATGCGGACTCCGGGAATCGAACCCGGGCCCTCAGTTTACGAGTCGTCGACGCTCTCCCTGAGCCACTGGCCGCTGCTACCTTCGGGTGTTTTCGGGCGCTTCTTAACATTCGGGCGTGCAAGGCTCCCCACCACCGATCCTTAACCGGGTACTATCCGACCCATTTCCTAATTAACTAATTTATCGCCTACAAGAAAATACGAAACAAAGACTCTAGTATTAAAGTGAAGGGCGATGAAACCGAGATGTGACTAAACAAGACACGAAAACTCTGAACGAAATGTAACGATTCCCTGGGTCTTATTCCTGCTACGGGACAAACAAACTTCTTGACTTTCTAAAGCTAAAGTGGTCGAAGGGACGAAAAAACCGATGCCTATTGTATCGGGGAAACTTTTGGTGGTCGCCTAATTTGCGCAATACTTGTAGTAATTTACGACCGAACAAGCACACCGGTCCCAGTTTTCGATAATTCCGTCAGCGAAGAATCGAGTTCCGAGACCGTACACCTATTGTGAATCTAGGACCCAACATGAACCGATGGAACTCCGTTAACTCCGTTAACGTGCGCGTTTTGTTTACGAACGTTAAAACCACGTCGTTACCGCAGCAGACGTGTACTTACTTCGCCGGCAATATATCACCGCATAATTTTTATTGCCCGACATTACAATGCGATCTCGTTACGCGTGCCTCCGGCTCACGAGAAAGCGTAACGCACACAATATCCCGCACGCACGCGATCGCGAACGAATATCTCATTCATCGGGGCAACCAGCGCACGCGGCTAGAAAGAAGGCTCGTTACAAATGGATCCGGGCTGGATGCGGTCGGCATAACGTGCCCTATCTGTCCGATGGTTTCCCCCGCGTTATGACACGACGGTCGATCGGGGTGCGTGCAGAACAGTATGCGTGTTCGCTCGCTCGTTCATAGGGACATTCACGTTCTCGACGCATTGCGTGCCGAGTTATAATCCCCACGGTGCAACTCCCCGCCCGGCGATAAGCACACCGACGCCCACGCTTCGTACCGGGGCTTCTCTGTAGCTGAAAGTGCCCCGATACACCTTATCGTTACAGGGCATTATGCATTCCTCGATTCGTGCTATCCATCGATACCCGCATTCGGGTAAATGAACTACATGCGCCTATCGACGAACATTCAGACGGATTAGCGGCCCGGAATTTTCTTATGGCCGCTCGAACTTGTTAATTTTATAGCACGCTCTTTATTCAACCATGATTATCACCGTTAACCGCTGCCGTTTATAAGATACGTTGACGATGTGCGAGTATGACTCGTGCATCGACTTTTTTCTTTGTTCTCGGCTTTTGTTTAGCGGATGTGTACGGTTTTACATCACCGTACAGCACACGCCAATATACCTGCGAGCCTACAAACCCTCGGGATAAAGACAGAAAATTCAATGCCTCATTAAAATTCCAATCGACCATAAATAGTCCCAAACCTCGAACGCACCCCAAGTCCGCGGCCCGTTGCAGGTCCTCATAAAAACTCTGGAAAGTCCAAAAAGTCCCGTTCCTCTCAACATCCCTACTGCCAACTCCTTTCCACCACCTCGTTTCTTCAACTTTTCCATCTTCCAAATATCCCAGTCCAATGCTTATTCAATATTTCCCACTTTTCACCAAGTCCTACATTCCCACCAATTCACCATCGAATCCTACTCCAAAAATCATCTACCTTTTTCTCAACACCAACAAGTAACAACAAGTTCCATTTCAACCGCCACTAACGAAACATCAGAACAATCTCAACCACCACCAACTAAACATCAAGTACAAATTTCACCACCACATATAAACACTTAGAACATTTTAAATCACCACCAAGTACACTTGAACACTTTTACATTATTGTTAACCTACCTAATATTGCTAAATAAATTAAGTGTTATATTTAAACATTCATTCACCACCATATCACCATCACATCATCTACGAAAAGCGTCCTCACGTCATTAATTTGCCGTCGAGCACAACATAGGTTTTTGAATAACTGCCCGATACTTGTTTAGATTTAGGGTTCATAATGTATATCATACTTTAAACTTCCTTTAAACGTAATTTTTATAGTGTAGATTATTCTTTAAATTTTGCTTAAACTTCGTTAACCCCTTGTGCTACGATTTATTCAGCAAGTGCGTCTGACATAGCTAACTATTAATTACTACAACATTAGAATGATTAAATAAAGTTCGAATGTCAAGGCGGTTTCCCAATTATTGATCCTCGGTCGCGCAAATTACAATTAGACCAAAGTGGAACATTCAACTGCATTAAAAATATTAACAATGTTTACCATATTTGAACAGCGAGTGCATCACGAGTGTACCTCTTAGTTGTAGGGCAAGGGGTTAAGCTTCATTAGTCCTTAAACTTCCCGTAATGTAAATTATAGTTTACACTTTGTTTAAAAATGTAACAAAAATAAATTTTGTTAAACTGAATTTTTATAATAAGAATTGTAACTTGAACCTCGTTTAAACTTAGCTTAAAATTGAAGTTTAAAACATAGTGTAAATATTGTGGTTGAACATCACCAAAACATAATTTTTATAATGTAAATGATAGCTTAAGGTTTAAGATATAATGTTATTTATATCTGCACCCCTTGCGCTATGATTTATTTGTGACGTGCGTCAATTGTATCTAGCTCATCACAGGTATACTATTAAAGCAGATAAAGAAAGTTGATATGTGATCTCAATTTTGTATGCAGCAATCCTTGGTTTTGCAAATTACAATTGTATTCGAACTTCAAAATGAAGCGTGTTCGAAATTTGATTAGGATTTATTGTGAGTGCGTCACGTGTCAGACTCGTCAAAGGATAGTAAGGGGTTACACTTATTTTTACAATATATCACCAATCATTAACATCTTAAGTACAGTTTTATCACCACACATAGAACAGTACTACTATAGAATTACTAATTTAAAACAGTAGCATTTTAAATCAAAAATTTATTTACATAAATGAAAATAATGTTATGTTTCAATCTTTTGAAAGAAACTGCTCCATTTAAAATTGCTTTAACGCATTACATCATTTCGAATTGTTTTTTCATTGTCACATCACCCACATATGTACAACGTGACATATAAATTTCCATACGAATCTATTACATATATTAATCAGAAATGAATTCGCTTATCGAATTAAAAATACTCGTATTAAATACTAGAAACTATGTATAATAAACATAAAACAATACAAATTTACCTACAGTTTAATACATAATAAAATCTTCAACTGCTTCAGTATGATAGTGAACATCTTTAACGTGGAAAAAAGTAGTATATGCGTGTTGTATATCAGACACGCATAAAGCTAACAGCATGCCTTACATGTCCTGCGTTACAGAACCTTATATGAACACGTTTTACAGAAACAAACCGAATATTAACACAACGCGATACATAACATGAGAATGTCTAGTAAATGTCAGGTATGGCCACAATGTACCGCTTTCTTCGGTAACCCGAAATTTTCTCCATTAAAAATCCTCATTCCACGGCGGGCGTGTTCGAAAGAATTAGACGGGCCATTCGCAAGCACAACTCGCAATTTTTCTCGATTATTACCGTCGGGAATCCGATAAGAAGATCTACAACGATTTGACTCGTACATGGCAATTTTCGCGGATTACAGCATGGGCGTAGGTACGTTACAGGTACGATTTGTCGAACTTCGAATGTGTGGAGTATTTTTTATTGAGACTCCACGCGAGTGAAAGTCTTGAAATTTTTATCATTCAAAATTTGCAACGTGCTTCAGTGCCTTTTATTCTGAAATAATTACATTTTTAAATTTCTACTTTTTTAATGTTGAAATATCCAAATGATCAAGTATTCAAATATTTAAAGCCAGAGGATTTTTAATTAAAAATATTTTGAATTATTCAATCTTTAAATTTTTCGATTGAAAAATCTTTAAATTATCAAATTATTGAACCATCAAACTTCCGAACGAGTCAAATTTTTGAAATTCAGGTTTCTTAATTTTTCAAATATCAAATCTTCCAATTTCCATATCCTGAATAATATAATTTTCCAAATTATCAAATTCTCAATTTTCGAGTGCATTAAAGTTCCAAATCTCTAAATTTCAAACTAATTAACTGTTTATCCCTCCAAATTGTCTAATCGTCAAACTATTAAATTATTCAACCTCCAAATCACCAAATTTTTATACTCCCCAAAAATCTATGCTTCAAGATTTCGAAATATTCAAATCTCGAAATATCAACATACCGTATTAATAAATTTCCAAATAATTAAATTATCAAATCTCTAAATTCCAAAATTTCTATATTCTCAAATTTCCAATTGCAAAATAGCTAAATGTTAAACTTACCAATTTGTCAGTTCTCCAGATATTCAAATGATAAAACCTCCAAAAACCCAAATGTTTAAATCGAAGATTCTCAACAAACATCGCTAACAAATAAATCAAATACGCTCCAAAATTAATATTAATAGATATCGAAAAAAAAAATTATGTTACTAAATTGTGTCCTACAACTTGTGTCCTACCTTACCTTTGATACAAAGTGCACCTAATTGACATCGTAATATTGAATAATTATTAAGCCTCTTGAACTTTATATTGCATATTGCATCAACATAATAACCTGTTCCGATTAAAGTTCGGACAATATGTTGGTGACACGTAACGTTAATTTGGTAGTTTATTAAAAAATCGTTAAGCTCGCGTAAAACGGTTCGCTAATATTTATGAATATTTATCCCCGTGCCGGTGAGCATCAGCATACACGCTATAATGTGCAATTAAAAGAGCTTCAACGAACCGGCAGGCGGCCGATATAGCAGAGCGTTATCCGGTACAGTGTGCATCAATGAATGGCGACGAACAGCGCGAGGGGGATGAAAGCCCGTTAACAAAAAGCTATGTAACAGGTTTTCGCGAAAATTGAGTAATACCACCCACTAATGTGAATTTATGAGTCTTTTAATGCTTCGCGGCTCTCGCCGTCCAAAATGGCTTAAATTCTTTTCTCTCCCTTTTTTTTTTTATCCGTGTCTCTAATACCGAGAATGAAACTTCCGCGAGTCGAATCCAGATCGAAAAAAAAAAAAAAAAAAAAACGAACAGTCATCGGAATATCCCCGCGTGAAAAGAATTGAATCTGTAACGTGTCTTCTTTTTCGAGAACCACCGGTAATACCGCTTTCGACTTTAAATGAAGAATAGGATCCCGAAACGGCCCGGCAGAAGCTCGGGAATAATTTCAGCCACTCGCCGATATTCCCGTTGGACGTACAAAGGAAAAGAGGAGAAGCAATTTTACACAGGAAGACGGGGAAACGGGCCATTACCGAATCATCGTGTCAGATCGATAGTTCCCTCTATTAGCGAACGGGAAATAAAGCATTCGTGCAAACACACAACGCCGGGTCTAATCTTATCTGTCGCATCGAGATAATTATCATCCCATTCGCGCGATAACGGGCCCGCTTTTGCTGTGCTGTGCGATCTGAATCAGGGCAGCAAACTTTTTTCTGTAATTGTGTAAAAAGGGAACCCTCTGTTTCACTGATCTTGAAATTTGTTAATGTCGGAATTCTGAACAAGTTTCAGCTATGTTGCGTTGCGTGTACGTAATGTGGAATATGTTACACTTTTAATTCCTCATTTTATATTTTTATATTCTCACTTTATGTATTTATATCGTTAATATATATTTTTACCTTTCTATATTCCTATTTTTATACAATATATATTGTATATAATATATTTTATATTCGCATACGAGGTGTTCAAATGCATATAGGCATAATTTCAGGGGGTGGTAGCTGAGGTGCCATCGGATAACTTGTTCTTTTACCAAAATGTTCCTGAAGGGTCAATTTTTAAATTATTAACGAAAAACATAGACCAATTGACGATTTGTAAGATTTTTATACATAGAGATTTGCAAAATATAAAACACTGAGTAATATAGAAATTTAAGATGTAGTCGTTGAGAAACGTAGAGATTTGGTAAATGTAGAAATTGATGAATAAAAAATTTGTGAATATGAAATTTAATAAATGGATGAGGAAAGATGTAAATTCGCGAACGATCGGAAAATATAGAAATTTAAAAAATAGTGATTGGAAAATATAATAATTTGTAAACATAGAAATTTGAGATACAGTAATCGAGAAACATAACAACCAAAATATGTAGAAATTTAAGAAGTAGTAATCAGAAAATGTAGCAGTTGCAAAACATAGAAATTTAAGACAAGGCAACCGGGAATTATAGCAATTTAAAAAATAGTAATTAAAAAATATACCAATCTCCGCTACGTTTTAAAAATTTTAAGAATTTGAAAAATTTCCAAAATATGTTGACATACTTCAACATCATTTGTTCACATAAAAAGTAAAAACCGTACAGTAACTTAGAAACACAAAGACCTGAAAAGTATAAAGATAATACTAACATACAAAAATCTTTTGTATTTCAAAAACAGTTAACCTTCCAACCTACGTTTAATCTTTCTTAATCGCTGTAAGATTGCATGCTGTACTTGTTAGTATCGTCTCGCGTTCCACGTAAATATTCAAGAGTTTTCGTTTCTAAACAGTCTACGGACGCTCTGCGTAGCAATAAGGTTAACTCATCAACCATGTATCTACATTCGTTGGAATTGAATATCGCAGAACGTTCCATTATTCCATTGCGTTCCGTATCGAAAAAAATGTCTGCCGCACGGCCGAGATGGGGAGGCGTTTCGGTAATCGCGGGATAATCAGTCACGTCCGACAGCAAGTTTTTCCAGCTGGATCCCTCGAAATATAGAATAAAAAGCATTTCCAGATAAATTGCGTGCTTCTGTTATCTAACTGCAGCAACTGCACAAAAAACTGAAGCCGAACAAAAGAGCTACGTGGCGCAACGGAGAGAATGTATGCCGTGGTTGGTAACTTTTTCCCCCGAAAACGAACACAAAAAAAAAAAGAAAAAAATGGAGTACACGAAATAAAATAAAAACAACGTAATTCGGGTAGATTTAGGGAGACGTCCAGTTTGCAGTTCCGCCGACCGCGATTAAAGATCTTACCGATTCATATCTACGTTTGTATACGAAAGCGTGGTTACAGTATTTCTAATTTATGGCATTACCTTTGCAATGGTAATGCCTGTGTAAATCGTGGAACACGTACCGGCATCGCATTCCGGTTCATCCGGGTCATTCCGACCAAGGATACGACTTAAATTCGAGGTTTATGGTTTCGCCTGCGTAAACGATAGTCGGCTAACATCACCCCCGCCACCTCTGCAACTCGCACCTGAACCCCCTTTCGTTCCGAAGCGAAAACGAAAAGTGTATCGTGCATTTTTGAACGCACTTACCCGAGTGCTCTTAAGTACCGCGATGGCCGCACGCTAGTTTTATGCTAGGGTGATATATAACCGGTCCTGCGATGTTTCCAATATCCCTGGGGGCAAACAGCGCACGCTACGCCTTTTATACACCGCGAAATTTACTAGGATAATACCTCGGTTCTTCTTGTAAACTTACGAGCTTTCAAGGAGTGCACTCAACGCGCACAAAAGAAACGGAGAACAAAGTAATTCGAGACTGTTTTTAGAGTAAACTGTTCGCTCGAGGGTACGTCGTCGAATTTAGCGGGAAGCATTGTTTTCTAGCAATTTTTGTTTAATTATAATAGTAGCACGGTATTGTTTTTTTGTGGGTTGCATGATTTTTCAACGTTTACCGTTTATTTATTGTATTTCTGACAAATTACGATTGAATCAGCTACGGCTGCAGCAGGTGAGGGACGGAATATTGTTATCGTAGGAGAAATTGGTTTACAATCTTATCGTGCAGTGTATTTATCAAAAATTGTTAGAGGATTAATAATACTAAAATAATAGTGTTCGATGATCAATATGACAGATGTATTATACTTACAATGACTACAGTGGTTTATAACAAATATGATTATATTTTATAGCTATTTTTATTTATATTAGAAATATGCAAACACACGATGAAAATGCAAAAAACTAATATTTTTATATTTTTACAATTCTGAATTTTTCAATTACTGAATTTCGACATCACCAGATTACTAACAATTATTGGACTATTAGACTATCAGAGTACTGGTTTCACTAGATTAGAGGATTGGTTATTTACTGTTTTACTAGATAATAGATTACTATATTACTAGATTATCATATTACTATATTACTAACTTACTAAATTACTGTGTGGTTAAATTTGCAAATTTTAAAATTTGTAGATTTGGCATATTTCTGTTACCAAATTTCTAAGTTTCGAATTCCTATGTTCCTTAACATCTAAATATCTAATCCTCTAATCCTCAAAATTTATAAACTTAGAAAGATATAAATTTCGGAATTTGTAAATTCCTAAATTTGTGAATTTCTAAAATAAAAATTAAAGAACCAAAAAATTCTGAAATTTGTTAGTCGTAAAACAATGGACACTTATTGAACTCGAAAATTTAAAGGTCTGTGTATCTAGAATTATTATGTGGAAGTTGTGTAATTTGTAAATTACATAAGACAGAAATGTTTGCAACGATAATTAAGGAAGAATTGCATCCGAAAATCTGAGAACTACCCCCAAATTTTCTTTCTCTCTCATTTTCCCGCAACCTCTTGTTATTTCCCTCACACTAAATTCGAACAATCTAACTACTTCACAGACCTTATCATCATGAAACCACATCTCTCTTTCTACATTTCGAAATCCACGATGATTCATGGCAAAACACAATATTTTTCCAACCCTCGTTCAAATATCAAAAGAGAAAGGTTTGCCGGCAACGCGTTATTTGTGTCACGAAAGCATGGCGGCACCACGCGATTTTCAAAGCAGCGATGACTGCAACACAGTATAATATAACAAGATATGTCCTCTAAAGTTTGCATATAGAACTGCGAGTCTGTATCTTGTACACAAAAGAAGTTACAGAAAATAATGTAAATATGAATTGATTTTAGTGGGACAAAATGATAGGCCATTATTCAAAAAAATACAATTATTTAAACAAAATCACGGATAAGCTGACATACATTTTTTATCACGCCGTCGAAACATTGCAAAATATATTCAATTAATAGACAATTAAGTAAGTACGTGATATTGCAGGCAGTTCATTTATTTTTAAGCAAGATAATGCTGCTATACATACTGCAAAGTATGTTACATCATATGCATATAAATCTTGAAGACGTAATATAAAACTTAAATGTGGCATAACTCATGTGGTCGTTCTGTTCACCAGACCTTAACATGATCGAAAACATATGGGCAGATCTATCAAGAAGTGTATACAAGAATGGAAGGTAATACAAAGTTATTGCAGAATTAAAACAAAGTATTATTACAAATTGGAGCCTGCTAACACAAAAACGTATTAAAAAATTCTTCAAATCGATTCCGACTCGTTTATGAGAAGTTGTTCAGTGAAAGCGTGGCTTCACAAAATATTAGTATAACATTCAAGCTATTTTTGTTCAAACAATTGTATTTTTTTTAATAACGCCCTATCATTTTGTCCTACTAAAATCAATTCGAATCTACATTATTTTCTGTAACTTCTTTTGTTTACAAAATACAGACTCGCAATTCTATGTGCACATTTTAGAGGACATATCTAATACATAGGGTTTGCAAAATGTATATATTATTATATCTTGTTATATTATAATTTTGTCCGGCACTGTAGTTCCGCTGGCAAGAACCGACACGGCGACAAGTGTCGTGGTGTGTCGTTCTTTGCGTGTTCGCGTGCGCTACGTACACCCGGGTATAGCAGCAATGTATCGCGAGGACAATAAGTATAATTATTATAAAGCCAGCGGGACGCCCACAAAATGCACCTTGGTGAGCTCGTACGGTGCTGTATCCTGCGGTCTACCGCGCACACCGACATACCTTGTGTCGTAATTAAAACGTACACCGACGATGCAAACCTATCGGTTACAGCGTTCCTGTACCATTGACAACTGGAAACTACGAAAACGTTGCAAGTGACGAGATAATGCTAGGTCCAGTCGCGTATGAATTGTAGCCGTGAGATCGTACGAGTAGCATGAATCGTTGCAGGAGTAAAAACGCTGACCGAGATTCATGAACTTTGAAATTGTAGAACTGCCCCTCAAAATGATTTTTATATGTCGACTTTTCAGTAATACGCCATAAAATTGTTAATCACTCCATATCAAGTAAATATTATTGGATAATCAATTAATGTAAACTTATTAAGAAATTATGTATAGGTCATTGTATGGTTCAGCTCAGTTTACAGAATGTCTATTATATTTTGCCACACTGAACGAATGTTTAAAAATGTTTTCGATGATTTTTATACATAGATCCTTTTAACATGAGATTTACAGACGATTAATGACTACTTATGTCTAAATTGAAGATGAATTATAAAAATAAGGAAACAATGGATAATACATATATCAGTTTGTAGAACGATTCTTTATCTCGACAAGGCTTAACATGCACCTTAACATAAGCTTCTTAATAATTTTCGTAATCGAAAATAAGAAATCTAAGATCCGCCATTTTGACGGGTACCGTAAATCTAGTGTTAATTCCAGTACATACTGCGTCATAAAATGTACAATTACGCAATTTTTATGCGAATAATTGATTATTGAAATAAGGCAATCTTATGAAGAATTTATGATGCCGTTCTTAGCTTTTTATTGAACAAATATATAATTAAAAAAGAAATCATATACACGCTTAATTTTCAAATATAAAGGAGAAGTGTTTGATAAAGAAAGCTTAGTAGAATGTCGTCGTCTATTCTGACAAGTATGCTAATTACGTAAGAAGGATTAGGGTAGTTGAGAAAAAAGAGAAGTAAGGTAGGAATCATCGTTACTACATTATGAATGCGTACGGAACGAAAGGTGGTGTTTAAGGTTGTTCCATAAATTTTTTTGACGTCAGCCTTAAACGTAAATTAACCAAAGAAATGAATGAAGAAGCATAGAGCTCCAGTCATATGAATAATTTCACTCTTATTTCGCGCTCATAGCGATTAATCGGAGCACCGTTGTAAATTCTATGGAAGTAAGCCACACCTACCATAAAACATTTGCATGTGCATAATCGACACCGTTTTACTCCCGCCAATCGATTAGTTGCGTCATATTTCAAGGTGGTGTGTGATGTGTACTTAGGCTATGAACTCGAACTAACGGTTCAGGCTTCGAAAATACGATAAATGAAAGAGTATGGATATGTGATACACTTTCTTCTATTACCGGCATATTTTTATATATGCTTATAATAACTTTGTAACAGTTATTGTTGTTATTATTGTTTGTAATAGTTGTTCCATGTAGAAAAATTAAGATGTGACTTTTTAAGATTGTATTGACTTTTTTCTACAGAACTGTTTGTACGAGCAGGTGAACGTGTAAACTTGAACAATTTTTAATTTAAAGATTCGAAAACTTAACAATATGAAATCTTAGGAATTAGAAAACTTAAAAGCTTGAAGTTTAAAAATCTACATAATTTGTGATTTGTAAATTTTCAGATGGTTAGAGTTCCAAATAGTAATCCAGGAATACTACATTTGTGGGTTTTCAAGATTTAAAAATGTCCAAATTAGTAAATTTCTTAATTATAAAAAGTAAATATTCCAAATTTCGATGTTCCTAAATACGCAATTGTCTCCAATTCAAGTATTTGAATTATTCAAACTTCGAAGTTTTCAAAGATTATAATTTAAATTCCGAATTCCTAAATTTCTAAATCTGTGCGTATATAAATTAGAAGTTTGTTAATTTTCAAAGTTATAAGTGTAAATAAGAAATTTTTAAATTTGGAAATTACTAAGCCTATAATTTTGAAATTTCTAAGTATGTACATTTTAAATTTCTAAATCCGAATATTTGAAAATTTATTATTTCCGAACTTGAATATCTGACATTACTAATTCTTTAATGCATTTTCAAACTTATAAGTATAAATGAGAAATTTTTACATTTGGAAATATTTAACCCTATAATTTTGATATTTCTAAATTCGAAAATTTCTAAGTATGTACATTTAAAATTTCTAAATCCGATTATTTGAAAATTTATTATTCCCGAACTCGAATATCTGACGTTACTAATTCTTTAATGCATAAATACCTAAATATTCAAGTATTTGAATATAAATACACCTTAACATCTAAATATCCGAATATTAAAATATACAAATATCCGAATACCCAAGTATGCAAGGACCCAAATAATTAAATGTCCAAATGTCCGAATATTCAAATGTTCAAGTATTAAAATATCCAAACTCAAGAAGTAAAGTACCACGAATGCAAATGTTACACAATTTACGACGTAAATGTTCGTTATCAGTTAGTCTTTCAACTTTGATCAATTCCAAGGCAAATACGGGAATAAATTGGCCACTCGGGAAAAGCAGCTCCGCGATTTTAGCAATTTGTAGGCTAATAGGTATGAAACGTAGGCAGAAGAAGTTGAAGAGGTCCAAAGTTATTGCTTCTAAAACTCAACGAAATTTTCCCTTTCTCTTTATTGTACTCGTTTTATCCCGGTTCCCGGCGCGATATTCCATTTTGTAGGTAGTCCGCCGGTCTTCCATTTTCCCCATGGTCCTCCTTGATTTCCATTTTGTTTTGCCTGATCTTTCGACATTACGCCGGCCGTCATTGAAGAAAATAAAGTTTCCCCGTTGCCTTCGGGCTTCTGATTAAAAGTTTGCCGATATTACACGATGACGCGAGCCAGGACTACATTTACCTATCCGCTCCTGTACGAAAAAGAGGATAAACGTCGCATCGTGTCGTCCGCGAACCTTAGCTCGAGGTCCTGCTTTTAAATTACGGTTTTAATTCTGTCAGTCTCCAAGAATGTACCAACTATCCCCATGTATATAGTTGCTACATTTTTTTCGCATATTTCCTTCTTGTAACAACAACGTAGTTTATTTCGGATAAGTGAGAGTGTGGGTAGATGGATCTACCATTATTTGTATTTGTTTTTGCGGGATTAAGTATGTAATTTGAACACGGTCGGTTCTTATAATTTTTCAACAATAAAACTGCTGAATGAAACAATGTTAAAATCGTGCGATTTTATAATCTCCAAGTTACTCAATTTTCGAATTTCCGAAATAACCGAAAATTCCAAATTTAAAGAATCTTCAAGTATATGAATATTCTTATTTCGAAGCATACAAATTTCTGCATTTCTGAATTTTCAAATTCTCAATCTTATAAATTTCTACGTGTTTAAATTTCCAGTCTTACAAATTTATATATTTTCAACACTCAGTTTCTCAAATTCCTAAATCGTCAAATTCTTATTTTTTCAAGTATTCAAAATTTCGAATACCTAAAATTTCCAAATTTCTAGGTCACTAAATTCCCCTATTTCTATGCCTTTAAATAGCCAAATTTTTTAAGTTTTAGATTCCCATTCTTTCGAATCTCCTACATTTCAATTATCTCAAATAGCTCCCGAATATTTAAATTTATGAACATGAAATTTTCAATATTGTAAGGTTTCAAGTTTGAAACTTTACTAACTAAAAGCCAACAAGTGCTTACACCACTTCTTCTATGTCACCATTTCCCCGGGGGAATCGCAGTGAAACTACAAACCATAGTTGTCACGTTTGAATTGTAGATTGAATACCGCGTGTGACACGCAATTATAAAGTATGACGTTAAAATATCCATCTGTAATTGCTTCTTGAATTATTAACTTTACAAGGCAAAAAATATTGCATTTGATGAAACATGCATTCATTATGCTTCGTCCATTGTTTGTATAAGTACCCATTTGTCAAATATCCTTGTGAGTGAGTAATACTATCGTGGAAAGCAATATGGTGGAAAAGGCTATTTTAATAACAGAAAAAGCATAAAGTATTTTACTAGAGGCTACATATAAATGCTAAAGTGCCTTCGTTCATAATAATGAGAATTATTGATTATTGGTATAAAGCCAATTGTTTCGTCCATAGAAATATTTCTGTCCATAGGATGTTGCACATAAGTTCAACGTATGAATTATTTTTGACGCTATTGGAGGCAAAAAATAATTGATTTATATAATTTCAGGAAGCACGTTTAGAGACCATCTCAAAATTTTTTCTATTGTCATTGTAAAGGTCATTTGGAGGTAATTGATTCATGCTCACAAAAATAATTTAGATGCAATACTCTACTGAAACATAGACATATAATTAATGCCGTTTGCTGTAAACATTGATCAGTACTTGGGTGATATAACAATTGTTAAATGTTTTTATATTAATTTTTTACATAAAAAAATTGTTCAGCTTTAATGTTTGAACGTCGTTCCATGTTAAGTTTATATCAAGGTTATATTAACTCAGTAATTTTATCAAACAATGAGCATTTATTATGAAAAATCCTGTACATTTTTATTCCTTCTGTAACTGAACAATTATGTAAATAAAAAATACATCAATGCAATATGATTAACAAACCGGGATCAATACATAATTTTTAATATATAAAGCGATTCAATTTAATATAATATTACTGCTTATTTGAATGAAACTAAGAGTTCGTGAACATTTGTTCCCACTTTGACTATTCCAGAGTTTAGTTACAATTCAAGTTTACATATATTCCATTTATCGTTAACAATAAAGTTCTATGTCATAAAATTACTTTCTGCAGGGTCATTCCACGAAAAATCTATCACTTTTTGACCTCACCATCTGTGATTCAAAAAAAAAAAAAAAAAATTCCTAAGTCAAGTCTATTTTCGTAAAAATGGGCAAAAACTGCAAACTTTGAAGACTCGTAATTTCTTAACAAATTCAAAATCGGCAAAATGATGACTTAAACCGCCTTTAATTTCACATAGACTATAACATACTTCGATCAAAACAAAATAACAGATGGTGAGGTCAAAAAGTGATCGATTCGGCGTGGAATGACGCTGTATGTTACATAAATTAGCTACGAAACATTTCAATATTAAGAGTCTCTAGACACCACTCAAATCACATGATCGAAATTGGCAATAAAATCCGTTAACAAATTTTTATCTTTTGTTCCAGGTAAGCACGAGTGTTTCCTATCTATTGGGTAGCTAGCTCAAAGCGTCACAGGTACAGTTCTATCTACCTTACTATAGAAAACTATGTATTCCTAACAATGATCTAACATCGTCACGCGGACAGAACCATGTTCGTCGGTTCGTTAAACGCGTAAACCCAGGTAAAAATACGTGTTCCGTAAGGTGAAAGGGTATACTGACAATTACGATAGCGAGGTATCGAAGGTGAAGTCTGCGTTCTGAATGATATGCAAAGATCTTACATGCCAGGTTGGCCCAGGAGGCTACCGTTCGCAAAACGTGGCTATACAGGACTATGACAAAGTAAAGTATATTAAGCTCATCGGCATGCAGAGTTCGCTCGGGCCAGCTTAATACAGGAGACAGAGTCTGGGTAGATCTACCCCATCTTCGTCGACGGAGACCATCCTCTTCGATGGCAACCGACCCACGATTTACCGAGCCCTCCCGTATACATATGTACAGTCGTGGATAAAATTAAGTGGACAGTTATCATAAATAACAAAAGGTTAATTTAATTTAACTAATAATGTGTATAAAGCAAAACATTATTGCACAACTATATACATTAAATATATAAATTGTATATTAAATAAATGTTTTTTCAAGTCTACAAAACCACTTCACGTTCTAAATTTAAAATTTATTTAAAACATTGTAATAAAACAAAAAATTTTTTTACATATCTGCAATGTCCACTTAATTTTGTCCATGACTGTATACAGGGTGTCCCACAATTATGGTACGAGCTGGAAAGGGGTGGTAGGTGGGGCTATTCTGAACAACTTTTTCTTTTGCAAAAATGTCGGATGAGGCTTCATTTTTAAATTATTACAGAAAAACACCGACCAATCAGAGCGCGAGGATCGCGCGCGCTCATAGGCAGAAGTGTTTTTCCGTAATAATTTAAAAATGAAACCTCATCCGACATTTTTGCAAAAGAAAAAGTTGTTCAGAATAGCCCCGCCTACCACCCCTTTCCAGCTCGTACCATAATTGTGGGACAACCTGTATACATAAATAGATAAAGTCTTTCGAATTTTTATTCATTTTTAACAATGTCTGAATATTTATATATCTGTATGTGCCTACCATAACAATTACATGATACTCCATTCATATAAAATAATGCATATTTATTTTAACTTTTATCGTTAAGTTAAATTGCACAAATATTTACCATACAAACTTCGCACTATAGATTTTGCTGAAAATTGGCAAACAAAATCGTCACTATTATTTCGTCGCCCTTATTAGAGTGTCACTAAAAAATTGATACGACTTCACTTCTATGAAATAAATTATTTTTACTTCCCAGAGTTGAAGTAATTTATCTTACAAATACGTCTAAGAATTAAACTATTGAATTATAAAAAGGAGAATTGTATTTATACTTTTATAAAGAGAATTCAGAATGAAGACTAGTATAATATTGCATTATATATTTATGCATATTTTTAAAAGATTATACTCTTTTTGTCGGAGCACTATATGTTCTGTATAAAGTTAACAACTGTTTTCTCTGAACGAAAAAGATAATGACCATCAAGTTACTTACCGTAATTTCCTAACCATGATAATTGAAGATTTTAAGCCTCATTTAATCTCGGATTTTCAAGATGGTGTGCCGCTTCTTGCAGAACTCCGTCCACCATCATTTTCAAGCTTTTCTCGACCCTCGAATCTACAAACAACTGTTCTCCTTACCCTTAACCCCTATATCAGAGCTTCTCAAACTTTTCGACGGTATGCAATTGTCTTCATGGTTGACGATGCCTAGTGATCGAACCATCTTATTGCAGCAGACGCCTGATGTTGGCTTGTTGACGTGGAAGGGTCGTGTCTACATATACTACACTAAGAAATAGGAAAGTGGCCAACTCGTGCATTTACCGAAATAGTACTGTAGAAGTGTTTTTGAACGAATAGCTTAGTTTGTTGAATACTAACAAGCAATGTTACTTTGGAACAGGACTTTTCGAACTCCTATTGTTCCATTTATGGAGATGGTATTTTTTGCGAAGCATCTTCTTATCTGCTATTGGAATTTTAAAAGGGTAGTCAATACAAAAATTTACTCTATTATTTTTATATTTTTTGTAGTTTGGTAGTTCATACGAATCGTCGTGAATTTGAACTCGTTCTTTAAAAAGTTTAGTGTTTGGATCTCCCAGGGACCCAGAGACGTAAAGACGAGAAATATTAAATTCAAAAATCTGTATTAGTTTCGAATAGTTGTAATTATATATTAAAGCCTCGAAATTGTTCAATTCCAAGCTCCTAAACTTTTAAAGCGTCAAACTTTCAAAGTTCAAAGAATCTGAAATTCCTGTGTTCTGAAATTTGTAAATTTCAAAATCCTCCATCTGAATGTTACCAGATTCCTAAGATTCGAAGTTGTAAAACCTGAAATTGCAAAAATATTTAAATTCCACAGTTGCATGTTCCTAAAGTTCTAAAGTTTCATATTCCAATGTCCAACGTAATATCAGAAGCGAAAATGTCAAAATTTAGTTTCCTAATTCGATCTATATTTAAATAAAAAATTCTAGTATCGCTTAGAAATATAAGCAAAGTTGAGTTTTTTTTAGTAACACCAACGCCGGTAATTACCAAGATATATTTACCTTTGTAAATATCATATGAGTTATCACACGGCACATACGTATAAAGAATTCAAAAGAAACAGTCGCGTCGAAAATTAAGTAGTATTAAAAATCATACGTTATTTACACATATAGGACACTGACTTTTAGATACGTTTAAATATGAACAATATTATTTTATTAAAAGAACCATCAATGTGGCAAAAAATCTAGATTTATTCTCAATTATTTTTCTCATAATAAACCTTCTGACGACAAAACCTGAACCTATGAACATCAATTGCTTTAACATATACGTCTACTCTTTTCTTAGCAGTGTGAACTATTCACCGTTTAATTTCTGTACTTTCAAATTAATATTTTCTTCTGCATTTTGAACAAACTTTCAAACATTACAAATTAGGGATTTGATAATTTAAAATTATGAAGGAGTGAAAATTGAGAAAGTTTGAAAATTACAAAAATTGAAGAATTAAAACCTTGAAAAAGTAAATGATTGAACGATTTAAGGATTGAAAAATTAAAAAAACTAAAATGTGTGAAATATTTATAATTTGAAGAGCATCATATATACCAATATCACGCTCTCAAATTTACAAGTACAGAGAATGGAATATTTGGAAAATGGGGAAATTGGATAATTAAGGAATTGCAAAGATTCAAATTCTTAAATATACACATTTCAAGTTAAAAAATAAAAAATGTCGAATTACGGATATTGGAACATTTATCATAGAACATTTGTTAAAGTACCGATTTTTGTTATCTCGCGTTGACATGGCGCTTTGAAAAGCTCTTCCCAGCATTCGACCGTGTCCCGTATTCTCCTTGATTCCTCTTTCTCGAGGAATTCTCATGGGTTTCACGCTCACGCTTCCAAAGCTACGGGAATACAATAATTCCCGTGGGTGGTCATATCTCTTTCCTTGTAACATCGCGCCGAAAAACGGACCGCATCGCGTTGTGAATATTAATGAATGTTTGGAAGACTGTGGTGTAGTCATATATAATAAAATGCTTTCGTGCAAAAGGGTATAGAATTTCGTCGAACTGCACGGTCAGTTTCGATACAACGTAACCAATGCATAAACATTTGATTTTCTTTTTATAATTACTAAAAGTTAAAAGAAAACTAATTCATAAATATTTTGACATTTAATTACGAACGATTACTTGATAATCAATACAGATTTATTATCCCATGTATATTCGATTTTGTTTCATATTTCATTTCCTCTCTTAAAATCACTTTTAATTCGTATTGAAGTGTTTGAAATCAACATAATTTGTTTATGAAATAGAGAAATTGGAGAAGACATATTCTGTAAAATATATAATATAACGTAATATATTAAATTGTATATACAGTTTACAATATGCGATATGATGAAATATATGTATAGTATGATAGTATTTCAGTTTTAAGTGCATTTTATTTGAAATAAAATGAGAAATAATAATTATTGCAACAAAAGTAATATTTTTATTAGAGATATAATATAAAAAAAGTAGATTTTTGTATGAAACTCAAATAAGTGATATATGTATAATTTCTTAATTCAGTTAATTCAATCACTCAGGAAATATAACTTTACATGTAAGAAGTTAAAGTTGTTTGCAATTTGATTATATTTGAACGATTTTGCTATAATATTTTTATGAATTATTACTTCTGACGTAGTGAATAACATTAGTATAACAGGCTTGATGAATATTTAAGAAAATGTTTGTTTAAAAATTTACCGAAGCAGAAAATGTTAAAAATTAATGAGGTGATAAATTACTTAATTTTATAATCAAATAATTAGATTAGATGAAGCAAACCATCTTCATAATCAAATAAATTAACAAACAATTATTTCAAGTAACATCCACTTCAATTAAATTATGTAATATATTTTTCAAATTTTACAAGATGCTATATTTTTAAATGTATTCTTGTTATATATTTTAATTTAGTATATTTTCAAGTGTATCATTATATGTTATATAATGTCGAACAAATTCAATTAATTTGTAAACAGTTCATAAAAATGCCTACATCAACAATTTCGTATTTATACTGTACTGTAATATTAGTTCAAAACTGAAACGAAAAATGATTTGCTATCTTTTCACGAAGTTAAATGAGTCAACGTATTAAATCAGAGTACTGTGCCTGTTATAATACTCATAACCATTTCCTTATAATTTCTGTTCCCCTCGAATCATGTTAATTATCTACAACACGTGGTTCTTAAGTATGCCATGTATCATAATATAATTTATATGCATGGGTAACTCGAAAATAACAAGTACTATAACATAATTAATGTACAATGCAGTAGTACAAAGATTATTAGTGAACAATAATTTGCTTAACACGTGGGAAATTTACATACACGCAAACTTTGCGGTAATATAAACGTATCAAACGTGACAACAGCACGCACGTATTTGTTATTTTTCTTTATATTTAGTCGCGCTGCACGATTCTCATAAGTAATGTCTTTTTTAAAGTCTATAAAACCGTAGAAATAAATTTTATTTAACCGAACGAATAAGTTAGAATTATCATTTTAATCATAGTATCTGTAATCATGAAATGGTAATATATTAATATGCCTATATGCCCTAATATGACATCTGTTGTATATTAATATATCTTGATAAATTATTTACTGTATATTAATATATCATAATTAAGATATTTTAATATATCAGCGTGTGCATATTAATATACCCTGATTAACATATCTTAATATATCATCTATATGTATAATATACATAATGTATAATATATGAATACCTCACATACATAATGAAATTACAACATGATGATATTACAATATATTAATAACAGCTGTACTACCGATTAATAATATAAAGACATAGAATGAGGTAATACATTCGAAGTATCACTTTACAGTAAAAACTGCTAACGCATGAATATATTTGAACGATCGAAAATGTTCTATTCATGAAAATCTATGTTCGGAACACCCATTTCACTGCATCTGTTTAATTAAACTTAATAAAATTTATTACTCGAAAGTGCCGATAATGAAAAATGATAGGGGTCCTATACAAAGGGATGGTTTGAATGAAACCAACGTCATGCGCGACGAAAATTTTATGGATTTTAACCTACAAATAAAGGAACCAACGTTCGTAATAGCAGAAAAGAATTCATTAGTAGCGTTTTTATTAGCCAGAGATCGCCAATTTCCCTTCGATTCTATTAAGCGCAAAATACAGCCTGCGAGTTTCTGCAAACATTAGAGCACAACCGGAAGTACCTCCCGAGAGATAGGTTTGAATTTCGGCCGTGGAATCGACGTCACTACCAGATAACTTTCTATAGTCTTAATGAATTATCTATCGGGACGATTGAATGGCTCCTCCGAACAATTATGGAAACGCAAAAGAAGAGGTAGTGATCAAACGAAGGGGATAGTCGGAGAAGTAGGAAAGGGCTGCTGGTGAATCGTAACAGGAAATGATGAATGTTTGATTGCTCTATAGGAAAATGTATAAATATTATCGTTTATTATGCAGTATATTGCGTGAATAAAAACAGTGATTAAAAGAAATGTTAAGGCTGAAGATACTGGTCTTCTTTTAAATGTTATTTGGTGGTAGGATGTTCAGTTTTTCAAATTTTCCAGTTTTCTAATATTCAAGTTAACAAATCTTCAGATTTTCAAATTTTCAAATTTCCAAATCATGAAGTTTACAAAATTTATAATTTTTTAATCTTCCCACTTTGAAATTTCTGGACTTTCGAACTTTCAAGTTGTTAAATTTACAGAGTTACATAATCGGAAATTATGAAAGTTGGAAAAAATTGGGCGCATGAAGATACACAATTCTCCAAAATTTTAATATTCTAAGTTAGAAAATTCGAAATTTGGTCATTTGTCAATTTAGGGGTATGGAAAATTTGGAAATGTAGTAATTTAGGCATTATGGAACATAAAAGTACAGAAATATTGAAACACAGAGAAAACCGAAACTTTGAACCGTAAACAAAAATTTTAAGCCACGAAGGTACAGGTATTTTGAACAATAAAAGTACAACAATTTCGAATCATGAAGGTACAAAAGTTTAAAAACATGAAAATACACAAAAGTTTAAACTAAAATGCAAAAATATACATATATATAAATACGGAAATTTCGTACCACACAAATGCACAAATTTTGAAACATAAAGGTACAGAAATATCTAGAAAGAGAAATATAGATGTATAAGATTCTCCAAATTAAAAAATTTGGAGATTTGAAATCTATAAATGAAGAAATTTGAAATTTTCAAGGTCTTGCGCCTATGTGGTGCGTTGGCCGTCAATCGGTGAACTATGGCGTGAAGGAAGTTCTGGCTCGGTCTTTTTGGTCTCCACCATTGCATTTCCTACGATTGCAGCCGTAGAAGTTTTAAGAGAAATGCGAAAGTTGGATGGAGAATGGATATGGTGGAGTTATCTATCGATGCCATGTGATATCTCTTTCGACCTATTCTTCTTCTTCTTCTCTCTCGACTCTTCTTCCTTCCTTGTCACGTTTCCCTCATTTCCGCCATAGCAATGAAATTTCACGTACTTTTTTGAACCCTCTTCGTTAATACTGGAATTGAAAGGCAAATTCTCATATCAGAATATAACTCGAAATTTGAGTATTTCGAATATCAATGAAGTTCAGTCTTGATATTCGAATACATATGTACTTTAAAGTTAAATGAAATTTTGATTTGAAATTTGAATACTTCAATCATTAGTGAAATTGGAGTTTGAAATTTGAATACTTTGGATATTAGTGAAATTCAGGTTTGAAATTCGATTATTCCGAATATTAGTGAACCTGTTTTTAACATTTCGAATGATTTTGTATTCGAATTTCATTAATGCACATACATATGTGAATGTACATATGTATGTCAGTGCATATGCCTTAATACACATGTAAAGATAAAGTAATGTCGAATAGAATATATACATTTTGTTACAAAATGTTTATACATTTGTTAAGTAAACTCAAGTTATTATTGTACGTTAATATTGAATTAAAACTGGTAATGTTCCTTCGAATAATGTACATTTGTAAGATTTGTCTGACTTCCTATTATGGTACTTCTGAAATCTCCTGGTATGCCACAATATTATTTCCTTCTTTCATTTTTCGCGAGAAGAAAAGAATGAAATTTCTCAAAGGTAGTTGAAAAGTATGCGCTACATCAAAGAGGAAAAGTTTGAACAGCTTTGTTTGTGAACTTTGTAGTCTTCCAGTTTACGGGGGGTTAAGAAGTATTAAATAGTAACTACTTCTTTATACGTGTTGCAGATATTCCTGGCATAAAATGAAATTGTTTCACTGTTACACAAATTAAATTCTTAAATTTTTATATTTTCAAATTTTACAAAATTCAAGCTATCGGTTCTTGATTTCTAAATTTCGAAACTTTCAAGTTTTTGCAACATTGTGCAATAGTCTAAAATTTGGAAGTTTTCAGATTTCTCAAATTTTTTTTTATTTGAAATTTCTAAACGACGTAAAAATGTCAAATTCGCCAGTTGTTAAATCTAGTAATTTTCAAGGTCTCAGATTCGCAAATTCGCAAATGTCGCAAACTACCAAATTCAAAAATTCCCGTATTCCCTACTTCTGAAACTTTTAATTTCCAAAATTCCGAAATTCTTAAATTTCCAAATTTGCGAAGTTTCCAAAATTTCCAAATTCTAAGATTCCCAAATTTCCAAATTTCCAAATTCTAAGATTCCCAAATTACCAAATTCAAGTTGTTAAATCTAGTAGTTTCCAAATTTCCAAAGTCCCAGATTCCTAAATTCCCAAATTTTCCAAACTACCAATGTCTCAGATTTCCAAATACTCAAACTTCCCAAATTTCCAAATTACCAATTCTAAAATTCCTGAATTCCCAGATTCTCAAATGACTAAATTCCAAAATTCCCGCATTCCATACTTCTGAAACATTTAATTTCTTAAATTTCCAAATTTACGAAGTTTCCCGAATTAGTAAATTCAAAAATTCCCAGATTCCTAAATTAACAAATTCGAAAATTCCCGTATTCCCTAATTCAGAAACTTTCAATATCGAAAATTCCGAAACGCTTAAATTTTCGATTCCCAAATTTTCAAATCCTGAAATTCCTAATCACAGAGTTCCACTCCCCAATGAAAAAATTCGAAACTTCACGAACTTTCAAACATATAAATTTCGGAATTTTCTGCGGACAGACGTATAGCTCGTCGTTAATGTACAGATATACAGCTGTTCATTAACGTATACATATACACAACTGTCACAGTTATCTACGCTCCGCAACTCGTACGATTTATACGTTTTTTACACATTTCGATGCATCATAAACGCAAAAACGTGCAGAGTCAGCAAGCGAATACAAACAAACATATTATTCTTATACATTTTCCCCAAGCGCGACCCAGTATGACGTATGCTGGGGCATAATTAATGAAGCCTTTTCTGCAGCGTGCTTCATTTCGGGCGGTCAGTTTTCAGGAACTCGTTCAGTCAGCTGGGTCGGCATGTCCTCGTTCTCCCGCATGTCGCATCATTCTTCCCGTCACTAGAGTCCAGCTGCGAGCTTTCCTTCATAAGGTCTTGAACATCCTCGAGCGCAAAAGTATCAACAGCAAGGGCGACGAATCCGCGCCCGTGTCGCTGCCCGAAATTAATTGCCACTCCATTTTTATCGCCGTCTATTTATCCCGGCAGTTGCCGCGTTGTCCCTTGTCCTCTGACAACTGTCTCATTAATCAAGCCTTCTTCGTCGTCAGAAACGAGCTCCCTTACGCCCCGTTTCACATCGCCGGGAAGATTTGCTGACATGCCGGACCACGCGATCTTGATTGATCGTCGGAGACCGATCGATCCCTGTAACGAGCCTGATGAGCATAAGGAAGAGCTCCGATATCGCTGTAACGACCTTCAACTTTAACATTTTCTGATGAATATTCCACGATTACTCTGTATTTTGCCCCATCGTTCAATCTATGAAACATTAACGATAGATTTTTTAACGATGGACGTTTACGCTGTATGAGCAATTATTTCTTAATTGAAACCGAAGGAGAAAAATAAATGAGGGGTGATATGTAAATTAATTCATAGAATGATTTCATGACAGAATGTTTATATAATGAGTTCATGATAATATGCTTATAAAATGATTTTATAATAGAATGTATGTACATGAGGATTTCATGATAAAATAGTTGTACAATGACATTATGTAGTATGCTTCAGAATGATTTCATTATAGGGAGCATGTACCTACATAATAATTTTATGATAGAATGTTTATACAATTTATTGATAGATTTCTTATACCATAAGATGGGCAAGAGTCGATATACATTTTAACGAAAGTTTGTTACTGATTTCTGTAGTTATACGAGATCTATGAAAGGGTTGCCAGAGATATACTGCAGTTCGTGTATTTAATTTTAAGAGAAAGCTCTGACGATAAACAAGAGTCTGCAGGAATTCTGCAATATTTTCCGAAGGATAAGATAAAACGTTGAATTGAAATATTAAGGTCGATATTTTGTTGGAAATTTCAATTCTTGCCACCTGAAAATTTCAGGTACAAAAAGTCGGACATTTTGGCGACTCAGAAAGTTGGAAATTCGGAAAGTCGAGAATTTCAGAAATTGAGAATGTGAACAATTGAAAGTTTGAGAATTTAAGTACTTGAGAATCCAAGAAATTGAAAATTTTATAATTTGGGTATTTTAAAGTTTAAGAATTTTGGAATATGAGAATTTGAAAATCTGAAAGTTTGCCAATTTGAGAATTTGAGAATTTGAGAATATGAAAGTTTGCAAATTTGAGATTTTGTGACTGAGGGATTCAGAATATGAAAATTTGAGAATTTGGGATTTGTGAATTTGAGGATTTTTAAATTCTATAATTTGAAGATTTGAAAATTCGATCCTCTGAAAATTTGGCTACTTGGTAAGCTGTGGATTAAATGTTTGAAAATACTTGCAAAAATATTGTTTAATCCAAAAAGTACAATATTTATTTTCATATTATTATAAAAATAGTTCCGGCTTTTTAGTTGTACGTGCGATCTGAAAACCCTCGTTAATATTGTATTTATTAGCAAAATTGTCTCGTAAAAATCATTATTGTCATGATTAGTAATGTTGAACAGCTTTTCTATCTTTAGTCGTAAACCGCATTGCGCTAATGTACTTTATTTGATTGTAACCGAGCACGATTTTTTAGTCATGTTTTCGAGTCGTTAATATTGAATGTAACTGATTAATACTACGATTATTTCGTCGTTAATGAATACGGTGGGTTTACACGGATGCATTACTCGAATTAAAGTGGTAACGTAGAGCAGATGTAAGATTATACTTGTCACGCGCGTTACAGATATTTTAATCGGTTTAATGTTAATGTAATTACATGTTCCACTTTTCGAGAGCCATTGTCATCGATCAATTTGTGAAGTGAAAATAGGACAACTGATTTTGGTTTAACTAAATTTTATATTCGTCTTTCCACAACTTTCTCATTGATGATCTATAGATATGTGACATGAGTTAATTAAAATATAAATCAGGACGGTACGTTCATAAAGTAACGTAATATTGCTTATTTTCATTATGCCATATTTGGTATTAAGGACATTTAAAAATTTGTGAATATCGAAGTACGAAAATAGCACACTTTAAAGTTGTGCAGTCCTGAAACTCTCAAATAGTCAAATTCTTAAATTTACTAATTTATATATTCTCTAGTTCACAAATTTTCAAAGCTTCAAACAGTCAGCTTCTCAAATTTACTAATTTACAAACTAATTAATTTATAAATTTATAAATTTGTAAATTAAGATGTTTGATAACATAAACATTTATCAAATTTCGAATTATAGTATGTCAAAATATTGAAACTCTTTCAGCATTCGAGTTTCGGAATTTGATCATTTGGACTCTTCCATATTTGAAATGCCTGTATATTTCAAATATCACGCTCAGAAATTTGATAATTTTGAAATTTTGAAATTTCAGATACTTCTTAATTTAAAAATTATCAATGTGAGTATTAACAAATTTTTTAAGTACTCAATCTTTCAAGTTTAGGAATTTAGAAATTCCAAATTTTTATACAACAAAATATTTAAATTCGTCGATTCACGATATTCCAATTTCATGTATTCATAAATCTGCTTACAAATCCAGCATTCCGAAAATATAAAACTCCAATACTTTGATGATATGATAATCTAATACTTTGAAGATTTAAAAACTTCAAATCAATTTTGAAGTTATTTGGCCTTCAAATTTCCCAATTTAAAAATGTAAAAATTTAGTAATTTATAAATTTTAAGATTTATAAATCTACATAACAACAATTTTTAAAATAGCCAGATGAAGGAAAAAGATTCTAAACGCTAATCCTTCCTTCTATAAGAACAAAAATTTATATACAGTCTTCCTTTCGTAAGTTTGTCGAATAATTACACGAAATACTAATTAATGAATATATTCAAGAGAACTACCGATAAATAAAACTGTAAACCGCAATAAATGCTGCATTACTTCAAAATTGTATTCAAATAAATGTCAACCTCTCCTACATGCAATTTAAAAATAGGAACGCAAGGAAATAAAATTACTATTACTGTACGAAATTTATTATACCACCTAAACCTTATCTACCGTACAGTGCTCTGTAAATTGCTACTTAATTCCATAGTAATTCACGGACGCTATAAAAATAATACTATAATCCAGCATAAACCGTCTTATTATAATAATAATAATATTTATTTTCACCAGTATTATCGAGGAAAGTATTTGATAACAAACCTTTGTAAAAAAAAATCAGTGATCCAATTTAGAACTTCCAGTTCGCAACAATAAACCAATGATCCTTCTCGTTCCACGTAAAGTTCATGAGCCTGGAGGCAAGCAAAGTTTACAGAAACGTCGATACGTGCACAAACGAAATTTACAGCAATGCTTGTCCAGGCGATCACGAAATTTCGAGCGCGTTTATTAAAATCATATCGGTTCCAGATTAAATGTATCCCGATATCAACAAACAGGGGCAACCGCTTATTTAGAATTGTGCCACCGGTAAACTGAATCGAATATTAATAAGTGTAATCACAGAGTTGTCATTTACCATTAACGCCGGTGGTCGCACGGTGAAGTTTGGTAATCGATTTAATATCGGCTGACGGTTTATCTCGTAATTTCATTAACGCGCCCCATGATCGTATGTAGTTTGCTCCAGAAATAACGTGACCATATTTACGAAAAGTATTTTACTTCTGATTTAAAGGAAAGTACCCAAATGATTGCTGTTGAAATAGTAAGTCGTTTTTTAGACATATTTAGGACATGTGTGTGACGTTGAGAATTTTTACATCATAACTTTATGAATTTTCAAGTTATCGAATTTTTTAACTTTCACATTTCTAAATTTTTCAATTTTAAAATCATGAAATCTTCAAATCCTTAAATTCTCAAATCCTCAAATTTTCACATTAACAAGTTTTAAAAATTTTAAATTTCCAAGCTTTTGAATTTTCAGATTGTAAAATTCATAAATTTTCAAATTCATAAGTGTTTTAAATTAGAGATCTCCAAATTCATATATTTGTAAATATATACACTCTCAAATTTCTGAATTCTCAAATCCCTAGATCTTTGAGTTTCTGCTTGAATTCTTGCCACTGACATACTTTCTTTCCGCATGTTAAAGAATACTCCAAATGTGATACATACAAATTACTCACACTTCGTTTCAATTGCACTTCACATTCAAATTGCATCAAATGTCACTTTCCAGTTGCTTCAAAGTGCACTCTAGCCGGTTCTTATCAGAACCCAGAGCTACATATCCGACAGGATACCACTGTTCTAGCAACAAACCACGTTCAACGATGAAAAATTACGAGATACAGAAGTTGAAAACGCGGAAGCTATTGACAAAGTTTAAAGCAGAGATACAGCAACGCCCCATGGTATTTCCGCGACACGGAACAACACGTGTGAGCATATCGTTGCTGTTTTCATGATACCATTAAAACTGTAAGCTCGTCGCGTCCGAGCTCTCATAACGCGTTATGATTCTGTCGTCAAGGTCCTGATGTGTTTTCTGTTGTTACTGTGTTTCTCGTGTTCCTGCTCTCTGCGTGTTTCCTGTAACGACGTTGCACGGAGTTCACATAGCTGCCCGTTGTCCAGCTTCGAGCTAGGATAATTGCACCTACAGTAACGCGCAAAAGTTTCTAGACGGCGGTATTATTTAGGGTCGGTTCACGGAGATGCAGTTGCAGATAAGTATTTGATAAGCTGGTATTAACGTACTAAGTTCGATGCAGCTCCAGTTCCAGAGTCTACTTAGGGCAAAATGATTGGTACTTTGAGCTGAAACTCTATTTTACGTTATGTTTAGAAATTATATTTGCTATTATATAAATGTGTATCGTCGATTTATTGATGATAAAAGTTAAGTCTGTCGGAAGACCTACTACATTTGTTACATATATATGAAATGTATAGTTAATATTAGTTGATGTGATAGACATTCAGAGTCATGAGTCTCAACATTCAGAACCTCTGACATATTGTCTTTTAAACCCTTGTCTTATGATCAGGTGCGACAGTCAGCACTAACTAATCATAGGTGCAATATTACAACAAACAAATAAGATTCTTTTAAAAATTACCACTACCCTTACATCCTCCGTCTATTGCAATTGGGCAGTAGTGGCAATTTTCAAGCGTATCTGCTCATTGGATTCAATTTTTTGGAGAAAAACCAATCAGCATGGCCCCCCACACTTCCATCATCGCCATCAACACTTTGAGCACCTTCTTAAATAATAAATAAAAATGTTTATTGAATAAATATTTAGTACCTTATCTAGACGAAAAAAATGTTTCGAACAAAAGTTACCTATTTTCTCCTGGAGAACATGGTAGTAAAATCAAAAATGGGGGGTTCCATTTAAAAAAATAAAGATGACCTTCGTATGACCTTCAGGAGCACTTCCTGAAAAAATCCATTCTTACCATCCAATTTGCACCCTGACACACGACAACTTTTATCTGAAATACTTTTTTCAAAAATATGTTGTTTAAAAGATATTAACCTGTCTCAAGATAAATGGACCTCCCTGTATACTTAGAACGATGAAAGAAATAAATGCAGCACAAAATCTATGGGTTATCTCAATCTATCGCAACGATTGACCACACTTCGCAGGTCACGCGCTTTTCTCTCTCAACTCTGACTCCGATTCGGACTCCGACTGCCTCGCAGGTCGAAAACTCGCACACGCTCCTTCTTTCGACTGCCTGCCGAAACTCTAACATACTTTTGTTTCGATTGACTGTCATAGCTCTCACACGTTTTTCGTTTCGACTGCTGGTCGATCGCTCGAAAACACGCACCCGCCGCTCCGATACACACATGCACACACACACAAGCAACTAGTCTTTTTCCGTGCGGTCCGCCGTTCCCGATACCACAATACTATGAATTTGGTAGGATTTATTAAACATAAAAATACTATCCAATCAAATTTTCAACTGCGTTCGCGTGGCAGTCAACGTGTTAAAGTACCAAATATTCATGAAAACCCCATAAAGCAGTTGTCATACGTAAAGAACCTATAGTTTCAGCATTGATAGATTTAAAAGTTAGTCCAGCATCTGTATATTTTCCGAGAGCTTCATCATTTGCGCCGCGAATAAAAATACTGAAACCGTTTTTGTTCCTCGTCTGGCAGTGGAAGAATGACCATGGCGTGAGGCAAAGGAAAAGTAGCTGGACCATAAGGTGTATTCCAGAGACAAAAGACGACAGAGGGCCGCAGACAAAGGACGAAACATTGAAGGAAAGTGTGACCGCGAACGTTCTCAGAATCGTGGAGGGTGTGGATGAGAATGGGACGGCGGTTCTCCTCAGACACGACTTTGTTGGATTTATGGATTATAAAGAAGGGTGGGAGTCTGGTTGTGACAACACGACAATGAGAGGACGAGAAAGAAGTAAGCGATAAAGCTGTCGTGGAAATGTATAATTTATACATCGTCCCCGGTGGGCTACAGTTCGCCCTTTCTCCAACCCTTTGCCTCGTAATAAATAACGCTGTACTTGAAGAAAGACTCACCGAAGAAAAGGATAGAAAAAAGGTACGCGTGCTTGGCAATCCGTGGACACGCCGGTTAATTATGACCCCTGTAGGATTACCGAGAATCAGATCTGGCACGCTCGATGACTGACCTTTCGGTTCAACACGGTCTTCGCGTTGACCTTCGCGTGATATATTAACTCCGTTCCGGTGACGTGCCACCCCCCCGAATTCGGGTGACGTAATTTCCGCGTATCGAGATACTTGCCAAGAAATCTGTTTGTATCTCGCGGCAAAACGGATTGAAAATTGTCGGCGTCGTCCGGTGAACCGTGAACCGTAATGTTCACGATAGAATATTGCCGCGTTTCCGGGCTGCCTTTTTCCCACCGGCGCGGCGAGTTTAGAAATGCACCGACTTCGGGGGTTTGATCCGCTGGAATTCGTTTTGCATAGGGACGGAAGAATTCGTTTCTTCCCGTGCATTCGCTTTTCGAGCGGTTCCAGGAGATTCTTTTATTAGAAAAGACCGTGATGCTGCAGTTCCCTACGCTTCCCAATGGCATCGTAAAGGATTGCTGCTATTCGCGAAAGTTAGCGAAAGAGAGCGGGCTCCTCCTTTACTGCGCGCACTGCCACGAAGAAGTTCCAGCGGCTCCACCGGGAACTGAAATTAGGTTTGCAAAGAGGTAAACATCAGCGGGACTGTACGTTTGCATAAACGGAAGGCGTTGCTCGCATGGGGGGGCACACGGTGACAAATGCCTGTCGTCGTAGCCGTCCTTCCCTGTTCCGCCACCATCTCCACCTTCTTCGGGTCGTTTTCCTTCTTCTGCGCCCTTATCCTTCCACGGTTGCTTGCTAGCTGGCTCTCGGCTGGTTGGCTTCGTCGACCGTGCTGCAACTTTTGCGAGATGGAGTTTGTTTTTGCGCCATTAGGACCACTTTGTTCGACTCCCGGAGAAAGCCGCGACTCCGCAAATATTCCCTCGCGACTGTAAGCACACTGGAAGCTGGCGCATGAGAATAGACAAGATACACGGGTACCGGCGAAATGCTCCTCGATTACGTGCGACGTGCCAGCTGAGTCAGGTTTTTCATCGCGACATCGTGGTAGATTTTAATTTTCTAACATTTTCTTCATCTTCGGAACTTACTCTTTTACCTGGGGTGCTTTAGTTAATCCCCTGATGTACGATTCGTTTATCGGGACATATATATTCGTATCTTCAAAGTGGAAGCAAATAACGAAGGTTTAACACATTTACTGCCGCGTCACAGATATATGGGTGACACGCAAATTTCTAAACAAATTTAACAGCTGTATTAACAAAAATTTGGTCACTTTTCTAACTGAAAATACCTGTATTAGTTGCATGGAACTATGGAAAATAAATATAACAAAGTACCGTGAAAATATTTGGTAAGATTTGTTAAAAATGAAAGTACTGCCTAATGCAATTTTCAGTTGCTTCAGTGTGAAAGTTAGCGTGTTAAAAGTTATTCCAATTTTGTATTCAAGGATCCTTGTGTTTGAAAATTATACTTGGAATTGAACCTCGAATTGAGGATTATTCAAAATTCGAGTCAATTTATCACATCCCACTCTTGAAGGCATTACGAGTCAGAGTTGATAATCCACAATTGCAGTATTGAAACAAATAAAGAAAAGTGCAATGTCACGTCAATTTTGTATTCATGGATTCTTGTCTTTGCAATTTATAATTGAATTCTAACTTCAAAGTAAAACGTATTAAAAATTTCAGTAAAGTTCATTCATTTCAACTGTGAGTGCAACACGTACCAGAGTTGTCGAAGTAAAGCCAGGAGCTAAACCGCTGTTCTGGAGCTGTTGACAGTTTTATTTGATGATGTTCATATTTTTAACAAACCTTATCCATTCTTTTCATAATAATTTTCGTATATATATAGTGCAATTTTCTCTAATGGCCAGATACGTAATTAATGTATACTCGGCAACTACTATTCACAATTAATAAGAAGTTCTCAATCGCTCGTTCATATTTTCCTTGTAAACATATACTCGTAGTTGGCACATTTCTAATTTGTTTATTCATATTTTTTTTTCTTTGTGAACGTAATTTATTCATTTCAATTATAGACTATCGTTGTTACGGTGAATTATCGTCTATAGACCTGAGGCTGGCATCTTTTCTCATTCGTTGAATTGCTTACTTTCCTTGTTCCACACTTTGATCGAATGGTTTAGTCTATACTGTCGTCATACACTAAGTTTAAGCTTTTGTGAAATTATTGTCTAACTTCCTGCATATTTTTTGCATAGGATAGTGACATTTGCGCTATAATTCGTACATTCAACTGTAATTCAACTATGATAATATACAAATTATTTTGCATACAATTCGAGTAGTATGCAAATAATATTTTTGTGGCAAGGTTATTCTCCCAAAGTTTTCATGGTAACTAACGCTTTCTTTGTATATAAGAGTTCAAACTTCTGATAGCTACTCAGGATGGTCGGATCCTCTTTTGTCAAGTTTTGCTTAGAGGTTTTGCTTCAGTATATTGCTTTCAAGAGCTTTAATTTTTAACTTAAAACTCGTCAAAGGCAGTGTTTTGAATTATTTGTACCTATTCACATTAGTTCATTTCATTTGTGGTTATTATTAAGAATCAAACTTTTTATATACTTCTTTAATGAGTTTAACATTAATTTCGAATCGATTTGTAGCTCATCTCTAACCGTTGTAAAACAAAGAACAAATAGAATTTTGAGAAGAATATTTTAAATTGTCAGAGATTTCGAATTATAATTTACCTTGCAAATTCTTCTTGCAATGACTTCTGCAAGCAAACCAAAATATTTCTACGAATTTCTATTACCTGTCACACGTCCCTAATTGCCTAGGCATGTCAGGTTACAGTGACCTAACACATGTGACGGTCCAATTAAGGCGACTCTGCCCAACACCACCTTGGAAAGTTAGTTTTTGCTAGCAAAACCAATCAGCGCCCAGGAACGGTTTTGTTAGGTCCACGGTCTACTTCGTCCTTGATGACCCAAGTTAACGCAATCAGTAGACACTTCAAAACCCAAAAACTAAATCCAAGGTTTCAAAAAAAAAAGGAAAATAGTTCAGGTAAAAATTTTTATATCCACGTACAACACATTACCACCATAATATTTTTCAATCGAGTTTAAACCTTTTGAATTCTATGACAAGGTTCTGACTTATTTGGAGTCAGTGATCGAGTGTCACGATACTTTTAGTATCGAATGATATATCGTTGTTAACTGACCAAATAAAATTAGCATTTATTTATTGTCCATTTACTTTGTAGTATAATGCTTTTTGAATTTTGTGAATGTTCTAACCATTTTTCTTACAATTTCTTCTTTATTTAGGTACAAATGCTACTAACTGTGATATATTGTTGTTCCCTGAAAAATTTTAATTTGGAAGGTAATGAAAATTCGAGTAAGATTTCTTGTATTTGAACTTTGAGTGCGTCACGAATCAGACCTTATCGACTACTACACTATTAAGACAAATAAAGAAAGTTATAATGTCACAAGAATTTTCTTAGCGGTACTTGACAATGCATATTATAATTGAACTCAAACTTCAAATCATGGTGTATTAAAAATTCATGCATTTATCATATTAGAACCCTGAATGTTTCACGAGTCGGAGTTAACTATTTACAATTACAATATTAAAATAAACAAGGAAAGGTACAATGTGACATCAATTTTTCATTCAGCGATCATCGATCATAAAAATTATGCTAAGACCCGAACTTCAAATCGTGAAGTATAAAAAATTCGAGCAAAATTATCTCGAGCATCTCCAACTCGAGGGTGTTTCGCGGCAGTTTCATAAAAGTGTAGTAGCCGGCGTCAAAAAGCAAGCTGAACTTCGAAAATCTCGTTCGACTTCAGCCGCTCCGGAGTGAAGGAAAAAATCAAACGAACGGTTCGATAGATCCCAAAGCGTCCAGGGAAACGGGAAAACGAATTACGGGGAAGGCATACACGAGCCACGGAACGAGTGGATGCAGAGGGAAGAAGGGACGGCAGACACAGGATCGTAGAAGAGAAACGCGAACGACGATGACGCGAGAGATAGGAAGAGGGATGAAAAGAGGCAGAAGGGTGCACACCGTGATGCTCAGTTGTTCAAGAGTTGTTTCATCGAACGCGCGTACACGCTCTGCTAGCCAAGACGAGCGACTGCGGCTACGATAAATGCGCGCGGTAAGCTGCTGTCATTAAAATGTTCCGCAAGATCGACTACGGTCGAGGTCTGCGGCCTGGGCGATGGTAATGCGATGCTTCTTCTCTCTCTCTTTCTCTCTGTCCCACCCCGAACTTCTCCTTTCCCTACCCTCCGTCGGTGTGGCCGTACGAAAGGGGTGTGTGTACGGGAGAATATTCCGACGGGGGAATAGGTGGACTTGATGGACACTGCATTGTACGCCGTAATGATGCATTCTGCAGCTCGCGTAATTCGTATGCGTCGTCGGCGACGTTTCGCCCTGGCGCATTATTAAAACGTGCATTCGAAGGAAAAAACCTCGAGGTTCCGTTCCGTGTCCGCGAGCCATTGTTCGCGAAGCCGGATAGAGGCGTTCGCGCCGAGGAAATCCTGTCCTCCCTTCTTTCTTTCTTCCTTTATCCCCGTCTGCCGCCGCCGGAGCCACGATTTTCGGCAACGAGACGTTTAAGGTGGCTAATGCTTGCGAGAACGAAAATAAATCAATTTTTCATGGGATTGAGAAAGAGGATAGTGGACGCGAGTAGAAAAATAGTAATACCCTGTTTAGTCGCAGAGCTGGGGGATGTTACGAGTGTGCGATTGTGACGAATAGTTTAGTGTGAGATGATACAGTGTGGAGATATGTTCTATTAACCCTTTGCGCTCGAAAGGAGACGCACATTCACCATTTTGTTTAATACAGCAATTTGGTATATGTATTTTTTAGCTAAACCTATTGTTATACGCATCCGCGACAAAACCAAACCGTTGCAGCTCGCGACTATGAGGGTCGTAAATCCTCACTCGATTATTCGGCGTCTAGATAGCGTATTTCCTGACTAGTAAATTAATAGAATCAGGATAATTCTTTAAGGGTTTGTATTAAAACTTAGACTTATTTAGACTTGACAAATATAATTTATTCGTAGATGAGAGTGATGTAAAGTAGAGGATCGTGTCGGAAGTTAGTTGTAGTCTGTGTGAGTGTTATTAGTATTCTAACTTAAAGACGAATAAATATCGTAGAGGTAAGCTCGTCTATGTGTGTATGATGGGGGTGTTCTCTACGATTCGCGGAAATGGAGTTGAAAGTGGAAGTAGAGAAAATCACCTGATTGGTATGGAAATAGTGGTGTGGGGTCTTGAGTGACCGCCTAAATGTGACGTCAGTCGTTTCTGGAAAAACCAGAAACTCGTGACGTCGAGGTTTTATAGTTTTGGACCCATGACCATAGCAAGCAATAAAGTTAGGATGCGCCTTGACGTTAAGAAAGCACATTTCTTAGAATTGCGAAGAATGAATGAACTATTATAGGCAATAAACATAGGTAAAACGGTGATTTTAAAGACATCCGCGGAGTACGTAGTGGCTTCATGAGTTTATTGCTGCTATAGAGGGTTTTTAGCTCGCAAGGGCGATGCTCGAGATGGTTTATAGGTTTACGCGGTATTTGTTCGCGTAACACCTATAGTGCTGCGCATCTAATGTATAAATATAATGACGCAGCAAATGCTGGCAATTAGTAATATAGATACAATAACTTTAAAAGTATTAATCAAACTTTTTAACCAAACAGTTTTAGAATTACTATCTAGTACCAGTAAAGATACTTTCGAGTGCAAAGGGTTAAATGAATAACGGTAGTGCGCGGGAGATATAACTAATGACAAATGTGCGAAACTATTCACGGACGATTAGCTGACTTCGAGAGGAAGACTTGGATTGTTCTATACTATTCTGATTGGTTTATGTACTGTGATTCTAACTGATCTGTTATGTTCAGTTGCACTCTGTGATTCTGATGATCTCTCGCGTTCATCTTCCTCTCTTATAACATTGTCGAGGAGGGCGTTACCACCTCAGAATGTTGAGGATGGAGTTTGCTAGTTCCACTGTCAGCTCCCTGACTTTCGGCAGGGATAGAATTTGTTATTAACTATAACGTGGTCACCACGTGCACAGCAACAATACTGGGTCGCGATGGTCATGCGGTCATAGTAACCACGACGGCACATGGCTGGCAGTGTTTTACGAAGGGTAGCCGATTCAGCTAGACACGTGCTGAAAAGTATAGAATAATTTCGCCAACTCACAGACTTTACGATAGGCCTAATTGCATATACCTAACAATTTTTATGACGCCAATGCTAATTCCCTCGACACTACGACCCACGTGCCGCTACACCCTGTGTCGGGCCCTAGAATCGCAATAGGCATTGAGAAAATTAGGCGTCGACCCAAGGTTCCATCAATACAATTACGTCGTTTTTCGTCCTTTCGAGCACTCTGGTTTTTACAAGTCAAGAGGTTCGTTGATCCGTAGCAGTATTAAGACCCAAGGAATCGTTCTAATTAAATTATTAAAAAATTATAAAAAAGGGGTTCTTAACGCGATTCGTTTTTGCATCTGCAGCTAGCGCATTTTAAAATCCAGCACAGGATATTCGTTTATGAACCAGGTACCAAGCAATTCAGGTAACATTTGGTTTTTCAATTTGTATATAATGTCTTGATCTCACATGCCTCAGCGAACTCCGAAACAAATTATTGCTTGAAGCAGAATTTAATAATGTTTGTGATATATGAAATAACTAGTCTTTAATGAATACTGTGTACTTAATATTATATGATGTTTGATACAGGCTACTATGTGTTATATGCGTTACTAAGTTCTATGTGTTTTCTATGTTGCAAGAATTCTGTTTATCCCTGTTCGAACGTCGAAGCAGGGCACCTCGGTATAGAAGAAAAACTGTCTGCTATTGATGGAAAATGAATTTGAGATGTGATAATGGAGGAAAATTTGTGCTTTGGTAGAGTGAGGAAGTAATGATTTTTGGTAAAAATTGAAGAGGAAAAGTAGGAAAGAGAAAGAAGAGAATGGTTTTAAAAATCATAACGACCTAACATTTGTGGATACTAATAAAATTTGGATGGGTCATGGTTTATGGTGAGTGGTAAATGTTATGGGCCTATTTACTGATTGCCGTGACTTGAAGGAGACAACACAATTGTCAAAACTTGCGGTAATCCTTCTATAAGGTAGATTCCCACGATTCTTACTCTTAGAGTGTGGCTTCTAAGGGTACCAGTCGTGGTTCAACACGATCTAATGATCATCCGATTATAGCAGCATTCATCATCCCGTGTACGAAATATAAAATTGGGTGATGACATATGTATGTAGCAAGCAATACACGTAGTTTGCAGTTTAAGCGTGTTATTCGCTCGAAACGCGACACACTAAATCGACGAAAGCGAAGGGCGGATCATGTGGAGCTCTTTGCGTTTAGAAATCGGCCAAGTTGAAGCAGCGAATTTATCTTCCCTCGGAAACAGGGGTACTCGTTGGAAATAGAACGAAATCCCAAATTGAATGTTATCGCGAGAAAAGTGGTCATGTAGAGTGCAGACAGCAGGGTCGAGGATGAGTGGAGAAAGAATACGAGGGAGGTGAATAGCCGACGGTGGACAAACGATATAAGATTCCACGCTGAAAGATGCTCTAATAAAATGGACGTGCGACGACTACGTCGCCAGTAGCCACTTGACGACCTAGCTTCCCTTTTACCTCCGACGCTTCTCTTTCATTCGCTTTCATCGTCGCAACGTTCGTTCTCGTTCATTCGTACCGAGACTCGTCTTACCTAACCTCTCATTCTCCTTCTTATCTCTCCTTTCGGCTTGTATTTACTGGGCCAATTCAGTGAACGCGGTTTACGTTCGCCGTCGACGGTCACTGTCACTAGATTGCATCATTTATAAGAACTTCAGTCATTGGAAGACCCGGAGTAATGTTAATACTTTGCAAACTATACCTTCGATTCACGCGGTGAAGCATCATCAATATTTGAGCCGTTGATTTTAAAAGCGGGTCAGGTGCACGTTTGAAACAAATGAAGACGACGGTGTCGAAATTTTTGTAAGAAAGCAAATTAAAAACGTGAAAATTTCTTATTTGACGATTCGTTTTTCGAGAAAAGTGGATTTGACAGGTTGTTGAAGTGTTTGAAGCTGTTACTATTGGAACGCTATGTTATGTAATGGGTAGTTATTTAATTCAAATCAAGTATTTATTGCTGGATTTACTACGCACTGTTGGTTATATTCGACTGAACATCACTTTAGTGTTTACGGTTGGTGTAATTTTGTTGAGTTTATATGTAATAAATTACTTAATAAATTGCTTCATAATAAATGGCTCGATAAGAAATTATTCCACAATGGAGATTATGATGTGACAATTATAATCATTAACATATCAATATTCATTGCACTCTACAAACATTCTGTTCTTTCTGCTACATAACTTTGTCATGCCAAAAATAGCATAACTAAAACCAATACTTTTCATTATATTTCTCCTCGCAATATGTTTCTCTGCTCACCTATTCCTCTGTATTTTTAATTCGCACCATACTTTCCGTACGGCACATTCTTGACGTGGAAGATATAAATCAGTACTTCTTAACGAACAAAAATTTACTTTTCTCTGTGAATGAAGTTTTGTCAATGAGATAGTTCAATGAAATTAATGAAATTGTCTTGGGTGAACGAATATCGTTTCCAAAATTTAGTTCACCGTTAAAACTCGCAATTCACGCGGTAACGCAAATATCGGATGGATAATGGAAACGTTGGGGAAAGAGTCGAGTGGCTGCATCCAAAGATCCTTATCGAGGGTAATGCAATTTGTCTGTCTTCTTATCGGAAGAAAGAGGCTTTCGCTAATGAATTTCCCTTCGAGAAAGTCTGACGTAATCTACGGCTAATCTAAAATTACGATCACGCATCGTATTCGAGGAGTAATAGGAATCGCTTGACATGTAACTGGTTTCTAATTGAATTATTGTTATCCTCGTCATCTATCATTCAAAATGGTAACCATAACAGTATTTTACCAGTTAACTGCGGAATTTGATTACGAGATACGTAATTGAAATGAAGCAATCACGAATATAGTCGACAAACACAGAACACATGTGTTCCATTCCTTTCATAAGGTTTTTACTTTTTCTATCAGTTTCTTATTAAACTGATTTCTCATTTTTTAAACAGTTTTCTTTTGTGAATATGTTTCACCGCCATTTTCGTACGTTTTCAATCATTTTTATATGCACAGAACGTGTGACATATTTAATTAACGTAATATTGAATATAGAATATTGTCTGAAATTTGAAGTTTGGGTGCTTGTACGCTTGTGCTTATGTGCTTCTACTTACAACAGAAGAATTATCCATTAAAGTATTCTAACTATAAGATATCGCAAAAGAAAATGATAGTAGCATTACTCATAGCCGAACCGAGTAGCATTATTCCTAACAGAACCGAGTAGTATTATTCATAAGAACTGAAGTGCTTATAATTTCAAGCAGCATAGCACGAAACATTTATTTTTGCGAATGATTAATGTCTCAACATGAAAAAGGGGAGTGGTTGACGCAGTGCGGGGGTGCACTCAGAGACTGCGCTGTTTTACCGTAATTAGGGCCATATTCTTTAGGTTTTTCTAAGGGTGGTTAGATCCCCACATCTCGACCCACCACTTCCATTCTTTTCATCGCGAAAAGAAGTGTCGGTGACCTCTTCACCCGCTATCTTCCCGGTGCTACGCGTTTCACTGGACAACTAGAGGTCGTCTTCCCTCTACAGAATGTCTCAAAAATTGTAATATGACTAGTAGCGATTTTACATCCAAAACTAAGCGTCGAAAGAAGAATAACATTTTTTTCCTATTCATCTGTATTTTTGAGAAAACTAAATTTGAAAATTTGTCGATACATTTGTGGGAAAATGTGCGTGGACATAAAAAGAATGATAATTTGATATATTAGAAAATAAATGTAAATATTAGAAAATAAATGTAAATATTAGAAATTTAACAATGCAAAATGCAAAATTGTCTTATAATTTAACGTGGTACAATTATTTATGAAGTTAAAAAGTTTTTCATTTGTAAATTTATAAAATTATTTTGTTAGAAATTTTATCATAATAAAATTTATGTTAATAATCTCGGATTAATGAACGTCAAAATTGTAGGTGATTTAATTATCACGACACGGGGTTACAACTCTAAGAATATTCATTTAATATCCATAAAAGAAGATGAAAAAAGAAGAAAAATAAACTTCACGGTATTGTATGTTTTAAATTAGACGAGCAACTATGGTACAACGAAATTTTAATACTCGTTGCAGTTAAATATCACTGCCCGATAAACTTGCTCTTATTATCACTATAAACTTCACGTTCCATGAAACATCTCGTGTATATAATAACGAAACTTATATCGGTTTATCGGTCATAATAAGATGCAAAATTATTCCCGGTTTCGGCGCATAAACATCGTGCAGCAGTTTAATATCGTTCACCAGATATTCAGCCGCTTTTATTAGCGAGAAGAGCGAGCATGATAGTACCTAATTCTAAAGGAGCTTCGATTATATACGTACAGTATTGCGACTCTGGAACAATTAATCGATAGATACATCTGTTCGAATTCGTACTACCTTATTAATATGTATAATAGCTATTATAATGAAGTTGGGAAGTATTTATTAGTTAACAAATTGAAAACTACAAAGACGCAATAATACTAGTACCTATAATGTACAACAACAATATGTAACAATAAAAATGTGCAATAACAATATATGTTCAATGATAATATACAATCACAATACATAAAGTACAACAGTAAGTGTCTAAAACGTTCGTTCACTTTTACATAATTCATTCATGCATTTAGGACTACACATAATGGATTAATTAATTCTGAAAACTTTGAACAGAAGTATTCTTCATTTCATATTTGTGCAGAATATGTGTATCCTGCTACGCTAAATTCATGGAATAATATTTTTATCGTTATCTATAATGTTTATTACTTACGCCCCAAAATTAGAAAACACCGATTAGAATATAAAATATGAATGACTATATTATATTAAATGATTTGATTAAATGAGAAATTTAAGTAAAAGTTTAAAAGTGTCCAAAATTAATTCCACTAGCAAAAGTCAAAACTGCTACCAAACTTGCATCTAAAAAATCTCTGATTCTAAAAATCCTTCGATTCGTTATTTCATTAATTGTTATCAAATATTTTCGTGAGGCTCCAAAAGAAATGCGAAAATGAGGTTGGAATATACCCGACCTAACAATAGAACATTGAAGCATTTGGCTATCTTTTCCTTAAATTAGAACGTTCTGAACATAAACTGTTATATGTACAAACCAATTTTCAAGTAAATAGCATCAGAATAATTATTGAAAATGTAATATCAATTTGCGAATCGTTCTTACAGACATGCATCGATTTGCGAAATAAATATATCTTCCAAGATTTGGTACGGGACGCGTGTATTTATGACCTCGTATAAGATTTCAACATGTACCACCACATTACCATAAAGCCGCCGCGGTGGTTATGCATAAGCATAATTTTTCCAAGCGGGATACATACTCGTTGCACAGCTTACGCGGGCTACGCTGGTTGCCCCGTCTCTAATTGGTCATGCGGCTAAACATTGCATAAATTCGCAATAAAGCTGCCGCTTTCGGGTCACGGTCCGTTTTGCCGACGTCCAAATTACCCGGGATTTTCTTCGCGTGCGCTAATTTCTGCTCGTCGGATTTCCTGTAACCGTCGTTTGTCAGCTCGTGAGCGTGACCTTCTGCTTCATGGAGGAGCCACGTGAGGAACCAAAGAAACGTGGACAATCGAGTTACCGTCCTTGAAATATTCGTACTGTGAGACAGAATAAAAACCGAGTTCAACGTACTCGGATTAATCATTTGCCTTAGGGTTTATTTGTCTGGTGCGTCAGTCTGAAGTAATTAATGACAGCTAAGATGTTAAAACAGATATAGAAAGTTGAAATGTAATGTCGATTTTTTATTCAGCGATCCTTAACTATGCAAATTATATAGGACTGACTAGGAGTTTGATGTATTGATGTTTATAAAAATTTTAACTATCAAATTTTCCAATTTTTATATTTTCAAATTAAATAATTTCGATTCCGCCATGTTTCTGTGTCTCGAATAATTTTCCTAAATTCGACATTTATTAACCTATCTTTGTAAATTTCTATATTCACAATTTCTCAACTTTACGAATTCCTCAGTATCCCGTTTAAATACTAGAATATGAAAAATTCCAAATTCTGAAATTGTCCAAATTTCAAATTTCTGTTTTTCCTTATTATCATCCCTCTAACAGTACTCTCAAATTTTCTATTTTCAATTTTAATTTTGCAAATTCTCGTGAAACCATCAAATTAGTAAATTTACGAGTTTTCACGTCACCAGTTTTTATATTTCAATATTTCTGAATTTTTTAAAAATAGTGTGAAAGGAAACACATGAAAGTGGTCACTTAAATAAAATAGCTGTAAATTAATAGAGTAGAAGTATAGTGGATCGGCGAGGCATAGTTTAAAAGGAGCATTGTAAGTAAACAAGTGGGGCTTGCGGGAATAGCCGAGCGCGCTTCGTCCCCGACTCGGAATCCGAGGCACCCGAGGATCGAGGGTTCGAGCTCCGGTCCCGGCGAATTCGGATTTTTCGAAATTAGAAAAATAAATTCATAGTACAAGGAGCTCGGTGAGGAGTGGGGAGAGTGACGTAGGCATCGTAGGGACAGTGGGATAGTAGGAGCGGGTATGGGAAGAGTGGGGGTCGAGAATCGTACTCCTGAGGCTCTATGGTGAATTTCTGATGACGTCAGGAACTAGAAATTGAGAGCGATCGACCAATCGTGGCTGATGGCGAAACCACGTGATGAAAAATCACGTGACTTTCAAGGCCAAGGAACTAGGAAATCGGAGAAATATTCGTCTGAAATTTGCTTATAAGCAAATTTTCGAGCCTCCAAGACCGAAGTCGAGGAGTGGGGGAAGCGAGGTAGTAGTAGCGGGGTTAAGGAGTGGTGGGGGTCTCGAACGTGTCCTGACAGGCAGATTTCCTATCGAAATACAATTGAAATTAAATTTTTTGATGGTTAAATTACAATTTTTCTTGACGATATAATACGTACATATACTTTATACTTTAATTTTTATAAGGCTCGGCATGTTAAAAGGAGCATTTGTTATATTTATTTAAACAAGGGAAGAAGAATCATTAGCTGACACTGTCGAATCAAACACAAACGCCAGTGAATGCGGATTGCACGACTCGTTTGCCTGAAACGGAGGTACACCGCGTCGTTTTCCAGCTTATTGCCACATTAAATTTCGATCATCCATTGTTCTGAAGGGCTCATTTTAAAGGGAAGCTTCAGGGAATATACTATACTTCTTTCAAATTTTAATCGGGTATAATTTTTTGTGAAAAACGTGAAAAAAGAATTTGTTTAAATTTTTCCACATTATATAACAAATTAACGAAGTCAGAAAAAATATTTTATAGTAGTCCAATCCTTTATGAATAAAACAAAACAAAAATTTAGCTCATTCGCATTAGTAGTTTTTGAGAAAAAACTTCGTAAGTGATGTCTATTTTCACAAAAATAGGAAAAAAATGCAAATTTTGAAGGCTTGTAATTTTTAAACAAATTCGAAATCGGCAAAATGATGACTTATACTCCCACTAATTTCACATAGACTATAACATATTTTGATTACAACAAAATCGCAGATAGTGAGGTCAAAACGTGATCGATTCGGCGTGGAATGACTCAGCGATCTAATCCGTACGTCCTTCAAATGAAACTCCGAATTACGATCCTCTCAAAGGATCCCAACGACCAAAGAACGCTGGAATAATTAATCGGTTCGTTTTTGGTCTCCGTTAAAGTGGAATGTTTGTATCGACGAGAGGACAATTAATTAGTCCGAATACCGTTGACTTCGAGACGTATTTGCTTTTCGATTCGCCACGAAAGAAAAGATTACGGAATAATGAAATATTCAGCACGTTCGAGTAGTCTATTATACGATAAGAAACACTTGGTGCCCTCGTTCAGATGCAGAGGGGCAATATTCCAGAAGGAAGCTAACGATAATATCGATTTGCTTCTTCCATTCTTTCCCCTTTTTTTTATCCCAAGCATTCATTAACGGTTTTCCACGTTGATGTTTAACTTTTTCCTCAAGTTCATTAGGTGCTCCATTTTACCCCGTTTCGCCTTTTCATTCTCTCTACGGTCCTTCTTCTCCCTTTATTTCTAACCGACCCCTTCTACACCCTTATACTTTCGCTTTCTTGGTCTTGTAGCGTTAAAGAGCGCTGGAGCGAAAGGACCGAGTGCCCTGGGCGCTACTTGCAACGACAGTCAAGTGTTCTCTCAAGGTTTCTTTTCAAGGTTCTTTGTCGTTTCGAATGTCCTATCAGGCTTGATAGATCTTTGCTAATGGTTACTTTGCGACCACAGTTTTTTCCTCTATCGTTATCGTTTAGTAATCAATTTCGAGCTCGAATGACGCACATTCGATTGTCAGATGTCAAATAATTGTCTGTATTCGAACAGGATGGCAAATCGAAGATCGAGTTGTAATGTATTTACCCTGAAAATTAGAAGTTTTTAACATTAGTATAGTAATAATTATTAACAACATACTATTAAATGATATTTAATAATTTAAGTACACACTTTTAGGGCACTAATATTGACATTTTTTTAATATCTTTTTATATCGGCGCTTTAACATGATTAACTCCTCGATTACAACATTTTTGTATTATTTGAATAGGAGCCCTAAATGTTGACGTCAACTACTGATTAATATTTAGTTAAAAGGTTTAGTTTATGAATTCATAAATTGTCACATTCGAAAATATAAGAATTTGGATATTTAGAAATTTAGAAATATGTAAGTTTAGTAATTTAGGAATTTAGAAATTCAGAAATTCAGAAATTCAAAAATTTAGAAATTCAGAAATTTAGAAATTTAGAAATTTAGAAATTTAGAGATTTAGAAATTTGGAAATTTAGAAATTTAGAAATTTAGAAATTGAGAAGTTTAGAAATTTAGAAATTTAGAAATTCAGAAATTCAAAAAATTAGAAATTCAGAAATTGAGAAATTCAGAAGTTCAGAAATTTAGAAATTGAGAAATTGAGAAATTGAGAAATTTAGAAATATATTAAATTACAACATATTCCTATAAACAGCAATAAACAATGAGAACTTTCAGAAGTATTAACTATAATTTATAAATCTCATCTACTACGTTCGACAGAACTTACATAAACATTGAAAAATTTTTAAAAGATAACGCTCAGTTTTCACAATCAAGAAGGCAAACATTTGAAAATTAAATATTGAAATGTAAGACTAAGAAAAGAATGTAATCAAAGAATTAAATAGTAATAGTCCTGATATGCTCGCTTATACGGTTTCATACATATTCATGTATCAGCCGTGTAACATGTTACCCATAAAACATCCCATAAAACGCTACAAGTCATTACAGCGAAAGTTTTCCAGAACTGCTGATCAGAAAATCGCAGCATACATTATATTTTCACCCGAACATCCGCCACAGAGATATTTCTTTTTAAATTGCGTGCGATATTATCGTGCACGGTGAAACAAGCACGTTGCCTGTGCACACGCTAGGCGAAGTGTAGAGAAAGGAAAACTCGAACGTAACCTCGGCTAGCTAGATGGAAGATTAACAGGTGAACCACGTTAGGTGAGACTCGTGTCGTTGAGGATGGTAATAAATGTGAATTAATTGAATTCTAGTTCGCCACACAAAATTTAAGGGCTTATGGGCTTATTCTATTTCAACATTATATGGAATTCATTTAGTGTTAATTATGAAAGTGGTCTAACAAGTAAGTCAAACGTTTAAAAAGATTGAGTTCGAGGAAGATAATAAAAACAGGAAACTTTTTAAAAATAATTAATAAACGTTCATGAATCACCACAGTAAAATGATTTTTTCTAATAAAACTCGTAGTTTTTATCGCTTTAAGACACTTATAGGTCATCCAGCTAATTTTGAAAATGGTCCAAGTCAATTCAAATTTTAAAATCAACTTTTTAGAACTAGAATCACACAAAATTTCACGATCATAATAAATTTACATTAATCACGACTAATAAAATTCCGATTTAAAATATTGCACGATATAAAAATATTTTTTAATCGTTTGAAACGTTATCCATTAAATATCTCTAAATAAGAAATATATGACTCGGACCACTTTCATAATTATGGGCACATTTAATCGCCAAAGTCCACGAGCAGGGCGCTGCAATTTGTCCAAACGTAATATCGCCATAAGTGAGTAAGTTGTTCTTAGTTCCATTGACATGCACACCAGATGGTCACACGATCGATCGTTAAATCCCGACACCATTCGTACGTACATGACACGACTGGCAGGGATTGCAATTCTCGTCGACGTAAAATTGATAGGCGCGTTATTACGAGATGAGCTTCGACACGACGCTTGTTCCTCTTCTATCACGTTCGGCCATCGATTCCCACCTTTCTCGGAAGGTTTTAATTATTCCAGACCGAGATTTAATATCGTACGATAACCGCCGTGTCGTGCGACCGAACATTCTCACACGTGTACGTAACAGGGAGCACGTCTTCTCCGGGCACATACTTCGGGGCTGGTTATTAAATTTTCACGGAGAGGCGAACAGTCTTAAATATCGATTTTTACTCCCTTTCTTTCTCCTTCCTCCCTCTGTTCCTCTCATTCCACCTCCCTAACCACCCTTTCTGCCGTTTGCCTTCGTTCTCTTGCTCTTTTGCTCCCTTTCCTGCGAGCCCTTTATGATTCTGTCCCAGCGCCGAACAACTCGTCCGCTGAATATAGGTTGGTTAACCTTCTACGACCGAGCTGGTGTCTCAGACTCTGCTGATTCCATTTCTCCGTATTCTTTTCTATTCCGTAGACAATTAAGTATTCTTATCTCTTCCGCGCGTCGACGGATCTGTGATATACAGCATAGTCTGGCTAACTGTTCGAATACTAGTCGAGTTAAGCATCCTGTCTATACTTGTTTTTGGAACAGGATTGAATGGAGCTACATGCGATGATGAAATTATTTACCCGAAATAAATCATCTGATGATAAAACAGATCATCTTATTTATATCTTATCATTAGATAATTTATCTAATGCTAAGTACTGTAGTTTCAAGGTAGAATTAGTAACAGTTCAATCATTTAAAATAACTGCTATCAGATATTATATTTTATATTACAAAATTTTGCCATGCTTTTGTCGAAATATCCGAAATGTTTTGTTGAAATAAGACATGTCAACAATTCTACCTTTCCATATATTCTCTTTAACAATGAATTAGAAGTTTAATTAATTACAAGTAAATGTAAGAACAATTAATTTTTTTATAAAAAATAAGTTATTCAAGAACTTTATAAGAAAATTTTGATTTATTTTTGTTTATAAATGTACTGAACTCTTTGCAATGTGATAGTTATTATAAAGATTATTCAAAAGTTCGTTATGTTATAAACAGTGATACGTGACATTTTAATGATAAAATTATAAGAATATGCATTTATATAAATATATAAATAAATTTATTATATTAATATACAAATTTTATATAAAATAAAATTGTAAGAATTTATATATAATAAAATAGTATTTTAATAAAAATATTCTATTTTATTAAACAGTTTATTTTCTGCATAACGTGAACACGTTTCAATTATCTTTACAAATTCCAATTAAATTTATAACTTCTATTATTTCGTCGATTAATCACGTATTACGTACTACCATGTTCAATCCCAGAGAAAAGTGTAATAATACACGGTCGTACCTGAAAGTGTTAACAAAGGGAACCAACTTAAAAGTACAGGAATGTTTGCGTATTTTAATCTATTATAAAATTTGTAATTGTACATTATACTTTTAATTGTAATAATACATTATATAATAATTATAATACTACATTATACAATTGTAATAATTATATTATAATAATGATAATAATTGTATAATGTAGTATAATTAGTACTATAACAATAAATATAATAATGTATTATATAATTGTAATTATAATGAATATGCAATTATATATGTATATAATCAAGTAACAAGGATTATAAGTATTTTGTGTACCAATGTACAAGTAAACTGGAGATTTAGAAGTTTCATGGACTTAATTTTGGTGTTCATGTAGTGAATAGGACAACTAGAGAGTTAAACGGTAAGTCTAGCTCTCTGGATTCCGGGCCAAACGAGATAGATACGTCGCATTTTTTCTTCCGAATTTCAACGGTGTCTACGAAATTAGTTTCCGTTCGGAGGCAGGCCTGAGAAAGAGAATGCGAAGGAAGCATTAATCTCCCCAAGAAGTTCGACAGTTACTCCCGGTCGGTAGAAGGAAAGTCTTCGATCTTCGTTCGCGCTTCGAGACTACGTTTATCGTCGTCGAATGATCTCGTTTCTTCATTATCGTTACCGGAACTTACCGTCCTGGATTTTAGTCTTCTCGAACTCCGCGCATTAGGGTGAATTGGTTAGAAAAATTATTGTTGTATTCTCTTCCTGAAATAATGACTATAACGATTTACATGGTATTTTGTATACTTTTTATTATTTTACTTTTTTGTTTTATATTTTCCGTTTAAGAATCAATAAACGTTTTGTTATTATTAGTAATATATTTTGAAATATTATAAAATGCTGTTTTCTTTTTGACATATTATTCAGAACGCGTTTACTTAATGTTGGAATATCATCGAGAGGAACGTTCGTGAAACAGTAATTTTTAAGGACCTTTGTAATTATACAAATTTATGTTGCAAATATCATTACGTAATTCTGAAACGAAATTCAATAGCTCTTGAATTTAGAAGGCCATGTTTTTACGAATTTTCTAGTCTGAGAATCTGGAAATTTAGGTACTTAAGAATGTAGGAAGTTTTGACAGTTTGAAACTTAGAAATTTGAAAATGAAATCATGTAGGAGGCTTGGAAACTTGGAAATCTTGAAACATCAAAATGTAAGAATTTAGAAACTTGAAAATTTTGTCATGTAGTAATTTAGTAATTTAGTAATTTAGTAACTTAGTAACTTAGTAACTTAGTAACTTAGTAACTTAGTAATTTAGTAATTTAGTAATTTAGTAATTTAGTAATTTAGTAATTTAGTAATTTAGTAATTTAGTAATTTAGTAATTTAGTAATTTAGTAACTTAGTAACTTAGTAACTTAGTAACTTAGTAACTTAGTAATTTAGTAATTTAGTAATTTAGTAATTTAGTAATTTAGTAATTTAGTAATTTAGTAATTTAGTAATTTAGTAATTTAGTAATTTAGTAATTTAGTCATTTAGTCATTTAGTCATTTAGTCATTTAGTCATTTAGTCATTTAGTCCTTTAGTCATTTAGTTATTTAGTCATTTAGTCATTTAGTCATTTAGTCATTTAGTCATTTAGTCATTTAGTCATTTAGTCCTTTAGTCATTTAGTTATTTAGTCATTTAGTCATTTAGTCATTTAGTCATTTAGTCATTTAGTCATTTAGTCATTTAGTCATTTAGTCATTTAGTCATTTAGTCATTTAGGAATTTAGTAATTTAGTAATTTAAGAATTTAGGAATTTAGGAATTTAGGAATTTAGGAATTTAGGAATTTAGGAATTTAGGAATTTAATAATTTAAGAATTTAAGAATTGTAAAAATTTTGAAATTTGGATATTTAGAAATTAAAAAATTACGAAATATGAGAATTTGAAACAAATCGGAACTCACTAAATACTGCATTGCTTTAATTCGTTCAATGCATTCCACAGAAATTATTTTTATAAGTACAATAAAGCGAATATAAGAATCGATTTTTTGTTCTCAAAACATTGCGCTTTTTCCAAGCATCCGCATTGCAGCTTCATAACGTGACGTTGTGATAGGAAAGAAAAATGTAGGATAGGGGCAAAGATGTAAAACGAGAATGGCTTTCATCCTGTCTTCGACGAAGGAGCGCTAGGAAGAGACAGACTCGGCCAGTTCGGTGTCACTGAAGTTAAGCAGATTACGTTAATAAATCCCTGTAGCAGAGCGCCTCCGTTGCTGCGAAATCTAGAACTGCTTTCTAACAACTATCACATCCAGAAATTCTTTTTACGGAGCATCCCATCATCTTAGGTCCTCTGTTGTGATTTATTCCTTATACGCGACACTACAGTAGTTTGTCTTCTATTGTGGTTTACCCAGTTTGAGTTTATTAAAAATTCGTTAATGTGAAATGTCCACAAAATGTTTGTTGCTTTTAGATTTTTAATACTGCATTCTTACTTTTTTTTAATAAAATTGTTTGTATTTTATTACATTTTCAATTATATATATTGTTTTCCAAAATTATGTAATAACTTGCTCTTTTAGAATTATGTTTTTAACGTTTTTTATACTATTCTTACTTTCGAACATAATACGCAATTTACATGCATAAAATTATACGTATTAAATGTTATACAAGACTTACTCTTTGATAACAGTATAATACACTATAATTCTTGAATTATATTGCTTAAATTTTGTATAGTATTTGTACATCTAAAATTCTATAATAATTTATACTTTTGTTCTTCTAAAATTATGTGATTCATTTGATCAAAAAGTATAAATTAAAATCTAAAAAATATGATTTATTAAAATTGTGCCATCAAAGCACCTAATTTTTACACATGAACATCTTTTTACCTGAGTTATATCATCAGTTTAAATCATGTAAGCTATCAATATTTCTTCCTTTAATTAAGTAACGTTAGATAATAAATCAATTTTATTTAATTAATAAGAAACATTTAATTCAATAACTACGCGATATAAATAATTATCAATTCCAATAAGTACTTTTAGGTTTATCAGTGATGAATGGAGATATGAATATACAACAGACGAGCCCTTCGAGTACATACAGGAAATATTAGTTTCCTCTATTTGTCATTGAATTCGAACGAAAGGTGTATTCAATTTAGCACGGGCAATAAAGGGTTCCGAATCTATGATGGTACGTGATGTATGTATAATCTTGGTATACGCGAAAACTAGGGCGAGGTTCTCAATTAACCTTTTTACACGGCTCATCCTCGAGAATCGTAATTTCTTTGATGTTTCTCCTCCTCCGCGAGCATGTTCGCGCCAAGGATGCAACTCCCGTTGAGTTATGACGGTGTCGATTGAATTTTCCGGGGAAAGAAATGAAGGAGTATTACGACACATGGTCAAACATAAGTTTTCATCGGAACTAGGCTAAGGTCAGCGTTTAATACCGTTTATTCATGAATCGGGCGGCTACCGTATGCAAGGTCTCGAAAGGATCACGCGTGATTGCGTCGAGTCAACGAGTTCCGGTCAAATATGTCACTGTCACGTGGTATTCTCTTCGCAATTATTTGGAACACGTGAATGGAACTACGATGCAGATTGTCGTGAAACGTGAAATTGAAATTTATCTTCGCTCTGTTAACGTGTAATCGAAAATTTTCGGTCATTAACTTTTAATTATTTTGATGCTTCATATTAAAACAGTTGCAATTACAATTTTCAAAAAATTGAAAATTCATTTTTCACAAATGCAAATTTACTGTAAATTTCTATTATTATCGCGTGTGATGTCACGTTAATTAAATAATTAATCATTATATGTAATATGTAAGAATTAGCAATTGTACGTAATAAAAAGTATTGACAACTATATATGATAAATAATAATTATTGATGATATAAAATAAGAATAACTGTTAATTACCTATACAAAATTATAATTAAAGACTGTATATAATAATTTATAATGATAATATTTTATGAAGTTTGTATTTATTACTTTGGAACATGTACATTTTAAAAATCATCTCTTCCAAGGTATACTTTTAATTCTGCAATTAAAAACAACACTTTATGATATTTAAAAAGAACAATTTTATCGTATCATTTCTCAAAATAAATGCTGACTCGATGTGTTTCGAATATATTTCATACACATTACCCTTTTAAGTACGATTTAAATTCCATACTGTAAACACAGTTGATCGGAATTAAAATTCTAGTATAATATCCATTAAATTTGCTTAATCCTTTTAAGTTTGTTATTTTACATAAAGAAATATATGGAGTAAATTTCAATCACTTTGCAATGACTGTAAGCAATGCACGCTTTTACGGAGTCCATGCAGCGATAACTATGATCATCTCACGGATTTAGAAGGATAATACTTAAACCACTAAATCGGTCAAGTGATTGTTCTATGAGCTCCTTATTTTAATTTACAAAATTCGTTAATTTAATTTTTATCGTTTTTTCACTTATTATTTAACTTCCCTTTTAATTTCCTAGGAAGTGTGCAATGATCACTCGTACGTTGAAAGTGTATCAGATACTAATTCACAGCGTTGAATGGGTAATAGAATATAACTGTTAAAATTGTCAGTCGAAGTAAAGTACAAAAATAAATCTTTGTGTAGAGAGTCACTGGATCTCTAATGAAGAAAACCTATAGTTCTGTCATAAGAGTCAACGGTCCTCGGTTCTTATTTATACCTAAGGGTCAATTAGACGAACATGCTGCAGATTCAGACCGTTATTTTTCCGCGAAACATCATCAGAAAGTTCAACTTAACCCATTAACTGCCAAATTTTTATTTCAACTCCACTGAGTGGGTTGTCAATTTTTATATCCAATACTTTTACAAGTTGGACGACATTGAAGCAAAGAATAATTTTAACAACCAGAATGTAAGCATGTACCGAATACACATTTTATGTAATATAACGTTTGTTGTGTTCGTGCTCGTCGTTTTCGATTTTGAAGACGGCACGGTAGATATTACCCAATAGATATGGGTACAGTCGCGAGTATGGATTCGCGGGTTAAATGAACTTATGTACTTTATAAAAAGTTGGTTGAGGATAAACTTTATTTCATCAAAGTTCTAATAGATATTTACTCGGATAAAATGACTTATATATATTCGGTTAGATCTTGCTAGGAAGATTGTAAGATCGTTCCAGTTTGAAGGTTACTTGTATTCTACCTTAGAGATACAAAAATGTCGTGTAGGTAAACTCGTGTAGGTGTGTATGATGGGGGTGTAGTCTATGATTCGAGGAAATATAGTCGGTGGCGGAAACATAGAAAATCACCTGATTGGTGTGAAAATAATGGTGTGGGGTCGTGAGTGACCGCCTAAATGTGACGTCAGTAGCTTTTGGAAAAACCAGGAACTCGTGACGTAGAGGTTTTATAGTTTGGACCATTGACCATTGTCAGGTAAACTAAAAATTTGGCTGTTAGGGTCGTCGCGTTTACGAGGTGTCCGTACAACAAATTTACGCTGGTCAGAATTTACCTACAGTACGCTAAAATGGTTATCGGTTTTTTTCCTATTGTACGGTGTAACAATTGACTTCGGATCTCCCCAATATAAGGGACGCTACAACGTTGTTGCAAGTGATAAAAGAAAAATTTATCCAAAAATGTATATTCAAATCCCCATTTGGGGATCATGGCAGCAAATGGGTTAATTTAATTCACAACCACTCCATATTCCGATAATAACATCGCAGTCGGTTAATAACATGGCGGTCTAGCACATCGAGGTAGAATATCGGGGAAGAGCAATCGAGCTAACGATGTTCATGATGCATACATCGGTGCGAACGAGGCGCATTCTAGCTGTTGCACCTTTGGCAGGGTCCTCGGACAGTCGATCTTTCAATGGGGACATTATCGCGGACTTCGGGGCATCAAAACACACATCGATTTCGTGTGTACCGCACAATGGACACGGTGGTGCCGTCAGTTCGTACAACTCAGAGCCATCTAGCAGTGCTGCGCAATCGACTAACTGTCAATCGATCGGGCCGGATTAAGATAATTTCGTTATCGGCCAGCAGACCAGCCTCGGTATCCGTCAGCCAACGAGGCCGGGTTTCCGATGAACGTTCGATGGCTGACGTAACATTTTATTCGTACAGCCTAAAGGCACATTGTTCAACGCCGAGCCCACCCCTGCCTGTTTCCATGTAAGCGAAATATTTCCGATCACTTAAGCGCGCGCGCAACGTTCGCCGAACAAATCCCTTCGCTCTTCGTACCCTTCGCTTTGACGAAAAAATTTCATTCATCAAGGATATTTTTCACCCTGTTCCCGATCGTTTTCGAGGCGGGGATTCGAATGGATCAGAAACGGTCGCATATATGTAGATCGCGAAGCTTTTGCATCGTCAGCTATTACTCGCTGCTATTTTTCTCGTCACGACCATTTTCGGCCATTTCGCCATGGTACGTTTTACTCTCGTTGTAATTGTCGTGATTTTCGTGTCTTCGGGGTTTCAGATCACTGTTTATTGTGGCCACAGCGATGATTAATCTTTTCGTTTATAACGTCCAAGACGTGACGTGCATTAAAACTCAAACGTGAGAAACGCAAAGCGTAATTGAGCGAGAATCGACTTGTGGAATATAGAAATTTATAAATTTAAAAACTGTTTGGATTTGAGCAAACACAACACAGGACATCATCTTAGTACCTCAGTTTAACACTAGATTTGCGGAGATGCAATAACCATTTGTTTTTAAATTAAAACTAACGTAAAAAAAGAAAGTAAATAAAGTGTGATACGTAAACTAGATTATACGATGAAATTTGTCTCAACAAAAGTTGACATATATCTTGATAAAAGCTTCCTAATAGTTTTTCTAATTTAAAATAAGAAATATGCCATGAGTCATTTTGGCTCGTTCAATAAATCTAATGTTAATAAACTCAGAATATAATCTAAAGAATTCATGTTTAAATACATGAGGAAAGTAAACAAGCGTCACAAAGGAAAGTTATAACCCCCCCCCCCCCAGCGCAGTATCCAAAAAACGGAAAAAGATGTCACTAAATCATGAACCAGCCAGAACACATACAAAGACACATGCATACAAAAAGAAAGATATTCAAAATTGCACTTTCAGTAAAAACGTTAACATTTGAGAATTTGCCAATCGAAAATTTCCTGAATTTGCAAACTTTCTTATAAGTTGAGAGACTTATAATATAACAATTGTATATTCTGCAAATATTTATATTGGAGAACGTAAACATTTATCAATTTGAAGATTAAGAGTTTACAAATTTTTGTACCTATTAACACGTTGACTGCCACACGAAAGCGATTGAAAATTGCATTAGGTAGTATTTTCATTTTTAACAAATTTTATTAAATATTTTCACGATGCCTTGTTATATTTAGTTTCCGTAGTTTCAAGACACTGATGAGAGTATTGTCAGATAGAAGAGCGAACAAATTCGAAATAATATAGCTGTGAAATCTGTGTAGAAATTCGAGCGTCACTCATATATGGGTGACATGGCAGTCAAGTTCATTCAAAAGAATGAAGGATTCTAAAACTCTACAGCAAGTTCCTCTTCTGTTATTCTCCATCCAATTTTACTCATGACCCCACAAACTCTATCTCGTTGACACCTTTCTCTATTTTCGAAAGCAACGCAAATTCAAGGTCAGTCTACCTAATTGTCCCTATATCGATATCTCGAGTTTTAGAGATACTAGATACAACCGCTGCTATCATGGTTGTGTGGCCGTTTGGAAATCGGCGATTTTAGCGGCATCCAAATCAGCATAAGATCGCGAACGTAGAATGGTGGAAGGACAGGATGAGATGCAGAAGAGGAACGTTTGCTGCGTCAACGATGCGGAAACTCTCCGATGAAATTTGGGTCAGCATCATGGAACGAAAACGATCGTCATTTTTTTCCGTTCCTCCGCAACGTCGTTCGAAATCTCTCGGTTGATCTATAGAATCCTGTTTTCGCCAACTCGACATAATCTTCCTTATCGAGCTCGTTGGAGTTCTTCGTTAACGGGGAACAATCATTATTCAGGATAAATGGTACAATCGTTTAGAGCAGATTCACTGTGAACTTATTTCACATCTTGATCTTGATCTTATTTTAGATACTTCGTGAAACTGGACGATTTATGCTGAATGAAGATGGCTGCAGAAAATATTTCGAGAGAACGCGTGCAACGTTGCGTACTTTCTTCTTTCGATAATAATTTGTAATTACAGATGTACTTACTGATGTAGAACTTCATATTTATGTAATTAAGTGACAGTTCATAGTTTTATAGTTACTGATATAATTATATAACAATCTATATTTACTGATATACCTTCCTGAATTGTTATTGTAGTGTTATTGAATTATTATTTCAATTTATATGCATTTATGTAATTGATTAGCAGTTTATATTTTTTGACTTAAGTAAAAATTGACTTCCAACGATGCCATCGAAAAATGAATGACGGAAATATAATTGATCACTTTAATTTAAGTTCGATAATTCAGTTAATATCTTCTTGTTCTTTTTCATCTGGCATAGTGTCAGTCACGTGCAAATCACTTTCGACACTTTTAACTTCATTATCATATCTTGAACGTATATTAAGAATTCACTATGATTTCTGGTATGTTGACTCATGTTTCCAAATCATTGACAGTATTCATTGTTTTACTGACATAACGTGTTTCAGGTCGCATAATATCGCATCATCTCGTACTAAACGAAGAACCTTGAAGCTATTTATATCATAGCTAAATTATTCATCACGATAAATTACTATGTGCATATATTCCGAAAAATTGATTCGAAATTATTCTAAATTGACTTTCAACTAAATCCAACTAAATACATATACTCATTCTGAAATTTATTTATAATCTTATTTATAAACATAGACTTAACGTAAGCTTATTCGAACAACTTGTAAAAGTATCTACACAAATATAACGAAAGTTTGACAAATGTTTAAAAATTTTACGACACCTCAACAAATTAAAAACTCGAGTTTTTTAACAACTCTGCTAAGTTTTTAGAATTTTTGTGAGGTCGAAATTACTGTATGGATGTTCATTGTTCCATAAAAATTTTGTATTATGTACCTTTTTGTTCACCGTCAATTGTGACAGGTCAAATTTCGTGTTAAGCATGGAGAACTGTTATTTTTGCATTAGTAGTGTAGAAAAGTTTCGAATTCGCAGTCGGAGTGTCTTCTTCATCAACAAGTGTTCCTCTGCTCGCAACGAGCATTCTTCTTCTCTTCACAACGAGAGCTTTTGAAAGTAACAAGACTTGTTTGTCTAACAAGCAGGTGGTTTTAACTATTTTGCGCGAGTGCATTTGCAGCTGCAGTTGTTAATTCCTTGTGCAAATGTAATAGCGAGCAAGAGGAAGGGATTTACTGTAATTCCGCTGCTTATACTAATGTTTTTCTCTGTCATTAATAAATTAGATATAGTATATACACACAGATATAGGTATTATTATCTTGGAGGCGTCATATCATTTTGTAATTTTATTCAAAATTGGACAGGTTGAAATTTACTTTCTGATATGAATAAATTATGTGATACAAAGCTGAAATATGTTATAATTATAACTATTAGTTTTTAGAACGTAGACTGAAACAGTGGAAACAATAATGTCTTGTGATAAGTAAAATATTAAATTTACTTATATATATAAATAATAATGAATAATTTATTGAAGATATTGAGGTCTATACTTTTAATATTGAAACTTAAATTGTGAATAACGTTATTCCAGTGATTATTTGGCAATTTGAACAAATTTGGTAATTTGAAAACTTGGAAATATTCAAATTTGGAAGTATAAAAATTTCAGATCCCATAATTTTCAAATTATTGAAGATTAGAATTCATAATTTGGTAAATTAATAACTTGGTAGTTTGGTAATAAGAAAGTTTAAAAATTTACAAGTATAATAGTTCGAAGATTTTTTATTGTTGAGTTTTTGAAATATGGGAATGAGGAGGTTTCAAATTTTCAAACTTACGAATTCAGAAACGTATAAATTGGAAAAACAATGGTTGGTAATTTAGTAATTTGATCATTGGGTAATTTGGAAATTCGGAAATTTGAAAGCTTGTAGATTTGGAAATGTTGAATTTTGGAAACATAGAAATTTAAAGATTACAAATTTAGATCTTAGAAGTTCAGAAAGATATATGTTAGAAAGCATAGCGATTTTGTAATTTGTTAATTTAGTAATTTGGAAATGTGTAAATTTGACAATTTGAAAATTTTGTAATTTAGACAGTTTGCAGATTTTTAAATTTTCAAATCTAAAAGTTAAAAACTGTAGAAATCTCGAAGTACAATTGTTGTAGATTTGCAACTGATCAAATGAAAGAATTGCGTGCACTTATACGTCGCTGCACCGTGTCCTAACGTACCATAATGTCACTCAGTCAAATGCCAACACGTCGCCTTCGCTTTCCTTCCTGTTTAAACTAGGAGAGCCTTCATTCTCGATAACTGTCCACTCTTAAAACGCGGTAATACATTGATCTGCGGTTTAGCCTTTCACGAAAACGTCAATACATACCTACATCCGAAGCATTGAAGCCGATTTATTGGCATTCGAGCGGTGCACGGATAACAGCTTATCAATACTTACCTTACGTCACTTCGTTTATCTCTCGTTCTTGCTACTTTCTATATTCCTAATCCTAACGTAACTTACTTCATTTTTTACGCGGTAATTAATACTATAATTACGGACAATCAAGACGAAATGATTTTTGTCAAAACCAGTGAAAATGACTGGTCTTTATAAAATACGATGCAACAAAATATTTTTATATTTATTGATTTATTACTATCCTATAAATGGAATTCCATGTTTCGGGTATTATATAATGACAAGTATAATAACTGTCACGATATTGTATAATTAAACTATTATTTTATTTTTTCCCAACCGGTTCCGCCTGTGGCAATTTCATTTTGATGATATACTTTCTTTTTTATCTTCAGAATTTCATAAATTCCAAATATTTCCTAATTTGCTTTCCGAGGACCCCTGAATATTTTTCTATAATTTCCTTGTCGCCACCCTCGATATCAGAGCATTGCACTGGTATATTATTCCCTTTTTGCAACACTTCATGGAGCAACATGACATGTTACATAACGTCGTAGTTATACTTACTTTCATGTTGTAGCTATATATTTACAAGACATTGCGTGTGATAAAATTTCATTAGAAAACATCGATAAATCTATCTAATTACCTAATAAACTATTTTGATTTCGCTAAATAGATTACAGCACACTTTCCTACTTAGAAAAGTACCAGTTAAAATAACTGACACTGGTGTAAGTAGCAATGATACGAAGCTATTTCGATTCCGAAATGAAATAAAAATAAAATCTATTACATCTCACATTTAGCTATCGCTGTAAGAGTCATTCTCTCATTGCGGGAAAAATGTAGCATAAATTAAGAATTTAAAAATCGTAAGACCAGTCGTTTTGACTAATGTGATAGTTCTTATCAATTTTTTATGTAATGAGTGAAACAGCGTATTAACACGTTGACTGCCACGCTAACGCAGTTGAAAATATTATTAGATAGTATTTTTATAATTAACAAATCCTACCAAATATGTTCACAATATTTTGCTTCATTTATTATTCATACGACCAAGTAATTACTACTAGTGTTTCCAATTAATAAATGAACAAATTCTTACCAAATAGATGATTGCTTCATATCGAAATTTAGGCGTCACCCATATGTGGATGACGTGGCGATTAACACTAGATTTATGGAACTCGTAAAAATGGCGGATCTTAGAGTTTTTATTTTCAATTACGAAAATTATTAAGAAGCTTATGTCAAGGTGCATATTAAGCCTCGTCGAGATAAAGAATCGTTCTATAAACTGATATACAGTCATGGACAAAATTAAGTGGACATTGCAGAAGTGTAAAAAATTTTTTGTTTTGTTACAATGTTTTAAATAAATTTTAAATTTAGAACGTGAAATGCTTTTCTAGACTTGAAAAAACATTTATTTAATGTATATAATTGTGCAATAAAGTTTTGATTTATAGGCATTGTTACTTAAATTAAATTAACCTTTTGTTATTTATGATACCTGTCCACTTAATTTTGTCGACGACTGTATGTATTATTCATTATTTCCTTATTTTTATAGCTCATCTTCAATTTAGACATAAGTGGTCATTAAACGCCCTTAAATATAGTGATAAAGTGTTAATAATTAGAAGACGCCGACTGTCAAGAGAGTTCAGTTCGATTCTGTTCGATTAACGTTCCGTGAGGACACATGGGAAAGTCGAGCAAATCGTATTGTACATGGTCCAGCTGCATGACTGTTAAAACTAGTTTCATTAAACAAGCGGAACTGTACACTGCGCTTGATAACATCCAACCCCCTAAGGAATTACGGTTTCCTTGTACGTACGCCATTAGATTTGAACATCGATTTAGACCGAGTTCCAGTAATATGGTTTAAACTGGAATCGAGTTGCTCATAGAACGTACTGAGAATGTTAACAGCGTACTTTCTCAACGGCACTTTACGACAACATAAAGTCTTTCCAATAATCGTCTACTGTTTATTTAGTTTCAGTAAAAGAAACAGGTATGGATAATCTACTAGAGACTTAACCTAAAAAATGTCAAATCAATTTACGAGTCTCTTAGTTCGAATTATAAGATTTACTATGAAGCTCATCTCAAAATACCTGTTGAGATTTATTGGATAGATAATTAGATTTATGGTTCTATTTAATTCATATAACATTCATTTATGGCTTTGTTTAATTATTTTTTTATTTTAGTTTAATTTATTTTTTTTAATTATTCTATTAACGCACATACAAGATTGTGCATTTTTTAAGAATTATTGGGTGCAAATGCTATGTTTAAAAAATTCGAAAAGATTTGAATTTACTACTGCCGATTTTTGTATCGAAGTTATCGAGTGATCATATTTTTGTTTATACAGAGTAAAGTCCTTATTATAATTAGTAATCTCGAATTTTTTCCGAATTTTTGAAAACGTGCATCGTAGTTGAAAAATTATCTATTCATATTTCCTCATTTCTCGTATGGAAAGACATCACATCGCGTCCTAAATCGATAAAATTTATATAAACATATACATACTTTACTTCTTACATACTTTATTAATTATCCACTATACGTACAATAGTTCGAATTATGTTCAATTCCCGACTTCTGTGTAATATGTACATTACGCGACGTTCGAAGAAGTCAAAGATGAGTGAATGTAGAGACGCTCTCAATTCTGCATTCGAACCTTCGGGAGTATAATTTACGGAAATTACTGTTCAGAATAGGGAGAGGTTTGACGACAATAAAAAAATTAAATATTTGAGTAAAAAATGTAAACCAAAAATTGTAATATTTCATAAACATTTAAACAATTATAAAGTGTACTTAAATAATAATTAGCGAAATTAATTAAAAATTTTAAGTAAACATAAATAAAAAAAAAGTATATTATTATCTGTAATAAAAACGGCAATAAATGGAAATCAGTTACAAGATTTTTGTTGCTACTAGACACAGTACACAGTAACGAAGATGATGATGATTTTATTAACTATGTAGATCAAAACAATATAAGATAAATGCTTTGTCCGATTTGTAATCGCCCATTTTTAATACTAACTTCGCACAATAGACCATTAACCTCCGTAAATTTAGTAAACAATGTTACATTTTCCTGCTCTCTTATCGCAAACAGGTTGAGAACCATTATCGCCGTTACACACACAACCTCCACACAGAATGGTACAGAAATATAATGAATACACGAAAGATTGCAGTATTTATCTCTCACGTCCTAGAATACGATCCCGAATGTCTCCGATCTTCACACATTCACCACATACCGAGAAGAATTAAAAGCTCCCCGTGGCCTGTCCCGGCGAAGAGGGATGCATATTGGATGAAATTCATTATTAAACGGCTCACGGTCTAGCCTGGATGTGTCACAGTGAATTTCGTCGTATTAAACAGGAGTTTTTCGTCGGCACGTTCGGCAAGCCGGACCACCCTACCCGTAATAACAGTGGTCGTGGCCAAGTCCCACGAGGGCGGTGAATAAGGGCCACACCGTGGGCTGACTTCCTAGCAGTTGGATCCGCGCAAACTTTTGCTACCCTACTCGCGTAATTTTCGAAGTTACGTCGTCGCTCGGTCCGCGTAATTTTCCACGGTGTATATTATAAGCCGTTCGTGACCGGACCCGCAATGTTTTTTAATTTTTCTCCGTTCCGTTCGGCCGACCGAACGCCGGCGAATTCCCTGGAGAAGGAAATTGCGCGATCGCAGTTGACCCCAGACAGGGATGTAGTCACGTGTGTTGGTTCTGGTCCATGAGGTACCGTGATACTTTCTCTGTATGTAGTTTTACATATTCAAAAATTCGAATGGATTTTAGAGGATTTTGATATTTCTTTTATGACGATTATTAGAGATAATAGTATCTTTCCGATATGTGAAATATATGAAATTTTGTAACTATTAACTGCGACACCAGACAGGGACATAGGCACGTGTGTTGGTTCTGGTCCATATGGTACCGTGATACTTTCTCTGTATGTAGTTTTACATATTCTAGAATTCGAATGGATTTTGATATTTCTTTTATGACGATTATTAGAGATAATAGTATTTTTCCGATATGTGAAATATATGAAATTTTGTAACTATTAACTGCGACACCAGACAGGGACGTAGACACGTGTGTTGGTTCTGGTCCATATGGTACCGCGAAAATTGATAAGTTTCAAGAGGGATATTTTGGATTTCTACTTCCCAAATTTCCAAATTTTAAATCCCAAAAGATGATGAACTTCTAAATTCTTATATTTTTCAATTTGTAACTTCCCAAATTAACAAATTCTTGAATACCAAATATCATAAATTTCTAAATACCTGAATTTCTAAATACCCAGTCTCAAATTTATTACTTAAATTGAGAAGTAATCATGGTTTTAAATTCTTTGATTTTCAAACGTGAGAGAATCGAGAACAATTACAAAGTTATAAATTTTTGCATTATGAAATTTGCAAATTTGTAAAATCAGAAGTTCCAAAACTGATGAAATTTCCAAATATCTCAAATTCCAACATTCTTAAATATTCTTATTATATAATTTTCAAAATTTTCAGAACGCCAAATACCCAAATTTCATATAAACTCAAATTTCTACTCTACTAAACTCTCAATAGTGTTAATTATTAAATTTCCAATGTTCGAATTTGTAAATATCTGAACCGTAAAGTCCCCTTAATTTTGTACGTATATTTAAATCCTTACATCTTCACATTTTCAAATAACCAATTTCCAAAATTCTCAAGTTTCACATACTGATAAATTTCCAAATTTAAAGATTCTTCCATTCCCGAATTCGTGAATTAAAAAATTCTCAAACATCCAAATTAACAATATCCAAAAATTCATATGAACCCAAATTTTTAATATGCAAAAATTCCCGTAACCCCATAAATCTCTAAATTTCTAAGTTTCCAAGTCCCCAAATTTTTAAATTCTCAAATTTCGAAATTTTTTAATTCTCGAAGTTACGAAATTCTAACTTCTCAATTCTTCAAATTCGTAAATCCCCGAATCTCCAAATTTCTACGTTCTCAATTTCTTCAATTTCTAAATTCTCAAATCGTCAAGTTTCTGCAGTCTCAAATCTCCGAATTTCCAAGTTCTCAAATTTGAAATTTCTAAATTTTCGAATCCTTAAATTTCTAAGTTTTTAATGTCCCGTAATTCTCCGTTCCTTTTCTATCCGAATTTCCAAAAGTACGAGTTCTCCGTGTCACCGAATTCCCTCCCTTGATCGGCAAACACCGGAACAGACGCCGTGCAGTAAAGTCGTATCGACGTCCCTGTTCCCGAACAGGAAACCCGACGAAATCACTGTGCGTTCACTTCTATCGTGATCGAAAGGCCGCGGGAAACGTACGATGTAAATTAATCGGGTATCGTGGGCAAATATCAGCCAGCGAAAGAAAGAAATATGCGTCTCGACGTCGATATTTCAGCGTGCCGCTTCCAATACCAAAGTTGTCCTCTTATCGGGCCAATAAATATGTTTCATCGGCTCGGTCCCCGAGTAATAACTTATTTCCGGGAGACGATTAAAGCAAACGAAGCAGATAAGATCATCCTCGGTGAAACCCTCTGTCGTGTCGTTCGTTTCGGTCCAAGCTTCTTTTTCCCCTGTTTTTTTCGTTCACCCTCAACCATCCCCCAGTGCTGTATAAAGACACTTTAGGGCCCCGGGACTTTAGCCTCCGACATTCAGGCTGTTTGAAATCGTCGTAAAGTGGGAAAAATATGCAGCGAATTCGGAACTATCCAAAAGAAAATACAGTATACCGGGTGATTGGAGTGACCATGAGGAATGAAAAAGATATACAGGATGCTCGGAAGTATGGTCAAAAAAAGAAGCGTACAGGATAATCGGAACCATCGTAAAAAAAAGTATGTAGAATGTTCGGAAGCATTATGAAAAAACAAACCGTTTAGAATTCTAATAGTTTAGCTAAACAAAATGTCGAAATTTGATATGTACGAGCAATTTCTATTTAACACTAGGTTCACGAAACCCGTCAAAATGACGGATCTTATATTTCTTAGTTTTAATTACGAAAATTATTAGAAAGCTTTTGCCAAAATGCACGTTAACCCTCATCGACATAAAGAATCTTTCTATAAACTGGTTTATGCATCATCCATTATTTACGTATTTTCATACATCATTTTCAATCTAGACCTATGTAGTGATAAAACGTAAATCTAGTGTTACAGAGAATGCAACTGCACGTGTCTTTACAAAAGAAATATTTATCGCGAATCAATATACTATGCATATTCTAGAGAAATATCGAGATCACCCTAATTATATACACCGATCATGAAGCCTACATTACATGATCCATTTTTATGATGTAAAATGAATCGCAGCAAACGATTCCATCATTTTATCCATCAGCCTGCGTCGATCACGGTTGTTACTGGGACCAGTACCACAATGTGTTGTAAATAGTTAAAAAGAACAAATTCGATGACTTATTGTCCGCAAGGATTTTTAAAATTTTCAGAGACCAGCATATTTAGGAAAGGTTAATATTGGTTTATTACTAGTACCTGGCCTGCGCTGACTATGGCCAAACCACCCTATCTGGGTTTAACAGTAGTCCCCGTGGAACGGCTTTCCACTTCCCAAGGTTTCTCCAAAAATTCGAGTAACCAATAAGAAGCGACGTTACAAAAATACCCCTCCTCCAAAATAAATTTACTACGAAGGAAATGTTAGCGATCGAGTGTCACATCAAAATCAAAGTTCAACCAGTCAAGATCAAATATCTCAAGTTAAACGAGTCGTCCAAACAAACTTTGTGAAAATTACCGTAAAAATTCTTGTTGCTCACTATATCTAAGTGTTAGATTTAATACCGTGTTTTTTCACCTTCCAATTTTCCAATAATTCTCTCGTGGTGAGGTCTGCCTGTGAAGTGGGCATGCAACAAAGGTCTTACCTTCATATTTCAACTGATCATTTTTGTCCGCGCAGTAACAACGATCGCCGACTAAAACTCTGCCGTCATTACTGCAAATTGTCTTTCTAAAATGAGAATCTTACATTTCCATCTCCCCCCGAGTAAGGGTTCGCTCCTTTCTCGTTCGCGCGTATTTAACAAAAAGTGCGATCAGCTCGGAACTGAAATAGTCCGTGCACGTCAGAATTGTTCAGGGCGTTGTTCGTCGATCCGGCGAGCATCGGAAGAAAAAGGAACGATTCGAAATTCATGGAGATCGAGGCAGGCCGGGTACAGCTTGCCAAAAAACCGATGTCAGAGAGGTTTGTCGGCTGACAAATGGCCGGTCGCCCCGGGCGAAACTTCGTCGTTTAAACTGGAAGTCATTGTGTCGGAGCCATTAACCGTTAGGAGGATCAAAAAAAAAAAAAGAGCGGGAGAAGGAAGAAGCAGGGATACGGAAGCACGGTAGCCGGGGGTGAAAGACCGAAAAAGGAAAACGAAGAAATATCTGGCAGCTAATAAACAACGCTCCTCTATTCATAGATTTTCGCGTGGTACAATCATAGGAAGCGACAGAAAAGGGATCGCGGAGGACAAAGAAGAAGAGGGTGGAGACGCACGAATAAGGGAACGGGTAACCGTGCCGGGTCTAAACAACGCAATCAATCTTCCCTTAATGAACTCTTAATTATTTCGAGGACACGGCGAAGCGGGAAAGGAAACTGGCCGTATAATGGAGGCGTAAAGTGCGCGCGACCGGAGTTACACGCAGCTGCGGTGAACCGGTTGTCGGCGTAGGAAAAGAGGACGTGGTCTGAAAGGGATAGAAGGGAGAGAAAGGGCCGGTACTATTAGATAAATATAGGGAGAAACAGCGACAGCACGAGGGAAGCAACAAGAAATGATAATAAAGGACCACTCCGCAACTTCTCGCTTTCTTGCGTAGCATCCCGTTGAGGGAAACCAGAGGACACATATGCAGGCAGCACTGTATTCCCTTGACGAAGAAGAATACGAGGCCGTAGCTGAATTAACCGGGTAGCGAAAAGGGGTTTCATAAAAATTTTACAATGCTGGATTTAGGGGATGTTCCTTATGTTGAACCGCTTTGGAAAATGTCTCCGTACGGGTTACGAAATTCAAATTTGATGTACGTATGTATGTATATTGCGTAAAAGTTGCAAGGTCGGATACTATTTTATGTATTTGGATGTTTCGGTACTCGGAAATATACAAATTCACAGATGTATACATTTAAAAACTTGGACAAATGAGGAGTTCAAAATTAAGAAATTTCAGAGTCTATGAATTTGGGAATACGATAACTGGATTTTTTTAATTTTGGAATTTAAGAATGCGGGAATTTGAATGTTTGAGGAATTGGTGTTTAAAAGTTTGGAAATTTGAGAATTACCATATTTGAAAATTTAGAAACTTCGAAATTTAGAAATTCTGAGATTGATAAAAATGGGAAAGTGAAAATTTGGGGATTGGGGAATTTGGTAATTTTAAATTTTGAAATGCAGATATTCAGACTTCAGGAAATTTTCATATTTGAGGATTTGTAAATTTGGAAATTTGTGGATTTAGAAATGGCTGCTTTTAAATTATATTATCTGTAAACCAATAGAAATGTGAAGCATAAAATTTAGGAAGTAGAAAAATTGGAAATTCAGAATTCGAATATTTATACCTTTAGCCTTTCGAAAATGAATCGAGGAATTTAGAGATTTGGCGATAGGGTAACTTAGGAATTTTAAGATCTGGTAATTTAGAAATTTGAGGATTATGCAGTTAAGAAATTTGAAGACATGAAAACTTGGAGTATTTGAAAATTTTCAAACGGGGAATTTAAAATCTTCAATTGTGGGACTGTAGAAAATTTAAAAACTTAAAAATTTAGGGAATTGAAAACTTAAGTATTTCATAAAACTGTAAACTCTATAATTTAAAAATTTAAATGAAACGTTAACAGAACAACAATTTGAAAAGTTTAATGATTTGCAGATTACAAAGTTTATAATTTATCTAGCACGTAGAGATAAAAAAAACATAGTATTTTCGTCGAAACAAAGCATACATAACCCGAAATGTCCTCAACGCATTCATATACTCGGAACTACATGATATTACACTTCTCCTCGCGCCAAACAAAATCACATATCAAATTTTACACACAGTTAAATATATAGTAAACGTCCATGCAGAATAAATTTATCGAACCATCCTATATAATTCGCTACGACACCTGCTGTCTTTTATACACACTGCCAAAATCACTCTCCATCCACCCCTACACATAAAAGTCCTCTAAAGTCTTATCACACTTTCCTGCTTAATTCAGTGATTCAGTAACGGCAATCCCAAAAATAATCCCGGCAGCACGTTCTGAAGAACATCGAAAATTATACGAAGCTTTTGATATTCGGCTCGGCCGTTTGATTATACAACAGCCAAAGGAGGAGCGGCGTTAAAAGATTTTTGATGAAAATGGTAAATGTCGTCAGCTGTTGAATTTGTTGATCTCTAGGCGAGAAAATTTCCACGAGTTACGGCGCGAGAAGTTGAGGAAACACCAGAGGCGTATTCTCACGGACGAAAACAATTTCGAAATTGCTTTCATCCTATTAGCGCGTGAATAATTCATACGCAAAGAAAACCGAGGCTCGAAATAAAATATTCGTCCGTGGTATTTTGTTCATTTTACTATTTAACCGAGCCATTTACATTTGTCTTGTCGCGAGTAATGCTTTTGGCGGGTCCGTGTTCGTCGACTTCTTTTTTTTTGTATTTTTCCAGCCACCCTCGTCACGGTAACTGGTCGTTCACGAGGGCCATTTTATCGAGAATCATCGCGCGACCATCGTATCATTTATTCGTATTTTCATCGAAACTTGCCTGCCACCGCGTCGAATCAATCTGAATAAATAATGCGCTGTTATTGTGCCCAACACGTCGCACTCTGTCAACTATGTCAGTATAGCTGGGAAAGTTTCGACGTGGCCCTGCAGGGCTCCCAGTGGCGCATACCCGGCACGGAAACTATTTCCGATATAATTCGCCGTCGACGACGGAAAGTAGCGACCTTTCGCGTTTCTAGTACCGTTATTTTCATAACGGCAGAACGACGACGTCCGTCCGCAAAAACCATCGAACAAATACTAAGACTATTCACATTGTTATGAAGATCCCCGCAGACGTTCCGAGTCTTGCCATAAAGCGGAAGCGGACGAGAGGGTTTTGTTGTCCCTGACAGCCCTCTTCTGCCGCGGAAAATTCCTTTTCATTAAATTCCCAGTTGGCGAGAAGGCACGCGAAATATCGAAGACGACGGATGAAAAAGGCAACGACGACGCGTTTAACCTCGAATAAACGTTTATTTTTCCCGTCAAGGTATACTGGCAACATATTCGATGCTCCAAATATTTCTGTAGATGTTCTATTACTTCATCTATTTGATTCGTTTGCGGGCATAGAATTTCTTCTTTTTTTATGGATATAGAATTTTTTCCTTTTTGCAGGCACGGTATATACTGTTTCCGATAACGAAAGGTATTTTCATTTTCTTGGGGCTATTTTTGTGATTACAGTATTAATTACGATAAAATATCGCGAAGTCTCGGCAACTGTTCGCGCCTGCGCACTACAGCTGCTCAGTTACCGCGGGAGATAGTTCCAAGAAATGCTCCACATTTGTTTCGTCTTCGTGGTTAATGTAAGTTTAATAAGTCGCACAAAGTAACAGAAAATATAAAATTACAATAAATATTGGTACAAATAGAAGTTGTAATTATTATAGGCATCGACAAAAATTATAATGAATATTGATCCATGGAGACATTATGATAAATATAGATGCGATTTTAAATTATAATAAATGTAGGTATACATAAAACTTATGATAAATGTAGAAACAAGAATGTAAGAAATATTTTCTCTGAATGAGTAACCGAACAGGAGTGAAACACAGCTCATGTTCTTCATGTTGATGACCGATCTCCTTAACTGAACTCAATCTTCTTAATGCATATTGTGATGTACTGAAATGAGTGACGTCACGGAGCCACGTGCTATACGCAAGCTACTTGCCGACGCCGATCGTGAGCAGTGCCATATCAGCCTGTGTTTAGCATAGACCTCGCTCCGTGATTGTACAAGTTCAGAATAAATTATATTACCAATAATCAGTGGGTTTATTATTTGGACATAACACATATGTAAGAAGAACGACACTAGACAATTTACGTATCGTTTTCGAGATGTAACCTCATTACACGATTTTTTGTTGCTAGTGAGATGGCCATTACCGATTACGAATGAAATTGACGGCTGATTCGGTAAAAACGGTCTGCTTTTGCGTATTCTTTTACCAGATTACGCGCATGAGGAGCTGATTTAAGTGGCAAGTCGCTAGGCCGGATTTGACAATAAGATCGAAGGAGAAATTCGAAGGAAGGATAGTTACCTTCGAAGATCGTCTCCCATTACGGTTATTACTCGTCGTCCAGAGTAACAAGAACCCGGTAGATTGCCTCAAATCACCGACTACGATCCGCCTAGCAATCAAGCCACCCCATTTTTCTTCGTCCTGCCGATTCTAGCGTTCGTTTACAACTGAACCTTTCTTGTAGACCCCCTCGCCGAAATCCATTATCGATCGTCGCCCCTTTATAACGAACTTTAAATCGATGATTACGCTAACGAGATGTCCATGCGAGACTTCGCGCCCACCCTTAATCCGTCAGAATCTGCAAATTGCCTCGAGAGTTTTGCCTCACTCTATAATGGCGAGCGTGGCGGGCTTCGCTAGGAAGAATGGCGATGTTCGGGGAAACGTTCGACTGTTTCCTCGATTTTGGTTGATAAATTCGGAGATTTATAAGTTTAAGAATTTGAGAATTTAGGAATCTGGGAATTTGGAAACGTAAAGGCTCGGGGTTCAACTGTTTTGAGAATTTGTGAACTTGGAGTTTGCAATCTGGAGAATTCAGGAAAGTGAATTTGCAATATGGCGATTTAGGAAATTTGAGGACTTGCAACTAAGCGATCTGAGTAAGTTAGGAAGTTGAGGATTCGGAAACTTAGAAACAGGGTTTCAGGATATAGGGAGTTGAAATAAGGACTTGAAAATTTTGAAATTTAAAATGGAGAGTTGACAATTTGGAAATTCAATAGCTTGAGATTTCTACCATTGGTAATTTTGGAAATTTAAAACTTTAGAGAGATAAGAATTTAGACATTTGGAGAATTAAAAATATAGATTTTGTTGATTTAATAATTACGAAGCTTGAAAATTTAATCGTATAAAAATTTGAGGTTTAAGATTTCGTAAATGGAACTTTGAATATTTAAACATTTGTGAATTTGGAAGTGTGTAAAATGAAAAATTTGTGATCTAATAATTCAAGAATTTATGAACTTAGAAAATTAAAAATTTGGGAATTTATAAAATGTGTGATTTCGAGAATCAGCGTATGTGGAAGTTTAAAAATGGCCAGTTTTGAACTTCGGCGTTCGGAAATTTAGAAATTTGGGAATTGGCAAATTAGGAATTTTGCAGTTATGGAATATTGGGAGATAGAAATTTGGAAATTTACAAATTTGAGAATTTATGTATATAATTGAGTATTAGCAATTTTATAATTTGATGATTTGGTGATTTAGAAAATTTGGAAATTGATGATTTGAAAATGTAGGAATCGGGATCTTTAAAAATTTGGAGAAGCAGAAATTTGGAGATTTATAGATTTGTGAAATTAAGCGTAAACATATGAGTATTTTCAGTTTCACACATTTGATTCCGCAAAAGTGGACGATTGTGACGGAAATCCCCTTTCCCTACACTAACAGCTCGTCGGTCAGAAATTGGCGGGTGAGGTAACTGCAATGAAACATGATAAATACATCTATCCTCACCGTGAATCCTTCGAACTTGATGTCGATTGATAATCGCCGACTGCCGATTGTTCATGTTCTTTGGGTCAATTGGTATGCGTGACCGTGCGAACCCATAAGATCATACCACTGAAAATACGTGTGAGTCGATGCGCCAATTCCTGGGTGACGGGCTGTATCTGTCTCTGGAAGTGGAAATTGCGTATCAGCCATCCTCGGTAACCTCATAAATTATAGAGTCCGTCGTTCGATTCTCGTTGAACGCAGTTTAAAAACAGAACCGCTTTCGTTTCTACTTGAAAAAACAGCGGCGAAAGCCGAACGCCATGGAATATTATTTTTTCAACCGGGCCGTTTCGTTCTTCGAGCGTCGCGCAGCCTGTAAATTGAAAACCAAGCGGAGCAATTTCAAGCGGGATTCCAAGCTACGCGCACGCATCGCCTTTTCATCCGCGTTGTGCTGTCTCGCTCCCGTTCGTTTTCCTCTGTCTCCCTTTTACATCTCTCTTTTTTTTTTCGACCTTTCCTCGTTTTAAAACTGTGCCTGAAAGCACGAAAAGCGAGTGCCGTATCGTATTTACACAGGCACCGGGTGCTGACAGTCGAGCGACCAGGGGAAAAGAGCAGCGGCCATTGTGCTCCAGTGGGTCACACGTGGAACAGCCATGGCCGGCGAACAAACAACTATATGCGAACTTACTCGATTAAGGACGATTGAAACGAACCCGTTTCACCCCCGGCTCCCGACCCGTCCGTGCATTGTGTTCGGTTTTACGTGGCGCACAGACGCTGTAAATCAACGAGCTCGAGTTTTACGCGCACGGAACGCGAGAAAGAGCCTCCGACGTGTTTACTGAATAAATCGAGAAGCTTTCGTCGCGATGGAGGAACGTCTGAAAATCTCGACGAGCTCCGACGCGATCATTCGATAGCGAACACCGCGGTTTACAAGTTCTCGGGTACAGTCGCGAACAAATCTGACTTCATCGTGTAGGACTCTGGGTAAAAATTATATTAGGTCTACCGAAAGGTTCTGTCCGTTTATGAAGAGAAAGAAAATGATGCAGTTTTTAGTACACTCGACAATCTATCGATCCTAGCTTCCGTATATAGTCCAAAATGATTCATGGAGCCGAATTATTTAATGTTATCGAAAAAGGATCATATTATGCTCTTCACAATATCAGCATCAACCAAAGTTGATCAGCTAGACTGTATCTTATCACTAAGGTCGAAATCACCTACTTCAAATTTTTCGAAACATCTCACACAAATTTTACCCGGAACACCATCTCCGCCAACAACTTTTATCTAATTTCGGTAGCATTTTTATCCTGTTGGAATTCATACAACATACAGCGTCGCAAATGAATTTTGACAGAATCCATGTTGCCATTGTTGCCATAGTTACTTTCGAAGGGTACATGTTTGTAAACGCAGTTATAAAGAAATTAGCCATATGTGGCTCAAAAAGAGAATGCGTATACATGTTCAAACTTGAAATGAAATTATCAAACAGAACTTTCCGGTAGATCTAATATTAGCAGTATGTACAAGGGTCGCCATGATACTGATTTCCAGACAGCAACACTTTTATCGAATACGTTAAAAACAATCTACGATCTGCAACGCAGTACAGTGTCTACACAGACCACGTATAGGGCGATTGACAGACCCGATTATGATTCTATTACACTTAGGAATAAATTGACCAGGAAATATATCTCTCGCTCCTGGATTTTCAGAAATTTATGAGTTTCAAAGGGATTTGAGAATTTTTTGATAAATTGAGAACTTGGGGATGTGGAGATTTGGAGAACCTGGAGATTCAGGAATTTGATGAGCTTGATGAATTTGATGACATAGAGATGTGGGATGCTACTAATTTGAGGATGTAGATGTTTAGAGACCTTGAGATTTAGCAACTTCAGAATTTAGACCTCTATGAGATACAACAATTTGGAGCTCTATGAGGTATAGGAATTTGGAAGTTTGAGCAATTAGAGAACTTTCAAGTCTACAGACGCGGAAAATTTTAGATTCGGCGGACTAGTAATTTAGAAACAGAAATTTGGAAGTCAATCAACTTAGGAATCTTGCATATAAAGATATAGGGCCCGGGTTGTTGCAATTTAGTAACTTTGGAATTTAAAAATCGACGAATGTTGATTTAGATGCGAGATCTGAGAATTTGGGGATACAGGAATTACGTCATCTAGAAATTTGGAAACATAGCACCTTGGGAATGTAGAGAATTATTGGTCTAGGAATTTGGAGAACTTAAGATTTGGAGATTTAAAAATTTGAGAACCTCATTTGGGAACCTAGCGAATTGATAACCTAGCAATTTGGGGATATTGGGGTTTGAAGATGTAGACATTTGAAGACACAGCAATTTGGGAATAGAGAGAATTAGTGATCTGAGAATTTTTACATCCTAGAATTTCCTAGAAGGATTTCAGGAATACGAAAACGGGGTTGTTTATAGGACAAGGCGACAACAATAAGAGCATAGGAAACATTAATCACGGGTCAGTACAGTTTATGTCGATTGAACGGCTACCGTCCAGCTCTGTCGAATTGAATTACGCTCGCATCGCGCGGCTGGCATCCATCAAATGCAGACCTGCTTTGATCAGCGTAGTCAATCGTGTCTGTACAATCCACGTAAACCCGATTGTTGGTAAGACGTCCTCGATCGCTCATTTGAATACCGATTCGGACTTGATTACGTTCGATTCCGGGTCGGTGATGTTGATTTAAAGACGAGATACTGTTGCGGCTGCTTCGGAACGAACAATGTGATAAACGTACTACAAATGATTGTTTGAACGCATATTTCTGACGGATTCGAGCAGAGCTTTACTACATCACGCGTGTCTATTAAAAATGTTTTTCCTCCTTATTTTGTGGATTTTGTGCGACACGCATATTTTACACATTTCGTTCGCAATTTATGTTGTGCTAGTGGGAAATGTATTGCGCGGACATTTAAGATTTTACACAGGTAGAAAATTTGGGGAAATTGGGACAAAGATAGATGGTCGATGTTTGTTTTCTTTTTTTAGAAATTTTGTCACTCGGAGATATAAGTATTTAGGAAATTTGGAAGTGTTTTGAAAACTTGGGAAGTATATAAAAATTTTCAGATTTATAATTTTTACAATTGTTGATGTTGGCAATTTGAGAATTTCTATATTCAGGAATTCAAAAACAAAAAGTTTTGAGAATTTATACATTTGTACGTTTATATATTGGAACAATTGCTCATTAGCACATTTGTAAAGTTGTAAATTTAGGAAGTTAGGAATTTGAGAAGTTGCAACGTTGAAAAGTTGGACAGCATTTATCGTACGGATATTCGAGATTTGTAAACTCTTTATTTTGAGAATTGTGAAACTCCAGAATTTTAGAATTAAGTATTTCGAGATTTTTTTTTAAATTTGAGCATCTGATTTTTATGACTTTGGATATCTGGAAATAAGAAAATATGCAAGCTGGAAAATTTAAGACATTTAAAGGATTAAAAACACTCTGTAAATTTAAAAAATCGGAAATGATTGAATAATTTAGATACTTCGAATCATTTGAATCATTTGAATCATTTGAATCATTTGAATCATTTGAATCATTTGAATCATTTGAATCATTTGAATCATTTGAATCATTTGAATCATTTGAATCATTTGAATCATTTGAATCATTTGAAAAGTTTGAGAAATTTATTAAATTTAAAATTGGAGAAGAGTTTTAAATTAAATGTTTTTAATATTTATCATATAAAAACTTGCAAGTGCAGAAATGTTTAACTTTACGTATTTAATAATTCTGAAACTCGGTAAAAATATTTTATATGTCTAAATTGATAAAGTACCTATTCGTTGTTGCCTAGACTCACGTTTATGAACGATGTCCGAACACGTTTGCCCGTCATAACTATATACATATCGTGCATGCTCAGGTAACAATAGTCAATTGCAGTAGTCGCATGGAAGATAGAACGAGGCGGAGTTTGAAAAAGAAGAAAAGATACGCGGACAGGACGGGAAAAATGTGCAGGACCATGGTTGCGGTGATAAATCACCCTCGATCTTACTCGGAAGATCCTTTCAGGTTCTTGTTAGCGAAACGTCGCTCTGGTTGGATATAGGAAAAGAGGTGGTGGGATAGGTTCCAAAGGGGTTCGTCGCTGCCAAGATTTCATCCCCTATACTGCGACGGTTGCAGTTCTTCGCACGCAACAAAACATTACAAGATTCAGGTGATGCCTACGGTAATCCTGCTTGACTAACATGAGCTAAACGGTGTCGCAGTGTTTCGCGGTTAGAAGAAAAATTGCCGGCAAAACAGCACGGGCATGCAAGGATCTCGGTATCCCTGGGGGAGTGAGAAAAAAGAAAGGAAATTGCACGGGCGAGCATACAAGCGAGCACTTTCGATAATTAAAGTGCCGTGTTAGTGGCATCCACCGCAGAAGTACTGAACGGAGGAGGTTAAACGGGCCCTAATACCTTCTCTCGATTGTCCTAACAACTTTACCTCTATTTATTCTCACGAGTTTGCCGAGGCCACGATCGAACGGAAATGCACCGGGCCGGAAACCACGGAATTCGTTTGGAAATTCAACGGGCCGCAACCGATCAAGATCCGACTTTGCAAGAACGCTTGCCCGCAACATAATACTGTTACCGCAATTTTCGAGCCGGTGAATCGATAATGGAACGATTAAATCGCTATTCTTCTACGGACATCCAAGAAACAACGACTGGTCGTTTTTTATTGCATTACAATGGCCTTTTTGTTATTTGATTGGACATTCATTCTTTCGCAGCAAACAAGAATAATAATTTTTGAGAATGACTGCTGTCGATGATCGGTAAAGGGACTGCAGGGATGAAGGGATACACGAATGGACGTATTTTGATATTTGGACATCTCTTCCTATATGTTAGAAAAATAACTTGCGCTCTGTACAGAGCTAAACTTCAGACATAAATTTTTAACTAAATGAATTTTCATAATTTTTCACAATATCTTAAACACCCTTTTCTAATTAATTTCTTTCTTTCATTAATATTATTTTGGGCAATTTTTTGTAAACGAAAGTTACAGTTCTATATAAATATAAAAAGCACAAAAATGTTATATTTGTTTAACTTTTATTTAATTTTCAAAGAAAGTTTATTTAACTTTTGTTCGTTCAATGAATGATCGTTCAACAAGTTTCTTATTTTAAGTTGAAACGACTCTTAAGAGTCTTTTCTTGAAATCATTGATGACTTTTACCCAGATAAGGAATTGATGCATATATTACTTTATTTATTAGCATTTATTTATTTATCTGCATTTCTACATATCTTATTATAGCATATATTAGCATATCATATATCATACGTCGTACATCATATATCTTATATCGTATATCGCATATCATATATGATATATGGTATTACGCATATCATATATCCTATATCCTATATATAATAGTTATCATATGTCATTTATAATGTAATCGTGCATCATATTTATATATCGGGCCATACATCACATATCTATCATATATCGTACATAATGTATCACATAATACTTTCAGTCATCATATTTTAAATACTTATCATACAATCATGTATCAAATATGTATTATCAAATATGATATGTCAAGTTTCATATCGTATATCATATATGTATAGTCTGTCGTACATCGTATATTGTACATCGTACATCGTATATCGTATATTGTAGCATGTCGTATATCATATCTTATATGATCCTACCAGTTGGGACACCCTGTATAAACAAATCTCAAAACAATTTGCAATAGAAAAAATATTGATAATATCCGCGTACGTACATCGATCAAGGAATTTAAAATCAGGGTAAATGTACCCGTACGTGCAAATATCGTCGAATATGTTAAGGAGCGTTTGCATAAACGCCATCGGCGCCCTTCCGAATCCGCCTGTTTCCGCTACGCGATATTCAAAACGCTCGAACGAGTTAAGCAACGACGGCTTTCTGATTCGCCGCATAGGAGGGTAAGCTGCAAATTGCTAGGAGCTTAGACGTAATCCGCGAAAATGCAATAATAAGCCGCGTTTGCGGTGAAAAACGGTCGCTCGCTCTTTCCTCTCCCTCGATGATTTCTCTTTTTCCTCTCTCCTTCTGCGTAACCAGCCGCCTCGTGGCCCCGCCGCGTTGTAATCCTACAAATGAAAACTTACGCTAATTAAACCGTTAATAGCGAGCCGCGCATGTAGGTAACGACCGCGATGGTTACTTAATCCTGAGAAAATGAAACGTTCGGAGTCTGCGCGGCTGTAAACAGTTCCCGTTTCCGGACACACCGGTGCCACGCGATCGGTGCATTCTATTAATGAATTAACTTTTTTCCTCTGTTTCGATTCTATCCGTACTTCATCCACCATCGTTGCCGGTTAAAGCCAACGTTTCGTTAAATTTCCTTTCCCTTTTGTCCGACGGCCCTCTGTCCCTCGCGTTTTGTTTCTCTTCGGTTCGGTCCGTCCCCCTCGTTCCATTCATCCCGAGCAATTACCGGCGGTTTTAATAGCCAGGCGGAATAATACGAGGCAAAGGGCCGTTTGTTTAGCCGTAACAGGTTCCGCGATTCGAAAAGGGAAAAACGGGGGAAAACGATTTTCGTGCCGGCTCGCTACGGTTTCACTGTTTCGAGCGATATCGCGAAAACGCGTCGGAAAATAGCGGCGTCGGCACAGAAAGGGGAGCAAATTTGAATAATACGATTCGCCGAGTTAAGTTCCGAAAAGGCACCGGTTAGAACGACGCAGCTGGAGCACTGTTTGTTGCTGCTCATCGGTAAAACACGCCTGCCGTCGATTGCGCGCTGCAACCAGAGATGCGGCAGTTTTGTCGAATAATAACTTCCAGCCTAGTTTCCATGGGAAAACTTTTCATCTGGCTTTCGAACACCGTTGTAGTGGTCACTAGTTCTGTTCGTTCCACTTCCTGCTATTCAATCTATGCCGGTCCGGAACGACCCAAGTGACTGGCGCTCCAGCGAACTACGAATCTGCGATCGAAGATTCTGTTGCGGCGCATTCATAGGATCATAAAGCCATTGGGCTTATGTATTAGCTGCCCTTTGCAGCTATTTGCAACGTGCAATTTATATTCTTAAATCTTTTTTAATTTAGCATGATTTTCGAGAACCAGCGAGGTCTATTATTTTATGAGTGCCGAACCGTTAGGTGACAAACGACTTCGTACTTTTTACCTGAGGTTATATTGATCTCGGGACGAGCATTTGGTAGAGGCGGTTCTTGTCCACTTTCCTTAAATTTTCCACAATCAATGAAATAGTTTAATTTAAACTTAGTGTTTTGTTCACCCTCATCAGCGCGCCAATCCCTACTACACACTTTTATTCTTCAGAAAACATTACTTTTTCTCTACAGTAGATTTATAATAACTCTCAAAAATTTGCAATTCATTGTCATTTTTCGGTAAGAATTAGTATTACTAGTCAATCGGTAGGCAGTTAAAAAAATCATTTTGTCAAAAAGATGAACTATAGAATAAAATGGATTAAGAATAAGAATAGATACGCAGAAATCCTTTCAGAATATGTATTACTAAGGCGTGATAATTTTAACCAGGGTATTAGATTGAAGTATCATGTATTATGAGTAAATTAAAAAATATTGTAAATTTCTATACTTAATTTATGAAAATTGGACGATATTATTAAACGGTTACTGTATACAACAGTATAGTACATTATATTATTAAACAAGTATTACCGATATGTGAAAACAATACTATACATTTTTACCCTCAATTTTAGCAGAAATCTTATGAAATGTTCAATATTTATTAATAGTTACTAAATGCGTGGTTACTACAAAATTACAACTTTAATATTTCAAAGCCAGTGCGTAAGTGAAATCTAATTAATCATTCCTACAATATTATGTCAAATAAGGAAATTTGAATAAGGAAATTGATCCTTGATTATGCAAACCATAATTAATATTAAATTTTACACTTGATCGTTCCATACATATAATTTATATTTGTTCTATTTAAACTGCAAAGTGCGTCACGCGTGTGACACGATATTATAAGCAAAATAGTTGGAATCGAACTTGAGACCCATATAAGTAATAATTACCTAAATAAATAATAATTTTCTGCACGAACGGTTTCATCGGTTCAGCCTTTCTCCAAACGGAAACGTAGCTCGTCGCGTCTTTTCATATATTTTTAACAGCGGCTCTCGCTATTCCGTCGTCGACGTCAGTCTACAACTACTCAGCAATTTCCCGGAAGTAATGAGTCCCTTATTTCGTTACGTTGTCGCCGGTCGCTAACGTAAAACTTGTTCCGGTAAGGCTGTCACGTTCAGTAGGTCCGACAGACGTGGTCCTGACACCGAAATCGAGTGGATTGGTCCACGGGTCAGACACCGGCAAAGAAACGACGTATAGCAAAGGGGAGAAGGTCGGATGGTGCCCCGTGTGCACCCCACTCGAACTATTTATTTCGGCACAAATCGCATTACCAACTTCAACTGCAAAATTGACTTCGCCCAACTTTTACGACGCCTCCACCCTTACGCCCCTTCGACGCCACCCGCACGGTCAGAACTTCAACTTGTACGAGGGTTTACCAAACTCAGTTTAAGAAGAAGAAGAAGAAGAAGAACTGTTTCAACTGGAGAGAGACGCATCTTGCGGGACTTTCTCTCTTCTCTTGTCGACATAAAATCGTACGACGCGAGCTTCCACGTGGAATGGCAGTTCGGAAGTTCGAGCCGTCGGGAATAACGAACGGTATCGCTGTAAATTGCTTTATTCCCTTTTTTATGAAGCTTAGGATTGATCAGGGGCTTGAACAATTGTCAATGGACGCGATGAATATTCTACCGTCGTTGAAAAACGAGGAATATCGGTCTAGCACCACTTCACTCCGTGGGTCGCGGAATTTATACTTTTATACCTTCACGCTGACGTAGAACTGCATCTGTAACATCGATTCGTTAGAAGTTTATCTTTGACGTCGACTTGGATCGCTTCTTCGTGCATTTGAAAGTGTAATTTAATAGCTGCTTTTTGTGCGGCTACGAAATTTATTTACTCGATGAACTAAACACGGATTAACACTTTGAGCGCCGTGTCACCCAGATACGGGTGACGTATGAATTCATACATTGTAAATATATTAAAGCCTATCGAATAAACCAGGATAGAATACTATGAAAATTGTCTGTAAAATTTATCGGAAATAAAATTATTTCCTAAAAGAAATTGAAACTGGTTTTGGGTGGCTCTCACTGTGTTAAACATTTAATCTGATATGCATGAGTGTCTCTGTAGCTTTTTCCAAGAATTTCTAATTCATAAGAATCTTATGTTTAAACATTTGTACAATATATTGTTTTTTGTATCATTTCGTTTAAATCATTGTTTTGCATGATATTTTTTGTTTTAACTACTTTTGTTTAAAAATATCTCTTTTTATTGTCAAATACCTCTTTCTATTGTAACTCGGTTTAAATTTCCCACGCAACGATCACGATCGACGCCATATTGGTTTTTCTTTCGTCAGTGTTTCAGATCGCGTTTTTTTTGTTCATCTTTGCAAATATATTAAATAAAAAGTAGTATATTTATTTATTTATTTATTTTTACATATTTTTTTAATAAATATGGAAATATGTATTACTCGTTTTATAAATAAAGACATATGATGTATTTGTTTCTCCAAAATCCTAAACTATTTTAAATAATTATTCTCTTGTTAATTAAAACGGAAAACGGCACAAAAATTAGGGCCTGTAATAAGCCATTGAATTTTTTGAAAGTTTTTTCATAGCATTTGAATAGATTTTAAGAAATATGCAAACAGCAAGATATTTTATTATCCCAACATCATGTGTTATGATTTGCTTATAGGATCGAGGCTTTTCTGCGATATTTATTTATTACAATCGATGAATAAATTAAAAATGTATCATCATTCCATTTGCGCGTTTATAGAACCTTGTATGCATGTATTCGGTTGAAGAGGTCCTTCAGTTTTACATAATCAAAGAAATATGTTTCATTCAAGCGAGTTCACCTTGGCATCTTCAGAATAAAAACAAATTCAGTGAACAGTCATCTACAATCACGTAAGAGTTAAATTAGCATTCAGGTTGAAAAAGCTGCGATTTTACATTTTGCAAGGAATAATATTCATGCACTTCGATTAATTGCTTTTTAAGGTACTTTTTACTGTACGTTGTATCGCAGATTTTATTCCATTTTACTTCTTGTTCGATGATACAGTATGGATTTAATTACCGAGGATAGAAATACTGCAACAATTGTAGCTTTTTAATTATAACTGTGGATGGTTATGTAAGCATATATGCTTATATTAAAACATTCTTATAACAAATTTAAACTAAATATGCAATATATAAAGTACAGTATAAAGTGCATAATGATACTGTTCTATATTTATTATTGTTTAATGCCAATATCATATATTTATATAATTTATATAAAATTAAGGATAACTTTATATAATTCATACAAAATTATTAGAAACAATGTTAGTGATAATATTATACATTTATATTTAAAAAATAACATTAATGAAAATAACATTAAGTAATCGTAGAAAATAACAATAATATTACTGATAATTATTTCTTCTAATTGGAATTATAATGAATCGCTTTTTGTAGCTTTTCAAGATAATAAACTGCGAATTATAAGTAATTATTAATCGATATTGCTTTATACGCCGAAAATGGTCGTTCCACGTTGCAATACGTAATTGGGTCATATTTCAATGTGTATCAGTAGCGAACCTACAGCTCTTTTTACATTTCAATGGGCACCCTTGCACAATGTAATTAAAAATTTGGATTTCCCTGTAAAATTACTTTCTATTTCGGCGTCACTTATCTGTCACAATCGTTGCGATTTTATATGTTCTGTAATTTCAGTAATTAATTCTGCTGGTTCGATCAGGGTCAAGACGTCTGGGATATTATAAGATTTATGAATCATGAAATTTTTATACAACATGCTGTAATATATATACCGTGAAATATGCATTATGTTAATGCATATATGTAGGAGAAATATACAAAATATGCAAAGTCAGAAATACATTTTATAGACATGTAAATAATGTAATAAACTTTCATGTAAACATTAAGACATATCTTTATTTTCTCTTTTTTGTATAAATATATGCATTAACACTAGCATCCGTAATTTATTTATTATTTGATATTTAAAGTTTGTGAAATGAACTAGCGATTTTAAATGACTAGCAAATAGATTTACAAACTTTTCTGTGTATTTAAATAGCATTAAATTTTAAATGTAGTGTCTTTATCTTTTTGTTCAGTTTCTCTATTTCTGTATCTTTTAAAATGTTCATAATTTTTAAATTCGAAAATTAGAAGTTTATATATTTCTAAATTTTCCAAATTTTTAAATTTCGAAGTCCGAAAATTTCCAAATCTCAAAATTTTGAAATTCCCAACGTACCCAATTCCTAAATTTGAGACTTAACAAAGTCGATATTTCCAAGTTATCAAATTGTCAAGTTTTAAAGTACCAAATTCAAAAATTCTATTATTTTATAATTTTCAAATTAAATAGTTAAAAACATCTGAATATTATACTAAAAATTTATAAATATACCACATTTCCAAATCCTAAATTATAATTAGAAACTACTATAAAAAGATCAAGGATTGGTTTATGTACTATATTTGCAGAAGAATGCAACGAAGAAATTCACGCAATTAGATGAAGCAACGGTAGTTTCGAAAAATTTCTGGAACGTTCATTTCGCTTTCGTTCCATGCATCCATATTTGTACGGTTATTGCATAAAGGAATTCCATCAACGATTCTCATTAGTACTGTTTAAAGACGTTTATTGCCGCGATATTAAATTCCTGTTCCGTCTTGGACGTATCTTGGAGGAACTAATTGACCCAAATAGTTGACGCTGCAAACGCCACTTCATACACGTGCTCGTGCTCCATTCATTCGTACACTTTCTCATTTCTTTTCAACTTCCTGAAAAGACCGAGTTTTCACTTTCCACGAGAAAATGTGTGTGCAAAGGCTTGATGAATGACGTGTCACGTTGGACGGATAATTGAGCAACGTTTCATTGAATTGCTGACACTAAAAACGTGATCCCTTGTCCGACGTTAAGTTAAACTTGCTTTTACTTTCGTTCGTGTTTTTCACCTCTCGCGTTTGTTTTTTGTATCGAATACTATAATGAAAGCGTTCAACGATCACGCGAAATCTGGATAAAATATTTGGATTACTTATAATTCATTTTTATTTTAACAAATACAAATATATTTATTTGGAGAAGTACGCAGTTTTATTTTATATATTTATACAAGTTGTACTTTATATTTTTGCATTAAGAGTCAATTTAAAGATTTTTGTATTTTTATATGCAATGTGAAAATATTACTTCGAATAATATTTAAAATAAATGTAAAAAAAAATTTACTTCATTTTTTATAGTATGACATAGTTAGGCAATATTATGCAATTTGTATTGTACATAAATTACAGAAATATTTGCTGTTCCATATAATGTTGCAATATAAAAAGATTGTACTAATTAATAATTAATAACTGAGTTTTCATTATTTAATGTAATTTATTGTACATAATATAATTTTTAGAGTATAATGTAACAAAAGTTGCATGCAAAATATAAAAGTATTTGTATTTTTATATGCTACATAAAAATATTACTTTAAATAATAGTTACTACTTGATTTTTATTATTTGATATAATCTATTATATATAATATAATTCGTAGAGTATAACATGAAAAGAATTAATTTGCACATAAAATATTGAAACCAAATATTACCACGGCTAAATTCACAAACTTAAATTTATAAATTCAAATTTATAACCACAATTAAGTTATAAATTGAAGCATAATATTAAAATGAGTTGTAATTCATGAGTAATAAAATCTTAACAGAATCTTGTTATAAACTATTAAATTTATACAATTTACCTTTTAAAATAAGGATTCGAGTTACCTACATCAAAATATAAATAATGAAAACTGTTGAAACCCATTTATTATTTTATTTGTAAAGTCCTGATATCGCGGTGCATTCATAAAATCATAAAGCCATTGGGCTTAGTTTTAACTTTAGAAAATTCAGGAATATTCGACAACTGCTTTGCTGCTCTTTATAACGTGCAATTTATCGTCTTAACTATTTTTAATTTAGCATGACTTTCGAGAGGCAGCGCGGTTTATTATTTGATGCGTATCGAATCGTTAGGTGACAAACGACGTCGTCATTTTTACTTTAGGTTACTCAGGTAAAGAGTGACCTCGCGATGAGCATTTGGTAAAGACGATTCTAGCCCGCTTCTCTTAAATTTCTCATAACCAGTGAAATTACTTTAATTCCCAGTACATATTTTATTCTGGAGAGAAACAGTATTTTTTCACATCAAAAACACATCAAAATATTAACATTGTCGGTCATTCCCGATCCGTCTCTGATACTTGTAAATTATAAATATATTTATTTTTTTTGGTTGAGAAAAACTTTAATTTATTTTCTCACCAGACCGTCGTTAAAATCAACGTCGGGATATAACAAACACTTAATAAAAACTGGTCATAAGATGAATTTGCCTAAATAAATAACGTTCACCAAATTTTCGATTGCCTTTAAAAGAATATTAATTTCTTCCACTTTGATTCATCGTAAAACAATTCCGTATATTTCCAAAGCGCATAATAACCATTTCAAAATGTCCACCGTGATAAAACATCGAATTCACAGTGTTTCTACATAATGTATCAAGCCATTTATTACAGTTCCTGATTCCGTTTGCAAATTATTCAACGCATTAGGGACACTGTCGCAAATCTCCGCCTTACGAATGAATTTACAGTATTATCGATCTCGAAATAAGAATACAAAAATGTGCAGTGAAAAGGTGTACACTTAAGATAGAAATAGAACAGAGACATCGTAGATTTCGCATCAGAATTGAAATTAACCAGCCATTTGTCTTGTGGTTCGGTTTAATCGTGACTAGCCAGGTGATTTATGATTTCCACTTCTCCTTAGCAAACACTGTGGTGGTGGTCAGATGTGGCAGAGCGTGTAAAGCGATTCGGAGCCGAAATCGAGAAGGGTCGGTGAAAAAAATTAGTTGCTGTCTGCCATGAAAAGCGCGGAGATTATGAGGATATCGCGTGATTCGTAGCAAGCATAACAGTTTGAAAACAGTTCCGACGCGAAGCTTTTCATTATCCACGAAACGTAAGACCACCGAATGTTGCAGTGTCATTTTGATGCAATACCTTTCTAGATATCGGTATCGAATTATTTTCTTAAATAAGATATCTCACGTGAGTCCGTGTTCTAATTTAGATGTGACTGGTTATTAGTGATACGTATTTATCAACAGAACTATCGACGTTGAATACACACTTACCTTTGAATTGAAAAATAAGTAAATACTGAAACAACAGTTAACATGTACAGTCGTGGACGAAATTAAGTGGACAGGTATAATAAATAACAAAATGTTAATTTGATATAACTAATAATGCCTATAAATCAAAACTTTATTGCACAATTATATACATTAAATAAATAAATTGTATATTAAATAAATGTTTTTTCAAGTCTACAAAAACATTTCACGTTCTAAATTTAAAATTTATTTAAAACATTGTAATAAAACAAAAAATTTTTACATTTCTACAGTGTCCACTTAATTTTGTCCATGACTGTATAACCATTCGTCATTTCAGTAAAATATGGTAGATAATCCCACAAAAGTATGACAATAAAATTTTGTGATATAAAATTTAACACTTGAAACCATTCATCTTCACTGGTTTATAGTTTGAGTGTTAATGTATATAGTTCAGTAATTAAGATAGAAAAGAGAAAAAATAGTTACTTTCTTAAACAAGATATTTCATGTGAGTTGGCATTAATAGATCTTCTACCAAACATACATCATGTAGGTAATTACTGGTGTCTATGCAATGCAGTTTGCAGTAGGTAATTAAGAAATGAGACAGTAAAGAAAATTATTTTCTTGAGCAAGTGTTTTATCTTACACACGTCGTGTTGATATAACTGGTAATTAGTGGTACGTACTTAATGTAATTTTTAGTATTTAAAATTAAGAAACGAGGACGTTGAAGACTTGGATTGTATTAGGCGCAGTTAACTCTGTTATGCCACGTATAAGCTGAGTGAACTTAAATATATTTAAATTGAATATTCTTCTTTTTCCAAATTTCCAAATTTAGAAATTTATGAATGTTAAACTGAATAATCTCATGCTCGTATATTTCTGTTTCCGTACTACATTTCTGAACTCATTAATTTTTCAACGTTAAAATTACCGAATTCAGAAATATATAAATTGTAATAAAGGTTTCTACATTATATTTGATAATCCTATTATATTTCTGAATTTATCATGTTTTCAATCTCTCAGTTTCTATATCTTTTCATTAAATTGAGTAATCTGATATTGAACTAATCTTTCAACTGAAAATATGATATAGCTACATGTTTGAATTTCCAAATATCTAAATGAAAGTATTTCATAATATAATATTCCCTATTGTTCAATATCTAAATATTCGAATTACAAACTGAATCTTTTCCACTTTCGATTATAAGTTCATCAAATTTCCATATACATAATATTATAATATCCGGAGTTTTAGAAAATGTATAACTCCCTACAATAATCAAAAGGAAATATTGTGACAAATGCAGAGGTACAATTACTACTTCTATAGCAAATGGTACCTTATACTCTACATTTTCCTTGTAATCAGTAAATATTTATACGAGTATAAATAAATCCATAAAATCTGCATCGACAATTCTTGTTTAACATAAATTAGCATTTATGACGCGTCTGTAGAACGTTCTCTACTTTCATTTCTTAGGTATCAACCACATTTACAATAAAGTTTTCCAACTTGTAATTAAAATATCCAAGTTCCCACAAATCGTCGATTAACGAGACAAAAGGCGTAGATATACGACTAAAGATAAATCCGTTCTCCATCGCTTATCCGCTTACGTGTTCCACATTTTGCATAAAGTTTACCATCTTACAATTAAAGTCTCCAAAGTTCCCACAAATCGTCGATCAACAGACAAAAGGCATAGATATACGAATGAAGATATATCCGTTCTTCGTCGTTTGCACGCTCACGTGTTAGCTCGATTCTACGTGCGCGCGTTTACATCAGATATTAGTCGGTGCAATTAAACCGGTGATTAAGAGACGCTAAACTGGAACAGTGAAGCACGGGAGGAAAAGAAAGAAAAAAAGAAAAAGAACCGAGCAAGCAACGCTTCCGCAATGTGCGGCCGCGAGACGTGCAAATCTCAATTTGCGCGTAGAAGACGCTGTAATCGAATGCAAACACGTTCTAATAACCGTCGCCATGTTTGAGAATCCGCACGAAAATAGTTCCCTCAAAGCTCTATTTCATGTGGGCGTGTTCCACCTCCAAATAGCTGATCCACTTTCGGATCACGCAGCTGCTAATGCGTTCATGACCACATTCGATGAGCATTCGTTATTGACGTACCGACACGGCCGTTACCAATGTTACTGACAGTTCCTGTTAGGTCTTAGATTACAGTGCCATAACGAGAACATTAGACCTCGATTCGAGCTTCTATCGATTCCGTAATATACTGTTTTTAATTTCTGCGGGCACCTTATGCAGGTGGGAATCAATAGTGTTTGGACCTTTACGCTGTATAGAAAAACCGTTCTATTGTAATCGAAACGTGCAGCACAGGCACAGGACATTTTGAGCGTTAATTTATTACAGACTTAGATAATTTTTAAAATTAACTGAATTACCTATAGATGACTTACAGCAATACAAAAGTACGAGTTCCGATAGAAACAATAGTTTCAATGGAATAATTCATGAACATTTATTAATTATTTGTAAAAAGTAATGAATTGCTATTATTTTAGGCTTGTATCATGAGTTTTGAGGTTCTTAAAATGTTCCTGAAGAAATGGAGGGTTTAGTTCTGGTGCATAATGGTAATTTAATATTTCCGTATATCTCTGATGTGATAAACTCAATTTTTTTGAATTTTTGACTCACTTTCATAATTATCACTAAATGAATTCCATATAATGTTGAAACAATAATCACTATCTAATAGTTCATTTTTGACGATATCATAAAAATTACATTGAATTAATATAGTTTAAAGTAATGTGGTGTGAAATAACTGATGAACTCTTTTTTTTAATTTTTACTTAGACCACTTTCATAATTATGGACACAATTGTAATGACTAATGTGGAATTTACTGTTTTGTTTTGACGACTTTCAATGAAATTCAGTATATAAAAGTACACGTACAATCGTGGACAAAATTAAGTGGACAGGTATCATAAATAACAAAAGGTTAATTCAATTTAACTAACAATGCCTATAAATCAAAACTTTATTGCACAATTATATACATTAAATAAATGTTTTTTCAAGTCCACAAAAGCATTTCACGTTTTAAATTTAAAATTTATTTAAAACATTGTAACAAAACAAAAAATTTTTTACATTTTTGCAATGTCCACTTAATTTTATCCACGACTCTATATGCAACAATAACATTGTTTTCTTCTACATTGAACGTGTTGAAATTTGTGTCAGAAAAACGTCTTTTGCGCGAAGTGTTGATTTTCTGCTTTAATTGGAAGAAAAGTGCAGCTGTTGCTCATCGATGCTTGTAGAAGTTTGTGGTGATTGTGCTCCTTCCGATAAAACTTGTAGGGAGTGGATACGACGCTTCAAAAATAGCAACTGTACTACGGACGACAAAGAGCGTTCTGGACGTCCGCGAGAGTTCGAAGATGAAGAGTTGCAGGCCCTGGTGAATGAATATTCCAGTCAAAGAACTTGCAGAAATCTGGTCAAACAGTCACAGGGGATCTCTCTCGAGAACAAATTATCCGCTTGAGCCGCGCACTATACGAAAAACGACCAGAATATGAAACGAAACAGCATAAAGTGATTTGCTTCATGACAACGCCCGGCCTCGTGCCACCAAAGTTGTCAAAGAAACGTTAGAAGCACTTCGTTTGGGAAATGTTAACCCGTGCACCTTATTCGCCGGACTGTGCCTCTTCCGATAACCACATGCACTTGCTGAGGAACGCTTGAATTAAGATATCAAAAATGGCTCTCTAACCGGATACCCTCCAAAGATGTCTCATTTTTCGCCGCGGAATACGCTTACTGCCCTAAAGATGGGAAAAGGTTACAGCACAAGATGGAAAATATTTTGGTTAATGTACATTTTGATATTGTCTCCTAAATAAATCTTTACGTTCTGCAAAAAAACGGACGGAACTTTCCGATTGACCTAACATTCGCATCTTGCGAATTCTGGTGGTTGTCAGAGCTCTTAATCTTACAATTAGTAACAGTATTTTTACATATAATTTCCTGTTGGCGTCGAAATATTGCTTGCTATTATTGCATACCACAGTCACTTCTTGTGAAATACCCAGACCGTAGTTACACGGTTTTCCATTTTCAGCTGAATTTATATACCCAATAAAAATCAGAATCTGTTACCCTGTTCGTTAAAATTGTATGATCACACCAAGCTTTCACATTGTGAAATGAGCAATCTAAAAGGCACACACGAAATGGACACGAGGTTGTTCACTTCGTAATGACATTGGATACGCAGACACGAGGTTGTTCACTTTGGAACAACATCGGATATACAGACACACGCAGTCCTTTAGTTCGGGGAACATCGTTAAAAATAAGAAAGAACATATCGGCGTTATACAATTATTCGACATACAGTCCACTTGTAAATGTTAAAACTACGATTGAAGTTTCCCGCGTTATTAATCGTAGCTAAATGTTGCCGACACGCGATGTACATATATACAGTTCCTGTTCCTGTCTCCACCTGCTCGATAAATACTTGGAAACCATATTGTTCGCAATGCATTTCGTAACACATTAACGCGTTCACTCGAACGTCATTTACGATCTTGTTTATGTGTCAGCAATCACTTGCGTGCAGTGACGAGAATGTTATACAAACCGTGGGTTTGAATTCTAGGAAGGATTTTATTGGTTGTTTTTACTGTAATTAGATATATGATACTGTTACGTGGTGATTGATATTTGGTTTTATACTATACTTTATTCGTTGATATCTGTTTGTACAAGGAAAGTAATGAGGTAACGATATAAGGAGGAGAAGTAATGAAGTATATTTAAGTAAATTTAGATAACGAGTAATTATCTGAAAAAAGTTTAGAAAGTTAACGCACTGAAATAGTGAGAAAACGTCTGGTATGGTAATGTAAGGAAGAGAATATGGAAAATAGAAAACAAGACGAGCGAAGTCTCTTGTCGCCTTCGGACCTGGCTGTGTTTTAAAACAATGATGAATAATAGCATACGTAAGAATGTGCATAAATAGGATTGATGGGTGCACTCACGGACACTGGTGAGTAATTCCTCGGTAGGAAAATTCAAGGAAATGAAATATTTTTACTTGTAAGCTTCTTGAATTTTAAATTTCGAAATTTACATAAAACTTCAGATGTTCTAAATTCGGAAACTGACACATTATCGAATTCCGATATGTATAGATTTCTAAAATTATTAAGTTCTCGGATTCATATGTTCCCGAATACAGCAATTTCTAATTTTTTAAGATTTTAATTTCCAAATTTCCAAATCTATATATTTGTAAATAGTAATTACCTAATATTTACATCGTCATAAATCTAAATTCAACAATTTTCAACTTTATAGGTATATCCTCAATTATGCTATTCAAAACTTCATAAACTCCCAAATTCCTAAATACCTAAATTTTTAGATTCCCAAACTCTTAAGTATCTTAATTCCTACAATCCTTAATTTCTAAATTCGTAAATTCGTAAATTCCCGAATTCCCAAATTCCCAAATTCCCAAATTCCCAAATTCCCAAATTCCCAAATTCCCAAATTCCCAAATTCCCAAATTCTCAAATTCTCAAATTCCCAAAACACTAACTTTTCAAATTTCCTAAGTTTCCAATTGTCCGTATTCCTAAATACCTAACTTTTTCAATATCTAAATTTCTACATTCCCAAACTCTTAAGGATCCTAATTCCTACAATCCTTAATTTCTAAATTCGTAAATTTGTAAATTCCCAAATTCTCAAATTCCCAAAATCACTAACTTTTCAAATTCCTAAGTTTCCAAAAGTCCAAATTCCCAAATTCCTAAATACCTAACTTTTTCAATATCTAAATTTTTAGATTTCCAAACTCTTAAGTATCTTAATTCCTACAATCCTTAATTTCTAAATTCCCAAATTCCCAAAATCACTAACTTTTCAAACTCCTAAGTTTCCAAACCTCCAAATGCCTAAATCCTTAAATTTCAAGCATCTAATATTTGTGTAATTTTACATACGTGTTTAACTCTATTTCAGATTATTTTACATAATATCACGTACTGGTATGTGTTTCATTGCTATAACAATATGCTACTTATTATTAGTAATATAAAAGCAGCTTCGTTTAAGAAAATTTAGCTCTCCTCAATCTATCTTGCAAATTTATATAATTATATCTAATATCACGTATGTATTTATCTATCACCAATATAAAGAACGTTACAGAAGTATAACTCGATAACGAAAATATTAACGTAATAGTATAAAAACAACCATCAACTCATATCGTATACTAACACTTTAGCATTATTTTCTATAGGTTTCTACTTTAATTTACCTTATTCCAAATTCTGAAAAATGTCACGTACAATCTTCCTCTAACATCCACATACGTTTCGATTTCTGAGGATATTAAATACAATGTCGGTACTCGAATATTTCTATTATATAATTCCATTTGTACTTCGATTCACCTTTACCCAAGTTTAAAAGAAATCTCTCAGTACAGTGTGCCCACGGCGTCCATATATTGCATCCGCAGGAATCAAAATGGCACTTATTCTTTAAGATAGTGCATAGGATGTTAATTGCAGTGCCGGTACACGCATATTTCCACCGAGATAAGCTATCAGATAGTGCAACGGAAGTTGCAAGTTGGCGTACACAGTAAATAAGAACCGGAAATTTTTATCGATGGTGGCGGCAAATCGCAAAACCATACCGGGCCTTCCCGTAAGTATCCGGTTCAAGGTGATCCACACTTTCGAGCCGTTCGAGCAGGGAAAGTGGTTGGTCTCGGTGGTAGTAATGCCACTGTCAAGAATTCTGCACCGCCTTGTGAAGCAGTTTACTTTGGATCGCGAACCAGATCGAAGCGATCCCGCTATAGTCAGTGAACATCACTGAGATCCTAGCGTGGTAGTATTCTGCGGGCCGACCGTTCCGTGATCGTTGGATCGTATGTCGCGACGAAGATACGATTTCCCTGTGTATTCGTGATGGTACAGATGGTGCGATTGTTGGGATTCATTTTCATTCTCGGATCCCTGCGATGCGTCACGGCCGCAGAACTCCAGGTCGTTTTCCAGTGGAAATATCTGGACTGGGTCTGGCCGAACGTTCAATTGACGGGGAAGAATTTCACGTTGGGTAACGCGTTCACCCAGGATGTGGATATCGACAAATACGGTCGTGTATTCGTTACGAGTCCTCAGTGGCTGGACGGTGTACCGATTTCATTGTCTCTGATCACTCCTTCCATGGGATATGGGGGCCCATTGCTTGTACCCTACCCAGACTGGTCCTGGTTCACGCCGTACAGTTGTGACAGCATTATCTCGGTGTACAGATTGGCGGTAAATATCGTGACAAGTGTCATATTTATTATTACGGTTCAACCTTCTCTTTGTGTACGAGCCTTTTCACCCTTATGCGGGTTATAGGTGGATAACCAATTTGTTTGTTGTAATATCGCGGTATTAATTGGCGATTCCGTTGAGGGGTAAGTACAGTTTATTTTGAGGACAAATTTTTCGTACTAATTTGAGAAATTATATATTTGATTATGTTTGATGGAGTTGTTGAAAACTAGGTTTGTGAACTGTACCATAAGATTGAAAATTATAATCAATTTAATTCGATACGGCTTAACATGAAGTGTTCACAAGGACGTAATTGCAACCCATTTATATATTTGGATGACAAAATGTAATAAAGCTTGTCTCTGAGAAATTTTATCGATTTGATAAAAAATAGGTATGAAAGTAAAAATTCATTTAAAATAATAAACATAAATGGGTTTATTACTTTGTACACAAAGAGAGGGTTAAATATTTTTTTTTTATAGTTGGGGTTGTTTAATATTAGAATTTTGTGTTTGACATGTTGATTGGACATGATCAAATATGAGCTGATAAACTTCTAGTACTCGTGTGTATCTGGTTGGCAAGTAAATTTTGTAGTCTTTTCGTATCTTCAGCTTTAAAGTTTTATAACCAATAATTGATAGAAATATTCTCTATTAAAATGGAGTTCATTTAAGTGTAAATTAGTGATTTCTCAATCGTTGAAATTGTTATTTAAGAAATTAAATTTATGTCATTTTAAAACTATGTAAGATATATTTATGTTATTTTAAAATTGACATTTATTAAGCTCTACCAAATATTTCTGTAGAACAGAATGTGTGATGATTGCTAATTTAATTGTCAATCGAATAATTATTGGCGGATTTAATATATTATTTCATTAAACGTTAGTGTGATCAGACGTTATAAAAAAAATGATTCTTGTTATAATACATGGACCAGTTATAAGCGATAGTAATTAGTTTACAACAAATATTTGTTGGAAAGTATAAAGTTACGAAAAAATATCTTGCGTTTTAATATCTTCTCGTGCGAATGAAATTGTTAGATTCTATATTGCAAAATGTATGTCAACTACGTGTTAATTTTTATTTGGATGAATAATATTGCATTTCATTTAATTAAGATAATCATGTAGGTTATTGCATTAATTATCGCTGTGAAATTGATCCCAGATATAACAGCACGCTATAATTGCAATTATTCAGAACAGGGAATAAATTTTACGCTCCTTACCATAATGTGTTAACATTATATGAAATATGATAAAAATGATCGTTGATAGTTATCTTATTTATTCAATCAGATTAAATAACTGATGATCTCGACAATATTCTGCGAGTTTATTAATTTTGAAACACTTGTAAATACCTTTTTGCAAATTGTGAAATTCAATTTCACAGATATTTAAATTAAATTCATATTTTACAGATAATTGAATTTTTTAAGAAATTGATTAAAATTTTCATGAATAATTTTATTGCAGTCTGATTTTAAATTTCTTCTTATGGAAATGTATGATGGTTACAATGTTAATTATACCATATCTAGTCCAATATATTATAACAAAAATTATGAACAATACGAACATTTCTCGTTTTTTATTTATGTCTATAAATAATGTCGTCATTATACATACTTCATTAATACTTCATCATTTATTATTTTCTATAGTTCTAATCGATAACTATAATAATATTTTATTACTTTCCTCGTGTTTATATTATTTTCAAATCCCAAAATTCAATTCTTTTTATTAAATTGCAAGTCAATCGAATTGTCAAAACTGATCTATTGTACAAATAAAAATTTCCAAATGATTCTAAGTGTACATATTTCATATTTCATTAACAATTTGATTCCCCTGCCTGTTCATCTCCATCTTCCCAAACGCAAATCATGCTCCCCAAACTCCAAATATAAAAAAGTATCATGAACGACATTAGTCATAGCACACTTTCGAATAACCTCGATTTTCGATCAAATGAATCCGATCGAACGGTCATCGACTCGTTCGATGATCGCCGTTAAAAATAAAAATAACGTATGATCACGCTAAGTGTCTGAAAAAAAAGTAAAGGAAAAATCGACTGTCCAGATAGACGAGTGCAATCGTTTGTGGGTCGTGGATACTGGTCGCGTCAGCTCAAATGCTGTTTGTCCGACGAAAATATTGATCTTCGATCTAGCGACCGACCGGTTGATCCATAAATACGTGGTGCCGGACGATCAAGCCCTGAGCGGGAAGGCAGCATATGTTACGCCAATCGTCGATGTCGGAAAAACGTGTCTTGATACTTATCTATACGTCGCTGATGTTGATCAAAATGGGCTACTGATTTATGACTTGTATCGCGATTATTCGTGGCGGGTAAACAACACACCTGGCAACGCTTTCGGCCCGGATGACGATGCCATGAACATCACGATCGCTGGCGAATGGTTCGATTTGACCGATGGCACTCTTGGCATGTCGTTGTCGCCGATTGGATTTTTTGAGGAAAGGTATATTTTCGTTTTAAATTTTATTTCTTTGCGTGGTTATGTTCATTCGAGTGATTTATGGCATATCCTTTTCACGGTGTACGAGTGTTGGAAGAATGATACAATATTTTACCGTTTGCCGTCAGTGTGAAGAGATCGTGTAGATAAAGTCGAAAAAGTGAAAATATGGAATGTTGGCTATTTAGAGATTTTACGATTTCGAATTTGGCAATTCGACAATTTAGGAATTTGAAATTTTGTAATTTGGTAATTGGGTAATTTGGTAATTTGGTAATTTGGTAATTTGGTGATTTGGTAATTTGGTAATTTGGCAATTTGGTGATTTAGGAATTTAGTAATTTAGTAATTTAGTAATTTAGTAATTTAGTAATTTAGTACTATGACAATTTAAATTTACAGGCATAGAAATTTAAGAACTTTTAAATATAAAGTTTCAAATTCCAAATTTACTAATTTTAAACACCACAATCCTGAAAGTTTTGTCCCTAGGTACCAAAATTTTAGAATTCTCTATTTTCCAAATCTAAATTACTGATTTTTCAAATTTCCATTTTCCATATTTTCAAATCCTCAAATTTGATTAATTTAAAAATCACCAGCTCCCCAAATGTCCGAATTTTTCAGTTCTTAAACTGTTGTTTTCCAAATTCCAAAACACCTAAATTCTCAAATTCCCAATTCCCAATTGTTCAAATCCCTACTTTTCCAAATTTCCAAATTTTCAGGTAGTCACATTTTCTAGTTCCTGCTCTTTCGAGACTTCAAATTTTGAATTCCTTAATCATAAAGCCGTTTAATTTAAAAATGATCGAATTTATAAATGTTTAAGTTCAGAAACTTCGAAGTTTAAATGTTTGAACGTTGGAAACGTAGAATTTAAAAGCTTGAGAATTGGAAAATGTACGGATTTGAACATAAATGAATTTGAAAATTGAAAAATGATTAATTGTCTAATTTTGAGAATTTTAAACTTCCTAAATTGAAAAATTAAAGAGTGTTTATATCTATTAAGCTGAATTCAACAATTTTCTTTCTCATGAAACTAATTTTAAAAATTGCGGTGTCCTTCTCCTATCTCATCTGTTTCTAGAGAACACCAAAATGCCTAGTAACACATAGTCCCTTGATATCTCTAAATAAAACAGCACCAGACAATACATATACCTCGCATCAATTATATATGGATAATTAAATCTAATACAGTCTATCACAAACCGTTATAAATGCAAAGGAAGGATTTTACGGGCGTTGATTTTCAATTAACAACGAATCAACCGAAACAGCCATCTGTTAGCATAAATGTTAATCGAGTCGCGGACGTGACATTTTGAAACGATAGCAGCGATCGGCAATGATATACAAATAATTTAGTCACGCTACTCATGATTTTCAGATATCTGTACTTCAACTCGTTGGCCAGTTATCGCGAAAAGTTTACGGACACGTACTCTTTAAAGCAAAGCAAACACGCAGAGCCGAAAGTGTACGAGACGAATTACAAGCGGGCTAGCCAGGCGGGCGTTCAGGCAACGTCACGAAGAGGCGTAATATTTTTTCAATTAGTCCAATTAACGGCAATCGCCTGTTGGAACATCGAGAAGCCATTTACACCGGAGAACGTCGTGATAATTGCCCAAGACGAGGAGACGCTGCAGTACGTGAGTGGCATCAAAGTAATCGCAAACAGCCACGGCGAGGAAGAATTGTGGTTCAACACAAACAGGCTGCAGAAGACGATAAATAAAACCCTGAAACCCAGCGAGACGAACTTCCGTATAATCAGAGGGAAGGTTGATGATATTATCAGAGGGACAAATTGCGAGCCATCCGGCCTAAGATACAAAACGCCGGATACCACCTTCTGGCACCGGATATGAATCGGATAAATTACATTATACCAATCAAATTTACCTCAACAGTTCCTCCTTCGTATACTAATGCAATCGCGACCGGTAAAAATACACACGATGGTGCCTCATGGCGATTCCACCCTCTGCTCAAGTAGAGAATAAGAGTAATTTATGTCTGCCACGTCGCTGTAAAGAGCACATGCTCGTTTGCATGATTTCTAATGAATTAATATACGCTTCTGAGCCTTACCATAAATGTTGCGTCTCTGTTACACGTGAAGTATCATGTTATTCTTCTTAAACGCCAGGGTCGATTAAATGCAAATGAAGCTTTTAAAGCAGCAGCATGTGGTCGGACAGTTTATCTGGTGTCGCTGGACACCGATTTTCTACTTGTACTCGGGGATCATTCGTTTAATGTCGGCTATGAGTATAGCTATCTCGATATTCTTCAACAATTTTATTATTAAAATAATATTACCGTTTTACATAATAGTGTTATTGTTGTATTGTGTCTATTAAGTTTTCTTGCGGTAAATGTCATTTGTTTAGATCACCTAAGGTTTTGACTTCGACAGTCGCTGCACAACGCTTCTGAAGATCATTCCTAACAAATTTATTTGTTAATTATTTCTAAAAATTATGTCCAGGGACTGTGGTGCTGATGGTGCTATACGTGTATTTGCACAGAACGACAAATTTTTTCGGGAAGTAAAATTAGTTAAAAATATATCAAATTCAGATGTAATAAATATACGGAAAATTATAAAAAGGTTATTCATTCCTTCTCCATTGAAAGTAGTTAGTGAGGTAATGTTATTTAAATTTGCATATACCAAGGTTTAGTACCATGGAATGTTTTAATGATAACTTCAGAAAATCAAAACATGTTATCGATATTTCCTTAATTATAATTTTAATTATATATTACATATTCTTGTATACAGATTATATAATTATATTAATGACATAATTACATACTCTCGTGCAAAGAATATTTTTACGCATAATTTCACAGTAATCACTCACGAACATTGGTAACGTAAACGTGTGGATATAGGTCAAACGCCGTTCCAAAGCTATTCGGTCGAATGAGTAACAACCTTTACAATACCCTTTCACAAGTTCACTATCCTCATCACTTTCAAAACAAGAAATGATCACGATCCAACTTTTTATTCTAAGTTAGAAAGAACGTTTACCTACGTTTTCTTTCCGGCAACATTGAAGTTAGGTAAATAAATTGACCATTTAACCACACTACCTAAAACAACACCCAAGCAACGAAAAATCAACATGGATAATTGAATACGTTTCTTTAGTTATATATAATTTTCAAATAAACATTATATAATTATGTACATCTTCAAAATAAACATTGTATAATTATATAAACGTACAAGTAAACATTACAGCATTGATGCATGTTACTACAATTATTGATTAACTATTAAAAACGAATGTATCGATAGGGATCTGGTATCACCTCCATGTTGCGTTAAATGAACAGGAGTTTTTAGTATCTTGCCTCATAATTAATTTGTCAGCTGCGTCACTCAGAGCTAATTGATCGCCGCTACAATATTAAAACACATAACAAAAGTCGAAATGTTATGTCAATTTTATATTCAGCGATTCTTGACTGTGCAAATTAAACTTGAATTCCAAATTGAAGAGAATTAAAAATTCGAGCAAGATATATCATGGTGGAAGTGTAAGTGCGTCACAGTCATACTCGTGAAAATATGGCAAGGGGTTGAGGTACATATCGCATGTGCTTGGAAACAAGAATCGACCCAGTTTTTCGCAGCAAGAAGCGATCGGCCTTATTCTTCAGAACAAGAAACCATCGATCCAACTTTTCAGAATAAGAAATCGTCATTTATTCTTTACTCAAACTAGAGTGGACACGTAGGTTATAGTTACGTTTTAGCAACGCGTTAAGTGTGTAAATTAACGCCACAGTAACTGAACGATATATATGTACATCAACACACTTGTATTACAAACTGCACATACAGTCGTGGACAAAATTAAGTGGACAGGTATCATAAATAACAAAAGGTTAATTTAATTTAACTAACAATGCCAATAAATCAAAACTTTATTGCACAATTATATACATTGCACAAATATTTTTTCAAGTCTATAAAAGCATTTCACGTTCTAAATTTAAAATTTATTTAAAACATTGTAACAAAACAAAAAATTTTTTACACTTCTGCAATATCCACTTAATTTTGTCCATGACTGTAAATATCCTCATAATAATATCTCGGTAACCTAATGATGGTGCCTATCAACGCTATAATATAGTTATTTATAAATGACGTACACTCAAGACGGCGTATTAAACTTGATTCGCGTTACATAATCCACTCAGATCTTAAATTAACCACACACGGAAACGTTTACCCAACATCGATCGCGTTCAGACCGTGGCTTATTACCGATTCCGATTACTTTTTTCCCGAAAAGCCGGTGCAGTAACTATGCAAACACGTTCCGTACAGCGAGTAAGCCGCGAGTACAGGAGGGACTTTCTGCGAGTGACAGGCTAGCGTGTAGCAATTTAGTTTACTGTTTCATTGCCGCTTTTTGAGATGTAACGACCGGGTCTGCCGGTGACAGGGGCGTCACTGGGAAACCAAATGTTTCGATGAGGTCGTTCGCCGGAGACAGAGAGGTGTCGCTCGCGACACAGCCGCAACATTTTTTTTCCCCCCCGGTGAAACAAAATCGATACGCTGCCCTTTCCTCGTCGACGGATTCAGGAAGTTTTATCAGCCTTTTGGGTGGCGCAAGGTCGAAGCAACGTGGGTGGACCAGGAAATAGGGGGAGGCTGGTTGAGATAAATGCGCATTCAGGAGGAATTGTTCGCGTTACTGCCGCGGCACCCTTGGGATACCAATAGGGCGCGCAATGCCGGGAAATTCGTGTCACCTACTTCTCTTTCTACGGCGCAGTTCGGCGTGTGACTAATGGCGGCATATTCATGGCACAACCTCGCCTCTCCAGCACCCCTCAACACTACCCTGAACCTCACACCCGAATACGAAGCTCTGGCAGTTAACCTCAGACAACCCCTTCGTCGCGATAATATACGGCCGCCCTTAAATTTTCGTTCCCCTTCGATGCCGCCATCGGCCTACTACTGCACGTATGCTGGGAAACCTTTTCCCTACTAATTCGAATTGATACCTTTTCGAAAGGGCACACGTTCCGTGAAAACTTTCCGGCAACTTCTTCGGTGATCTCGTTAAGAACACTGTCGGAAATGGGCTAACAACTAGGGTGCGGGCTCCGAATGAAGGCGCGTTTGTAAACTCGACAGTTCTGAATTAACAAGCTTCTAAATCATTGCGATACCGAGCATTTAAATTTTCCAATTCTTGAATTGGTCAATTTTCCAGTTTACGTATTAAGTTGTTTAATTTTTATATTTTCGTGTCTCATGGATTCGTAAAGTAATAAACTTCAACAGTTGTTTCCAGGTGTTTCGAAATTTTCACAGCCTCGAGTTTCACAAATTTTGTTCTAAAAAAGATGTGAGAATGTGTGAAACATATAAAGTAAATAATGTAAAGAATTATCCTTCATTGTTTTCAGTAAGGCGTACTTTCTAAACTGGAGAACAAATAATATATCTGCGGAGTCAAACTTTATGAGAGACGTTTATACAAACATTAAATAAATGTGGGAAGCCATAAAGTCATTAACTGCAATTTTCAACTAATCATTAACTTAAATATAAAAATTATTAACATAAATATGATATTCTTTTTTTACGAAATACTCATAATGTGAATGTTATGAACCAAATTCATGATTTATCTTTAAATTGGAAAACAAAATGACAAACAAATCATAATGTGAGCATTTAAGTTATGACGGTCTTCATTCCTATATGTAATGTGGGAAACAAGAATTAAATAACCTTTAATATAATTTAACTCGACGGAAGCTATATTTCTTTCTCGATTAATTTCTCACAAAAATCAGAGTGTTTATTCAACTATATTTAATTACATAAACTACCATAATTCAAACAATCTTTAATTCCATTTTCTAATGACGCTGACAGTGCTGACCACCACGATTGAGCACGAAGGTTTTTCTAGCTATAACCTAACTGTTCCTTCGTTTAAAACGTTTCGTCATATTTTATGTACAATATTCCTGCGAACAAAGTGATCTGTGTTCTCCACAAAGAACAAGTAAAAAGAAAATTACATGTAATTACAAAATTACACCTCAATTGCTCACAAACAGTGCGAGTTATAGGTGACGCACAGACGCACTTTTAAATATAATAATAGAAGCGGCATATCAACGTGGCGTAAAAACATCTGACGTCGTTAACGACCAGCAACGTTTCGTTTCACGATCGAAGTGGTTACCTTAAGGGCGAGACGTGGAATTACTTAAAGAACTGATAGGCGACATCGTGACAAAGTCTCGGATCGCCGTGGACTAGGTCTGAAATCGTTTTACGATGGTAGTTTTAAAACGACTTTACGAGAGCGGCGCGGAATTTCCAAATAAATTTGCATCAGTTTTACTACCCCTAATATACATAACTACCGGTGTTTGGCACTGATACCCCGGCGCGTAACTGTGCGGTCAGTTTAGCGAGAGTTTTGTAGGACAAGGCCAAGTTGGGGTGCCGGGGTAGAAAAGATGCACGCTTTACGACCGACACGAAGAAGCCCGATCGCGCTTGCTATATCGCTCACCTTTTCGAGAAACTTGATCAGGATCGCGGTAGAAGGGTCTGCCCGCACGAAGCCGTGGAACGATCACGCGTTCGTTGCATGAAACTTTCATCGCGAGTAATTACCCCGGGGTTCACCGAGGTGAGGTCCGCTGTAAGGAACGTTTCCCAATTAGGCGAACGAGAAAAAAAGGGTCGGAAGAAAAGCGGCGGCGCCCGTTAAACGTATCGTTCCTTTCCGGGAATGAAATTTTAAAGTTTAATCGGGGAAATTAATCGTGTACACTTCTTCTCGCGCGAAATTATCCCCTTCTTCCCTGGCGAGCTCCGAGCGGCCATTGCGAGCCGTGGACGACCCCGGCCGTGCAACCGGCACAGCCGACAACCCTGGAATTGGCGCGTGGAGAGGTTGTCCCAGGCGTTCCAATCGCGACGACACTAATTCGCCAGAAAAAAAGATGGACGCACCAGCTCTCACGTATTATCCGCCGCTGGATCTGTTGTCTCGTGCGGTCACGCTGTCGTCGAGGTACCCAAAGGATAGATTTGTTTTGCAGTTGTATGGAGTTTATTGTTCATCCTTCTTTCACAAAACTGGTACAATGGACCCGGACAGAGGTTCAACGTCGTCGGAGGTTAAAAATTAAAGAGACTAACTTAGCTTTTCCGATTCCCTTTTTATATTGGAACTTTGTAGGAAAAACCAAGGGTAGGGGTTTCTGTAATTTTGGGGTAGTAGTCCAGTTATGAGAAAAGTACATAGGATCTGGGTCGCATTAGCCAGGGCCTGTGTCAGGAAACAGATAACGAAAAGAAAAAAGAGGGCCGTGTAAGGAAGATAGTGTGGCGCCCTAGGCCCTTAGCGTAACAGCGTAAACACGGCGCCGTCGAACATCGCGGGCGGTCGGGCAACATCAAGTGCCCAGACGATGTGTCGCCAAGGAACGTTGCGTTATACAAAGGAATACCGAATTCGGCGCAGCCTGCAAGCCAGGCAGTCTAGTGTCAGAAGCGAAGCAAGCAGGGTGTTTAATAAAGCTATTTAAGAAATCAGATTTTGTACACGTATCCCTTCTCCACAATAGTTTATGCAAGTGGGACGATAAAATTGAAAAAGGGTCCAGATCTATAAATAAAGAAAAGGAAAATTGATGGGTTAGACGGTCTGGACTGATTGGGATCGCGGTGTCGATAAGGCTGGGTCGACAACGCACACCAGTTGACCCGATAAACATAAACAATCGCCAATCGGTGTCAAGTTTGTCGGGTTCACAAAGGGGATGGACGGAGTGACCGCGTACACTATGCGACCGACAAGAAGTCCGGTGAGGAGGTTTGGCCAGGGGTTCAGACGCGACGGCAGTAATTGGCCGAAAAAAAAAGATGGTCGCATCGAGTCTCACGCATTTCCGGCGGCGGTATTTATTGGTTCGCGCGGTCACGCACACTAGTTGACCCGAAGACCGTAAACAATCAGTAGTCTGCGATCGTCAATCGGTGTCAAGTTTCGACGGTTCTCGGTGGGGGTAGGAGGTGCGATCGCGTACGTCTTATGTTTCAGGACAACCTCCTCACCGGACTTCTTGTTGGTCGCATAGTGTACATCTTATGTTTTAGTACAACATGCGCCAATTCCTGGGTTGTCGGTTGTATCCTATTCGAAGGAATTCGCGGCGTTAGAACGTCGGTAGAATTTCGGGCATCTACCGTATCTTTATTAAGGCAGCTCATCTATAATTCACCGGACGGCCTAGGCGGGCTGACAGTGCCGGACTCACAGGCCGCATAAACACACGGGCATCTCGTGCAGAAGCCCGGTGCACGGCCGGTGTGCGGCACGCATTGCGGTTGTCAGGTCTAGTCAACGTGTAATTTACTGTCCTGTCTCGGCTCGATGCAGATGCGCCCGTTGCTCGGAACCTGGACCACCGTCTGCCGGCATGGACGTCGACGCTAACGGCCACGGGAACGCGGACATCGGCTACACCGGTGTTGCCGTATTGCCGTTATTGCTGTCGCTAGTTACGATCCAAGTGGACGATACTGCCCGACCAGGTACCCGCCACTCGGAACCAGGCCACCGCAAGGTTCCCATAAACTAAGCGTTACATTTCGGTTGTAGTTTCGCTATTAGTTCGCGGGAACTTCGCGCCGGATTCTGCTAACGCCATCGGTATATTACCGTGCAATAATATTCTGATAAAGCTGTCTGGACTTTTACGATTTTATGCGGAACCCCTGTTACGTATATGGTACATTACGATTTGTTGTATCGTGCTTGTCGCGACGCAAACTAATAAAACAGAGAATTTTAAAGATAGAAAATAATCCATCAAAATCATCATCGTTAGTTTCTATTTTATTGCGGTACACATAATAAAACAGTTAAGAGTTTTTCATACTGTAAATGGCTCTAGCCATCCTAAAAGGTTCTGAACTGACCCATAGCAAGAATATATGTATGAAGCCATCGAATATTTTCCGTCTTAGCGTGAATTGTTCCTTTTTTGTGACTTACTGTTGTAATTTCAATTTTAAATTACAATATAACTAAATTTTAATTTATAAATAGATTTTAATGTTTGCTTAAAATTCAAACTATCAGACAGCAATAGATATAAAATTATCACTATATTGTGAATGCCATTTTAGGTAATTGTGTATACTGAAATCAGTGTCGCTATCACAAAAAGTCTATGTACCCAATAGGTTGAGTCAAGTAGATTCTAAAAAATTGACGGTTTTGCTTATGCAATAACGATGGCCTGTCAGTTTAGAACGTTTGTAACCTCGACACAATTGGTTCTTTTATGCTTTGTTACAGATTTTGATTGTTACTTTCACGAACGCTTAAGAGTACCTTCGTGATATCCTTCGATCTTTGGTAATTGATCGGCCAAGTAGTTCGAGATCTATACGGTCCTGTCTGGTAATTGCACGAAATGAAACCTCGACGTAATACACCGTCAGAGAAAGTGGTTCTTGCACAATCATGCATGTCTGTATCCATATCATATCGGATTCAGTTGCATAATAACAGCGATGCAGCCAAATTACATGAATTTATACAAACGTGCTTAACATGCAATAAGTAGATGGTATTATTAGAATCTTGGAAGTAATGTAACGTTTACTTGTTTATTCAAGGCAGAGTTACATAAGTCTTGCTAAATTATTTCGTATATCAATAATCAAAGTAGAAAAATATAATTCTACAGTTCACAAAGTATATGTACGCGTATGAGTAATCGACAAATTTTATCATTTGAAAAACATATACGTTTTTTCAGATATCTGAGAACTTCGCTTTTTTACTTATCTCAAATATAAAAATTTCAAATAAAAATATGCAACTTGTAATTTTATATCTGTTCTCGCAGTATTGTCTCAACGTTTTCTGTTTTAACACAAATTTTATAGGTAGTAAATAAAATATTACAAGAACTAATACAATTATTTGCAGCTGTAAGAGTTCAGGGCAAACATTTTTTTACTTTTGGTTGTCTGAAAATTTTTAATACAAATGACTGCTGAAATCAATTGTAAATGTTTATTGCTGAGCAAATATTGTAATAATTTCAGTACAAAAGTAGTAACGATTGACCATTAAATGTAACAGGGAATAATAATTTTACTTTGCCTACATTCATATTATTCCTTTCTCCTAACTTTTTACAGCTTTAGTCTTTTTCTGTTTCCTTACTTTTGTTAATCTTTTTTCCCGCTTAATCCGTTTATTTTCTTTTACTTTCGCTAATCTTTTTCTGCTTAATCCTTGTATTTTCTCTCTTTCAATGTTATTACAACAAGCAAATATTCAACTGCTTTCCGTTTTCGCTTCATGACTTGCTTTTTAGGTCACAAAAGAACTTCGTTCATTTCGTTTATTCATTATAATGTAATCGACTCTACAGTATCGAATATTCAAATACATAAAATAACAGAAACGCTACAAATGTTAAAATGAACTAAATTTATGATACAAATCTATTTCTTTTTTTTTTAAGTACAAAGTAATAAATTTAAAGTTCATTTCTTTTTTAAAAACACTTAAGTTCTTTCTTAACTAATTAGATACTGTCATTTAACAAAACAGAATTTGATTTAATAAAATCTATTTAGACAGTTTTCGAGGAATAAGCATGCAATCGCCACGGATATTGAATTTCAGTAAATTGAACAGCTTAAATACAAACGCGGGAATGTTCGTATAATTGGTAAACATTGCCGGATAATGTATTCCACGCAATTGCACTGAATTTAATTTTTAAAATGACCTCTTTACTAATAAACTATTCACATACGACTGAATCCTGAATACACAGCAGTATTCCGGATTAAACAGTATTCTGCATTAAACAGTAGCGGTTCGATGCACTTTACTACGCTACATAAACCACATAACACGACTCTCTAATTTTTTAATCTGCCGAGGTAATTACAGATTTACAAAGCGTGAACAACGCGAACGATGAATTGCACAATTTTCATGCCGTATCATTTGCGTGTTTTAGGTTCGAATGAATCAGAATAAATTTTAATTTGAAAAACAAACACGATCATTTTGTATTGTATTCGCGTTTGCGTGTTGTGTTATTTCGTACTGTATTATACACTGATTTATTAGTGTAATCGTGAAGTAAATTAATAGAATTAAAATATTGTTCGACCTAACAATTTTGCGATCCAAGTACGTTAATAATTTGAAACATACTAATTTAAATATTCCGCAACTCTTGAGAGTTTCAAATTACCAAATTTTCATATGTGTGCATTCTCAAATTTTCAAATTTACAAGTTTTTAGGTTTGTACATTAAACAATTGTCCATGTTTTCAAATTTTTGTGAATTACTTAAATTTGCACGTTTCCGAATTTTTAGGTTAGTAAATTTCTGTGTTCACAAATTCTTTCATTTCCATATTACATAGATCTCAAAATGTCAAAGCCTCGAAATCACTATGTCTCTAAATGTACAGGCCTTCAAATTCCTAAACCCCCTTTCTATGCCCTCAAAATTATTAGATCGTTGAATCCCTAAATCCTCAAATCCAAATATTTCTAAATCCTAGAGTTTCCAAATTTATAGACCCCCTCATTGCTATATTTTCAAAGCCTTAACACATTCCTGAATTGTCAAATATTAAAAAATCTTTAAAAAACCAACGTGTAAACGTCATTATTCTTCTTGGTTATCATATTCTCCTTAGGATAGCTAGATTTAATCTTCACTGTAGTCCAGAATCTGTAGATCTCCAAATGAATGTTTCCAAATTGTTAACTCATTTTCATTTTACAAATGTTCAAAAATCCTTAGATATCAACAAGTGAACTAATCATTCTGATTAGCATATTTCGTTTAGGTAATTTAGGTCATCTCTTCGCTGTATTACAAAATATAATAAACAGTCCCGAAATTCGTAGATCTCCAAATGTACATATGCGCCCCTTAAGCCACCACCAGATTTAAAGTGTTCAATAAACCCCACGAATCAATGAGCGACTTTATCACGTTTCGTTTAGGTAATTCAGATCTTCTCTTCACTCTATTACAAAATATAATAAACAGTCTCGAAATTCGTGGATCTCCAAATGTATATGCCCAAATCCTTAAGCCATCTCCATATTTAAAGTGTTCAATAATCCCTACAAATCGATGATTGACTTTATCGTATTTCCCATAGGGAAGTCGGATCTGTTTACGACATCAGAAAATGAATGCCACTCATGAGCCAGTATGGTAGAAAACAATTTAACCTAGCACAAACCGGTGTTAAGGGGTCAATGTCAAACACCGATACTTTATTCGACGACGAAAGGTCGGGGCAACCAAGGTGTCTCAGAAAAGCGCAACTCGTTCGTTTGGTACGCGTGATAGCTTTACCGGCCACGTTTTAACCAGGCGATATTTACCTATCCAACTTTCTATCCATCTGTTCCTCCCTTGCTACGTTCGTTTCGTCTCCTCTCTTTTCTTGCACGAGCGGCGCGGAACGCTCGGTTGAAATGTCGTTTGCTTTGCGAACCGGTCCCTTACATTCGTAACCGTTCGTTATCGTTAGTTCCGCTTGGCGAGGCGCGTTCAAAGCGTAAACACGTACGTACGTTTGTACATAAGCGTTGCACGCTTTGCTCGAAGGGTGATGTGGCACGAGCGGAGGCCAAACGAGCGAGAGGGAGACAGAGATTGACAGGGTGTACCAGCAAGGTTTCACAGAGCACATTTCGGAGGAAGGTGTGGCCGTTTCGACTTCTCCCATTCGTTACCTTTGCCGCGAGCGAGTCATGTTTACGAGCGCAAATAACGCCGCAGCCACAACTTTTTGTTGCTGTTTCCTTTCCACCTTTTGCTATCGCGTCCGATCCTGCGAATGTACATTCCGGCCCAATGTACACATCTCTTGGATAACTGCGCGTACGTAAACTCGATAGTTTTTTATATTTCAGTTCTCGGAATTTTCGAATACCAGAATGATTGACTTTTCGAACTTCGGAAATTTTTAATGTTTGAAATGGATTTAAACATTTTTGAATTTTTAAATCATTCAGTCTTTGAATTTTCTATTTTTAATCTCTCAGTTGTATTTTTTCAAATGGTCTGGCCGTAATATTAAACAATTTTTAATTTTTAAGCTCTATACAAACTTAAATTTTCAAAATTTTCAACTTTCACTCATATATTCTTTGTTAAATTTGAAAATTCAAAAACATTTCAACATTTTCAAACATCTGACTCTTCCGATTCTAATTTTTGTCGATCACAATATTTTTATATTTTAAAATTCCTAAATTTGATAAGTATCAATTTCTTAAATTTGTAACAATTTTGAATATTCTCAAATTTAAATGTTTCTACTCGTAAAATTTCACCATCATTAAATCTTCAGATTTTCAAGTTTCCCTATCGTTAAGTCTCCAGATCTCCATATTTATGTTTCTACATTCTTACATCCCTAGTAACCTGTGCTCTTATATTTCCAAAGTATAGGTTTCAAAATTCATAAATCTGCAAAACACTAGATTCCTATGATCTCAGATTTAGAAATTCTGAAATCCCCAAATTTCGAAGGTCTTTAAATACCTACATCCGTAAATTATTCTATCCTCAAATATCAAATTCCCCAAATTCAAAAACCCTCAAATCTCAAATTCCCCAAATTCAAAAACCCTCAAATCTCAAATTCCCCAAATTCAAAAACCTTCAAATCTCAAATTCCCCAAATTCAAAAACCCTCAAATCTCAAATTCCCCAAATTCAAAAACCCTCAAATCTCAAATTCCCCAAATTCAAAAATCAAGATTCAAAGTCCCTAAAATCAAAAATCCACAAATTCTATATTGCTTAAATTCTAACATCTTCAAATTCCAAATGTCCTGAAATTTCAGTATCTCAAAATTCTAAACTTTCCAAGTCCCCAAATTCTCAACTCATTTTGGAAGTTTCAAATGTTGAAAAATTGCCAGAAATCAACGAACGGGACACGTCCACTCTCTTGGTTGCAATGCATTCAATGGCCGTAGTTGTTGTTTACTGTACGAGTAACGTGGATGGTATCACTGGTTGGTAATCGTACATTTGCGCTGGATTACTGGCGTATTAATGCCATCGATATTTATTAACACGCGTGAATATTGTTGTTTTTGCACAATTCGTGCTTGTTCGGCACGGTTTTAGATTTTGTTTACGGTAATATCGAACGCTGACTGAGTATTTCCCATTTTGGAACGTGATTTGCAAATATCGTTCGTCGTGCTGCTGCTTTAAATTGTGTAGACTGGAAATTTCGAAACATTTATTGAGCAAAATCTGGCTAACAAACTGACCTTTTTTAATGAACTAATTTGTAACCAGAACCGTATCTAAAGGTTTTTCAGTTCTGGGCGTTGAAAGAAAAATCAAAATCCTATTTATAAAAACAATAATGATGATATTTAAAAGAGGATAAATTAAAGATTGTGTTAAAAAGAAGCATAATGCTTTTAAGTTGCGTAAAATTTTATTATTGTAGTTTATGATTGTACGACTAAGGTGTAAAATAAAAATAAAAACTTTATGGTGATTATTATAATGGTAGATTTATAAAAATAAAATCCTTTGAGTGATTAATATAGTGTTTCCTGTGCTGATTACGAATTTGCGATCCGTTTTTCGCCAGCTTAAACAGTTTTGAGAACAAAAATTAAAATTTGTCGGACAGTGTTATTTATGAAAATTAAACAATCCTATCTTGGTGGCCTTATTCATATACTTAGAAGTGAAATGATAATAAACACCTTTATGTAGTCCCTTGTTTTAGAGATCCCTGTACGTATGTTGTTACTAAATTATAATTATATAGCGTGATCCACGATTATTATGAAATGGTAGATGACAGGACAGAAATTTTACACGAAGTACTCTTTGTTTCTTATGTAAAATACCAACATGAAAAAGTCGGTTTATTTTTAGGTGTTCAAGGTTATATTGCGGCAAAAGTAACAGGGACATTGACTCTCTTCAGTTTCAAGGTTCCTTTATCCTTGAGACCGTACATTACCCCATGATCGTTTGATAGACATACTAATTATTTTTTTTATACTATTATAATCTAAAAAATATACCATTCCATCTGAAAGGTGTAAAAAGTGACCGCAGAATGACCTTGATAAATTCAAGATGAATTTCATTTATGATAATATCGTACCTAACAAATGCTGATGAAACTCTACTTATATCTTTGTTCTATCGATTATTATTCAGCAGTTACATAATATAACACTTATTATGAAATATCCTGTATAAAGGACAGATATAAACGTTGTAAGTTTCATTTTTATAGTAATATTTTAAATAACTGTACACAAAGTGAAAAAGATCAATTTTTTCAATCGAGTAGCACTGAAAATTGTCAGGGTTCTGGGTATTCGTTTGATATATTATAACTTTGTAATTACTTCTGGCTGAAGGATTTGAAACAAGTTCCGTTCTACATTTCGTATTTTTATGTTTGCGGAATAGCTGTTAGCAACCGCAGTTTAATGTAACATACTTGCTTTAATCTGTCATATTACTATGTGTAAGACGTACAACTTTTTATATTCCCGGCTGAAGGCTACTGAAAGTCGTTCACACATTTTAATTAGGTACTATTTTTGTAATTAGAGTGTATCGTGACGTGCCCAGATATCGTTTACCTAAAAATTGTAATTTAAATCATAGCATTTATCGAGTCACTAATTATATGTTTCGCAACTGTCGAAATAAAAGGAAAAAACTAGCAAACGTCGTTGCGGACGTTATTAAAAGTATATAAATGGTCTCATAATAACTCATATCGTTTTATTTGGGAAACTGCATAATCAAGTTTTGTAATCAAGTTATTTAAATAGTCGTAGTTATGAATACATAAAACATTTTTCGAAGTTAAAACTTTGTAATTTTTATTACAAAGCAATACAAAATTTATTCAGTCATATTTAGTATTAAAAGAATTATATGTATCGTTTAATGGAGATTGCAAAAGCAGTAAGATTAAAAAGTTATCGCGCAGTGAAAGTTATTTTTAAGTACTTTCGGAACATGTATCGCGTAACGCACATTTTTATATTTTATACGAATAAATTACTGGTTTAATTAAGGTCTTATCGCCATAGTTACGTAGCTTATTTCATGTTGTTTAACCAGTTAATTACGGAATACAGTTTCACAAATCTCGCGTGATACATAGTTAAAATCAAACAGTTACGGCTATACACGTCAAACACTCCTATAATAAATATAAACTTAGTAATTATTAATGAGTATATCCGTGAGACAATAAATGTGCAAGTATGAAACAGGTTAACTTTTATTTCTTTCTTATTAAACTTTTACCAATAAATTTCTGATTAAAATGAGACGAAACACATCTGAATCGTCTCCAAAGTCTAAAATCTCAATGTTCTCAACTCCGAAAAATTGCAAATCCCAAATTCCCCAAAATCCAAAGTTTCCCAATCCCTCAAATTTTCCACAACCAATGAAATAGTTTAATTTTAACTTAGTCGTTTGTTCACCCTCAGTAGCACGCCAATCCCCACTGCATACTTTATTCTGGAGAGAACATTATTTTTCCTCTTCAGTAGATTTCTAATAACTCTCAAAGAGTAAACAACCAAATTTATACATCTTTAAAATCCGTTGTCAGTTTGCGAGATGTTACTATTTCTTTTAAGTGCTAAATCAAGTGTTAATTTTTAATAAACATATTGTACCCTCGCGAATTGTTTGATTATGTTTGTCTTTCGGGTAGATTCACTGATTTCACAACCCAGCTACTTCGTGGTTCGTTCAGTTGAATCCTGAAAAATGTTTAAAATCTTCAAACCCTTAACTTATGATTGTATCGGCAAGTGCGTCAGACAGGCCGACTTAATTATCGTTGTAATATTCAGTCAGACAAAGATTATTCAAATGTCAGGGATATTCTGTATATGGCAGTCGTTGGTTTATGACTCGAATTTGAATCGTGGTGAAAATATAAGCCAAATTTGTTGCACTGTAACAGTTGCGTGCGTCACGTGTGGAAGGCGATATTATAAGGCAAGGGGTTAAAAATCTCTAGAAACGGGGGAGTCTACGGTATCCGGTTCAGGTGTCCAGCGAGGATTCGCAAGCCGCGGAGCCGGCCAATTTTCGTACATCGATATATCGTGGAAGGAAGGGTGGTCGATGTAATGAATAGCTCGGATGGAAATATAACGGGTCAGGTGCAGGTAGCACTGGAAGATAGTCGATGGATGTAGCGGCGATCGCGATGGGTGATGGTATGAGTGCAATCAGCGCGATGATAACCAGTATTACCGCGTCAACCCATCCCATCTGGCAGATCTTCGTGGCGTAATTCCCTGGGGTTCTATTTGCTACGAGGACAAGCGGCCTGTATGACGCGTATAGCGGGGGATGATGCGGCCTCTACCGTTATTTATTTCGCACAACGCCGATCGCCGCGACGGCAAAATAGAAATCAGGCCGCGGCCCTTGAATATTCACGCCTTTGGTTTTTGAGTTTGCCGTGGCCATCAATCGTGGAAACGATGCGACGTGATTAATTTCGCCGTACCACTCATCCGATGAAACGAGCCCACGTCCCTCGTAATTCCTGTCGATCACAGAACGCGTCCCTTGTCAATCGCTACTTCATTGAATATGTTTAATAGCCACCGGCCTATTGGCGATTGATTATGCGGCCCGGTTCGATCAATTTGTCCCCGGAGTTTTTTTACCGAGATATTCAAAATTTATGGCGGATCCATGATACGGGGCAACGCAGTTTGATAATTTCGGTGAAACGCTCGTTATCGGGAGAATTATGCTTTGGATGAATTCTAGTAATGATTTTACAGCTTCGATATAATGCTTCGAGCGATAGATTTACTTTTTGGAGAAGTTCGAGGCGAGATAGGGTGGTCAAGCTTTCTTTTTGACACACCGTTAAATTTGATTTCAAAACTGGTGTTCTAATTCAGATACACGAATTTGGAGATTTTGAAATTTAGTAAGCCAGGTGTTGGAAACATAAGTGTTTTGAATTTTTAAATCTAAGGAGTCTGGATTAGGCAATCTGGAAATTTAGATATACACCAGCGTAAGAATTAAAAATAATCAATTTGGAAAATTGAGAATTATGCAGTTATGAAATAGGAAAATATAGAATTTTCTTCCTTTGCTAATTTTCAAAGTATTAAATACAAACATTTAGAAATGATTGTTTTGAAATTTACTTATTTAATAACTTAGATGTACAGAAATTTAGGAATTTAGAAATTTGGAAATCTAAATATGTGTATATATAAATAAATCAAATACACTAAAATTAAATTTTCAAGTTTTCATCCCTTCAAATTTAAAAATCTTTAAATATATATACATATACATAAAATCATATTACTATATAAATTTAATGTAGCACAAGACTGCAAATAGAAACTTCTCAAACCTGTAAATCCATAAATTGCGAAATCTTCAAAGTTGAAAATGTCCAATATTAAAAAATAGAGTATTTATCAAATTTTTAGTTAATTGAATTTTTTGATTGAAAAATTAATTGCACATCAGAGCCCGTGAATACACACCACTTTGATATGTGGGATTGGCGGGGCCTCCGGACCTGAAAAGTACAAAAGAGTTACGAAAAGGACATTCACCGAGCCGACGTCAGTGGCTCAGTATGTAGCGTCAACGACTCGTAATCTGAAGGGCACTGGCTGAGTCCCGGAGAGTCTGAACATGTTTCCGTATTCCCACAGATATAAATCTGATTTTAGATAGGCATCTAAACTGCATACCTATCTAGATAATTTCCAATAGAGTATTCGGGCATCTCTCTGACCACGCAAAGTATTGAATATTTAAAAATTGTATGCACGATGTGTCTCGATATATTTTTCCTAACACCGTGATTTTCATGTCTAAACCTCGTGTTTCGAATGATGTCTTCGCTTTGACAAGTGTAGAATTTTAAAAATTTGGAACATTATGTAAATCATATCTCTCGGATGCTTTTAGCGAGTGAAGCCAAACTGCATAGTGACGAACTTTGCTTGTATGTAATTCACCTGAAAGCATTTTTTGGCAAGTTTACATTCGCGCTAATATATTCGTTTGAAATTAATTAGGGGAAAGGTTTATACCTGTTTCGAATAAAAATCGTGTCACAATTTTGTCATGTTTCCTTTCTAAAACCTAAATTCTCTTAGAACGTATATTACATTTTAAAAGAAACTTATATTTTTGTAACCTGCAGTCATTTACAGTATCAGAATACCAATTTCTCAGACTACTGTTAGTCCATTAATATTATAATATTAATAGTATTGTATATTTTATTGTACCTTTATTAATATATAATTATATTCTAATACATATTGTATTGAATATCGTTAGTAACATATTGACATAGAATTAATAATATTAATGACATATTAAGATAATTTATTCAGATAATAATTTAATATAATAATATAATATACGATATATGACAGATTATTGTATTTATTCATTATATGAGTATAATACGTTCAGTATTATATTATTTATTATTATATTTATATAGTAATATATTGTGTTAATGTAATACTTATTATATTTATTGATATATTTATAAGGATGTGTAATGTAATGTACTGAAAAAGAATTGCTATAGTAGCAAGGACTTTATTTAATCAACAATTTCTGCGGATATTTTAAGATAATGTGTATACCAATCTGTTACATACATGAGAGATAATTTCATCCATATTTTGTCACCTATAAATTGATATTAAATTTAACGGGTGGTCTTCTAGTATCCAAAAACAATCTAAGCGGTGATCTTCTAGTGCACCAAAAAAACAAATCATCCATACATGTCCTTTAAAAACTTCATACTAGCATTCAATGAAATGTAACACTCTTTCAAGTTTCTTACAGGAGATAAATATTTCCCGTCCAAAAACGTTTTCTTAGACAGTGAACCGAGAGTGACCAAAAAGGTGACAAACAGTATTTCCGAAGTAACCGGTTTCGAGTTGCGTGGAAAGTTTGCTACGTTCATAGTTCATCTTTCTCTGGTCCGTTGCCGTTGTATCACTTCCATCTTTCTCCAATCCGTCCCTTCTCTCACTTTGAACGTAATATTTCCGTCTATTCGTTTCCATGCATTCGCAATGCCGCTTGATGTGTACGCGAGTCCATTTTGCTCCTCTCTCGAAAGTAATACGTCCCCGTGTATCCCCTTCCGTCCGGCCCCTTTGCACGCACCCTATTTATTTCCGTACGAATACCGAGAGACGGAAATAATGATTTTAATAATACCGGAAAGCCAGCACGGTAACGTCGGTGAGGATTTTCTTCGATTACATTGGGCCTCATTGTTTGAAAAAGAACCCGTTCAACATGCGAGCACCATTAAATAAAATTTCACTGCGTCTGCCTGGCTGCACGGCGGAATAAAAAGCGGCCCCGTCCACCGGGACGATCCATTTCCATTTCAACCTTTCCCAATACTAAACGGGTTTTATTCTCCATTGGAGTTTCAGTGATTTGTTTCACCCGAAAGTATTCGAACCGCATATTTAATTATTCGCTTGGATTGCTAGTAACGTCATTTGCAATCCGTTCAGCCGTATCTGTTTTACATTGATAATATTGATCTCTCGGCGCCAAGTTTCGTTGAATTGTTGATCCGTTAGTAATTCGATCTTTATTAAAATGCGAATACGCTTTCATTGAAATAAAAAATGTATTCCATCCGACAATTCTATCAATCCCGCCGACAAATTGATACGGTTGTTATACCTTTCTGACGATTTTATCGTTTTTTTGTTTACCGTTGTAGTGAAACCGGTGTGCAATTAATGGAAAGATGGAAATTCCGAACCTTCTCTGTTTTTGCGTCCATGGATACCCAAGTCCCTTGATTTTTAGATCCTAAATTTTCAGAGAATTTTAGATTCTCAGATTCCTAGATTCCTAGAACCTTATATCCCTATATCACCGATCCACATATCAGAGACCACTACATCTCAGATCCCAATACATTATACTTACAGGTCCATATATCCCCATATCTCTATGTATATCTCCAGATTTACAGAACCACAAATCTCTAGATCCCCAACGTCCTGTTACATCTAATTTTTATAATGCCTAGTTCCTGACATCTCAAAATTTCTATATTTCCAGATCCCTATAATGTCTACATTCATATGATGCAAAAAATTCTACATTACCTATAGAAATAATTCCTACATGCTCTACATTTCAAAAATCCCTATAGCGTTTAAATACTTACATATATCTTTGTGTATTTGTCCGAATGTAACTTAATGAACCACGAACTAGTTAGGTTGTGATATCAGTGAATCCACTCGAGAGACAAAAATACCCAAACACCTGGCGAGGGTACAATGTGTGTGCTTTATTAACACTAGATTTATGGACGACGAATGGCCATTTATATTTAAATCGAAATTAAGGTATAAAAATAAGTAACCGATGGACGATACGTAAAGTAACTCATAGAATGATTCTCAATTTCGACGAAGGATAATTTATATTTGGGCAGTAGCTTCTTACAAATTTTCGTAATTTAAAATAAGCAATCTATCATCCGTCATTTCGACGGGTCCCGTAGATCTAGTGTTAAAATTAAAACTTGATTTAACACGTAAGAAAAACACTAACACCTCGCAAACTAACAACGGATTTTAAAAATATTTAAATTTGGTTGTGTACTCTTTGAGATTTATTAGAAATCTACTGAAGAGAAAAAGTAATGTTCTCTCCAGAATAAAGTATGTAGTGGGGATTGGCGTGCTGCTGAGTGTGAACAAACGACTAAGTTAAAATTAAACTATTTCATTGGTCGTGGAAAATTTAAGAGAAGAAAAAGTACGAAGTCGTTTGTCACCTAACGGTTCGACACTCATAAAATAATAAATCGCGCTGGCTCCCGAAAGTCCTGCTAAATTTAACAAAAAATTATGAATATAAATTGCACGTAGTAAAAAGCTGCAAATGGCAGTTGTTGATTATTCATCAATTTTATAAAGCTAAAAATAAGCATAATGGCTTTACGATTCTATGGAAGCGCGGTAACAATCTTCAAACGTGTACGTCTCCAAATCTCTGGATACGCAGATCATTACGCCTCCAAATTTCTGGATCTTCTGATATCTAATTTGCCTGTCATGACTTTGTCAACATAATGCCTGTGTTTGTCCAATATAACCTTATTCTCAGAGTACCTTTATCCCATGATCTCTATAATTTCCAGAATTTTAGGATGCCCCATTTTTATATTGCACAAATGACTACAATGCCCAAATCTGTATAGTACGCAAATCCTTATAATGCCCAGATCTCGATATAATGTAAATCCCTACAACCTTGCAAGTCTCTACGATTCAGATACCTACGATAGTTGATTCTCTACGTTCCTTGATCTCTGTATTTTCGGAACCGTAGATCCTTCTATCTCCATATTCCCGGACCGCTGTAATCCTTCATTCCTGTATTTTCAGTGCTCATAGCGTATGAACAGAAACCAATGGACCACCCTTTTTACCTGCCATTAGTAACAGAAGCACTTTGATGGAAGTTGTGTGAATTGTACAACTTCTCGTAAACTAAGGGCTTTTAGGGTTAAGCAAACCTGGCGTTTTCTACTTACTGGGACACAGCATACGGTGAAATTCCCACGAGCCACTCTTTTACGTCACACGCCTCGTTTATTTCTTACCATTCCTCCGGTTGCTTACTTAACGGAACAAAACTCTTGTACGTCGAACTCTTTGCTCCCATTCGTGATGTGTGCCACGATCGTGCAAGGATTTTCACCTTGGGCACGGACGGTTTTTCTTTATGATCTATTTAAGATATCGTGAAGTTTGTGTTGTTTACGTGAGATAACAAAACATGCGCCCCAGTGTTGTACGTGTTCCTCAGAAAATTGATATTAGTGGGAGATACGGGGAGAAAATTGATAAGGGTGGATGATATGTGTATTGGAAATGGGTATATACGGACGGACGGGTATAAACGTACGGCATATATGAACGCGTACATAGAAAATATGGAAAATTGGGAATTTAGGAAATGTAAAAATTAGAATAATTTGAAATTTAGTTCGTGAATTTCGAGATTCAGAAATTGTCGGAATCAGAGGATTCGTAACATGGGTATTAGGAATGTAGAAATTTGGAGATTGGAAATAGAGGACTGGAATTTGAAAGATTCGGGAATTTAAGAATTCGCAAATATGAAAACTTAAAACTTTATAGAAAAATCATAGACTTTTTTGCAATAAAAAACTGTTTATTTTCATGATTTTTACTCACTTTTACGTTCATCCTGGAGATATTACTACCATTAAAATGTGTAAAAAATTTCAGGCCGATCGGTAACTTTCGAATAATCATGTACACCGTTTTTCAACTTGACGAAAAACAAGTTTCAGGAAAATCGAGTGTAAAGTTTGGATAAGAGAAAAATAAATGATTTTATGACTTACTGTCTAGTCTGCTATTATGTGAATGGTTTTTATATCTACCATTATTTTGAAAACTCCGCTTAAATACTTCTTCCGAAACATCTGACTAAACCTTATTACATGTATCGATGCACTTCAAACAGGGATAATGAATAAACAAATTTTTGATTATCAACAATAGCTTTGCACTTTACATGTTGACTGCCACATGAAAGCAATTGAAAATTCCTTTAGTTAGTATCCTCAATTTGAAGAAACTTTACCAAATATGTTCACGATATTTTGTTACATTTGTTCTTCACAGTTCCAAATAACTAATGTGAGTATTTACAGTTAAAAAGGTGAACAAATTTTGAATAATATGTCCACTAAATCTGTATACAAATTTAAGCGTCATCCACACATGGGTAACATAGCAGTCAAAGTGTTAAAGTAACTTTTTAAACAAAAACAAAAAAATGATTTCTTTGACTCCATCCTCTTCGAAGTCCCTCTAAAAGGCCATCTGGGTGACAGAGACTCCCCGTGAGCAAAGGAAATAATAATTTATACTAACTTTTCTAACGATATTTCTGAAATTGTGAAGGGACCAGCCGATTGCACCGACTCGAGCAGCGTGCCCGTGCCGGCCGGTTAGCTCGCAGAAAGTATTGGCGCGAAGTCGCGCTTGACGTAGGGACGAAGCCGAAAAAAAAGGGGTAAAGCTTTATATCGAGGAAAAGGGGATTTCGGATTTGCTGGACCGTGTCCACCCACTGCATCGTTTACGTCCAATACAAACGAACGGGCGAATGAACGGACCAGGGAGAAGGACAGATTCGGGGGCGAGGGTGCCGGTTACGGAAGGGGGTAGAAAGCAAGGGAACGATGGAAAGAGGCGGGAGAGGCTGAGAAACGGGAGCAGCGACCGGGATTTTAACGTCGAGCACACTCGTTTCGAGTCGATAGGTCCACTTCGGCTGGCTTGGGAAGCAGTCGACATGGTCCAGCAACTTCCTCTCCCACCTCGAGCCCCCCCTCCTTCGCTTTCCTCTTGCACCCCCTCGGTCCGAGACATCATCTCCGTATCCGGAAACAGGGCAACTGCGACGCAAGTTTTCATACACGCCGCTCTCGCAATTAGTAAAAACTGCTCTCGATCTAACTGCTTCTAGGACGCAGAGTTTCTCAACTTGTGGGCCGTGCACGATTTTCGAGGGATCGAGAAATGCCAGGTGCATTTGTTCCTTCGGAGATTTTGGAATTTGAGGATTTAGGTAATTTAGGGCATTGGAAAGTTAGGGATTCGACAATTTAGAGATTCTGGGATTTGGGAATTTTTACATTTGGGAAATCATGAATTTGGGTATTTAACACTAGGTTTTCGGAACCCGCCAAAATGACGGGTTTTAGATTTCTTTTTTTTAGATGCGAACATTATTAAAATGCGTGCTAACCTTCATCGAGATAAAGAACCCTTCTGTAAACGGGTTTATGCATTATCCATTACTTACTTATTTCTGTAGTTTATTTTCAATTTAGGCATGAATTGTCATTGGACGGCTGTAAATCTAGTGTTAAAAACTTGGAAATTTAAGAATTTAGGAATTTAGAGATTTAGGAATTGAGATTGTTAGAAATTTAGGAACTAAGAAATTCCGAAATTAAGGGATTGCGGGATTCATACATTTGGGAACTGAAAGTAGTTCCGAAATCCACAGATTCACAAATCCCTAAATTTCCGAATTTTTAATTTCACAAATCTCTAAAAGTCCCAAATTTCCAAGTTCCCGGATACCCAAATTTCCAAGTACCTAAATTCTCTAATCCCCAAATTTCCCAGCACCTAAATACTCTAATATCTAAATTTCCAATCCCTAAACTACTCAGTCACTAAATTCTCTAATGCATAAATTTTGAAATCCTTAAATTGTTAAATTCTTAAATCCTTAACATCCCAAGTAAGCCAATCCCCAGATCCCCAAATTTCAAAACTCCCAACTTCCTAAGTCCCCAACAACTTAAGTACCCAACTGCTTAAAGTGCCAAATCCCTTAATTCCCAAACCCAACAATTCCCAACTCCTTAAATTCCCGAATATGCGTATATCTGAATATCAAATTGCCATACACGTGCAATATGTCCTGCACTGTGCCCCTCGTAGCCCGTCCGCATTTTGGCGGGCACTTTACCCCCGTTTCGCCGTTCTAGACGATTAATTGAGTGGTTTGTGAAAAGAAAGCAGATAAATCAGCCAGTCGTAACACAGGATTCACAAAAGCGCAACGTTCCAACGCAGCCGCCGGGAAAATGTCATTTTCAAGCAAGCCCGATTGATCGAGCCGGTAATGGAATAAAGCGTCATTGTTCGAGAACTATGTTTCATTTCATGCCATCAGCTTTCCACGAAAACTTTTATGAAGCTCGGAAACGCTTCGCTGGAAAACAAATGAAACGTATGCTCGCGGCGGGTGCCAGTATATTTCCGTCGACCATTCATCACAACCGGAAAAAGCTTGCGTATCTTCATCGGTTGCATACGCAGCTAATTCATGATTTAGATTTGAAAGTGCAGATTTTCGAATCTGGCGACTTGGTTATTTGGATATTTTTGGATGTTCATCTGTCAATTTTACGAGTGAAATATTTGAAAATTTTTACATATTCTGATCAGCAAATTTGACAACTTCGATATTTGGAATTTTTAAATGTACTCAGTTTCAAAATTTAGCGTCTTTTCTGTTTGGACATTTTTAGGTATACAGATACTACAAATCTGGCGAATTGGGTATGTAGAAATTTTTAAATATACTAATCTGCAAATTTAAGGATTTGAATATTTGGTATTGAAATATGTTAGAGTCTAAGAATTCCAAATATTGAAGGCTTTCATTACGGTCATTCTTTATAAAGCAAACAATACCGATTTCGATAACCCTGACAATTTTTGTCAACGTCAAATTTACATTTCTGGTTGCATATGAAATCATTTTTTGATTTTGATTTCTAAGGTATATGTAACAAACTGCAGTTTAACTTACAATATACAGTAATATATTTTACTACTACACTTAATTTATCATGTTTGTTACTGTATACCTACTATATCATCGATTTTCTTTGTTTTTAATGTCATCAACATACAATAATATACTCAATTACACTATATTTCACCTTTTTTTGATATTTGAGCAAGTAGATATTTGAAAAATTGTTACATTGTAATATAGTGTACTTATATGTAGTACACCATTCGTTATTTTCTAACAAAAACAATTCAATATGTAACTATAATGTGGGTCCAAAATGCGTCATCATTAATTACCATGAATGTACCGTCAAACCTAAAATAAAAATCAAGAGTGGAAATTTTACGATTTGTTTGTTCGCTACCATAGTCAGCATTCGTGCGTACCCATCACTCCCATAGGTCAACCCGCGCCGCGTACGGAAGTTTTTAATAATAATTAAGAAACTAGGTCAGAACAAACATTTTGGTAAAGGAAAAACTTGTTCACTATCAATCCAGCCACCATCCTATGTATCCTCTATAATTTTATATTCCGATGTTCAATAGATGTTAACCTGTTATTGAATTTTTCAAATACTACAAAGATGTATTTGTATTTAAACCAATTAGCTGCTAAAACATTTTGGTAAAAACAATTCTGGAAAAAATATTCTCTAAAATTTTAGCAAAAACGCTATGTACAGTTTTAGGAAAATGCTCTGTCAAAAGTGTTTAGATATATCTTTTAAAGGTTTGGAAACGAGATTTTAGAGTGAGTGGAATGAGAAGGATCGGTAGGAGTGATATTCCTAGGATTAAAGGGTCAAACTTGCTATACATTTTGATAAGTAACGAATGCAGGGGCCTTCAAAGACAAGAATTTCGAGTTAACCTCGACTAAACGCAAAGCACAAGAATATCTTGCAGAGTAAAAATATCCAAAGAGTGAAGTGTACAAAACAAAATATATAGATTGTATATATTGCCAGCTAACGTCTATCCGAATGTCAGAAGAATATCTTCCTCGGTAAAATTGGAGGGTAGGACAACATTTTACATGGTCTGCCCTTTTCAATACAATGTTTGTACCTTCGGGGAACACCCTTAGTAAAGTGAAAGCATACTATCGAAGCGCACGTACTTCGATTCGTTTTTTCTAACGATCTGCTAGTTTGAAAAAAAAAAGCGAAACCGAAGCCGCTGAAAATTAGGCGACGATCGACCGCGTGATAAATCTGAAAGTCAGATCCTGTCGAATAGTCGATAGGGATGACGTGATTCCACACGGAAGTGACAATATTATTCTGTTTCAGGGTGTGACGGGCGACCGGCTGGCCGGGGGCGCCGCACACCTCCTCCATCTCTTCTTCTTCTTGCCACGACCACAACACACAATGTAACAACAACTACCACTACTAGAGTCGCCCGCGTGAACCACGTTCTCAATGTACTCGATGTGGTACGTCACCATACCCCATACTCGGTGTCTCTGAAGATATGTCATCCTTGTTATAAGTTTTAACGTGTTTCACATTTTTTACGTTGTCTCGTGCCTTCACCACAGTTAGTGCTCCTCGATGTTTATTTTAAACGAGATACCACGTGTCGTGAAAGACGGTCACGGCAATAAAACCAGCCCTCGGCTGCGATGCCGTACGTACGTGTAGCGAAGAGTGCAGCGAAGTACGTGTACGCGGAATTACTATCGAATTAATTGCGATCAAACGTTCCGTATATTTTTCTATTGTTTCGCTCGTAATTATCGTATCCTTTTTATTAACCACGTCCACCGGGGTCAATTTTCGCGCGGTGTATTTATTCCTCTTAATTAAACGCCGCCGTCCGATTGTGCTTCTCGCGCGAATCGCGGTTTAATTAAATTTCAACTATTTCGTGGTTGTTGCAGTATTTTTTGATAGGGTGATTTTGATTCGGCGATCGGTATTTTGCGATACTACAATGAGATAAGGTAATGTTAATTGCGATCGTGGTTGCGCACAATTATTCGGGAATTTTTCGGGGAATGTTGATTGCGGAGTAATTCAATTACGTGCGGAGTGTGGTAATAATGGTTACGTTGTAACAATTGGGGAACGTGTAACGTATGTGTTGAATTAAATTGGGGTTGTAAGGTACGATGTAATTGGTAGGTGCGATGGAAGTATAATTACATATTCTGACGCAGTTGTTACTTGCAAGTGGAGAATTCCGAAGCATAATTGAATTTGTAATATTGTAATTGTAATGTTTGTGGTCGAAGTGCAAACTAGAATGCAGTTATCGCAACGATGCTGATAATGGATTCTAAGTGAAATACAACTAGAAAGCATGATGCATTCGTAATTGCAATTAAAGTACAATTACAAAGTGCAATTGAATTGATGTTCGAGCAGATGAAAACAACCGAAATTTTGCTACAGACAAAAATTATTAGTGAAACGAATATAGTATTATTTAGAATGACTGAACAGTAATTTAATATAACGTAATTGAATTATTGTATGATTGACATCCAACATAATTGAATTACCACAAAAAAGGAATGTGTCTCGCTCGAATTAGTACGTAATTAAAATGCAACATAGTCGAATTCTTAAACAACTAAGAGATAATAATAAATTTACTATACAATCAAATCATAGTATAATTAAATTCCACAATAAAATCATAAATAGAATGAACGCAACCATGATTGCAATATAAATAGCAGCGACACTCTTCGCAAACACGTGCGTGTTTACATGTCAAACAACGTGTACGTATACTTTTGCATTCCTATATTCATATGTGATATATAAATACTGTATACATACGTATATTATATATATATTATGTCGTTCACTGTTCGCTGAGTTCCGTTACAATGTGACTTGTGGTTGGTTTAGTTTCGTTGGTTTATCGATGTTCGATGTTGGCTGCTATTGTTGGTTGTTAGGTGTTTAGTGGTCACTCTGTGTTGGTGCTCACCCTATCGACTGTTTCTTGTACCCGCAACCCCGACAACCTGCACTCCCCTTTCTCCTACAACTCTCAATCCCGAAACTCGATGTTAGAAGTTACAATGTCAAGCTTGTCTCCCGCCACGAGCAATCTTATCCGGGAACGGAAAGATCCGCGGCGCTATTAAGCCGTGTACCAAGTGAACGGTAAGGATTTTATTCGATAGTCTGTTTTTATTCGGACAGCATGCTGTTTTATTTTTTACCTGTACAGAGAAAGAGAAGCAAGCAAGTATCGCATGATGGAAACGAACTATTATCGAAGAAACACGAAATTGCGGTTGTATAATATATTTTTTCAACGGTGTTCGATAGCACGTTACGTGCTGTATCGATGGATCTATTATTTATTTTTAAGATGGTTATATTACAAATATTTTTTTTTTACAATGTACATAATTTATGTAATACGAATATTGTTCGTGATAGACACTCTGGGTCACAAATATCTTTTATAATATACGTTATACGTTATAATATACGTTATATCTTGTGTCAAGAATATTCTTTATAATAGATATTATGTGCACAAATATTCCTTAGGATTGATATTGTGTCACAAATTATTCTGTTTCATAAATATTTTTGATTTTTTTATGATATACATCGTATATATCGAAAAAATATGCAAAAGATATAAATTATAAAATTTCTATAAAATTTAAAGGTATGTTAATAATAATGATACGTAAATACTACATTTTCTAGTTTAACACTTTTGGAAAATTAGATGATTTTAATAATTAAAACTGTGGTGTGAAATAGAGCAATTATTATTTAATCAAAGAAAGAATAACTTCCTTTTTTAAAGAAAAAACTTTTGCTTCATGTACATTTTTAATTAGAATACAAGAACGTCATTTTGAACTTTCATCAAATTTATAGGATTAATTTTAAACAATTAAGGGAGGATATAACATTAATTACTGCAGGAAAATCGAAGAGGATTTATCGTACAGTTTCAAAGAACAAAATTCAGAAAAGTGTTTACTTTCTTCTATTATTGTTGATGTGTTTTATTTCATTTGTACAAATATTAGGAATTATTGAATGCATAATGAAAATTGTTGACTAAAATTATATAATTTTACATATTTATGAACAGTAATTTCTGCATTTTATGGTTAGGATATCGCCATCTTAATTATACAGCTGTGACAATATTCAGATAATAATCTGACAATACTCAGATGTTATCTGAGCATTTAGATAAAATGGACAAAACACTAATATAATATGAAAAGTATTGCATCACTGATGATGAACAAAAAATATTGTATCAGTTATGTATTATAATTTAAATCGTCATTTCAATATTTTTGCCGTGACAATATCCAATTGAGGTATTTAGTATCACAAGATAATGCGTCATAGAGCCAGTTTAACCGAAAAGAGAAATATAAAAACATAAAACAGTTTGAACCTCTTTTTAAAAGAAATAATAATCATCACACTAGAAGAATATATACAATTTTTTTATTTCTATGTTATTATTAAGGTTGTCCGTGTATAGTACAATATGTAAAAAACTTTCAAAAGGTTTTACAATGATAATAAGATTTTCATAGTTGGCTACACTACGGTGGGGTCACGTTTCAATCAACGTTTATTACATAAAGCAAGAAATTCGTGGAAACTGCTGCATACGAATCTGCGGAAAATTGATAGAAACGAAACAAAGGGCACGTTCCGCATCGTTGTAGAATTTAAATATATCTGAAGGGTGGATACACAGCGCAACGATCTTTATGCAGAACGCATCCGAATCTTCTTTATGGAATACCGTTTCTCGATCGGGAACTCGCTACTTGAAAATGATCCAACATTTGGTTAAGATGTAGATAAATATCTTATCTATTATTTAACAGTAGAATCTCATCTATTCTTTAATAATAAAATTGTTTTATCAATTCTTTAATAGAGAAATTATACAACCTTACTTATGCTTTCATAGTAGAACAGTAACACCTTTACTTACATTTTATTCATTTTCAGAAATGTTAAAAGCAGTACACTGCATATAGAACACAAATCACAAAGTAAAGAAGTGACAGATAATTTTATTTATAGTAATATTGCATATGGCAGTAGATTTGATTATCACTTTCAGTTTAAAAATTATCTTTATCACATTGGAGTACATAATAACGCAATTCTCCGGCATAAGATGCATTTTTATCGTAAAAGAATTTGAAATGAATTTTTAGAAGAATTTGAAATGAATTTTTAAATTCTTTCAACGACTTTAAAAAGAATTTAAAAGAGTGATATTCCTAAAAATTTCAATTTTTATGAAGTAATTACCATTCGTCCACTATTAAGGTTAATTCCAGTGGTAAAAGGGAGACCTTTGTTTTTAAACTTGGTTTCTGTATAATACAGATATCTCTTTTTTGTCTATTCCACGAGGCTATAAACTTTCACCAGAATCGAGTGTTCAGTAATATCGGCATACGAGTAAAATTAATTAACAAATGTACGCGGATGAATGATCAGGATACGCTGATCGTAGATTTGCGTGGCAAATGTCTATGTTATGAAGCTTTCTTTTAAATCGGTTTCGCTAATTAAATTTCGAAGGCAGCGATAGGTTGTTATCACGCTTTTAATGGGCTCGGAAAACGATCGCTGTTTACGATCCAACAAGGGGAAATCTGTGGTTGAAATGCTTGAATTCTTAATGAGAACCAACCGAAAAAGCGAAAAAACTGGCCGTTTACGAGTCTGTGGGTAAAACAATTGCACGGTTGGATAATAGCAACAGAATGTATCCTGATTCGGTGAAAGGAAATTTTAAATTTCATTCGAATAATACGAATTACTAATAATCACACTGAGTTGTAATATTGTCATTAAAAATATATTATTCTTTATTTGCAGAAATTTAAAGTAGCAATATTACTTTAATAAATAAATTTCCTATTTTGTCTTGTATTTTTATACAAGATTGATTAGAACCTATTGAAAAATGAAGAAAAATTCTAATAACACGAACATGACAAATCAGACGATGATTCGAACAGGATTTATTTGCTGAATTTTGATAATTGATTTACTTAAGATAACGTACAAACATCAGCAACTTATAAAGTTAAAATTTGAAATGTTTAACGCAATCCGCAACTCGTCGCTTAGTTTAATATGAAAATGTAAAACAAATGATTTCGCATTTCAAACTAAACCTATAATATTATCAATTAAACGAAATTTCAAGAAAATTTATCAAGTTTTCAAGAAGAAAATGTTCAGAGTTACTATTTAACGTAACAACTGTGTACAAATCTTTATACTCAACTATACATATGTATAGAATTCTGTATACTCAGCTATATACAACTCTACTGTTACTAAAAACTGTACATATACATATACTTTGCAATTTCATAACAGCAAAAGTACTTTTACATACAAAGAGTTGAAACTCGTGTTTCAAATAAAAATAAACAAACCTATTCTTTCATCTCAAACAGCATAATCAACAGTCCACGTTTCAGTCATACCATAATCTAACAAACATAACAGTAATCGTCTAACAGGGCCGCTAACGCGCTTTAAAGCTGATCACGTATCCACGGTGCAAACTCGTGGCGTGTCACTTACGTGCGTTTAAGTCTAATCGTGTAAAACCACGGTCGCACGATCGTCACTTCGATTCGATCGGAAATGTCGAACGACATTTTACTCTATTGAATCCGTTAGGAAGAGGAGCGGAAATGGAAGAAGAGGAGGAGCGCTGTTCGAGAACGGCGGGACTGCGAGCGTATGTGAGAAGGAAGGTACAGATAGATCGAAGGAACATTTATTTGCTGGCAGTAGTCCTTCGTCGTTTTTCAGCCTGACCGTGTGCAGTTTTGCAGAGGCAATTCGATTCCAGGCCCATTCGGACAATATTAAAAGGTAATTGGATTTCGAGCTGGCTAGTTGTTGCCGGTGTGTGGGGAAAGCAAATGGTGTAAGGGGTGTCGAGTCGGTGGAAAGAGCAAGATATCGATGGGGGTGGCTGTACGCGCGTTCGCAGACCGAAATAATGGATAGTCGTTAAATTTAATTGGCACATAATTATCGGGAGTACGGATACCAAGCAGATCGTTGCATGCCACCAATATCCACGGAGCTGGAAACAAACAGACGATATTTGTCGTCCGCGTGTATTTCGTTGTGGCGAAAGAAGTTTGACCTGCGGCTTCTGCCGCTCGAGTTTGCAACCGATCGAACTAACCTCGTTTCTGACCAAACGTAACATGTCTGTTCTTCGTTTTCATTATTTTAATCAATTTTACGTCCTCGCGAGGAGTTCAACGAAGAAACGTTGAAGGTTAATTGGAATGAAAATTACCGGCTCTGGCAACCAAATGAGAATAATAATAAACTGAAAATAGTCGATAGAATGCTATGTGTCATTGGCTGTGACGAGTAAATACCTATTGATTCTGTGACCGCGTGGACAAAAATGATCAGCTGAAATATGATAGTAAAACTTTCTTGAATGCCCACTTCACACGCAGATTTAACGACGAGTGAATTATTGGAAAATTGGAAAGTGAAAAAACACTGTATGAAATCTAACACTTAGATATATCGAGCAACAAGAATTATTACGGTAAATTTTACAAAGTTCGTTTGGACGCCTTGTTTAACTTGAGATATTTGATCTTGACTGGCTGAACGTTGATTTTGTTGTGACTCTGTGTCGCTAATCATTCCTTCGTAGTAAATTTATTTTGGCGGACGGTGTTTTTTGTAACGTCGTTTCGTATTAGTTACTTGAATTTTTGCAAAAACCTTAGGAAGTGGAAAGCCGTTCCACTGGGACGAACAAAATATTGTTCTTGTTTGTTACGCAGTATCAAATTGAAGCCTGTACAGTGTCTGGGGAAACTATTAGGTCAGTCAGTATGGTATCGTATTCTAAAACCTACAATAGTTTTATCGCATGGTGAACAGCTAATCGGTCGTGCTCGTGCACGAACGGAGAAAAGTTGAAAGTTTGCAGGGATGGGAAACAATCTGAATAATATAAGAAACGCGTGATACAGCAAGACGACTGAAAACGCGTCAAGGGAGTCGACGTTGAAGCGAAAGGACCGTGGAAACGCAGATAAAAATCTATGAACGTCTTTAGGGATTATGTACGGGTCGCAGAGGGAGTTCAGCGATCTCCGCGCGTGAGAAGAGCATGAAACTCGAATGGAACGACAGAGCGATTAAAACTGTGTCGGTTGAGCTGTTTGAAAGAGATGAAAAGAACAGAGGAGACGAAAAGAGGAGGAAAATGAAAAGAGAAGGGTGCAGTAGCTTCATTGATGGAAGCAGTATAACCGGATAGTGTCAGACAAATGGGGTACAGAGTTCAGGCATTCAATTAAAATATTATGGATACGTAAATTTAACAATTTTGAAATTTAAGAGTCTTCAGAGATTACCGAAAATAGGGAAACATAAAATTCCGACGTTTTGGAATTCTTAAATTGACAAGTTGATAAACATTTAGATTTTCAAATTTACGTATACAACTTTGCAAATTCTCAAATTGACAAATTTCCAAAACACTCGTGTTCTTACATTACTTACTTAGTTACTACGTTTCTAAACTCTGAAATAGCTAAATTTTTGAATTTCTATACACGTAAACGCCTCGATTCCTATATTTCTAAATATCTGAATTTCTAAACTTCAAAATCCCTAAATTCCTAAATTCTCAAATTCTCGAGTTCTTAAGTTCCTAATTACCTACACTTGTAAATTCCTAAATACTTAAAGACCTTAGTAGTTCAATACCCAAATACCCAAGTACATAGATACCTAATTACAAAACGCCAACCCACAAAAGTAAGCAAAACCCACAAAGTTTAACACTAAACCTACCGTCGTATAATGCACTTTTATTTTTCAATTAAAAATGAAGTTGAGAAACAGACAAACAAACGACGAAATGCAATTTAATGCTCACGTTAATTCTTCATGTCGATGAAAATCAACAGGAATTTTAGAGAAACCACCTTAACATACTTTCTAATTAAAATTAGAAACTCGTTAAATGGTCATTTTGACCGCTTTGATACCTTTAGTGTTAAAAATTCGTCTATCTCAAAATCTATAGATAGCTCTAAACAATAAAAAGAAACTGAAGAGTCTACTAGTACGGAGTAACGTTGCACCTTCTCTATTTTTCTCCCGATCCTTTCTACTTTCGTACGAATATTCGGGAATAGTATTATCAGGTGCATAGGACCGTGTTCCGTGTGTTACACACACTTTGGGCAGCGAAAACCTCGAATGAAAATTAGATAGCGACGAAAACCGCGCGACGTTGCGCAAATCGTGGTCCGCGTTAAAATATCACAATGGCGGCGCGGCAGGTGCATTTACCGGGTTTCACCCAGGGCTTTGACGACAGTCGCTAGATAGCTCTTTCATCCGGTAATTAGCCGGAGAGCCCGAGGAGTTATCACCTGGTGCGATCGTGACGGTGTGCACGCGTGCCCCCACGTCTATTCGAGCACTCCATTCCCGAGTGCTCGCTTAGCTAACTGTTACCCGTGCTACATCGTACTTCTCCGTGGTTAATTAATTAACACCCGTGCCGAATAATAATTATCGAAATGAAAGATGGTATCGGGGCCGTGCTTATTTATTGGCACGCTCTGTTATCGTATAGCTAGCTACGATACCGTGAACGATCCCTCCTCTCTGTTTCTGCGTCTATCGCCTCCTCTGTAGCTCGTACGTACGCGTTGCCATCGATAAGCCTATCTAAACCCGACTACCCTAATTGATTCATAAATTAATTTACCTACACCGGTCAATGTTTAAGCGTTTTGCAGCGTTACAACCTACATCCGCCGCTCCGAGGATCATTCGTGATACTGTGGTGGCGTCCGCCATTACATTCTTCCTAATTTATCTTTTCTTCTAAACTTTTCTAACTTTTTCTTTTGCCCGAGTATTTCTAAGCACTTCCTGCCTATTCTGCAATCTTGAATTTGTCCAGGGTCTCGTGCAAGTTTGGTCGATGTCAGATTGCACGTTTGGCAGCCAGACTTGCACGGGCCTAAGTTTTTCCGTTGACTTTCTCTTTCACCCCTTCAACTTTCCACTATGTACTTCTCCTTTTCTTTTCCGATGTCTATATCTTCTCAAAAAGGGCATACTGGTCATCTTTTGCGCGGGGCTGTTTCTCTGTACGGCAGAGTTGAACGCGAATTACGCGTAAATGATACGGCACTGCAATGTGTGACGGATAATGCTGTTCTTTACACGAGTACATTGGAATGAAGTGTTTCATGATTAAATTATAATTTTTCTTAAAGATATGATACACGCATTTTACCTTTAACAATTTATTCTAATAATTAATAATACAATTCAGATGACATCCGCGAAAGCCACTATAGTGGCGGGTCGCACAGAGAGATGACATCCACGGAAGGCACTACAGTGGCGCGTAGTGCCTAAGCGGTTAAGAAACTAGGAAATTTGGAGAGTTAGAAACTGGAAAAATTGAAAGTGAAGTGTTCAAAATACAAAAATGAGGAGGTAAAAACTTGAAAATCTGAAGATACAGAAAACATTGAAATTTCGAGAATTTGTTTGAAACATTGAAATATTAACATTTTAGGATCTGAAGAGTCAGAAATTTGAAAATTTAAGAAATTGAAAGTTAAGAAGATCGGACTCTCGAAGATATGGAGGGTCGGAAGTTCCAAATCTTTGGAATTTAGAAATCTTGAAGATCTCGTATGTATACGTATCCACAAAAGCTTGCGTTGCAAGTGTACTGTAGTGATGCATGGTAGCTGTAACAGTTAACGACCTGTATCGAACATTGCCAAAATTCTTTCCATAATATCACTTTAACAAAGGAAATTCGTCCAGTCTTTTCGGACATTGTCTTTCATAATCGAATTTTACGATTTGTTTACGGTAAGAGAACGGGGAATTACGGTGTAGATACCGTATCTCACGGAGAATATGGATTCTGTTCAAATAAATGGAGGATCGAAGATTCACGGTGCCATGCTCTTTCCGGATAATAAAATGTTGAAATTGTTCGTCGAATTGTACGCCGAATCCTCGTTCAGGGCGAAGCATGCGTAACATCATCGGTGCTAGGTAAATGTCAGGATCACGAAAGCTTGAGCAATTCGGATGTGAGCCAACGAGGAGGATCCCCCTGTAATTTATTAATTTAATGCGTGCCTTTTTGGGTCAGAATCGTATCTGGGTGAGAGTACGTTGGCATTTTTCCCAAAGGAACTGGAAAAAAAATAATATTTCTCTTTCCCGCCGCCTAGATCCTTTGTGAGCGCAAAGTCCCTGGACAAAGTTTACGCGGGGAACGATTGTAATGAACGAATAAATAAAAATGTTGCCTCGAACAGTGGACACCGAGGAAACCAGTTTTTCAGTGTTTAACCTCTCGGTCGCTCATTGTATCGTTTGACCGGGTTGCTATCTTAGTAAATGCGCGGATAAAAGGAAAGAATTTCAACTTACCGTACAATTTATTTTGGTGGACGTGGATGTAAGTAAAATTTTAAGACAAGGTAAGTTAAGCTTCTGTGAATGGATATTTTCTACTGACCTTGTTAAATAACTATTTTTATTAAATATACTATTATACTACTGTACAACATCTTAGTATACTGTTATATTATATAATTTTTTCACTATTCTATCATTCTATTATTGCACGATTCCACCATTTCACTCTTCTAATGTGTTACTATATTACGATAATATTATGCTAGTATTCTGTTATTTTAATATTTCGCCAATTCACCCCTTCACTGTGCTATTATATTGCACTGTATTATTATACTACTACTATGCAATTCTATATTATACATTTATTCTAATTTTCTAGCATACTACTTTTCTACTGTTTTACCGTTCCGGTATATTACTGTTTTACTGATTTACCCTTCTGCTGTTTTCTTATTTTGCTATTCTGTTATTCTATTATTCTACTATTTTACTATTCTGCTAATTTGATATTTTTTGCAATTCTAGTACTCTGCTGTTCCACTATTTATCTGCCAGGTGTATGCATAAGTTTTTTCCGGTGGGACTAAGAGATGGCTTGAGCGAAAAGTTTGCAGCGTATTAATTCGAATCATACGTAATTATGTTCGTCTGACATTAAACGACAAGCACGTACAAGTTGAGTCCCCCAAAAATCTAGTGTCTTTGTTTTATCGTTCAGTGATCATGCCGAATTTTGAGCCCGAAAAAGAACATTTGCGGCACGCATTGGTTTTCGTATTCAATCAAAAGGAAAAGGCTGTTGAAAGTCATCGTTTGCTGGTAGAAACATATGGTGAACACGCTCCATCGATTAGAACATGTGACACATGGTTTCGATAATTTAAAAGTGGCGATTTCAATGTAAAAGACAGTGAACGCTCTGGTAGACCACATAAGTGCGAATACGATCAATTGCAGGAGTTATTGGATGATGACCCAACTCGAACTCAACAGTAATTAGCACAATCATTGTAGTTCCCTGGTCTTTTATTGCTGTTATATTGAACCTTCAATATTCTAAACTTTATAAGATCTATAATAATGTCTACACCCTTGAAAATTACGTGTCTTCTTTACCAAAAAAAAAAACGGAAAAAACTTATGCATACACCTGGTATGTCATTGGTATACTATATTACTTATTATACTACTGAAATACTACTATAATGTATAATATTACAATAAGTTGTATTACTGCTATTACTACATTGTATTTTATTATACTATGTTTTACTACATATATTACCATATCGATATTCTATTTAAACGAATGGAATATTGTTCTTGCGTTTGTAATAGAAAAAACAACGTAATAGCATTTTTTTCCAATCCATATCGAAATTACCACATTCCAAATTTACATTTTGATTTGAGAATTTGAAGATCTTCAAATTCATTTCTAAATTTCTAAATTTCCAAATGTCTGAATTTACATATTACCGAATTACAAATATCTAAATTCACAAATGTCGAAGTTTCTAAATTTAAAAATGATCATATCGAAATATTTTTAAACTAAAATTTCTAAATTTCATGACATTTCATGTTCCCAATATTCCAGTTTCCAGTATTTCCTAAATATACAAATTTTCGTACTTTTAATTTTGTAAATTCCTAGATTTTCAATTCTGTAACTCGTCAGATTTCGGAATATCCAAATTCTCACATCTTCGTATTTTCATATTTAAATATTTATTGAATAATTCATTATCTAACAATTATTTAATTTCAATATTTCAATGCTTTATTATTCCCAATCTTCAAAATTTCAGTTTCAATCATTCATTACTTCCAAATTTTTTAATTCCTAAACTTCGATAATTTTTTGTTTTAATATTTCAAAATGTTGATAAGTCCAGTATTTCACTGTTTCAAAGTTTCATAATTTCGAATTTTTAAATGATCAAATTCTCTATATTTCTAAATTTTTAAGTTTTAATTCTCCCTCAATATTCAATCTTTAACATATGTATGAGCATCGCAGTGCTCATAGTTTCTTTCTCGGTTACTCGACCAGGAGAATAATTAAATGGGTACACAAAAACGATGCAAAAGATTTCCCAGATATATTGACCATACGTAAAAAAAAAAGTATATAAACATCCGTACCAATCTCCGATATTGAGATTATAAAAATTGTCCAGGTGGAAATATCTACATTTAATTTCCGCTCAAAGTGCACCTATACTATTCAAAATAAATCACTGCCTAATCATTTATCAACCTTCAATTACATCTATCTTTTGTTAAAAACCGATTCAATCACAGTATCAAGTTTCCAATAAAGGTAACATATTATTCGACACAAAAAATCTTCTAATCATTTATTAACCTTCAATTATACGTACCGGTTATCAAAAACTATTTCGATTATGGTATCAAATTTTCTCGGGTATCGGTTAGGGGGTCGTTTAATAATTTCAAATGATTCTCCGTGGCACCTCGAATCGATCGAGACGCCATCGTCTCAGCTTGGAATTCTCCGCTGTAAATAAGCTCGATAACGTGCATGTCGTTGCTGCACGACAGAAATTCAATAACCAATAGATATCCGAGGTATATATCCAACGAGCTGGGCGTAAGAGCAACGAAAATACAGCCCCGCGAAGCGAGATAGCGGCGAAACGTGAAAGGTGGTAGAAAAGGAGAGGAGGAGAGTTCAGGAAGAATTACATAGAGGAGAGAGGAAAAAAAAAATGGAAAAGAGCAGAGAGTCGAGTGGCGAAGCGCACGGCTGTGCTCGAGCAGCGTTTCTATTCAATTTAGCCGCTTCATGCCACGGATCCTCGCTCTCTCGCGTATATTTGCCGGGATTTGATTTACGCATAAAATATTCACCTTGCCCGAGATTTCGTTAGAGTTTCGAAGTTCGGAAACGCGCAGCCGCCGCCAGCTGCTATTGCTGGCTACAGTGCAAACAGTCGCGGGTGAGGGAAGAAGCAGAAGCAACTCGAGAAACGAAAGTGTACGCGAGGGTTAAAGAAAACCAAGGGCCAGAGAGACAAAGAAGTTCACGAAAGGCTGAACAATGGAAAGGCAAGGTGACTTTTGCCAAGGATTTCGTGCGGGAGTCTTGAGGTACATATAGCGGGAAACTTTGCGGTGGCTAAAAAAGGGGTGAGAACAAAGAAATGGACGACGGACCGAAGAAATTTCGTTACCCTCGCGATACATCTCGTTGACGCTATTTTCATTTTCCTTATGTTGTACTATAGTCTCTTTGAAAATCGAATCCGCCGACTATGGACGATTTGGATATGGCAGAAATATTGTTGACGTAGGTGGCTGACGGAAGTAGTCAGAAATTTCGTTATGATTCTTTTATCGGTGAACGAAACTTTTACTTGTAATAGTGACCACGATATTATAATAAATGTAACTATCGATAATCATATTCTGATTGGACATTGTAATTTAGTTAATTTCATTGAAATCGATAATTAAATTATACAGAGTGAGTCGCCACATTTTGCCATCTAGATTTACTTCATTATTATTACGCATAGCGAACAATGTTTCAGATCAAGTTGAATAGTTTTCAGAGGGGCATATTCTAATGGTACACTTATTTGTAGGTGGACGTGTAAAGGACATATGAAGGTCATTAATGTTTTTGTAACACCATGAGTGCCATGTCACTCATATATGGGTGATGTATGAATTCATACATAAATCTATCGCTAATTTTAGTTGAAACATTTAACATAACAAAGTATAACAAAATTTTTGGAAATATATCAAAGCTTATCGAATAAACCAGGGTAGAATATTATGAAAGTTGTCTATAAAATTGATCGAAAATAAAATTACTTCCTAAGAAAAAAGGAACCGCCTTCTCACTCCCCGCCATCCTCGTGGCAGGGGTGGGATGTCGACGAAAGTCGACAAGGGTAGTTCTTGAGTCGAAAATAGTTAGATATAAGCAAGGAGTTAGAAGTAACAAATCAGCACGATAACATTCAGCTAGTCAGTTAGTTAGAAACAAGTTAGATATACTCAGTTAGGAGTAAGCCAATTGTTTGGGTCACATCAGTTAACCAGTTAATAATAAACAAATATTAGTATAACGAAACCTTGACTTTCCTTAACCAGTTAGCTGTGTTTGACGAGTATAGTCGTCATGGAGAAGTGGCAGGATTTGGTGTCATGACGGGTATACTCCTCAATCACAGTTATCTGGTTCAGCAAATAAATAAATATTAGTAATAAAATTGTCTATTTTATCAAATAGACCCATCTTTTTGATACAATATTTTAGCAGTGACGCTTATTCTGTCATTGACGAGTATACTCACAAAAGTGTGCGCCACAGTTAACTGGTTAAGATAAGTGGCAACCACCAAGTAAATATGTTAGAGTGCATTTTGCGGTACACGTGTACACCGTGCGCTAACAATAAGTGTAAACGTCAGGATTAAAAATGCGGACTCCGGGAATCGAACCCGGGCCCTCAGTTTACGAGTCGTCGACGCTCTCCCTGGGCCACTGGCCGCCGCTACCTTCGGGTCTTTTCGGGCACTTCTTAACGTTCGGGCGTGCAAGGCTCCCCACCACCGATCCTTAACCGGGTACTATCCGACCAATTTTCATAATTAACTTAATTAAACTCCTAAGTAATAATAAGTAATAATAAATAATCATGTATCGGAGGATGGTCCAAAATAAATAGAGTGTTAATATTATCTGGTTTATTCTTCGAGTTGTGTCGCGTAAGACGTCTGTATTCTAACTGTCTGCATTCGTCTCGGGGACGAAGAGTCAGGGCCCACTTAAGGGTACGTGACCGTGTCAGGGTGGTCCGAATCGCCAAAACACTTCTCGTAACCCCACGAGGGCCTGGACTATCTCTAAAGTCCCAAAAGGGACTCTCCAAAACCATAAATAAGCCTACACATGAAAAGAAAGTTTCCTCCGCCCTGTATCTTATCGAATATCGAGAAGGCGTATTCCCATTCAATTTTCACAAAATGGAACTTCGGCCATCAGGAGGCGTTAAAGCGAGAAGCAACAACTTCAGGGCGAATGCGCAATAAAGGCTGATTTCAGGATGAATTTTAGGACGTACGAGTGTCGTAGATCGTTTCATCGCATTGTCCGTCTATTTCAGTTGCGTGTGTGCGTCTACACTTTCGCTCTCACAGAGAAGTTTCGCCGCAAGCTCCGTGAATTTATCCACGTCGCTACTCCTTCCGTCCGAAAACTTATCCAGGATGGTCGTATATGGGGCAAGGGGGACGCATACACGTGACCATGGCAATATGTTCGATGGCAGGACCGTTAGCTCGCCCTATTGGTTCCGAAGGACCCAAGCTCGAGCTGCTCTCGATTCCATTTATTCCGTATACATAATACATCGTTTTGCGAGTATGCAGGCCCTACTTGGATCTCTGTCGAGCATGTAGGTATTCTTATTTCCACGCTCGATTTAACGGGCTGCAATGGAAACAGCGTTCTCAGTGGCCCGTCTAATCTTGCCTGTCGATTTTCAATCATTAAACGCGCTCGTTGATCTTCATGCTTGAAAAGATCAATCGCGTGCACGGTACTTGGTGATATGCGGTACTAGGAAGTAAATGACCGTGCACGGAAAGATAAGTACGCGATAAGTTTATATTTTTATTTAGTTTTGCCAAACTCGCCTTCCATAGAATTTGGTTTTGTAACACTTGTCGATAAAATCGTTTTGATCAATTCGTATGCCATAAATTAAATAACTAGTACATTTCTGAATTTTGAAATTGTTGTTCTCTTAAATGTCCCCACTTCAGAATTCCTAAATTTATAGATTTTTTAATTCCTACATTTCTGAAACTCCAAATTTCCAAATTTTTGAATTTCTAAATTTTTTAAATTTTAATTTCCATATTCCTAAATTTGCAAGTTAAGAATTGGCGTATTCCTAAATTTTCGAATGCATACATTAGCAGATTTCTTAATTCCCATGTATGCAGATTTTTAAATTTTTGAAGTCTCAAATTTTATAAATCGTCGAATTTCTTGATTCACTTAATTTCCAAATATAGATGTATATATTGAGTTACAAAAATGATTAAAAATCCTTTGTCGTAGTATGTATTCACTTTAGTTAAGATAGGGAACCATTGTATAATCTAATTTAAGTGATCCTTTATTCCTCTCCATCAATTTCTATTTAAAAATGAGTCATCTAATTGTCCATGAATCCATCGTTACCAATGCACAAAGTACTTTTTATTGTTTGCCTTCTCTAAGAAAATATACAGAATTAAAGGAGATGCCTATAATTATTAATGTACACATTTACAAAACGAGAAATAACTAATTGCAACATACCTTAATAATATTTTAAAGCTATAGATAAAGTGAAATAAAGATGACAACTTTAATGAAAATGACAAGAGATTAAAGTTTCTTTGTACGACCATTCTGCGTGAAACTCTTACTAGGACCTTTTTCTATAAACTTAATGATAGAACTATTGAAAACAAACAAAACAAGCGCGACATACAAGACACAAACTGCTGATATTTATAATTGATATCTAATACCTGCAATTAAAACCACAGTTTTACAAGCAACACTGAGTGTCCTGAAAAATAACCGATTCCAAACGCTACGAACGTAACATATCGCCCTTGTTTCACCCGAAACTGTTATCCGTTTTGCGATTTAAAATCCGGCAGAAACGAAAACAGGGTGGATTTCGTTCCGAGCGTTTACCTCTCGAAACGTAGTCGGTCGAGCAGAAGAATTTATGGCTTTATAAATCCAAGTCCGTGGGAAGTTAGCTGGCACCTTTTGACCGGAAGGAAACGAGCGAAGTCGTCGTCTCTCGTTTCAAAAGCTGCTTTCCACGGCACGATCGCGAGCCATCACTTCTGACAAACGTAATATGCGTTTGAATTGGCCTCGCATGAATACGAATGAAGCCCGCGAGAGGGTGCTGAGGGACGAAAGAGGGTTTAACTCGATGAAATCCGCGATGGAAGACTTACTACTGCCAGCGCAGTAAAGTATAAAGCGAATCTTTCGAAACTGAACCTTTGCTTGTATCGTGTACAATACATTCTCGATATAAGCGAATCTTCCGGACTGAGCTTTCTCTAATACCCTGTAGTTTCTATATTGATCGAAGTTTGCCGAATGTAGCGAAACGAGCGAAGAAAATGTCCGAGGCAAGCGTAAACAAACAGCTGGCGAGGGTAAAATGTCTCTGCTTCATTAAAAACTGAAACTTGATTAACACTTAAGAAAAATGGTAACACTTCGCAAACTGCCAATGGACTTTAAAGATAAATATAAATTTTGTTGTGTCGTCTTTGAGAGTTAATGGAAATCTACTTAAGAGGAAAAGTAATGTTCTCTCCAGAATATAGTATGTAGTGGGGATTGGCGCGCTGCTGAGGGTGAACAATCGACTAAGTTAAAATTAAACTATTTCATTTGTTATGGAAAATAATTGGACCGTTTATTTTGAAAGTGGTGTAAGTCCATTTACAGCCCATATATATACATTAGTGCAGTCAAATTTGTCTGAAACAAATTTATATAACAAAATTATATATTGATAAATCGGTAGAAACATTGCCAGGCTTCATATAATTTACCTAAATTTTTTATTAACAGATATGCTATCCTTCAATTTTTCCGAAAGAAGAGAAGATGGACTTACACTACTTTCAAAATAAATGGTCAAATTATTTCTCGGTAAGCGAAAATCACATCTCGAGAAGTCTTGCTCCGATAATGGCGATAATTATTTCGCTTACATCGTGAATATCATTTCCTCTTACATCAAGGTTTTAGCGTGAATCATGAACGAGCCTTCTCCAATACAGTTCGGTCTCTATGTATATCCAACATATGTCCTGATAATGCGCGTGCCGAAATATAATCCTGATCGCGGTGGCATGGCAGCGGACGAAAGCTTCGTCCTCGATGGCATAGCGTCGAAAATCGCGCATAGCTTACCCTATCCCGGTGTTCCCGTGCCTACGGGAACCGGCTTTGCCCGCGATGCAGCCACCAGGGCAGATCCCCGTGAATAGCTCGGCCCACAACGCCATATCGCGGATGCAACGTGTAATTACTTTATACGTTTATGGCGACGGCCCTTTCGTCGGGCCCCTTTGGTCGGCGCACCGTGTGATTTATCGACGCAACCATGCCGCTATCAACCACCATGGGAATTTCTAAAGCCACCCGAATCTTCGGTAATACGCTATCGTTTACCGACACCGAATTTGTAACCGATCCTTCTAATCCTGTGTTGAACGGTTCGTTTCTTTAGCGATGAATGCCTCGTTGATGAACAACGGAGCAGTGATATTTGGTTTTAGAGAAAGTTTATCAAATTCTATTTTTTATCTTTATGCGTTATAAATGTATGTTTATGACTTGTGTCTATGGAAGAGCATTTCGGTATTTATTTTTCAATACACCTCTGATGATTTGGTGCTTTTCTTTTATTTTAGATTCTCATGAACTGTTTGATCTTTAGACTAACGTAATGTTATTTTTATTGTTTATATATGATGAATGTTTTATGTTATTTAAACAATAGCTGCGTTTCATGTAATTAAATCAGTTTCTTGTTTTTCATGGGAGGATCAAGAAAATGTATGAATTTTCTATAACTTATAGCTTCTAGAAAGACTAAATTTGCAACCTTTTAAATTGTTTGCTTTGTAATTCGTTAACTAATTGTAATTTCGTAATTTGTTAGTTCTTGTCTTAAGGATTCTATATCTCTAAATTTGTATATTTCTGTATATATAAATTACCATGTTAGCTAATTATCAAATTACTAAATTTCTAAAAATTTTTTAAAATTTTAGCAATTTTTAATTGATCAACTTATTGTGAAAATGATGGAATATAGAAATTTAAGTACATCAATATTCCTGTATTTATAAAACAATATTTTTAAATGTTACCGCGTGTTTTAAGGTCATATATTACATCAGCATGCAGTTAATCAACACACATTACATTATCACATGCTACATGGTCACCTATTAAAGTTCCATATGTTGTCCCATATTTCTATTAAAAATAAACATTGTACGTATATACTACAATTAAGCTTCATCGATATATTAAATTAATAAAATGATGTATCTCTGATGTATAAAATTAATAAAATCAAGCACCACCCGTATGCAAAATTAATAACATCAAACATGAATACTATATACAAGTAATAAAATTAAGCATCGTTTCTATACAAAATAAGCAAGATGCAGCATCAACAAAACTAAACATCATTCACATATAAAATTAATAAAATTGAGAGCACCATTCATATATGAAGTTACCAAAATTAAGCACGATTTATACATCAGATTTCTTTCAAACAGAACATCAAACAATTTATAATAGATATTTTGATATTTATGTATTTAGGTATCGAGGTATTTAGTCATTTAGTAATGTAGACATTTAGGTATTTTGGTAATTAAAGATTTAGTTATTTAGGATTTTAAAAAATTTGAAATGTGGGGATTTGATAATGTGGGAATATAAGGATTTAGAAGTGTGGATAATTGGATAGTTAGTTGTTATGGTATTAAAGCACGTCGTTAAAGCGGCCATATATCGCAGCAATTGGTTTCGCGATCCGTGCGACCATTAATGAGCACACGAGACGGCATCGAAAGGGTAGAAAGGTATTTCTGGCGCAAATGTAGGTGTCATATGACGCGAGTAATCGATAAAAGTGTCGTCCGATCGGAAATCCGACATGGCTGGCCATCGGTGGCGCAGACAATCCATGGTCCCGTGATTCGATTCTACCTTCGGTATTAATATTTGACACACATCATTCGGTTTTACTGCCGGCATAAATGCGTCGGATGGGCTGGTGCGTGCATCGTGAATCACCGGAAATGCGATTCGCCCGGGAATCGATAGATGCCGGGGATACGTAAGCGGTCAAGAGGACTGCCACCGTGAATACATATGCATCATTTTCGTCACTCGAAAACCGTTTTGAACGATCGCCGTCCGAAAGCGTGGACCGTTGAATGCACTCGTACGTGATAGTTCACCGATGCGGACTGGATAACGCATGCAAAAGAGTCCGCTTCCCGATAAATATCGTGCCTGGAAAAATTTCATTTCCCCTTCCGTCCGTCGCTGCTTGTAGAATTCAAATTTCTTGCCGCAAATGTATCGGAAATATGCTTTATTTGGGATCTCGTGGTCTACCGAATACGTCAATCAATCGGAACACATCGATTTTCGTGTAATATCGTGTACAACTTTGGAAATATGTTCGACACCTTTTGTATCGGAGAATGTACGGATGCTGATATTGGAAAATATTGGACGGGTGGAAATAATGGAGTTTCGACTGAAAAATATTGTTTTGGTAAATGTACCAGGAAAATGCCGGATCACTGTAACGACGATTTTCTTCAAATTTTGTACAACCGTTGAGGTTGATAAATGTAATAATTGTGGTAAATTTCAATTAATTCTAAATACTTCAATTTCCAAATCTCAACATTCCATAATTTCTACATTTAAAAATTTTCTCCAAATCTCTACATCTCCAGATTCCTACATTCGCAAATCTTTACATCTGCAGATTGTCACATTTCCAAATTCTCGTATTCCCAATCCGTCGAGTTTTCAGATATATCACTTCCAAAAAGGGGAATTCTCAAATTTCAGTATCATCGCGTTCACATTCCCACCTTCTACCATTTCTAAATTCCCATATTTCCAGATAACTACAATTTCACATTTTCGCCACTCAAATACTCATATTTCTAATTTTCCACATTCCTGAACTTCCAAATTTCTAAATTAGTAAATTCTCAAATTTCAGCCTTCCTACATTTCCAAGTGCCAACATTCTCAAATCTCCGTATTTTCAGATTCATACGCATCAAAATCTCCAAATTTTCAAATTTCTAAACACCTCAGAAACTAATTCTCAAATCTTTACACTCCCAAATGACTACATTATCAAATTTTAATATTTGCACATTCTTAAATTTCCAAAAACTTAAATTACTGATATTTAAGTTTGCACTGCCAAAAATTCTTCAATTCTTATATATCTAAATTTCTAAATAGCTAAATACACAAGCACCCAAATATTTAAATACCAGTACATATATGTAAGTGAAAAAATAGCTAAATACCTAAATAACTTAATACCATAATAACTAACTATCCAATTATCCATACTTCTAAATTCTTACATCCCCACATTATAAAATCACCATATTTCAAATTTTTCAAAATCCAAAACAACTAAATCTTTAAATACCAAAATACCTAAATACTTAAATACCTAAATGTCGACATTCTTAAATGACTAAATACCTCAATACCTAAATACATAAATATAAAAATATCTAAATCTCTAAATGCCTAAATACTTAAATTCCCAAACATCCACAATCTCATATCTTCACATTTCTAACTACCTGTCCTCCCTGCTTCCCGCATCCCGAAGTTCCTATATTTCCGCATATTCACATTCCCAAATTAAAAAATTCCCGGATACTTGAATATCAAAATCTCTCCACTTCAAACTTTCCTAATACCAACAACTCGAGAAAAATCAAACTCACCCTCGAGTGTTCCAACAGCTTTCAAGAAGTGCATGCCTCGTTTCCAAAACTTGTACCAAATCTCGATAAAACTGTCTTCAAACGGAACCGATGTGTCTCCCAAAAAACCAAGTTCTATCACAAACTTCATACGATCCTGCCCCGCAACGAACGAATTAGAAAGGTTTTGTTTTTATTCTCGCAAGCATTGTGCGTTCAATTAAGAACCGTTTCATTGAGCGGCTGTTTTCAGGGAAATTATGTAGCAGACGTAGCTGCAAGCAATCGTGCCCAATTCAGGCAAATAATTAATTCTCTTTGTTAGGCGTGTCTGTCGGGAATCACGAGGCACGTGGTTATGACAGCTGGTTTTCATCGGAATTCTCTAGTTTTGTGCCTCGCCACTTCGTTCACCGACCCCATCACTTCTGCGCGATAATTCTATATCTTTCCCTCCCTCCCGCCGCGAACGTCCAAAAGAGTACTTGGATCGATGCTAAATTATGTCATTATTTGTCAGCTAGTCGAGCAGTTCTCTTTCGGTAATTACAGCAGCCCCTTCTCGACCGTTTCGTTCGGATAAACGATAAAGCTTCATCGTTATTAACGGTCTCAAGGCGCGTTATTGCCCGCCGCTTATTTTCCGATATCCTAGGAAAAAGAAACGGAAAACGTTCGGTAATTGTACCAGATGGGGCGACGGACACTTTTACCAACGGAAATCGACGAAATTTCCGGTGCTCGAAACTCGTACTCGCGATGAATAATTGCACTCGATAAGAATAACATTATTCTACGAATTTAATGGAACGATCGCTTCCATTAAAATCGTTATTTCAAGAAAAGTATGGATCGACGAATCTCTTTCCTTCAGTTGCGTTGTTCTTGGTGGAAGTGGGTTTATTATAAATAGAGTGTCTTTAATTTTTGTAAGGTAAAATATAGTTTTTGAGGTTTTTTCGCGATTAATTGAATTGTATTGTGTTGTTTTAGAATTTTAGGGTTTCAGGTTTCAGTATAATAACGATTCATATACTAACATTTTTAAAAGTTCAACATTCTTAAATTTTTAACTAAGGTCTAACGTTACAAAAATATATTAATATTTTTGTGGAAGACTGCATTCAAATTTTTACATTGTTTTGCGTCAGAAACATGAGTTTCAATTCGTACAGTTTGAAATATAAAGAATTGACAAATTGTATAGTTTGAAAATACTACACATTCAGATGGCAACATTACAAAAAGCTGCAATAATGAAATTCTAAAATTCCAGGATGTAAAAGCCCCAAAAACAGATATTCTGGCATTGCAAATTCCGGCAGTTATGAAATTGAAATGTTATAACATTCACAGCTGCAAATTTCCAAAATTATTACATTCAAGGGGTACAAGATTTATAATTTTAAATTTATGAAGCTGAAAAATTCTTCAGTTTCAAACTACCAAACTTTCACATCGAACGATTGTATAAACCCCAAATTCAAAAATCTAAATTTTGGTATATAACAACAAACTATTTAAAGAAATTTTGTTTGCGTCTTTTTTTTTTAATGAGAGGCCTAAAGGTTAAAATGTAACAAAAATATGGTCATATTCCCTGAAGCTTCCTGGTTAAAATGAGCCCTTCAGAATGATGGAGCCTCGTAAATTGACGTCACAAATAGCTGGAAATCGACGCGGTGTACCTCCGTTACTTGCAAAAAAAGAATTTGTTTAAATTTTTTGATATTATATAACAAATTCACGAAGGCAGACAAAAAATGTATAATAGCCCAATCCTTTATGAATAAAACAAACAAAATTTAGCTTCATTGGACGAGTACTTTCCAAGAAAAAAATTCTTAAGTGAAGTCGATTTTCACAAAAATGTGCAAAAAGCGCAAACTTTGAGGACTTGTAGTTTCTTAACACATTCGAAATCTGAAAAATGATGACTTAAACCCTCCCTAATTTCACATAAACTATAACATATTTTGATTAAAATAAAATCGCAGATGGTGAGGCCAAAGAGTGATCGATTCAATATAGAAAGACCTCAACATCGTCAAAGAGTCTCCAATTACAATTTACAAAATTCCACGGTTTCAGGTGTTCAAATTTACAGAATCGCAAAATCTTGAAAAGGTTTACAAAATTGCGAAGTCTGATAAGTCAAATTTTATTAACACGTTAGCTGCCACACGGAAGCAATGGAAAATTGCATTACGTAGTATTTTCATTTTTAACAAATCTTACCAAATATTTTCACAATACTTTCTTATATGTATTTTCCATAGTTTAAAGTAACAAATGCGACTATTCTCAGTTAGCCAAGTGAAGAAATTTTGCGTAATATAACTGTAAAATATTTGTGGAAATTTGAGTGTCACCCGTATGTGGATGACATGGCAGTCAAAGTGAATGTGAAAAATCAGAAACTGCACAATTCCATATATCTCAATATTCCAGGATCCAAATATTCTAAAGTTCCTAAACTGTGAAATGCAACCGACCGAAAGGCCAAAAGCTGAAAAAGCATGTACTTCGGAAAAACCACCTCCACGCGTTTTATAACACATGGTATGACGTAAGTATAACAATACGTAATTCGTAAAACGTTTATTTAACGGCGTTGGCATTTTCGGCGTCGAAAGTTGCTTGGATCGCGTGGTCCGTCGTGTTTCCATCGAGTCCCTTTGAACGCGCAAAATGGAACAATTTGTTAGGATAAAGAATTTGTTATCGTCCCAGCTGCCGAGTGAAAATCTCGTAGTCAGAATCGCGAGTGGTCCGATTTAATGGAGGGGCTTTGAAGCGAAACGTCGCAAGATGGGAAGAAAAGGGTCGCTTTTTAGTGCTTTGACGAGTAGCAGGGAAAGGAAAGGTGGTACTTGGAGTTTGTGCCGTCGTCCGATGTCCTGGTGAAGGCAGAGGACATAGTCGAAAAGATCCAAGGCCGATGACCTCTGAACATGCTCTTTCTGCCGGGTCCTGAATAGCCTCGAGAGCAGATTACGCTATTACCAGATGGAAGTAGATTTCCAATTCTATCTCTCTATCGAGCCCGTTCAACCTGCGCCCCAGTCTTTCACCCACTAAGGATCAGAAGCATATTGCGGCTTTTCCCCTTTGAAGCGATAAACTACCTCATGTAAATTCTAACGAACCTATATAATTGTTGACGATCAAAGGTTAAGGGGCAGACGGTGTATTTTTAATGCATCGCTTCCGCTTCACTTTGTGCACGATGAAACTTACCGTTCTGCCATTAAACTCTATTGTACAGTCACTCGCAAACGTATTTCTCGGGCCAAAGATATGGCAAACACGAAGAAAACGATTTCTCGCTGGTCGATTTTTTAAGGATTTTTCGGAATGTTGGAATTCAGTAATTTAAGAATTTAAAAATTCGGACATTCATAAATTCAGAAATTCATAAATTCAAAAATTCAGAAGATATATCAAATTAACTAATTTAACCATTTTCAATTATACAGGGTGTCTCAAAAGTGTTGAAGGAGCCGGAAATAGGAGGTAGGTGGGGTCATTCTGAACAACTTTTTCATTTGCAAAAATGTTGTATGGGGCTTCATTTTTAAATTATTAACGAAAAACACCGTCCAATCAGAGCGCAAGAATCGCGCGCGCTCGGAGGCAGAAGTGTAAACCCTAGTTATAATTGGCCGCGTGGCGCGCGGTTCTCGCGTTCTGATTGGTCGGTGTTTTTCCTGAATAATTTATAAATGAAACCCCATACGACAATTTTGTAAATGAAAAAGTTGTTCAGAATGACCCCACCTACCTCCCATTTACGGCTCCTTCAACACTTTTGGAACACCCTGTATAGTATATGAATTACATATTGAGTGTGTCCACATTCAAAGTAAGAGTACTCGAGTGTACTGGCTACCTAGCACTACATTCTACAGTAATCTGATGGTTATTGTTTACGTAACAATGGAATAATTGTTTGATCAGAGGTCAAAGGTTATAAAGGTTTTATGACACTTCAGAGAATTGTTTTTTTTTCCTGTTAAGGGGTTAATAGATTTGTGAAAATTAAAGCACAAAATGTGCATGTTTCAAGGCAAATATGTATATCTGCGATAAAATCGTGGAAACTTTTAAATTTTTTACATACATTTATCGAAGTGAATTCAGTCCGTGAGGCGAATAAAACGTTCCGTTATTTTTTATCAGTTGATATTTCATCATGCAAACGTCTCTGAAAATTTAATTTGCTTTTTAAATGCACGGAATTAACTGTGAACCCGGACCATCGCTCGGAATAAAAATTGAAATACAATTTCGCTGCGTATGAATCTGGTTGCGGTCTGAATATGAAGTATTAAAATTCCGCGAAATGAATTGATTTTAAAGTTGGAAAAGCAAGACCTGTTGAAACCTCTCTCTCGGCAATCAATTATAACGGAATCGTTGTAGACGCTATTATAAATGTAATTGAGGTAATGGATGGACATGTTTTAGAAAACATTGAATTGCACTTTTTATCGTGTTCTGCAATAATGTTTTTTTTTTTAATAGAAACAATTGATTCTTGTATGGACAGTTAAATGCTACATGTGTATAAAACACTTTTATTATACATAAAAATTTAGGTGTATAGAAGTTTAAATGTAAAGAAATACAATAGAACAAATTTATAATGTACAATATATATGTAAACAATTGTTATTTATATATAAAATACACCGCTGTGATAAAGTCGAGTATTCAATCGATTGCTATATTAGTTAAAATATGAAATTAATAATAGTATTGATTTTGATATACAGAATCATATTAATAATATTTTGTATGGTATTCGAAACAAAAGTTAAACAACATGTGATACCTTGCCTAATTACAAATTAATAAACATTAAATCTGAGCGCTTTTGATATTGTATAATTTAAAATATTAATTTAGATAGCATGTTGTTATATTTTATACATTACTGTTATTAATTTTCTTCATTAACATAATGTAATTATTAAATTCATATATGTTTCATATACAGTGCCTGCCGAAAGTTCCGGATCAGCTAAACAATTTTCTATGGTTTGGAATATCAGATTGAAATTTTTAGTGAAATATCAAAATCTATGATTTTATAGAAATGTTCAAATAATCATAACTTTGTCAAAAGGAACCGTAGACACCTTGGTGATTGTGCGGTGTTTTCATCTCAGAAAGTCTCTTTCAAATGAAAGACTCACACAACCCTACATGACATTTAAGATTCCTTGGCTCCCCCTCAACTGTGGATGTGAATGTTTTCGCAACTGAATAATAGATTTCGTGATCCCTAAAAGTTGCACTCCCATATACCGAACCATTCAAAAATTATTTAGCTGGATGGAAACTTTTGATGCTCACTGAATGTTTCAAATTATGCGAGGTTCATCTCGTTTCTATATTTAATATTCCACGTTGTTTACATTGTTAACATTGTTTGTGTTAATATTACCCGTTATTTATTGTATCCGCGCGCCAGTACGAATATATCAGATTTTAAAGGTACGATTTCGTCGTCCTGATCGTCGCACAATCTTCATCCCCCGAGACGAGGGTTCCGTTGCATTAGGGTTCCGGTCATACTTTGGCTAGGAACGTGGAATAGGTTGCGTAGAGATGAGAAGCAGGCGGAAGAGAAAGCGACGGGAGAGCCGGGAGGAGAATGTGCGAGGAAGATGTTGAAGAGGGAATTTCGGGGGACGCGGCGAAGTGGATGGGTATGGACTGGCCATGTAAAGCGGAATGAATCTCGCAGCCGCACGTGGCTTGGCCACGATCCACGCTATCCCGGCCACTCCTCGCGTTGTGCAAGCTTTTTATGTCGGGAATTTAAATTAGATACAACCACTCTCCATCCACAACCACCGAAACTCGCGCCGCGCCTACCGAATCACCCTCGCAGATACTCCTTTATTTCACGCCACTTTATTCCGCGTCGCCGTTTCGCTGGTCTTGAACGAACATCAACAGCGTTCTGTCCCGTAACACGTACGAAATATCATGTTCAATTTTGTATCGCGCCTGTTCGCACAAGGTCTTACAATTTTTATTTGTTTATTCGCTTATTTGCGAACGATGTTACATTTATGATCATTTTTGAGATAATTTTATTTCATTTATTAATAATTAATATCTAAATATTTTGTTCTATTCAAATTAATCAACATTTAAACATTTTATTTTATTTAAATTAATTAACATATAGACATTTTGTTTTATTTAAATTAGTATATAGTTGTGCAATAAAGTTTTGATTTATAGACATTATTAGTTAAATTAAATTAACCTTCTGTTATTTATGATATCTGTCCACTTAATTTTGTCCACGACTGTATATGTTCTAACAAATGCAACATTAATATATTTATACTAAAGATTAATATCTATATATGTATCTATTTCTTAGTTACACATCTTCGAGTCTAATTCTATCTATAAAGATATAAGGCATATGAATTGTTTAAATAATTATTGTAGTCTTACGAAAAGAAAAAAAAACACTTTTACCTCTTGGTATTTTAAATCAGTTCTTTTATATATTCTGTATGTAATTATTATTACATCAACTCACTTTACATAAGTCTTAACAAATAAAAGTGGCGCAACGTTACTAGCTCGTTAGAAATCAAAATCTATACTGCGGCCCGAAGGAACAAAAGAACAAAGGAAGAAAGTAACGTACAAGCTAGTGACTAAATTCATACCTTTCACGCATATACACACACATACCATACATGCGTTGACTAAATCCTAACATGAATAATTATGGGAGCCTATATGAGAAACCAAATCGTATTCGGAAATAACAAAGAGAGACAATCATGACAACGTGTCTCGTACCATTGAACGAATATCGAGTGATCCGAAAAGGAAACAAATAGCGTATATCGGTTGCAAACAAGGGTTTAAGCAATCAGTCGATAGCGTGCAACAGCGAGCATAAGCTGCAATAAGCGATGCCCGATTCGTTTGCTCGAACGAAATCAACCGGCAGTCGTTTCGATACGGTCGAATTTAACACATTTCGAGATATCGAAGGTGCCTACCGAGGATATAGGTTGGCTAGAGGCGTGCCAAAATGTGATTGCGGCAACATTGCGTCACCGCCACTGGTCCTGAGGTATCTTTGGAGGCTCGTCGTTGGAGAGGACGAAGTAGGATTCTCCTCCTTCCGAAAAGCGTCGTTAGGGGCCTCTGGCACAAGGCCAATCACATCGACTAGCTACTGTATATGTTTCATCCCTGCACACTGTTACCCTTCTCTCTTTCCCACACTGTGCACACGTTTTTCACCCCTTGGGTCTCGCTCTGGACTCGCTATGGTTCTTCTTCGGTGCACAGGCGAGAGAAATTGTCCAAGAGATTCTCGTTTCTTGTTTGCACCTATCGCTCGACAGACCACCGAGTATCTCTCCCCCTGCAAATATCGATACCAACCGATATATTGGAATATGAGCAGAACGCTATGAAACGGTATCGTCATTATCGGGATGGAGGATTTGGTTCAGATTAAACCTTTCTTATTTCTTATCTAGTAGTACAGATTATAAAAATATTAACTCTTTGCGATCCTTAATTTCTTTTACCTACAGCTCCTTAACCCTCTGCCTACCGTAAAAAAAACTTTCATTATCTACTGGGTCCAATGGACTCGTGTACAATATACGGTATATTTATTCACTATGAACTTATATATTGAATAATTTTGCAAGTAATATGAAAAATAAGAAAAGTAACAAAGTCATGCAACGACACGATCCCAAGAATTTTAAAAGTTTAAATAACCGCAGTATCTATTTACATAGTCAGGTCCAGTGGACCCGCTTGGTAGACAGAGGGTTAATTAATGTACAAGATTAATCAAGAAGTGGGTTGCAATACAATGCATTCTAATAATGCACGGTGCGTGACAAAAATATTTTTAATTTATTACAAGTGGCAAAGAAATGAAAACATCTCCGACCAACCTATTTATATGAATTATTTCAACAATCCAAGACAAACGCTACGTCGAGCCACGCTTGATATAGGACCGCAATGGGTTAAACTTATTATCTTTTATGTTGGTAGTCGCAATTTTTTTATAAGAATAATTTCATAAGTCATTAACGCAATGGAGGAAACGGTAGAAATTTAACCTTAACTTATTTCTCATCTGGAAATTTAGATTGTGCAAAATAGTAAAAATGTGATTTATTGTTTTATTCTGTTTGTGACAATGTTTCACGAAATTGATTTAGTTTATAGAATATAAAAGACTTATAAATTTATTAATCTTCAAGTTGCAATTTTTCGAAATTTTTTATTCTGAGATAAACTGGGCAGTTTGAGTATTCCCAAGTTTGGATTAAGAATTTGGGAGTTTAAATATTTGAAAGTTTGGCCTGAAATTCGAAAATTTGGAAATTTATGGATTTTGTAACTCAGAAGCTGAGGAATCTTATTATTCGAAAATTTAGGTATCAAGGAATGTAATGACACTTGAGGATTTGAAGATATTGGTATTCGGGAGTCTGGAAGTTAAGGCTATTTGAATTTTGGGATTTCTGAAATTTGACAATTTCACCATTCAGGAATTAGAGAATTTTATAATTTTGGAATTTGGGTATTTCAATGCTTTTCGAAAATGAAATTCGAAAAGAAATTAAAAAATGTGAAAACGCGAAGGTACGAAAATTCAAGAATGCGATTTTGCGAAAACCTGAAAGCATGGAAGCGTGAAATTATGAGAATGGAAATATTTAAAACAATGAAAAATAGACTGTTGCAAATATTATAACTATATGCTTCGAGTTTACCGCGTCTTTATGTACGATCGGAATGTATGTATGTATACATATCTGCGAAGCTAACTATACTTCTATTACCTTCACTTCTATTAAAATAAACTAACCGTCTTGTGTGTTATGGCCATATCCACTCTTGTTATAATACATTTATTATTTCCTGGTTTAAAATACGCCAAGCTCAACATAAACATAAAAACGTAACGATTTAAAACTGTGAAAATGTATAAACACGAAGACGAAAAAAAATGTTAAACTGTAAAAATGTGCAAACGTGGAAACGTAATAATGCGAAAATTGGAAAACATAAATTTCCAAGAAGAAGAATACAGGAAGATCTTATGGAAAATCTAAATAGAGTGTATGCTGCGTACCGCCGTTGCAATTTCTTTCAACTAAGTGTACGTTGCCCTAAAATGTACAGTTTTCGCAAATATTCGCGATCGTTCGAGGTTTCTACGCTGCCTCGGAGAAAATTGCTTCGTGATAGAGAACGTAGCTGGCCTCGGTAAATTTCGAATTGAACCCACTCACTAAATAATAGCCTTAGCCGGAGCACGCTGCAGCTGATACCGAACGCGAGATCTATTAACTCCGTACGGTATATTGAGATTAACGTAATCGTGTTTGGAATGAATCGATAAGCATCTCTAGTACCTACAGGAATTGCCGACGAGTGTGTATATCGTTCGTGAAAACGATGTTGAATTTAAATGTTACCCCCGACATAACGAACGTATGATTTGTACTCGATGAACTTTTTACGCGGTTTCGCGGTTCCCTTTAGTTGCTAATTATACAGGGTACCTCATTATACTCATTCTTCGAAAAAAGGATTAAACGAAACACGCTCTATCTGAAGGGGGACATTCTATGACGTACACTGTTCTTTTCAGGGTGGAAGCACCTCCGAGATTTGAAGGTGACCATTGTTTCTTTAAATGGAAACGTAGTAGAGTCATTCCACGCCGAATCGATCACTTTTTGATCTCACCATCTGCGATTTTATTGTAATCAAAATATGTTATAGTCTATGTGAAATTAGTGGGCGTATAAGTCATCATTTTGCTGATTTCGAATTTGTTTAAAAATTACAAGCCTTCAAAATTTGCATTTTTTCCTTATTTTTGTGAAAATAGACATCACTTACGAAGTTTTTTCTCAAAAAGTACTGATGCGAATGAGCTAAATTTTTGTTTGTTTTATTCATAAAGGATTGGGCTACTATAAAACATTTTTTCTGACTTCGTTAATTTGTTATATAATATGAAAAAATTTAAACAAATTCTTTTTTCACGTTTTTAACTAAAAATTACACCTGATTAAAATTTGAAAGAAGTATAGTATATTCCCTGTAGCTTTCCCTTTAAAATGAGCCCTTCAGAACAATGGATAATCGAAATTTAATGTCGCAATAAGCTGGAAAACGACGCGGTGTACCTCCGTTTCAGGCAAGCGAGTCGTGCAATCCGCGTTCACTGGCGTTTGTGTTTGATTCGACAGTGTCAGTTAATGATTCTTCTTTCCTTGTTTAAATAAATATAACAAATGCTCCTTTTAACAGGCCGAGCCTTATAAAAATTAAAGTATAAAGTATATGTACATATTATATCGTCAAGAAACATTGTAATTTAACCATCAAAAAATTTAATTTCAATTGTATTTCGATAGGAAATCTGCCTGTCAGGACACGTTCGCGACCCCCACCACTCCTTAACCCCGCTACTACTACCTCGCTTCCCCCACTCCTCGACTTCGGTCTTGGAGGCTCGAAAATTTGCTTATAAGCAAATTTCAGACGAATATTTCTCCGATTTCCTAGTTCCTTGGCCTTGAAAGTCACGTGATTTTTCATCACGTGGTTTCGCCATCAGCCACGATTGGTCGATCGCTCTCAATTTCTAGTTCCTGACGTCATCAGAAATTCACCATAGAGCCTCAGGAGTACGATTCTCGACCCCCACTCTGCCCATACCCGCTCCTACTATCCCACTGTCCCTACGGTGCCTACGTCACTCTCCCCACTCCTCACCGAGCTCCTTGTACTATGAATTTATTTTTCTAATTTCGAAAAATCCGAATCGCCGGGACCGGGGCTCGAACCCTCGATCCTCGGGTGCCTCGGATTCCGAGTCGGGGACGAAGCGCGCTCGGCTATTCCCGCAAGCCCCACTTGTTTACTTACAATGCTCCTTTTAAACTATGCCTCGACGACGCACTATACTTCTACTCTATTAATTTACAGCTATTTTATTTAAGTGACCAGTTTCATGTGTTTCCTTTCACACTATTTCTTACCTCCGCGACTTTTTGTAACAGGTATTAACCCTTTGCACTCTTGAATTTCTTTTACCTACTTTCTTAATTAATATACAAAATGTACATTGTATTTTGGATATATTGCAGGTCGGATTATATAATTGCAACGAAACTAATGATTTTTGTATGGCAATTTTTTTTTAATTTTGAAGTTTAGACATTTTTTAATTTTTAAATGAGTGGATGGAGAGAAACGGAGGTATAACGCGTCGTTTTCCAGCTTATTGTGACATTAATTTTCCATTATCCATTATTCTGAAGGGCTCATTTTAAAGGGGAAGCTTCAGGGAATATAATATACTTCTTTCAAATTTTAATCAGGTATAATTTTTAGTGAAAAAACGTGAAAAAAGAATTTGTTTAAATTTGTTCATATTATATAACAAATTAACGAAGTCAGAACAAATATTTTATAGTAGCCCAATCCTTTATGAATAAAACAAAAACAAAATTTAGCTCATTCGCATTAGTAGTTTTTGAGAAAAAAATTCGTAAGTGATGTCTATTTTCACAAAAATACGGAAAAACTGCAAATTTTGAAGGCTTGTAATTTTTAAACAAATTCGACATCGGCAAAATGATGACTTATATTCCCACTAATTTCACATAGACTATAACATATTTTGATTACAACAAAATCGCAGATGGTGACGTCAAAAAGTGATCGATTCGGCGTGGAATGACCTCAAGATTATTTCAAATTGATCGAAAACGTGGGTAAAAATTGAAAAACTGATAATCTCTTCCAACTCTTTTCATCCATGTATAAAGTTAACGCAATAGAGGAGGCATTGCGAAGTAAATGCGAACAGCTACTTTACATCCAGCACGATTCACAGAGTTTGCCACCTGCGATTCAGTTGGTGGCCAAGGAGGGTGGGGGTCTGGTGGAAACGGATAGGATGGGCGAACTCGAATTAGAAGTGGAGTTTGAGGGAACGAGTGGAGTTAGTTAGCATGCTAATCCCAAAGTGGAAACACTTAAATTCATTACACAAACTACTAATTACGAGGATAATGAGCCATCGCTAATCGCCGAAAGAATTACACTTCTATCCCCGAAGGAAGAGGTTTCGCCAGGAACACGCGGCTGCAGAATCACAACGCGGGAATACATCAACGGAACGATCGTGACCCGGAATCTTTTTGCATTCAACTTAAGAACGATCTTCAGCTCACGTTTCCCGGCTCGTGGCCTGGGGAATTATATCAAAAAGCGATTTTGTTCATTGACATTCAACGGGCGAGCAGGGCCGCGAGTTCCGGTGTAGTTTCGCCGAAGTTTAACGTATTAATTACGGAAACTTCCACCGGCACGACTTCTTTTTTCAACAGCTTCTGGCCCTGTTTTCTTCGGTTCTCGTTTTTTTCTCCCTGTTCCTCGCCTCCTTCGTCTTCTTCCTCATCGACCAACCGTATCGCATTACTTAATGCCAATGCAGCCACGAGCTGCCAGCTTTTAACGAGGTGAAACGTTTGACGCCTCGTAAAAAGAACCGGCAGGGCGGGCTTTTCTTTCAATTTCCCACAGAAACCCCGTGACATTTACGACACTGAATTATACCGGGTGAAGCGATTTTAATTACCATGAAATTCGTGAGACGAGTTGGTAATGCGTTTAGAATTCGTGAGCGTTTGAGTTCAGTTAATCGAATATTTGCTGCGCGGTAATGCTGGTGGATTGTATTGGATTACGATATTATCGTAATAAAATTAATAAAGTTATGTTATTATTTCTGCATTGCTGATTACCAAACCGAAAAAACATGATTACAGTTTTTTATTGCCGTGTAAGGATTTAATGTGGTGTATCAGCGATGGGTAAATCATGTGCACACTGAAAAACAGGTGGGCAATGATGTGGATACTATGCAGTGGTGAACTATGAGATACAGAGAATGGCAATCATCTTTTGTATTTCTGAGATTTGAAGTTTGCATATTTCGATACATGAATATTTGCTAAATTTAAAACTTCAGGAAATTCAAATTTTTCACTGTCTTGGAATTTAAAAGCTTTAAATATTAGAGACTGAAAACTTTCAGAATTTAAAAATTTGTAAATTTTGTAATTTTGAGATTGGACATTTAAATACAACTATTTAATAATTTAAAAATTTATGTGATCGAAAGCTTGCTAAAGTCAGATATCCTGAAAATTCAGAAGTTTAAGGATCCATATGTATGAAATGTGAAAAATATCAAACATACCTACATGGACAAAATTAAGTAGACATTGCAGAAATGTAAGAAAATTGTTTGTTTTATTACAATGATTTAAATAAATTTTAAATTTAGAACGTGAAATGTTTTTGTAGACTTGAGAAAACATTTATTTAATATACAATTTATTTATTTAATGTATATCATTCTGCAATAAAGTTTTGATTTATAGGCATTATTAGTTCAATTAAATTCACCTTTTGTTATTTATGATACCTGTCCACTTAATTTTGTCCACGACTGTACATATCTGCCTAGAATTGAAGAAATAATCTAGCCAGTTGCAAACGAAGATACAACGTAATCTCTTCTTAACCAGTTGCATGGAATGAAATAATCTACCCTCCCCCTGATCAATTACCATCAAGGAAACAACTCAATCCCTCTCTAACCAGTTGCTAGGAGAAACAACCTAATCCTCCCCGAATGAATTGCTAGCAAAGGAACAACCTAATCTGCCCGTAACCAATGTGTATCTAAAAGTATCCTCCGTTGCGTCCGAACACCCATCCACACGCAAAGTTGCCCGTCCCCAAACTGTTAAGTTGGTTTTCAGCGATCCCCAAGCATCCACGAATAAATAGTTGATTTAGCCTAAGAGGCCTCATAGTGTTAGGTTCCTGCGTGGAGTGGTATCCAGGGTCGAAGTGACCGGTAGGGTCGAGCATAACTTTAGCATGGTCCACAAGGGGATACAGGGGTAAGAGTGTAGGGAATGGCAGTAGCAAGGGACGTGACTGGCCTTCCAGGGTTGATATTACGCTTAGACGAGGTCGGATCAGCGATACGGTGCCAATCCCTAACCAGTCTCTGCCTCGAAAGCACGTATATCGTTACACTCATGATGCCATGCGCCATGCAACCGAGTCTATCTCCTCTAAGCGTCTCCACAAACTCGTATATATGTCTGTCAGTAGATCGAAGCTGGTAGAATTTTCTGTCTCTCTAGAAAGGAAATCATGTATGCCCAGTGCGAGTCGGCCAGGAGATGAGGAATATTTCAGAACTGAGGGAAAGACTTGTCAAAGATCGGTGAATTCTTGATTCTTCGTAATGTCATCCACGTTCTACGTTTCGAGGAATATGGGAACGGTTGAGATGAATACTAAAATGTTGACTGAAGCGGTAGAAATGTCTACTTGTATGGCAGACGGTAATGTGGATTATTAACGTAGACCGTTGTGAAGATGGCCGTGCGCTAAGCTATTGTGTCTATAACTGCGATTATACAAAATGTACTTCCATTTTGTGAATTTAAACGGAGAATATCATTCTGCTTCTACGATCATAATACTGACGATAATTTCACCATGATTTTACCGCGATTATGCTGACGAAGTACGCGACAAATTAAAGTTTCATTCTGTACACAAAGTCGAAATCATTAGGCGTTATATTTAGAAAAATTATTTCGTTCGATAACCTTCGTATCGCGATAAAATATCCAAGTAATAAAATAACGGCAGCAACGTAGTAAACTTCTGCGTCTTTTCTTTGACAAATTTTTTTCTCCGTTGAACGGCGTATAATTTATTCGCGCTCGTCACGTTATCACCCCGTGCACCCCACAACATATAAGCGTGCTAATTTAAGAACGAGAATATGAAATACAACCGTAAATGTCATCAAACGATTCCGCCATGTTCAAACGACTCTACCTGGATAAAAATACTAAAATCTGGCGCAATAGTTGCGGTTGGTTATCGATCGTTACAAAATTACCGTTCCACGCTCAGATAAATCGAGGCAAGATTACAAAGTCTCTAATCGTGGCCCGATTGCCGACTTAGATGAACGTTTCTCAACTTCGCTAGGCCGATGGCGTGTGAAAACAATATATCGGTGGCCGCGTACGTACGTGTACGTGTGTGCGCCGAATCAAGCAAACAGCCGTGGGTATATTATCTGGGAAATCAGGTGAACTTTCAAGTCCCGGGTGTTTTACATGTGGGCACACATGATAGCAAAGTATAAAGGGGTGGCGCGGGAGTAATTACAGCCCCCGTCCTGTAACTCCCTATCTACGAGATCGAAATTACCATTGGACGGCGTATCTTGCGCTGCTTCTTTACGGGCCCAGTTACCCCCGGTATACGCTGTTTGCATGTAAACGACGCCTTTACACGTAGCAAAGGTTAGCCTGACGCCTGTGTCCGTTCACAACAAATTACTGCCGGATTCTTTGCTCGCGAAAGATGCTGAAGTTAGGACTAATTTTAAAAATCAATCGTTGCCCAATACTTACTTCGTTACCAGCTCCACAACAGATTTTGTTAATGTTTCATATTTGGTTGATTTTGTTCTATAGGGTTCGACGGTGTAGTGAAAATTATCGATGCTATTATATCATTTAATGACAGTCCTGGCAATTGATATTGTATTATAACAAACTCATAGGCATAGGGAAAATAGAATTTATGAAGACAGTAAAATTATGGACATCCAATTATAATTCGGAAGGAATTTATTTTGTGGTGACGAAGGAGGGAAAATTAATTATATTTTTTTACATAGATAGTTATGGGTTTATTTGCTTGAGATAATTTTGGTAATTAGTTTCGTTATTAGACTTTGATTATGATTACATGTGGAAGTGATATGTGTCAATTTTGAAGAAGTTCTCTTTGCTGAGGAATTCTAAACCCTTATTTTTTTTCGAGTCTATTAGGAAAGTCGCATGACAGATATTCTATTGAAACTTGAAGACATTTGACTTTTACTATGAAAATAAGTGTCATGACTTTTTTTAATAGTTTACAAAAGTTCTGTTATGTATTTTGTTTTCTACACATGAAATAATTCGAGGCATCAACCTCCGTATTAAACATATTCTTTATTCTTTTCAAAATTTCCATATACACCTAATTCTCTTTTTACACGAATTCGATTTAACACGAGTTAAAAAGAAAAGAAATTTCTTGTTTTACACGAATTGCTTTGTTTTAACACGATTTTCAATAATCAATATTCTATGAATTATTTTCTTTTTCCCAAAGTATAATTTATTTTTTATAATATGTTTAATGAATCAAAATGTATAAGCACGAAATAAATTAAGTGAACTCAAACAAGAATTTTTTAATATTGTTTACACCTAATTCTCTTTTTACACGAATTTTTTGGGAACGTATCTATCGTGTGAAAAGAGAATTAGGTGTATTTCCAAACATCACATTTATCCTTTGACCACTATTACAAGAATTCCCATATTAATAACAGTTATAATATTATAACAGAATCCTATTAGAACTACGCAGGGCCCAGTGTTAGCCCAAAACTGTGATCCTCGAAGAAATTCCTACTATAAATGTAATTCTGAAATTCGAAAGCACCAAACCGTCCCCGAATTGACACGGAGTCGCAGCTCCGTCTGAGTCGGGTCCCGGATTGCGCGGATCATTTTCCACCTCGTCTAAATCAAAACCGGTAACGTGACTAATTCAAAGCTCGCATACTCGCCAACATTTCTCCGCCGCCGTGAAACGTAACGCAGGGAGTTACCATTAAACTTCGTTCGGAACTCGAAGAAAGGGCTGTAACGCGGTGGATGGTTAAAATACTCGAAGCCAGCGGCACGAACGTCAGAGGAACGTAAGTTATAGCCGAGTCAACGTTGGAAAGTTGAAGCGAGCGAGGTTCCACGTGTTTGACGAGGCATTTCACGAAGAAAGTACTTTTGCTGACTTTGTTAATAACCCGTAACTCGGTTTCCACGTCGGGATTATGTACATTCATCGTCCATGCACGAACTTTAATATCTAATTGATACTACTTTCGAGCGAATTGTAAGCTGAACTCTCCTCGAATTCCTCTCCTGCACTCTCTCCTGATCTCTCTCTCTCTCTCTCTCGTTTCGATCCTGGTATCCGACCGAATATGAAGGTTATATTTGAGGCTCGGTAATGAATATGCAGCGGTAACGTTGAGGCCGACGCGAAGGGCACCGGCTGTAGGTGGGTTAACGAAACACGGTATAACGGTGTAAAACATAATTATCAGCGGGAAGAGCAAGACGTACAAGGCTGCATTATTCATAGGCCGGTTAGACCGCTTTTAGAATGTTACGGTGTACTCACGAAATTGCAGGCTTACGACTCTATTCTGATACGTTGATACGTGTGATAGATGTATAAAGAAACGTGGATCACCTGAAATATGTGATGGATACGTGGATAATGATGGTCTTCGTTTGATTGTATAAATGCACGAACATAAACTGCATAAAGTGCATGAAAAGTGAATACAAACGGAAATACCTTAGTGGGTTATGATTAAAGTGCAATGTAATTAAAAGATTGCAATCTCTACAAATGTGATGATAATTGACGTAGATATGACAGAGCAGAACTACGTGCGAGTACCGATATAAGGTACTAAGGATATAATGCGTAGGGATTTAGGGCGCAGGAAATTGAACATAGGAATTGAACGTGTGGTGGGCGTGGATTTAACATGTGGCAGATCTGTCATGTGGAGATCCATGATGCGAGGACTTGATGCGTGCTTATACACGTAATCAGGGATTTAACGCAGAGGGATTTAGGACGTGCCGAATATAATGGGAATTGAATACAAAGAGTATTTAGTGCGTACGGAAATATCGAAAGTAATCTAACGCGTAAGAATTTAATGCGTGACATATTTAATGTGTGGAAAGCTCAATGTACAGAGGATTTAACGCGTGGTGACCTATCATGTGGATGATCTAAGACGTGCAGAATTTAACGCGTGGAAATCTAATCTGTAGAGCATCTAACGTGTTCGAAGTTTAACACATCGAAGATTTAACGTAAAGGAAGTATAACGCGTAAAGCATCTAACGTGTAGAGAATTTAGTGCATGGAAGATCTGACATACAGGGAATTATTGCGTAGAGGAACTAACATGTAGGAACTTTAACGCGCGGAGATCTAATGCGTAGGAATTTAACGCGTGGGGATTTCACATATGGTAAACTAACGCGTAGGAATTTAATATGTACATCTTTAACGTATGGAAATCTAATATCTGGTGATTTAACGTATAGTGATATAATATTTAGCGATTTAATGCGTAACAACGCATAACCATATAACTCATGCGGTATAACACAAGCACCAGACGTGATCAATCAATGTCTTCTTCAAACGAAAATCGTAAGTACGTTAGTATACCTACTGCTAATTTGTTAATTACTAACCGAGTTTCTAAAGAGAACACGCTATAATTATCTTACTTTCTTATGCGCTTATTTTGTAAGTTAATTATTCCGTAGTTCTTCGAAAATACTGCAGGAAGCAGTAATTGCTTCTGTTGTTAAGATCATTTCATTTCATCAACGCGAAGGGTGTATTAATTGCGAATACGTGTATTCGCATATATACATTTTTTGACGTACGGCGATAAGAAAAAGCATAATCGTTAAAAGGTTCCAACACTACGACTGCGGTGTATGTTAAATGGAATAAAACATTAACTTTTATGTTAGAACGTTGAGCAACAACGTGCAATTAACATCGAGGAGTCTTGTGGGGGAAACACATCAATCACGCGCGTTCAAGATAAACTTCAAAAGGTGATTGTAAAAGTGTAACCCAAGGGGTTAATTACGGTTAAGCAAGTAGGAATATGGTACAGAGATTGATTGCCGTAACATCATTTTGCGTGCCTCGTATCGCAAATTGGATAAACATGCAATTTTCATAATACAATGTGAATTACCAATGAATACTGATAAATGTGAAATTTTATTTTTAGAAGTCTTACTTTGTTTTTATTCCATTTTCAAGGGGTATAAGATTGTGAAATGTTCCTTTAAGTTAAACGGAACTTGCGATATTTATATTTACATTGCAGTATTGAATAATTATGTTAAGTAAATTTATATTATTTATATTAAAAGTCTGTATTATTTATAGGATAAGAGTGGTACACATCTTACAAAGAATGTTGCACCTATGTTTCACCCAATACATAATAATATTATGTAATAATGTACTAATAACGTAATTAGTGTATGTTGATAAACGTAAAACATAATACTTAATATAAATAACGATATTAGAAAATTACAAAAAGAGGTACGGAGATATAAATATATCCGCAAAAGAAGAACAAAAAATGAAAGCAAGAATTAAAATTATCGGTGATAGAGGGATTTGAACTTATGGCACAGGAATTTAAGAACCTACCAATCAACCGCTTACTCTATCACAATTATCTAGATAAGCTTTAGTAATTCAGTATTTCAAGAAATTATAAAATTAATAATTAGAAAATTAACGGCATCTATCCAAATAGCACTTATTGTCAAAAACGGCCAAATACGAGTCATTATATTTTTCTCCTAGTTGGTGCAGATCAAATTTTATTAAAATCGATGCACCAGCATGTTTCTTGCTAAACTGATTTTTTGTTAATATTTATAAGAATATTGTGACTTAATTTTTGAGACAATTCCAATTTAATGGAAAAACAATCAACAAAACAATGATATTCAAAATAGATAAGTTCTCATAATTAAATAGTTACTATAAACACGATATTTTGAGATCGAATATTTACCTAGCATGGTGCATGTAAGACAGTAGCACTATTGAGAATACGTGGTTACAGAAACAATGTACTTAAATCTATTTCGAAATTACGTTTGTCCATAACTTAAGTCAAAATAATATTAATACAGTCTTTATTTACAAATATTTTACACAACCGATTAAAAATTTCCATTTCAAAAACTTCAAACATCATTTACTTCGTACATGCTCCAACGAATAATATATCTCAGTATCAGATACACTGACGTGTTCTGAACATCGCGATCACTATAAATATAGCCATGTACCGGCATAAAACATCAGTTTTCTCCAAATAGCTCACCGATAAAGTATCCAGGACCTGTAATTTACAATGGAATTACAGCGGGGCAACAATGGAACTATGAAGATGTATTCGAACATGTAACCAGAAAGGCAACATCTTGCGTGTTGCGAATCAGAAGTCGGATAAGCCAGCAGCTCGGGAGAGTGTAACGTTGTGCTGCAATGGTGGTTCGTGTGTTTTAGAAGATTAGTTGCCGAAGGGGGAGGAATAAGAGGGTTCGAGTTGTTCTAGCTGCAAGAGATAATGGGGCCGTGCTGTCAGTCTGCCGGATAACATAATACTTCGACTTGTTTACACTACCCCGTTTTAACCGAACGCCTAACCTGCGTTTCGTCTTCCGTTAATTAATACGGGAATTGTGGGAGAAAGAGAGGCCCGAGGGTAAAAGAGGGAACAGGTAAAACATCAGACAGCGAAGGTGCGGAGTGCACCGTGTTGATATTGAACATCTCGGCCGCCTAATGGAGCCTGCATGATCGAGTTCGAGCTATCGACGTCCTAATGTAAATCCCTGAGTAGACCGAAATCGATTATTCATGCAATCAATTGACTGTTCGCTTGTACATTTAATTTAAAGGCAATAATCATATTGGTTTGGGATTCGGGAACAACGGATTCGTCAATGGCTGGGTTAATCATTCGATTAAAATCGTTGTCGAAGAAAATCAGAGATTCGGATAGCGGTGTCGATTCGAGGGTAATCAATCTTGTTTTTTTTTTGTATGATTTTAGCGAAATACAATCGGGTTGGAGGGAATACGGGGGAAACAAAGGAATTCGTCAATCATGCGGGAGATAGATCAATCGATTTAAATCTTCGTTGCATTGTGCTGCGAATGCGCTGCATAAAATGGTGTGCCATGAAATTTTTTGTTTCGTTGAATATAAATGGAGTATATGATTATTGACCACATTGTTGAAAACATGTGGTGTTTTATGTTATTGCAATTTTTATTTCACTTTTGTGTTACAAATTTGTGTTCAAATTTTCTTATTTCTCCGCTTTTCCAAGTTTCCGGATTTCCAGGTTACTCACTTTCTAGTTTTCTAGTTTTCTAGGTTTTTAGGTTTCTACTTTTTTAGTTTTCTAATTTTCTAGTTTTCTAATTTTCTAATTTTCTAGTTTTCTAGGTTTTTAGGTTTCTAGTTTTCTAGTTTTCTACTATCCTAGTTTTCTAATTTTCTAATTTTCTAATCTTCTCACCTTCTCATTTTCTTGGAGAAAATAAATTGGAGAAAGTTTAGAAACTGTTTTTAAAACTTTCATTGTTAAAAATATTGCACGTTTTTCAATTCCAGAATTCAATAATTACAAAATCACGAATTCTCAAATATGGAAATCCACAGATTTACAAATTATCGAAATCAGAAACCGTAAAATTTAAAAACATAGAATTCTTTAAACTTAAACATTTCCAAATTTTCAGGTAACATTACTATCTATTCCACAATGTTTATTCGTCGTATATGTAACATAATTCGTTTATACAATTCTTATTTCAAATTTTCATATGAAACTTGTTTCAAAATTCAAAGTTTGTAGAAATGCGAATGATCAAAGTGTGCAATATGCGTTTAGTCCGGACACTTTTCTGGCCGCAAAGAAAAGGTTTCGAGGCCAAAATGGCAATAAATAATTATCAAGGGTCATGTTGATATCCTCGCTGTCAATATTTTGCCTAGAAGGCATTCTTGTTCCGATTGTGGGCATGGAAACACAGAATAAATTAATAAAAATTAACATAGACTAAATATCGCCATAGAATAAACAAAGTAACAGGTAGTACAGTCTTGTGTAATAATTTCACTTTACATTAAGTTCTATTATCGCTGTTATGAAAAACCCTATCGGTCCTTTTTCCTGGTTTCTTACAAACGAAAGAATGACCATATGAAATCCGAAAGTGTAAATCACCTTCCAAGTGCGTAGAATTATATTTCAACCCTCCGATTAATTCGTCTTCAAGCTCCTTTCTTCGTGGCTATAGCCAATAAATCAACGGTGTGCTATGATCCCGGCGAATTTCATCGGAACAATCCATGTACATTAGATTAACGCGAGGAAGAATAGTCTAAAGACAGTCAACGAGTCGTCGCGATTCGAGGAAAGAAGATGACGCAGCTTTATCATCGTTCCGCTGGTATGCCGACTCAGTGATGCGTTTGCCATCTCTTCAGCCATTATCCGATATCACCTAATCGTCTACTTCCATTGTTCCCTTAACCGCGAACGAGTTCCGTTTCAAGAGACACATCATACTTGGTAGCGAGCCGCGTTGTTCGCTGCACGGATAAGCTGTTAACCGCAGAACCGAGCCATTGTTCGTTAATGAAGACTGATGACAGGATGTTAGCGTCGAGTCGAATGAGCTCTGCCCCGCGACAAGAAACAGTCGCTGGTTTATTAGACGTCGTTCGCGATGAACCCCCACTCTTTGTTTCAATGTCGTGACGAGCGATCCGCGATGCAACGGATTAATGAACCCGTGTCATCGTGATGCTACGTTGCTGACGGAATGTTGCTGTATACAGGGTGTCTCGTAATAAGTGTAAGACCCGTGAAGGGGTTGTAGAGGAGGTGATTCTAAGTAACTTTTTCCTTTGCAAAAATGGGGTATAGGCTCTCGTTTTCGAGTTATTAAGGAAAAACACCGACCAATCAGAGCGCGCGAATAGCGTCCGCTCAGCCACGAGAGCGAAGCCTCGAACATACGGCCGATCGCGGACGCAAACAAACAAGTTAGCATCGTGCTATGTTAGGTCAAAGTTAAATCTTGTATAATAATGTTCAGTTATTCGTTTTTACTGAATAAGGGATAAAACAATTTTATGTGCGATTTGAAGAAGTTTGGAGAATTGAGAATTTGGGGAATTGGAAATTGGGAATTTGGAGAATTGGTAATTTGGGGAATTGAGAATTTGGGAAATTGGGAATTTGTAGATTTGGGGAATTGGGAATTTGGGAATTTGGGAATTTGGAGAATTGGGAAATTGGAAATTGGGACTTTGGGGAATTGCGAATTCGGGAATTTGGGGAATTGGTAATTCGGGGAATTGAGAATTTTGGAAATAGGGAATTTGTAGAATTGGGGAATTGGGAATTTGGGAATTTGGAGATTTGGGGAATTGGAAATTTGGACTTTGGGGAATTCAGAATTCGGGGATTTGGGAATTTGGGGAATTACGAGTTTGGTGAATTGGTAATTTGGGGAATTGAGAATTTGGGAAATTGGGAATTTGAAGATTTGGGGAATTGGAAATTAGGACTTTGGGGAATTGAGAATTCGGGAATTTGGGAATTTGGGGAATTGAGAATTTGGGAAATTGGGAATTTGAAGATTTGGGGAATAATGATGTTCAGTTATTAATTTTTACTGAATAAGGGATAAGACAATTTTATGTGTGATTTAACTTTGATGTAACATAGCACGATACTAACTTGTTTGTTTGCGTCCGCGATCGGCCGTATGTTCGAGGCTTCGCTCGAAAACGAGAGCCAAGACCCCATTTTTGCAAAGGAAAAAGTTATTTAGAATCACCTCCTCTACAACCCCTTTTCGGGTCTTACACTTATTGCGAGACACCCCATATGCGTCACACCGTCGGCAATATTTAGCGACGCGACGATCAAATGCGAGTGTCACACCCAAGCAAATACACCGACGCGAGTTTTTCCCGATGTCTGACCGTACACTGCGGTGCATAACTATAGCACCAACTACATTCTTAGTAAAGTCATCAGTATGAAATCAGAAGGTATAGTGAACAATGAACTTCAGTAAAAGTTTGTTGATATTACAGCACCGGACAAAATGATAGGACGATTGATGTATTTGTGCATGTCGTATAATACAACAAAATATATATACATTTTACAAACCTTATGTATTAGATATGTCTTCTAAAGTATGCATATAGAATTGCAAGTTTCTGTCTTGTATACAAGAGAAGTTATAGAAAATAATGTAAATATGTATTGATTTTAGTGAGACAAAATGATAGGACGTTATTAAAAAAAAATACAATTATTTGAACACCAATATCTTAAATGATATATTAATATTTTGTGAAGCCACCCTTTCGCTGAACAACATTTAATAAACGATCAGGTATCGATTTGAATAACTTTTTAATACGTTTTTGTCTTCGCAGACTCCAATTTGTAATAATACTTTGTTTCAATTCCGCAATACCTTTGTATTGTCTTCCATTCTCATATACACTTCTTGATAGATCTGCCGATGTTGTTTCGAAGTCAACAGCCACGTGTAACCGATTTCGTTCGTGAGTGAGCAATCTTGCCTCTATTTCGTGTGTATCTTTTCGATTACTTGTTTCGAAAGATGAGAGCCCTGTATGGGCGTACAATTTTTTCAAACAACACTGAAGAAACAGTTCCTGATTTCTATCGGGTACACAAATTCGGGTAGAAACGGAAAACCGAGTGATGTATGCGTTGAGCCTGGGTATTCACCAAGAAGTGAACGTAGCAAGTAGTAAAACCAAGCAATACATCGACATGAATTGGAAACTGCAAATGAAGGGATCTATTACTATGATTAAGGGCTCTAGCAACCAGCCGTGAATAATAATAAACTGAAAATGCTTGATGCAGTGTAGCAACTCCTTGGTTGTTGATGCTACCATCTAATTTTACAAATCCCGAGCTTTTAAATTTTAAATTTTCAAAGTACAAAACTTTTGTACTGTAAATTTTTCCGAATGACCAAATTTTTGAAATCTGAATTTTGCGACAATCCAAACTTCTACATCTCAAATTTTCCATTTTTGCTATATTTCTGATACCTCATGTTTCTAAATTTATAAATGCTCAACTTCCCAAATGAGCAAATACAAATTCCTAAATTTCTCAATTTTTCAATTTCCGAACCCCAAATACTCTAATTTACAAATCCCTAAAATTCTAAACCGCAAATAAAAAGATCTTCGAATGTTCATATTTCACAACTCCGCAATTTTTCAAATGATGAAATTTCCAAATTCCCTAGTTATTAAATTTCCAAATTAAAATATCTCTAAGTTTTCAAATTTCCGAGAGAGAAAATTTTTATATTTTCAGATTATCGAATTAGAAAATTGCCTAATTTCCTCAGTCTCTAGTTACTTCATTTCCGAGTTCCAAAGTTTCTGCGTTTCTGAATATCCGAATTATCACATCTAAAAATTCTAAAGCAACCAGTATTCAAACTTTCATGTCCCTACTTCTATTTTTAAATCCTCACATCCTCGAATAAAAATACAGATTCTTTAGATTTTCAAATAAAATTTTATTTGCAGGAAAAGAAAATTTTCAAATTTGCAACGAACCTTGATATAGAAAAATCTAATTATTGTAGGAAGCATAAGAATAAATAATTTTTCCATCAAAAATAACTTCTTACCAGTCTTACATGAAGTTAGTTACAAATTCACCTTCAATCGTATTAAACTTTTATATCTGTATGTGTAACCTATTTATACGAATAGTATATTTTAGCTTTAACATAATTGGACCGGAAAGATTCGACTTTTGCTGCTTTTAGAACATTTCTGTACTACCTTTACTGACACACGATTTCTTTATTTATTGAGTCATTTAAGTATTTTATTTATATTTTATTTATATTTACTAGTATTTTATTTACATTTTCCGGTGTTCGAATTGCAGCCGACCAAAAATGGCATACCTATCTTAATTTTAAAAGCAGGCAAGGTTTATATCTAAAAATGCATGATTTTTGTTCAATAGAATTCAAATATATTTCTATTTTCAATGCAGTAGCAAATTTTTATTTAAAGACGTTATATACAATAGCATAGCAGAGTGAAAATACAATATCTATACGATATCAGTTTTAATATCTAGTCGCCTCTCGATCAATTTTTCAAGTTATTGAACACGATCTTGAATGAGCCCCTCGAGTCGACCTTTTTTTCTGTTATGGAAGCTGAAGGCGTGGCGATTTTTTGAATCTTGGAACATTTATTACTTCGGCAGAGAAATTCATCATCGCCTTTGACATCGAACGTGCTTCCCGAACAATAATCCTTATTATTGATTCGAGCTTCCTTTATCCTTTTTTCACGTCATGCCTGCCGTCCTATTATTCTCAAAAAACTTCACGCGAACAATAGAACTGAATTGCTACGTGTGAAATTATATACTACATAAAGCAGGAAAAATATAAAGAACAATAAATAACAAAGATCTTTATTCACAAATAAATGCAGCGAATCAATGAAACTTTCTCTGACATATGAAACTAACTCTAGAAGTACCGGCATTAAATGCATATTTATTTTAGAATTCAAGATAGAGTACACAAATAAATAAATAAATACTGCAATATCATCTAACATATAGAACCATTCATTAGCTGAATAAAACATGACAGACACCTTGACAAAAGAGCGGCGAAAAATTTTGTAATATAAAATGTCAAGCCCGAAACTGGTCATTTTGACCGGTTGGTAGTTCTAATGTTAAAAACTGCAGAAAAATATATGAAAATGTAAGGAACGAACAGTATACAATAAATAAGTGCGAAGGAATCCATCCAGTTACTAATTTTATTTTCAGCAAATCTAAACAATTCTTATGAATTTAACTACGATCAAAGTTAAGGGTTCTGACACCCAGGTATGACTGACAATAAATCAATAAAAAAACTCGTTAGAATGTAATGACAGCTTGGATCCTATGTCTGCTACGGGTAAACACTATTATTCTAAATAGTGAATTCTAAGAAGTGAAAAAAGACGTAACAATATGCTTTATTAAGTTCTATGTGTTTTGCATGTTGCAAGAATTCTGCTTATTTCTGTTCGAACATCGAAGCAGGGAACCTCGATGTCGGTAAAAACTGTCTGCTATTGGTGGAAAATGAATTTGAGATGTGGTAATGGAAGGGAAATTTGTGCTTTAGTAGGATCAGGAAGTTATATTTTTTTCAGAAGTGGAAGAGGAAAAGTAGGAAAATGAAAAGAGTGAGGACGAGGGAGTGAAAGGTTATTATCCCTTTTTTATCCAACGGTTTTAAAATTCATAACAACCTAACGGTTAGGGATACTAACAAAAATTGATCAGGTCATGGTTTATAGAGAGTGGTAAATGTTACTGGCCTATTTCTTGATATTTGTCATGACCTTAAGGGTCTACGAGGCAACAGAAATTAAACCAAAATTACATTCTCGTGTTCGCGTCGGTGCACGAAGATGGCAGGAAGAAGGGTAGGAAAAATAAAAAGAATGTAGGAAACAGAAAGTTGAGCCGAAACGCGAGATAAAGCGAGGCGTGCAGAAAGGATTCGAGATAGTGGAGTGAAAGTCGAAAATCAGAAAGGGCGACGGTATAATCTGTCGCGGCTGAGGCAAAGAGAAAATTTTCAAGGGGATGTACGTACCTACCTACTTACCTGAAAAGGGTACCATTCGCTTGGCGGTAATGGTCCGGGATTTTGAATGTCGTCGGTACGATAAGGGACGGAAAGGAAGCCATTATCGTGCTACGTGATCTTCAGCGTACGAGCGAAGCGTGCTTCTTAACCGCAGCATACTGGGGTTCTTATATTTTCGAAATATGTCGCATACGTGGCTTGATATCTTGCGACGCAAAAAACATGAGAAATTGGTTTTAGATCTTTATCACCGCCACTGTTTATCTTAAGTATGGTAAAATAGCTTTCGGTCGATTATGTCTTTGATAACACTGTACCACAACCAAATAACTTCGTAACCGCCACTATGAAGTTCTTGTAGATTTTTTCGAACTGAACACGAATCTGAAGGCCGTTTTTCTCTAGGGCGTACAGTGATTGAGAAAATTAATGTTTAACAAAATTGTAAATTTTCAACTTTGAGAATTTTTCATGCCTTTACCATAGAAGCTATTCAGTGGCTTTTTATGCGAGAAAAATCTGTGAACTTTCCCGAATAAAACAATATAAATTGTTATTACATTGTAAACATTTAAATATGTTTAAACAATCATCAAAGTAAGAAAGACCCCAGAAAGGTACCAATGTTTGCTGACCTTTTCAAAATTCTTTAACACTAGAAGTACCGGCATTAAAGGCATGTTTACTTCAAAACTGAAAATAAACTAGAAAAATAAATCAATAAATATTGCAGCATCACCTAACATATACAACAATTCATTAGCTCAATAAAACATGACAGACATTTTGACAAAAGGACGGTAATAAAATTTTGTAATAAAAAATGCCAAACCCGAAACCAGTCGGTATATATAATATGACGTTATATTAACTAACTCTGTTCTGTTATTGTTCTATTATTATTAACAAAAATGAAGCATACTACTTATAAACATAATATGAACGTAGCTATATTTAATATTAATACGAGTTTTCAATTAATTATAATCAAGTAATTGTACATTAATTATAAATTATTTAATTATTATGTTAGGATAAATTTCGCTTGACAAATTATGTATTGGATTGTGTTCGTAGTTAAATAAATAAGTGCCGGTTATGTGAATCCAGTGAACTAACCTCCACCTCACAATATTAAAAAAAAATGAAGTAAAACCTGTTATAATCAAATTCAACGAAACACGGAAAGTTCGTCGATTGATATCAAAAATAAACTTGTACACACATATCGCATGCAGGACAAAGAAATAAAACAATCGCGGTGAAATTGCCGTACAAATTCCTTGTACAAACCTAATCAATTAAAACTTCAGAAAGTTGAACGGAACGCGATTACGTGTATCGCGAAGACGCAACCACGACATCGGTGTGCAACCGACTCGCACAGTCAAAGAGCGAGCCGCATTAATCAAATTAGTGGCACCGATTCATCGGTGCCGGCGATAAAAAGAAAGGGCGAAAAAAGATAACGAAACTCCGTATCGCGGCCATTCGGCCGGAATCGACATTCGAAAACTTGGCTAGCGTGCTTAGCACTTTATTTCGAGTTGGCGAGACCCCGCGATAAACTTTCCATTTCCACGCGCTGAGTTCGCGTGGCACACAAAGAAAAAGGCCCGTGATAAAGCTATCCTCGGCGTATTCAAGTCGTCCATTATCGGGTCGCGCGCGTTATCGTGCCTTATATTTTCGAGATACAAGCGGGGGCAAAACGGGCGCGCAACAGTACAGAGTGCCGGCCGCTGTAGACCCTCCCACAGGAATTATTGGTCTACGGCTGGCGTTATCGCAGTTATCGCGCCGCCGGAAACGGACCGCTCGTCTAATTATTCCAAAGCCTTTTCTATTCCGCAGCCACGGCACACGGCGTCGCGACGCAGCCTCGGAAGAGAACGACGCTACGGAGGAGGGACGCCGCTCGAGAAGGAACACAAACGGCACGGCAAAGGGAGAGGTACTCCTTTCATACAGAAACGGAGTTGCCCGTTCGCAGCCATTCAACGAACTTGGGCAGTTGACTCTTTATGCGCAAAGTTTGCCGGCATTTCGATTTTATGTTAATTTCAATTCACTACGCCGAACCGTAGCCGAGCCGCGAAAGAGTGTGCTCGCAGAATCGGTGAACGTACCTATACATCCGTAAGATCACGACAAGTTTATCTACGGCCACCGAATAGAAATCGACGAAATGTCGTTTTCTCACACCATCGTTATCAATCCTAAATACCACCCGATCGGGATTGAGCTCCTTTAACCGTGTCACCGTGTAATGCATACTTTACGGTTTGTACTGGTACCAGCTATAGTTATTGCCTCTTAGATCCTTCAGGTCAGGGCAATCACCAAATAACCCTGAACATTTACCACCTGTCATAAACCACGACCCGGGTAAACTTTTATTAGCATCCCGACCCGTTAGGTCTTTATAATTTTTAAAACCATTCGACAAAAAGCGAATAATAATCTCTCACTCTCCCGTCCCCACTTTTTTCTTTTTCCTACTTTTCCTCTCCCACCTCTACCAAGAAATCACGACTTCCTGACCCTATCAAATCACAAATTTCGCTTCCTTACCACGGCACAAATTGATTTTCCATCAATAGTAAACAGTTTTTACGGATACGGAGGTTCCTTGCATCGATGTTCAATCAGCGACAATCAGAATACTAGCAACATCGAGAACACTTAGTGAAGCACATAACATATAGTAACCTGTATTACAAATCACATTATTTATTAAAAAGTGTCTACTTATTTCATGTATTACAAACATTCTTAAATTGAACTCCAACCAGTAATTTGTTTCGGAGTTAGCTGAGGCACTTACGACTGAGACAATTACATCAATCTCAGAACAAAGCGTATATGTACATATGTACAATATTTATGGTCGATGTATTTCTGCTATGTTTATGTGGTATTGATGTATATTGCTTGTAATAGTGTGTACACAGTAACTGGTGTTTGAAATTGATGGGGTGGAGATTCTAAATCGATCTCACAAAAATATTGTAAACCTCTTTTTAAATTTATTTCGATTTAAAATATGAACAAAATAATGTTGAAACTCTTTTAATATATCGTTATTGTAACATTGTATTGTTTTATATGTACTATATTAGAAAAATATCTTGCAATTATTGGGATGCCGTAGCTTCTTTGAAAATTATTTGGGCGATATTTCGATGACAGAATTAGAAGTATGTCAAAAATTGAATCGCAATATTTTAAAACGATTTTGAAATATAAGTGAGTGTTCTTTATTTCTACATCCTCAGGATACAAAATAATATTAAAATAAAATCAGTCAATATATAAGCGTTCGGTATACAATTTTATAATAATCGATGGAACTTCAGTATTAATCGTGATAAACAATTTAAATACAAACTTACGTATTTGTAGAGACTACGGAAGTACGTATTTGTATCTCTGGTTTGTTCTCCTGTAAAATTTAAAACGTGGGATTTAATTACGCTCTGGCTCTGCGGTCTAGGCGTATGTAGATTTATGTAATAAATTCACGGCGAAACTGTATTTTCTCATGAATTTTCTGATATGTTTCGGGTCATATTATGAATTATATTTGTCACTGTTTATTTTACATCGTAGCCATGATATTATTGCATAAATCAACGATTCTCTCTCTTTACATAAATATGTTTCATTGAAACCAAAATTCAAGAACACCCATATCAAATTATTACAATGCAATAATTTTCTTTTTTTTAGCTGATCATTGAAAACAAAATTTTAAAGAATGCAATTACTACGTCATATATTGCACAAATTATTGATGTTTCGTTTAACTGTATCTTAGCCGCTGTAGGTGTGCCACTCAAAATGAATGAGAACCTCACGTTAAATCCGTCATATCTAAATAAATTACATTTAAATAATTGTAAACTTGTAAATTCATCTTCTTGTGCGAATGTATATAAAAATATAGAAATATGTAAATACAATGTACATATCGAAATTTAATATAAATACATCTATAAGAAATATATGGTCAAGAATAAGACAGACGATAAGTGATCATATTGAATACAAGCACCTTCACTATACATGTATGTATATGTAATTATATTTACTATAACATTATCTTAATACTTACTTTAATGATTGTAATATATGAAATAAGTTTAAGATTTATGTTGTTTACTTAGAAAAAATTGAGATTTATTTTATTTATCTAGTTTCATGTTCACTATTTTCTTTATAATTTGTGTGGTCTTATAGCAATTACAGCCTAATCACTTGGAATTTAAAGGTAGTCCTAAATACTGTTTTAAAACTTAAAAACTTTTCATAATGTATTTTTTGATTGAAAAGAACAAGTTCATCAGTACCAAGACATTACAATGTTAAGTATTTTGATTTACCTGAATGGGTACACCATTAGTTGGAACTATTTTTATTATTATATCATAATTAATTACACACTTATACTGACTTAAAATAAAAATTGTTGAGAATAATAATAAATTATAAATAGAGAAAGTGGAGAAAAATAGCAAATAATAAACAAAGAATAGAAGATTAACGACAAATAATAAATAACGAATATTTACAATAATAAGAAATAATTGTACGTAGTATTGTAATATAGAATAATCACAAATTATGAATAATAAATATTCAGAATGGTATCACGATGTAGGTGTTAGAAGCAGATAGAACTACAAAGGGATGATTTTGCATACATGTACGAAACTTTCTTAGCCCCAGGCTCAAATTTCCACAGAGCATTAGCAACATTTTCCAAGTGCAAACTCTAAAGGTAAAGCTGAAAAATACTAGACAGTAGGTACATTTATATTTAGTAACAACTTTAGAACTCAATGTACTATATTCATATAATTACAATACCATACACATAATAAAACTTGAAAGTTCTTCCAAGCAACCATTAATACTAAACTTACGAAAACAGTGAGAAGGATCATTTAATAAATTTCTTATTTTAAGCTACAAATTTTAAGGATAGTTCAATGTTTAAGATTTCTTGAAATGTATGTTGAGTTTTATCCAGACAACTTGCATCAAACTACTAGTCCAAATTAGCTCTTTGCGCTCAAGGGGCACTTCACATTCGCCATTTTATTGAATACAACAATTTTAACTGAATAACTTCCAACTATAGCATTATACACACGGTGTTCGAACATAGCGAAGCAGACAATATTGGCGATTAATACTAAAAAATAGCAATTTCAACAAATTCAACAAACTTTTCAACCAGAAAGTTTTGCAGTTGCTATATGCCAACAATAAAAATGTTTTCGATTGCAAAGGAGTAATTTACAGCGCATTAATGTATATTTTAACCTTCATTTATGTTTCAATTTCAAACTAATTGTACATTATACGTCGGAAGTTTATTAACCCATTAACTGCCAAATTTTTGTTTCCATTTGATCGCACGTGTTGTACAATGGCACATATTTATATAAGTTAGACAACTATAATGCAAGTGTTTGAGAGTTACACATTTCATTTAATATAACGGTATTGCAAGTGATAAAAACAAGTATGAGCAAAAATATATATTACATGTATAATGGGACGATCCGTATTCGGGGATTGTGGCAGTTAATGGATTAAGTACAACGTAGTGAAATACGTGTACAAAACACGTGTGAAATAACAAAATTTATTTACGAAATAACCAACAGAGTATACCGCGTCGGCCGTGCCGCAAACAGGCCCGCGAGTAATTTCGTAGACACGAAGGTCTAGAAACGAGCCGCATGAACATCCGTCGTAAAACGAAGATGAAACACGGTATACATCAGTCCGCGAATCGTCGTAAAGTTATTATTTGCTTGTCCTTACGTTAGAGGGGTAGTGGCCGTCACATATAGCCGGCGGAGGGGTATGTATGCAAACAGCTGTGCGTGGCGTGCGCCTCACACCACGCATTCGTCCCTCGTAAAACCGTAGCGACGGGAGAGGTAGATGGTTCGTTCCAAGGGTTGAACGGTGGTCCGAGGCGAAGCGTAGGGATGCAGTTGGGAATGTGACGGTGGGCCAAAAAGAGGGTGGTAGTCACTGCGACAGTGCGACCCTGAACTTGCTGCGAGCCGATCGATACCAGGTTCACTGTCCTGCCCTCCTCCGCTTAAACCGCCTCCATCTCCGGCACCTCCTTCTGCCTTTGCTCCTCTCTGGCCTCTTCTGATCCCGGCTGAAGGGGCACCATAAAACCCCAAGGCGCTTTCCGCGAGGATCCCGTTACACGATCCCCGGCTCTTAGCTCGGCGTTAACGAAAAGCGCGACCGAGCGTGAAGAGACACGAGCGCTTCGAGAGACGCTTGTCGTCGTCGTGCAGAACGTTTCTACTCTGGATCGATACCTTGATATCCTGCCACCCTGTCTCTCCACTTGTCCTGCTAGTCCCCCGAATATTTTTCTTTCGTCTTCGCGCGCCCACACAGCCGCTTTTCACCCCAATTTCACCGATACGCCGTCTACGTCGTTCCGGCGTCGCAGGACCTCCGCTATTCCCCTCGGATTTTACTTGCCGGGATACCATGAACATCGGCCCGACGATTGTTTGGAAAGGACCACGGAAGTGCCGCTTCCAGGGGCATCGGATCCGCTCGAATGTCAGGGAGACTTTGTTCTTTCAATTTTCGTGGGACATACGCGGGATGGGTACCTTAGGCATCTGCAGCTTGCCAGTTTTGTTTACGTCCCAGATGCAAGGTATACTTGCTGTTATACACACGTTCAGACATGTGTCTGAGTGGTTGGTTCGTAAATCTAACCAACATTCAGAATTTTTTTTAATAATTCTCGAGCATGCGTGTCTCTACAGCGTTTTACGGCTATGAAGTGTTTTGCTGTTAAGTAAGTTATTCGTAATTATTTGATTTTAAATAACGATTTTAATATTTAACACTTAAACCATAGTTACAAGTGGTTGTTTTGTAAAGGGTGTATTTGCGACTGTGGATATGACGCTGAGACGTTCAAAACGTGGCGTTCAAAAACGGAAGCCATTGCATATTTCCGTCAAAAGTGATATAACTCTCACCTAAACGTTGTAATAATTGTCACATTCATAGAGTATATATTATTACATATTATGCGTGTACTATATACTGCCATAATCATCACAATCATGAACTGTACATATTCACATTATTAATATCTTTAGTGTACATGACGCTGTCGTATAAAACGAATGCACTCTTTTTCGTAGCAAAGAACAAAAAAAGATTCCAAGAATTATATTTGATAAAGGTTTGATAAGCAACGATGTGACACTGTGTTGAAAAGGTTCTTTGATGAGTAAGCGAGTGAAATTCCAACATTCCTGGAATATTCAGGTAGTGTCACGAACAGCGACAATTCCATCTGGTAGAATTTGAACATTAGGGAGGACGAGAGCAAATGAGAATCTTCGGAGTGCACACAATTAAAAGTTCGGAGTACTTAAATTGAGAGAACGTGCAAATCGTGTAATCGGTTCTCCTTCGTTAATTCACAGATTAGCGCGATTAGTATTAAGAAACTCTCCGGGCGTGCAGATTTCCTCGGTTGTTCCTCCACACGGTAAATTGGCAAACATGTACCTTCCGTAACAGCTTACGACCGTGTTTGTATACCGTAAAATATCTTCAACAGCAGCTCTTTCATTTGCAGCTTTCAATTACTTATGTTTTATTACCTACAAGTAATAATTATATTAATATCATTATCTGAAATTACATCGCAGAATTTTATTCGTGAAATACATACAAGCAATGTTTGCTTCTTTTAAGACGCAACATATATTTTTAGCAATTAAATTAATTAAACGGAGGTTATAAAATAAGAAAAAAGTTTAATGTTCACTGAAAATAATTGATTAATGTTCATGACAAAGATGTTTTCAATTTTCCAAGTGTTTTTTACGATATCTACAAATAAAGTTTATAAATTATGTATAAATTTGATTTAATGTTAACGTATTTAGCTAGTGAACAGGACAATTTGAGTACTGTTATTGTTATGTTAATTTTACTAAATTTTAAGTGCATAACTTGAACTGAAAAATTAGGCAATTATTCTGAATAATTATAATTAAATTGTAATCATATTAATATTTCAATTTAAAAATAATATTACGCCAAATTATTAAATATTTGGAATAGAGAAATTAGAATTTAAAAATTAATTTTATTTTTATAAAAAAAAGGAATATTCTTAAAACCAGAAACTATATATAATACTACGTCGTATTTTGTACAACAAAGGCATGATTATTTTTGGTTATTAAAATAATTGTTGCTTATTTATTAATTTATTATTAATTACTAGTAAGGATTTGTATCTATCAGTGATTTATGTGTTATTGTTTTGAAAAAGTTTCTTGCTTTAACTAAAGCTTTCTTAAAACAGCTATAGATATTATTTTCTAAATGACGTACGTATTCGTCATTAAATACACATATAATACAGTATAGCGCACTCATCATTTAACAAAAGTTTGTCATCTTTTCGTGACATATTTGTTATTAAACAGACACGCATTGTTTTTCCCTAACGAGTATACTTATGGATGAATCAAAATTATCATCTTCTCATGACGAGCATACTCGTCACCGAACAAAAAATTCTATATAGTCGACGTAAATACAAAATGGTTAAATCTTCCAATTTTTAAGTTCGTGTTACTGATGTCCTTAATCTGAACACAAAAGCCATATACACTGTTCCAATTATTCCATCAAATAAAATTATAATAATTATTTCGTCAAATGAAATTATTTCACCAAATTGAATGAGGATAATTGTTCTATCATTACTAGATTCAGCCCAGCCTGTTACCAACATTCAGAAAACGTAAATAATGAAAATGCATTTCAAATCAAATTCGGCGTGGAACTTCCTGCCACAGTTCCATCGAAAGAGAATATTCAGTCACGTAATACTTTTTATCATTCATTCGTTGAAAATACCTGTTCGAATAGCAGCCGTTGAAAACTTGCCACGGCTACGTCCACGTTTCTTTCGAGATTATACTCGTCCAGGTCGAACAAGCCCTTTGAACATTCAGAAGGTTCTACTACGACTACAAGCTCGAGTCGATGGTGTGAAAACCATTGAAAGAACCGAGACTCTCTTTTCCTCCCCGTGTCTCCCGAAGTCACGTTGCTGTCGTTACCGTCGTCAACGAGATCCGGCCATGTCGTCGTCGTCTTCGTCCCTTCGAATGTGAAAAGACGAAGGGTTGGGATGGTGAATGGTTACGCCATGTGCCGCATCGAAAGTCCTTCAGGCCGCCTAATGCTCTATCCATTGCTTTCGGTAATAGCACCCTGAGGAATTAGCGATAACTACGATCACGTGTCTCTAAACTCCTCCATAGTTGCACCTTGCTGGCTACGTGCTGCATCACTTCAATTCAAAAGCACTTGTACTATTCTTTTGACTCGTAGGATAGTACTTTTACTTTCCGTCGATTGTCTGGCAAAATACGAATCTATTCCCCTTCGGCGGGGTACGCGATTAATCCTCTGAACCCGAAAGTATTTCTTTGTCGGGAGTACCTGAAAGTTTCTACGTAGATGAAAAGTGTTAGAACAATTATGGGGTGATCGAATAATAAATATCTTATTACATGGGTTTACTTATATTACATGGGAAAAACACGTGGCGAACAACTCATTGCATAAACCAATTCATACTGCAGACGAAAGCATAGGAAAGAAGCCAAACAGTGGCAAAGGTTCACATTTCATTCATCCACGCACACCTGCTGTCATTCGTTGATAAATCTCGACAAAAAGTTTGGTGAATTTTGTTGAAATTATTATTTTATATTATTGGTGATTACTACTGTTCTTTTCTCTGTTTTTATGTTCCACGTATATTACTGTATAGTTAGTTGTGGAATATTTTTCTGAAATTATTAAACCAAATGAGTCAGTCAAGCACAGAGTGTTCACTTGCGAAGGTCAATGCGTGGGATACACTCGGCAGAACTGTACTTTTAAATGCTATCACCGTGAACAATTAACCCCTTGCCTTATAATGTCGTCTCCCACACGTGATGCACATAATTTTTGAAGCGCGACAAACTTGGCTGATATTTTCACCGCGATTGTATTTCGTGTTCAATCTTAATTACAACCCGTCCATCAATTATCGTGGTGTTCAAAATACTCCTAATATTTGAACATTCTTTGTCTGTCTTAGCGTTACAATGATAATTAAATCGCTCTGTCTGACGCACTCTCCGATAAAAGCATAAGTTAAGGGGTTAAATCTAACATACTCATTTTATCTACTTTGACATACATGGTGTTCATACTTGGAGGAATTCAGCCATGACGACGATTATAGATAAAAAACGAATTTTCTAACAAAATTTTTCACAGAGCATTTACAATCTTTATTCGCCATGTAATTTCAATTAATTTTTCAATTTTTCAAGGCATTGCTTTTGGAATGGAACACATTGCAGTATAAGAGCGTTTCCATCAGCTATTTCTGTTGTTTTCATTAGCTCAATTAAATGCCTCTGTAACTGTTCTTCCATTTCATTCTAGAGTAGTTTACCAATTTGTTACGGCCGTTTATTATACCTTCGAGTGAAACGCAACTCGTTCGTCCGTCCATTGCTTTCGTTCGAAATTTAAAAAAGGCTCTCTATTGTCTGAAAGTATACTTGCATCGCGCAAACAAACTGGTAACCATTGTGAGCCTGACGAACGGTATGTGAATAGCTAACAGAATTTCGGCCGGTAAGTGTGACGAAGTTTCGAAATTAATAACAGTCGGTGTTTGCCGATCACCAATTAAAAACTGTTCGTATTTAATTAAAGCATTTTAGCGAAGTCTACGGCGCCTTTCGCTGTTACAATCGGCCACGTAAAGGGGATCGATATCGTGTACACGTGCAGAACTGTGCAAATAAGAGGACTCGAATATATTTACCCACAGCCGAAATATAGTTAGCAAACCCCGTCTCTGATCGTCGCGCGTATTTATTCACATAACAAACTAACAAATTGACTATTATTATTAGCGAATTGCTTAAGCACACAGTGATGGAAATGTCAAAATTGTTAATACAGTTGCGATCACCCGTGTGCATTTACCCGCAATTATATGAAGAAAACATTCTTCTACGTACGTTTAATAACGTTTAATAATTTATATGGAAATAGTGAAAATTCAGCATATTACATACATTTAATACTGTATACATAATAATTATAATTTATACATTAATTGTACAACGTAAAGTTTTATTTATTTCTTTATTAAGAATCAGGTACTACCGTAGTGCAACTTTAACACATAAATTCATGGTTTTGTAGTAGATTATATACGTTAACAATAAGTAATTTGCTACAATAAAATTCTTTTTAATAAAAGGTTGCATACCAATGTAAATTTGTTCTGTTCTGTAATTATGTAAAACGTGGATAGACAAAAGATTTCATGTTCCATCTATACTTATTGTGTCAAGATAACTTATTCTATTCAGGTAATTATTTCAATATTGCGTTAAAGCCGATAAAGGAATGAATGAAATGTTTTAAATAAAATGATCTTGAGTTGCCAAAGCAAAATATGTAATCTTTATAATCAATTACCATTTATTAATTAGAACAATCATATTAAACTGCTGCATCGGTGAAACAGTTCTGTCGTTTTCTCACATTAAAAAGAGAACAATAGCTATTACACACTGATAATTAATTTATGCTCATACACTACACATCATTTATTAATATACATATTATTTGAAACATTAGACAAAAGTAAAATAAAGATTCCAAAATTTTATTCCACGTTTTTGATTTTTTTCAACCGCGCCATCAAATTTTCAGGACAATTTACATTTTTAAATTCACTACTATATATGGCACAATGAAATAAGTAAAAACGAGAAAGAAAACGAGGTCCAAAATTTCCACAATAATCAGTACACGTATGCTGCCATTTTCAAATAATAATATTCCAAGAGTTTATCAACGTATCCGGTACCAGAAGTTGTATCCATTGTCATTGAAGCAATAATAAATCTAAAGAAGAAGTAAGGCGAAACTCTCGTTATCCTCGGCGATATATCGCACATGCGCATTCGTACGCGTCGGAGTCTGGGCCAGTAATGGCCCCCTCGAGTATGTGTACCCTCATTTTCAGTTTACACAAAACCGCGATCTCCCTGACTGTTACTTTGTTGCCGGCCGCGCAAATCCCTCGCAGACTCGTGCGAACAAACTGATCCCTTTTCTTCCCGGCGGATTCGAGGGAAAAGTGTCGTCAGTTATTCATAAGCGCGGTACGCGTCTTTGTACAAGGTGTTGACCGAAATGGATCCAGCTACAAGCATCCTTGACGTACTTCCGGCTATGTGCGGCGAGGCAAGGTGACGTGTAACGATGACTAATGGCTGTTTCCCGCCATCACCGAAAGCTCATCAACCGTGACTGGTGGCAAGTGCGAGTACCAACCGTATAAATGGATGTGCACAGCGTGTACAGTGAACGGTAAATCTGGTTCTCTTATTAAACAGGGACGATTATTCTCGGTCCATTTTTAGGCATTTTTGGGGACTCGAAAATTTGGGCGAATGCACATCGAAAAAGGGGACGGTGATACAAAATTTGGAGATTCAAGAATTTGAAGATTTGGGAATTCATGTATACCGGGATTTAAAAATTCAGGTATGTAAAGGTTTATGGATTTGGAAGTCTAAGAATTTAACCCTTTGCACTCGAAAGGTGACTCACACTCACCACCCTGTTTAATAAAGCAACTTGGAATGCGTATTTTTTAACTAAATCTATAATGTTTCACATATGATGTGCAGACATAATGACACAGCTAATAGTGGCAATTAATAATATAGCGATAACTTTGAAATAATTCAAGGAGCTTTTCAACTAAAAAGTTTTGGAGTTTCTATCTGCTATTTGTAAAAATACGTTAGAGTGCAAAGAGTTAACACTATCAGCGTTTAATTAGATATATATACAAAGTATATATAAAGTATATAAAGTAGGTGTTTTAACAGTCACTCGACAAAATATATTTAACAAATAATCAAAGAAATAATAATTAGAGAATAAAAAGAGCGTCAGCGATTCTGCGGGTGTAAATGTATGGGTACGAAAATCACGAATGTCTTGAGCGATGCGATGACCAGTGTTTTTATGCCCTTCCTGGTAAGAGATAGACATAGCAAAGGAAAGGGAGATGTATATAGTGGAAAGTTAAAGGGATGAAAGAGAAAGTTAACGGAAAAACTTGGGCCCGCGCAAGTCTGGCTGCCAAATGTGGAATCCGACATTGACCAGACTTGCACGAGACTCTAGGAAAATTGAAGATTGCAGAATAGGCACGAAGTGCTTAGAAATATTCAGGCAAAAGAGAAAGTTAGAAAAGTTTAGAAGAAAAGATAAATTAGAAAGAACGTTGTGGCGGATACCGCCACAACCGATAAACTGAGAGATCCGGAATGAAATAACATTAAAAGTTGAGATTTGGCGAAAGGCATCAGGAACGAGCCACGCCGGCAGTCGGCGAATTATCACAATTACAAGTACGGCCGAGATATAAAATCCAGCAGCCGGGAAATCCAAGGGATTAAGTGTATCTATAGCCGAAGAAATGCTCCAAGTTAAACGAATTCAACGGCGATGGACTTTAATGAAAAATGTCCTGAGCGCTGCGAACGCTGGCTGGTCCCCTCACCCCTCTCGATATTAATCGCGAGACGGTGGTTCAATTATACTTCCAATCATCCCATTCCCGCGAACTACGATTCTGCGACGATCAGCCCGTGAAATTATTGCGTCCCCCTTTCGACGTTATATAGTTAGAGATTCTCTTTCGACTTCCTTTTTCCTTCGGCATTTTCCCGAACGCCAGCCCGCGAGCCGGAGAAAAGGCAGAAGGCCGAAGAAGGAAAAAGGAACGAATAAAAAAAAAAGAAATTGAAAAGAAAGAGGAACGAGAAACTAGCAGAACACCGAACGGAATATCGTCACTCGTAAAATTACTCTCTCGGCGGGCCGTTCTGGCATGATAAAAATTAACCCCGATTCTCGGCGAACCGACTTACTTTATTACACGGCCACGCACGCTCGGCTGCGAATCTGGCTTCCTTTATTGCGAGGGATTAGAATTCTAGAATTTGTGAGACTTTGAAATTTCGCGATTTAGGTACAGTGGTTCAAAGTAAAATTCGCACACTTGCATATTTTTGTTTTATGAGGAGATAATTAGTGTAAAGCACGAATTAAATGAACGATCGAGTGACTTTTATTAAGCTGCAGTTACATGCATAGAAATCCATGAAAAACGAAAACAAAATTGCAATGTATTGATCAAATAAGAAACAAACTGCCCAACCGAAGGGAAATTCATTTTAAACTAAAACTTGGATAATAGGGAACATTTATGAATATATATCTTTTACGCTATTTTTAATACTTAGTTGGCAGTCCTTTGTTTGTTTTGTCGGCTTTCAATCGATTCTGAATTGATCGCACTAATTTTTCACTATATAAAATTGTTGATCTTTGTCCATTCTTCTTGAAATGCCTCCTCCAAGTCCTTTGCATTTGCAATTTCCACCAGTTTGGTATTCTGTATGTCGTTTGCTTAATACATTGTAATTTTGTTTTAGTTCTTCATGGATTGCTATGCTTGTAACTGCAGCTTAATAAAAGTCACTCAATCATTTATTTAATTTGTGCTTTACACTAATTATCTCCTCATAAAACAAAAATATGCGAGAGTCCGAGTTTACTTTGAGACACTGTATGTAGGATTTCAGAATATAGAAAGTTAAGAATGTCAGATTTGCGAAGGTGGTGATTCGGAAATTCAAACAATTGGGAGGTTGCAAATTTTATTATTTAGAAATGTGAAGATTTTGGAATTTAAGAATTTCAAAATTCGGAAACATGGAAATGAGGGAGTTTAGTATTTTCAGAACCTGGAACCCGGGGCTGTTGGCATATGGTAATACGGAGATTAGCGTATTCGATTTAGTTTATTTCATTTTATTTTTATATCAATATTTGTTAGGTTATGCATACTGACCAAGAGTTGGGTTGGTAGCCGTGGGCGTTTGTTTGTAAGTGATGTAATGGCGAAGCGTGGCGCGCGGTAAACGCGCACATGGCGAAGTGAACAATAACGGTATTCTATAAAAATGTAAAAGTGAATCAAGTTTCCAGCGCTTTCTTCCTAAAGTCACAACAGGTAATGCGTGATTTATAAATATGATATTTAAAGGCATGAGAATTTAAGAAAGTCGAGATTTGCAAACGAGAAGGTAGTCAATATGGGGCTTGAAAATGCGAAGATTCGAGAATGGAGGGTATAAGTATTTAGTTGCTTGAGAATTTGCGATTTTGCGAATTTATGAATTCAGGGAGTTGAAAATTTAAGAATATAGAAATTTAAAAATATTAGAAATGAATGAACATGAGAATATAGGAATTTGGAAATATTGTATTCGAAAATGTGAAGATTAATATACATTGAATTTGGAAATGAGCGTATAAAGAAATGTAGGATTTGAGATTGTGACATTTGAAAACGCGGGGATTCAACATTTTAAGTATCTAGAAAGTCGGAAATTGGGGAATTTAAGAACACAGCAATTTGATTTGTAATTTTTGTTTTTTCAGTTATTTACGATTTGAGAATTCGATATGTGATCGTGTGATATTTAAAAATTCGAGCTTTGAGAAAGTAAGAATGAAAATTAGTGAATTTGAGTACTTAGTAATTTAAAGATTGACAAACGTACAATGCTTCCAAAATGTAAAGCAAGTATTACGAGGTTATTGTTCTTTTTCTCGTTCCTTTCGTTCCGACATTTAATCCTTTTTATACAAGATTAGGGAAACTGACGATACTGTAAATTCTTCAGTTGTAAAAACATTGAAACCAGTTCAATGCAAATAAAAAAATGAAGATCAGTTTAATTAAGTGCATATTTTTCGTGATTGTTTCTTGACATTTACATTTCGGTAATTTTATCAAAGTTATCTTCAAATTTATCCTAATTACATGCTCCATTATCTTTGCATCTCATTATTCGTTGTTTAAAAGTGCGACGACACGAACTTTTAGAAGGATTTAAAGTGACAGGGAAGAGAATAATCCTGGTAACAAATTACCAGGAAAGGAATCCAACTTCGGGTACACTTTTCTTCTAGACCACTCAACAAAATTGCAAATTCTGCTCTTTTAGTTCGTCCATTTCTTCTATACGAATTAATTAACTGCGATTAGCAAAGTGTAATTATTTTTAGTATGGAAGGTGAAGAAAAAATGTAAAACGAAGAAAACATTCTTATAAAATTCATTTGAGTAAACTGCTAAATTAATTCAGCCGTTTTATAAACGATTAAAACGTTTTCAAAAACAAAGTATATTTTATGTTAGTATTTTTTATGATATCGCTGAAATAGGAATAAATTATGACCGATTTAGTTAGAAATATATTTCTAATTCTCATCGTAAGTATTTTATAAGCATAAATAAAAAACTATAAAGAACTTTTATTAGTAATACATTTCAACAAAATTAATAAATTATCTCCTTTACTAAAAATACTAATAAATCACTGCAATTTAATGAGATTTATGTTTTGAATTTGTCCCGATGACCTTCAATATAGGACTAAAATTGTTGTTTCATACTTTCTTTTGCCAAATGTGATCAAGTATGTAAAGTATCATGCGTCGCATTAGACATTATACGTACATGAAATGTACAGTAGCGGACAAAAGTTTAAGACTAAATTGAAAAAATAAATAATTGATTTACTGTTCACAAAAACTGTAAATAGTGTTCTACTTTCGGTGTTAACTAATTACACATTTATTTATGCACTTATAAATAGAAATTCCTATAATATTTCAAGTCAAATCATCGTCTTAAACTTTTATCCGCTACTGTACATGACACTGTGTATGTAGGTACGTGTTATGTATTTTTATAATATTGTTCCCTTTATTAAATCATAGAAAATAAGAATGGCAATGAGGATAATCAGTCCAAATATGTAACCTTCGACTTTTCGCGTTATGCTAGAAAAGTTCCTATAAACCACGATTTTCTATAACGCGAATTTAGATATTGCAAATCGTATTAACCACGTTTTACGGGACTCCAGCGAGCATGAATAAAGTTCACTGTTCGGTCTGGAACGCATCTCGACTTTTATTCCGAAATTACGAGCACGCGTTTCATCGTGTACGTTGTACACGCGGTGCTTTCGCATTTATTATTTCAACGCTTTATTCGCTGTTTCTAACAGATGAACCATAAAGCAATTTGAGATACACCGCATGGCGTACTTACCGCGCCGTGAACTGCATAATAGAATCTGCGTATGAAAAATGCTCTTCTTTTTTCCTGCGTGTTTATACACCTTTCCAACGGTCACAAATTTCTCTCCTTCATAATATCTCCACACTCACCGGCTTGTTGTGCATCGCCCAAATTTCACTGGACCTGTTCCCATTGGCGTAAGTGGAGTTTCTATTTTAGGTGTTGTAACATTTACCACTGCTGGTGGAATTAGATATTTGTATCATGGGTATGATTAACATTAGAGTTACGGACCTGTCTTGACCGTTTACTTTTTCATTAAAATTAAAGTAGAAAAGATAATAAATAAAGTATGATACGTAAGCTGGCGTATACAGTGACTGTTCTTCTTGACAAAAGTTGACATACATTTAGATAAAATCTTCTTGATAGTTTTTGTACTTCAAAATAAAAAACCGAGTCATCAGTCATTTTAGCTTTCTTTGGGAAATTTAGAATTCGAGTGTATTGATATTAGGAAATACGAAAATTTGGAAATTTGCAAATTTAAAAATTCAATGGTTTGATAGTTCGAAAATTACAGATTGTTGAAAATGTGAAATAGTTAAAATTTATGTACTTAAAAATTTGAAACTATAAAAAAACTATAAATTCAGAAACTTCAAACCACTTTCCACTGAGAACACCCGAATCTTTAATTACAACTTTGCGAATTACTTTGTAATCTTCGCATCCTATGAGTTTCTCCTAGATCCAAATTTCGAGAAAGGGCCCACGCATCCTAATCACGTTTAGTCACGTCCCTGCTCGTTGCATCACCGGTAGGTACGGCCCTGCCGATTGCAAGCGTGTAACGAAGAAAAATGTTACGGTCGAAAAATATTTTTCCCGAATACACTGGGCCTGGTCCGAGTAATTTCCCTTCAAAGGAATTCGCTCGTATTTATTTGCACGTTGAGCGATTGTGGCCCGGGTTGAGCGAGCAACGCGCGCCGTACGCCGTGCCGGAATAATTACATGCAAATTATGTGAATAAATATCGCGAATTTTCAACGAATTTTCTCGAGCCACCCGTGCACCAGCATCACCATGGCATCCCCATCGCTATTTCTACGAGCATCGTGTCGGGAACGATGCGATCGGGAGTAGGCCGTGCAGAGAACGAGCCTCCGCTCACGGATGCAACCCTGGCACAAAGTGAACGCGCTCGTGTGCGCTCCGGGCAACGGTGTTTCATCGTGCATGCATCGAACGTGCATGCGTGTACCCCTCTTCGCTTTTCGTATAATATCGCAAACTGGCTGCAACGTAAACAATTTATACCGGCGAGAGCGAACCGTAGCCCCGTAACCGGTACACACGTATATATTTCAGTGTCATTTTAATTTGCACACTCGGAATATTTTACCATCGCATTTGCATCCGCATTACAGCCGGCGCAATGTAATCTCGTCGATATTTTGCGCTGCGTCGCGGAAATGCTCAACCTACCTTCCATTTTAATTATTTTCGCCTCCGAAAGTAGACACCGCTCTCTGAACGGGGGTGTGGAAAATACCGGAGGCATAGAGCCGAACGGGGAGGGGGCTTGGAACGGCGGGAACGAAGGGAGAAGATGTGCATTTTCCAACGAATATTTGTGCTCTTTATTCGTCTTGCCTGCTTTACCGAGAGATGCCGGCGCATAATGGGAAGGCGACGTATAAGTACTTCGTGCTCGGAAAGTGCACCGGCGTGCGCCGCTCGAACAATACCGGCAACTCGCTCGGATATTTACGCGCTTTATATCAGTTTTGCGACAGGAAATTCAAGATAAATACCGGGCGTCGTCCGACCGTTTGACGAGCTCCGCGAACACGCTCTACTCGCGTTCGCAAAAATACCGGAAATCCTGTTGTTTGAGTTTTTAACAACCCGCCATGCGAACGCTTCTGCTGTCGCTGACAATTTTTTTCTCATGGAAAAAGACCCCTATTATCGTACGCTTTTAGTAAGATATTTCGAAGTTGAGTTAACACTAAATCTACCGACGTTTAGTTCACAATTATTTTGATGCTAAAAGTGAAGTCTAAGAATAAATTAACAAACGATGAAACATGAATGCATATACTTATTGATTTTTCATCTTGATGACAGTCAGCATTGATGTCAATCTAACCATCTGACAAATTTTGTCATTTGAAGTGGAGAATTTGTAGAAGGGTCATTTGACCTCTTTGGTAGTTTTAGTATAAAATTTCGGGCGGGCGAAATGAGTGAATGTTGGTTTCAGGGATTTATTCAAAGGAGCGAAGATGACCGACGTTTTATAGTGAAAAGATAGACTTGCAATTTTTATTTTTGTCATTTAATAGTCATGAAACATGGAATAATATTTTTTACACAGGGGGTGTCCCATTCAAATTATTTGATATGTCTTATATGGATTATACATACATTTTATTATCATGTAATCTCTGTGACAGATCATTTCCTTTTGTATAATTTCTTAGCAAGCAACCAACAGCGAACAAGTTCTTCTGAAAATTATGTAGGAGTATGTATCATTTATATTAAGGTTGTCGTCATTGGGGTTAGGTTAGATTTATATCAGGTATATCTGCCCTTATTCATATTCATCATTAATATTCGTGTTTATAAATATATAACACTCCATTGCACCACTATAAGAAGTGACTCAACAGGTTCAGTCGTTGAACTGTGAGGCACCTTTTATATTTTACTTTCCTAGAATATTTAGTTAAATACATTTTTGACATGTTTAGTTACACATAAATATGTTTATACAGAGCAAATATTTTTATGTACAAATAGAGAAATTGTTATGTATTTATTTTTCTTTGTTACTTTCGATAAATGCAAGAATTGGTGCAAGAAATAATTGTTCTCTGGAGAGTAATAAGTAGTAATTAACAGTGTTTCGCGTAAAATTCGCAATGAATGAAATTTCGTTCGTTCTAATTTAATTGCTTCCGAAATATCAAATAATACTCGTTTGTTGGCAATCAATTTAATTACGCAAAATATTTGTGTTATCGTGGTAGCGGTAGCAATTTTCGATAAAATATTCAGAAAATATTGTTCTTTTAACCTTTCGCTACATTCTGTTACAAATATGCTACATTAAGACAATGTATAGTAAAATTATTGTATTTTTGTTCAACATAAGTGAATAGTAAATTTCACAATTAATGAAATTATTGGAAATATCTGTCACTCTCTGCAATTATCATTTCTCATTGACATCGCAAAATGCTGCAAATGTGTATTACGTCTTTTTTCTTTAAATAAAATATACGGGAACTTTAAATAATACAAACGTGTAATAAGAATATTTTTCTTGATAGCTATTTTTAAATTAGCAATGCTTATAAAAGTTCAAAACTATATTCTTTTGAGTACGTTTCAATAATCAAAACCCCTTCCAACGTCGTACATACATGTAATTAGTAGAGGATAAATTTTATGGCGGTACATATCCGTGTTATGCGTTCAAAGTCAAAATAATGGGTTAACGGGAACAATGTGAAGCCACCACAATCTAAAGTCGCTCTCAGCTATAATCCGACGTAAACACAGACTCGCTAAAACCTCGTAACAGGTTTTAAATATTATGGAAGGGATTACCGCTCAACGCGTCAACAGCTTGATGGATATACGCTTTTCAGAACCTCGACTCACCAAAACGATTTTGCATTCTGTTAATGTGTTTACCATTCTGAGCAACTAATATAATACTTGCTCCATAAATTTAGACCAAATATTTCTGATCTCTACAAAAGTTAGAGTTAGTAAATTTTGGGTTATTAGGGTTAGTAAATTTTGTATTTTTTTTTTAGAGAACAAATTTTGTCTCTGCAATCAAACTTTTAGTTCATAAACTTCTCTTAATAGAATATTTTATATAATGTTCCAGTGTTCAATAAACGTGTTTTCAAGTTATAATAACACGTTTATCGAACCCAACCTAACCTAATCTGACCTAACCAAAAAGCCTAACCTGACACTAGAATGTTGTTATTAAATAAATTTGTGAATTAACAGTCAGCGTGTTGTGATAATCTTAAAACACGTTTTTTGAGATTGGAATATTCTTTGATAATACACATTGCTAGTTAATAGTTCTTAATAATAGTGGTTGTACATTTATAAAAATCTATTTCGTATATATTATTTGGACAAATATGTTGAGTTCTTAATGGGAGCATGTTTTTTGTAAAATTGTTCAGCTAATAGAAATAAATACTATTTGTTTTCCTTGTTTTTGATCAATAGTATTGACAATCCGACTTTTGGATACATATATTGAGAACCTGGCGAGTGGATTCGTGGTTCAAAATATTAAATGTCCGATCAAAACTATAAGATACTATGATGCACAATGAAAACTTACCTTTCAGATTGTGTGATTTGAACGGTAGATCTTAACTATCTGTCCTAATTATTGCTTGCTTACTCAATTAGTTATCTTATCCAGTTAGATGTTACGTAACATTTGGACAAGGTCTAAACAAAATTTATCTAAAATTGAGTAAGATCTAAGCAAAATTGATCGGAACTTAAGTAAGGTTTAAGTATTAGATATTGATCCTTTTCTCCGGATACAGATTAACCCCTTCCCGCACCATTTATTTGTCCTGTGCGTAAGACAGAACTAACTATTGCTAGCTATAATATTAAAACGAACAAAGGAAATTTAAATGATATGAGTATTTTATATTCAGCGATCTTTGACTACACGAATTATAATCGGATCTAAACTTCAACTTGAGGAGTATTCCAAATTTGAGTAAAGTTCGTTACGTTTGAGCTGTGAGTGCGTCACGTGTCAGACTCGTCAAAGCACGGGAAGGGGTTAAAATGTACTCAGTAACACAATGAAAGCTGAATTGTTAACACCACCCTAATGCAAATATTCATCGCGTGAACATTAGGGCGTATTAAGCCAGTAAAATAACAGAATTCGTTAATTCATCTCTCGTATTGAAGATCAATAGCATTCGTGTTAATGTATTTGTCATTTAAAATATTAAGAAACAAATTGCATCGTCTAAAATATTTACGAAATATAATAAAGTTTTAGATTTCAGATTGCAAGACTAACTATGAGACCTTATCTATATTATCCAGTTATCAAATTACATACCAAATTATCTGTTTGAATAAATATATAAATATAAATGAATATTAGATCTTATATAGCTTATTCTAACGACTTAGATCTTATTTAATATTCACATACTGCCTAAACAAAACTGATCCAAGACTTAAATAATATAATAGTTCTCTTTCTCAGCTGACAGAACAAAATGTTAACGTGCCCAGACAATACATTAACCCTTTGCTCTCAAAGGTATTTTTACTGGTTGGAGATAGCAACTGTAAAACATTTTGATTGAAAAGTTTGAGGAATTGTTTTGAATTTATTAACTCTCTGTTATCAATTATCACTATTAGCTGTTTCATTATGTTCATACATCGTATGTACAACACAATGCATTCAGTTAAAAAATATCTATTCCAAATTGATGTATTAAACAAAATGGTGAGTGTGAGTCACCTTCCGAGTGCAAAGGGTTAAAAGGTGAATTTTAAGCACTACCCTAATGCAAATATTAATCGTGTGCACATATCAGTGGCGTATCAAGCCAGTTGAATAGCAGAATTCGTAAATCCCTCTCGCGTGAGGATGATCGATTGCATTCACCTTAGTGGCACGCTAACGCAACTCACAGCCTAGTCCGTTCCTCCGACGATGTTTCGGCCGGGTATACAACTCGCCCTCGAAACTTCCTCGCACGAATTAACCCGCAGACCGTGTGCACGCGTGCTGCGAAAACCAGAAGCACATCTTGTCGTAACGAGACGGAGCGGTTAGGTATAATGCTTGTAACGAGGCTCGCACCCTCTGGCGTGTTTGTGGTGTAACGTCACAAAGTTACATTCGTGTAACTGTGCAACTGTAACTGCACGTGCGTGTATGCACAGGACGAGGGTTTGCAACTGCCGGGCCTCTCACCAGGTGGCTGGTAATAAGTTCGTACAAGTTGCCGCCGGGTCTCCACCTGCATCGTGCGACAGCCTTCCACCCTCATCAACCCCCTTTTCTCTCCTCTTCGTTTTCTCCAACGCATGAACTTGTCTGTAGTTTGACCGCACGCGCGTTCGAGCTTCAACCATAATTGACACTCGTACGCTTCGCAATTTACCTTCCTACCCAAGTAAGCCTCTTAGGTTGATACCAGATGATCTTTCAGGAGTATTTGTTGATCTGGCGAAGGAATTCGACGGACTTTGAGATTTAAGTGTAGCAGTATTTTTTTCAACGCATGCATTCCTCTGTAGTTTGATCATACGCGTGTTCGACCAACGAATTTCATCCTTAACCCTTTGCACTCTGTAGGCGCCGCTATTGCGCCAGTTGCTTTCAGTGCAGTTAGAAAAACCTGTGTAGTTTGCGTTCAATGACTAGCAGGTTCTATGTTCAAAGTTGCTGTGCACTATTTCTTAGTGAATTTTGAATTTTGTTTTATATTAGATAGATTTACCATTGAGAAAATATGGAAGAAGGAGATTATTGGGAAAGTTTTAAGATCAATGAAAACCAAAGTGAAAATGAAATTAATATGGAATTTTTTGAAGACAATGTAGTTGGAAATAATACCCAACAAAGTGAATATACTGATACTGATAGCAACGATGATAGCGACGTAATAGTGCAAAAAAAACGGAAAATATGTGTTATTGAGAGTAATACTGATGGCATTGGTAGTTATTCTGAAGAAATAGATGAAGATGATGACATTAATTAAATAAATGAATGCATAATAACATTAAGGTCTTCTTTTAGTAAAACAGAAGTTCATTTTTCAGATACCCCAACGCAAAAATGTCACGGAGTTGCTGCCCTCTTGAATAAAAAAACACTCGGAGTGCAAAGGGTTAATTGACACTCGTACGCTTCCCAATTTACCTTCCTAGCCAAGTAATCTTAGGTTGATACCAGATGATATATTGAGCTGGCGAATGAATTCGTCGGACTTTGAGATTTAAATGTAGCAATATTTTTTTCAATGCATGCATTCGTCTGTAGTTTGATCATACGCGTGTTGGACCAACGAATTTCATCCTTAATTGACACTCGTATGCTTCGCAATTTACCTTCGTAGCCAAGTAAGCGTCTCAGGTTGATACCAGATGATCTTTCAGGAGTATTTGTTGATCTGGCGAAGGAATTCGACGGACTTTGAGATTTAAGTGTAGCGATATTTTTTTCAACGCATGCATTCCTCTGTAGTTTGATCATACGCGTGTTCGACCAACGAATTTCATCCTTAATTGACACTCGTATGCTTCGCAATTTACCTTCGTAGCCAAGTAAGCGTCTCAGGTTGATACCAGATGATCTTTCAGGAGTATTTGTTGATCTGGCGAATGAATTCGTCGGACTTTGAGATTTAAATGTAGCAAAATTTTTTTAAACGCTTGCATTCGTCTGTAGTTTGACCATACGCGTTATCGATCAACAAATTTCATCCTTAATTGGTACTCGTACGTTTCGCAATTTATGTTTGCCATGACTTTTTTAAATCGATACGTGAAGATCTTGAAGTGGGGTTTGTTATATTGAGGGAAAAACTTGGTGGACTGTGAGATTTGAGTGTAAGAACATTCAGATTGTTTAAAGGAGAAGTTGAAAGGAATATTTTGGTATAAGTGTGAATGGGTTGCACAAATGTAGTCACTGATGAGTAGGTAATTTGAACATTTAGAAATTTGATGATTTGTATTTTGAAAGGTGCACGATTTTCATGTTTCTACGTTTTTTAATTAAGAAAGTTGCAAATTTGTCAGTTATTAAATCACTGAGTTTTTCCATTTATTAATTTTCAAAGTACATTTAGTAATTTTCAACGAATTTGTAATGTTTATTTCTTTAATGCGTAGACTTAACAATTTGTAATCTTAAGAATTAAGGAATTTCCTATGCCACATTTTATCACTTCACACCCAGTTCACATCAGTGTCCATGATTTCTCTAACATGCAGTTCACATGTTCTTCATTAATAAAAATAAGACCTACCTAACTAATTATAAATTAATAACAAAACACCAATTTCGAACGGTTAAAACAACTTTAAAGAAGCCTTATAAAATATTCATTCCTTTCTCATAAAGGCTCAACCAAGAATAATAAATATTGGAAACACAATCTTGATATGACGACCAAGAACTTTACGGCCGTCGGTTCTTCATAAAGTTTGTCGCCGCTCAAACATTTCCCTTCGATTTATTTTCTATTTCTGGTATCCAGCATCTCCATTTAATATCCGGTACGGTTCGTCAAAATAACCGCAAACCTCCATTGAACGACGAAAATCGTTCGTTCCCGGGACACCTTTACTTTTCGCTAGGCTCAAAAGCATTTCTGACGCGTAAAATATCGCGTCGCGAAACAAAAGTCGATTCGAAGTAGCTCGTTCGCATTATCGAGTCGTATAACCGGTAATATTCTTCGAGGTTATACGCCGTTCAATTTCTTAGCTGCATCATGGCGCGGGTTCGCGGGAAAATTCGATATATCACTCGCGCCGGAGACTATCTTCGACATAAATTCTGTCCGCGCCTCTGGTCGCGGTGCAATATTAAGAAAATCCAATTTCCTCGCCGTGGGATCGTCGCGATGCGAAGGTACACGGGCTTGAATGGGGTTCGCAGATCGACCAGGAAAATCTTACGAGACTACGAGTGAAGTTTGTTCACAGTTTGTACGACAGTCTAACGCAGGACACGCTCGCCAACTTCTGATTTGTTGCGCAAACATTTCGGCCGATCCTTCACGGAGCTATTCCGATCCCGGCGAAACTTCATAGAGGAAATTGCTGTAAACCGAATGGCGTGCCATGGGGTAAGACATTTGTACGACGGGTGCGCGATGGGTACACGTTGTGTCCAATGGATTCTCAGCAGGCAGCCAGTTTAACGGAGGGTGTATTTACTTCAAAGGGATTTTAACGTCTTTATACGCGCCACCCATTAAGCATCGCGTGCATGCCCGTTTCTATGAACATTTTGCAAAGAACCGGAAGCCTGACTACTTACTGGAAAGCACAGTTCGAGGATTCTTTTGTTGCCGTGCATTCGCGGGTCAGGCTTTTTAAATGACTTTGGGGGAGATATTATAGTTGCGCGATCGTCGTTTTTCATCAAACTACTTGTGGCAAATTGGGGTTAACGATAAGTATAATTACGTGTAGGCGCGATGCACTTGAGCGACTGTTTCTCGCGTGATCTTTCTTTGTTTTCTCGGTGAAAAACAACAAAGGTAGACATATGGTCGCACGAGATCGCATGAAAAGGAATCGCTCATGGGCATCGGGTTTGAAGTCGCGTTAACTGATTGCTGTCCGAGGTTGGACGCGCTTATTTACGATGGACGGTGGTCGATTTCGAGGAATAATTTATTATAATCGATGTTGTGTTCTTATTTCTGTACGTATAATTACCAAAATAAATATTCGCGTATGTGTTCTGTATAACAGACATTATTTTCGAAGACTACGTTATTTGCAAAGATAACCAACATTTATTTTTTTAACTGCTAGATGTAGTGTTTTCAGTACTGCTATAATAATTACAGCAGAGATAATACAATAGATTTGCATCAGAGGTCAAAAACGAAATTCGTGCGTTCAAAACTTATATATTTAAAAATGTTTTCTATTGTCATACATTTTTACAGATTTTATTTTTGTTTCTGTTTATCAATTTTTCCTCTTTCCCTTTGTTTCTATATTTGTTTTTACGTTAACAATGTTTTCGATTTTGAAAACACTATTTTTCTAATAACTCGTATATAATCTGTAACTGATGTTTCTGCAGTTATAAAAGTGTACAATGTTGAATATTGATATTTCTTATTAATACCTACGCAATCGGAGATCGAAACTCGTTTTTATTGGGGTTCTGAAATCGAGAATTTAACTGAACGTGTTAAAGATACAACAGGTGATAGGACGCGTTGAACCGAGTGCTACGAAGCAAATTCTGCTGAGTCGCACTTTCTGTATTGGAATTGCAATTTAAACGGGTTTACTGAAACTAGGCGTCTTCCATGCTATTAATTTGATAACGTGAACGTATACAGGGTGTCCCAGATTTTTATCGTTAAATTTTACCACCATATTCCATACGCAAAACTAAAAAAATGAAGATATTATATTAACGTCGAGTTTTAGAGCTATGAAAATTTGAGATTCTGGAAATTTAAGAATTTTGAGAGTTGAGAATTTTGGATCGTGGAAATTTGAAAATCTAAAGGAGGAATATGCAGGTTTAAGATACTGGAAATTTGAAAATTTGCAAAATGTGGGAATCTCAAATGACAATTTGGAGACTTGGGAAACTGAAAATTTAAGAATTTGAGAATTTTGAAATTTACAATATTTGTAATTTGAAAATTTGGGAATTTGGGAATCTGAAATGAGAGTTTTCAGACATATGAAATTAGAAATTAAACAACATAAGAAATTAGAAATTTTTTATTTGAAAATGTGAAAATTTGCAAACTTTTGAAGTCTAAAGGTAGAATTTGGGTACTTGTGAAATTTATAAACTTCAAAATTTAGGAATATAAGATATTTGTAATTTTATAATTTGCAAAAGTGCAGAATTTAGGAACAGCAAATGAGAATTTTCAGAATTGTAAGATTGAAACTGCAAACCTAAAATTTCTAAATTTTTAAATTATGGAATTATCTGCTCATCGCATAACCACGCATCTATTCATCAAATTCTCACTGGCACGGTAACTCATCAGTAAAATAGAACTTTCCCCGTTCAAACCAATCAACTACATAAAGATAATTTTTTTCCAAACCAAATTTTGCCCGACATTTCGATAAAAAAAAATCACCCTTACATCGTCCAATTGAATATCATGGATTGCATCAACTTAATCTTTCGCGCGTTTTCTGACGCCATCACTTTTACTAGGACCTTCGCTGATTTTCCTCAAACGAAACTCAAAGTGCGGGTAACTTTCAGTTCGCTTAACGACCGATAAAGGGATACTTATATCGGTGTCGAGTGCCAGCAAACTTTGCCAGAACGAGACATCTGCTTTTCGACTGTAAACAACCATGAACGTCTTGACAACTGTAATGTAGCTTTAATCGCGATACAGAGCTGCGTGGTCTTATTTATCGTTCACCGTTTGCCAACAGTTTCACGCCTCTCCTTTAATCGCGACACAACTGTCGCGCACCATTTTTACTCGGTGAAGCCATCTTCTTTCCTGAAAATCGTGAACAGTTTGAAAAACAATTCTCTATACTCATACTTCACATTGGAACAAACAACATGGACTAAGATCGCAGCTTGTTTTAAATTAAAAATATAATAAACAATAAATGAACAAGTGACAGAAAATTATTAATTGGTGTTTATGTATTATATTATTACGTATGATGTATATTATTATTATACTCTGTACACATTTTATTGTTGCATACTTTAATTATTTTTTTGTGTTGACAAAACTCGATTTTATAATAACACTTCAGTAATTTATATATAACAAATTAGTCATTTAAATATGAGAAATTTGTAATTCATTTTTCAGGGTACAGGTTATGTATACAATCGAACATAAAAGTAATATAACCTTACTTTTAGTTACAGAAGTTGAACATAGGAAGAAATTTGCTCAAAACGCTAACCTCGATAAAATATTTGAATCTCAATGAAATCGAAGGTTGTTTTAATATTCAGCACAATTTTTACCCGGCAATTATTTTGTCTCCCCAAGGTTCACGGAAAAGCTAATTTCAATCGGCGTTGGGCGAAAATTTGATCGCGATCGGATGGCACGGTTGTGTCTCATATCTCTGTGGAATTTCTGATCTCATAGATTTCGTATGAAGACCCCATCGGCCGTTATATGGAGGAAAATGGACGAGAAAGGAGAAAAGCGATGTAATCCTTCGACCGGTATAACTTGGGAGGGTAGATGGCTCTGAGCCCAGTGGCGAGAAGCTCGGTATACCATACGAAGAGTCTCGCTTCTGCCGTTTGTCATTACGGCTGGCCACATTTTATTTATAATAATTGGTTAGAAACAGTTACGTGGTTCTGGCTTAAGGTGGGGACCCTGCGGAATTTATGAAGTCGAGGGATCTGGACCGAGCCAGGAGGATTCTGGGGTGTCTTGGTCTCTTGGAGGCAGTCCAGATGCGGCTACGTCCCGACCAACCCTCTCCCTCATCGCATAAGGGTTTGGCTATCTTACCGCGAAGAGACAGATCGCGTTGCCTGCCACGAAGCATAGCCGGAATGATAAACGAGCCCGATGTTGCTGTATAATCATGGCTCTAAGACACCAATCGGAAATGTCCCCCCTGCACGACCTTCGGTCACCCGACATGCGATAACCTCGATGATATTGCACTTACATGCAATGTCATAGCGGTACAACGACCATTTTCATCCCTCGAACATTAAATTTCGAAATATACAACGACACGGTTTAAACAGTGGGACAACCGATTTAACATTTTGACTTCCATGTCACCCATATGTGGATGACAATTCAAATTACTATGCAGATTTAACAGCTGTATCGTTCAAAATTCCTTCACTTTTCTAGCCGAAAATACGCGAATTAGTTACTGGGAATTAGGGAAAGTAATTATAACAACGTATTGTGAGAATATTTTGTAAGATTTGTTAACACTAGATTTACGGGACGAGCCAAATTGACTCATGACACATTTCTCGTTTTAAATTATAAAATATATTCTGAAGCTTTTATTCAAATGTATGTTAACTTTTGTGAGGAAGGAGGATCACTCTATAAGCCACTTTATGTATCATAGCTTATTTATTTTCTTTCTACTTTAGTTTCAATTAAAAAGTAAATGTTCATTTCGCGTTCGTAAATGTAGTGTTAAAAATGAAAATACCACCTGATGCAATTTTCAATTGCTTTCGTGCGGCAGTCAACGTGTTGAATAACTGGTTTCTGATTTCAGGTTTTGTATTACATAATTTTGTACATTTGTCGATGTTTCTTTTATATCTTGTTGAGATAAAGAATAGTTGCATGTATAATATTAGAAATTAACTTAACCATTATAAGCATTACTGATGCTTCAGTATTTACTTATTCATTTCTTTATTCGATTTTTGGTTTAAAAGTGTGTATTTAACGCAGGTCCATTGTTTGGTATGTGACACGTGATTGACTTGACGCATGTACGCGACATATCATTGATTTGATGTATTGATATGGCATAGTATTGATTTGGTACATTTATATGATGTACCATTAATTTTGTATGTTCATTTTACGTATCTGTTATTGTTCCAAACTAGCATAATCATCATATCACTTTAAAGCTTGTGATTTAATATAAATTAACGAAAATGTCGATGAATACTTTCTCAGTACTCATAACACAATGTACATTCTATCTACTCGAAATAGTTTTTGTCGTTGCCAAACGGTAATTCTAAAATTATGTAGTTAAAATGTTTGTTGATCGTTATTGAAATTATTTTTCTATTATTAATTGCCACTGTTTTCTGTTCCACTTTGAACGTAACAAGTATGGATGTACGTAAAAAATATTTATTTTCAATTACGTCTGACATTCTTTATTCGTGATAAAAAATGTTAACTCGATATCGTACCATTTATTAGCCAGTTGCATCAGTTAGAATCAATTATTTACAATTACAACATTAAATTAATTTACCTTCAATATAAAAAGGACCCAAAACCTAAAGCAACAATTCTATATAGAATGATTACAGTGGCTTTATAGTATAGTACAACGTTGTACTTTTACTCATTACAGAGCAAATTAAAATTTTCAAGAAAGTAATTGGAGAGGCAATTTTGATGAAAAAATCGTTTTCTCTAAAATATTTTTACGCAGATTTGAAGGTCTAGTGTAACTTTAGATTCAAACATTGTTGAACATCTTCTGTTATTTAGGATTTATACACTCGGATTTTTCACATAATTGAATGATGATTATATTTTTAGATAGGTGTAATAAACAATTGAAGAAGAATTATGATTATATTCTTAGATACGTAATAACGAACAATCGAAGAAGAATGAAAATTATACATTTACATACATTGAACGAATAATTGAACAAGTATAACGACCATACCAGATAGGTACAAATACGAAAAGTTTCATAAAAATCAGGTTGTATCAGTCACCATGCTTCCTTGTCAGTTAGATTTATTCGGTCAGGTTGTCCGAAGTACGAAAGAGGTTAAAAGAACTTTAAGCGATTAAATAAAGTCATGCCGCGAGTTCAAGCTCGTAATTACAAAACCTCCATGGCAAACGTTAAAGTAGTACAGTTAATTTGTCCGTAACAATTAATCACGGCCGTCCCCGAGAAACTCGATCAAACAGCCGGTGATTAGACACGGAAGCGAATTTAATCCGGCAGTAAGTAAAAGAAAATGAAATCGGTGGCTGTGCATCAACCCTGCCCGTATGCTACTACCATTTTAACCATTCCGCCGGAGCTACTTCGCCGTCCTCTCTTTCGAAGCGTACGCATTACCAATGTAAATCCCAGGTCCTCTCGTGACTTTTTGTCGGGTGAATCCTCGCAAATCGGTTTGAATACGTACGGCGTGCAAAGTGCAGAGCCCAGCCAAGACCGGTTACCTCTGGGCCCAGGCTATGGGTTTCTGGTCCACGGCTCCTCTCCGAGGACACCCTATTCCCGTCTTGGTATAAGGGCGGGAACATTCACATAATTTCTCGCGACTTGATGCCAGACCGTTCTTCACTGGACCAGCCGACGAATTGTACGCACCCCCTAACCACCCCATAGCTACCACCACCAACACCATCGCCATCACCATCACCATCATCCGCGCCAGCGATGCCAACGGCCAAGTCTCCGGCGTTATTGCTGATCCCGGAGATTTATGGCGGACCTCCTGCACACATGGCGCTTTAATTATGTGTGCTAGCCGAAATGAATTGGCGAATATTTTATACGATAGGGAACTAGTCCCCGGTACCATAGTCTATGACCTATCACCGACCCCCTTCTTTCATCGACCGATTTATGGCGGCGCTTATTTATTAGACACCCATCTTCGAACTACGGATTCGCGGGTTCGAAAGGATACCGTAATGAACAGCGCGTGTTGGGTAACGTATGTGGTATACGTGGCAAATTTTTTGGTGAATTGTGCAATTTAGAAATTTGGGAGGTAATTTGTTATACACTAGTGGAATTAATAATGGACACTTTTAAATTTTTACTTAAATTTGTCATTCATTCAAATTGTTTATGTAATCATTTATGTTTTATATTCTAAATCATTGTTTTCTAAATATACATACTCTGCACGAATGTAATCAAAAGTGTACTTTTATTCAAAGTGTTTATAATTCATTCCACTAGAATATGTAACTTTTAAATTTCAAAGACTTTTAATTACCAAATCTTTCGATACAGTGTAGCTTCAATTGTGAATCTTTTAATTACAGATTTTTTAATTTGTTGAATCTACGATTTTTAACTATGGCAGCTGTCAGGAATAAAAATTTGGCAGACCTTTCAAATTTTCAAACTCCTCGAACTTCTAATTTGCAAATTTTTAAATGTCTGTATCTTGGAATTTCCAAGTTTTTAAATTTCCAAATTGTTAAGTTTATAAATTTATGTTTCAAATTTACAAGTTCCGAAATCGCCAAATTTCCAAACTTCCAAAGTTACAAATTAACAAATTTACACATTCACAAATTTCATAACCTGAAAATTTCTTGACAAATATAATTATTTTCCAGCACAGTGATATTGTATGCAAAACTAAGAGTCACTTTAATTTTAAATTAATACAAATTTATCACACACTAGTCTACTATTAAATGAAGTCAACGAGTGATCGTATGTAAACCGTAAAAGACTCGAACATTATCACTAAATTCATCAGCATCATATGCTCTCATAATTTTTAATCAAAAACAGACTAGAAAAATAAACAAACTAAAACAAAAATCAGTGCACACATCAATTCTGTATTGCGATAAAAACCGTCACAGATTTTAACAAAAATGATCGCAATAAACTTTCTAATTTTATAATCTATAAATTTCGTGAATCTCTTCTATTGTAAAATAATTCCAAGAAAAATTCTTATAAATAAAAGAAATGACTCATTTCATTCGATTAATCAAGATCCACGAAATACCCACCATATTGTACTCTTTGGGAGGTAAAAAGGTTGGAGGAAATTCGATTTTTCTAACCGCCAATTCACACACAATAAAATTACTCGAACAAGTCGGTTCGAGATCCTAATGGACATTTACATAGTCTAGAAACGAAAAGTAACTAACTTCTCGCCCTATTACTATTTTGTTCCACGGTGCAATTTGTGCAACCTGACTCAGCGAGATCGCCGGATAAATCTCGATTCTTCAACGGCTCATGAATACCGTGTGATTCCCGTGAATCTGAATTCTTATGCGCAAGTCAGTTAACCCGGAGCAGATTTTCCTGGATTAAGGAGAAAACGGCGAACCGTCTCGTCTGTAGGCGAATCATGCGACGAAACGCCGCGAACGTGTGTCCATGTTAAATCACGTTGGAACGCTGGCCAGAATTATGGTGAGGAAAGAAAGGACGGGAAGGAAAAATAAGAGGACCTTTCTTTCCCCTTCGCTGCCGGAAAAATATTATTACCGGACGGTTTGCCAAAAATTTCTGCAATGCGGTTACCATTTCACGAAGAAGACACCTACGATCGTTAAACAATCCGAAGATCGGTTGAAAATTCCTGGAATTTTATCTGGGAGGAAAGGACAATGAGATAAATTATTCTTGAACGTGCAACTCTGAAACTTGTGAATTTAGAGAATAGCGGAGTTGGATAATTGAAAATTTTCACATTTGTGATATTGAACAGTGGGTATTTGTGAAGGAGATTTGTAGATTTGGGGACATGCAAATTTGATCGTTTGAAGATTTTGAAATTTCGACATTTGAACATTTGGAAACTATGAAAATTTGAATATTTACACAATAGAAATCAACAAATTTGAATATTGATAAATTCGGAAATTAAGGAATAGAAAAATAGAAATAGAAAAAGAACCTAAAAATGTGGAAATTTTGAAGAATGAAAATTTGGATATATTGATATTTGGAACTCTGTGAATGTGGAAGATTGGCAGTGTTAAAATATGAAAATGTAGAAATTCAGAATCTTTTGAAACTTCTATTTTAGAAATTTTGAAATCTGAGTGTTTGGAAATTTGGAAATGTGGACATACGGAACTATTGAAACTGTACACCAAGAGTATTAGATTATTAGAAGTACACCAAATGTACTCCTAGAGTATACACTTTCTAAATCGTGCAATTGTCAATATTAACCCACGGTATGACAACCAACTTCACAAAAATAGAACATACGCGTCACCCAAGATTACATTCGATATAATCAATATAGATTTAATAAAATTTACACGAACCCCGAATGTGAATTGTCTATTGTTAAACCACAGTAACGGAATAAAAATGATTCTTTCATTGTACCATTTAAAATCGTTGCAACTGGGAAATAGAAACATTGCAGCAGCTGTCCGTATGCAGGAACAGTAGCGCGTACACAGCTGTCAAAAGAACGGCTCGGATTATTAAATCTTTTGCTAGCATTGAATTGCAGAATCCATCCACAAATTTTGTAACAGGACGTTGAACTCAGCCTGCGTGTTCGGGCGTCACGGGGGATGGTTGAAATCGTAGTAACCACGTGAAAAAGAACGAAATGACTTTTGGACGCACTTTGTCGTCATTAGCAGAACACCAGCGATACGCGCCGCTGCACGTGTCCGATCGATCTTTCTGTCTCTCTCCCGTTTTATCCCGGCGGTGAAACAGGACAGGGAGTATCCGCGTAGAAAAATTGCATGTAACGAATCGTGGCGCCTGTACGATCGCGTTTCCGATCACGTTTCCGCGGTATTGAATCATCCAATTAGTGTCGTCGCGGGACCGAGAAATACACGGATGACACCAGATGGTCCCTACGTGAGAACGGGAGTGTCAATATGTCTTCAAAGATAGAAATACACCGTGCATGCATTGACACGGCCGCGAAAGAACTGACGATAGATTTTCTTCCACTTAAACTCGATTTGCGCGCCGTGATGCGACGCGAGTTTTTTTTTCATTTAAATGGCGAATGGACCGAGAGAATCGAAGAGGATACTTCAATATTTAGTTTTACAATTCGGTTTTGAAGATGTTTGAGAGCCGCGATAATTAGCTGAGCGCTTTCAATGGATCGGTGAGTGGAGCTAATGGCTGCTTTGTGAATACACGTTTCTCCTTTGTTAGTTGATTTTCTCATTCTGTAGAGATCATTGTTTTGTCGTTGCCGAGGGACGCTATCATTTGCGATCATAATTTTTGTTAGTCCTTCAGTTACTCTAGCGTTCAGCGTATATTATGAATATTACAATATAATTTAATTTAGAATTTATATGTGTAATATTAGCTTGATTGAGTGTAATAAGTGTAATATTTGAATTAATATGTAATATTAATATGTAATGTTAATTCTATCATATATATATAACATTAATATACATATATTATGATGTTAATCTTGTATATAATATTAATTTAATATTATAACATTAATTTTATACTTAAATGTCATGTCCTCCATTTGAAATTTATATATTTCAAAAGTTCAAAATTGAAAAATCAGCATTTGTAAGTTTCTGACAATAAAGCAGTTTGTGATATACAAATTACTAAATTTCGAAATTTTTAATTGCCAAATTAGCAGTTTTTTATTTCTGTTTCCACGCCGCCAAATTTCTTAAATCTCTAAATCTGGAAATTTAGAAATTCAGAAATCTAAAAATTTGCTAATTTAAAGATTTACAAATGTAAAAATCTATCAGCATCGCATATTGTAACACACAGTTTTCCTCGCTGAAAATTTTCACATAGCAGAAAACTGTTACTTAAACAGTAACAAAAAACCTACATAACGCATATGTTAGTTAATATGGTTAAAAGAAGTGGCCGTATCGAGGATGAGAATAGAATGTCGACGATAAATAACCAGCTAAATTCAGGACTGCGGGGAAAGATCGAAAAGTAGCAAAGGGTAAAAGAGAACTGGCGGAGAGGGTTGAATGGAATTAATACACTTTTCCGGTGCCATGCTGGCGTTGCTCATGAATATGTAAACCCGTTTTGCCAGGAAAGACATCTCGCACAGGCAGTACAATGTCATTTCGTGTCAGCTTACTATCACGAGACGATCCTTTCACGCGTATCACCTGATAATCCTAATAATTACTCATCGTCCCTTGTTCCGATGTTATTTTCTCGTTACATTATTCTCGTGCTCGAGCGATTCTCGTACAATCTTAGTTTTAACTATAACACATTCATTTCTTTAAACAAAGAACGTGTACAAAGAACATGTTAGATTTACATTTTTAGTGCTTATTTCGTTATTCTACAAGATCGAACTGTATCTGTAAAGGTAATAATATATGCATGATATTGCATATGTTTACATAATATATATTTAAGTAACATTTAATCAATATATCACTCATGAATTAAATTAAAAATTCACAGTTTTATAATTTATAAAACATAGTCCAACCTTTGACGTTTTACCATGAACTGCAAGCTTGTAATTAATATCCAGTGAAAAGATAAATATTAATACGGACGAGTAACGATAAACCCGAAAATATGACTGTGGAATTGAATTTCGTAAAAATAAACGCGTATTACATTTTTTCAGTATTGTGCATATATAATCGATATTTTTTATTTGTACGTGTAATTGGATGTGTAATCAACATTTCTTATTTGTATCTGCAATTATATATGTAATCAATATTTTTTATTTGTACACGTAACTGTATATGCAATCTATAATTTTGTATTCAGCGATGAGATATTAATGACGATTATTCTTTTCCGTCTGTTTCAGGTAAGTCAATTGAAATGTAATCAGCAGGAAACACAGAAGCGGGCAAAAAGTGAAAGGTAGTTATTTTCAATATCCTTAAACTGAAGAAAGGCAAAGAACGAAGCAGATGTCGCGCAGTGGCTTCATGCCAATTTGGGGCGGTGCTTACAATCAAATTACATGGAAACACTTTATCTTAATGACCACGTCTCTGTACTTTCTGCACCGTACGGATCCCTACATTTGTGGCAATTTTGCATTCGCAAAGAGGTGTTTACTGTAACATCCTCCATTAGTGGTATATATTTGACACAATACATAACATGATTTCACTTTAAAAGCTGGCCTACCTAGAATATTTAATATTGTGTTAATATTGAAAGAGCGAATGGTACAATTAATTTACATTGTAAGTCGTATTTATCGATTTCATTATTTACAATGAACTCAATATCGTTATTATTATAGTACCAATTCCATATATCAACAATGAATTACTTGTTATTACGATGCTCAGCAATGAAAAATGCGTATAAATAATATATTGCTGCATCTCGCTGAATCATTAACACATCCCCTAACAGCGGCAGCTACTATAATAAATTTGTTATTGTAATACTTGTTGATTTAAAATATTTATGAATGATTATTTCATTTTATCGGAGCAATAATACACAAGATATAATCTTTAACATTACACTGTTACAATTAATTATTTTTAAATATAGTTATAGCAAATTATTTGTTAGCATAATACTACTTCATGAAAAATACTTATGAATTGTTGCAGAAGCACATTTATTGATGAAAAACATTTGTATACAATATGGATTATATGAGAATGATTTTTTGTCAGATTCACAAATATGTATAAAACATAGTAATTAGTATTATTAGTATTATCAAGCAATTTAATTACATTTTCAAATAATTAAATTTATTTTGCTTTATATTTTGCTTTATATTGCTTTTAAAAGCAATTTAATTACATTTTCAAATAATTAAATTGCACTTGCAATCTATATGAAATCAGATCAATTTTTTAAAAATAAAACAAAGTTCGAAATATGACAAAATTGATAGATATTGATATATACATGCATAATTGATAACCATGTATTTTAAATACACGTTATCTAAATTTGACAAGCGGTCTTTTAATATCTCGTATCTAATGGCCACAGGAAAAATATTAATTTCTTACCAGTTTTCTATTGTTTGTCTACCGTTCAATATTATGTTCAAAGCAGATGAATCGATATTATCTATCAACTATCGACTCCACGATCTGAAACTTTTTGCCACGATCATCTTACTCGCTAAATTTACTAATGTTCTAATTTTTCCGTTTGACTTCTTCACATCAACATTATATTTAAACTCACATATACTATGAAACAAATTTTTAACCGCAATAATCGCGTTTGCCAGATTGATAGACGTCCTAATTATTCAATTTATCTACTTCACGCCGATATTACTTTTAAAATTATGTATTCTACGATGCATAATTACGTACCGTACGATACCACAGTCCCGTTGTTCATAACATTCACCGAACGTCGTAACATTTCAATTCGATTATCGCGACAGAGCGGGCACAAAAGATCGCGACAGAAGTAAAATTTCAATTCCTCGGCAAAACAAATCGAAACAGTCGAACCCCGAACAGCGAGTCGATGGGAGTTTCATTGTGGGAACACGTTTACCGTGTTTTTCAGCCGAGCGGAATGAAAAGAAACCTTCGAATGTAACGCATTCGCGACGCGTGCCGCGAGGGGTAAAAAAAACGAAGAGCCCGCCAGTAGCAACACAGTGGTGCACCGTGTCGGAACAATTAATCCCGGTAATTGTAGCGTTTCGCGAAACAAGAAAATTACGAATATAATTAGCGAAGTTAGCGAGGAGCCGTTGGCAACAGTGTTGCTCAAACAGAAACGTTAACCGCGCTGGGAAACGTTTTTAATGACCTGCGGAAACGGGGTTGGGGGGGAAACGAAACTTTTTTAAATATCGGAGTAATTTCGCGAGGATCGAAGAAAGGGGCCGAGCACAAGGAAAAAGAAAATGGGGGGGTGTGCAGTACGGTACGATGGTAATTACAATTCGTGGATTGACGAAGAGCCCGTGGAATTTAACGAAGCCGGGGCAGGCGGTTACGCGCGCGTAATCACGTACCGACGAGGATCACGCGTATTCGGTGGCATGCGACTTTGCCCGCTCGGTTCCAGAATTAAAAACAGCCGAAAGCCATTGAGGCTCGGTGTAATTGCGACCGCGTCGGTCCCCGTGGTTCGTGACGCAGACCCAACCAGGATTTCGAGGTAACATTTTCCCCGGGACAAAGTCGAGGCGCACGAAAAGTTTCGTCGTCTGTGCACTGGCTACAAAAAAAAACACACACACAAAAAACGAAGCTTTTTCCCGCGGCAATGGTAATCTGGCGAATCGAATGGAGAGGCGAGATCAGCGTAAAATAAGTTAGCAGAGCCGTCGAGACCCCAAACCCGGAGATCTCTACCCTTTCTCTTACTTTTTCCCTGGCCGGCACGTACATACATACGTTCCTCTTCGTCCGCCTCCCTTTTTCCTCTTCGAGCCTGGCGGAAAAGCTCCAGGAACGCTCGCTGGAAGCCGGATCGCCCACAGTTTTTGTAGAAACGACCTCGGTATTTCTCCACCGAGTGAAATTAACGATCGCGGAACAGAAGCGTGTACCTTTGGTCACGCCGGGATAAAGCAAAGGGGTTTATGGGTTTGCATGTACACACTCGCCTTGGTAATACGTGTCCCTTCTTTGTTTCGTTCTCTGACCCCGTATTCTTTCTGCTCCCCCCCTCGTTCTTTCTTTCGGAACCTACCTTTTCCACTTGTGTCTATGCTTCCTCGATGCCGTTTCAACTCAATCGTTGGCTTCAGTCTCTGAATCGCCGGAAAGACGCGATAGTTTGGTTTTTGTGCTTTAAGAGTGGGTGGACTTCTCTGGATATTTATATTTCTGGATGCTTTCGGGGAGGAACGGCTGCAAGTTTGCGGTTCATTTGAATGCGATTTATGTAACGCGAGGGTGGAATCGCGGTCGCGATTTACGTCCGGATTTAACGATTACTATCGATCTTGATAAGCAGTTTCGAATATTTTACTACAATGTTCTTTATTTACGAGATTCTGTTTTTGTTACAAGGCTATGTCACTGCTTGTTAAGATAAAGTTATTGACCTTACATTGCTTCGTAATTATGTTTTACGAAAGTTTACATCTGATCTTAACTGAGCAGAAATAGCCAACAAGGTTAGGCCGGAAATGCCATTTTTCAGTGACACACGGACCGCCAAGTTTAATTTATAAAGAGTAGTAGTATGATTCAACTAAAAGGTACCAGTTGCACAAGTATACAAAATACATTTTTATTTACTTTTTTATACGTTATACATTGTTTTATTAGTGAAATATTTTGTCCGTTCTTTCTTACGTGCAATTTTATATATAGGATACCTCTAACTCATGGTCAACTGATTAGATCATTGTACATACAAAAATGAGTTGAAGAAAAAAATCGATGTCAGAACACTTGTCTAACGACCGAAATAATTCAGAAAATTTTCAGCTCTGATAAATCGCAGTCAGATACATAGATATTCTTTTGAAATACAAGTGCAATCGCATTTTTCTGATGCGTAGGAGTGCATAAAAGTTGTTGCTTATAAATCACCGCCTGATACCTTGTGACATTCATTTATAACGCTTTCTACTGTCAACTCTTTTGGAAATTCAGCCTGTTCCATTCGGGTGGAACACCCTGTATATGTAATACTACTATTAATATTTGTTATTATTTAATTACTAGTAGTGATTAGTACCATCATTGAAATTCATTATTAGCTAATTATTCCTAGTTATTAATACTATTACAAATATTTATTGTTAGTCGAAATACAGCATTATAAACCGATTCAATTTCGCAATATAGATTTTGTTGCAAATTAGCAACACTAATTAGAACACTGTTTAATTATTGGGTTTTCTTTAATGCATATATATATTCAAAACGATATGTGAAATATTACACTTCTTATACACAGCTTTTTCACATGTTTGCACCAGAGAGTCTTATCACAATCTAGTTTTATTTGTATCTATGCGGACGCTGTATTCCAATACGCATCTACACTCACTATAGTCGCGCTATACGTACACACATACTCATGTGACCAAGCTAAATTTAGTCCATACTTAACAAACTCGATCAGTGCGTTGCAGATTTTCAATGACCCATACTATCAAATATCTTTTGACAGAAAGGAAAGCGCACCGTTAGCAAAAGTTTTTAAAGAGCCAAGAACGCGATGGATCGAAAAGGCGCTGGCAAAGTAGAGGTTCATTTTCGCCAAGTAATTTATTCCTTTCATCACGGTCTCGCCTTAAATATGTTAGCAGGTATAAGCAGGACGTTGAAGAATCGTGTTCGTATTCATGGCCGAGGAGGTAGGCTTGGTCCATGGCGATAACGGAAAAAGAGAAGTCTCCGGTTCGGGTAACCGCCTCGCTGTCGGACTGTTTCCATTCCGAATGGAGAAACAATTTTAATTTACCAACCGGTCTGCACCGTCTCCCGTGTTCTCTCTCGAACTTCGTACGCTTCTCTGTTCCATTTACCACCCCCTGGTTACCCGGCCTCACCACCCCGCCGAATCGTACCGTGGGTGAATACCCATTCGTTGTAACGGCTTTGTTTCATTTAACAGACCGACCGTCCGCCGTTTCCCCTCAGGTCCCATCGTTCGTACAGGCAGTTCGTTTAAAGCCGGGCTTTATTACTGATTACCGGAAAAATTGATGTCCACCCGCTAATGAACCCAATCTACGCCAGAAACCCCTTCAACGGAATATCGTTTCCATACCGGCAGAACGATAATTCGCTCTGTCTGCATGCAAATCGAATACGTCAACGAGGAAAGAAACGAGAGGGGCCGAGGTACGAGGGTTTAGAAGAAAGAAAGTGTTAAGACCTCGAACTCTGATTAATTGAGTCCTTTGAATATTGCAACTTCGTGCCGTCTGTGGTCGAAGGACCACCCAATAACTTGGGAATAAAAGACTCAAGGATACCTTTGCTAACTATTTACTCAATTCTGAACTGTTTCTTACTCAAGGTTTTTTCTAAATCTGACCTATTCGCTAAAATTCGGACTCACTCTCTCTCCTCAAATGTACAGGAAGGTGGGGCCGCAAAAACGCAGTTTTCTAACTTCTTACAATTTACGGTGATCAATCCTGTCTCATCCCCATCCATTGCGCTCATAGCGCGGTACATCCTTAGAGCGGAGGTGACAAAGTCATCGCTGGTGGACATATGTTTGCCAACATCGGGGAAATTCCGTCAGGACAAGATCCTTGCGGACACTTATTTCTGAAATTCTAAGGGACCCTCTGGAATACGACTTTATGATACCTAGGCTAAAGCAAGAAAATAGACAATGGTTGATTTCTAAAACAATCGTCATGTGCCACATATTGGCTGCAGGCCGGCCTACTGAACTAACAAGGAAAAAACTAACAGTTTATAAATGAGTCTAAGAATATTCCACCATATCGTAAAATTGCCTCTTCGCTATCTTAACAGAAAGCGAACGGCACGAATTCGCGAGCAGTTTCTTCGGGGCGAGGTTCATTCTTATCCCCTGCGTATCTTCGTACCGTGTCTGAAACGGGCCGCGTTTTTGTCCGCCGTTTAATCCACTCTCGTTGCATCGGTTTTTCTGCCGAGTGACAACGGGGGTCAGGCAGCCACGATTATTAGAACGCGACCGATGTTAATGGCCGCCCGTTGCATGGCGAATTTTTGTTCGTTTGCAGGAGAAACTACTTTGGCCGTTGGACAGTATCGTAAACAGGACTCGTTACTGTCTGAAACGTAAAGCTTGGCGACGGGTTTGCCTCCAAACAACGGGAGTAATGAGAAACTTTTAATTAAAACCTCGGCGAGTCCGAAGCAATCGAGAAGCAGAACAATGAGAGAAGAAATACGTCGTTAATGGAATTCCTCCTTTTTTTTTCTCTCGTCTTTTTTGACGAGAGCGCCTTTGTCTTCGATAAGCCTAAGACGAGGGGGAACCGGGCGATCGAAAATTTCTTTGCGAGATTACCACCTAACTTCTGACAGATTAAGCCGACCATATTATCCGCGTAGTTGAGCGTCCGATACTTCGTGTACTCGGAAGCTTCCTACGGACCCTATTGTTTCTCGACCGACGCGAGATATTGTTTGGTTTAACGGTGTTACGTGGTCGGATGTGGCGAAACTCCAATATGTGGCGAAATGAACGGATTGTTAGCAGAAAACACATCGTTCATCGATTTTGAAAACATTATGTTGAGTCGTAAGTTGTTTGAGTTGTAAGTAGTAAGAAGTTGTGTTGAGATCAGGAGGGTAGAAAAAGTTAGTAAAGATGGGTTGCTTCAGTTTTGATGTAGACAAGGTGGTGGAATGGGTGAATCTCTTCCCGCAGGGTCCCTATCGTTTGTAAAGAATTCGAAAAGTTAACCATATGGATGTTGAATATTTTGGGAACATTGAGATTTGGGAACATTGGGATCTGCGAACATTGGGATTTGGGAATATTGGGATTTGGGAATATTGGGATTTGGGAATATTGGGATTTGGGAATATTGGGATTTGGGAATATTGGAATTTGGGAATATTGGGATTTGGGAATATTGGGATTTGGGAATATTGGGATTTGGGAATATTGGGATTTGGGAATATTGGGATTTGGGAATATTGGGATTTGGGAATATTGGGATTTGGGAATATTGGGATTTGGGAATATTGGGATTTGGGAATATTGGGATTTGGGAATATTGGGATTTGGGAATATTGGGATTTGGGAATATTGGGATTTGGGAATATTGGGATTTGGGAATATTGGGATTTGGGAATATTGGGATTTGGGAATATTGGGATTTGGGAATATTGGGATTTGGGAATATTGGGATTTGGGAATATTGGGATTTGGGAATATTGGGATTTGGGAATATTGGGATTTGGGAATATTGGGATTTGGGAATATTGGGATTTGGGAATATTGGGATTTGGGAATATTGGGATTTGGGAATATTGGGATTTGGGAATATTGGGATTTGGGAATATTGGGATTTGGGAATATTGGGATTTGGGAATATTGGGATTTGGGAATATTGGGATTTGGGAATATTGGGATTTGGGAATATTGGGATTTGGGAATATTGGGATTTGGGAATATTGGGATTTGGCTTTTGGGAACTTTTATGTTTTTGAGTATTGGTATTTCAAAGTACATGGATTTTGGGATTCGGAAATTTCGAGCCTTGAAAACTTTAAGATTTGAGAATTTTGTAATATCTTGATTTTCAAAATAAAAATTCTTAGTTACTTGAGCTGTCCGTGTCCCATATCATGAAATTTGTTCCCATTGGACAACTTTATTATAACCAAAATAACTTGTAACGATCTATCCGTGTTTCATATCCGAAGATTTATTCTCATTAGGCAACAGTATCTGTACAACTTTGACATTATTTATCAAGGTCTGCCGGTGTCTCATATTAGGGAGGTTGTTCACATTACACTTGCTTCTTACTTCAAAAGATCTCTGTAGATCTGTTGGTATGTCATATTATAAGGATCGTCCGCTCTTAATAACTTTACCATAAATATTTAATTATAAAATTGCGCAAAGTTCGAAGGCAACGAAGTTGGTCAGCCTCGAAACACTCTGCGAGTCCCATCGGATTTGTTGTTCAACACCCGAAACCGCAGGCGCAGCTCGAAACCGCGTTACACGTTACCGTATGTACATTTCGTTAAATTGCAGGAGCAGCGTGGAGCGCGTTGGCGCGATTGATTAGAAACACGGAAGTGTTAATGAAACGTTGAGCGTCCTCCTCGAACGATGATTAGTCCACGTTATTCCGACGTTCAAATCGTGGCAGAGAAAGAAAACTCTTGGTGATTTTAGTACAACGATATCGACGATTATCAAACTTTCAAATTCTCTCGAGGTTTGCCACGAAATTCTATTTATATAGCGACCTATACATGTAAGCGTTTATTGGGCGAATTATGTGCTGGTTCGTATTAACTGCGCCAGTTTTGGTAACCGCGTTATTGCCACACTAATATCCCAGTTTCTCGAGTAAATACTTCGTTCCTGTTATAGCGTGGTCCGCACCGTTACCAGGTAAACTACAAACAAGCAAACTGGAATAGTTAGCTGATACTCGGCGATACTTTCTGCTTTAACGATGTGTAAAGACTCTAACAGCTTGATACAAAAAATCGAGAGTTTATTAGATAATCCACGCACGTTTATTCCCAGGGATATAGAAATATAGAAACCTCGGAACGTATGAAAAAATAATAAAAATATTTTACACGAATACTCAGTACATTTTTATAATTATAAGTGCAACAATCATTTTAGAAATGTGTTCATTCAAACTGAAATATAATAGATCCGAAATATAATTAAGTTAAAACTTTGTTATTTGTATTTCTTTTATACAATCCGTAATCATTCTACTTTGTGTTGAAAGACATGCTGTAATTATAAAATAACATATTCGATTGATTTTTATATTTACACTTACAATTTAATACATTAAATTATTAACGCGTGCTATTTAAAATTTGTTTTCTTTTTAAATAATTATCAGATTAATCGAATACTATGGTCACCAGAGATGTCCATACCTGTTGAAAATAAGCGTCGATTTAAGCAATGTAGTTTTTGTATTTCGCGCCATTTTTGTTTCCAATAGTTCTATCATTAAGTTCATGGAGAGTATCCAATCCTACTTTTCATTCCGCTTTAATACTATAAAACATTCATTATGTATTACTGTTATTTATTATTCATTAATTCTTTCACTAATAATCTCATTCGACTGTGTAAATTCTGAAAGACCGACGATAAAGTATTTTCAAATTTTCCCGCCAATTAATTCCGTTCAATTAATTCTATAAATTCAGACGCCTTTGTCAGATATCGTGTACACAGCACAGCATTTGTACACAGCATGAGTCAGCGAATACTCGGTGAATATTAATTACACCGTCTATTAATTTTGCTCCTCTTTAGTGAAAATGATGCTCGAGTTAGGATCCACCGGGCGTAACGGTGATTCCGCTTCGGCAGAATTTTTTTTTCCCTGTCCCCGTGCACGTTCAGCTCGGCTAGGTGGATGCGTCGCGATCAATCTCCGGGAGATCGCACGATTCTCTTTCCTTCGTTGAGTCGCACGCATATTCAGCCGACCGACCAGATACTAAAATTCGTGGAACTGCAGCGGAGATTGCAACGTGCGCCGCATTTGGTTGCATTGTGGAGCCGTCAACCGCAACTGCGAGTGCCGAGCAGGCAGCCAGAACCGGCAAAATACAGCGACGAAACGCGCCAACGATCGGCCGCTATCAAAAAGCGTGCAGCAATGGACGCACAACACGAATTTACGCGTGCAAACATTTCCCTAATGTACGTATACGGGCTGTACAAAAGTTATATGTCACTGTATACGCTTCGGCGTGAGATCGATGTATATCTCGCTCTCGAATGCCTTAGCGAACTCCGAAATAAATTTGGAGTTCTAATTAGGGATGGTTGCGATTTGGAAATTAAGTACACACTTTATAATAAATACTGCATACTTAACCAGTTAGCTGGCGACTATACTCGTCACGGAGAAGTGGCAGGATTTTGAGTATACTCCTCGATCACATGTGTTAGCAGGAGCTGGGATTGCAAGTGAATGCAAACACATGTGTGATATTTGAATATAATAAAGATTTAATATATGAAGCAATATATAATAAACATACTCTGAAAGAGAACGCACAGACGTACTTTACATACCGAATATACTGAACCAAGCAACATAACAACAAGAAAGAGTAACGCTAAATAAAAACAGACGCAATACGCGGGTCGGTCAAATCCAACAACATGTAACTGGTTAATCAAACAAGTAAATATTAGCAATAAAATTGACACTTTAAAATTATTATTAATACAATACAGGCAACAATTGAATTTAGCATGTACATGTAACTTATGCTTGTTCTAAACTGGTTACGTGCACGATCACATTTGTCATTCAAGATGGCGTAGCTTGATAGAAAATTTCGTGGACGATATGAATATTTCATTTGAAGGAAAAACACAACAATGGCTTTTTCCCCTCTCGTGTCTGTTATTGTGAACGTTTATTTTGAAAATTGTATTAGGTCCGGCGAATAGGAAAGAACGAATCTGCCGTAATAACTGTTTCCACACATTTTCCTACTGCCAGTGGAATTCAATTTCGGTCTCGTATCTTTCGCGAGTAAATTATTGATACGGTCTCGAATGAATTTTTTCGTAGGAGTTTTCCGTTCGACTGGGAATTTCAACCGAGAGAAAGGACGATATCGTACGGCGACAAAAAGCCACGCGCTGCCCAAAAAGAAGCTGAAAATTTGAGATGTCATCGCTGTGCGGCCGTTGTCGGAAAAATTTAAACGGGAATAGTTTCATGTTTAAATGAATTTGTGTTGCAGTAATCGCAATGTAGTAATTATTCGCATTTTCGTTAGGTGTTTCGTTATTCGATTGAATGTTGGTACGTTTGAAGTTTAAATACACGAGTATACAATAATTACGTAGGTAAAACGAAATATTTATTGTATTTTACAGTGATTATATAATTACACGGAATTTACAAAAGGAAGAAAAATTAAATATCTATTAAATTTGTGAAGGTTTCGTATGATTCATGGATGTGTTGCACTTTGTAACAATACCAGAATGATGTGATTAAATTTAATTAGAAGACACTACTCAATAATGTACAATGATAGTGGTGTAATTGATATTACTGAGTTTTTTTAGAGAAATAACTATTTGTGACGTGTCTTTTGATCGATTAGGCAGAATTCATGTAATTTTATTAATAATTGTTTTCTATAAAGGATGTGATTATTAGTCAAAGTTTACTAACACATGCTTAATCTTATTAATAAATGTTATTCTTTAAAAATATGAAAATTAATGTTGATAAGGATATTTCACTACTGAACTAAATAAAAATAAAATTTTTTCATGTGCGAAGATCTGGGCAGTTATATAGAGTCGAATAATGATTATAACAAACATGAAAATATAATAAAAGGACAATTGTACTAAAAATGATGAATATGAAAATATATTGAGTAATAACATGAATTACAATTAATGAAAATAATAAAATAATTCTAATTCTAATATATTTCATTATATCATATAGTATAAAATGAAATTGTTATCATTATATTAGTATTAAAATTAAAATTATTATTACAGTATTACTCTAAGAATATAGTTTAATAAACATATCGAATGTTTTTACAGTTGAATATTTGGAAATCTAAAAATTAGGGGTCTTAAAAATATGGTACTTCGAGAACTTTAAAATTGAACAATTTTTCAATTTGGAAATTTTAGAATTACAACTTCGAAAATTCCTAGATTTGAATTAAAGTACAAAACACTAATATACAAAATTTTTTAATTTCCAACTAACGAAATTTACAATTTTAAGATATCCAAGTTTTTGAAGTTCCAAATCTCTAAGTTACTAAATTTTTAAATTAGAAAATATTAAAATCTCAATAACAGAAGAAATGAATTTCATATTTCATGTCCACATACATGATCCACCATCGCTGTTGCTAAACCTTTCACTTGATTTATCCTCCAAAACGCATAATTATCCACCGAAATAAAAATTTCGCGAGAAAATAGTGAACGAACACAAAATGATTCGATACAAATATATTATTCCATTGTTTCAACTTGTTTTTCTATAAATTCGTCAGATTTCAATCGATATAATCAATAGCACACTTCAAATATTCGTTGAATACTGTATGTTTCACCATGCAACTAGCATATCCGATACAAGGGCGTGAAAAAGTTTTTCTTCGTTTTGTCGCGAACGTGTTGGAAGCGGTGTTCTGTTATTTCGTATAATTTCCGAATTTACATAACACGTGTAGGAGGCACGGGACCTAGACGGTTCGACATGCAAAACCTAATTTGTGCCCGAAAGTGAACACGTAAGATTAGTCGCGTTGCACGAATCTTACGTGTAGAGTTCTTGGCTAGTTTGGGCAAATACATCGTCGTTTCATGGACAAATTCTTGGCCCAGACGGAAATGCCGAGGATATGTCGGAGGACGAGGACACAAATCAGGGTTGTCTAATAAGGTCGTTGCGAAACGTAAACCTGAGCGATGTTCTTCGCCATGACATTCACAATTCTTCAGTCATTTGTAACGATCTAACAGAATGAACTTACACCTTTCTATTATTTTAAGCAGGTTGCAATTGCATCTATAACTGGAAAATGACTGATCCGTATCAGTGTGGACAATTCATAAATGTTGTTAGTAACGTAGATTATTAATTAATATTGATCGCAGATAAACAGAATTTTTATCTTTTTTATTGAAACGGTTATTACTAACTTCCGTAATTAGATGTTTTTATTCGTTGGGAATAAAGTATTTTTCAATATTCTTCTTATTAACTGCAACTCGAGATTATTGGAACAAAATGCTGGTGTAGATAAATGGCAGGGAAATTTTGAATTTCTGAAATATAGAAAATGTAGAAAAATAAAAAATATAGAAATTATTCAAAATATATAAAATATGCAGAGTATAGAAAACATATAATACATAGAAAATATAGAATATACAAAATATACAAAATATTAAAGAAATAGAAATATTTGTGGGTTAGGAAGTTCGGAAGTTTCAGAATTTGTATGTAGAAAATTTTCAAGATTCACGATTTGAGAAATTCAGAGTTTGGAATGTTTGGAACTTAAATATCGAGAAACTTGAAACTATAGACACTTAAATATTCAGAAAGTTTTTAATTTGAAAAAAAGATATTTTGAAACTTGCAAATTTCAGATTTTAGAAATTTAGAAATTTAGAAATTTAGAAATTTAGAAATTTGAAAAGTTGAAAATTTGAGAATACGAGGGCTGGAAAATTAAAAATGTGTAAATTTAGAAAATTTTGAGCCACGAAAATTTAATATCAAGACCCTTTAATTTGAGGATATGGAAATTTGGCAACTGGGAATTCAAAAATTTAGAAGCTTGGATATCTGAAAATCCAGGAACTTTGGAATTTGGAAATTTGAGAATTTATCGAATAATATTGTTGGAAAATTGAAAATTTGGAAACTTGTAGATTTAGAAACTTGGAAATTCAGAAATTTGACACGTTGAAAACTACCATTTTTATAGAATCGTATATTTTGAGTAATCAAGATAAACAAATTAAGACATTCTGAAAGTTAACACTGCAGGACTCAAAACAAATTTAGGGATTTCGATACACAAGAATCTTCAATTTCTCATATTTCGTTCCAAAAAAAAAAAAATGATCATAGTGTGCTTTTCTTCTCATACAAATCCTTGTCCAAAGAAATTGTACGCTGCTCCGAAGTATACCTGTACACGTAACACGCTTCAACAAAATGAAGAATGGAGGTAAAACGGAAAAAAGGAGGTACGTGAGGATCGGCACGATTTCTGATCAGGAAATTCGAAGAAAAAGGTCTGCTGAATTTTTTACGAAACCTTTCAAACGTGATAAACTGTGAATGCGATTCGCAGAAGTATAAAATCGCTTGCGACTCTACCATTGGGATTTTCGTTTTTTTTTCCATCTGCCCTATTGATCCCCTGCTGGACCCGCCATTGGTTCCAGGGCGTTATCGGAAGAAAAGGGTGGCTGCAGAGCAGGCTGGAGTCAATCCACTTATTGGAATACCTCGCGTCTCATTCTCGCTTCTCGATATCGCCTACACACGCCGCACGAGCTTACTTTCGATTCGATTTGTACTGTCGTCGACGCTGTTACTACGTACATTCGGGTGTAACACAGATATCCCTTACATAAGGGATTGATTTTTCCATATCCAAAATTTCTAAAGTTTCAGAATCATCAAATTTCTTAAATTCTGAATATAAATATTCTCAAATTTCTGTATCAGAAATTCCCGGATTTGAAAGTTCCTACGCGCATTAACTTTCACATCTTCCAGTTTATTAATCTCAGCTCAAGTTTCAAGGTCCCCAACTTCTAAGGTTCCCAAACCTCAAGTTTCCCAAATTCGAAGGTCCTCAAATTCCAAGCTCTCCAAATTTCAAGGTTCTCAAGTTTCAAGGTCGCCAAATTTCATGGTCCCCAAATCTCGAGGTCCCCAAATTTCAAGGTTCCCAAATTCCAAAGTTCCCAAATTCCAAGGTCCCCAAATTTCAATGTTCCCAAATGCCAAGGTCCCTAAATTTCTAGGTTTCCAAGTTTCAAGGTCCCCAAATTTCAAAGCTCTTAAATTCCAAGGTCCCAAAATTTCAAGGGTCCCAAATTCCAAGGTCCCCAAATTCCAAGATCCCCAAATTCCAAGGTCCCTAAATTTCAAGGTTCCCAAGTTTCAGAGCCCCCAAATTTCAAGGTTCCCAAGTTTTAAGGTCCCCAAATTTCAAGGTCTCCAAATTTCAAGGTTCCCAAATTCCAAGGTCCCAAAATTTCAAGGTCCCCAAATTCCAAGGTCCCTAACTTTCAAGGTTCCCAAGTTTCAGAGCCCCTAAATTTTAAGGTTCCCAAGTTTTAAGGTCCCCAAATTTCAAGGTTCCCAAATTTCAAGGTCCCCAAATTCCAAGGTCCCTAAATTTCAAGGTTCCCAAGTTTCAGGGACCCCAAATTTCAAGGTTCCCAAGTTTTAAGGTCCCCAAATTTCAAGGTCCTCAAATTCCAAGGTCCCTAAATTTCAAGGTTCCCAAGTTTCAGGGACCCCAAATTTCAAGGTTCCCAAGTTTTAAGGTCACCAAATTTCAAGGTGCCCACATTCTAAAGTCCCTAAATTTCAAATTTCCCAAATTCCAGGGTCCCCAAATTGTTACTCCACCCAAAAGTTTCAAAATACAAAAAAAATACTTAAAAATTAGCGAATGGGAAGCTTTTCCCCGTTTTCTACCAAATTATCCGCAGGAGAGCGAGATTTGCTGTTGACTGTACAGGACGCCGGTTCTAGCTTGACCATAGTAGAAGGTATCGTGGCACGTTAACACTGTACTTGCTAGCAGCCAGCCAATAACGGTTTACTTTACTGCGTTCCATGTCGACACGGAATAAAGGTGGTTTGCTGGTTGCTTGACTATGCCGTTCGCCTGTCATGGCGAGCTAAACGACACGTGAAATGCGACCACCTTGGAAAGTTGAAGCTCCGCTTCCTCTGCTCTATTTGTGAAACCGAGAAGCATGGTTCTCTTGACACTAAGTCTCTATTCACCTGGTTAGAGGATATTACAGTTGTTTTGAAGGTGAAGTCGAAGTATGTTCTCCAGTTAGTGTATGACAACGATATATCGTTAACGACATGTGCTCAATATAACTGGTATTCATTTATCTTGTCTTTCTTTCGTATGTTCATTTGTGAATCTTATAGAACATCTCAATATTTCCTTTTCTATGACATTTTTCAAATCTCAGTAAATTCTTTTGGTGTCTTCTAGGTTCCGTATTTTTCACTTAGATACAATTGTTTTAAATCCCAATATTTGAAAATGTCCAAACGTTAAGATAAAAAACTACAATATTCCTAATTCTCAATTTTACAATTTTTCGAATTGTTTAAACATTTAAATTATGTAGTTCACTAATTTTTCCAATTTTTATATTCTAAAACTTTCATAAGTCCAAGTATCTAAACTTCACGTCTCCTTTCGATATTTTTAAATTTACAAATGTCCTAACTTTCAAAAACCTAAATTTCTGAATTTAAAAATTTAACTGTTTACGAATTCAGGAATTTATCAACCACGAACAAACTAGTTGGGCGTCAGTCACACTCACTGCCGTATTTCCTGACGAACTAAATGTTACAAATTTATCGTCAGGCTTTAATTACCAAAATTATCAAAGTGACATTTAGAGAACAGCATTTTCCTGAAACAAAGTTGCACTTCTGCTGCTCAAACGAATTAATCTGCGATGATTTACATATTTCGTAACGAAAGGGATGCAAATTTTCACTGAAACCAATTACACCGCACGCGTGTAGTTACAAAATCAGCAAACGTGTTGTTATAAAAACGATCATATTGCATAATATTTAATTTTTTATTAATTACAACTTTCAGTTAGTTTACCTACAAGTTTTCAAAGTAATATATACACGTGTTTTTTATTCATTTTTCCAAAATTTCACCACATTTTTTATAAATGATCACTTTTCAACATCCGCCTTACGTTTATGCAAATACACATGTTTTCCACATATGAGCATATGCATACATTTTTTACGTTCAACATACTGAAAATACGAGCGTCCTATTCGATGTAATAATTTTAAGAATTATTTAGTTGACAAGTCTCACCACAATAATAACACCGTTTAATAATAACAAGTCTACTGCCATATTACATAATAAATATAATAATTGCGGCCTATTTTCTGATAAACGTAAATATGTGCGTCACACAAGTTATGTGCACGGGAAAGTACGTCAATTTCTGGGTTTCCGCAGATCCCTCAAGAAGCTGCCTACTACATTGACGAAACTTTGCAAAGAATTTCTTACTTGACACGGTTTATACCAGGAAGTTCGAAACAACGTTAAACGCCATAAATTCCTTAGCAGCAAGTGAAATGATTAAGCAGCCACATCGACACCGACTTGCTCGCGAAAATAATTGACTTACGGTTGCCGAGAAAGGCGGAGGGTGTCTGCTAATCGTGGCAAGGTACAGTCAGGAGCAAAGAGGCAAAAGACGTGCCTCTGCTCGTTCATTTTTAGGGATATTTGGAGATTTGAATGTTTCGGGATGGGTAACAGTTTGGATCATAGCGAAAGGCAACGTTGTAGTATGAGGACGTTTAGATTTTGGCATGTTGAGATTTCAGGATATTCAGATTTGAGGACATTAAGATTTGAGAACGTTAAGACTCGAAAATGTTGAGATTCGAGGACGTCGAAAATTGAGGACCCGGAGATTTGAGAACGATGAATGTTGAGGACTGCGATTTGGATATTAGTCTGGGAATTTTTGGAAAGTACAAGATCTGGTGATAGACCAGGTAGGATATGAAAATACAGAGATTAGAGGGTTTAGACAGTTAGGGACGATGTAATATGAAATTTGACAGAAGTTTTGAGAATTTGAGAGCGTAGGAAATTGAGGATGTAAGAATATGGGGATCCAGGAATTTGGAAACATATGGCTATTAAAATATAGAAAGTTAGAGACGTTGGAATATACAGATTCTAGAATTTAGAGATCCAAGATTTCGGAAACCAGGAATACTGGAAGTTACAAATTTGTGCTTTAGAAATTTGAGATCCAAGTGTTTTGTAAGCAATGGTCGTGATGAGTCCTTTGGAGAATTATCTTGGAGAATTATAGAAAAATTTCGAAATGTACAAATATGAAAGCTTGAAAACCTAGCAGATTTATGAACTCAGAAACTCGAAAACTTGAAAATCGTACATGTAGGGACTTAAAAAAATTGAGAGCGTGAAAATCTGCAGAATACACGGATCAAAGAACGTATAAATTTAGAAATTCGAATATTCAGAAATTTGTGAACATAAAACCGTCTCAATCTTAAAAATACGAAAACACGAACATTCATAAATCTATAAATATAAAAACTTGCTAATTACAAGACTGTCGAGTGTACATACGTCTTATCCGAAGGAAGCATTGCAGCCGAGTGTACATGCAACCCGGTGAAAAATGGCGGAAATTGAAGGCAGCATACAAGGCGCGGCAATGACTCTTCTGGCTTTCACTTTGCAAGAATTACGAGCTTAATATAGTCGCAGGCAAGTGTGCCGTTGCTCGATCTACGGCGAATTAAAAAATGAACGCGCCAGGTTCTTGAGGCGAGTGACGATAAAACGTAATGAAAGTACTAAAAGCCGGTGTTGGGTCGAGCAGGGGTAGTTTCAACTACCGCAGGTGGCGTAAAGCCTAAGGAAGGTGAAAAGAGAGGGCGCGGAATAAATGGTGGGCTGACTGAAGGGTTTTTTGAGATACAACCGCCTCAAAGCTTGACCAAGAAAATCTAGCCCTTAGATTAGGGTCGTTACCGACGCAAGCGCTATAGTACTTTCTACTTTGCCAGCCATTCCGTCTTCATGAACAAAATTATAACCACCGTATCTGAACCTTCTTGGTTGCCTTCTCAACGGTGCACAATCACGACAGTCCTTTTTACGACGGAATTTTGAACGAACTACTTTATGTACAGATGTGCCATCTTAATCCCTGGGTATGGTCGCGACTTTTTTGGAGCTCTCCTGGTTTTGTAACAAAATGATTGGCTTTACTTACTCTATATAGTAGACGAAGCATAACGTAACATCGTCAGCAGTTGACCTCTTGGGCCGGGGGTCAACCGAACAGATGACGGATCGCGCGAAATTGCGATGTACCATTATGTAAAAATAAAAGGAACGGTGCAACATCACCACGGTGTGACGATGCAAGGGCAGTATGCCTGGGCCTATCAACGAATAAACATTCATTTACCTAATTCGTCTTTCTTTAATCTCCCTTTCCGATGCAATATATTGCGGCCCATTCACGGAATCATAAAGCCATTGGGATTATTTTTAACTTTAGAAAATTCGTGAATAATCAACAACTGCCCTTTGCAGCTATTTACAACGTGCAATTTATATTCTTAAACTTTTTTTAATTTAGCATGATCTTCGAGAACCAACGCGGGTTATCACTCAGCTAAAGAGTGACCTCGCGATGAGCATTTGGTAAGTGTTGTTCTTGCCCACTTCCAATGCAATCGTTTAATTTTAACTTAGTCGTTTGTTCACCCCCAGCAGCACTCCAATCCTCACTACATACTTTATTCTGGAGAGAGAACATTATTTTTCCTTTTCAGTAGACTTCCAATAACTCTCAAGGAGTACACATCACATTTATATTTATCTTTTAAAGTCCGTTGTCAGTTAACGAGGTGTTACTATTTTTCTTTTAAGTGCTAATTCAAGTCTTAGTTTTTAATAAAGCACAAACATTTTAACCTCGCTAGTTGTTTGGTTATTTTTGTCTTTCAAGTGGATACACTGATTCCACAACGTAACTACTTCGTGGTTTATTAAGTTGAATCCCGAAGAACACACATTTAACACGTGTTCCCTTTTGCTTGCAAACCGTGAGCGAACATTTGATTTTAATATCTGGCTTTGGTACTATTTCGAAGAACTATTTAAAAAGTAATTGTTAATATAATATACGTTACCTCGTGCAAATATATTTCGGTTTGAATATTCATGGCAGTTTATTTAAACAGACAAATTTGTATTTAGGTTGTTCTTCCAAATTTGGGACTTCTTTTTAGTTGTGGTACCACATGTGTTCATTAAATTGAATCCCGAGGATCATACATTTTTACACTATACTTTACTCGATCTGGCATTTTTGAGATATGACTGTCCATTATTATTCACATATGCATAATATACTATACGAGACATATATAATATATGGCTCATAAAACGTGTACGCTTTATGAAGAGGATGTTGCACGTCAAGCATCGTTCCAACGTTATTTCAAAGATTATTTACGGCTCGGGCATGTAATGCCGATAATTGGGCATATGGTTGGCACGATAAAAAGGCTAAAGATATTTAAAACATTTCCCGGGGTTCGTGACCCAGCTCGAGTACGTTTAATGATGGTTGACGACTCTTCACGTGTCGTATCAATCGGCACAACTAAATTATGAGACGTCAGTCATGTGACAGTTGGAACGAGGATGGACACGGGATACGAGTCAACGATTTAATCGATATCTAACCCAGACAGGATACGAATAGATATGCTCCCGGTGCTGCGAAATAGCACGTCCGTTGCCCTTTCTTCCGATATCTTTAGGATTTAGAATTCTGTCACATTCTTAACATCCGTAACGTTCCTTCTTATAATTTAATGTTTGCATAAGAAATTAGTATTAAATACTTGTTACTTTCAATGCTTAGGAAGTCGTTTTTAAAGAACGTTATCCATCATTTTCAGCCGAGAAATTGGATTAACCCTCTGCGAAAGGTGACTTACAGTCACAACCTCCTTTAATACAACAATTTGAAATAGGTACTTTTTCACTAAACCTATAGCGTTGTAGATATGACGTATGAACATAACGAAGCAGTTAATACAGTGGAAATTAATAATAGAGATATAATATATCATCAAACACTTAAACCAAAAACTTTTACAGTTGCTATCTGCTACCAGTAAAAAAACATTCTAGTACGAAAGGTTAACCCACTGACTGCCAAATTTTTATTTCAACTCTGCTGCATGGGTTGTTAATTTATATATAAAATACTTTTACAAGTTGGGCAACGTTGAAGCAAAAAATAATTTTAAAATCCAGAATGTAAGCATTTACAGAATACACAGTTCATTTAATGTAACACTATTGCGTGTGATAAAAGAAAAATGTATATTCAAATGCCCATTTGGGGATCGTGGCAGCAAATAGGTTAATATAATAGTTGGTCTACTTATGCAACATACTTTTCAAGACGTTTACACGTTCTAAGATAAATCGCACACGTCCTTTGATCACCCGAAGGGTTGATTAGTGAATTGTGGAGTGTTAAAATCATAGTAGAATATCGTGCAACGCGATCGTAGCTGTGACTAATTACGTTCACACTGAAAACATCTTAGGCGTGTACACGCAAGACCGATTCGCCGGAACTCGTAATGCATTCACGCTCGAGCAGAACCGGCAGAAATAAGGTGGCGAAGTAAATGCGGGGCGGAGAGAGCGTTCATTGATAATTCCCCGCCACTAATGCAACTTGCAGGCACCACTTGTGCCCGGAAACAGTACGATATGAGTGGATGAGCTGGGTTAGGTTGGAGGAACAGGCTCGAGGGGTTAGGTAGAAGAAGGGTCGTTTGGCGGGCCAGCAGTCCGCTGGACGAAAGGAAGGCGAGCAAAAAAGGGAGAAGTAACAAAGCGACGGTCGGTGCATATATTCCCGGTAAAAACTAGCGAGGCAGAAGGCGGATGTGGAGGAACCAGTGGAGGATCAGGGGACGATGGTAATCTTCCGGCTGATATTTTATGTGTCCTGCGAGCAAGACACTCATCTCGCAGTTACCCTCGGTTGCGAACTTTCGCGCTGTGCTCGTCTTTTCGCCTTTCTCATTTTGAATCACCATCTCGCAGCTTCCTCTTTTTTTTTGCTACTCTCGTCTACCGTTTGTCGACTCTCATCTTAATTACGAATAGAGACTCCCGAAATGCTTGGTTTATTTGCGTCGGCCATTGTAGTGTTGCAAACTTAAATTAGTGAGATACTGTGTTACATTAGATGAATTTTTACCGAGGACATGATTAATCGTCTGAATCATCAAATTTAATGAGATAAAATCGAAAATTGTTGTGAAAAGATATGTGGAGATTTCATGAAATTATGATCCTATCCAATGAATATGTGGACACCTGATGTCGCTACGATCCTATTCAATGGGAATATGGACATTTGACAACACTATGATTCTATCAAATGATTATGTGGACACCTAATACCGCTACTGTTCAAATGATCCTGTTCAATGTGTATATCGTCATTTGACAGGACTATGGTTGTCCTCAATGACTATATCGATACTTTATAAAATTATGATTCTATGCAACGAGTATGTGGACGTTTGACAACACTATGATTCTATCAATTGACTATGTGGACACTTAATAAGTCTACGATTCTATTCAATGCGTGTGTGAACATATAACGCAATTATGATTTTATGCATTGAGTATGTGGACATCTAAAGAGACTATAATTCTCAAACACTGTATATTAACACTTAACCCAATTATGATTCTATTCGTAATAATTAGAATTATGTCCAATAAAAAATGAAAAACGATTGAAACTGATAATGATCTGCGGTATATAATTCATAATCAACGATTGTAGTGAATAAAGGTGACGCATCAGTTAGAGACAATTTTATCACTTTTAGAGCAAAACATTTGATCTAAAAAGTTTCGTCCAATTTTTGAAATTAATATCTGCAATTAGTAGAATTGTGTCACTATTAATAAAATAAAATGGCAATGCAAATACAATAAAATGGAAATACAAAGATAATAAACTAAAAATGCAAAGAAAACAAAGTAGCAGTATAAAGAGAATTGTTATGTAACTTTATAAAGCTATACTGTTATCGACAGTAATGATAACAGAAATACATTTCCTTTTTAAAAATAAAAATCCGATTAAACGTTATAAAAAAGTTTCGACGGACAAAGACTCTACCCGTCAGAAATCGTAAGTTGTCAACTCATAGAAAATAAATATATTATAATGCTTCTTTGTGAATGTTATTATACTAAAAAATCAATTTATGCAAAAATGTTGCGCGATACATTGATCCACTCGTTAAAATTAATTTAGAAATACTGATTTCGATATTCTTTTAATCTACCACTAGGCATCTGCATCTACACCTCTTGCACAAAATGATGAGTAATTAGAGATGAAAATGACCTACATTATGCAGTACATTATTGATTTACAGATATTCATTTAAAAATAATTTTAATCTACTGCTAGGTGTCTGCATCTGCAGTTCCTATATGAAATGAAAGGCAGTCGAAGATGAAAATGACCTAGATTACGTAATAATTAAATCATAGCTGTTCGTTTAAAAATAATGCTAATTATTTTAGGCTCTCATTTATCATTAAATTCATTTAATGATAAATAATTTTACAAAATACTAAATGCAGTAGAATTTCATTAGATATTGTACATGCAACAAAATTTAATTAAACATTACTTATATTACAATTTTATTAAATACTATATGTAGTCAAATTTAATTAAATACCACGCACAGCAGAAATTCATTAAAAGCTACGTCCAATTGTATTATATTGTATAATATATGAAATGAAAGCAACTATTCATAGTTACAACAGTCGGCCACGTTTGTTGAAGACAAAATTACGATCCATGAAGAATTTTTGCGAAATTCTCAACATGAACGTTCGAAGCACAACACAGATGATATTCGCCATATTTCAACCATCTTACTTTGCCCTCCCATTGATCTACGTACCTGATAGAGAACTGCTATATTAAACCAATTGTAAGAACTAATGTTTCTTAGCACTATTTCGCGATATTAGGTTATGGAATAATACCCGAACTGCAGCGCTTCCTTACCCCTTTTACAGCAGTAAGGATAATAATTAGTTTGACAGTTGTATTAAATATCTATTTATTCTTGATGATGTGTTATAAATACGTGTAGTTGTGTGAAAATGATAGGTGAGTGCTCGGACCCTAACGATTGTCAAGTCAAGAGAAAAGCTAGTTGTTTCTTTGACCGTTCTCGAAAAAGGAATGTCCTCCTCTTGGTTTCTTGGAAAACCAAGTTGACTCGCTTTGGGTCGACCCCTACTTGATTTCTCGTAAACCAAGTCGACTCTCTGCCCGTGCACCAACCAAGTCAGCCTAAAAGCCTCAGGGAGTTGGTCTAGCGTGGGTGTCACCAAAGGCCACCAATCAGTGTGGTGCCAGACCCTTTGGTGAAATGTCATAGGTTAACATGGTTTCGCAAATCCGCACGCTAGACGCTGCCCATGTATGCTAGCTGAAGATCCTGCCGGCTGTGGTGCACGTGAGCCCCAGAAGTGGCGGCTTAGTCCCTTTACGTTGGGACTTGTCCTTGAAGTGTTGGGTAGAGACGCTCGTAAGCTAGACCCCTTGGCGGGTCTTGTCTCTGACTTCGCGGACGGCACCACAGGAGGTCCGTTGATGACACGAAGCAGAGAGCTAGACATTGCATCGAGTTAGTTGTACAAGCGAGTCTTGGGTTATTTCCGAAACCCTGGCCAGAATGAACGCGAATGTAAAGGTCCCCGGAAGTCGTAAATTATCTACTCTACGATAGTCGAACAATACATACTTTCGGGGCGAGTCTCGAATCTACGCGAACTTCCTTAAGGAAGGTTCTGTTCAATGTTAAAGAAGTCTTAAAACCTAAAAGGTTATTGCTTCAGTATGTGTCAATGAATTGTGGAAATTGTAATTGCAATCCGAAATTCGAAAGATATGCGACCCAACATAAATTATACGTAGGTCTGGTTTCTGTTACTATGATCCTTGAAGAGGTTATTTAAAGATAAATGAGTGGACTGTATATCAATGTGAGCTTAATTATTAACGGTCAGTTCGTCCTGTTGTACTGTGTCATGTCCAATATTATTTACTACTGTACGTTTCCTAAGCGTTTCGTTATGCCACGAAACAACTAATATCTTAGTTCCTATATAATATCTTATTAAATGAAGTTATAATTAAAAAATGTGTCATTGGCCAAGAGTGGTTATCAATACATTGTATACTCTTGGAGGTATAAACAGGGTCAATGTACCAGATAACTCCAGTGGTATAAAACGTATCAATTTTCGAGGCTCCATCATTGTGAAGGGCTCATTTTAATTGCAAAGCTGCGGGCAATATGACCACATTTTTTTTAAATTTTAACCCTTTAGGCGACTCATTAAAAAAACGCAAAAGAAGAATTTACTTAATTTTTTTTATATTATATAACAATTTGACGAAGTCAGAAAAAATATATTATAATAGCCCAGTCTTTCATGAATGAAACAAAGAAAAATTTAGCCCAATCGGACGAGTAGTTTCTGACAAAAAAATTGGTACGTGAAGTCTATTTTCGCAAATATGGGCAGAAACTGCAGACTTTGAAAGCTCGTAATTTCATAACAACTTCGAAATCGGCAAAATGATGAAACGCTCCCAAATTTCACATGAACTTTAACATATTTTGATTAAAACAAAATCGCAGATGGTGAGGTCAAAAAGTGATCGATTCGGCGTGGAATGACATCAATGCAAACACGTACCCGTTGCCCAGTTACAAACTACGTGTATGTACATACACGTAGTGAAAGCTGTTTGAGAAAAATTCCACGCATACAAATCATAAAACAAGCATTTCTCTAAAATAGAAGGTAATCGGACGTGTCGAGCGTGCCGTTCGTTTCCGCCGATAGTGTATAAGTCAGAGAACGAGTTCAGTCCCGCTACCGGTGGTACAATCGGTAGTAGGAGACGTTGAAATATCTATAAAATCCTAAATCCGTGTGATGGATACGATCCGTTTTGGACGTTGGCGAAACGGATCGGTGATCGTCCGGCACGTATAGGCACGTACTGCAGGTACACCGGCAGCATCTGCGCATACATCAGGCTCGATTTGACACGGCTCGCGAATCGAAGTGGCAGATTTTCAAGGGGAATTTGTAAATTCGCCCGTGTACCAGAGCAGGGCCGTATACGTCGCGCCGTCAGCGGTGGCCTCGCATAAACACGTTACGTCATCCGCACTGTTCGCAGCCGGCGTGGCCGTTTGTTCCCATTAACGATTGAAGTTGGCCCGATCGCGACAGATGGGTGCGACGTGACCGTACACCACAGCCGCATTCCACGAAATCCATGAAATATTTAACCGCATTATTGATTCCCTTCGTGGTCCACGGGAGTGCTGCTCCTCGTCGTAAATTCATTAGCCGTGAAGTTCGCCGTTGGTCCTAGCACGCGAGCAGCACCCAGGCCACGCGCGTTCCCCGACAATTATCGAATTCCCCGATATATCCTTTCGGCCGTTCCCGACGGTCTACGAGTGTCGTTGCAAGTAACTGCACGTATCCTGCCCCGGTGAACCGGTAATGTTTGTAGAAACGTCCGGTAATTGCACGGACATTAGAAGATGTCGATTTATCGTCGCGATTTACGCTGTGACAGATTTATTAATTACGTGGCCGTCACATTTTTCACGCGATCGCTCGGGCAGGACGCGTTTGAACGCTGTCCGATGTAGGCTACGCTTTATCTGGTATCGATAAACGATGTTCGATGTACAAACAGATAGGTCCGTTGCCAAAAATGTACATGTCGCTAGGAAATGACGAAGGTAGGCATTTGATCAAATCTTTAAGGTGTATGATCAATTCACGGAAGATTTCAAAATTACAATTCTGTGAGGTGATTTCCCTGAAGAAGGTAAGCGATTTGATCGAATCCCTTTAAAAAATCACACTTTGACCGCATTTGTATCTGAAGAATTGTTATTTTAACATTTTGTGAAGTCATCATATACCTTAGAGATTTGATCAAATCCCTATTTTTATCACTTCTCTGCAACTTATACATAAATGTTTCTATTCTTGTGATTCGTTGCGAATTTTGGCAAACCCGCACGCTATCATCTGTCAGTTGGACATTTTCTATTAGTTAGAATCATTTATGTTGTGCAATCTTCTCAAATTTCTATATATCCAGACTTGATGAATCCATATACAGTTGTGGACAAAATTAAGTGGACAGATATCATAAATAACAAAAGGTTAATTTAATTTAACTAATAATGTCTATAAATCAAAACTTTATTGTACAACTATATACATTAAATATATAAATTCTATATTAAATAAATGTTTTTCCAAGTCTACAAAAACACTTCACATTCTAAATTTGAAATTTATTTAAAACATTGTAATAAAACGAAAAATTGTTGTACATATCTGCAATGTCCGCTTAATTTTGTCCATGACTGTATATTCGGATAATTGTAGTACAATCTTTATCTTTCTTGCATCTCCGCATTCCTGTACCTTTGGATTTCTATTACATCCGATCTCTGTACATATATCTAGACCCCAGTGTATCTAGACCCCTATATTTCTAGATCTCTGTACCTCGAGATCCATAGATCTCTCAATTTCTATAACTCTAGATTTCTATATCACTGGATTCCTACACATCTGAATCCCTACATCGCCAGATTCCTTTTCATCCAGATCTCTATATCTTTAGATCCCTATTGTCTAAGATTGTTATATTACTAGATTCCTACATCCTCAGATATCTTCGTCACCAAACCTGCACGTCCAGAGATCTCTGTAGTCCTAGATACTTACACCTACATAGGTGTATTCTAGGACTACAAGTGGACTACAGAATACTTACAGATCCCAACATCTTGAAACCTCTACATGTCCAGATTTTTACATCCCCAAATCCCAGTATTTCAGATATATATCTCTAGATTTCTGTGTCATCAGATCCCAACATCCTAAGATACTTACATCATCAAATCCCTATATCTCTAGATTTCTATATGATCGTATCTTCATATTTCCAGATCCCACTATATTCAAACTTTGCCATTTCTACACTCCTAAATCCTTGCACCAGTAAATCCCTACATCTTTACATTATCACCATTGTTTTCAAGAAACCCTATGGTATATAACACGTTGGTCGCCACAGTGAAAACTGACGTTTGTGGTCAAACACGTTATAATGCAGACTATTAACAACAACGATACTGACTCTTTCAATTTCATTTAGTAACAGATTAGTATATATTTTTATTTCAGTATAAATAGCTCTCAAAAGTTTCTTTTTCATACTTTTCTGTTTGCTATTATCGCAACGCCAGTTACAGATAACCGCCGTAGCAGTGAACATATTAATGTAGTAAACCAATATTTAGTTGATGCAGTATTTGAAAAGATACAAATCGTCAGATTATCGTGTGCTCGGACAAAGTAAATCGCGTGAATGTTTCGGTCATTTTACGAGTAAAATTACTGGCTCTCATCGGTCAGCCTCAAAGATGACGCAGTAACGTCTGGTGTTCGATTGATCGAGAAGCGTCAAGTGCAACGGAAGTGTTTAACGGTTGTGGCTAGTTGCATATTCATGCTTCACCCTAACGTTGCTCAACCTTCGCCGATAGCATCGTGACTTTTACGCCGTTGGCTGTCTTGCTTTTTTGTCGTTAAGAGCACTTAACCTGCACGTCGATGGCAATCGCGCCTTTCCGTCTTCTTTCCTTGTCGAACGGAATCTCGAAAACATTCAGCCAAACGACTGTTCCACGGAATTGAACATTGAATTATACTTAGCCGTAGCATAGTTTTACGTTCGTGTCAAGTATTTACCTCTTTCACCTTGCAATACTTCAGACAACTTTTGAGAAAACTTGCCTGACAAAGAACTTCTCCAGGCTACGCTGTTGACGGGTTTCATTATTTTCGTTTTCGAGGAACACTTTGATTACGCGTGCTTAAACTTATTCGCGTAACGGTCTCGCAAGGATTTACGTAATGGCTTCAATCCTTTCACGATCCATTTGCCCTTTTTCGTTGCTGTATTTGATTCAAGTCAGCTCATCTTGCGCAATCAGACAAATTGCAGTCAATCACTGTTCATTTTATCGAAGTCGATTTAACTCTCTCTTTTTTTACTAGTCCGCGGATTATTTTACCATTGAATATTCGAAGCTACTTTCCGTGTTTCGGTAAAATTTTATGTAACGTTAAATGGTACTCGGTGGAAGATATTGGATATAGTTTATAATTTTATTATTGTTTAAGTTTATAATTCATTATCGACAATGTTTTCTTGATTAGCGTTATCGCGATTTTAAAATTATTCAATAATTGCCTTGCATGTCACTATCCCGTACCTTTATATCACTAGATTTCTATTAACTTTTATAATGGAGATACAGAGATGTGCTAACAAAAGCAATCTCTATAGTCTCAGATCCATTCATATTTATACCATTTTATCACCTTTTTATATAAGTGTCATTATATTTCCCTCCGTATACCTCTAGGTAATAGTAGTTGAATGCAACGAATACTACCATAGCTAAGATTCTTCTATCTTAAGAGATTAACCGCCTTAATTTTCCACTGCAATTGATTAAGAAACGTGAAGCAAAATTAAAGAATTACGAGCAATCAGATTTTCATGTCAGTACATTGTATTATTAATTCAATTTTATATATCGTTAATCCGATCCTTCCGTTGACCACGACGATTACGCTAATCTTACGCCCCAAGCATCAATATATCACTCTAAAACTTCCTGTTAAATGGTACCGCTTACCCTTAGCACGAGACATAATCTTTTCGGTGTTCGTGCCGTTAAGGAGGCGAAATCTATGCAAGTCAGGTTCACTCCGAAAGCTCGTGAAATCTCAAAATTTTGTATTCATCTCTTAATCCGACCGTTCCCTTCGGCCGATCGTATCGCGTCCGAGTACAATGTTGTAATACGAAGAATTATACAGAGAAGGCGAACAAACTTTTGGCGGTCACGATACCGGGTGCACACTCTTTTCCCGATTGTCCGGTCGACGACCTGGCACTCGGTAATTTGGCAGCGGGGGTTCCCGTTGAAATATTGGTGAAATGTGGCCGAGAGGTCAGCCGTAATTATTTAGAGGCTTTATCGTGAGCTTTCTCCTATTCTTTCTTCTTTTTTTTTTTTTCGTTCGTTTCTCTCCCACTCGAGACACGAAAAAGAAAGGAACCGAGTGACTGAAACACGAGCCAGATAGGCGGGCTCGTCGCGTGCCGACGTACACTGCAGGCTCGCCCCTCGCTTGTCTGCTCGCTATCCTCACGAAACTCGAAAGATTAACGACGAGAGGTGGCGCAAGACATAACCTATCCGCGCGTAAAAAGCTAATAAAACCTTTTTGCATTTGCCGGCAATATAAATTTACCGGTTCCGCTGTTCTCCGCGCTTCTGATAATGCTCGCCCTTGTTGCTTCCAAGCACGCACGCACGCACCCCTCCCCCTAGTATCACTCCAACACTGAAAGGATTTTGATAATTCTACAGAAATGTTTCTACCTCCCTTTCATAGTTTCTGGTTGCCTCAATACCGCGTGTTAACACTATGACGTCTGGTGGATCCACGTTGGTGCCATGTGAAAACTATCGGGTAAATGATGTAAGACAGTTCTACCGGCGCGACACGAAAAAATCTATATTAGACGTGCGGACGGCATAGCGTTAAGATAACTGTTGCGGCGCAAACTAATAAAGCAAAAAATTCAATGCGATGAAATCGAAAATTTTGGTGTAAAGATATGTGGAGACTTCATGAAATTATGATCCTATACATTGAATATGTGGACACTTGATGTCACTACGATCCTGTTTAATGGATATATGGGCACTTGACAGAACTATAGTTGCATCCAATGACTATATCGATACTTAACACGTTTGTCGCCCAGTATGATTAGGCTAAGTTTCTTGCGGGTTCCACATTCATATTTACCATACATGAATATACAGTCGTGGAGAAAATTAAGTGGACAGGTATCATAAATAACAAAAGGTTAATTTAATTTAACTAGCAATGCTTATAAATCAAAACTTTATTGCACAATTATATACAATAAATAAATGTTTTTTCAAGTCTACAAAATCACTTCACGTTCTAAATTTCAAATTTATTTAACATTGTAACAAAACAAAAAATTTTTTACATTTCTGCAATGTCCACTTTATTTTGTCCATGACTGTATATACATATATTTATATTTGCATTTTAATATTCTTATCTTAGTGCGTGTTCCATTAAATTCCTTATTGAACACCCCAACATAAAATCCTGTTTAACTCGATGAAAAAAAGCGTCACCCATATTTGGGTGACGTAGCGACGAACGTGTTAATAAGACTATGACTCTATGCAACGAGTATATGGACATTTTCTTGGTAGAAGAATTACTAGCTGCACGTTGAATAATTCATTACTTATTCCACTGAAAAATCACATTTTATATGATAAATAACGAAATGTTTACATACTTTTTAGTTAAACTTTAACGTTAATTCTAATCTTAATTTTTAACCTACTTCTACTTTATATTCTTAAAAGATTTCGCTATTATCAAACTAATGTATTACAATCATTATTAAGCTACTAATCTTTGTTCGTACAAAATTATATAAAAAATATGATTATCTTAATACATGTAACATATTTGTACCAGAAATTATCATCCATATTGTAGGGTGTGAGAAAGATTGAGGTGCGAATGAAGAGTGTTTATGACCGAGTAATTGGGATCGAGTGACTGAAAAGAGTGTTTGGAACCGCGTGAACGAACTGGCGACATTGGGGGGTGCGAGGATAGAATGTTTTAGTTGTAAGATAAAAGATGCGTGAATGTAGCGAGCAAGGCAGTCGTAGACGAGAATCGAGAGAGTACATAGCGAAAAGAGTATAAAGAGAGTATTGAGCGAGTAAAGAGAGTTTAAGAGTTTGTTAAAGAGCATCTTCCCACATATATTTAAATAAAGAGTTATTAAAAGTCCTACAATATGAAAAATACTCGTACCGCAAAGTCTCCATAAACGTACCTGAAGGTACCTGAAATAAAAACCGTGGCAGGGTTAAAATTGATACATATAACGCGAGTACCATTTCACGATACTTTCGTAGGGGACATTCCATGTTTCGAAATCTGACATTTGATACGCAACAACGTAATAGTTATAACTGCGGGGACGTCGTACGCGGAAGTTGAAGTTAATGCGGCCATTTAGGAGGCGCAGCGAAATGTCTAGCTTACCACCTGTAAAGGTAAAAACTTTATCGGCTTTATGACGATGCATTCATGTTACGTGCAAGTAGTATAGCGTTAAGTTCAACGACTATCGAGTGGCGTACCGTGACACTGAAGCAACGATAATTGCAACGGCGTGACGGCGCCGTTTCGTTTTATTGCCAGGCTCAGTAACGGTTTATTGAGGATTTACGCGGGGCAATATATCTCTTCGCTGATCCCTCCGTTCGTGTTTCTTTGGCCCTGCAGGTTTTTCGGTCCAGAGACATTTATTAAGGGTTATCGCAGCGTCACCGTGAAACGAGGACGGGTATTGACAATCGGACGAAGTTCAAAAGTAATCTCCAATAATCCTTTCTATCTTCCCCTCCTGGCTCCTTCCTGCAGCCCGAATTTGTTCACCAAAATTATTTCGTATTTATTCTCGAAGACGTTCGGGATCTAAATTACAGTTTAACACTTTGAGCACCAGCCAAAAACAGTTTCAATTTATTTTAGGAAATAATTTTATTTTCGATAAATTTTACAGATAATTTTCATAACATTCTATCCTGGTTTATTCGATAGGCTTTAATATATTTACAAACATTTATACTTTTTATAATACTTTGTTATGTTAAATGTTTCGACTAAAATTAGCGATAGATTTATGTATGAATTCATACGTTACCCGTATCTGGGTGACACGGTGCTCAAAGTGTTAAATTTAATTTGATTTCGTATCAGAGCTCAATGTTACCGGTTAAACTATTTTGTGTAAAAAATCGTTATTTAGTACAATAATGTAACATGCATTTTAACACAGATTTTTGCGCGTGGAATTTATTTCGGTGAATAAAAAAGCATTAACGTACATATCTTATAAGTTGATGACGTTTGTGAACATTCGAAGTGTATGAAATTTAAAATTAAAAAAAAAGACATAATTTTGATAACAATTTACAACTCCTAAAGTTTTTATTTATAGTAGATTTGAAAGAATTCTAGAAATTATTTATAGTAGGCATCATAAGTATATATGTTTCGAATTTTCTGTAATTAAAAATTGTTATATTTCTTATTGTCGAGAATTTTGTTAAGATTGCTGTTATTGTCAAACAAAAATTAGTTAACTATTTCGCTTCTTCCTCTATGTATCTACTGTTAATATGAAAAAAGTTTACAACCAAATGTAGCACAATAACCCATATTCGTGGAACAGATTCTATTATAAGCAACGAAATCTGCAGCCAGCGAAGTCCAATAACTGGTTTTACAAAATAATTTAACCTAAAGCAAATTATCTGCTGCATGCTCATGTTGCTTTACGAAATATAATTAAAACTTCCACACAAAGGGGATAACACACCGGTATTCAATATATTGTAGTCTAATTTCGCTTGTTGCTTCGCGTATTCATAAAACAGTTAAAGCAGTGGTTCTCAAAACTCTTTGTTACGTTGCCATATGGTGCCACGAGAAGTTTGTAATGGCATTGTAAAATATTTTAATAGGAATTCTCAAAGTTTGAGAATCGCTCGAGATTCACTTTCGAAAATGCGGGTTTTTAAACGTATGCGCTTGTTATGCACACCCTTACAAAGATCCAATTAAAGATTACAGATTAAAAATTGTATGGGCTCAGAGTAATAAAAATAAAAATTCACAAAGTCCTACAGTTAAAGAATTCCAATTCTTTACAATTAAACAATTTCGCAGTATCGAAGTTAAAAAGCCATAAATTAAAAAAATTGCGAAATTCTGAAGTTTCCAAATTCTGAAATTTCAGAAATTCACAAATTCAAAAATTACAACATACTGAGTTTCCAAAACTCTAAACGTTTAACATCTTAGAATGAAAAAATTCCGAAATTCCAATATTTCAATAATTCAGAAACTCCAAAATTCTGAAGTACCGAAGTTCAAGTAATTCTAGAATCCCAAATTCCGGAGGTTCAAAAATTCCAATAATTCGAAAGTCTCAAAATTCCGAAAATACAATAATTCCCAATAACCCTAAAATTCCCAAATTCTCAAATCTCCAAATACACAAATCTCCAAATTCCCTAATTCCTAAAATTTCCGAAATTCTAAACCTGTCTAAAGTTCTTAAAATTTCGAACATTTCTAAAATTCTAGAATTCCCTAAATTCTTAACATTTCCAAAGTCTGTAAATGTCCGAAGCCACGATTTATTCTGATTCTTCGTTTAGATTCACGTCTCTCCAATTTTCTCTCGCGCTTATTTCTCGACATTTTATGCCGCTAATTATTTCAAAGTAAACAAATTTCGTGCATGACATTAAAAGATTGTCAAGCCGTGAATTTACGTTTCACGGTTAGTTGCGTTACAAAGAAGGCTAAACTTGTCAAAGGGTTACAAATGTATCCACTTACAAAAGCGTTAGAAAGCCGTGTTTCACGAGACGCTTCGCTTTTTTCGTTCATGAAACCGTATCTACTTAATGTGAAAAGCATTTTGGATAGTATACAACATTCACAACCACCACGTATTTTTTTACAGCATGAACGAAATTAAATCGCACGTAAATTGTATCAGTCTTTATCCCTCAAATTTTAAACTACAGATTAATATTCTTTATGAATGTTATTTTACATGTATACTTTTTTATATTTATGCACTTTTACGTCGTGAGATTATATTAGACTTTCAATGAATTGCATTTTTCCTTAAATTTATTATCTAGATTTCAATTTTAATATCTAGAATAATTGCTTATATTTCACCCTTGAAGTGTATTATGAAACAAAATTACAATGAAGTTTTCGTGCATGAAATATTATTTTGCTTACATTTTTTTATTCGGGACCTTGATAGGACAATAGAAAGAATAGAAATTATGTTGCTACAATTTTTATATTATATGGAAATTGCAGAAATTATTGTTTCTTATAATCATGTATCACGTTGAAACGATTACTGCGAAGTTCAAGTATGATAAAACAGTACTGCTAGCTTGAGAGTTAATTTAGTTATTTTATTAGATGAATACACATTAGTTAATTTAGAAATTGTATTGTATGAAAGCTTATTAGTTAATTTAGCTATGTTTACATGAATACTTGTTAACTTAGCTATTTCTTTAGAAAAAACTTATCAATTAAATTCCTTATTTCTTTATAAACTTATTACATCTACCAAAGTGTAATTTTCCGTATCGAATGAATATGTTCATTTTATTAATACAAATTATCAAAAGTAACTTCTTCGTAATCATCCAGAGAAAATTAACATACAAGATTCGCAATAACGATTCCGGTACAATGTTTAGATGAATTAGAGATAATTATTAAACATCTAAATGTATAATGAACCTTGACAAAAGGAATGCAATTATTAAGATAATACTATCACGACATTATAATATAATTATTCGAAGACCGATAACATTTATTTAATTCTGTCATTCATGTATTTGAATCTATACGACCCACATAATGCACGTTGACGATCATCATCAAGCCAGAAACAATGGCAATACGATTCAACTTGTAGCCAGCATACAGCATCGATGAAACACGTCCGTGACAAATTTCACGAAAATTCGAGCCATCACTGTCGTGTTTGCTCCCGCACACACATACACACACGAGCAATTCTGTTAGACACCAATACAGCGTTGTCATTCTTTTCGGGATGACGGTTGTATGTAGGTGCACCCTCAGGATCGCATCCACGTGGGTTTACGTAACCCTATACATAGACGTAGTCCGCAGTCGCTTGAAATATTGCTCGTCGCTCCGTGGAAGATGTACGATGCGTTATTGTTGAAAGCATCGAAGCGAAAATTTCAGTGTCTGGATATATCCAGCGTTCTCTGCTCGATTCGCCCCTACGGATACACCCTCGTCCCTGTTCCACGACGAGTTCCACGACATCCTCAGACCCCCATCGAGACCGGAAGGTGGGTATAAATGTAAATAGGATGTCTGCACGTCCGCGAAAGACGGCTTTGCAATGGTGTATCAAAGGGTCCCCCTGTTTCACTCTGGCTCGCAATCTCTACTTCCGAGAATTCTTCTTTCTCTTGTCACGAATGCATTTTCTTCGACTGTATCCCTTTCTTCCTTCCCTTGTCACCTGTCACTTGCAGGCCAAACCTCATTGTTATACTCCATAAGACGAGTGTACCTGAGGCCGCAACGAATTGCATCTCGAATGCTGAGAGCTCGGAGGTGCATCGATGGCAGAGATAGTTTCTGTCTTACGGATCAAGTGGTTACGAGTTTCGTTTGTACGGAACCGAAATACTTGTTGATTTTGTAGGAAATTAATTGGTTTTACACCTGTGATACATCGGATGAGGCACGTAAAACGGATCACCTGAAGAACTTGGCTGCTATTGGTGATAGAGAAAAATAAATCAGGCCAAAATTATTTCGTATCGAGGCATCATCCAATGTTATTAGCTTTGTGGTAGCTAGAGATGTCACGGAGATATGAAGGTCATCACAGTTTTTTTAATCCTAGCTTTACAGAAACCGTCAAAATGACGGATCTTATATCTATCATTTTTAATTATGAAAATTATTAAAAAGTTTATGTCAAAGCACATGATAAACTTCATCGAGATAAAGAATCTTTCTATAAATTGATGTATGTTTTATCCATTATTTGCTTATTATTATAGTACATTTTCAATTCAGACATAAGTGATCATTGAACGTCCGTAAATCTAGTGTTAAATAGAACGGTGTATTTTTTTACACACATTCTTCCATTTTTACGTGACCTATTGGGAAGGTCATTCGTGGTCTGGGTTAAGCCAATTATGATGGAAAATAATTTACTTTTACTCAAGCACCATTGACCTAATTATCTAATATTAATACATGACTAATAAAAGTGATCAAAATGGTGACCTTGAACATTGGTACATGCTCTGAAGCGTTGCTTGACGGGTAATACGGCATGTTGCATTTCAATTGGGTTTATCGCAGGACAAGCTCTTCTTATACGCTCTTTCATATCTCTTTTGGTTGTTCGTATTTCATTATACACTTGTTGCTTTAATTTTCCTCCCAAATAGAAGTCCAGGGATGTTAAATCTGGAGAACGTGCGGGCCATTTATGATTTCCTGCACGACCAATCCAACGATGTTGCTTTGGATCTGTTTCATATTTTGCTACCGACACTTCCAGTTTCTTGACAACTTTTCATAACGGACTATATGTTGTACAATTTTGCGACATTCCCCATAAACTATATCGACTTTCTTCTCTATTGAATAACACATTTCGGAAACTTGAGATACAATTTACTCGACAGAGATTCTCATAAATGATTAATCATAGTATGTACAGATGGAACATACATCGTGATTGAATGCGTATTTCCATTTAATAATTCATAACAAGAGATTATGTGATAAAGATGAGGTAATATCAAAAACAACGACGGCAAGTGTTCGATCTTTTCCTCAAAGAACATTATTTTTCATCATAATTGGCTTACTCCAGACCACGAATGACATTCCCAATAGATTAATATATTCGTCTTCAAATACCCTATTAGAATGTAAATAAAAAAAATATACCGTTCCATTTAAAAAAACAGAAGTGATTGTTCGCGCCCAAAGATCGTGGAATGAAGATGTATAAGTTAAGAGTAAAAATACTGGTTTTATTTAGTGGACTGTATAAATGTTAGACGCTTGAAATATTAAAGGCCTGTCCCTTCGTTAAATTACAAGACTGTGTGTCCGACGGTCGGAGTAACACTTGATAGCACAGTGCTAGTCAAAATCAATCTGCCAAAACTCCAAAAAGAACAAGCTAACTCCCGCAGCTTCTCCTTCCAGGTTTCCTTGCAATCCGTGATCAAGGTGGCGTTGACAATTTTCCTATTTTCTACGTGCGGCAAAAAGTGCCTTCCGCGTAGTTGGCCGCTTGTACTAAGTGCGCGCGGTTTATGACACCCCTGTCCTCGAATTCGGCCCTGGTACCGGCCCGTACCGATGGTCTTGTCATAAACCGATGGACCTTCTAATACAGTCTTAACAGTGATCTTCATATCTCCTTGACACTTGCAGCTATCAAAAAACTAGTCACATCGAATGATCAAACCCTGACAATTAAGTGACTGAATTCACTTGTCATTTCCCGTGCAAGGAGAATCAATTTACACCAATTATAAAACCAAATAGTATCAATACTGCATGTAAACGTCGTCCACTAAAGCCGAATATCCCGAATAACACGGTACATTTTTAGGGATTTATGTGAAAACCCCAGCGGAAAACGTAATTTCCACGCTACTGTATACAATTACGCGGATGCGTCGTCGGTTTCGGTTATCTCACAGCCTCTTTCGTTATCGTCCACATTTCGCCGATGTGGCTACGTTATATTTTAACTGCATTTCAATGCGCCGCCGAGGGAATGGCAGCGACGGCAGCGAGGATGATGGATTTAGCCGGATCCCGCCCGTTCGTCATACTTATTTCTCCAGTGGCCGTATCCTATAACGGCTAAATCCATTTTGGTATTAGATCTCATCGTATCTCCGTGTGCCTTTCACCGTGCCATTGATGGATTAAAGAAGGAGACGAGGATTAAGGGAGAAAACCGAAAAAGGAAGACAGCTCGGGCGTAGATGCCGAGGAGACTCCGCTTGGATCGTAGCCATATAGGAAGAGGACACCGGCTCCTGATATCCTGTAGACGACCTCGTCTGACCACATGCCAGATACGTTGTTGCTTAGATATGATTTCATGGATTGATGCTGGTCCAAATTGAAAGTGATCCCAAGATACATTACGGATATAGTTTGTACCGTGCGATTTTCCGTTATTGTACACTTTGCTATTTCGCTTATTTTTGTTCTTCAATGGAAATTGCTGGTTGTATTGAATAATTTGTAGTTTTAAAACTGCACTATTTTTTTTTGTTTGGTGATCCTCAGATACATTACGGATATAGTTTGCACCGTGAGATTTTCCGTTATTGTACACTTTGCTATTTTGCTTATTTTTGTTCTTCAATAGAGATTTCTGGTTGTATTGAACAGTTTGTAGTTTCAAATCTGGACTATTTTTTTTTTGTTTGGTGATCGACACTTCTAAATTTCTGTTTCTAAACTATCAATTGGCTTTGATAATTTCTAAATCGCCAAATTCTTATTAAATTCCTATTCGATATAAGCGTTTCGATATAGAATACTGAAATTCCTAAATTACCCAATTTTTTAATTTCCAAATTTCTAAGTTTCTACATTTCTTGACTCTTAAATCTAACATGTACTTTGATAATTTCTAAATCTCTAAATTCTTATTAAATTCCTATTCCATATAAGCGTTTCGATATAGAATACTGAAATTCCTAAATTACCCAATTTTTTAATTTCCAAATTTCTAAGTTTCTACATTCCTTGACTCTTAAATCTAGCAGCATCAAATGTTAAAAAGCTGTCAAACTAAATGTTGCAGTAAGGGCACAACATTCCATATAAAGTCCAATATCCGATAATTATACAGTATGCAATTTGCACGAGCTTAAGACTGAAGCTACCAAACGGTCCAATGACTATTTTATAAATTTCCTATTTTAAATGACAATATTTGTTAAGATGGTCTTTTTTAAATCTGTGCTGATTCCCGTCAAGATAATTAATAAGTATATTAGTTTATTAGTATCTTCCGCATAATGATTATCACAAATATTTACCGAGCACAAAACTAAAGTTATTGATCGACAAAATGTCGATACAATGAAATTATGAACAGAACAAAGGGAAGGAGAGGAATGTAAGTTAAACGATCACTTAAGTAAGTAGAAAACGGATAGCCGCAGCTCGCGAACGCGATACCGCGAAACAAACCGAGTGATTAAAATCGCATCTTGTCTCGATTTAAGTGTTTGACAGTGAGAAAGTGGATGCAAAAAGAAAGAAACGGAGGGGCCAAAACCCGAGGCTCGAGGCAAAGTTATGACGATGCGGTATGCCGGGCTGAAACGAAAATTGTGATGAGTGTAGTGTGAAATATTTACACGCGAAGCACAATCCATCATCACCGTCTTCGCCCTCGTCGTGTTCACCATTGCCGCCATTTCTTTGCTTCGCGGTTCGAGTTTCTACGAACACAATCTACTTCGTTGTCTTCGCACCTCGTAAGCTAGAGTGGAGTAACGTACTCTTTATTCCTTAGTCCACCCATGTTCTTACACGATGCATATCTCTTCTCCGATATAACACCAACATTACCTCAAACTTTGAAAGACTGGTAGCAAACACTGACTGTGGCGTTGTTAGATTTAATAATAAAAGCGATTGAAATAACACTGTAACTGATAATATATTTAATATTATTTTAACCCTTTGCGGTCCTACGTCGAGTACGGCTCGACATGGCGTTTCTCTTGGATCGTAGAAATAATTCGGATAAATAGATTGATTCAAGTCGTTTTCATTTCTTTGCCATTTATAACAAATTAGAAATATAGTTGTTACGCAATCTGCATTATTAGAATACATTTTATTGTAAGCCCTCTTCTTCATCTATTTCGTAAGTTAATTAAGGAGCTGTAGATAAAAGAAATTAAGGACCGCAAAGGGTTAACGTATAATACAAGTATAAAAGTCAATAAATAGTGGATAATACGTAAACCCGTTTATACAATAATTCTTTATTTCAATGAAGATTAACAGATGTTTTGATAAAAATTTGTTAATATCTTTCATAATTGAGCATGAAAAATCTACTGACGGGTTCCGCAAATCTAGTGTTACTATGTATATTATATAACCTATGTATAACGTATTTAGTATAATATTTATCTATTAAGCCCTAGGTATTTTTGTATTGCTTGCAGAGATCGACTCTAAAACTTTGGTTGCGAAGTTTGATGAATTCTTTCGAAGTTATTATTATACTCTATTATTATACTCCACCGTTAACCTTTTCATTATTTTTATAGATTATAAGTGCAACATTTTAGATTCAGTTGAAAAATATTTATTCCAAACTGTTGTATTAAACGAAATGGTGAGTGCCAGTCAACATTGGAGTGCAAAGGGTTAACGTGTTCAATATGACAGGTGAATGATAATATAACGTTTCATTTGGATTAACAAAATTATGGAAACGAAACATCAAACAATTTGAAATAAGAAGTGTAGCGGGATGACCTGTGATTACTATACTTGAAACATCATTTCCATTATTTATCTAGATTTTTAATATTTTGTTAACATTTTTAAAGTGCATCAACTTTTAACCACAGTACAAAATTGTCGAAAACACATTCAATGAACGGATCTCTTTTATTGTAACTTTTGTTATATCATCAGCAATGTCCATTGTTCTATATATTTTTAATTAGATGTACCACGAAACAACCTGTATCACGAACTAATAATAAGCAGAATTAACATAACCTAACCGTAACGGTGCGAAAAAATTTTCATACGTAATTTAAATACCTTCAAAGAACGAACAAGATAGAAAACTGAATTTTCATGAATGACACTTTCAACATCTTTTCATGTGAGCGTAAAAAACTCATGACTCTTGTAACATGAATGTGCATTTAACACGCATAATAGCATGACTTTGAAATGACTTTCAATTCTAAAATTTTAGTCACGGTGTTACGCAAATGTAAATACATATTCATGTCGGTTTTATTGCAGAGGCGAAAGGAAGTGGTACATTCAAAGCAATAAGTGATATTTAAAAAAGTGCAGTAAATATGATGCTTGTAAATGTAGCTTATTCTTGTTACATCCGCCTTTCAAAATCATTTTGGTTACATATGGACACGATATAATTGGACATTCTGCTTTATATTATTCGTGGTGTATGTCCAGTCACTTTGTTCGGGGCACACATGCTTAAAAAGTTGATTAATGATGGGTTTATATTGATTAATTATAATAAATTCAATAGACCTTTCTAACTGTAATGACTTCAGTAAATTCATTAAACAATTGGGGTCTAATTTTAATAAATTGATTTAATGCCTAAGTAGTAATTTTAATAAATTGATTGACTATTTAAATTGTAATTTTAATAAATTCATTAAACAATTATATTCTAGCTTTATATTAATATTCTAACTTTAGCGAATTTATTAGGTATTTAAACCTCAACTTCAATAAATTCCTTAAACAGTTAAATACACATTGTAACAAATAAACTTTTACGTTTTGTAAATTCGTTAAACAAATAATTCTAACCACAATAAATTTATTGAACAATTAAATTAAAATTTTAATGAATTCATTAAATATATATCTGCCATAATTTATATAAATCAGTGTTTTAACTTATGATACAAATTATTTATTATTGTAATTGTTTGGTATCTTGAGATACACTCTCCAATATGCATATTCTTCATATTGAAGCGAGAAATAAGAGAAATTCTCATGTACCCATAAACTGAAATAAATTTTAATAAAAAATTGTCGTAAATTTGTCGCTGTGTTATAATTAAGTGCTTGTTAAAGAGCAAGACATATTAGAATTACTAGTAATATAAATTAGCAGTATAATTATAGACGTATATTTATTACTATTATATTCGTAATTCATTAAATAATTAATCATCTGGAATGTATCAAAATTGCTGTTCGTAATCAGGGAACAAAAGATTAGATAGAAGTATCCACACAGCATGCAGTGCACTCCGCGCCGAATGGGCACGGTCGTTACAATTCTAGCACCTAATTACGATTGTACGAGCAACGGATCGATAAAATAATTCAAATTTATATGTAAATTGAATTTAATGACCAGTACGCTGCAGATAACTCGGAACGAGCGATGCTCCACCTCCTGCCGTGATTAACGGTACTCCGTGGTAGTAATTTGACATTAGCGTTTGTGATGAAGGATCGAATTTGCGTTTAGCTTCGTTCCAATCGACATTACGTATCAACCGTTGTATCTATTCCCGGCTATCCTGTGCAGATTACACGCGTTAGCAACGGGAAAACGTCCGATGGTGTCGAATCCGTTTATCCCGATCGCTAATAACGCCCTCATCGAGAAAGTAACATATAATTGCTTCCATCGAGATCTCCCAGATGTCTATCAAACCCTCGCAGAACGAAACCCGTCAGCGATGTTCTGCGCTGGAAAAAATCATCGTCGCTGGAACTACGAGCCTATAAATCAATGACAATCGGAAAAAGTACAAGCCAGGTTCGTGTTTAAGCATCCAGCTTGATAGGTTGTTCATGCAGCCACCATCCGACCGTTATTCCGGTACATAAGGTTCCAGTGCAAACAGACAGACCAGTAGAAGCACAGAGTAGGCAGGCCTGGTTAATTACTCACCCCCAACCAGTCAGCCAGGCAGGCTTCGGTGTGTTCCATCCCCTGTTACCCCCAAGCCTTCCCCATTCGAGCCCTGATGGATCACCCAGCCAGCCCACCACCCACAGAATGGCCAACAATGGGTTTTTGTTTCTTTTTATTGGGAGTAGGCGGATAGGAAGCCGGCCAGAACAAAGTATTTGTCGCTATATAGCTGCTGGCCCCCCACCACCCCTATCCGTTGACCCTCACGATTCGATTCGTCCCCTTGTTCTCTGACCGTCAAGTTCTTTAACCTGCTCGCTCGAAATAGCGGTACACCCGCAGAGAAAGAGAACGATGGGCGTACGAGGGGTCAGAACCGGCGATAATGGCTTTCACGGAGCTTTTACACGAGTACCAGCCTGGCAAGCGTAAACTCGTAACACGCTGATTCAAAACTGCTGCTCGGTTTCGATCCTTAAACGTCTCGATCGCCCGTCGGGCAAGAAATCACGCGGTTTCTTGTTCAACGACGCGTTCAAACGACCACCTATTATCCTGTTTTACTAAAAACTGTTAAACGATCGCGGTCCGCGTATTAGGTCCTAATTGAACGCGAACGAATTCAAATTATGCAAAGAACGTACCGTGTTATCCGGTAATGAGGGAGCTGGATGGATTCGAGAAAGTTTCGGTAACTGTTCCCGCGGGAAATCAACATGGTAATGCGCCGCCTTAAGTAATGAGAATCTTCGTAAAGAGCGACGCTTAAGAAGGATAGAAGTTTAGCTTCGGAAGGAACAAATGGACGACATGGGTCCTGGATGGACAGCTCGGTCGTCTGAGACGCGGAGAGATAACAACCGAAGTGTCGATAAATAATTTTAATATAACTGACATAAGACTGTATGAAAATATCGATCATTAATTTTGACGAAACATTGCAGTTTTGTGGTTCTCGTAAATTTATGAGACGCTTCTTTCGTAGCTGATAACATTTTCACAATGACCGACTCAATCACTTTGAACTAAAATCATTTCATCATACAAAGGTGCTCACAACATAGTATGTTAGATATTGGGAAAACTAGTGGAGATTGGTTTGGCTTTATAAAATTTATGTTCTCGAACTACGAACTTGATAGTGCTCGAAGATTTGCAAAAGTCACATTTGTTTATAAAGCATGTTAAAAAATAATACTCATAGACTTGTAAATATATCAAGAAACACCCCGATCAAATTCGAATAAATTTGTAATAACCTATTGAAGTGCGAGTACATATTTGTGGAGCATCCTGTATGTTACACACACAGTGTATGTTGCATGCTCGCTGTGTTAGTTGATTGATTACAACTCTTTTCACACTTTTTATCGTACCGATAAAAATCATAAATGATTTGTGATTTTTGAAAATAGAAATTTCTCAGTATTCACAGAGTTTTAGGAACATATTTATCTTTAAAGCTTCTAATTTATCCGTCTTTTGGTTTGAGTGCATAGTTTCTTCACTCAAAAGGAAAAATTAACATTTAATGGGAAAAATTGAAAGGAATATATTGTTCTTTAACGGATACTGTAAACAACTGGAACTTTTGTAAATCTTGTTGTACTATTAAATTCGTTTTGACACACAAATTTCACCAGTATACCCCACCACTTCTAATAATTTTCAAGGTATCCAACGAAATATGTTTTACACCCCTTTGAGATACGATTTCAACCCTTCAAAACAAATATTATCAGCTGCAAAAGCGTATTTAACAAATTTATGAAAATTACAAAACTGTTAACAGAACTGGTGTAAAACCGTTTCTCCTCAAAATGGGTGCTTGACTCTTCGACGTGATCCCTCGTAAGTTTCATTAAAATTGACGACCTACACCGTGGCATGGTCCCTAATCGGATATCTAACGTTGGGATAGAGCGTCGACACGAAAGTAGAAGATTCTGGTGACCGGCAATTTAGCCGCTAATTTTTCACCGTAAATCAGCCGGTAATTGAAGCATCACGGAAAATTGCACGATAAACTTTGCCTATTAGCAGCCGCGATAAGGGGATTCCTGCGAATTTCGAGCCACGTGTTCAGACGTACGCCGAGATTCGGTCTGTTCTCGAGTTGGAAATAAACGTTCAACTTCCATGGATAATTCAGCACGTTTAAGAAACTTAAAGTGGCAATAAGTAGGAGAGGAAACGCGAATTTCAAGCGGGGCCGGGAGTCATTCTCATGCAACGCTCGTCTCCGTAGGAACCCTCGTAAGTCGATCCCAAGTTACGAGCGTGGCACCGGTCGAAACGATTCAGGGCTGGTTGACTCAGCCCGCAAACTTATCGTCCGAGTCCTAATTGAATTTGTCCTCTTGGACCGTGTCGCCGTGTTGCGGTAATGTTGGGAGTTCTAGACGGTAGTCTCCAAGGTATGTCAAGGGCTTCGCTTATTGTAATAGGCGAGAAATTTGCATAATGGATACATATGCACGCTCATGAGAGAGCGCTCCTCGACCTTAGTCCTCTTGGCTTTTCCTTTTCCCTCCCTCTCTGTCTTTCGCCGATTCACCTTATTGTGCCGTCGGCAGTCGGAGAGAGACGAATCGAGAGACAAGAGCCAGGGGGAAGGGTGAATTCTACCGACTCCACGGAGTGCTTTAGTTGTTAGTTGTTACGTGTACGTGTCCTATGCAAAGTTACGTCCTATTGTACCAGCCTGCTAAGATCCAGGACCGGTTTCAGCGCCGTAACTCTCACCGAAGAGTATACTGATTAACTCGCAAAAACTCGCGAAACGAAGCCGAGTCTCCGACGCGAAAGACGGAGTTCGTGCGTTTCGTTCTTTTCACTTTGGTAGGCCACTTTTTCGCGTTTCTTCGCGTGTTATAGATGCACCTTCGCAGCCGCGTGTCGTATTTATTACGCTCCATATCCCGCGGGAGGGTAATCCTATCAATCTGCGCGCACGACGCCGCTAGATATTGCTACTTTGTCAACGTCACCGTTCTAACGTTAACTTTGTCGCGCTTTTTTTGTTTATTTCCCAATTCGCAACCGACGTGAACGACAACCGACGCGTACAGCGTATTTCCATCCGAACCGTTTCGGACATAAATATAACATGTCGCGCTCAGCAACGAGCACGCTGTGGCCATAATTTTCGTAAGCGTCGCAGTTTATCATCGAACGATCCGACTTACCTGCGGAAGAGTCGACGGGTTCGAACGATACGCGGGTGAAAATTTCTGAGGGAAATACCGAACCGGAGTCGTATCAAGTTGACCCATTTAAACGCACGTCACCGGGCACGACAGTTTCATCTCGAGACGACGTTATCGACCCTCGACGACACCCTTCACGGTAAGAGAAGGTACCCTTGCATGTATCACCGCGACTCAGACAAAGCTCTGCAATTAACTCTACCGAGCCCCATGCGCCCGCGGCGGTTAAGACGAACTATCGGAGGAGGAGCTGCCGGAGGAATGGCTCTTGTATCAAGTCGCACGTACCCTGTGAGTAATCGCTGTTATTCCTAGACGATTCCCTCCCTTTCGGTACTACGTGACACACCCGCACAGCCCCTCGCAGAATTAGCTCTAATTCGTTTTTCCTGGCATCAAGAATATTGCGCCACCTAAGGAACACGAGTGGCTATACAAATACACTCTGATCAAAAAGTTCCGGGAATTGGTAAATAAAACAGATTTTTTGTTAATTTTCGGGTACGTTTATATTATCGTCTTGAAAATAGCGTCCATCTGAAGCGATGCGCTTATGCCAACGCTTAACCCATTCATCCATACACTTTTCGTAATCCAATGAAGATATGGCTTTTGATTCCTTCGTCACATTTTCTTTTATTTCATCTACGCTTGAAAATCTCTTTCCACGAAGCGGTAATTTAAGATACAGAAAAAAGTCACAAAGTGCCATATCCCGAAACTGTTTTAGAATGGCATCTAAGGTGTTAAGAAATCGATACCTTCGTCAAATTTAATCGTAATCCGTAAACGCGAGAAGAAGAGTCACAAACGGGACATCGATTTCACAAACGTATTCCATCGAGTTGACAAACGCAGCATGAATTCGCGTAACCCTTCGCATAGGAACGTAGGATGAATTCTTCGCGATTCCACGATCTTGCGTATTACTCGTTCACAATGGATCACGATAGTGTAACGTATTCTAACCAGCCCCCGTTTCTCCTGAATGGCTGCCTTTCACGCTTGTTCAGAAGAAACGCGTGGAGGATCGCGGTATACCTATGGTAGATAGCGAGGCGTGTACCGCGCGGAAGAAGGCACAGGGGGCGGGGAACGCAACGGGGAGAGGAATTATAGAGACGGAATATGAGAAAGTGACGAAGAAAGAGGAGAAACGTTGGTGAGGCTCGCTTCTCCGGCGTTAGTGCTTTCTGACGCAACATAATGTGACGACCATTGTGCTGAAGTTAGCGTCGGTGGGTTATTCAGCGGCGGCATTTCCATGCAAAGCTCGCCGGATGAAACCCAGACAGAGAAGAGTAGCCGCGGGTGCCGCAGACCTCTCTGTATCCTGATCGCCCCCTAACTGCGCTTCGCCGTTGGCCTTCCTATCTTCTTCCACTTCTCGTCTCTCCCTGTAGTCCTCTTCTCGTCTTCGACGATCTACATTCTGCCTCATTGTACCCGGCCCGGGCTTATCCGTGCTCACCGGCGCGATTCTCGCATCCTGATAACGAACGCTCGTGAAACGCTCCCCGTCGTACGACTCGGACTTATTCCACTCCCTTTGAACCCTTCCTTTAAACGCGGTGAAAAGAACCCGGGTTAGCAGGGAACTGGGTATTGGCCCGTCGGCGTCACCGGGATGATAGCTTCCGCTCGGATCTCTTTGCGAGCGTGTGCGAGCGCGTTGAATTCTTTCCACGGTCCGCCATCGATTGCTCCGCGAAATGCATGCGAAAACAGATCGTTTTATTGCCCGTTCTCGACAATTTTTTTCTTTCGTCTCTCTGGTATCGTCGAACGAACGGGCGCAAAAACGGGTTTAACGTTTAAACAGCTCCAATCGAACGAGAAATTGCAAATTCTCTTGCCGGGGATATTTTATTCATACGCGGATAGGGCTTGCTGGTGCGTGCGGTTAAACGGAAGGTTTAAAAGTGTTTGGTAGGCCGGGGAAAATGCGTGATTTATAAGGGCGGAGGGGCAGCAACGATGAGAAATATATTACGTGAACGGTAAAGGTGATTTAATGAAGCGCGGGAAATGTTAACAGGCCGGCTAGCAGCCTGTAATTGAACCGAAAGCATGGGAATACATGCCCATTGCTGCAGCTTTATTTCTTACCCGATGGTCGATGTAGACAGCAATTCCCCGTGAAATACGTCCCACTTTCCTGGAGTCGAGACCGTTAATGCAAACCACCAAACCGCTGAGGCTTTCCTTTCCTACAGCTTAATCGCTTAAGTTCTCGTCTTTATCAGTGTTGTTCCGACGAGCTTCGGTAAATGACGGCAGCTTAGCTTCGCGTTTTAACGGAACGTAGATGGCTCGATGACTGTGAAAAACTGTTCGGTAACTTCTTATATTTTCATGGTAAATTGCCCTCGCTTTCGGGTTGGGTTGAAAGTAACATAAATAAGAAGATGAAGTTTGTGATAAGAATTTGCGATATAGGCGGAACTGTATGATGTTTTTGAAATTTTCCATTTGTTACATAATTAGATAAGTATTTATACAATATTATATTAAAACACTAGCATACAGTATTCCGAAATTACGTACCAGTCCTCCATACCCGACCGTACAAACAGAACGCCTGAAAGGTTAACAGCTTCTCAACAATGCGGAACAGATAAATCATAGAAACGACGAAGTACCGCCAGCAATTTCGCTCGCACTACAGCTTTCGATTTAACCGTGAACGTCAACGAGCTCCGGCTCGTCCGAGAAATACTAACCCCGCGCGATTCCCGGTTGCGCGGAAATGGCCGAGGAATTTTGTTTCCGGTCCCAATGCGAACAAACGGCGCGGCCAATAAATAATAAAAGGGCCGGAGACTTCGAGAACGATTTTTCACATATCTTCGCCCGTATCCCGAGGGCGGGACCGTAGGAGTGGGGGGTGGTCGAGGGTGAAGAAAAAGTGGAATAGGATTTTCCTTGGGGATACTTCAATATCATGGGTGGAGTACGTATATCCATAGCTTCGCCCCCTTTCAACTCTCGAATTTTATTAACGTATCGGCCGCCTACGGTGGTACGGACGTTGCAGCAGCCATCGGGGGAGGAGGAGGGATGCGGGTTTTAGGAGGGACAGGGTGGAAAGGGAGTTGGAAGCCTCGCGCCGCATAATGTATAACATCATCTTTTACGATATCTCTTTCTGGGGCGCGCTAGGGTATAGGTAATGCACGGTATTGTATTTTGCGATTGCATTTTCAGAGACGTCCGCCTGCGCTTTGAATATAAAGTGCCTCGGAGCCGCTCCGTTCCGCGCCTGTTTCACGTGCGACGCAACGTTGCTGCCGGCAACCCTAGCAAAACGATAGCACGCCACTCCTACCGGCTGTGCCAACCCGGTAACCGAACGTTATTATCGTGCTCTCTGAGTCTATAGATGCTTTTAGCGAGTGCCGCGATCAGAAAGCACTTTTGTTTCCACGATACGACGTTCACCGCGATCGCTCGCGGACGATTTACGATCTACAGCGGGTAAACGCCGCAATCTTTTCACGTCGGCAATCTTCTCGACGCTGTGTTTGTTCAAACCGGTCTTGTAGATGTTTGTCCACGCCGGCTGAACACGAAGTTCACTGCGGCTTTCCGAGGAAATAGCTTCGAGGTGTCGGGAAATGACGACTCTTGCAGTTTTATACAACTCGGCTATTTACTGGATTAATATTACTGTACATGCCGATAGGTATCACTGTTTCAGTGGATGAGTATCACTGTACGTGTGGACAAATATCAATGTACAAATGGGTAAGGTTCATTATACACGTGAATAAGTATCACTGTCCAGGTAAACAGGTTCGAAATATCGTTTCTTCGGTTCGAAAGTGTTCTTCTTTTTGTGTTGGTCAAAAATATATTTGCGCACAGAATACGATTGACAGGATGACGAAAATAAAACTACTTCGTTCATATTGTCCTACTTATCTGGAGTTAGATGAGTTAATCAATAGTGTTGAATCCCATTGAGTATTATTTTGTAAAGTTTTTCTGTCGCGAGCATTCATAAAATCATAAAGCCATTGGGCTTAGTTTTAACTTTAGAAAATTCAGAAATATTCGGCAACTGTCTTGCTACTCTTTATAACGTGCAATTTATCGTCTTAACTTATTTTAATTTCGCATGATTTCCGAGAGCCAGCGCGGTTTATTATTTTATGAGTGTCGAACCGTTAGGTGACAAACGACGTCGTATTTTCACTTAGGTCACTCAGGTAAAGAGTGACCTCGCGCTGAGTATTTGATAAGGGCGGTTCTTGTCCACTTCTCGTCATTTTCGATCACCAATGAAATTACTTTAATTTTGACGTCTTCGTTTGTCCAACCCCAGCGACATGCCAACCCCCACTATGTATGTTATTCTGGAGAGAAACATTATTTTGTCTCTCCAGCAGAATTCCAATAACTCGCAAAGAGTAAACATCGAAATATTAAAACATTGTCGGTCACATCCCGATCCGTCTCTGATACTTAAAAATTATAAATACATTTATTTACTTGTATTGGATTGAGAAAAGACTTTAATTTATTTTCTCACCCGACCGGCGTTAAACTCAACGTCGGGATATAACAAATAGAATGATGAAAATTAACTGAATTGGAACGAAGAAAAAATAAGAAAGAAATAAGAAATATAAAAAATTAATATCGATAAATAAATAAAACAATTAAAAGAAGAGAAATATTATATACGAAAATAGAAAAAATAATTTATTTATCTCGAGTGTTTTGAACTCGAGATAAAACAAATCCAAATTGTAGCAGCTCTCGCGAAATAATTAAGTAGTTTAGCGTTTCCGAAATCGAAGGGCAAATGTTAAATATCCTTTCGAATCATACATATTAACACAAATATCAAAATATCTTGGTTTCGCTTCAAATTTGTCAAAATCGACGATCCAACATTCTCAGATAAATGCGGCCCAATTTTTTCATGCGTACACCTTCATGTCAGACGAGAGATTTATTATCATCACCATCTTATCCGACTCACGATTTCAATGATTGCCACAGATTCGATTAATACGAAAGTCGCGAAAAAAGCGACTTAAATCGTATCTAAAAGAACATACGGAATCCCTGACGGAGTCTTCTGGCGAGCATCGCAGAACCGCGCCATTATACCGCAAATCTTTCGAGCCAGATGTCTGCAGACAAAAAGCGAAATCGTTTCTACGTATTCATCTTCATACAATCCACGTCAGCGCGGGACGGCGGAGGTAACGCCGAGGAAAGTAAGGAGCAAGAAGGATAGAAGAGGTCCGAGTGGACGTCGAAGGGGAGCCGCGGGTGCCGTAGTCACGGGTGGGAGTACTTCCGTGATAAATTAATCGTCGATTTCCGACGATTACAATTTGGTATGCTTCCAAATCGCTCACACCCTTTTTGCGGCGGTGAATTTTAGCCGTGTGCATTTTTCATCCGGCGCGGTGCGGCCCTCAGAAAGAGGATATCTATCTTCCCTAGAGGCTGCTGGCCCTCCGTTTCTCGGTATAACCCGGTGCCCATCCTTTTCCGCTCTTCCACGCTCGGCTCGTCCCTCTCTCTCGTTCTTTCGTACGGTGCCTAGCTCTTGCCGAGCGAAACTGGCTCGCTTCCAAAAATATTATAAAATTCCCAATTACGCGGCATAGATTGGCGAGGTAAATTGCCCCTGGAGCGCGGTGGATGGCGAGACGGTGGTTGCCTCCGCTGTACCCCTGACTGCTTTGCCCTAGCTACGCTCGGGTCTGCCCTGACGACCGAATCGAACGGGGGAACCAGATCCTCCGCTTCTCTCCAATCGGTAATCCATTACCGTGACGCGATTGGGTAATTGCAGGTGAGGGGCCTATCTAGAGACGTGCCCTCCAACCTCTAACCTCTTCCCTCCCCCTCTAACACTGAACCGCTCGTACACCCGCCAACCTGAAGCTCCGACCCTTTCCATGCCGGTCGATATTCCCTCTAATTAAACACTGGGGGCACAATGACAAACCTACCTTGTACCGGGTCCTCGCCACCGTTGTCGGTGACGTTGGATACCTACTAGCTGCGGAGGCCAAGCCACGTCTGCCTCCGAGATCCCGTAATTCGGTTAATCTAAGGTGGTTGTTGCGAAACGCGACTTTGGATAAATCACTCGTCCCCTGACTGTTACCGTTACTCCTGCGATTCTATTCTTGGGTTGTGTAAGGACATGCCTTCGAACGAACACCGTGCCTCGAACAGCGTGGCCGAGATGCGTATGGATGTTTCGCCACGTGCTGGGTAAGAATGCCACTGATATTCGTAATAATTATAGAATGGTTTGATTAAGCCCTCGTGAACTTGCGGTTCTTATTGGCTCTTACGCTGTGTTATAATGTACGTATTATATAGTAATGTATACTTTCGTACACGTACATTAACACTTTGACCGCCATGTCATTCATATGTGGGTAACACTATAATTTCTACAAACATTTAACTGCTGTATTGTCCAAAATTTGTTCAATTTTCTAACCAAAGATACTCGCATCAGGTACTTGGAACTATGGAAAATAAATTTAACAAAGTATCGTGAAAGTATTTGGTAAAACTTGTTAAAAATGAAAATACTACCTAATGCAATTTTCAATTGCTCCCATGTGGTAGTTAACGTGTTAATTAAGGAAATTGCTATTATTATAGTCCTATGTTGGGTTAACTGGTTCAGCTATAAAGGTTTATAATTAGATTTGGTCTGTCTACTGCTCTTTGAAATATTTGCATTTATTTACTGGTTGTTTCTATTTATCTTACTGGTTGTCTTTATTTAAATGGCTGTCTCTATGTACGATTTTTTAAGACATTGTGCCAGGTACAATGCATCGGTACAGTATGTTGCGTAATATTTTAAAATATTCTCCTTAGCGGAGAGTATATGCTGATAATGAACACTTCTGAAATAGCTTCGTGTCTGAATAAATTAGGTCAACTTGATATTTCAACAGTATTGTGTATATTTTTGACATAAGAAAAGAATATATACATATGTATGTGAATATTGCTATGTACACATGAATGTTATTATATATGCTTCAATATAAATATTCAGGTACATCTTTCGTTAAGTGGAAACATAAATAGCGATTGGTTGTACTAATTTTTCACTAAAGTTTCACTAATTTTATAAAGTCTCGTATAAAGTAAGGCAAACATTTCCGATAGCACCTAACTAAACAGTTTTTCTATTTTTAACATAATCGCATGTCGGTTGGAGCTTTCAAACTTTAGACGATAATAAATACGAGAATTAATTATTTTAACCTGTAATATGATAATCGATTCAATATTGAGAAAATTTTCAGTATTGAATAAAAACACGGGGTAACTGAAATTGAACAAAGTTAAGTTAAACTTTTAACGAATAAATTTGATACGTGTTGTACAATCGTGGTTTTCAATCGATCTTTTATTGCACTCTGTTGCAAATTTCTTAATTACCGAAATTATGGGAACGCTTCTTGTCTTTTGTACAATAGTTAAAACTTTTTGTTACAGCTTTGCTAAATGATACATATTTTGGAATATTAAATAACTCCTTTATAATAGAAGATATTTACTTATTGCTATTATACTTTCTATTCAGCATCACTTTTAGGAGTTCAAAAGTGCATAGTTTTTGATGATTGTAACATAATAATTTGCGCAATAATTAGCATAACATAATTTAAATTCAATTTAATACAAACATTTTTATCATAAAATGGTGCTTTGCTATCTACATTATTTAGTTGAGAATAATTGTATCGCTTTATCTGCGCTGTATAAATATAGACGGAGACAGTTTAATGGTGCATTAAATTCTTCAAATATATTCATTGAAATATACGGACACTAATTTATAATCAAAATTATTTTATTTTATAGCACTGAGATAGCAATTAAGTGACAAGCTTCTTGAAAACACGAGCTATCGAACATCGAATAAAACGCTCATTAATTTTGCTCAAAAGTTAAAGCGGAACATTTCATTGTAAAAATAACTCGAACAAAATAAAATAATTTCGTAATATTCCATAATAATATTTTGTTATAATTTTCTGTTATTACTTTATAAAAATGTTTGATTCTGATTCTATGTTAATTGTTCTGTTATTACATTATATTCATTTTCTAAAAATATTCTATTATAATATTCTATGACAATTTTTGTATTATTAGTTTATAATAATTTTGTGCTAATATCCGACCACAGTATTACATAATAATGTTTCTGTTATTATTTCATGATAATATTGTGAAGACGTCACATTACAAAATTCTCATAAAAACATTTTAAAAATGATGTTCTAAAGTAATTTCGCATGCATATAAGTAGCGGACAAAAGTTTAACACTAAATTGAAAAAGTAAATTACTGTTCATAAAAGCTATAAATAGCGTTCTACTTTCGGTGTTAACTAATTAGACATTTATTTATGTACTTATAAAAAAAATTTCATTTTGATATTTTGCTCAGTAGCAAAATTACAATAAAAAGGAACGAAGTTCGCATTATATTTCAAATCAAATCATCGTCTTAAACTTTTGTCCGCCACTGTAAGTAGCATGGATATCATATGATATCGGAGTAAGCAGAAAATAAAATTTCCTATCAGCCTGTTCGAACTGATATCAATTAATCGAACGAGCAGCATCGCCTAAAAAAATCTCTCTTCATACAAAATCGGGTCAAATTTCTATATACTTGACGTCACGTTGGACGTAACTTTATCTACGTATATGGCATTACGGTCGAATGATACAACGAGCCCATTTGCATATACCCACCTCCGACATTATCTATTCGCGGTTGCGCCATTTCGCGGGCCAAGGCATCGAAATTGGGCGAGATCGTTATTCAGGAGACGAGCTGACAGATATAAAGCGGGAAGCTGAACGAACAACCAATCTAGCACTCTAATTTTCTCGTAACCGTTTATTCGAATTCATTAATGTAAACTCGTATTGAAACTACTCTAAAACCACTACTAAAATTCCAGCATCTACATAATTCAAAATCATAAATAAATGTTATGTTTCCGATGTCAACTTCGTGAACCATTTGCACATCTGTAATATTACAGGATTCAATTATTCTTGCAAGTTTTGTAAAGAAAGATCGTAACTTTATTTAGCATGAATCAGGATAAATTCAATTGGTACACAGACTATTAGAATTGTGCGTTCAATATATGTTTATCATTGTCAGGTAACTATTCTAAAATTTTGTAATTGAACATTTTAAAGAACCTTTTTTTCATTATTTTTCTACCACTGGTTATTGTAATTTGGTTTTCTACAGCCTTTAACCACTTCATTATATTTGAACATCACATGTACCATGTATCATGTATATGTATCTAGGATCGGGCCAGAGGAATGTGTAATGAAAGTACACGCACTCGTCGAAAATAATGAAACTTTACTAAATAAAAAGGAGATATAATGGATAGTTAATAAAAACGTGTTTGCACGCGTCGCATCATGCATTAGACTGAAATTCGTCCGCTTCATTCTTTTGTTACTTCACGCATTCCCTCTCACTCACACACACGTTCATCTGCAATCGTTCGTACTCTCTCTTACAACATTCACGCACTCATCTCACTCGTTCTCACGTATATCCACGCACTCTCGCATTCCTTCATGTACTCGTATTGTAATACGTATATCTGCAATGTACTTAAAAACAATTTGCTTCAAATCATTATTGTGAAATCGAAGGACAAATAATACTCCTTAGCGTATTATCCCTAATTTCGAAGCCATGAATATTTCTCATTCTTCTGTGTTGCATGCCGTTACGTGTCATTTCATTTGGTAACAAAGTACGTTCAACGACCACGTACCCGTCGTTTTTCCTTCGATATTAACGCGAAACCCCCATCGGGTCGTGAAGGATAAGAGTTATAATAAATATATTTACGAGAGTTTTGCTAATCTCGGTATTGCCTGTGTGGAACGATGGGTAGCATCAGTTCGCGTCGAAAGCTTATCTGTTTCCTTCCTATCGCCTCAAACATCCTTCCTTTCCCTTTTCGGGTTGACCTAACTCGATAACGGTGTCTCGCTTATAAAGAATTAAAGTAACTACCCCACGCACGTGCCAAGTGGCAGGTCGTTCGAATCCCAGGGGTGGACGGTGTCCACCTTATCCCCCTCGGTCGGACACGACCCCTGTCCACCAGGATCCCCTCGTGCAAGTTTCGAGGCGAAGGCTAGGGAAACAGAAAGGTCGACTTACATGATTCGATCACCAATACCGGTGACACTGTTACAGGATCCCTGAGAAGGGCATGATGGTCGGTCGGTCGCCTCTGGCGAGCTGGAAAATGTCAGCCACCAATCTATACCTCGAAATGTACGAAACAATGTTTGAGAAGCGATTACACGGTTGAAGGAGTAGCCACTTCCGCTGCGATGTATATAGTTACTTATTTGTAACCAGCTTATGTACCTGGCACTCACCTGCGGGCAAACTACCTTGCCCGGGTCCGGTATTTTATGTACAGGGTGGGACCATTGAAACGGTAAATAACTACAGAATCGCGACTGTCGCAGAACGCGTAAAAGCAATCATAATTCATTTTAATGAAGACATTGTAGTGCTGCATTTTTTATGAAAATCAAGTTTGTTTCTTTTTTGTGGAATGTCATTTGTATTTTTCTGAAATAATAAAGTTCTACACTTATAAATTTCTAAGTCTCTCAACCATCAACTTGTAGATTTTTAAACACCCAAATTCCTAAATTTCCTTGTCTATACTTTCGTAGATTCTCATGTTGTCGACTCTTCAAATCCATAGATTTCTATATCTGTAGATTTTCGTATTTCATGATTTCCATATTCATAGATTCTCAAATCCCTAGATTTCCATGTCCATCGATTCTCAGATCCCTAAATTTCCATGTCTACGGGTTCTGAGATCCCTAAATTTCCATGTTTCCAAATTCTAAAATTCCAAAGATCCCAGATTCCAGGTTTCCTCATTCTTAACAAATCCCCATATATTTATAAAATATCTCTTTGCCCTTGTGTACAACAGTTCGGGTCGAGAATATAATCAGCTATCTCTTCTTTTCACCTTTAATTTCCGTCCATTCCTAATTTAATCCTGCCTCCCTATAAATATTGACTAACAATTAATATTCTAAATTCTTTCCAAACGAATACACTAAATAAAAAAAAACATAGACATCAGGTAATAGGCTCTCAAAATAATCGTAAATATTATAGACAGGAGAACTTCCCTTTATATTTGCAGAGCGAAGTGATTTATGTAGTACAAAGTGAACTGTACGGTTTGTCTGGAAGTCTGAAGTGCACTCTGAAGTTCGATGATAGAACGAGCTTCAAATTTACTTTCGTCGTTAATTGATTGGTAAAATTCTCGAAGAATTTCGCAAGGCAATTTATGAACGTTTTTCCTGGAACAAATATTTCATAAAGTTTGTCAGCACCTCTACTTCAAGCTAACAAACTTATAGGGAAACACGATGAATGTGGAAACGCGTTTAAACTCAAGTACTGAACTATTTAAAACTCGTTAGAACTTGTAAGAACTCATTGCTAAGCCAATTGAAACATATTTTGAGAAGTTTGTAGTGTCATTATGCAGTTATTAAAATCGCATAATGTCACTGGCCTTCTGTCGCGTTAGCTTGGCGAATGAATATGAGAATAATTTAGAAAATAATTCGCGTGCTCTAAATTGCTGGTATTATTAATCACTCACATAGTGTTAAAAATGAAAAAATATTTGTTTCATATACTGGTGTGATATATACAAAAATGTCGTATAATAATAATTTTGAAAATATTGATATAGGAATGAGGTAAAAATATGACATTACACGTCAAAAATGAGTATGTTAAAATTTCATTAGCATGTTCAGAGTTTCGTGAAGATTGTTACGCGTTTACGATACATTCGCATATTAAACAAACAGCATAAACAGTATTTTTTACGAAAATATGGTTGTTCAATGTGTTGCCTAAATATACTAACCATTCATATTTTCAATAACCCGAGCTTTTAGTGGGACATTATGATCGATATTCCTTAAATAATCATTTGTAGCGTGTAAAACACAAATTGCCTAAAATGGACGTAAATACGCTAGGTTACATAAAATGTGACTTTCAGGCGTTATATAAATATACCAAACTGATATGTTCTTTTTCTATTCGGGTCAATCATGATTCATAAGTAAACAAAATCATTATGTTATTTAACATTTAATACTTACTATGACAAATTCATTTTATATAATTAGTTATTTACACGTCAAAAATTAGTATTTAAAAAATACTAGCCATAGTTTTCAGCCAAAAACTCTAAGAAAATTAAAGGGGATTGTATATTTACGTATAGTGATAGTATATTTATTTAATGATGTATCTACTATACATAGTCTGTAAAATCTAATATTTCTAATGTCTCTGTAATGAGCGTCAGCATTTTTGTGGCGCACGTAGTATAATGTATGATGTTCCTGCGTGTAAGTCTCCGTGTATTCAACCTTCCCTCGAAGATTAATGCTAAAAAGCATCTTATTTGAGGAGAAACAGCCTGAAAAAGTATTTTAGCCGAAGGATCGCGAATAAGGGCAACGTACACCTGGTACATTCGTTGTAGCCGACAAAACGTAACCTTCAAAGTTGCCGGCACGGGTCCTGAAGTTGCGTCGTTCGGAGACTCGTAAACACGTAAAACGCACCTGGGACTCGATATCTTTATCGATAATGTGACACCTATACACGCGATAAGGCAACACTCGATTTTAAATATTTAACGGGTCCATCCTCTTCAGCATCATCCCTTGTCGTTTGCCTCCATTTTCATTATTGTTGACACCGCGAGTGCATTCGTTCGCGCGTACATACGTTTTCCGAGTCATCAGCGAAGTTCATCGAATCGTGAATCGACGAATTTTCCGCTTCGCGAGGTATTAAATTAATTTCGGTCTTTGTTGTATTCTTAAGTGTTCAACAATCTTGGTTACGAATTACAACAAGAACCATTGTTGTAATTTGTGGTTGTATACGAACTAGCTTAAGTTATTAAAAAGTGACGGGCAATTCAATGGTTCTTGAATGATCAACCCTTTCAATAGTCGGTGATTTTAAATAAATTACTTAATCATAATGTTACCATTCATAAATTACTATTCATAATATTTTTATTTCTTCGTTTTGGTCCTCATCAGAAAATTTGTGATTCTTTATTTAAATAAAACAGATTGCAAATAAAATTAAACAGTAAATAGAGTATGAAGGTAAATACATCAGTTTGCAATAATAAATTACAAACGTGTGAGTATACGTTTTTGAACAACTTTTAATACATATGTATACGTCTAATTAAAGATATGAAATAGTACCCAATAAAGAACGCTCCATTGTGAATGAGCCGATCTCACCAAGCTATCGTACATGGTTATTTACCAATCAAATCAATATCAATACTAAAATACAAGTTCAAGAGGGATAAATTAAGGGATATAAAATTAATTACAAATAATATATACAGTACTTGAATTACAAAGTTGAGGAAGATTGTTTATGTGCACCATTAATGTTTAAATTGGTGCCCTAATTATTAACATTGCACTTTTGTCGCTAATTTCATACTGCATACAAATTTTATATTTTCAATTTGTCTTTAAAAACAAACGTGCTAGTCAATAGTATACCATGATATATGTATAAGTAATAAATCGTCTTACATAGTAATTTTTTTAGTTACAAAATAGAAAACTGATATTTGGAACCGGAAGTTCACTGCTTTTTTATGAAAATGACTCTTTATTTATGCCAGAGATATCAGTTTAAAAACAAGGCGATACAAAACTTAGGTTTATTTATAATTACATTGTTCCTGATTTCTTTCAGCACTCGATAACCTAATTTAATAATTTATCGCTCTTAAATACTTAGATTGTTCATATTTTGTTGGTATTTGTTGTACAGTATAAATAATCGACGAGTCTCAAATTGCACGCTGTCGAAGATATTATATTTTCTATTCATCCCTAGATCATAAAACCTCTATATTTCCAAATCTCAATTCCCACATCACTGGACCCCACAATTTTTATATTTCCAAATCTCTGTCCCTACATCCCTAAATTTCGAAATTCTTATATTCAAAAATCTCTGTTCCCACATACCTAGACCTCAACGTACCTGTATATCCAAATGTCTTTATCCACGTGCCAGTATCCCAAAAATATAATATCCCCAAATCTTTTCTTCCAGGTCCCTAGATCCCGACTCCCCCATATTTCCAAAAATATCTATTTCCACGTCCCAAAGTCCCCGAAACCTGAGACTCCAAAATTCGCAGCTCTTCAAATCTCCAAGTCCTGAAATTTGTATCCCAATCCAAATATTTAACGCCTCAAAAATTCCTAAAACTCAACGAACAAGGGATCATTCCCCGTTGACCCCTCGGTGTACAATTTATTTGTTGGATGCGTCAGTCAGCGTTTGGTAATCGCAGCTACAATATTAAAACAAATATAGACATACGAATTATTATGTCAACTTTGTGCTCAGCAGTCCTTGGCTATGCAAATTATAATCGGACATGAACTCCAAATCGAAGCGTATTAAAATTTCGAATGACACTTGTCACGGTGAAAGTACGAGTGCGTCAGACTCGTGAAAATATGACAAAGAAGATAAATTCCTTCTGCATGATTTTTATAAATAGCGGACAAAAAATATACGTTGTTACTCTTGATGTTAGTGGTGAAGAAAAGTTAGCAAATTTCAAAAAATCATTTGATTTTCCATGCACAACTCGCAAGCATGACAGGAAAGGTTAATTTCTGGCTTAACATGCATGAAAAGATTGTGAACTTTCAAACCAAAAAATAACCGCTGTTTTCGTGGTTTGGCTCAGATACGAACCATCATGCAGTAAGAGGTTAATTGCTATATTTTCTCCAGGTAATCCAAATTTACCGTTGACTGTACATCCCCCGGTGCACCGCTATCCGCGCTTGGTCCGAGGGCTAAAACGTCGGACAGATACGGCAGCAAGGTTCGATTTTTCCGGCGGTCTGTCGATTCGAAGAATACGTACGGCATAAGCCGGTCGTGTCCGATAGAAGCTCGTGCTCTCGAGCTAATCGTTATTTTGCGTGGACAGTACCGGTGATCGATGCGGGGAACGGCTCGAGAAGGGCGAGCGAGCGAGGCGCGGAGAGCGGAATAAGGGCGGCGCTCGAGGCACGAGGGGGGTAAAATCAATGATGGCCTCTTGAAAATTTCACCAGTCAAAACGGTAGAAATAGTCGATTTTCTGGCCTTCTCTCGCCCGTCACTTTAAGAGAGCGGATACCACCGCGTCTCTTGGGCGTTCTCGAGAACTTATAAACATCCATAATACATCGATGCGGGATTTCCACTAGCGTACCCAGCCAATCTCTGCATACGGCTCGTTCCGCTCTCGTCTCTCTCTCCCTCGCTCTCTCTTTCTCTCTCTCTCTCTGCCCTCTGTTCGTCATGCTGTTACTCTGTTTCGCTCTGTAGACGAATACAGGGTCGTTCCGGATGTTCCGCGCCCAACACACAGCAGTTCACGGATAGATTTCAAATATGCAGAGATTGTTCTTCGGAATGGAGTGCAGCTGCGACCCCCGGGGTGTCGCGAATCCAGGTAAAAAATGGATGAGAGCAGTGCAGAGGAGAGAACAGGCCGGGAGTATATTCGACGACATGCCGGGGATACGCGTGTTTCGCAAAACATCGCCGAGAGAACGACCCGTGGCTCTGTTTGCTCCCCGAGGAACGTCCCGGCTATAAGGAAATTCGATTTCTCGTAATCCGACAGTGAGAAACATTTCCGGTTTATCGCGATCTATTTGGCCGCATCAGCGACCGGCCCCATTAATTTCCCACCTATTTACAAACGGAAGAATCTTCGCTCGCGATCGATCACCGTTGAACTTGCACTTTTCTGACGGCACTCCTGCTGTTACGTTTAGGTAAGTGCACTGGCTGCCTCGAGGTTCATATGGTGGAACCGTTGACTGTTAAAAATTTCATTACTTTGTACAGGTAACCCTCCTATAACTCGGTAGTTAGGTTCGTATAAAATGCCGTGTTATGTGAAATCGTGTTGCATGAGACCCAGAGCCAGTACAAAAAGAGGGGTTACGTTCTGAAAACTTATTAAAAATAAATATTTTTTTTTTAATTCTACATAAACAACTTAATTTTTATCAAAAATATAAATGTATGCGGATGTCGAAGATCCTGCAGCAACTGCACTTCTTATTTCTTTTTCATTTGTCTTAATAGTCTGGGCTGTTGCTTTCCGCAACAGTGTATGTTTAACAGTAGGTTTACGGGACCCGTAAAAATGACGGATCTTAGGTTTCTTATGTTCAACTGCGAAAATTATTAAAAAAGCTTACGTCGAAATGAATGTTAACCATCATCGAAATAAGACGGCAAACATCGACGCGGCCGAAGAAGTACAGTGTTGTACAAAGGGTTTTACAATTTTCTTACGGTGTTAGAGCGAAACCGTGTTATAGAATGCCGTGTTGTAGGAGGGTTCCCGCAATTTATGAATCGTGTTATAGCGAAACTGTGTTATAAGATGCCGTTTAGTAGGAGGGCTGCCTGTACTACGTTTCGGCTTAAAATGAAAACTACACCCCACATATAGCCTATAGTTAAACACTTTTACCTGTAACTGTGCAAATAAATGATTTAAGACTGTTCTCTTCGAAAAACGAGCTGCTAGAAAACAAAATAAATACTGTTAAACTCCTTACCTTATGACTTATTTGTTAGGCGCAGCAGTCAGAATTAACTAATTACACCTACAACATTAAAGCAGACATAGAAAGTTGAAATATTATGTTAGTTCTATATTCAGATATCATCAACCATGCGAATAATAATTGTACTGGAACTCCAAATTAAAACGCGCTAAAAATTCGATTAATATTCATCACTGTTGAAATGCGATTACGTCACCATACTTGTGAAAAAATGGCAACGACTTAACTCTAGAGTTACAGACGCGTTACGACCATTTACTTTTGAATTAAAACTAAATGAAAAAAGGAGATACTATGATACGTAAACTGGCTTATACAATGATCTTTATCTTGGCAAAAATTAACATACATTTTGATAAAAGCTTCTTGATAGTTTTTGTAATTTAAAATAAGAAACGTGTTGTGAGTCATTTTGGCACGTTCCTTAAATCTAGTCTTAAAAATCCTAACGCAGGTTCAATGGACAACGAAGAATATCGTAAAGGAAGATCGAAATAAGTGACACGTTTCCGTAGAAGAAGAAAGTATTCGATTTCAATAAGGGGTAGAACGGTATCCGGAAACCGCAAACCCGGAGGTTCATAAACCAAAGCGGGCTCACATTTCTTTTGCCCGATTGAGTTCCCGATCTTTGAACGGGCTAGCAACGGGGCTCTTCTCGAAATCGCGTTATAACCTGGACGAGATTACGATTCGAGTCACGTGATTACAAGGGAACGTACGTTTCTATGGTTCATTTCCCGGGAAATCGGGTTGAAGCGGCATAGAGTAGCACGGCCCCGATGGCGGTATACAGGGTGTCCCACAAATGCTGTCGACGTCGGGAAGGGGTGGTAGGTGAGGCTATTAAGAACAACTTTTTCCTTTGCCAAAATATCGGATGAGGCTTCATTTCTAAATTATCAAGAAAAAACACTGACTAATCGGAACGCGAGAATTGCACGCGCTCAGAGGCGGTAGCGTAGGCACGAGTAACAGTTGACCGTGGTCGTGAACAAACATATGGGCATCGCGATGGTAACTCAACGGATCGGTCAATTATTACTCGCACCTACGCTCGTGTCTCTATGCGCGCGCAATTCTCGCGCTCTGATTGGTCAATGTTTTTCCTTAATAATTAAAAAATGAAGCTTCATTCGATATTTTGGCAAAGGAAAAAGCTGTTCATAACAGCCCTACATACTACCCCTTTCCGGCTCCGACAGTATCTGTGAGACACCCTGTATAGAAATAGTGCACGGCCAGCGACCACGGCTATGGCCATCCGCTTTTCAACGGAAATTATCGAACCATAGTGAATGTAATCCGTGTAACTGTCCCCGAGAGGATGAGAATGGAATCGAGCACTTATCGGCGTGAGGGGTCCACAACGGGGTGTCCCCCCTGGCAGGACAGAAACGGTGGATGGTGTCGCTGCAGTTCCGTTCTCTCCTGTGCATGCGCTCTGTTCGAACGTGACGGAAAAAAGAACGCTAACGGTAGGACAGAGAAAGGACGAGAAAGAGATAAATATAACAAGAGAAGGGTCAAGCAATGACGATCGCCAGGGGTGCTCCCGTCGCACTTTTCCGACTCATTTTCCCCGTCGATATCTCAGTCTCCTTTCGCGCTCGTAAACGTGAACGGCCCTTAGGCGTCGGCATGTCTGTCGTTACCGCTGGTATAACGGGAAAGAGCATTAACGAGGTAAAAAACCGGGAAAAGAGAGAGAAAATCGGAGGGGAAAAACGAAGGAAAGGAACGACGGGGCAAACGACGTTATCGGGACCGTGTGATCGATGTTTTACGACTGAATTTAATGGATGTTCCATATGACGAGCGATGCGCTTCAACGGAAGGTTTAAGCTTGTCGTATAGACACGAGATTTAGGGGATGATTCTGAATCACGAATTTGTGGATTGGTTGTTTATTAATTTATGCGAAATTTCGAGCACCGGAGATCGAAGATCGTTGAAAGGTTATGGAATATTTGTAGTTAATTCTTACGATATAGCCTCGATTGGACTTTAATGGTTTTGTGTGTGTTATTTTTAGTGCATGCATGTAAAGGTAATTAAAATGTGTCAAAGTATAGCGGATAATGAATATTTAAAGAAAAATTGTATGGTGCAGTTAATGACAGCGGAATGATAGTTATTTGAAAATATTAAGGAACGAAAATTGTAAACAATTAACCCTTATATGATTTTTAAAAGTTTCCCTTATATTTGTTTCCCTTTTACTTGATATATATAAAAAAGTAATACGATATTTTAGAGTGAAACGGACAATTATCAAAAAGAAATATATAGAATAACGTACTTAATGTACTTAATGTATATATAGAAAAATAATTAAAAAATTGCAAGGAGAAATTGTTAATAAATATTAGAGAAAGCATACGATGCAGTAAATTTGCCATTAATATTTTATTATAATAGCCATTACACGCCAATTAATATTTTAGTCGTATTAATATCTTATGTATTATTTAGATATTGCCAATATAGAAGCACATTTCCTTAAATACTATTATAATTGAATAGTAAAATAGTAAAATACCAGGAAAGTAGTAAGTTAATAAATTATTAAAATAATAAAATACTAAAATAGTGAAATACTATAATAGTAAACTAATATAATAATGAAATTGGAGAAAAGCAAAATAGTAAAACAATAAAACAGTGAAGTATAAAAATAACAAAGTAATAGAGAAGTGAAATATATGTAGTCGAAAATTATAATATAATGGGGCGCTACTTTTGTAGACGGAAGCTGTACATTCAGTCGAATTCCAATTAGAAGTAGTCCTATAACAAAGGTGTTTCATGAATATATTCATTATAATTTTCCAGTTGAAGTTTATGCTTCATATATAACGTAGAAGAGTGGATTTTCGGCTACCACAAAAGAATGAAAGGAAACGTGGCTTAAGAATTTTAAATGGGACTAAATTTGCGCAGGCTTTTAAATTCTTATTATTCTGAACAGCTTACTTATGAGAAGTAACAGTGGAGCGTACTTTGTATTGCGCAGTTGGAAATATGTCTGACAGCAGACTACATATTTCCTTTTGCACGGAGACTAACTTTTTCTCCTAACGTGGTTGTACATATTTCTTTCTACAATTATTCGTCGTTCATAGTAAAAATTTTGCCGAATATTTTACACAAATTAAATATTAATTAAAGACATTAATAACAGTTTCACTTCCTATTAACGTAAAAATTTATTAATATTACTATCAACATAAAACTTCGTTAAAAACTAATTTTGTTATACTTGTATTCAATGTATAGATTTACGATAAAACACTATTTTCAACAAAAATCCTTCATTAATTTTATAACTAATTTAAATAGTTTTGTAACTAACTTAAATAATATCGTAACTAACCTAAATAATGTCATAACGTACTACAAATACGTTTAAGTAATTTGTACGTGTTATAAATTATAAAAGTAGGCTTTAAATTAACGTTCAAAATCTATAAAAGAAATCTTTCTATTCGATTTATCAAAGTTAAGTGGTTAAATGCAGGCTATATCGCATCTAACAACAAGCGCGATATTATCGCATTTAACCGTTCTTAAATTAGCTTCACTTCGAGGAAACTGAATTGATTACAAGCTGAACTGAATACGTGATGGATTGCATTCGATTCACGCATGCGAAAATGTTTATAAAACGAAATACTTGGAAGTGATTCGTGTCAAGCCGAGCCAGCAATAGTCTTGAAATATTAAATGGGTCGCCGGAAAAGGCCCGTCCTTTGTTGCACACAGTCGTGAAGTTGCTTCTCGTTTCTGCTTTTAGGAAATAAAGGAGGTGCATTCCTAATGAATTCCCCGCCGAAAAAACGAGGTCGATTGAATTATTCATTAAAACACCTCGGTTTCATAAACGCGTTATACTGGTAATAGAAATTTTTACTCCCCTTCGTTACATCCAGTTATAGAAAGACGAATGCGAATGTATAGCACTGTTCCAAGACATTAATTTCCCTTTGAAACAGTGATAAACGATTTTGTTTTGATAGCCGTCGCTGTATCACCGGTTTTCATCACGGAAATTATTAAGTTTCTGAATAAAAATCCTCTTTGTTAACGCGTTCACTGTTTTGGCAGTGAGGATGACTAATGTTTCAAATTAGTATACATTCAAGTAATTAAAAAATGAATCGAGGCAATTTATAATTATCTTATTAATTCGTATTAATATTTGTTATTTGTAAGGTAGTACTCGATGTATTTGAATGCCGCGTAAATAATTTTAAATTACTTCCAACATTTTTAATATGTTAATTAGGTAGGTTACTGATGAGGAACATAACTGAGCAAGTCAAATCATATAATTGAGAAATAATTTCTTATAGCACAACTATTAATAGTATTCAGTAATAATAATATTACTAAAAATTAACTAGTTGGGAACTTAGGATGAAATATTGAATAATTGTATTTTTAATAACTATATAGAATAACTTCCATATTTACAGAAGTTTATCAGCAGATTTTTAACATTATATACATATAATATTATAAATATTTTACATTTTGAATTTCACTATCATTATCCACAAATGGTATTAATTTTTCACAGCATGTTTTGTCAATATGTTTATCAAAATTTCAATTGCTGCAAAATATTTATGTTATCGCGCTAATTTCATACTTTTACAAAGTTCACGAAAGTGAAATAATAATATCAAAGTATGCGTATTGAAATGTTTACATGAATTATAATTTGATGTAAATATCAATTTCAATGCTTCGAAAAATAGAAAGATTTCAGGTACAAATAATGTTCGAAAACTTTCTGTCTGTTGATTTCAGTCGTCTGCTATTTCTGAACCATAAATGATTTTACTCGGATTGATGAAAAAAGATGTACATTATTCTCAACTTCCCGCCAGAAATAATTTCAATTTTCCACCGCAGAGTTCATTCGGAGATTTTCAGAAAACAAAACTACACGAATACGATGCACACTCGGTCGAGAAAGTTTCTTGGCAATAAAACAATTTTTACCACTCGAGGTTTTCGCTCCACGCGCCGTTAATTAACGTGCTAGTATAGACGTATTCGTTTAAAAATACATGTTAGTTTATTGCTTCTCAAATAACGAATTTCCTAATATGACAAGACTGATTTAATTTGTTAACATGATCGTACTATTTATGGCTGATAGATGTAAAGTCTACAATTTTGTGAATATGTCCACATAAATGTTTCAACAATAATATTGATATAAATTGACTAATTTTCAATTGGAATAAATAATCAATTAATTAAACTGATGCACAGTATATTCGTAGTAATGTCTATTAGTAAATTATCAATTTCTAATTTCTAATTTCTTCAAACATGATATTTTAAAGATTTGATCAAACACCGAAAATTAATTAATAATATTAACAACATTAATAATATCAATATAATATTAAAATTAATAATATTAATACAAGGTAATCGGATCTGAATAGAAGTAATTAATGAACTCAACTAATTCATAGTATATTATTAGTGTTTACTGCTAGCGCAGTATGACATAAAAATAATTCCAAGTAGCTACATTATTCTAATTAAGAATTTTAAGTTTCATGTCTACACAAATTATTTAACAAATTATTTAGAATTTAAAGGTTCATACTACACAAATGTTACATAATGTACAACTTGATATTATCCGTATATGTAAATTAATAAAGAATGATTTGATTCATCATATTATTCTAACCTAACAAGGAAAATCTGCAAGAAATGCCTAACCTAAACACTTGTGCCTCTTAGGTGTGTGACGTTGCATCAAGTTGTGTAACTTGAATACTTCAAGTTATGAATACTTCATCATAAAGTTAATAAATAATTTCATTGTCACCTTGATCTGGAACAACGTTTACCTAAATATGTCTCCCTATTCATTTACCAAAACTACTACATCGGTCAACATGATCCTACCATCAAGTTTCTGTTTTCAAGAATTTGTTTACTTAATTCCCTGAAAACATGGATCGGTCTTTATAAAAATAAGAGTTTAACGACCATACAATTTCACGTTCCATCCTTGATTGATGTATTTTCTCATTTTCTTTCCAATTTATAACCAAAAATGCGATGTACACCAGTAGGTTCAGTGTTAAGAGAACCCCATGTTCCACCGGCGTATTCAATCCATAAAATATGAGTTATTTATGTCAAATAAATAATTCTGTGAATTTTTCATGACACATCAAAATTTCTGCATACACACCACCGATAATTCAACGACAGTGAATAAATGATACTAAATAATAAATCGATCTATCCTTCGCTAATTCGAACGAAGAAATCTGTCCGGAATGTCGATGAACCGTTTACGTAATTTTCATTAAATCTCAAGCCTCGTATTGGTATGTCGCTAGTGACATTTATCATATCAGTCTTCCCGTATTTCCGAATCCGCAATTTGATATGCAACAGCCTAATAGCTCGCGTGCACGTAAACAGCGCGTCGTAACGGGCACCATGTTGCAGTTACAGACAGCTGTGTAATATTCTAGGTTTAATAGCTCGTGTTTATCCACAAAGTTGTCTGGCCGTGTACACACACGCGTACAGCCTGTACAACAACGGTTTACACGGCCAGTCTACGCCGGGATTAGAAACTACCTTGTGTTTCCATATTATTCGCTGTTTTCGTTCGGCTCCGCTCGTAAAGTTTACGCGAGTATGGTAACAGCTTTCCGAATGGCAGTCCACGCGACGGATTGTAAAACGATTCAAATGATTCGGAACTCCGCTGTCGTGACGAGACACCGGTGAATTATAATCCGACGAATCGATTGACGAGGGTTGCGCAACGAGTGCTGCCCTCTGTGAGAGGCGTCAGGTAACGGGGTAAGACAGGGTGCTGGGTGACCTTGAACCGGATCCGCGTCATCGTTCGTCGACAAAGACGTTGACCTTCGGGCTCGAGGTGCCCCTAAAACGCGTTTATGCGAAATTTACTGCGTCCAGACACTCAACGATTATCACCCTGCCGCCTCGTCCATAACATTTTTTATTTATCACGTATCACGATATTAATCGGTTGCTGCGACAAGGTACATTGATCGAAATTTGGTAAACTCGATGACAGGATGAAATTTGGAAAGCTCGATAACTGGCTGAAATATTGTGATAACGCTCACGCTATTTGGTAAATTCGATAACGTTAACACGACTTGATAACTCAAATTTGGTATCGAATCATGCTGTCGACTGAATTTTGGTAAATTTGACGGGATACTTCGGTAAATTTGATAATATAGCCTAGTTTTGGGACATCTGGTAACATAGAGACGGAATTTCTTCGTAAATATTCAGGTACGGGCGGAGAGCGATTTTCCCGCCAATTTTCTTGCGGGAAGCTGGAACTGATAAGCGCTGATAACGGTTTCCGAGCTTTCCTGTCGGGTGGCGCCACGGGATGCAAGCTCGCAAGCTGTCAGAGATGCTGCCGCCTATCGGAGCCGAAACTGCAACTCCCTAAACGTGCTCCGGTTAACAGTGACCAATATTTCCGGTCACGTGAAGGATGTTACCCTCGGTCGAATGAATCATTTTCTCACGTTTTCAACAAGGTGTAAATGAATCGGTCCGCCGCTGTCCCAGCAGTTTGCTGATTTCGAATTAGATAGCGCGAACACGGATTGACCATGATGAATCGCGATACCAACGGACCCGAAAATGTCTGTCATCTACCATCGGAACATAAATTTCATAATTTCTTAACGCAGTATATTATTTTCCTCATCATGCTCAATTTGCAGTTACGAACTGGATATACTTTGACTTGTTTATCAAAAATTCGAAAGAAGAGAGGAGTCTTAGAATTATTAACTCGCGAATGAATTATTGAACACGTATAGAATTATGACGAATGAATTATTGATATGTAAGAATTGTTGGTTCTGAAATGGTGCTCTAATTGCTCCTAAGTACACTGCCGCTCAAAAGTATGTGGACATCTACCATATTCGTGGAATTTTTTATGCATAATGTATATTTCTATTAACGAACGATATCACTGATTAAACAAGTAACTTCACATTCATGCACGATTCGAAGAGCATCTCCGCAATATGTAGACATTATTTGCAGCAATTACAAGGGAACTCTGAATTGAAAAGAATGACATGGCCGGCACAATCATCTGATTTGAATCCCATAGAAAAATTATGGGATTATTTCTGGACGATCTTGGAATTTTAGTGGAACCTTATTGATACTGAAATAACGAAACAGTGAATATCCAGAATGCCACGTCTCGTAACGGGTTCATAAAAACACGTGGCGAATACGTAGATAAAAAGAATGTATAATTTTATTGTTGTCGGTGAAATATTTAATGAATTATTATTGAAATAGGTCCACCAACAATGCACGAACCGAGATACACTGCCGCTCAAAAATATGTGGACACTTCCATGATTCTTGTAACTACCGAAACAGGTTATGATGTCTCCGATATATTTGTGCATGGTCGGTGAACGCATTTTAATAACGATTTATACAATATACTATATTATTTGTTAATAAACACGTACATTATATATCGCATATTCCATGATCATGGTAGGTGTCCACATACGTTTGAGCAACAGTGTATGTTTATCGGTGTGAATTCATTCGTTCAATTAGTGATATTATTTGTTAATAAGAATGTACATTATATGCCACACGTTTCACGAACATGGTAGGTGTCCATATACATATGGGCAACTGTGCATCTGCATAAGTGTGTACTCATTCATTGAATTAGTGATATTATTTGTTAATAAGAATACACATTATATATGACACATGTCACGGTCATGGTACTTACCATGGACACCTGTCCTGGTACGTTTGAATGGCAGTGTATGTGCATTTGAGTGAAGTTATTTATTAGTTAGTGATATCATTTCTTAATAAAAATATACATTATATAAAACGCACATTTTTTGTACAAGGCAGGTGTCCACATACATTTGAGCGACAGTGTACGTACTAGGTAATCGTATTTGCCAGAGACGTCGTAACTTTTTTAGGTAGTTGCCAGAGTCAAGAAAGTGTCCACATATTTTTGAGCGGCAGTGTATGTTGCACGGTAGTGCCGTCTACTGCTCGAAGGACCACCCAATCGTTAGATTGGGAAAAAATGACTCCAAGCTGATTGTCAGAATCGGTGATTTATTGGATATTGTGTGGTGTGTAGAAGTGTGATTGTGTGTGTGGCGAGTATTTAATACAAATTGTAATTTGTGTATTCTGACTATGATATACTCGCTAATTCGAACTAGATTTCTTATACTCTATTTGCTGATTCAGATTAGAGATGCTTCTCTGACTAACTTCGCTCAATAACTAAATCTCCGAAGCTGTTAACAAACGAAGAAAGCTTGGAGTGGGCATGTAGCCTTTGGGAAAGAAGGAAGGGAAAAAAATAATTAATTTTTTATTGGTTACCTAAATTAGGGCGGAAAGGGATTGTGGAGAGGGATAGAGGCGTTTCCAAAATGTCCGTAGCGAGTAATAAATTTAAGGAATACCTCGACGTGTATATGAAAATACGAAACAAAAACTCTAATACTAAAGTGAAGAACGATGAAACCCAAATGGGACTAAACAAGACACGAAAAACTCTCGACTAAATGCAACGATTCCCTGGGTCTTATTACTGCTACGGGACGACAAACCTCTTGACTTTCTAAAAATTACGATCTTCGAAGGGGCGAAACAGGATGTCTATTGTGCTCGAGAAACTTTGGGGGGTCGCCTAACGTGCTCAATGATTACTGAAATTTATGACTAAACAGTACATGGTACCATACTTGACTCTACTAAACAGCTTCTAAATCAGAGTATTATAGAAACAGATTTTTTGTGACTCAAAGGTTGTAGATAGTAGAAACGAGGAACGTGGTAAAAATCGTGTGTGATTTTTCTGTGCCGATCGAGCTTCATGCCCGAGGTCTCCCGGGTTGCTTGATCAGCGAACGTTTTGCAATTATAAAAAGATGCGTTTCTCTTAGAATTCCATCTTCTTCATCCTTTTATCTCGTGCCTCTTCGCGTTCCAGTCCCTTTCCCTTCTCGTTCACGTTGGAGAATGCAAATCGAACGGCGAGCAGAGGATGGGGTAGATCAACGTGGAACGTTGCAGCCAACGAAACGACGGAGAGAATTAAAGAGAGGAAGGGTTGTTGAACTTCTGGCCCCTTACTTCTTCTTCGTTATCTGTTTTGGCTGGATGCGCAGTCTTTTTAATTACATGGCCAACTAATGAGTAAAATTCCTTCCTTTGTGCAGCCAGTCTTACTGCTACAAGACGGTATTGGGGCTGATTAATTCGCTGCGTCGAAGACGTAACTCTACTAAACGATGTATATGAAGTAATTTATTTTGCTGATCCTCGCTGTGCCGTGAAACGCGATACAAAAGGTTCAAGTACAGCTCCTCCGGCGATCGTTTTGTAATTACGGTTAATTATAGTTGTTTAAATGCGGCTCTTCAAAGGATCATGGATAAATACCTTTCGTTTTATGTATGAAACTATAATTTGCAGAGTTCTTGAAACGCGACATTTTCTTTTATTATCAAGTACGTTGGACGAGGGTTAAGGAAGTGTTTGGAAGGAAATTATGCGTCAATGTAGTTTAGAGAGATTCCGTTCATTGGCAAAAGCTAGACACTTTTAATTTGAATTTCCTGAAGTTCTTGATGAATGATTACGAAGAAAGGTACCACTGTCTTCAATTGTATCATTTTTCAATCTTTTACGTAAATTTTCTTTAGGATTCATTGTTATCAGTTACTATAGAAATATTCTGCATAATTGACTAATATTTTCTTGAAGATTAAAGTGTTTACTTCTGTAAGTTTAGTTGTATTTCAGAGTACATTGCTAAAAGTAAGTTACATTAAAATCACATTATATTTCTGATTATGAATTGGTAATGACTATTGAGAAGAATCTTTCAAGAAAGTTGAAATATTACATTATGACCTATACAAATTTCATTTAGAATTGTGCATACCATAGTGAATAAAATTGTTCAACATGATATATGCAGTATCACATAAAATATAATGAGAATAACAGATCATAACTTTATATTGAATTTGAACAAAATCAATCAATATTGCATTCACAGCATCACGTTAAATATAATAAAAATTCTAATTTCATATATTTGATTTGGAGAAGATCGTTCAATATGGTGTACATAATTTTACACAAAATATAATAAGGATAATAAATCATAACTGCATGTATTTAGAATTTGTATAGACTTATTCAATGTGGTGCATAAAAATTATACAAAATGTAATAAGAGTAACAAATCATAACTTCGTATTTAATCAAATAAACCAATAAATTACCACACAAGTTACATCCAATTTCGTACTTCTTAGAAATCGACGATGCAAGGAAATCATAAGGAAGCGTATACAAAATATTAATACCTACATTAAGAGATAAAATATGCCACACTCTGTATAATACATAATATACAAAAGTTTGGAATATAACATACATATAAAATTAAAAATTCTAAATATATATGAAATTTGCAAAACTTATAATAAACTTACAAAAACTTTCCAAAGAAAAGGTACTCAAATAAATTTTTTTGCAATATTTTTATTTTCGAGTATTAAACATTTTGTAGACAAAATTTTATTTAAAAATTCGATAAATTTCTCAAAGTTTCAATGTCGATATTCTTAATCGATAAATCAGCGATGTATCGGCGAACAAACGGATTCAGCAACGTCACCGGGTAGACGCAGAAAAAGTATCAGTTTCCGTGAACCCGAGGAGATTCTTGGTAGCAGGAACTTGAAAAGGACAAATAACCTGCTCCTACCACCTCGTTCTTGTCCTTCTTCCCTTCCGCAGAACGCTTTTCCCAACGAACCGGTGGCGCATCTCTGAGTAATTGCGATTTAGCCGGACGCAAGTAGGGAGAGGACAACCGCAGACCGACGACGGCATTAAGTGCAGGAAAGAGTGAAATCGCAATTAATTACGTGCAGGTTCGCCCCTTCTCGGGGTCGCCAGTGTCCATCGAAGGACTGGTCAGAAATGTTGAAAAGGGGAAGGAGGCAGGGCAGAAAGTCCAATAGCTTAAATGCGCTTATGTGATGGTCCAAATGCGTTTCAAAGGATTCCAGGCCTTCTGACGTACCCTTCCCGCTTCCCCCCCTTTCTCCTTTTCCACGATTTTCCTTTTACTTCTTTTCTCTCTTTCCGGTCACGTCTGGTGAATCAAGCGAAAACCGATTTGTATAATGGTATATTCGAAATATGCTGGTTACCCCCAGAATGTTTGCACTAATAAAAGTCTCGCATGTTTATCATTTATGCTACGTGCTCATTATGTACGCTGAATGCTTATGTTGCATTATTAATGATTTGCAAAAATAAATTACGGCAATGAGAGCCACTGTTATTAAACAAAACAAAGTTTTTCATTTATATCGAGTTAAAAATAAAAGAATAAATTACTTCCTTCAGAGCCTTCAATATAAAATCTTGTTACAACGTATTAATCTGAGTTATTCAATTTCAATTAATTATATATATTTCAATAGCTTATCATGCACACTATGTATAATACTTGTTACGTATACTGTGTGCTTATTAGATATATTTGAAAATGACGAAAATAGGGAATATGGAAAGACTGAATGGGAAGGATAGGGAATATAAGAATATAAAATTGGAAAAACAAGTGAAAGGCAAATATAGATTAGGAAAAATAGAAATTGGAAATGGAGGACAGCAAGAGGAAGAAAATACAGAACAAAAATATAAGGAATAAAGGAAAATGAGAATTCGGAAACAGAAAATGCAAAAAATATGAATTAAGTCAAATATTGATGCGAAAAACGATTGGGTGAAATTATGAGTGGAAACATAAAAATGAAAAACTAAAGAAATACATAAAGTAAAAAATAAAGAATAGTGAGAATTGGGCACAAGAGAATTAAAAGGCAGGAAAATTATGAATACAAGTAATAACGAATGAAGAAATAGAAAATAGCTAAAATAACTAAAACTATGTCTCAATATAAAATACCTACATGCAAATATTTCCCGTTTTTAATACATATTCTAAAATATGATAAAATATTGCTTCGACATGCTAGTTGGAAATTGACTCGTGACGACGTGCTTTCTGAATCATTCATCGTTTCGCGCACCTTTTAAAGGGACGATATTATACACCGTTAAGTACAGGTACTGTTTGACGAGTGTTCAAAGCGTATAAATGCTTTGCATATCATGTAAATGCTTTGTTGTAACTTTGCAATCGCATTCAAACACGTACACATGAATATTCTATTAACTATGATGTAAAGCACAGTATCTAGCGTATCACGGTATCCACCGAAAGCGCTATTAAGTTCTGCAATTATTATGGAGATTTCGGAATAATCGAAAGAAAATAGTCCGAAATGAGAAACTCGGTTACATCGCACGGAATCCCATCAGAATTTTACTTACCGTAATTTTCTGCCCGCCCCGACGAAATTGTTGAGCCGTTCGCGTTTCGATTAAACAAAAAAAAAAAAAAAATGTTCCATCATGATTCTTCCTTGACGAAAAAAGAAAATATTCGACTGCGATTCTCCTTAAACAAACAGCTCGGTGCTTCGGTGAAACGCGCGGAATTATGGTACGGTATAAAAATAAAAATAAAAGTCAGCGGCGTCCTTAATTGAAAAACCACTTCTCGCTGGACGGATCTGCTAACACTTCGCTTTTAACGGCTCCGCTTCCGTTTGAATCCACGATGATTAATCGACGCGTCCGAAATCGTTTCAACGGCGATGATCGGTTGGTTTACTTTAAAGAGCCGACGCATACATACCTGTTAACGATGAATTGGGTGGTAGCAATTAAAGGGTTGAAAGGTCCACGAGTGCGGTAACGTGATGTAATATAATTCGTAGGCACGACTCCCTCTGTAGAACCTTCAAAGCATTCAGCGAGACCAACTTCAATTCCATCTCAATCCGCTTACCTTCCCGCGTCGAGCTGGTCCATTCGTATTCCAAAAGTAAAAGGGGATGAAGTATTGTCGGGTGGAAAAGGCTATGAGGATCGTGTAATTGGTAGGCTTGCGTGATCGATTTTGCTCGATGAAAGTTTCGTTTCTTCCTATCAACCACGCTATTAAAGGGTACGGTGACCTAAATGAAACTAGTTCCATATTTTTTACTTATTTAACACTATATTTACGGACGTTTAATGACCAATTTTGTCTAAATTGAAGATGAACTATAAAAACAAGGAAATAAAGGATAATGCATATATCAGTTTACAGAATAATTCTTTATCCCGACGAAGCTTAACACGCACCTTGACATAAGCTTCTTAATAATTTTCGTAATTGAAAATAAGAAATCTAAGATACGTCATTTTGACGGGTTCCGTAAATCTAGTGTTAAATAGCGTACAAATCGTATTCCTGTCAATTGATGCACGATAATTATTTAATTTATTAATTTAAATTAATGGCAACATGTTGTCTATTGTAGTTACTGAATTGGTTTGATTTGATTGAATTATTTGAAGCTATTTAATACCGAAACTACCAAAGGGGTCAAATGACCGTTCTATAAATTTCATACTTCCAATGACAAAATTTGTTAAGGTGGTTTTCTTGACGTCTGTGCTGATCGTCATCAAAATGAAGAATCAGTAAGTGCATTTATGTTTCATCGTTTGTTCATTTATTTATCGACTTCGTTTTTAGCAGCAAAATAATTGTGAATACGTCCGTAGTTTTAGTGTTAATTATTGTATAGATATTTGGACTCTTTTAGAGAAATTTACTAACAATAAGAAGTATACATATGGGAATATAGAGTACCTTCAAATTTGATAAAGATAATGATCAGACACACATATCTTGAAATATTTGTTATATAACTGTCCAAAAGTTTTACATCCATCTCCACAATCCATTGGCTTAAACCCATAGGGAATTGTCGTGATGAATTGGACCAAACAGTCAGAAACACAATAATAAATTCAAAATTCGAATTACAAGCGAGACTGAAAGAAGGATGAAAGCAATCGAATAATTAATTCTGTCTCATTGGAATATTCGAAAAAAGTTATTTTTAATATGACCAAACTATTATATGAGGTTATTAAATAAAATGAATTTCAACTATATAAAATATTAAAATTTTACATACAAATTCACCATTCTTTCTGAAATATCCAAAACAATTTAAAAAATTGTTAGGTTTAGTCTCATTCATGTTTTTGTAAAATAAACTGTATGATATTATAAATCATTCCTTCCTATATACAACAACAAATACAGACGTTTAAAAATATGGAATATTTATCGTACGAATAAAGTAACATTCACCGTATTATTTAATACATATTAATAATTTTAACACGAAGATTAATTATATTAGTCTGCACGTATTTTGAGAGCACTGCACGAACTTCTCATAAGTTTATTATTTTACAATTTTCAAATTTTTACAATTTTCAAATTTGTACAATCATCAAATTTTTACAATTTTCAAATTTTCAAATTTGTACACATCAAATTTTTACAATTTTCAAATTTGTACAATCATCAAATTTTTACAATTTTTAAATTTTTACAATTTTCAAATTTTTACTATTTTCAAATTGTGAAATAGATAAAATAAGATTGTGCAGATTAGAATGTACAGATACAAATTTTTATGAAATATCAAGTCACCCGTGTAAAGAGTTAGTTATTGTTTTAATTTTAAAACAAGAAATTCGCTCGTGCGATACTGAATTTTATGCAACTTAGATTATGCAGCTGTTTTGGCGTTAATGGAAGGAGATTTTTTCTCGTGTCTACGTTTTTACTTTAGTAAACATCCGTGTAAGATTATCTTTAAATGCTAGCTATTCCGCCATTCCGTTTGAACTTTAAGGTAAATGGTCTACACTGCGAGAAGCTCTCCCTAAGTAATTCCACGTGTCCACAGGAAGTCACGTTTTCTCGTATAAGAGATAATGTACATAGAAGCTCATCGAGACGTTTACACGTTTATATTCCTGAAATTTGTGAAGCTCAATGTACTTATATCTAATGCATTGCAATTAAAATATCTACACATTTTTTTCGTTTTTCATTCATGAACACGTTCTTATTACTTATTCGATTTTATTAAACGAGTCATTTGCATTAATTGAAATAACATAATGTTATTAAGAATATTTAATTTTTTCGTCTAATTCTTCGATACGTTGATTTTTGTTATTAATGTAATTTTAACCATATTCGAAGAATCTTACAGTTTTATATGATGGTAGAAAGGCTCTATTTTTCTAATTTTTCTTATTGAAGCGAATATTTATGAACAGCATTTTTCACTCATACCAGGTAGAATGTTATGTAGGTCAATAACAATTAATACTACCAATTTAGAGTAATCGAATTATTAATTATATTATTGTAATATGTTACTCTTACTTTGCTATTATAATATTAAAATATTATAACTGTTATATGACTAATATTATATTAATTACGCAAAGTAGAAAATTTGAAACAAGGAATGGCCATATCAAAAGAATAGTGTAGTCATTTCCACCATAAAATTAAACATGCTCATAAATAAACATATTTAAAATAATTTAAAATATGATCTAAATGTTAATAAATACATTAAATAATATGTAATTAATTAAATAATATTTTTAACTGTACGTAATTAATACAAAACTAATATTTCAGTACTTTGATGTAATTAAGCGTATTATTTCATTATTAACTGATTGTGCATTATTAAATAATTTTTTCATAAAACAAATGTCGTGTAAATAAAATGTACCGTATTATGTTATTAATAAATGTTAGTAAAAACTTCTGCAAAGTACATCTGGTATGGACTATTGTATATTCACCTTGTTTAAACAGCAGAAAATAATTGTCGAAGGGAGACCAAATATTTGCGAAGCTTATTATTAATCGATATGCAATTTATTGATAACTTTCAGAACAGCAGCTATAGTTTGTGGTGCCCGAGGCAATAATCATCATTATTTCATAAATTGTGGGTCGCTGTGTTACATTAGCGATTAATCCAATTGACTCTCGTTATATTGCTGTCGGTGGAGCTGATGATGTAGAAGAGCATCTTATTGTGATACACGACAGTGTGCAGTGTTTTATGTTCGAAAATTTAGAATTTCGTATATGCAGACGGTTTGGAAATTTGTAATTAATAAATTCCGGAATTAAGGAATTCCTAAATATAGGACTAAAATGAAAGTACTTCGAGAACTCAGGAACTCGAGAAATTATAAAGCTTGAAAACTTGGTAAATTGAAATCTCAGTATTTGATTATATAAGGATATGGAGATTTAGAAATTTCGGATTTTGGGAATTTCGAAACTATAATCAAAATATTTGATAATTTGGAATTCTGGAAACGAGATGGTGTAAAAATGTTATGATTTGGTAAATTTTTAAGCGGTAATTTAGAAATTAAAATAAGAAAATTTGAAAAGTTTGCAATTTGAAAGCTTGAAAACATGAAAACTTGAGAGCTTGAAAAGATGAAAACTAGAAAACTTGAAAACTAAAAATGTAGTAAGCTTGAAAACTTGGAAACTATTATACAGAGCTGTTACATAAAACTAGAATACTAGAAATCAAGAAAACTCGGCGACTCAACAACTGGAATACTTAAAATCTTGTAAACTCGAAAACTAAAAAATATGTGAGTTTTGTAATTTTGTAAACTATCATAAATTAAAATGGTTCTAAATTGAAAGTTGGAAAATCTGGACTAACACGTCATTCCAGCAATATAATTTCATTTCATTACAATACCCAATTTTCCTTAAAATTTGTAAAACATAAATAAGAGCGTTTTACTAATATTAATGGAGAATACTTCTTTGGAATGTACAAAAAGTTTGGTGGTGCAAAAACGTTTGCATATTCACTGTCACAAAGTATCAATTATCGATGTGCATTGTATACGCTTCCCTCTTTATGCTGATTTTTATTTCACCCTTTCGTTTATGCTTAACATCATACGTACATACTATTCACGATATCATGATTTACATTACACACTTCAATTGTGAAGTTCCCCTTTATGCGTTCCCGTAGGAAAACTGTCTTTGATGTAATTCGTGGTTGGTCAAGTACATCATTGTCGTCTCTCGTCCATTTTTCAAGTGACATGACTCGCATTTCAAATGCAACGCGATCTTTGACGATGGTTCCGCAAAAAACTGTGCAATTTTGTCTCCAAAAATATAGTCAACACTTGAATATATAATACTAAAGGTGAAGTATTGATAATACTTAAACACAATACAATAGATTATGTCAGTAAAGAGTCGCTTATATCAGTTCGAATATTGCGCATAACATTCCTGTATCACATGCGTAGTCAATTTTAATTTAATACTGAAATACTTTTGCTCTGGTACAGAAAGAAAGTGTTGCAACTCGAACATTTTTACTTTGTTCTACTTTTTATAAAATATTTATGAAATCTGGAAACAGTTTTAGAGGATATTTCAAAAATTAATTACTATTTATTAGTTATTGTTAATTGTAAAGGATTTTATGATAAATGAAAAGTAGTTGAAAAATTTTATGTGCATGTACCAACGAACTTTGGAGTTTAATTAAATCCTGAATTTATTGTAACAATTCATACTAAACAAAATTAGAAAATTATTGAAAGGAGATTAATTTACGTTTGTTTTTTAATTAATATTTTTGATTAGCAGAATTACAAAATATTTGAATTTAGAAATTCACAAATAATGTACGATTTACAAATAGTCTCTCATCAACTATGCACCCTATAGTTCTACGAATTATAAAATGTAATTGTCGGTAGTTCGACAGTACTCGGCTGAATACGCTGACAAATGACGTCTGTCTAATCACTCTAGTCGTTCATAATCTGTACCTATACATCCAGTCGTATAGATGGCAACTTTGCGAAGAGTTTGATAACAAGATTACGTCGAAATTACTAATTGCATTAAACGATCAATATGCTCGAAGTTCGGTTACCCAAGCGGGATGTACATGAAGTGCAGTTTAACAAATTCATAAACAAGTCGCAAACCCCTTCGAAATTGTTGTTCCGCCCGAGCACGCAGAAGAAACATTCGGGAATTAATTACCAAAGCACACAAAACAGGCTATAAGCAATTCGCGTTAACAAACCGGATGCCTACATAATTTAGCAACAATTAATGCACAGTCACGTTGTTGGGGTGACGTTCCTTGACGAGTAACAGGGATGCTGCTACCTGGAGACAACTGTCACCCTTTCCCGCTTAGGGGAGGCTTAAAATTAGAGCTGCTTATGCGCATTCCGCTCTGTAATCGATTTCCGTTTTATCTTCTGAAATACCATTTCCAATCCAGATGTATCTCTGCAATCAACTATTTCATTTTATTGGTTGCCGAATATATTTACTATTATTATATTTATTATATATTATTTGCACAATTTAGTTAGTGCTGTTCTTTTTTTTTTTGACTAATTCATAAGGTAAATGATACTTGATTGATGAAATGAAAGCGCCAGAAAAGTATCATAACAAACTATTTGCAAATAAAACAAGTGGTAATTTAACAAGAGCCTTTTTTTATTAATATGTATAAATACATGTGAGGTATTGATTATGAAATGTTGGTTCTTCTGCATTTCTGAATAAATCAATTTTATTAGGAATAAAAAAATCGTTTACTTGAATAAATTAAGATCAAATAATTATTAATGAAAAATGAATTTGGTATAATGCATCCTGTAATGATCATTACGATTTCTTTTGTATTTATATAAAAAAAATACGATTTCTTGTAATTTCATTGTTGGTCGCACTACCGTTGTTCATTTAATAAACTGCCATATATCTATTACATTTATATGTTATGTAGTTGATGATTATAAAAATACATACGTATTTAATAACTTAGCTTCATAAAATATTTTCCAGAAACCTTAAAGATATTCTTATAGATTCATTTTCCAGAAAAGCCGATGTAGCTATAAATAACTATTATACTCATAAATGTTCTCGTAATTATAGAGATATAGTAGCAGCTATATTTTCAGTGATTAAATGAAGAAAATGATCGAAAAAAAAATTAATATGTAATAAAATAATGTTTTCGGTACATACGTTAAATTTATAATAAAATATTTGGTTGAAGAAAGTCAAAATTTATTGGTTAACGTAATAGTGAAACATTGTTAAAATGCAAGTTTTTCTATTAGGTTAGTCAGTAAGTTTTGACTATAATGTATAGGATGAACGATATGCAGAGTAGTAAATTATTTGCGTTAGCTATCACAAACTCTGAACTGTTATAGAATTTTGCTTGATACTTTATCGGTCGATGAGGGCTTTTATGTTATAAATGAGATACTGCTCCGAGGCTTCCCAAGAGGCAAAGGGTACGCTCCCTCTTTTTCTCTTATTTTATTACACCGGAATAGCATGTAAATTTTCGTACATTTGAGCGAGCTTTTAATGAGAAACATTATTTACCTGAATATATTCCCATGTTTTGCATTAAAAATACAGCAGGGAACGTGTATCTTCAAGATTCATTAATTACTATTCGTTATTCACAATTTTGATTTATTATACATATATTATATTCACATTTGTAATTACGAATAATTTACTTTGATTAATTGTACCATAAAGCTCACATGTTTTGTATATTACTCGGTTTTTCATTTTTCAGAGTTACAATTTAACAAATTTCTTTATTTCTGCATTTCTACATTGGAAATTTCTTGACTTCATAATCTATGAGTTGCATCATTGAAAATTATGTAAATGTAAAAGTTTAGACATTTTAAAGTTAGTATATTTAAACATTTGGTTATTTGATTATTTGATCATTTAAACATTCGAAAGTGTTCTATTTCAAAAATTTCAAAAATTTTTAATCTGTGACTTTCATAATTAGGAAATTAGAAATGTAGAAGTCTTGAAGTTCAAAATTGGAAAAATCTATGAATTAAAATATATCAGCATTCCATACCTACGTGCCTCTAAAGAAAATTTTTGAATTCAAATGCTCTGTTGTATATTCAAACATCACCGCATATATTCATTTCTTGTGCAATCTACGCAATTATACCTATTTGCTGTATTTTCATGCGTGGATAATTATTTCCTCCAAAACATGGTTAATTTGTAGATATTAATTATTGCATATATTATTACATGTTCTAAAACTGCTGTAATTAATACGCGATGCTTAGTTAATTAATTAATCAAAATTATAAACTAACTTTTCCTGCCCAATATAATGTGTTTGAAGTGTACAATAGCACAATTTCATTATTTGATCATTCTGTCTTTTAATGAATTCCAAAATCATATACAATGATTAGGGACAACATTATTCCCGAAAATGATGTTAATTCAGTAATTGCCAATAACGGATTAGTATTCTTGATATTCCGATTATTTCCAGTAATAATTTCCTATTACACTTTGCTTTATTTTTCATTGCATTTCAAATTTCAAATTCAAATTTCGAAACATGCATTGTATACATTATAAATGCATTAAAATTTTTGTCATTTATTACATCTGTAGTTTAAATAATTGTGAATAATTGACATTTATAATAAACTATACATATGCAACATTAATTCATTAACTTTTACTTGGTATCTTCATGAATAAATAGTCAATACATCAATAGTAGTAATTTATTAGTATCTCAAATACATTTGTCAGTTACACTAGATATATTATACGAGAGATACAATTGAAAAAGTGTTTTAATGTGTACATTACATTTATTATATTATACAATGTATTACATTAATACAATATTACCACTGCATATCGTTTTAAAAATGATAAAACTATGATATATATACCAACTAAACAAGATTTCACCAGCAACACACGATTTTATACTTACACTTATTTATATCAGTCAAAATATTCATATACTTCTACCGATCACTTTGCTTGAGAGCTGTTCATTCATGTTTATTTTTTGATTTTCCTACTTAATCAAATTTGAACTACACACGGCCGATAAGTCGGCAATTCGTGGCAATATTAATGCTATATGTTCATCTTATCAAACACTCACAGCAGAAGAAACGTGTAATTGCTCTTATTTCTTGTTTTCTAAGAAGTAACGAAACTGAGTTATTCCACGTCTCAAGCGCAGAATAAATAAAACCAGTGACCATACAAACAGAACCAAACGAAAATAGCGCTTAAAAATACTGAAGTCCGAATTACACGACACGACAATTTTCTTTCCCTGCACCCGGTAGTGTCAAATAGTTCTAAGCAATTTCATGCCGAAAACAAGCGATGGCATAACGAGTCAGTTGCATGTATTTACGCGATTGCATGGAGTTTCGTTTAATTACTTAACGAGGTCGAGTAGGAAACAACGGATAATCAGGACGGATTTTTAACGATACGAGTAGTGAAGGGTGTACGCGGCACGCAAAAGGTTCGCGCAACACTTTCCCAGATAGATGATCGATATATCTGTAGGTGCGTTATCGTTTCTGACAACTACTTCCCTACCTTGATCGTCCCTGCACCCCTGATTCTCCTCCAACCACTGTTTCCTATCCTCCCTCCTTCGACATCCTACTTTATATTTTCCCTCCCTCCGTGTATTTCTTTCTCCTTCTTTCCATCTGGCTCCTCTGGTCTCTGTTTTTTCTTCGTCCCTCTTGTCTCTCTTTCGCTATCTCGCCCTCTCTTTTTCCCTTGTTCCGGTCTCTGTCCCTCTCGACGCAGCTTTGAGCGCCACCCTTACGTTTCCATAGCGATAGGTAAATGGAATCCGTGGTAAAGCCGTTGCCATGGTGATTCGCTCCACAGCCTCACCTCGGCTCACCTTACCTCACCTCGTCACGGTACTCTTGTCCCTCTCGCTCCTTCCTGCCGATGAAAACGGGGCTGAAGACTCGTAGGCCGAAGTCTTCGTGGCCTCCTCTATGTATGAACGCAGGAGCGTGCCTTCGGCTTTTTATTCTCCTCTTTCCCGCTTTCTTTCTTCCGTGCCGTCTCCGCTTCGTTACCTCCGCTCTTCTTGCCCGCGATTTCTACCTTCAGACAGTTAGACGCCGTTCTAACGACGCCGCGTACTCACCCGGAAGAAACAACGGCTGAACTTTATTCTACGGCCCGTTGGTCGACCATCCTTTCTGCAGAGAGCCCGCGGAGATAAACAACGACCATGTAAACGCGCCCCGTTCCTTTTCACCCGTGCCTCACGTCGAACCTATTACGTCGCCGCCTCATGAAAGAGACATGAAGCGATCGTTCGTGGCGGTTGGAAGGGCGGCTGAGAGCGCACCGTCCCGTGTCACGTGTGTTGACACGAGGACGTTCAACGTGTCCTCGATGGATCGAGCTTTAACGATTCGTTAGATTAAACTAACGCTTGATAAATCACGCTCGAGAGCCGCTTTCTGAAATTCCGACCGATCTTCCGGACGCGATTGCTCCGCGGGACACGGACGCGCATCTGTAATGGGGATTTATACCGGTCCAATCGAATTTCTCAACCGCTTCAAGGGAATACTTCGACGCACCTCCGGCAATTATTTAACACTGAAACTAACGACGTGTAATGCAGAATTATTTCGAAATTAACACTTTGACTGCCATGTTACCCACATATGTGTGACACTCACATTTCTGTACAGACTTAATAGCTATATTATTCAAAATTTGTTCACTTTCCTAACTGGCAATACTCGCATTAGGTACTTGGAATTATGGAAAATCAATAAGACAAAGTACTGTGAAAATATTTGGTTACATTTGTTAAAAATGAATGTACTACCTATGCTATTTTTAATTGCTTCCATGTGGCAGTCAACGTGCTAAATATGAAGTTGAAAAATGAATGAAGAAACGAAGAAACAAAAATGAATACACTTATTGATTCTTTATGTTGACCACAATCAGTATACATGTTAAGAAAACCATCTTGACAAATTTTGTCATTTGAAATGGAATATTTGTAAAAGGGTTATTTAACCCCTTTGGTAGTTTTAGTGTTAAACGGGTCGCCGGGTAGTTTCGTATCGAGGACGGAGATTGCGTCAAGCGATTAGTTATAAAAATACGGCATTTAATTCCTTCACTGCAATGTAGAAAAAATAAACACTCTCAAGCAATTGAAGCAATTGGAAATTGCATTAGGTAGTATTTTCATTTTTAGCAAATATTACAAGTATGATCCAATATGTTCCTAGTTCCAAGTAACTAATACGAGTGTCTTAGCAGTTAGGAAAGTGAACAAATTTTGAGTATAATTTTGAGTTAATATTTTATTAGCTGTTAAATCTGTATAGACAGTTGAATGTCACACATGTATATGTGACATACCGACAAGTGTTAAATACCGAATGTGCAAGATATGATAGCATCATTGGCAATTTCAAGTTTTCCGTTTAATTCTTTGGGATGTAATGGGATTACTCGAATTTTTAATATGTTTCAATTTAGAAGTCGTTTGTTCACCCCTAGCAACACGCCAATCCTCACTACATACTTTATTCTGCAGAGATCATTACTTTTCCTCTTCAGTAGATTTTCAATAACTCTCAAAGAGTACACATCAAATGTATCTTTTAAAGTCCGTTGTCAGTTTGCGAGATGTTACTATTTTTCTTAAGTGCTAAATCATAGTTTTATTAAAGCACAATCATTTTACCCTCGCCAGTTGTTTGGTCATTTTTGCTTTTCGAGTGGATCCACTGATTCCACGACCTAACTACTTAATGGTTCATTAACCAGTTAGCCGTGTTTGACGAGTATAGTCGTCATGGAGAAGTGTCAGGATTTTGTGTCACGACGAGTATACGCCAAAATCACAGCTAACTGGTTCACCAAATAAGTCAATATTAGTAATAAAATTGTCTATTGCATAAAATAGACCCATCTTTTTGGTCCAATATTTTAACATCGACGCTTACTCTGTATACAGTCGTGGACAAAATTAATTGGAAAGGTATCATAAATAACAAAAGGTAAATTTGATTAACTAATAATGCCTATAAATCAAAACTTTATTGCACAATTATATACATTAAATAAATGTTGTTTTAAATCTACAAAAATATCTCACGTTCTAAATTTAAAATTTATTGACAACATTGTAATAAAACAAAACATTTTTTACATTTCTGCAATATCCACTTAATTTTGTCCATGAGTGTACTTTCAAGATGAAGCGCCACAGTTAACTGGTTAAGTTGAATCCCCAAGAACACGCAAATATAATATAATAAATATCAAAGAATACAACATTATAATAAGATATCTCAAGCAAACAGGTAAACAAATGTGAATTTTCACATTTCGAGGAGCGAAAGCCTTTCGTGTTCTTGAATTAAACGGTGCACAGTTTAGTACGACACCGGGCGAGACCGATATTTTTCTCTGAATAGAGTAATTAACTGCTTTTAACGAGGTAGTTCAGTAGCCCGGAAGTAAGAATACGGCAAGTTAGCAGTTGCAACAGCTGTTTATACGGTGACGGAGAGGTTCGCGGAGGTGGGTGGTAACTGGAGCCACGACGTGTCTAGTTCGGTACGTAGCTGGTACATCATGTCGAAGTTAGACTACAGGAATTAGTTGTGCGCAGCTCCCTAACGACATGACGTATACCGCAGCCAATTAGGAGTTTGAGTCGATAAATTACGCGTTTCTCGAGATACGATTATACGCCGGTGACAGTGTTAATTGCCAATTCCAGGTCCCGAATCTGCGATGCCGGCGAGAGCAACGTAACGGAAATCTTCCGGCGAAACAACGTAACAACGATTTAACGTGCCGAGTAAGAGCACAGAGATTCGCGACAAGATCGTTAAGAAGTTTACTCGTTGGAAATAAGTTGTCCCTCTCTCGCATCGTTCCGATGCTTCGAGCTAGACAATCGTTTTAACGGAAACATGGCCGGCGCTTCGAAAAGATTTGTCCATTGAACGGTTTGAACGATTAAACTTCGCGCTGCGACTGCTGCTCGCAGACGTTTTGTCGCGCTGCACGGGGCTCCGTAGGCACGATTTTCTTAACGAGATACCTACAGACACGCGAAAGTTCCCGGAACATCGTAGCCCCGGCTAATTTTCCCGAAAGACAGCTTGTGCCAGTGCTACGGCACTCTGTATAATTCATAGGCGGTATTCGGTTCGGTGGCATGCACCCTCTATGTTGCCCTCAGCAACTTTACTCATTACCAATAATTTGATTTGGAACTCCATTAACCATTAAACGGTGCCTGAACGACAGAGCGGATACCCGTGCAATTTCATCGTCATTCGCTCGAATAGCTTAAACTTCTTTAATGGCTGCGGACCGGTACTATCGGCGTAGTACCGCGAGAAAGATCGATCTCGACGCTTCCGAAGCGATGCGAAAAATTTTGGATTCGACCCACATTTCGTTGGGCATTCTTCGAATTGTTTCGACGATGTAAGTGTCGATAGGACGCTTGAACGCGATGTAGGCTTAACACTAGAAGTACTGGCATTAAATGCATGCTTACTTCAAAGCTGAAAATAAAGTGGAAAAATAAAGAAATAAATATTGCAGCATCACTTAACATATACAATCATTCATTAGTTCAATAAAACATGACGGACATTTTGACAAAAGGACGGCAATAAAATTTTGTAATAAAAAATGCCTAACTCGAAACCAGTCCTTTTGACTGGTTGGTAGTTCTAGTGTTAATCAGGGTCAATCAGGAGAAGATTCTCAGCGAGTGATCTTAGTAGATCAAATATCCAACAGTCATTCAATTTCAATATTGAATATTTTCAATTTCGATGTTAAATTTCAGATTTGTTAGCTTGCAGATTCACTTATACGGGAATTTGTCATTTTTTTAAAGTTCTCACACCTCCTTCAAATTCCAATCTACATTTCTTAATTCCTTAATAGAGAAATTTTCGTTTTCAGGTTTAAAATTGGTTGATCATTAAATTTAAAAGTTCTCATATTTACTGATCTCGGATTTCTTGTTTCAAATTACGAAAATTATTAAGAAACTTCTATGAAAATGTAAGTTATCTTTCTTCGAAATAAAGAATCATTGCATGAGTTAGCTTACGTATTATCCATTATATACTTATTTTTAAATCACAGTTTCAATTTGAATAGAAATGCTCATTAATCATTCGTAAATCTACTGTTAAACCTCAAACCTCTACATTCCAGAATGACCAAATTTCAGAATTCTCAAATTCCCAAATTTCCCAATTTCTCAATTTCCAAATTCCTAAATTCTCAAATTTACAAATAACCAAACAGTCAAATTCTCGAGTTTTCAAATTTCCAAATCTCTAAATCTACACATCCTCAAACTTCAAACATTTCGGATACTCAAATTCTCAAGTTCCTAAATTATACAATTCCTAAATTGCGTTAACATCAAACTCCCACATTTTGAAATTATCAAATTTCGAATTGCCTGAATTTCCTCAATGTCTTACGTTTTCTAAATTTAGAATTTTGCAAGTATTAAGGTTTCCAAATCTGCATATTCTCAAGATCTATAATTTACTACGCTTATGAATTTGAATCAATTATGTTATCAATTATGTTCAGAAATATTATTTATTATTATGTTAACGAACTTTCTTTTGTAAAATTATATTAATAACAATTAACATTCACACTGTATTTCTGTGGTTTATTAAAATAAAAGTACAAAATATACAATTATTCTTCTGTACAATCATTTTGCATTTCAATGAATTTGTTTACACATTTCACGAGCTTCTTTTTTGAAACCTTCGAAGAAAATTTATTTTAGTTTCATTTTTCAACTGTGTTGCAAATGTTGAGATTTACAAGAGCCTGTACTGGAATATTATTTGAACGAAGAGTGAATACGCAGTTGCAGTGGGATGCAGCAACTGGAAACTTGCAATTCGAATCACACGTCGAGGACTCTTGTTGCAAGCTATCTTGTTTTTGCATAACAATGCAATCACACTGTATTACAGATTGTTCAAACTCTTCAGAAACTGGATTTTTGTTATAGTCTTTCAAATTACCATTCGTTTGATACTGGAACAGTATATTTGTTTATGAATCCCTCAAGAAGTCGTTGATATTTCACAGTTTTATATATTCCAAAAATGAAATTAAAAAGTATAATTCATCTGAAAAATTGATAACTTTTTAGCTATGTGACTGTACTTATTTAATATAGTTAACGAATAACCCAAACTCGAGATATTGCGTGCTTAATATTCAATTGTCAGCCTTCATTGAATGATTATATCAATCTTGAAAAACGCAGTACATTTTCGAACTTTAACAAATGATGATAATTATAAAATGACTATAGATAATTTCCTTCAAAACACTTATAATCTTTAATAACTTCATTTAGAGAACATTTAGTACATAACATTGCAAATTTTTATCATTTTATGAAGACACAACAAAGAATCGCTATTATAAGAAAAACGCGATATTTTTCATAATTTTAATTATGAAATCTGCAATTCATTTATATTTCTGTATTTATATGGTTTTTATATATATTTCTTATAACACATTAAGTTACTAATAGTTTATGTACCATACAATGAATCGGAGGGTTAATCTGTCACTACAACCTGAAAAATCATGTTTCATAAAAAAATCCAGATTAATTTTTCATTCCAATACCCCTATTTTCAAATTGCATATTATTATTCCGTCTTTATAGGTCAATGGTTGTAGATCATAAAAATATTGTTGAAGTAAACTGCGGATCATAAAAATAGTATGTAAATAACTATTACACACCCTCTTCTCTGTACTCCCATTAGGGTCATCCTTGCAGATTTTTTTATAGTTTTCGTAATATTTTTGCTAGTTTCTTACATGATCCAACAAATTTTAATTCGAGTACTCGTTTCTTTCTACACTCTCGCCATTTCTCTGCAACTTCTGCATCGTCTAACCTTAGCGAAGGATAAAGGAGCTTAACGTTCACGGACGTGTTTCGCGCGATACATGTTGCGTCGTTAATTAGAGAGTGGTAAAAACTGCGGTTTCAAAGATAATTCACCTTGGCTGACCTTAATGTAAAGGAAACAATGCGTAATAATGTCCAGCACAATTAGAGAGTGCACTTTTCAGCAAACATAAGAATTTAATGTAGCGAGAATAAACCGCTTTGAGAAAAAAATTGAGACCCGTTCTCGCGGAAATTCGAAGGGCTGCAAACGGCGGATAAAAATATCGATTTTCCTCCTTCGTGCGGACATTATAAAATGTTTAGCAACAATTTACGTTCCCCTGTACGGGTTTAAAGAATGTTTCTCTCAGAAATTTCAACTTTCGCGATCAAACTTTTGCATCTTTATTACCGTACACAGATTACGTAGCGAACGTAGTATGTAATATACATTGTGTAGTATGCCGTGAAAATAAAGTACACAGTAACAAAAAGAGTATTATCTGCTTCATGAATTTGTATATTCATTAATATAGGCAGAAAAATAATTTTCCACTTGAGGACAAAATTCATTTACTTTGACTGAATAGTTAGAAAGCAAAAAGTTGTATTATTATAATATTATAGTATGTTTGTATTATCAACGTTTATATATTATACTACAATATTTCATATAGTGTATATAATACTACAACATAGTATATATAATATTATAATGCAACGTAATATATTATATAATATAATGCCAAATAATATATAAACGTTAACACCAGATTTGCGGAACCCGTAAAAATGACAGACCTTAGATTTCTAATTTTAAATGAGAAAAATTGATAAGAAGCTTTCGTCAAAATTTATCTTACCCTTCATCGAAATAAAGAATCATTGCATGAATTGGTTCACGCGTTGTCCATTATTCACTTATTTTTATACCTCAATTCCGATTCAAGTATAAATGGTCATTCATCGCTCGTAAATCTAGTGTTAAAAACACAAATATGTATAACATATTATAATATGATGCATAGTTTTGTTAATAATTGATGACAAACTGAGAACTCGACATTGATTTCCATGAGAGGGGTTCATTTTTTGTTTACTTTGAACGCGACATTAATATATAGCGGAGAATATACAAATAATGTCGTTATTTTACATCGAAAGTTTTTCCCTTGCATACCTCGCTGAACAAACTTTACATTTAACAATCTTTGTTCCCTTAGACTCTGTCGGAAAAGAGAATGGCTCGTTGAAGCGGAAACTGCCAGGTTATGCTGCAACGCAACTTTGAAGCATTCTAGATATTTATTATCATCGGTTATTCCTCTTATCCTTGAACATCGTAAGACGATTACAGGACCCTGCACGTGTGCCTGATCCTGTCAAACTCGGTATATACCTGTAAGCCGCTTAGCCTCATTATCGACGTAGAATTATAATTAATCTACCCTTCGAGGTTTGCTTTCGTCATTCAGGTGTCATACGAATATCTATTAGCAAAATTACAATTTGGTCGCAATTATTGTTGAATCAAACACGTGAGATTAATGCAAACTGCTGTTGGTTGTCTGGGTTCTGAAAATAATTCTAACGAGAGAGGACAGAACAAGCGGGGTGAAATTATTCACCTCTTTGATAGAATATTTAAAAATTCGACAATTCGGGCATTTTAGAAATTTGAGAGTTTAAGGATATGTAGTGTTTTGGAATTTGGAACATTAAAGGTTTAAACACTTTGAGTTTCTAGAAACTCCTTTATTAATTTAGAAAATAGATCAAGAAGTGGGTTTACAATAAAATGTATTGCAATTATGCAGGGTGCGTAACAAACATATTTTTAATTAATTACAAGTGGCAAAGAAATGAAAACATCTTCAAACCAATCTATTTATCTGAGTTCTTTCTGCAAGCCAAGAGAAACGCGATGTCGAGCGCAACTCGACATTGGACCGCAAAGGGTTAAGGAATCGGGTGAATGTAAAAGTAGAGAAACCTTTATAACAGAAAAATTAGAGACTCGAAAATTAAGTTACTTCTAAAATTAAGAATTTGATGTAGGAATTTATATAATATTGAGAATTTCTGGGACTTTGTCAATTTTGAGAACTTGGGAACTTGAAAACTTGCTAATTTTAAGAAACTGAACATTGCAGAGTCTCAAATTCAGAACATTGGCCAATTAGGAATTTTTAAGTAGCTTGTATAACTTGAATTTGACAATTTAAAATTTGAAAATGCTGGTAATTTAGTAACTAGGAATTGGAGGATTTGAGAATTTGAAAAACCGAAAATTTAAGAACGATATTTTGTATAATAACTGGTACACAAGGAATGAGCATTGTAATCAAATCGAACTCGAAATATTTGATGAATATTTTCGTTGCTTTCGATAACGTCATACCTGAAACAAACAGTAATATACAACACACTAGAAAAAGGATAAAAATCCTGGTAGAGTCTCCCTTGGAATTCTTACTCGACAACAAAATTGACAGTTCCTCCACTTTCGTATGGGCAGGACTAAAAATTATTAACAGAAATTCGTATAAATTACAACAATTTTGAAAGATAATGCACCGTTGCAAGACTGTTCGTTCTACATAAGAAATTTTTCTTTCGCCGTTTAAAGAAACTCGTTAAAAGTCGAGCAACAAGCAGAGGCCACGCTCGATATTCGCAAAGCTGAAAAGTTATCATCATCGTTGATTTCCAAACGAACGAGCTACGGCAACGAGAAAGCGTATTATGATGTAAATTTGTTGCAACTAATTTGCCAGGCTGTCGAGTTCGCCGCAGTACAATTACTCCATTAAAATTTAACGTTGGTCTTCATTAAGACAACTTGAAGGACTGCAAAGTGACACGGTAAAGCGCGCGGAACTTTGATCGTCTTCAAGTAGCGCACGAAAGACCCCGGGAACCTGAACGGGCTAGACGCGCTAATCAAAACGTTAATGAGCTGTCGAGCCGTGATTAACATCTCACTTTTACGTCTACCATCTTCTTCCGCCACTTAACCCGACTGGCCGACTCGTTTCGAGCTAACCTTCTTTCTTTCTCCTCTCGATTCCTCATCGGTAGCCGTTCATCGACAATAATTTTCACCCGGCTCTTACGTCCGAGCGAAAATTGATTTTCTTCGATGCACAACGGCTGGAGAGCTCCCTGATCATCGCCCGAATTGCGTTTTTCGTTATATTTAAAAATTGAGATTCATTGTTAACAAATTCGAGTCTGATTTTGAATATTTTTCATTAAAAATGGTGTTCTTGCAGCGAGTTTCTTTAAATTATCGCTGTACTTACATGTTTTCGTATTGTAATTGTTTTGAGTTATTGGAGACTAATTTGGTATTAAAAATGAGGACTTTTGAGATTCATAGTAAAACACGACAGGAAGAGAAATGTATGAAAATTATTGAGTCCGTCCACTGATACCAGTGAAACTAATTAAACTTAATTTAAATTAGTTTAAGTGAAAGAACTAAAAAATGTTAAAAGGCTTAAACGACTGTTTTGATACAAATAATTATTTACAGGTTTATATCATTTTTAATATACGTGTTTAAATTAGTGTAATTAAACGTAACTTAAATTAGTTTAAGTGAAAGAACAAAAAAATGTAAAAAGACTTAAACGACTGTTTTGATAGAAATAATTATTTACAGATTTATATAATTTCTAATGTACGTGTTTAAATAGCTTTGATAAAAAATTTATTCCTATCGTGATAAAAATAGTTATTTACTATAATTTTTCGAACGTTGCGATAATTATTTAATCTTTTGATAGTTATTTACTACAACCATTGTGGCACGAATATTTATTTTTATACGCATATATACAAATATTTTGATAAAAATAGTTGTTAATAATTTGGCAAAAATAATTGCATACTTTACTAATTTCTGAAATCCAGATATTTGTTTTCTGTAATTATGCAAGTTGATTTCGACGAATTTCGTCCACGATGACTTGTAAACGACGTATTCACTACACGAATCCTTTTTTAATTAATTCTCTTTCTCTATTTTAGGTGAGTATGTTGCACGAATTCCATTACACGGGGGTAGTTTTTGTGTACAGGAGGGCAACGCGATGCATTTGGTGGTAAGTTTTTCGTACACACTGTTTCACTGGAGCACGTTTTTCATTTTTGTTTATCAAGGACGGAATGTGTAATTATTTTTTAATTCGGTTAATTACACTTGACGAAGATTATACCGTTACTTATTTAAAGTGCTGCTCAAAAGGATAGTTAGTAAACAATTTTACAAGATTTTGAGATTCTCTGTTGCGGCTTTTAATTACGTGTTTTTAAATAACGCCTGTTTATGTGTCTACAACATTTTGCGTTCACGAGTAACAGAGTGTATAATTATCTTAAAATTCGATTAATTATAGCATTACGATGAAGTTTATGTTTCTAATTTGTGCAGCTTAAACGTGTGGCTATTAAAACATTTGAAAAGATTGTGGGATTTGATATTACTGTTTTTCATTATACGCTTTTAAATAAAATCTCACTTAAAATTAACGAACTGTGAAACTGTCTTCAGATTCAATTAATTGCGTCATTATGATGAAACATGTCTTTTTATTTCTTTATTTATAGTAAAGTTCAAACATGCCATGATCAAAAATATTAAAATTTTCAAGAATTTTGTACGTATCGCATATCGGCATGATTACGATATTTTTAATTTATGAACAGAAATGTGTTGAATTTTTCTAAATAACTAAAGATAATTAGTTTGCCTTTTGTTTCTTAATTTACCCTTTTCCTTTTCGCTTTAACATAGGTATAAGATTGAAATCAAGCAGGTAAGTAGTCATTGTAATATTGTTACAATAAATATGTAAATATTTGAGGTGTATGATATGTACTACTTAATCAATATCAAGTAGTATAATAATATATTATTAAATAAAAATATATTATTGAGTAAATATAGATGAAGAATATTATATATTAAAATCATTTTATATTTAAAGTAACTTTCAAAACTTATGCAGTCTCAAGTATTAATCTTTGAAGGTATGATCGTGGTTATAGTACACTGTTGTCGGGAAAGTTCGTGCCAAATTTTCAAGTTGCCTGAAAGACGAAAAAAAGGTTGAAGAACAAGCACATACATAATTTAATAAATGTATACTAAAACTTGCATTTCAATTTTGCTTCAGAATCGAGACGAACTATTCGTACTATCCAATATTAAGTACCCTGAGCAAGGTAGTGGCGCCCTCTTGATCAAACTTATCGTCACCTCCATTAAAATAGTGTTAACATTATTTTGTCCCGTAAGTTCCTTCCTTTCTTTGCAGTGAATACACAACATTTGTCGTTATTGGTCGATTTGATGCATCAAATATAAATTGTTCTGCTCTATCACCCTCTTCTATCTCTCTGTAAATCTCATTATTTTTTCTCTCGAAAATAATCAGAGTTTCTTCGCAAAATAAAGTACGTTTTTATTGCATATCAAACAAGGAAGAAACTTATGAGACACCCCGATAAAAGAGGCTCCTGCAAACGAGACAGTACATTTAAAATTGCTACTGAATTACCCTTATTGAAAATAATGTAAATTCAACCGGTTTCTTAACAACCACTCGTATCTTTTTACGTGCCGTCTATCCGGTCCGCGGGAAAAAAGGTAAAAGCCGAAATAAGAAAATTACAAAGTTCGGGTTGAAAGTTGGAAGATTAAGGCAATTAATCCGGGACGTGGTGGGCTTCGAAACAATCCCCGGTTCGAAAGTAGAGTCTCGGGGGTACGGTGATCGTTAAATCGTGCCCGTCTACCAAATTAATTAGTATAAATCAATGGGAAGCGTTCAACTGTCCGGGACGAGATACTTTCCGGGGCCTAGTCCGATCTCTTTAGCGAAATGTAAGCGGCGCATATCGATGAAGACGCCGCGCCGCCCTAACGTCGCACGGCGCTTCTCAAATACAATCTCAATAACGAATTTATTCCATCACCGATGACGGCAACGGCCGGGTATCGTGTGCCGTTAAAAGGAGGGATTATATAATTATTGTGTACTTTGCATAATCTTCGTGATAAACGTAATCTTCGTTGCGAACACAACAACGTGGGAAATTTGCATAAAAGGCATTAAAGCGTTTCAACAGATGGTTCTATAGTAATCACAACGTAATCCTCGCGGTTCGACGCGTGCTGTACGCCAGTAATTGATTGATTTCGTTGATCCGCTTATATACTGCCCTATGCAAATCATTGTATCGGAACGGATATCTATCGTGAATTTCTTGCTTCGTCGCGGTACCATCGTTATGTGAGCCCTGAAAATTGCAAACTTACGACAATGTACGTTCGTACATTTTCAAGAGAACACGAATGTATATTCTTATGAAGATTATGAAGATAAATAATGATATTTAGGTACAAGTGACACTTTAGAATGGTTTGTGTTAACACATTAAGGACCGCAGAGAAATCTGTAAGACATACATACTTATGTACGTTGGAACCGTACGTTTTTGGGCAAACTTGTACATTCTAAAATCAACATAACTTTGTTATTTATGAAGCGATTTTTGTTAGACTTTCAGAAATTGTATAATGATCTAGGTATTACTGGGAAAGAATGATGTTATTTAATAATTATTAATACGATCCTGTAAAGCCACGACTACAATTTTAATGTTTTTTGTTCACACTTTCGTGTTTCGATTTCATATATCATTGCTTATTTTTTCATTTATCATTCTATAAACGTAACAACATATAGAGAGACAATGACATCGTTGAACTAAATTAAAGGTTTCCCTCTAAACATGTAGAATTATCATAACCTTTTTGCTTAACAGACGGTGCCCGTAACATGGAAAACTCGTGAGCGGTCTTTAATGTGTTAACAAAACTAGTGGTAATTGTATTTAAAATCGGGACATTTAAGGAATGTTCTTGTGAACGGGAGACATATGCCTAGGGAAGAACGGCGACGAAGGAGGGGACAGTATTATCTGCTATTACTAGACTTCTCTTTTATGCATTTTTAAAGTTGTGAATATTGAACTACCGAAAATTGAAAATTTGGAAATTCCCAATTGTCGAATTTTGGAAATTCACTTGGTTTTATTATGGAAAGTTGAAAATTTTTATATTTGGTAATACGAAAATTAGAAAATCTATAAGGTCGGAAATTTAATAATTCCGTAACTACGTAATATAAAATTTCTGAAATTAGGGGAGAGAAATATGGATATTTGAGGATTTAGAGATTTGAAGATTTAAGGATTTAGGGGTATACGAATTTAGAAATTTTGGAATTTCTAAAACTTGAAAATTTAGAAATTTAAAAGTGTGGAAATGTGATCATTCGGGATTTGGGAATTGAAAGATCAGGAAGTTGAAAATTGAAAAATTTAGAAGTTCGAAATTGAAAAATCTGAAAATGAAAAGACTTTTGATTTGACAATTTTCATCCTTTCAAGTAATAAAATTATCGAGTTACCCATTAACCAAATTCTTCAGTATGCAAATACGGTACTGTTGCAGAAATTACAGGAGTTGAATAATTAAAAAATCTGTATTTTCATTTGTGAACGTTACCGAGCAGAGCCTGTAAACTCACAATTTAATTGGGCGTGTACAAGTGAGTGTATTGTGTGAAGTTCGCATGGTGAAACTATGCATGGGATAAGGGTCACCAGTTAGCTCTGGTTTCCCAGTAAAACGATCTAAAATCCCAAACTTCGAGGTTCTGGTTACTACGAAACGTATAATGTAGTAATTTGAAACTGTCATTGTGTTACGAACCGTCATTAGGTTGTAAACTATGGTGTAGTCTGAAATTTACTGCTACGCGACAATGGATCTACTCTTCACTTCACAAACATCTATATAAATCTGTGAAATGTATATCGGTGAACCGACCTCGAAAATTACCGTATGTTACTTGCCCTTGTATTTAAACGTAGAAAAATAGAAACGTGTAGAAACGTATTATAAAATTGAAATATATCTTCCTAATTACATTACATAATTAGTACGATAATAATTACATATTCCATAATTACATTGTACAGTTATAATTACATTATATACTTCAATGAGCTAAATTTCTTATTAATGAACACATTAAACACAATTAATTATAGACGCATTTCGTTTCATTAAAAGTGTTACATAAATGAATTCGTTAGCCGAAATCTTAGAATTTAACACTTTATCCTCACTTAATCAATTACTGTTTAATATGAAAGTATTATATTCCTTGTTCAACTATTCGTTGATGAATGTAATGTATTATTTATTATTGAAATATTCATTAATTAATATAATTTCACATTACATTCAAACTTATTAGATGTAATTAAGAGTCGTTCATTTCGTAAAAAAGTATGTGAAACGGTATGAAAACTCGCTAATTATTTTTTATTTCTCATTTAATTTAACAAATTATATCAAGTTTATGAATCATTCATTTACGGAATTATTATGAATGTAAACATATTTAAAACCAGCGTGCAGCTATCGGTATTATTATTGGTATGCAGTTAGTCGACAAATGAAGAGTTAAAATAAATACAAAAGAAGGAATCACTTTTATTGTTTATATATTGAAAACCCATTTCATCTGAAACATTCAAGTTTTCGTTCGTATTAGAGGTAGAAAAATATATTAAATTCTACGGTTTCAATGTATATACTCGATGACCATAGAAGAAATACATCACGAAGTTACTATGGATATCGTTTCAAGGTCATTCTTATCTCATTATGTAAAAAATTTCAATATTCGATTTATTTGTGACATATTGTATGTCTTCGATAACAAAATTTCAGCATTTCAGAGTATTTTATTATTCAATTCGTTAAAATCGATTCATTAAATTGAATCCTGTCGATTCGGTTCATTCGATTAATTCAATTCATCTAATTCGATCTCTCCAACTCTACTCGCTAGATTCAATTCGATCAGTTTTATCGACTGTACTAATTCTACCAATACTATAATTTAATCAGTACCGACAATTTCATCAGTACTATTAATTCGATTAATTTAGCCCATTCTATCAATACAATCAATTCTATCAATTCTATCAATTTTATCAATTCGATCAGTTGTATCAATTCTATCGATTCTATCAATTCTATCAATTTTATCAATTCTATCAATTCTATCAATCCTATCAATCCTATTGATTCTAACAATTCTATCGATTCTATCAATCCTATCGATTCAATCAATTCTATCTATTTTATAAGTTCAATCAGTTCTATCAATTTTACCAATTCTATCAATTCTATCAATTCTATCAATTCTATCAATTCTATCAATCCTATCAATTATATCAATCCTATCAATCCTATCGATTTTAGCAATTCTATCAATTCTACCATTTCTATCAATTCTATCAGTTGTGGCAGTTCTATCAGTTCTATCAATTCTATCAATTTTACTAATTCTACTAACCAATTTCACTAGCCAATGTGCGATTAATTCAGTTTATCTGGGCCAAAATTCAAGGCTATCCTGTAAATTCGTTTAAAATGTTGGCAAACAAAAGCTTATATCTAAATCCGTACTAAATTTTTACGGTACATATCATTTTCCTATCTCGATGGTCCCTTTTGAGCGCGTGTTCGATCTATTAGGGCGATCGGCGTCCCCCTTTCGCCGCCCTCCGTTTCCTCGAGCAACGAAGAAGAAAAAAAAAATATAGTAAGGGAAGCCCCTTTATGATCGCGAAGGGATGACGCCAGCGAGATGGAAGGCCTGGGAATCATCCGTTTTGAAATTGTCTGTACGTCAGCCTGGAGAACGTATCGATTACACGGTGTCCGAATTATCTTGAGGGACAGGGATCCTGGGGTTGCGCAGAATTTGGATTGGGGTAGACATACCCCACGGCTAGCGTGTCACCACTTTAATTACATCCATCCTGCGCAGTGTCCATCCCCCTTGCGCCCCACGTACCCCGTGGCTCTCGTCAAACTGTTAGCGGGCTATTTTCCATGTAACGCGGCCTCTCTGAAACGTTCAGCTTCAGGTATTCGCGTTCAGGCGTTTTCCCGTTTCAGAGGCGAACCGCCCACCCCCTCGACTTCATCCCCCCCCCCCCCCGCTCTCTAACTCTCTCTCTCTCTCTCGCTCTCGCCGATATCAAAATAAATAAAAGCAGGCTCGGAAACTGTTCTCGATACGCGTACCGTCGCGTTTTCTATGCGATCTCGTTATTTGGACGGGTCCGGATGACCGGAAATTTAATTTAACCTAGCTGGAAAATGTCCACTAATATTTAACGTTCCGCTCGAATAAAATGCGCCGGGCAATAATACGATGCGCGTCATATTTCAACGATATTGTATTCCACGCTCGCGTTTCGTGCTTATTAAAGACAGCGCCCCGGTGCGGCGTTCCGGTAGCCGGGCATCGATTTTAAAATTAACACCGTAATGAGTCAGTTTTAATCAGCTCGAGCCCGGACGAGGAACGGATCCGTAGCATTCGTATCGTTCGCTTTTTCAGCGCTAAGCAGAGGCGACATCCATACCTCGGATAACTAATAAAGTCTTTAATTACACGAAATTCCCGGCGCAGAACGCCAACCGTACGCTCGCGAACGGACGTAATGATCGTGACTAAATAGCAGCGTATCCTATGGGGTAAAAAAAAAAAAAAAGGAACTCAGGGAGGGAGCTCATCCCCTTTCGCTGAGCGCTAACCGACCGACCGGTTCCACCTACCATCCTACGCTCTGCCAAATAATTTTAGTATTTCGTTACACTCGCGTATGATTGGCCGATTTCGATATTAAATGCGAGCGAGCAAATAGTCGCCCCGCTCGTCCACCTCTTTCCAACCCCCTCGTTCACGATCCATCTCGCGCTTCCCACGTTCATCTGCCGCTCCTCTCCGCTCGTGGCCCCCTTCCGATCATCCACCTCCCCCCCCCCCCCCAGTTCCCACCCCCAGTCGATTCGTTTCGGACAGGCCGCGTATTCTATCCCTTTCGAGGTACTATCATTCCGTATATTAATTGAAAGCAACTCGAAAATTATATCCCGCTGCGTTGCTTTATCCGCGGCGTACATGTCGACTGGAATTTAATATCGAGCACGCGCGTTCCGCGCGAGGTGTAAAAATCCGCACGCGTCTAGCGCTTTCACACCGTGTCGGGGGGGTTCGGTTCTCGCGATCAGCATCGCTGGAGGCATAGTAGTCAGCAGACAGTTCGCTTTCCCGGGTCGGCTTTTTTATTTGCCCGCTATTTTTCGCGTATTTTTCGAGCCGGCATCCATGCTATACAGATATCGATCCCAACGTGCTCGCGCGGCCGCGTAAATAGCACGAATAACTCTGTCGATAATAAAGGCAGATCAAACGAGGACAGCTTTCGTACCAACATTAATTCGCTGATTTTTTTCCGCTCGTTTTATTCTGTTTCGATGATCGAATTATTACCTTTCATCAATTTGTTGTCGGCGGATTCGCCGATCGAAGGGTCGAGGATGCGATCTCTTTGCTCGATAATCTTCTTCTGTGTCTCTTGAGTTTACCTTAATTGCACTGTCCAACCACCGATCGACGTTCTAAAATCTGTTCAGTGATTATTATAGTGTTTCTTGTGCCGATTATGAATCCGTAATCCATTTTTGTACGGCAGCTACAGTTTTTGAGAAGTTGAAATTTGTTGGGCGGTGTTATCTTTTCGGGTTGATGGCATGAGTTTCAGAAGCGACTGTCTCTTGCGAATTTAAGAATTTGGGAGATTCTTTATAGTACCGGCAGAAAGAATATAGGATATCGGATCCGAAGGGATTAACAGAACTTTAGTACGGTTTGAAAAAAAATAGTAAGGATATTTACAGAATTCAAAAAAGAACATGTTACGAAATACAGAGAAAATAAATGAGTGTTCGTTGTATTTTGTAAGTGTTACTAACAATGACATTAAAATTAATACTGAATTCATTCTATCATTTCAATATGTGAACAATTTGAAGATAGGTATTTCATAAATACGTCAATGGGATATGTATAACTGACGGGATAATTTCATTTGTATTCCACGCCATTACGACACTTCAAAATTACTGATTCCTTCACTCCTTTTTGTACAAACGGGTAGTGGACTCACATACTTACTACTCGTTCATCCAATTATAACTACAATTCAATAAATAATTTTTTAACTGGGGTTGAAAATTTTTAGAAGTTTATCTTAAAAATATACTATACCTACTCTTTATCGAAATAATGTTTACCTTTATATATTTTAACGGAGCTTGATTATCTGCCTACTTCACACGAATAGCATACTTTTCAATTTAATATCAAAATTAGAAACAGGTATGTTTTAAAGTAAAAAATTAATAATAGTACGATAATAACTTTTAAAGCATTCAGCAAACTTTTCAAGTGTTAGAATTACTTGCCAGTAATAAATCTTTGAGTGTAAAACATTGTATTCATAAAGAAAATGTTGAAATTATTATTTTCCTTGCAATAAGTAATTTTTCTTACAAATATATTGAAAAGTTGTCATATTCAATTTTTCCAAAGGTTAAATCAAATATGAAAAAAATGTTATTCGTCTTTTTTACCCAACTGTGCTATCATTTTTCGGACACCCTATGTACATTTGTCATTATACAGTATGCTTTTAATTCTGACATTATACAAGTTGGATTATACCCTGTGATTATACAGCTTGATTTGTATGTTGTGATGATACAAGGTGATTTATATGTTGTGATTATACAAGGTGTCTTACTAATAACAAATATCTGGGATATCTATAACCTATCGTCAATTACGAATATAATACATATATTCATTGTTACAATAAGGAACAAAGAAAATTTTCTGAAAGATGTTTATGTAGTTTTTGTTTAAAAAGAATTGTATTTATTTAGGTATTGCATTTACTAACGATAAATTCGTTTCAAGATTATATTGAATGTTACTCCAAGCTCACCGTTTTATCAAATATCTAAAAACAATTTAGATATTTAAGAGAAATACCTATACACCTATATTCAGAATAGGTTATCCCTTTAATTGTTGATCTCAATATATCTTGATAAATTCAAATTGATCATCTCGATAAATTCAAATAAAAAAACGTAAATCTTGCACCATAAAGTTTAGAGTTTAATGTCTGTCATCTCACCATAAAGTTTAGGTATCTTTGGACTTTAATATCGAATGTATCGGAGGTACAATAATGTGCTTCAGACGTCGTCAGACGTTCAATACCTGAACGTCCTCCATTCGATGCAACAACTTAATAGGTACATATTCCGAAGCAAGTTGCCTCGAAGCACGTTGAATCGTGCACCCCGTTCGATGTATCTTTACGAGCAGGAGTTACGGTACTAAGCGAGGAGAGGACTAGGTTGTTAGGAAAGTTTCCGCGCTAGTTAGCCAGCGTCTTTCTCGCAACCCTTTTGCGCGACATAATTGAGTGTCACCTGGGCATAACAAATGGAGCCGCGAGGGTGGAAGCGGAAAGAAGGGGGAAAGGGAAAGACGAAGGTAGAGAGACGGTTGCAAGCCTCGTTGTTGGGAAACCCACGCTCCGCGTGGGTCAAGTTACTTGTGACTCGGTCCTGATTAATGGACGTACTTGTTTAACATGCTGGAGCCAGGTCGCGCTTGTCCACTAAACACCGGTGTTAATGCCCGAACGAAAATGCCACTCAGTCCTGGCGAAATTCGCTTGCCAAACGTGCCTTCCGGCTTGCTAATGTCGAATATCGCGTTGCAACCCAAAAATATCACGAGTACCTTCGTGATATCGCAGTAATCCAAAAGTCGAGTTTCTACGTCGCTGGACTCCCTTTCGCTGAAAAATGTATCACTGAAGTTCACAGGTTTCTGTGTGGTCACTTCTCATTACTTGTATGTGATACACCTCAATTATTTCCAACATGGTGAACAATCCTTCAAACCGATAATAATCGCGAAAGTATCACACAACTACCGCAAGGTTATATCTAAAAATTGATGGAAATATCATTTTCTTGTTCTGCAAATTGCTAATCACCGATGTTAACACTAAACCTACCGGCGTATAATGCAGCTTTATTTTGAAATTAAAAATGTAGTTGAAGAATAAAGGAACGGACGATGAAACACAAGTTAATGTACACATTAGTTCCTTATCTTTGTGCAAGGCAACATGAATTTCAAAAAAGGGACATAGTTCGTAATTTAAAATCAGAAACTTGTGAAATTGTCATTTTGACCGCTTTGGTAGGTTTAGTGTTAATGACCGATATCACATTTCTGTGTTTATACAGAAACATGTACGGAACACAGAATATGCTATTTATTTTAGGATGAAACTATTCATTCCTACAATATGTACTATACACAACTAGCTATTTATATGTACAGTATGTGTACATACTGATTGTGTACATACAATTGACTATTTATACATACAGTATGTGTTCACAATTATTAATATTGCATAGTGAACGAGTCACTTAACATAATTCAACTAACTTAACTCACTAAACTCGCTAACGTGTATATATATTATATGTATTAATAGCCACTTTCTTTACTTCAACAGATATTGCATGCAGATCTGTTCGATAAATCGCAATCGTACTTCTTCCATTATCCTATCAAGACTTATCACATGAACAAACAGTAGTTCACTATTCTCTGTAATGTTAGAAACAAATCCGACTTTCGAGTAAAGTTTAGCTAATTCATGAATCAACTAACGTTACAAAACATAATTCCCTGTCACGACGTATTCTTGCAAATCCGGACAATGATTTCGTGTTCTCGCGCTTTTGGTAGAAACGATTCCAAATCCCTTTTGAAATATCAAACAGCAGGGTTTAAGCCTTCGTACTCGTTAACGCGCGAATAAATAACTCACAGAAATGAACTACTTGTATTCGACTGAGTTAACGAAACCGAGAATGTGCTAGCAAGATAGAGCGTTATACCTATGCATTCAAAATACGGTTTGTAATCACATGACTTGTGTATCGCATCGTTTGGTATAAGGAGATTTCATAAGTCGAGAAAGCTCGAATTCGGAACACGGCGTGCTTAAATGCATCTATCCGACAGTAAAGAAGCAGAGAAACGCATGGAACTGATTTGATTAGGTGTAAAATTGGCCACGTGTTCAGAGTTCAGTTTCCAAAGGTGGTTCAATATAATCGCTCCCTATCTACTTCGTTGAACTTCTCAACATTCCGCGAGGCATCCGAGCATGAAAAATGTTAATAAGGCAAGTTTTAACGAGCCGAAAGCCCATCTCTGTTCCGCCGATCGAAGACTGCCTCCCGCGAACCGTGCCTTTGCCTCTTTACCGGATACTCGGCGAGTTGGTTTTTATTAATTGACTTTACTGACTTCTTGCCTCCCCGGTTTTAAACGAAATTTCGTGCCGCTATCGGGAGGACGTCCTTCGCCCGTGTTGTCGAATCAAACACGACCTTTCATAGATACGTCAAATATTTTCGTTTCCACGATTTACCCAAGAGCTGAACGTGCCTCTTATTAAAGTCGAGCGAAGGCCCGGCTGCCGATGACCCCGAAGTTTACCGAAATGTCTCCGCGAGTTTGCGTATCGAGCGAAGAATTAACGGGACGTCATGAACCGGGTGATACTCGTATCCGAAACACGGACCCACCAAGGACGTTTAAACGGAATAAGAAAAAAGGCATCGTCGACTTCCGAACGGATGGGCCACCACTTTTATTGGCTCTTCTCGCTAAAGGTTGGATATTGCATTATCCGCTCAAACAAACCCCGGGTGGCTTCAGTCGGCTAGCTTAAAGGTGAACCGACTCAGGGCTCAGTCAAAGTCGATAATAGTCGCTGCTGAGGTGTGAGCGGTGTGCTAGGTTAGGAAGGTGAAAAAGGTTGAGAATAGAGGGGTAGAATCGGAGGGTGTGATAAAGTCGTTATACGGGCGACACCTGCCCCCCTGCCCTCATCCTCTTTCCACCTTCAACCTCCTACGCCTTCGCTCCTCGCGCCTCAACCTCCCCTTTAGTCCCTCTTCATCCTCCCTATTACAGGCACAATGTTAAAGGGACTCCCGACGAGATTGAATTTGCTAACGGAAAACGCGAGTGAGTGAAACGTATTTGCTTTTTATCCCTCACTCCATTGAGAAGTCCTGCACTCCTCCTTCTCGTTCTTCCCCCCTTTTGCCCCCGGAACTTCGACTCGGTCTGCCAAACCCCTTCTTGCCCCCTGACGATCCAGCATCAGGTTCTTCCACCCGATCTGACTACCCTTCCACCAATACCGGATCAACTCTACCTCTCCTTCTCCCCTTCGCCGCCCTTCTTCTATCTCGATGTTTCTCCTTCTGTCTAATGTTCTACATTTTTCTTTTTTTTTCTTCACCTCTCTTTGCACGTCCCGACACATTTGTTCGACGTTAAGGAAGTGTCTCACCGTCGAAATCCCACGGAGTCGACGTGTCCTGGCACGTTCCGGGAGCCGATGGGAGACAAGATTTTTCTGAAACATTTCCCCCTACTTTGGCGGCTCGCGAAATCTTTATCATCCGGCAATCGCACGGCTTATTAAACCTTGTAAATTTAGACCTCGCGGGGCGGATCGATCGAATCAATTTGAGGCTTCGCGAATATTTCAATTTCCTTCGCTGCCGAGAGGAATTTCCAGGCTTGGGGGCGGGTTGAAAGTGTTCTGTCGATTCGGGTCTCGCGTGGAAATGTTCCTTCGATGGTGTCCGTTCTAAATCACCGGAAACGAACGGGTGCACGTCGGTGAAAAGAAATCTCTGATTCGACGTCTACCAAATGAACGTTGCAAAAGATCACGGAACGTTTTCAACCCCTCGACCGGCCCCCCTGCCCCCGGACACTCGTCGCGAATCCAATTAAAGCACGCCTCTATGACGTTTTCAGTCGGGGGCGGGGTTTCGGTTCTTTAAAACGCAATATAACGTCCCGCTGAAAGATTTAATTACTCTTGTATATCGAATCGCTAATGCCCAGCGAAATTAATTTATCGTAACGATGCGCTTCGCTTCAAAGCAACGATGCTTTTTAGGAAAATACTATTGAACACGATATCGAAGCGTCGTTCGGGTGAACAGTTTCAAAGTAACAAAGATACTACAGCAAACGATGCGAGAATCGTTGCATAATTATAAGTATCTACTTCCGTAATAAACGGGAAGGCAAAGAGCGTCGAACAAGAAAACTCTAGAACGCAGCTACGGGTATTCGGTAACGAGGAAAATAATTAGACGAATACCTGCAATACCTGCCACTATATAGGTCAGCTACTAATGAAAATATAAAATTAGCTTTTTCCACGAATTTTTATAATTCCCGGAGCATTCTTCTCCTTCTGGTATGTTTGTTTCTTGAATAAGAAGAAACTCGGACCTTAATTCTTTGCAAAATACCGTGGAGTTATTTTCTCAGTCGCTTAGCGGAATGTTCTGTGACATTAATTAAGCTTCGTCCTTTAATAAACGTTATTATAATTATTATTATTTGACATCTTACAGAACACGCGTTTATTTACTTTCCGGTACTCTGAAGGCATCAGAACTGGAATTAATTTAGTATACATCCTTTAAAGTTTTAGAATTTTTGAAATTTCGCTTTGTTCATAACATTCATTATTTTATAATTAATATAACATACTTACATTTAAGTAACTTGTGCTTTTTATTTTTTTAAATTAATTTGTATTTATTTTTTAGTCGATAAGGGAAATAGAGTATGGAAATTATTGTACAAATAGCAATGTAGTAAAATTGTATTACGTATGTAGTGTTACAGTACTTATGAAATTTTATAGAATGGATCTTAGTTTTTAAAATGTTTTGATTGTACATTTCGTATGTATCTTCATATTTAGTTACGAAATATTTTTATATAAAAATGTATACCAGGTATGGTGGTAAAGTATCTGGTAAAGTATATTCTGTTTCTTTCAATTTTTATGTCCTTCAATTTATTAATTTTATATACTTATTATACATTTACACAGTTTTATACAAATTTCATAGTGAAACATACTATATTGGATTACTTAGAATTGCAAACGCCAGGATGAAACAGACCTTGCAAATAACAAATCATTATTCCAACAGAAAATTTAATTATAAATACAGTAATATATGAAATATGTTACAAGTGCATTTTCGACTACAAACTTTTTTTTTAACTTTAAATATATAATTATTATTTTTCTCCAGAAAAAAACTCTTAAAAAGAATTCAAAAGATTATTGTACTTAATTTTAATTTTTTGTAAACTATTACTGTTGGTTTTGCCAAAGATTAACAAAAATGACAGAAAAGTTAGTAAATTACAGTTTGTAACTTTGATCTGTTGGGGTTGTAAACGATTTAACAAGTATTAGTAATAATGATCTAAATTTTAAAGATGTGGTATTGGAATGTTATAACACATTCCCTTTAGAAATATTACATTTATCGTTATTGCACAATTATATACATCTTATAGTATAATTAAGTAAATATGATTGGGAAAACATATGTTTATGACTATGCATAGATGTTGATCATTATATATATTTTTAAGTAACAAAATTTTCATTACTGTAATTATAGTGTATCTAGTATAAATTAAAACTTCTCCCGACAACTATTTACTTAAAAAATACGTGACTAAAGTAAAATTTTAAGGAGGATCGCCAAAACATTTCCATTATATATTCATGTACAAATTAAAAGTTCCCAAACTTTTCTAGAACAAGATTAAAAATTAAAACTTTCGACTTCAAATTTCACATCCTAAACATACAATAATCATCACGCTATTCAATGAAGACTGTGACGAATTAATATACTAAAATAATATACTTCGAATTGATTTATCCTTCAACCAACGACTATACTAACAATAATATCGATCATGTTTGGATTCTGCGGTTCCATCGAGAAGGGGCGATGACAGGATTCAGCAGCAGTTTGGTCAGTCCTCGAGGAAAAAGATCCCACGTGCCCCTAGGGAGACGAACTCCGTAAAGTCCAACACACACGTGCACACACACAGTCCGGAGGCCCTTCTAACGATTGAATCTAACCTACGTACATATACCTGCGTGTGGTACATATGCATAAGAGGGTATACATATATACACACATGGCAGTGAATGGTTAGGATGAGTAGTAGGCTGCGCGCGCTGGGACCGCATGCGGCAGTCGCTCTGTCTCTCCGCGTTCTGATGCGTCAAGTGCATCCAACCCTGGTCCCCTCGCTCTTCCAGCCATCCCTTAACTCGGTGTCCTCCACCATTTCCTTCACCTGAACGCCTTCTCCCTCTTATCCATGGCTCCCTCCTCCTTTCGACACCACCGGCATCGCCAACAGGTCAATAGCGTAAGTAGGTCACGTCTGTGCCCGCCGACGCCGATGACGACACCAGAACGAATGCACTTTCACGCTCGGTGGTAGTTTCCCTGATCGAGACGGATAAAGGAAACGACCAGCCTGCGTGATTGGAACCCACCGAACTATCTCGAATGATTCAAGACGCTTTCATCGGCACATTGTTTATACCATTCGGAAAAGTGACACGGAACTTGGAATGGTAGGCTCGAGATGATGGTAGATAACTGGAATGCAGATAATTAGAAACACTGGCTGCCATTGAAATGGGGTATTATTCGGTACCATTGTAAACGAGTGTGAATTGAAATGATCTTCATATCGTATAAGATCCTAAATGTTATTTTAAATAATCTTCATATCGTATAAGATCCTAAATGTTATTTTAAATAATCTTCGCATTCGTCCAAGATCCTAAGTGTCAACTGAAATCATCTTCATATCGTACAAGGTGCTAAGTGTTATTTTAAATAATCTTCGTACTCGTACAAGGTCCTAATTGTAGATTGAAATAATCTTCATTTTTGAAAAAGGTTCTAGGTATGAATTGAAATCATTTTCGTGTTCGTACAAAGTCCTAAAGATGGTTCCAAACAGACCTTGAAGTAACAGCACTAATCCGGACAAAATTGTAGTGGCTGTAGACGAAAGAGGCAGAAAGATTTTCTATCGCTTAATCATTAATCTCCAAAAACTCTCCTTTCTGACATTAGCGTTTAATATTCAAAAAAGTAACGGGTAATTACTTGGGATAATCGATCTACGTAATGCCGTTCAAGAAATTACTTGAATACAAATTATTTGTCCTAAACGAGGGTTCGAACAGGGATAAATATTTCTCGAATATCGCACTAACTCGAAAAAATTGTATTAATCACAGAATGTGAAAGTATTTCGTCTCGTTTACCCTTTTCTGCCATTGCCATTTAATCTTCAGAAACATAACGAACAGTTATTAGGAATAATACAACCAATACGATACCGTTCGACAAGTTTTTATATATCAATATTAACTAAACATACTTCATGTTTGTACCGGGTCCTAAAGGTGTTTCGAGCAGGGGTATGAACGTACCTTAAAGTAACATTGCGCGTGTAAGATATCACTGACCCACACAAAATTCCAAACGCAGTATACAAGAAAAACAGATGAAAGATCTCTCTCTGGTCTCTCTGAAATTGTCTCTCTCTATGTACAAGCGTTACTATCGTTTAATCTTGAGGAGTACGGAGAAGTTTCCGTCCAGAGCTAACTACAGTGACTCGTAGATGACTCGCAAGAGCGCGGAAACAGAACAGGCATCCTTAACCTCGTAAATAAGAATCGCACACAGGAGAAAGTGTTAAGAAAGAAGGTAAAAGTGGCGACTAATAATCAATTTCCAGAAGGTTTTTTCCCAGACACGGTGCACCGTGGAAGGTACAAAGCAGGTCGAAATCGCGGCTGCTCCGGTGTCGACCATGCTCCGCCCCAGACATGCACTCATTGGCGATGGCTTGCGTCGGCCTAGTGCCGTGGCCTATACCAGAACCTGGGTTGGAAAATGCGGGGGTCGTGGGTCGTGCCAGAGTACGAGTTCCTGGCACGATGCCGCGTCGTCGCGCTCCCACGGGCTACAGTTATTCGCTGCTCTATGCTGCAATGCCCTATCGGGATTGCGGCCAGGGGTGGAACCGGCTGCGCCGTGGATCTTACGTTCTTCTATTGTCGTGCCGGTTAAAGTAGCCGCTCGCTTCGACCACCGGTTTAACTGCGAATCTCCCAGGAACCTTGATCTTTATTACATGGTACTAACGTTCTTTCCAGTATCTATTATTTTGGAACGGTACTATGGGTACTGTTCGTAAATCCTCGCGATACTTTGGAAGGTTTGATCGGGTTCCTTCGGAACGCGTACTTGATGCTCGCAGACTCTTATTTCGGTACGGTACCTTTAAGAAGGTGATCGCTACTTTGCTTTAAGTACGAATATGCGTAGTATATAGTCTTTTTGTATATCTGGTATACTAATATATTTGGTATATTATTTTGGTATTTTGCTGTTGTTGTATTGGATGAGAAGATTACTTGTAATGAAGTAATTAAGAGAATTTGTTCAAAACTCGGATATGGGTGATGTAGGCATGGGTGGTTCAAAATATGGGTGATTCAGATATGTGGATGTTAGTAGCCTACAGTAGTGGTAATACAAATGTGGATCATGTAGGTATGGATGATCTAGATTTTGGATGATTCAGGTATGAATAACCTGGAATATGTATATATGATTCGGATGTGAATGATCTGGTTGAATGATCCAAATATGAGTGATGCGGAATGTGGACCCAGATATGAGTGATACAGATGACCTAAAATATGATTGACCCAGACGTAAATGACTATGAGCGATATAAAATATGGGTGATCTAAAATATAAGTAATCCAAACGTAAGTGATATAGAATATAGGTGACCTGGAATGTGGATGGTCGATATGCAGGTGATCCAAAATAGAGATGATCTGACATGGGTTATTTAAAATGGGGTGATCCTGATGTTAGTCAGAGATATGGGTGATCCAGAATGTGGATAATGCAGATATGGGTTATCACTATTTGGGTGATTTAAAATATAAGTTAACTGTAATACCAGGAAGATATCAAACCGAAAGAGATATTAAAAAAAGGGTGATTCAAATATGGCTAATATAAAATCGGAGTGATCCACATAAGGTTTATCTGGATATGAATAATGTACATGTGACTGATGTAGAATATGTATAATCTAGATGCGACTCATCTAGAACATGGGCGTTCTAAAATAGGTGTGATCTGAAGTACAAATGATCCAAATGCGTATGATCTTAAATTCGGATCCTGACATGAATACTCTAAAACATGAATAATAAATAACCTAAAAAGGGATGGTATGGAACAGGCATGGTCAACAGGTTTTGCCCCCTGGGCCGGATTAGAGAAACAAATGTATTCTATAATTTTATTTTCTAGAAGTATTACAGTAAATGTGTTCTGTACCTCTTATTTCTATAAATAAAAAAAAACCAACGATGGAACGAAATTTGTGAATGAATATTTGTCAGTATATCGATATGAGTAATTTATTCAATAGTAGTCATTCTTTATAATCATTTCATTCCTAAAAAATATAAAAGTATCGAGAATTCATTCGATTAATTGCTAGAAGTTAATTGTTGACCTTGAAAAATTGTTCGCGAGCCACATAAATTCATTACGCGGACCGTATGTTGGCCATGCCTGGTCTAGAATGTGGTTGACCCAAATATATGTAGATAATCTAGAACAGATGATACAGACATAGTATCATTCAAATACATCTTCTATGATATTCACGCCATTGAAATACATGTCCAACGAAACAACGAAAAATTTCAGTTACCGATATTCATCAACCATACTCATTCTGAATGATGTCTTACATAAACAACAAGACATTCCAAAACACCTAATAGCGAAACAGCACATCACCTGTTATTATTGTTATTCTTTAATCTTGCCACTATTTAGTAGAAACAAACAAGTTACATAAACATCGTGTTTTGTGCCTGAAGAGAACGAGAAACAGCGAAAAGTACATTAGAATTTTTAGAATAAGCAAACAACGGGAAGATAAATGTTGATCTTTGTTCCTTCGGTGAATAGGTACTTAAAAATGGGTTTAAACTCCTTTTCGCCATGTATGTTTTTCTCTCTCCGTCAGTTTACTCAGACTCATACATTTCAATTGGAGAAACCAGTGGCTGGATATTCACGACGTCGTTACGATGCCAGTATTTTCTATTACGTTTTTGCTATTAACTTTCTCACATAAATCTTAATTTATAGTCGTGGCTAGACGATGGTGGAGACTCCAACATGGTGCTTCTTTTCGAACTTGCATTACCGTGATACGCGCGAACAATTAATTAATTCTAGGCGTTAAATTCTCGAAAGATCGCCATGCTATATTATGTATCATATTTTCAAATTTTTAAATCCGTTCTTATCGATTTTCATGCATAACATATATACAGGATGCTCAATGAAACAATGTGCTTGATTTCTAAAGCATCTGTTTTGAAAGTCCGCTAGTTTTTAATTGATTACAAGTTACAATATACAAAATTGTCGTAAAAATTGTACTATATACATTTTGTTATGAAAACTTTACTAATAACAATAATACATTTTTTTATAATAAGTGCGGTTCCTGTTGACTTTTTTAAATGACACAATAAATATTTCTGATTGTAGTTGATGTCAGCATAAGTTAAACTATTGTCACTTTCAGATAACTTTGAATCCAGGAAAGTTTATTCATGCAAACATTAACGTGTAAAATTTGAATAATTGAGGTGCATGAATGAAATTGACATCATCAGTAAATTGTAATAATAAAAATGATAACAAAGCCAGTAATCAAAATCATTTTAACTCCTTCAAATAGATTGCGGTGGTGTTTACATGTAAATGTATTATCTATAAACATCATTAGTGTGAATGTGTTAATCATGCTTGAAGTTCGTTTGCATAATTAAATGATGTGGCGAATTGTAATATTGTAATTAATTATTGTAACTGGAAAATTTCCGCGATACCGTCTTCAATGATCATTTAATAAACTTATAGGAGTTCATGTGATTTAATTATACGTAACATTTTTGTAAATAGACATTAAAATAAAATATCTCCTGAACTAATGATTTTTTGTACACAAATAGATTAATACTTTTTTGCAAAGAATATGAAGGAGCATCGGCTGATGCAATAAAAAATATATGATTCCATTTAACACTTTGTCTGCCATGTCACCCATATATGGCCGACACTCAAATTTCTACAAACATTTAACAGTTACATTATTCAAGATTTGTTCACTTGTCTAACTAAAAATAATCGAATTTATTACTTGAAACTATGGAAAATAAATATAAGAAAGTATTGTGAATATATTTGGTTAGATACCAAATATTACAATAATATTTGGAGAGCAAGAATTATCAACAGAGAAAATTTAAGAGACAATTTCTTGCCGTCCTACTGCATTATCACATGAATTTATAATATTGGCCAGAGAGTCACGATTTCCTAACAAATTAGAATTAAAATACCTTCTAAACTAATGAATAAAGAATATCAAGGAGCATCATCTGACGCAATAAACAATATATGATTCCATTTAAAAAAACATTAATGACATTCATATGTCCTTTACACGTCCATTTACAAACAAAATTTACCATCAGAATGTGCCGCGCTCAAAACCATTCACCTTCATCTGAAACATTGCTTACTATGCGATAGTAATAACGACGTAAATCTAGGTGGCAAAATGTGGTGACCTACCCTATATTCGTGCACTTGCGTTTCATTGCGGAAAGGAGGGGTTAATATAAATAAACGTTCACGTTATTTTAGAGAAAATTCGATGCGAGATCCAACAGGCAACCAAATACATAAATGTCGTGGCTGCTGTCGAAATTATTCAGGAATATAAAGCTCTTAGCGCAGCGTTCAAAGCTCACGAAATCGGGGAGCTTACCAAAGAGTGGCTGCTTCCGAGTCTATCAGGCAAAGACAATGAGCGTTAAATGTTCCCGCCGGTTCAGAACGCGTTCTACGAATGAAAGCGTGTTTCAGTAGTATTGGCTAGGAATAGTCAGCCACGTTGCCGGGTACACGTACGAGCGCATACACGAACGATACACACGACCACGGTGGCGCGAGCACGTATCTCGACATGCGCACACCACACACGCGGTTCTGGTACATATGTACGTATGTAGCCACGTACCTACTAGATGCAGTGCTCTCGGTCGGTCTGCTAGGCAGAATTCCGCTCGGCCCTATTACCTTCGATTTGTCAGCTGGTTGCAGACGATAACGCATTTCCCTGGTTCGTCCCATCTCTCACCCCTTCCCTCTCTGTGCCTTTATATCTCTTGGACAGCCCCTCTGTCTGTCTCTTTTCCTTTCTCTTCACCGGCTTCCGCCCCTATTCCCCCGTGTTCACCCTTTCGTCCTTCTGCTCGCAATTCTCTTCGTCTCCTCCACCCTCTGTCCTGTTCCCCTCCGCACACCGCCTCCGCCGCCGCCGCCCCCGCTTCTCCTCGCCTGCTCTTCGCTTTCCGTTTATGACCGTGCATGGTGCGCAGTTGCGTAATGGTTTCATTATTGAGTTACCATCAGCCTTGAATTTAATTTTATTTCGACAAAATACAGGTGCGCCGCGTTTCTGGTGCCTTGCACACGCAAAGGAAGAAACGAGACTGCCGGACCACCACCGCCCCCCACGCCCCTCTGCCATCGCGTTTGTCGATGTTTGCGACGCTCAAGGGAAGAAACTTTCGAGACTTTGATCTTCACGATTTCCTGTTTTCACAATTGCCCGACAAGCGGAAAATTATTCGAACCATTATTGCGCGGCATTCGCAGAAATAGACGAATTTAGAATGTTATTGTTTTACTTTCGCGACAAATTTTGTTCCGTTCATTAAAATACTTTTATTGTTTGTCTCGTAGACCCTTCAGGTCAGAGCAATCAGCAAATAGTCCAAGAACATATACCACCTATTGTTAGAGTGTCTTATAAGTTCTTCCTTTTTTGATATAAAATATTTTAATAGTGAGTCTCAATAAGTTTAGAAAGAAGAAATAATGAGGTTTTCTGAGAGATGAAGGAAGATGATAAAGCAGAACAATTCCTATTAAATCAACAAATTAAGCTGAAATAATAAATATTGTATATTCGGTTAGTATCAAGAAAGGAAGCAATTTATGAGACAACCTAATATAAACCATGAAAAATTGCCCTTCCATTGAGTGTCAGTTTTAAGGATGATAAAAAGGTTTATTCGATGGACAATATTTTTATAGTGTTTAAAAAAAAAAATAATATTTTTATAATAAGTCAACGACAAAATAAGAAGAAATATTTTAGTAGTCTAAATATTTTATATAGTAAATCAACATTAAAAGGAAAAAATAAATTCGTTTGCATGTGAATTGCGGTAACCTTTGAATTATTTTCAATTTTAAACAGAAGCTTCATTTTCACCTTAAATATGGCTATTTCGTTTTCGTTCACCGTTCATTAAATCCGCGAGCACTCGAACGTAGAACGGAGATGGTTCCTTGGGAGAACGGATTGGCAATCGTCGATGAGTTTGCCCACGTACCAACGTCTGCCAAGTAAGAAGCTTTCTCAAAACATTTGGTTCGAATAATAAATTCTCATCAGATAAGACGGGCGCTGCACGATCCAATTACCTGCAAGACGCTGAATGCCTATTTCAGAAACATCTCTTCTTCGTTTTCTTTCCTCTGTTCCTATTTTTACCGATGTTTGGTCTCGTCTGATCGCTGCGACCCGCAGGAATCTGGGTTTCTGACGGTAAACCGCACTGTGTCTCCGCAATGCGACCTCCGCAGCTGATTTCGCTCGAAAGGAATATGTTTTATTTATACCTGGATCTATTGTCCACCATGTCCGTACCCTTAAGGCGAGACCTCTATGTAGAAAGTCGAAATTAAGGTCATTTTTAGTAATTATATTTATGGATAAGGAGTGAATAAGTATTTTGATGATTCTGAGGACTATAAAATATATTACTTATTGTTAGTCTAATTTTACTCGGAAAACACCATCTTTATTTACCACCGCCTAAAAATCCTATACATGTATAAGTTCTCACAATAGCTTTGCACTCTACTTCAATTACTCCATTTCGTATTTTCTAAGTTTGAAAATAACTTTTTAAACAAACAAACAAAAATTACTTTTTTCACTCCACCTACATGGAGGTCACCCTTAAACAAGCTGTTTTGTTGAGTAATCAACCTGTAACCTTGTAAAATGCAAGAAAGTAACTGGTATTATTGTCCTTGCTCTTAATTCTGCGTGGGATTGCTTAACTTTGGAGGTTAGAATATAATAACCTGTAATTATCCTGTATTACTGCACGTTGTAATTGTGACAGTTTTCAATTACGAGTTCAGTATATTATGTACTATATTCTACATATATACAATCATAGTTATGTTTTATTATAATTAAATAGGTGACTGGATCTTGGTTTTGTCTGCAGATAACGCTACTGAACACGTATATTCACTCTTTGAACTCGAAAGTGTTTCTTTACCACTGGAAAATAGCAACTGTAAAATTTTATACCTGAAACGTTTAATGAATTTTTGTTGAAATCATTATTTTTTTATTATGTGGAGTGTAATGGGTTAAACTGTTCTTGTTTTATGCCATAACACATGTACGGTAGCGTGAAAAAACGTGTTTTGCAAGGAATGAAATGGTCAATTATTTACTCGAAAAATGATACCATAAGTCACAGAATTTTAACGAGAATATTACTACTATCGTACAGTAAAACTCTATCACTGCTATATTTATTTGTAATTAAGTTCCAACAGCATTGAATAAATAAAGATACAAAATTGAATCTAGCAGTTAAAGATTCTGACAATCTAAGTATTTTGCTTCTGTATTAAAAACTCGAATGAATTTAGTATGCGTGTGTATGAAAATGCTGGAAATTTAATTGTCAATAACCAATTATTAATTTGAAAGTCGTATGCACGGGCTTTTAGTATGTACACACGAATACATGAGCGGGGATGGTATTAATCTCCAGAAGTGGAAAGATATTTTGCAGCATTACATAAATAAATGATAGACGCCCTATTAAATTTCACGTAATTTTCACTAGAGATGCACGGGAGGGTAATACCAATATAATAATACCAAATAAATACGAGGAAATGTATGCTTCCACAGAAACTCGATTCGTTGATGAAAACACGTTTCCGCTGGAATCGGTTTTGCAGAGATATTTATCGATAATTGTTAACAGTTGTGGATTAAATATGCAATATTCTAAATTACATATTTGAATTCTTCATTGATCAAAGTCTAGGGAGGATATTTAGTGAAATAATTCTACTCATACGGAAACAACTCTAAGCGTTCTCGTTGGATTTCAATTAATTTGAGTTAGATTCGAATTAAGAATATGCATTTGATTAGCACAATTATGTGGGAAGTTAGGTTGACAATATGTGAAATTTGAAGTTTAAAAGAGAATAAATAAATGTGGATTATAAAATTGTACATTGATTTAAGGTAGTTAAGATTAAATTGCACTTAAAGTTTAAATTAAAATAAATAAACCGTTTAAGAAAATTATGTGTAAAATTCTATCGAGTTTAATCGCATTTATCATTCAAATAAAGATAAATGACTCGAAATGATTTACTTACCATCCAAGTTAGGTTTGTGTTACTAATCGGAATTTCCATCAGTACAAAATTTGAATGATAAAATAGTACACCAGTTGGACTACGTTAGATTCAAGTTGAAGTTTAAATTGGATTAGTGAGGTATTATAGGAAGTTTGAACAGGAATAAATTGTCGACAAAATCACAAGTTCAACTAATTTTAACGCTGCGCATTACATTCCAGCATACATCGAAACCCATATACGATTAACATTTAACTGTGCCTACGAATTTCTCATTATATTACAAATTTTGTTTATACTGTCGAAAATTTTCTTTATTTATCTAATTAAAACTACTCATATTTACTTATACGTATGTATAAATACATAAAAATATTGTTTATGTGGCAAGAGAGAAATTGAACATCGACGATATGTGTGTCTGATCATATTCATGGGCAATTATATTCGAATCGATCGTATTCAAATCGTTACATCGTATTACAGCAAATATTAACACTGAACCTACCAAAGCGGTCAAAGTGACCATTTAACAAGATTCTAATTTTAAGTTACAAAGTATGTTGAGGTGGTTTCTTTGAAATTATTATTGATTTTCATCTTGATAAAGAATTAATGTGCGCATTAATTTATGTTTCGTTGTTCGTTTATTTGTTTTTCAATTTCATTTAGAATTTCAAAATAATGGTACTTTGTACGTCGGTAGGTTTAGTGTTAAATTATTTCTGCACAAACGTCGCATTTATTTGTCGCGATTCTTTGAAATCTCGCAACACTACGTATTTGGGAAGATTCGTTAAGAGCAAAAACACTACTCGATCTTCGCAATCTTTTCACCATAGCAGTCAGCAGTATCGAAACCCGCACGGTATTAACACTTTGACCCATATATGGGTGACACTCAAATTTGTACACAGATTTAACAGCTGTATTATCAAAAATTTGTTGAATATTCTAACTGGCAATACTTGCATCAGTTACTTGCAACTATGAAAAGTAAATATAAGAAAGTATCGTGAAAATATCTGATAAAGTTTGTTAAAAATGAAAATTCTACCTAATGAAATTTTCAATTGTTCCCATGTGGCAGCCACACGTGTTAAAGCGTTCAAATCTCCGACATCTTGTACGCGGTGGTGTACGTGGTAAATTCGCGGCACGGGTCAGTGGGGACCCTCAGACAATGGACGCGTTAACAAAAGAAAGGCAATCGGTGGGGGATGCGACAAACGACGCCAGTCCGTATTTCAAGGACGCTGATACTACTCGTTTCCCCGACACTCCGTGAAAGCCTGTGCTTTCGGATGCATCATGGCAATTTGTCTGGAAGCGGGTCATGATTGCGATGCGCCACCGTCAGCGGGGCACTTGAAGTTCGTCGGCGAAGTTCTGGAGAAACTCGCTCCTCCCGTGCGATGTGTACGTCCCGGTAACGTCGGTGCTTTCGGCGAAACAGGGAAAGGGAACTACGCCAAAGACGCGGGGGTAGCTACGCCGAACTTCTCAAGGGGAATGCATTCACGTCTCATAGAATTATAGAATGTAATGAATTACTGTTTGTCGAACAATACCGTACGGTCTTCTATAACTTCCGCCCGGGATGCAGGATGAACTGATTTACCGTTCATATCGCGAATGAGAGCCGAGGCACAAACGAAAGATGAAAGATGTTGCATCGTAAACCCTTCGGGTCAGGGCAATCAGGAAATAGGCTCATAACATTTACCACCTATTGTAAACCCTGACCCAGTCAATTCTTATTAGCCTCCCCAACCGTTAGATCGGTACGATTTTTAACACTAAAACTACCAAAGGTGTCAAATGGCCGTTTTATAAATTTCAATTTTGAATGACAAAATTTGTTCAGATGGTTGCTTTCAAATCTGCGTGATTCTCGTCAAGATAAAGAATTAATATGTGTATTGATTTATGTTACGTCGTTTGTTCATTTATTTTTTTTCAACCTTATTTTTAACTATGAAGTAATTGTACATTATACGTCGGTAGTTTTAGTGTTAAAACCAGTCAACAAAAACCAGATAATAAGCTCTCACTCTCCCGTTCTTACTCTTTACCTTGCCCTACTTTTTCTCTTTCACTTTTACCAAAAATCACGACTTTCTGACCCTACCAAATCAAATGAAAAATTTTGTAATTTCGGAGTTGCAGGATTTGAACATTAGTGATTTAGTGATTTAGAAATGTGCAAATTTCTGATTGTTTATGAACTAGGAAATTAGGAAATTTGAAAGTTTAGATACTGCGAGAGTTGGAAATCTAGATACATACAACCCAGGAAATCTGTGGAATTCAAAATTTGCGAATTTGGAAATCTCGAAATTTGTAAATTTGGGAATTTGGGAATTTCGAAATTTGAAAATTTGGGAATTTGCGAGTTTGATAATTTACGAAATAGGCAATCTGAAAATGTTGAAACTAAAGAATTAGATGAATTTTGAATTTAAAGATTCAGAAAATTCTAACATTTACTAATTTCGAAATTTAAGAGTTTAAGAACATTGTGTTAGAGAAGGTGGAAATTTGTAAATTTGTAGATTATGAAATTTGAAAATTCGAAAATTTAGCACACTACGATATTAACATTAGAAGTAATGTGTACTCGTAAATATAGTTCTGCTATTTTGAATACAAAATTTGTTTAATTGTTATAATTGTATCCGCTACGTGTCATCGAAATTTTCATTTCAATTTTTACGTTAATTGTAGTAATTCTGGTGTTCTTTAATTCTAGTCGTAGTCGCGAATATCTCGTTTCCATTACAACTTCCATCAAAATAATTTCACATTATTAACACAAAATGAATTCTCGCTAATACATATGTATCACGCTTCATTAACGATTAATATTCACCGACTAGCATTATTACTTTCGTTTGTTTCGCTCTCCTTGTTCCCGGTTTCAGAAAACAACGATAGAACGAAATGGATCATTGAACACTCGTAGTTGATCAAAAGGCCAATGTCCAATGAACGTCCCTGTAGAAATCTATACTTACGTAATCTGACGATGGGCATCGCGTGTAACCTGTTTGTCGTATCACGTGACGCTTGTATTTCAAACCGACGTAATATCGATTTTGTCTTTGATACAAGCACTCCAATTTGGCTCCCTAAAGTCTCTTGTCCACTGGTTACGACAATGAAATTTTTTCAAATGATCCAATCGATGAGTGATTCGAATTCAATTTGCTCAATCAGTTCAAATTTAATTTATTCAAGTAAACCTTCTGTTCTTAACTTACTTCATGATCCGGACAAGCATATCTACTTGTAATTTTATGTATATTGCGTATATTGTACTACAATTATTACGACATAAATGATTCACGATACGGTTTCAATGTTATAAGTTCTACGCCATTTTTGTTGCGACGCCGTTTGATGATACTAGTTGTCAAAGATTGTTGAATATTAAACAAATACACAATATACAAATGAAAACTGTATACTTCATTGAAAGCATAGTAATATATTTTATTAATTTTATATTTCGTTATAAAACATGTACGAACTTAAATTTATTAGCATTCGTGGTTAGGTATTATTTTATTGGGTAGTCACGAAATCACATGACCTCAACTAAGCCGACTAATTATATAATAAAGTATTAATGTTGAATTACAAAACATTTTCACCTTTAAGATAAATGTATATTTGTAATCTGTATAACGTAAATTGGAAATGTATATCTCTTCAAAAAATAGAAGGTTTCGAAACTGTTAATAATAGTGGTGTTTAATTCAAACTGCTTGAACACAAATTTATAAGAAAATCCAGAACATGCTCGAAGGAGTCCAGAAATCGTTATGAATGTGGCTGTCGAACAGAGTAACTTTGGTTGGTATCCGCGAACGCGTTGGTACAGCTTTTGTTCAGCTGTCTATGTTTATCAAACTTTAACCGAATAGAGACAACGCCTCGTTTATTGTTTCCGGCACGTAATCATAATAAATTGATGTTCCGTTTGTTACTGCATGTTCACGCAAGTGTTATTGCGTGTTCAAAGGAAGCAAGGAAGCGGTAGGACGAACAGGAAACACTAAGAGATACAAATAAACGGTAAACTATGCTTCTCTGCAACGTTGATGAAATGGAACGGTGCATAAAGCGTCATACCAGAAGAGTAATGCTCATACCAAGAACGATAGTTGTCAAAGAGTACCGTCGCAGCGGATTCACAGAGTTCTCGAGCCTTAATTGAGTTTACCTAGCGCTCGAGCAGCCGAGACACTTTTGTAAGACGGTCTTGTCAAGCAGAACAGAAATAATAATCAAAGACCGACCTTAGTGATAGCCGGAAATAAATAATATGTCACCAGTGCACGCTCCGTACATAGGAAAACATTCGGTCTAAAGGAAGTTTTGTAAAAGAAAGCGAAGAAAGGGAGAAACTGGTGAAAAGCGACGAAGAAAAAGATCGTGTATTCGTGATGCAACTGCGATGCCCGGTTTGTTTCGATATCTCAATATCGAATTCAAGGAACAGGGGGATCACTCGATATATTTAATTAACATGTTGCCGCACACTTTTAATTTCACGATCGTGCTTATTTTTTTTCCGAATTTTTAAAGCATGTAAAATTACGCAAAAAACAATTGATGTGTTCTCTGGAATGTTACATCTTCTTTTTCGATGTATAAATGTATTAGTACACTTCGTACTAATAATATTTCTTTTCTTATTAATTAAAATGTGCAGGACGGCTATAACCGTCATTTGCGGCAACGAGTTAAGGATCGACAATTCGCAGAATTTCTAACACTCATATTTTTCACTGGGAGTGACTTTATAAAAGAATACGAAAATACATTGGTGGTTAAACTACAACTAAACCGAGAATCGGCCACGTGAGGTCTTTCATGAACTTTTCGGATAAGATGGTCCATACGGGGAGGAGAAGAGTGTTTTGAAGGCGAAGTGTTAAGAGTGATAACAAAGTTGGTGTATACTGAAAGATTAGATTTCGGATAAGCCAAAGATGAGTAATACAAGAAAATATTTGCGATGAGTTAGTAACAGAACAATGGATGTAATATTCGGTAAAATCCAAATAATTTAGATTATTACTTTTAAATTATACAGATTATTTCCACTATTAATACTAGATTTACTGAACGACCCAGAATGACTCACATATATTTTAAATTTCAAAAACTATCAAAACGCTTTTATCAAAATGTTAACTGTTATCAAGATAAAGAATCATTGTATATGCCAGTTTACGCATCATACCTTATTCGTTTTCATTTCTCCTATAGTTTTAATTTTGATTATTAAAATGATTATTTAGATGATTAATGTCAAATGAATCAGCTTTGTTTATGCTCGTATTAAGATCGAACTCAAATTTATTTAAACTAATTGGATTTATTACGTTATCAGTTAAATTTTGCATTCCTTTTTAAATTTCGAAACTGGACCAAGATGATCTAAACAGAGTGTAAATTTACTTATGCTTATTTATCATCTCGTATTTTGGTCAAAATTTTTTGATACAACGTTGGAGATCCTGTGTGGATATAACATTGTTCTTTATTTTTAATAATACAGGAGAATATATTGACGAAGTTTGCCGGTGAAAAACTGAGATACCCCGTATGTGTAAAGTCTGCACTGCGATACATTCGCGAAAATCTCGAAGCAGTTATTATCGTGAACGTTATTCAAGAACTGAACGAAAAAGTTTGCCGGACGAGATACGTTTCACGGCGAAACGTGGGAGAGCAAAATCGAAAAACGTCCGCACAAACGAACTTGTACTCCCGCACGAAGAAATATTAAACTTCTCTTTATTAAACTTGACAGAATAGTTTCAGTTAAATGTTAACGGTTATTCCGGCGCACTATATCGCGGAGCGACGTAATAGAATCTGACGATACGTCAACGCGAATAATATTTTCATCATCCTCTCCATTGTATCCGAACAGAATGCGAACAGAACCACGGCTTTCCTATTTTTTTTCCGCTTTTTTTTTTTGTTCGTCGCGTCGCGGAAAAAAATATTCCGTCCCTTTGCAGAGCGCAAAATGTTTTGATGTTAACGAGATTCGCATTTGAAAATTTCCATGGGGCGCGAAACGTTTTGACGTCCATGGCAAAAGCGTCACAGAAAGTCTGCTCGACTTGGTTGACTGAACGTTCGCCCTTTCCTGTGGCCAGTCATAATATTATCTGACAGAGCACTGCTTCATTTCCATTTGCACGTTTCATTATCCGGCTCGATGACCCGCGGCACATCTGCCCTGAGAAACTAAAAAGAATTCGTCTCGTCGAGTAATCAAAAGTATCAGAATGCGAACCGGAGGAGAAATGTTTTCTTCGTTAACGAGTTCGTTAAACCAATCGGGCTGTTTACTTCCTACTTTCGTCTCGACTTTTGCTGGAATATCGGTAATGCGTGGGATACTGACAAAAGTATGGTTGCCGCATACCTAATGCCGGATTTACTAATGTAGAAAGTCTGTTGTGGCTCGACGGAGTAATAATGCTTATTGACAAATTACTCTGAAACGTATTTGTGAGGAGCAGTACCGAAGAATACGTCTGAAATGTCTTTAAGTATTAGGTTGTTCCATAAATTTTTTCCTATCTTGATATTAAATGAATATATACAATATTTATCGTTCAAGGTTAATTTGTTGTATTAAATATGAACTGTTCTACTCTCAGGGAATCTCATTATTTCTTCTTTCCAAAATTATTGAGGCTTACTTGCAAAATATTTCATAACAAAAAAAAGAAGGAACTTATGGGACACCCTAATTTTAAATAGTAAGTAAGGTTTGGTAAAATTACTGTATAAATATTTTGTCTGTATTTACAATATAGGGATTATAATAGTGAAGGGTGCGTGAACCGATGAGTGACAGTGTTGCAAATCCATCAAGATTTGAGATTTTTTAATTTGGACGCATAGAATTCGTGGATTTATAAGTATTGGAATTTGGGAATTCGAGGGTTTTGAAGTTCAAAAATTGTGGATTTTTTTAAATATGAGAATTTGAAGGTTCATAAATTTAGAAATTCGGAAATTTGATGGTTTCGAAATTTAGAAATTGGTTTGATGTCATGGGCAATTAGAAATGTGAGTATTTAAAGGATTTAAAATTCATGGATTTCGATCTTGGCGGCATCGAAATTTGGAGATATAGAAATTTAAATTTTACAATTGGAAATTTCACAATTCGAGAATGTGGGAATGCGTATATTCAGTAATTCGTAGATGTGGTTCTTTGGAAAATTAATAATTTCGTTAATCGTAAATTTGTATATTTGAATACCAGTCGATTTAAGAATTTGCCTAGTAAACTATTGATTCGCAGAACTGGAAAACTATTCTACGATTTTATGCAACCATTACACAACTGATCACTCGAAGATTCAAATTCTCCTGTTCTTATGTAACATAAGAAACTTCAATAAGAGGAGTTTCTAAACCATATTCCCCCATTTCGCGTAGCTACTGTTTAAATTTATTGTCTTTCTTCCTTACATGTGCTGATTTCATGATTTCATCTCGAATCGGATTATAGGGTAGGAGTATAATACAGTATCAGCAATTACCGAATGATAGAAACCTGTATAATTTGATTTTATATCCAAAGAATTCATTCGAATACTGTAAATTGTAGTATTTTACTTTACAGGTTTAAAAATTTGAAAACTTGAGAACTTAGACGTTTCGAAATTTACAAATTTAAATTAAAATATTGGAAGCTGCAGAATTTGGTAATTCTTGGTATTCAAGTTTTGGAAATTAGGAGATTCGATAATTTTCATCTTGTGGATTTGAATAATTGGGGAATTTGAGAAGAGTGAATTTGTAAATTTGCGAGTTTGTGAGTCCATAAGTGTACAAGTTTTTAACAATTTTTAGAAAATTCAGAACTTGGAAACTTGAAAATTCATTGTCTGAAAACCTAGAAATTTTGGAATTTGAAAATTTGCTATCGTTTTAATAACCGCTGCCTTCGCCAGCCAAAATGACACCTCGAGGACATTACATCCGCGTTAAACTATAATATTCCGTTACCATCAATATGCACCGATAATACCAACAATCTCGCCTCTCGTACACAGTTCTCTCTGCACGTCTTATTCCAAGACGTTCCGATACCTGAATATTTTCATATAAATCCAAGAATGCTTCCGACAGAGACGTCTCGAAGATATTTCGTTAATGTCCTGCTAAATAACAAACCCGTTCCTCGAGGATCTTCCATAAATTCTCGTCGCATATTTTCCAGGATGATTTTATCGGCGAAGGAAGAGAAAAATAACGAAGCGATGAATCCAATCTCCGGAACCATCGAAGGAAGTATGGCAGTAAAGGTGATAGGGGGTGCGGGGTATAAAAAAAAAAGACAAGACGCCTTTACCTTGAGTCGTAAACCGTAGCAGTGTTTTTGTCGATAGAGAGTTCGGTTGGCAATAGTTATTGGCTAATCTGTTTCTGACAGTGTAACAAGAACAGTCAGAAAGAGACACGGGGACGAAAGAGAGGCGGAGAAAATGAGAAAGGGCCTGGGGTGTGCGCAAACTCGGCGGTGAGACGTCGAGACCGTCCAGCAGGATAGCCTTATAACCCCCAGGCTATATCCTAAAAGTTATCTGAAAATTTCATTTACGACGAGAGAGTTAATAAATGTAAATATTAGCCGTAGAGGCAGTTTGGCGGGAACTACTATTACATGGATGCAAGCCCTAAAACCATCCCTGGGCTTCCACCGCGACGAGCGCGGGAAAGATAGAAGTTAGAGCTCGTTGAAGCGCGGATCGATCCAGAAATGGCCGCTCAAAAAGGAGAACAATCTAATATTTTCGCTTGGTATTCTATCGCGTCTTTTCAGAACTTTTTGATACGCCGTGAACGTGCGAAAATGAGATACGCTTGTCCCTGAAATCTGGAAAGTAGGGCGAATTATAGCGAGGATAAGCGTGTCGCGGAAACATTTTGGTCGCCTATGAATAACAAGCCGAAGTTATGTTCGCGGTAATTCCTTACTTCTCTTTTAAATAAATTAGTAGTTTATTGCTAATAGCGGCTTAGTAACTATTAGTTAATTTCGTAATTGCGATGTACAGACTCATGTTATCGTAACTGCGAATTATGATGCACGTGTTTCGTTCTCAATTCGAAAATAGGTTTTGTGATTTCAAACACTGCAGGCTAAATTATTACATTAGTAGGGTACTTATAAGCTGCGATTATTTGCAAGTTATGGCATACGGAATTCAAAAAGTAATTTCTCTAATCTGGAAAATTACAAACTATATTATTAATTGTATTTTTTTTTGTGGTTTATTGTACGGTGAATGGAAGTTTACAAATTTGGGATTTTGGGAATTTATAGTTATGAGAATTTGAAATTTTGGGAATTAAAAATTTGTAAATTTGGATACTCGAAAACTGAGAAACTTCATGATCCAGATATAAAAAAATCTGAAAATCTTAAAATTTGCATGCTTGATCTCTCAAAATCATAATCGCCTCATACATATTTTTCCCATTAATCTAATTTTTATCCAAAAGCATCTGAATATACCCGAATATTCTAACCATTTTTGTCCAAATTCCTATTTTCGCTTACAAATAACAAAATCGAACCTCAACATTTGCCATAATTATTTCGTAAATTGAGAAATACATTTTTCCTTGTATAATCGACAATAATATTTTAAGTTTATGAATTCTATCAACAAAAAATGTATGATAGCAATCAACCACACGAAATGAACTTCACGGTTCTCTAACTACAAATGGTTCATAATAAAAGATTGAAGTTCAAGTCAAAGAGATCGTCAAAATTAATCCCTGGCAGGTAGAGAATTGCCATTCTTAAATTCTTATCGTTTAGAACTTTTAAACCGATTAGGGCAGCGGTCCGTAAAATCACCCCTCGTCGGATCGTAGAGGGTTGAGGTTACGTAGAGGTGGCATTGCAAGTTGGCCTTAGATGAGGAGAACTCGATCGTCCTGCAGGAAACAGCTGACGTTCCAAGGTGGAAATGACCCGTCATTCACAGACTACCAGACGACCTTTCTGTTCCTTCAACATACAATGATAACGTCTCATCAAAATTCTACATAGTAATATTTTTAGTCTTATACGTGCGTTATGTATTATATAATTCCCTAAATTTTTGTTCTGAATGTTCGTATCATTTTTGGAACTATACAAAATTTGAGATGCACCAGTAAAACTATCGCTTGTAACCTATTTGAAGTTTAATATTTAATGAGTGCAATGAAATAACTATAAGCTACAGTTCCTGTATGTTATACAGTTCCTAAATGATAGTATCAGTTTTCTGATTAAACGTATTAAGTATTTAAACGTATTAGTATTTTAAGCTTCAGATTTAATAAAAACGATAAAATAAACTAATGCTCTTAATAATGTTGCTAATAATATTTTCATTAATGTTTTTAACTGTCCTCTTATTGTTGTTTTAAGTTCAGTGTTGTTTATTAGTAAAGATTTTATTTCTAAATTCTTATGTGTATGTATGTTAGTATGACAAAGAAGTTTTTACTTTTCTACAATTTTTGGATGACACTTTTTAACTTTTTGTATACAAGTACGCAAAGTACGTATATTCTCTAATTTTTCTTCATATACAGGTTATTACAAACATAAGTTATATTTCGTACTGCAATAAATAAAAAACTATTATCAATTTTAAATATGATTTAAATGTTTCGCTCTTGTGCAATAAGATTTTAGATTTCAGTTTCAAGACGTTCACAGAGGCAATCAAATTTTCAATTTCAATTTTAAGATTTTCACTAAGACAACCAGTGTTTTGATTTCAAATTTCACAATCAGATTTTCACTAGTGGACAATAAAAATTTAACTTCAGATACAAAATTTTCACTAAGGTGCCACCATAATTACAAATTGTAAATTGAACTATTTATTGTTTGTTGTAATTAAGATTTAGTCTTATTGTAACAATAACTATTAAATACTAGGAGCGATTAAATACTAATCCATTTTTATGAAACCTTAAATTTCAAATTAATATGCGATAAGTAATATTGTACTGTACATTTATATCACCGAATTAAGCGAGACTTCCCATATTTTGAAATTTATTTGATACGCAGAAATGAAATGAGGAAACCTTTGACGCGAATAAATGATATATCTAATTATGTGAATGATCGTTTCCTCTAAGGTTTACTAATTTTGCAAATGCATCGATCAAATTATCTCCTTTAATGGATATGCAGCTACAGGAAAATGATGTATAATATGTCAAATGATGGGGCAGAGAATGTGAGTACTAATTGAATCTTGTCATCGGTCAAGACTCGATAATTAACGGAGTGAATATTTGTGTTGCACGTCAATTGTGTAATTAAAATTAATAATGACATCAGAGGGATCAAGTGTGAAAACCATTAAAGAGATGGTATTAAGAGATTGGAACATGTAGTACACGTTTAAATTAAAACGACACTCAAAATTATGCAACCTTCAATATTAAAAGTCTGTAGTTTTACTAATTTTATCATTATGAAAATATAGAACAGTTTCTTATTAAATAATAATAATAATATACTACCGATTGGTATAATAAAATAAAATAAACAAAATGAATAATGGTTATTATTTGTACGCTAATTCGTAATTTTTCCACAATCATGGCACACAAGACAGAACGAAACGAAGTCAAATAACGTTAGCCATTTTTAAAAGTACACAATTTCGTACACAGGATGTTGGAGCTAAAAATGTGTTATAGAACTGGTTTCTCGCCGGTAATTCCAAAACCAAGTCTCAGCCAATATTTTGGCAAAGAAAAAAGTTGTTCAGAATGAACCCATCTATCACCTTTTTCGACTGCTACATTAATTGTGGGATACATCCCGAATGATTATGTAGGTTTGTTCACGCAACTGTATCGGATTATTTCTCCGTTACCATTGCCTCCACAGAAAAATATTACAGAAGAAAAATGAATCGTTCAGAAAATACTAAATTTACAGGATCAAGTCTTTGAAAGTGTAGTGATGCATATGCATTCAGCAATTATAATTTCCATACACTGTTCGAGTTTCATACAGATGAGGTTTACGACATGGCAGAAAAATAGCCGCTTTTGAAAACCTTTAGTTTACTACTCGTACCATCTGTGTGCCAGCAGTACGATGGTACGTGACATATTTTAGTTTAACAAATCTATTCATGCACAGGCCATGCCATAAACCTCGAAGACCCAAACGTCGTAGGATAACTTGGCCCTGGAAATTAATGGTTTCCAGGGCCGCGAGAAATACGTCACGGAATTTGGGTTTTTCCAAACCCAAAATTCCGCGTGCAACTGCCGTCCTCCCCCGTGTAGGAAACCCGTTCCCCTTCCAGAAAAGTACCACGCTAAGGGCGCAATGGAAGGTATCAACGAAGATTTTAAATACGGCAAAAATGCCAGGACTAGAATAGTACCATCAGAGATTCAGAATAGATAGCACAGAAATAGTATCTACAGAACTTTCGAGTTAGAAAGAGTAAACATAAAACTTTAGAATAGTGCAGGCAGAGCTTTATAACATAGAAACAGAATCAAACAGTTATAGGAATACTCACACACACTTGTTATCATAGTAAATAAATAGCTATTTTTGTTACATCACCACGTGCAATTATTAACGGTCCCAATTCCGTCCAAAATGGGGTGGTCCTTCGAACTAGAAATTAGACGGCACCGAAGTGCAATATTAAGGGCCTTGACCGCACCCTAACATACACACCCATTAATTTTCTCTGCATCGATAAAGCCGACGCTACAAATGGTCGTGCCTAATTCAAATACCATCTTCCACGCTTTTATAAACTTCGGTTGAAATTCTTACGCGACAGAAAATGTGCGTGCGACGGAAATAAAGCTTAACCTCGTATCTGTACTACATATTTCGTTTAGCCGCGTAGTACGCTCGTAAAGTTTCATGGGGTCCTTTAGCCCCCATTCTTTCTCCTGCCAGAGAGGACGCAAGAAACTGTTGCGAGTACTTTCGACCGTTCTGCACGAAGGTTCTCCGATGTCGATCCACTCGAAAGTCGAGATTTTTGAGGGTCGAACGACTTCGGGATCGGTCGTTCGAGGATTCTCATCTTCGATACGGTAGAACGATTTCGGCGGTGGACGAGCCAGCTTTAAAAAAGGACGCAAGAAATGACTGGCACGGCTTTCCGTCGAAATTGCACGCTACCGTCAAGGGCCACGGTAATAGCGGCAAACAGTTTCGTTCACGGACCATTAGTCAAAAATGTTCGGTCCGTGGTACCACGCTGTCGTCACCACTACGCAAAAGCGACCAGGATCGGGACGGCCACGGGGCATATCCACACAATGGCACACTAACCGTTCTGTTTTGTTCTTGAACGACTACAATCACCGGCAATTTGCCTTTGGTCTCTCGAGCGCCCCTACTTTCGTCCAGCTTCGTACCAAACAGACCCTATTCTTGACTGTTTCTACAAATTCTTCCTGTACCTTGCAGAGTCCACGGGAAATAGGGCAAAAACTTACTTTCGTTTCGTCGAGCAGTTGCAACAAAATGATAAACAGCAACGGAGTTTCTGCGCAATTACTGGGCGCGATTGCAACTTTTTATTAAAATGTTCGCGCAGTTCTTTGTGTCGAGGATATGTGGGAAGCATTAATGTTTTAGGGAAATGAACTTTAATGTAAAATGTAAAATTATGAAATAACGAACCAGGAACAACGTACTGTCCTGCCCAGATCGATTCGTACATCGAACTGCTCGAAGATTAAGCAGTCGCAAATATTTATACCTACGAAAGAATACAACATCTTCATTTTAAACAAAGTAACAGTGCTAAGGTAACAGCGGAAAAAATATGCAATGTTTATGGTAAAGGGCTAATAACTGATCAGGCAGTTAGAAATTCGTTTAAAAAATTTCGATCTGGAAATACAAGTTTTACTGACATCATGACTCTACTTGGAAAATGGCGAAACATTGTTAATAATAATGGAGTATATTTTAGTTCATAATAATGGAGTATATTTGGTTCGAACAAAATCATTTTTACGCAATAAGAAAGACAGTTGCATTTTACTAAAAAAAGAACGCCACGAACTTTTTCCTCGACCCAATATAATAAATTAATATAATTTCGTTATTAAATGGTAGCGAAATAAATGTGCGATAAAAACGGAAGTTACATATAACTCGACCTAATATAATTGTGAAAAATTACAAATACAAATTTCTCCTTTGTGAAAAATCATGTCTGTGTAACGGTACTTACAGTATTTCAAGGTCACCGACATTTTTCTTAATGAAATTACATGTTTTGCTTTAGTCAGGTATATACGTAACTTACTCCAACACAAGTTCATTGATCTAAACTATATTCATCACCTATAACATGATAAACATTTTATATCTGTAGGTTAATAATTACACATGTTAATGTCCTATAATAAGGGCACTAACCAGATATATAATAATTGCTCAAGGACACTTGATCACCAATCGTAGATCAACGAATGCCCAATGATTGTCCACACTCAAATGAAACCACAATTGACCAAGTTCAATCAGTGCATTCCCCTCAAAATGGGCCATTTACCTAATCAAAAACATGTAACTCCACTTAGAACAGCCAATGTATTACGAAATCTCTAAAAACCCATCCCCTAGATATTCGTGAAGATCCTGAAAGTAACGTAACTTTTACTCGTGCAATGGCAAACAAAAGATTGCACGGTTCGTTTCGAGCGTTGCGCCCTTTATGGTTTCAGTAACGAGAAGTATTTCGGCGAGAGAAATAGGGCATTTTTTCCACTTTGTCGCGAGTATCGAGAAACGTTCAGCGCAACGTCGTACAAAACGAGCCGTCGAACGTTGCATACGAAATTGACGATCTTATCTTCCTAGCAGAGTTTCGCGAAGCCTTGTATACTCTCTTGTTGATACATCGCGCACGGAACAAACATTTGCAATATCCGCTTCTCCGTAGGTAGTCGTCCGCGAAAGTTTCCTCGTTTGCCCACCACCTTGCCGCTGCACACGTACTAATCCGTTACTCGTAATTAGAGTCAGATTGGCAATGGTTTAATCCCTCAACGTCGGTGCTCGCTGGTTCCGAACGGGACAAGGACGGAATAGAAGGACCGCGAACAGAGCGGGATAGAACGAAGAAGAACCATAGGATAGCACGATCGGGGGAATGATAGAAGAAGGACGAGCGAAAGGTGCACGCAGTACGAAGGGGAACTGCTGTTGCAACCTCCTTCATTCCCTGGCCGACACTTTGAGTAATAAGATTAGGTGGCGTCTCTGCTCAGTCTGAGCGGGCGAGATAACGTCATTGCGAACCAAATGGACCGAGATATAGATAAGGGATAATTAGGGGAAGAGAGATAGACAGCGCGGAAGCTGGATGAGGAGGAAACGGGAAGAAGAACGAGAGGATAGAGGGAGAAAGAGAAGTGACGGTCGACCAAGGTGGCACAAGAATGACGTCGGACATTTATTACCCGGGATTCTACAATGAGAACTTCCTTCTCCTTTGTATGGTTCCCAGTTGCACAGGCTTCTTGCGAGCTCTACTCTGCCTCTAAATTCGTTTTCGTTCCTACGAACCTCTGTATGGGATCGAAACATGATTTCTCCTTTGTCTTTCGATTGAGGTTACTAATGTGGGGATTAGGGATGAAGGGGACCAGGATTTGTGACTATGGAGCTGAGCTTTCGGCGGACTCTCGTTCTCACAAGAAATCTTGTATCGATGTAAAATAATAATCGAATGAAGTTTTGTTTATTGTTTCTGTTTTTGAATAATTAGAAATTGTAAATAAATCAGGTTGAAGTTATTAAATTGTAAATAAGTATTAAGATAATTGTAACCAAGTGTTATTAAAACGAAGGTTGTTAATGGTGCAGGCACTGTCGAGTAGGTTGTAATGTCTTCTATCTGGAAGGAAAGATTTATGTTTACGATTTAATATTACTTATAGGCTTGTAATTATTTCTAGTTACTGTTGAACGGTATTTAGTGTTATTTAGAGTAAATTTGAACTTTGGGAGACTCGTTTACTTCGTGAGCTTTTACAAAAATTTATTGTTTACATGATTGTTAGAAACAATGTGACACAACATCGATCTGAAGTATACTAATACGATTGGTGTATGTTATGCGGCAGATTATGGTCGTAATCTGTGACAATGACGTATAGAATTCAATTATATTTCAACGATGTAATTTTTTTGTTATTAGAAATATAATTGACATTTAGTAGCTTAGTGGTTTGAAGCATTAGATGTTTAAAAATGATGTTACTTCAGAACATAAACAGTTTGAATCACAATGTAATTCAATAGTTACAATTACAATGAAAATTTATAATTCTACAAAGTGTCCAATTTTCAAATTTTTTAGTTTACAAAGCATTAACACATTCATAAATGGACGAATTTCTAATTTATGATTATCAAATAATACATTTACTAATGTGGAAAATTGAAAAATTAAGAAATTAAAAAACTAGAAAATTGGGAAACGAGATAACGGGAAAGTAGGTGAATTAGAAAATTGGAAAATAAGAAAACCGAATAATTGGACAATTAGATATGATTGGGGACTGGAAAACTGAAAAATTGGAGAATTAAGAAAATTCGAAAATTAAAAAACTGGAAAATTGCAAAATGTGGAACTACAAATTAACAAGTTCAAATCTACCAAATTTCCCAATTACGCAGCTTTCGATTTCCTAATTTCCCACCGCCCTTAACCGAAGAAACTGCCAACACATCACTGGCCTCAATTGTTCCTCGCTTGTCCGCCTACACTCCACATCCTCACCGACATGGCTCCCACTGCCATCCTAAACGACCCCGTGATCTCTGACAGTTAATATTTTCCGCAAATCTAAACGGTCAATATACAGAGTGGCACGAAATTCGTAATCCCGCCGAAATATTAAAGTGATACGTCAATATTTCTCATATTCGTTCACTTAGTTCATGGCGTGCGCTGTATAACGCTCGCCCGACCCTTCCCGTACGCTGCGTTTAACCTGCTCGTCCGTTTCGATACACATCCTATTTGTAATTCCGCATAATATTCCGTGTGTACAAACTTTCTACGCATTGAATTTATTATACACGCTGGCCCATCGATATCATTAAAGTCAGCCGGTCGATATCGCTTTATACAGGATATCGCGTCATTAAATTACATTTGCATATCACTGATCCGATGAATAGGGCCTAGCACGGCTCGGTGAAGCCAATTAAAATTGACAGGGCTGCCCGACGGAAACTTCTCTCGTTCTCTCTTCCTCTCTCTCTCTCTCTCTCTCTCTCTTCCTCTTTTTTTCTCCTTTTTTTTCTCTCCCTGCCTCTCGCACACTGTTATCGGTGCGTTACAGCCACTGGGCTTAAACGGCTTCCGTGGATGCGCACGTGGCGTGCCACTTGGATGTATCGAAGTTCGCGCAGCATGGCTCGTAAAAGAACACTTTTCTGGTACAAATACTGCCGGGATTCCCGATACCGGTTAAACGACCGAGCATAAAAGGGACGATCGATGATCAAGCCTGATGTTGCGTATGCATATTTACGTTTCGACACGTACGGAACTCGCGCAATTTTTTTTTTTTTCTCACCCCGTACCGTTGACGCACAGTTTTCTCATGGTTATGGAAAGTCACGCGTGCCCATCCGCATCTGTCACCGTGTTGCCGGCATTTTTTTTCCTCTTCGCGCTGGCCTGCTACATTAATTCCCGTGTAAACACGATCCACCATCCTGAACTTTGCCAGCGTACGGTCCGCTCGGATTGATGCCCTTAAGGGGGGATCCTGCTTTAGAAGGCTCAAAAAATCGATTTTTTTTTTACTGCTTAAATTTATTGTTAATGTATCTAAGAATATGTATCCAAAGTTATAGAGGCTAATTCACAATACTTTCAAAGATACAGCACTAAAAGAGCGTCCGAGCAACTGAAGCGCGCGCTCCTTCTCTCGGTCAAATGTACCTGAAAAGGTTCAATGGTCGTTCGAAACAATATTTTAAATTAGTAAAAGGACTGTGTATGTTAGGATGCATTCGAGCCCTCCTACATATGCACGATGTGCCGTCTGAATTGTACGGGTTTCCTCATGAGGGAGGGCGGCGGTTGCTCGCGGAAGTTTGGGTTTTCTCGAGTTTTTGTTTTTACGATTCTTCTAATTTGGCGGGCGCGATTGCAACAAAACTAGAGGACCAATCAAACCGGACCAAGGCTTGTTAGCTTCAGTTTTATATACTCTTCTATTTGAACTAAAAAGATTCACGAAAAATAATTCTAAACAATTTTTTTAGCAAGTTGAAACGACTTTTTTTTCCTAAAGAAGGCACATTTTTTTTCAATCATAAGAAAATTTTACAATTTCACAATTTTTTGGGTTTTTCTTAGTTCATCTGGAAGAAAAATGTATGAAAATTAAAATTCTCTTTGGTTTTTTACTTCAAACGAAAATTACGAACTGCATCTTCCCCGCCGATTGGAGACTACAATTCCAAGGTGTTGCACAAATGTGCATAAAACTCGGCTGCATTTGAATATTTTTCTTTAACAAAAATTTTGTTTTCATGTTCAAATATGTAATAACATTATCTAAAAAGTTGACTAGGCTTACTCTTTTCTTTCTGTCCTAAAAAAATTCCACCAAAAACGCTTTTTTTAGGGCTCTTAAAGCAGGATCCCCCCTTAAGGCGGTTGTATTGCGAACACGTTATATTATGAAATTTCTTGGGAATTTTAATGAATATTCATGACCATCGTATGCAAACGCCAGTATATTTTGAAAAGATTAACCATACATAAATGGAAATGACTGCATTTTAAATCTGTACTCGAAGTGGAAATAACTGCATTTAGAGACTACTTCAAAATGAAATTAGCTGTATCTAAAAGCGCAGTTAGCTGTACGTCAAGATGCAGTTAACTGTATTTAAAAGTGCAATTTACTGTATCTAAAAGTACATTTAAATGTATCTGAAAGTGCAATTTACTGTATTTAACAGTACAATTAACTGTATCTGAAAGTGCAATGTACTGTATTTAAAAGTGCAATTAGGTGAATCTAAGAGTGCAACGAAGTGCATTTGAAATACCATTTAACATGTACAGTGCAGAAGACACGTTTTCTGTGCGCGGGAAATAAGATGGAAGCTGGAATTAATGAGAATCTTAATGATTAGTATGACAATTAGGCAGGCTCAAATACATTTTTAATTATAAGTATAAAAGTAGCATGGACGATATTTCAGATCTTCCTTAAAAACTAAAGAATTGTATAAGATTTTTCTTAAGAACTATATTTAACTTTTAGTCGTTATTATTTCGTATCTGCTTTCTTTAACCACGAACAATTCAGAATTTTGAGGTTATATCAAATTTTTCTGCAAAACCCTACAGCTCTTATAACACTATAATACTACAACCCTATAATAATAATAACTCCTGTAATCATGGAAATGTACAACGTGTAATATATCATAACAAACATAAATTGACAAATCTGTTGTATGCTCCACTGAAGGATCAACCATTTTATATTGAAAACGTATTATGACACGTACATGTGATTATTCTCATTAATCTTTAAACGTTAAATCGATGTTTCGTCGTAATAATTTTGCAATGTTTTATATTATATTATTAAATTATGTTAATGTCTCTGTCTCGACATCAACGATCTAACAGTAAGTAAATTACTGTTACAAAGTATCAAACTGTATGGATAATTTTGTATGAATTTGCAAAGACGTGAAATGAAACACACGAGAAAACAAATTAACAAGAGAGAACCGTGAGAAATATTATGTGCAGGACCATATTTATGCAAATTGTTGCTTTAATACATCACGTATTCAAATTAATTGTATTGATAATTTCATTGCTGCATATTATTCGATACTCCGTTACATTTGAATTGGGCTCATTATTCGTAGCATTGAACATAACTGATTACAATTTAGCATAACTGATTCTGATTATATTATGAAATGGAATTCTAGTTTTTAACACAGCTTGAAACGTGCATGTGCTCTGTTTTAGAATAGGTTCTACAATTGCTCTACGCAGAATTATTACCGGAATTGAAGTGGATGAACATGCTCGTTTCTTAAAATACACTGACATGAATGACAGTTTGTTCTTGTTGGTTCTTCAATGAATTTGTTAATTTAAGAATACGGAAACTATTTGTCCTCTGAAAAAAACACAATTACTATTTATAACAAGTACTCTATACTGTATAAACTTAAATGTGGTCATTCGAAAATTTTGTTAAAAAAATCGACAAGTAAAATATTTTCGAATCATTGAAAAATCGAATTTGCATCCGGATATTCTGAGAAAATTCACGGACACGTATATCCGTTGGCGGAACAATCATGATTTTTTTTTTCAGAACTTTTTATGAAACAGAACGGGAGACATTAAGCATGAACCGAAAAATCATTTTTACCCCAGTAGTATACGGCATCAAATCTCTACGGAAAGTGATTTCTTCGAACAACCTGTTGAATGCTATATGCTTATCGAAACCTAATATTCAGTTATTAAAAATATATACATCAAAATGTAAGCCGATTTCAGCAACTCACTGCGAAACGTAGTACGCCTCACGATTATACTCGCCTATACATGTGATCACAGAAAACAAGTAACAATCCTCATTCCCAATCATCGGTTTACTACAAATTCAACACGCCTGATCATTTATAAATCCTGCTGTTTATGCACCAGGAAATATTGAAATAAAATAATTCGAAGATGCACTGTGTAAAATTCAGTTGATGTTTATTGTTTAATAAATATAAATGAATCTAAAGTGATAACTAACTTATAGTATAAATATACATATTTAATTACGAGAGTGCGCTCGATAATTTAAAAATACATGAGTTCGCCCGGAGAAATCTTATCGCGAGTTCGTATGACTTGAAATTCTATCTTTTTACACAAAACGCTGGGTTTTATTAATTCGCTGTGAGGGCTGTTGATGGGGATGACTTCCCTGATTGGGTAAGCCTTGATTCCTTGATGGACAAGAAGGCGTTCTTCATTTTTGCTATTTATTGGCGAATCCACGCTCCAAAGTCCTGGTCACCCTCAGGTAGAGTACGAGTATGATAGAGTACGAGGTGCAGTACACCTGCACCTGGCCTCAATCACGCCGCTCCCAATCGTACCACGTCTCAGTTATACGCCGTTCATCTGCATGTGTCCTCAAACATACCGCTCTCAATCGCGCCGCGTCTCGGACATACCGCCGCTCATCCGCACGTGGCCTCAATCACGCCGCTCTCAATCACGCCGCGTCTCAGTCATACCGCCGCTCATCCGCACGTGGCCTCAATCACGCCGCTCCCAATCGTACCACGTCTCAGTCATACGCCGCTCATCTGCATGTGTCCTCAAACATTCCGCTCTCAATCACGCCGCGTCTCAGTCATACCGCCGCTCATCCGCACGTGGCCTCAATCACGCCGCTCCCAATCGTACCACGTCTTAGTCATACGCCGCTCATCTGCATGTGTCCTCAAACATTCCGCTCTCAATCACGCCGCGTCTCAGTCATACCGCCGCTCATCCGCACGTGGCCTCAATCACGCCGCGTGTCAGTCATACGCCGCTCATCCGCACGTGGCTTCAATCACGCCGCTCCAAATCGTACCACGTCTCAGTCATACGGCGCTCATCTGCATGTGTCCTCAAACATACCGCTCTCAATCGCACCGCTCTCGATCACACCGCTCTGTCGCACACGTACCGATTCATCAATCCCACAAATATACAAGTCCGAACACCTGCTATTACGAATCATTTACGAATTCACGAATCCTGTTCGAACGTCCAACTAGTTTTCCGCTCACTACAGTGTCCCGCAGATACGAGAAACACCATGATATTATGCTATATCGATATCAGGTATCGTTACTACATCCCGGTATCATGGCAAGTATATCGCAGTCAGATACGACAGTCGAGGAATCGCGCGTTACTGTTGCCGGGGGTACGTTTTAGACAACAACAACAGAATCGCTGGTATTCGTCCATATATGAAACGGTAAGTTGATTCGAGAGGGAAACATTGAAACGGTCGACTTGTTCCTCTGACCCCATTGCGACTCGAATGAAACGCAATGACCGGCATTCGTAGACGGCGCAATAGTATGCATAGATCCCGTGGCGCCAGCTTTCTTCGAGGAGATACCGCTCGAAAAAGGGAACTGTCGCGCTTTGATTTCACTGAAAATTCCGAGTCTATCGGCATACCGTAAGAACATGCCGCCTATACAGCGCGCACGATAAAGAGAAACCCGTTCGAGTATATTAGAAATATATTCTTACCCGGGACATCGAGTCATGCGACAAGGGATTCCTCTCGTTTCTAGACACGCGTGTCTCACATGGAATCTATTTATTGGTGGTACGTGTCTGTAACATTTCGCGTATGCGACTAGGGCTTCCTTTCTATCGACGCGACGTTCAACGCTCTTTGTAAAAACTCTCATATTATGGAATACGGTCTATATGTAGTAGGAATTTTCTAACGAGAATTATAGACATTTGATCGAGCCGTTTTATATAACTCTTTTAACCCTTTGCGGTCCAATGTCGAGCTACGCGCGACAGCGCGTTTCTCTTGGCTCCTAGAAAGAATTCAGATAAATTGGTTTGAAGATGTTTTTATTTCTTTGCCACTTGTAATAAATTAAAAATATGCTTGTTACGCACCCTGCATAATTGCAATACATTTTATTGTAAACACATTCTTGATCTATTTTCTAAATTAATAAAGGAGCTGTAGGTAAAAGAAAGTACGATCCGTAAAGGGTTAATTGATATTTTGTACGTATCAAATATTCTGTGTACATTATTTTATCTATATCAAATTTTTTGTGTGTATTATTTTATGTGTATCAAATATTTTGTGTGTATTATTTTGTTCATATAAAATATTTTGTACTTATCGATGTTAGTGTTTGTGTTTTAGAAGAGACGCGTCTGATTATTGTTTTAGTACTATCTTTTTCAATTTCACAGTAGATGCTTCATATTTTATATATTTCATTTTTCAAAGTACATGAATGAAATCTTCATCATCGAACTCGTTGTCATTGCAAATGTCGACATAACTTTTATCGAATGAGACTGCACTGAAATATTGCACACGATTATCCGACTCTATTATTAACGTTGCAACTAATTCTTGAGACATAACTATTTCTTTAATTAATACGATATGCTCAGCAAATTAAATATCTATTTAACGATTTATACAATTTGTGGATTTATAGCAATAGAATACAAATTGTCATCGTACTATCTTATTAATTATTGTCTAGAAATAATATCAAGTCACAGTTTTTAAAGATTCTATACATAACCTAACATTACAAATCAGTAGTAGTCACAGTAATTTCCTCTGATAAAATTACAAAATGATTTCCTAGAAATGGCGTAACGTACCACATCATTTCGAATGCTAGCGTCGGTAGTTTTCTTACGTAATTCTCCTATCTAGGTTCCCTAACTGACCGCTAAATTCGAAATAAACAGGACGCATAATTATCTAGTGCACACAACGTTCTGCTCCGTTTTGACTCATTCCTCGTGCCAATGATTGACGTAACAGTAAAATAATACTTGTCTATCTTTATACAAGTAGATCAAACTAAATCCGATCGAATCAAGATGTTTCATCATCGTTAAACCGACTCGGCGTATTTTCATTTAGCACTTCAAACGCGACCCTTAACAATCAACACCAAGGCGAGCACAAGCGATACAAACGAACCGTAACATTTCTTGCTTTATTGCGCGAACGAAGGTTCTTTGGCGATCAACAAAGCGAATTATTGAAAAGCCGTTATCCATGCTCTCCATTCCAGAGGTTCGACGAAGAAAAAAAAAGCGGGGGAGAACGAAAGAACAGAGAGACGGAAGAAATCGAGGGCAAATGTTCTACGCGATTACATAAAGCCACCAGCGATTCGTAAGCGGAGGTGGTGACTCTTTTCTTCTTCTTTTTTTTTTCGCATCGCCCTCGTCGCGCTGAATCGATTAAAGGGTGGTACCGTCGAAGCGGCGTATCCTTTCGGGGTAACGGATCATTAGCATCCCCTCATTTAATTTAGATTAGCAAGCCCGGAGGGTATAAGAGCCAGCTACAACGATATCCGACCGAACTTCCACCGCGTCTCTTTCTCTGTACCATCCCCATCTTCTATTTCTCCCGGAGATCCGGCGCAGAAGAAACTACTTTGTTTCAACATACGCATAATATCATGTAGATGCTTCGTGCCGCGCCCTCGTGAATGGAAATTCGCCCGTTTTACAGCGAAAAGTGTTTCGATAGGAATGCGGCTACGTGTTTTGCTGAAGGTCGTGGTTTCGTTCCGCGTTGCGATTCCGCCACGGAATTGAAAGACCGAGAGATAAGCGACCCTGATGTGATTCCTATGGTTCTCGTGGTATCGTCAGGCATTGGGAGATTCATCGTGTTCGGTAGTTCTGTACTTTCTTATTTACAATTTTTGAGTATACTCTCGTTTCTGTGGGTGCAGATAGGCCGAGAGAAATAGTAAACTGAAAAGACGATGTCGTATAAAAAATGAAACGTTTCCCTCAAGATAAACATCATATTAAAAATTGTTCGTATTGAAATTTGTATTGCCTGATCAAAATTTGAATTGCATCAACGAAAGCGTTAGGATTTTTTGCGCGCGAGTTAAGATTTTATGTAAACCACATTTTCTTCGTTTATGCAGGAATTTTTAAATTTTGCATCTAGTGTTATGAATTCATGAAAATGTTGATGATCGCAGCTCGTTCGTGTGAAGTATTAAGAACATATATAGTTCATTTTTCAATTTCATCTTTTGATTTGGCAGCACAGATTAGGTCATAATTGCTTGTAATTTGGATAGTTTAGTTTCTCTCTGATTAAAAAAGTAAATATTTGTAGTAACAAGAGTGCAAAGGCCGTCACAGGGTGTAGATTTTCTCAATTTTTTTTTAAATGTCTATAATTTTTAAAACACATAACTTATATTTCTTCCTGATTACTATTATGACTTAGCCTGTTGCCTGATTCAAGAATTGTTGCCGGAAAAAATCAAAAGACGAAAGAAACATGATCTAATTATTACACTTCAATTAATGATAATTTTTTAAACATTTCTATTTTCTTTTCATCTTCACCAAAGAAAAAAACTACTGAAGAGTTTATAATGTTATGCATTTTTTTAAAAGCAACAATAACGGACTCGAGTTATTCTTATGTACAGAATAATTGCGGCCATATTCCCATCGAGTGCGAACGCAACTTGAGTCACTGGCCAAGCATCGATTCGATAAAATTGCGCCGTTTTACGGTGGTAATGATTAATGCGGAATGTGTCCATGCGGCATCGCAGTATCGAATCAGATTATCATAATGCACCTTAATTCGATCAACGTCCGCTTGGAAACGGGTCGCGCGTAATTGCACAAACACGGAATATCAAAGCGAGGCTTGCGCGACGCTCGGACTGTGCGTATTTGTGTCTCTATATATGCGCACAGGATCATGCGAGCACATTCACGATTCGAGTACCTTCGTTTCCCTCGAAAAACGACCGACGACCGACCACAAAACCATTCGACTAAGTGGAGCCACGGCTACGTGATCGTTTCGTCCACTCGATTCGTCGATATGACTTGTGCCATGTCATATTCGTTCTTCCTCCCCGGCATTTTATTTTTTTTTTTTTTTCGTTCCACGCACGCGGAACCGCGGAGCATTCGCCATAGGTTAATTGATAAAAGCTTCGGTCGTGTACAGGGATCTCCAATCGGCGCTGAAGACCGTGTAACGCTTTATTAAATCTCTTCGGCGCTCGGAATCGTTTCGCTTTTTTTCTCGTTAACCCGGCCGAGTAATCAGGTTAATTCGCCGAATTTGCCGCGAAATTAGTCCCTAATAAACCGCATTGTAATGGTCCCGGTCGAAAATTGGCCCCGGTTCGTTCGCGATTCGCGATTACGACGCGTGTGATTGACGGAGGGGGTTGAAGCGTCTTGGGAAACGACGCGCGAAGGGGCGAGCAAATTATTCGCGCCTTCGAACTGAAGCGCGTGCACGAGTGATTCGTTCGATGGGAGTTGACGGGGGCGAGGGAAGGAGAGAAAAAAAAAAGGAGGATAGGAAAGGAGGCTTTGTGCGAGCGACGACAATCGGCGTTTATCGGCGATTCGTTTCTTCGTGTTCGACGGAACGCCATCATTTCCATTTTTCGCGTCCGCTTCGTCGAACAAATTTAATTGGTTGTCCGCGAGTACTGATAAGTACTTTTGTGCCGATTCGGTTCGTTGAAATAAATTGGAACGGCACGACCTGACATTAATTTTTACTCGGTATTTTTCCATTAACGCATTATTTTAGGAGAATCGGCCTGATCCGACAATTATTTTTTTTTTTCGAGCCACGTCGCGCCGCGTCGGTTCCATCAACAATGAACAACTGTTTCATTCGCTGTCGCTGATTGTGTTTTTACAGCGCAACACGCGAGATACGGGGTTTAACGTTTTAAAAAACATTCACGTTCCGGTATCTATCTGGCTGTCAGCGCTGGATTAACCATTAAGCAGAATAAGCGCGCGCTGGAGCGTCAAGGGAACAATGTACCGTAGATATTTTTCATTGCTGAATTTATCGTGAAACATATTCACCGAAATCGTAAAATCGAAAGTTTCGAAATTTCAAAATTCTAGCGTATTACGTTTCCAACGTTTTTGACGCCCACCGACGTATTTATAAAAGTTTCATGTTCCGAATTCCCGAACTTCCACAATTTCGAAGTGTCAAAGTTCCGAATCTCTAAAATTTTGAAGTGACAATGTCGTCGATTTTCGAAGACCTTAATATGACTGAATCGTGAACACTTGTAGTCACGAAGATCAAGAATTCAACATAATCGGAACTATTAGGGGGACCAGAAAGTGATGTCGTTTTTTTGCAATGAAGTCAAACAGATAAATTTTGAATACGTTTTTATTCTAAATCAATGATGTAATCGCCCTCGTTATCAACAACCTTTTTCCATCTATTATACAAGTTTTTTATGGTGGATCGATAAAAGTCAATTGATTTCAGAGCAAAATATCTGAAAAAAATATCGACATGCGCAGAAACGACATTACTTTCCGGTCTCCCTAATACAAAAATTTTGGAATTTTTTAAGTTCGGCATTACTGTATTTATTGGAATATGGGGAGGATATTTATTTAAAAATAAAATAAATCTCAATGTTCTTTTGAATAAACTAACTTTATTATAAATGACTCGGAATTACGTCTGGACTGTCCAAGAATCGAACTGAAAGTGAAGAGACTTTTCTAAGGTGCACAGTAAAACTAGCACCCACTTATTGAGGAAAAAATAACGGCCTGGGTCTGCAATTGGCTAATTAGCCCTTAGGTATAGACATGGCCTAAGGCCCATTGACTCCTATTTTTTACTTGCAGCTCCAAACACTTTTAAGTGTTTTGATATTCGCGGTTTTCGCTCATTATAAGCATTTAGAGATTTCCAGCTGTATTTTCATACTTTCATCAGGTTGGTATGTGTTATCGATAAGAACGAATCAATTTATTGCATGTGTACAAAGATCATATAAAACTAGTACTGGCAGCAACCCTGAACTTGGCCGATGAAGAGGTTGTCCTGAAACATAAGATGTACGGTGTTTGTACCGAGAAGTCTCTTGCTTTATTGCTATAATATTGCACTAATCCAGTAAGCTCTCTCGAGTAGGGCAAAGCGACAATTAAAATTAAATAGAGGAGGTTCGAATATGACAATCTTGCATGAAAATTGTGCGTCGTTGTCGCATATGGAACATCTATCTGTTTGGATAAAAAAAATGTTGAGTGGGACTCGACAAATGAGCTGCTGAGATAAAAACTGATGTCGAGTCACACTCGACATAGGAATGCAAAGGGTTAAGGCTTTCTAATATTGTACATTCAGTGACTTTCAACATTCATTTATTTTTGCTCATTATCTAATGATAATTCAACAGTATTTATAAAAGTTTTGCTCCAAAATCCTAAATTGCAGAAATTTGAACGCGACAAAGTCCTAACCTCGCGTAACCTAAACTACTTGAGTTACCAAGTTCAAAAAGTTAAAAATTTCAATGTAACTGTAAGATTAAAAGGAAAATGAAATGAACAATGAAGTTTGCACTTCACCGAATAAATGTCGTGTGGGCGTATTAGAGAATACTATCTTTCTTTATTATCTCTGCTCTCGGCGAAAGCCTATACAAGAATGTCTTCAGAGACACATATTCGTACCAAGGACACCCTCGTTAGTATGTTCGTTCTTTAGGGCACTAGGGCACAGAGAAACTCCTCTGAGGGAGGGGAAGCTCTGACAAAAAGCATATGGCCCGCTTTGACTATTTGTTGATCTCTAATTTTCTTACATAACAAAATTACAGAACTTAAAAATCCCTAAGTCCCAAATTTAAAAAATTATATAATCCCTCTGCCGCGAGCTTTAAAAATTGTTAAGTTCCAACGTTCCAAAATTTGCAAATCCTGAAATTCAAAAGTGCCAAAGTGCGCAAGTGCCTAAGTGGAGAGCACAGCTTCGATAGTTGAAATGATCGAAAATAATTGTGAAGCAAGGTGTTGCTTCGATAATAGTAGGAACGGTAAGCTATCGGCGATCGAAATATACTTATTCGCGATTCTGAAACGAGAAACATCCACGGTACGCGGTCTTTCCGTGTATTATCTCGATTTATCTGAGTCCGGCTTGCGTATTTGTTTACAGGAGTTCGAATCTATTTGGAATCGCGGCAGAAGTATTCCGTTATAACGTCGATTTTTAATTTAACAGGCGGCCCGTGCGTTTCGGCATAGCGAACGATACGCAGGAATATAAATCCTATTTAATTAACACTGGTAGGCAGATCCGTGCAAACAAATAACACTCTCTACCCTGGTTCATTCGCTTCTGATACTCTCTCCCTTTTTCGCGTTTTACACCCTCGAGCCGATACATCTCCCGTTTCCGATATTGCCGAATGATAAAGAGCCGGTTAATTGCAATTAAATCAACAAACACATAAAATACCTGTGCATCGTTTCCCGACCCTCTGTCGGCGTAATACGAGATACACGCGCGCGTATGCACGTACACGCGTGTCGAAAGTGAAGAGGTTTCGAGTGTCTGCTATAAAAACACGGGAAATACGGATCGTCTCTTTGTAAAATAATAACTTTCATGCTACTCGGTGAATACTATTGTTACGTTTTGACAAGCAGAAAGAGACCTTTTATTCGGTATAGCACTTGTGACTTGATCCGTAAACAATTTTATGGATTTTTTTACTCCCTTCTACAAGCTCTTCAGTTTTCGCCTGGTTCGAACTTAGTCGAGTGGCAAGAAAGGATTGCACGAAGTGTGTCTCAGGGTGTATTTAGAAAATAACTCGGTACAGTGCCACCTTAGTGTTAGTATATTCACTACGATCGGCGTTAACCCTTTCGCTACGGCGCGCTTGAGACAAAATATGATCGCTGTGAATGGAATGCATTACTAATTAGCTGACATTGTTCTCTAAATTTTACAATGATATTTATTATATTTATTGTAGTAATATCATTTTACTTCCTAAAGCATACAAATTTGTAATTATGATTTATTTTTTTAAATATTATATTATAACGGTCATATAATATTTTGTAATACTATGTAACTAAATTACTAAAGTATTTAAAGGCGAACAAGTATACATGGTATGAACGTATATGTGCGCTTTTCGTATATAAATGTTCATTCTTCGAGGGCGAATATATACGCCCTTCGGAGCGAAAGGGTTAAAGTTTCAATTTATGAAGTCTTGATTTTGAGTTATATCTAAATTAAAATATTCTAAATATCAAATTGGTCCATACATTAACAAATTTAAAGTATTAAAATATTCTGCATATTAAAAACTTCTACATATCAAAATATTCTATATGTTAAAAAATTCGAAATATCAAAACATTCAATATGCTAACAAATTTTTGGATATGAATTTATTCTATACATATAATCAAAGATTCTAACTATCAAAAAGTTATTAATGTTAAGGTATTTTAAATATAGAAACTATTATTGTTGGAATATTTATTTGTTTCACAAGAATAACTTTGTTTGTAAAGACAAATATACAGTGGTAGTCCGCACAATGCAATATAAGTGAATGAATATAAAATGGGCAATAAAATAATTAGAGACTGTTGAAGAATTATTGTGAATTTGGAAATACTGTGCACTCTGCTATGGCTCGATGACGACTGACTGTTTTCGGGTTTTCCTCGGTCCTTGCCACTTGAGAAGAGTGCCATAAACTGTAGGACCGTTCCTTTAGTTATAGTGACCCTTACTCTATAAAAATGTGTATGTGCGTAATCCGTTGCAATATCCAACAATTATTATATTATTTTTAATGTTACTTCTAATTATAAAGCGCTTGATTTCGGTATGCGCATTTCACTCTTTGAGAGGATGCATTTAACGGAAGGTTCGAGTGTATGTACTTGAAATTTGAAAACACCTCTTATATTTCTCAAAGTACTTGTAAAGGGCCAGAATCTACCTCTACGTTTAAGTCTACTTAAACCCGCAAACTACTCAGACAGATTTAAAGCTGTCTGCGCTGTATGTACTTGGATTACGTCTCCAACGATAAGCATTATTTTACTATGCTTATGTATCATTTTATATCCGCCTCTCTTTGTATTCGTTCTTTGATAACAATATTTGTTGCGACCAATGTATCAATATGTCTTAGTCTAAGAAAGATTCGCGCAAATATAATGTTGCAAGTGCACGAATATCATATTGACAAAATACAGGATGCATTTGCGATTATTCACTTGACCTTTTCAACTAACCTCTTTGCAATTTTCCAAATGGACTCGAGGGTTGCAAATAATAACCCCTTTGCAACATTTTCATTTTAAGTTTCAAAACTTATTGAAGTACTTCCCTTGAAATCTATGTTGATTTTCATCAGGATAAATAATTAGTGTGTATATTAATTTACGTTTCATCATTTGTTCCTTTGATTTCCAACTTCATTCCCAGTTTCAAATTATGTATACATTATACCCCTGTAGGTTTACTCCTGAAAAACGTCACTCTCCAAAATAAATTTGTGAAAAGCTATCACAAATTAGAAAAACAATTCCTCGCTGCACAAATATTCTCAGCCAGGGTTAACAATCGATTTTACCAATCAGATCGATAAACAAGTAAACTAAACTCGCCTTCCAACTTCCTAGAGCTCGTTATGTGGACGTACAGCACATATCACTATAATTTCCAGCGTTCGAGCTACTCGATCCTATTTCTGTGTCACTTTGACACATTCCTCTCAAGATCTCCATGGCTGACCTCATCATTGTTGAAGTGTGAACATTTCTCTAAATGGTCAGTAGGTTACGTCAAATCAGTCAAAAAAACTGACGTGACTTCAACACAGTGTCACGTCGCATTGCGAGACATAGAAATTTATTTAGGATCATGTTTCAGCGATAATTGTACACGGGAGAAGAAGAAATGGTTAAAACGTAGCTGGTCGGTAGAAATTCGAAATTCTATCCGAAGGTGCTTACGAGGAGAGAAGTTTGCGAAGAAGTTGTTTACGCGAACTTCCTCTAACCTCTCAGGACACAACGGGGGTGGTAAACTCTTGCCTGTGAGCATTGTAAAGTGCCAGTTAAATGTTGTTGCTATATTAAAACGCAAGAATCTAGGCGTGCTAGCATGCCGGAAGTGGTAGGAAATATCGCCGCAGTTAGTATGCTGCACAAGATCGTTTAATTACAACGCATGTACGAGCGGTTTGGTGTCCACGATGTAAAGGGGTAACTTCTACATTTGGGAGCTAATTTTTGTACGACGCTCGCCCTTTATCGCTCGACGCTTTTTTAGCCGAACCGAGCCTTTAATTACAACCGCGCCCACTGCGAAATTAAGAATTCGACGTAATAAATAACGTTTTAATCAGAAGATTCCTAGCTACTCTGCCGAGCTGTAGTGAACGGATCGAGAGGCCAAGGTGCAAATTAGCGTCGGTACCGTGTTATCTTTTCTCTATTATCTTAACCCCCTTTTCCGCCGAATTTATCGTCCCTGGTAATTAATTGGCCTACCTGATCGGCACCCGGAAAATGCGATTACGAGTTTAATAATAATCGATCTGTACAATATAGACGCGCATAAGTGACTCCATCACAAAGGGAAATAAATTTTCCTATCTTATACCTTCAATTTTTTTATCTTTAATGATTCTTAGTTTTGGAAGTAGAAACATAATGGCGATTTCTATAAAATGTCGCAGTCGCAAATGTTCATTATGTGTAAATGGATGTTATTATTCGCTCATGCAGGCACGTACGTTTTAGATTATAGTTGTTTATAACTGAAACATACAAATTCATCTTTTCATACATATAATTAATATAATAGTAATGGAACTTTTTGACGATATACCATTGAGTACAAACAGTATAAAATATTCTGATTTTCTAATCTATTACGTAATACAATATTTTAATTTTTTAATGAAATGATTTTGAAGACAAAGCGTACGTGCAGTCGTAAGTTATATATGTATAATAATTATTGAATTTAACTACTTACGTAATTTTACTACTTTCCATCATCTATTACGCGCGTGTTTAATGTTAAAAGTCACGGTTGTCAATAATTTGTTGAGTTTTTAGAGATTGAAGAACATCAATGACGACAATATGGATCACTGCGATAAAACTATTGAATAAATCATGCTATCAATGATACGCTTAACTAAATTATAATATTACTGATATTCTTAAATAAATTATTATGTTAATAGTGTTCGTAAATAAAATAGAATATCAGTAATATCTTTTAACAAATTATAATAACCTCAAATGTGTTGTGGTTTATTATACAAATTATAGTAACTTAAAACGTGATATAGACCGTTATAAAAGATGTGGTAACTTAGAACGTAATATGTTGTATTGTACAAATTCTAATAATTAAAAATGTGATATGTTGTACAAATTATAAAATAACTAAGACCGTGATGTATAGTGTTGTACAAGCTACAATAACTCAGGACGTAATATGAAGTATTATACAAATTACAGTAACTTAAAACGTAATGTGATAAACTATAACAACTTAAAGTGTAATACAAACACCAGAATAAATCAAGTTCAATTAATTATTTGTGCTGCGCTTAAACGCGGACTGTCACGGTAGTTTAATTAAATGATATAATGATTCAGTCAGCTGAATTGTGCCGCGACTCGCTTGTACCTTTCTCAGAAAGGTAGTCTGTTTCGTAGAAATTTGCCCTGTCCCGAAATTCAACCGGGCAAAAGGGGTAGCTTTCTATACAATAAACAGAGATCTTTGGAATCGTATTCCCCTTGAAGTCCTCGCATATTACGGCACATCCCGTGTCAAAGCAACGGAATTGTGTCAGTTCCAGTACTTTCTTAGCTTTCCCCTGGCTCGGAGCTTTTGTTCTTCTGCCTATTTCAGCTCCTATGGAGCTTCTGAACGGCATCTCATAATTTGAACACGGCACGTCTTAATTTACTGTCAGCGGGTCGTTTCTATTCACCGATGTCGAATTTCGTACGTCAGAGAAAATGTTTAGTCGATACACGCAATTAAATATTGATAAAGTAATAATATTATGTTGTTTTCTTATGTTTGGGAACATTCGACACTTTTACGTATGCGTCCCGTAGAGGTAACTAATTATTATTGCAATGTTAAGACTGATAAAATTGAAATGTACAAGTATTTTGGATTTAGTGGATTCGTTAATTATGTAAATTATAGTTGGTGTTAAACTCGTAATTGCATCGTGATTGAAATACGAATCACGTTTGTCACTCCTGAATTGTGATGTGCGTCACAAGTGTATAATTCGAACAAAAGATAATGTACTATATTATTTAATATAAGTCGAGAGGTTAATATGTTTAATATTTCCAAGAATTGATTTGGAAAGGTTGGTAAATTTGTAGTTATTAAGTTTGACTTCGTTAGTGGTTGAAATGTACAAGATGATTCGTTTTAAATTATCAAATAAATTTCATTATGGACGATGCGATTTTGAAATATTTTCCAGATGATGACATCAGATCACCTTAAACATTTCTGAAAATTTTAATATCGTCATCAATATTTTAGAATTTCAGAAATCTGATAACAGAAAAATCCAAATCATCAAGAGTTCAAAAAAATGAATTTCTGAAGCTGCATGACTCCGTAATTTTGGGCCTTTGGCGTTTTGGAATTTTTCTTACTATGGAAGTTCCAGTTTTTTAAATTTTTCTAGCCGTAAGATTTCGACATTTTTAAACTTTTCTAACCTAAGTGTTTGCAATTTTAGAACTTCAATACTTCGATATTTCGGAAATTACAACTTTGAAACTCCAAGTATCTGGTATTCCAATGTTTCAAGAGTTTGAGTTTCTAAAATTTCAGCGCTTAGTAACTTTGCGACACTGGAACTTTGCCACTTTAAATTCTTATTTGCCTTGTTTAATATTCGGGGACCGGAAAGTAATGTCATTCCTGTGCATGAAGATATTTTTTTAGATATTATGCTCAAAACTCAATTGATTTTTATCGATCCACCATAGAAAACTTGTACAATAGATGGCAAAAGGTCGTTGATAACGAGAGTGATTACATCGTTGATTTAAAATAAAAACCTACTAAAAATTTATCCGTTTGACTTGCAAAAAAAACGACATTACTTTCCGGTCCCCTTAATATATCCCCGCATACGTCGCAGCGACGATCAAACTCAACAAAGAAAATCTGACTCGTATTTCAAATTCACGTCAAAATATTAAATTGTTATATCATAACTCTAACATTGTCATTTACGTCCGATTAAAGGGAACTGTAATAAATCTTTGAAATTCGATGCTAATTTCGTACACAGGTTTTAATATGCATGCAATATAAACGAACGTACACACGAGATAGATCAAAAGAATTCAGCATCGAAATATACACGCAAGTTTTTCCCGTTCCTGCGAGCACATGCAAATCCGTAAATGGAGAAGCTTCGTGGAAGGAAACACATTTCTGTAATTACGAGTTCTTTCAGCTTCCTCTGCCTCATTCCATCCATTTTTCGCCAGTCTTCGCACGAAGCCAGCATTTTCCATTACGATTCCAATAAATTAATTTTCAGCTGCACGTCGTCCCCTTACCCACCGCAGCCACCGGGACGTCCTCGACGCCGACGACGAGGAAGACGCCCGTCTTATACGTGCCATTTATACTCTTTACCGGCAGCGTCAGTCTGCGGAGATTGTAAGGTGCATCCCTCGATCTTCGTTCCACCCTTTACCTACCTCTGCTTACCTCTACCTACCCTCGTCCTTCCACGATGCAAGGGGAATCTTAAATCCAGTCCTCCAGCATTGATGAATCCGCTTTGCCCGGAAATTGTTCTCATACGTCTCCGAAGGCAAGCTCTCCTTGCTTTCTCGCTACCCACACTACAAGTGCTCCCTCTTTGACGATCTACCTTCGGTCAAACAAATTATATTTCAAATTTATGATTCCATTCGTTCGGCGAAAGACAAGATTGCTTGATATTTTTATCGAGACATTAGGAATCCAAGAATAGAACCGCGGCGGTGTCCGCCATTACGTTCTTCCTATTTTATCTTTTCTTATAAACTTTTCTAACTCTCTCTTTTGCCCGAGTATTTCTAAGCACTTCTTGTCTACTCTGCAATCTTCAATTTTCCCCCGGGTTTCATGTGAGTCTGCTCGATGTCAGATTGCACATTTGGCAGCTAGACTTGCGCGAGCCTAAGTTTTTCCGGAAATTGTTCTCATTCGTTCCCGAAGGCTAGCTCTCCTTGCTTTCTCGCTACCCACACTACAAATGCACCCTCTTTGACGATCTACCTTCGGTCAAAGAATTTATATTTCGAATTTATGATTCCATTCGTTCGGCGGAAGACAAGTTTGCTTGATATTTTTATTGAGATCCTGTTAACGTGCGGCATTTGTTTTTTTTAAATATAAATGTTATGTATAATAGATTATACATATGCTTGCGCCTTGTGCTACCTAGCTAGGATCGCGTTACTGTTCTTATTTCTACAATTTTTATCACGATTACATTTCGAGGATAATTTTAATTTCAACACGCAATTGTAACAATGATTGCCATCTTCAAAATACCCCTGACACTTGAATATTCTTTGTCTGTCTTAATATTACAACCATAATTAAATCGATCTATCTAACGCACTTGCCGACAATCATAAGTTGAGGAGTTAAACCAGAAAATGTTCGTTGATGGTGAAATTCAACGCTAGATTTACGGAACGAGCCAAAATGACTCATAACAAATTTTTTATTTTAAATTGCTAACACTATGAAGAAGCTTTTATCAAAATTTATGTTAACTGTTGTCAAGATAAAGGATCATTGTATAAGCCAGTTTACGTATCGTATTTTATATATTTTCTTTCCTAGTTTAGTTTTAATTAAGAAGTAAATGATCATTACGCGTCCGTAAATCTAGTGTTAAGATACACTTATTCTTGGTTCCATTCCGTGTAGCAATTTGTCGACATTAGAGCCTAGTGTTGTGTAGGAACAGTGTGTAGAGCCACTAATGGTTTTATATGTATAGTCACACATGTGACATCTGTCGGCAAATATATCCATATATTTTCCTAACTTCAATCTATTCTTCGTCTCTCATATATTCAAAATTTAATACATTATCTTTCTTATAATTATAATAACCTTTGCTGCAAATCGATTCTCTATTTACATTTTATTGAGCGCACTCAAATAAAATACACATACAAATTATGTCATCATTATTTTGGATCTTTTGAATTTTTTAATACTGATACAGCTTTCTCAAATTTCTGAATACAGTAGTAGTAAAAATATTAAGAACTCTCGAGGAAAAATAATACAGTTTTGTTAAGTTTTTAGATATAGTAGTACATAGAGTATTTGGAATTTTTGAGAAAACGTATAGACTCGCAAAACTTTAAAACGTAGTATTACCGAGAATATTTACGCACACGGTCATATGATACTGCTATAAACTCAACAAGGAATATAAATTAACGAAAAAAAAACGAATTCTGCAAGACTGCGAATGTATTATATCGCAAAAGTACAAAATTGTGATGTAGCCAGCGCTGAGGGAAGAAAATGAAGGACAATACAATAACGTTGTGACAATTATAATACGTGACAGACCCGTTTATCCTGCAACGTGATTAGAAACGAGCCAATTTGGCTGACAGCCCGTCAAATCCTTTCTCGTTCATGGAAGCGGTTGCCTGTGACGACCGTTGGGTCAAATGCATCAAACGTGAATAATGTTATGTAGGATATACGGATGGTAGAAACGCGGCGAGTTTGGGCGCGGACTTTTACAATAGGGGATTATGCTATTGAAGTATTATAATGACGTCGTACGGACGCATAATACGTAACATGCGAAGAGGTATTACAGTGGGACCAATGAATAGGTTCGGATACGGGGGTAAAATGGGGGTCAATGATATTATGCAAATCGTATTACAGGAGACATCGTAGAAATTTTACAACGTATGGAAACGCGCTCGTGAGAGGGTCGTATTATTCGAGAGTGAAACATATTAATATAATTACATGATCTTTTTTAATTATGTACGGTTCTCAGGGAGCGATGACTAATTTTAATAACTAATTTTTAGTAGTATCACGTTTTTCGTTATTAGTTATTCGATTTCAGTATTTTGCAATATTAAAGAATTAAAAATCAAACGGGATTGTGTATTTTATTATACTAGCACAACTATATAACTATACTACTATATGTATTATCATTTTATCGTACTACTACATTTTTATTTTGCTGTTTTATTAGCTTACTATTCTACTGTTTATTTTTTACTATTTCCGCGTTTCCGGCGCTATTATTTTATTGTTCTACTATTTCATTTTAATATCATATTATTTTACTATCAAATTTCGCTATTATTTTACAATTCTACCAATCGCACTGTACAACTGCATTACTGCTTAATATTTTACTTTTTTACTCTACTATTATTTAACTACATGACTGCACTATGATACTGCTACCAGTTCACGGCATCGCCCTTATTATTATACTACTCCACCAATTATAATGTAGAAACATATTTTACTGCATCACCGCTATTTCATTGTGTCACTGTCATTCATCAGTAGTACTACTATTCTACTATTAGAACAAAAATTAAAAAATTAAAAAACTCTACTATAGCATCATACTACCGAATCACTATTCCACTAGTTTTACTGTATGACCATACGTCTGTACTAGTACCTTGATATTCTATACTTTTATTACTTGACCAATTTAGGGCCATTACAAAGACTGCGAGTATATTCTATTTTCACGTGCATTCTATTCAGTTCTGAATACTAGCTGATTTTTATAGTTGCAAATATTGCAATATTTGCTATTTATGGAAGATCTTGAATACACAGTTGGTATAGCATACACAACCAGTCACGCGCATTCTTCTTAGCTCTGAACAGTAGCTCACTCCGACTAATGCAACTGTTGTTTGCATTATTCTTACTATTGTTCTCACAGTTTTTGAGTGGTCGTGAGTATATGACGAAGTGCAAAAGTCTGCAATAACGAATATGAAATGCATTAAAGACCTCATTTCTGTCCAAAATCGTCAAGGTTACATTCAGCTATCAAATGGGTATAGGTAATTTGTTATCTGTATAATAGCCAAATAATGATGATGGGAATTACGATTACCCACACATATATACTGAAGAAAATGCGACTTCAGTCAGAAAACGCACCAAACAAAACGAACCTAGAGTTATATAGTACTCTCTCTGAACCCCGAGGACCAGAGGAATCAGGAAGAGAACAGTCGTCAAAGAATAATAACACAATGTAGTCATACAGTTCTATTCTGTCGTGCTCAATTTCGTACGTTCACTTTTGTTGAGGATATGTAGGAAGTAGGTTGCTGAAACTAATGTTTTTAGTGAAAAGAACTTTAATGTAAAATGTAAAATTATAAAATAACCAACCACGAACAACGTACTCTCCTGCCCAAACCGATTCTTACATGGAACTGCTCGAAGATTAAACGATCGTAAATACTTATACCTACGGAAGAATAAAGAGGTGTACCTTTTCAGGTACGCTTACATCTATATGCGACTTGGGGAAAAAGGTCATCGGTAATAAAACATCTTCGAGAGCCTAACTGTTTTATTGCGCCTCAAGGTTTTGTTAATTGGGGACTCATCTTATTATGATTTTATTTCAACGACTTTAAATTCTCCTTAATTATTTTGCATTGCTCGAACTATGACTGTGTAATATTTATACGAGAAAGCATTCGAACAAATGATTAATATCCTATCAATAATGGAAAGATGAAGATGGACGGATGTCACCGATGCAGTCGGTGTGAATGTCAAGCGATGGTCCCGCGGCACCAGCTTCGTTGTACAAGAAACACGAAGTTGCCACTTCTTCGGCAAGTTCGATGGCGGAAGTCTGCGAATAAGCCCTATGTGGACCTAGAAGCGAATCCATCGGTTCCTCCCTCGGCTTTCGTACACTGTCTGCTTGTGCTTCGCGCTTTCGCACTGGCCACGACCACATCAAAGAGCCGGTTGGATGAGCTTTGAGCATGATACGCCGTGCCGTACCCTGCCTAGCTTTGTGACACCGCAGCCAATATAGTCGGGCCGCCTGTTATTACCCAGCTACCATTCAATATCCTTAATTAAATTCGGAAGCTTATTCACTGCGGTTAATTACGGTTTCGTTCGACCGGCTCCGTTCGTTGGGCGTCGTTAAACGAGACCTTCCTACCACTGGGACACAAAGCAAAAAGCCCTCGGGAGAGCTTGGTCTAACCTATCGTTTGAAGACTATCTCCTATTTGTAGTCGGGGCTTTCGCGTTGCGAGAGAATACCGATCTCGATCTCGTCCACGGCAACCTCGATAGGTGGGTTTCTGTGTTGGCCGATAGTTTGTACGCCACCGTGAAGAGATAGGGTGGATACCGTTCAAGTGTGAGCACCGATCAATAATATGGCACACAATATCGGTAAAATGTAATGAACGTTGATGTCGTTCGATTGGCGAATCGACGACAGGTATTGACTGCGCTGGTTCGTTTAACACCTGTCTTCAATTCCTGCGGACCGTCCAATGTTTTCGATCGTATGAGCTCACGCGTGATTCGTTTGATTAATAAATTGTTGCGCGGCGATGACGTTCTTGTATACGTGTAGTTTTTTATAAAACGATCTGTATTGGAATTCGTTTTGTTTGTAACACATAGGTACTTGTTTTATTTGCAAAGAATAGAAACTTGTAGAGTAGAAACGTGTTATATTTGTGAAGGATAGAAACTTGTTTTCTATGTAAAGTATTTCAAATACGGAGTCTCGCTATATGACCCTGGATAGGATCGTGGAAAGGTCAGGTTCAGAGTCAGCAAGCAAAAACCTATATCTACGTTTTAAGCACTTATTGACTCAAAATTCAGTATTCTTTGTAACGTGATTGCCTCATATAACACATTGACTCGATATCTTATTCACCAAAATGTAACAAGCGTGCAGTTAGCATTCACATTTTACTCCTAACCTTAAACACGTCAATTGTATACTTCAGTTCTAGTATACATATAACCCCGTGCGAAGAATGAGTATTTTAGCGAGGGAGTTAATATGACACAATTTTCGGGTAAAATTTGTTGCTAAAGTTGCAACTTCGCTGCACATTGAATTTGCAGTATACGAAGATCCTTAAAACTTTATTGCTAGAAAGGGTTTGCACTCGAATTGTGGCACTTGCTACCAAAGAATGATAGCAGAGGAGTTTTCAATACCGTGTTTACATGGCCAGGATAACGCTATGCCGCTTGAATAGGAGGAAACGCAGGGAGTATATCTATGAGTCAGACTCAAGATTTGAGCCCTCAAAGACGATTCGCGCTTTGCTCGCTCCCAGACATCATATCTTCGGCAAAGAGGATTTTCTACGTACTCTACGTGTGTGAACTCAGTTCTATTTACGCACACTGCTCGATACAACTTTTGCAGCGCACAATTTTAGAATTCGGAATATGACGGGATTCACATAACATGTGACAAGTTGTGTTTCGCTTTAATTACTCAAAATGGATGATACATTCGAATATGTATGATTATTTAGGAAAATAGCACGTACCGATATTCTCCACAAATTTTCTACGGAATTAATGTCAGTGAAACGTGCAAGAATCTAATAACGGAATATTATTTTCGACAAACCGTTTTAACGTATGGCTAGATTTATAAACCGATGCATTATCCGGCGAAATTCAATTTTCGTTGTGGTGTTCTATCCAATACCGCTTCAAACAATTCTCTAATGTATCGATATAGTTATTGCTGTCCATTTTATGGGAAATAAATTCTATGGAACTTTCTCCATGAATCTGGAAACAGACCGTAATCGAGCCACCACTTAGGTCTACAGTCATAGACAAAATTAAGTGGACATTGCAGAAATGTACAAAATTTGTTGTTTTGTTACAATGTTTTAAATAACTATTAAATTTAGAACGTGAAATGCTTTTCTAGACTTGAAAAAACATTTATTTAATGTATATAATTGTGCAATAAAGTTTTGATTTATAGGCATTGTTAGTTAAATTAAATTAACCTTTTGTTATTTATGATACCTGTCCACTTCATTTTGTCCACGACTGTGGGTATTCGGAAATCAAGAAGTCATTTGGAGGTACAGGAGTTTCGAGATACGATTTGATGACAAGGATTTGTATATTGAAGAACGTAGAACTTCGACAATTTAAGTACGTAAGAAATTTTAGGAACCACTAATTTAAAAATTCGAGAATATTGGAAGTAGGTGTTAGAAATAACGTAAGACACGGCGGATAAAATTATAAAACCGTTTCTGTCTTTATTTAACACTGCACAGGGCAGGTCTTGATGCTTTTAAAACTGACATAGCGTAGCGGAAACCTGAGCTCAAGGACCATACCCGAAATTAGTCGAGTAACAAAGGATCTATAGGAAAGTCTCTTTTCCTTATCTCGGTTGTAAACAGTCTAGTCTACAGAACTTACAGAACGTTTTTGTCGAACGCATATTCCAACAGAGAACTTAGGAACTTAAGAACTGGTGTTAAGGCTTACAATGCCTTTAGAGTTCCGATAGATTTAAAATTACTATGAAGTAATTGGCCGTAAGACCGTCGTCCCATCGAAGCTTTCCAGAACCGCTCTGCGGTAGCCATAAAAACTCACGAGTTTCCCTGTAGTTTTTCTAGTCCTTGTTCGTATTTGCTCGTTCAGCTTAGTATTTTTACCTTTCGAGTCCGTTATTTCTAGTATACTGAGTCAAGGTCTGCGTGCTTCTAGACTTTATTACCTGCCACGGTCAAAGAACAAAACTTGCAATATTTGCGAATGGAAGGGCTCAAGAAGGGCGTAATTTTTGCTTCCCTTTCACGATTTTTCGTAGTTTTTAATAGCCAATCAGAATGATTCACCCCCATCAAGAGTACTCGACCGAGGTGACATCAAGGGAACAAATTGAATAGTGAAACAGATTAGACTTGTGAACCTAATTGAACATAGCTAGATTGAGAGGATAGAATACAATAGTTTGACGAAGAACATCACTACATCATCGCCACGCTGACGCAGTTGAAAATTTGACTAGACTGTATTTTTATGATTAATAGATCTTGCCAAATATGTTCGCAATATTTTGTTTTATTTATTATTCACAAGTCCAAACAATTAGTGCGAGTGTTTCTAATTAGGTAAATGAACAAATTCTTAGTGAACAGATGTTTGTTTCATATGGAAATTGAAGCGTCACCTATAATGTGGATGACGTGGCTGTCAAATCGTTAAACACAGCGTAGAAAGAGTGTTATTAGTTCCCGAAGTATTCGGGTGGTCCTTCGAGTTTAGATTATTGTAATTTGTAGACACAAGCGTGCAAAACATCTACAAAGCTCGAACCCCCTTTTTGAGTAACCTCGAGCATTTAACAACTGGAAAGTTCCGAAATGCAAAAATTCTGAAATTTATATAGATGGTGACATTAAAGGCCCGCGTTGCAGTCGAGCACGCAGCAGCGCCGAAATCACAAACGAAATTATGATCACGGCGATAAGATGCATTCAGACGTCAGCACTTGGTTTTAAATAATTACGACAAGATAAAGGAAGCGGAGAGGATACGGCGAGGAGTTTGAGCATACAAAACGCGAGTAGAGGAGCAATTACTCGGCAGACAGCAAGTAATAGCAGAAACCAGTTGCCAGACAATTAACGAGGCGCATTAGTTCCAAGTACTCCACTTTACACCCTTAGAAATGAAAAATTGAGGCTCACGGGGGTTTCGATTTTCGGAAGGCTGCAGAAGACCTGGAAATGGAGCATCTCATTTAGCAAGCTGTCCAAACTATCATTTCGTCGCTAAGCTCAGGCTTCAAGTGCGACCATTGTTTGGGAATGGCGCTCGGGAATGAGCGACGAAGTGAAGATAGACTCAGACACGGGAGCCGCGTCATTACTAAGGTTGTTGATGCCGGCAGTTCATTTCCACCTTCGAATCTCCAGCGAACACTCTCTCTCTCTCTCCGCTCTCTTCTCCCTTCCTGTCGTTCCTCCTTCCCACTTGCCGGCAAGGGCTCGGGAACGGAAGTTAGATCCGAGACTCAGAGACAAAGCGAGGAGCAAGTATCCGGGGTAATCCTGCAGGAGAATGTGACGTAGTCTGCTCCCTTCCTGTCACATCCCACTCATAAAAATAATTGGGATTTTCGGAAGAAACACAGGTGACTCGATGATTCGGAGCACCGGTTGCGTGACGCGTTTTGGAAAATGTTTGCTTCGGTTTCAAAGGAGGCGACGTCGCATGCATTTTCAATTATGGACCGACTCTCTTCAATCGCTGGATTCGAGGAGCGGAACAACCGGACTCGTTAAGAGAGATGTCAGATTTCCTGCTTTATATGACGGGTATTATTAAGGTACTTTTGTCGAAATGAGTAGACTCTCGTGGAGATTTAGATATTTGGGAAATTGGAAGTTTAGACATTTAAGAAATTTGAAATTTAGGAACTGAGAAATTGGGAATTTAGTCATTCGGCAAGTTGAGAAATTAAACATTTGGTGAGTAGTGAATTTGGAAGTTTGTGAAATTGGAAACTTACAAATTTAGTTACTTGGAAATTGAGAAATTGAAAAATTTAGAAATTCGAGGAGTAGGAAATGTAGAAATTGGAGTCAAAAAATTATAAGTTTAATAAGTCGAAAATTTGTCATTTGATAAGCTGAAGATTTAGAAATTTGATGAATTAGAAATTTAGAAGTTTAACAAGTTGTAAATTTGGACATTGATAAGTTGAACATTTAGAAATTTCGTACATTGATAAATTTGATAAGTTGGAAATATAAAAATTCGAACTGTAAGAAATTCAGAAATTTTAGAAGTAAGAATTTTCAAAATATCATAAATTAAAAATATAAAATTTGGTATGTTTGAAGTTTAGAAATGTGGTCATTGCCACCTTACAAATTTAAATATTCAGGAATTCAGAAACACAGCGGCTACAGGCTTTCTAATTTCCATGTTTCGCAGTTCTTTAATTCCAAAATTGACATATACATAAAACAATGTACAAATCTGAACAGCAAAAATTGTAGAAGTTGAAGAACATTCGTAGTCTCAAATTAAGAAATTAACTACTCGTGCAAGTTCATTTAACCACCGACACAAATCTCCAATAAATATACAGGGTGTCCCAAAACGAACGAAACATCCGGAAATGGGAGATAGCCGGTGTTATTCTGAACAACTTTTTCCTTTGCAAAAATGTCGTACGGGGCTTCATTTTTAAATTATTAAGGAAAAACACCGACCAATCAGAGCGCGAGAATCGCGCGCGCTCAGGGGTGTCGTACCATCGCGATGCTCATACGTTCGTTTACGGCGACGCTCACTGTTACTCGTGCCAGCACGACGCCCCTGAGCGCGCGCGATTCTCGCGCTCTGATTGGTCGGTGTTTTTCCTTAATAATTTAAAATTGAAGCCCTGTACGACATTTTTGCAAAGGAAAAAGTTGTTCAGAATGACCCCAGCTACCTCCCATTTTCGGATGTTTCGTCCGTTTTGGGAGACCCTGTATTGTCTTTACCTTTCGAAACTTGAATATGTCTACCGGCTCCACAAACGTACGAACATTTTTCAAATATAATCTACTTTTGAACCGAATGCACTTTGAACATCATTTCCAAAGTTTCGCGAGGTATTCATCGACGTATTTTTTTTCGCGCAAGCTACTCGTGCGTCTCTTTGTCATTAACGAATTCATTATAGCGTAGGTTGAAGGAGATTGTCAGAAAGGGAAGCGTTTCACGAATCACTGCGCTTTCGAGCAAAATAATATACGGGGCTTGTACCGCGCATGAACGTAGGATTATACTTAATGGCAATCCATGGTATTGTAGAGCACTGTTGAAGAGCGCATATAAGCGGCTTTCAAATCGTACCAACCTCCACAGCTATGGCAACTGGCCCGTGTTATTCATTTGTGCGCTCTCCAACTTTGTGAAAGATCTTAAATATCGCGAAACGTATTCCAGTGGACGGTAATGCGAAGCATTAGCTGTTAACCGTGTATTCAGATGCTCGCATTAATATTCTAGGGAACTATTCTTCATTAGAATGAACGAACGCCGTGTTCCTTCGAACTCGCCACCGTTTAGTTTATTGAGAAAATGCGAAAAGAATTTCGGGATTTATGCTAAAGAGTCGGAGATTAATGCGAAAATCCTTGAATACCTGCATTTCAGAAATACTTAAATCGAAATTCTTTCGCGTGTACAGGCTGTTTCAGTAATCGAAGCAAAAACGCTTATGATGCTACAGAAATTATGTGCAGCTTCATTTTGGAGAGACGCTGGAAAATAACATAATATATTTTCGTAGCAAGGAGGACTTGTTTATTACTAAATTATTATATTAACAGTCACTTTAAAACGATATATACTTTAATATGTGTTAACTACATATTAATTAATTCTGTAGGCTATTGTTACAATAGTGTTGCAATAACATTGTTGTAACTGTATCGATGTTTAATACTTTTAATATAATATTAAATAATATTGCTGAAACGTGGATAAGATGTTTTATTCATCTATATTATTGTAATATATTCAGGATTATACGTAAGTTAGAATCATTTAGAATCAAAATTTAGAAACACTCTCTACAACTGATACAATTAGCATTTTACTTTTCGTCAATTTTATTACGTTATTTTATGTCGAACTATAAATTTTGGAACGAAAAAATGTGTGAAAACATTGTGACATATCTGGTCTGACATAACTTAGATAAAAATATCGTACAATTATTGCATATCGGTAAAACGTATTATCAACAAATTATTAAATATCAAACTTCTATTTGTTTACACATTAATTGATTCGTTATTTATTTGATCAAAGAACACTTTATTTTAATAAAGTTAATGTAGTCATTTTTCATTAAGTTAAAATTATAAATCAATGTATTAATTTGAATTGACTTCGAAAAGATGATTTATCGTCAGATTTTCGTATCATTGAACGAATAAATGTCAGCTTTTTATTTAACATCTTGGTACAATTCTTCCGTCCTTGTTCAAAGTTTCAAGTGCTCCCTAGGAATTAAAACTGAATTGCCGTCCAAGTTAGAACGTATTATCTTAAACGCGAAAAAAAGGAAAATAAAAGATCTAAAGATCGAAGAGATTGCGTGCAGCGCCGAACGTAAAACCAGGTTGTCTTGAGCGAAGAGTTCTTACTTACGAAGATACCCATTATTCGGATTAAGTATTTGTTCTAAAAGCTGAAGGAAACGCGAGAGAAGGGAGACGTATAAGGAAGGAAACGTGGATGAAGGGAGAACTCTGGGAATGTAAGAGGGCTGTAAAATTGTTCCAAAGCCGCGAAACCGGAAAATTCAGTAGAATTTACTTCTTGCGTTGCAATCAAACGAAAACATTTGACTTCCGGTTACGATATGCTGATGTTGCCCATCGTTCTGTTCGATACCGTAATCAGAAACTTTATAAATATTTCTTACTGAAAAATTTAATTATTTGAACACTCAAGTGGTCAGTTTGAACAAGTTGTATCAATTAAATTATGAACAAAATTTAACTCCTTTAGCACAATTTCAGTATTTAAATTTGAACTCCTTTTATACAGTGTAATTGTTTAAAAAATTATACGTTGTTCCAATGCGTTTGAATTTTTATTACGAGCACTTGCACTTTTAGTAAATTGGTTAAGCGAAAACAGCATAAGGACTAACAATAAGACTTGATTGACGGGTATAGAGGATTAATTAATTAATTATCTAATTATAATTATTAATTAATTATTTTAACTTCATCCTATTTTTAAGCTTGTCATGTAACAATTTATGCATTTGATTTTGAAGAAAAGTCATCGTTCTACTCATATAATATTAATGAAAATAATTGTATCTTTGTTCCTTAATGTCGACTTTATTACTTATTAATTATGTCATCAATGCCGCACATGAAATTATAAAATATGATTATCAATAATAAAATATAAATTATAGCTGTAAATTATAAATTATATATTTCATATGAAAATATAATATAAATTATATATTTTATATGAAGTTACAAATTATATGTTGTAAGTGAAATTACAAATTATGAGTAATAAGTTATGAATGATAAACTCAAAAAATTTTTACAATTGTTGCAATTTGCTAAGGGCAGAAGCGTTTCGATATCGTCTCAAAGTACAAAGAGTGGAGAATTCAAGTTATATCGAAGGTATTATAGTATTAAGGTTACTTCGAAGTTATCAAGGGGTTAATGAAACATTTTTCCAGCATCGCGTCTTAAATTTTATCCGGCGAAAATCCAAGAGACGAGTATTTCGAGACAAAGCTTTTCCTAACGCGGCGTTGATCAAACTACCCTGCTCGCCATTACAAAATTGCGCTCCATTCTTTTGCTTTTATCCCCGACGATATTAAGAATAATTGCGATGTTAAGGAGGCTTCCTCGTAAATGGTTTGTCTTCGTTTTCACGTGTTCTGTGTTATTTACGAGTTATAACCACCGGTTCCCGTTGCTATCAAAAACTTCGCGATATTACAGCGGCGTGGAACAACGATGTCGTTCGCTATTTTGAATTCGAATTAAAACGTGCTTCCATGTCGTTCTGTTCTTGTAAATTCATCGTCTGTATCGCGATGGTTATATGATGGGCATAAAACGGGAAAAACGGATTGTGGGAATACCGATAAATCTTCTGGAGACGATGAAATTGGGTTAGATTAGGTTTGCGACGTACAGGTGCAAACGTCGATACTGACCTGGAAAAACGCACTGGTCTTAATTTTATGTAGAAAATTGTACTACACCTTGCTGTTAAATTATGTATAAATACAGTCGTGGACAAAATTAAGTGGACAGGTATCATAAATAACAAAAGGTTAATTTAATTTAACTAAGAATGCCTATGAATCAAAACTTTATTGTACAATTATATACATTAAATAAATGTTTTTTCAAATCTACAAAAACATTTCACGTTCTAAATTTAAAATGTATTTAAGACACTGTTGTAAGACAAAAAATTTTTTAATTTTTGCAATGTCCACTTAATTTTGTTCATGAGTGTACATACATTAATTTCTTGTAATCTATACTCCTCTATAAACATACTTTACACTGTAAACGTAGATTACGTGTATTTAATGCATTAATGAGAAATTTCTAAAGTTAGAAAAAAGTGTATGCAGATTCTTTAATTTTTCCAAATAACTATCACAAATAATTGAGTTAGATTTATGTACAGTAACACGTATGTAAGTATGTGATTATGGTCTATTTGCATGCACGTAAAATATACTGTTGTAGTTAAGAAATTACAACTTTTAAATACATTATTATTAGGGGAAAACTATTCATAAATTGAAATTTGAACTTTAAACATTAACAAAGACATATGTCTGTTTTATAAATTAAAATTATGTACTGAGCGAGTATAACTTTAATCTTTAGATATTAAATTGTCGATGTTCGATTTATGATTGCAAATTAAATTATTATTACTTCATTTATGATTTCAAATTCAATTACTAGTATTTGATTCATAATTGCAAATTACATCACTAGGGCTTGACTTGTGATTGCAAATTAAATTATTAGTATTTAATTTATGATTTAAAATTAAACTGTTGTATTTGATTAGTGATTGCAAATTAAGTTACAGCACCTGGTTTATGATTATAAATTAAATTACTATTACTTGATTTAAGATTGCAAAATTAAATTACTAGTGCATGATTTATGATCGTAAAATAAATTTTAATATTTAATTCAGAATTGCAAATTCAATTAATAGCCTTTTATTTCTAAAATATTTAGATCAATGTGCAATATAAAACGCCATCTGCCTATATTTGACTATAACTTTCACCCCTAATTTATTTCATACCATGCTTATTAAATGTTCATTCGATGTTCATACAATCACTATCAGACGTACACAACGAGTATTAACAGTGAAATAAAAAAGACATTCTGCGGTGTATATGTGTCGAAAGTAAAAGAACCACGTATCAAAGAAATATTGCAGTGAAAAAATATTTAAGGGGTATTTATTCGTGAAATAAAAAAGTTTATACCGAGCAATTCACCTGTAACCGTGTTTCATTTTTTATACACATTCTTTTTTTACGGTACGACCTGAAATAAAATTCGCCAAACTTTTCGACACATTTCTTTCTACGACTTTCTCCTCTTCCTCTTAAACCCCATTTTCCAGAACCATTCCTTTCCCGTACGTGTAACTTTATAACCATCATCACTGCATGGTAAATTTAACGCGTACCGAGTTTCGTTCACTTTGAAGTTCGTGTCCATCTGCGCTCGAATAAAGAGCAATAGTGAACTTTGGCCAGCGAATTCTACGTGGAATACGAATTCCCGGTATTCTTTGAAAAAGATCACTGTTTTCCCACGACGCCGAGTGGTAGAGTGTTGGGGAGTACGGTGAAAAATGTTCGAGAACGCAAAAGGACAAGTTTCACGCTAAAAGCTTGAAACTTTGCGAGTTAAATCGAACCGTTCTATAATCACATTACCGATGAAAATTGTTGGCTTGACTGTTCGACTTTCGAAATATTACACAAACAGATAATTCAAGGGCAATTATAAATTTCATTGAATATTCTGTTTTTTAATTTCTTTTTTAGACCACGAACTGAATTATGCTAAGGTTAATTCTTTTCAGAAAATGTGTCAAACTGTGGAGACATAAAATAACACTGTTCCTTTACCTTAATAACGTTTTGATTGTTGTTCTAGTCCACTATTATTTTAATTAAATTACACTATTTTACAAGTTCACTGTTTCTCACTTTTTCAATTTCCAATTTCATCAATAGTTGATTAATTGATTTTCAATTTCAAAATTTTGTAAGTTTGCCAATGTCTAAATTTTTTCATTTTCAAATCTTTAAACTTTTAGATTAAGAATGTCTCAGATTCCAAGCTTCCAAGGTACCAAATTTCCGTGTTTCCAAGTATTCGAGTTTGCAAGTTACAAAGTTTCCAAATTTTCAAATCTCCAAATCTCCAAATTTGTAAACGTTCAATGTTTTCAATCTCCGAGTCCCCAATTTTCTAAATATCCAAATCTCTAAAGGAGTAAACCTTCAAGTCTCGAACTTTTCGATCCATCAACTTATCAAATAATCAAATTATCACTAAATAATCTACAAGCATGCAAATATACAACTTTTCAAACTTCAAAATAATGCTACTTCGTATATCCCAAATTTCCAAAGCACGAATCTTCAGGTTCAAGTACTACTAAATTCCACAAAAAAATATCTACCAAAAAGCATCCTCCGCCACCCCTATCTCTCACTCGTACCTCGCTATTTTTCCTACAAAAGTACAAAATAAGCTCTAATTCATTCGTGTAAAAAATAATGGAAGCGTGAATTTGTAACTTGATTATCCGAAAAACATTCATACAGATATACCAGACAGCTCGAATAATGCCTATCGAGAATTCGAAGAACAATAATCGAAAACGTACAAACCTGAATCTGCCTCGAATCCCTGTTGCGATCTAAAGCCACGAGAGCTGCGTATTTTCGCCTTCGAGACGCAAAACTATCTGCGAACGTGCATACGTATCTACGTACACCACTACACATGTAGATAAAGTTCTACGAGTACTATGACCCGCGACACGACGTACATAAATCGTTCAAACCGGCTCCTTGGTCGTGCAGGCAACAGCAGATGGGTGCACGGATGGGGCATTAGGAGCAAGAAATAAAGAGGAGGAAAGAAGCAAGAAAGATTGGGGAAAAGAGACGCAAACGACGATAGGTATCCACGGAACTTTGAATATAAACCGAGAATCAGGGGGCGGTTCGCGTCGATTTATTCAAGTGTTTGTTCACGGTGGGAAAAGTTTTGCGGTTTGTCAGCGCTTTTAGATTAAGGGTAAGAAAAGCAACGGCGGGGGAGGGGGACCGACTGAAGATGAAGGGTGTGCGGAATCGAAACCTCATAAAGTCCTTACGAATGCCTTCGTTTGATATGCTCGTCCTTCCAGAAGCAGTAAAAGCCACTTTCGGGGAATTACGGTCGTCTGGTTGAAGGACACCACCGATTGGTTCAATCATGCACAAAATTTTGTATATCTCCGTTTTCATTTGCGGAAACGGGGTACGTCAATTACTCCTGAATTTTTCTTATTTATAAGGTTACCCTGACACGCGTCAACTCTGACGAAACTTTTCACAATCACTAAACCCATTTAATATAATATAACCGTAATTCGTTGGTACCAACTTTTTGTTTTGGGGGAAGATCAACCCTTAACCCCTTGCCATATTTTTACGAGTCTGGCATGTGACGCACTCGCACTTCAACCGTGATGAACCTTACTCGAGTTTTAATTCGCTTCTATTTAGAGTTCTAGTCTAATTGTAATTTTCATAGTCAAGGATTGCTGAATACAAAAATGACATCACGTTTGGACGTTTATTGTCTATTTTAATATTGTAGCTGTAACTAGCTAGTTCTGGCTGACGCACTCGACAGTTAGACATGCAGCAAGTGGTTAATTTAACCTCGTCTATGTGATTGCTTATAAATCGTAAACGATGAAGGATATTAAGAAATGATTGAAATAAAAACGATACTGTTTCTCTCGTTCTACAAGTCTGTATAAGTGATTTATGGAATGATTGTTTTTTTAAAAATTAAGCTATAATACTTCTTCCATCGTATTTGGAAAATTTTATTTCTCTTATTACGTGAAACGTCCATTTTTAAACAGTAAACAATAAAGAGTCGAAAAGGAAGAGTGTAGACCTGTGTCCATAAATTGCTGGATGTTATCTTGCGGCGGGTGCGCGGTAGTTGTGGTACTAAAGATAAGATGTAGATAATAATGAAGATGTAGTACTAAAGCTGTAACCTAAGTATGATCTGGCGAGAAGATAGATTTCATGCGACTTACTGCACAGCGAAATCTCATCGTTAGTCTATTTATGTACGAATAACTTGAAACTAGATACGTTATTAACTAATAACTTAACCTAAGAGAAATTTGACTAAGGTAGTTGAGGAATCTCGTGGTGCGGATGTTTATGGGTACTTGCGGTCGTGTCTGCCTGTGCACACTGACATCATAGTGAATTCGGCGTTTATTTAGGTACGTGTGTGTGCATGCGGTTTGTATATGTAGAATTCAAACTGTTTAGTTCAGATTTGGAGCAATTAGCTAGGGTAAGATTGTAGCGTATTTTAAGTTACTTTTTTCAAGTTTTCTGTGATCTAAAATCACAAGGTATTACAAGTCATTATCGATATTGATAATTATTTTTGGGATGAATCTCAAGCGGTAATAAATTTACCCGTATTTAGTTGTTTTTGTAAATTTTCACTTTTATAAATTACTTAACTGTGAAAATGCAGAGTAGAATAATAGGTTTCTAAACTGTTATGTAACGAGTTCAAGTTCTGAAGGATCAATAATGTTTTTTCTTTCTTTTATGTACTTTCTCTTTCCTTTATTTGGATTTCATTTTAGACAATATTTTCTTCTTGTTTGTTTTTTACTTTTTTATATATTTTACTTGCATGTAAATTTCGTCGTTCCAGCTCTGTATTATTTTGTAATTTTTCTGTATCCCGTGGCAAAGGGTTTAAGGTATGTAAATATTCTGCATACACGACATAATTAATATTCATTTGGTAATAATATTCATAGTATTGACAATATTCACAGTATTCGTATTCATAATATTAAAGTATAATATTAATTAGTATTTATTTCTTTAATAAAAATATTATAATGAGAGTAAATTTTAGAAACAAACGAGAACATGACAAGACATAAAAAAATTGGCATTAACATTAAATAATTACAAAGGCATATATAAGAAGCGAATAAGAAAATGTATATTGACCCTGTAGGGTTTTGAACCGGCGAAACAATTCAGGAATTTGCCGCTCTACCATCGTTGCTACTACTCTTGCAAATTAACAAACGTAATTTAATACTTATCGAACCCGGAGAACTGAATGTCAAATATTTTCCCAAATAACAAGTATATATAAAAACGACCAAATACGATTTATTTTATATTTGCCCTAGATCCATCAGGACAGGTTTCACAAAAATCAACGATCCGACTGTTATGTTCCCTCCTAAATTTGTGACTACTAATACTCGTTGACGTACATCACGCTAAAATGCATTCTGATTTGTATTTGGCTCCGCAACTGTATTTGGAAAAGGTGGAATCTAATGTTACGGTTGCCGAATGTAAGGTTATGATTGCACAACCGACAGGGTCCACATTCCATTCGCAATTCTTCTCGTATAACGAGAGCAATAATCAACTACGCGTTTCGCTCTTTAATAACACCGAATAAATTTTCAGACTTCGACGCTTTAAAAATGTAAGTTCACTGAACAGAGTTTATCTTGCATTCCAAAAAACTTACCAATAAGCGGAAGTCTAAATATTCAAATTCGCGATAGCGCCGTTATTGCAAGCGATCCCTGTATCGACAATCGCACGAGTATTCCGAAGAACGGTACAATGAGGTGAATGAAAAAGCAGGAATCTCTTCGTCGACTTTACAGGGGTCGAATTAAATGTATTTTCCGATTCATTGACACCGAATAAAGCCGTTTCGGAACGGCAAATTAACTCGAACGGTATCGCGGCCAGGATCAAAGGATTCCTGGAAATTCTCTTCATCACCCGCGGATCTCAAACTACGCGTATGATGAATCCGTAGAGTTACACGGTGAATATGTACGATTGCTTGGCACGCACGCACGTTCGTGTATTGTAGGTGTGCATGTACAGGGTTACCGAAGAGCCACGTCGCTCCGGGAATTGCCATGGTAATTAAATTATAAATGGTCGTGGCCTGCGGTCGGAAATAATTCGACGCGGCAGCTTTCTGCTACAATTCGCCATAGTTTCCGCGGAGGTCGGCCGACCGCGTTTCCCGAAACCTCTCCTCCTCCTGTTCCTTCTCCATCGTCGATGAGAGGCGGTGAAGGGAACACGGGAGAAAACGGGAGGTAGCACGCGTTGCGGTCTAACCCTCCGCGCCTGGTCAGGACATATAATAATACGGTCAATTTTGAATCGATTTCGGTTGGACGATGCCTCCTTCCTTTCACCCCCTTCCGCCCTTTCCCGCAGAACCAATGCTACATCGTTTCACCCTCGACCTTCTCGGCTAATGCCCTGCACGCTGCTCAACGATTGCGCGAGGCTCGCTTAACCGCCAACAATTTCAGCCTCTGAATAATTCTAGGCGCTCCGATCTAACTGCGAACAAATTAGACCGAATTAGCTGAGATTTCGAACGTACTTCCAAAACCGACCTCTCCCTTGTCGCCCTTTGCAACGTGTTCCGTCTGTTCGAGATAAAGCAATAGAAATTTGTTCTTTAGTGAGGTATACAGGCCTGTCTATAGCCTGGTCTAGGGATATCAATATTAGCCGATTTGGGTGAGCACCGTGCAATTAATACTAAGGGTTATTATTGAGGGTTTTGCAATATCTTGAATATATGTTCACCAGCGGCCAAGTTCTCACCTCACACAGGAACTCAATGCGCTACGTGCGCACTGTAAGGGATGAGACAATCTTGGTCGCTGATTAGTTAATCGCATTTTTCAAGGATCGCCTTTTCACCCCTCGTTATCCTCGTTGCAGAGGTGGGATGTCGACGAAAGTGAACAAGGACGGTTCTTGAGTCAAAAATAGATATATGCATGGAGTTGGAAGCAACAAATCAGCACGATCACAATCAGCTACTCAGTTAGTTAGAAACAAGTTAGAAATGCTCAGTTAGTAGTAAACCAATTGTTAGAGTCTCATCAGTTAACCAGTTTATAATAAAAAAGTATTAGACCACGAAACGTGGGCTTTCCTTGAGATAAGTGGCAACCAACTAAGTCAACATATTAGAAGGAATTTGGAGGTACAAATGCGCCAACACAGTCAGCAATCCGAGACTTTGCTAGCGATTGCGAAACGGATGCCTCTCGAGGTTAAATGATATAGCGCGAATTGCGTGAACGGTTGTTGTTAGTATCATTCTTATTTGCTGTCGGTAGACCGAAAGTTGGCCAGTGATTTCGATGTAGAAAAGATGTGGTTCCAATTAGTCGAAACAGGAAATGTAGACTTGGTTCGCACGAATCTTTGGAAGTATAATTGCCTTAACAGATCACGCGCACCAATTAGGTCGAAGGACAGTGACAATAAACGTGTTCTAATGAAATAATACGAATTCCATGACGCAGTTGTTGCCTGTATTATTATTATTATTTATCCATTTGCCACACGGACATGTCACAAGGAAAGTGTTCAAAGGTATATGGAACGACCAGGTGGATCATCTTACTACTGACAAGGGAACATATCGAACCGGGACACTCCGATTTTAATAAAACTTATGCGGATGATATTTCTCAAGAAAATATTTGACACGTATTTTTTATATCGACTATCGTTCACATCGAAGGGATGATAATAACCTTCAATCTTAAGGGCTGAAAGTATATTTTTGGGAACATCTCCGGAACTAAAGGAGATAACGAGAAGCTTTTGATTTTAAATTGTGTCTTTAGATAGGGAATTATTCTGCAAAAGAAAATTTTAATAGACCTTATTTATTTAAACAATATATTGAAAGTTTATAGTTTTCGTGTAATTTGTTTTATTAAATGTTACTCTGTTTTCTTGCAGTTTTGTGTATATAAACTATGGACTAAAATAGAGGATACGCAGAGAGACCTTCTCGATAGCCAATTCTCAGATTGCTGAACGCGTACTATACCTTCTGCTGTAGCTGTCGTTCGCGTTCAATCCGTTATCGCGTTATTTTTAACGTATCATTCTGTCGCGAGCTGAATGCGCGAATGCGAGTGACGGTTTAAACAACGCGACGGACGCAACAACGACGCGGGATTTAATATGGGCACGCTCGGTAAACGAATAATTCCGATTTAGCGCTGGCCGTACGATTCTAATGCTCCAGTAATACCAGATCAACGGCACGTGCACGCGCTACTTCTTCCAGCCTCGTCGATAATTTACGCGTTAGAGATAATTGCGACGATCGACGACATATGTGATCCTGGATTAACGATTGCGTTTTTAGAACTACCCTCTGCAGTTTACGGCACCGTTATTCGAGCAGTTGAATTGAAAGACTACTAGAAATATGCGGATCTAGGTCTATTGGTATATACGGATGCTGGGCTCAATGGTTATTGGGATCTAGGAATATTGAGTTTGAAGGTTATTGGAATTCGGAAATATTTGTATAACGGGATATTGGGGTCTAACGATATTTGCATTTAGTGATGCTCGAATCTAGGGATATTAGAAACTAAGGATATCGGGATATAGAAACACTGAGAACTAAGAATAATCTAGTACTAATAAAGTGAACTAGAAATATTTAGTCTAAATCGAGGTCCAGGTGTACAAGGATGTGGAGATTCTGGGATTTGGGGGTAAAGTAACCTAGAAGTATAGAGATCTGGGTGTATAGTAATCTAGGGCTGTAGGAGTCGAGAAATATTCGAATATAGGAATGTAGAAGTAAAGTAGTCTAGGGTTATAGGAATCTAACTCCATAAAAGTCGAAATTACATAAGATCTAGATGTATAGGTGTCTAAGGATGTGGAAATTTGTAGATATGATGGCATAGGGATATTAGGAGCTACGGGCATAGAGACACATGAATATTCTGACCTAGAAATATGGGAACTTCGGGCATGGGAATCTAGAAGTATAAATGTGTATAACTAAATCCATCTAGAAATATAGAAATTTAGACGTATGTATATAAATATAAAAATTTAGTATGTAGACATGGTGTATATGTTTCAATCTAACATATATAGGTGTTTCAATATAAATGCAACATAATAATAAAATAGTGTAATCAATATTCGTTTTTATTCGATACACGGGTCAGTTTTCCACCATTTTATAATATTTACGTGCGTACTCTATTTTAGTGAGGTTACGTAAGTGCTCGTCAAAATTGAACGACGCGTGTAACATGGAAAATTGATACCCGTTAAATTTTTACAATCCATATGTAGAGGACATAGAAGGATTAGCTGTGGAAATTATTAACGATAATGTAATCCTATTCCGCTATGAGTTCTCCACCATTTGTGTGACTGATAACACGTAATTTGCACGTGTATTTTTAATCAAAGTGTTATTGGATCAGATACTATCCCCATGTTATACCAACGTTTATTCCATGTTTGACTAGAACGAATATTATGCCCATATTAATTTCTCATATAATGAATACATTTGTGTATTCGCAACAGTAACACAGCATTATTCAAATAACTATATTGATTATGAAGTACAAATTGTACGAAATAAAACAGGTATTGGACCGATGAATACAAAGCTTTAGTTCTTATTTTATCGGAACATGAATTAATTTTGAAACTCTCATTTACTATTTTGAAATCTGTAATCGACAATATGAATTGTGCAGTTTACAAATTATCTGTATAGCTATATGTGTATTACATGGGTTTGTCGAGTTCATACGATATTATTACAATAATTTTGGTGCGTGCATTCATTACTGTGTACAAAGACATTTAGAAATTACAAATTTATATACTGTCTATTTGGAAATGTTATAAATTTGCTAATTTTCAAGCTTCACGAATTACGAGTACTTTAAGTTTAGAAAATTAGAATTTAGAAATTTAGAAATTTAGAAATTTAGAAATTTAGAAATTTAGAAATTTAGTAATTCAGAAATTCATAAATGTAGAAATTTAGAAATTCAGAAATTCAGAAATTTAGAGACTTAGAAATTCAGGAATTCGGAAGTTAAAAATTTTTAAATATACAAATTCCAAAGTTGTAATTTTGCAAACCTGTTAAATTTACAAATACTATAATTTTCGCATTTACAAATTTTAAGATTTTGCATAAAATCCGCAAACTTATAATTTCCAAATATATGTATTATGAATTCTTAATCTAAAAGAATCACGATTTCCAAAATTTGCGAAAACATAATCTCCATTCGTATATACTCTTCCCCAATTTCTTCTGCTATTGCCCACTTATTGCCACATAGCGAAACTCCATCGTACTTAAAATTCACGTCACAGATTTCGCTATACTCAAATCGCGGAGTACGTTGAATTCGTGCTGTAACGATCGAGTGGGTCTCCTATCGAAAAATCATACTGACTACTTTTATCGGTACGCACGAGAACGAAAAACTTCGTTAATCGTCAGAGTGAAAGCCACGTTACGTTAGCCATGTGTTAAATGCAAGACAGAACACGATAGTGCTTTCGGGATAGCCGTGTCAGCGTTTATTATCGTGATTTCGCTCTATGGCTTGTTGTGTTACGATAAATAAAAATATTTTAACTAACCGTGACGTTCATGTTGCAAGTGCACTCGAGTATGGTTAGTAAAAACACTTTGTACAATCTATTCGACCCTTTCGAAATCAATATAAATGCATGTACTACTTCAAAACCCTTAACACATTAATATACTATAATGTATATTATAAAATATATATGTATATATATATACATACATAGTTGGAGTCTTTTATTTTCTATTATATCACTTGCAGCATTTGTTATTATTATATTTATAAAAGTACAATAGAAATGCAAATCTACATAAGAAGTGATATAACAAAGACTAAAAATAATATATATGCAGATACATGTATATATACAGTCGTGGACAAAATTAAGTGGACAGGTATCATAAATAACAAAAGGTGAATTTAATTTAACTAAGAATGCCTATGAATCAAAACTTTATTGTATAATTATATACATTGAATTAATGTTTTTTTCAAATCTACAAAAACATTTCACGTTCTAAATTCAAATTTATTTAAGACATTGTAGTAAAACAACAAATTTTTTACATTTTTGCAATCTCCACTTAATTTTGTCCATGAGTGTACATATATATTTCTTTTACTCGTTATCGATCTATTTGTGGCGGCACATATTAAGAAAGACATCAAACAAACTTAACCTCTTCGAGGACGAATTTTTTCGCTTACAACAAAGAAAATTACTTTCATTTATTTTAAAATTGCTTTTACTGCTCTTATGGCAATTAGGATTTATTTTCTGGTTAGCAAATTTAGAAAAGATTACAAATTTGTTTTTTAACGACTTCGTAAAATAATATATCTTTATATAGGTTATTAACTAACTGTCCACATATATGGCCCAAGGCGTGAAGAGGTTAAAACGAAGAAATTTTAGAAAAATATACAACACTTGATTTGGATAATCTTACGAAGTTCTACAAAATACGGCTGCCTTCATTGTAACAGGAATTCTACAGGCACTGTTTTAAATATTTGTCAGCGACTCTAAGACGGTTGGAGCAGTTACGGAAAGTTATCTCAAATAGTTTCCGACAGTGTTTTTGAATCCGAACGCGAGTTACGGGGGAAAAACGTTTACGAGAAGAATTTTATTTATCGATCACGCAAGCGCCATGACACCACGAGGTCAGTTTTCATTGTTTCACCCCCCGTGTTTCTATCCCTGTGCCATTTTGGCCCCACGTTCGCTGAGTTGATGTCACGGAAGGATAAAGGGGTGCGAGGCGGGAAACGACAGTGGTCGGGGGTTTAGGTCGACTCGTCGGTGATGAATGCCGGTAAAGTTCGCACGAAAAGTCGTTTATAAAGCAGTGCTACGCCGCGCTACGGATGCTCGCACTTCATAACTTCCTTCCCACATCCGGTGTACGCAATGCCGCGACTAACTTTCTCAAGACTTCGCCGAGATTCGGTCTGATTGCGAGCGATCCGTATGCGAACCTAATAGCTAACAGATTTTCGGAAATTCCCATGAACCTTATTACCGCTTATTAACGCTAAACTTATCGACGTACAAAAGTTACAAAATTTTCAAATTTTGGTAATTCAGTCACAAGGAATGTATGTGCGCCGCAGCGTCAACTGTCTTACACTTTCGGTAACCATTTTCTCTAAAATATTTATAACGGGCCGATCAAATTTGCTTGGTATAGAATAATGATTTAATCGCATGTACTGTCGTGGACAAAATTAAGTGGACAGGTATCATAAATAACAAAAGGTAAATTTAATTAACTAATAATGCCTATAATTCAAAGCTTTATTGCACAATTATATACACTAAATAAATGTTTTTTCAAGCCTACAAATTTACAAATTTACGTATGGAGTTACGGTTAAATTATCATAATTTTGAGAACCGTAATCAAACGAATGATATGTGTTACGTAAATAAATGAATGATACGTATTATGTGAATGAATGGATGAGTGTTATAAGGAATAATATATTTACATCAACTTTTAGGTTTTCTTTAAATCAGTTATTTACAAAAGGTATATCGGACCTAAACGTGGTGAGCAGTCTGTACGAACGCTTGTAATTGGAATTTGTACAATTAAAAGCATAATCGGATTGTCACGGAAGTACAAGGGAAAATACGACAGACATAAAAGTAAACTGTAATCCGTGCATGTCCAGCAGAAGGAGAATATTTTAACAAGCGCTGCTTTTCATCTACGACCTCCGATAAAATCTTCATTTGAAATATCAATATACCAGCGTCCAAATTTGCGAATTACATGAAATACCGATACTCGACTTTACAATATCCGTTAATACGTTGGTTGTTATGGTAGAACCCGTGATATCTACTTATACAGCGCGACATATTATTATACTCAATATATTACAATCGTTATCTCTAATTATTTAATTTAATAGTGATGTCCTAAATGTGTGAATTTATATGAACTAACAATTAACGAGTGCGCTACTTTTTCCTACGGATCATCACTTTTGTTTGCGAAGTCGCATTTCATTCTAATTGTATTATTTCTGTAATGTACTTTCAATATACTGTTACGGTACTGTATACAAAATCACTAACAAGTTTAATAATATTAAATATTCGGTCACTTGTTTCAAAGTTATTAATAATGCTACTCGGTAGTTTTGATTTTAATTGTATGGAGTAATTCAGTAGTTTCTTTCTATTTTTCTTCGTTACAGTAATTCAGTAATTTCCGTGTTTCTCTGAATATCTGAGTTCGCATAAACTTCACCACTGTTTAATCAATCACCACTGACCATCATGGTAATGAATGGTGTTAAAAATAACAGTACGACATGAAACAAAGAATTGCAATAATACATTCTACAATAGATTACCTGTAACTATTGTTGTACCTATTATTTGATTATCTGTACATTATCCATATTATAACATTCCTACATCTATCAGTTACATTCGCACATTCATCTTAATAAATATAACCTAAGTATTCTTTCCAAATGCGTATACTAATCTGTGCAGATCCAGCTTCAGCATCATTTGCGCATACCTATCTGAAAGTCCACATTTCATTCCTTTAATTCTAAATACCACCTTTACATATTTAATGAAATCATTCTATTAAATGAAGTGTTAACTATGTTATTCAATATTTCCAATGTTACCTAGTTTCCTTATAACATTTTCAGTTAATGTTACCTTATAATCGGACACAGAGATATCATTTTTCTCACCAAAGAATTTATTACTTCCAACCCTCGACTCCATTTGGGGTCTACACGAGGGGAAAAAATACCAGTAGGAAATTATAATATTAATTCTGCAAATTTTGTCGAAACTTCGGGGCATGAATTCGATTCATCTTGAACGCTCTTGCTAGTTTTACTGGAAGAACGTTAGCATTGTATTAATGTTTCTGGAAGAAGCATCAAGCTCGTACGACTGCAGCTTGTTCCTCGTTTCTCTTCTTCTCTTCTCCCCTCGGCGGAATGTTCCACTGTTATCGGCTATAAGTTTCAACGGAGGTCGAGGTCGGCGATACATCATCCTTTCGCGGAGACATAGATTCACGGTGTATGCATAATATTTGCCGAGCCGGCGGGAAAATTAGAAGTACCGTAAGCCGCTTTTCTTATCAAGTCTGTACTTTACGAGTGAAAGCTTCGGAGGGATGAAATGTTTGGGAGGGCGGATAGGAATGTAACTAGACTGCTGGCTGTGTCAACCGCTCCTCTTTTTTTTTCAGTTTCATAGGACGCCTAATATTTTCCTCGGGTATCTCCGTGAAATCACGGGATTAAGCAAGAAATTCTTTTTCACGCCAGCTAGTACGTTTCTGTGACATTATTCTTACGAAGTATTAACGTCGCTGTCGTTGCAACTTCAAACGCTCTGTTACTTCTGCGCTACATCGCGAACGTTGTTGATATTTCGGTGTACAACGTGAACGAGTTAATTTCTCAAAAATTTGAATACTTCGTAAAAATTCGTGCAGCCTTTTTCCTTTGCAAGTTATTTAATTTCGTGTATTGCAAGTTTCAGCTGTTCGTTCTGCTTTTTAAACATGATCGTGAAACGCGATCTTGATACACCATCTTGAAATACGAAGAGCATCACTGAAGACTTCCTAAAGTGCTCGGGCGCCTTTACAAGTAACAAAATAAATAACTTTTTGATACATAATGGCAAATTAAACCTTTCTAATTGAATATGCGAGTAACGTCTTTATGATACCAACTGCTAAAAACTGGTAAACACGCGTTTCATGTTTTCAGCGTTCTTTGATTACATTTTGATAAATAGATCTCGGTGTAACAGAGCTTTGAAAGAATATGAGCGAAATATTCGTGCTTCAAAGAGCGAAGGACGGCGGATTCAGGTGGGACGGTATAATTTGCATGAAAGAATTCTATTTACAGAATTCAATAGAAGCATGCAATACCGGCGAAATGCTGTGTTCACGAAAATACCCAACAGCAATAGCCGAGTTCAGCAGTATGTAAAGCAGATACTAATTTAAACCGCTTACCGTACAAGCTTCAATTGATGGCGCACACCGATTAAACAGTGGTATGTACTAACTGTACCGTGTCGCCCGGACTCAGATTCCAGTATACCAAAATATACATTATATCACTGTCTCGCGAATTCGACCGTGGCTTAAGGAGAAGGTCGCAGAGAAATCGAAACGTTTCCTCGATATCGTGTACGGCCGTAGGAAGCAACGGCGGTGACATTATATAGTATTAACGTCCACGCGGGCTATGTGGCGCCGAATTGAGTAATCGAATAACAATAAATTTGCATTTACGTTGTTGCGGCTGCCGCTGACGCCACAATGCACGTAGATATTCACCATCGTGCCCAGGTATACATACGTCGAGTGGCAGGCCTCGGTCGTTTCATAATCGCAACGCAAATCGCTTCCACACGCGACCCCACTTTCCGTTACAAGCGAATGACGGATGTAATACACGGCCATATTCGTATCCTGAAAATTGAATCACCGAGCTTGGCCGTGTTGATAATGTACAGGGCGATCCACTTTGATCGATTAATTTCACGTGGCGGCTGTGTTAAATTCGCGGCGTTAAAGATTGGACGAAAATTGCAAAATTGACGGAGTTTTATTAGGTTGGTGGATATAGAATGTCGGATTGTCTGTACATGTGAACCTTTGTCACCATGGTTTCCGGTAATATTAGTAAGTTTCACTCCAAATATCTATTTCCGATGCAACAGTTAACGCAAGTGTATGAGGTGGGAATGTCATTAGTAGGTCGTTAATTCTGATATTTCTGCAGCAACGGTTCATAGTTTTGTTTATTTGTCTGTTTTCGTTTCTCTTCCATCGTTAATTGTAGGATCGTGGTTGACGTCAAAGTCTAGCAGCGAATTAACCTGAAATTACTTCTGAAATGAAAAAATCACCAACGGAATGTTTCAAAGGAGGTGTATGGTGATCATGTAATGTCACGTGCACCCTGTGACTTCTGGCTGTTCTCAGAAGCCACAAATGCATTGAAGGGAACACATTGCCATTGAACACATTGAACATGTAAAAGCAAAAACGGCAGAGTCGTTAAAGCGACTGAGAAACGGTTTACAGCGCGATTATTTCCTGAATTCGAATAATTATTTAATCCATTTGCTGCCACGATCCCCAAATGGGAATTTAAGTATACATTTTTACATACATTATTCTTTTATCACTTGCAACAACGTTGTATTAAATGAAAAATGTATTCGGTACATGCTTACATTCTGGTTGTTAAAATTATTTTCAATGTCGTCCAACTTGTAAAAATGTTTGATACATAAATTGACATTCCGCGGAGTAGAGTTGAAATAAAAATTTGGCAGTTAACAGGTTAATTAGTAATTTACTCTGTGACAGCAATAAATCGTATTTCACGCATCAGTCTCGTTATTTAATTGCCGCACCTTGCACAGTTACAGCGATTAAAGGGTTTGACCCGGCATCGCAATCGCGAGCAAAAGATGCAGCTGTTCTAATGAGCTGGTAGGAGGTATCCGTATAAGCTTCTGACGGACGCCCGAGAAGCTTCCAGCTCGAAGGAGCACGTGGCATCCGAGAAGATGGCAGGGGGCAGATACAGCCCCGGGAAATGATTATAAATGAAGCCATCCTCGTAGCCGGGGCTGGGGCTGCGGCGAAGCGGAAGGAGAGGAACTCGTCTGTCGGGGCGACAAAGTAAGAAGAATTGAAGACGATGTCAAAAATAAGAGAAGCGTATTTACAACGGTGTGAAATTGGACTGCTAGCCTGCGAGAGAAATGAGGGTCTCCGACTGTGCCGGGAAAATGATATTGTATGTTACGGACTGTATCGCGAAGGCGACAGCATGGCTGCAACTCAAATTTTTACACACGGGTCTGCCATTCGATATTTATAATCCGTCGGAACGTTCCTCGTCTGCGGGATACAGGTGTAGCCAGCTCGTAACGGGACAGTTAAGTAATAGACAGAGGAGTGAGAGAATTTTACGTTGGATTTACTTAGTTCGGTTATCCGACGTTCGAGCTGTTAAATTCAGCACGTTATTGCGTTTCCCTGTATGGTAACGAATCCAATTTATCGGATGACCTATCGAGTTTATCATTAAGGTCCAGGTATCTCTTTTGCATTATAGAGAAACGGTACGGTTGGGTCTGATAGGGTTCTGTGGACAAACGCGGATGCAGGGAAAGGAAACACGGTTAGATCAATGTGAATGTTAACTTATAAATTTGGAGAAAGTTTTGTTTATTATTTAGATTAACACTGATAGTTATGAAGGCCAAGGGATATTTCTTGAATTTCAAATAAAAATTATGCGTGTTAGTCTTATACAGTAGTGAGTATATATGGCGATGTATAGAGAAGACACACTTGAGTCATACCGGAGGTTTACTGTGGGCATTAAAGTCTCCAAGTAAATGATGATGTAAAGAGAGTTCAAACGAAGAAGTAATGTTACGGTATATTGTTAACAGCATTGCTGTAAACGATGTTTACAATCAAATTCTATCATTACAGTTATTTATTTATTATCGTCGTTAGCGTTTATTGAAACAGTCAGATTAAAACTACATTTTTGTGATCTTGCACTAAATATTTGCCTACCTATTATATTATTAAATAATTTATCTTTTACAAATACATGTTTAAATTCTGCTTCCCATGTATATAAACACAAGAATGTGTCGGAACATTTGTCTATTGCAAAGATTCAAGCTTTATTGAATCACCGTGAATTAAGATCCAAAAATGTTTTATTTGTACAATTAATTTACAATTTAATGTACATATTTTCCTTAACAATCTGGGACCCATCCGTGTAATATTACGTATATCAGAAAAACAGCGATGCGTTATGTTACACAGTCAGGTATGAAAATGTTAATGTGTAATTCAATCTAGGATTGCGCCACATCCTTTGACGTGGCGTCACAACGAAAAGGTCAGGTGCCATCAAACAGAGTGTAACATAAGAAATCAAATATTCTAAAGAAAATGTGCCACTTTTCTCCACGGTTAATCTTACTTTTCTTTGTTGCATCTCGTGCATGTTTTTTCTCTCTAACTCACCTTTTCATCTTCTGTTGCTTCTCCTATACCGGGTTTCTATTATCCTACTCTGCCGGTCCGTCTTCTTCTCGCCATCTCAATCCTCTTTCTTCCATTCCGTCTGCTTTTACCGTGCGACACGAAGAGGGGTTAGCAAGCTGTGATCCTTTCTACGAACGCGGAATATAACGGTTGCTCTTTGAAATCGTCACCGAAGAACGCGAAGCATTAATGCCGGCTCACGTGGAGAGATCGTGGAGAATTTTGTAGAGAGGTTTCCGGTCTTCGATTGTGTATGCTCGGCTGCAACTTTGGATTGGTTTACATGTTCGTAAACTACACAATTTTTTAATTCCCAATAATCATTTCTTCAGATCTTTCATATTCAAAATAAAAAATTTTTGATTGTTCGAATCTCTAGTTCTCTAATTCTCTAGTTTTTGAGTTATCGAGGTTTTCAGTTTTCTTATGTCCTCATTTCCTAATTTCTCAATTTGCAAATATGCCAATTTTTTAATTTTCTAATTTCCAAATTTGCAAGTTTGAGAACTTTCCGGTCTTCGAATTTAAAAATTTCAAATCTTCTTTATTTCCTGCACTATACATTTTCACTTTTCAAATTTTTAAATTTACAAGTTATTAAAATCCCAAAAATCCCAGTTTTCAAAATTGTAAATTTTCCAAACATTAAACCTCTATATTCCCAAACTCCTTATATTGTTAAATTCTTGATTTTCTATATTTCTGAATTAAATATATTAATTTTTACAAACATTTCAAAATTTTCTGGTTTTCAAATTTCCGAATTCTCGGCTTCTCCATATTCGTAATTAGTTAGTTCCTAACTCCTAGAATTATAAATATTCAAATTCCCAATTTTATCTACGCCCAAATATTTAAATGTCCAAATTTCTATGTTGCCAAATTTTTACATCCTCTAATTCCTGGATTTCCATATCCCTAGATCCTCAAATCTCAACACAACTAGATCCTATACTCTCATATTTACAACCTTATTACAACGTTCACAACTTCCTAATCCCACAACTCCCTACATCCCAAAATTTGTATGTTCTAAAATTTCTGTATTCTCATATCCCTAGATTTCGAAATCAGAAACGTACCAAATATTATTATTCCCCAATATCTACTTTCTTAACCCTTTCAAATATGGTAAACTATATTCATACTTTTAACACCAATGAATGTTCAGTTTTGGTCTAATTGTAATTGGCACAGTTGAGGATGGCTAAATTCAAAACAGTTTAATTATTTAATGTTGTAACATCGAATAATTCGTTGTGTCTAACATATTTGCCAAATAAATCATAGTGCAAAAGGTTAAATTTACGAGCCCGTACGTTCTTAGATCTCCAGATTTCCGTTCATGAAAATTTGTCAACTCCTAAATTTCCAAACCACTAAATCTTTAAATCCCCATAGTAGAATTTCCTGGAATCTTAATTTTCCTAAATTCTTATCACATCCCCGAATTTTCTAATTTCAAAAAGTCCCTAAATGTCAACACAGTGGATTGCCTTTCTTATCCATCTCATTTGCCGTATTTTCCCTACTGGAGAAGTCAGACTTGAGTGAGACTGTAGACCTCGGTGTTGTTGGATATCGCATAACGAAGGCTTCGATAAAAATGGCGGAGCATAAAGGAAACACTCCCCCTTCTGTCGTGGACGAAGCTCAAATTGTGCTTCCGTGACGTAACACTGCTATTCAATGCTTATTCTTGTTCTCCGGATCGCATTGAATTGTAAAAAGCTTTAAGGTGTTTCCTTTTCATTTCACGGCTAGTAAGTGTTGTGCCCCTCGTTGGAAATCGCAATCTGCTCGACCAATCGACCATTCTAATAACACCCCGCACAAAATTACGTTTATAATAAAAGAATATGTTGCGGGAGTTGTACGTTCTTTATTTGATTCTAGAATTGCGAATGTTCGTATGAACACTGGTTTTAATATATAAGCAGACTAATCAAGAAAATGGAATATTTTCGTGGGACATTTATGAGTTGATATTTGTGAACTATTATATTTTCGTCTTATTTTGAACAGATAATGATATATCATAGTGATGAGTAAGTGCTGGCTAGAAAGTTCAGAAACATTTCTGTAACCTTGAAGATTTAGATTTGAGGTTTCAGATTTTTAGAAGTATAGAAATTTCAAAAAGTAGAAGCGTGAAAGTTACAAATTTTTTAACTTAGATATTTATAAAGTTATGAGTTTATAAGTCTGTATATGAACAACGAAACATTAAAATTTTGTTACTTTAAAATTAGGTGAACGAATATAGTTAGAAATTCGGACGCACCAAATTTAAACTTGGTACTTGGAAATTTCGAAATAAAGAATACAAATTTTTAAGTTTCTATATTCTGAATAAGTTCAGTCTGTACAATGTTATAATTTTCAAATTTACAACATAAAAAGTGCATAAAGAAAAAAATTTCGAAATTTATGAATTTGTAAAGAATAACAATTCCAAGCTTTTAATCTTACAGATTTCGTAAATCTTCAAAATGTATTTTGCAATTTCTAACTTTACTTTTAAATTGCAGATTCATAGATAAAGGTTTATAAACTCTTAAACTTGTAACTTTCTACATTTCCAAAGTTAAAGGTCTTTACGTCTTTTTACTTGTAACTTTCTAAATTTAAAAATTGTAATGTTATTAAATTCCAAACTTGTAAATTTTTTGTTGTAAATTTATAATTTTCAAATTATTTAAATCAAGAACCGTACAAATTTGAAAACCAGAGCACTGCATGACTTCCATTCGCCACAACAAATAATACACCCTAATCTATATATGTTATCGAAAACTCGTTCAAACGGCAATATAACAAAAGTCAACTATACTATATGTGCTATATCCATCCAATTATAAAAAATTATACTCTTCCACGCACTCATCGAAGTTGAATTTCCCAGTATCGATTTACCATAACATCAAGTGATATTCTTAAGCTGAAAACTGTAAATATTAAAATATTGCAATAAATCAGGCCGTAAAACGAAACGGTCATTAAACGTGGCTTACTTAGGAAATCGAAATAGTTATGAAACTGTTATTTTCTGGAATCGCGTGCACATCCACGTGTACAATCGTCCGATATGAAAGCTTGTTGACGTTCACGGACTTTGATAGACGGACCTCGTTCGAACGGCATCGGGTAATTTTTATTTTTCATCGCTTCCGTGTGTTTGTTCGGCTCCTGTTGTACGTCAATAACTTGGAAACGAAATACGCTCCCGGCACTTGTGTCCACGAGAATCTCGGATTATTAAAAGCGCGATCGACGAGAGATCAATCTGGTGAATTCAAATAAATCATTCGATCGTTATGTGATCAAAGCGTATCGTACGTATATCGCGTGTATCATAAGCGGTATGATCAAAAACGATTCCTGTAATTCTGAAATCCAATTACGCGGCAACTGCAAGCAGAGGACGCAAATCTTTCCGAGAAAACGTGTACCGTGAACTCATAGCGTATCAAGGCGAACATATGACGTTTCAAGGCGAATCCTCCTTTGATGATAGGCGATGTGAGAAATTTGGAATCGGAACTCTGAATGTAGATATGATAGGCTGATGGTTGGATGATAAAAGAACATTTTTGTAATGAGACATATGTTAATGTGATGAGGATATATATTCCTGGCACGTGTAACTGACAACGTTTGGTTTTTAAATGTTAAAGTTTCATAATTTTTAAATACTAGAATTTCAAAATTTGTAATTTTTGTAATTTTAAAAATCCTTAAATTTATAAATACCTATATTTCTGAATATCCTAATTACTAGATTTTTAAATAACCAATTTTCCAAGATTTTTGAATATGGAAATTCTTAGATCTATAAACATTCAAATTTCTGGGTTTCAGAGTATCCTTTCTAGATCTTTGAATATAAGAATTCTTCAACATCTTAATATAAAAATTTCTAAATTTCCAAGCGTCCAGAATCTTAAATTTACGTTTATTCAAATCCATCTATAGATTCTTGAACATTTTTCAATTTTTTGAAAATTCAAATTCCTGCTTTTCAGAATATTTGAATCCTTAAATTTCTAAATACCCAAATTTCTAGATTTCCGAATATCCACATTACTAGGTTTCTGGATATCAAAGTTCCTACATTTCCTTATTCTAACATTCCCATATCCCCTATGTTCCGAAATTTCCAAACGTCCAGATTCCCTAGATTCTCAAATATCTAGACTATAATATCTCCAGATTCTCAATTACCTACACCACAACACCCCTACCATGCGAAATAAAAACATCCCAAATTATTACGTTCTAAAATTCCTATGTCCTTAACCACCTAAATCAACAAATTCTCGCATCTTCAAATTTCTGCAGCCCGTGTTCGCGAATCGACAGATCCCCACATCCCCACATCCTTGGATCTCCAAGTCTCAAAGTCCATTCACCCTACGATTCCTATATTTTCAACCCATAAAATCGACCCGTGAGATTTTTTTCAGTTTCAGCTTCACATTTATCCACCAAAAACCACATTAATACAATACGAGGGACGTATCCGAGAGACGATGCACAAAATCAACAGAATTAATGAATATTGGAACGGGAGTCATATTAAATATTTAATATAGCCGTGGAGAACGCAGAAGGAACCGTATTATTAATTTATCAGCGAGCTCGATATTAAATCGCGAGAGGAGAAAACGTTTGCCGGCGTTAATTGTGACGGTGCATAGAAGTCGTCGAATTATAGTGAATCGATATTACGACAAACTCCGCACTCGCTTGCTGTCTCAGAGCACGACACCGTAACTCCCATTATATTCCGTTGGACGAACACGAGGCGTCGGGGCTTTACCCAAAGGCGTGATTGGTAATTGATTTTCAGGCTTCAGCACCGTGCTCGTTCTCCCTTCTCGTTGCTTCAACCTGCTCCTCTTCGTCGCCTTCGAAGGCACGCGAATTACCGATACCGGCAAAATCCTCCAACTTGTTCGGTAACAACAACGTTAACGTGAGCTCAACGTACGCTTGTTTCGGATAATGACTTGCATGGAAATTTGATCATTTGGCAATTTTCATATTTTTCTGATTTTAGTTTCTAATTTTCCAATTTTTTCTATTTTTGAGTTCTAACATTTTCACGCTTTCGAGATACAGTCTTTTAATGGTCGTATGTACTTTTGTATTTTAAAAATCACTGATTTTTATAATTCTCTATTTTAATTTATTCATTTCCAAATTTTAGTATTTTCGTGTTCGCAAAGTTCTATATTTTCGAGTATCAGTTTTTTCATTTACGAAAATTTGCATTTTTCAATTTTTAGGATTTCTTAGTATCGTATTCCAATCTTTTATATCTCAAATTTTTAGTTTTCAGTTCTGAAATGTAAGACCAGTCGAGAAATAATAAGAATAATAATTCCTTTTCTGGATTGTAGGATTAATACGCGAAATCGCAAGGTAAACGCGTACAATAACAACTTCGCAGAATATCGATAATGTGTATTTATTCGTCAGAGGCCAAGATGGGCGCCTTGGTGGTCGTCGCGCTGAGCCATGTGTCCTGTGTCGAGTACTATTACGGGTAGTACATGGTATAATTTCATGTTTCAATATTCTAATTTTCCAATTTTTAAATTGTTCAGTTCATAAATTTTTATACTTTTGTACTTGAAACTTTAAATCGGCACATTTTTTATTTTGAACATCACAAATTTTGTTGTTATTTTAAACCATATTGTGTCTTTAAATTCACAAATTCTCATAATATTATCCTTCAATTTTCTACTTCCCAAATTTTTGTATTTATAAATTAATAAATTTTCTTACTCTGATATTTTGGTTTTGAAATTCATAAATAATTCCATCCACATGTTTCTTTTTTTCAATAGACAAATTTTCATACTTTCGTATTTTCATATCCCAATCTGTAAATTTATAAATTTCAATATTTTCATTTTTCTATTTTTTAATATCATATTTTAACACTTTTAAATCTTAAAGTTTTCAAATTTTGTAATTCCTGCATTTATAAATTTCCAAATACCCAGATTCTCTCCAAACTTATAAGCATTCTACGTTCCATTTATAAATGTCTATATTTTCTAATTTTTTTATTTTCAAAATTCTAAATTCCTTTCAGACAAATTTTCCAGATTTTTAAATATCCAAACTTCGAAATCCTCTGATTCTGGTATTTCTAAATATCTAAATCCCTAAATTTCTTCATTTCCATATCATTAAACCTTGAAATTCCTAATTTCATATTAATTACATGAATTATATTATTAAATCTTTCGATGTTTCCTCCTGCTGGGATATAAATAAACAAGCTAAAATTAAAGTGTTGATGAAACATAAACATTAAATTCCATACAATGTATACACAAAAATATATTATTTAATATGAAACATATATTGTACAAATACCTTTAGCAATTATTACGTATCAATAGGCTGCAGATGTTTACACGCGCATAATGATCGATATCTGCAAAATGCAAATAAATAGTGCAATCTGTAATCTTCCGTAGCGTACAGATTAATTAATTTACATTTGTTTTGCAAATTTTGAAATACCATAAATGCATCAACATCTGCCGTCCATTACCGTTCACATTATCATTTTCAATTAATAGAGACAATAATTTCACACTGTATTTCGCATCGAAATTGTTGCTAATTATACACAACATTCTTGATCGTTAATGTCATTCTTAATTTCCCCCTGTACCATTTGCAACAACCTATAGATTAATTAATTCGTGTTATTTTGCAAACATCGATGTATCGTAGATGCATATACGCCCGCAGTCCGTTATTTCTCGTATTATCATTTTAGATTAATAGAGACAATAACTTCGCACCCCATTCTGCATCGGAATTATCAGCAATTTAATACGACATTCTTCGTTTTCAATACCGTCCTTACTTTTCGCCCGTACCGTTTGCACCAACGAAACCGTTTCAACAATTTCTCTATAAAATAAGTTCCCATTAACCATCGGAATTCAATAATCGTTTATTACAGCTTTCACGCGGACTATCGCGCGGCAACGCGAGGCGAATTATGGAACAGTAATTAAACATTTTTGCCGAGTTATAGACCGCGCTCGTTCGCGAATGTTTGCTATTCTTCGTTACACTTTAAACATCGGCTCGGCGAGCCTCGAATTCGGATATAACTGTGAGCAAACACCGGCCCGATGTATCTTCATAATTATTTGCTCTTGTCAAATATCAATCTCTACTTGTTGAATGTAGCTATTGTCTCTCAAATTAATCAATGCATCAATCCCAGGTATTTACCTCGGCCGGCATAGTGACTAATAACCGACAGCCGGGAAATTTGGTGGTCGACGAAATCGTGTCCAGTGCTTTTTGGATTGGCCTGTTTTCAAGGAATCGTCCGGGACAGCTATTTATCCAAAGGATGTGGAAGCACGTCAACAAGCAACATCGAGACACACGCTGGCTCGCAGACGGCATTCATATGCTACCGGCGACCATGGCACCACTGACGATGGTAACACTGCGGTATGCAGTTGATTATGGAAGCTATATGAAGAGGCCCGACGTGGCCTAGCATCTTGAGTACCCTATCCGTGTTCAGAACCAACCCCCCGCCGAACCCATCCCCTATCCTCGAAAGCATAGAGGAGGTATATAGCGCAATATAGTTAATCCGCATGGACGTTCTCGAGGGACGTCGAAGATTCATCTCAAGAAGCTCGATATTGCCCAGCTACTCCAACCATTGGAATCCACCGTCTTCTGTCGGCATGTCCTTCTGCTTCCAACCTTCGACGTCCCTTCCTGCACCCCCATACGCAATGGGAATCTGTAATTCTTTTTGGAGAATACTTGCGGATCGGTTATCCAAATTTCTTTCGTACAGGTGGGATCCCTCGGTGACATGGTATTCGTATAATGTAATAATTCGGGGTTGTTCGAGATACATAAAGCAATAGAAATTTGTTCTTTAGTGCGGTATAGAGGCCTGTCTGTAGCCAGGTCAAAGGATATCAATATTAGCCGGTTTGGTGAGCACCGTGCAATTAAGTGTCCTGTTTAACACAAACCGGCCTCATCATAAAGTTATACCCCAAGTTCCCGTTGAACTTTAGAACTGACTGACGGTCTCATTTTAAGATATGTTTTATTACCGAGGGTTTCTCAGTATCTCGAACATGTGTCCACCAGCGGCCAATTTGCCATCAGACCCAGGAACTCAATGCACTACGTGCGCACTGGAAGGGATGAGACAATTTTGGTTGCTGATTAGTCGCATTTTTCAAGGACCGCCTTCTCACGCCCCCGTTATCCTCGTTGCAGGGGTGGGACGTCGACGAAAGTCAACAAAGTTCTTGAGTCAAAAATAGTCAGATATATGCAAGGAGTTAGAAGCAACAAATCAGCACGATAACAATCAGCTAGTCAGTTAGTTAGAAACAAGTTAGAGATACTCAGTTAATAGTAAAGCAATTGTTAGAGTCTCATCAGTTAACCAGTTTATAATAAATAAGTATTAGACTACGAAATCTTGACTTTTCTTGAGATAAGTGGCAACCACCTAAGTCAATATATTAGAGTTCATTTGGAGATACACGTGTACACCGTTCGCTAACAGGGGTCTTCATCAATAATCATTTTCTTACTATTAACTATTCCTGTAGTATACATATAGCTTAATAGCTAGTGTTGCGGTGTCCGCCACTACGTTCTTTCTAATTTATTTTTTCTGTCTTCTTGTTATTCTGTTGTTATTTCATCTTTGTTTGTTTGTTAAATATATTTTCTCAATACGTATTTTCTTTTCGCGACCTCACTAGTTTGATACAAAATCTCTTTCTATGTTTTATTTTTCTAATAAAGCTCTGCATCCTATTGTACCAGTGACTCATCCCTGAACAATTCCACCACTATCTTTCTTTCGTCATTTTTATCGATGGCTAAATGTGGGTATACATTCAAGAAAATATAGGAAACATCCTCGAATAGGATTTGAGTTAAATCATAACATCTTAACATCCATTTTAAGGTTTTAGAGAAAATATAAATAATTGAAGACAATATATCACACCAAATATTTATCTACCTTACTCGCCTCGTTATTTAGTATTTATTTAGAAATTATACTAATATTTCATCCATTTAATGTGACCTTTTGAAGTAAGACATTTTGTTACTATTTTATATTGTGAATCGACATTGTTTTTATTTTCATTTCGAGTAATCTAAAAGAATATGCTCATTATTATACTCATTATTGCATTCGTTATTGTACTCATTATTTAACTTACAATCAGTACTGTACTCAGTAACGTATCGATTACAAGACATAACGAGAAGAAACTATATTAATAATTCATAGTAAATATCATAAAACAAATATATTTTAAAAGATAAATATTTGGAATTGCAAACTTCATTTCAATTGTCTAAGAGATTTATGTTCCAAACAGTATCATAATATTGCAACGGCGAGAGAAGATTAGTTTATTTAAAAACTGCTTAAATAAAAACGAATATTTAATATAAAACTCGAACAATGCTTGTCATTTAAACCAAAATATTCAATTGATAGTATCGCTTCATTGTTCTGCATACAAAAAGATTATTATTTTTTGTTAATAATAATCGATAAAATCCTTTGTTCCAAAAAGTGTTCTCAATTAAAAAACCTTTCCATCACGGGAAATGTCAATAGTACAAAACATTTTTCTGTGTTATACCGCGAATTTTTACTCTCCAATTAAATATTGATAAATGTCGGATATTTTTAACGCGCTTGTCTTGGTGATATTGTTTTATTATCAATTGTTGAATTTTAGACATTTGGAAATAGGGTTAGGGATATTCGGAATGTAGATGTTTAACACGTTGGTCTGTTAAAAATGTTGGAATTTGGGAATTTAGAAATTAAAAAATTTGACTTCTGAAAATTTTGAAACCTAAGGGCTTGTAAATTTCGGGTTTGTGATATTTTAGGATTAAGGGAGAACTTAAATTTAGGGCATTTACCGTCTAGAAAATTTAGGAATTGGGGAGTTTGAAGACCAAACAATCGAAGAATTAGTGAATTTTATAATTATAAAGCTTAGTAATTGCAAAATATAGAAGTTTAAGAAAATGCAAATTGGACACTTGACTGATTTACAAATTTGATATTCGAAGCTATGTAAATCCATAAGTTTCTAGATTTGAATTGTAGAAGTTTGACAAATATTTATACTCAATATTTATTACATATCTAACACTAGTCGTTGACAGTTAAAGTTGCAAATCGTGACAGGAATATCGAAGAAGGTTTCCGTCCCTTTCAAAAAATTGTGCAGAAATAAAAGGACAGTAAAAATCGTGTCTTACCTTTATACGATTAGTTTGCGGCAGATTACACAAAAATCAGGATTTTCGTGGTGGAAAACATTTCTGGGGGGGGGGGGGGGCAAGATGGAATCGCCAAAGGTCTTAGAGCCGTTCACCTTTGTATGACATACAGTTTACACAGCCACCTGGACTGATTCGACTGATGCCTTAGCGGATCGTCTGTCTAATTCGAGAGCACACAGACGGATCAGAGAGCCTTTAACCGTGAACTAGAAACGTTGGAACCCATGACTGAAACGCGCTGCAAGATTTATCCGATAAACCAGATTTAAGCGGCTCTTGTATCCTTTCTACGAATGAATTGCTCGAGAACGATTGTGGGCCACGATGAATATCGTCAACGCGAAAAGCGATCTTCTCCCACACCCGATTGCATGTACAGAAGGGTCCAGAGGCTTAAAATCAAACCAGACTAATTAAGCTAATTGGCATAATACCCCTGACGGATTTCCAGTTAGTAAAGTGTCGACTCTCCGATACCGGCTATGAACACAATGGAAGTTGGGGATGAAAGAGACGGTCAGATGGTGTAGCTACCAGATTGTTTATTTGATAATTGTACGACTCACAAAGAGACTCTTAAAAATTTTTTATTCATAGAAAAACATCGGCTCGGTACAGCTACGAATCTCTTTGAATTATAATAACAATTTTGTACAGTGTTTATACAATGAATCATTATTTCTGGATTTCGTGTCAGGTAGATACAGTGCATAAATATGCCAACACTTTATACTCATCGTACAATATTTAATTATACATGTGAATAAACTCATGGAGAATGAATTAATCTTCATTTCTTTTATAACAGATATTATAAGTAATAGTGTTTGAAATTTGGTCTACTACAGAAAGAATTACTTGTGAAGCATCCGTTTATATTTTACGATGAACACCATAAATTTTCACACGAACACGTCATTGCGTGTGGAGCACTGAAGATGTTACCCGGTAGAAGGCGAAGTTCGTAAAATTGTAGTAGCCAATTCGTACTAGCTAAGTTATCCAACAGTCCATCGGAACAAACGAGGTAGAGAAAAATTGGGATAGAAAATTTGATTATCACGCGTATCGAGAACAGTGTGTGCCGAGAAAAACAGATTGGCAGAAAGATTTGCGTCACACACTGGCCGTTATCCACACGGGGCAAACGATGGCCGGTGGAAGTTCGAAGTTCTAAAATGTGGGCCAGATAAGAGTTGCCAGCAGGGTCCACATCCTTTTTCAATTCAAACTCGCCGGAAAGTCGCGTATCCACTCGGTACATCGATCCTTTCTGCTGTCTCCTTTAACCTCCCTGTCGCCCACCCACCGCCGCCACTTTCGGGCTTCCTTTTGCCTCCCTTTCTTTCGTACGTAAAGGCACGACCGAGAGTGAGTGCTCCAACGGCAGCAGAAGTTCCTCCATTAGCGATAACAATGAAAGATGGACACCGGATTTGGCCCCGATCATTCCTGACAAACACACGCTTACGGTACGTCGCCGGCACGCGAAATTACGGTCGTCAAGCAACAAATATCTTCGCGACGTTGCGCGTCCGCTTCTTTTTTTTATACGCGACGTTTATCTCCCTTTTGCGTCGATTAAACAATTTTACGCCTGCTTGGCTGCAATCTAGTATTTATTGGCACCCGAAATTCGATCGTATACGTAGATGAACTCTTTAGCAACCAGGCTACTTTTACATAAATTAATCAGTTAACTGTGGCGCTTCCTTTTGTAAGTATACTCTATACTATAAGTCAATTGCGCAATAAGTGTCGGTGTTAAAATATTGTGCCAAAAAGTTGGGTCTATTTTATAAAATAGACAATTTTATTATTGTTATTATTGACTTATTAGGTGAACCAGTTAGCTGTGATTTAGGAATATACTCGTCTTGACAACAAATTCTGCCACATTTCGATGATGGATAACTGTAATCTGATATTTGAATCAGGTACTCAAAATTTTAGCTTGTGTAAAGATGAAATGATAAATGTTCTTCTAACGATCAGAACCTTTTTATTTTGATTAAATAATTTTCCGTCTTTTTAACTAAAATCTGGTATTTATATAACGTATTCAAAATTATGACACATACAGGGATGAAATAATCGATGTTATCAAGGAAAATCCTAGAGTAGTAATTTTCATTTGTATTACAATATTTTTAGATATAACTATTTTTTATTCCCTGAGAATTCTCAGTGCGTTCTTCGCAAAGCCTCTGCTATTTTATTTTGCGATTATAGCTTGTTATATCCATTCATTATACCAAATTATTCACTGCATTTATTATACCAACAGTGCAATGTTGTAAGTTGTACAGTATATTTCTATCTTGGGACAAAAGAGATTATAATTATTATTATTGTTGTTAAGAGATTTCAAGTTTTTATTTTTTTCGTTGTTATTAATCGTATTGTACGTTGGGGTAAGCAGGTGAAATATAATACATTTATTTTCTAGCAATAGTGAACCGATACAGTACTGTACATATCTATTTCAATGGATCCTGTAGCAACAGTTGAAACGATTATTATGAATTTTTCGCCGTTCTGTTTTTTTTTTTTTTAACAAAGCAATTTAGTTTTAGTCACTCCGCTGTAAAATCTGGATCGATTCTGTAACGCAAGCTTCTATCCTGTATCTGGTATTGCACAATCAATAGGAACATTGTGTTCTGTTTTATTTAACTCTTGTGCAATTTTTTGTTCTGCTGCTATCACTTTCTTCAATTTACCTTTTTTTCGCAGATATTTTCACCGTGAAATTTTTTTTTCTATATTTCTTGCTGTAATAGTGGTTAATGTTAAATAAGCATACACTGTATATACTTAATTATTTTGATTAGAAAAAGGAATATAAATGGGCCGGAATCTGTCCTTCATTGTGAATACTATTTTATGTTTAAAGGAATATTCTACTTTATGGATTGCACTAGTTTCAGCTATTTTTTACTTTCAAAGTTATTTTAATTCTTTGTTACATTGTGTAAGTATGCTATACAAACTTCTATAATACAATTCAATTTCACAATTTTTCATTAACTTAACACTAGAAGCACCGGCATTGAATGCATGCTTACTTCATAACTGAAAATACAGTAGAAAAATAAATAAATAAATATTGCAGCAGCACCTAACATATACGACCATTCATTAGCTCAATAATAAAATTTTGTAATAAAAGAAGCCAAACCCGAAACCAGTCATTTTGACTGGTTGGTAGTTCTAGTGTTAATTGCAATTTTTTATTCTATTTTCTCAAAATGCTGTAAGTTTTCAGTACTATGCAGTTTCTAGCAAACGAATAAATAAATCAAATGCTTTCATGACATATATTTCCTGAGAAAAGAATGTCTAAAAATTAAATGTCGCTTAATTTCGTAGCTATCAAAGTAGTCTTCCTAAGTTTGGACAGAGTTGTATGGACATAAAACGGAAAAAAATAAATAATTCAATTGAAAGAATATCTGACATATTAATCGTCTGCAAGCGAATACAAAATATCACAACAATAAAGTGCTTTTTAAAATAACATTTTCTTATACATGTATTTAGAACTTTCATAATACTTTCGTTGTACTATAATCTTTTCCTGATATCAGTCATATTCTCTGCACATTCTCTATGTATGAATATATAGAATGTATATACTATCATAAATAAGAAAGTTTCTTGTATAAGAATATCTTATATAGCATACGTATACTCCTTAAAACATGATAAAGGAAGAAAAAAATAACGAATTCAAACGAATCCTCTTCTGACGAACTACTGACACGCAATTGCGTCGGTAAAAGACAAACAGCGATGGAATTTTATAGCGCGTGCATAAAACAAAGCGTTCGTAGCATCGAACAATAAATAATCCTTCCGTAATCTCTTTAAATTTCCGTTCTTTTTTCCCTCGGACCGTCTAGTCAATAATTTCTATTGCAACGAGCTCGCTTCGCCGGTGATTAATCGAACGATCCGAGAAGAATGAGAAAACAGAGCGCGAGAGATTGAGCGAGGAAGAGCGGAACAAGAGAGTGATAAAAACAACCTCACAAAAAAAAAAAGAAAAAAAGAAAGAAAGCAAGAAAAAGAGAAAACGAGAAGGGGAAATTCGTAGCGGCTGACTTCCGCGGCTCGTTTTCACTAGATTGTTTGTTAGTCCAGCCGGTTAGGTTCTTTCCCTGGCTTTCTGCCTTTTCATCGGCCTGCCGAATCGTACGTCACGGACCGGGATTTCCCGTAAGGAAATCGGCAGAGGGAACCCGATGGAAAGGGATCGACGGGAGTAGAGAAACAGAGGAACTTCATACATGATTTCCCTCGAGTCCCCGCAGTGAAGCATTTCTGGCAATGCGCGTTCATAGAAGCGCGCGGCCACCGGCCTGCCGCACGGTATCTCGCTGACAAAGTTGCCCAATCATGCGTGCATTATGAGATTCACAGACAAAAGGGAGACAGAAGCTGCCGAAAGGAGGAACATACCATGGACGAAGAACCCTTGCCGTAACGAGTCTAGTATCCCTCAGTTTTTGTTGACGGAGCAAATGATCCAGAATACGGGCTCAAGCTAAGGCCTAAATATGGGATGGGTGGATTCGATCGGGTTATGGGTTCTATTCGCCGTTGAAGATAAGTATGTACGTGGATCGAGTGACCGTTCTTGCTTATTGAAACTCGTGTAACGATTTTAATCATCTGATAGAGGGAATCAGGTCGAATCTGCATAATGGCGACGTTAGAATGCAACCTCTAGGATGTTTTCTATAGTGATCTGAGCACATTTGTAGGCATAGTCTATACATGTTCACAGATATATTTTATAAACATATATAAACAGATATATTTTATGAATATATTACCATATATAGATATTATATCTGCAGATTATGACTAAAATCATAGATACATTGTCATAGACATACATTATGTAGGGTGTACCACAATTAGTGAAATTGTCGAAAAGAGGTGATAAGCGTGACGATTATGAACAACTTTTTACTTTACCAAAATGTTGGCTGAGACTTCGTTTTTGAGTTATTAGCGAAAAACCCCGACCAATGAGAGCACGCGTGAGCGGTAGATTCGAACGCGATGGCCAAATTTGATCATGAACAAGCACTTCGGTATCGCGTCAGTATAGTAGTAAGCTGTTAAGTGAAAGTCAAATCAAATAACAAATTAAAAAGAATAATATTAAGTTCTTCGTTATTCTGACATAGGAAATGAAACAATTAGATTTCGATGTTTCCCAAAAGCAATAAAAAATAAATTCACGAAAATGAATTTTGTCATCTATTCTAATGATACAAAATAGCAATTTCACGTTTCAAAATGAACTAGTCATTCGTAGAAAAGGTCTACCTCTTCTATGCAATTAAATAGTACTGAAATGAAATATCTGACGGAATAACTAATTGAAGCGGAATAAATAAATTCCTACGTACGATTAACTTAAATGCACAAACAATTCAAATAAAAGTTGTCCATTGATCCATAAGAAACCAGCTTCGATGAAAATAAATTTATGCCAACGGGTAGATCCACCAACAGCTGATGTATCACCGAGGTTCTCATGTTGGTAATAGATGATTCTTATTAAATCGAATTCACCAGGAAGAATAAAAATGATTGAACAAGTATCGTTCGTTCGTCCCGAGGTCAACGAGCGTCGAATCAACATCTACTTCGATTTTTCAAACATCCCCTTGTCCAAAATCAGCGTACCACGTCGCTCCATAATCAGAGTTTCATCAAAGCCGAGGATCGTTTCGAGACGGTTCCACGCGAGCATAATTCAAACTCGACTTTCCGATTACGTTTGTCCTCGTTCGCCCGTCAGATAACTAGAAGCCATCGTCGCGTCTCTTAGGAGATGATCCGAGCGGCAATGCACGACGAACAAATTGTTGAGTCGGCAAGACTGCCTCTCGTTTCCCGCTACGTCAATCATGGCCCCTCTCAACTATAAAAATACACCCTGTTGCACCAACATGCGTGCATCGGCGGACGTGCACGTACACGTCTCGGCGCGCGTGTGGGTGGCATGTCGGTAAACGGCCGGGCCAGAGCGATTAGATGTTCGATCTGTATCAATATTTACTTCGCTTCGGTGCGGCGCGTCTTGCGAAATGGAAGCCAGACTTCCTTCATCCCGACGTGTTTGCCCGTGCCGCGAAGCAGATACGCCGGATTCCCTGGAGAGGACGTGCCGCTAGTCCTACGGACAGGCTTACCGTTCCAGCTACAAAACCGTACATCCGCACCCCGCCGACCGTCGTCTTTGCCCCCATTGCCCCTGCCCTTGCGTTGCCCGTCTTCGTTGTAGCCAAGCCGTCTTACCGGGCCTCGAATATATTCGTGCCGGCACGATCGATCCGCCACCATAATAAGAAGAGTAAACGAGAGAGGATATTCTATGCAAGATCAACCAGCACGCTGCAGCCACGCGAATACACCCGCCACCAGGTTTGCCCTCTACCCTTCTTCGAGTTCGCATCCTCGCGGATACCTCGACCGATCCTTCAGTCAACCTACGCTTGCTCGATCGATCCTCGAAAGTTTGCTTACTTGTAAGGATACGCGTTACGAGCCACGCCAACCGAGCAGGAACGTTAAATGGGAAAACGGGTTAACGGAGATTCTGTTAGATCTTACAATTAGCGGCGACATTTGCGTTAATCGTGACGTGCCGATGCGACGCCACACAGTACATCCTCGCGCGACGTATACTTCATGTGGACGAGGGACTCGACGATCTTTATATTCTGCTGACTTGGATTCGGAAGTTTCTTTGTGTTCGCGATTACGCATTTCGAATTTTTGGACTGTAAAGCTTTTAGTACGTTCGTCGAAATTTGCAGATGTTCAATTTCCTAAGTTTTTTCAATTTTCATCTGATTGATTCGCTAATTTTCCGAATGTTTAAGTTACTGCGTTTCTGTAGCTTCAAGTTTTTTTTGGTATCTAGATTTTCAAATTTTTAGTATCACAAGTTTTCGAAATTCTCGAATCCGTGAATAGTTTAATTTCAAAATATAGAAACTTCGAAGTTTTGTAATGTCTAAAATTCTGGGTCCTCATACTATGATACAAGACTCAAAAATTCCCTGATTCCTATATTCCCAAGCCTTAAAATTTCGAAGGTCCCAAATTCCGCAATCTTCAAATTCCACAGTTTTCAAATTCCACAGTCCCCAAATCCTAAATTCCAAATTCCAGAAATCCCCAAATCCATACTTCACAAAATTCTACAATTCTAAGTAAACAAAATCTCAAAATCCTCAAAGTCTTGAATTCCCCAAATCTCGATGCTTCAACTTCTACAAATCCCAAAATCCTCAATTTACAATTAACAGTTAATCTACTAAATCAATCACAAAAGCAGCAATTATATGATCCGAAGTAAGCAAAAAATGTAATTTATCATTTAAATAAGTTGGACGTTGCGAACAGAATTTGAAACGAAATTAAACAAAGTACATTTCGTAACAATTGACCGCATAATCGCTTGAAATTTATTTCCAACTCTTTCCCTTCGTTGCATCAAATATAATTAATGAAGGCCAGTATTTTGCTGTTTAGCTTCAGTTCGAGATAACAAAGTTCATCGATCATTCTAATGCAATTCTTTTCTCGCGTAATCTGCTCCAGTTCTATTCCATTATCTTACTCGACAGAATTCCTGCGAGGGAAATACGGTGCGCGGTGCACCGTTTACACCAATGACGAATGATACAAGCTCGTTTTTATTCTCACCCTTTCCAACGAAACGTTCATTAATCAAGCCACGGCGATGGTCGAAGTGCATTCCCATTTTCTTTCATCGCAACTTGTAAATTTCATATACATCACGTTTCCAACGGTGCAATTTTAAGGACTCTATCATCGTTAAAATTTGTTCGCGCTTTTTTTTACAGTGAACATAATTATTTAAATTCTGGTACACTAATCTTTAACGATTAATGTAATCTGATACAATATTATTCAGCAAACAACACAATCCAGTATCTTTCAACAAACAATGTAATCTGGTACAAAATTTTCAATAAACAATATAATCTGGTACAATATTTTCAACAAAATATTATAGATGTATATATCAGATGAAAATTTTGAGATGCTTCACTTCAATAATAATTTTCATAAGTTATCCTGATGACTAATATTTTCAAGGGTTATTGCAATACATGTTCTGCGTAATGAAAAAGTGTTGTTCATTATTTCAATAAGTTGAAATTTCTACAAGTCTTATTTTTAGCACTTATTCTCAAAGAAGTAGAATAAGTGAAAATGCGCGAAAGCACATGTGAGCAGCAGAAGTAGAATAAGTGAAAATGCGCGAAAGCACATGTGAGCAGCAGAAGTTGCTATCATGCATTAAATGTGAGCCAATCATACTCACCTTTCCTTCCATTCATTGTTTCAATGCGTCACAGTTAAAATTGCTTCGTATCCTATCACGAATGCGTATTCTTAATACAGTATTTCCTAAACTAATGATTATTTTACACAAATAGTTGAATACTTTTTTGTAAAGAGTATGAAGAAGTATCAGCTGATGCAACAAAAGATATATGATTCCATTTTAAAAAACACTAATAACCTTCATATGTCCTTTATACGTCCACTTATAAAAAAAAATTACCATCAGAATGTGCCTCTCTCAAAACCATTCAACTTCATCAGAAACATTGTTTGCTATGCGTAGTAATAATGACGTAAATGGTGGTGACCCATCCTGTATAACATTTTTCTCTCTATATCTTAATTTAGAGCAACTAACTTCGACAAAAGTAGAATAAGTGCAAACGCGTGAGCAATGGGCGTTCCCTTCGTGCATTAACCGCGCGTGCATTAAGCGCGAGGACGCTGGTAGCGCGGTAGGCGGTACATAATGAACCGTCGTATCGGCAGTAACAATCACAATCGAACAATACCTTTCCGCACGCATTTCGTTGGAATCCCTATTACGCATATTATCTAAAATTGTCAATAATCCGGCAGCACGGCGGTCGCACAGAATTCGCGATACAATAGGATGTCCGGGCGGAGAATAGCGAGCGGGCACAGCAGATCCAGCGGGAATATTATAGCGAAAGCGTGGTCATTGAGGGAGCAGGAAAAGGGCTCGAGGTGCGGGTGTGCCCGCGACCTGTCACCGAACACAAGCGGCGGCACGAAAGGCTTGGCCAGGAAGGATGCCGAAACGGAACGAAGCGTGGACAGTGGTGGATGAAGGAATCCCGGAGGGAAGTACAGAAGCCGGTGAACAAAAAAAAAGTGAGAGAGAGAGAGAAAGAGAGTACGTCCGCCGGCAAGTCTCAAACCCCGACACGTACACTCGCACGGCCAAACAGCCGAGCGCGTATAGGTGGCCGGGAATGCCGGGCAATTTTTCAATGGCTCCGGCCGAGCTTGAATTCTCGTTAATTTTTACTTTCTCTCACCATCCGCCACGGGGATCCGCCATTGTCCGCGCGGCTTCGCTCAGACCCCCTACAACGATAACAGAGAAAATGCAGCGAACCGCGGCAGAGTATACCTACCTACCTACCTACCTAGTACCTACCCTAACAACCCAACGGCGCGAGGCTGTCGATAGCAACACTCTCCAATAAAGCGGATCCCTCCGCCCTGGACGCCGACCGTGTTCCTCGTTGTCCCTTCCTGCTTTCTGACCGTTCCACGCTTCTCAGCGTATGGCCATCCATAGAAAGCATACAGGGTGTGCCGTTTTCGTCCATCCGTTCGATCATCTGCTAAATAGTTGCGGGGATTTTTCGAATCGAACTTATTCGATGTAGACGATATTATAGATTGTAGGAAAGTTTAGCGTATTCAAGATTAAACGTAGCAGCAATAAAAAATCAAGGAACCATTACTTTGACCATTTTACTCAGCTGGTATGTACTTTGAGCCCGAGGTTGGCGTAGTTGTATTTTTTCGGTTCCTCGTGTACATAGTTTTAAAAGTCGAGGCGATCCTTGGGTTTATTACTGTTACTGTAGTTTGTAGAGATGTCGTGTGCCGATGGGGCCATCGGCAACGATTTGGGCCGGATGACCACTGGCAAGGAAAATGGGACTTCTCGCTTTGGGGAAAGTCACCCCTTTTCACACTCCTTGTTTTTCTCTTCCCGGAATACCGGGAAGATAGGTATATATTGTATGCAAGCGAAGACACACAGCCTGTCTTGTTATACTCGTCGAGAAATAAACACTACTCTATTTGTTTTTTATTTATTTTAATATTTGTTCTTCGGCTTATTTTTGTTAAACATCTCCCCGTAGTTAATTATAGTTAGTTATTTTATTATTATTTGATCTTTTAGCATACATCGAAGCGCTTTGTCTGCCACGTCAACCATACGTTCTTAAATTTCTATACTAGTCGGTAGTATTTAGAACTTGTTCGCTTACTTAATTGCAAATGTCTGTATTAACTATTTGGAATTGTGAATTATAAGTTGAGCAGGATGTTGACGAAGCATTTGGAAAGGTTCGTGAAGAATCAAAATTCGATCAATATTCAATCTAATTTGGAGATCTCCAGATAATATGTATGCTTTTCTAACAAGATTCCGTCGAACAAGATTTGTGACTCTAAAACGAAGTCGTTGACCTAAATAAAGTGAAATCCAGTTATGTGTCCACACCCCTAATTTGAACGATCATTAGATGAAATCAAAAATTCGAATATACTGGGAGCTATAAATTGAGTGCGAGTAAAATACCGATGTTGGAAAAGTAAATCAGAGTCTTCAGTTTAGAAAGAATCTCATACCCTATATACAATAGATCAAAATTAAAAGACTAACATACAATAGGCGAAGGAACTTATGGTGGACTATTCTACTTACTTTACCTTCTTCAGACACGTTTTCTTTGAAACTAGATAAGAAAATGATTTAATTTACAGATACAATTTTACCCGCTTCGAATCTATAACACCTACATAAATAAGTCCAAAAAGAATGTATACTACGCAAAAACAATGTTTAATATCAACATATTTGACCGTGAGTTAATAAATTTAAAAACAAGCTAGACATCTGCATACGTATAAGAACCCTCGAAAAGTTAAATCATATAATGTCATATTATTAATCGTATATCAATCATTGTATGGTACCTTATACATTATGGTACTTAACAAGCAAACGTCGAAAAGGGTTAAAGGAAACAATGGTCGCGTTTTCGAAAATATTTCCATCTAGGCTTATTATACTCATCATAGGATGTTCAGCACATCGTAAATGCTTGAAACAAGTTACATTCGAAATATATTTTCAATTGTATGGTTGTGAACGAATTAAAATGGGACACCCTGTACGTGTAGCTTGAGAGGCACGCTGTGCAGTGCAATGGCGGCTGTTGCTCTCAACGGTAACGCAATTTTGCTACTCGCCATAGAAGCGGATGACAAGGAATGGACGTACACGGAAGAGAAGACGAACGACTGCGGAACGGTATTTTGCCAGAGTATTTCGGCTCGAAAGTCGCGGTATTTCGCTCGCAACCGAAAAAAAAGGAGAATGAAAAAGAGGAAGGTTCGTTTGATATCGCGGATTCAGCACGATATTTGATTAGATCGTGATACGCGAATATGTTTCTGAATATTTCCGAGATTTTTTGGGGCAATTTATTTTTCAGCGTACGCTTCGCGCGTTCAGATCACTTCGAGGTATGGATGGGCTTCGACTTGTTGCTTGTTTCGGCTTGATTTATCGATGATGTTAAGGGATAAGCTCTTTTTGGGCGGTGTTTACGATTCGTACTTTTGATGTTGGATGATGGAGAATTATAGTATATTACTTTTCGCATTTCTTAGAATCGTACTGCTGTTGTCATCATTTCACTGTGATATTATTGAACGTTTAATGTGTTTAACACTTTGACTGCCATGTCACCCATATACAGTCGTGGACAAAATTAAGTGGACAGATATCATAAATAACAAAAGGTTAATTTAATTTAACTAACAATGTCTATAAATCAAAACTTTATTGCACAATTATATACATTAAATAAATGTTTTTTCAAGCCTACAAAAGCATTTCACGTTCTAAATTTAAAATTTATTTAAAACATTGTAACAAAACAAAAAAATGTTTACATTTCTGCAATGTTCACTTAATTTTGTCCATGACTGTATGGCTGACACTCATACAGATTCAACAGGTATTTTATTCTCAATTTGTTCACTTTTCTAATTTCAAATACTCGCATTAGTTACTTGAAACAATAGGAAATAAATATAACAAAGTATTGTAGAAATATTGGTTAAAAATTTGTTAAAAATGAAAATTCTGCTTAATGCACTTTTCAAGTGTTTCCGCGTCAATGTGTTAATAATGCGATGAAAAAGATTTGTCGAATTGTATTTAGGAGAAAAGTTATAACTCGCGTTGGATTACGTGAACGAGTGGATCAAGTTTCCATTCAGAAATTCTAAATGTATTTTATTTTATTGAAAAACTCGAGTAGTAACATTATTAGGCAAAAGTTTCGGGTAAAAAGAATATTAGAACTCATGTATTATTATTAGACAAATTTTCATGAGTGTTGCAATTTTGGCACCACAATGATGTACGTTATTATTGCGTGTGTTAATTTCTTCATCATTTTGTGAAGTTTGGCTTGTGACTTAACCTAGCAAGACGGTAAAAATGATGAAGTTCCTTATTTTTATTTCGACAAGTTTTTTATTTTAGGTACTTCCCGAACTTTTACATTTCACAATTCCTGAATCTATAAATATTTATATTTTTGTATTTCTACATTTCTATATTTCTGTATTAATGATTGTTATATTTCCAAATTTCTTAAATGCCAAATGTCTGATCTCGTACATTGAAAAATGTCAATATTATCGAAGTCCTCCAACCTACCAAATTTCTGAATCATCAAATATTAAAACCTTAAAACCTCCAAATCCCCGAATGCTTAAAGTCCCGGATTTCTGAGTTCACAAAGTCCCATACTTCTGAATACCAAAATTTAAAATCTAAGAACTTCTAAAACTGCAAATCCCTACATTTATTTCTCTGAATCTCTACACGCCCAACTTTCTAGATCTAAATATTCTCAGATTTCCATATTCCAAAATCCTCAATCACCCATATCCACGAATTGATTGTAAGTCGTCGCACAAAGCAAAGAAATCGGTTTGACAACTCGTTCATTTATTTTTCATCTTCCTTTTTAATTTGAAAATGTGGCATTACACATCGGTGGGTTTAGCTTTAAGATCGATTGTCTTGGATGCACGCAAGGGACGGTAGAAAACGGTCAGTGTTATTGGATTTCGTGCGTACCGTACGCAGAGGCATTGATTGCTGGTGCTGACCGCACAACCATTTCATCCTCTCCAACCCTCTCTTGGCAGTACTGTTCCACGATTCTCGTGTCGTGACAGTGATCGACAAATCCCCGTGTCGAAGCCAGACCTCGCTACAGGTTTTGTTGCTCCAGTCTACTTTCGTCAATTTCCTGATTCTTCTTTCCCCGTGTTTCCTGTAAGAGCACGACTCTTGAACTTCGACCAGCACGCGCATTCAACCCTATCTCGAACTGAAATTATTTAATAACAAGTTACACGCAACTGCGAAACAATTGAGTTAACTGAAATTAATTATTTTAATTTGAATTGACCCATTCGCTGCCACGATCCCCAAATGGGGATTTGAATATACATTTTTCTTTTATCACTTGCAAAAACGTTATAAATATAACATAAAATGTGTATTCGGTACATGGTTACATTCTGGTTGTTAAATTTATTTTTTGCTTCAATGTCGTCCAACTTTAAGTCGTACCTACTATAAGTATTTGATACATAAATTGATGAGTGGAGTTGAAACTCAAATTTGGCAGTTAATGGGTTAAATTAATTGAAATTATTCTATTGTGTCGTCTGATGAATCTCATGAATTAATTAAATTCATTTACTAGAACATGAATGTATCTGGAGAATCTAATGACTTAATGCAATTAATTTGGTAGACTGTTATATAGGTGAAGCATTGTTACACGGATACCTTTATGTGAGTTGCGGGGTACAGAATTTGTCTAAAATCATAAATTGTTCAGATTCATAGGTTTTGTGTATAAATCCTTGAATGCTTTCGCTAAGAATGTAGTTTAGGAAGTTATGAATATATCTGTAATTATATTATATTTTTTTAATATGGAATACTTTGATAGATGTATAAGTGTTTGCAATCTAAATGTAGCTTGAATAGTTACAAATATATTTGCAGTGTATGTTACAAAAATGTAAATGTATGTGGCATTTTATTAAATACGTAATACTTTCGCAATAGATACTTACATTATTTTGCTGTTTTAATAACTTTGATATAAACATTTACTGTTTTCTATATAAATGTAGCTTGAATAATTACAAATAATCTTTGCAGTCACGTTAGACTTTTTTAAGTATGTTATACTTTCATATCCTTAAAATAGCCTTCTTTCCTTTTAAATATTTTTCTGAATTACATGTATAAGTACATCGTCTTCTAGTAGTTATCAAATTATTTCGTTCATCCAGCAACAGTTTTGAGAAGATGAATTTCAACAAATTTGGAACTACTGTGAATTTGTAGTATTTATAAAACGATAAATTTAATGTGTACCCAAAGTCGTTATATCTCTGGTTTCAATATTTGCGTGACATGCAAAACTCCCTGATTTATCGCGGTACATGCACGTTAAAATTTTACCATCAAATTTATGTAACTCACGTGAAACTCAACTGGGATAGAAATAGATCACGTCTATCCGAATATTCAGACACGTGTGTACGTGAAGGAGATGGAAGAGAAAATGAAAAGCGCAAAATGTTGCGGTACTTAAATGCACCTGTGACTAAATAGAGCAAATAGTTAATTTTTTATTTATGTGCAAAATGTTATGGCAGTGACTCATCTGATGATTCCTTAAAATCTCAAATATCATATCTCAATCGTCTCCATTCCTTAAACGCATTGACTGATCTTCGTTAATGTTATATTCTTTTTGCGAAGATTCACAAAGTCAATAAAATCTTCGTTGATAATAAGGCAAAAAGATAATAAGTAATAGGAAAATACAAAAGTGATTTGAATATTTTAGGAGGTATTAATATGTGATGACCAGATTGCAAATGTTTATGCAATCATAGCATGTCAGAATGTACAAAATGTATGTAACAATATGATGAATTGCTTGTTTCGCAACCAGATAGATACGTGACTTGGAAACTACAACGCGACACGCAAAAACTATTAATAAGAGATTTATCACTTGTTTTGTGACCTGTTTTTGAATACGGTGTCGTATTACTGGCATATTTATGAAAAAATGATGTAAAACATACAAAAAATATTAAATATGAACAAAATATGGTTTATGTGAAATATGTATGCATTTTACAAATATGTAAAATACGAGATACATTTTGAAAACCATGTCATCACCAAAATATCGCAGTTTTGTTTTCCAGTTTTACTTTTTTTTTTATAAAATTTGATAACTTTGTTACACTTAATCGTTCGAATTTGAACGTGGATGCTGTTTTGATAATTGATATTCACCTTCTTCTTTTTTTAAATTGTGTTTCTGCTGTTAATTCGTTTAATTTAATTTGTACTACATGGTAATGTCAACTTCATGCCGTTTAAGCAATTATTCGCCATTTTAATGACAGTGTATAATAAATTGTTCAATATATTTGTAAATATAATTATTTCATGTCAATAATGCGATGTAATATCATACCAATAGTATCGATGTAAATATTTCGATTCAAATAATAATGACATAATGATATTGATCTTTACATATATTAACCCGGTCATTATTTTAAATAATTACCCAGAGGTTTCAGTTGTCATTCATTGTTCATGAAAATCTTAGGTTTCCAACATAGATTTCGGACATCAAACTCATTTGAAATTCTAAAAAATATTAGGGTTAGGTGTACTAACCTAACACAAGATATTGATATGGTTCATTCTTCTTTAATTATAGCAGCTTTAGTAGTTTATTATTTTATAAAATACCGCAGATTTACATTACCAAATTTTTAAATAAATTGTTACTTAACCTGTAACCTAACTTACTTAATTAACACTTTGACTACCACGTCATCCACATTTGACTGACGCATAAATTTCCACGTGAATCAATCATCTATATTATCAAGAATTTGTTCATTTACCCAATTAAATATACTAGTATTAACTACTTCGAACTATGAATAATAAATAGACCAGTATATTGTGAACATATTTGACAAGATTTATTAATCATTAAACTGCCTCATTGTGGCAGTCAACATACAGTCAACATGGCAGTTAACACAATAAATCTATTAGACTTTACATGAAATATTCGCATAAAAAATACTATGAACATAATCTAAATACAATTCGAGTGTAGATCGCAGTAGTACGTGTCTGCCTGTCGCTACACGTAAAGTAAACTCGCAACTCGCATTTTGAGTTTAACGAACATACACGTACAGATCGTATCGACGCACGCAAAAAGCTTGTCTTACAACCACCACGACTTTCAAACCATCGCGCACGTGCAAAATCGATCGAACGAGTATGAATTTTGAATCGTTCTCGCCAGCGACGACGCAGACGACAAACACGAAATCATTCCTAATCCCGAGAAAAACATGACAGACAGGTTGGAGCCGTTTTTCGGATTTGCGGAAAAAATTTGTCGGCGTTTACCGTTTCAGCTGTCATTGACCGGCATGTTCGTCGAAAAAAAAAAAGGAAAATCACGAAATCCGGCTGTAACGGGACGTCAGGGGAACGTTAACCAATATTTCGGCTTTCGGCACTGGCAGAATTCAAGCCCCGGCAGTTCGCGTATGGAAATTTATGAGACTATTTCGCATGTAAGCACTAACCAGGTGTGGCTACACATAAATTTCGCATCCTCGCGCGTATATTTCAGACCCTTCACCCTGTGCTTCTCCGTTTTACTCGCTAGGTACGGGCCAACTTACCAGAAGTTACCTGCCTGGTATCTCCTTTCCCAGCGCAGCCCCGCGAACTCTCCTCCGCCACACCTCTCTCTTACACTTTTGCTTTCTACAGGTTTCTAACAGCATCCTGCCCTCCTCTTCTCTTCTTCCGGTCCGACGTTGCTCGTCTTATCCGTGTACATGCTATAGTTAACCCTCTCTCTTATTCTTCGCCCCGAGATCGTATCCCTAAATCACCCCCGACTACCATGGAACACCGAGGCGCCTTTCTAATTGCTCCACGCTACGTTTAAATTACTTAGACCTCTCCCTTCTTCAAATTAGTTTCAGATAGGCGAAAAGAATGACGCGTTCGTTGGCGGGCTCGAAGAACGCGGAAGAATCTCGCCGGGAATGCTAATTTAAACCGGATCCCTTTCTACGTTCAGGAATTGTATCTTCTTACAACGATTGTCGGCCAGACTGTGAAAAATCCCTCGAATTTATCGAACGATCTATTATTTTTTACTCGTTCTCGGGCGCTGTACGAGAAGAACCCTTCAGATTTTTGTGGAGACTAATTAAAAACGAAGTTCTCCAGTGTCATTGTGAACAGTACTGACCCCGTAAGCGCGATGATGACCTTGAAAAGGCTGCACTCGCTGTTGCGAATAAAGTTATGAAGTGTATTGTAGACGATGGTGGGTTTTTATTTTTACTATTGTTTTGAAGTTATTCCATAAATGCAATGTACATTTATTTTTGCTTGATTCTTTTTGCAATGACGAGTTACTCGTAGTTCAAGTACATACACCTGCCTCATATTTTTAAGTTGAACTACAATAAATTGAAATTAAGTTCAATTTAAGTCTAAATGTAATTCGTAAAGTTAAAAATTACTGACTGACACTTTATGTTTCCTTATTCGTTTTCATCTTCGCAGTGAATAATTCTATTGATCGCTCAAAATTATGGACATCAACTGTCCTGGTCGTTAGCCCCTGCGAATAGTCTGGCACATTCGAATAAATCGTAGTGCAAGTGGTTTTGTAAGATTGTATGTGGCATTCAAATATATCTGACATTCTACGATTCAAATGATTGCGTCTCCATCTTATAACCTCTTGCCGTACAATTTCTTTTAATCGGATGCGTCAGACACAACTAAATATCCATTGCTGTAGTATTGAAATAAAGGAAATTAAAATGATGCGAGTATTTCATATTCAGCGATTCTTGGCTGCACAAATTATAATTGGATCTAATAAATTTCGAGTTGACAGGTATTAAAAATTTGAGCAAGGTTTTTTACATTTTAGCAAGGTTTGTACCATTTGAGCAAGGTTTGTACCATTTGAGGAAGGTTTTTTACATTTGAGCAAGATTTGTTGCATTTGAGCAAGGTTTGTTACATTTGAGCAAGGTTTGTTACATTTGAGCAAGGTTTGCCCCATTTGAGCAAGGTTTGTTTCATTTAAGCAAAGTTTGTTACATTTGAGCAACGTTTGTTCCATTTGAGCAAGGTGTTTTACATTTGAGCAAGGTTTGTTACATTTGAGCAACGTTTGTTCCATTTGACCTTTTAGTGCATCGCGACTCAATCTCGTTAAAGTACATGAAAGGATTAAAATGTCATTTCGAAATAGTGTATACTGTTATTGTAGAAGATTAATTTTGTCTTCTATACAAAAGGAATTTCAAGAAGTATCTGTTTTCTGGCATTTTTCTGGAAAATTGGCAGCGTATCTCGCGTGGAAACGACAAAGGAACAATTATCGAACTGCGAATTAGCGTTAGGCATATCGAGCAATCTTACGTGAAATCAGCCGGAGGCGTCTCGAGACATCCTCATCTCGGGCAGAGCCGAGCAGAGGGATGAAACGCATGGCTGCGACCAATCACGTTCGCAATTAAAGGCAAAGCTGTAGCCGCGAGGGAAACTCGCAGGAGGAAGGGACGGAAACGTATCTCGTACATGTTCCCCCTTGGCGCAACAACGACAGACTCTCCAGGCGTCCTTTTAAATACGTGACCTGTAAATAATTGCATGAAGGGACAAAGCACGTGCGCAACTGGACCTCGAGTGTACAGAGAGTGTACCGCGATACTATGTTGGCCGATCGCATACACTCACACGCGCCCACGAGCGTATCCGTGTATCTATACTACCGGTTCTTTCTGTCTTTCCTCCTTGCCTTTGTATTCAACTATCTTCGTTTCCCTCTTTCTGTCCCTTGGCTTTCTTCTTCGCGTACATGTTGTGCCTTCGTTTCTCTGTTCGCCGTGATTAGAGCCCCTTGAGGAAATGTCAATCCAAGAGGGCTTCTCGGGCCAGTCGGTACACTCGTGGACTCGAACGAGGCCATCGATGTGACGTAAACATAACCATTCGTATACGTTTCGTATCGGTGAAAGAGTCGAGTATTTTGCAGATGGAAGAGACAGAGAGCAAGGGACGCGAATACAGTCCCACTAGGAGTAAACAATTTTCCGAATGTAGCCTTTTATAGAACCGATCACTTGTATCTCGCAACGACAAACAGCGAGGGCTTCCCTTCCCTTTTAATGTTGATCCGACCGAGCGATTTACGCTCCCGATCAAATGATAGTGCATGATCGTTGTCTTTGAAAGGGCGTTCTATCGTAGTTATATGTATCGTCAACGGATGTGCGTTTTTGTACTTTATACAAAATCCGAATATGGGCATATAATACTTTATTTTTGTATTTCGTCAATAAGTGAGTGAAAGGTACAAAATGTTAGTTGCTATTCACACTTTGATCGCCATGTCAATCTCATATGGGAGACGTTTAAATTTCCATACGACTCAATCATCCATTTAGTAAGAACTTGTTTATTTATTTAATTGGAAACACTAGTAGTAATTACTTGGATCTCAGAATAAGTTATAAAGCAAAATATTGTGAACATGTTTGGTAGGATTTATTAAACATAAAAATACTATCTAATAATATTTTCAACTGCATTAGCATGGGAGTCAACGTGTTAGTTATAGTATATGGATGGTTCAGTGGAGATGTATATTAATATTAGTTATTAATTTATTTATTGCATTGCAATTTACAGGAAACTTATAAACGATTTATTGAGCAGTTCAAGTGACATATCTCAAATAGCCCGCGCTATAACCTCGCCTTCATGTATGCTACGCGATGATGATGTTCGAGTCAAAAGTGACAACTTTGTATAATATAAACTAATGTTTCCTTGCATTCACAAGGAGCTACCGACTTATTTGATGTATAGTACATTTTCATTAAACATTGTATCCTGCAACTTTCTAATTTTCTCCAAAATTTTTAAGTGTTCAAGTTTCCAAACTCTCAAATTTCCAAGTTCTTAAGCCCCTAAATTCCTAATTTTCTAAATACAACAATTTTCAGTTTAGAAATTCTTAAATCTCCAGACTTTTCAATTTATATGTCCCTAAATCCCCAACTTTCTGTAACTAAAAACTTCTACATATCCTTATCCTGAAATCCTCAAATACGTATGTCCCAAATTTGTAGGCTACAAATCCCTAAATTTTTTAATTTCTGTGTTTCTGTACAGATTTCTTTAAATCTCTAAATTGCTAAATTTCTAGTTCCTCAAAGCTCTATACTCAAAAATCCTCTAAAACTTATGTACCCAAGTTTCTACATTCACGTTTATTCACATTCTTGACGTGCAAGTTTCTAGCTTCCCAAATACCCAGATTCCTATATTTCTAGATCCTCAAGTACATCGAAAAATGTCTAACTCCTGAAATCCTTAAAGCAAATTTCTATGCATTCGAATGTACAGATCAGTCTAGCTTCCTAAATCCGTAGATTCGCGTATTCCAGATGCTCGAATCCCATGGCCGAATTTTTTAATCCTGTAAAATGTTCGAAAGTCTTTCCCCAATTAATTGGAATATTTTCCCTAGAGAGATCACATTTGACGTTGACTGTACAAGCGTATCGATAATGACGAAGTCAAAGAACGTACACCTTCAATCCGTTGACGGACAAATAATGGTATAACGGACGGTGAACGTAGCTAACGTGCATCGTTTTGTAGCGATCGATACTTCGTAATCGAACGCTTGGCTCTGTCGGATTTACTGCTATTATTTTTTAATTACATTTCGTCGATCGCATTTGTAATTCGCTTCGTCCTGTCCGCCCCCGTCCGCCACCTGTCCGTTCTGCCCCGCTCGAAATCTGGTTATACTTTTGTAAGGGAAATCTCGTTTCAGCGGCGTGCTGCGGAACACGGTTTTAATTTTCATAAAATTCAATACACCGGTGTTTTCTACAAACGCAAACGGTCCGGCCGTTTATACCGGTACACGATACTCGTGCCCGTGCACGTTTCCGGGCTACGTGGTGTGAGGGCAACGAGAAGGAACGCGAGGATGGAGAACCGCAACCTGGTTGTACAACCGTTCTACAATCCCGGAAATCAAAACCGACCATTTCTCGCGGACAATCGCGAATAGCCCGCGCGCGCCACTAACATTAAATTTACCGATAATTATCGATGATTTGTACGATTTCAGCGAATATTAATCGTTAATAATATCAATTGTCTACGGCTGATTGGAGGGTCTGGTACCTAGACAGTGCATGTCTACGTTGATCATTCACGTGCGCTGCTATTTGATGTTATCATAATAATATTTAGTTTCGCTGTTTAATTTTGCGGAGTTCGAGACTTTTCAAAATTTAAACTATCACATTTCTGTGGTTTATTTTGTAAACAAGCGTGAGAAATAATGGCATAAATTTCTGCTCCTTTTGATGTAACATAAAAGCGCACTTAGAGGAATATTTTGTAAGTAATCAAAGACTAAATAGTATTTCCTAAGGGATTGAAGAGGGCGATAGAGTAGAACACTTCATACTTAATGCAACAAATGTTAAACGATATGTATTGTGAATATATTTCTATTAAACAAAGAAGAAATTTCCGGGTCACCGTAATATGATATGAATAAATAATTATCATGTAATCACATACATGATATATGTGTATAATCATACATCATATATCATTTATCGTACACCATGTATCACATTTTACATATCATATACAATGTACCACTTGTCACATATCACAAGTCACATATATCAAATCACATATCATATGTGTAGCATGCAATGTATCACACGACATATATTTATCATACATCAAATGTGATATCTCGTACATCATGTACCATATGTCATACATCATGCACCATATTTCATTGTATTTTATGTAACGAAAATGATACATTTTTGTGTGATAAGAGCAGTGATTTCATATCATTGTTCCCTACTAGATTAACACTTGCCATTCGGTTCAGTACAACAAATTGAAATACGTATTTATAACTAATTTCATAATACTACACGCATGATGCATGAACACTGCGAGGCAGACAATAGCAACTGTTGATAATATAAAAGTAAAGATGCAATAGAATGCATCAAATTTTTCAACTGGAAAGTCTAACAGCAAAAATATTAGTATGGCCCATAAGTTTCATCCTTTTTTTTGTATAAATGGATACTGTTTATAAATGAATAATATTTATCGCTTGAAGTTGATTTGTCGTATTAAATATGAACTGTTCTACTGTATCACACTTCTCCATCTCTCAGGAATCATCATTGTTTACTGTTCCTAAATTATTGAAGATCACTCGCAAAATATTCCTCGAAGCGCGTTCTTATGTTCTATAAAAGGATGCAACTTATGAAACACTAATACTTTTAAATGCAAATGTACATAGATGAGCACCCGCTTATTCCGCAATTTCGATTAGAAAATCATTCGTGCGCGTCTGTCGCTGCACAAAACAGTCGTAACTTCGACCATAACCTCAAATCATATCACATTTCCTGAAGAAATCCGAAGATCGTCCGCGTTATACGGTGAAGGCGAGTGCTATTTTCCGGCAAAGACCCCTCGCGTATCGGGATTTTTAACGGGAAGAACGAGGAAGGAAATGAAGGAGCAGAGAATGGAGGAGGTACGGGCCTCGTCTCGAAACGTTCTTTTTTTTCTACGAAATGCGAATTGAAGTTCCTCCGAGCGACTGGAGGCCTCCGCTGCTCGATCATAATCGTAGCACATCGAATGCACGTTGCTCCGTTCTCCCTGTTTCCGTTGCTCTTATTCCCGCCGCGAAAACCAATTCGCGACAGACATCCCGTCGAGAGACAACGTCTTGCCGTGCATCCAGGAGATCCGAGCCCGTCAGAACGCCAGGTTGTCGTCGGTTACGCAGACAGAAGCGGGTTGTAACGAGGCGCTACGAGACGCCCCGCGTCGTTTCCGCGACATTTCGTCGCTGGCTGTATATTCGGTTTGGAATTTATTTTATTTACCGCAGCTGTCTCCCGTACGCGGGCTCCTTCGTTTCGGTACGCGTGCACGTGCATACGGTCGACGGCGATAAAGAAAGAGAAAGGGGGGGGGGGCAGAACGCGGCGAACGAAAGAGACGAGAACAAACCCTCCCGCGAGACCCGAGGCGTCTCATTAGGCGCGATTCACTGTACCACATTCCGGCAGATCCCTGCCTTCCAGATTGTTCCATTTTCCTTCATACATATTTAAATTATTGAAATTGTGGCATTACCATATTCCATTGATTTATCGATGCCTCTTCTCGGCTCTTCCAAGCCCCCGCCTCCTTTCTTCGCCTTCTCGGGGCACCGGCTTTTTCCTCCTATCTGCACAATTTTCATTCTGCTTTTCTGTTTGGTTAGGATTACTTTCGTTCATCGATGATAAACATCGCGGGTAATTGATCGTGAAATAGTTATGCTTTATCGATTTTGTTTCGAATCACGATTTGGTGATTTGGTTGGAGGCTACAGTGGTGTTCGGATATTACATTTTTTTCTAATCGCAGTCAATATTCTGCCGGATCTAGGAACGTGCTATAAAATATATTATATATTTTATATATTGTATATAAATATTTTTAAATACATTTTGTATTTCATGTTGTATATTTTATATTTTATATTCTACATTTCACATTCTAGATTTCATATTCTAGATTTTATACTCTATATTTTCATTTTATATTTTGCATGTGATACTTTGTATTACATATTTTATATTTTTTATATTCTATGTTTCATATATGAAATATAACATTTTCCATGTTACCATAGGTCTGATAATTAAACTAAATATTAATAATAGTTGTGTTAAAGTATAGTTATATATAATACGATCAGTGATAAATAGAGTTAATATCAGGTGAAATAATCAATTATATTTCTAGTTTAATCCAGCACTGTGTAATAATTAAGCTTTAATTCATAAGCCCATGTTCAATAATTAATAATTAAATTGTGATTGGTAATTGTATGGTTTTCGAATTTGAACTTCGAGTTTAACCACTAACACTTCATTCGATGATGCCTTTAACGATTACAAGTAATACCAAATATAATAAACAAATATTTTTGTCGAATAATTTATTTCGATTAAGATGTTATAACTTATAATTTTATATTTTTAGAAGACTTAGCGAATTAGCTTTTAGTGTTCATTTGTAACTGGATATACGTTTCTATTTTTGATTAGAAATTGTTCTAATTCCGAACACATAAGTAATCGTTGATTGAAAAAGCGCTCAATTAAAACCGGCTTTCAATCACCAATTTGATATTCTTGAAAAATCACACTTCAATTTTCCATTTAAAAAATCACTCACCCAATAATTATATTTTAATTTGTAATTAAAATATGTTCAATTACTGATTGCAATTAAATTTCTATATTACAAATAAGGTCATTAAAAATGTCCAATAATGAACTATTACGAACCTTTCTGTTCTTTCGTTTTTCAATTACGGAATTAATGTAAACATAGTATAAAACTACATCAATCATGAAGTTTCATAGTAATCAAATTAATTTTTATTTTCCGTGAACATGTAATCTGCATGTTCATATGTTGTATTAGGTTAGAGTAATTAACACAATTAATAAAATTATATATTATAATTCATTTATAGTTGTCATTATGAATAATCATAGTTATTGTAATATTAAATGCATTAGTAAATTGAGTTATGTAAATTCAAGCTTTTATTATTTCATCTTAATTTGGATTAAACGATATCTATTTGAACCGTCATTGATAATTACGTTAATTTTATTATATCTATAGCGTAGAAATTGCTTTAACATTATGTTTCATTGCAACCGAATGGAGACGTAAACATTTTTATATTCACTTGAAATTGCTCGAAACACTTTCATCTCTTAAAACGCCACATTTCATGTTTCAAACACGTCTGATCGTTTTACGGCTCCACTATCTTAAATGCCATTCACAGAGAACGTCTACAAATTACGAAAAAATATGATTAAAGGAAAAGCAACGATGTCTATAAGAGCAACGAGTGAGTTTATAATCTAATGACGTTAGACCATCCCCGGTTTAATGAGCAATGTAACCAGAATTCTAGTGATTTGGACGAAAGTATGACTATTTTTAACCCCCTAGGCCAGTCATGACCGACAGTTTTGCTCCTGGGCCGGATTGGAAAAACAAGTGTTTACGCGGGCCAGATCAAATATTACAATTAAAAAATGTTAAGCAAAACACTAATTTCATTAAGCAAAAAAATTATCTAATTTTCTAGTTTTCTAATTTTTTAATTTTCTGACTTCCTAATTTTCCAGTTTTCTAATTTCTAAGTTTTTTATTTCCAAGCTTTCGAATTCAGCATTTCCAACGTTCTGCAATTATTAAGTTTGGTATATTTTAAATTAGAAAATTAGGAAATTAAAAAACTAGGGGAAAGGTAACTTGTAAAATTAGAATATTAGGTGATTAGAGAATTAGAGAATCAAAGAACTGAAGAATTAGAAAGCTGGAAAAGTAGAAAATTAAAGAATTGTGAAATTAGAAAATTGGGAAGTTTGATAGTTGGGGAATGAGGAAATTAGGAAGTTAGGAAAACGAATAATTTGACAATTCGAAGAAAATGTCAAAATTTTCTAATCTCAAATCTTTAGATTCCCGTTTTTTAGAACTTTCGAATTGAACAATTTCAGACATTCAGAAATGAGGAGTTTCGTGATTTTTAAATAAAAAAAAATTGGGAGCATGTACATGTAGGAGTTTAGAAAGGAAAAGAATCGATATTACGATGGCTGGGTCTAGTCGAGGTCTCTCTGTCTTTTACGACATCGGGCTATTTCCGGTCTAATGACGAAGGTAACCAGAATTCTCGTGATTCGACGTTGGACGGAAGTTTACAACTTTACAACGCTATAAAGCCTCGCCGTTTAGTGTTTCGGTCAATCCATCCCTGCCTATCGTTCGAAGACCCTTCAGCTTACAGACTCTCGCCCATTTCCCTTCGTTCGACCCAAGATCCAACTCGGCCCTTCCATGTTGCACTCTTCAAACAGAAGCTGGCTGCTGGCAACGACCGACGACAGATCGAACAGACGGCCAAACAGCTTTACACCTGTTTTATGGAGTCCGATATTGCATTTAGAATCGCGATAGAGCACGCCACTGGCCACCTAGTAAAGATCGACAATGCGAGCGTTATAACCCTGTTGAGAAAATATTGAACCGTGATGCTCAGGAACATGTACGTAAGACAAACCTTCGCAAGCGGTTAAGGGATCGCGAACGAATAAACGGTTTATAGGTCTTGAGCGTTTGAATTTATGGGCTAAGGAGTGGCGTGTAGCATATCGCCGTGTGTCTCGAACACGTAAGATGGAACGAGTCGCTGTTTCGATGCTTACTTTCATAAGGGTAGTTTCAGCTGGACAGTTATTGCGGTGGTCGTACGTTGGAATGTTAACAGTGGGAACGATAATTAATACAGGGTGGCTGGAATGAACTGTTACAACTTCGAACCGCTGCAGCAGATACACTTTTAAATATTTTGTTTTATCCAAGGGAAAAAAATAGTCGAGAAACATTCAAGAAAATGATTTAATTCTCATTGCTCGATATAACGTCCCTTTGCACGAAGAATTTCATTCAAACGGTTGAAGAATGATCGCACGCTGCCCGTACGTGAGATTGTGGAATATTCTTCCATTCCGGGACAAGTGCTGATTTTCGAGCGTCCAAACTTCGATGTTTTATTACATTGACCTTGGTCTCCAAAATATTACGCGTAAATGATATAGCACTGCAATGTGTGACCGATAATGCTGTTCTTTACACGCGTACATTGCCATGAAATGTTGGTGATTAAATTATAATTTTTCTTAAAGATATGATACACGCATTTTAACATTAACAGTTTATTCTAATAATTAATAATACAATTCAGATGACATCCACAAAAGCCACTATAGTGGCGCGTAGTGCCTAAGAGGTTAAGAAGCGAGACAGGAAGTCATGAACATAGGAATTTGAAATTTTCATATTTGGAAATATAAAAATATTGCGATGGGAAATTAGAAATTTAGTTTTATAAATTCAAAAATATGATAATACAAGAATCTTAGTATTTTTATGATTTAACAACGCTGAAATAACTATGTGCTTTTCCGGTAACAATAATTTTTAAAGTTTACACTCAAAAATCATTCTCCACCAAGGACTTTATAAACAGTATAGTCAGTGATGTTATAGAAGTTCATTTGCATGCGTAAATCGTGTGTGTTCTGAGGCAACCGATATCCGGCAGCACCGAACACGTGACATCCGTCAGGATTTCGCCCGTCTACCGTACCAAATTAACGGGTACAAAGGCACCTAAACGTCGTGAATTCTATCGAAATTACGCGTGCTAGCATCTGTTTCATTTATTGGAATTCCAATTTTCGAATCGATGAACGTCGGCAAAATTCGCTCACTAATTTGTTCTACTATACTCTAATTGCTTCGCAATAATGGTTTAATTAAAAGGAATGTTCGACGGATTGTCTCCTATAATCTGAACGCTCAATACCACCTTCCGAAATTATGGCTAGGGCCATGTTTATGTAACCTACACAGGTTATGACGATTGTTTCAAAATCTGATAATGTTTATTTTAAAATCTAATGGAGTTTATTTCAAAACTTAATGAAGGTTATTTTGAAAATTAATGAAGATTTTTTGAAAACATAATGAAGGTTATTTTTGAAAATTAATGAAGATTTTTTTTAAACTTAATGAAGGTTATTTTTGAAAATTACTGAAAGATATTTTAATATCTAATGAAGGTTATTTCGACTATTGCGAAAATCATTGCATTTATGATTATTGGAAATATGGAGAAACACAGTCAGATTTATGTTTGAGTGCGTTTTTCATTACGCACAAGACGCATTCACTCAATTGCGTCATGGCGGTGTTTTCGAATGAACTATTTATCCACTGTAATGTAAATTAGTGTTGTGTAGTTTCTTGTAATTAGTAAATATTTAAATACATCATTCAAAAAACAATCGTGTTGTTTATCAATGAACCATGAATTGTGAATGATCAAGTTTTCATATTTCATTAAGTTCTGAAGGTTAAATGTAAATGGGTGTCACTATAATTCAAAAAACAGTTGTGTTTTCCAAAAATGAATCATCGATTTCCGACCATCAAGTTTTCTGATATTTAATCAAGTTTTGAAAAACAAATATGAAAAAGTGCCACGACAGTTTTTGCACGCGTTTTGTTATTTCAAAAATAATTTTTCAAACGTACATCAATATTTGACATTTGCGTTGTACATTCTTTGTCGTTTTAAAATATAATATAAAATGTTATCCAAGTCGAGAACATTATAATTTGAATATTATACTTCCATCGTTGAACTACGTAGGATAATATCGAACGACGACATTCATTTTATTCACACCGCTGTGCTTCAAGTAATGCTAATGCCTCATTTCGCAAAGTACCATCCGGTTTATAAAGGTTTCTAGAGGCACCGAAAAAAACTTTCGTCACTTTCGTTGGAATCTTACCTCGGTTTCGACCATTTACATGCGTATTACCTTCTTTTACACACGCGTTACCTCCTTGTACCAGGTGTGGCTTACGAGGTTCACTTTCGCTACGAGTGACGTTCAAATATCGAGGATCCTTAATCGAAGAATACTCATTCCATTCTTCGGAAGCACGTGCACACAGTCACACAGCCGTTCCTAGAGTTTGTGGTGCTCGACGTTAAAATGACACTATATTTTAAATTGTTGATGCTGTGTTAGATCAGTGATACGCACTGACTAGTAGATAATACTTACTCTAGCTAGAATGTTGCGAATAGGACTATAGCAATTGACTCTAACAACATTTGTAGATTTAGTAACTTTTACACTACTCGATTCAAAGATGTTGTAACTGGTATACAACTGAATTCGAAGGTTTTTAAATCCTAGGATTTAATGTTTGCGAACCACTTATTTGATGCTTGAAAATATTTTAGTCGAAGCATGAGAACTTTTTATTTGAAGTTTCAGAATTTGCTTTTTTTTTATTTTGAGAACCTTCTATATGAGTTTATGATTTTGAGGATTTCTCCGTATTTATATTTAAAAAATTGAAAATATGTTCATTCATAAATTTGAGGACTTTGAGTTTAGAAATTTGTTGACTTAGAGATTTTTACATATTTGCATTTCTGGGTGCTGGGTCTGTGAATTTTTAGTCTGGGCTTGTTGGTGTCTACACATTCAAGTTTGAAAACTTCTCTATATCTCAATTTATCAAACTACCGTTTTGAATTTCTCAGTTCCTCAAATTCTCATTATTTTAAACTCACAATCTTTCATGTTTTCAATTTTTCAAAATCCGCAATTCCTCAATTTTTCAATTTGAAAACGCAAAACAATAAAAATTTGGCAATTCAAGGTATTAAGTGGAGAATCACTTCCAGAGTCAATTCCAAAATGAAATTTGGAATTTGAAAATTTGAAGAGTTTGAAAATCAAAAAAGGATTTAGATATTGGAGAAATTGAGACTATAGAAATTTGGAAGTTTTAGGATTTTAAGAATTAAAAATTTGCGGATATGAAAATTTTAGCATTTGTGACTTGCAAATGTTGTAGAAATGTTACAATTTGTAAAATTGTTTTGAAGAATAGAAAATATGAAACTGTTGAAAATTGAAAACTGAATTTGTGGAATACAACATTGTTGTACGACCAACTCATAGACAACAAGATAACTTATCACTTCATTGAATCATTCTGCGAAAAACATCCTGACTTCACTCCTCAAACGCCAACTTATCTAGCCTTCGTAGTCATCCTGTCCTACGCACTCTGCCCTTACACTATGCTTGTGCTTCGATTACTCACCCTCATCTCGATATACAGTCGTGGACAAAATTAAGTGGACAGGTATCATAAATAACAAAAGGTTAATTTAATTTAACTAAGAATGCCTATGAATCAAAATTTTATTGTACAATTATATACATTAAATAAATGGTTTTTCAAATCTACAAAAACATTTCACGTTCTAAATTTAAAATGTATTTAAGACATTGTAGAAAAAAAAACAATTTTTTACATTTTTGTAATGTCCACTTAATTTTGTCCATGAGTGTATACAACTGGCCCTCTTTCGACATTTAGTTAGTCTTCCATAATTTTTACTTGCGTGCGGAACTTATTGTCACCTAATAAAGCCTCTGAGTTCATATTATAAGTGTTGTACTTATTCCCTCATCCGGAATTCAACGACGTACTGAAAATACTGAAATTTCAAAACTTATTCAAGGTATTAAGTACAGAGTCATCGTAATCACGAGTCTCCGAGCAAGCAGGGTATTTTCGCAAATGCATTGCCAAGAGCATTGTTGCCAAGCAAAGAACAAATTGTATCCATCGCATTCAGCGATCTTTGCTGCTTCGGACGACATCGGCTAAAAGTTCGTCTGCCATTTTCGTTACTTGGAACACACTGATAACTTAATAGCGTTAGCAAGGAACCAGAAAAAAGGGAAACAAGGGCATGTAACGAAACTGAATTTCGTACGAAATGTGCTCGGTAGTTTGAAACGGGGACGCCTGCTGGTCAGTCGGTTTTGTACGAGCCGTCGAGTTTTCTGGAAATTGATTTTTCCTGGCAGCTACGGTTACTCCCCGTGTTCTCTCGCCTCACAGCAAAGTTAGTTTTATGTCATGGCTCCGCGCTGAATTTCCAGAAAGGGTTGTAAATCGAATAATGAAAATGTCAGAACCTTTTCTGTGTTGGCGCGCCGCAATCATTTGTACCTACGTTTTAGCTGTGAAATCGCAGCTTGAAAGGCGGGCTCGAGCTGCGGCAAGAAAAATATACAAGAAAATAGTTACGGTAACTGTGTCGATCGTGGCTAGAACCTGCGAAATCGTTTTGAACTTTATGTGTCGCAAACATTACGTTCTGCTTGCAAATTCTGTGGCCGCCTTTATGAACGTTTTTGGAGAATTGAATACCGTTTGTTAACTGCGATTTATAACTATCGTAACACGTATCTATGACATTTATCGACAATTGAATATGGTAGGCTGAAATTAGTATACAGGATGGTGTATTAATGGTTCCCCTACATCCTCCGTCTATTGTAAATGGGCAGTAGTGGCAGTTTTTAAGAGAATCTACTGATTGGATTCTAATTTTTGGGGAAAACTTAAATAATTATTCTTAAATAATAAATAAAAATGTTTATTGAATAAATACCTTATCTCAGAAAGAAGACTCCCTACGAAAAAATGTTTCCAACAAAAGATATCTATTTTCTCCTTGAGAATATGATAGTAAAATAAAAAATGGGGGTTCCATTTAAAAAAATAAAGTTGACCTTCATATGACGTTCAGAAGCACTATCTAAAAAAATCCATTCCTACCATCCAATTTGCCCCCTGACACACGATAACTTTTGTCTGAAACACTTCTTTCAAAAATACGTTGTTTAAAAGATATTAACCTGTCTCAAGATAAATGGACCACCCTGTATATTGGAACATTAGTTTATTAATAAATTGATTATTGATGGCAGATTCAGCGTCGATAGACTAATTAATAGACTATCAATAGTCTTATTAATAGACGAAGGTGACATAGACTCATAAGTTTCTTTTTTCAAATTACGAAATTTGTGAAGTCAGAAATTTTTTAAGTTACAAAACTTTTCTTGAAGTCTGCGTTGATTCTTTAACGAAAGAGAGAATTAATTAATGGTTAATATTATATAAGTTAATATGTAAAATTTAGAAAATATTTGTTTCTTCCTATTTCCTTATTTGTATTAATCGTGAGAGTTGAAAAGTGAATTTATTTTTTTAAGAATTAAGAAACAGCCTGATTACAACAATTTTAATAGATATGGCATTATTAGTATTAATATTACTGTGCTTTATTAGGCTGAATTAATATTAGTATCATCACTATCGGCAATACAAATTCAGATACTTAAAGATTTGAAAATTTGTAAATATAGTGCTTGTCAAATTTTCAAAATTCGATATTTAGCAATTTCGTATTTCATAAATTTAAAGCGACGACTTTTGAAATCAGAAATTTGTGAAGAAAATGCATCGAAATTATCGCGGGTTTATGAATCTGCTACGCTTGTTGCGGTACAGTAATTAACGCTGTGCATATTATAATCTCCGTAAGATTTATTTTGCTTTTACTTCCAAAAAATATAGCGAAACTTCTTTTCGCAGCATAATATATACACCCGTTCTCGTATAATCAGCTAACGAAATTGGTATACTAATTACTTTCCTACTCCTAATTTCAGTATTATTCATATGATCCTTCAATTTTAGATAAAAATCGTACTTGAAAGGGTTAAAACCGATGTAAAAACCTTCACATATCTCTCAACATTAACATTACATAGATTTGCAATATTTGTCAAAATGACGCATCATAAATCTACAATACAATCCCTGCTTTAGAATAAAATAATTAAAAATTAGAAATTCTTAGTTTTTGTCAAATTGCTCACCGACTCTTACCGAAATCAAGAATAATTTCATAAATTAGTTAATATCGCGTTCTTCATTTACTTATCTACTTTACTTAATACTTGCTTGTTCCTGTTAAGTTCCTTCTTAACAGAAGTGCTCGGAAACTGAAAAAGACAGAAAAAATAACCCGTTCGTTGGTCGTTGAAATAATTGTTCATCAAACGCCTGTAAATCTAACATTAACACGTTTCCGCAAATTTCCTACACATTTTAATTAAATAAGAAAGAAAATATCATTAGTACGAAGTGTACTAATGCATTTATACATCGAAAAAAAGATGTAAAACATTCCAGATAACATATCAATTATTTCTTGTGCAATTTTTCATGCTTGACAATTCGGAAAAAAAAATGCGTTTTTGAGCACGATCGTCAAATTAAAACTGTGCGGCAACGCGATAAAAGACCTGTACACGCAGCGAACGAACGAACAAATCACTTTTGTCGTCGAACACCCGATTCAACGCAGGGGTGACAGGTGTAGAACCGTTATCAGAAATCGCAAAGTCGCCCAACGTTTTTCCAGCTGGACTCAAAAGGGATGCGGGTCGAGGAAGAAATCGGGTGAAAAGAGGACGCGAAACGGATGGTTACCGGTGGCCAGCACGGTATTTGGGGTGCGGCGATAATTCATAGTGTGTCTGGTGTGGCGCACGGAGAGAAGTCAGCTGACTTTCGCGCGGCCTAGCTGGTGCAGATGCGCCGAAAGGATACACAGGATGGGGATGCACAGGCTCGTGCTCGGCGAGAAGAACGGGAGCACGGGGGCTCCGCTGAAAACGGAGATAGAATTGTTCGTCCATAAATTCCTGCTGCTTGGCGGAAATATTTTTCGTTGTTCTTTCTCGCGCCACACTTTTTCCGATCCCCTTTTCTGTCCGGGCACGTTTTATTTTTCCCCGATTCTTTTTTTTACCGTTTTTCTCGTTTTTTTTTCTGTTTCCGCCAATGGAAAACAGAGCTTCGGTGAAATACGAGTTCGGTGTCGGTCCCGCAAGCAACTTGTCTCGCGATCGCTGTTTTGTTAATTGAATTCCCTGTCTCGAACGGTTTCACATTGATGCGCAACGTGGATGTAAAAGGAAAAGGAGAAACATGGTCGCGATCGTGACGCACTTATATTACGGCTCTTGCAACGTACACGGTCAACATCAAAGCCGTCTCGTTCCGATACGCGGATCGTCGGAACAATTTAAATAAAGAACGATTTACGCGAAACGAAATGGATAGGAAAAGGGCATATTTCTTGTGTGCAACGGTGTAAACTCTCGAGCTGCTTCGTTACCGTGTTTTTAACGGCGACGCCGCGTTGGTCTTGTACGGAATAGCGATTGAAGTATCTGCTTTATACAGCTAGACGGTAACAATTTGCGAAATCTGGAGAAAAGATATCGCGGGTAGTTGAAGACAAAAAAATTGGTATAGTCTTATATTACATGTTAATTGTATGTTGATTCAGTGATGAGGACAAAGTGGTAAGTTAAATTATGTATGTTCATAACTGTACTTGGTTTCGTATGATTTAGCAGTTTACTAAGTTAGTGTTCCTTCTGGATGAGATTTGGAATTCGAAAATTTGAGGACTTGGGAAATCAAAAGAGAGTTTGGAAATTAGAGAAATTGGGGCTTTGGAAATTCAGAGCAATGTGAATTAGGAAATTTGGAAGTTTTCGAATTTTAAGAATTAATAATTTAGAAACAGGAAAATTTTAGAATTTGTGACATGGAAGTGTAGAAATGTTACAATTTGAAAACTTGTTTTGAAGAATAGAAAATATGAAGCTATTAAAAATTGAAAGCTTAATTTGAGTAATTGAACATAATGAAAATATAGTAATTTGAAAACTTATTTGAAGAATTGTAAATACTAGAACTTAAAAGTTTGGGAATTTGAGAATTTTAGAATTTAGAGATATGGGAGTTTGAGAATTTAAAAATGTGGAACCTGCAAATGCAGAAATTTGAGAATTTGCACATGCGAAACATAGAAGATTGGATATTTGGAAATTTGAAGATATACAAATTTAGAAATTCGTACAATTGAGAATTTGAGAGTTTGTGCACTAAGAAAATGAAAAGTACTAAAATTTGAAAACTGGAAGAACTGGGAGAGATAGGAATTCGAGGATTTTTTCATTTAAGGGTTTCGTAATTGTAACATATGAAGACTTGAAAATGTTTGATCTGTGAATTCGGAAATGTGAGAATTTCAGAATATTAGAATATGAAAATTTAGAAAATTGCATATATGGGAACTTAACAATTTTAAAAGATGAATCTGTAAAAATTTTCAATACAGATGTTTGAAAAATGTGTATGTATATTTGTAACTGAAGATTTGTGAATTCTTCACACGGTAGACAAAGATTCATACATTGTTCCGTCGCACATGGAACACAATACGCGAGGATTTCCAAAGGGAGTTTATGACGGTTCTTCTACGAAAAGCTATTTTTGAGATACACACTTTTTGCTATACTGTAATATTCATTTACCTTTTTTCGACAATAGAGTTTATATTTTAATCGTCGTTTCGTTCTCAATAGCTACGCTCATGTCATAAACTCGACTTTTCCCAAATGGTAATTTAACGATTTGCAAACCTAACAGGACTTGGCCTTCGAGGGCCTACCTGGCGGGAAAGTCCCAAACGCGGTCGGCCTTTGGGGGTCCTCTCGATCGCGGAGGTGTCGCTCCCACCCTCTTCCTAAAAAGGCGCGTCCAGGGCGCAAAAGAGGGTGGACACAAGTCCCGAGGCATGTTGATTGGAAAATAACGTTCCGAATAAGAGCCAATCAGCATGCCTCAAAAAACTTCCAACTTTCGCGGACGTTGAGACGAGAGCGACACGTCAGAATCAACCAAAACTTCAAACGATACGGAAGTTTGAATAAAATAGTACTTCAAGCGTTGCGGAAGTCAGAGTTATACACATCGTCAATCGTTTCGGACGAACAAGATCTTTATTAAAATCTATCGCCTTAATCACTCTTACCGTGTCAACGTTCGGACACGGTTTTCCAACTACTGTCCAAAAGATTAGTTTCTTTTGAACAGAACCGCGTGCGATTAAATTTGTACCACTGCGAGAATAGAACATTTTTATCGTAACGCAGTGCTGATTTCGTACGTACGTCAGCACATACATAAAACATAGATTTTCAGTGTGGAAAGAAATACAGATGTTCCGAAGATCCTTCTTCAATCTTCACGTTCGTTTTTGAGATATAGAGGACTGAAGAGAAAGTAGTTGTGTGTACATCAGTACATCTACACACGTGTTCGTGTATGTATACGTTTCAGCAACGTGGCGCTAGTTGTCTGCTCAATCGCTTGACATTTGAACCACACGTGTTGCTGAATACATCCACACAGGAGAGCTCGTGTACAAACACACGTGTACACAGAGCGAATTTCCAATATTCAATCATTTATATTTCAAAAACGAACTCGCATTCTGTACGATGATGAAGGACGTTTCAATTTGTTTCAGCGTAGAGTATCTATGTACATGTCACAACATAATCTTTTTGTACACTTTCATTTATCGTACAGTCTTACATTTTCCACGCGTGTTTCAGACAAAAAATAAATACACGGTAAATAAATAAATGCTGCAATTCTAGTATCCGAGTATTTACTAAGTTTCGGTACGAAATATGTATATCTCGAAATTACGTTTTATTACGATTTATTGGGATTTGAAACGTGTCATTACGGTTTATGATTGGTTAGTTTTTAGATTTGTTACTTTAGGAACTTTTGGAAAATTTTGGTACTTGGAAATAATGGGTTTGGCCAATTGTAGTTTTTCAAAATTTCGGGAGTTGAGTAACTTTTCTATTTAGAAATTTGGGAACTTAAGAATTCGATGATTCAGTTTGAAAATTTAGAAGTTTGGTAACTTGGGAATTTGTAAACTTAGAAATTCAACAGTTCATAAAATGTTCGCTGAGAAGATTGGACAATTTAATACTATACTAATTTGAAAATTTAAGTGATTCGACAATTTCAAAATTCGAAAGTTTAAAAGCGTAATAATATTCAAATTTTCGTATTCCAAACGTGTCAAGCATACATATCGACTATTGTGTCGCATCGAAGTGTAAAAATAACTTGAAGCCCGGGATCAGAGTGTTCCCCAAACCTTAGGACAATAACGACGTCCACCATCCTGCTTCGTATGAGGTCTATATCGCAATTCCTATCAGCTCTATAGTTCTCAGTTCTCATAGGGCGATAGACGACGCGGAAGTCGATGTTCTTGTAGAAAGGTTCGGACGATTTCCCCGGCAGGGTCGCCCTCGGTAGCTGACCGTTACCCCAGCCGTCGGCTATCGGAATAGCAATAATAATCAATTGCCCATGTAAAAGCCTCGACAAGTTACATGATCGGGAAATAACCGAAATCAATTCACTGGTCGTGTCCGGTCGCCGGTGCCCGTCCAACTGCATCTAGAAACACCGTACGCGACGTGGAGGATGAAAATCCAGAGGGTGCGTGCAGGGGGTGTGAGGAAAGTGTGAGGCGGGTGTATGAGGGCAGGGTGAGAAGGACATCGGTGCAGTGTGGATCGTAAAATGCATCTGCCCTCCACGGACAACGGCTTTTATTGTGTTGCGTTGCGACACTTCAGCTTCCTCTTCTTCTTCCACCGTTCGCGTCCTTCTCCATGGTCTGTCACCCGCGCCCCTCTCCATGGTCCGCGCTCGCTTCTATCGGCACGACGAAAAAACAACGTCAACTGATTTATAGCCCTCGTACACTCGTTAAACTGATTCGATAGATTTTACTGCGCTTACGTCGATTTCTTCCGTTCTTCGTTCTCTGGTCGGATCGCGTGCACACTCTCTCTCTCTCGTTTTCACCGTTAAACTTTCTCCATCTCCCTGTCTTCGCTGGTCTGTCGCTTTTAATCTCGTATCCTTTTTTTTCGCTTCGGTCCACCCGAGGTTTACAGCCAGGCTTACATCGTTCAGCCGGGCTTACACGTGCCGCCGACGTTCCGAGTAAAGGCATTATTGCACGTTGCGATCTGTGCTGCGGTCCATGCCCATTTGGGCTTAAGCCTCTCTGACATTTCTCTCGGTATTCTGCCATCGCACGATATTCGTCCTCCTATATTCTTTTTTTTTTACGGTGCTCCTCGTTTGGGGAGTTGACTGTTCATAAGAGATCAGTGCCTGCTTGTTTGGCTCGGAATCAACGCTGTTGGCTGATTTCTCGATCGTATTTGAGTAATTAGGTTCGCAAAGAGAAATCCTTTGTGAGAGACCTCTTTCGAAATAGAATATCAACTTCGGGGAATCGTTACACTCATTATTTTATCTTGAATGTCTGGTACTTGTTGATGCTTGTTATATGGCTTTACGATGTGCCGCCGGTAACAATATAATGTACAGCTTGTTATACTCTGAAGGTATTTATGCACTACGGCGTACAAGATTTCCTATGAATTCTTGGAAGTAGCAATAAATGTTTCTTGCATTTATGCACAATTATTACTGATATATAACACAATTACATTAGATTGTAATACGATTGTTACTATACTACAATTGTAGCAATACAGTTATACATTATAAAAAATGCTTCCATAACAAATTGATGGTGCATCTAATGCATTTATTACGCCTTTATGTATGATGCACCTATAGCGCATTAAACGATTCTATGACGCATCCATGAGGTATCTATGATATGTCACATATGCTACGTATATACATATATGAGGTTTTTTGAGAAATCTGTGATGCATTTACGACGAATATATGGCTCATCGCGTCACCGACACTTTGATCGAAGGGTACTTTAGGTAGGAACATGCTGGTTTAAAAATGGTTTTTAAGTACAATAACATATAACAATTTCTCATTTGTGTCATAATAACATTCTATATGTAATGTTGTAATACTATTCACCCTGCATAAATATTTAAGTTCGTGTCCTCTGATAAAATATTCGAATTATCCGGGTATTATAAATAACCATGTATCCTTACATTCGTCCCCTAATAAATCCGCTAAATTTAACATAATTTCCCACACTCATGTCGTTCATTACAAGTACCACCATTGTCTATCGTCACCCGAACAACACGTTAACGTAGCCAATTACTTGTACGGTATGTAACGGAAGAAATTCGTTTCGTGACAAGTTAAAGATCTGAACAACAGACAATGCAATCGGCGACGCTCGAGTGACCCGACCCAGTTCGAAAACCCTCTACGGCTACTTAACCCCACAGCAGGCATCGAGAGGTATCCGCAAAGTTTCCGAACAATTAGAATCGCTTTGTGTTGTATCGGGAGCAACCTTACAGATTTCGGTTGAGCGTAATCATAAAGCACGGGAAAAGAAGGCTGAAGGAGAGTTTTCAAATGGCTCTTGGGGGCGGGGAAGCTAGGGGGTTATGGGAAGTTGCGGCAACCACCACCAGCGGCGATACACATCGGATAGCAACTTCTTACAACTATCCCTGCGAGCTGGGGGAGCGTTAGTATGCCAATATAAATTACGACCGTATGATAATGCCTGCTAGCTACGGGGGCTGGGGGGCAGAAAGGAACCCCTAAGTACGTCGTTCGCAGATTTTCTTTTTGTTCCTGTTTCCTGTTCGCATCCTCCGCTGTCTACCCTGGTAATTCGTATTTCTTTGGCTGCCTTTGTGCCACGACGGAGAAACTGCGGCTGACAGTCTGTTTACATCGCTACGGGTTTCGTTAACTTACGCAGAATTTGACAACCGCGTGTAATAATATTCCTGTCATGTGCTATGTTCTGTCGCAGCTAGCGCGCTGTGCATTTCCGAAGAAAACTCGGGTTCAGACGGATTCGGGATTATCGTGTTATTCTGATTTTGATTAACCCTGTAATTTAACCGAAATATGACGAAAATAATATTTGTGATACTTCTACTGCTTGCAATATTTGTATCTGCATTCGTATCGTATAAGATATATTTTAGTGTTTTCATTATTCACATTTTATATTATATTATTTACAATAGCGGACAAAAGTTTAAGACGATGATTTGATTTGAAATATTATACGAACTTCGTTCCTTTTTTTGTAACTTCGCTACTGGACAAAAGATCAAAATGAACATTTTTATATGTGTATAAATAAATGTTTAATTAGTAACACCGAAAGTAGAACTCTATTTATAGTTTTTATGAAGAGTAAATCAATTATTCGTTTTTTCCATTTAGCCTTAAACTTTTGTCCGTTACTGTATGTTTGTATTCTTTGTACTCTATTGGATAGTATATTATATTTTAGAGTTTTTATTACTTGTAATATGTATATTTGTATTCTACTTCAGTACTTGCATTTGTGTCTTATAGTACAGCATATCACAATTTACGTTTGTAATTTGTATTAGCATTTCTAATGCATCAGATTTGATGTACGTATTTTAAAACTATTTTGAGTGTTATTCTGCCAGTATGATTTATGTTGATCGGTTGCAGTACAAATCTACAAAACATTATTTTATGGCGATTTTTTTTTAAATCAGTATTTATAATTCTTGAATCAGTGAATTAATTGTCGGCAAATATTCGCATAAAACGTCGCTTTTCTCCTTAAACAACATAATTTTACCAGTATTCTAAAACTTAAAAACTTTGATGCAAAATTTCAAAGCTTCATAATTGTAATGATTATAAATATGGTCATATGAGTATAAACATAAATGGAATTCGTTTACTCTTCAGCTTTAGCAATTTTTTTACAATACTTTACAATACACCTCTTTTCTTATTTAAAATGAATGTAATATTAGAATTACTTCAATGCAGAAGTTTATACTTTGATGTCGAATGAATTTATGGAGTGTATTTTTTACCAACGTTCTTGAAAACTGTTCTCCTTTTACAATGCTAAAGCTATACGTATGTCTCTTCAGGGTACAGTTGTGTTGAAAGATTACAAGTAACAATGCTTGAACAGATGAGATTGTATTTCGCTTTCCTGAAAGCCGCTTAGATCTTCTAAAATATTCAAGACTTAATTTGGGGTACAATTTCAGTCACCCGATAACGTTCAGATACACATTGACAAATAAGTCTGAGGTAGCTGAGAACGGAATAATATAAAATAAAATTTCGTGTAGGTATGAAAAAACGACGTTACGTATGAATACTAAATGATGCTTAATATTCATAACAGAATATTGATGAGAAATTAATAAGTAGCCAAATATTCCATTAAAATTTAAATAAATCGAATGGTTTAATTTAATTTAATTTCATCGAATGATTTAATTGAATCAACTAAAATAGTAAGACATGTAGAATAGTGGATCGATGGTGTCATGGAGACCGAACACAAATTTAATAAAAATTATATACTTGCGAAACTAAATCCATAGACATAGAAAATTCGGTATAGATGTTCGGCGTAATAACTTTTTGCATTTGAATGTGCTGTATTCGTATGTCCATAAGGACAATGGGAAGTGTTTGTGATTTACAGTTATCCGTATGACGTGTTTTTGAGGGTTGATGGTGATTCAGGACGTGGCAGTAGAATGATAGAATGATGATAAAATGATAGAATGATGATAAGATGATAAAATTATAAAATGATAAAATTATAGAATGATAGAATGATAGAATGATAAAGTGATAAAGTGATAAAATGATGAAATGATGAAGTGATGAAATTATGAAATGATGAACTGATGAAATGATGAAATGGTAGAATGGTAGAATAGTACAATATTAGCCTAATATTTAAACAAATATTTACCTTAACTAATACTATTATTTTTCACTGAGACTGGTAGTAAATTCCAATATTCGAAATCACTGTATTTAATCTATATTTATCAGCTAATATCTGGTTATGCAAAGATACTTAAAAAATGGTGGCCCAAAACGAAGTTTAGATATTTAATCCCTTACCTTAAGATTTATTTGTCAGGTGCGTCAGACAACGAAAACAGTTAATGAAAATGAAAATATTATGTTAATTTTGTATTCAGCAATCCTAGACCATACAAACCATAATTGGACCCGAAGCCTAAATTGAGGCGTATTAAAAACTCGAGGAAGATTTATCGCGGTCGAAGTAATAGCGCGTCACGTGTAAGACTCGTGAAATTATGGCAAGGGGTTAATTAAAAGCAGTAAGAATGAATTACGTTCCGAGTTATGTACAGTACGTTCGAAAGATTTGATCGAATCGAGCGTATATTGTTCGAAGACAAAAGGTGCCGTTGTAAAGCGAACGGTATGAAAAGCAGGATGTTCGCATAATCGAATTTGAAACCGCAAGACTACTCGTATTACCGTTAAGGATTTATTGGGTCTCCGTCTATCTTCGAAGCTGTCACAGACAGTACGGAACCAGCAGCCGGCAGCTCTTGTCGTGCGAATTCGGTGAAGCGTACAAGAATGTATTGATCTGCTGTGACATACCATTCGAGCACGAGCCCTGTAAATACGGCACTGTCGGCATTTCGCACCTTCTGGAGTACGTTGAAACCCTCTTACGTCTATGATCCTCTTTCGATTCGTTCAAAACACGATCACGACCGTGTCTCGGCCGCATGTACGTTTGCCAAATTCTTGTAAACCGGCCGTGTCGACATTCAGTAACGATTCATCTCCTTTTTTTTATTATCAAGCATTATCAATCTCTATTGAGGTTATTTTTAACTTCGGCCAGGCGAATTCGCGAAGAAATTCAACTTGTAACCGATTACTTCGTGTCGCGAATCGAATTTGTGCGTTCCTTAATCATCGTACAAAATCGTTCGAACCGTTAAGACAAGGGAAAAATGATTTTTTTATTATTATTAAGCATTATCAATCTCTATTCAGGTTACTTTGCATCGTTTAACTTGCATTTATTTTACATAAGCAAATGTATAAACGAAAGAATACATGAGTTGTAAGGTTACAATTGAAATGCGGTTCGTGAGGCTAAGTTAGATTAGCCTGGTTTAGACTGGTTTCGGGTTTGGCATTTTTGGTTACAAAATTTTATTGCCGTCTTTTTGTCAAAATGTCTGTCATGTTATATTGAGCTAACGAATGGTTGTATATGTTAGGTGATACTGCAATATTTATTTATTTATTTTTCTACTTTATTTTCACTTTTGAAGTAAGTATGCATTTAATGCCGGTACTTCTAGTGTTCATAAATTGGCACTTTTGAGAAACGACTGTAGGGCGTTGCATGTAGCTGTTGTAGGATTTTTAAGTATAACGTTGCATGACAAAGAACGCTGATAGCTCGATTAATGCAATCTAAAGCTTTTTTTCTCGCCATCAAACAAATGGCATTGCCATAGTACGTGGTAGATGTCCTACCTTTCATGGCCGCATTGACATTTCGGGTCGTTTATTGTACCTATTCGAACTGAGGAGTAGGCCAGATTGTAGTGATCTGCTCTACACCTATTGACTGCCGTGATGATTTCTCGCTGTAAGTTTTTCCCAGTGAACCAAGGTTTGGCACTGGTGTTATGAAAGTGTATGAAATAATTCTTCCCTTTGGTTAGTCCTATGTCTGTGATAATGTGAAGTGTAGTGTCAGTAGCGCCGCTTTAGCTTGTTCAGTAAAATCTGGAAACGGAATTTTTATGAGGCCTGACGGAGCTAATTTCTTGATGCCTAAATTCTTAAATTTCGAAGCAGCCAAATTTCTAGATTGTTAAATTTCCTATCGTTCAAATCTCTAAAATCTTAAATATCCAGATATCAAAATCATCAATCCCTAAATTTTCCACATTTCTAATTCCCTAAATTTTTAAAACTCCGTCGAAATCTCAAAATTCTCTATTTTTCACATTTCCAAAGGTCTAGTATTCCAAATTGTAAACTTATCTCTCAAGTCTGTACATTCACAAATCCTCGAATCCCTAATATCTCATATTCCGAAATATATACATTCCTAAACTTGGACAAATTCCTACGTTTCAAGATCTCCAATTATCCAAATTTACAAAAGTTTAGATTCCCAAATCCTGAAACTCGTTAATTCCCAAATATCTAAATCCTCACATTTCTAAACACCCGATTCTAAATCCGCAAAATCCCTCAATTTCCAAGTCGCCAAATTGCCAAATTCCTAAATCTCGAAATCATTATATCCGCAAATCCTTAAATATGTAAACTCTCAAATCCCTAGGTTCCCAAATCCTCTAATCATTAAATCACCAAATGTTCATATCCCCAAATCACCTGATCTTAAAATCACCAAATTCCCAAACCCTCAAATTTTTGTTCACATACGAGTCTACGAAAAATTTCGACAAGAACGTAAAAAGGACGTAGGGAGAATCTCGCCCTTAGATAACACCTATTATTCCAATATTCACGAAACGGTTTCGAAAACGACCCTTTTCTTCGTCCATTTCGATTTTCCTTCAGTTCCGCGATGTTAAGACGTCGATCGACGTCACCGTTGAATAAAGAACAGCATCCTCGATAGCTGGTAATGTAAATATCCCGAGAACGAAGAAAACGTTTATTATTCACGCAAAATTTGACAGCTACATCATATTCCAATATCTCGAGGGGTCGACGAATAGCATCCCCTTGAAGCATGCTTCTCGTGCAGTCATTCCTTCTCTTAATGTAGACTGAAATTGATGGTCGTAAGTAAGATACATTAAGCCTTTTGAATTTTATTACGCATCCCCATAGAGTATCTCATGACAGGTAACGTTTACAGTGAAACACATTCCGCTTTGTAATTCAATAGTTCACAACGGTCTTGTTAAAGCTGCGATGTCATAGCGGAATCTCATCGATGGCGAAATTGCTCTGATCAATAGCTTCGCTTGTTAGCGTAAATAGACATCTGTCTATTTTCGAAAATATGCAAGTGTCTAAAGGATGTGATACCTTGGAAAGGATTATAGCGAGTCGGAATATAATTTGTAATCTTTATTGATCTTCACATTGTTCATGTGTTGAGTGAAAAGTATTGAATCACTAAATGTGTGTAAATGATATGTTGACTATAAACGAGATTAACAGTAATTTAATTTCTGTACTATATGGAAAATAGTATATAATAGTATATAAATTATCTTTGTTACTTTATATTTCTATTGCATACACATCTAACACTTGGTAGTAATATAACCTAATATTCAACTAAAACTGCAGTTAAAAACAAATGCCTCAAAGAAACAGTTTATTTATTTATTTCTTAATTTATTTATCTTTCAACTTATATTGACGTAATTAGTATCAGCTAAAGTGTAACAGACTTACTCAATTATTCCAAGAACATTCAAATATTTAAAAGCGGTTTCTATAAAACTACTTTGTCGACTAAATATTATAAAATAAAAAAAAATCAGGTTCAAAACAAACATTCTCATTCATAAATAACACGGTCAAAAACAAATGTACAATTAATGCTTATAACAAGAGAGAAACCTTTTTAATAAACAAAAATCTGAACGTGATTGCAAATAATGACAATAATATCTAACTAATGCACTAATAAACAGAACCGTGATTGTAGTTTACATTGAAATTTTGTGTTTAAAACTAACCTTATACAAGAGACCTATGTTTTAAATTAATTTTGTGAACTCCGCGGAGCTTTCATCCTATCAGTTTCAAAGTTTCCAACTATTTCAATAAGGTTGCACTGGAACTACGAAATACGCTATTTCCCCTAGGGAATAGAAAAGAAATTACAGAATATTCGCGCACTTTTAACCCGCGTCTCACATGTTGAAAACCCGAACAGCCGGGTTATCGTCGGCGCCGCATATTCGCCTCGTATAAACGCTGTGGACACGTTGCCTCGCGTTATATGAGCCTTCACAGATATTGCGTCAAGTTGAACGCCGGCACGAAAGTTTTCGCAAGATAGCTTGCTTTCCCCGACGTGGTAGAAGTTCTACGAGGTCGGTCCGTAACACGAATTCGGCGGAAAAAAGACAGTCCGAGAGAAAAGAAGTGAACAAACACCCTAAAAACACTGTAACCAGCGTTATGTATGTACATTTTAATAAAACCTGGGTTTTCTTTGGATAAAAAGCAAATATTTAGAAATTTATTGTGCAAAATTAAAAATGTTCGAATATACAGCTTTAAGAGGTTTAACATTTTTTAATGTATTAATCTTCATTGGACTGAAACATTTACAAATTACAAACAAAGTTATATGTTACAAAAGCATAGCCTTAACATTAACATAGCCTTAACCTTAACATTAGCCATTAACGTAGCGGTCGTTAAAGTGTTAAGGAATGAGGCTCGCGAGCCGGTTTCCCTGAAAGCTTAAATTCCGTTCGCGATGCAACGGATGAATGTCGCTTGATTCTTAGATGACACGAGGATTTGAATAAAAAGGCGAAAGATAGAGAGGACGGGATCGGGTGTAGAGAAATGAAAAGAAAAAAGAGCCGATAGAAGGTAAAGAAGAGCCGAACGTTCCGTAGCGGAACATGAAGGGGGTGAAGAAGGGACGTGTCGCGAGTGACAGGTCATTTTCCGGAGCAGAGCACCCTCTCGTCGCGTGCGGCCACCCCTCGATCGGCTCCAACCCCTTCGTGTTCGCTTTAAGGATCACCGGGCTGTCCTAACTCTTCCCTTTCGAACAAGCAATTCTCGATATCTCGTACGCCCAATTCGACCTACCAATAACGCGCCTACATCAATACCTAATTTCGTTTCTGCTTCGAGGATATCACCCCTCGCTTTCACACGCGGCGTGCCGTCTATAGACAACCGACCAAACATACCCTTAACCGGGTAACTGTGGGATTTAGTTTTAAAAACTTGTCATAGGATACGTAACATAACATATCCATACATTAATTATGTATAGATAGGTACTTGATTGGTAGGACCTTCTCTGTCTGTTTTATTCAAAATATATAGCATTTCTAAGTTTTAAAAAAGTCATAAAAAGATTGTGATAATCGAACTTTTTCAGTGACCCCAGATTCTGATTTTGATATACCACCTAAGTAGGTATTAGAAGCTACAATTCTTATTTTGCTGTTGGTGGTGGGGACGGTTATGCGACAGCCGTATTATTATTTCGTGTCGAGAAGCCAGTTGGCTCCGAACTGTTTGTAAACGAACTGTTATGTGACAATCAGTTTTCTTCTACCCATTAGAAATAAACGCTATATATATATATACTGCAGTACAAGTGTCTTTTTCTTTTTCCACCTTCAGCTAATTAACTGCGTTAAGTGTTTGTGTCACATAACAGTAGGTATCTTGTAAATATATTTAAATTTTGGTATTTGATGTATTTTATAAATCACAAGTTATATCTTATAAACGCATCTGTAAATGAAAAATTATTTCACTGAAGTGGAAGATCTCTGCCACATGGTGTGATTTTCGCAAACACACGTTCATTCTATTAATATCTCCTTCAAAGTATTATTTGTCAATCTCTCATGTATATCTCCATAAAACACACACAATCTTATAACTGTTGCGAACTCCATAATATATAACTGTTACAATTATTCCACAATATTTGGAACATTGTTTCACGTAAGATTGCTCCATTGCGCCTAAAGTATCCGCGCGTTCAGGAAATTCCATTTGTTACGAGCAAATGAAATTTTACCAAATTGAAGGACAAAACTTTCTGCTGATCTAATAATTCCGTTAGTAAAAGAGTTTCTTATCTCATCATCCCCGTTGTCGGTAATTCGAATCTCGCTTTTAATTAGCTAGAATTAGTAGACGAGCGTGCACTTCGGTGCCGTCCTCGTATTCATAGTTCTCCACGTGCAATTGACGCAAACAGATTGTGATATATCCCTGTAATGTTTTCCTTAACAGCTATTATGCAGAGAGAGCCGTGGTGGAATGGATTCGGCGAAGGGGGTGAGTTTCACGGGACGGTGAATCTTCGTTTCTCCGGAAAAAGCCACAATGGGTGCTAGCAATCGCTTAAGTGCAGCCCGTGGTTTGTCCACTCGTGGGTTCAAACGAAGGGACACCGGGGCTTTCTGTGTCCCGTTGCGAACGGAAACGAACGCTGCCCGGCACTGAATGTTACATAACTAACAAATTATGCATCGATGGTTAGATAACCGTGTACGTGGGCGTGCAAAAAGAACGCGGACAGATACGGGAACAGAGACACGAGCGCGGGACAAAGACTATCGTTCATCCGCGGAAAAAAGGCGAACGGGGACGCGGTAACGGGAGTTAGGAAAAATCGAAGCGGATAAAAAGAAAAGGGAAATAAAACGTACGAATGCGCCGGTTGAATAGCATGCATTTATGCAGTGCCGACGCAATATGTAAGAAGTCCTCCTCTTCTTATCCATGAAGGACCGAGAAAATGCGACGGAGCCTCCATATTTTAGGGGGACACGACAAAGTGCTCGACCCACGTCCCGCTACCTCCGCGCCCATAGCCTATGCATTTATGCAATGACGGGATAATTTCGCGCCCATGCGACATCATGCTCGATTTCCTCTTCTTTTGCTCGATTTTCGGGTGGACGCAGAAAATATGACGCCGAGGAATATCTCTTATTCCTTGTGCGCATCCCTTTGGATGAACCGGCTGACATTAATATTGGCTACTTCGGATTCTCGCCGTCATTATGTATACGTTTCTTTTATGCGATCGAGAAACACGAGATGTAACGGGAATATTAACGCTTTGACACCGTGATATGTTAACACTTGGACTCTGGCTGACGTTTCAATTTTCATATGAATGCATTAACTATATTACTCATACGTCGTGGTCATTGCTAATGACCAAACTCGGGTAAATTTATTATTTATGAAAACACGTAAGTAGGGGCAACTTTTTAAGGGTTTCTGATATCGAGGCAATGATATACAGGGACGGATTAAAACATGAAATTAGAAGATTTAGTATCATTGTTTTCAATAATCTGTATTGTTGTCTGACTAGAAACGTTGTTTTACACTCTAGGCGGTCAATCTGTTAATTTGTAGTCAGCGGCGATGATGGTGTAGCGGTTAAGTCATAAATTTATTTCGAGTGCCTGGGAGGTCCTTGAGGACCCCGGCTCGTTCGAAGATTTTAGCGAGTAGGCCCCCGCTTTTCTTCGTCAGGGTTGCTCTCGATGCCACGTGTTTTCCAACGGGCAGAGAGAGAGTTTTGGAAAATCCTGGCAGAAAGCAACAGGCTCTCGTACCCTTCACATCGTATTTTTTCCATAGTTTTTTATTACCGTGATTAGTACAGACGCTTAACTGTTATATATTGTTGTTATTGTTATTGTTTTATTTAAATATATATTTGTTGTTGTCTGTTAATCTGTTTCACAATTACGTACCTTTACCTCGCGTTATCCTAAAATGGAATTCAGTTAAGTTAATTATTTATGGAAAAAACGAATGAAAGGAATTTTTTTAGGTCCTTTAGCACTTGTTATATTTTCACGAGTCTTATGCACTCGCACTTTAATCGTGATAAATTTTACTCAAATTTTTAATATGTTGCAATTTGGAATTCAAGTCCAATTATAATTTGCATAGTCAGGGATTGCTGAATACGACATTGACATAACATTTTAAGTTTCTTCATCTGATTTAATATTGTAGTTGTGGTTAGTTATGACTGACACGCCTGACAAATAAATATTAAGGCAAGAGGCTAATGTTGAGACAATAATATTCGCTAATTGGGATTTTAGAAATTTGAATATCTGGGTACTTGTAAATAGTTAAATTTCATAGTTCATTTATGAAATTTAAGAGTTAGAATACCGATAACTTTTATAATTTTTAATAAAAACTGGTAAAATGCAATCAAAATATCTGAATATAAAATTCAAGTCGCATCAAAGTTTTACGATTTGCTACTCAGACATCATTTTTCTTTATCGTTGATATGTTATTAAGGTTGACAAAATTTGCATATACTTTCTTGATGGTTTTTCTGTAATAGCTCTCAAAGTAAAAACTGAAATATATACTTTTATTAATTTTTTTTCTCATATTGATATGATTTTTATTTTGTTTACGAAAATGAAACGCATGATAATTTCTCTTGGTTCATCCGTATAGCCTCTCAGTTACATTCTGCATATACTAACAATTTCGCGAGAATTCATCAGCGATACATTAAATAGGTTGATACAGTACACATCGTTGTAGCTTAATATAGTTAGTTAAACGTTTACAATTGCTATGCAAACTTTATCAGGCGACCGCAAACTGCGTGACCAACCACAAATAACTTACATTGTTGGAAACTGTGAATTACGGGTTGCTAAAAGTTGAACATTTTCTGCAATCATTTCATTCCTGTACTAATTATGGAATTTCAGATGAATCAACCACAACTTTTCGTGCATATTCGTAAGCGAAGTCATACATTTTTATTTTCATAAATAGCATCAATTATTAAAATTAAGAAAAATTTAATGACCTATGTATCCGATAAATATTATTCGTTAGAATATTCGAATCTGTTGCTGATGAACTAGCGTATTAATTGCAAAAATTACAAATGGCTCTAGAGAATATAACTGTTAATTATGAACTAGTTAAGAATTATTTGTAACGCGATTTTGAACAACTTAAAACTTTTCCGTATGAAGAATTATTCGAGACAATGATTGCATCTAGAAATTAAATGTTGTTTCAAATAAAAATAATAGAAACATAAAATTCTAACATTGTTAAATCTTTAAAATTTCAAATCCTAAAAATCCATAAGCTAAAAAATTGCAAAGGTCTTCAATTCAAATACTTTCAAATTCTCGATCTCTCGAAATTCTCGAATTTCGAAGTTCCGAAAGTTTTAAATGTCCAAACTCCTAGTAGCCCAAATTTTGGTATTGTGAAATTTTGAATTCCCTAAATCTGTAGGATGTTAGTTGTCAAACTTTCTTAATGGCGAAATTTCCAAATTACCGTGTTTTAAAATTTCTTGATCCCTAAATCTTCAAATTTCCAGATTCACTAATTCGCAATACCACGCGTTTTCAAATTGCAAAAAAAAGAAATTTTTCAAATTTTCCAGTTCCTGTTTTACCAAGTTTCTTAGCTTTCAGTTTTCCCAATTTCTTAATTACAAGTTTCCAAACTGTAATTCACACTTTTGTAAATTTCTAAAGCACAGTTCCCCACTTTCTAAAATCTAATTGTCTGTGTCACATCTTTTTAAATCTCTAACTTACAGTTTTATCAATTTCTCTATTACAATTTATCAAATGTCCAAATCATAGCAGTCTCAATGTTTAAATCGTAATTTTCCAAATTTCCACGTCACGTTCTATATTTGTATATCACAATTACTTAATTTCCTAAATCACACTGTTATCAATTTTTAAATTTCAAATTTCCAGAGTATTGAATCACACAATTCTAAACATTTAATTGATAATTTTCCGTCTGCCTAAATTTTCAGATTTATAAATTTCCGTGTCCCAGAAATCTCAAATAGTCAAATTCAATATTTCCAAACTCAGCATTCTCACATTTTCACTCTCAACGAAAATTTCCACACTTATAAAACCAAATACTATCGTTTCCCAAAAAAATGTTATAAATTTTATCATGTAATTAATTATTAATTTGTATCTTTACTTAACACAAAAGGTACTCATTAGAATATATCAGAAAATACACGTCTCATGAAAATCTCCGTGTCTTCTGTAAAAAAAGAATAGGTACTATAAAATTTAACCTGTCACTAGTCATTAATTGGTATCTCGGACAAACGTAAATGCACGCGTTAAAATATATTCGCAACGGAAGTTAACGTTATCCGATTGTATAACGAGAAGATTCAATTAGTTGAACCGTAGTTACGTACTAATAAAAAGTTTCTGAATCAGTTCAGCTGTTAATACCTCTAAATTCGAGGTAAATTATAGCTCGATTGCATGGTAAGTAAGTACGAGAGGAGAAATAACGGAACAGTTTCTGGATGAGAGAATCACCGTACCGGAAACTTTGTCATCTTAGCTACTCAGACGTTGGCCTGTGGGTTGGGAAAGAGCAGGACCGTGTCGACGGAGAATCACAGCGCAAATCAGAGTAATTCTACGTTTATCCGATTGGAAGGTGATTTTAAAACTTGCCACTTTCTACTGGAAGAAGTCGCTTTCCTCGTTACGGTTTGCTGGGAATACTTAGGCGATGACGACAAAGGTATGGCGCTACGAGATAACTTCTATCTTCCTGGAATAACTGGCCATGTAACCTTGGGTACGCAAATAGCCTCCATATACTTCAACGTTTCGAGCACTCATTACCCTACAGAAAATTTATTTATTTACGGGATGTACATATTTCCGTAAAAATGAACATAATGTAGATGATGCGGCGCATTCATTGAATTATAAAGCCATTGGACTTATTTTTACATTTAGAAAATTCATGAATAATCAATAACTGCCTTTTGCAGTTTTTTACAACGTGCCATTTATGTTCGTAAACTTTTGTTTAATTTAGCATGATTTTTTAGAACCAGCGCGGTTTGTTCATCACCAGAAGCACGCGACTCCTCACTACATACTTTTTTTCTGGAGAGAACATTACTTTTTCTCTGCAGTACATTTCCAGTAACTCTCAATGAGTACACAACCAAATTTTATATTTATCTTTAAAATTAGTTGTTAGTTTGCGAGGTGTTACTATTTTTCTTAAGTGCTAAATCAAGTTTTAGTTTTATTAAAGCACACATTTTATTTCGCCAGTTGTTTGGTTCTTTTTGCCTCTCGAGTGGATTCACTGATTCCACAACCTAATTACTTCGTGAATTCATTAAGTTGAATCCCGAAGAACACACAGTAGATTTAATATAGCTCAGTTTTACCATACATACATATCGATTTTTATGAAACTTTGCACAATTGTTAGTTATATCAATTTAACGCTAGATTTATGGTAATCGTAAAAATTATGGATCTTAGATTTATTATCTTAAATTAGGAAAATTAGTAAGAAGCTTCTGTCAAAATGTAAATTATCCTTCGTTTAAATAAAGAATTATTCCGTGATTTTGTCGACGTGTTGTCTATTATTTACTTATTTTTGTGCCCCAGTTTCGATTTATATATATACGGTCATTAATCGTCCGTAAAGCTAGTGTTCAGAATAGAACAGCAAAAAGTACAAGTTTTGCAGAAATTTTTATGAAGAAAGAAATAATTGATAAACTAAAATGCAGGCTCCGAACATCGACGATAAAGATGCGATGTTGGTCCAACGATTTTGTATAATCAAGAAAAACGATTGTTATGATGAACTGTACCATAAAATAGAAAAAATTCCCAATATCGGTGTTAATCCAACATACCTCGAATACAATTTAGCACAATCGATATTTGTTGAGTTCCCAACAATGGGTTACATTTTTCCAAAAAATGGATTGAGTTTGAAAAATGCTCGGTTTCCGACATTTTTCTTTACAGTACAATTCAGCGCAACGATCGTTTTTTTTTTATTGTATCAAATTGTAATAATCACAGACGTGCGTACTCATTAATTGAAAATAGATCTTTCAGATTTTAGTATACAAATTTTTGATTATAAAGTGAAGGTTTTATAATAGAGTGTTTCTCAATTCTATCTGCATGAGTAGGTTCGTCCATAGTGAATAAAAATAACCTTCAATTGATTTCTTCGAAGTTATACTTTTCAATTAAACTCACTTACGTTATTAATTATTTATTGAAACGATTGCTTCTAAATTAAACTTCTTATTCTCGATACTTTGTGCGGATGTAGGGTTGATATTAATATTATAAGATCGGATAAACGGAACGAATATGGTCTTCGTGCAACAAATCGCGCAACTTCGACGACTGACACGGGTTAAATATTGAAGGTACATAAATTAAAAAGTGTAATAGCGTTCTTGTTATTAGTCGTGGCATTAAAGCCCGTTTCATTCGTGTCGAAGTTTTGTCGCGTTTTGCTGTGCCGTTTATTTTCCGAACGCGCAAATGTTTTTAGTGTGCCGACGTTATTTGCCGAGCCTTTGTCGGATTAATTACCTGTTCGTCGATACATAATATTTACCTTCGTTTCGTGCGCAAAAAAAAACCATTCACTCGCGTTAATTGCAACGTCACTCAACGAGCCGACCGTCGAACAATATTTTTGTAAATACTTGCTCTCGCAAAAACACAACTTGCCTTAATATACACACGCACCCGCGCGCGTACACGTTGTCGCGTTTATCGTTACGTTTCTGTCGAAAAATAGGGAGTAAATAAATAAAAAAAAAAAAAAGAAAGAAAAGTAGGATCGTTATAATGAATGCAGCAAATTGAAAAGGTGGGGGCGGAAGCAAAACTCGTAGTCGAAGGCGAAACTTCGGGGTGGATTCAAATTACGCGTTGCATCGATACTTCTGAAAATGTATTTTTTAAACAGAGCCCGTTAAAATTGACTGCACTTTATTGGAAATTCACTTTGAACCGTAGCACCGTGAGGCAATTAACGAATGATGGAATACGGATAAAATTTTGGTGGCTACGGGTTCGCGTTGGAATTAAAAAAAAAAAAAAGGGAACAAAAAAGGAGGGAAAAATTTTCCGTGCTCCGCTCTATTACTATGTTTAATCGGCGCCGCATCGGAAATATCTCTGTTCGGCGAGGATCGTTTATTCTGCCAGCAGAATCGAGGTAATATTGCGCCATATTCATATCGGCCTGCTCTGTTTAAACACCAGGTTTGTACTAATCCTATGTACGTACGTGTCGGAACATACCGATTGTTTAATCTCCTCTCCGCGTTTCAAATTTATTAACATCGATCACGATAGAACGCCACGGCGCGGCAGCTTTCTACGGTATTAACAAACCTATACTTCGTTCAACGTAATCTCTGACAATAAACATATTATCGAGTATAGTGACAGGGATTTTTCTTATTTTTTCGATTACAAATTACACCTGTAAATAGATCGTTGTTAATGCGCGTATAATAAAATGTAACGTAATATGCGAACACGAACAATTATTATACCGCGTTATTACAGTTTTATACTAATTTCTGTTAGCAGTACAGGTATGTAGTATGCGAGCATACACAGAAATGTAATAACATTTTGAATGAAGTGAATGCATGTAGTGAGAATATTATACATAGTAGTTAAAGGTTTATTGCTTAATCACAAAAATTATAATTCAAATTGTAGATTATCAGATTACAATTCAAATATATCGTGAGCACTATTTCAATATGTGTTGTGACAGACTAATAAGGTTTACTAATTCACATTTACTAGATAATTATTACAATTTTTCAGTTCGAAAATTAAAAGATTTTATTTTGTGTTAATGAATATACGCATATTCGCGGTTTGAAATTGGTAGACTTCTAATCTTCTAAATTTCCAAGCTATTCAACTTCTAAGTTCCAGAACATGAGGGTTTAAAAAGTTCGGTATTTGAAAACTTGAAATTTCTATATTTTCAAGTTTTGAAATTTCTACTATACATTCTAAGAATTAGTAAGCTGATGTGTTTGTTATTTCTGTGTTTCAAGATTTCTGAATATCTATAGCTCTAAACTTTTCAGACCTCAGGTAACCTAATTTCCAAATTGCAATATTTGACAATTTTGGGTTAAAAATGTACAACAATTATAAATTGTTGTACATTAAATTATCTACATTATCAAATTACAATATAACTGAATCTTCAAACTTGAAAGCTTGAGAACTTAGAAACTAAAATATTAGAAAACTAAAAACCTGGGTCACTAAAAAATTGAAAGAGTGGAGATGTATAAAACTGGAGCCTTAGAAAGCTCGAAAACTAAAAAACAAGAAACAGTTAAAAAAATTAAAAAATCACGAGATTAAAAAATTATAAAATTACAAAGTTAAAAAAGGTCAAGAAAAGTGTAAATTTAAAAATCGAAAATTTCTGAAATCGCAACTGTTACATCTGCAAACTGCAACGTCAAAAATGTCCACATATAAATCTCCAAACGCTTTCAACCCGAAATCACACGCTTGTCGAGCTTCGTGATATGCGACGATATGATAATTATCAACATAATAATTTCTGTTAAAGCACAAGTATGACACGGGATCCGAAGCTTTTGAGAGGCGTTGTGCACAGACACGCATACGTACACAGACGCTCGCGCATATATAGCAGTGTGGAGCATCGGCATTCGGGCGTAATAACGCCATAATAGGGTCAATATATTAAGTCTGTTTCTCGACTGCTCGCAAACAAGCCGCGTTCAGCCTACGCACAAGCTTATAAGATGCAAAGACACGCCGATATTATTTACGTCGAGGGAATGCGGAATAAACTACGTGCTGCTGGAATATCGATTCCATATTATTTATTCTCAGACGCTTGATATTACTTTGCTTTTAATACCTAAACGATGAAAGGATTTCCTTTATGTCGCGTTTATCGCGACAGTTACATACCTGTTAATGGATGCTATTTGTTATGTAAAAGCACAGGAAGAGAAAGAAGCACGATAAGATCCGCTATTGTTTATGCGGTAGGACAGAACAAATACCTTGATATTTCATTTCATCGATTGATAAAAACTTTGTCGAAATAAACGCAGCTGGTACTGCGATGGAATGATACGGCATATTTTTGTACCTGGAAATAAATACAATTTGGTTTGGAGATAATAGAGATTGATAACTGACACTATCTAACACGGTGAATCTATTGGAGATTACTGGTGAAAAATACGTCTTTAGAAAGAATTTGTTTGGAATATGTTGTGGAAGATAATTTCATCCGAAATAAATATGGAACTTGATGCAGAGATTAATCTTCTGTAGTGCAATCGCAACATATACCCCTGGCTTTGTTGGTTAGAGTGATTAAAATTGGAGAAGTGATTACGTCGAGGATAATAAAAAAGCTGTAACGCCATTGATGTAATTCGTGAATTCTAGATTTCAAGATGTAACAATCTTCAAATTTCTATGTGACTAAATTCATAAATTATCAACTTGAAAAGTTTCCATTTGATCTTGAAAACTTATATCATCTCAAGTTTCATCTTGAGCACCTACATTCTTAAATTCTGGACTTTCAACATTTCGTCAATTTAGATATTCACAATATCTATATTCTCAAATTGTTCGACTCTTGATTTTCAATTCCTAAGTTTGAGAAATTGAATAGTTCTATATTTCAAGATTTCTGAAATATAGAATTTCATGAATTTTTAGTTAATAAATTTTTAAATTTACTTTTTACCTAAGTTTCGAAATTCTTAAATTCCCAAACTGACTGCAGTCGTGAATTCCTAAACACCTAAATGCAGTCATAAATGCGTGCATTCCAAGATTAGTAAATTTCTAGATACCTAAATTCGGAAACATCAAATTTCCAAAATCCCAAAAGTGCTAATTAGCTTCCAAATTCCTAAATTCCCGAATCTCCAAGTTCCGAAATCCAGAAATTCCGAAACATCTAAATTCTTGATTTTGTAAGTCGGTAAATTCTTCAATGTCCGTATTTCCAGGTACCCAAATTCTCAAATACCTGAAATGCCAATTACCAATATTCCTAATTTCTTAATTCCAAATTAAGCATTCAAACAACATCACCTACCCGCGTTCGACGCTATTCCCCGGTGAAACAGCATTCCGCGGTTAACTACTTAAAGAAATCCCGTCTAAAATTCGAAGCCCGAAGCTTTTCTCCCAAAAACATGCTCAAGGTCTAAACAACAGCAATGTGACTTGACCGTATCACCGAACAGCTTACTCCCGCCCACCAAGTGTAATTTCCCACGGTGTATCTAGCCAACGAGTGGCAAAGAAAAGCTAGGGAAGAGAAATTGAAGTCGTTGAGGTGCAGGCAAAAGCTCTCGGCCAGTATATTACGGCATCCAGAGGACGATCGCGCTTCGAGACACGTTATTCAATTACTGGCTAAGAGGCGCAGAAACGAACGAGGGTTCGGATCAACCATTTTCTCTTCGGTGTCCAAGCTCCCTTCTCTCGCGTAAAGACAAAACCCTTCACGGAATCTCGCAAGCTTTCACGGAGGAAGGTGTAACGTTTCGAAGGACAAGGTCCGGCGAAGAACGAAAGCAGATACGCAAAGTTAGATGGATACGAGGGTTCGATGTATTGAATTATAGAGTACGAGAGCTCGATTGAGAACAACTTCGAGACACGGATTACGCAGAAACTAGCGTTAAGAGCATGTCGTTGACTCTCGACCATTTTCTTCGCTGGAACTTCGCTGGTGAATGCCCGAGAAATTTGGAACGCTATTAATTTTGTTAAGATAGATACTTGCGCAGGTTCATGTTAAAATTTTGCGATTTCACCCTTTGCGGACCGTGCTTTCTTTTACCTACAGCTCCTTTATTAATTTAGAAAATAGATCAAGAAGTGCGTTTACAATAAAATGTATTGCAATTATGCAGGGTGTGTAACAAACATATTTTTAATTTATTACAAGTGGCAAAGAAATGAAAACATCTTCAAATCAATCTATTTATCTGAATTCTATCTATGAGGCAAGAGAAACGCGATGTCAAGCGTAGCTCGACATAGGAGCGCAAAGGGTTAACATATTAAGTACCCTAAAATAGTTTCAATTTCTTCTAGGAAGTAATTTTATTTTTGCTAAATTTTATGAACAATACAAATTTTTACCAACATTTTTTAAACTTTATTATGTTAAATGTTTCAACTAAAATTAGCGATAGATTTATGTATGAATTCATACGTCACCCGTATGTGGGTAACATGGTACTCAAAGTGTAGATGCTCATGGTGGTAATTAGGTTATATGCGGGGCGCACGAAGGTTTTTCAAATAGTGGAAGAATGTTTTATGTACTATATCAAGCAATGATATCAAGCAACGTCCCAAGGTTCAAATGTTGCAAAACCACAAATTCCTATTTTCAAAACCAAAATTTTCGCAATTCAGTCCATAATAACACACAACATGAAACCAAGAACAAACTTATACAAATAATATCGCTGATATTAAAATAAGTTATTACTTATACCACTACTATTAAAATGAAATATCATTAATATCACTGCTACTAAAATAAAATGTCACTAATATCGTCATTAACACTAGATTTACGAACGTTTAATGACCACTTACTTCTAAATTGAAAATGAATGATAAAAATAAGTAAATAATGGATAATTCATACATCGGTTTATAGAAAGATTCTTTATCTCGACGAAGGTTAACATGCATTTTGATATAAACTTCTTAATAATTTTAGTAATCAGAAACAAAAGATGTAAGATTCGTCATTCTGACGGGTTCCGTAAATCTAGTGTTAAAATAAAATATCACTAATGTCGTCATTAAAATAAAATATCTCTAATATCGTCATTAAAATAAAATATCTCTAATATCGTCATTAAAATAAAATATCGTTAATATCTCTAACACTACAATAGAATATCACTACTACCGAAATAAAAGATCAATAACATTATCGCTGCTGAAATAAAATATCACGAATATCATTGCTGCTAGTTTAAATTTCAATGTTCGACACAGCCGATCGAAAATTATCTCGGGATCGACACATTTGAAATTTCTGCCGTAAAATCGATAGCAAAACTTGTATTAATTCGATTGAAATCCAACCTGATCCCTAACATTGGATCGTCGGTGTATGCGTTTCTATAGTACGTGTCGTTCGATCCTCCTCTGCGAAGTTTGCATCATCGTAACAAGCGTACAAGCTGCATCGACTGAATTGCTATCAGCACATCATCGAGATACCGACAGGTGATACGATAACACTTGACGTGAAACACGAACGACAGGGAGCCGTCTCCTCTGCAAAATCCTGAAATTCGAGTCTGAACGCGAATGTCGCTGGCGATAGCGAGATATCGAAAACAGGTTGCACAGGTAACGCGTTGTTCGAACCGGTAGCCGTTTCAGCAGCGTATTGTCAACGATCGTTGTCGGGCTGGCGCGTGCAAAACGGCCGAGGTGCGAGCCTCGTAAATTTATAATGAACTCCGGAAATATTAATTGACGCCGAACTTCCGACGCGACAAATTAATTTGTTGCCCGCTGAATGCCGCGCGGCAGGATTTTGCGCGGGAACGAGCGGCCCGCGAAAATTTTCATAACGAGAAAAACTATTTCTGACTGTTTTTAATTAGAAGTACAATTTCTGCCGGCTTGTTTCCCTGTTTGCGTTCCATTTGGCTTAACGAGCTTTTCGGGTACAATGTGATCGAAGGCGAAAGGTCGTGAAATATCCGGAACCGTGTATTGTTTCATTTGAACGCGGTAAACTTTCAAGGATTTTTTAAATAAACTTCGGTTTCGAGAGATGTGGTGCTTCGATAAATCGATATTCACTTTGTTGATCTGTGTTTGTATCGTGCAGATGCCGATGACGGGAGTGAAACATTTCTGCGAGTCGTAAAACTATTTTTGAGTGTATTCATTACCGTGGTAATTAGATGATTTATTGACACTAGGTTCATGCAACCCGTCAAAATGACGGATCTCGGATTTCTTATTTTGAATTACAGGAAATGTTAAAAAGCTTATATCAAAATGCATGTTAACCGTCATCGAGATACAGAATTTTTCTATGAACTGGTTAGTGTATTATCCATTATTTACTTATTTTTATAGTTCATTTTTAATTTAGATATAGGTTGTTATTAAACGTTTGTAAATCTACTGTTAATATCATAAATTAACATATCAGTATCGAAATACAGGACGACTTACTTACATTGAATATTTGAATTAATAATAATAAAATATTGTAATAAATTCATTCGGTAATACAAAATTTGTTCCTTCTGGAAGAAGGTATTCTACTATTAACGGTTGTTAAATTATAATGTATAACAATTTATGACCATGGTACAAAAATTCCAAGTTTTCAAATTTTCATAATTAAAAAATTTCAAAGTACGAAGCTCTGTATACTTCGTAGTTAAGAAATTCCAAAGTTCCAAGCTATAAAAGCAACACAATTAAACATTTTCGTAATTCCGAGGCCTAAGTACTTCAAATTTTTAAGATTCAAATAAATCCGCAATTTCAAAACTTTAAAATTTAAACATTTCACAGTTCTAATATCGAAATATTTAATTTCAACATTCAGAAAAATTCTGTAGTTAAAAAATTAATAAGTTCAAAAAATTGCAAAGTCCTAGACTACAAAGGCTTATATTTCTAACATTTCAAATCGTCAACGAATCAAAATGTCAACATTTAAAATTTGCAGAGTCGCAAAATTAAAAAATGCCAAACTCTACACATAAAAATGACCAAGCTTCAAAAGTTTCTTTATCTGAAAATTACAAAAACCCAATATGTTCGATATTCGCAAACCTCAAAATACAAATACAGTGATATTTACAAAATACAAATACAGATCAGATATCCCCTTCTTTTCAAAATTGTTTAATTCCAAACATCCGATCCGTAATTCATACTCTATCAAATTATTTATTCCTCAATGTTAGTTGTTTAATTCTCACAATGCAGTTAGTAATTCCATAATCTATAAAATTAGTTATTCGCCAGAATTATTTGTTTTATTCTCTAAATGCTTTCCGCATTCGTACCTTATACAATTATTTATTCCACACAATTTGCTATTCCTCATAGTTAATCGTTTTATTTGCCAAAAATGGGGTAACTCATACCTCATACTTTAACAGAGTTAACCAGCAATTTTTTTCACCGCAAGAAAAACTAATTACAACGGTAATCGTGAAATCTTCGAAACCCTGATATGCAATTCGTAATAGCACGTTAAAGTTTTTATAATTGTGCGGCGCATAGTGTTTGTCGTTATCCATAACGTTGCAATCACCTAGCCGAATCGAAAGAACCATCAGCATGACACAGCACGCACCATTGTTTGCATTCAAAGGAACATGCACCGCTCTTGTTATAATGTCGTATCTGAAGTTCAGTCTGCACATTGTTAACTGTCCAGATGCATACATTAGGGTCACGATGGCCGATATTGCACAGCACGCGTGTGTAATGAATAGTTGTAGACAGGGTGGTAGTGATAAAGCGATAATTAACAATGATAAAAGAGCCGTTTCAACAGGTGATCATGCGAAAATGTATGTGCACTTTCTCCTGCGTGACTAATGGATCAACTTTATTCAAACAGAAGGAATTATTACGTGTAATCGACATCGTTCAACTAACAACCATGCTCGATAAGATACGGTTTTGCGAACTGTACTTTGTGAAAATACCTCGGTGTCGTTACCAATTATTTTTTAACCCTTTACACTCGAACGACGACCCACATTCGCCATTTGGTATAATAGAATTATTTGAACAGATATTTTTTAACTAAATCTATAGTGTTACAAGTGCAACCTTCGACACAGTGAAACGAGCAACAGAGACAATTAATGATAGAAAATAATAATTCCCAAAAATGGATTAAACTTTTCTGTTTGAACATTTTCGATATACCAGTCGCCATAACAAAAATGCCGTCCAGTGCAAAGGGTTGAACACGACGATGACGAGAATTCAATGCGAAGTATTCTAATTACAAATAATTATCGGTTTAACTACAGTTTATAAATGCAATATAAATTTTCGATTGATCGACGTTTGCATGAACAGCGATTGAACTCATTGAAAATGATTTAATATCGATACACGTCGTTGGACAGAGTTCTTAACCATTAGCATGCTATTAAATAAACGTTCATTGATGTATTATTAAACGAAGGTGCAATTTAAGTGATACATGACACGATCCTTCCGATATTTTAGCGGATGGAAAATGGCGGTGTATCAATTTAATAAACACAGAGGTGTTTAATAAACCACGCAAATTACATTAATTTCGTGCGTATGGATGAACTTTCGCGCATTTATTATCTTATTGTTGGTTTCGTTAGAAGAAATTATCACCGAGTGATATTTTTTTTTTTAATAAGGAGTTTAGAGTCGCATCAACTGCAGTGGTTTTTAGCGACTGCAACTGTGAACTATAGGTACATTAAGGAAAGATGAGCGAGCTCTGCGCTTTAAGGATGGATTTCAAATTTTCTTGAGTATGCCGATGGTGTCACAGAAATTGAGTACTGCCTCTTGGTGTATTGTTGATGTAGTCACTCCTGTAAGGTTGGTTCCAATCTTTAACTTTTTCCTTGTTTGGATGTTATTGAGACAAAATTATATTTTGAATGTTTTCTATGCTTGTCCGTTGCGCCTTACGCCGTTTTACATGTCGACTCAGGTCGGGCCATAAAAGCCATGGGTCCGCTGACCATGGGGCAACAGTATATAATAAGAGTTTTTCCTCTTTTCAAGTCAGTCGTGCGACAACCCTAAGCTGTGTAACGGTTTACATTAAAGGTTTCGCCTCCGTGCTTGTATTTCCTATATTAATAAACACCTCTAATTTGCTGTAAGTGATTGAGTATCCTTTATTCGTTAAAGACCCTCAATAGATGTATCTTCTGCATTCCATGATGATGTGGTGTGCGGTTAGGTTTGTATTGCATAGCTCACACATTCTAGGAAGAGTATTATTAAATATGTGTGAGTGTGATAATTTGCTATGTCCAGTTCTGATTCGTGTTATTGCCACTTGCTGTCGTCTGTTAAATTTGGGATTTGTAGTGATGTTGTAAAAATTATTAATCGATTTATGGATTAAACTCGCTTTATAGTTTTGCCATATCTGATTCCACGATTGTTTCCATAGATATGCCTGTTGATGTCTATGGTTGTGTTGAATATGGATTGATTATCATTATCAAGGGTTGCTGAAATTTTCGCTTCCAGATCAACTAGTTCATTTTCAAATATGTCCTTGTGAGAAGGGAGAGTGATATTTGTTTCGCCACCGATTTAGAATTTGTACGAAAACAAAATTTGTCACGAGAATAACATACAATTGCACTGGGGATATGAAATTCGTTTCGTACGTGTACTTCAAAATGATTGAATAGAAACGAAGCATTTGATCCACTTTATATCGAATTCTCGTAAAATTGTAGTGCTCCTTTCTTTATAACGCGTTCCATAGACCGTGATTTCGTTTATATTCCTGCCATGAATGTTTTGATCAAAAACGGCGAACTGCGATTCGCCTTAAACCCGTTATTGAAACTTATGATTTATCGTACGAAACTTATGGCTTCGTATCAAATTTACATTCATCTGTTCCGACGAACTTTTGTTAATAGTTAGAATCTTCCGTTTACTTATTTTTGCACTTAGCATCTTATATTTAAAAAACGGGTCTATTTTATTGAAATTTAAAATTTGAAAGCTACTTTAATTCAAGTCTCTTTTTAAATCGAGAACGATTCGTCAAAGTAATTAAATATGAGATTCTGAATGTTAATGAAGATCCGTCAAACTAGATTGTACTAATTCTAGTGCCAGTTTAACACATTACGTATTGATTATAGACTTTATTAAATCTTTATACATATATGTAGGATCGGGCCAGAGGGAGGCGTGAAGAAAATACACGCACTTTCGTCGAAAATAAAAAAGCTTTACTAAAAAAGGAGATAATATAAACTAGTTGCTAAAAACGTGTTCGCCCGCGTCGCATCATGCATTCAACTGAACTTCGTCCGCTTCATTCATTTGTTACCTCACGCATTCCCTCTCACTCGCACACACGTTCATCTGCAATCATTCGTATTCTCTCTTACAACGTTCACGCGCTCATCTCACTCGTTCTCACGTACATCCACGCACTCTCGCATTCCTTCATCTGGGGGTTCGTCCGGGGTCTTCGGCCCCCGAAGACATATCAGCTGTTTCGTCGTCGCATCGGTACGGTTTCATATAATCAGCGCATGTACTTGTTATTGATGGACCTTCGCTGTCGCCTATACGCGCTACCTCATAACGATTATTTCTTTTTACTTTTGTTATCGAGTACGGGCCTAAATATCTTTTCTTAATTTTTAACGCTGGACCGAATTGGGTTCGCTTTATAAATACTATGTCGCCTTCCGTATATTGTTTCGCTGGTTTACATCGTTTATTATATTGTCGCCTATTTTCTTCCTGTATTTTCATTAGGTTTTCTTTTGCTATTGCTCTCATTTTGTCGCGGTCTTCGTCGTATAACTGAATTGTTTCCTGTTCAATGAGGTTGATAATTTCGTGTTCTTGTTTATTTTTCATTCTTGTGCCGAAAAGGACTTCAAACGGTGTCATACCTATTGCTCTCTGAAATGTGCTATTAATACATTTTTGAACTTTATTTACGTGTTTATACCATTGGTCGGGGTTGTCGATAGACAGCTTGGTTAATACGGGTATTAACGTACGTATCGTGCGCTCTGCTTGACCGTTTCCTCGCGGTACGCCTGTCGTAATATGTATGTTTTTTATACCTTCTTCTTCGCAATATTGTTGAAATTCTGTGGACGTGAACGCGGCTCCTCTGTCGGAAATTATGCGATCTGGGTTTCCGAAAATTTTTTGTTGACTATCTAACTTGTTAATTACTTCTTTAGCGTTAACTGTTTTCGTGGGATATAACCATGTAAATTTCGAAAATCCGTCTATTACTATGAAAATATATCTGTATGCTTTACCTGTCGCTGTCATTGGACCTACGTGGTCGATGTGATACGTTTCGAGCGGTTTTGTCCCTTTCGCGATTGGTGTTAATTCACCTTCTTTTTTTCCTGACTTTTTCTCGGATACTATACACTGAATACAACAACTAATGAATTTCTTTATTTTTTCTTCTAACGCTGGTATGTAATATTCCCTTTCGATAATTTCTTTCATTTTTCGTCCGTTAAAATGACCGTTTTCGTGCGCGTTTCTTATTATTTCTAAGTACATGCATGCCGGTACAACAATTAAATCTTTACCATCTTTGCGTTTCATTAATATGTCGTTTTGTACAAAATAATTTTCGTATTCTTCGGTTTCTAGGATGCGCTTAATTACTCGAAATCTTTCTTCTTCGCTTTGTTTCTTTCGTAATACCGCTAACATTGTATTTTCTATAACTAAAACCGGAAATCTGCTAAGTGCGTCTACATGTTTAACTCGCGTGCCTTTTCTGTGTTCAATAATATATTCGAATTCTTCTAGGGTTAATGCCCATCGTGCGACTTTGGGGGAAAGATCTTTTTTAGATAACGTTTTTTTGAAAGCTTCGCAGTCCGTCACTAACTTAAATGGTACGCCTAATAAATAAACACGGAATTTTTTGACTGCATTTATCACGGCTAATACTTCTAATTGATAGGAATGATACTTTCGTTCGGCGTCGGTCGTTTGCTTACTATAATAATATACAGGATGGAACGCGTTTTCTTTCGTCTTTTGCAATAGGATCGCTCCAAAACCTTCCTGACTCGCGTCGGTATGAAGCTCTGTTTCTAACTTTGGATTGTAAATTTGTAATACGGGTTTTGCCGATAAAATAGATTTTAACGTTACAAATGCTTCTTTTTGTTCTTCTTTCCAAATAAATTTCTGACTTTCTTTCGTTAGTTTAAATAAAGGTGAGGCGATTTTTGCGTAATCTTTTATAAATTTTCTGAAATAGCCGGTTAGGCCTAAAAAACTTTGTATTTGCTTTTTACTTTTTGGTTCGGGAAATTTTTGTACTGCTTTTGTTTTCGCGTCGCCTGGATAAACGTTTCCATTTTCAATTTCGTGACCTAAGTATTCTATCCGCGAACGGAGAAATTGGCATTTACTCCAGCTGATCGTCAACCCGTTTTCAGCTGCTATTTTTAACGTTTCGACTAATTTTCTGTACGCGTCTTCGTCGTCCGCTCCCGGTATGATTATATCGTCAACATAAATAAAAATTACTTTACGCCGAATGAGATCCTGAAAAACTACGTTAATAAATCTTAAAAAACTTGTGGCACTAATGCAAAGTCCGAATGGCGTCTTTAAAAACTCATATTGTGCGTCTGGTGTTACGAACGCGGTGTATTTAATGCTTTCTTTCGCGACCGGTACGTGTAGATAACCGTTTTTTAAATCGATTACCGAGAATACACGAGCGTCTCTTAATTCGTCTATTTTCTCTTCGACGAGGGGCGTTGGGAAGTGATCGCGCTTTATTTTTTTATTTAACTCTCGGTAGTCTATGCAAACTCTATAGGACCCATTCTTTTTCGGAACTATGACTACCGGGCTTGCATACTCGCTTTTGCTTGGTCGAATAACCCCTTCCTTAAGCCACTCGTCGATTTGCTTATCCAGTACATTCTTTTCTTTTGGCGCTAATCGCCGCGGTCTTACGTTAACAGGATCGTTGTTATTTAATATTATCGTTGTTTCTATCTGTACGTTGTCCTTTTTCGCCGGTCTATATTCACTAACTAATCTCTCTATTTTGTCCTTATATTGTTCTTTAACGTCTAACTCATCTGTCGTAACGTGCATTATATCCTTTAATTCTTCGAACGCGGTGTCCACTACTTCCTGGGTATTTTCCTTCTCTGACTCGTTTCTGGAAACTGCGCCTGGTATCTCTTCTGTCGTTCTCGGGACTCTGTGAATCGCGATTATGTTACCTTTATTTACACACATTTCGACACCTTCCAAGAAATCTTGTCCTAAAATTATGTCGTGTGGAATCGCGTACGACGGCACTACGAAAAATTTAACACTGTATGTCTCGTCGTTCACGCGTATCGCGGCACTGAATGTTCCGGTCACTTTTGTCGTCGCGTTGCCGGCGCCGGTAATGTTCGTCATCGTCGCCGACAACGGAGGACCACCGATTTCCTCGTGCCGATTCTCCCGCATTAACGAAATGTCACTTCCGGAATCGATTAACGCGTGGCTTTTCACATTGTTCACTTCTATCGGACACGTCGTTTTCGCACTCGTTACACAATTTACGCTAGCAGTTTTAACGTTTTTTTCACTTTTTTCATTCCTTGCCACGGTGCACTTGCTCGCTATATGTCCAAAATTATTGCAATTGAAGCATTTTGGCCCTTTTCCCTTATCAGGGCAATCCTTCGCGTCGTGTTCCGGTAGGCCGCATGTGTTGCAACGGGGGGGTTTTGATTTACGCGGAACGTCCTTCTTTGTTTTTGCTTCTTCTTTTCTTCCTCCTGGTCCTCGCGCCTTTTCCTTCATCCTGTCGTATATTTCTAAATTCTCTCTTAGATCGCGTAACGTGCGTGACTGATACAAGATTGCTTTATTGTATTCGTGGTCTTCTATGCCATTGATAACATATTCCATAAGGGCCTTATCCTCGACGTCACCCTCGCTGGCTATTGCGCGCATCGCGTAAATGTATTGTCGTCCGCTTTCGTGTGCCAATCTTTTTCGCCGAAACAATCGCGAGTGTATCAGGGCACTGTTCACTTCTATCCTGAATTCGTTTTTCAATCTTTTCCGTAGCTCCTTCCATGACGTTATGTTTCTTTCCGTTGCAATAAATTGTTTCGCAGATCCCCGTAACATGCGCTTCGCGTAGATTAATTGTTGCAAATCATTCCACTGTAATAGCATGCTTAGATCTTCGAAATCCTTTATCCATTTTTTAACTGATATTTTGTCGTCGCCCGAGAAGTGTGGTATCGAATCTTCGACATCTTTGATACTAAATAAGCTGGGGCGTTCTGACGACGTTCTTCTCTTCCGATTACCTATTTTTGATGCTTTTCTCGTCTCTCGTTCTTCTTCTTCGTCTTCTGTGTCGCTCACCACTGCGCTTCGAATCTCCTCCTTTTCATCTTCCGTTTCGTCTTCCGTTTCGTCTTCCGTTTCTTCCTCATCGGGATCTTCATTCTGTTTCGTATATTTAATCAGTCTTTCTCGTAGTTCTGCCTTTTTTCCCGTTGTCTTTAAGTCTAATTCTTTAAGCTTTTCGCGTAATTCTTGTAATTTCATTTTCGATATTTCTTCCATCTTTGGTTGTTCCGTTGTTCTCTTAGTAGCGATCATCGTTCTGTCCAGGTCGCTTATCTCGTTTTCCGACGTGCGGCGTTCCATAGCGTCGTTTCCGTTCTCCTCTTTATTTATTCTTTCACTTTTGCTTCCGTTCACTTCACTTTTTACTTCTGTAATTTCGCGTTTCCGATTATCCGTTCAATCCGCTAACAGACGCTTTTTTTTTGCGTTCACTTTCACTTATGGCGTCGTTACGCGGTCCGAACGTAACCGTATCGCTATTACCGTTCGCGTTTTTTCGTTTTTTTTTCGACAATCCCTCACATCCCGGTGACGAGCCCCCAAATGTAGGATCGGGCCAGAGGGAGGCGTGAAGAAAATACACGCACTTTCGTCGAAAATAAAAAAGCTTTACTAAAAAAGGAGATAATATAAACTAGTTGCTAAAAACGTGTTCGCCCGCGTCGCATCATGCATTCAACTGAACTTCGTCCGCTTCATTCATTTGTTACCTCACGCATTCCCTCTCACTCGCACACACGTTCATCTGCAATCATTCGTATTCTCTCTTACAACGTTCACGCGCTCATCTCACTCGTTCTCACGTACATCCACGCACTCTCGCATTCCTTCATATATTCGCAATTATATTTATTACAACTTTATAATGGCCCTCAAATTTCGACAGAATCGAATGAAAATAAAAATAGAAAAGTAGAATGGAGAATTTAATTTGTTTACTTAGGGTCGTTAAATAGAATTACAATTAATCTAATTCGAAATGAAATTTTCGCTAGTGTGCACAAGTTGTTTTATGGAAAAGCTGAAGTTTATAGTTTTGTGTATATTTTTGGGATGTTTTGAAATTTTTTGTTATATTGCAAATGGTGTGACTAGATTGCTCCATATAATTATAACATTACACATAAATTAAATGCAAATATAGAGTTATTTAATATTATTGTAATAAATATCAATGAAAAATAACGTTCAACGTAAACAAATATCTGAATCCGTAATATTAAGTTCCGTTTGCGAATGATCGATGGCAACACTTTTCAAACTTAGAAATTTAGGAATTTAAAAATATTCAAAACTACAATTTATGAATTTAAAACTTTATAAATATTCAGATCGTCAGGCAGAGAAATTCGGAAATTTACAAATTTGAACATTTCCAACTTTAGAAACATAAAATTTGTCGGATCAATCGAAGAGTTATCGAATATGGTGACTTACAAACATAAAAATATTCAGAATTTCAACACCATACTTTCTCAAGTTCCAGAATTTATACGTAAATTTTCTGATCTTAAATTTAAAAGTGTAGAAATTCAGAAATTCTCATGTTTGCAAACTTCCGAGTCATCGTAACCAATTAGGGATTTAAAAATTTGGAAATATTCAAATTTCCAACGCCATAGTTTTTCAAATGTATAACTTTAAGAACTTTCGAATTTCCACATTGGGAAATGTCAGGAATTTATAAATTTAAAAATTCTAGGTTTCCAAACTTTCGCGTGCAAACTTCTTTTCCTATATCATCAATTCCAAGAATTTCGAACCTGTGTAAACCCGATCTGTGATAATATAAGGAAAGTTCGTTGTGCTCATGGTTCATTCCGACATATGAATTCCATTTACACGCCCATATGCATGTAGAGCCATCATAGTTAAACAAAATACTGTTGCGAAGATATTTTTACATTTCTAGAAACTGTTATTTCTGAATTTCTAGATTATTAAAGTTCTATTATGTTTCGAAATATTTTAGTTTCTAAATTCAGTTACTAAATACTTTGTCTATTCGCCAATTTATGAATTCATCAATTTATCTATTTGCCAATCTGTCATGTTGTTAATTTGTCAATTTACTGGATATTAATTTATCGATCTATTAATTTATCAAGTTGAGAATTGCTTGATTTATCAATTTTTCAAATGGTTCAGTTGTAAAATTTGTAAATCTTCAAATTACTACATTCCTGCACTTTTAAATGTGTAATCTCTTAAATTTTCCTATTTCGGAATCTCTAAATTTCAAAATTTAGAAATAACCAACTTTCTAGACGCTCAAATCCTTAATTTCCGGAATACTAAGGTCTCGAAATTTTTAAATTCTTAAATTCCAAATTCCCTACATCTTGCCACTGTCAAATCTCACTGTCTCCAAATGACTAGACTCCCGAATCTCTAATTTTCAAAAACCCAAATCCCAAGAAAATTTGTAGATTCCCACATTCCCAATTTCCCAGTATATTTCTAAATTCAGATTTAGATTTTATATTTAGAGTTTAGATTTACACTTTACGATCTTCAAATTCGTACGCCCTTAAACCTCGACCTCCTTAATTTTCTCCATCTTCAAACTCTTAATTTCCATATTCGCACAAACTTTCAAAACCTCCAAATCTGAAGGTCCCCGATTCTCCAACTTCTCATCAGTGAACCCTTAAATCCCAAAGTCCCAAAATGCAAGTTCAAACACGCAGGTCCTAAATTTCGGCGTCCTCGAATTTCCTTAACACATTGACTGGCATGTCACCCATATTCGGGTGACACTGAACTTTCCACATAGATTTAATGGCCATATTATTCAAAATTTGCTTACTTTCTTAACTAAAAATACTCGCATTAGTTACTTGGAACTGTCAAAACAAATACAACAAAGTATCGTGAACATATTTGGTAAGGTTTGTTCAAGATGAAAATACTAACTAATCCAATTTTCAATTGCTGCCATGTGACAGTCAACGTGTTAACAAAAATCGACGAGCAATACCTCTTTTCAATCGGTTACCCGCGTTCACCCCCAGAGTGAATCAACGCCCGACCGTTGGCAAGTCGGTGGATGATTCGCGCAAAGCGGAAACGGTGTCCAGGGAGAATCAACGAGACGATCGCGCGGAAAAAGTCAACGATAGATGCAGGAAGCCCGTGTGGATTCGAGGTGGCGAGAAACAATCTGGAACTGGAACGAAGCGAGAAGAGAAGAACGGATACGGAGGACGGCGGGCAATAGCGGCTGGAAGTCGGTAGCTTCGGCCAGGTATAGGAATCGGAAGCGAGCAAAGAAAGGGCGACGGAAAGTGTAGTCTAGAAACTTTATCCACTTTGCATGCTGATGGTCACAGATTCGGAAAGACAAAATGGCGCGAGCTGGAGCGAGAGAGCCGGCTGGAGCGTGGATCGCGATTCAACGGGAATCGATTCCCTTTGTGCTTCGCCGACACACTACCACCGTCGCTATCGCCTGCCACTGCTACAACACGCCTCTGTCTTCTCTCCAAACTTTGTAGCCAATTTACGAGCGACCAAGTCAGCGCCCTTCGATTTTACGCTAATCCGATGCCGATGTCGTGCCTTAGACCAGGGCGAACCTTCCTTTACGCTGAAAAGGGGTTGCCGGTTGGCTAAAAGGGATTTCATTTTCCGTGCTACCAGCCGTTCTTCGCCGGTTAGGTCTGTCTCGGGCTAACCTCTTTCTTTCGGCTTCACCTTACGTCTCCTCTCACACCGTCTACGGTCCTCGGCGTGTTTGGATTCGCTAGGAAAAATTTAGATATGAGCTGAGAGGAGAGCTACTTCTACTTTGGTTAGTTCATGGTTGATCGATTCACAGATTCGGCTTAGTTGAAGTTATAGGATTTCGAGAATTCACTGATTAACTGGAAAATGGTCTGTGTTTGGTTATGTTTTTCTAACTGAATATTGACATTTTTATTACATTGACTTTTACTGAATTAGTAGAAGGAACATCGTTGTTATCAATACTTGAGAAACACATTTAGAATTTGTTTATTCAATATTTTGTAACATTTTGCTTTTTAATTTTGTGGATATCATTCTTACTATATTTTTTATAATTTCTTGCTTTCCTTCTAATTTTTCACTGTTGGTAAATTTTGTAGTTTTAATTAGATTCAATATTCTTCGTTTAGACGCAGTTCTGTTGATCGGCAATTGAAGAGTAGTGAAGTTTTGTTTGCGGAGACTTCAAAAACAGAGGATTTTATGAATTTGGAAATTTGGGAACATGGATGATTGGGAATATTCAACATTTGGGAGCTTTAAGTACTTGGAGAATTTGTAACTGGGGAATTTAGGAGTTTCGTAATGGAGGTGTTTAAAAATTTCAAAGAGCTGGTGGCTGAAGAATTTGCGAATTTAAAGAACTCTTATGAACTTTCATGTAATTTGATAATTTGATGATTTTGTAAATTGGTAATTCGGTAAGAGGTTTGCCAATCTACTAATTCGCTGAGTCGGCAGCTCGAGAATTTTAAAATATATAATTTTGGAATTTTAAAAATTGTATAACTTTGGAGAGTAGTTAATTGGAAAATTTCGAAATGTAGTAACTTCAGAGTTATAGAAATTTGTAATTTTCAGAATCTGAATTTGTTAACTAATTTGTTGACTTCAGAAATATATGAATTTTTTATGTATACATATATGTGTTTAAGGTCGCATCAGCTACGTGGTTATTAGCGACCACAGTTGGTGATTTTATATATCGTGTGTGATATTTTGTTTGTGTGCAAATTTTATTATTTTCTTTAGGTTCTCTTCGTTTTTGAATAGTTCTCTGATTTGGTTTGGCATTTGCAGTCGATTTCTTGTTTCTTCAGTATTTTGCAGATTGACAGAATATGTTTGACAGTTAAATTTTGTTGGCACGATTTTCTTTTTTTTATATGAATTTGTTGATTTAGTAACATTGCAATTGACGAATTTGACAATTCAAGAGTTCATAAATTTATAAATCAAGCAATTGTACAATCCACAAATGTACAAATTCGGTATCCTCGATATTTGAAAACTTAAAATGTCAGAACCCACCAATTTGAAAGTGTACAAACTTAAAAGCAATGTGAATAATAAAAATTGTCACCTCTTAATTAAAGAACATAAAAATCTAAAAATTTTAATTTCAGACATTAAATGTTGCATATTTATCTTCAGTCCCCGTAATCCTCCATCACCCCGGAACGTACCCGTAGTATCTACTCCTCCTTCGTTTCCGCGTCTCTAATTTCTTCTCCTTTCTTTCGGTTCGTGTCCTATTTTCGCTCGGTCTACCCGCTAGCTCTCTACCTTGGCCTTCTTCTTGGCTCCGGCATTTCTTCTCCGCTTTCAGCCGCCTCTCTCTCGTAACTCAGCCTTGACGAGGAACCGTAGTCGTTCAAGGAGGTAATGGGGTTTACCGGATAGAACCGCCGGTACGTTTTATCCGGTGCGGCCGATCGAGTTACGGAATTAAGTTCAGCTGTACCGGAATAACAACCGAGCTCTCCCCCTGTTTCCGCGCTTTCCCCCCGGGATTTTATGAAGGGTACATCGCTATGATTCGGTCCAGATGTAACGTTCTAGGAAAAAAGCGCTCGTCGTTCTTGATCTGATGTCGTTTGCGTCTATAAAAGATTTGCTACGGCGGCCCTCGTCGCTCGAAATGTTATAAAGGAATCGGCTCTCGCGATTTAAGAGCAGACCTCGCGTAGATTGCTCGACCCTTTAAATCGTACGGCAACGGACGATAAAACGTACGAATCGCGTCGTATTGTTGACAATATACTTTCTCGTGGGTACTAAATGGTAATTACATGGTCAGCTGTAAAAGGAGAGATCAGCGGACGGCTTTATATCAGGAGCGAAGGTTATGTTTCGCGCGCTGTGAGTTTAGGCCCGAGGTGATTCGTCGATTTGCCGACCGACAGTGCTCGTACGATCGGGAACGATCGATTACCTTTACGACTATCGTAATGTTTTATAACAGTCGCATCTGCGCGAAGATCTTTGCGAAACCGTGAAGAACGTAGCTTCACGCAAATGTAACCGGAAATGACATTGTGCTTGGCGTGAAAATGCAACCTCGGACGTGCTAGGCGACACCTGTAGGACAAGCGTCAAGTGTGATCGTATGAGCCATTTATTGTAAACGTGAGGAGATTTCATGTTCTTCGTGATGATACATTGATTGTGAATTCAAACTTTATTTTCGGTGAAAAGTAGGACTGGGTGAAACGAAATTTTCTTTGAAAACTGGAATTACATCATTCCTGTGAACGACTTGTGCCATCAGATATTTGATAGTAATAGATTTACGTAGAGTAATATCAGATCGAGAGTGTAGAAAATTATTAATGGAAGGATAAGTGCGTTATTTGTAAATTTAATATTAATATTTTGTGGGTAGAAATTGATTACTTTGGTTTTTGTTACTTTTGACACAAGTACCAATTTACAAGGTAAATTGATACATTTTAGATAATTGATTTGGCTGATAAGTAAATCAATGTGTTTTACATCACCGATTTGACGGATAAATTTGTAATATATTAGTATGGATAACAGTTGTAAAAGTGTTTTGTATGTATATACCTTCATTTATGATTAATTCCATACTGAACAACTGGAGAATAAACGTTGATGATAAAGTCGGAAGCTATAGTTGATTACGTAGTTGTTATAACTGACTTATACTACTTCATGATATGCTACTATTATTGGTTTTATTACTAGCAATATCAATGTTACCAGGCCGGTAAATTTAAGTGCTTGTACTGTAAGTTGCAGTAGTAATTGTATGACTATCGAAATATATGATGATAAAATATAGAAAATAGAATGGAATATATAACACAAAATATATGTAGAATAGGACACTTGTTTAAAAATTGATTTAATGCTGGAAATTTATAATGAATCGCGAAAAATTGAAAAGAAACCATATTCACGTGTAAAAATATTTTATTTAATAATAAAATTACTCACACGAGCATAATTACAAGTTTCCATAGGGTTTGTAAAGTAAATTAGTTTTATTCATAGAATTTCTGGCATTGTGGAATTTTGAAATTGTAGAGTTTAAAAAATTTGAATATTTCCTATTCTTGCGAATTTGGAATTTTCTTTATTTTTAGATTTGGAAATTTTTAATCTTTCTACTTTTTAAATTTGAAAATTAGGAAATTTCATAAATAAGGAATGTGAAAGACATTAAAATTGGATAAATTGAAAGCGTTGGACCTTGAATGTTTGAAAAATAAAAAAACACAAAATTTAATAACTCAGAAATCCGGTACTATGAACGTCGGTCAATTTTGGAACTCGATGCTTTTAAAAATTTGTAGATATAACTATTTAGTAAATAGAAAATGAAAGAAAGTGAAAATTAAAAACAATTGTATATCCACAAATTAAGATTTCGAGAACCTGAAAATTTGAGAATTAAGAATATTAAGAAATTTAGAAATGTGAAAGTTTAGTAATTTAGAAACTTGAAAGTTGCGAATTGGAAAGTTTAGGAAGTAGAGAATATGAAAACTTCAAAATGTACGAATTTTAAAATTAAAAAAATTACAAGTTTGTATACTTAAACTAACGTTTAAATCTATAAATACAAGGATTTCGGCATTCGGAAATACAAAAATTCGTATCTTTCCCGTGTCTCACGTTCCACATACTTCTCAGAGAAATGCAATGCACATTTTAAACAAGTTGCCGGGAAACCCCACACCGATGCTCTCTATGGTAACAATACAAAAGCAAAATATTATTTCCCGACATTATCTGCATTTCAATTACCACGAAAAAGGCATTAACAACGAAATTCTTGTTTTCTCAGAAGATTCAAATCCATCGCAAATACCTTGTCCTCAACGTTCCGATATACGATCTCGAATCTTTCGCATAATGAAAGTAAAGCATGCATTTAAAGATTGAAATTCGAAGCAGTCATAGAAAGCAATACGTTCACCGTCCGTGCTGTTCCAGAAAGAGGTAAGAAAAGGATGAAAGGAGGGAAGAATCGACGTGGTACAAGGAAATGGAAGTAGAAGAGGTCGGCGCAGAACGGACAGTCGTTAAGGGGGCTAGAAGGGGTAAAAAGTCGAACAGTCGTAAAGCAGGTTGAACTGATCGTAAACGACGGTGAAAGAGCGATACCCTGGATCGCTATAGATAGAAGGAGGATAAAAATCTCGGAGATATCGGTATACGCGGAGCCACGATCCCGAAAGAGGCTTGACGTCCATTCGATTTCGGGAACTGCCTCGTACGATCGGAAAAATTGAAATTCCTGGAAGGTAAAAATGCGGGAAATCTAGTGGAGCAAGTAAACGGGTTCCTGTGAGTCGACTGTCATCCCGGTGATTGGACGTCCGTCAGTCATCAATGGCGGAATGCGCCATTTTCAAAACGTCCGTCCGACGTTCTTTCAGGATCGAAAGGTTCATTAACTGGTCGAATATGGCGGTAATGCTTCTTACCGTGGTTAGGTTAGCTTTTAGAATACAACACCGTAGGCGACTGCAATAATACAGGGTGTCTCGTAACTCGCGTAGGACCCGAAAATGGGTTGTAGGCTTGGTGATTATAACGACCGAACACGATGCCCAGAATGCTCAAAGTTTAATCGATGGAGTAGAATAGATATTTTGTAATGTTATAGTATTTTATTTCTACGATATATTATACAAGTAACATATTCTATAAACTATATTATTCCTACAAATTTTGTGAAAATAATCGAGTTTATTTCTACAGGTTTTGTGCAAATAATATATTTCATTTCTACAAATTTTATGATAGTAATATAGTTTATTTTGTTATAATGTATTGTCTAACAAGAAGACACGTAATAACAGTAAAAATTGAATGCTATTGCGTTTTGTTACTATTATTTTCTACGACCGATAAATTTCTAAAAAGATGCTACACAAAATAAGCGAAACTTCAGATCCGAAAAGTTCGCTTATGTAACAGTTTTATTGTACCTACGTCCGTTGTCTCTTACAAAATGGCGACCATCGTTGCGGGCCCCCTAATTTACGATAATTACCAGATATCACGAACGAAGCGCTTTTAGAGCTTTGTTACGGTGTTATTCAAATTTGTGCACGAATAACATAAAGTTCGTAACACAGGACGATAGTTAAAACGGTCGCAGAACGACTCGTGTAGCGCGTTATATCGCATAAATCTCAACTTCGGTCACAGTTGTATCTTATTCGCAAATGTGTAAATTTCTTCGCGCAAACTCCGCCTGTTGGAGATACATCGCCGCGTAAATGCCGAGCGGGAACGCGTTGCAGCGTGAAATACGCGCTCATCGTTGTCTTTGGCGACCTAAAATGGGGAGAGACGAAAATCACAGCGTAGGTTATTCATTGAGCACCTTGGATTTTTGTTTGTGATGTACCCTCTTGTATGTTTAACAGTTTTTACATTTGAAAATGTTTTTAGGTATTTAGGGATTGTGATTGTCGGTAATTTGGGAATTTGGGAATTTAGCAATAATCAAATTTTTAAATTGTCGTATTACCAAATTGCCACGTTATGCACACGTCAAGTTATTAAATTGATAAATTTGTTAAATTGTTAAATTGTTAAATTGCCAAATTGTCAAATTGTTAAATTGTTAAATTGCCAAATTGTCAAATTGTCAAATTGTCAAATTGCCAAATTATCAAGTTATCGAATTATCAAGTTATCAAATTATCAAGTTATGATATTATCAAGGTATCAATTACCAAGTTATCAAATTATAAAATTTTCGAATGATCAATTATCAAATTATCAAATTATCAAATTATCAAATTATCAAATTATCAAATTATCAAATTATCAAATTATCAAATTATCAAATTATCAAATTATCAAATTATCAAATTATCAAATTATCAAATTACCAAATTATCGAATTATCAAATTATCAAATTACCAAATAATCAAATTAACATTATTATATTGTCGAATTACCAAGTTTTTATATCTTCAAATGTAAAAGTTCACGAATCCTTAAATTCTGCCTTAATCTAGTAGAAATTAAAAAATATGTGGCGTGAAGACTTTCCTTAATACATAATAGGTCAATAGGTATAGGTCAAAATTTACACCAACCTGATATTTCAAACCTTGCTTTCCCCGTTATCAGCGATTGCATCAGACTATAACGACGTACAATAATATTCCCCACCGTTCACCTCCAACGTGTCATTTTTCACCCCAAAATCTTAAAATAAATATACATATAAATACCTTAACAACAAGCAGAGACGCTCGATAAGTACTAAAAATAATTCATTTCCTATCACCGACGATTATGCGCGCACAACGATAAACCATCCCCAAATAAGGAATCATATTTCGATTCATTGTAACATATTAACATTCCAACCCTTCTACATCTATCTCTAACACCAACGCTTCAGTTCCTAAAAGAAAAAAGAACTATTTAAATCTATTTCGACGGAGAAAACTAAATTTTTCGTTAATTTTTACGTGAACTCTGTATTCCGTTCCATATTCTAAGGGTTAAACAACAGACAGAGTTTATTTAACGGAAAAATGATATTCCGTAACAAGTTTTCCAGCGATATTAAAATCACTCTGCGAGATAGCTCGTAAATGGAATACGCGTGTACTCGTTCATTTCCAACGCAGTGCACACTGATCCACTTTAGGGAAAATCGCGACCGGACGATTTGCTTCGATATAATGGCTCTTGGTTACCTTCTCCCGCTCCCGTCTATGCTAGATTGTTCAAATCGTATCAACTTAATTCATATTCACGGTACGAACGAATTTGCTGGCAGAAAGTCGAGAATCGAGGGGAACGAAGACACGGGACGGATGGAGAGAATCGGCAAAAGAGCGAACGAAAGAGAGGGAGAGAGAGAGTGAGAGAGAGAAAGAGTGAGAGAGGGGTGGTGAAGGGGTGGGTTTGTACTAGAGGCAACGGAGGGTGGTCGACGAGCATTTGCCCAAGCGGGCTGGGTTTTAGCCCCGCTTCCGTCTCATTACTCGCTACGCTCTGATTGAATTACCTACAATCAACATCAAACATTTTTAAACTCAATTTCATGTACGTAGAATCGTGTATTTTCCCGCTTTTTCTGCTTTATAGAACCGCTTTGCGAAGCACGAACCCTGTACACGTCGGTTCTATTTTTCTCTTATATTACGGATATACGCGAACCGATTATGTCGGACGTCGTTATTTTATAATTATCTCATCTGAAAAAACAGATCCCCTAACCTCTCGTTTCTGCATGTAGGGTGTCCTACGGATTACTGCGTGAACTATGTTCCATTGGAATGAACTACCGTTGAACCCCCAATTGACCGGATGGAGCGGCGTTTCTTAAATTGTGGGTTGCCATGCCAAATGAAGTAGTAAAGCAAAACTTTGGAATCGCGAAAATTTTATTTCGATTGTATATGCAGGATGTCTTACGGATCCGTGAATGAAGTATATCGTAGTATGTTTTGTCACAAAATAAAAATAATGAGGTTAGAATTAACTTTTCTAAGTGACCGGACAAATCTGCGTTGCCCAAACTGTCAGCAGACAAATTATTGAGGTGGCGAAAATTTAATTCAGATACATGAATTTAAAATTGAAATCCTTTTTTATACGTATATTGTTCATCGTAGAAACAAATTATTTATTGGAAAATATTTATTTGAAAATAGTGTCGATGTTAAAAAGTGGGGATGAATGACAAAACTGTAACTGACCTAAACAAAAGAGGTGTGTAACATAATGTTTTTGAAATATCGAAATGTGGAAATATTCAGACTTGGAAATTTTGTATTATAAAAATTAAGTGATGTAGTAATTTGGTAATACCCTAATTTTGAAATATAGAAATTTGAGATTACGTAAGCTGGGTAATAATTTCGAATTACGATGCTTTTAATAAAATGTTAATTCAGTTCGTTTATATGACACTTTAGTTTTATTTTAAGATGTAAAAGTAAATTTGAACGCTGACGTTTATACGATAATTTGTGGAATATCTTGTCGTACATGTGAACGATTTTAAATTCATCGGTTTGAAAGCTAAATCGACCATGTCTCCTTATAAATTGATCCAGCATTTCCATATCCACGCCTTATTTCCTCGGATTCAGATCCATACATTCCAGGATATCAGTGATTCATTTTTGGAGACGCATGAAATTAATAGATAATAGCTAATAAAATGAAAACATACACATGTAGTACTACTGAATGAAGAGGAATTCAAGCACCGTTACTAGGAAAACCCAGAATTTCTAAAATTCTCTTCTGTATCGGCTTATGACATAAATGAAGCCTAATATGATTAATATTAAAAAATATATTAAGAAATACGTAAAAGAACTAGTTTCTTGGAACTTCACATTAGTTTTCTCATTTAAGGTATTCGATTATTAAATTCTGAGAATATACTGCATATTTAGTGTTATTGCATTATAGTAGGTTCATACGATAACCTTTCGGACACTTTTTAATGTTAAATCATGGATTTATGCAACACAACAAAGATCAATTTTTTGGACGAGATAGTGGGGGTTCCACTAATATTTCATCACACAATGTGTAATTCATTCATTGCAACATTTTTATTAAACGTTATCTAATTAAGTTAGTAATTCATTTCAGATGAAAGTGCTGAGCTTGAAAGTCTTCAGCCTATATTAGGTTAATAGCGATAAACACTTTTTGAAGTTAGGTCACTTGAACTATTGGACTTTTAGAATTTTACAATTTTGGAGTTTTACTGAAAAATTTGAGTCTGTGGAATGTTGTAATTTTGAGTCTCTTGGATTTCATTGGAATTTTGGATGTTTAGAATTCTATACTTTTGAAATTCTTGGGTTTTATCGTGATTTTGCAATTTTGTAACTTAGAAAATTTGGAATTTCAGAATTTAAAAACTTTGTAATAATGGAATTTTGGAACTTTAAAAATTTAATACATTAATTCCTTAGGACTATTAAGCTTTAGATTATTAGAACTGTAGGACTTCAATATTTCAGATTACTGTGATACCCCGTAATTTTTTAAATTTCCGGATTACAGTGTTTTGAAATTTTGTAATGTCAGAATTTTAGAATTCTGGTACTTCACTACTTCGAGATTCTCGTAGTTTAAAATTTTTCAAATTTCGAATTATGCAATATTGTAATTATGCAATACTGCAATTTGGAAATCTTTTGACTTTGTAGTTTTCAACTTCGACACTCCGAAAAATATTACGCTACAAACAAATGAGTTGAGAAAAACGAGTTCTGAAAGTCTATAAAACCTTGGATAACCTTGAATATGCCATTCAAACAATATGCAAAATGAAAACTAAATATGAATAACGGACGAACGAGTTTTATTTATGGTTAGGAAAAGAACATAAAAACAGACAACGAAATCGTAATTCTACCACTCTCCAAAATACAGTAATTATTACAACGGGGCAAGAACCGTACAAAATTGCAATAACTTGATAAAAGTTGGGACAGCGAGCAGAAAATCGCGCTCTAGCGATCAAAAAATAAAGGAAATATATTCTTCGGGCGAGACAAATCGTTATGCGTTATAGAAAATCAAGGTTATAGAAAATTACATGCTACGAGCATCGGCACCGAGGAACGGTGATTTCATATGCGTGTGCAAATATTGTCAGAAAGGCCACACTTCATAATTAAATTATTGCATGCGCGTGGTCCGTTCGTCGGTATCCGTAATGGCGGAATTGAATCGCTTTCCCGAGAGCGCGATTGATTTGCCGAAACGAAGCACTAATCAAAATTAATTCCCATTATTTCGTTAATGACACCGGGGCCGCGTCGTACTGCTCGTCACGCTCGCAAGCTTGATTTGGTGCGAATTAAGGATAATTAAGAATCCATTTGAATCGGGGCGTAACTTCGGCCGGGCGAATTCGCGAAGAAATTCAACTTGTAACCGATTACTTCGTGTCGTGAATCGAATTTGTGCGTTCCTTAATCATCGTACAAAATCGTTCGAGCCGTTAAGACAAGGGAAAATGTTTTTTTTATTATTATTAAGCATTATCAATCTCCATTTAGGTTACTTTGCATCCTTTAACTTGCATTTATTTTACATAAGCAAATGTATAAACAAAAGAATACATGAGTTGTAAGGTTACAATTGAAATGCGGTTCGTGAGGCTAAGTTAGATTAGCCTGGTTTAGACTGGTTTCGGGTTTGGCATTTTTGATTACAAAATTTTATTGCCGTCCTTTTGTCAAAATGCCTGTCATGTTATATTGAGCTAATTAATGGGTGCATATGTTAGGTGATGCTGCAATATTTATTTATTTATTTTTCTACTTTATTGTCACTTTTGAAGTAAATATGCATTTAATGCCGGTACTTCTAGTGTTAATAAATTGGAACTTTTGAGAAACGACTGTATGGCGTTGCATGCAGCCGTTGTAGGATTTTTAAGTATAACGTTGCATGACAAAGAACGTTGCTAGCTCAATTAATATAATGTACTGATCAAGCTCTTTCTCTGGCCATCAAACAAATGGCATTGCCATAGTACGTGGTAGATGTCCTACCTTTCATGGCCGCAGTGACATTTCGGGTTGTTTATTGTACCCATTCGAGCTGAGGAGTAGGCCAGATTGTAGTGATCTGCTCTACACCTATTGACTGCCGTGATTATTTCTCGCTTAAAGTTTGTCCAGTGAACCAAGGTTTGACACTGGTGTTATGGAAGGGTATGAAATAATTCTTCCCTTTGGTTAGTCATATGTCTGTGATAATGTGAAGTGTAGTGTCAGTAGCTGTCGCTTTAGCTTCTTCACTGAAATCTGTAGAGGGAATTTTTATGAGGCCCGACGAAGCTGTGTTTGCTGCCATTTCGGCTAGCTTCTCTACCTCTTCACTTCCACGAATGCCTATATGGTCTGGTATCCAGTATAATTTGATCGAGTTATTGCTTTGTGTTTTATTACAGAATTCCGCGATTTCTTTTAATTTCCAAAATATATGTGGGTTAATTTTGATATTCGCTGCAGTATGAGCTAAGGCGAGAAGAGCACTGAGGGAGTCAGTGATAATAAGGAACTTCCAATTTGGATACTTTAATCTCTTAGGCACGGCTGAACTTTTCACGGGGCTGTTTCTCTGTGCGGCAGAGTTCAACGCGAATTACGTGTAAATGATACGGCACTGCAATGTGTGACGGATAATGCTGTTCTTTACACGAGTACATTGAAATTAAGTGTTTGATGATTAAATTATAATTTTTCTTAAAGATATGATACACGCATTTTAACTTTAACAATTTATTCTAACAATTAATAATATATCCGCGAAAGCCACTGTAGTGGCGCATAGTGCCGAAGAGGTTAAAGAAGAGTCTTTGTTGATGCTTCTAGTTATAACAACATCTGAATCTATACTCATGCATGCACTTCCCACAGATGGCGATGCCTTCGACTTACTTCCATCAGTTTATATGGCATGGGAATTTTATTCAATGATTAATTGGTTAAATAGCGTGTTGGAGTTTCCTGTGTGTAATAGGCTTTTGCCGAATTTTGTGTTAATGTTTATGTTCCTAATCAGAGAGTGATGGTCCGTGCAATAGATAGAGTAGTGGTCGGTAGAGTATATATGTTTGGATAGATTCTTGAAGTTACCTATGCAGTATAGTAAGATGCGATTGTTGAATTTCCGTTTTTTGTTCTTGCTGGCTAGAATTTTACCAAAGTGGGAGATAGTGTCATGCACTAGTAGCTTTTTATTGGAGAGGACTTTGCACAGGTATCGGTTGCATAAAAGTTTACATCGATCGCGAAGAAGATGAAGTTTAGACTGTGATACGAGAATGTTGGTGGGAGTGCTAGTTCTGTAACCAAAGGCTGCTCTTATTTCTGCATATTGGATTTTTTCCAGTATTTCTATATTTTTGGCTAGCGAAAATAAATAAAACACCCATAGTCCGAAGTTGAGCGTATAAAGTTTTATGTATGAAGTTATTAACATGTTCGGATCAGCGCCCCACCATTACAAATTTCATTATGGTCATGCTTCTCGAACACTTTTTTTAACATCGGCGATCTGCTGGTTGAACATCATTCTATAATAAAAAAAGTACACCTAGGAAGCGTACATAGTCACTTGATTTGATGGCAGCTCCTTTTATTTTTATTTCAGTTTGACCTGGTTTAATATTATATTTATTAAAGTGTACAAAAGTTGTTTTGTGAGTTGAGAGTTCCAAGCTCAAGTACCAGAGTCTATCATGTATAAGTGAAATGGTCCTTTCGAGAAGTTTCTTGTTTTTACTATATACTGCAATATCTTCTACAAATTAGCTAATTGTGACACTTTTAGGTATACATTCTGCAACTACCGATATGTATACGTTAAAAAGGATAGGGTTCAGTACGCCACATTGTGGAACACCTTTTCACACTTTTCTGTGTGTGTCTGTAAAAATCGGTCTTTCAAATGTTAGGTGTTTGACAAGTTTGACCAAGGAGGCAGGGAAAAATGTTATTCTTCTCTAAAATATCTTTTACTAATTTCGCGGAAGTCGCCGCGTTGCGTTGAACGCAACTTTCGCGGTAATAGCTTGCCAGAAAGTTGGCCGGGACATGATGCTTGTAACGATGTATTTTTATTTTCTTGCGTTACAACGCAAACTGAAAGTTTGTCGCGAGGCAACGTTTAATTTATCTTGACGGGGAACGATCTCCAGCGTCAACGATCCAAATAAAAATCGTAAGCTCCGCTCGCTTCGGGAACTTATCCCGAGAGTTTATGTACACCGCGAGCTGACATGGTTATAATTTTAAATTACCTGCCGCAGCTTCGTAACCGACTTGCTGCTATTAACTGTTCCCTAAGTAATTTAAAAGTAATCACGCTAATGAAGCGCCGAAGGAATGCGGTAGGTAGAAATGATCCACGGACCCGTGTGCACGGCGCGGGCTTATGTGTGCGCGTTTGTCCATGTACGAATGCATCCGGAGCAATTCATTCACACTACATGGAAATCTCATTAGGCCCAGATACATATAACAGCCACCATGCTATTAATGGTTGAGTTTGAATCGTGCTATAGCATAGACGCTTTAGGCGGAACTTGATCGTGTCGATGCTTACGGTGCATGAGCTATGAGCTACATTTCTAATGTATAATAACCGCCAGCAATACTGGTGGCGATGTAGAATTCGGGACTCGTGTGACTATGACCTTTCGACGTTCGATTCAATATTTATGCGATACTTTCTCCGTTTCAACGACTTTTAAGCTGCTTTTTCAACCTATCTGTAGTCCTTTGTATTTTGTAGAGGTTTTTTAACATTTACAGTCGTGGACAAAATTAAGTGGACAGGTATCATAAATAACAAAAGTTAAATTTAATTAACTAATAATGCCTATAAATCAAAACTTTATTGCACATATTATATACATTAAATAAATGTTTTTTCAAGCCTACAAAAATATCCCACGTTCTAAATTTAAAATTTATTTACAACATTGTAATGAAACAAAACATTTTTTACATTTCTGCTATGTCCACTTAATTTTGTCCAGGAGTGTATATGGGGATTATAGGAAATTGACTATCATTGTCATTTTATAATTTATTTATTGAAGTTTATGTAATGTATTATTCGTTATTTGATCGTGGAATACTATAGAAACAACAGCTTGAAATAATTTGGATCGAATGCCAGATTTCTACTCATACTTGCTCATAAATAATACATATTGTATTTTATTTGAAACTAAAACAAACTAGTCCCATTCGTGTTCGAAGTTAATAAAAATTAGATGTATTCGTCTTCGTAATTAATGAAAATCTGTTGTATTCGGATTTGAAACTAATACAAATTAGTCGTATTCGTATTTGAAACCAGAACAAATTAATTGTACTTGTATTCCAAACTAATACGAAGTAATTGTATTTGTGATATATGACATCAAAGCAATATGGAGTAGTATAGAGTGTGCAGTGTAGTGGGTAGCATAAATATGCCACCCGTTGTATTCATAAACCTGAATTTTCGAGTAAAAATTATAGCTAATATTCTTTAAATATTAATTTGTAATATTTAAACAAAATCTTATAATTTTGCATATTATCGTTAATATTCAGCTCATTAACATGAAAAGTAATTGTTGAGTCACTCCACAAATATATCAATCATTTACCGTTTTATCGTGCTTTATGTAAAAAACACGAAAAGTAATTTATCGTGTTCTCATCGTTACGAGTTGCATCAAAAATTTGTCTTAGCATACTAGCAATCATCTTAATGTATTTACACGTTGATAAAAATCAATTATCCTACATAAAAATTAAATTTTTGTCAATAAAATTTTTAATAATTGTCTAACGCGTCGGTGTAATTGTCACTGTTCATTTTGTACGAAATAACTAATCGGTAGTTTTTTGTCCAAAATAAGTTCTCCGTGAACCTACAAACATCCAAACCATAAAAAAGTAGACACCGAAGTTGCAATTCGAAAAGTATTTCATATTTTATTTCGTATATGATACAAATAAAAATTACAATCTGGTCCATCGAGATTGAATTTTTTCTCATCACTTAATATAATCTACAAAAATACTGACTTTAACAACAGTACGATTGTTATACAATAAATATTTTTGCTCACATTTTCCCAATCTGTATTCGTGTTTGCTTTAGCGTATGAAGAGTCTCGCTGATTTATCTTTGTTTTTCAATCGTGATGTCGATATTATTTTCGTTTCAACAATACGGAAGTGCTACAAAGATTCTACAAATGGTAATCGTTGCAATATTTAATTTGCAGTCCTCTCGCAGTTGAACCAATAACGCTATTGAGTTAGAAGATAATCACAGAATTTTACGTTTACCTTGAGAATACTTTTGACTAGCGACCTAAACCCCTATTTCACCACGATTGCGTATTTTACTAACATAATTGACAATAGTACGGTTTGTACGACCGTTTTGTTTCTCAATATAACCGTAACCTTCCACCCTGAAAAGCTTTTCTCTCTCCAAAATTTCTCTTCCACGGGGCATTTCACTTTTCAACTTTGACAAACGAATTTTTCGAATATAGAACAGAACAAACGGAGGTAATATAATGAATTTATTTACTTGTGAAGCTGGATCGATGCCAACATAAAGAGAACATACAAGGTTGGTATGTTTATGAGACGCCCGAAAATCGGGTTTTATGAAATGGATTTGAACAATTTACATTAATACAATTTTCTTTTATACGATTTATTCGTTATATGCTATGAAGTATTCAAAAAGTACACGTAACGCTTTTTACCAAAAGTTCACAACTTTGTATAAATGGAGAGTCGATATATTTATGCAACCCACTAAATCGTGTTCTGAACTTATCTTTGATTTACAACTCTCTAAAATCTAAAAACTGCCTCCAGATACTCATTCAAATAATAAAATTCTTAAAAGAACATCCAGATGCATTTTATCATCAGTACATACATTTCCGCTTGAAAGTATATTGCAGGTTCTATGCATAATTCCAACCGCACGAAACCAGCATAACAATAATGTTTTAGTTCCGTGTTAAAATAATTCTTAAGCTGTCGCCCCAATCATAGATCATTCATGCTTCGAATATTCAAGCATTTGCATATTCCAAATCATAAAAGTACCATTTGAGCGGACTCGTTATTGTAACCTTAGATGGTATTACTACTACCTCTAATGGACTCTTTATGTAACTATAGATGGTATTATTACAGTATTATGTCCTTGGAACCAGCCTAGTTCCCGGCTCTTTCCGCATGACCGGAAGATAGCGGCGCATCCTCGATTCTCCGTAAGACAGAATCGCCGACATTCGCCGCATTCCTCGCGAAGCCTACAGGAATCCTCCGCGTGGTCCAAAAAATATCGGCAAAGGGGAGAGGAACGGTCCCCCTACGTTCGCATACTCTCCCCGTGCACGCTCCTAGACGCGTGTACAGTCCGTAGACAATGTTCGCGTTACGCAACACGAAGGCAGGCAATGCGCGCGAGGCACAGCGGGCGGGTACGCCAGGACTTCATTATAACCTCATCGCTTTCCAGCGAGTGCATTCGAATTGAAAAACGCGCAGGCTTGTTTTGAGCTATGGTTACCGTGACAACGCGCGTATACCTGCGCATATACGCGTGTATATACCGGTCCGTTCTCTCGCTTCCGAATCCTCTTTGTTCCTCCCGACGCGACCACACTTTTTCTCTTCTTTCCACTCCGGATTCGAAAGCTGTGCGCGACGTACATCGAAAGGTAGCGATCGAAAGGCGAGCAACAGAGACAAAGAGGGAAAGTGTAAAGGTAGGACGAAAAGAGGGCGACAGACAGAGAGAGAGAGAGGGTTGGAAGCGGTGTTGGGGGTTACTCTATGGGTTCGCGAGAGGAGCGAGCGGCGATTGTAGGTGGTCGAAGGGTTGGCGGCGCGGGGGGCGGTATCGGGAACGACGGCGAAACGCGGGCATCGGCGAAGCAGTCTCTATGACAACGGTGACAGGCGAGGTGTTAGTGCGCATCCGTGACCACGCCTACGTCACGATGCCGTGACGTCAGAGCGTCGACGGCAGCGGCGCCTGCCGCCAACAAGAAACGTGGCGCGCGACGCTCATCGTCCCTGCGACGGAAGAGAGAGAATCGCGGCCGCCTGTTGCTACTTCGCTACACACGAAGGGTAGGCAACCCCGTGTATAACCCCTCTCTGGCTAGCACCCTCTCGCTCGCGCTCACACGGGATAGGGTGGGACGGAGCGCCCTCTGTTACATCGGCACGCGGTGTTCGGCTGTCTCCTTTCTCCTCCCCTCTTCCGCCCCTCACCGCTTTCTCGACGCATCTCCGTTCAACTTTCAACTTTTATCGCGTCTTCCTCTCCTTTCGCCGGTATCTCTTTCCTCTCCGCCCTCACGCTCGGTTTCCGCGCGGACCTCTCGCTCGGTCCTCCGGCGAACCATCCTCCCTCCGATGGTCGTGTGCAGAGCCGACGTTCGCCACCACCGTTGCCGCTACCCTACCACCGATTTCGAGCAACCAACTCCCTCGGCTTCCACCTCCTCGTCCTCCCCTTTAGCCTTCCGGCGGGCACCCTCCCGCGCGCGTTACCAGCCACCAGCGATCCCCACGGCCACGACCGAGAACCGAGACCGAACGAGAGTCGTCGGTTCTCCGCCAGTCAGCCATCCGACTCGCCGCTACGCCACGCCACGCCGCGCGCTGCGTGTGTATCCGAATCGTGTTTCGAAAAGGAAAAACAACGGAGAAGAGAAAAATAGTCCGTGAATCCGGAGGCCGTTCGCTGTCCTTTAACTGTCCGATATCACGCACGTAGTTAACGGTGATCCGACGAATTTTTGTTCGGTAATCCGGTAACGGTGCACCCGGGCGAGTAACAGTGAACGAACTGATCGACGACGATAGACAAACGTTGACGGTAACGAACCTAACCGCGCACCGGAGCCACGGTGCCGTTTGGCCGCGTGTGCGAGACGAGAAGAGATCGAGACAGCGAGAGCGTGGCGAGTGTGACACGCGTTAGTGAGGACCCGCAGCGAAGAGGTCGTCGAGCTTGTGCGGTGATCTTCTTCGTAGTTGCCCCCGACGTCATCGCACCTCGTGCTCGTCCTCGACGTCCTCGCACCTTGTATGGCACGTGTGCGTGCAGCAACGTAGGACACTCATTGGTCAGCCACGCATATGGATCATAGGTTAGATTTGCACACGCACGTTTACCGGGGTGTTAGGCGCGAAAGAAACGGACGAGGACCGACACCGCGAGAGAGTGAGAGTTTGAATGAGAGAGGCGTTGCGAGAGTGAGAGAGACGGGGCACGAGAAAGCAGTGAGAATGGGAGAAAGGGAGAGGAACACGCGAGAAATGAGCGCGCAGACACGCACACGCGACCGTCCCCGTGGTCGACTCGACGACTCGGCGAGCGGCGCGTGCTGGTAACCTGTTGCCGCCTCCGAGAACAAAACTCCAAAGCCGGTAATCGGGAGCTTAAGGATTCGCTGATATTCTCGCGAAACTGTTTATGGCCGGAAATTCTGCGGCATGGATTGCGAACGTCTATTGTCGCCGCCGTTTCTTGACGGTCCAGATTAACCACGAAGCGAGAGCTTCCTCGCTTCTTTACGAGGAATTTGAACTAGATCGTGCTTACGTTGGATGTAGGGTGCCGGCGCGTTGATTTATATTTACAATAATCTATGAAAATACGAGTTCGAAGTACACGTCATCTACGTTGTTGCTAAGATCTTTCAGAGCCTGATTTCACTATGGTGAAACGGTCTGCGAAAGTAGACTATTTTTGGTGACCTAACACAGGTGAAATCTTCTTGTATGATCTCTCGTTTGTCTCGAGTCATCATCCTAGTATCGAAAGAATTATCTCTCATCTTTTCTCTAAAACCAATTTCGTACACTGTTATGGGTGATCATCCTAAGGGCGCAAAAAAGTCATGCCTCGTTGTTTGAACAATTTCAAATATCAAACAAACTTTCAGCTGGATGGGTGAAATTTTTGTTTCCGCAGCCATGAAGCAACTGAAACAACATTATACCCGCAATTATAATAATAGTTACACCTAGTAATGCATTCTTCTTTTACAATTAGCAATACATTCTTCTTTTACAATTAGCAATGCATTTTTCTTGTACGATTAGCAATTAATTGTATATGAGAGTGTTTGGTGTAGGCTTTTCGTTATTTGATGAAGACTCAACGTCTTCAAGGATGAATAGACGTCTGATTACCTTCAGATCTAGCTACCTTCAGCTATTTATCTTCTAACACGTAAGGCATCACAAACTGAAATTTTAGAAAAAATACTTTTGATTTAGATGTATTTAGATAAATCTTTAAAGCGTGGGAAGAACATAACCCCAATATCAGATATAGCTGTTTATAAAACAGAGTTTGGATGCAGATCTCTAAATTAACACTACCAAAGCAAATTTCAAGTTTTCAAATTTCCTATTTCAAATGACAAAATTTGTTAAGATGATTTGTTTGAAATCTGTACATCTCCTCATAAAGATAAAGAATTAATAAATATATTAATTTTGTTTCATCGTCTGTTCATTTATTATTTCAAATTCATTTTTTTCTTCAAAATAATTGTGCATTATACGTCGGTAGTTTTAATGTTAAGAGACCATAACGTAAATAACAAATGTAAAGGTTCATCCTGCTCGCAATAGTTATGTTGACCAATATGGAACCTTTAGAAAATAGGTGGTTGTCGGCGAGTTAATAACATGTTGTGCAGTAGCTACATTTGTTACTTCTAGGTCGTGTTATCTATTATCAAAATGTTTAAATTACCACACTGATCACGCATGTTAAATTTAGGAGCAATCATTAATTTTCCTATCACATTTCAATAACTCATGTGTATACGTCTGGTTGGTAGAAAGTGATTCTGTTTTATATTAATTCATCCTAAGTGAAATTTAACTTAAAATATTTCAAAGATGATGTATTTAAATATAGCATTTCGTCGATACTTCCCTGTAAATGCGTATTTGTCCTCTTATATCCCGAACGTCTGTGTTCTTTATTTATTGTTGAACCGATGTTTAGTGAGGTCTATTTCCATAGAGATTATAGATGAGCAGCTGTAGACACTTTAGTTACGTGATTTATCATATCGCTACTATGTTATGTCAGGCTCTAATCGTCCGTCATAAAACGGTCACTTATTTCAAGAGCAGCTATAGTTGTGCTATGTAAATCATTTCTCAGTAATGGACATCTAAAGAAAGTTCAATAGTAACAGCCGAACCAGAAATAACCGCGGTTAGGAAAGAGATTTGATAAACAAAGTGATTGTTTCATACAATGATCGTAGATTAAATATAAGAACACAATAATTTTGAGTATCAGCGATATTATTACAGTTCAAACAGCTATTTAAAAATGAAACATCTACTTTATGAATAAGTTTTCCATCAAATATTATCGTTATCAATATGGCAGTGAACGCGTTAATATCTTTTACAACACAATTATCATTTCTTAAAATTTAATTCTAGCAAGTTTTCCAAGAAGAGGATTCCAAATTTAACTTTCGCGAATCATTAATGAAATTTACGTTCGATCAACATGGAATTTAGTGAATAAAACTCTATCCATTTACGTGTACAAGTATTATTCCATGGCGGGAGAGTGAAGTGATTAGTGCAATGTGATAATTCAAGAAAATACGCAATATTCGGCAACGGTGAATCGTAACACATTTAAAATTATTTGTGCCGCAATTCGGTACGAGCATACTTTGTAAACGGTTCTTTAAATTATCGTAATCTAATTAAATGCGCTATTACGTATGCGTAAATACGTTAGCGGCAAAAGTGAAAATCTCGTGGTGAAAGAGTTTCCCTCGTGAGCGTACCACGTTAAAGAAATTAATGCAGTGAAAACAGAATTTAGTAGGCACGGAATTTGTAAGTAACTGTAGAATAGCAATCTGGTCTAGAGCCAAGAGCTAGCTCTGTTTTGAAACAATATACAGTCCCTAAATATGTGCATATGATATTTGTTGTTCTTCGAGACTCGGCCATTTCCAAACAACGCCGCGCACCTGTTCCATTTTCGAACGTGTTCGCCTCTTTCGGCTTTTGCGTAAACATAGTTATCCATTCTAAATCGTGTTCGTAGGATTATTCGACATTTTTAGATTCCGCTATGATAAACTTGGTACGGCGTTATTCGACGCAGAGTATTCAATTTCCGTTCCTATTTCGTACTACTCGCGTTTAAAATTACATTTAAGAATTCGCATCGCTATTGCACAAACTGATGGTTGATCTATTTTTTCGGCGATTCATCTTATTATTCTGTGAACGCTTCATAATATCGAAACCTCGATTGAAGTCTGTTTAGAACGTTACGTGTAAGTAGTATTACGTATTACCGGTCAGACACGCAGTAGTAATGCAGGTGTTTCCTTGTAGAATACCATGCTCTAATTTTTAACTGTTTTATTTCCACCGGTTGGTAAATTGCGAAAAACAAACTTAAAAAGTTTGAAGCTTAATATTATAGATATATAGAGACAGGCAATATGAATTCCTCAGGAAAAATAGTGATGCGCGGAAGAAAAGGAAATGGTATTAGTTGATTTTGATTCAGAAATTTTTGCATAAAGAAATAATCATGTACAGTAATTCAAAAATGTTCGAATTCATAACACTTCAAATAGACGAACTTTGTAAATTCAGGATTTTGGAATCCAGGACTTTAGGGACTCAAGAATTTTGGAACTCGAAAATTTTTGAGTTTTCGAGTATACAAGCTTTCAAAAATAGAAATTGGAAGATTTCGGCATCTGGATCCGGAGATTTTAGGAATTGAAAGTTTAGTGAATTTGTAGAAATTTTAGAACTTGGATATTTGAAGACTTAGCGATTTGGAAATTTAGGGATTCAGAATTCTCGAAATTTTGGGAATTCAATAATAGTTTAGAAATGTGAAATTTTGGGTATATGGGACTTTATGAATATGAAAGGTATGAACACTTGAAAACTTCAATACTTAGACATTTTTAAATCATATTGTTTGGTGATTTGGAAATTTGAAGATTTAAAAAGTTTGAGGATGAGAAATTTGAAAATATGAGAATTTATTGATTTCAAATTCGGAAACTTGAAAGTTTGAGAATTTAAGGATTTAGGAATTTATTACTTTGAAAATTTTTAAGTTCAGGAATTCGTTTACCAATTTCGCCGATATAAAGTTAAGCAAATTTTTTAAATTTTCGATAATTTGTGAATCCAAGAATTTAGGTATTCAGAAATTTGCAAATTGTGGAAGTCGGAACATTTGAAAATTTTAAGTACTTCAAATTAGAAAATTTTTAGTAGTTCAAATTAGATAATTTAAGAACTTGTAGTCTCCTTAACTACAAAATTAAAAAATTTAAATCTACGGAAACCTGAAGATTCATCAGTTCGAAAATGTTAGAACTTTGCACTTCCAAAGTATACATACTTATCGAGTAGCAGAAGTTCCCCATACTTGTTTCTAACCAAAGTAAATCTTCGTTGTTCACAAACACCTGTACATAACCTTATTGAAACACATTCGAATTTTTCACTAAGTACAGTTTTCCTCGAAATCATTTTTATGCACGAACATCGTTCGCAATTTCAACCTATTATTTTCTGAAATCTACTCGCACCTAGTCCATGCGTCGATATATCTTTCCCGCACGCGTGTGACATTAGCTGAAGAGTCGTCTCGAGATGTCCTGAAGGAGGCTCAGAAAGTGGGATACGCGAAGAAGGGCCAGCACGTCAAGCAATATACGATATATATCTCTGGAGCAGGCTACGTGACCGGAACCCCGAGCGGGTTAAACTCGGATTTGTAACGTATTTTTCCTCGATGTGAAAATACCTATCGACTGGTACGCAGCGTGTCAGCGGCGTTTCGCAATTTCCGTTCCCGTAGTCTCGATCGACGCGGATGAAAGCAAAGATTTACGTCGAAAAGGTGAGAACAGCGCCATGAATATGTATCCACGTCTACAGCGTGCCGAAAAAGCTTTACACGTTACCTTTTTGCGCTGTTCTAAAAATTCCCGCAAACGCTGCAGCGCTGTTTTTCCCACGATCGAAGCTCATTTTTCATCGGGCCGATAGTAGTTGGCAGAAATTGCCGAACACCCAATTCCCTTCTTGTCCGTTTCATGTTTGTTCTCTGAAATTCAATGCGAACACCACGCCGTACGGCTCGTTTTCCGAGTGGCATTTTCGATTTCCTCATTTTTGCCGTCGGTTTTTCATCGATGCCGCAGAAATCTGTTTTCCCTGTGGCGGGCTTCGGAAGTTTATTCGCCGGTGCGTTTCCTCGACGAGATGTTGCATTTGTCGGGATGCAACATCCCCAGTAAGATAAATGGAACGTTCCCCTGTTTTCTAGAGACCTATCTCTCTGGGTGGCTATCTCCTTTCTCATTGCCTTCGGAAATCTACTGCCTCTAATCTTTGATGTCATCTGGACAGACGGCAGTGTCGCGCAAATTACACGGCGGGCGTTCTAGCCGAAACACTGTCACTTTGTTCGCCGGTTAATCGCTGATAAATCGTTGGACGACAACCTTCTTCCGAGTGGAATGTTTTGTTTACGTGCACATCTTAAAACTGATGGTGTTTTATTGCTTAGTGAGAGCAATCACTGTGTCATTTTCCTCTGACGCATTGACTGGTGGTCTGTGACGATGTCATGTGGACCGCCGGTCGTATGTAACCGGCGCTGCATATGCAGTTGACAATAAACCTATCGGTGTGTAATGCACGTTTATTTCGAATTTAAAAACGAAGCTGAATAATAAATAAACGAAACTGAATAATAAATAAACGAACGATAAAGTACAAATTGGTGTGCACGTTAATTCTATATCTTGACGAAAATCAACACGAATTTCAAAAAGCCACCTTAACATACTTTGTAACATAACACTAAAACTATCGACGTAAATGAATAAACGATGTAACATAAATCAGTTGCACATATTAATTTTTTATCGTCATGAGAATCAGCATAGATTTCAAGAAAATCAGTTCAACAAATTTTGTCGTTTAAAATAGGAAATTTGTAAAACGATCATTTAACGATCATTTGTAAAACGATCATAAAACTACCACCCCTATAGTAGTTTTAGTGTTAATATTAGGAACTTGTTAAATGGTCATTTTGATAGGTTCAGTTCACTTTGGCAGGTTCAGTGTTAAATTACGAATTTATACAAAAAGCACGCGAAAGGAACTTTTGACAGATCTTAGTACGGAGACCATGATATTTATTAAGAGATTAAAGGAAAAAATTGGAAAGATTGAGTAACCTCTTTCTGAATAACCCGTATTATAGCGTGTCTAACCTCATACATCAGTTTCACTGTGGCAGTGAACGCGGTATCAGTTTGTTCACTATGCTAACATCATTGCAAATCATTGCCACTTTTGTTTTTAATAAACGTACATTATTATCTTTGTAGTACCTGATTTTTAGTATTACTTGCGACTCGGCGGACTTAATTTGGACTCCCTTTTATGTGAAATCTTTGTATAATTAGATGGCAGTGGCTTAATTTGCAATAGTGTACTTAATATTCTGCGAGACTGAACACGAAACATGTTTGAAACGTACTGGTGCAAAATATGGAAAAGTGCACCTAATATGAAATGTGAGAAAATATAAAATAGTGATACGGAATGTGATAAATCATAGAATAATATAATTAAGGTGACCAAATTTCAAGGACCATTCTGATGAACATGTACACACGTAGTTCACTATATGTCACCTGTTCAAATATCAGTTTTAGTTAATACAAGTGTACATCATGACATAAATCAACGAACAAAATACTTTGCGTTGTTCATTAGGTTATAATAAATTAAATACTTTTGAAATAATAATTCAGTTGTAGTTTTATACAAAAACTATAATATAGGAAAATTTTATACAGAAGAGCTACCTAAATATTTCAAACTTCTATCATCCAAATGTCATCTTCAAGGTCTTATAACTCAAATATTACCATATCTAAAACACGCTGCAAACAATATACTCAATATGTTCGCATAAAAGAGATTCTGTTAAAATTTACAAATGTTTCAACCATGAGCATTAAAGCCATTAAAAAATCATTAAGCTCGCATCTCGAAGTATCATCGCGAGTCTTTCGCGTCTTAGTGCAATAGCAATTTCTAGAAACGAACATGAAATAAACTATTTAGAGGGTGGCAAGATGCTCGGCAATGATCTCGTCTGGGCTAATCAGAATTTATGGCGGCACTTTTGTGGAAGTTGCGAGCAACAGCAAGGGCGTCCTTTAATACGATTCGAGATCCTGTCGTGTATGCAACTTGGCTACGAGAACAGGCCGAGGTCAGGTACGTTATGTACCTTTGTCCGTGTAGGACACATATAAATGGTGTCCTACTCAGGTATAATGCATTACGGCAGGGCGTTGCAGTAGGATACAGAGAGCGTGCACGTTGCATTGTCGGAGAATAGAGTATGCACTATACACACCAGAACTGTACTGAATTATACTCCGTTATGGTTCTGCCTCTGTAGGCGCTGAGCACTAGAGGATCTTGCTAGCATGCATGCTTGTATCCAATATGTCCAATACCTGATATCGTAACCATAGTCTAACCGTATCGAAAGGGACGTATTTCTCGTTTATGGCTTCATCTTCTAATAGCGAATTGCACCTTAGACACGGTTGCTGGAAAACTGTTCGTGTCCGCGCAGTTTTATGGTAACGGAACTCTGTAATTCGTATATGTGCACGATCATGAGACTCGGGAACAATACTGCAGCTTGGGTTTTAGATATTTGAAATATCTCAATTTGTTTTATTTATATACATAGTATCAAGGTTCTTAATTTTGGAAATTTTTAAACGCAGAAAATTGTTATTTTCAGATTTACATATTTACAACTTTTGCTTTACAATTCGGAAGTTTAGAAGTTTAGAAATTTGGGAATTTGGAAATTTAGAAATCTAAATATTAAGAAATGTGAAAATTTAGAATCGTGAAATGTACAAGTTTGTAAATACAGAAATATGGGAATCTAGAACTGTGAAGATAAAAAAATTTTTAAGTATGGATATATAAAATTTTCAAATTTACGACCTAGAAACACGGAAAATTTGCAGAACTTATAAACCTAGACATTTTGTAATACCGTCTTTCAGATTTTCAAATTTTCTATGTTTCAAATTTGCAAATGTTAAAATTTTCTAACGTAAAAGCTCACAAATTTAGTAATTTACTAATTCGGTAATTTGTGGATTCGAGAATTTTCAATCTTGGAAATTTCTAAGTATAGGAATTGAGTAACCTAAAAATCTAGTAATTTCAGAGTTTAGGAAATACTGAAATACCAGACGGCTTGAACTTACTTCCATGGAAAGTAGGAAATTTTCAAACTTCAGAAATAATATTGCTCAATTGTCAAGTTTTTGAACTTCGAATTTCTGAGTAGCAAATTTACAAATTTACAAATTCGAAAGTTTTGTTTCAGTTGCTACTTTTGCAGTATATCACAATAAAACTTAATTGACAAAAATATTAACAAATATTCTTCGACATTCGTTTATATTTTCCGTCAATCGTGTACACGATGCTACATTTTATCAGTTATTTTCACATTGAAATCAAATTCTCTCCTTTAAAGAACCCGCATTATACAGTAAGGGAGGTATTTTTTATGATCGAATTCAGATCAATACCGCAGCTAACATAAACGTCACTAGGGAAAGCACTTCGAACTTATTTACGCGTTTATTGCTAATATCGTTTCTCATACTCGATTGTCCCCAATGGTCATATCAGTTCGTGAGCAGTAGGAAACCCGATAGTGCGTATTGATATTTCTTAGTTTCCTTTTTTATTGCATATCGTCTTCCGTCCGTTGACCGTGGGAGATGAGAATCTTGAAACTTTTATCGGTCGTCAAGTCTTACAAGTGTTCCAACGATCGGGAGACGTTCTGCGATCGTTTTGTGGCGTATCTCTTTCACACCTGCCTGCTCGTATGATCGATCGTTGAAAAATGTGATAAAAAATTGCAAATTTTCATTGTTTCTTTCATGAAGCAGCGGATCACTATTACACACATATTTCATTTTAGATAAACCTACTTTTCCATCGTTTCGTATCTTTTTATTGACTTTCTACGTTTCTGCACTTTGTTTGAAATTAGTTGATTATTGTATGGGGACTGAATGATCTATACATATTGTACATGCCGATATGGGATCTTGTTCGGAATTGTGTAATATTAGATGAAGAATTATTGAAAAGAATTATTACAGTTATTGAAAATATATTCTTATCGTTGTATGATATAAAAAAGAATATGCGACATAGGTAATTATTGTGTGAGTGGAGGAGTGAATGAGAATTCGTGATTATATAAATTCTCTGTAGTTATGGTTATATCTTTTTCTTATGGGGATCAATGCTAGAACATTTTGCAATAACAAATATTATGTATCAGTGCAAAGGAAACCGTTCGTAAAATATTTTAGATTCTAAAAGTATAACTTTTACATTCACGTTTGAACAATCTCAGAAATTATTGAGATTTTAAGCACTGCGCTTCAGAAAATAAAAAGTAAACAACGTCAAATTGTATTAATAATTTCAAATAAAATATAAAGAACGTCAAATTTTCCTAGTCATTTTAAGTAAACAACAAATATAGTCCAATTTTATACAAGAAGATAAATTTTGACAAGAGAATACGAAACATTACTTCTTATTAATTATGTTGAATAAAAATTGAAAAATTCCAAGTCTTATTAATTATTTTAAACACAGAATAACAAGTGTAATATCTCATTAGTCATTTCGAATAAAGCACAAAAAAAGGGTTATAATTATATTAAATAACAAAACGGAAAGTATAGAATCATATAAATTATTCTAAGCAAAAAACAAACAAGTATAAGGTTTTATTACTTACATTAAGCATTATCCGATCAACTCGTAGATTACACTTAATTATTTAATTATATCGCAACCCTCTTAAACAATTTGTGTATCTAAATCTCTGCATTAACCGTTTCAATGAACTAACAGAGGTGTATTTTTCTGTTTCAGGTAAGTGGACCAATCGAAATAAATCGCACATACAACACGTAAGTGGCACGCCCCGATATTTTGTTCGATATTATTGTATCGATAACGGCAGGTCATGGTAAGTCGAAAGGCAGGTAATCCGCGCGCGAAGCGTTGAACCGTTAGGGAGGGGTTGCAATTCACTTTGTAATAAAAATGGAAATTAACACGGACTACGTGGGCGGAAAACAAGGCTAACCTCCATCAGTAGCGCGAAGAGGATAACGCGGAGGCTTGAATAAACAAACTCACCCCAACTGCTTGGTTGGCACCCTCTTCTTCGTCTCCATCAGTCCGGGGGCATGGGCCAAAGGACGTTGTTATGATTGCTAATGGAAAACTATCCAATTCAAAGAACAAAGTGAAGTAACGAGTTACTTCGCCAGCCAACGAACACACTGAAAGATGTAAGAGTTTGGGATGGACGACGAATGAAGAGAAAATGGCACGGTTTGTTAACGTTAGGAATGAGGTCGACGAAAGATCGTCCACGGGCGAAAGTGGTTTCATTTGTCATGGATAAATATGATCTTTTGGAACAGTGAAATCTCGAGAAGATAATAAACATGGAATATTATAAAACTATTCTGCTATTTTCGTTTAACTTCTTCGTCGATGGTAGGTGAGTTCGAGACTCTATCCTCCGCTTAGTTTTCTATGTATTTGGGGTATATTTTAACTTCGAGATGTAGAAGTTGCTTGTTACATGACTGGAGTGAACACTTCCTCCCATTTTTTATACTAAAAAATATTATATGCAACTCAAAGAGACAACATCACAATGTGTTTGCATTCGTTTTTGGTTAAAAGTTTTCTAAATTATGGTCTCGTTACGTATGACGGTGGGACAAATTCTGTAATTCCGGAGAAAGTACGTGGGTTGATACGTGGGTTTAGACTTCCAGACCCAATTATAACAGAAATTATTTGTGTGTCAGTGTACCGGTGATGATGGAATTGGACAACGTATTTTCTGAGGAAATACGTGGGTGGATCAAATATGTACGTGGGACTGAGACTTTTAAATATAATTATAACTGGAATTATTGGAGTAGGTGTGTTAGTAAACTAGTGCTGCTATTGGTTAATACTAGGTTAAAGCACGAGGTAACTGCGGATAAGTTTTATTTAATACGGTTAAACAATTTTTGTCCCCAAATTATAAACTGGTATCAGTATATTATTTCGTGTTCCTATAACATTCATCACATTTAGCAGAACGAGGGATATATAGTGTTCAACATTATTTTTATGTAGTAAGTTTTCAGAGAATGATAGGAAAATTTATTTATTGTCCATTTTTATTGGTTGACGCCACATTTATTCAAATTGAATGAAAGACAGGGAGAGATGCTATAATTAAACGCAGTACGCTCAAATGATGCTGAAATTCAAGTTTATTTATATAAAGAGAAATTTTCATAGTAACACATTGATATAATTAATAGAATTAATTAATTTCTTAAATTCATTCCAGTATATAAAGTTAGTACTATTCTTTCAATTTATTTTATATATTCGTGTTTTGAGATGTTAGGTATTCGTTCAAGAAAAGAAATTTAAATGCATATTTAAAAGTGATATTTATCTTTTGAACATTAGGATTTCATATTCAATCCATTACTACTTGATTGTATCTTGTTATTACCTTAATATCGCGTTGATACAAACACATTGTAATTTTTCCGCCATGTTAGGCCACGAGCAGTATAAACATAACGTCAGTTTTATTTCTTACTTCGACAATCACTGATGTTTACTGCTGCATACGAAATAAAGTTCCTCGAATAGATTTTAAAAGCAGTACAAATAAACAGAGTTTGTAACCATTTTACACCGCTAGTTGCAAGCCAACGGACGTCCGACATGCATGAAGAAATAGCAAGCATGAAAAGCGTTATCCGCGTAATTTCTATAGTAATACCTTGCAATTTATCACCTTAAGCGTCTGGCGATATTGGAGAGAATGGAAAACAAGCCTGTCGTGTCAAAAGGTCGTTTGATCTCGGTATTTCTCTGTCGCCGCCGAAATTGTCCGACAATTAGCAAGATCTTGCTCGTATTGGAATACATGCATTTGTCCCTTCGGGAACCCCCGGACTTTTTAAGCTTAAGTCCCGGCAAGATTTAAATTTCAAAATTTCAATCTGGCTTGCTAATCCGTCCGTCGCCATTCGTATGCGCGCGCATCCGCACTTCCGCCTCCTGTTGGATGCCGACAGATTGCACCGACTCGACATCAAAAGTCTTTTACGTCGCGTGTTCCCTTCTTCTCTTTCGGCCCTTCTTCTCTCCTCTTTGCCTCATTCATTCTATTTGTTTATCCATTTACTTATCCATCTGTACGTTTACTTGTTCATTTGCGAATTTCTTTTGTTTCGATCCACCGATAGCTTCTTTTGTTTCAATTCTTCGTTCTTTTCTTTTTGTCTCTGCGTTCTCCTCTCGTTATAAAATTTGTTCAGGTGACTTTCTTGGCATTCGTGTTGATTTTTATGACGATGAAGAATTAACGTATATATTCATTTACGTTTTATCGGTTATTGATTTATTTTTCAGCTCCATTTCTAATTTATAAGCAAATACTATCCATATGTTTAAAGTTTTAAGCAAATATTTCAATGCTATTGAGGTATTTGTCACCTGATAATAATTTCATGGCTAAATTAATATTATTAAGTATGATCATCTAATATTATTAATTCTTGAGACCTCAAATTTTTAGATCTATAATTTGAGAAATTGCGGAATTTAGGGATTTGATATATGAAATGTTTATGAATTTGGAAATTTTTTAATTTTGAAATTTGGGCATTGGAAAATTTGTGAATGTGATATTTTGGAAATTTGGGAAATTAGAAATTGAAACTCTTATTATTTGGACAGCTGGATATTTGTATATTCAAATATTCGATTGTTTAAATATTTGAACGATCGAATGTTTGAATATTTTGATACTTGAAAACTGAGAAACTTTTGTTTCTAAACTTTACATCGAAAATTAAACAGTGATATCGTCAATAATCATCAATTAAGGAAGAATAAACCGTTCACATATTTTCCGCAGAGTCAAACGTCCGTCAGAACGCTAGTGGTAATTAGCATAATTAAATCCAGCTGAACACAAAACAGGCATGTCATTTTATCGTGTTTCAGTCTCCTGAACATTATAACAGTGAACATTTCGTAACATCTGACGCATGCGTCGAATAAATCGTGCAGCAAGGGGTTAAGAGGCGATCAAAACCCACGATATTCCCCGAGTACGTCATTTCTGCGACGGGATGATTGTTCCGGCACGTGGAGAACAAATCAACCACCCCGAGGAAGTTACTCCGGTAACTTGGGCGTCTTAATTACTTTACGAGACATTAAGGCGCGGTGTTGATCGTGGAAGTACGTTTCTGGTCCATCGGTGGAGCTTGTCAGCCGATGGCGAAGGGCGAAGAAAGTAAGGACGAGGGGACGGGTAACGTGGTCGAAACTTTTAATTTTTCCTCAAAAAAAAAAAAAAAACTTCAGCTGCTCGTTACGTTGTCCCAAGTGCATCGAGCTCAGCGACGAGGCGAGGCGAAGTGAAATTAAAATTCATGCGACGCGTCTTTTCTCGGCCTCCTCTCCCACGAGGCCCAGAGGGTGTCCTGCAGGACAACCTGCCGGGGGTGTGCGTATATATCCTGCGCGGTTACCGCCGGGAAAGAAGGGATGACTAGGAATCGAGCAGGCGAAGGGGATTTAACTTAATTTGCAAATCAAATTTCGTCCCTGGTCTACGAAATTCTGTCGGAGGTGCGACGGAAAGGGACAGAACGATCACCTTCGTGCCAATTATCGTTCCTAAACCGACCTTCCATGAGGGCTTCGTGTGTGCTCGTGGTTGCCTTTAAACTGGCGGTTTCCTTCGCGAAATTGTTACTTCCGGAAACTGTGAGCTGACAAAATTGCGACCCGAGAATTATCTGTCGCGAGAAAATGTTCGGTATTACATCGAATCTTTGGTGACTTTTAGGGATCTGGATCGAGCCCTGGTTATTGCACTTGGGCGCCGTCTGACTATTCGAAGGGCCACCCGAGTTTAAAAATAGATAAGAGACAGTTACAGTATAGAAATTATACAGGGTGTCTCGTAATAAGTGTAAGACCCGAAAAGGGGTTGTAGAGGAGGTGATTCTAAATAACTTTTCCCTTTCCAAAAATTGGCTCTAGGCTTTCGTTTTCAAGTTATTAAGGAAAAACTCCGACCAATCAGAGCGCGCGAATAGCTTCCGCTCAGCCGCGAGAGCGAAGCTTCGAACATACGGCCGATCACGGATGCGATCTAACAAGTTAGTATCGTGCTATGTTACGTCAAAGTTAAATCACACATAAAATTGTCTTATCCCTTATTTAGTAAAAATTAATAACTGAACATTATTATTCTCAAATTTCCAATTCTTCAAATGTTCAAATTCCCTATACCCCCAAATCTTCAAATTCCCAATTTTCCAAATTCTCTATTCCCCAAATTACCAATTCCCCAAACTCCCAATTCCTCAAATTCCCAAATCCCCGAATTCTCAATTCTCCAAATTCCCAAATCTCCGAATTCTCAATTCCCCAAATTCTCAATTCTCCAAATTCCCAAATCTCCGAATTCTCAATTCCCCAAATTCTCAATTCTCCAACTTCCTCAATTGGCACATAAAATTGTCTTATTCCTTATTCAGTAAAAATGAATAACTGAACATTATTACGCATGATTTAACTTTGGCGTAACATAGCACAATACTAACTTGTTTGTTTGCGTCCGCGATCGGCTGTATGTTCGAGGCTTCGCTCTCGTGGCTAAGCGGATGCTATTCGCGCGCTCTTATTGGTCGGTGTTTTTCCTTAATAACTCGAAAACGAGAGCCTAGACCCCATTTTTGCAAAGGAAAAAGTTACTTAGAATCACCCCCTCTACAACCCCTTCACGGGTCTAACACTCATTACGAGACACCCTGTATAGCAGAAAATAGATTCAATAGTTTACATTAGTCTTTCGTCATACACAGATACTCACATTCAGACACAACCACATTTCCACACACACTCTTGTAAATAAATCACAACAGCCTAAGAATTTTCACTACCGTCTCGAATCAGTTAAGCCTAATTCTCTCTGTTCATTGTCTGTTTTGTCTCTGCCTACTGAGCGCGAAAAATCCCTTATCACTCCTCATGTACTCCTTTCCATTACGCCCTTCGCGTGTTACCTTTCTGGAAGCGTGAGAAATAATTAATTAATTTTTACTGTAACACTGTCGCTGCGATATAAAATGTTAATGCTTACTATCGTTTTTACTACTTATGACTACAATCTATCTAATCATGAACATCAAATTGAATTTTAGTCATTGTTCAGCAATTTTTTTCTTCCCTTACCAAGTCTGTCTCTATAATTTCCTACATCATTTTATTTTAACATCTATTGATTAGTGTGTACCATAAGTTTCATAGTTTTTTATCACGATATTCAAAGTATTTATTGTTTAAGGTTAATTTGTTACATTAAATATGAACTGTTCAGCTCTGTCACCTTCTTCCATCTCTCAAGAAATCTCATTATTTCCACTTCCTAAAATTATTGGGGCTTACTTGAAAAATCTTCCTCCAAATACGTTTTTATTTCGTAGAAAAAAAGGAAGAAACTCGTAGAACAGCCTAATATCTATTTTAATACTTCGCGATGTAATGTGTTAGTAATATGATATCATTTTTACCATTCTGATTGTTGATCCCGATTGCTCGATCATGCAAACATTAATTCCGATGTCAGTAAATGTTCAAAGGTGCGATAGTATTTTCACCGCATCGAAGGGTGTTGAAGATTGATATTGAAATTTTTAGAAATTCACAGTTTCACTGGACTGATGCGATATCGCAACACTGCAGCTGTATGTGGCTCGATAAATGAACAGAAATTCCTGTTACTGCCGGCCGTAATCAGAGTTTCGATTTTACACTTCGACGGCTGCTGTCAGACGTTAATACCACTCGACCGTTCGTTTTCGACAATTTTATGTCGAGCGCCTCTGTACGACTTCCAGCACTAATTACTGATACTCACACTAGATGGGTTTCTGAAAAATTGAAAAATATCCTACATTTCATAACTATTACATAATCTAATGAACTCCTATTTGGGTCCCATAAATGATTGTCTCCAGAACAGTTTGAAAATTACGAAGAAATTTAATTATTCGAACGTTCTTTTTACCAATTTCTTAATCTTCTCGTATTCCAAATTAAAATTAATAATATGCAGTACTTTTATGAAAGACGAACAATTTCTTTTTAATTTTTTTATGTATATTAAATGTTATGTACTTATAAAATATACGTATACTTGTAATATACAGTCATGGACAAAATTAAGTGGACATTGCATAAATGTAAAAAATTTTGTTATTTTATTACAATGTTTTAAATAAATTTTAAATTTAGAACGTGAAATGTTTTTGTAGACTTGAAATAACATTTATTTAATATACAATAATGTTTTGATTTATAGGCATTATTACATAAATTAAATTAACCTTTTGCTATTTATGATACCTGTCCACTTAATTTTGTCCACGACTGTATGATACAGATATATTGTATATAAACAAATATTGTTCGCCTATTTTGTTCGAGTATTTTTGACGCGTTTATAAATTTTTACACGTGTCTATAAACTGTTGAGCGTGCTCATGAATTCTCAATTGTGTTTACAAATTATTAACAGTATAAACACTGTACACTCTATGACCTCTGATATGTGTTATGATGACAACTATCTGTAGTCTGGCATATTTTAGTCTCAACTATGTTATTTATTATTTTTCACATAATATTCAGTCATGATTATTTCAACATCGCGTTATATGAACATAGTAACTTTTTTACATGTACGCACTGTACTCACTTAGTTTCATGATGCATTTGAATAATACAAAGAAAAACGGTCGATGGAGATTGTGTAGTCATAGTAGAGTCATTCGAGCAACAATTGCAGCTGACGATCGTGACGTACGGTGGCACGATGTGGAACGCAGCAACATAGGTACCTGATCTCCGAGATGCAATACCGTTAAAACGCGTTACCGGAGGTTATGGTTCCAACAGCTTCCCCTAAGAAACAATGCACTTAATTTTCGCTAAAAAGTTTCATAGTTGCCAATGGCTCTGTACGATCGATCCTCAGCAAATCCTAAATACATGAAGAATGAAGGAAATCCCGAATTAGAAATATTCCTATCAACCTTCTCCATTTAGGTTCATTCTGACATCGCTAAGCAGTTAACGTTCAAACAGTAATCGGCTCAGTTACAGAATCTGTTGTAAGAGGTTAAAGGAGACAGAGGAATGACTTTCGTCAATTTTGTTGATTTGTTCGGCTTAAATAAAGCCGGTATACTTGAAACCGAATAATGAGATCGTTAGTCGTGAGGAGGGTCCAACGATCTCTCCTCTCCTCTTGTCGGTGTCTTGCTTCTTCAAACGTTCTTGGACGATTCGAGAGGTCGCGGTATCGAGACAAGTTGGCAGACAAATGGCTAGATATTCCACTTTTATATTCTCCGGACGTTCGTGCCGGCCTTCGTCTCGTCCTTCCACGATCTTTTTCTTATTCGTTCCTTGTCACCTTTTAGAACTTTTCAAAAATTGTACTCTGTCCATTGCAAAGTTGTGTCGGTTCCAAGTTTTTACAGTGTTGCTTTCAGATACGAACGATAGAAAGGAAACATTGTTCTGGAAATGCGTAAACAATGTTTCTTTGATATGTCAAAGTGACGTGTTTATCTTATCAAAATGATTAAGTTCTATGAGAATTGTTCTCACGTATTCAATCTCTTAATCTATGACTTCCATTAATAGTTGCGTCAGTCAGAGCTAACTATTATCACTAATTGTAAGTAAAAAGAGGTGAAGAAAGTCGAAATGTTGGTGACATTTTGGATTCAGGGATCGTCGATTGTAAAAGTTATAATTGATACTTTACTCAAAATTGAGTTCTTCTGCAAATATGATTAATGTCACGTTCGAACTGTGACATGCGTCACGAGTTTGACTCGGCATTAAAGGGTTAAAATGAAAAGTTTAATTATTGAATGTTCCGAAATGAACGTTTTCCTTACTTTTATACTTTTCGAAGCATTATTAGTACTTTATTTTATTTTCCCAATGAAAATATTTACAGTATCGATCAACTATTCTGGAGTATTAATAAATTATTTTGCGGATGCGATTTTGAAATTTGTTCGTTACGAACATTAATAGTGATTCCTGTTCATAAACATCGATTTACGTGCGATTCAATGAATCCATTGGTATACACAATTAAATTAGTCAGCCATTACATTCAATTCAATCAGTTTAATATTACGTTTAATTACGTACAACTCGTATTCAATTAAATTGCAACCAACTGCTTGGTTCATTTCCAATGGAACACCCCGTTTACGTGCGCCTTTAATGCCTAATTGTGCGTGAAACTCTTTTTATTCAAACAAATCTGACAAAGTCGTGATGATTGTTACTGTAAATAAACATTTATTATGTTGTATAAGGATAAAAGTCAATATATTTTTTCAGAATAATTGATACCATGTTTCAACAAATAATTGTTTCACTTAAATTTACTATGTTTCGACAAAACTAATTTCCATTTACTGTTACAAATCTAATTGTTTTATAAAGAGTTTTTAAGTAAAGCATTTTAGTGTATTTTTACTTAGGGGTATTAAAAATATATCAGAAATAATGCATTTTGAAAATCAAAATATTTAATTTGAAAACGTTTTATCTGCATAACTGTAAACATGCACCTATAAGTGCGTTTATACACTATCAAGTTTTTAAGTGTTCAACTTTCTATATTTCCAAATTGTCACATCACGAAGTTCGTAAATTTCTGTATTTCTAAATTGCAGAATCTCCATATCTCCATTCCCATTTCCACATTCCCCTATTTTCCTATTTCACTATTCCCCTAATTTACAAGTCTTCAAATTCCTAAATTTTTTAATTTGTGGAAACCCACATTTCTAAATTTCTGAATGTACAAATTTCTAAATTTTCCAAATTCAAAAATTCATAAACTCCTCAACTTCTAAACCTTCAAAGCTTTAAATTTATAATTACCCAAATTCTCAAATTTCTAAATATGTGACAATGCACATTACCAAACTGTTGAACATTCAGGTTTCATTTTCAAGTCCCTAAATTCTCCAAATTTTCAGTATATCGAATTTTTTAATTCTGAACCTACCAAATTTTAATGGTTCCAAGTCTCCAAATTCCCCAACATCCATACTTTTAAATTAATAAATTCAAAAATTCCCAAATTTCTAAATTCCTTCAGCTCCTAAATTTCCATATTCATAAATATCAAAATTCCTAACTCCCTCAATTTCCAAGTTCTCATATTCACAAATTCCAAAATTCTCATATTCTAATTTTATAAATTCCCAAATTTATAACTGTTTAAGTCTCCAAGTCTTTTACTCTCTGCATCAAATTTTCAAGTCCGAAATTCCCAAAAACCCGAATCACCAAATGTTTAAATATCTAAACTCCCAAATTCCCAACCTTCAAATACCTAAATATAAAAGTTACCGAATCCAAAAATGTGAACTAAACAAATCCCGAATCAGAAAGCTGGTGTCTTCAGAAACTTATCAAGAACAAAGAATCATTGTAGCAGCATCTGTCTTCGTTCCACTGACATTCCCGAAGGACACAAAATTTGCTATGGACGTACAAAAGTAAAAAGAAGTAAAAATTTCTGTTTACTGACGGAAACAAAATCTAATTGTTTTATAAAGTGTTTTTAAGTAAAGAATTTGAGTGTCTTCAATTAACGTGATTAGAAAAATATATCAGAAATAATTTATTTTGAAAATCAAAATGTATTGTCATCCTGGAATTGGCGCATCGACTCACATGTATTTTCAGTGGTAAGATCTTCTTTGTCTCGTGGTCACGCACACCAGTAGACCCAAAAAATATAAACAATCGACAGTCGGCGATCGTCGATCGACATCAACTTCGGATGATCATTGGTGAGGATAGGCGTACTTCTTATCTTTCATTGCAGCCTTCTCACGCGCCAATTCCTGGGTGACACACTCTATGTACGTTGATTCGCGGCAAAGCGAAATTACAGGTTTCGCAAACGTTACGTTCCGCGGCGAGTAACAAACGTTCGGTTCTCGTTTTCCGCGTACCGCGTTAAAGAGCGTGCGTGCACCGATGCCGATCCTTGTTCACCGTTAAACCGTAGAAATTCCCCGGAATTCACGTAAAGTGAACGCTTTCATCGAACGCGACGCGTCGAACAGGTTATGACAGGTGTAAATTTATCGAAAGCAGGAATAATTTGTTCCCCTTTGATCAAAATATCCCGGAATTTTTCCATTGATGGATGACCGGCTTGCCGATATCGACACGTGTCAAGCCGTATCTTTTATTCGCCCGCCGGGAGAGGGAGCACCTCTTTGCCCGCGTCTTTCCCTGTGGCCCGAATTTCTAATCGATCACTCGGCCTCGTGGCGGCAATTAAACTCCCCGAATCGAAGTCATCTCCGTCGAATCGATTTTTTCGTCGCCGGACCCGATCGCGAGGAGAATCGCAAACCGACAAATCTGCTTGGGATTCTGGGCGCCCGCGGCGGGCACCGGAGATTTCGGTGCCCGCCGTAATCCGAGCTGGGCGGACTTTCTATGAAGCTACGGAATAGGTTAATCTCGACGGAGCAAGTTTCTGCTCGTAGGCCGACCTAATCCGAACAACTTAATGCTCGCCGGTAAAGGGCTGTGCGAACGTGTCCGGGCATCCACGCGTGCACCTGTACACGTGCGAGCTTTGCGTGATAAGAATTTGAAGCTGGGGCTTCAGTTAGCGCTAACCTAACCTAACACAATTTTGGTAAGCCAAAATAGAATATTTGACACGTCCGTCGCCACAATTCACCCAAATATGGGTGACGCTCTTTTTCGTCGAGTCCAATAGGTTTTTAAGTTGGGGTTTTCAAAAAGGAATTTAATGGAACAAGCACTAAAATATTTATGTAAAATATATAAAATAAAAATAAATATAAATATAAATATATGTATATATATATTCATATAAATAAGAATTTGGATCCGGCAAGAAACTCAGCCTAATCATGCAGGGCGACGAACGTGTTAATGAATAAAAAACTGAATGTAGGATACTAGTTACGAGAACTAGGAGATTGTAGCTGTTGGGTCCTAGAATCGCAATAGGCATTTAGAAAATTATGCGTCGACCCAAGGTTCCATCAATACAATATATCGTTTTTCATCCCCTCGAGCACTTTAGTTTTTAGAAGTCAAGAGATTCGTCAATCCGTAACAGCAATAAGACCCAAGGAATCGTTACATTTCGTTGAGGCTTTTTAGTGTCTTGTTTAATCCCATCTGGTTTTAAAAGTCCTTCACCTTAGTACTAAAGTCTTTTGTTTGGAATTTTCTATACATGTCGAGGTATTCCTTAAATTTATTACTCGGTACGGACATTTTGGAACCACCCGTTCCACACTTCCATCCAAATTTGTTTAACCAATCAGATAGTGGATACAGTTTTCACTCACTTTTTCCCCAAACTTACATGTCCACTCCAAGCTTTTTTGGATTGTAAAAAGCTTCGGAGATTGATTTCGACTTTAACACTTTGACTGCCCTGTCACCCACGTGGGTGACACTCAAATATCTCCAAACATTTAAAAGTTACATTATTCAAAATTTGTTCACTTGTCTAACTGAAAATAGCCGCATTTGTTACTCCAAACTATAGAAAATAAATATAAGAAAGTATTGTGAAAATATTTTGTAAGATTTGTTAACCATTTGCGGTCCTATGTCGAGTGTGGCTCGACATGGTGCTTCTCTTGGATTGTGGAAATAATTCGGATAAATAGGTTGATTTAAGACATTTTCATTTCTTTGCCATTTGAAACAAATCAGAAAAATATTTGATACGCAATCTGCATTATTAGAATATATTTTATTGTAAATCCACTTCTTCATATATTTTGTAATTTAATTAAGGAGCTGTAGGTAAAAGAAATTAAGGACCGCAAAGGGTTAAACATGAAAATACTACCTACTGCAATTTTCGATTGCTTCAGTGTGGCAGTCAACGTGTTAACACTAAGTTTACAGAACCCGTCAAAATGACGGATCTGAGATTTCTTATTTTCAATCACGAAAACTATTTAAAACTTATTGCAGACTGCATGTTAACCTTCATCGAAACAAAGAATTTTTCTATAAACCGATTTATGCATTATTCATTCTTTATTTGTTTTTGTAGTTCGAGTTTTCTTATGGTTTGTAACGGAACTACAGAGGTAACTGTTGACCCGTAGTTTTACGATTTTTTTCTCCTATTAAAATTCGATTTTTCAATTGAATATGCTCCGCGAATTTCTGTAATTATGATAAGTTCTGTAAGTCATCGAATATCGTTATTTTTCATTTGAAAGTTTAGCGCCGTTTGCGAGAGTTCGACAAAATATTGGTATTCTGGAAGTTCCGCGGGTGTGAAACGGGGATGTGTTATTTCTTCACTCGTTGTGAGCCTTTCTGACTGATGGTAGGTTATGATTGATGGGTAGTTATGACTGGGATATGACGTTTTGCGTTCAACTGTTTTACATACATAGTTCGGCTGCGCTGAATATTGAGCTATGATTAATGTAGTTCAACCGTGTTCTAAATATACGAAGCTATATTGAACATAAATCGATTGTGCTCTACGTTAAACTATATTTAATATAGTTAAACCGTATTCAACATAGCTCAACAATGTTCTCATTTAAATTATACTCAACTGTACACAATACAGTTTAAATAAAGTATATTCTATATACAGGGCCGGTTTACGACAATTGGCGCCCTAGGTCTGATTGGCGCCCTAGGCCTGCTGAAATTAGCGCCGTCCATAATGGTTAACAAATTTAAAATTTTTTTGTCTTTTCCTTTTTTTTTTTTTAGTTAACACTTTCACGACCGACGCCCCCTCCGGCCGCGACGCTCTAGGCCTAGTGTGTAAACCGCCCCTGTCTATATAGCTTAAATAGCTATTCATGGAATTCATTGTTATTTTATCTGAATCAACATTTAGCTACATAGAATGCCATTCAACTATGTACTCATTTAACCTATGCTCAACACATTATAAAATCTGTATTGACAGATTCTACACGCTGATTTAGCTACAAACAAATTGCAGTTTACACTAAAAGTATGTTTTCATTTCAATTAATATGGAGAATGTCTTGAGTAACACTCAAAACTTCAATGTATATTTTAGGTTATTATGGACTGAAAATCAGGGAATATTGGAATTTAGGGATTTGAATATTTGAGAATTTGAGGATTTCGATATTTGGAAATTGGAACATTGGAAGTGTTTAAACATTGGAAAGATTGAAGCTTATGGAAATTTGGAATCCACGGATTTAAGAATTTTAGGGCTTGAACTGTCGAAAGATTACCGATTTGAAACTTTGGAAATTTGATAATTTGAAGACTTCAAGGTTTTTAAACTTGCAAGTCCAAAACAGGAGAATTTAGAAATACGGAAATTTGAAGATCTGGATTTTGTAAAAAATCTAATTCTAGGATTTAGACATCCGGAAATCTTGCAACTTCAAGAGAATATGTAGAAATTTTAATGATTCAAAAATTCAGGTTTGAAGATTTGAAAATTCTGATTTGAAGATTTGAAAACTGATCAAATTTGGTGATCTGAAGAGTCAGAAATGTGAAAATTGGTAAATTTTGAAAGTGTAGTATATATTTAATGATTTAAAAACATAAAAATTCGAGAATGAAAAACTTAGAAAATTTGACAATTTGAAAAAATAAAAACTTGAATTTTTGGTAACTTTGAAACATGAAACTTTGGAAATCTGTAAATATGCCAGTTTAGTTATTTCACAACGCTGCCCCTTATTTTACTCTAAATTTACCCTTAATTTATCCTTAAGCATCGGATCTAACCTTAATCTAACCCTGAAGTATTTACCCTACCCTCAAAGTTAAAAGAATTAACATTTAAATGTAACCCAGTCTAATCTGGACTTATAAGAAATTTGAATATAAACGATCTTTTAATGAAAGCTATAACAAATGAACGATTTCAAAAAACGAAATACAAAACAGTGCAATTTTATTCAATTACAACACCACGATATTAAAATACATTATACTTTTAGACGTGTTATTACGTTTTTTGTATTTACGTCTTTTAGACGTATTATATGCACGTTCTGTACAGTTATACCTATAGGACCAGCCTTATGCATATTGGGCAATTAATGGCCCCTGTAACATTCGACTCGTACAAAGCACCGACAAGTAGATCTACCCTGCCAAAGCAATTACAGCCAAATAGTAAAGAAATTTCGAATTCTATAGAATTCCTGTAAATTCACTCCGAAAGACCATCACGAGGCTGCACTTTCCTAAAATATCCTGCACCGAGTTCAGACCGAAAATTCCATGAAAAGATACTCCGTCCGGAAAATCGTTTTGTTCGATTCTCTGAAATGGCGTAATTTATTCTGACGGAGGATAGTCTGACGAGCGACTTTCCGATTCGTTCGATGATCTCGCGCAACTGCTTTCACACCATTGAAATCTTGTTCGACGGTCTTTTGGCCCCGGTGCTAAGACCTTTCGGCGGCAATAAGTTCTCGTCATTTGCAGCGACAACAAAAATGCTTTTGAAAGGGCCGTCCGAGGTATTAAAACCGGGGTGCAAAATTGAAAATGTACGATGGCCGAAGCGGAACCGTGGGTGCGGGCAAACGAGTTGAACCGATCTCGCACCCCGCTCGGCGTCACTCAATGTTTCCAATCCCATTAGCGGCACGTTGATTCGTGAATAGGCGCGAAAATACTCAGCCTTTAATCAACGGGGCTGACTATCATCGGCCATCGTCTGCTCCGATGAAAACATCTTTCGAATTTAACGAATCAAAATTATTTTCCTGTTTCGCGCTTTATCGCGGCGACCGTTCTTTGTCGTCTCGCTTGTTGGTTCATTATTATATTTTTGGTATTCGGTATTTCGTGTTGTTGCGGCGCATTCATAGAATCATAAAGCCATTGGGCTTATTTTTAACTTTAGAAAATTCATGAGTAACACTGTCCAATAGCCAGTCGACGTTATAAAATCTGATCAGTGATTATTGTAGTGTTTCTTGCGCTGATTACGAATCTGCAATCCGTCTCTCTCCAGCACGCACAGTTTTTGAGAAATTTGATTTTGAAGAAACAGCACATTTTCGAAATTTAAACCGATTTTGTGAGGTAACTATAAAAGATTCTGGAATTCTGTTTGTATCAAAAGATTCTGTAGACTTTCATGAATACATTTTGGTTCTAACATTCATGTAGCAATTTATTTCAACTGACAAACTTAATTTTAGATTGTTCTTTTAGATTGGTAACTTCTTTTTAGTTGTGCTACCATACGTGTACATGTCAACACGCCTGTTAGGTGATGGAAAGTTCAATTAGCTCTCCCATTACTGAAAATATGACCAGAAAATATGATTTCTAGTGGAACAATTGTTCATCTTATTGTTTATTTGATCAAATGTTTTCTGAAATAATTTCCCAAATTTACAATGATAGATTTATTGTAATATGGATATATTTATCCTGAACTATTTGAAATTAAAATAATTTTAAGAGTAAGTGAGGTTGAAACAAAAGACCACTAGTATATTAGTAATAAAATGAATACTTTATTTGTTTCAATAACTTCACATGATAAATTCGTTGTTACTATATTTGCTTCACAGATTTTTACCCTCTGAATACATATAATAGTAAATAGAACACACATGTATCTATGATTTTGCCAAATGTTTCCTTTATATCATAATTTTAGAAAAATGGTCGTGTATCTGTTGAACAACTTCCGTTGATGGCATTAAAATGATTCTGTCTTTTGCTCCCCTGCGGAAAGAGACAGTTTAACAGGACGATTTCAAACGCGTGTCTATTAATTGAGGTGGGCAGTTACAGGGTTTTATGTAAGAAGTTTCTAAGTACCGTTTAATTTAATAGTACTTGAAGACTTCGTGCATAAAGCCTTTCGTTTATAACACCCGGCACGAAGTAAGAGACTTTCGTCCGAGATCTCTCAGGCTTCTACTTTCACCATTCAGAACACCTGATATATCCCCAGAACTCGCAGTAAAAATTCTATATTTCTATATCAATTCCACTTGGTTCGAAAAAAATTTCATTTCGTTCATGCTGTTCTTACAACGTTAAAACTGATTGGTGTATGATCCAATTGAACATCCTGACGAAACATATTCAAAAGATCATTTCTTCAAGATTGTTAATAAATCAATAAACGTTAATTCCTCAAGATTGTTAATAAATTAATGATGATTCATTCATGAAGATTGTTCAAAGGAATGAATGTTAATAATAAAGATACGTCTAATATACGTGTTAAATATAGTAAATCAGAATTCTTACATTTCCTCTACAAAATTATTTATTTAAATTCAGAGAAATAACAATATTCAATCGAAGTTAACTATATTTGAATTAATAATTGTTCTATGTATTTACAGTAGTTATTTTATTGCTTTTAGAAGCAGAAGTCGAATGATTTAAGAACAAAATACACGAATTAGTTACTGGCATAATATTATATACTTGTAAGGTTGATCTATAAGAATTTCTTTCTAATAAACAAAATTGAATACAATAGAAACGCCTGCAAAATGTCGATGAAACACATTTCTGTACTGATGACGCTATGAGTGTTAAAAAGTTGCAATTAGTTTTTCTCTTATTGAAAATACAGCCATTATAAATGTCAACATTACAGTTATCTTGCAATTCAAAAATAATTCATACATTGTGTCAATTGTACAATATTGATATCATATCAGTGACATCATTTGTACTTATAATTACTGTTACTCTTAAATCATTGAACAAAGTATTCAATAATAAACTTTCTAACCTAAGCAAAATTATGTTACATTTATTTTTGTTTCAATTTCTTACTTTTGACAAAATATTTACTTTTGTCACATATTACATTTCACCTATTAATGTATAATTCTTTCTTGTCTTTCTATTAGATAATGTTACAAGTAAATTATTAGTTCACGGGGACACTTGTCTTACAACAGAATGATAAACGCCTGTAATTTCTTACAGATTTATCCAAAAACAGTCACATTAACGACAATCACAAAATCAGTTAGAGTTTGAAAAATTGTTTCTAAACAGTTATTTCCCAAAACACTTCTCCTCGACAGATAAAACTTATCCGCTTCGATCAAGTTTTTTAATTCAACCGGTACATTTCGTTTATATCTCCCAAGCTAATAATACGATTGCAACATTCTTCGCGATAGTAACAACTAGAACGATTCAACATCGTTCCCAAGGGTGTCATATCGGAGAAAATACAGCGTTTCGCAGGAAACGCGGCTCCCTTTGACCATTGCAATACATACAGCGGCCACGAATTCGTCGTTCCAGAATTCTTTCCTTTGTCTGCCGGCGAAGTGTCGGAGAAATGGTGGGCGAACGAAGGAGAAAGAAGGCGGTGACCATATACGTCTCTCTAAAGTGACATTATTGTGATATAAATTGAGATATAGCGTAACGGGGGTAGGGCACAGAGATGCTGACGAAGAAGCTTGAAGGATCAGCCGAAGCTGTTAGTCTTGATTATCGTGGACAGTCGTCCTGAATCCCTTGTAACGTCGCTGGAACGAGAGCGTATACACGTTGCGCCTCCTATCGCGAAGCTTCCCATTGGGATCTATTAATTTGTACAAATGGTGTCCTTTATTAAACGAAATTTAACTTTGTCAACGGCCGTGTAACGCCATTATCACGCTCGAGCTTAGTTTATGGGAGGGATGTTGCGACTAAATATCGTGACATGGCAAACGATACTTGGAAAGTTCACAGGAATCTAGGTTAATTCCTTGAAGTATGCGAGAAAAAATGGTACATCTATTGCTGCCCTTGGAAATGTTGTAGGGATTCTACTTCTATGATAGTTGTGCAATTTTGATGTTCATTAATCAAGGTAATACTAATATTTATGATAATTGTTTGAGATTGATGTTGGTATGTTTTCTATATTTTAAATTTGCAGGAGATATAGTTCGAAATATTATGTGCCTGAAGTAGTTAATACAATGGTGAGGCAGTAAAATGAAATTTGACGATAGTTAGATTCCTTGAATCTCTGGATCTCTATATTTCTGCATATCTAGATACCTAGATACTTAAATTCCTAGGCATCTATATACCCTAGATACTTAGATATCTCAATACATCGGCATCTAGGTATCTGAATCCTTAGGTACCTAAAGTCCTAGATTTCGAGATATCGAGATTTGTAAATCCGTATATCTTCAGATAACTGGACACTTTAATACCTATACGTCTAAATCTCTAAGTACATAGGTACTTAGATACCTACATACCAACATAGCAGCATATCTACATGTCTACATACTTACATACTTACATACATAGATACATCCTTACATATGTAGATACCTTAATACCTAGATACCTGTTTCACAGGTACCTAGAACCCCAGGATTCCTAGGTCCTCAGATTTCTAAATTTCTAAGTTTTCAGATCTTTACATTCTTCGACTCCTAGGTACTTTACTTCGTACATCCTCCGATATCTTGGTTTTCAAAACCGTAGATCTCCAGCTCCTTAGAATCCTAGATTCTTACAACCCTAGGTCCGTAGGACCCTAGATTGGTACATCTTTAAATCCCTTAATTTCATAATTCCTCAATTCCTAAATGTGCAGCTTCCTTCATCTCGGTGTTTCTACATTCCCAAATTCCTTGATTTGTGTATTTTTTATTCCTTATACCCTAACATCGCTGTATCCCTATATCCCTATATTCCCAGATCACGTTACTTCTATATCCATATATATCTAGATCATCACATTCCGACATCTTTGTATACCTATACCATCATATTCCGATACGCACACATTCATAGATCAACATATTACCGCATCCTTAATATCCACATTCCTGTATCCCGGATTCCTCTATACTCGGATTCGTATATTTGCAGTTTCAATAAAACACAAACATAAAACCAGCAGTCCGTCAGGGAACACAATCAACTAATCGCAGGGCATCAGCAAGAAACTTCTCCGCGTAACGGATCCAAAGTTGTAACGTTTTATCGAGGTGACTGAATTGGGTGCACCATAAAGGATTAGGGCAACGTACCGGTTTAATGGTACCAGCATATCCCGGCCTCATCACTCTCTGTAGCCATCTTCTCCGTTACTTCGGAAGAAGCTTTATTGAAGTCTAGTCAATCTCTGTCGCCCGAAGTTTCCGATTTGGGGCGAACAGAGCTGCCCTTTGAGGCGGTAAGCGGTGGCAAGGAAGGTTGGACGATCGGCTTTATATATAAACTCGATAGACAAATGGCGCTAGGTCGTAGTACGCCAGCAAAGGCACGGGGCGCCAGGAGCAGGTGTATCGTCGAATATATACCGGGAACGAATGGATCGCCCGTAATTAAAATGTCTCCCGAAGGATACTCGGCTCCGTAACGGCTTACAATCTACGGAACTTCTTTCCAACTCTTTGCCACGTTCAACTCGCAAATTACGATAAACAGTTTCATAACAGCGGTCCGTTGATAAAGACGATAAAGAAATTTATGGCCCCATATATTAAGGCAAAGCGGCCCTTCTGGGGAGGCTAACGGACTGAAATAAAACTACGGTAAAACGCTGCCTTCGATACCTTAATAGCGAGGGTTTACGGATACTTTTAAGAGCGTCCTTTTCAAACGAACCGCTGGTTTTACGATTTGACTCGGTCCAAGTCGAGGGTTTTGATTTTAACTCGGCGAACATATTTATTACTCGATTTCTGAAGTACCCAGGCGGTTCAGGAATACCGTGCGTATCAGCTTTCTTAACAATTAACACTTTGACTGCCATGTCACCCATATATAGATGACACTCAAATTTCTACACAGATTTAACAACTATATTATTAAAAATTTGTTAACTTTCCTGACTGAATATATTCGCATTAGTTACTCGAAACTGTGGGAGCTAAATATAAACTATTTTTCTACTACCATACATTTAAATAAACAAAACTTGCAGTATCGTCGAGAAGAATGCGTTTTTTACAATAATAAGAAGCGGAAGATATGTTAACCTAACTATATGTATATATGCGGAATAATAATTTATAGAACACTATAGTGTTTAAGTATTAACACTAGAAGTACCAAGCAGACAACATCACTTGTTTCATGTTTCACATTTTATGTTACAAAATTTTATTTCTGCATTTTCATCGAAAAATGTCTATCATACTTTATTGAGAAGATAGGTAGCGCATGTTAGACGATGTGCAGTAATTACTTTATTTTTAAGAAACAAATAAATGTGTATTTAACGCCCGTAATTCTAGTGTCTATAATAACCACTGTACATTTTATGCACCCCGTAATACCATAGAATGAAATTATCCCGTACAATGAGAGTATTTAGTAAAATCAGAGTATTTCGTGCAATTAGAGTGTTTGGTGCACGGAAAAATCTCGTATACCACACGATAATAAATGTCACGACTGAAGTTCGGTCCCAAGACCAGTATCCTTTATGACAAAGTTTCGTATTTCCCGATTCATTTCAAATCGAGAACCTGTCGAGGCGTTAACACCATTTCGATAACACATTCTCCGAAGGGCTGCTCGTTTTTTTTCCACCTTGCTGAAACTCGAAACATCCGCGCAACTTCTAAATGAGCTCGCAGGAATCTCGGCAGAGTTGTTCCGCCGAAGGTGAAATATGATGCAGTGGGTAGTGGCATTACGAGCGCGCGTTCAACAAACGATCTCATTAAGGGTCGTTCTTGCTCCGGCGGAAGTAACGAGTCCACCCAAGTCTCCGAAGAAAATCTTCTAGGCACGAACATCCAGTTACCGAAAACTTCGATTCGTTGCGCAACGCTCGCGTTTTTTGTGCCTTCGCGAAACCCTTCTTCCGATTCCCTTCATCCCCGTTTCTACCCGTGATCGCGGGATTCCGGGTTACGACTGACCCACACGAAACACGAAAAAGTTTCGCCGTTTAAGTTTCCATGGGATTTACCGTTCCCTTCCTCCATTTTTCCCTCTCTCTCTCTTTTTCTTCGGGTCCCATCTTCGATTTCGTACCGCGCCATTGACGCGAGCGGCCGAAAGGGGTTCAGAATCCGAACGATCACGTCGATATCCGACGCTTTCAGCACTTTTGACGTTTTGTTAGAACGTACGGACCTTCTTCTTGGTCGCCGAAGGAATTCGGCCGTTCTGAGGTGGCGGCGCGGCAAATGAACGAGGGAGATTTCAGGTCTCCGAGGATTATGAAGCAGCCGTCTAGCTCGTGGAAACGAAGTAACCGAACTAAGGGAAATGCGAAAAGGCGAGAAAACGTTGGAAGAAAGAACTCCGGGGAAATCGATCACTAGACTTTCAGTAGTTAATTAAACTCCGAGTTATTAAATCCGCTAAACTTATACGTTCTTACTTGCTTTCTGGTCGTCCCTTGGCGGATATCGGTTCGTGTCTGTGAGGGAAATATAAGTTTTCTTCGAAAGCTGTTACAAGGGATTGCTTGGAAATGTACTGTTTGGATGTGCTCATTGAAGGCGTTCGATTAATTTGAATCGACCTTGGGAATTGTTCAAACATTTGTCAAAATTTCTTTAATATACAGTCGTGAACAAAATTAAGTGGACAGGTATCATAAATAACAAAAGATTAATTTAATTTAACTAACAATGTCTATAAATCGAAACTTTATTGCATAATTATATACAATAAATAAATGTTTTTTCAAGTCTACACAAGCATTTCACGTTCTAAATTTAAAATTTATTTAAAACATTGTAACAAAACAAAAAATTTTTTACATTTCTGCAATGTCCACTTAATTTTGTCCATGACTGTATTTTTAATATATCTTGTTTCCAGTAGAAAATCGGAAATTTAGTATATTCGAATATTGAACAGTTTGTAGTGCCTTTAGGTATCAGTAGGATACTGCGAATTTAGAACACCAGAGTATGGAGAATTTCGTAATTTTAGTGATTTCAATCTATGACGGTTTTGTAATTTTTCTTGTATCAGTCCACAAATTAGTAGGAATACAATTTGTCTTTTTTAGTTCTTGAAAATTTGCTAATTCTTTCTGTTATTTTTCTTGCATTACCTTATTGCATGAATACTGATATAACCATCTGAATACTTATAATAATTACGTATTCTGTTAACGCTTTTGATAATTGCCAAAATTTTTAGCTTAACACTAAACCTATCAAAGAGATCAAATGACCCTTCTACACGTATAAACCAACTTCAAATGACAATAATTGTTAAGCTGGTCTTTTTGACATTTACTCTGATTGTCATCAAGATAAGGGATCTATAAGTGTATTCACTTATGTTTCATCGTTTGTTCATTCATTTTTCATCTTCATTTTCAACATCAAAATAATTGTGCATTACATGTCGATAGTTTTATTGATAAAAATTATGTGGATGCGTTCATCGTATGTATTCAACATTCAGAATAACATATTTAACAAGTATTCTTGTAGAATATTTGAACCGGTCTTCAGAATTGTAGATAACGGGTAAAGTAATTGTAAAAGATGTAGCTTAATGACATATACGTAAAGTTCACTGATAATTACATTAAAATAGCAACATGCAAGTTTCAGTAAGATACGACGAAAATGTCGAGGTGAGATAAGAAAAATGGCTGAAACCGCGGTGCAAGATTTCACTCTTAGCCAGAGATTACTCGGTTTTACACGAAAATCCTATCACGAAAGATTCATCGAGGCAATACTCGCACCTGTGTTCCGGCACTCTTCTCCGCAATCGCGATTGGCGTGGAAGGATCTACGATCTTGCTGTTCTTACACTCCCTTTCAAAAATGTTGCCTTCAACATTTAAGATAAAATCTACCAGTGAATAATGCGTACTTACTACCAAATTAAAAATGAAGTTGGATAATAAGTAAACAAACGATGAATCGACAATTAATGTACACATTGATTCCTTATTTTTATAAAAATCAACACAGGTGTTCGGGGATTTGGAAAATTAGAGATTTAGATGTTCGAAGATAAGGAAATTTCGAGATCGTGAAACTTGAGATTTTGCAAATTCACAAATGTTGAAATTTTTAGATTTGGTAACTTAGGGATATACATAGGTGTATGAAGAAGTAAAAATTTCAAAATCTTGAAACTTTAGAATCTGGAAATTTAAATATTTAGAAATTCCAAGATTTCGAAAGTTAGGGATCTAGGTGTATACAGACAAACACTCTAAAATCTCGAAATTTGAGAATTTGCAAATTTATAAATTTAGAGATTGTACTATTTGGGAACCTAGGAATCTCGTTATTCGAAAATGTCGAAATTCAAAAATCTTGAAATTTGAAAATATAGAAATTGCGAAATGTACGACTTTTGAGAATTAACGATTCAGATATCTGGATATTTTAAAACCCAGAAACTCTGACATTTGATATTTCAAAAGTCTACAAATTTACAAATCTCGAAAGTTTAACATCGTTTTGAAATACATTTATTGCAACGTGTTATCACTTTGACTGTCACGTCATCCACATATGAGTGACGCTTAAATTTTCCTATAAATCAATCGTCTATTTAGTAAGAATTTGTTCATTTACTAAACCGGAAACACTCGCATTAATTACTTGGATCTATGAATAATAAATAAAACAAAATATTGCCAACATATTTCAGAAAAATACTATCTAGTCAAATTTTCAACTGCGCCAGCGTGGCAGTCAACGTTTTCTACGCGTCTGAATCGACTCTTAATCTCTTTACCATCAACTCTATCGATCCAATGAGCTAGAAGCTCGTCCTCACGTAAATTTCAAACATTTCATTCCCGAACGACCCCCTCAGTTATATCTATCAAACTCATCTCGTTCGGCGCACGTAATAAAATGTTCTCCCAGATAAGATGGTCGCCCATTTTTGCCAGACAGTGTACATGCATAAACGGACTTTCGGTCGGCGCTATTGACGAATCGTTGTACCGGGATAAAACAAACGGCGGTAAAGTGAAATAGGCGTGATCCATTGGCGAAACGTGCAGTCATAAACGCGCAGCAAGCACTCGCGAGCGACTACAGCGTCGGCGAGTGTACGCCGCCAGATAAACCGCTGAGTCAAGCTGTTTGACTTGCACATTTCTAGCGCTGCTTGCCACGCCACCCCGGAACGCCACTGGGGGGTTATAAACGGGCGTTTTAGAGCTCCCTTAAAATTGGACTGTGGGGAATGAACGCGAGTCTTTCTCCCTGTTTCTCCCCTTCAGCCTCGTTCCGAGCCTATTTCCTCGGCGCGATCGTCTCGGGATACTCGCAAGATCCACCACGCTTTAACTGCGAACTACGATTGATCATCTACCTCTGATTAATATAAAATTGATGGATAACGTAGAGAAAATGTGGATTACAAGATTGATCGAATGTGTGGTTCATGAGGGAGTTGGAAGTATGTGGTTCATGAGGGTGTTCGAAAAATGTGGTTTATAAGAGTGCTGGAAGATACACGTGTGCAAATTACAAGATTGCTGAAGTGCTGATCAGTTTTGATATACAAGTATAAATACAGGTGTCCACTCGTTGTATAAAGGTTATCTTGTTATGGGGTTATGTAAAGAAAGATGTGGTTGTGGGATTATGCGGTTATGTAAAGAAGGATTTTGTGGTTGTATAGTTACATGACTATGTAATACAGGGTTATGTGGTTGTATAAAGAAGGGTCCTATGGTTGTAGGATTTTGTAGTGATATAAAGAAGGATTTTGTGGTTGATTTTCTAACTTGAGCTATTAGAATTGTTTAAGTATACATAACCATAACTTGTTTAACTATAGTTTCCTTATCACCATCTTTTTGAATTACTTCAGAATTCCTAATACTAACTTATAGACCTACTTTAGTATTCCTAACTGTAATCGTTAGAGTAGTTTTACAATTCCAAACCCTACCTTATACAATTTTAGTATGCTTAGCCATAAACTTCAGAGTTATTTAAGAATTCTTAACTGTCACTCATAAAGCTATTTGAGTATTCCTAACTTTAGCTTTGAAAACTGTTTTACCATCCCTAACTCTAAATTATACAGCTATTTTAGTATTTCAAACCCCAACTTTGAGGGCTATCTAAGCATTCTTGATCTTCACTTAGAAAAATATTTTAGTATTCCTAACTTTTGTTATTAGAACTGCTTCAGTATGCCTAACCCAACCTTATAGAACCACTTTAATATTCCTAACTCTAATCATTACAGCTGTTTTATTGTTCCAAACCTTATCTTATACAGTTATTTTAGTATCATTAACCCTGACTTTCAAAATTATTTAAGAATTCTTAATCTTCACTCGTAAAACTATTTTAGAATTCCTAAATTTAGCTATTACAACTGCTTTAGTCTTCCAAACACTACCTTATATAGCTATTTTAATATCCTTAATCCTAATTTAGAATTATTTAAGAATTCTTAATCTTCGTTCGTAAAACTATTTCAGCATTTCTAATTTCAGCTATTAGAACAATTTCAGTGTTATTCCTATCTCGTAAATCCATATTAGTGTCCCTACCCCTAACTTTCAGAGCTGTTACATTCCTAACCGAACATTTTATTCCACCATCAAACCCACAAACCCCGTAAATGCCACGAAAAAAATCAGCGTGCAACAATCGAGTAACACCGAGTCACGGTAAATTCTGAAAAATTGTGCGTTATCAGTTAGGGTCTCTAACAATTCGCTGCTCCGCGTGGATAAAGTCGCCCAAGGCGGAGATTGCGAGTCAGAGGGGGAGAAAATAATGGGACAAGAAGACGGCGTTGCTACTGTGGATACAATTCCGGGATTGAAAAAAAAGAAATAGGCAAACTGTCGCATAAACGAGCGACAAGAGTGGCAGGATGAGCCTCTTCTAGCGACACCCATAGCAAGACCGCAATACTCGTAAAGGAGATCCGTGCTCTGCACTATTGCCAGAAGCCGTCGGAGCGTGCACAGAAACCGACCACCGTCTCTTCTCTTCTTCTCTTTTGCCCACTTGAACCACGCCCGGTAAAAAGTTCCGTTACACCCAGCTGTCACTGTTTTTTTAAGCCGCCTTCGACCGCCCGCCTCGCTATGCTTCCTATTTGTTTTTCGTTTTCGCGCATACGTTCTCCCAGACTTTACTCTGGACCCGGCAGCAGTCGTCGGATCAACATACATCCGGCTGTTTCGCCATTTTTAAAACGAACTAACCGGCGACCGGTGCCAGTTGGACAGATAAATATCCGCGTAATAACGCTAATGGAAGACGGTGTTTGATCGCCGGTCTATTAGCACGCGGACGAAAAGTTACACGCCTCGAACGAACAATGGGAGCAATAATTTTGTCACGCGGCAGAGCAATCACTATATTCCCGATCAAAGTGTAAGAACTCGAAATCTGAATGACGTGTAGCGCGATTAAATGGGAACTTACGTTAGGAAGATAGTGAGCGACGGGTTAAGGGGAATTTATGAATTTGGGAGGTGGTTGTGCAAGTTGTAGATTATTCGTAGATACTAACTTTTTTGACCTCTGTTGCAACGCAACAACATACTCAATAGAATTTACAGAAATATTCAAATGCGTTGACCTGACATAAATCATAGGTCAGAAGCAAAAATAATCAAACCCTAGAAATCTTAAAAATACTTCTTGTTAGGTCTTAGAATACGTATTGCAGCAACAGGATTAAATCTCGGTCCAAATTTTCAACAATGCAATAGTTTAGAATTATAGTCTTTACCCGTAGCTGAAATAGGACTCAAGGAGTCATTATATTCTAACGAGGTTTTTATTGATTCTATGTCAGTCATATCTGGATGTCAGAACTCTTAGCCTTAACCGTAGAGTCTTTTCTTTGCAGCTTCAATTTTAATGTTTTTATATTGTTAAACTTCGAAATTTTTAATCTTGGAACTTCCTGACCTTCTAAACTTCCGAATGATTAAAGTTAAAAATTTCAAAATCAAATTATTTAAAAGGTTAAGCATTTCGACATTTGGAAATTTCAGCACCAGATATTTCTGTATTTATGAATTTTTAATACTCTGAATTTTTTATTTTCTATATTCCTAAATTTCTGCATATATAAATTTCTAGATTTATAAATTTCTTGACCTCTAAATTTCGGGATTTCTACATTTTTAGAATTCTAAATTTCCCCCTCTCCATATTTCTAGATCTTTAAATATCTAAATTTCGAAGTTTTCAAATAACCAAATTACTCTTTGAACTATTCTGTTCATAACAAATCTCTGTATGTAAGCACTTCACATTTTTGTTCAAAATGGCCGTATCATTCCAATTCTGAGATTAAATTGAACTAAAGAATGACAGCAGTTATTAGTAGCGAAGATACCTTACATACACTCAAACAGAAAATTTAAAACTAAAGAAATTTGTTGCCTCTGTTTACCAATTCTCAAATAGCCAATAATCTGAACAAAAGAATCAACAAAAGATGTAATATGCATGAAAGCAAGTATAAAATTACATTTGAGTGCTTTCATATTAAAAGTCAATAGATAATTAGTAGATAAATAACATTTAATAGACGAGTTAACATATAAATAAAATCTAATAGATAATATGACAGATAACTAATATTTAATATACAATTTAGTGTATAATTTAATACGTAAAAGGTAAACGAAAAGAAAATTCAAGTGAAAGGTAAAATTCTTCTATATCGTTAAATATTTCGAGAATATTATAAATCCAACGAAACATTGCTATATACCCGTACCTTTTTCCTCCTATCAGAATGTTTGATACGAATTTAAGACGCGTCTACGACGTGCTCGAATCCAAGGGCGCGGAACGGTATCCCAAAAGGAATAGCTCTTAAGGAAGACATTTTTATCGGGAATTACTCTGCATGCTTTTACGTATTCATAGAAGCGAATCGAATGCACGCGACTTTATTACAGGCAAGCGAGTTGCGATAAGAAATATAAAGATCCGAAGGGTGCACGAACCGAGTCACCGGCGATTGCCTTTTGCCTGGCAGGAAGAGTTTAGTGCAATAGTCGAAGAAAAATCACTGTAACCCGAAGAAGTCCTCGAAACGCTTCGGTTCTTAAAAACTGACCATATTTTGGCGATATTGTCCATGTACGAAAGAGACTGGGATCTAACATCGCCGCCATCGAGGCGGGCACATTCCATCTCGCGGAGACCTCCTTTTATACTGGAGTAAGCTGGAAATATCCTCAGTTTTATCATTTCAGTCCTGGCCTTCGTTTTATACGTTCCTCGTTCTCCCGGTCTCTACGGCCTCTCGGTTTTCCTTGGTCTCTTTACGAACCACGGGAATGAGTCGTAGCTACGAGCTTTTCCCCAGGAGAAGCCACGCAACGAAAGTGTTTGTAGCCTTTCGACGCTCGAGTCTCTTCGTTCTGTTGAGTGTACGATCGTTTCCGTTCCCTCGTTTCCTGCCTCTCTCTTATACAGCCGCATCCTCTTCTCGACAACTCTTCTCTGCTTTCCGATAAATTAACCTAACGTACGCTTCGAGAGCCGACGAACACATCGAACGCCCAATCGACGGAGCATGTGTGGCGAGGTAGGCTTCCTTTGAATAAGAGTGCAACACTTGCACGCTTGTATCGCTTGTTCTCGATTGCAGGGGTTTAATGGACCATCCGGGCATTTTTCGGTTGACCAGTTTTTTAGTTTGTAACTTATTCAGTTCGCAAATTTATAGATTTATGATTAAACGTGAGTGATAGGGTGTGGTCAGGACCCTTAATATTGCACTTCGGTGCCGTCTAGTTTCTAGTTCGAAGGACCACCCAATTTTGGACGGAATTGGGACCGTTAATAATTGCACATGATGATGTAACAAGATAACTATTTATTTTCTATGATAACAAGTGTGTGCGAGTATTTCTATAACTGTGTGATTCTGTTTCTATGTTCTGTCTATACTATCTATACTAAATCTCTCTTGGTACTCTCGCTTTGGCATTTTTGCCCTATTTGAAACATCCGTTGCTCCCTTCCATTGCGCCCTTGGCGTGGTACCTTTCTGGAAGGGGAACGGGTTTCCTACACGCGGGAGGATAGCGGATGCTCGCGGAAGTTTGGGTTGGAAAAACCCAAATTCCGTCACGTATGTCTGACGGCCCTGGAAGGTAACGGTTTCCAAGGCCAAGTTACCCTCGACGTTTGGGTCTTCGAGGTTTATGGCATGGTCTGTGCCGCTGAAGCCAGGAAGGACTCTAATAACGATTGTTGCGTGAATAGATTTGTTAAACTAAAATATGTCACGTACCATCGTACTCTTGGCATACAGATGGTACGGATAATAAACTAAAGCATTTCAAAAGTGGCTGTTTTTCTGCCATGTCGTAAACCTCACCTGTACGAAACTCGAACAGTGAGCACGATTTCGTAATTTCCTAGATATACGAATTAAAGTTAATACGTCGACTACCAAACTGGCGCAGTTGAAAATTTTTGCTTTATTCATACATCCAAGTAATTAATGCGAGTTGTTTCGGTTAGGTAAATGAACAAATTCTTACTAAATAGATAATTGATTCATAGGGAAAGGGCGTCACTCATATGTGGATGACGTGGCAGTCAAAGTGTTACTTGAGTCAAATTTTTAAGTGACCTTTTTCGAATCTCTCGCATTTGTAAGTTTTGGAATTTTCAAAACACCAAGTATCAATCTTCGTGTCGAGAAATTTTGAATTTTTTGAGTTTTAAAATTTATCGCAATTTGTAGGTCTTTATTGATTCCCGAAAACTTACTGTCTTAGTCTTATTTTTAATACTTTCAATAATAAATTGCAATATGAAAACTAATAAATTTTATCCAATCAATCAACGTGTGCTCTGATCATGTACCTCACGAGGGATTTCTAAAAATAAATTGCGTAATTAACTGGTTAAACAACGTGGCGACATTCAGCATCTCGAAGGACCATTCTCCAGTGGTGTGCATAATTTTATCGCTCTCGCTACGCGGATCTTGTTCGCTTATATCGAGACTTTACCATATTCTCGTGCAGTCTTTGAGTATTCGGGAGGTACTCGTCACTCGTTCACGGGAAACCGTGAAGCAATGGAAAATAAAGCCGGTCCCGGTAAAAGAGCGTTTGTCTGGTCCGAAAACGAATAAAGCCCAATGCGAATTGCGTGTCTTCGTGGAAACGACGCGACACAGTCGCAGCAGGACCACCGTTTCTGTCGTCATTGTTAGACGGAAGCGCAATTTTGGTACACAAAGAAGCATGCAGATGAATCTAACGGGGACGACTGTCTCGCGTTAGCGGCGCTCGCGCTGCGCATTAATTCGGAATGAGATTACTTAGGTACGTAAGAGGGCCGTCTCCCAAGCTCTGGCACTGTTAACTTAAATTGACTATCGTTCTCGAAATAATAGCAACGTCTTTGTCGCCTTTGCACCAGGCACCCGCCTCCTCATCAGCTCCAACCATTCCACCCGCTCCCTTAGACTCGTCTTTGCCCTCCGCCCACTTCTTCCCTCTTTCTCTCTTTGAACCGGGGACCAGGCAACTTTGCGTCTGGAATTGTATTCCGCCTCCAAATTAACAATTACATTGTTTTAAAAAGCTGAGCACCGGCTTAAGAGCCCTTTCTGCTCGTCCCATTTTGACGCGCCACGGCAAACACCGTGCAACCCAACATGGCGGCCGAATCGGTAGTCCTGCAACGACCGGCAGAAAAACTCTTTCAATTATTCGCTATCCTAACGCGCCAGGGGGAAACTTTCGGTCCTTTTTCCCGTACGATGCCCTTGCAGTAATTGGCTGGAAATTGAAAAAAGAATGGAACACGCCTCCCGCCTTTATCCTCGTCGATATTCTCCCTTTTTCCGATCGAGGCTTTGGCTTAGACCGAATGAAGACGGAAATAGTTCTGGATAAAATCGTTTTTGAGTCTCTTGATTCGCTAAACGTTTGTCCAAGTATATTGCGCCTGATAATATTATCGATTGAACTTTTTGCATGCAAAAATTTAGCCCATAAACTGCGGGTCAATTATTTGGGTATCCCATAAGTTTCGTTCTATTTTGATACGGAATGAATACATAATATTTATTGTTTAAGGTGAATTTGTTGTATTAAATATGTACTGTTCTGCTGTATCATCTTCTTCCATCTTGGGGAATCCTCATTATTTTCTCTTTCTAAAGTTGTTGGGGCTTAATCACAAAATATTCCTCAAAGTACTTTTTCATTTCATATCAAAAAGGTCTTACCTGCGTCTAACAGTAGTCTCCATGGAGCAGCTTTCTACTTCCCAAGGTTTTTCTAAAAATTCAAGTAACCAATAAGAAGCGACGTCACAAAAACCCCCTCCGTCAAAATAAATTTACTACGAAACGTTAGCAAGCGAGAGTCAGATCAAAATCAATGTTCAACTAGTTAAGATCAAATATTTCAAGTTAAACATGCCGTCCAAACAAACTTTGTAAAAATGACCGTAAAAATTCTGGTTGCTCAATATATCTAAGTGTTAGATTTAATACCATGTTTTCTCATCTTCCAATTTTCCAATAATGCATTCGCCGTTAAGTCTGCGTGTGAAGTAGGCATTCAAAGTTTTACTTCCATATTTCGACTGATCATTTTTGCCAACGCGGTAACAGTGATTCTTTTATCAATAAAAATATACCCATTCATTTAAAACGCGATAAAATTTCTGTGCACACGGGACTATTTTATTTTCTGAAAAGCCGTGCCCCAAAGGGTTAAAGGAGCGAATTCAAGGAAACGTAGGGCACTGTCATCGTTCGGTGAAACGGCTTGCGACGCAGCTGTTGGCAGACATTATCGAGAGCAAGCTCGCGCAAATCAAATGGCGGCGCTGGCAGAACATAGGCGTTCAGCTTTTTCTTTGATGCCCTTTCGAGTTCTCGGTATGGTAGAAAGCAGTCGAGTGAGAGACTGCAAGCATCCCTTAGCAGGGGGTGAGTTATCCGAAGCAGGGGGGTGTTTCGGGGGGGCGAAAGCTATGCGATGCCTCGACGCCTTGGCCCACACAAAGGTCTCTCTCGCGTTATTGGCAGACCGCTTTACCACGTCACCCTCCAACACCATTCTGAACGTGTTACGTCGAATATTCGAGCTGGCTCGCAAGATTTTCTTTCGCCTTCGTCGGATAGACGAACGAGAGATCCGTCACGTTGCTCGTGAAAGCCGATATCTTCCGTGTAACCTTCGTAAAGTCGAAGCAATTTCGCCGTTGCCAGAATTTTGATCGCATATGGAGAGACCCGAGATCAATCGTTTCCAACTACGACTCACCCGTCCCGAACTCTCGTCTTGATCGGCAAACGCGTAAATTAGTCTTCGAGTTTCGACGGAAACTTTACTGTAACGCGTGTTTCGGGGGAGACACCCTTTTTTTTACGTCCCCTTTTCCAGTTTGCATAATCTTACGCGCTAGTTCGGGCTACGAATTTCGACCGGAACGGTGATTCGAAATTGAATTGAAGATGTGGGAACGTCACGTTTTGGAGTCTATATTGAGAATCATCGATGATAAATGCAGTACTTGTGGAAAAGGTATGCGCAATATCTGCAACGCCTTTCATAATTGTATCTTTGTGAGTGAATCTCTATTTTTACCAGTCATCAAGATAAGTTTATAACAAATAAATATTAAAAATTTGTATCAAGAATAAATATATATTTATTAATTATCAGATAATATTGATGAATGTAGGATCGGGCCAAAGGATGGCGCGAATAAAAACACACACGTGCGTCGAAATAACGATAATTTAATGATAAATAGAATAATACTATTTAACATAAATGTGTCCGCACGAGTCGTGTAACATATGTAACTGAGGAAACATTCCTTTGCGCTCGTACACACACTCACCTACACTCATCGCACTCTCTCTTACATACGTTCACACATACTCTCGTACATTCTGTCATGTGCATCTACGCACACTCGCATTCCCTCATTAATGATATATTTATTTATAATTATTATTATTTATTTGTAGTATACATTAATTGCGTTCAACATTGCATTCAGTCACAAATATCCTACACAAAATGATATATACTCTCTCATGTGCATCTACACACACTCGCATTCGTTCATTAATAATATATTTATTTATAATTATTATTATTTATTTGTAATATGCATTAATTGCGTTCAACATTGCATTCAGTCACAAATATCCTACACAAAATAATATATTCAAAAATTGTTCTATTTCATAAATAATATTATAAATATTATATTAATATAATAACTTTGCTAAGTACGACAATTATTTCAAGTAACAAAGTTATTGAAAAGATGAATTTATCGAAATTATAATTTTTTGTCGTGCTTTCTCGAAATATTACTAATTTGCAATATTCTGTCATCCCTTTTACCAAAACATATTTGTTTCTTATTATTTTTGTGACAGTCAATAGAACTGAAAAAATCGTGAAACACAGAATGAAGATACATAAAATTTTGTTTAAAATTAACGACGTATATGGTGGCGCGTTGTATCGTTTATTTGCCTGAAATATTTTCTTCCTGTATTTTCGCTTTTTCACGTGGAACCTTTACATCTGCGCGAGTTAATGCAAACTAGTGATGTACGCTGAGTAAAGGTCACATAAATCAACTGCAGTCGTACATCCAACATGATTTATTTATTTTTTAATATGGACGTGAATGAATGTCTACGTATCGCGTGAACAATGTTCACGTGCTCGTGCATATACATACAGTCATGGACAAAATTAAGTGGACATTGCAGATATGTACAACAATTTTTCGTTTTATTACAATGTTTTAAATAAATTTTAAATTTAAAATGTGTAGTGTTTTTGTAGACTTTAAAAAACACTTATTTAATATAGAATTTATATATTTAATGTATATAGTTGTGCAATAAAGTTTTGATTTATAGACATTATTAATTTAATTGAATTAACCTTTTGTTATTTATGATATCTGTCTACTTAATTTTGTCCACGACTGTATGTACATTTCGCTATACTGAAAACGTGTACGAAATTTTCCCCATTGTGTACAGGTTTTAGAGCAATAATTTTATGACACTCATATGATATGCTAAAAGAAAAAATTCATTTAATTCTGTTTATAGGAATTTCTGTTATTTATTATTATAAAGTTTTTAACTCGTGCCATAACATTCAAGGACATAAGTTAGGTTATCTCAAGTGCAAGGCGGTCATTTTGTACTGGAAATATAATACTAACAAAGTTTGTGTATTCCACTCGCCAAATTGGTAGACCACAAGTGCTGTCATACTTTTATGAATCTGCTTCAATTCACTTGTATCGATTATAACATAGATTCAACACAAGAACTACCAACATACACATATCCTTAAATTGAAAATAAAGTAACAAGGCCAATGAATATAAAGCGAAATATAAAATAGCATAGACTATTGTTATCTTTCCTGAAGTCGATATACAGTAGCCGACAAAAGTTTAAGACGATGATTTGATTTGAAATATTATACGAACTTCGTTGCTTTTTTTGTAACTTCGCTACTGAGCAAAATATCAAAATGAAATTTTTTTTATAAGTGTATAAATAAATGTCTAATTAGTTAACACCGAAAGTAGAACACTATTTACTTTTGTCCGCTACTGTACATGTCCGTATAGCTGAACAAAAATCTGTAATTTAAAATGTAGACTCGAATCGAGTGATTTTGACCTCCGTGTAATTCCAGTGTTCAAAATTCCTAGGGAATTACGAGCGCTCCTATCACACCGCATTCACAATTCAACCCTCGTAAAGCAAGTATTATTTGTAAATGGACAATGTCGTAAAACGTTTCCGCGTCTCACAGGAAAAACTTCAACTTCTCTGAATCGTAAAGCTATCATTACCGTAAAAATCACCCGCCATTGTTGGTACGACAAAGGTCTATTGGTTCCAATAAAAATCGAAATTGTTCCCGGGGCACAATCGAACGCGATGTTTCGTTATATGCATCTTCTCGAGGGAATTCAGTCCAATTAGTTAATTCTTCGGAAGCGTGCAAACTTCCTCCGAGGTATTACATATCTTTTATTCATTCCCGCGCTTTGAGGTACAAGCAGCCGAAGCTGCTTACGAAAGAAGAACAGGTCCGTGTAGTCGGCGATTTCTGTGCCACGTGAAAGAGGCTGTATTATCATCAAGATCATAGCCTTTGAGCTTTTTCGCCAAGGTTTCTTCGTTTGAAAGTATCTACCTTCTTATGTCGCACCGGAGCCGAATAAAATATGGTTCAAAGCGTCTCCTTTACGGACACAAAACGCTGAATAACACATTTTTCAAATACATCCCTTTCGTTCTGCTGTCGAAAACCCTCTCTTTATTGTGCCGGTTAAACCGTACCCTCTCGATCCACGTGGAAGTTGTTAACGTCCCGCGTAGAATCTGCATTACAGAAACGCAAAAAAGACAGTCGGCTGTTTAACGCGCGACGTCGATCACAGAAAGATCCGTCTGTCTTCCCGAATTGTATTTAAATTGCATTCGCGTCAAACATTCCGTTCTACGTCGCGCGGAATTTTTATGTAGATCAAAATATTCATGAACCACGCCGGCAAAGTTCTACCGCGACCGAGAACGTTAAAATGGGAATTCCGTGAAAGAGGACACCGCGTTTCCGAGAAATTAACCTAACAGCGATATTTCGTAGTGTAGACGCAGCAATTATGCGCCACCAACTTGGAAGATGTACTGCACGAACATCGTTGTCCATTTCTGCAAACCGTATCTTGCGCGACTGTGAATTGTGAGCCCCAAGAGGAACAAACGCGAAGTTCCAAGCGGTTTAACAACGGTTTTACTTGGTATTATTTACTTTTTACACGGTACAACAGCGATTGTCGGTGCTATGATTAATTCAAGGGCTCTGGTGATTATCTCACGGATTTCTGTAAATCATTTGCGTTATGTATAATATATGTGGATAATTACTGGATTCTGCCTGCTAATGTATCGACCGAACTTATTCATGTATCGTGGTACATTTTGATTTTGTATTGTATTGTATTTTAGCATTATCGTATCTGTGTTGGAAATTTTTTTATTGTGTGATACAATTTTGATTGCGCACTTTACGTGCAATTTTGATTCTATACTTTACATACAACTAGATCGATTATACGATTTTAAGAAAATAATATTCAACAGATTTGTTGCATAAGATTTAGCAAATAATTTTTGTTGTATAATTTATTTCACGCAAAGTGTATCTTTTATTATGCCGATCAAGCTATTTATCATATATAAGTCGATTCAGTGGAGAACTTTAGATTTTAATTGTAAAATATAATTGATACGAAGTGTGCCTTTTTCTACGGCGTCTGTCTGTTTGTATCAATTAAAGATATTGAAAATTTTAAACTCTATTTTTCTTCATTTGAACATTTTTATGGTACAGAAGAGAAATATTTGAGTTTCTAAATTCTTAAATTTATGAACCTTCAAATTACCTATTTCTTTTAAATCTGCAAGTCTGGAAACTTGAAAATTTGTAATTTCTAAATTGCTTGATTTCTGAAATTCTGCAATTCTTGAGCTCCAAGTTCCAAATTTGTAAATCTCGTGAAGTACTTACAAATCATATATTTGTTAATTGCTGCCGTTATTCCTTATGATAAAAAAGAAAAAAAGTGAAGTGATTACGAAGATAAAGGAAAAAAGTTCGGATTATTTCAGATTGTTTATTATCATCACTTCGAGTATCATAATATCATAAATTAGTACCAAGATATAAGAATTGTAGCAATTGTATAAGAATAAGAACATGCTTCATCATATATGAATTCTACCAATAGTTTTCGCTAATTAATAACTTATTAATGATTCGCTTATTAATAGGCGTCATACAACTTTTTTATTTGACGCAATATATAAACCGTGCCAAATAAACCGTGTTTAGTTATCGCCTGTTTTACCGAACAACCACCGTGCACATATACTTATACGTTATATTGTAACAATATATCCGTGAATTATTCAAGACCTGCTTTCACGATGTTTCCTGTGACCGAAGCACACGTCGCAATTGAGAGAAGATAAGGGCAGGACAATGAGCAGCAATTTGAAGGCGCCCTTAACGATAAGTATCTCGTTACGTGGGAGTTATGACGAATTTTGATGCCGCAAGATATTCCGTAGAGAACGACTGCCATTATCGTATCTAATAACGATAATAATAATCAGCGAAGACGTTTCGGCCGTGGATAAAATAACGAGAAAAATTTTACGACACATGAGTAACTGGGGTAGAATAATTCATGTAATCTTTTTGGACATTCGCAAAATAGCTGTTTATTCATTTCATTCTACTTTAAACATTTTATAGATACTGCAGTTTTGATTTTTGCAAAATAAGAATATATTATATATATGTTTAATAATTTAAATAATCATACAGTCGTGGACAAAATTAAGTGGACAGGTATCATAAATAACAAAAGGTAAATTTAATTAACTAATAATGCCTATAAATCGAAACTTTATTGCACAATTATAGACATTAAATAAATGTTTTTTTAAATCTACAAAAATATCTCACGTTGTAAATTTAAAATTTATTTACAACATTGTAATAAAACAAAACATTTTTTACATTTCTGTAATGTCCACTTAATTTTGTCCATGAGTGTATTTCGTAGATAATTACAATTCGTACATAATTGTATTTTGTTTATGATATATACACTGGTAACATTTTATCAGTAATTTACCAATGATACATTTGACTGAAACATTAATCTGTTCTGGAGTTTCAAAATATTTGGAGAAGAATTTTAATGCATTTACAAAAGTCCTTGGGACATTATACGAAAGGGTTATAATAATTTTTTTAAATTGAATCATGTCACATACCGTTCAAATAATTGTATAATACTATTTTCGCATGAAAGTAAATATATATTGAGCATAATTAGTGCTGATATGTATACAAAAATATTTTTCTAGAAATTATAAGTGTATCAGTCGATAATTCAGAATACTTCTTCCGGTCAAATTCAAATCATATAGTACTGTTCAGATAATGAAATAATTCTGTTTTCTTGTGAAATATAAATAGTTTATTTTTATAAGTGATGATATGAAACGTACTCAAAAATGATCGATTAACAATTTAACAATGTTCTTCAGTCTTTTTACTAGTTTACCGATCTCTTTTCGGTATCGACCGGCTGATTCTCTTTAATATTTTTATTTCATCGGTTGTACTGTTTGTTTAGGCTTCGTTCCATCTTAAAGCATTTCCTTTGTAGTGGTAAGATAACATGCTTTTGTTTCATCGATATTTTCTTCTTGCCAACACAAATTTCTGTTACAAAATCTGATCTGCTTCTATACATGTTGAATAATAACAGAAAGCTTTGTACACGATAAAAAATGGTGATACGTTGAGGGCGAAATGAAAACATCGTAAGGGGATCGGGCTATACTAACATGGCTATACTAAGCAAGAGTAAGTGTGAATTTTTTATTTCTTTTATGTTTGATATAATTATTAATGTAAATATGTATAACGTATTTGCGCACGTGTATATACTTGTATGTTTCTTATATTAAATAACAATGATTTAAATAAATTATGGAAGTTCTATATCTTATCTAGAATAAAAACTTCGGTGGGACTGGAACAAATATTTTAAAATTTAAATGCGTTTCTATATTACATCATAATACATCAACTATGCACCCTTTTGTGCTCCTTTACTGTACAATATGTGCAAGCATATTGTAATCTCATAGTTATGTAAATGTGATATGACACATATGCAGAAATGATTTTTGGCACGAAAAGGGTTATTGAAAAATGTTACACACCTACTACTTAACCATTGGTAATATAATATTTATCAGAAATTATTGCGGAAATATTAATCATTATTAACACATTCAATTACATTTATTCTTTCACTAAATCTATTTCTATAAGCAGTAATAAATAGTATAACCTTAACCTTGATGAACACATTAACAATGTTATAGTAATAACTATAACATTTAACGTAAGTTTTAAACCCAATCGTTATTCACTTAATAATATATACCATTCAGTTTGCGTAATTAGTATGAATTTCAGAGTAATGACCAACTAATTCATTAGGTATTTTAGTATTACTTTCCACTTAAATTTTTACTGTCCGCGAACGTGTTTCCTTTTATTGTTGTGTATAATAAAAATCCTATTCTAACTGTCACTAGGATCTTCTAGGTACATGAATGTAGCAAATATAGCAACACATGTTACAGAACACAAGTATATTTTATAAATTTGTTCTCTTGAAATTGTTCGGGTCGCGAGAATAAAGAGTGTAAGTGTGTTACCTATTTCTTGTTTCACGGTTTAGCCGCACTGACAACGCGGGATTCAACGTAGAGTTAATTGATTTACCTAATAAGAACTATTCGATGATTCTATATGGTTGTTGTTGCTTAAAGGGGACTTAGACCCGATCACGCTAATAATAACTGACGTAGCAGCGAAGTGTTCACGTCAATAATGAAACTTGATACCGACCACCCGAATATACTAACGAAAGGGTTCATATACTAGTTGAAAGGGTTGCGCACGTGACTATTACCACTGATGGGACGATTTTCTCAAATATTTCCAGAAACGGATGCTGTTATTATTCAGGTTCTCGAGCCCTGTCCAGTATTCGGAAATTCTAATTGCAGATGCACTTGGCTAGTCTATCAGTTATTTATTTCTAAAGCTAACCCCGAATCTCTTATCGTACAAAGACCTACTGTTCTTCGGGAGCAGGGGTCATTAGTCGTTTAAACGTTCCCTTTCTGATTGTCGGGATGCTTTGGGTGAATAAGGTGGCAAGTGAGAAATTAATAAAGGAAACTGATAAGTCGTTGTTACAGTTGATGATAAAAATAATTTCGGGGGCCCAGTGACCCTCGACGCAAAGATTTATTTTCACATTTTACATGGAATGACAATTCAACACACGACCCTCTCTATCGAAAGTTCCTAACGAGCACTTCACTACCGAATTCAATTGAGCATTATTAACAGTTTGGATATCGATTCCACCGCTAGTTACGTATCACCTTGAATAACCGGAACGTGGAAGCGGAGTCCTTGGAGCACGGTCATTTCGTAGGACACCACGATGCTGGACGAGCGACGCGGTTTGTGCAAGAGACACGCCTCTGAATGGCGTATAATTAAGTCACAACATCGATGTACTCCTCCGACCGCGTGGTCCCTGGGGAAGGACGAGCAAGAACAAACACAGCTAAATGAACGCAGTTTCTCTCGTTACCGCTCAGCCTACGGTCTCGCGACGCCTTTCACAGTAACCGTGTACACTCTATTACCACTTGTCAACGACGGTCCGCTGGCTGCTGATTATGACTTTCTAGAAAACGAAACGAAAATAACTACTCTTTTTGAGTTTTTCTGCCGGGGTTACCAAGTCCGTGACGTTAAGCTCCCGCGGGATTCGGGAAATCGATAAAGGCGGCTATGCAAAAGGCACGATCGACGCCATCATAAAATAAGTGTCGCCGTTAAGGACATTATAAACTCACTTTTAACGGTTTGAGTATTATGGACGCATATATTCCCTTAGAGAAAGAAGCTGATCGTAATTGATTGTTGAGTCTATATGTATCTTAATGTGTAATACAACAAAGTGTATTTTGATTTATACTTTTTACACTTTATGTAATATGGCGTTATAACAACGCAAATGGATTATTTCAAGCAGCAGTGATACGGAGAATGAATCATTATCATGTGTTTGACAATGTAATCCTCCGTACCGAAATGGTTGATGAACTTTGTAGCTCAGATGTAAGATTTTAATGAACTTTGATGAGTTAATTGATCATGTCATTAATACGGAAAGTAATATACCGGCAAAGTAAACAGATTTCGGGTCTTTTGATTTAAATTATAAAATTTAAAATACGGTTTCTAAGATGGATGTTAATTCATATAGTGGCTATCAGTTACTTGTGTTACACGCTTAATTGAAGTAACTACGTATCAGAAAAAGCAGGCCGAATCAAGTTTTGAGGTCTTTTAATCTTGAGACAATGATATACACGAGCAAATTATAATAAAATTGTAATGAAATATTATTACAATGTTATTATAGTAAAAGATGAACTTGAAAGATTAGATATCCTGGGTCGGAATTGTCTGTAGTATAGCGTGTCTGACCATATACATCAATTTCTACTGTGGCAGTTAACGTGTTAACCCATTGACTGCCAGACATATTTAGAGCGTCTTGCCCTGGGTGCCAAGGTTTTATTTTGAAGAATACATGAAAGTTTACAAAATATAATTATATTAAGTTACTGATATAATATTGTAATTGCATTTACAGTAATTAAAATAAATAATAATAATAATAATATAATTTTCACCTTTTTGAAATATTTTTAACTGAAATGGCCATTTGTAATTAATCTAATGGGTCAATGGGTTAATGCGTACACTACTTTATATCTCTTCAGTTTACTATTTATTCTTTTGTTTTATTTATACATAATAAAGGGACAAAACTCTTAGACATTCGAATATATTTTTGAAAAAATTGAATTTCAAAATTTGGGTGACATATTTGTGAAACAATATGTGTAAGAAAATATGATAATTTCAATATATTTTGTAATTATTTAATCCTATGCTTTCGAAAAGTGATTCACATTCACCAGTCGGATTAGTATTTGAGTAATATCTGATAGTAATTTATAAAATAATTATTAAAATATTCAAGTACGTATGTATTACAAAAGATGATGTGTATTTGTAAATTATTAATGAATGTATGAAGTAATATATAGTTATGAATTATTAATAAATATATAAAATATGTGCGTATATTTATAAATATATGTATAGCGTTATATGTACTTCAGGATAAAAATATAAATTAATATAATCATTATTTTTTTACTAATATCATATTAACTAATATAAATAAACTGTAATACCTAAGCTATCAAATCAGTTTTTTATTTAACCCGTTAAATAATGAATATGTAAATATATATTCGCAGTGACAGTATTCTAAAAAATAACATACTAATCATTATATACTATAACAATTAAACTAATTAATTAAATTAATTTCTGCAATAAAATATAATTTTATAAAAGACAAATTTAAACTGACAGAAATTTTAACGTTAAAAGCTTCTCTGCAATTTAAACGAATGAAACGCGGCTTAATTAAATGAATATCGATAGCAAATTACGTATTGCAGAAACGAATGTGGGGACACGGTCGGCGATAATCCAAAAGTATGAGAACTGATCGTAGTTTGATCACCACTTATAAAGGAATACTTTGTAAAGTGTGAAAGCTGTTCCAGTTTCATATGGATACTGTTTGAATTTAAATTGTGAACTTTTAAAGTGGCAAGTAAGTATTGACTTCCATCTGGGCTTAACGATCTGGCGAACGTGAAGTTTTATGAAAACTAAGACTAACATCGTCAGAAAAGAGTTTTTATCGGTAAAAGAATCCGCTTAATGTTGACATTTCATTGGATTGAATTTTTGAAGCGGCGAATGTAGAAAGAAATCGTCCGAGGGAACGGTTAAATCCATCCGAGTTTCCTAAATACTATTTCAAACAGTGAAATATCCCGCGCGTAAAATACGTGAAAATCGTTGTTGCAAAATATTGTGCTTCCCGTTTCTGGGTTAAAAAGATTTCGCCCAAAAACTAAAGTAAATTCGAGCCGTGTTTGTAGAAGAAAAATGAAAATTAGGAAGCCAGAATAAATTAATTATGCGATGCGCGGTCGAATTAGAGAGGAAATTCCGTACCTTTTAAGAACGAAACCGCGGAGAATTTCAAATATATATTTGACAAACAGACTTTTTTCCACGGAAAATATTTGACGTTGATAAAAGAGCATTCTAATTTGAAACGCGGGATACTTTCGATAAAACAGTTTCAGCCGACAATTGTACATCGACGAATAGAAATTTTTTTTTAATCGATCGAAGAATTTCGCCGATGAATCCGACCATACATATCGGCAGACGCTGTAGAAACACACGATTTGCAAGTACGCAACGAAAAACAGTCGGTGTAGTGCAGTCGGAATTCTTGATTACTTCTCTTCTCTTCCGTTGATTTAGCTGGCATAAATAAATGCAAGCAAAACATGGACGATGCATGCGTACGCCCCGTGAACGTGGGTTTGTTTTCCGCGCAGCTGATTCTCTCAGTTTCAGAAGGTTAATAAACGGCTCGTTGCGCCGTTCTCAACAATCTTAAAATTCATTTAACAACTTTACCGACCGCACGTTAGATTTCTTTCTTATACCGGTAAAATACAGATGAAAACAAAACTTTAATAGATAGTATTTATTCAAGCTTATATGAAGAAGCATACAGATTCTTGAAATTGTACGGTTGGTAATGCTTCTTGGATAATTTGGTTTACAGATTAGGTTAACTTATATTTGTTATGTTTGAGGCAGTTATTGGCAGAACGAGTTTAGTGAATTGAATATTTTTGCAGAAGTTAGCAAGATATTTGAGTTTATGAATATTCTATTTGTCATTGAAAATTTTCTGGATTTCGATGGTCGAGGTTTTAAATTTTCAAATTAATTTATTTGAAAAAAAAATAGAAATTTCGAATTTTGGATATTTAGAAGTATCGTTGGATAGCTGGTTAAAAATTTATTAATCTAGGAATCTGGGAATTTAGTAATTTGGAAATTTTGCAATTTCGGAATTTACAGGATTTCGGGAAGTTAGGAATTTAGGAGCTTCGGAACTTAGGAATTTGAAAAGGTTCTAATGAAAATTTAGAAATTCAGAGATTCAGAAATTTAAAGATACAAAAATTTAGAAACTTAGAAGTTTAGAAGTTTAGAATTTTAGAAGTTTAGAAGTTTAGAAGTTTAGAAGTTTAGAAGTTTAGAAGTTTAGAAGTTTAGAAGTTTAGAAGTTTAGATGTAATTTCAAAGTTTGAAATCGTGAAAATAAAATTACTCGATAACTTCACAACTTAACAACATGAAAATTAAAAAATTAAATATTTAGTTTAAAATATTCAACATTCAAAACATCAGTAATTACAATGAAATAACCCAAAAAAGTACCTACCTTTCAGTTTTTCAAATCGAATTTCGTGAGTCTCTCCACACAAGCATAATTTCTTGCCGAATGCCCGAATGAATAAAAAATACGCTGCCGCAAAATACCAAATACTATAAGGACAGTGCCGAACGAAGTAACCAAAACTGTCAACAGCAAGAAAGTAGACATTCTACAAATTCCGTTGCACGAAAATGGGACGAAGGAAAGCGTAGGAAAAGATTTCCTGCTCCGCGATAGATAAGTAAATTTTGTCAAGTATAAGGCAGCCTTCGCGAAAATACGGTTCGGATCGTTGAATGGCTTTTCATTAAGGCTCGATTCATTCTTCATTTTTTTCTCCGTTCTCCTTCTCTGACCGTTTCCGGATAAATTACTGAATTCCTGCCACTTCTTCGTTACCCTCGAGCGCTTCACGGACAATTTAGTTCCGCGGCGTCTATCACTTCTGTTCGCGAAAACCTTCCGTTTCTTTCTTGTTCCGATACAAACTTTTAAAGAAGATGCTTCTGGGCGAATTGCCTTCCTTCCTCCAACGACGCCTCTTTGAGGGCCTCGACACCTTCCCTTTTCCCTTTCTTCATCTCGCCCTTACCTCGTTCCTCTGCTTCGTGTTCTCCGCTGCTTCTGTCCTCCACCCCCTCTTATTTCTTGTTTCCTGCCCAAACACGAACTGATTTCACTAGGGTCAATCCACGCCGAATGGATCACTTTTTGACTTCACCATCTGCGATTTTATTTTAATCAAAATATGTGGGGTGCGAGATAAGGATGTTCGAGCAAGGTGCGGATGTAGAGTGTTTGGACCGAGAGAAGTGTGGATGAAGAGTGTTTGGATCGGGTGACAGATCTTCGCAATGGGAATACGTGTGGCACGAATTGGTCAGCGGGTGTGTCTGTGTGCAAGTGGATTTGGGAGAAGAAGAGTATTGTAAGGATGGAAGAAAAATTAGTTGAGCGTGAGAATTAACAGAGAGAAGTCGATCGTGAGAGTCAAAAGAGAGAAGTTGCGTACGAGATTTTAAAGAGAGAAGTTGAGCGTAGAGTTAAAAGAAAGTAGTGCGATCGTGTGTTTTGTTTTTATATACTAAATATTCTTTTTTTTTTTGTTTAAAACGAGTACTTAAGTCACTAAGACCCCTACAAATATTTTATAGTTACAGTTGCGGACAACAGTTTCCGAACGATGTCGATGTTTGTATTTCATAAGACTTCATGTATTTCATCTAAATTCTCATTATATACGTCAATAGAGAATTTAGTAATGTACATGAAATCGAGAGATCGTCTTTAGAAATAATATTTTTATCTTTATTTATTTAAATTTTACAGATGTGTCTAAAATATAGCCCGACAAAAGTTTTTGAACGATTGATTAATATTTGGTTACATTTCCTTTGCTGTCAATGACGGCTTGATATCTTCTTGGCGTACTTATAATTAGCTCATGCGGATAAGATTCTGATATGGAATTCCATACTTGGCATATTTCTCTAAACAAATCATCGCGTTTTAAACATTTTCTTCCTTTCATCGATCGTTCTACACATGCCAAACAATTGGTGGTTTCAACGTGACAACAACCACAAACATACTGCCATAATTGTTAAAACGCGGTTGAAGGGGAAGCTTCACGGAATATGACCATATTTTTTTCAATTTTAACCCTTTAGGCTCCTCATTGAAAAAAATGCAAAAAAAGAATTTGTTTAAAATTTCTGATATTAAATGACAAATCTTGAAAATTTTTAAATATATATATAGGTCATTTTCTTAAGTCCTATATTTTCAAGTCTTTGAACGCCTGGATTCTCAGATGAACAAATTTGTATGTTTCAAAATCTGGAAATAGACCATAGAAGAACACAAAAGTGTACAAATAGCACAGAAGAGCAGAAAAATATGCAAATATAACACAAAGAGCAGAAAAATATACAACTATTTTAATTAAGAAACCAACTACGATAATGAATTCAATTAAAAAATATATTCGTCTTTGTCAACATAAGTTCCCGTTAGAATTATGCACTTTACCTACTGCTATACTATACATACTTTGTTTACGCCAGAAGCAAAGAACTCTTTGTCTTAAAGTCTGACAATGAGTAAGCTTCAGACATTTGTCTCTACATAATGATTCCTTGAGAGGTCCAAAGAAAAAGAACTATGTTGGAATGAGGTCTGGATTGTGTAGCTTAAGATTGTGGTTGAACCTCCCAACTTAATTTTTCAAGGACTAGGTAAGGTATTGTACAGCGAGTGTGCACTATGCGGACCAGTACTCTCTCGAAGAAAAAACGCTTTACTTCTCCGTAAATCATGTTGTTTTTTCAGTATGGCGAACTTTACTCTATTTCCGAGAATGTCTTTATAGTACACAATGGCATGAGGTAAGTTGCCTTTGAATGAGGATACGATATCTAAACTTGACAATATTTGAATTCTCGAATTTCTCTATGTGCAAGTTCTCGAATTTCGATTCCTTTTAATTCGCAAATTTATTTGATAGTCACATTTCGAAACTTCTTAATTTTCAAGTTTCTACATTTTTACATAGTCAAATTTCTAAGCTTTTCAAATTTTCAAATGTGTAAGCTGTCACATTAATGCATTCCAAATCTCTAAATCTGTACGTCTCTAAATCGTTACCTTCCCCAAGTCCTAAGGCCTTAATTCCGTAATTCCAGAAATTTCTAGGTCCCTATATTGTGGGGGAATTAAATAAACGCCTCTCCTAATCATAATATTTAATATCTATATATTTGAATATTTATAAACATCTTGTCCATATTCTTTACAAAAATCTCATCTCTCACATCCACGTGTTCACTCTCGTCCTTTCATTCAAAAACTCTCCCCTCCCCTCAATCATACCAACCTTACTCCCTCAGCACTTATACCAACTTCGCTCATTCAGCACTCATACCAACATCAATTGTAAAAATAACCTCACATATATTCCTACGTTATCACATTCTTACACTGTCAAATTCCAACAATCCTTTATTTCTGAATCTCTAAATTTCCAGGTCGAAACATTTCCACGTCCCCAAATTCCTGAACCTCCTAATCCCTAAATCCACATATTTCTGTGTGGAATCTCGATCCTTTAACTCTTAAATTACCAAATTCGTAGCTCCCGAAATTCCTAAGTATTTAACCCGACTCCTCATTTTCACAAGAGAAATCATATCTGCATCACACTGTCCTCTCAGAAGAGCTAAAAAATTGTACCCTTGGAATCGTAAAAATTTGCGTCATTAGTATTTTATTTGCCGATGATCATCGTCACAAATATTCTGTCGTCAACGTTTGAGGCGATCAACGCACTCATTAAAATTCGTATAACAAAACCTCCGTACATTACACGATTCGTGCAAGGTTACTTTCCTCGTATTGCTTGCTATATATTTCTATACAAAGTTTTGGTACACGAACGAAGGACACGTTCTTACATCTTTACGAAGGTAGCTGGAGAAGTTTGAGTCGTTCACGCGCAACAATCCGGAATTATGGATAGGTCCTTTCGGAGATCGATTTCGTTACGTGGTTATCCAGTAGATTCGGGATTCGGGACGAACCTGTGGGACAGCTGAAATGAGATCACAGTGGTTCGCCTTCGGGAAACTGGAGGGGAACAGGAAAGTTCGGGCGAATTTCATGAATCACAAATGAGGAACGAAATGACATTAAACTCACGGACTTTCGCACGCATAACCACGGAACGAATTCTGTAAGGCAGAGTGTTGATGAAGTAGAGATGAAGGGAGTTGAAAAGGACATCATTCGGTGTTCAAATGTCTTCGTGTTCGATACTGTTGCTTACAATAATTCCTATATAAAAATTAACACGGTCATTATATGCGCATCTTGTACTAATATTATTCTTACTGTTTTTGTTTCAGGTAAGTGTTGCTTTTCATTTCCGAAAGTTCGATCGATGCTTTTTCTTCGGGTAAGTCTTTGAATTCGTATAAATCCAAGCGATATTGACTCTGTGGCAGTCGAGTTTATTTATGTATAATTTTATTCTATTTATTGCATTACATTGGATAATGTGAAGATATGAGTCGGCAGTGGATTTAATATACATAAATAACAGATTTATTTTGTCTATTTTTTTTTGTTAGCAAAACCGAGCTACTCGGTAGCTGTAATTTGTTTAAAACTAATTTTAAGTTTAAATATTCAAATTATTGATCACAATCTTTGGGGTCTCTTAATAACAATATCATACATGTACCTAGTCTTAACATTTTTGCTACTCCATCAAATAATATGAGTCATCTACACAACAATTTAATAAAAATAATATACTCGATTTCGCCACTGTCATACCATTATTTTATTTTATTTATTTTATTTGTTTCAATAAATCAATTATACAAAGAGAATTAACAAACTAATAGACAATGTGATTAATTTAAAAAAAGAGATTTAAATAAAATCGTAATTTGGGATTCCCAAATATTTCAGAAATAGTCATATTATTTTACAATAAATTATACAACTTTGAAAATTAAAGAAATGTAAATTACAAATAAACTACATGAAAATTGAACATAACATATGAACATAGCATATGTATAATATAACATATAATTGAGTGCATTGCAACAGCAAATTGTGCACATACTAAAACATTGCTCCAAATTATTTCTAGTTATTGTTAAATATTCGTTGCAAAATACGTGCCTACTGAAATTCTGTACTCTTCTCATGAACCTTCGTAATATTACTCTTCGCGAGCGTTACTCACGAATCTTTATTTTTCAAATACGCACACGTATATGTATGTATGCAAACTACGAGAACCAGGGTTAAAATAAAAACGTGGTTATCCTGTCATCAGTATTCCCCTCGGTTCGCGACTCTTCACGTGAAGCGAAAATTTTTCCTGAATGATATTTTCATTCGACCATTTTGAAACATTGTATACAGTAAATTCCGTCGGTTATTTAAGAAGTCGAACAGGATTGGCAATGTATAGAAGCCACGAATTTCTGAATTCTCTGTGGATCAAAAATTTCCATGAGAATGCTCGTCCATCAGCATCGCTATACACACTCTTTTTTTCCTCTCGAAAAGGAAATAGGCGGGAAAATGACTAAATTTAAAGTTGCTGTCGCGAATACTTTCAAATCCTTGTTTGTGTTTTGTATGTATTGCAAGACTCATTCTATTACATGGAGATAAATTTAGCGAAAGAATAAATATAATTCAATGTGTTAATAATGATTTATATTTTTATAATAATTTTCCATAATTAGTAACAATATTTGGTGAATAGGTATGTAATATTCTTTAATAACTTTTTATAACTTTTAATGATGGGTTATATAATGAGTTTTAACAGTTAATAATAATTAGTTATGTATAGATATTTCCAACGTGTTTGTTCTAAGTATATGTTTAGAGTATATTTTAAATATTTATTAAGTGCTAGTTGTTAAAAAAAGATGTTTTAAAATGTGCGAATATTTGCGAGGATCGATAGTGTGTTGTTTCATCAGTTTTTGTTTTGCCGCTTCCAGAACGATTGGATAGTGAATCATGTGAGTCGACATGTAAAAAGAGCAGCGACAAAAACGTGTATTATTCACTGCGATTATATTACAGTTCACACTAATAAGAGAACTTTGATGATTAGTACACCTGATTTCTATAACATTATGCGGAATTGTTCACTAGAGTAATTTAAGAATCTAATCACAATACCCGACTTTTATTTTAAGAGAAAAATTAACCCTTTTAAAACAGCTAACTGTTCAAAAATCAATATGTTTATATACGGTAGAACATATTAAAAATGCCCACTTCCCTTAAATATTCCATAACCAATGAAATAGTTTAATTTTAACTTAGCCGTTTGTTCACCCCCAGCAGCACACCAATCTCCACTACATACTTTATTCTGGAGAGAACATTATTATTTCTCTTCAGTAGCTTTCCAAGAACTCTCAAAGACTACACACTAAATTTATATTTATCTTTTAAAGTCCGTTGTCAGTTTGCGAGGTGTGTTACTATTTTTCTTAAGTGCCAATTCAAGTTTTTGTTTTAATAAAGTAGAAACATTTTACACTCGTCAGTTGTTTTGTTATTTTTGTCTTTCGAGCGTATTCACTGATTCCACAATCTATGGTTCATCAAGTTTAATTCCGATGACTATACATTTTTATCAACCATTATACAGAGATCGTACGGTCATCGAGTGGCACTGAATAAAAATTCGCATCGTTTGAAAAATTTGAGGGTAACCGGTGTTCGGTGATTCGATGGCAGAAAATAGGAGTCACGCGTTCGTTTCTTTTCGTTCCGGAATTCGTTCGTCTCGATCACCGGGTGCCGCCATCGGCATCCTTGCAACGGGCGCGAACAGAAAGATCGTTTGGTCGTTCAATGTTCCAACTTCGGGAGCACAATGGATCCATCTAGCAGTGGACGACTATCCACTCAGAGCTGGCGTTCGAGCCGCGCACTCGAGCCACAGAAATGTTTGCATTTACCGTAGCGAGGGTGTGCGTTCCCCGATGAAAGCTTTCGGAGGTCCTCCGAAGCGTCAAACCGAAGTGTGTCCATCCACCACGCTGACATATATATGTATAGATATATACGTACGTGTGTATGTACGTATATATACGCGCGTATATATATATAGAACGCCCACCATCATTGCATTGACCGTCGAACCTCTCCATCTTTGCATAGCCCGCAGGGAAAGAGAAGATCGGATGAAGGGATTGGGTCGATTGAAAGGGCGACGTATACCCGTGCTGCAAATTTTTCAGAGTGAAATTGTTCGAGTCGTGTTTCGCAGACGCTGTAGGCACTATCCCGTTTATTCGCGGTACGAGGTGGCTGCACGATTCGATATTTGTGGTAACCGATTTTTGCGATAAAAGTGTCTGGTTAGGTGGAACTTCAAATTCCTTTTATGGTAAAAATTAAAATTTCAGCACTTATTAATTATTGAGAGGGTTTGATAGTTCGATAGTTATAAGGAATGTTTGATAGTTGTATCATAAATAAAGCTGATTGTTAAGATACTTGAAAGTAATGTTGAGGAAATGACAATTCTAGCTGTTGCGTTTGTGAATGAGCTTTATTTGATTTGTCACGTAGTTTTATTCAGTGGGTGCACGATTAGGATAGTGTTCTACGAATACTTGTACGCAAAGTACGCTTTGTTTTAAGAAGGCGAAGTAAAAGGAGGATTGCGTAGTATTTAATTACAATTTTGAGATGGTGAATTTAAAACTTTGAAAATTTTCGAATTAATAAGTGTTTAATTTCCCTGGTTTTCAGGCTTTTTAATTCACAAATTTGCAACATTGCGCATTCGTAGTTTTTTTTTATTTTAACCATTTTGTTTAATGCATCAATTTGGAAAAGGTATTTTTTCACAAGATATATAGCGTGGTACATATGATGCTTAAGCAGAATGAGACAGGTAACATTGACAATTAATAATAGAGAGATAATAACTTCGAAAGAGTTTATCAAACTTTTCATCCAAACAGTTTTAGAGTTACCATCTCCTATCCGTAAAAATATCTCCGAGTGCAAAGGGTTAAATGTTCTTATTAATATGTAAGAATAAAATCTCATTGAAAATCGCCGCAATAGCAAAAACTTTTGATCGAATCGCAATGAGTTAATGACTTAATCGATTCGTAACTAACTCGTCAAGATATCCCTAATTCATTTAATGGGATTTAGGTTTCCCCGCGTTGAATCTTCCATTTTCATTAATGAACCCGTCCTTCGAAGTAAATTAGCTATGCAAGGCAGGTTGCACATCGGAGCTAAATGGTACTTAACTCTTGCCAACTCCGACGTACCGCAAGCAGATAGTTCTCACCGTAAATGCTGTCATTATGTTATCTCAATCCGGCAGAAGGACGTACGTACGCATTCCCAGCGTTCCTGCATATTGCTGCTTCTGTGTCGCAAACCCGCTCTATGTATCGTTTGCATTATTTTTCCGCCATTCTAGTTCTTCTAAGGATTTTAACAACCCTCGTTACTGCATGAAAATGAATTTAATCTATCGGCCATTTTAATTAACGTTTAATTTGTGCGTCCCTTTTTTACCCTTATCTCGGTACCATGTTGTGTACCATTTGCTACCGAAGCACGAACAAAATGGTGGTAGCTATGTTGCGAAAAATTCGGGGATGAAGGCGACATAATATTCTGCTTATAATTTTGGAGATTTTGTCCGACGCATTTTATTTCTTCATTTTAATAATTGAATTCAGGCGCTCTAGCATTATATTAATATTAACGCATAAATGTGCAAATATGAATGTTATTATTAAATGTACAAGTATGAATGTTATTAAATTATTCTTGTAATGGGTTGATTATTCGGGGCTGAATTACAGATTATTTTTCGTTATTGCGTTTATTATTATTATTAAATAGAATTATTATTCGTTGAAATTTCGTCGAAATCAGGATTAAAATGGAGACTTATTATAAGTTTTTTTTAAAGACAGTATTATTATAAGAAATTTCATTGAAAGAAGGAATAGATAGAAGGGTTTATTATTATTAGAATAAATTTTTTTTAAACAGTATTATTGATATAATAAGTTTTGTAGAGATGTAGACAAGATTACTGTTTTTGTGAACGGTATTGGAGTAAAACAATCTGTTACAAATGTCATAAAAAAAAGTTAAGAAAAAGGAGAAAAAATTACACATTATTCGATAAAAAGCTGACAATCCCATAACGCCAACAGCATCTACATGAATTCTTTAACTGACGACGTTGAACGCGGTTAAACTAATTCACAAACTATCTAAATAATTAGTTCCATAAAATGAAATAATTCAATAATCATTAATCGCGTTTAATTAGTTTAATATAACACTTTAATGAAATTAATTTCATTAAACTGTTATTGAAATTAATTTCATTAAACTGTTATTGTGAATTACTTTAACATTCCGGAATGGTTAAAAGCACGTCCCGCCATGCATAAAAAGCACATCTCGTGCTTAACCTCTTAGGCACTACGCGCCACTATACTGGCTTTCGCGGGTGTCATGTGAATTGTATTATTAATTATTAGAATAATTTGTTAAAGTTACAATGCATGTATCATATCTTTAAAAAATTAAAATTTAATCATCAAACACTTCATTCCAATGTACTCGTGTAAAGAACATTATCCGTCACACATTGCAGTGCCGTATCATTTACGCGTAATTCGCGTTGAACTCTGCCGTACAGAGAAACAGCCCCGCGCAAAATTCAGCCGTGCCTAAGAGGTTAAATTCGCCCGTGAATCCAAAAAAGACAACTAAAACGTTGTTAAGTTGGCCTGTGTGCTCGCATCGAAGCAGATGGGTGCGCAGTGGTCGGAGCGCGAAACAGCGTAGATAGGATATTTATCGCAACGTACTCGACGATTTATCGTGTAATCTGTTCAGGCAGCAGATGCAATAATGGGGCACCTGTGTGCATTCGTGTGCAGGTTTACGCAAAGCAGCATCTCAATACGGCTTGGAAATCGTGGTGCGAACCCGCCGGTAATCGAGATAGCGCAGGATCAAAAGGGTCGTAGAGCTAAACACACATTCGGTGGACGGGTCAGGGTGCAACGAACAATATTTCGCGACGGTATAGGTGTCGGGTGGTACAGCTCTTACTACGCTAGTTGGCCCGAGTTTGGAGTCCAGCACATTAACGGGGATAGTGGCTCCGCTCAAACGTATAATTGCGGGACGAGGCAATTGAGAGGCTCCCTTGGGTACCCAGTTTCCAGTTGCCGCAAATCCACCCTCCACCCGGTAACTTCGAACTCCTTCAGTCCACACGTATCTCCCTCTTGACCACCCTCTCGATAAGATGTCCCTTCGATGAATCGTCGTTGCACCCCCTTTTCGGTAGATAACGGAGGATATGACGGTACGTGCACGATCCCCTCGCGTTCATCGATTTTCATCGTACGCTGCCAACTATTTTGTAACCCTTCTATACCTCTTCTCCTTGCGATTCGAAACGCATTTTTGGATCATGTACCGCGAGCAATGGGAAATGAAAGGACGGGCAAGGTCGAAGTAATACACTAGCTTGATCCAATACCTCCGAACAATTTATTCCGCAGGTTTGTCTGACCCGTACGACTAGTAGCGACTTAACACTAGGTTTACGGGATCCTTCAAAGTGACGGATCGTAGGTTTCTTATTTTCAATTGCGAAAATTATTAAAAAGCTTATGTCGAAATGCATATTAACCATCATCGAGATAAAGAATCTTTCTATAAACTAATATATGTATTATCCATTGTTTATTTCTTTTTATAGTTCATTTTCAATTTAGACGCAAGTGGCCGTTGAACTTCCGTAAATCTAGTGTTAATGGCTCAACTGTTCAAACTGCATTCATACGATATTTCTCTCACCCTCATGCACTACAACGCATTCTCTCCCAAAATCGTTCTTTCGTGTTTTAAACCGTGTCGCTTTCACTCTAAACCAATCGTTCAACGATTCAAGCATATTCTCATGCATTCCTGGAACTAGATCACCCAACTGGACACTGGATACGACCGTCCTAACGTTCATGCGTTCTACTCATTTACCCACCTTATTAAATTTATACTTATCTTTTAAAGTCCGTTGTCAGCTTGCGAGGTGTTACTATTTTTCTTAAGCGCTAATTCCTGTCTTAGTTTTAATAAAGAACAAACATTTTACCCGTGCCATTTCTTTGTTTATTTTTGTCTTTCGAGCGGACTCACTGATTCAACAACCTAACTACTTCGTGGTTCATTAAGTTGAATCCCGAAAAACATGCAGGGGATCCGCAACGAGCCGCGGACTCGAGCTGCGAAGTTTAGGTCCGTTTATGGCGTATTGGCATGTTAAGTATTATGGTCCAATTGCTTTTTTGACCCCGAGGGTTTACGAGCTCACAAGTATCATCACATGTGTGCGTTATAGCATCGTACATGCGAAACTCGCAAAAAGCTGAAATAGCGGATGGAAAGATTCGGTCGCGGGTTTTAAACCGTCGAATCAATGGGACAACATAGCGTATGGGGGGAATCGGGAACGCTTTGTCGCGGCGTTTAAAAATTTCCTGGATTACACGGCTCTCGGCTTTCGCTTCTCGTTTATCAACTCGGCGAGCGTTAACGCGGTTTTCGCGTGTAACACGATATGAAGGATGACAGCGACATCTCGAACGCCATCATTGTCCCGCGGCCGCGGGAATCAATGCATTTGAAACAAATACATCGCGACGTGTTAGCGATAATGGGACCGTACCTTTCAAATTCAATTACGTTTAAACGATCAACTGTTACGCGAGGTAGATGACGAGCGGGACCCAACCGAGAATATCAGCGGCGATTTCGATCGATACGGTGCGATGTATAAATATATCAACCCCCTTTGTTTTTATTAATCGCAGCTTTCGGCTAAAAATTCTGTCGAACATTTTGAAGGTACTAGTTCCTAGTGTGTAAACGACAAATTGCGTAGCAAGAATTTGGCGTGTTAACATAAATAATCAGCTGATTTTTATAAAGACTAATTTTTAGGCCGCGCATAAATATACATACCAGCCACTTTGTTTTCATTAATTTAAATTTTCCGATGACAACGATGGCCAATCGTCGGATGTAAACGTCAAATTGCATAACAAGAATTTTGATTATTAAATATTAAATATTTGATGTAATATTCAGCTAATTTGTACAAAAACTAATTTTCAGGTTTTGCATAAATATATCAAGTCACTTTGTTTTTTTTAATAGGAGCTTTCAACCGAAAATGATTTATATTCTATAAGTACCAATTCGTAGTGTGTAAACGACAAATTGTGTAACAAGAGTTTAGCATAGTAAATACGAAACTTAATAATTTATCGTGTTCTTGCCGCCTTGAATTGAAATTATATTGAAAATTCGATTTGACATATTCCAAAACAACTTATTACTCTTTTCTCAGAAATTGTTCTTAGTGTCAACTACTGCATGTTTTAATTAATACACATTTTAATATGTACGATTACATGGAATAATCGTTCATATCAATATTTCCCAAAAATTTTCTAAAATCAACATCAGGGGAACATGTAAGCCAATCTCATAACAGAATTTTATTTTCGACAAACTGTCTCAACATTATAAAACAGAACCATCTTGATATTAACATCACGGAACGCGACAAAATGACACATCTCCGATTCTTAAATTTAAATTACAGAAATTATTAAGACGCTTTTTTGAAAATGTATGTTTTTTATCAAGATGAATAATAACTTCATGAATTAATTTACGTTTCATTTTTTATATACTTATCGTCGAATTTTTTAACCCTTTGATTTTAATTTAATTTTACTTTTAATATGATAGTAACTGCACATCGAATGTCCGTAAACCTAATGTTAATACAGATGTAGATTTATAAACAGATGTAATATTCTACATGAAAATTGGATTTCCGTTGTGGTGTTCCAGTAAAGCTTCAAATAATTGTCTAAATATCGGTGTAATTGTACTATTCATTTAGTAGGAAATAGACCTTTTTTCATGTACCGAGAAATATTGAACCATAACGGAACCACGACCGAAGTATTTTTCCAAAAATGTTCACATCTTTTTTACAGTGTGTCAATACGAATTAAAAACATCTGTACTATCTAGATTGAATAACCTACAAAAACAAATTGTAACTACAAAACATTCGTTTCCTATCAAAACAAATAGTTTGACTAATATTTTCCCAATCCGTATCAGTGTTTGCTTTAACGAACCTATGTGCCGATATTATTTTCGCTCTAACAGTGTGCGGAGATGCTGCAATAGTTCTGTAGATGGTACCTTTTGCAATATTTAATTTACAATCGTTTCATAATTGAACCAAGCACATTGTCGATATAGAAGTTAATCATATAATTTTACGTTTATCTCGAGGGTACTTTTGAACGGCGACCTAAATGCTTCTTCTCATTATGGTTACGTCTTTTCCTAATCGACAATAGCACGTTTTGAACGACCTATTTGTTTCGCAATATAACGCCTTCGTTGTGAAAAGCATCGTTCATAATGTTTTCTCTCTCGGAAATTTCTTTCCCACGAAGCATTTCATCTTGTTGCCTTTACAAACAAATCTTATGAACGTAGAATAGAACAGACAATAAAATTTACGTATGAAGCTCATTGGTTACAATGCACCCTTTACGCATTAGAAATTAGTATTTAACACTAGAAGTACCGGCATTAAATGCGTACTTACTTCAAGATTGAAAATAAAGTAAAAAATAAATATATAAATACTACAGTGCCACATAACATATACAACCATTCATTAGTTTAATAAAGCATTACAGATATTTTGAGAAAAGGACAACAAAATTTTGTAACATAAAATGTCACACTCGAAAGTGGTCATTTTGACCGGATGGTAGTTCGAGTGTTAAGGAATACTGGCTATAAAAGGTAATTGAAAATCTGAAGGTTACATTTATGTGATGCGTCGTGCAACAATCTGTGCCGACGAAACCCATAACGGACCCTATCGTCCTAATTTTCTGCGTCCGCGACTGATGAGCTATGGCTGTATTCACTTGCAGGCACCGCGGCACTCTGTCACTTTGATCGTGCATAATGCACGGCTAAGTTACAGAGGGATTATATAACTAATTATACACTATTACGCGCCTGATTTCCCCACGGGCGAAAAATAGAGGAAATATATCAGAAGTCTCTCCCCACCGACGAGAGTAATAAGCGCCATTAAGATCTACCGCCTGGTTCTCGTTCTTTGCCCGTCTTGCTGCTTCCTTCTCACCGACTTCGAAAAGATGCCAGCCCGAAGATACGAGGAAAGAGAATAGACCGAAGATCGGGGAGAGAATGAAGGGAAGGGAAGGATTCACCCGAATGCTGTTGCCAGGCTTCACGTATTACTCGTTACCGGGCGCATTCCATTCAATTAGAATAAATTATCAGCCGGCTTGATTTACGCGCTCTGCCGCGAAATTTTGGACGGGCATTAAACAATTTTAGTCACTGAATGATGCTCGAGTCACTCGTTTTTTTTCCTATTTCTACGGTAAAACGTATATATTCTTGGAAAAATGTAAGTAAATATTAATGGAGGATGTTTTGTACTTGTGAGAAACGTTTATTTATAACAGACCTCGATGTAATTCCTTTTATCAATACAAGTTAACCCTTAACGAACGAGAGATAAATATATGTATATATAAAATATAAATTTATAAATATTGAAGTATCACGTCATGCAGCCTGTATGATAGTAGATTTTTTTTGCAATATTCATAGTGTCGCGAATATGGCGGCATTCGTTTGTTAAGGGTTAAAACAAAACCAGTAATACATGAAACATGGCACTTAAAATAACAATCCACTGCATTCACTTCCTTGACTGCATTCAGCCCAATCATATCTTATACCCATACATACACTCGCATTCACGCTCTACCACCGCACATTAAGTATAAATTGTATATACTATAAATATACAGGGTGCATCAGAACAAATATCACTCCCTATTTACACTTTCTTATGCGAGATTTCGCACGAGTATTAAAAAATTTGTCTTACTATGTGATGCTCGAGAAACTCGTTTCTTCCCGTTGAACGGTGAAACATACATGTTGTGAAAATATGAGCAAATATTAAGTATAAATTATATACATATACAAGTCTGTAAATATACAGGGTGTTTCAGAAGAAGTGTTACTCCGAGAAATGGGTTGCAGCTGAGGTGATTCTGAATAACTTTTTATAATATACATATGTTCACTGTATATTAAATTTGTCTATCTTTTTTCTCAAATCTTACTAAACTATGTCGAATTAGCACTAAAAGCGTAAATATTAAAAATTGAAGCTTATACACCAAACATTGGTTACTCCACTAATATTTCGATAGCCATATACAGTAACAAAAAGATGAACATAGTTTGCAAATAATTTGATGTTGTCACCTTAACCACCCTATACATTAACATACTTACCATACGTACTGACATATCTTTTTAACATACATACTGACTACATTAATATACACACTAACGGATTCTAAAGATGGTTCTTTCTGTTCTTTCCTCCCCTCTTGAAACTCAGTCAGCACATAGTTTCCAAGCAACAATTAAGCATCTTTCATCGTTTCCAGCTGAAGCAGCAGGATAATTTGATGATACAACCACTTGTCTCGCCATTAACACCAAGAAATTCGAACCCTTGATTTCCGCCGCGATAAACAACGATCCGTGATAGACCGATTGCAATTTTGACCGTGGAACAGCATGCAGTCGTCTTATCGGATTTAGCAAAGGTTCCGTCAGCACAACACCGACGGGGACGGGCGGATGTCTTGGTTTAGGTGGAAAGTTAAGGCTGGGTTTTTACTTAACCGTAATCGGAAGATATTGCCGGGAGCAGTGTACCAAGGGCACTTTACCGGCCGCCTTAAGAAAGCACTAGCGTTCGCGAGGCCCGGGTAACACCGGTCGAGACCGTTATTAAAAGAGCCCTCTTTATCTCAGACGGTCTCTGTCTAACCTCGCCTCACCTCCAACCCTTCGTCGTCGTTGTGTTTTTCTCTTCTTACTCCCCAGGTTCTCTTTTTCCTCCCGAATGCTCCTTCTCCTTCTTCTTCTACCTACGCTCGCTCGCTCTTATTCTCTTTGAGACCCTCCCAGCTAAGAGTGTTTCTATGTCAACCTTTGTACTTTTTAGCGAGGGATCTACGGCGTCCATGCGTCTGCTATGCGCGGCCCCATAACGCCGCCAGGAGGCGATAGATGCCTGCATGGCGGCCCGTAATGGCACTCCTCTTAATTTCGCCGTCAGAATGAAACCTTGGAAATAGAAACGGACGAGCAGGAAAATACACTTCGGTGTTTTTCGCGCGGTACAAAGGGTAACCGGAACGCTTGAGGTCGGGATTACAGGGCAAGAATTCGCATAATTGCTTCAGATTCTTCGCTCTGTATGAACGGAGGAAAAGAGTTCTTTGAAGGAAACGTCATAATTCTTATATAAAAGAGAGGGCCGGATTCTTTTTGCCGCTCGCGCACGCCGAGGCATTTAATATTACAATGTAACGGAACGGCTCGAGGAAAACGGATTTCATCGTGCACCTTTGTCCCGCCGCCTTTGTTTCCCGTTTTAATCTCTCGAATCTCGACGTTGCTCTCGACCAAAAATTGTTGCCCGTTTTCCGTAATGGGTTCGGTGTAATGTTTGTCTTATTTCGTCGGCAATTCGATTCGTCCGTCGCGAATATTGAATTCAGAGTCAAATTTGGGAATTCAAACACGACTCAATCGCCTTAGACGGTGCACGAAAGCGGAGAAGAGATAGAGCGAAAAAAAGTGAGGCGGAGCTGAAAAGGACTCGCGAGAAGAAGAGTCACACATTTCTTGTTTCGAAATATTTAGAAATAAGATTAAGAAATATTTTTATAGTATGCAACATTTTAAAGTAGAATTCTATTATTCTCGATCAATGAAAATTTATTACAAACATGAAATTTTGTGCGATTCTCGTACAAAAACGTTGTTTTTAAAGTTTGAATTGACTTAGTCCATTTTCAAAATTCACCTATTGACCTATAAATGACTTAGAGCAATGAAATAATCCATCTTTATCATTTTAGGCTTTTATCGTGATGTTTGAGGTTCTTACACTGTTCCTGAAAAACTGGAGGGATATAGTAAACATATCCTTACTTCTTTCTTCCATTACTGGTTTACTTGTGGTGCATAATGGAAGTAATTTAATACTTCCGTATAATTTTGGTCTGATAAATCCAATTTTCTGAACTTCTTGATTTAGACTACTTACATAATTAACACTAAAGGAATTTCATATAATATGTTGAAACAACCCCTAGCTAATGGTTCATTTTTGACAATATCGTAAAAATTACGTTGAATTAATTTAGTTTAACCCTTTGCGGTCGGCGACTCTCACTCGCCATTTCATTCGTTGCAACAATTTTTAACGAATAACTTTTAACTACATTTGTAGTATTACGCACGTGATGTTTGAACACAGTGAAACAGATATTGGCAACTAATAATAAAACTATGATTATTAAAAAAGAATTGATCAAGCTTTTTAACCAGAAAGTTTTACAGTTGCTATTTATTAACGGTACAAGTACTTACGACCCAAAGGGTTAAAATAATGTGGTGATAATAAATTTTGACATAAGGTAAAAGTACCAGTAGTTGACCATGTATCAGTTGATCGTTTTTCAAAAAACATAAAAAAATAAGGTTTCTATAAGCTGTCGACTTTCGATGAAAGTAAGCTTCAAACGTTGCAGCATGTGTCGATGAAATTTTTCAACAATTGCGTGTGAAATAAAGTATGTTTATTAACAACGAACGTCTGAGTTCAATAAGATAAGTAATATGCTATTATATTTCTATTTCCTTGACGTTTCTGTGAATAATAGCCATATGGAATTATTGACTGTTTAAATGTTCACTGTTTAAAGCAATATTCTTCAGTATAAATACATTGTTTTTATTATTGTAACCTGAAAAAGCAATAATTGTTTAATGGTCAAATTCTGGATATTGCTAATCTTCGTTTTCAAGAATGGTCAACTACTGGAGCATTCGCCGAATTTTTAAATATATTTCTCAAATTTGTATAGCTTAACTTTTTTTAAAATGTGCTCTTCGTGTATAATTTAGAAGGTTTAAAGAACGTCTCCAATTATCGACTCTCGCCATTTATTGACAGAGTAAGAGGTTACCATTATTTCCGTAGAAGATTTCTCTTAATTGGTCAACTACTGGTACTTTTACCTGAGACCACTTTCACAATTACGGGCACAAATGACAACAGCAGTTTGTGCCACGTAGCGATCGTTTATTTCGTACACCTAATACAAACTTCGAGGATAATGAAATTTTTCAGCGCCGCGATCATCGTTGACAGAAAGAGTCGTCTGTTCGGCCGCAGCCCGGTACCTGATCCTAGTGGGCGACGATGAGAAGTTGACACTTTCAGATCGGTCCGATGGCCATAAATTCTCGTAGCGACGACACTTTTCATCAGACTCTGATTACTTATTCACGGGCCGACGAGCGTACGATGGAAAAGCGGCCAACGTGTGCGCACGGTCCTGCTTCTCCTACCCTGTCACCGTGATTGATAATAATGCAAGTTTGACGTCAACGCGCGCCGCTGATATTACTGAAACATAATTTACGAGGCTGAAATAAAATTCACCGTCTCCGCTACCGGGAATCCCATGGACGAACCGGGACGGACGAACGCGTTTTGTCGGACGTGTGAAGTGTACTAAGAAAATTAAATATTATGTCGCGCGTTGAAGGAAGGGACGTCGAAACGCTGCGAGTTTGACATAATTTCGTCACGTAAAAGTTCTGCACGCTAGCAGTATGAGGACAATTTTATTTCGGACAAATTGCAATCATCTTGGATGTCGAAGGGGTAAATAATGAACATCCGTTTGTCCTAGTTTTGAAATTTATGACGTTATATGTTATTTTGTATGAATGAGGAGATTCGAAATGATGGAAGTTTAACATAATTTGGCGATGTAAAAATTATGTACGGTAACAGCGTTTGGACTGTTTTATTTCACACTGAATTACAATAATCTTGAAGGATAAAGAGATAAATAATGAACATTCATTTTTTATAATTGTACAACTTATAGTATTATAAAGGAGTTAGGGAAATCACTTGATTTGGAAGATATTGAAGGAAGATTATGGAACTGTCTAATCAGGTCCGTCATTATGATTATTTGTAAAAAGAAGCTAATTGTAATCCTAAAATGACTGTTTCAAGATTGTTTTATAATAATGCAAAAATAATTCTTCGATCCTACACCTTGAAAACAAAATTCTGTATTGAAAATTGCACCAAGTATGTTTGAATTGCCTTAGAAATTAAAAAAATTCTTATATTCGTTATTTATGAAGTCTGCACTTCTAAAAAATCGAATGAATGTCTTTTTTGGGCCATACCTTCTATACTTGATTAAAACACGAAATATTATACAATATAGGTATCCCTTACAGGAATATCGATCTGGTAACTTCATTCTTTCAATCATATCATATATTTGAATAGAAAATTAATCTGTACATTGATACTCTTTTCTAAATATAATAGAACGTGGGTACAGGATTGATAGTGGTTTTAGGTGACAAGTTAAATTGGACATACAATATGCTTAAATGTTTAATAGTTCATGAAATGTTGATTCAAATTGAAGAAACGCTTCAGACGGGCGATGAATATTTGAAGCTTGCAAATTTTAGTGTCCGGAATTGTTGAAATTCATGCCCAATTCTACATTCATGTTATAAGTTGAACTACTGAATTCATCGTTTTGATGTTAACCACAGTGAAGTCCACTGGTGTTAAATTTTGTTCGTTAGTTTATTTATAACACTTTGGAAATATATATTCTTTCATCCTTTTGGTACAAGAAGTTTAAATAATTCTTTATTCCAATTGCCGCGTACCGGAAGAAAAAATATAATACATGGTACCTGATAATATTTATTAATCGCTGAAATCAATGTGGAAAGAATTTATTTATAAAAATTATGTGAATGGAGGATTTTTGAAGATTTGAAGATCAAATTGCTTTAATACTATTTGACAAGTTTTACATTAAAAATTGAAACATTTCCAAATATTCAATGTTTCTAATTTTTTAATTTTCAGATTCCCAAGTATACAGATTTTTTAAATTCATGTCCTTAAAATTGTGAACTTCCGAATGTATAAGTTTCAAAATTTTAAAATATCCAAAAATTTGGAAAAACTAATTCTTAAGTTTTTAAATATATAAATTTGAAAATTCCATAATTTCTCAATATATAAATTATTTTTAAAAATTCTCATATTTTCAAGTTCCCTGATTTTGAAATTTTCACATTTCTAAAGTTCCAAGTCGTTTAATTACCTAATTAAATTATTTTCACATTTCCAAATTAAAATCCGCACAGTATCGTGTAGTTCATAACAATAATCCTTGTGTAAGTAGATAATTTCACTCCTCACCTAGGCACATTTGTTCATCATAATAAAGCTGCCTTAAGAGTCCTTAACCTTTTAATAAATCATAAATGGTACTTATCGTGGTCGGTCTAAAAATGTCCCAGCACGCATTACCGTACATCAATAGGTAGGACATTGTTGACCCCCGTGTTACAAGAGTTAAGGTGTTAACCCTAGATTCACGAACGTTTCACCCGTTGCCTTATGGTTTATTTAACAGATGCGTTAGTTAGATCTGACTGACCACATTTGCAAGATTCGAACATGTTTGAAGTGTTCGTTCTACTGGTAAAATTAAGTTTCATCCGTAAACTCGATTTCTTTTTGTCGTTGGTAAAACTCGTGGAGCGATAGAAGCAGTCGGTTGCCGAAAACGCTGGCAATTCGCAGGAAATTTCCCTGACGCGTTTGAAGGAAACGTCGATTGACCGGATGGAACGAATTGCTGGCCGGATGTTGGCGTGCACACACCGGGGAAGATGCACTCGCGACACAAACTTGCGCATACCGTCACCCGAACGACCTTATTTCGCGGAAAATAGCAGCGGATACATGACACACAGAAACGACATCCCCCATGTTGTCACTCGTTACTCCCGTTCGTCCTTCTTTTCCCAACGACGCACAGGGAGACAACCCCATCCTCCTGGAATAGCAGGGATACACTACTATCATATTTCCCCCTTATTTTTTTGTCGAGCTGTCAGGCGCTGCCATATATTTTGACGTCCCTATTCTCGAGCATCCTGCTGGAACATCCAGGACCAAGTATCCACCCTCACACCTATGTCACACGTAAACTACACATTGACGTCTCGAACAGGTGTTGGTTCGAGGGGGACCAGAATACCTGTAACGAAGAGACGTCGTTCTGCGACGTTTTCTCGGAATAGTTAAGAAACTCTGTCGTTTTATTTCTCCGCGTTTGCTGCGTATCAGCTTCTTCCTTCGTAATTGGGTTTCGTAACGGGATACGGGAATAAATGCTCGAATTCCCAGAGAAACTTCGATGAACATCGTTTTATATCATAAGGGATATTTTTCCCGTGTTTCACAATTTTGTAATTTAGTTTGACAGTTGGGGATTTATTTTCAGATAAGATTTTAATGAATGCGACATTTCATTACTTTTTGTTCTCTAGTTTAGTTTTATGCACAGTGGGTCACGTAGTTTATTTTAGTATGTTATATGTATGATATACAATATAAAGTATATTTTTTTAGTGATGTTGTTTTATGTATAATATACAGTAGAAAATATGCCTGTATAGTTCTACATGGTATGTATGTATGTGTAGCTATATTATAATATGAATGATATACAGTAAATACTCTGTATGTATAACTGCTACATATGTACATATGTTAGCGCTATAATAATTGTTATGTTTGTACAGTATAATAAATACTGTGTATGTAAAATTATATCATGGTATAATATAGTACAGAATGAATACTATGTCTGCATAGTAATATCGTGCTACATACAAGTATTGCAAATACTCCTGTAAAGTTTTGTTATCAAACCATGTCAGACTTTGCATAATTTAGAATTTTTTGCTTGACATATAACGACATAATAAAATTAAATGCCAGAACTTCCGCTGAGCAGGAAATTGTATTGAATAATTAAGGTGTTAGAGATGGTTAGTTAAAATGGTTTACAAAATTTGTCATTTACGGTTTGACACGAATTAGAAAATTTTAAATTTTACGGAGACACAACCGCAACGTAATTTATAACATGATCCCTCTATTCTGAGCTCTAAAATTCCTGGGCCGCCAAATTCATACATTCTCAAATTCGAAACTCTTTGAATCCCTATTATTTCATACTCCCGTTTCTCCCAAATTTTCATCCTCAAGTTTTAAAATCGTCGAAAGTCCTTAAAATTGAGAGAACACTTCCTACCTTATTTCCATATTTTCAAGAAAACAGCTTTATGTTATGTAGCTTCACAGGCATACAAATACCTAATATTAAAATTTCACATTAATATGCAGTTATTCGGTCGCGTAGGCAAACTATTCCGACATTTCTGACCAGTGATACAAACCTCGCGTTTGGTACGCAACTAGTTCGCTAACTATTTGCAAATGGTTCAAATAACTACGTTCTTAGCATCTCATAGACGAATATGACTGTTCGTGTTCGTTTTTAGAGAGACGAGTTCTATTAGCGAAATCGCCATTTTGTGTCTCGTAGGAGAAGCGAAAAGTTAAGAAATCTGATGCGAGGAAGAGGGTATGGACCGAATGAAGGTGAGCCCGCGAGCTAGCATCGAAGAAAAAGGAAGATGGTTCCGGTTAGGGGTGGGTGGAGGGTGGAAAAGGGGTAGTTAGGGGGTTGTTTGTCTCTGTTTCCGTCTACACGGCTTCAGCCAAGCCATTGAATCAAGTCGAGCGCAGCCGCGGGCTGTTGTGTAAACTTCAGTCTTGATTGAAAAGCTCCGCACACAAATATTGGATGATAAATCAGAGAGTCCGGTGTCTTAGTATCCGAAAAGCCTGGCCCTTTACTGGACTTTTACGAAACCGTATCGGCTTTTGAACGCTTCCGAAAAATGGATGAGAAAGACGAACTTCAAATCTTTGTCCAGCTAAGGGCGCCTCGGCAACTGTTGATTTAACGTTCCTATTAAATGCTCTGTTAAACTTCCTCTGTTGACGTTCCTGCAGAATATTTATCTAGCTGAAATATTAGGCTATTAACCCGCCGACCTGGAGCTTTTAGACAGCGACGAGTCAAATTTCATTTTAAACTATTTCGTTTTCTGATCGATCATTGTCAGTGTGACTTGTGAAATTTGAATGTATACTTAAATAATCGAATAATTGATAATTTGATCTCGTGTAAACTTAAAAATGTTAGATATTTAGAACTTGAAAATAAAATATTTAACGGAAAGATTTTGAAAGTTTTTAAATTTAAAAACTTGAAATCCCGACAAATATTGGAAAAATTCTAAACACATAGTCTTCTAAATTTACAATTTAATTTAATTAATTTTGCGAATGTTAACAATCTTTCATTTATAACACCTTTAATTAACCAGTAATGTAACTACTTTTCTCTACATCCCTAATCCCTATAAAAACCTACTCTGCTCGCCAGCAAACAACTTAATTAAATTTATCAACTCCTAAACTCCCCATGTTGTTGACATTAATGTTATTTTACTACACTAAACTTTATTATGAAAGCAATCATATGTCGCAAATGGAATATAAAATACACAAATGAATTATATAACATTTATAAATGCGATACAAAATATAAAATATACAAATAAATTGCATACGGTAAATGAAATATCAAGTCTAAAAATTGAATTGCGTATTATAAACAAAAAATATAGAATATAAAAATAAATTTTGTATTGCAAATGGAACATAAAGTACATAAACAAACCGTATATTAAACGCTACACAAAGATGCGCAAATAAATTATATATTACACAAAAATCATCGTGTTGCCTAACGAACAAGAAAGATCGTACAGTTTATCAATGAATCGTCGCTAATAATTGCTTTCGTGCATAAATGTTCCTCTTCAAAACAACTCGCGTAGCCGCAAGCACGAAGTTCGTATTCTGGTTCAATGGAGGCACGTATGACACCCTTTTTTTTTCTCCAAGAAGATTGTATGTCTGAGACGATGCACTACAGAGAACATATCGCATGTAAATCGCAGGGCAATGGCAATGACGTGATACGTGCTGCTCGCACGTCTTACGCATTCCTCAATGCACATCCTCGAAAACCATCACGATATTCCTCTTCCCATTCCTTTCGTCTTTTCAAGCCGGGTTCGTGCATCTGTGTAAGCATCCGACCTCGCTCGTCGACCATTTATACGTCGAAGAGACAGAGGCTAAAGGTGCAGCAGCCTCTCGTTTCCTATTTTCCGGCAATTCCACGCCGTATACAAAGTATTATCCTCCTGCGAGTCGCAAGAAAATGGTGGCCCTCGGCGTTATCGTGCTGGATAACCTATCCGAAAGCGTTCGAAACACGGTTCATATTTAACACTAAACTTATGGTGGTATAATGCACGCTTATTTTGAAATTAAAAATGAAGTTGAAATATAAATAATCGAACCAGAAAATACAAATTAGAGTACACGTTAATTCTTTATTTTGACGAAAATGAATACCAATTTCAAAATGGTCACATCACATTTCTTGGAACTTAAAATATGAAACTTATTAAATGGTCATTTTGACCGCTGTGATAGGTTTAGTGTTAACAACTGACGAGGGAACACATCGAACCGGAACACTCCGTTTTTGCTGAAACTCATGTGGAAGTTTTCCAGAAAATATTTGACACGTATTTTTTTTATATCGGCCGTCGTTCACATTGCAGGGGCGATAATAGCCCTCAAACTTAAGAACTGAAAGTATATTTATTTATAAATTGTCGGTCTTTAAGTAGGGAATTCTTCTGGAGTGGAAAATTATAATACACCACATTTGTCTAAATAATGTAGGATGAGAATATTTCGGTTAAATGTAATTAGGTGTGTTTGGAAAGAGCGAGCGATGGAATATTTGTGCGACGGTAAACAGCGTGATTGCGTGCGACTGAGTTCGAGAGGCTGAGGTGCGAAAGAAAAGTGTATGGAAGCGTGTGACAGGACCGAGCGTGCGAGGATCGTGAGATCGCGAGGATGTTGGGGATGGATGCATGATGAGTGTGAGGGGAAGAATGTATAGTTTTCAGGGTGAATGAGTTTCGTCTTTAGCGAACAGTGAAACAGCGTGAATCGAGAGTCTTCAGCGAGCAGCGTAATAGCGAGTATCAGCGAGTATTGAGAGAACAGTGAAATAGCGAGCTTCAGAGTTTTTAGTGAACAGCGAATAGCGTGAATGAGAGATAGCGAATAGCGAACTAGCGACAATAGACTATAATAAAGTATATTTTTACTCCTTTTAAGTGAATCAAGTGTTTTTTCACCCCGAAACACCAATTCCCCTACAATAATATATTGAAAATTTATAGTATTTGTTTAATTTGTTTGACTAAATGTTAATCTATTTTCTTGCAACTTTGTGTGCGTAAACTATGGACTAAAATTTTTTGTTTTTAGCGAGGATTATTAGTTATATAATTTGAGATCGCCTCTCGTGAAGAGGGGCAATCAGGCATATTTTGTTAAAAATATCATCATTTTTACGATCTAATATTTTCAAACATTATGTGCCTCTTTCTATACCGTTAGTTGATTTCTGAAGGACTATAGGAAGCACCGCAGATATGAATGTGAGTATAATTTAGCGTCGTGGTTCGCAGCACGCTGAAATGTGGCAGCTTCGGAGAAATGTTTGGAGACAGGCAATCGTTTTAGCGACAGGCGAACTTAACGACCCATCTTCGACTACGACCCGGGTCGTTTAAGATATCCGCGAATCTTTCTCACCGCCTTCGAATCGCGTTTAAGCCCTAAGCTTGCTCGATTTGGAAGGGGTTCTGGTTTCTGCGGATACTTTCTTTTTGTTATCGCGACCGAATGGTTTTAGTGTCTCGCGAGCGTTTAAGTATCGAAGGCTGTCATCTGGGTGCTGTGTTGTACGTTAAGGAATTGCTAACGAGTTCTTTTACAGTTTTTTTTATGGGGAAGCACGCGTTTTCATCGATTTTGTATTTTGGTAACTTTATATGTGGTTTATGAGAGGTTCATCGTTTAACACAGATTCTAAAATTTTGCAATATCCAACTTTCAGATTTGTGAGTATATAAATTTCCAAATTTCTTCGCAGATTAAAGATTAAAAATTGCCAAATTTTCCACAGCTTTAAATGCTGAAATATCACAAATATTTATTTATAATTAATGGCAGCTCGTTAACACTATCGGCAAAACTAGCTAATCAATCTCACTCTGAAAGAAAATGTGCATTTTTAACTATATGATATCATATACACCAATAACTATACTGTGCCATATACATTTAGAGCTGTTTTATACTGTATCAAACCATGTTACAAAACACGGAAGAAATTAACACAGTACATCTACCAAACAGTTGCACTTTCGAACTCGTCCGACTTTCAATAACATAAAACAGAAAATGCTTATATTCAGTCCCCCTGAGTTTCATTTTTGCAGCATAAACCCTCAATTTGATTCATGTTTCGTGTTCCCAGCAGCTTCATAGTCCATTGTCACAGTCATTTCGCTCGACGACGGAGCTCAGAAATTTATACACACGGAACACGCGTTTGCACTTGACATTGACTTATTGTTGGCGAGTAGCGAGGTTGGAAAATGCAGCAGGCCGGTCATAAGATCGTATTTTCGCCTTCCGCCGATAATAATGGAGTTTCGGCCGGCAAAACGAGAGAAGAGGAGTCTCGTTCCTGTTCGAACCGTAAATAACCTGAATATTACATGCGCGAAAAAAACAACAGGAAATTTCCCTGTACAAGATCCTCCGCTTATATTCAGTTAACAGCCCTTGGAAGAATGTCAGTCCAGCGGAAAGCTCGATGAAATGAAATAGGCTAGAAATATTTAATAAGTTTCCGTACCTCATGAGCGGCTCCTCTCTAGCATCCCGCTGTTCAACGAATTTTTCTTCAAAAAGATTGTACATAAATTAGGGAGATTCCGTGTTCCGCTGCTTCTTCGTGTTGCCTCGTACCTTGTCCGCCCATTTTCTTGTCTTTAAGTATGCACGCTCTTCCGCGCTTGCACGCTGTCTTCGAGCCGCGTTCACCTGAAAAGTAAAATCTGCCGTCTGTCGGTGAACTCAACGTGTATCGGGTAGAACAAATACTCTTATGTATTGTAACGAGCGAAAATTTACTCGGATTTCTTAATGCGTCTTTCCACCAAATGGTTCTAACAGAAATTCGTATTCTGTGTAACATTTTAGTCACTGGTTAATTGATACGAGGTAACGTGAGCATACTGTGAGAACTCTGAGGAGTTAGTTGAGTAACTTTGTTCTTTAGAAGGCAAGTAAGCTTCTTTAGGGAAATTATACATAGAGAACGGGAGACCAGATTTTGAATTTGTAAATTTCAAATTTTTAAGCGTGGAAAGTAAGGAAGTTGACATTGTAAATATTTGGAGGTTCAGGGATGTGGAGATTCAGGAATTTGAAAATTTGAAAGTTGTGAAAATATTCATATTTTTTAATGTTGAAATGTAGGAGTTTGGAAGTATGGAAATTTTTGCATTTATGAATTTTGAAATTTGACAATTTAAATTTGGGAATTTTTAAGTATGGTATTTTGAGAATTCTAGATTGCCGATATATGAGAATTTGAAAACCTGAGAATTTGGGAATTCGAGAATCTGAGAATTTAGGAATTTGATAACTTAGAAATTTGAAAATTTGAAAATTTTGGAATATGGAAATTTTAGATGTTAGGAATTTGGAAGTATGCTAATTTGGAAATATTTTAGGTTAGGAATATAGGGCTTTGAGAAGTTTTTAATTTAGGAATTTGGAAATTTTTGGATTTGGGTATTTCGAAATTTGGAAATTTTATATTTAAAGAATTTAGGAATTCCGATTTCCAGAATTTTGAGATATGAAAATTTGAAAATTTTTAATTTTAACAATTTAGTAATTTGTAAATTTACTATATAATTGGCCGCGCTACCACTAAGCCGAATACTTACCTTACTCTGCTTAGTATAATAGTAGCGAGTACAACACAGATAAGTTCTTATCTGTCATTAGTACAAAATTTGTACTATTTTTAATTAATAAAAATCCGCACATTCATAGTATTTGTTGTATTACTCGCTATCTGGTGTTTCGTACGGTACAAAATACGATAAAATACAAAATGTAATATCCTTTTTACAACACAAATGTAAAACTTCGAATGTAGAAGAAAAAAAATTAACATACAACGAACCAAATTTTAAAAATGTCATATATTTTCACATATTGTTTAAACAAATTGGAATTTCGTCAATTTATAGTAACGCTCTATCCCTAATAGTTTCCGAGAAATTCCACAAAATGTGTTCTGCATCCCGAAATTTGAAAGCTGATTACACCTCCTTCAAAGTGAATATTAGCAACTACAATAAAATACGTGTCGTATGTTTTTTCTGCAAATAACATTTCCGCTAAGTTTCATAAAAATCTGCAAGTGACACTACGGTATGGTCTGAATAATCGAAATCATGAGTGTTCTATCATCCGTATATTTTTAAGCAAATATATCCGAAATACGAGTAAACAGTGAACTATTACTCATTTTTATGGAACAGTTATTACCGTATTCGGGAAAAAGGACGGTAAACGCGATGTAAAAATGTTGAACACGCGTGCAATATATTATTGAACTAATAATACTTGGGTCAAACGTTTCATTATTTTAGCATCGTGTTTGTACCGATACGATACAATTCCCTGTCCGATAGAAGCCTGGAATTATACGCAGAGAAGAGCCCTCGACGTTGTAAAGCCTCATGGAAATCTCGGCTGCTTCTGCATATGTATGATCCCACATTTTCCAGGTCACGTAAAGAGTATCGTTTGAATTCACGGACTATCGAATAATATTTCGACCAGCGTTAGGGTCAGCTGCGAGACCCGAGATTCATCTTCTGAAAGCAACTACGCTTATGGAATGATAGAAAAGAATAAAGAAATTCGATTCGCGATCGTTCCACGAAATAAGACGCGCCCTCGACACTGAAACTACCGAACGCGACAAATGACTGTTTTATTAATTTTCTGTTTGAAAGTACAACATTTGTTTTGAAACATTAAATTCTGGAGATATTTTACAATACCCAGGTTAGTAAAATTAAGAAATTTCAAATATTTACATGTCATAATAGCATAGTTGGAATGTACAGTCGTGGACAAAATTAAGTGGACAGGTATCATAAATAACGAAAGGTAAATTTAATTAACTAATAATGCTTATAAATCAAAACTTTATTGCACAATTATATACATTAAATAAATGTTTTTTTAAATCTACAAAAATATCTCACGTTCTAAATTTAAAATTTATTTACAACATTGTAATAAAACAAAACATTTTTTACATTTCTGCAATGTCCACTTAATTTCGTTCATGAGTGTAGATGCATCAGAACAAGAATAGAAGGAATAGTTAGTTGAAATATAGAATAGTACAACAATAGTTGGGATATACAGGGTGTCCCACAATTATGGTACGAGCCGGAAAGGGGTGATATGCGGGGCTATTCCGAACAATTTTTTCCTTTGCAAAAATATTGGATGAGGGTTCATTTTTAAAATATTAAGGAAAAACACCGACCAATCAGAACGCGAGGATCGCGCGCGCTCGGAGGCAGAAGTGTAGGCCCGAGTTATAATTGGCTGTGGTCGCGATCGAACAGACGCCGTGCGCGATCCTCGCCCTCTGATTGGTCAGTGTTTTTCTTTAATAATTTAAAAATGAAGTACTTGAAGTAATAATTGTGGGACACCCTGTAGTAACTCGCCAAATATAGAATAGTTGTCACACATAGTACAGATGCAGATAGTATAGAGCAAGAATAGAACGAATAGTTAAAGATATAGCAGAATAGTAGTACAAGTCATAGAACCTCGAATAGTAACAAGTTATAGTTAAAAACGTTTTGTATAGTCTCCAAACCATTGAAGTGGTCCTTCGAGTATTGGTTATAGTATTGATATAATAACCTTAGTCGGCACACCACGTGCAATATTCAACAAGGCTCGTACCAATTTATTTTCACTCACGAGCGTTAACATTACTTTAAAATAATAGAAATCGAATCGAGTAAAACATTTCTCCGTCGCAAGCACATCTCGACAGGAAGAAAAAGTATGGCGGATGGCGCGGTACTAAGCCGATCCTGGTCGAAGTTTTTTACGCCCGCATACACGTGACGGATGATTATGAAAATATGAGGGCGTAGCAGTCGTGTTCGTAAAGCACAGCGCGGAACCCGCGAGAAAGTTTAGGTCGCCGTACTTCTTCCTCGTTTCCTGCTTTTTCTGTATCTATACGCTCCACTCAATTCGAGCGTAACGTCGCGTAAGCGCTTTTACGAGCGTGTTCGTGCTACGATAGCAAGCACCGTGGCACACGGCGAGTTCTCGAGTCTCAGACGACTCCCTCGTTCGATTCCATCGTCGAATTTATCGACGGAAAACAACGCTTCGGTGGCCCCTACCCTGTGACGCCCGGCCAGCGTGCTCGCCGCCCTTTTTCCGTCCAGGAAATAGGTATTTCATCGGCGTTTAAATTGACTGCAAAGTCGTCAAAGTTACGATCGATTTTGCCTGCTTTTCTGTTTTCCTCCGGGCCGCAACAACAACCGGCACTCCCGTTGTTTTCCGCCCGTTCCCGTTTCATCCGACGGCATTAATTTGTTACGACGCCGTTGATAACGCCGCCCGATGACCGCTCCCGTGTTTGTACAAGCCCGGGATTCCGAGATCTAGCAAATAATCGTTATTTGCCGAATATTAGAATAATACGGGGGCAGTCCGACGAATAACAACGTCAGGCGAACTTGTTACACGGGTGAGTTGCTTTTCGAGCAGGTTGCACGGTGTTTCTTTAACGCGGAAAGCGAACCGGTCGAATTTGCTTTGCGTTTTGTCGTTCTTCAATGGTTTCTTGCGGATAATCGAGACAGTGTGAATAATTTGGCGATGTGGAATATTTGATTTGGAGAATTGATTGCTATATTCGAATTGGTGAGATGAAGTGCATTTGAACTGCATGGTGAATGGTAGTTGTATGTTAATTTGGGAGTCGTTCGAAGAAATACGCATTGTTCTTGCTAATTTATTGTATAAGCTGAATCTGTTGCCTTAGGTACAGGTCCACAGTGTAACGGTGCTCTAAAAATTTTGGAACAACGCAACTGTAGAGTTAAAGTTGTGGACCAAATTAAGTGGACAGGTTCACAGATTAATAAAAAGTCATTGTAATTTATAAAACCATTTTAGGAATTCTAACTTTTCTGGAATATCCAAGTGACAAGGAATAATTCAATGAAGTAAACAGCAATTATAATATCTAATATATTGGTATATATTATTATTAATCAAAATGATATACAATTTTTGATGGACAAAATAAGGTGAACACTTTGTAAACATTTATACAATTTAAAATTTAAATTAAAATTACTTAAAATTTATTTTTAAATTGTAAATAAAAGTAGAGATTATTCAAAATTAATGTCTTGTCCACTTAATTTTGTCCATGATTGTATGTACAATACTATTAATATGTTTATGTGTAGATTCTGTTCCCTCTGAAAATTCTCGTAGGTAGGACGATTATTTCCAAGTACTGACATTTTTTCATTTTCAAGTTCTGTGATTTTGAAATTTCTATAAATTTGGAAATCTTTAGATTTACAAATTTCTAAACTCTCAGATCTATAAATTTACAAATCCATAAATTCTCAAATATCTGAATTTTCGGACTACAATATTCTTAATTCTCCAGGCTTACAAATTCTCAAATTCCAAGGTATGTATATTTTCAATTGTGTTTAAAATATCCATATTCACAAAATCTTCAAAATTGTCGCCCTTTAACGAGTCTGACACGTGACGCAATTACAGTTAGAATGCAATGAATGTTACTCAAAATTTGAATATGTGAAGTCAGAGTAATTTGCACTGTCAGGGAATACAAAATTGTCACATTTAAATATCCTTTATTTGTTTCAGTATCATAGATACGAGTACATAGTTAGTTCTGACTGAAGCACAAGGCAAACAAATAGTGCAACAGTCGAAGTTTCTCTTTTAAAGCATGTATCGCATATTATTCTATTTCGCCTGTAACACTAAAAATTCCTCGTGGAATCGTCGCATACCGTTCACTGGACCATAGCCCGTAAGTATTAACGCGGAAAAAGTCAAATGGGGCCACGTAGTTGCAATGTTCGACCGAGTTAACAGGGAAGAGCAGGTTTCTGGGAATCTTTAGCGAGGGGTTCGTCGCAAACGGTTTCGCGTCGGCCTCGCATTTGCATATGAAAACCAGGAAGTCTCAGGACTTGCCTCTTACAAACTCGAAGAACGGGGTTAGGTCGAGGCAGGTAGCACGAAGAGCAACCGGGAGAGCCGAAGCTGTATTGCAAGCAGTCGCGACGACAGCGATGGCGGGGGTGGGCAGCAACATTGGCAGACACGCAGACTGCTCTCGCTTAGGTCGTCTTAAATATTCAATGGCGTCACGTTCTCAACTCGGCATGCAGATTAGCAACGGCGAATCACATGTTCCTGCATAAGGCTTGACTTTGTATCCCAGGTCGTGTTCCTCCCGATCTGCTTCGTTCGCTTCGCCTCGCCTTCTGCTTTTCCTTTCCTACCTTTTTCTTCGTTGCTGTTCCGTGACAAATCCACGGAGCATATACTATTGCAAAATCGAATTTCAATATTACAAAGAAATCGTAAATCTACGGGTCAACAACCATATCTGTAGTTCCGTTGCATCCTTAATGAAACAGAAAACATTTATTTTCTATAGATGATTAGCAATTTGTACAAAGGACAACATTTAAAGTGCACATTGCCAGCACGTTTATTATACACAAATCCTTAGAGTCGTTTTTAAGAGTTAGTTTATTTCTTAAGCCGACAGTATACATCTTCGCTTTCAAGGTCTCTTCGTTCTACTACTAATTGCATGTGGCATAAACGTGAATTTCCAAAGGGTCTTAAAAACACGACGGCCGTCGACCTGGTCAGGTGTCGTGACCCAAACCTGGGGGAAATTTCACGACGTCAAATCATTCCTTCTCATTTTCTATTCATTGACAACTGCTACTTTAATAAAGGGGTCATACGACCGTACTTATAATTGGATTTCGCAGTTTACCAATCAGACGGAGGGAGTGGATTTTTATGTCTACCTCCGAAGTCGAAAAAGTGTGAAGAATCAGTTGTTAACACATAACTCACTGAAGAGACACGTTTAATCTCTTTCAGTTATGCATTTAATAGTTAGAACGTAACTCACTGAAGAGAAATATACAATTTCCATCAGTTACACATTTAATTCACTGAGGACAAGCCGTAGTTATCACCTAACTCAGTGATGAGAAAATGTCTAATCTCTTTCAATTTTACATTACCATCCCTCAAGAGGAACATCTCAACTCTTTCAGTTTTCTAAACCTTTGTAAGTAGTATCCTAGAGTTAATCTTTTAATCTTGTACCTTATTCACCCAAAGCACACCAACAATCAGAAAGGGAACGTCTAAACGACCAATGACCCCTGCTCCCGAAGAACAGTAGGTCTTTGTACGATAAGAGATCGACCGTGGTTAGACTTAGAAATAAACAACCGGTAGACTAGCCAAGTGCATCTGCAATTAGAACAGCATCCGTTCCTAGAAATATTTGAGAAAATCGTCCCATCCGTGGTAATAGTCACGTGCGCAACCCGTTCAACTAGTATATAAACCCTTTCATTCGCATATTCGGGTGAAAGGTATCAAGGATCATTATTGACGTGAACGCTTAGCTGCTACCTGAGTTATTATTAGCGAGATCGGATCTAAGTCCCCTTCAAGCAACATCAACCATATACAGAATCATCGAACAGTTCTATTAGGCGAATCAATTAACTCTACGTTGAATCCCCGCATTAGCAGTGCGTCAAAACCGTGCATCAAGAAATAGGTAACACGCTCACACTCTTTATTCTCGCGACCAAAACAATGGTAAGAGAACAAACTTGTAATACATAATTTCGTTCTGTAAAATGTGTTGCTATATTTACTACATTCGTATACCTAAAAGATCCTAGTGACAGTTCTCACTATCATACATCCTAGCTGCTCAGGGTGTATGGGACTATAAAATTAATAAAAGTTACGGGGCTTAACACTAGAACTACCAACCAGTCAAAATGACTGGTTTCGGGTTTGGCATTTTTTATTACAAAATTTGATTGCTACCCTTTTGTCAAAATGTCTGTCATGTTTTATTGAGCTAATGAATGGTTGTATATGTTAGGTGACGCTGCAATATTTATTTATTTATTTTTCTACATTATTTTCAGTGTTGAAGTAAGCATGCATTTAGTGCTGGTACTTCTACTGTTAATTATCATTTGAATCTCTCAGTGCTTTTCACGCTGTTCAAAGCCCGGCACGTAACAGGACGATTCTCGTTTTTGGTCGAATGTTAAAAAGCTTCTTAGTTAATGTTTTTTATCCTAACTACTCTCGCGCGTTGAAAGCAGCCGAACGAAATAGGGAAAGTTCGAAGTCGTCGGAATTTTAAAAGCGGAAGAGAATTTCGTGATCGGGTGTCTTCTTTTGAAATTTCTGCACCAGTTCGATACTAGGTAACGTTTCGTACAACTGGTCTTGGAGACATCAACGCGAACATATCTGGTTACGTACATTGCATTTTCTTGTACAGAGGACGTATTTTTAATGAACTTGCAAAATAAACTTTCCCTATTTGCTTATTTAATCGTATACGATAAGAAAATATTTCATAAAAGTTTCATTCAAATATTTTAAAAATTGATGATATTATTATAACGTTCAATTTCAAATCCGTCACATTCAATTAAAAATCATTCGTATTCAATACAAAATTCTTCGTATTTGCTTGAAGATCCTTCATATTCGATCGGAAATCCATCATATTAAGTTGAGAAGCCTTCGTAGCCGCTTGAAAATCTTTCTACCCCGAACAAAAATCCTCGATATTCAACTGGAAATCGTTCGTGCTCGTTCGAAAATTGTTTAACCCCGTTACCGGTAACATCGATATTAACAGCAGAATGTCTGTGACATTAAGAGATTGCTCTTTGCCAAACAATCCTGCCGTAGCTATAATGCAATCCGGGAAGCTTTGTGCAAATGGCTAAGTGAAAGCAAAGCACGGAACGTCGCCATGAGGGGGTAAGGGGCTGGGGTGGGGCAAAAAGAAAAAGCACAGTAGAAAAGGGAGTACGGAAAGGTAAAGTTACTTTATGTTTCTTAAGTTTCCTTTTAGCCGGAGCAAACCTAAGTCGACTGTTCAGCCCCGTAAGGTTACTCCATATAAATGCAAAGGGATCCACGGGTCTTTCATGTTGTTAACGTGCCTCGCCCCCCCCCCCTCCCCCCCTTCGTCGTTCCTTCTCTGTACTTGGCCGTTCGTGGCCTTTGCCTGTGCTCGCGTCACTCTACACCAAGAGTTTGTCGAAACCAGAAACCCATTAAAATCTGCAAAGACGAGCGACCAGGACGAAGGAAATCCAACGATCTCTTATTAGACCACCGGGAACAGAAAAGAGGGGCGGACTGCTTGTTCGGCCACTTTGAAACGACATATTGCAGCTGAATAGGTGTCTACGAACTTTTAATAGTCTCCTTTGACGCCAGGATGGCCGGCGATAAAATTGCATTGATGTCGAGCGTTTTGAAAAGACCCCTTTTGGTGACAAACGGAAATATGAATTTGATCGGACTTCTGTTTTCGTAATTTCATGGCACACAAACGTTTTAACGATCTCGACTCCGCTTCGTTTCGTGCGAATCTAATGAGGTCAGGTTTTCGAACAGCATTTTTGGACACAGACGTTGGTGTTGGAATATTTACTCTGCAGCGAAAATTATAAATTTATTCGTATAAATACTACACAGTGATGGTCCTTACAATGCGAATAGAAATAATAAATTTAATGAAAAAGAGAAATTAACTTGAATATATTGACTTTGACACAATGGGGTAGCACTGGATGACTATACCCTGCTATGGTTTCTTGACGACCGGCTCCTTCTTGATTTCCCTGGTCCATAGTGTTTAGAGAAGAGTGTCATAAAACTGTATGTTTCCCGTCGTCCTAATTGGCATTCTTGACCGTATTGTATTTTTTCTGGAGTCTGTATATGATGTGTGTGAAATAGTTGCAATTTCCAACAAAGCGCATTTTCATTGTATGCCGCAACACACGGGAGGAAGTATTTCGTGGAGAAGAATTGCACTTTCCACAATGACTTTTATTTATTAGGTTTTGAGATCAGCGCAGAGGTTCACTGATGTACGCGTAAAATCTGCTGTTCTCATATCAGTGGCTTTCGTTTATATGCATTGGCTGGTGACATACATTTTGGTATTTGGGAGGCTGATTGAGTGCTTTCGGGTTTTGTAACTATAAGTAAGTATTCCATTCTCGAGTTGTGTGAAGTGGGCCGCTGACTTCGCGAATTAATGTAGCCTGCTTAACAGTACTATGCGAGCTTTGCACGATCTCGTGTGACAATAACTTCACGTTTTTTGACGTCGACTGCGTCTTCGAATTGATGGAACAATTTTTTCGGTGAACTATTATATGTCTAGATGCACGCGGAGAAATATGCACAGCGTTTCCAGAGTTTACAACAACTGGCCAATAAATTTGCATTTATCTCCGACGGTAAAAACCGCAGGAAGTTTTTTCCGGCTCCCGATATAATTGCAAAGAGATTTAACGAAGAAAAATGTCCTCAACAGTCGTTTAAGAGCAATTTCACGAACTTAAAGCGTATCGAGAAAATATGGCCACAGGAACGACACCGCTCTTTCCAATCTTCCCGGGCCGCTTTCTAATTTCACTTGGGAAGATTAGCGGTCAATTTTCCCGGCCTCGGAACCCTCCGCTCATCCCGTCTCTCTCCCTGCTTTCGTTATTCTACCTGTAGTGCTTCGTCGCCACTTCGGGTAACTGTTGTTTTTCCGGTGTGGATCTTTAGTTTTAATTACCACGGCACCCTGACGTTTATTGTTGTTTCTTGAGGCGCTCGCCCGGGGGTGAATTCGCGCCGAGTTTCTTGAAGCTGCCAAGGGGTCTTGGCGAGCGTTAGGGTGGCTCCAAGTTGTCCGGAGATGAATTCCCAAAACTAGACAGCTCGCGAAATGAACTTCCTCGTGAAGAAGACGAGAAAGCGGCCCCTCTGGACGACGTTATTTTTCATGAATATTGTCAGGACCTCGCCTGCCCCACCTTCTATTAAGGTATCTCCTTGAATTATGTAAGTAGTTGTGTTCTTTTTCCACGGTTACGAATTTACTTATTCGAATAACGAAGATGTAACGAGAAAAATATAGGGGCACTTGCGAGAACAGTGATTCTCAACCGATTCAACGACGAGTGCTATATAAAATAAAAATGAGATTGTCACCGGTCAAAATATATTTTTATTGATTATTCACTTGTGCGATTGCAGTTATCTCAAACACTGTTACAGGTTAGAGTTCTACATACATGTTATACAGTGCGTTGTATAAATACACCAACCCTATCGGTACACTTAATAGAAAATTATGACCAATATTTTTTACGTTCTAATTCACTACAAGTAGCGCTTAAAGAATAAATTTTGTAAAGAAAAATTGATATATTACAAACATTAGGGTGGCTCAAACAATTCTTCTTTCTCTCTAACTCTTTAATAAATTAATATACGGTGGAAAAAAATTCTCTCAAAGTTTGGACTAAAAAAGTATAACAAACATACGTTCTCATTACATAATTCTGTATATATTCTATACCTTTAAAACGTGATTAACAAACAGGTCACATGTAATCTTTGCTTTATTTACATAAATGCTCTGCCCAAATAACAAAGTACAGATAACAAAGCTATAAAAAAAGTTGATATTCTTACCAAATTAAAATATCGATTTTCGTAAACGTTTAGTAGAATTACAGCGTTAAATTTATCGGCATATTCCGACGACAACGAAACATCTACAAATGGGATATTCGATGCGATATCCGCGGACTTATTCGTTGAAAGATCGAAGTTTCTTCACAATATCACGAAGAAATATAAACGTCAACGAACGTTGCGTTTTACTTCCATCACTGGCTAAATGGTTTAACCGGTCCGATACATTCTCGAGCCGAGTGTATCGTCGAATCCACTTGGTCGAAAGTACTCGATACATTGTGCTGGCTGGCCACGGACCTATAATTGGCTCACCCTGCAATAAAGTTTCGTGCGAGAGTAGCTTAGGTATCTCACGAACGACCCGTCGGTGATATAGTGACGATAACCCCCGATACCTATCCCTTGTTCGAAGTCCTTCTCACCCACTTACTCTGATTTACTTCTTGAACGCGCAAAACGTGAGTCTGCTAACGGCTGCTTTACCGAGTAAACCGGCAATGGACGGAGGACTCTTTACCCCCATTACGTTGCTTTACAAAATCCACGCGGATGGCATACGTGTACCATAAAAATTTCATGACGTGTGTCCCGACGCAACATGTTGTATACCAGCGTCCACCGTTCTGTTCGATGTCACTTTGCTTTTCTAGGGAATTATGCACTTATTTTGCCTGTGTGATAATTAGTTCCCATTTTGTGGAAAGGTAACGTAGTAATGATTGTAATTTTTAAGATGGGACAAAAACATGCGCGTCTTATCGTGATTTTTAAACAAATTGGAGTTATTTGAGACATCGGTATTATCCTCTATCGAATTTATATCGAGATGTAATTTGTGCAAATGATGGATGACCAGTATATGGATATACCGTTGAAATGTACCGATAGGCACTGATGGATAGTCAATTTTACGTATTTGAAAAGCGAATATTTGATTTTATGTTTTACAAATTTTTTATTTTTTAATTAAGAAAATTTTTATTTATCACAGTACTAAAGTTCCAAATTTTATAACCTTCTGATTTCTCAAATATCCGAAATCTCAGTACCTTCGATGCTTCGAAGTTTTCTAATTTTCGTAATTTGAGAAGTTTAGAAATTCCATATTTTGTAGGTTGAAAATTCGCAAATTTTCTGGTTTTCTTATTTTGTAACTTATAAATTCCCAAATTCCATAATTTGTGTATGCTTGTAAGAGCAAATTACAAAAGTGTCGAAATTTCAAGTTTTCAAGTATATAAATTCTCACATTCTTAAAATTAAGAGCACGACATTTTTAAATTTTTTTATTCACAAATCCCCAATTTTTTATCTGAATTGGAAAGTCTTTAATCTTTACAAATAACTTACCAATTTTTTAGTTTCAAAGTTGATAAATTATCAAACCTCAAAGTTTCTGGACTTCCATATTTCCTAGTTTCCAAATTTCTGTCATTACCTCAATATCCGAAATTCTGTATGTCAAAATTACCAAATTAAAAAATTTCGGCGTTTTTCAATCCCCAGGCATCCAAGTTACGGAATTCACCGACTTTTTGACTTACGAATACCTTTATTCCCCAAATATTCGAATTTAAAGATCCGTAAATTATGAATTCTTCAATCCAGCAATTACCGAACTCGTAATTTATAGATTTACAAGTATTTCAATTACTCAAATTTAAATTCACCCACGTTTAAATTCACTTTCGCACACTTCACAAATTCTGTAAATTCCCCAAATCCTCTAACATTCCCGAATCTCTCGAACGGTCCAAATTCGCTAAATTCTTCAAATCCAAAAACTCGAAAAATTCGGGAATTCGAATTAATCAACCCCTAGAAACTGCAGAAAGTATTCACCATGCCTCTCCTTCCGATCCATTATTCCCTCTGCCATCCACGATTCGCGCGAATTCAGTTAACCGCGAAGTTACAAAAGAAATCACTAAACTGTTTCACTTTGGACCATAAAATCTGGCGAATATTTTCGTGTTATATTATACCGGCAAGTAGGTCGGTTTTTCAGCGCGTTCGCCGCGCGGTAACGCCATCTTTATGCAGTGAAGTTTCAGCGAGGGGATAAGTTTACCGAGGGTTGATTTGTGGATGCAGCCAGGTATCGCGGAGGCGTAACACGTGAGCTTAGGTGGAAGTAATAAAAATACAGGAAGAACGGATTATCCTTTTACAGCCCCCGACAACTAATCAGGACTTAGCGCTCGGATAACAATCTCTCCTTTTCTTCTCGTTCCAGCACGTTGTACTCCCTTTTTCCCTCGGCTCCCACCTCGTTCCAGTCCCGGTACACGCTTTACGCCTTGCATCCTGGATGATGAATGAGGGATTAATTCCAGCACGGCCGCGGTCGAGCACGAAGTTCGCGATAAGTTTGCAGTTTCTTTAAAACAATAAGTTCCGCGGTCACGGTGGGGGGATCGGTGGCGAAAGCCAGTCGATACAGGGAAACCGTCATCGTTCATAATCGATTATTAACGAACGCAGCGCCGTTGAAAGAGGGAAAGTTTTCTATTCGCAAGGCCGCCACGTATATAGAAAAGTACATCGCGTTGCCGGTGATGGACGAGCACCAGGTGCGGCCAAGCTCATGCTTAAGTCTTGTTCGATTAATCGATTGCGAACAGAAATAGCCAGGCTATGAAGATACGGTGGGATACCGGCTTGTCGCCGCTTCTCGCTTAACGTACTTTCATATTTATTCACCTAACACGATACGTTTCATCGAAACACGCGTTAACGGTCGCCACACTGTTTACACCCCCGCCCGTTAATGACCCGTTTTGTTTCAACGTTAGATGCAATGTCCCTGATAAAACTTCGGTTGGATGTTTTTCGAGCGGAAATTTTGATGTTACTGCGACAGACAGAGTGGGGTGTGTGATGATTTTTTGTTAAAAATGTTATATACATTGGTGTTATAAGAGAAATTAGTTTTGAATAACAATAAACAGGTAGTAGTAAGAATATAAGATAGGAACGTGATTTATGTATTTAGTGACAATTTTGGAGATGTGCGTATTTTGGGTTCTAATGATTTGAACATGTGCAAGTTTAGGATTCTAGAAATTTGAAATTGGTGGGCGTTGAGGATATTTAGTAATGTATAAATTTTTGGATTTGGAAATTGTGGAATTCGGGTATTTGAGTGCTAGAAAATTTCGGAAATTGTGTATATGGATTTTCGGAAAACTTGAAAATTATGAATCTTATCAAAATTTGAATTCGGAGATTTGAGATTGTGGAAATTTGGGAACTTGGGGGTTTAAAAATTTGGAAATTTAGACATTTAAAAATTTGGATGTTTGGAGATACGAAGATGAGATTTTGAAGTCATTTGAAGATTTGGAAAATTAAGAATTTGAACTTCAACATTTTGAATTTGAACATTTTAGAACTTGAAAATTTAGAGATTTTAAAGTTTGGTAATTTACGAATTGACTGATATTGATAATTTGAAAATGTGGAACTAGTAAAATTTGAAAATGTAAATAATACTGTAATTTGGAGATTATGAAAATTGCAGCATTGAGAGATTTGTGAATTTGGAAAATTTGAAATTCAGAATATTAGAAACTAGAAGAGTTGAGGAATGGAAAATTTATAATTTTGAAAATTTAAAGACTTTGCAAGCGCAAAATTTCAAAACTTTAAAGTTTGGAGGCTCAAAAATGATAAGATTTTGGTATTCGAACTTTATCCTTTTAACATTTTTTAAACTTGAGTATATCAATGTTTAAAATTAGTGGTTTAGAATAATTTCCCTGTAACCTCTTCACTGCTAACCTGGCACATCCACAATATTGAACATTTCTGAAAAAAGGAACCATTATACCATGTTTTAAATCTACAGTTCAAATTTTTGTTACCTACTCTTGTTTTACTTCTATCAGCAGCCGTTATGTTAAGCCAAACTGCACAACGAAAGTACACATTCACTTTATTAAACTTAAACATAATATTTAAGAATGAAATTCGTTCACGCTGTTTCCTATCGGAAAGTATCGATGAGTAAACTTAAACTCCCTTCAGTAACCGATGGTAGATAGAATTCTGACAAGTTATAATGCATCAAGAGTCTCAGAACTTGACCCAACGATTGATCAAAAACTTTGATTCAAAGGCGGGCAAAAGTTTCGAGAGCGGAGAACACGATACGCTTCACTTTTCACACCCACCACATACTACCCCTGTATTCCGATAAAAATAATCTCGAACTTAATCAATCATCCCTTCCGAACATCTCTAACAGCACCGTGAAACCTTATCCAACTGATATTTGCCCCGCATGCATTCAAGTGCAACATAATATTCATAAAAGTGAGGGTAGAACAAAAATTTAACACTGTATGTTCTTTATTTTGCATTTTATTTACTAATGTTCCTTATATTTTTTTGTTCATCCGGATAAAAATCCTGAACAAGCAAGAACTTTGGGATTGTATTACACAAATCCTTGGGATTTTCATAAGATTATGTTGGAGCTATGTTTTTTATTCAATTATCAGTAGATCTGGTTTACCTGGGTTTTATTTGTCTCAGATTGAATTTTTTTTTTCAATTTTAGGTTTTCTTATGTCCACTTTGTAGAACAAGATTTTTTGGGTCTCTTTCGTAGCTCAAGATATCCATGCATGAAGGTTTTCATACATAGTAATATACTATGTGCAGATTTTTCTAGATCAAGTACTGCAGTATCTAAGTTCTCATATATGAGAGTTTCCTTAGATCCAGATATCAATGTTTCTCTAGATCTAGGTCATTTATGCCGAACATCTATATTCCGAATCCCTGTATCCGTAATCAGTGAATCCCTATATCCCGAATCCCTATATCCCGAATACCTATATCCCGAATACCTATATCCCGAATACCTATATCCCGAATACCTATATCCCGAATACCTATATCCAGAATCCCCATATCCCGAATCCCTATATCCCGAATCCCTATATCCCGAATCTCCATATCCAGAATCCCCATATCCCGGATCCCCATATCCCGAATCCCCATATCCCGAATCCCTATATCCCGAATCCCTACATCCCGAATCCCTATATCCCGAATACCTACATCCCGAATACCTATATCCCGAATACCTATATCCCGAATACCTATATCCCGAATACCTATATCCCGAATATCTATATCCCGAATACCTATATCCCGAATACCTATATCCCGAATACCTATATCCCGAATACCTATATCCCGAATACCTATATCCCGAATACCTATATCCCGAATAATTATATCCCGAATACCTATATCGAAAATTGCCTAAATTCCGGTATTAACAGATCGAATCATAAATTCACCATATTCGTATACCCCTTCTAAACCCACCCTCAAATTAGCGAATCCTAAAAAATCCCTAAGTCAGCGATAACATGTCCTCCATCCCTCCGATTGTCATATTTTTTCCAGGGAATTCGGCCGCGTTCCCGCATTTAGGGATCCAGAAAATAATCACGGAGTAACGTTGATTCAACGGGATAGCGGATATCAGAAGCAGTCGAGTCAAGCTCTCGCAAATTCAATCGCGTTAGACGCATCTGTTATTCCTTTTCTCCTCGCGGCGTCCAATCGGATTCCGACGCGACAACGATAGCTCGATTCGTTTCCCGGCGGATGAGGCGGGTCGTGGCAGGAGCCGGCACCAGTCCGGGGATTCGCAATTCCCTGAAAGATCGCATTGTAATCTTCGGCTAAAGCAACGGGCTGGAACAACAATTACGGATTGTATACAATCGACGAAGGGGCTGATTCCCGGCTGGAGATAGCTCGACCATCGCCTGGTTGCGTTGCTACTTCGTACACGGCCGTTGTACACGTACACCATCGCGTGTTCGTGCTGCCTGTTACGTGTCTGCGTGTAAATCAATTGTCGTGGTAACCGCAAATCTTCGCACCGGGCCGCGGCGTGACGCGAGAAGCTGCCTCCGAGCGTGGCGTGGCGGAGAGACAGAAAGGAAACGAGCAAACGTCTGCGCGAGGGAAAAAGAGATCCAACGGATCTAATTCAATTTTCCGGGTTGCGAGAAACGAAGATTAAACGGTGTATTTTTTACACGCTTTACAACTAACGAATTAAAAACCGATTGCACGGGGATCGAACGCCGCGAGAAACGATTTATCGCTGCTACGTCTCTTTTAGACATCGATATTTTTCTTCGCGATGCTGTTTTGGGGCACTCAAAAATATTTGTGCGAAGATTTTATGTATCTTCATGATTTCATACGACACTTAACAACTTGTATTACGAGTTATACAGGATGATTGAGTAACCATCGCGATGCCCATATATTTGTTCACGACCACGGTCAACTGTTACTCGTGCCTACGCTACCGCCTCTGAGCGCGCGTAATTATCGCACTCTGATTGGTGCGTGTTTACCATTAATAATTTATAAATGAAGCCTCATCCGATATTTTGGTAAAGGAAAAAGTTGTTCAGAATAGCCACACATATCACCCTTTTTCGGCTTCAGCAGTATTTGTGGGACACCCTGTATACAGACATTTAGCACCTTGCATTAAACGTATGATAATACATTGGCAATTCAGATGCAGTAATCTGTGCTCGTATTTCCAGTAGGCTCGAATGTTTAATTTACGAATTGTTGCATTGCTTTGTTTTTAACGCATTTGATCCTATAATGAGTTCTCTTGAAAACTGCTTGAATGTATTCGAATGAAGAAATGATCATGATACCATGAGCTGAGGGGTATCGTGATGGAAAGCTAGATTTTTTCTTAAAAGAGCTTGAATGCTTTTTTACTTCTCGTATAGTTTTTAGAGAGCTTTTAAACTTACAACCGCTGGATTTACAAGTTTATATTTTTTCGAATTGCCCAAGTTCTTAGCCTCTAATTTTCGAGCTTGAAAATCTGAAATTAAATTCGTAAATTTATAACTTCTTTGATTATCAAAATATTGAATTCTGAAGTTCTTAAGTTTTACACTTTTTGTACTCCTAAATTTTTTAATTTCTAGAATCCTTAATTCCAAGATATTTCCTTTTCTGCTGTTTTGAAGTGTAGAAATGTTTCAAAACTGATAAACTGAAATTGTAATTCCAAGTTGTAGTAAATTCTGATTTTATAATGTTTACTATATTCTCGTCCCACTATTACTTTATTTTTTCCATAAAACTTTTTTCCGCAATCATTCCTACTTTTTGTACGTTTAGTTTTGATAAATGCAGTGGTTTATCAGTGATGCAAAAAACTTAAAATTTTATTTTAATAATTGTTAGAAAATTAAAAGTTTTTCTTTATTTTTAAAGAAAATATAAGATATAGGAAATATGGAAGATATAAGGAATATAAGATATATGAAACATACAAAATATAAAAAACATAAAAGAGATATAGAAAATGTAGGAGATGTAGGCGACATAGAAGACGTAAAAAATTCAGAAAATTCAAGCAACGAAAATAATACAGAAACTACAGTGAATACAAAATGTACAAAAAAAAACATGAAATACGGGAAATACAAGAAACACATGAAATATATAAAATCCACGAAATCCAAAAAATGCAACAAAAAAAATACATGAAATATGTGAATTACATGAAATACAGAAAATGCAGAAAGTGCAAACAAAATGAAGAGCGCGCATAAAAAGACAGGAAATACAAAAACATAAAATAGGACCGTCCGAAACTTCTCTGAAAATGCAGAATAGCAAGAGCGTAGTTTGTTCGAAACAATTTCGAAGGTTTCTTTCCTCGCGGGCTAACAAAGGAGCAGTTAATTTTCCAGCGGCATTCAATTACCAGCCGCCTTACGCCGCGCCGTAACTTGTCGCGGCATTTTTCCCGTGGAAAGCCGGACAAACGTGTCCGACCGCGTTAACGTAATTGAAATTTAGAACATTTCCGAAAGCCGACACATTTTAAACGTTAACCGAAGCGCCCCCATATGGAACGCCAGACGCCTAGCGCCGTTGAGTGACACGCGGCATAACTTGCAATTTGGTAACTGCAGGTGCTCCGGTCACGCTAAACCGCAGTTTAATTACTATACCCGCGTGAATTGGCTCGCTGGCAGTACTGTCACGCGCAACGGTGTGCAAATTGATCTCGGCGGCTCTCTCTGCATTGACCTCCTCCTCGTTTTGCCCTGGTTCAGCTCGCCTTGATCAAAATCACTGAAAAGTCCTCTCGCCTCTCGCGCTTTGGTCGGAACCGGTGTCTCCCTGATGAAGATTTCGCACGTTTCTACGTGGCCGGTCAAATGGAAATTTATTAATACATTCATTAACGATCTTTGCCCGCTGCTAGCGTTTTGTGCGGTAATTAAAATAGTTCGATGATGGGGTAAGGTTTCGCCGAATAAATTTAGTGGACGTGTTTAATTTTGGGCGGTGCACAGCAGACGAAATCTAAAAGATGTGATAAAAAATGGGTAACTCAATTAATTGCGAACAAAATTATTTGAAACTTAGTATCTGTAGGTTTCTTGAGCCGGTACTCTTAAATCTCAACTTAAAAATTCGCCAAATTTATCTATTTACAAAATGGAGGATTCAGTATTGACTTTTTTAAAACTATTTTTAATTCTTTTTTTTTTAATTTTTTTTTTATTATTTAATTGAAAGTACTATTAATATAAGCGTCATGGAATGCAGAAAAATAGTTCAAAATACTAATTGAACAAAACGGACAGAATAAAGGAAACGAATAATGTTATTTACAGATTTATCACTTTCTGATTCTGTCAAAAAATTAACTTCGTTTCTTTCTATATTATTAACTTGCAGGCCAATTTTTTGATTATCTATTAAGAAATTTTTCTCTTTGTCTATTGTATAAATATCTCCTTAATGAACGAATAAGAATTTTTTATAAAATGTAACAATCATTTCCATTTGTACTGAATATTGAAATGAAGGAGGTTTTCATAATTCGTAAAGGATCTGCATTATTTATTGTATGTTTGCAATGTTTTCATAATAATGTCTCGAAAATTGTGTTTTATGAGATGTACAGCGTTTGAAGTATACGCGCGATATATTTCGAATTAGTCACCTATATGTTTGGTAATTATTTTTTAAAGTATGACGCGTTAACGAGGTATTTTCCATATTTCATAACGACGAAATCAGGCGGAAATCTGGCAAATTTTATAATTTGTACCCCATGCGATTCCATCGAACGGGGATTTCTTTCCCATCGTTGTTCGAGGCGAACGAGTTTATGGAATATACCAGGCTTGCAATATTACATGTAATATTACGTGTAATACGTGGATTATGCGTACATGGGGCGCGGACGTTTATTAACAAAACATAAGCCCGGAAATGTTCACAAATCCATCCATGCATCGCATTTATGATATAAAACATGGATTTAATTTTACCGTTCATATCGCTATAATATTTTGCAGGTTTCTACAATCATGAATACAATTCTTTTATTTCAACGGGGATTAAGCATGCGGAAGAATAATTTCGTTCAGCGTCAAACGAATTGGATAAAAAAATAATTTTAATATCGCAATTTATCCTATAAAATATCAGTGACGTTTAACAATGATTTGATACTCCTATATTTGATTATGAAATAGTGTCCTTCAGAACTGATATCACTGTGCTTTTATATTTTTTAACTTCCAAATTTTCTATATTCCCACATTCATAAATTTCTACATTTACAGAAGCTGAATTTTCAAATTTTCAAAAGATCAATTCCGCAAATTTAGAAATTATAGGATTTACAGATTATTAAATTTTTATATCTAGAAATTCGATACTTATTTTCAATTCTATAAGTTTTCGAGTTAGTCAATTCCTATATTTGAAAATTTGTAAATTTCCAAATTCTTGAACTTCTTCATCTCCAAATTTACAAATCCTTAAATTACAGAGAATACTGTAGTTCCAGAATTCCTAAATTTTCCAAATCCAACATTTTGAAATTCTCAAATTTCTGTATCCTCAAGTTTTCAAATTGCCAAATCCTCAAATTCAAAAATTTTCAAATTATGAAATTCCGAATGACATAAAAGAAGAGAATGTAAGCACCGCAATTTACCCTAAAAGAAAAATTATCAGCGGCAACAGTTCAGATTGCAAATACATTAAAAATTTGTAATTCAGCTTTCAGGAACAGTTGTATTTCTCGGGGTTTAATAACATTCGCAATGTATCACACGAATCGTTTAAAATTAGTATTCATAATTCTCACGCTCTTCTGGTTGCATATTTAATCGTTTAACGATATTCATTAAATCAACATCTACTCGATATTATCGTATAACGAACGTATTGCAGTTTATGCCATGCTTATTATAATTGATCCTTATTGAATAAACATCAGCCGAATTAAGTTATTACACGCAGAAAATTTCGTGCCGATACTTATATGAATAAAGCTGCTTTTACCCAATCATTTATATTTTATTGCTGGTATGTTGAATTTCATGATAAGCGAGATTAAGAAGGATGACAATTTTATTTTTGTCTGAAACCGTGCCGTACAGTTAAATTATGAACCGGGAGCAATTGAAATCGAAATACTAGAATAACGGACGGCAGAAACGTACTATAATCGATTTTAACGATCATAACCCACATCTTACGGTCGGAGAATTGCTTATTAATTTATTACGCACTCGTTGTGTCAACAGTTTACAGTCTTTTAAATGGTACCTATAATTGTGTACTCTGTTTATTTCATTGGGAAACATAAATGGAACTCGTGCGATGAATGAGTAGATTAGATGAATAAATTTCCAAATTTCTATACTTTTATTTTATTCTTTTACTCGATATTATTAGATTTCTAAATTTTCAAACCTTCAGATTCCTAAACTTTTTAAATTTTTAAATTCCCAAGCTATTATATTATTAAATTTCCACATTCGCAAATTTTCAAATCCTCGAATCCCGAAGTTCCGAAACTTATAAATTTTTGTGTGATTGAATTTAAATATTTTCAACCCCTCAAATCCTTAAATTTCCAAATCCCTAAACTCTCAAATTTGCATACTTCCACGTTTGAAAAATGCTTATGAAGTTCATACCCAATTTTTTTCTTCCTACATATATTTCTTCCTACAACATATTTCTTCCTACATGAATTTTGAAAACATGCTTCACAATACAATCGCCATTATACCTGAATAATTTAATAATACATAACAATATAATAGCCACTACACCTGAATAATTTAACAATACAATAGCCTTTACACCTGAATAATTTAACGATACATAACAATACCATAAAACCAATACAACAATAAAATTGTCAATAATATACTTCTCATTCCTAAGCTCCCATCGCCGCATTATAAATCCGCTCACCGCGTCAAAAAGCAACCGATTCATCGTAAAAAGCAAACGGAAAACAAGGAGATGATTTTTCATAAATCAACAATTCTCACAATACGATCGAGCAGCTTTCGCGCAATTATCGTTCCTGCGAAACGTCAATGAGCCCGGCAAGGTTTCAACGCTTTTAATTATTTTCATTTCTCTTTTCCAGCTTCGGCTTCAAAGAGTACTTTAATCGAACGTACCCTTGCACCCTCTTTCTTCGCGAACTTACCCCCTTCGCTCGTCGCGGGACTCGAGCTTTTAAAAAGCGAAAAAACAAAAAGGAACGAGGCTACCTTACTCGACTCCGACGATAATTGACCGTCGGTGTAGCTGCGATTGATAACTTAATTATGAAATTCCCATTTCGTTTCGTTTCGAATCCTTCGGCCCGTTATTGTGCTCGGCCACTTGCAGCCGACCGATCGAGCAGCGTTACGTGAGAAGCGAGCTTTCAGCAAGAGAAATCACCTCGTCCTATAACGCAGGAGTAAGGCTTGAAGAGCGCGCTTTTCGCGGAAAGTAGGTGAGGTAAAATCGTTTGCGCCCCGGTAACGTAGGAAGCCTTGCAAGACTTTAACAATGGGTTTCCATCTATACGGCAATAACGGCGAAGCTGTGCTTTTTAACAGCTGCAATTTTCTTCCCGACAGTCTATGATAACCGATATTCGAACTGAAATTTGTGGAACAAATTCGACATCGAGTTTCTTCTAACTAACGGCACAACTATTAGAAGTAAATTTGAACGCTGAACCTATCGAATGGGTTTCGCTAAACATGGCGAATAATAGACGTGTGCTATGAAATTAACACTTTGCGCTCGAGAGCATTTTTCTTATTGGCAAGTAGTATATCGAAAAGTTTCTAACTGCAAAGTTTAATCGATCTGTTGAAAATTATTATTTTGTATTATTAACACGTTGACTGCCACAACGAGGCAGGTGAAAATGTGACTAGGTAGTACTTTAATGATTAATAAATCTTACAAAATATGTTCGCGATATACTGATCTATTTATTATTGATAGTTGGAAGTAATTAATACGAGTATATCCAATTCGGGAAAATGAACAAATTCTTAATAATATAGATGATTGATTCACATTGAAATTTAAGAGTCATGTTATGAAAAATAGTGATTAATAATTCATTTTCTCAACATTAATAGCTAATTTTCTTCATGATTAAATTTTGAAGTTCATTGTTAACTTTTAAACTTCATGTATGGTTCATAATTTTAATATTAGTGCATAATAACTTCTTAAGTACATGCGCACGACGCTCCTACAATAGAACTAATCGTTCCCAGAGCTTTCTATATACATTAATACGAATTATTGAATTTTCAGTAACATTAATCTACAAACGATGTAAACAGAGACAATAATCTATTCTCGCCCGAATTTTTCGTCACGACGCTGCTCCGAGTGGTCCAATCGTTTGCCGCGCCGATAAAAGAGCAATAAAAACTTATTCCCGTTAAACGAGCGAGTCAAACGATTCGTTTCCGAATTATCCCCCGGATCGGCTCGTTATTCGGATAAGTTTCATGGGAGAAAGTACACGGAGGGCCATCGTCAAAAGAATCGACATGAAAGGGAAGGAAGGCAATCGGCATGGCTGGTGAGAACGCTGTGCAGGCGACCGCCAAACTTAGTTAAAAACTTTGCAGGCGGCTTGGTATTCCGAGCTCGCGTACCATGCGATCCGGCGAAATGAGGAAGAAATACAGGGACAGAACGAGGACAAACCAAGGTTTCGAGGGTGTTCTTTCTTCTTTCGACGATTCGCTTCCAGATGCCTTCATCCTGGTGCTGGGGAAACTATTCTCGAGTTTTCGTGCAGCCGATAGCGTCAATCGCGGCTCGTAGTTTTCGACAGGTCTTGTGCGACTTTCTTCTTAATTCGGTTTTCAAACAGAAACGTAGTTAAGCAAAAAAGTTATGATAATTGTCATGTTTAAAGGGAACCCTATTATTTCATTCAACGATGTCCTCGACTGTGTATACCGTTTTATGTTTATAAAATGATAAATGGGAGAATAAACAATAACATTTTAAATCGTAACACGAACAAAGAATATTAAAATTATAGTCGTGGCTGTACAGGGTCACGGTAATAATTATTAAAAAACATATTTTTTTTTCAATAATACCTAGAATGCGTCCTGTTATACAATTTCTGAAAGTTTCACAAAAATCGCTTCATAAATGACAAAGTTATGATGACTTTGGAACGTAAAAGTTTTCCCAAAAACGTGCGGTCCCAGGCGTATGTCTTACAGATTTCTTTGTGGTCCTTAATGTGTTAATGTGTTCACATGATTGGTCTCTCGTAATTCATGAATAAAATATAACCGTTCGTGAATTAAATTCTTATTCGTCAATACGAATGTATAGGTTTGTATGCTAATTGGATATTGCAAAAACTGGGGTGGAATTTGTGTAGTGTTTTGATTGCAAATTCATTTTGACATTGCATAAATAATCATAAACGTGTTCCATTAATTTACCGGAGGGTACACGGGAGGTGGTTTGGTGCTTGTAGATGAAATTAATATAATGAACATAATCTCACATGATAGCAATCTTGTAAACTCAATCTTGCATAATATAAATGTAATGAACGTAAACGTACACGATATCAATCTAATAAACATAACGTTACACGACACCAATCCAGCAGTTATAATCTTAGATTACAGCAACTCAATATCATAATGTAATCTTATATCATAACTGGTTAGTATTACAACACATCATGAAACATTATAACATTAAATGCATCCTAATATCATAACGTAATTTAGCCGAACTTCAAATAGCTTAGCTTAGGCTAATATCACAACATAGTCCAATCTGAGTCAACATCACTATGTAATCTAACCTAACCCGGTATGAGGACATAACCTAATTTAACCCAATATAAATACCGCAACATAAAAATTAAATTTTAGACAACCTTCAATTACCTAACATTTGACGTTCTTATATTACATAAAAAGGTCCAAATTAATTTAATAAAATTTATATACTCTTAGATTTCAAATAAATTTTCTTTCCCATAAAATTTTATTTTACTTCTATATAGATTACAAAATTATATTATTTTATAAAATTTATATACATAAAAATTCATGAAATCTAATATAAAAATTATATTTGTTTAACAACATAATGTTTAATACACTATTAATAGGTAAAGGTAAAGTGAATAAGTTGATTATTTTCATTAATCGTTTACTCTAACAGCTCTCAAGATATAATTTGTTCTATATTCGTAGCTCTCCCAGTACAAATACAACAAAATTTTACTATTTTAAAGAACACCTAAGTGGGCCACAATTTTTTAAATTATGCGCAAGCAATCATACTTAAATAATAGTTTGAACTGTGAGATAATGATGATAATCTTTCATCATGTAGTAATCCAATTATTTACAAATAGGACGTGTGAAAAGAATAGCAAATATACAGTCGTGGTCAAAATTAAGTGGACAGATATCATAAATAACAAAATGTTAATTTAATTTAACTAATAATGTCTATAAAGCAAAACTTTATTGCACAACTATATACATTAAATAAATGTTTTTTCAAGTCTACAAAAACACTTCACGTTCTAAATTTAAAATTTATTTAAAACATTGTAATAAAACGAAAAATTTGTTTACATATACCAAAAATAAAATGTTGATATAGAGCCATAGAACCCATTTCATTATAAAATTATAATACACAATTTCTCCGAAGTGTTTCACATCACACAGAATGCTGTGCATAACATTACCTTTTGTCTAAAGAGTAACAAAAGTTTGGCTGACCGACTAAAAATGGACTAATTTGAACCAGCCCGGTTTACAGGTACAAAAACATTGATTCTATATGCGTATTCCACTTGTTAACAATTTCGTCCCGATTAACACTAGATTTACGGAACCCGTTAAAATGACGGACCTCAGATTATTTATTTTCAAATAGGAGCAGCATTAAAAAGCTTATGTTAAAATACGTGTTAACTTTCATCGAGATAAAGAACCCTTCTATAAACTGATATTATTCATTAGTTTGTAACACATAAAATTTGTTATAAGAAAAATATTGTAGAATATATGTAAGCTAGAATGTAAGAAAACGTCGAGTACGCTCGGCCGACGTACAACGCAGGTCAGGTCATAAAAATCCATGCGTACGCGGAGTTGGGCCTCGCTGATTGGGCGGGCCTAGCTTCGCTTTTCAGTATAAATAGCGGCCTTTTTCCGAGAAAAGGCTGTTAGCGAGAAGGTGTCCTACGGGTAATTTAGAAGAGCAAGACGACTTACTGATTGGCACTCTCTAACTTTCGTTTAGAGAGCAAGACGACGGTATTGTTCGGTACGCTCTAAATACGACGGTTTCCCTTCCGTAACCTATAAGAGAGAAGACGACGCGGTGTTCGGCACTTTCTTATAGCATTCCTAACTCACCAAAATCCTACAAGTCGAGGAAGACGTGGATACGGCACCTCGACTTTTCCTTTCAAGAACTAAGAAGAAGACGTCGCCTCCGGTGCACGGCACTTCTTAGTTTCTAAAACTCATCTCCTAACCCTTCTTTTCCTCCTCCTTCGCCTCCCGCGATATTAACGCGTTACAAGTTACATATTTTCGTAGTTTCTTTTCAATTTAGACATGTGGTCGTTGAACGTCCGTAAATCGAGAGTTAATCACCGTCGAGTTATAAATCTATGCTGTCCACACCCGTTTCAATTCAAGATTCTCCTTTATCTGTTTGTGTCGCTTCGCGTTACGCAATCCGCCGTCCTTACGACGCATAATATCACGAAAAGTCCACCATTTCTGTCCATTACGACTGCATTACCGTTATACGACAGTACCGAAACGGCGTTGTTTGCCGCAAACAAAACGGGCCGGTCGTAAGCCGGCAAGTAATCGCGAGGAACAATTCGATCGACACGCTCGCAAAGTAGAAAACGTGACGTTACAAAGTTTCGAATGTACGATTTCTTCCAAGTGTTATCGCACCGGCCATTAATTCCGATCATAAACGATCTACGGGTTGCAACTGCACCGTAACCACTTTATGTCGAGCTCTGATCCCCGGGCGTAAAACTGCTCGAAACCAAGAGATCGTTGTACAGTCGCGATTATGCCCCGGTCGTTAGTAAGTCATTTTACTTTGCGGGAACGTTACTCGTGGTGGCCACAAAAATGTTTTTCTCCTCCCTGAGCGGACTATTTGCGGAAAAACAGGGATCTGCGGCGACAAAAGATGGTCATAGACTACCACAGATAGGTGGTAAAATTTGTTTAAACTTTTATGTCTCATTTTTATTTGCTTGAATCTTTGTTCTGCGATTTGTTTAATAGTGAAGAAGTTGTACATTTTTGTTCGCATCGGGGGAATCCTCAGTTTAGGTTAATGTTTTATCTGTCTCACTAAATTCGTCAATTGCCAAATCTCTAGATTTACAAATCTAAAGAGTTACATATCTAAAGATTTACGAATCTCTAGATTTACAAATCTCAGGGTTTCTATATACCTATGTCCTCAAATTTGTAGAATTCCAAATTTTTGGTTCCGCGAATTGTTGGAAACCTGAATTATTATTTCACTGAATTCATCAATCGCCAAATTTATAGATTTCCATTTCTCGAACACTCCAAATCTTTAGATTTTCCAAATATCTGTGTTCCCAAAATTTCTAGATTTCTAATTCCCCTGGGCTGCCTAATTTCCACATCACCGAATTCCTAGATCGTTAAATCCCTAGTTTTCCAGATCCCAAATATTTAAAATTCCAAAACCTAGGTCCCCAGTCTCCTAAATTGCCTTACTCACCGAATTCCAAGGTCTTCCTATTCCCATTTTACTATATTTTTAAATTCTTACAGGCCTCTAAAAATGATTAATTATAAACAATATTGTTTATGACAAATAGAAGAAATCTTTTTTGTAGAGTACTGCATTCTCCTTGGGAGAGTCAGGTTTATTTTCGATCATACTATTGCATTTAGCATGTGAACCAGTGGAACTCTAATTCCTTTCGACAGTCAATATATCGAACTTCTATCTGTACATATGTACTCGTATATCTGGCATTGCACTTACTTTAACACTTAACCTACCAAAACGGTGAAAATGACCATTTAACAAGTTTCTAATTGTAAGTTACAACGTATCTTCAGGTGGCCTCTTTGAAATTCCTGTTGATTTTCATCGAGATAAAGCATTAATGAGTACATTAATTTGTGTCTCGTCGTTCGTTTATTTGTTTTTCAACTACAGTATTAATTTCAATATAAACTCGCATTATACGCCGGTAGGTTTAGCGTTAAAAGGATCATGACTTAAATATACAATTTCACAAAATTCTTCCTAAGTTTCGAGATATCGTGATTAGCAATGGGTGTGTTAACACTAGATTTCCGGAACGAGCCAAAATGTCTCATAAAATATTTCTTATATTAAATTACAAACACTGTGAAGAAGCTTGTATCAAAGTGTATGTTAACTGTTGCCAAGATAAAGGATCATTCTATAAGCCAGTTCACGCGTCATACTTAATTTATTTTAGTTGTAATTTAAAAATAAATGATCATTACATAGCCGTAAATCTAGCGTTAAATTGTAATTCTCGACGCGATGAAACGTTCCTATTCCTATTCTATCAGCTTAACAATTACCGCGACCGAATGTACAGGTTAATATAATAAGATATCCCAGTTCGTAGCCACCTACAGCTCCGAAGGTGCTGTAAACGTAAATCAATCAATCGAACGAATGGACCATTCTCCTCGTCCCACCTCTCGTAATACCACCCTTCCGACTGGAGCCATTCATCGAGATATACTCCGGCATTCATGATATTCCGCACGATTGCGGGAGATTGAAGTGACTCGGAGATGGAAGAGCCCACCATCCCTTCGCCACTTCCCCTTACTAACACCATCTCGACTCAACCAACCCGCTACTTCCAAGGAAGCCGATGGCGCCGGCACGGAATTAGCATCTCCATTAGTCGTGGGGGCATAATACGATATTACCGGAGGTACACGGCTACAGAAAGGAAGTGAGACAATGGATCTCCATAGGCACCGTAATAAGACTGGTATCTATTGGTCGACTTTGCTCTCTGAATGTCTTGGCCGCTCTTCATTTCAGGGAAAGGAAAAATCAGTTCGACGCTATGTTCGAGGAAAATCAATTCTGAAGTGAAAGAGGCTATTTTATATTACATGCTATTAGCGTTATATACTGTTTAATGATACATGATATTTCATATAACATATTATTTCATATTAAATATCACTTTATATTATAATACATATTATTCCATATGACATATTACTTTTCATTAATATGGCTTCATATTACATATTACTTCAGTTGTATATTACTTAATATTACATATCACTTCATATTACTATTTCATATTACACATTACTTCGTGTTACGTATCATTTCATATTGCATATCATTCCGTATTACGTACTACAGCATATTACATATTTCATATTATTTTATGTTACGTACCATTTCATATTTGATACTATTTCGTACTATCTACTGTTTTATTATTCGTATTGCAAATTACATATATATTGTATTGAAAAATTTGAGAAGGTATTTCAGACTTTCCTTTCTATACAGAGGGCTTTATTTTTATGAAACTGTTTATGAATATTTGTATAAAACAATGTTTAGGTACATTCTGTGCAGATATGTATTGTAATTAGAAATTATTATACATATATACATAGAATCGTAAAAGTTTCGGTACAAAGTTATAAGTTTTTATAAAAACTAAGAAGATAGCAAAATAGTACAGTAGCAATGTAATAGAAATGATAATAGAAAAATAATAGAATAGTAAAATAGGTAAATCGCAAAATATCAAAATACCAAAATACCAAAACACCAAAATATCGAAATACCAAAATCTACAACACTAAAATACAAAAATACCACAGTAAGAAATATGGAAATATCACATTATTAGTACAGTGAGACAGTAGAACATCACAATACAAAACAGCACAATAATACAACGATAGAGTAATGCAGTTAAATTTATTAGTGGTGTTAATTTGTCGCCCAGAGACCGAGAAAAGCTTCAGAAAGGAAAATATCGGAAGCAATAAAGCTAACTGTATCCTGCAATTTATCATACCAAAACTGAGATCGATTTTTCCTGAAACCAAAACCACCGATATCAACAACAAGTCAGCGCGTTAACCCCATGTAAAATGCAACAAAGCGAATCCAGAAAAAGCTTGCGTGGTGTCGTGTGCATTCGCACTGGCAGCGAATGCATTCTTTTCGAGCGAATGTCTTTTATTCTTGTCGATTACTGTTCTCCATTCCTTCGACCACCGTCGCTACTTCGACCATAACCTCTTCCGCTTGCACCATAACATTCCCTTTTCCTTCTTCTTGCCGTTCTTACTCCTTCAATCTCGCATTATCCCGCAAATAGCTTGCCTACTCGACCGTCCCAAAAGTCCAGCTGTCCTCGCTCCTCCTCGTCGAGACGCATCGCGATCGATATTCGCCTTTTTCCATAGCTCCTCTCGAATCCTCTTTGAACCATCGAGACGATTTCCTGTCTTCGCTTGTCCTTTTTTCATTTCCGCTCGGACTACGTTAAACGGTTTTGTACGATTTATTATTCCGTTGAAGGTCATATTTCACCCGCGCCAGAAGCTTCGCGTTCTGAGGAAAAAAGTGCCTCGTCGAAGAATAAAATACACGATTCGGAACGTGGCCGAAGAAAAGAAAAAAAACGATACTTATGACTTTGGACACATGTTTTAAAGTAAATTCGACAGTCGAATTCAACGTCCGCGAAGATTTACGTTTCTTCTTTCAAGTTTTGTGAGAGTAAAACCCGATGTAATGAGACTCGCTAGTAGAATTAACACTTTGACTGCCACGTCATCAACATATGGGTGATAGCTAAATTTTCATGTGAATCAATTATTTATACTATTAAGAATTTGATTATTTGCCTAATCGGAAATACTCGTATCAATTACTTGGAACTATAAATAAAAAATAGAATAAAACGTTGTGAACATATTTGGTAAGATTTATAGATCATAAAAGCACTATTAAGTAAGATTTCCAACTGCCACATGGGAATAATTGAAAATCGCATTAAGTAATATTTTCATTTTTAACAAATTTTTCCAAATGCTTTCACGATACTTTGTTATATTTATTTTTCATAGTTCCAAGTAACTGATGTGAGTATCTTCAGGTAGAAAATTGAACAATTTTTGGATAATACAGCTGTCAAATCTGTGTAGAAATTTCAGTGTCACCCGTACATGGCGCTCAAAGTGTTAATTCATAACGATTTAACTTTTTTATTGAAGACAACGTTGAAACGACGTTTTCCTTCATAGTTCACATAACACTTGATAATAGTTTGTAGATGATGCAAAATGTTTCTTGTGTAGTCTGATTATTTTTTCTTTTATTCATAACCCAGTTATCTAAACAATGTAGTGTCCTCACTGAAAATTTGTACTTATGCATCAGTAAATTCGCAGAATGCGATACCTTGTAGAACCATCCGTATTCATAACCCACTTATGTAAACAGTGTAGTGTCCCCATTAAAAACTTGTACAATACATCAGTAGATTGGCAGAATGTGACAATTTGAAGAACCATCCGTACTCATAACCCAATTATCTAAACAGTATAGCCTCCCCAATAAAGACTTCTATAGTTATGTCAGTAGATTCGGGATAATTCGAAGCACCATTCGTACTCATAACCTACTTATCTAAACAGTGTAGTGTCCTCACAAAAAATTTGTACAATACATCAGTAGATTCGCAGAATGTGACTATTCGAAGCACCATCCGTATTCATAAGGGTTGTAACGCGCATATTGATTTATACTTCTGAAGAACTTTTCTGCGTTATCTCCCGAAGCGTTCGTCTCGAAAGCATCGAGAATTCAGTAGCGTGCATTGCCAGCGGCAGCCTTAAATTAATGATCTTGAAAGCCTAAAGCGTCGGTAGACACCCTGGAACAGGAGAATGCACTCAAGGGGTGACCGCTAGCTCCTAAGTCTCTTAGACCATGGTCTGCTCCCACCAACCTCGGGCTCAGCCCCTCGACACCGTTGAAATGTTAGTAAACTAAATATCTTATTAACCCCTTAAGCTGCCACGAGTTAGGCCTTGCGTTACGCTTCGGAACTTTTCTGTAGCTTATACCACGGCATAGCTACGGGTTTAGTGCCTCGACCTGTCCGCCCTGAGAAAATATCGCGCGAAATTCAAGCTTCACAAACTTTTTTTCACGAAATATTTTATCTTATCGCGAGTAAACTAATATCCACCGAGCAATTTCTTTTTAATCTCCGAAATTGTGGACACCTTCCAAAAACGCGGGGGAAAGTTTCCTAATTTCGACTAGATAGTAAATTGGACCACGTACTTTATTCGCGTATAAATTGACTATGCCGATGTGGATGTCGGGTATCTCAGATGCTGCTCAATGAGATGACCACAGTACGATGGTACTTAATAAGTACGGGTAAATATATCTTTTCGGGATTTTCATATCTGTCTTTAAAAACGGATAAATCTTCGTTTTGATGTTTGGTAAAGTAACCGCTTGTTCAACTTATGTAAACCATGTTTTGCTGGTAGAGTTTTTTAATTCTCATCGTGTACCTGATAACTGCACTCGATTTTGTTCATTATATCTAGCAATTAAAATGTAGTTAGTTTCAAAATGTTGCAAAACCGCAATATTACTTAATTTTCCACTGAATATGTTTATACATGTGTTTTGCTATGCAATGTTTATTGGATATGTCTACTATTATATTCTCGTTAGTGTTCAAACTTCAAACATGCAATTCCTTCTTAATATAGAAAAAATCATGCGATGAAAAATTAATTATTAAATTGTTTCTATGAATACAAAATTAACAATGAACTGTATTGTGCAAATAAAAGATAAAATACTTCGTTTGCGGTTAAACGAAAAATTCCCAAACTCCTATTTGTAATTCTAGTCACCGTTCCATTTGAAACCGTAGTACGAAATCATTATCAACGGGAAATTATCAAACGGACACAAACAAAAAGAATAACATTAGAACGATTAAAACGTCATCATTACGCATCGATACTGCAGCAATATCGGTACATTACCGAACGAATCAAGGGATAATGCTCGCAGCGTGTTTCACATTATTTGGAAATTATATCAACTGAAATGAATATTGCCCGCGACAAACGAACCGCACATTTATGTACACGCCAACGCGTCGGGCACGTTTGAAAATTTCGATCGATCATTTTCGAATGCGGACGAGTACAAATTTAAACGCCATCGAATGGTGTTTCGCACCGGAAACGAAATGTCCGCGAACGATCCAGCCGCGAATTACATATTCGGGGATGAAAGAGAAAAAAAAACACGAGTTAAGTCGCGAGAAGGGTGAAAGATGGAGGCAAGGCAGGCACAAACAATCGATACTTTTTCATTATGACTACCCAAGGCAATTACTCCGCGTCATGGTAAAAGTGAGGCACCTAAATGTAATTAGTTGTCGTCGGCAGGGCGCTTACCTAGACGGCACCGCGCCGTTATATACATGGTGCAATTACAATTTAATTTTGTTTCCCGGCCGTTATAAACGAGTGTACTTCATGGGCAGCTTCCTGCGTCCAGGTAATGCACGCCTCTGACTTTTAGCGATCGTTTCTAACTAGATATTTCGTTGAACCCCTCTTGTTGCTCCAGCATTCCTTCTCGTCCTCTTCGTTCTGCTTTGATTCGCGGGATAATTAATTGTTTGAATAAGCTCGTCGTCGACTTTGGTGCATTGATATCGTTGGATATCGATTCGACGATGAATTGAGATTAATTAAGATGGTCACTTGGGACACACGATAGAGAAAATAAGAGTGTAATTAAATTCGAAAGTTTAGTTTCTGTTTCGGTAATGCTGTGCGGTGGAGTTTCGTTATCGTTGGTGCTCGACACGTACTGAGCACTAGATTTACGGATGTTCAATAACCACTTATGTCTGAATTGAAAATGAACTACAAAAATAAGTAAATATTGAATAATACATAAACCAGTTTATAGAAAGATTCTTTATCTCGATGAAGGTTAACGTGTACTTTGCAAAAAGTTTTTCAATAATTTTCGTAATTGAAAATAAGAAATCTATAATCCGTCATTTTGACGGGTTCCGTAAATCTAGTGTTAATCTTATTACTGTGAGTAATTGGGGATTGTTATTGGTGTAACCAAGATTTTGGTTGCGGGTATGCCATGTTTATTATTATTGATATAATATAAAAAGTAATATATATATATATATAATATTTTTTATATATAATATAAATTTTATATATAGTATCAAAAATATTGATACAGTATAAATATAAAATGTTATGACTATACCAAGTGCTTCGACACGTAATTTAAGATTTTTCAAAAAGTGGAGTTAATCGATTTGTTCACTGAACGGCTCATATCCTACACACAATATAGCAACATTTAAGCAAACAAAAAAAATCGATTTTCTTCAAAATTCTGGAGTGGCGTCACCCCTTACTGTTAAACTAACCCTCCACACGATACACCGAGGCTTCAAAAATTTGTTTCTCTCCTAACATTTCGAGCGCATCAAACATTTAACGGATATCGCTGCATGTCAGCAGCACCGAAACGCGTCGACAGTCGATAAACAATCGCCCTCGGAATTGCTGCTACTAAATTGTCCTGCAAGCTGCGTCCGAACGTGGCCGCTATAATTACGTGGCTGCGGTATACGCTGTTCTCTCCAGTAATTACAGCGTGCAACCCAATCTCGAGTAATTTTTATCCCCGGAAAAAAGAGAGAAAAAAAAATCGCGACGAAAGTCGACCGAAACAACGATCCGTCTATTTCTCGACTGGATTCGGTGTCGTCGCTCTTACGTGTTTCCTGTTCGCTTCATTTGAGATGCGCCGCCGCAAAACGCGTCGTAGACCAATGCGAATCCAATATCGGAAAACAATTTCTCTCGCGGAAGAATTTTAGCGCGGCTTGAAAAGCCGTCGGACCTTCTAGTGGCGTTCTATTCGTAGCCACTCTTTCTTCGAACCTTCCGTCTCTTTGCCGCCGTCCTTTCCCTATTTTTCTGTTTCCGGCTTGCCGTCCCATTTTCTCGATACCGCCCTTAAACCGCGCCCGTAAAAGAGTGGCCACGATCTTTTCCCGTGACTTACGACTTTCGCCGGTAATAACGATAAACGTTAATGTGTCGTGGCTTTTTATCGCCGCACGGCTTTGACCGCGCAACCCCGCCCGGAATTAATTGGCGAATTAATTTTTGTATAATCTCGCGCCGGCTTAACGCGGCCCCACGGCGATACATTTTTATCAACCGGTAATTATTGTTATTTCGACGAGCTGCCATGACAATTCGCGCACAATCGTGCCGATGCATTTATAGGTGTCACTGAGCCCGAGACACCCTTATTCAACGTTTATTTCTGCTTTGTGCGAAATCAGGAACTGTTTTCGACGGAATTTTAATTGAATTCTCGTTCCGATCGGAAACGGGTTTAATAAGTTCAATTTGTAAGGGAATTTGTTGGAATGCTTCATTCTCGCTGCTGTTTGTGTATGAAAATAGCGCGGCGCTCGATAGTTTTTCTTGGAGAGAGCTAAATATTTATTTAACACTAGAACTACCAATCAGTGAAAATGACTGGTTTCGGGTTTGCCAATTTTTATTACAAATTTTATTGCCGTCATTTTGTCAAAATGTCTGTCATGTTTTATTGAGCTAATGAATGATTGTATATGTTAGGTGATGCTGCAATATATATTCTCATATTTTTCTACTTTATTTTCAGTTTTGAAGTAAGCATGCATTTAATGCCGGTACTTCTAGTGCTAATACTAAAACTACCGGTGTAGAATGCACGGTTAATTTGGAATTAAAAACAAAGTTTAGAGATAGAGAAAATACTGGGTAAAAATAAATAAAACGGAATAATAAAATATAAATTAATGTTGATGTTAAGGTGAAACATTAAGAAACAAATAAAATATGGAACAATAAAATAGAAATTAAATATTCTTATGCATCTTGAGGAATTTCGCGCCATTCGTATTGTAACGTTGACTCTAATTGTTAAAGGGTAGTTGTCGGTCATTCTAAATTTTGAGTTGTAGTTGCTCAAAAACGAGTGGTGGCGGGGATGGGGAAAGGCGGAAATCAAATTAGATCAATTGTGCTCAAAGTAGAAACTTCAAACATTAAAATGGAAAAAGAATTTGTGAGATATGACTATTCTTCGCAGAGTTACGATTGCTTAAAGTTGAGTGAAATTTTGATAAAAATTCTTGTTGCGCTAATTTTGTTACTCAGTGTATTTCCGTAAATACATGTTTCAATTATCTTGTAATGACGGTTGATACGCTCGCTAGTAGCGCGGAAACTACCACACTATTATAGTTGACGCCGGGTTGAACTTTTCGAGTTATATTTACTCAAGGGACAGAAATGGGGCCAGCTATGAATATTCTGACTAAAGTGCGGTTAAACTAGGCAATGAAAGAGCCGCTTAGTTTGTAGTCGACTTTTTGCTCGCTCAGAACAAAGATGAATTTGTAAAAATGGGAACAAACGTCCAAACGATTCTCTTACGTGTTCATTTTATTAGAATGGCTTCCCAATATGTTTAATTTTCCTCCAGACACACTGAGTTGTAAAAATTATAATTGGAAGCTTAATTAAAATTTTGTTGACCATGTATCCAATTTACTTTACCACATGTTTTGTAATTGACGACGAGTGTTACACACTGATTTGATATTATAATAGAAGGTTAATACGCTGGCAATTAAAACGTGCATCATTAATCACGTTGCTGCTTTAGGAACATGCATCATTTAATTCTATTCAAGAATAATTAATCGCCAACCAAACCAAACCAAAGTAAACCACGACTGCTCAAAATGAGGGACAACAATTTATTAAAATACATAATCAAATGATAGTTATTGTAGCGTCCCTTATATTGGGGACATTCCAAACCAATTGTTACTATGTACAATAGGAAAAAATCCGATGACCATTTTAGCGTACTTTAAAAAGTAACCTCGCGACAAGCATTTGGTAAGAGCGGTTCTTGCCCACTTCCCTTAAATTTTCAAAAACCAATGAAATAGTTTAATTTTAACTTAGTCGTTTGTTCACCCCCAACAGCACTCTAATCTCCACTACATACTTTATTCCAGAGAGAACATTACTTTTTCTCTTCAGCAGATTTTCTATGAGTACACATCAAAATTACAACTGTGTTACTATTTTTCTTAAGTGCTAATTCAAGTCTTAGTTTTAATAAAGCACAAACATTTTGCCCTCTCCAGTTGTTTGGCTATTTTTATCTTTCGAGTGGATTCTCTGATGCCACAATCTAACTACTTCGTGGTTCATTAAGTTGAATCCCGAAGAACATACATTTTAACATCGATACCAAATCAAAATGCACTAACAATTTTACTAAATTACCTCATATCAGTGCAGATGCAAATATTCCCCGATTTCTAATACATATTATTATCATAATTTGCAGCCGACCGCTCATTAAAGTATAATACGCGTGCTCACTGTGTCAGTAATAATTGTAACGAGTTGGGGAAAGGAGTATTCGGAAACAAAGCGAATCAATAGTATTCGCATCAGAGGGTGGCGGTTTGTCAGAGTTTAATGTTCAGTTGCCGGTCGAAGATACTCGTTTCGTCGAGAAGGGTTCATAAAGTTTATCGACGCGATGCTTATACGTCTCCCGTGTCACGAAGAAGCCAGTAGCTCTCTAAAGCAAAGTGCTTCAGAGATTGGCGATCACGAGCGGTAACCGTAGCTCAGACAGTGGCTTGTAGAACTTTTTGAACGTACGGGATCGTATCTTCCCTTAGATCCTCTTAAAAGGGCAAACTGTTGCAGCAGCCAGCTACGAACACTGGAATTACCATTCTCGTGACTTTACTGAACTTCGTGTCGACGATAAACCGGTGACCCGACAACCTGCACATTGTACAGTATTCGACTAGTTGCGTTCCTTCATCTACTGCTATGTCAACATCGATAACAGAAAAAGAGAGAATTTGAGCATTCAGAGCACCGCGTTAAAGTCTCAGGAGATGATTCAGATTATTGAAAATTTAGTTGTATTAGTCTCATCAGATTATTGAAAATTTAGTTGTATTAGTCTCATCAGATTATTTATAATTATGTATTTGTCTCATTAGATAAATTTGTTTCGTTTTATTGATATTATAAATTAATAAAGTATTAATGTTATGCACCTTATTTATGAACATTTAAGTTTGAAGTTGCAGACTGTTTAAATATAGGGTAATTAATTTAAAGGTGACCATTTACATATTTCTCTTTGACCATTCGTTACGAAGGGTGAAGTTACAGAAATTTCGAAGTTCTAAAATTCTAAAGCGTTAAAATGTCGAAATTCTGGAAATGTGAAAGTTAGCAAGCGTCAAAGTTTAATAGTTTGAAATTCTACGCCCAGAAAGTTACACAACCTTAGGTTTCAAAGTTTAAGGGCTAGTATATACCAAGGGCTAGTGGATCACAAAAGTACACTGTGTGGTGGAATTGTAAACAATGATGTGTTGCATACGTATACATATAGTCGTACACGAATAAAGAAAGACTTTCTATCCGCAGGTTCCAAAAAGTGATGTAGATTGTGGCAAGAAGAAAAAGATTGCGAAGATAAGTGAACAGTGAAAAGTCCGGTACGAATTATGATGAAAGTCGGTGAAAGACTTATGATGTTATGATGAAAGACTAGCTGCAAACGAATGAATAAATGATGCATTTTAATCCAGATTAAATATTTGGGTGTATAACAAGGCGAATACGCGTTTTTAGGTTGGTTTCGTGGGTAATATGCACGACGAAATGCATCAGCCGAATATAAACGGTCTACCGTGCGGAACTCTTCCACCTAAAGATACTCCATCATTCGTTTCCACAAACATAGAAAATTCGTGTTATAGAGGGTTAACACAGTAGACAGGGCCTGTTGCTGCGTCAGTGACTGTGAGTAACGACGGTGCGTCGAGTAATTGCTTATGAAACGCGTTAAAGGGAGGGCTGGCAGTCAAGTATGCGGCTCTTGTAGAGCCTTAAAGGGGCCAACTGTTGCAATGGCCGGGCAAAAAGTCGACAGCAAGCGTGCCGCCGGCTCCGGGTCTCAACTCCGCCCAGGCACTCCCCACTTGTGCAGATGCTTACACTTCGCCTGCGACTCACAATGCCATGCCGTCTCCTTTCGCCCTCCGCGAAGATACATCCTGCATAATTTACGCGCAGTCAGCGGCATCCACGAAGAGGAACGACAAGAGAAAAGCGCGTTCCACGTTACGCCCCGCGTAAATAGCGCATTCCTTTTCGGCTTTCCCTCGCGTTACTTCGCTGCTCTCGATCATTTCTGCGACTTCCGGCGACAGCGCCGCCACATTTTTACTCGGAACGGGAATTCGCTGGAATTCGTAACTCGCCAAGGGTTCATCGTCTTTGAAATGGACTCTTTGTTCCGCGGATGCGCGGCTAAAGGTCGTCCGACCAGAGTTTCTGAATTCTGCGCGAACTTGCTTAGATATAACCGGACGAATTGAAAGCCGGTGTATCGTTCTGTGGCGCACATGGCACCACACACGACACTACCTTTTTCTGTTCTTTCTCAATCTTTTCCGTTTTCTAAAGTTTCTAAAGATTCTTTCTGTTTTGTATCCTCTTAAGATTTACGCTCGCTAATTTTCCACGTCTCTACAGGGTCTCGCCGGGGCCTGGTCAGCATCAGCTCTTAGGCCCTTGCGAACCTCTTCACTTTTCTTATTTTTACGACTCTTTTCCGCTGTGTCCCTCCCTTGGCGAATTTCTCAACGGTTTTCTCAGTCCTTTCCCACGTTCTTAGTTTTCTCTCTCTAAATCTATTTCTTTCCTTTTTTCTCAATGACTTTTCGTGGAGGAGATGTAAACGGCGGACAGTCAGTGGGATTTAGTTTTTCGTAGGCGTCACATCGAATCGATTACACTACCCGTCGCAGATTTTTAATAAATACTTAAACTCATCACTCAAGAACACGTATTATTATTATTATTACCTTATACTCCGAATCCCACAGTTCTGTAGCGGCACGTGGGTGGCACTTTCGAGGAAAATAGCATTGACCGCTTACAAATGGTTAGGTATGGGCAATTAGGCCTACCCTAAGCTCTGTAAGTTGGCGAAGTTATTTTATACTTTTTAGCGCGTGTCTAGCTGAATAGGCTAACCTTTGTGAAACCCTGCCAGCCATTGCAATTTTGCTTTCGTTTTTCATGGATTTCTATGCATGCTGCTGCAGCATAATAAAACTTAATCGTTCATTTAATTCGTGCTCCACACTAATTATCTCCTCATAAAACAAAAATATGCAAGTGTCTGAGTTTTACTTTGAGCCACTGTATGAAGATAGTATAATTAAAGATTCAAAGGTGGTGCGAGGACCGATGCGTACGTCGGATGCAGTTAAGTTGAACAAAACGCATTCGTTCAACATCGAAACCGATTAGAAATCGCGAAGGACTTAATTTCGAAATTTCGGAACAGTGTCTCGGTCGATCCACGATATTTATTTGGATTCCGCGCATTCGTGTCGTTCATCGGCGCGTGCTTCAACTTTTGCTCTTCGAATTCCGCCGTTGGCAAGGGTCGACTGCGGCTTGTGGTCACGTTCGCGTGTTTCGTGGTACGTGATGTTTGCGAGATATCCACGATCATTAAACTCGGTTGCGACGTGCTGGCTCGGCTACCGGTATCTTTCGGCCCGCAAACGAGCAGTATTCCTCGTCGAGTTTCAATGACACCGTGGTGGCCGATCATCGAAAGAAATAGCCTTAATTCGAACGTTTTCGACGAATGGCCGTGGTAATCGTCGTTGCTCGGTAAGTGGACTGCAACGCGCCTCTAATCCCATCAGGATTTACGAGTTCTACGAGAACTCATTACGGCTGCAACTAATTGCCAGCGGGATAAGGACCTTCTTTCATGGGTCATATAACTGATTCGAGGGGATGAAGCGAGAGGATCGGCGACGGACCCGTTGGTCCTCGTTTATTTCTGCAGCGATCTGTCGGTGTCTTTTTTCATCCTCTGGCCGTTGGATGAAAAGAAAGGGCCGGAAGAGAAATACGACGAGCACCGTCGGTATTAACGGGGTGAATGCCACGTGTAAACGCGGTCTCCATAGTTCTTCCTTCGGCCTTTTCAGTCTTTGAGTAATTGTAATGCCCTCTACTTGTCCCGGCTGAGAGATGCCGAAGACACGCGAGTACCCGCCCCGCTAAGAAACACCACCCTCCTCGGGGTTAAGCGGCTAAATCCACGGAGGAAATTCAAAACGGCCTTTTTATTACGCCGTGCGACTTCGCGTGCTCGAAAGCGTTTAACGCGTGGCGGCTACATCCTCCAGGATTCGCGGAATTTCAGATTTAAGAGGAACCTGTGGAGCCGCGGCGCAGCTGTTACCTCGAGTTTGCGACGTTAAATCTATCGGTGTATGGTTTTGTTGCTTGTATGCACTTTGTTCACTTTTTGACGTGGAAATTGCATCATAAATATTTCCTAACAAATTAACCCCCTACTGCATGATGGTTCATAGCTGAGCCAAACCACGGAACCACACTTCCAGTTCCATCCAAATTTGTTTAATCAATCAAATAGTAGAGACAGTTTTCCCTCACATTTTCCCCGAACTTACTCTCCCACTACAAGCTATATTGGATTGTAAAGAATCTTCGGAGATACATTTGACATTCGGACATTAACCCATTTGCTACCACGATCCCCAAATGGGGATTTGAACATACATTATTTTTCTTTTATCGCTTGCAACAACGTTACATTAAATAAAATGTATACACGATAAATACTTAGATTCTGGTTTTTAAAATGATTTTTTGCTTCAATGATAGTATCGGCGATTAATAAGAAGAAAGAATAATTTCTCAAATATTCGTCAAACTTTTTAACTAGAAAATTTTACAGTTGCTATTCGCTAACAGTAAAAATGCTTCCGAGAGCGAAGGGTTAAAAACAAAAATTTGATATTTACCAAAGGCAATTAATAACATCGGCAGTTTCATTACATTAATTATAACAATAATAATGCGCCTGCGGTCGATGCTCCATTATCTACGACTTAATGAATAAATAAACAGCAGGTGTGCGCTGACACGAGGACGTCCTCGGAACAAGCGGCGTTCTAGGCTGCTTCGAAATTTACTTATTTTACCGAGGCCTTTGTACCCGGTGCTGCTTCCCGTTTTCCCGTGTCCCGCAACCAGGTTTCCGAGAGGAACACAGTAAATTTCTCACTTTGAGAATATGAAATTCCTCGTAGCTACAGACAGCGAACGTGTTGAGAGAGGCGGAGGGGTTTCGTGCCCATACCGGTCGTGATACGAGTTAGATAAAACCGGCGAAACAATATTTTCCTCCGCGGGCACTTTGCCAGAAGCTTGCGGCCCGGGTGAAGATTAGCGCAACCTTGGTAACGACCTTATAAAACACTGAACTCGGCCAGCGTGCGCCAAAAATATTCCCTCGAAAATTGAAAGGTACAGCCGAGGTGTGCCCGTGCTTCCTTTCTCCCCTTTTCAACCCCCGTTCTGTGTCTGCCACGATCCCGCTATCTTGCCCGCCTTGTTCCACCCCGCCCCTGACAAAGAGAAAGAAACGAACTCGCTCGTGAAAACCCCGTGACAAAGTTCCGTAAGATTTCCCCGCATTTCGTATTCACAGACAAATCGTCGGCGAACTCGCAGTGTAAACAAGTTCAATCTCTGCCGAGCGAGATTTCTGATGGGAAGACGCATGCGTGGGAGATTGTTTTTAATTGAGAATGAGGTTCGAGATTGGATGTACGACACGAAGTATGAAAGATGAAGAGCGACGTCGATTGACAAGCCAATTCAGCGTACGGAATAGAATTACAGGAACATGGGAATCGAGAGTTTTACAAATTATTTATAATATTGAAATATTATATTAACACGACGACTTCCATATGAAAGCAGTCGAAAATTGCATTAGGTAGTATTTTCAGTTTTTAACAAATCTTACCAAATATTTTTACAATACTTTCTTATATTTATTGTCTAAAGCTTGAAAAGCGACTACTTTCGCCTTAGACAGGTGAACAAATTTTGAACAATGTAACTGTTAAATATTTGTGGGAGTTGGAATGTCACCCATATATGGGTGACATGCCAATCAAAGTGTTAATCACTTTTGTTTTCAATCTTTATAACAGTATGAATGATTATTTCTTCTTTTATGGTGATGAAGAAATTGAGAAGTTCAGGCTTTATCGTCGATACATTTTAACACTTTGCACTCTGAAAGTGGACGCTATACGATTTAATACATCACTTCGAAATGAATATAAAAGTGCTTAACTAAATCTATAAAAATATTTAACTAAATCTACATAAATAGTTAATGAAATCTTTAATTCTTTGTGAGACATGTTTAACTTCATGCTCTACATAGAAGAGTTTGACGCATGACGCACTTACTGTTCAAGTATGTTGAATTTTATTATTTGTCTTTCAATATGCTTTAATTTGAAGTTTAAGTATAATTATGAATTATGTAGTCAAGGATTTATGAGTATAAAATTGACATAACATTTCAGCTTTTTTCGTTTGTTTTAATGTTGTAACTGTAGTTAGGTCTGACTTGTAACATAGTGAGAGTACGAATGTGACACATCTTACACGATTTTTTAGTATATTTTAATTTGAAATTTACGTACAATTATGAATTGTATTATTAATATTTTAATTCTTTTTTGTTATAAAATGTTTGCAGTAGATTATGAATGTAGAAATTTGAAAATTCAATAATTTGCGAATCTATAAATTCGGAAGTTTAACAAATTGTAAGTGTAGATATTTGAAAATTCAATAACTTGCGAATCTATTAATTTTAAAAATAAAATATCTGTCAATTTATTAATGTTAAAATTCTACAAATCGTGAATTAACGAATTAGAAAATTCAACAACTTGTGGATCCAGAAATCTGAAAATTAAATAATCTCGAACTGTATAATTTATAATCAGAACTATACTTTAAACCATAAGGTTGACTATTTCGAGTGCGAATATTTAAAACTGAATTAAAAATGTTTACATTTATCCTTCGTTTTAAGGTAACATATGGATCCGTTGGAAAACAGCATCGCATCAGTTTCCCCTCCTTCATATTAACGTTAACACACCCTAACGTAACCCTTCACCTCACAGTTTCAATATTTCAAGCATACATTCTCGGTCGAATTTGCTGCTACAGTTTCGGAGGTGTAACCGTTTTACGCTGTAAATGGCTCTTCTGGTTCCGTCGTTAGAAACTTAAACGTAATCGCGGCTCATTTCGCAAAACCGTTGGGACCAGACCGCAACATCTTGTAATGTGGACGTGTATTTGTTGCGTGCGTGTTCATGCGTAGATTAATTTAGCGTTCCCTGGGGTGTCTCGTATCACCGACAAGTACCGTAAATACGGTTATTTTAAATCTACATCCTGCAAAAGGTAGTAAATTGTGAAATAATTACGCTTGCCTGTACATCCCCCGACTCGGAAGGGTCGGTTGTACGGGAATCAACGAAGGGGTGAAGGAGAATATTCTCCACGGTTTCGAGTGTACTACATCGACCCGTTTCCCCTCGAGGGAGATAATACTTCGTTTCTCGAAAAAAAGAGGAGAGAAAAAAAGAATGTAATGGGCCCCATGTCACGCGTTATTCGACCGAGGAAGAAATCGTATAACGATCCGCCGGAGCAAGATACCCTTAAGAAATTTTTCTCCCGTAATTGCTTGCACGGGAACTACGACTTAAAACGTACAAATTGTTTTTAATGTTCGCGATTCCAGTCGCAATTGGGTGAAACATCGAACAAGAGATTGAAAATTGAAATTAAATGTTGAGAACATTTGTAGACGAAATTTTAATTTATTCTCTATAAATGTTCCCATTAAATCTTCATTTTTTGTTATGTAAAATCTTTCTAATTTCTATACTAATTTTCTAGTAATTTTCTAGATGTCTCTGTACTGTACTTACATGTATCTTCATTTAAAATGGTAAAGTGTCATTTTTACTGTTATTTCTATTTTTATCATGCTTAAATTATGTGTAATGTACGTTCATTCTTATTCTACAAACATATGTTTATCTCTGTGGTTATAATTGTTGTTTTTAGTAATATTTCAGTACAAGTATTGGTAATATTTATTCTAAATAATAGATTCTGCTAAATTTTCACTTGGAAATTTATTTTAATATAATTTCAGCATAATTCGGTATAATGTACAATTTAACACTTAAACTGCCAACAGGAAGAAAAAACCACGTAAAAGTTTTTTACAAGTTACATAGTTTATTAAATTTGCAGTCTCTGTTGGTTTTCGTCAAGATACACAAATAACGTTTACATTAACTTATGCTCCATTACATGTTTCGTTAGTCGTTATATTCATCATATCTTCTATCATCACTTTTAATTTCAATGTATTTAAAGTATGAAATGTGAGTACCTTGTTAGATCCCCCGTAAATACTCGTTTCTCCTTACACAGGTTTGAAGCATTTGATAGACCATTTCAAAACGTTCTAATTCTAAATCATTTTAAAAATGTTCAAACTGGTAAAATTCAGGAGAAGCTGAAAAAAACTATATTGACTAAGTACAGGTTCCTTGGACATTATTGCTGCTACGGTAGAAATGGTTAAAAACATAAATTTACAATAACAAAGTATCAAGTAAAGTTACAAAATCAGCTTCACTTTCCTTTGATACTATCTGCAGCCAAAATATCAGCAATAGTTGGTGCGTTTTTGGGGTGTTTCTTTGACACTTTCGTTTAAGTTCTCTTAGACTGAAAAATTTACGAATGTAGAGATTTGGTGATGTACGGTACAGGGATTATATAGGGAATCTAGAAATGTAATAGCTTAGGCGAAGTATTCGAAGATTTAGGAATTCATGAATGAAGGGATCTGGAATCGTAAGAATGTCTAAGCATACGTATTCGAGAAACTTGGGATTTGGGGATGTCGAAATATGAAAATTAAGGAATTCGGCAGGAAGTTTGGAATATAGATATTTGGGAATCTTGAAATTTGGAGATGTGGAAATATAGAAATCAAGAGACTTGGGGATCTAAAAGTTTCGTGAAGGAATTGTGGAACATAAGTATTCGAGGATCTTGGGATTTAGGACCATTGGATCTGTGGATCTAGGAACATGGAAGCCAAGGAGCCGATACCCTAAATATTTGAAGGCTTCGAGATTAGTGGATGTAGAGGCTTGGAGCTCTAGTAATTTGAGGATGTGGAATCTTCCGACCCATAAGGGATTTTAGGATTTTCACCTGGACTCATAGTTTTTTAAATAAATTTAAAAACATCATATTTGTGCGTTGTAGGGGTCTTTCTTGCTTTGATCACTGTTTAAACATATTTAAATGTTTACAATGTAATAAAAATGTATATCGTTTTATTCGGGAAAGTTCATAGATTTTTCTTATATAAAAAGCCACTGGTTATCTGTTATGGTAAAAGCACGAACAATTCACAAAGTTGAAAATTTGCAATTTCTATCAACATTAATTTTCTAAAAAAATTGTACGTCCCAGAGGAAAATTCGGATTCATACTCAGCGTGCAAAAATCTATAAGAATTTCATAGTGGCGGTTATCAAATCGAGAAAAAGTCAAAATTTGTTGCACGGTGTAATGGGTATCGCGTTCGAAAGTGTCGTAAGAGTAACGCGGGATGCGTCGTCTCCGGAAAGTCTGCGAAGAAAAGAGCCGGGTTCGGGTTCGATCTCGGGTCCGTCGGTTAGCGGAAGGACAATTATCGTGGAAGAAGCGAGTTTCGGCGTTCCCGTACGTCGAATAATGTTGTGACATTAGGGATAAGGTAGGTGGGCAGGACTTGGCTCGAACGCAGCAGGCACCAGAAACGATTCGGCGTGTGCAATGGGTTGTAACGCTCCGCGCGGCGCTGTTCGTCCTCGCGAGCAGAAAAATCCAAGGTTGGCTGGCAGCCAGCCACTGCCTTTACTTTGCTTGACTTTTCCGCGGAAAAGAGAACGGGATAGGACGGGGCTAAAGTACACACCGGGACAAATATATTGACGTGGCCGAAAAAGTCGTCGCGTCACCGAATATCCCACATATAACTCCCGCGACCGGGATAACTTCCCTCTCGTCGTTCGGTTATGCTTTACTTTAGCGACTCTCGAGATTCTCGCAGATGTCGTGATGCTTTCATCCGTGCGCGACTGGGTATTCTTCATGGTTTCCCTTCTTTTTACCTCCTTTCTTTTATTTTCTCGCGATTTAGTGAACTTTAACCCAGCGCTACGCGCCACCGAGGGCGGCAAAAGTGACAGACGTCGCTACTTTCGTCTGATTAAATAGAAAGCGCAATATCTCTGTTTGCATCGCACTTTTACGTTCCCTTTGTGCCGTGCTGGTTCCTCGAGTTTCTCGTACGAAACGACGCCGCCGTGTATCGCGGTAGGCTTCCGTTAATGGAGAATAAAGTATTAAATGAACCCGCCGATAAGGGGAGAGACGGTGCACCGTTAAAGGGAAGGAAAAGAGAAAAAGGCTAGGTAGAGAATGAAGAGAGGTAATCCGGCCCGGTCCAGACCGTCTCAAAGGCCAGTCGCATTCTTTTCTTCGTGCACGATGTTCTTACGGTGCAGACCACCGGTTCATTTCTACGGATAAAAGAATCAACCGAGGACCTGGAACAACGGAACAGAGAAAGGTTAACGGCGCTTTAATTGGCTGGTTGCATCGTCCCGAGTTAGAAAACGGGAACTAATCCGGTGTGGTCCGACAAGCTTGACCAAGAAAATGCCCCATGGTCACTAACGTCAGGCACAGACCTCGCCCTCTTTTCTTTGTTGCCCCATTCCTCTAGAGAGCTTCCACTAGACGCTTTCCGACACAGAGAACGACGCCGAGCACCATCACGCTCTGCACGAACCGTTTCTTCTGCTTTACGGTTTTAATAAATCTCCGCGGGGTAATTCGCGGTGGGTTGGACCGGGCATTACACCCACTGACATTCTCATCGCTCCACCCACAACGACGTTGTTCTACGATATGGAATACGAAATGGTTCGGTGGCAATTAACGATCACGTGAGAGACCTGGGTCTGACCCTTTGACCTACGGAAGATAAGAAGATGGTTTTGGAAGAAGTTTTTCATTGGGACGAGTATCGTGTTGGATCTGATATGTGGAGAATTGAGAATTTCGTATGTAGTTATAATACTTGTGAAGGTTTCAAGAATGTTTGTAATAATGATACAGAAACCGTAGAATTTCGCTGTAGAGTGGCGAAATATTAGCTGAGCAATGTTTTAGATGTAATTATGTATAATATTAGATAATTTGAAACGGTAAGTAATTTAATTATTTAATTTCATCTAGCATTAAACAATGAAATTATTAGATTTTGATGTTGAATATTATCAAACATTAAATAATGAAGTTACTAAATTGCACTATTAGGTAATATTATATACATATGTCCTTAAAAAGCTGACTATTAAATTATAATGTTAAATGTTACTGAATATTAGAACATATAACTATTAAGTTACACTTGAAAATATTCTTACACATTAAAGAATTGCACACATTAAGAAATTCAAATATTGAGTTACGCTTCCCAACATTATTAAATATAAAAAACATAAAAGTGTTAAACTACTAAATTGCACTATTAAATTTCATCAAATACCAGAGAATTCTAGTATTAAATTACGCTATCAAGTGTTATTAAATATTAGAGAATGAAATTATTACATTACACCCATAAATATTATCTAATATTAAAGAAATAAATTATTAAACTGCACCACTAAATGTTATCACACATGATATGACGGAGTCATTAATTATTAAATATCACCAAATCTTGAGCAGTTCAATTAATAAATTACACAATTAAATATTACCAACATCGTGCAATTAAATTATTAAATTACTACATGAAATATCATTAACAATAATTAATATGTGTTCTCTAGATATAATTTATCTCCTAAAAATCTGATGTACACCATTCACTGTAATCCCCTCGTTTTTCAAATTTCCGTGAAAATCTCGTGGTACAACGTCGAACTATCGAACGACAGTGCAGAATTCGTTCGAAGCGTGTCTGTGTCGTACAAAGAATTGCACATTTATACGAGATTTAATAACGATGTAACAGGCAAAGTCGGCGTGAATTAATGTCCGTTGGACGTATTGCAGGTGGAACGGTTCGGACGGGATCGATCTGCAGATTAAATTTTCATTTACCGTAACGCCTGTGCCTTTGGCTGGTAATAGCATAAATTCGCCCGGTCGCTGCATCGCTCGGGTTCATTAAAGCGGCCCGGCTCCCGTTTAATCCCCGCGAACCTACCGAAATCATGTTCGATAAACATTACCGCAACGTAGCGATTTTCTTTGCCGGCTGCGAGTTAAGAACCAAAGACACGAGGGTCGCTGGACCGGTTAGGGAATTTCGCTTTACAAACAGCCCCCGATCCTCGAAAATTGCTCGACTATCGGGGCAACGATTGCGACTTGCGTGTCGTGTGCCGTCACGAAAACTGAAAGCCGAAAACCTGTTAGGGCAGCACGAACTTCACGGTTGTACGTCAGAGACCTTGTTAATCCGTAAGATTTCGAGCAAAGCCTTGTTTAAGCCCTTGGACGGGTGATGTGTTTTTGATTACGCCCCCTTATGATACGGCTTTCAGATACACCGGCTTAAAATGAATTTGTAATTCGACGTTTTCGCCCATTTATTATGCATCGGTGCACGCCGCGTTTTTAACGAACGTTGCGAAAACAAATTGTTTCGAACGAACGATGGCTGATTATTGGAAGAAAAAAATGTATGCGCTTTCTGAACGCGTTGTTATATATGAGGCTTTCAGAAGATTATTTCGAGGAAACGGGAAATGGATTAATGCGGATACAATTTGATGTTTTATGAGTATAACACTTTTATGTTCTGCTGAGGTGAACATACATACTACTAGTATGGTAGTAGATATATGGTATTTAGGATGATTAGTTACATTGGTTTGTTCGATGTTTACATTTGGGAGTGTGGGAATTTGGAAGTTTGTGAGTTATGAAATATTGGAACTTCAGACTTTCGCTATTTACGAATTTTGTAAATTTGAAACTGAAACATTTTTTAATTCTGGAGAGTATAGGTGTTGAAAATTGAAGTATTTATAAATTGATAAATTTGTACGTTTATAAATTTCAAATTAGAGAAATTTAGAAAGTTGGAAAGTTGAAATTTAAAAAGAAATGGAAATGTAGGAACTATGGCATTAGGAAATTCATAAATTTGAGAATTTGTGAATCTGAAGATTTGAGAATTTCCAAGTTTGTACATTTGAAGAGTTATTCTATAGACCATTCTACAATAATTTCTAAAGTATTGTCATATTCTAATATACTTTATTTTCTCTTTTCAGGTAAGTGGCATTCCTTGAAGCTGTTTCCTGAATATCACACGATCAGGTTTGGTAAGAAACATATTTCAGCCTTGATTATTTCCGACAAAATATTCAATATTATTCCTCATGATAATATAATCATGGTAATCTTAGAAATATGAATTTTGCTGCTATCTCATCATTGGAAATATCGTAGAATTCTTGAAGCATTAACTTCACTTGTATAAATTGTTATCACTTGCGCAGCGTTGAGGACACAATTATCATTTATCAAGAAGCGGTGCTAAGTAATTCATTTAAAAAAATGTTATTAAAAGTCAATCTCGTAAAATTATTTTAATATGGTGGTTTCATTTTTTAGGAAAGTGAGTTTTGGAATTTAGTGAGTGCAATTGATTTAATATACAATTTAAAATAAAAAATGGAAAATGGAATTATTGAAAAACTATTATCATTATATTAATTACTATACCTAAAATACATTCAACTTTGGTATCCGAAACAGATAAAACATTTATTCACAATAATACATTAGCTAATTAAGAAAAGATAAGAAAATTGTTGATGAGATAAGAATGTTACCTTATTAAATAAAAAATTATTAAAAATGTAATTACTACAATTATTATCACGGTTATTGCATTGCTTCCGAGAGATTTAACAACGAAATAGAAAACGTTCTCAATTTACTATTCAGTAACATGACCACTTAAAAATAAATGATCATAGCAATCAAGTTCTTTGTCCGACACGTTCGTAATCCGTATTTGAATGTAGGCAATATCACGATTCTCACTAGTCATCATAATAAAAGTCTTATTCCGGCGATATAAAAATCCGGTCTCGCTTTATTGCATACAGCAACGTTTCATTAAGGCGACTCGAGACGCCGCGGCAGTTGGAAGCGCATAACAAATAAATGCGAATTATCCTGATACCCGATGGAAGGTCTTGTTAAAAAAGAAACAGGAGGAGGGATTGAACGTAGCAGGGTGAGGTGAAGTGGAACAGGGAGAGATGAAGAGATGAAGCCGAGGGGACGGGGTTGAAAACGAATAGCAGGGTACACTCGGGTGCAACACAGACCTCCTTTGGATGAGGTCACATGTAAAACTTGAACGATTATAAATCTTCAATTTTCGTATTCCTAAATCTCTACATGTTCAAGTTTTCCAATTATTTAATTCTTGGGCCTTTAAATTTTCGATTTTTTATTGTTGAAATTACGAAATTTTCTAATTCCGACATTTCCGAATTCTCAAGATTTCCAATTTAGAATTTTCTAGATTTCAAAAAATTAACTTTTCGGATCTCCAAAATTTCGAAACTTCCAAGTTCTGAAATTCTTACATTTCTACATATCCCAGTTTCCAAATTTTTCCTCGACGAAATTCTTACATTTCCCGAATTTCTTGATCTCATAATCCCCAAAATTTCCCATATCTCTAGGGTCTCGAATTCCAAGATCCTCGAATGCTTTTACTTCTAAATTCTTATCAGCTCAAATTTCTAAATTCTCAAATGCTTAAGCCCCAAATACCTATATTCCCACATCCTCAGATTTCTAAATTTCAAGACTCTCTAAATCTTTTCAATTTCCATATCTCTTTCTTTATCGGAGAGAAAGCCCATGTCGCATCCAAGAGTACAAGGGACGGTTCGTAGATATAACATCTATCCCTTATTTCTGCTTATGAAATATGTCGATAAGGTTGACGTTAAAAAATCGAGACCCTATGCGTTCTAATCGAAATGAAGCCTACGTCTCGTCCGAATGTACAAGGGGTGGTTCGTAGATATGTATAACATCTTTCCTTTATTTCTGAGTATGAAATATGTCGACAAGGTTCGCATTAACACTAGATTTACGGACGTTTAACGATCACTTATGTCTAACTTGAAAATAAACTATAAAAATAAGTAAACAGTGGACAAAACATAAATCAGTTTATAGTACAGTTTTTATACAATAAAATAATATCACCAAACTTTTACTTAAGTTCATTGTCCACTACACCCTTCGATTTCGTATGAAAGTCCGAATCTACTAAAAATGTAGTTGTTGCTATAGTTATGCACCGCGCTGTACTGTTATGGGTGACACATCATCATCGATGCCTCATCCTCCACAGTCAGCATATTCTTCTATCACCGATAACTAGAGAACATCTTCGTCATCATCCATGAGTCACAACCGCCCTATACAACTCTACGCGTCATACCCTGTTTTGCAAAGTGCATAAAAACCCTGAACATCTCCCCAACACAGCTCAGTTCAGTTCTGTTACCGTTTATCCGCCGACCTGTGACATAGTACTCTGTACGTGATCCTGAACCATTGTGAATAATAATAGTTAACCAGAAGCAACTGCGAGTTTCTTCACCCCGTTTCCGTTGCCGCGGCTTAACAGAACGTATTCTAAGATGTAACACCAGTGTTAAAAATCGAGACACCCTGTATGTGTTCCAACCGAAAGGAAGCCTACGTTGCATCCGAATGTACAAAGGGTGGTTCGTAGCCCGGGGATACGTTCGCGTTCGTAGATGAAGAAGACACGGAGGAGGCTACCAGACGATAACTCGATCGGACATCCTGAGGCGGACGATGCGATGCAATAGTTTGTATCCGGCGGAGGGTGAGCCACCTCCAATCTCAGCCACGAAGCTGCGCCGCTTAAACAGCCACGACAGAAGCCATTACTTACCTCTCGTAGCCCTCGGCGTTACGGAACAACCACCCACTCGGATTGTTTTCACCGATTTGGCGCATCGGGCGAGGCGGCCGATTTTTTTCTGGATCATTTGAATCTGTCCCGTTAGCTTCGTTCACGGCGAAACAACCACGGGACGCCTCGTATCGCGGTAATCCCAACGAAAGGAGACTTTAATGGACTCCTTTAATCCCTGCAAATTGATCTTTCGCTTTGAAAACGATCGGCCCTGTGCCGCGGCCCGTCTTAATCGGTTAACGAATGATATCGTTTAACTGTCGATTTCGATTCAATGTAATTGCACGATGTTGATGGACGACGAACGAGCAAGCTGACGCAAAGCCAATGGTGTCTATAGGTGCTTAAACGTTCACCCATCCGCTAGTTTAACGCTCAACCTGCCGGTATATCGTGCGCTTACATTGAAATTGAAAGTCGAGAATTGAATAAACCAGCGAAATATAAATTGACGTGCGCGTCAATTCATTATCTGGATGAGAATCAATATAGATTTGAAATGTTATCTTAAGCAGATTTGTAATTCGATACAAAAAACTTGTCAAAAGGTCATTTCAATAGTTCTGGTTTAGGGTAACAACCACTAAAGTAGCGTGGAAACAAAGTAATATTTCTTATATTTCTTGTAGTTGCCAATCATCCTTAAATGTGTATAAAACACAATTGTACCATAAGAAAGTATGTTTATCGATCTATCGTTTGACCTAAAAGCTTCTCTGTGTTAAGTAGTCCAAAAGCTATGACACTTTTCTACAGTTACTATCATTATTACTTTCCTAATCCATCAGGATGGCAGTGACATTAATCATTTTGTATGGGATTAAGTAAAAATACCTTTTCTGACGATGAATAGAGTTCTTATTATAAGAAATGAAAAAAAGGAAGCTCTTAAATAAATATATTATATTTTAAGTTGAATGATACAACCAATACTTGTACGTTTAAATGACAAAAAATAGAAGTCCTCCTCGAAAAACTACTGGAAATCAATTATCGTTCACCGTAACTGAGCGGTTATTCTAGTTCAACCTGGCACGGTGATCAGTTAACACGAGTTTATACTTTCGCTTGAACCCACTATGCTGTTTAAAATAATTGGTAACGCTAATACGTCGTTTGATACGAAAGCAATAGCACCATGTTTATAAAAGGTGTTCTATGTATTATTATTACTTATTATATTAGTTGATCTTCTAACAAATATTCAAAGTCTTTAATATCAATAACGGATGTGTTCATGATTTTATGATTTTTACAGTTGAAGTGTTTGCAGATTTTGTATTTTGCATATATTTTACAATTAAAATTCCTTGCAGAAATATAACAGTATGTAAATGCACAACACTGTACAGTAAAATTTTGTAACAGCTTCATGTTACATTATTAAAGTAATATTGTATGATTAGCTCACATAACTTTTTAAATAATAATAATTGCATTAAATATGTTATTTGAATACGATATATTTACACAAACAAGCAAGTAGGAAAAATCGTCAATGTGACAGAAATTAAAAATTGTAACCAGATTGAGTGCACAATCTGTTTAATGATGTGTTTTACACTAATGTACAAAAAAATAAATCTAGAGTACACTAGATACACGAAGTACACTAAATACAGCAAAATGGAACGGTTTAATAGATTTATAATATCACTTGTGCATCATAATTATTTAAAATCCCTCCCACATATACAAGTAGCAGAAGAATCAATTTTTATAAATTACAAGATATTCATTTGAGTGCAACAGTTCTTTCATAGTGAATATAAATTTCTTTCACAGTGAAAATAATTTCATAGTATTACAAAATCTTTAAGTATTGTAACATAACATTGTATATGTATATAAAAGTTATTTCATTAATTCCAAAAATGGTTGAAGCCCACTTATATGTTATTTCTTAAACCATGTTTACTTGCTAATTGGGTTAGTAAATTATACACTCATAGAAGCACAAAAACTACCACGTCATCGGTTACAGAAACTTTCAAATTTACTAAAACGTAAATTCTAAAATATTTCAACTTTCAAATAAATACCCATAGGCCACTTTCCAAATAAACTCACATTACAGACCGCACAAAATACAAAACGCGTGTACAACTTGTCGCATCGATTAACCTAAAATCGTTTGTACAAGCGCAACGAGTACACACAAACTATTCCCGCGAACTTATAAACGATCCTCGCTTCCTTATGTCCGAAAAATATGCAGAATTTCGAGCATTTATCAGGCGTCAGCGAATCCGCCGGGCCGCGCCGTCTGAATCCGCGTTCCTCGCATTTGTATTCGAGGCTTGCCGACGGAAAAACGATTTATGATAAAATTCCAGTGTCGGTTAATTCAATGAAATTCAAGGATGAAGAAGATAATGAAATAGAGGCGAAATTCCGCGATGTAACGTACAAAAGGCCAACGAAATAGTTGGGCGAGACACAAAGGTTGGGGGAGGGAGAACGGGGGTGGAACGTTGGACATTTAACATTCAGCGCGTATGATTAGGCAGTATGGCGGCGCATAGAAAATACGGGCGTTCCGCAAGGTATATAGAAACTGGAGGATGAATTATGTAAGGCAAAGTACTTCATTCGTCTTGCTCTTGTTATTTGGTGGGTTGTAGTTAAACTCCGCGTATTACCGCGTCTGAAATATCGTCGGTAATTTTTAAGGAGAACGTGCCGTAGACCCGTGCACCGTTCCGCCTTATATCTCCTTCCATTTCTTCAGCCAACCCCGTCGTATCCGACACCGTCGCCCCCTGCGAACTAAACCGTGGGGGTGGCAGGGTGCGAGGACCGAATCGAGGTAAAATTTCACGGACCGTGGTCGCATTTTTTGAAACGCTTTTGTGGCACCTCGAATATTTCGCTGTCGTGGCAAGGCAACCGGCCGTTCCGACGAGTTTATTTTACAAATTATTTTTCTCGCGCCTGCCCCCGCGACCGTGCGAATACCGCGGGGCGAAACGGTATTTTCCCGGGGCGGGTTTCGGCATTTTTTTTTTTTTTCGGGGATGGTTCGGAGGATCGGGGCAACCGGAAAATTCGTCTGTAACTTTTTTTAAATTAGAAAGTTAAAAATGAAACGTTCGACAACGGGGAACTTTGGCCGTAGTTCATGCCTCGGGAAAGTTGCCCGCCTTTCGAGAAAACGAGAACCGGCGGAAGTTTTTTCGAAACGCCGCCACGATCGTTTACCGAACAAAGCCCGGATGAACGGAGGCAAGCGTCGGGGAAGTAAAGGCAGGGAAAAATGCAAAAAAGACAAGGGCGGCGAAGAGGAGAGAAGAGCGAAAGAGAGTTATCGGCAAGGAAGGAGCCGTTCGTCCGGTAAACAGATGCCGGTGAAAGCCGCTCATCCGGCAAACATTACACAGGCTTACCACTACCACACCGCCTCCGCGACTGCTGTACAGGGTGTCTCACAATATGTACTATCTTTCGCGAATTTTATTACACATGGTCTTCCGCTGGCGTTTATGAAATAATTTCCTCACATTTTAGGAGTTGGTGAAGGTGATAAAAGAAAAGTATTTATTTTAACCGGAGCGATAACTTTATTGCTGGGTCCTAGAATCACAATAGGCATTGAGAAAATTAGGTGTCGACCCAAGGTGCCATCATTACGATAGACATCGTTTTTCATCCCTTCGAGCACTCTAGTTTTTTAGAAGTCAAAAAGTCAGAAAGAATTGTTACATTTCGTTGAGGGTTTTTAGTGTCTTATTTAGTCCCATGTGGTTTTGAGAGTCATCCACATTAGTAGTAGTAGTATTTTGTTTGGAATTTTCTATACATGTCGAGGTATTCCTTAACCACTTTCTGCATGACTTTTAGAAACCGGTGAAAAAAATATATGTTGTTACTTTTGACGCCGGTGGTCAAGTTAGCAAATTTCAAAAAATCACTTCAGGTGGCAGCACAAGTCGTTAGCATGTCAGGAAAGGTTCATTTCTTACCTAACGTGCACGAAATGATTATGAACTTTTAAACCAAGAAATAACGGCTGTTTTCGTGGTTTGGCTCAGATATGAACCATCAAGCAGTAAAGGGTTAAATTCATTATTCGCTACGAACATTTCGGAAACGCCCTGTCCCGCACCACATTTCCATTTCCGTCCTTTGTTTTATCAATCAGATGGTAGATACAGTTTTCCTTACTTTTGTTCCAAATTCATACGCCCACACCAAGCTTTCTTGGATTGTAAAGAAGCTTCGGAGAGACATTCCACATTCAGGCATTAAACATTCGACATTAGACATTCATTCAACATTCGCTTATCGCATTCACATTCTAGTTTGACATACATTTTAGTTCTTATACATACGTATTCTAATTTTTATACACTGAATCAGTCAACTTTGTAATAAAGTATAATTGTTACTTTAATTTTTCGGAGTTACACTTATTATGATCGCTTAAAATCAGGCAGCCAGCGACTACAACATCAAGATGGATACCAACAGTGTTTTCTTAAAACTCTTAATATTCGTTACGGTACAAATTTCATTACACAGCTATTGAGGTGCAGTTAGGTATGCTTCTGTAAATGTTAATTATGTCTTTTATAATTTAGGACGTAAGGTGTAAAATGTAGGACTTCTGGTAACAGTTGTAGCGTTTAAGGGAACTTTTATTCCGTTGCGGAATAAACATATTGCAGATTTTGTTTATGATTCAGGCTTTCACGTTTGGGTATAATAATGGGGATTGTACAGTTATTTGCTCTAGACTGAGCAGCAAATTAATCCTGTTTTGTAACAAGTATGTGTTTGTTTCATCAGCCTTATGGAAGTAGATTTGACGTAGTTGTTTTGAACAGAATTTCATTTTATGTTCTGGTACGTTTTAATCAACGTGGTGGTCTTCTTTAGAACTTATAGCGATGCATCTTTGAAACATCAATAAGCATATAATAATAACAATAGAACTTTTTAATGAAATAAACGACAAATGAGTTCCATGCATTTTTTCTAAATTATAGAGTCGTCGGTGGGAATATAGAACACAGTTGATTTTATTGTAAATAGTTACATCGGCTATAGTTTTGTAATATTAGTAAAAGAGAAATATAAGTTATTGTTTAAAAAATATTTTATACAAATGAGTTCTACACATTTTTATTCAAAAGTTACAAAATTATCTCTTAAAATGTAGAACAGAGTTACCTGTAGTATTTGTAGACTAATATTCTATAAAAATAATGTTCTATAATATTGTATAAACTAATAATCTACAAGATATATGAACTTTTCAATTTCGAGTCTATTAAGTCTTTGCCTCATGATCTTTTTTCTCAGACGCGTCAGAAATATTCACTGCTACGACGTTACAGTCACTAAAGAAAGTTCGAATACCAAAACTGTTTCTCATTTAAAGGATTCTCAACTGTGTAAATTACAATTAGACTCAAATTGAACATCCAGCCGTATCAAAGATGTAAACAAGGTTTACCATATTTCAACCACGAGTGCGTCACGATTGTTTCTCGTCGTTATAATGAAAAGGATTAATCGTTTTGATCGACTTTAAAATATTTACATGTCTTTCTTCTTCTACCTACGTGTTTACAATAAGTATCTCTAAATTTTAAATACATATTCAAATTCGTGTGAAGCACCTGGTCTGCAGACTCACTAGTATATAGTCCCTTTGTGTACACCCTATATGTTCAAGATTTAGTATATCTAGAGAATATGTACCGATACGAACATATACCAAGTACAACGGCTTGTTGCCCCCCTGCGCCCCGTTAGGTAACTCTATTCAGAAGCTTTGCCCGAGAGACCTTCGACCCGTCTTAAACCATGGCCAAAGCGAATGTGTTTCCACCGGTAGACGACGTGGCGTAAACCAGCCACAAGACACTATGGGACCGAACCATAACCGTTCGACCGTGATGTGGGATGACTACGGGCTTTTGCGTCAGTTTCACGCCAAATAAGGAAGCCGTCGTTGCACAATCCACCGACGATGCACACACTCTGCTTGACATAGGAGCAAGGTCTAAATAAAAACGACCCGGTGTGGCTAGAGATCGCGGATATTTTCCTAGGGAGATCTTTTGGAAGGTTGGAAGTTATTTTTGTACAAGCTTTTGATACCATGCTTCTTCGATCATACCTTTATTAACACTGAAGCTACCAAAGCGGTCAAATGACCGCTTCACAAGTTTCTTGCCATAAATAACACAATTTGATAAGATGATATTCTTAAAATTGTTCGTTGATTTTCATCGAAATGAAAAATTAATGTATATGTTAATCGGTGTTTTGTCGTTTTTTTATTTCATTTTTAATTTCATTATTATTTTCACATTAAAGGTATATTATACGATGGTAGAAGGTTTAAACATCTATGCGGGTTTTTGTTAACTTTTATTCTTGACGTTAAAACCGCCGCTGTTAGAAATTAAAAATGAATTAATTAATGAACACATTAATTCTTTATGTTCGCGAGAATCAGCGCGATTTGTCAAGTATACTTAACAAATTTTGGAACATTAACATTGTTTTAACAAGAAACTTGCAAAATTCTAAAATTAACATCTTTTGATCGCCTTGGTAATTTCAGTGTTAGTTGATTAACACTAAAACAATCGACGTATAATGTATAATTATTTGAAGTTAAGAATAATGTTGAAAAATAACTGAACAAACGATGAAACATAAATTAATACAATTATTAATTCTTTATCTCGATGAGAATCAGCACATGTGCAAGAACGCCATCTTAACAAACTTTGCCATTTAAAACAGTACATTTGTAAAATGGTCGTTTGATCCCGTTGGAAGTTTTAATGTTAAAGTGAGTTTTGTTAGAACGGTTACGTGTGGTTAAACCGTGAAGGAACTCGGTTAATCTAAAATACTTCTACAGAATTTATTTGTAATTTGCAATAGAAATTTTTATGTACAACGAGGTCTGAATGAATAATAACACATTTCTGGCTTAATTTTTGTGCTGAAACAACCTATCCCTGAATTGTCAAAGTTCTCAGTTATCCAAATATTAACAATTTCAATTATATTCTATTATATATGATATTATATATTTCAATTAGATAAACACCAAATTGTCAAATTCCTAAATATCAACCCTCCAATCTTTGAAATCCCTAAGTAGCTAAATCTCCAACCTGTCCAAATTGTGAAATCTTCAAATTGACAAATTTCCAAATTATCAAATTTCCAAACTGTAAAATTCTCACATTTTGAAACTCTCACATTGACAAATTTCCAAATTGTTTAATCCATAAATGGTCAAATACTGAAACTGTCACATTTTTAAATTATCAAATCCACAAATAGTAACTTGTATACTAATACTAATTTTCTATGTAGTTACAGCCCAAAGCTGTTGAATACCCATATAATCAAATTTCCGAATTGTAACTTCCTCAATTTGTTAAATACTGAAATTATGAAATTTACAAAATATCAATCCATTGAATTGTGAAAATTCCAAATTATCAAACCTATGAATCACTAAATTACTAAATGCTCAAATTTTCGAGCTCTCAAACCTTCTACTCCTCATCTCCTTAAACCCTCATGTTCCCAAATCCTTAATCTTCAAAATCCCCAAATTCCCCTCTCTCCAAATTGTCAAACCTCCAAAAATCTAAAAACGCGTCAATGGTACGCCCCCTTCCTCTTTGCTATCTTTCTCCTAAAAGAATCCAGACGTTGTCCAGACTGTACAGTCATCATCCACAAACCGCGTCCCAGAATCTTAACCTCTATAGTTCGTCGACGTCATAAATAATTTACTCCCGTCTAGATAACCGGCACGAACGCGATCGTAAACCGTTACCGTTCGCATAATCCGCGCGCATTCCGTTTATCGAAATGGCGTCTCGGTCGCTGCGCCGTCATTAGAAGGCCGTTCAAATTGACCACCGAAGGCCTCGATTTTACGATCGATCGTTCCTGTCGCGTTGTTGTTGTTGTTGTTGTCGCCGTTGTTATTATTGCGTCGCCACAGTGAAGCTGCGCGCATCTACAGAGGTGAGCAGCGGTGCGAGAGTCATCGTTGAGCGGAACGAAGCGATAAACGACAAGCAAGAGCCGTTTATGTCGTTCCTTTCGAGCGATTTCATGCGTTACGTGTTCCACAACCACCGAGCCTGCGACTTACTTTTATGTCGTGCAATACGTTCACGTTTCACGGCACCGCGACGTATCAGCGGCGTCTCGACGCTCCCTTACACGATCTTCACCCTTCTTACCCCTGTATTCTCGATCTTCCCTCGGGTGTCCCAGTCTTCCTTCTGGACCGCTTCTCGTTGTAAACGTGCCCTTACACGAATACCTCACTAACGGACAGCGTGTCGCTTAATTACACGAGCGTCCATTTCAACGGCGAGGTCGTAAAACGTTTATACGACGTATCGAACGTCACCATCCGTTTGCTAATTTCTTGGTGTCCTGATTCTAGGTGTTCGAGAATCGATTATGATTTTCTGTACGTGGTTTATTGAACGATGCTGTACGTCTCACAGGTTATCACTATTCTCTAATATTGGCATTGTTCTGCTGACAGTTAGCTTATTTAATTGGATTTTTACACATTTATTTGTGTCGTGCTTCTAGGTGCTCGTGAATCGATTATGATTTTCTGTACGTGGTTTATTGAACGATGCTGTACGTCTCACAGGTTATCACCATTTTCTAAAATTGGCATTGTTCTGCTGACAGTTAGCTTATTTAATTGGATTTTTACACATTGATAATTGAGCGAGAACCTACAACAAAACTGATACTCTAAATGATACCTTAGTAAGAAACATGAAGAGACTCATTAAAAATAATTCTTTGCAGTATCGCGTTTGCCAGTTAACCGCGGAAGTTAGGTTTAAATATCAGTCACTGGGTGTGCAACAGCATTAATTTGTGGGCGTTTGTACATCGACAGTAATTTAGAGAATTTGTGAATCGTCAAAATGAAATGTTGCCCCTAACAAAGTATGTCAATATCATCGAAATTGTATATTGTCGTTGACAAAATATTTCTAAATCATCGACGACGAGGTTCGTCCTCTGCTACAAAATAATTCGCTCAAATCAATCATCGAAATTATTTTAATTTTGTAATAATAATGACCTCCAAATGAGATCCGCAACGATATTCAGATAAATTATCGTCTGTAGCGTCTTATGATCGGATAATCCTAAGACCGTTTTAGGGGATCATATTTACGACTCGAACATAAGAGCTGTTCGATTGCTAGTACGTTGTACAATTTCCCTTAAAAATCACACAATTTTTTTAGTCTACCTGAAGGAGCAACTCGGTTAACTCGTTAACTCCGCCTTTCTCCCTCTATGTATATACCTAACAGCGGATTGGTACATCAACCAGCCTATAACCTAAAAATTGTTCACGTGGTAGTTACCAAATTGAACGACAGAATCGCTCCAGCATTTAAACCTACCACTTCAACATCAACCGACGCTGAATAAAGTAAATCAGCAATTTATATACCATGCTTATTCTTTTAAACCGATCAAAAATACAACCCATTCCACCCTCCTATATTGGGTGTGAACTGTCGTGCTGCCTTCAAAAAATTATTGAGAGGAGCACGATATAACATATACGTTATTTCTTTCTTTCCAAACATCAAAGACATTTCAAGCGGAACACGCTGTATAATTATCGTAATTTTTCCTCATTGTCAGCGTGCCCATCTTTCTGTCTTCCCCATTACACGGACGTTTCCTAAATAATTACAGGGGCCAAAAGGAAGATACAGATAGACGTTTAGTTCGGGCAGAAGCAGTTTAAAACGCGCGAAGCGTTGCGCGGCCGCCGAGACGCTAGAAGCGTCGGCTAATCGTCTTGGTTATACAACTGGCATACCTAGACGGCAGAAAGCGCGGATTTAATTAAAACTAGTAGCCCACGGCGAATATATTTTCCGGGAGAGGATACGCCCTGCTCGTACTCGTTACACGGGATGCAAGAGAACTCGGTGGGCGTTTCGGATCCGGCATTCCGCGTGATGCCGCTGGCCTTTTTCCACGACGAGATGAGAAATTGTGTAAAGTACAACCGAATTTCTCAATTTCGCCGTAATCCTTGGAATTTCTGAATAAACAATTTTGACGTATCCTCGTACTCTTACGGAACTTCCGTAATAACCCCGGCTAACGTTGTTCGCTTGTTTATGAATGTGTGCGAAATCGCGCCGACCTTGCGAACACGGCGGAGTCGCCTTAGCTGATCGTTGAAATCCCTCCGTAAACGAGCGCTATACCCACCGACTCGAGAAATTGATTTTGAGGAACAAGCCGTCGACGAGAACAAAGAAACGGTGGTTCACTTTCATGCAGCAGCTCCAAATCGTGTACATGTTTATGGTATGATAAAAGAAGCACTCTTACATTTAACCTGTTTGGCAGCCTTTGGCAATCTTTTAAAGGCATAGCAATTAGAATTGTGCTATAAGGAAGTATGCTTAGCGATCTATCATTTGATACAGGAGCTTGTCCGTGATCAGTAGTCAAAGAGCTATGACATTTTTCCGCAGATACTATCATTATTATTCTTCTGACCCATCGATAATAACGGTAACATTAACCCTTTGCGGTTGTAAGTATTTTTACCAGAAGCAAATAGCGACTGTAAAACTTTCTAGTTAAAAGGTTTGATCATTTTTTGTTAAATAAACCTTTTTTCATTATTAATTGCCAATATTGTCTGTTTCACTGTATTCAAACTTCGCGTGTATAATACCACAAATGTAGTTAAAAATTATTTATTAAAAATTGTAGAGAATTAAATAAAAATATTTTTCCTACTACTGAATAGTATTGTTATGTTAAGGAACGATATAAAGAAATACTTAAATAAATATATTTGATTTTAAACGTAACTAAGCAAACAATACTTTAAATAACGAAAAATAAAATTACTACTTGAAAAGCTACTAGAAATTAACTACCGTTTGCGGTAACTGAGCGGTTATCTAATTCAAACGAACACGGTGATCAATTAACGCAACCTTACTCTATATTTCATTTTGAACCAACTATGCAAAATAGTTAACGTTAATACGTTGACACATACGTAAACAAGAGACCATGTTTATAAAAGTTACTCTAAGTATTATTATTTATTAGTCTAATTATTCTTATAACAGTTATTCTACGCGATGAAAATATTTTCATTAATTTCGATAATTAAGTCAAGTTTTTGTAGAATAAGAAAACATTTCTTTCCGCTATTAACTCTTTGTTATTTCTCCAGCAAACAGTTTCCTTTTGTTTCTTGTTCCGCTTAATATTCAGTTCCTTTTAATGTCAAGTACAATAGAATAATTTATCTTTTTATAAATAACTGCCATCCAAGAGATGATTGCGAGGAACTATTCAATCAATATTATTCAAGTACTATATTCATAATAGTAGTGTATTGTAGCGGGAAGATGAAAGTCAGATCACGTCCATCAGGAAAATAAAAATGGTCACTATACCCACAAAGATGCCATAAACTGGCTGTAAAATCGTGGACGTTATGCAGATTTCGAACGTTCCTCTAGATTTCATAGTTCTCAGGAAGAGAACAGTATCTTTCATCTTATCCTGTCTTCGTCCATAGTGTGTTCGATTGTACAACGAATTTGACAGGAGATGGACAGATGTTGTTTCGAAGATAGGTTCTGTTGGTATCGGAAATTGAACTCGGGACCTTTGCATTCGTATCCGGCTACCTTATTCACTACGTCGTCCTCAGTCCGCTAGTATCCTTGCTTCCATGACTTTTTTACTATCGGTTCTGAAGAACCGATTGCTACTTCATAATTTGTGGAGAATATTGTACTGGCTGCTGCTTTGTAGTCGTTCAAAAGATGAATTCAAGAATCTATAATAAGATCCTGGGTCGCCCTTAACCTCAAATATTGTATTCAATACTGCATTGGCCAATGAGAGGACTAATTCAATGATCTATTATATAGCAAGATGATTGTGTTGCCCCTGAATGTCAAAATGTTGTGCCGGATACTGCTTTGTGCTTAACGGAAGGACGAATAAAACGACCTGCAATAAGATGATCTTGAAATGTCCTGAAATTGGAAACTCAGACACGGTATATGGTATAATTACAGCACACACACTTTAAAAATTTTATTCATTCAATATTTTGTGTCAACAAAATACACCCGGTACATTATCTTAATGCGAAGATTCATTTTTCTATCAACCAAGTAAAATTATTCCAACGATGGAAATGTTCGCGAATTCAATGGGCAATATTAGGATCGCGTTTTCGTCGACATCGATTGCCATCGATCCGGTCGACCAACGAGGTTCCCTGCGTCAAACGAATCCGCTGCAAAGCCGTTCTGTGGCGCGCGTAAACCTCTTCTTTCACCGAGGAACGAGCGATCGCTTCAAATTCGATACCGCTGTGCGTATCAAGAGTACACCCACGCACGTGATCGAGGGTATCGAATGTATCGTGACGGTTCGACGAGGAAAAAGTCTGTCGTATTTTCATGACGGGATGGTTGGAGGAGAGGGGCGGGCCGTGTGATGCCTGCGATAGCTTTCGTCCCGGCAGATCGATTTCCAGCGTGATACGAGCGAAGGCTGCAGACCATCGGACAATCGAAAACCTGGCCGGAGGGTGTACGCGGATTTCTCGTTTCGCAGCACCGCCTACGCCGACGCCGTCGTGTTTTCCGTGTCCCCGTGGACGTCGGCACGTCTGTTTGTCCACGTCGGTCTCGGAGATATTCGACCCCTCTTCGCCATTCCTCCGGCCCTCTGCACGAGCGTATAACGCGCGTATTGGTACACGGCGACGTATATAACCGCCGTGGATGGACACGTGCATGTGTATGCTGACACGTATACCCGCGTGTACGTGGATAGGTGCACGCCTCCGACGCGAGGACGTCCCTCCAGTGTCAGTTGCGCGTGTTTGCTATGCTCGCCCAGGCATGTTTCCAACTAAACTAACCTCGCCACGCCTCGACGCATTGACGACGCTGCCGCAAAGCGCGTCGCTCGGAATCGAGTCCTTTCCGAGTGTTGCGGATACCCGCGCGGTAACGACGTAAACAACCACCTCCGATGCTTAGATCTAGCTATATTTCCGAAAGAACCTCCGCAAAACACGGTCTTTTTGGCCGTTTTGGGGGCCTCCGAAATCAAACCCGAAACATGGTCCAAATGACACATTATGATACCCTGTTTCTCTGAAAAAAGAGCCTCCGCAAAATCGTTTTTTTTTTAGCCGTCTTGGGAGCCTCTGAAATCAAACCCGAAACGTGGTCCAAATGACACCTTATGATTTCCTGATTCTTAGAAAAAAATTTCAGCTTGCTTATACGAACGGTTTCAGAGATACTGGGGGTCAAAGTTGAACAAAATGTAGGACATTTGTATGCCAAAGTAGATGAAGTCAACGGCTCATAAAAGTCATATTAACACAAAAAGTACCGACGTATAATGCTCAATTATTTTGATTACAAATTTTGGTTAAAAATGAAGTTGGAAAGTAAAGGAACAAACGATGAAACATAAATGAATACATTTATAGATTCTTTATGTTGATACCAATCAGCATCATATCTTTTAACACAAAATACATAAATTCTTTCAACACAAAATATTTGTTTCTTTCTAATTTTTGTATTTTTTATTATTTTTTATTATTTCGTGTCGGTTCACAGGAGCATGTTTAATTTCAAAATTGGAGAAGGCGTTAACCGAACTTTTACTTTCGCCCATCGCCGATCAAAATATCAGCCAACATATTAAAAAGGCAACAATTCAAATCTTCTACAAACTTCCTAAAATATTCGCGAACGTATTAAGTCACAAACATTCCGATTACCACGAGCCACGTCGAATACCCAAAAAGACTAACAGTCCATCGACAAAACAACGCAGAAATCAAGAAGAAATTGCACAAGAGAAAATGATTACACCCGAACGGTTTCAACCGACGCAACTCGTGCATATCTCAAAAGGAATTGCTCTTTAAAATGATCAGAGGCAAGGTCCTTTCAGTTGCCGGCGAGCGTGTACGTCTATATGTATATTCCTGTGTAAAATGAAGAGGTCGTTGAAACAGAGAGGAAGTTCTCGAGCGTGCTAGAGAACTCGTAGGAATGTAATGTCAGAGCACCAATGTCGGTCTTTTAGCTGGCAGGGTCAACTAGGGAGCGGTGTTCGACCGCTCGGCCGATCCTTTGGCCGTACTTAATTCGAGCAGAAAGTAGTCGAGCGAACCCATAGTATACGGGGACTCATAATTTCTGCTCGACGGCACCTTCAAAGATGTGGAGAAACGTAATAACACGGTGAAAGAGAGGGGAAACGGTGAAAGAGCCGGAAAAGAAGGAGGGAGGAACGAAGAGCAGTTGAAACGGTGACCAAACCACTGCTTTGATATACTTATATATCCGTCACGTTGGAGGACGAGGTCGAGTCCACTTTGATTACCGGATGACGTACTCGGAGCCGGTTCGCTTTTGCGGCAATCGAATGCTACCGATTCGTCGGACCGTACTGCAAGTGCATCCGAGCATGAAGATGTCGTCCAACCCCTACGGATTCCCCGCATGGAGATTTCTACGTTATTTCGACTTCAATTTCACGTTGCCTCCTCTGTCGGTATAATAATTTTCGTCGACGCGGAATCATATCTTTCGCCGTTAACCGTCCCGCTTTACATGCACGAACCAAATTGAAACGCCATCGGGTCCGCGAAGCTTGTGCGGAATTTTGAAAATCGTTATTATCGCGTTATTACTTACGCGAGAACTCGACCACCGTTTGAGCGGAAATAACGAAACGACCGTACGAGTTTTCTCTTGAGAAACTCTACTGTTGAACGCTCAGATCCGACGTTGGGTTTTGGCTGTGGCGGACAGTCGAGTTTGCGGGGACCCGATGAACGAGTTTAGTAACTTGAAATAAATGGTATTGACGGGGAGGTCATTGATTAATTTGTGAGTTTGAAATTTCCTTTATTCGAGATTGTTGTTTGTCCGAATATTTATCGGTTCCGTGTTTTTTTTTATTAACGAATGTACATTTGCGAATTATCAAATTTGAGATTGGAGTTCGGGAAGTGTGAATTTGGAAATTTCCAAATTGCCAAATTTCTGGATTTTTCAGATCGCAGATTATCATATTTTTATATTCGGAAATTTGTAAACTTGACAAATTTTAATTCCCAGGTATCTAAATATCGTAAATGTGAATATTTAGACATTTGAGAATGTGATATTACTGTATTTGTAAAACTTACAGTATCTAATTTGTAAATTTGTGAAATTGTAGATTTGAGAATTCGTAAATTTGTGAATTGAGTTAAAAAGAGGAAAAAATAAATACGATTTAACGAATAATGAAATTGCTACAGTATTAGGTTGACATCTGCATTCATCGATCTTCACAATTTTTCCTGCAGAATTATTTATTCAGTATCAATATACAAAATTTGTGTCAACAAGCTCTTGGCATATTTATGACAAGTTTTCGATTTTACTATGACAACATTTGTATGGGTTTTAAACGAAAGTGGTGAATTGATTTGAAGTAGTTAAATTCATCCAAATATTTATTTCTTCTCTCTCTCTGTGACAACAGCATGTACCAATTTTATGTTTATATAATACATGTAATATTAAGAAATATTACAATTGGACGGTAAATTGTACGGTAAGAATTAACAAGTTAATTTTAACAACCTTTATTTACTTAAAATAATGACGAATAATTGATTGATATTCAAATTAGAACATTTGTAGTCTGTAGATTATAAACTTTCAAGTTATCAAACTTTTACATGGCTGTGTTTTCGTATTATCAAATATAAAAAGTTATTCATTTTTACATTTGTGAGTTATAGGAAATTTGGAAATTTGAAAATTTGAAAAATGGAAAATTGAAGAATTGTAAAATTGAAGATTAGGAAGATTGGAATTTAGGAATATTTGATTGGAATTTTCAATTTTCTAAATTTGTTAAACTTCTCGATTTTGGAACATAAAACTGCTTAATTTTTAAATGTGAAAATTTAGTCGATGAGAAATTTTGATATTTGACAACTTCAAGGTGAAATAATTTGGACATTTAGAAATTTAAGTACCGAAAAATTTGAAAATAGAATTGAAGATAATTCTTAAAAATATGTATTGATATTTTATCAAATTTAAACTGTGATATTTTCTGTTGTAAAATATGAACAATATAACGTTTCACTATAATATGTATTAATATAAAGATAATGATTACATGTTAAATACACGGGAGTTCGTTAGTGACTGCCTAATTTCGGGCATAGTGACGTCAAATCGGATCTATTATGGTTATCGACCGCCATTTTCGAATATGGTTTAGATTGTTCCGTCCACAACCCTCTTTAAACCTTATGAATTTCCAATGTTATTCCCTGTGGTCGTTCAGCGACTGCGATAATTTCCTTATTTGAATGTTATATAAAGTAGAACGATGGTGAGAAGATATAACGCTGAATTCCAATATTGACGACGAACAATATCCGGAGGAACTAGGGAACCGGAAAAGGAGAATACAGCGGAGCTCAATAACTGGGATGAATAATATCGAAGATGTCGTAACTATGTTTTATATCCCGAGATGTTTTAAAAAATCAGTATGTCGATACTTCGCTGTAGAGTATAATACAACCGATATTAGATGAAAACTTTATTTTACTATTACTCTTTATTTCAGGCGGTACCTAAATCATCCAGTCCTATCGTATTGTAAGATAATAATTTCAATCAGGTGAACATTTTCGCTGGATATGTTATAAAAATTACAGAAATTATACGAGTTATACGAATTATACAAATTATACGAATTATACAAATTATACAAATTATACAAATTATACAAATTATACAAATTATACAAATTATACAAATTATACAAATTATACAAATTATACAAAATTATACAAATTATACAAATTATACAAATTATACAAATTATACAAATTATACAAATTATACAAATTATATAAATTATACAAATTGGATAAATTATACAAATTATACAAATTATACAAATTATACAAATTATATAAATTATACAAATTGTATAAATTATACAAATTATACAAATTATACAAATTATACAAATTATATAAATTATACAAATTGTATAAATTATACAAATTATACAAATTATACAAATTATACAAATTATACAAATTATACAAATTATACAAATTATACAAATTATACAAATTATACAAATTATACAAATTATACAAATTATACAAATTATACAAATTATACAAATTATACAAATTATACAAATTATACAAATTATACAAATTATACAAATTATACAAGTGATACAAATTGTATAAATTATGGAAATTACAGAAATTATGAAACATTAAAGAGACAAATGTAATGCAGTTACAAATAATAATTGTTTTACGACGAATTAAGTTACGAATTCACTCTGAAACAATTATGCATAAAAGCACGATAAATCATTTTCAAAAAGAAATTCAAGATTAAAGTCCAGTCTTTTTCCGGGTAAAGATATAAAATTCAGTCATCGTTCTCGGCTGGTAAGAAAGCATCGATGTCCTTATTTATTTGACTTTACGAGCAGTTCAACAGTCGGTTAATTTTTCAAATTACTCCGAACGAAGCGGCGACTATTCGAAATAGGAGTTCCCGAGTGATAGCCATGATTGCTGATGCAAATACACGTTTTCTCTCTCCTGTCCGTTTCGGCTCTGTCCCCCTCCTTTTCTTTCGGTTAGTTTGATTCAAAGATGAGGGGAAGAGGAAGTAGAGCTTTCTGCGGCCTGCCCCAACTCCCCATGAATAATGCAGACTCGATGTAATTGATCGCCCAATCGGAATGGCCTTTTATTTACTTTCCTCTGCTACGAACCGACCATTCGTTCCTTCGTTCGCTCGAAAGTTATTGGACATCATTTACGATCGAGGAATGCGTTTCGCTCTTTTCCTTCCTTCCTATTCACTGTTTTTTATCCCCTATCGTTCGTGTACTCCTTTCTTTTCCTCTCGTTTTTTCGCAAGATAATAACGTCTAACGAGTGTCCTCGTCGCGGCAACTCGCTCGCCGTTCAATTGGAAAGCTAATGGCGCGTGAAACTTGACATGAGCGAGCAATAATCGTGAAACAATTCGTCGGGATTTAACACTTTCCACTTCTTGTTAATCGCTTCCGCCGTTCGTCTTCTATAGCTTGCCTCTATCGTCCTTTAATTGCATCTTCGCTATTATACGTTAACGGAACCTGTGATTCTTCTATGCGAACGGATTCGGCGAGATATTCAACAAAAGAACTTACCAGTGATAATTGTACGGTAACTCCAAGGGAATTGGATTATTATTTTTTTAAATAATTGGTATTAATGAGTTACTTCTATATTCGGTATGCTGGTATAACGGTACTGGTATATTCTTCTTTCAAGAATGAATTAAAGATAGAAAATTTTTCACTTGTACTTATTTATATATATTTAAACTTTAATTTAGTTTTGCAGCACTGAACAAAGCAATGGCTTAATGCTGAATAAGTTGGCTCATAATGTTCAGGAACCCAAAGCTATTGCTTTCAGTGTTTTTGCTTCAACAATGTTAAGTATTTCATTTTCTCTTGAGGAATTTCTACGGAAAAAATTAGGCAGACTTTTTAATTTTACTTCATCGTTTAGACTATCACAGTTAAAACTAACTTTAATTTTGTCGAGCTTTAATAGCTCTCATGCTGTTTCATGGGGACGATTCACTTTGGGTAACTGTGAAACTTTGCCCAATTTGCTGTTTTAAAGTCTTTTGTTATGTTCTGCCACTAATGTTTACATAATAATAACCTATAATTTCCATTGGAAGTTAAAGAGCAAATAAAAATGAATGTCTATAATGCACAAAGACAGCAAGTTGTAGGAAATGTAGGAACACTTATTTGAATATTATAATCCTAATATTTTCATGCACCAAGTAGTCTGTAGTGTTTATTAGAACATGAAAAGCAACAAAACAAGGTTCATTCTTTAGTGCACAAAAATAGTAAGCTATAGGCGATGCACAAATATTTAATTTAAGATTATATCTTAGTATTTTCATAAATTAAAATGTTTATTCTCTTCGTTGGAACATAAAACCAAATAAATAAGATTTCACATTTAGTGCACAAAAATAGTTAGAGTTGAAAGAAAGGTATGAACATACATTTACATATTATAATAAAAATCATACAGATATATTATATTATATAACATAATATACCCTATTATACATATGCATATATAAGGTTAATAATGCCAACAGGTATACGATGAATAAATATGTATATAGAGAAACAAAGTACCATACATAAAATTCATGATTTATTCTTACAGGCATTCGTGCTTGCAAGACATAGAGCACAATTAAGATTAATTAAGATTAAAAGTTTAGCCACATCCTTATAATATAGAGATACATATTACATATACACATGTACATTCGTATTTATAGTATAGATATGTTTGTTAACTAAATAAAGTCAAATATAAGAGTGGGGTACATCTTTAATTAACACCAAGAAGCTTGAAGAACTGTAATTAAGACTAGACACTTTTCGGCAATATTCATCATAAGACTTCTTCCATTATTTACTATTTACGATACACATACGCCCAAACCCACCCATAAGTTACCCATGAAAAACCCAAACCCACGAATGAAAGTTTCGAATTTACGAGAGAAGCTTGATGTTACTTCGAAACTTAGATAGAGGTACGATGGCAGTAGCAAATAAAAGAACGATCGCCCAGAATTCTCCAGCTACGGAACCATATCACCGCGACCATAAGCCGGCAGGAACGCTGAAAATTCATCGTTCGGTGAATCCCCGTGGCTGGTTTGATTTTCAGCGACATCGAACGCGTCTTAACCTCCGCCATTTTACATGAACATGTCTGACCACGATTCGGAAAGACCGTCGCGAGCAAAGGGGACTTCTTCGGTAGTACGTCAGGAAATCCCTATGGGAGAGAATCTTTATCCGGTTCGGAGGTAGCCGGAGAACAAAGAGACCGATAGGGAGCATGGATGGCGAAGAAAGAGGAGGCCACGACAGAAGACGAAGAAGGATTTCGGTGGAGAACGCGCGCAAGTCGCCAGAGCGTACGGTCGCCTTCGAAATCCCTGAGCCAACCGTTTCCGTCCGAAAACTTTCTTTCCGTCCTCGAGGACTATAACTCGACAAATTCAATCTAATGCCGGCTCGAACCGAATCCCGTTTTATCGAAATTTCAGGCAACATAATTTCGCCGGAGTTCGAGGAGGGGGCGAGAAATCGAAGGGACACACGGCCGGGTTAGACGCAAAATGGACGACAGGACGACGGAGAGAGAATGCAGGACCGTGTACTTTGGCAGTAACGGTTCTAGAAGGGTGGTAGCAGCCGTTTCCACAGAGATAATGCAGTTATTTCATGCCCGAGTACCGGTAATTGGCTGCACGTTCGCGGCGAAGGTACACCGGGAGCTCGCTTCGAGACATCCGCACGCAGCTACAGCCAATTTCTCAGTCATAACATTAATGGCGACGCCACAGTGGACGAAATTCGGAAAAAGTGATCAAAAATCGAATTTGACGTGTATTAAAATTAATGGAAATAATAATGTCATCACTGTCTAAACACTAGCTTTATTGAACTAGCCAAAATAACTCATGACACATTTCTGATTTTAAATTACAAAAACTAGTAAGAAGCTTTTAACAAAATGTCTATTCACTTTTGTCAAGATAAAGGATCGTTGTATACGTCAGTGTACGTGTCATACTTTATTTATTTTCTTGTCTACTTTAGTTTTGATTTAAAAGTAAATGATCTTTACACGTCAGTAAATCTAGTGTAAAGTACACAAAACGATGTAAAAAATACTAAAATACAGACGATGTAATATAGAATTTATTTATAAAGATCAATAGTAATTTCCTGTTCTTTTTGTCCTGAGTATATTTTTATTTCTTCAACATACTCATAAATAGCCAAACTGACTCGAAAAAATCTGCAAAGATTTATTTTGTTAGTTCCGAGTGTACTTTATACAAAAATATTATTTGTTATTTCATTTTCGAAAAATGTTGTTGCATTTAATCGTAATAAACAAAGGGTTGATTTGAGCGTTTAAAATAGAACAAGAATTCGATCTTTCGATACATGATTTAATATATTAGTTCAAAGGTACAAGTTAAATCTTCGAGAGTACTTAATATCTATATCACAGCTTATGGTACACTTTGATCTCCTAAATTAGTGATAAATCATAATTGCAGTTATACTTTTAGCAGTATTACATAGGGTGTATGGAAGCTTTAAGCAGAATAGCTGCGTTATGCGAACGGGGAAGACCCCTACTGCTTGTGGATAATACTCGCACAAATCACCCAACAGATAATTATAGGGTTAAATTGGGAGCAAAGCCTCTTAGGCATCTTTTCAATAAATCCTCACAGAATAGTGCTTTACAGATTGGTTGAATTGTTTATCGGTGACCACGTTGGCCTAAATTACTGCCGATTGCATCGACATACACATACAATTTTCATTATGACTTTATTGAGTTACTGAAAAAATGGATAATTAAAAAAGAGTCGAATTTCATGTCACTGCATAGTCATATGTTTATGAATTACTAACTATTTTGGATAAAAATGATTTTGTATTAAAATTGAAAAAGTGTTATGCTCTATTTTAATAAGTAATATTAATTTTAAAAATGAGCAGTAACGTTGAAGTGTTAGTTGGCAGTATAAAAAACAATTTATTATATTTAAACATTTTTAGATTAATTCAAATGCGTGTATTAAATATAATACATATAATACACATATACAATTAAATATAATATACGAATTTTTCAAATTATATATTAAATAGCTTTAAAATATGAAATTCTATATTAAATGCTTTCAATTCATCGGAACTATCAACCGAAACATACTATTTCATAATTAATTATATGAATTAATTCGTTATAAATACATCCTCTAAAGTATAATAGTTTTGAATTATGTTATAATAACCAGAGTCTCGTTTATGAGAAAGAGAAGCATTTAAGACCGAAAGTGGATGTTAAATTCAGCAACTGCCAGAATTTTCGAGACACAAATTCATCAGCTCGTACCTTGAAGAATATCCATCAACTTCAATCTGCAAAAATGTACATGAAAGTAAACGGCTAGCTTCTTATCATTCGGAAACACGGATCCTCATGCTGTTTACAGTTTAATGAAAATTCAACGATCCTGCATCTGCCGTCGTAGTTTCATAAGCTTCCTGCCGTTCGAGGTAAAGAGATTTTTGCCGGAGAAGAAAAAATGAAGTAACCTAATATCCGCCATCCTGGAACTCGCTTACTAACAGAGAGTGTCTCGGGCAGTCTTATCATAGTTGCTGTCTTCTTTCTTCTTTGTCTGCGTCGATGTCATGGCGACAGGTGGAAGGTTACAGTCACGAGCTTCATTCATACCCTCAGCTTTTCGTCTTTCTTCTATGGCACCCTTGGAAAGCCTGTCTGTAACCGATACTGAAAAGCTGAACGAACAGTGAAACTATGAAATATTTGTATGATATATACATGTTAATCTATCGACATGTAACATAATTTTTAAGCGTAGTATTTGAAAGAGATTGCTTAGTAAAGCGATGATTTATTGAGCTTATGAAAATTGGTATTAGTGATCGGTAGCTGAGAGATGCACTTCTTTTAATTTTAATGAGATATATTTATATTGTTATAGTTTCGAGTTTGATTTTTGAAGATGGTACGAGGAAATGGGTACGATTTAATCGTTTACAGCTGCATTAGCTACTATTACGCGCACATTTGTTTATAATTTGGTGGTAATTTAGGATGTGGACATTTTTTTATTTCTAAGTTTTTTCATTTTCACGTGAACAAATTTCTCAATTCATAAACTTTCAAATTTACAGGTTTTCGAATATTCAAGTTTCAAATTTCTACATTTCCAAATTGCAAACGTTACAAATATACAAATTCGCAAATTTTCAAGCTTCCAAACTCCAAAATTCACAAATTCCCAAGTTCCGAAATAATCAGACTTCCAAATCTCTAAATTTCTAGATTCCTATGAGGTTCTGATCTTCCAAAGGATCACATTCTTACAGTTCTAAATTCGCAAACTTTCAAACTACCAAATTCCTAAATTTCTAAACTCCTGGATTCCTATATTTCCAAGTATATAAATCAAATTGTAATAGAATAGTCCAGAAATTGGTTAACATGCAAAACAGTAATCTCTTCTGTTTTCCCAAATGCTTCCAACAGTGTTTGAGTTCCTTCTTCAACAAGTGAAAATGAACTTCGATCACATCAACATTAATAATCGTAATGCACCCAAAATACCATGAATACACAATTTTATTGCATAAACAATACAGATATAGTCATAAATTTTCAATCATTTTCGTCCATCGCTATTTTCTAGACCCTACGAAATCGAAACAGACTTTTAATACCTTCTTCAACTTTAAATAAACTGCACTATCCTCGACATCAATAATCTCGATGTCCAACGAAACGCAATAAACTCTCTCCAGCATAGAATATTGTATCGCGAAGAATAGAAATGATCGGATATGGCGTAGTCTGAAGATGGATTGACTTGTGAAGCCCGAATGAAACACTTTACACAGCAACCAGACGTCCCTTCGAACATAGTCCGTTCTATGTAGGAGCATCCAGGCCGAAACCATTCCTGGATACACGTACGCTTAAGTAATTTAATTAGAACAACTCTGGTCTGGAGACGTGACTCCGTCTCTTTGGTCTGGCTCTCCATGAGGGAGCGGCATGGAAGGCGAAAAAGGGATAGAAGGGACGACAGATATGAAGGATAGAGAGAACCTGCAGACGGTTGAAGATGAGAACAGGCCAGGGTAAGAGTAAACACGAATAGAGACGTAGCAAACTCCGAGGAAAACGGGCGTTCGCGTGTGTCTTGCACGTACACGTGGTTCCCGTGTGCTCGTACGCGTGCAGTCGCACGTGTGTAACGTTGAAGAAGAGGTAACATCATGCGACAGCCACGATAGTATTGCTGTTACTTCGTGCCCCAGAAGTTACCTCAGACCCCTGCCGACACGACGGTGTCGCTCTCTCGTGGCCTGCACGCCGCGACGAACGCGGAATACGTTAAAAGAATGATGAGCAGATCCTGTTATGTTCATATACTCTCGCCTACTGATCTTACCGTGTCTTCATCTTCCGACCATGAGCACAATAATGTACTTACGTGCTCCTGGAGATGGAAGTGTCACACGGACCGAACGGAAAGGACATTCATTCTCGGATATAGCTCTAGAGCTGTTCCTGCAGGTTGTTCGATATTTATTTGTATTTATGTCGACTGCGAATTATCGACGTAATTTAGTTGATAGGTGGTAAATTTCCGTGGATGCGATATATTAACGTTGCTTATTATTAAATGCGCTTATTGTTAACGTTCTTGTTGAATATATGAACTTTTTCGTTAACATTATTCGCTCGTCTCGATGATTTGAAATTTTATTTTCTTAGATTTGCTTGATTCAAGGGTTTTGTTTAGCAATTCTTTCATTATACAAGTGACGCTTTTCAAGGATTTACAAAAGAACCAACGTCATTTCGGTTTAAAGATCAACACTTCTGTTTTGGTTTATTATAGCATTTTCAATGGCATGCATTCATAACGTTGTATAAGAAATGCGTTGGTATGTACTTACACATATGAGAATTTTACTTTTTCTTTCTTTAATACGTTTACGTTATATTAATATCTTCAACATCGCTTCTTGTCATAAAAATTTAACCCTCAATTATTCTGTTAATTGTATGTGTAATTATATGATATATTTGTAATCTTCACAATCTAACTAATCTTCTCAATTTGCCATCAAATCTCTCCTGTAAGAGTAGCAATGTTGTACATGTCACCTAAGTATGTATGTGTGATGCTTTTGTATGAATCTATCACCTACATGTGAAATTTCCACATGAATCTATCAGTTATAGTATCAAGAATTTGTTCATTTTCCTAACTGAAAATATTTGTATTAAGCACTTGGAATTATGAATAACAAAATCCATAAAATTATGAGTATATATAGAAACATATTGCGAACATATTTTGTAAGATTTGTGAAGAATAAAAATACTACTTAATAAAAGCTTCAGCTGCTTCTGTATAGCAGGCATTGTGTCCATAGAGTGGCCAAACATTTGAACACTCTATGATTGTTATATTGCTTTTAATATGACGTTTTATACGACTTTTATATGACTTTATTATACACTTATCGTATGAATAACATCTTCGTCCAAAATAAAATAATAGATTTTATCAGTGTTTTATAAATAAATATTATTAAGTGCATTATAAAAACTCGTCGCTTTCTTGAACTTACGCATTTCTTCACACCATTTTTCAAAGAAATACATATTTTAGAAGCTAATCGCGTCTTCCTAATCCATTTAACATTGTAGAAACAAAAAATTTATTTTCTTTTTGCAAGTTATTAAGATTTCAAATAAATGCTCTTTTCCAGCACCCTGAATAGAGCCGCAACGTGGATGAAACCTTCATCATTTTAGAATTATTATTAATGATTCGCTTATCCTTTTGAATCTGCTCTTCTCATTTCAATAGCGATCATTAAGTAATAGCAATTACCGGGTAACGATATTCGATATCATATTGATCACTTAATCTCTTTGCTGCTCTTGATTCTAATTAGCTAGTTAGCTTTCATTTCTTCGGTGAAAGAACCATGTTATGGAAAATATTGTGGTACGAGTTTTACGTACACTTTAAATAACCACAAGACTTTCTACCAACTAGTGGATCCAGTACCTGTTAAACTAATTAATTCACTGTAGGGTCACCTTGTTAATCATTATTCGCCAAAATAAACTCGTATGATTTGGCATTCATTCGCTGTATGTTGCGAGCGTATATCCCAAAGCAAATTATCCATTTTTCGTTTTCTGGCGCAACCATAACACTCGTTGACCAAAATGACGTCGCAACGTAACAAGCCGCTATTTGGAAACATAATGTTTACATCATAGACGCAACACGCGAACGTTGCACGAAATTTTGTTATGATTGATCACGGAACCAATTAATTGTCACGGACGGAAACACAATCTTGATCAATTAGTATGCTCGACTTTGCGGTCAACTGTTTGCTGAAAGCGTTGTTCGTTCGGGAGTGCGATCTTGAGTTTCCAACAGGATCAGAAAATTATCCCTTGACCGAGTTTCTCGCGTTTGGATCAGATCCAGGCTTGCATAATCTGGCCGATATTCCGAGGCGTGGGAACATTAATTGAAAGTCAATATTGCCAGTTCGAGATACAATCGATAACGACAAAGTTGACCGATTTGGCGAACGACTCGTAGTTGTTACGCTAGATATTTCACGATTTATGGACTTATAACGGTGGCATGATCAAGCGGTGACTCGCGAGCTATATTCGACTAATATCCACCATTTCTCATTCCACTGACAAATTGAGAGATACAGAGAAGCAATTCTCGCCATACCTATTTGTCCCTGCCATTTTTATTTCGATGTAGAATGCTCTTCTTCTACAAGAAGATTTATTTGATCGTTCATGCAAGAAAAGTTGGATCACATGAATTATTTTGCTCTACCTTATTTACATCCTGCTATGTTTTTACATATTTATGTTGGGCTTGTCACGTTGCACATACGTAATTGTTATTTATGTAATTTTTATTATCTTTACAAGAATATGTTTCAATATCAAATTAAATATTGAGACAATATTTTGTAGAATTATGTACATAATACCTGAATAAGTAGTTATAATTTACACATTTGATAGTGTACAAAAAGCTACAGTTATAAAAAGACAAATATCACATTTTTAACGTTATTTTAATATTATTTTTAACTCCAAACTTTTATCATTTTAAAAAAGTAGTGTTTGAATATAATTATATATAATATAGTATTTTAATTATAATGGGGCATTATTTACATCCTGCTATATTTTTAAATATTCTACTTTAGACATTTGTTGAAGTCACTTATATACTTTCAAATTGATTTTACAAACTTATAAGCCATAGGTTTTAGATATCTAAATTCTTAATCTATACATTTTCAGATTTTCAAGTCTACAAATTAACAAATGTTCAATTTGTCGAATGAGCTAAATTAATAATGTCTATATTCTAAAATTTTAAACTGTTAACAGTTTTAATTCCACAATTTGCAAACTTCATATATTGAAATCTTTAAATCCTCGGAAATGTAGATCTTAAAATTCTCAAGTTACCAAATTTACATTTTCAAATTAACAAATTTGAAATTTTTCTAGTTTCCAAATTTTCAAGTTATCAAGTCATTCAATTCTCGAATCGGCCTGTTTCTCGAAGTCCTAAGTTTTCAAACTTGTACTGTTAAATTTTCAATTCCCTAATCTGGAAATTCAGAAATTAGGGAACTCCAAAGAGTTCAAAAATTTCAATATTCAGAAATTACTACATTCTTAATTGTTCAAGTTCTCTAACTACAAATTTTAAAACTGCTCGAACTTTTTAACTTCTACAACTCCGTCCTTTCAAATGAACACATTTCTATGTTCAAAACTTCTAAAACTTAAAAATTCAAAAATTCTAATATTCCAAGATTCCAAGATTAAAAAATTCAAAATTCGCCGATCTTCGATTTGTAAATTCCTCAAACTCTACATTCTTCAAATCCATAAACTTTCAATCCCCAAAATTTGCAGACCTTCAAAATCTTAAATTTCCAATTTTCACCTACGATTCAACTTCTCAAATTCCCAATTTTCACCTACGATTCAAATTCCCAAATTCCCAATTTTCACCTACTATTCGGTAGGTACCACAAAGTACGCACTTAACTGCTCCATACTTCCTATAGCAGATCGGTTGTAAATGGAACAATGAAATTCGTACGAAAAAGGATCGTGTCGTTCGGTTGAACTCTTGGCCACGAATCACGATTTAATAGAGCTTGCAGATCTATTCCTCGTACGTGGAACGAAAGGTTCACTCGTGCTCGACCAAGCATAGGATCCTTCTTAGGTCGACGATGGAAACTTGTGCCCGGCATTTTCCTCGGCACGTGACCACACCCTTCTCTTGAATAGAGTAGAAAATGGAGCCACACTTACCGGGCTTCCCCTTTAAATATTGTATTAAACTCGCACGTTTTCTCTTTTGCGGTCGAAACACCCGCGTAACATCCATTTGTCCGGACTCACGTTCTCAACAAAATTGAATCTGGGAAATTATCTCTTTAACCCATTTGCAACTTTTATCTAGGAACTTTTTTCATATCATTTATATATCTACTTGTTGCATAGTTAGTGGAATCTGTGTAAATTATATCATTAAGTATAATTAACGAATGCTCTGTATATAAAATATTATTCATTTTATTTTAAATTTGTGTGAAGTAATGAGGGGTTCTCATTGAGTGTCAAATACTAGGATATTTTATACAGTTTTTCTTGAAAGGATTCATATATGCATGAATAAAGATTCAGTACCCATTCGATGTTTCTGTTAAACCTTATTTTAAAAAAGGTGAGTCATGATAGCAAATAGCGTTGGTTTTTTTGTTATAAATATCAGTGATAACTTACATTACTTTGACTGCCACGCCATCCACATATAGATAACACTTAAGTTTCCACGTGAATCATTTATTTATATTATTAAGAATTTGATTACTTACTCAATTGGAAATACTCGTATCAATTACTTGGAACTATGAATAACAAATAAAATAAAACATTGGGAACATATTCGGTAAGATTTATTGATCATAAAAGTACTATCAAGAAAAATTTTCAATTGCCTCATTGTGGCAGTCAACGTGTTAATTGACGTATAATCTAGACCAGAAAATTAGTATTAAATCATTAGTCTAGACTAGTGTCGCCATCTAGATAATTTCAGTTAGAATAAAAAATAATTTCACAGAAATGAAGCTTTAAAATTGTATTCATAATTACAGTCAAACACCAGGTGAGGTTGCCACTATTTCAGTATGCTTTCATCAGAGAATATTTTGTTATTGCAATGTACCCACACTTTTTATTAAAAACAAATTCCCCGTTATACTCATTTTATATTCATTTACTAATTATTTTCTACACTAAATCGTTCATACTTTTTTAAACTTTATCTCTTTAATTACATTATTTCCTTTTAATTTACATAAATGTAATAAATGTCTGAATATTTCTTAGTATTATTTTTTATACCCTTTCCAATTTTCCAAAATCGTTCATACTTTTTTAAACTTTATCTCTTTAATTACATTATTTCCTTTTAATTTACATAAATTTAATAAATGTCTGAATATTTCTTAGTATTATTTTTTATACCCTTTCCAATTTTGTATACTCCATTTCTTAGTTTGATTTATTTAAATATAATAGGTATCCTAATATTTATGTATATATGTCCAAAACATATGTAACAGTACTCTCAATAGTATCCTTAAAAATGTTTGGTATTATTAAAAATTTGAATAAGGTCCAAATTGATATTTCTAACCCAAGGAAGCACTATGGGGAATAGGTATAATAACATATACAACAGCGTTAAATTCGAATAACCGTTGTTTCAAGCATTTCCTCGCTCCACAATTTCAATATGTCTACCAACGAGTATCCATCTTCGCTGCAGTAGTAGTATTACAGGTAATATCTAAAATAACCTTAGTTGAATTTCAGCACATCTTTAAAATATATCCTCCTTCTTTTTCTCTCTTCTTGCTACATTTTCGTTCTCGAAAATCATACAATTATTGTTATGGTTCCCAGATACCATGTGTCTCTGTCAGACATATTATGAGAGGAGCTCATGAATCTTTCCTTTATTCTGTTTCAACGATCTAAAAAGGCACGATCCATTTTTCTTCGAAGATAGACAAACGTATCTTAGATAACTGGATGGTAAGGTACATAACGTGTGCGTTGTTGGCTGGCATTGCCGGATGATAAATACAATCTCGTCCGCAGTAAACTCAGCTTGTTTTATCGGCAGCCATTTAGACAATGAAGATAGTATTTCTCTCGCGGTTTTATGCTGTATATCACCACGCTAGAGCAACGATGGTTGTAGCCCGCGTCGAGATACCGGTACGCTACCAATATCCATGGTTTCCCATAGAAAAAAAGACGAATAAAGAGGGTGACTGCCGGAAGAGAAGGGAAAGAGAGGGCGAAACCGGTTATGGATTTAGTTTACCACTGACTTCGTGAAACGGATTATAACCGGACGAATTGTTTCTTATTGCGTCAACGTTTTCCTTTTGCGTTCCCTGCTTCTGTCGAGGTCAAATATAGATTTTCATATCACTTTGTTCCGTGGAGAAATAAACGCTACCTAAGATTCGAGAATCTGACGGGCCAGCCAATATTTCTTCGAGCAACGATAAAACACGCCCGAGAGAATATAAACAAATCGTATGTGTACCTTTAAGGTTCCGATGATTTAGAACTGACGATTCGGTAGCTTGCTTTTAAGCAGACGGTATTTCATCTGTTTGGTGTGCTATAGGACAGGGGTGGTTTACAAATTCAGACGTTTTTTAAGTTTGTAGGTGTTTGAGATTTCTAAATTTTTAAATGTTGAAGTACTGAAACTTTTGAATTGTTATATTTCTGGTATTACTGAATTTCTGCATTCATAGATTTCAAAGTTTCCAACTTACAAATTATCAAATTATCGAGTTTCCAAATTTCCTAATTTTGAAATTCTCAAATTCCCAAGTTCATCAAATTTCAAATTATCAATTTTATGAATTCTCAAGATTTAAAGTTTCCAAACCACGAAATGAACAATTTTTCAAATTCCTAAATTTCTAAATTGTAAATTCCGACATTTCCAAATTCCCAAATTTTCCAGGCCCTAAATACTTAAATACGAAATTCTGAAATCCCAATATACAAATATACAAAACTCTAATATACAAGTCCTCAAATACCAAATTGCTTGAATATTAAATTCTCGAAATCCAAAATTGAAAAGTCCCCAAATTCTGAACTCCAAAATTTCAAATTTCTTAAAATTATGAATTTCAAACTTTAGGAATTTTTCAAATTACAAATTTCTCTAAATCTACAAATTAATCAATTTCTTATAGACTTCAATGTCCGTATCCTACAATACTAAAATTTATTATCATACCAAATTTCGATGTGGTGAAATTTTTAAATTCGCAAAATTTACCACCCAAAATACATGAATAAATTGAATATGATCCTTCATACCGGCCATTGTGATAATTTAGAACTGTCGATATCGATAGCTTACGCGTATTTTCGAGCATCAGATGTTTTATACGTACGGTGTACGATAGGTAATAATAATTATTTGGTGCGATATTTATTGCCTGATCGGTGTGGTCCATTCTGAAATTGGTACTAAAACAGAAAGTTTCAGACTTGTTTGATATATTATTATAGTGCTTCCAATATAACTAGTTGTGATAATACTTTCGATAGAAGGCTGCGCGCAATAATTCTCACGAAAGTAATTAATTCGCATGAATAATAAGAGGGTAACGTTTTTTATTGTCGTTTGGTATGTTGACAAAGATTATTGGTAGTTTACCGGATACGTGTAATAAAAGTTTCTTTCAGTAATAAACTTTTTATTAGTTTATGTTGAGCTTGACACTTGCGAATACGTCATTGTTATTTATATAATTGTTATTGTACAAGAAATTTGTTATTATTGTTACAAGAATATTTTATGTTTCAATATCGAATTGAAAATTGAGAAAATATTTTGTAGAATTATGTAAATAGTATCTGAATAAGTAGTTATAATTTAGGAATTTGATAGTGAACGAAGAGCTACAGTTATAAAAAGGCAAGTAAAAATTGTTAATGTTACTTTAATATTATTTTTAACTCCCAACTTTTATCATTTGAAAAAAGTTGAGTTTTAATATAATTATATATAATATAGTATTTTAATTATAATGGAGCATTTTTTACATCCTGCTATATTTTTAAATATTCTACTTTAGACATTTGTTGAAGTCACTTATATACTTTCAAATTGATTTTACAAATTTATAAGCCATAAGTTTTAGATAATATAGCATTTTAATTATATATATGCATACGTGTCGAGAGAATGAAAGGAGTAATGGAACAGCTTGCTATTTTGCAAGAAATGTGTTTATTTGTATTAATATATTATAATTAATATTTCACTTTAATAGATATCATGTTATAATTTATTTGTAGTAATATTACTATGTTTAGTTACAATAACGATGAAGATATGTGGCTAATCATTTTATAACATGAATTACTTAATGCTCTAATTAAATGCTCTAAAAAGTATTATAATTACATTACAAAATACAATCTCCAAAGTATTTTCTTTTCTTTTTAACGCCCTCTTTTTTATTCTTGGCACATAGCAATACAGCCAAACTTTTAACCTAGCGAAAATAAAATAAAATATCAAAGTGCCATCTGGTGGAGTCGTGTTAAGTCTGAAATTAACCCGCCTCACTTTTATTATGTCCTTAAAACGAGCCTACAGATTTCCGTCGCCAGAAATCTTGCTTCTCTTTACCACTGCTATTTCTCTTACACACACACTTTCCGCTTTTTGTTAGTTAATTAGGAAAATTGAAATTTGTACGTTATACAAGTTAAAAAAGTATTTCACATATTCACACTTATTAAATTTTTGAGTAAATAATTATGTAACTGCTTGTTTCAGAAGTCAGTGGTTTTCATGCTCAATAACTTTTAAAAATTCTGAAAATTCTCATATTTGAAAATTTAGAAATCTGTAAAGCCTAGAAATATTCAAATTTACATATTTGGAGATTTTCATAGCTTAAAATTTTTTAATCTGAAGTATCTAAAATGACATACTCTTCAATACAGACATTTTCAGTATTACAAATTCCCGAATTAAAAAATTCTAAGTAATATTAATTCTACAATTTAGAAATTTTCGATATCGCAGATTCTTAAATTAAAAAATTTGCAATATCACAAATTCCTAAAAGAAATTTTGCACATCACAGATTCTCAAATGTACGCATTTTCAAAATCACAAATGATGAAACTTAAAATTAAGAATGCCACAAATTCCTAAACTTACAAATTTAATAATTACTACACCCTCAAATTTGAAAAATTGCAATTCTTGTTACATATCGACGAAATTGGAAATTCTCAAATTTAAAAGTCTAAATACCTGCAAATATGATAAATTTTTGATTCAGAAAATATCAGTTTTACGAATTTTCGACCTCACAATTTCTAAAATTCACAAATTTATAAATCTTCGAAATATTAAGCACTGAATAGAAAGACTTCTCTCTATATCGCCAGTTACTGTTCACTGGTGCCTATCATTGATCTAATGCATCCACGGTCATTGCAAAAAATGCCGACTTTGGCCCGAAACCTGCAAGCTTCATAAACACATCCAACAGCAAAACGCAGTTTCCATCCTCGAAAAGAGGCTGCAATTAGAAAACGGCAAGAATCGTTGAAGAAACGGACATTACGATGCGTCATAAGTTCCGTTTTACGACTTTATGCTACGTGTTCGTCGAGCGACTTACAATTTGTTGTCCCCATCGGACATCACACGAAACCTCGGGTCGCTTGTGATCCTCCAAAGGATCTAGCAGGATTCGTGCGTGGACGTTGACGAGATTGGCTATAAATTTATTTGTCCTTTTAAACGTGATATTGTTTTATTGCCGGATAAAGGGAACGGCCGATACTTTGTTCCTTGCTCTTTCCTGAAAATGGTGGGAGTGCCTATCGCTGTGTCATGAGAAGGCAAAATACGACCCCATAAAAAAAAGAATGCCGGCAAGAACTACTTTGTAAGTAGCATAGGTACGGCTCAAGATCTGACAATGTCGTCTGACAACGTAAGTGCCGAAAATTTCAGAACGGCGAAATTATTTTTCTATTGTTGTCCAAATTGAAAATTCAAACGATGTGAGGGAACCTTTGTAAACTGCAGAAATAAAGGGAGGTTAGTTCAGGTTTGGTTGCGGAACAGCAGTTAGGTTATTGTATAATTATATTGTTATGCAACGTGGGTTAGATAGTATCTGAACAAACATAGTAAGTTCACTATTTTTATATTGGTATTTATCATAGACGAGATTAACTGCATTTTTGTATTTTTATATAAACATATACAGTCATGGACAAAATTAAGTGGACATTGCAGAAAGGTAAACCAATTTTTTGTTTTATTACAATGTCTTAAATAAATTTGAAATTTATAACATGAAATGTTTTTGCAGACTTGAAGAAACATTTATTTAATATACAATTTATATATTTAATGTATATAATTGTGCAATAAGGTTTTGATTTATAGGTATTATTAGTTAAATTTAATTAAACTTTTGTTATTTATGATACCTGTCCACTTAATTTTGTCCACGACTGTACATACATATATCTATATCACAAAATTCATCGAAGTGAATATGCGCACTAGTATCTGTTTCATGATCTGAAACTTAATCACTGATATCACAGTGTAAAATTTGCATATGTATAAACATAGATATAATATATTTGGTATGTTCATTATATGTTACACATGGACATATACGTGATATATTTAAGCTATCGATACGTATGAATGTGCGATTGAAATCATGAAAAGGTAAGCCTTGAGGCAATTAACTATATGCATAATTATTAATATCATTTAAGTGTTGTTTCCAGCACCGGTTCGTAATTGAAGAGCTACGCATTTAAATGGTTAAGTGGGTCAAACAAATGATAATCCTAAAGTAATTAAGCCTGGTTAGAGTTGGTACTCTGGAGAGGATTAGGAATAGTCCCAACAGCGATTTAGTGAAGTTCTCCGATAGTTATTATGGTAATCGTGCGGGGCTCAATTTTTTAATTACTCAAACTTTGAAAATTTCCATGTCCATGTTGAAAATTTGAGGGTTCAGGAATTTAAAAGTTGCGAGTTTGAAATTTGTGACTGGATTAGGTACTACAAAAATGATCAATTCCTAATTCGAAATTAATAATTGATTTATAAATTATTAACATTTCGAATTTTAAGATTGCCAAATTTTCAAATTTTATAGGTTTATAACTTTGCTGACTTTCTACGTTTTCGAAGTACCAAATGGACAACTTCCCAAGTTAGTAAATTTGTAAATTTTTAAATCTCTAAGTTACCTAATTCAATGACTCTCAACCACTTGAAATTTTTTTAAAAATATACAGTGCGACAGTAATCTAATACAAATTATTTATAAACAACGAATGATAATATAAGCACTTATTTCATATCGCTCCGATATTCTACTTGCTTTATCAACAATACATTAACAGTTTTGTATTGTACATTCAAAATTGTTCACCATAATTAAAGCAAATTAAATTTATTTTACAATTTGTTTATCGCTTATCGAACACACTGTTCTTAATCGTAGAACCTGAGAATAAAACTCGAAAAAGACAACTCTCTAAAACAAAACAACGATCGACGCAGATCCCCAATTTTGTTGATCAAGACACCAATTAACATGTTCGGAAATTTTACCTTGTTGCTCATCAGGATCCGGCCTTTCCTGTCACCGGAGAGTCCCGGGAGGACCAGGCTCGTAAATGAGCGATAAACTTTGTAATCGTGTTACTTCTTAGAGAAGCAGGTTTTGTCAAACTTGTCGTGGTTCGACATCGCAGTTGATTATCGGGGCCGCAGGTAACCGCCGCCATTAAATGTGCGCCTCCGAAAGCAGACTTTTCGTTAAACTTAATTATCCCCGACTCGTCGGCGGATTGATCAGCGCATTTTACGCGGAACGAGGCTAATAGGAATTTCACGAAATTCAATTAAACTTCGTATGTCGTGCCGTGCCGGTCCAGTCAGGCCCTGTGAAGCGGCAATTATTAACGCTTCAATTAGTAATGCGATACGTTACCGGTTAAATAACTCTGTTACCGTGTACCGACAGACGTGAAAGATTACATGGCTGGTATGTCGCGAAATAAATGCGTACCATCGGCCATATTGTACCTAGTACCTAGACTACACTCGGCGAAGGCACAATTTCCAATAAAGTTCCCCTGTGTCTAGCTTCGGTTATGGGGCCGGCGAATCGTGCTAGATTTAATTATAACCGACTGAAACTGAAGCCTTTATTAGAGACATACTTTTATTAAAATTTGATTACTGCCACTGCGTAATATGAGGGAAACGCGCCCCAATTTGCGGCAGTTAGCGAATATTAAATAAACGAAGATACAACCTGCGAGAGACCGTGGAAATTAACGCGCAACTCCTTTTTAACCGGGATAACAGGGAAAAAGATGGCCGGCGAGAAATATGCACAATTTTTGTTTGGTCGGGGAGAATGTGGATTCGTACTCTACTGCGTTATATTGGCATCAGTTTGGTTGCTTACTTTAAAGGTTGCAGATATATTTAGAAACGTTGTTATCTATTTCATGTTTAAAAATTGTTTAAATAATTAAAGGTTTGATATCAACAGTTTTTTTAATTCTCCAAAGTTTCATACAAAGTCCAATTAAATTGTTTCGTAGATTTTAAACTGTGTTTAATTTATTGACAGATAGAGGCTGTTTAATAATATTTATACTAGATTTTAATGTTTTTATTGTATAAAAAATTTTTATTAATTTATTTTCTGTTAACGTGGTGCAGGACAGATATATTATTAATTTTATCATTGTATTTTATTTTTGATTAAACATTTAATTTCTCACATTTCGTATTAAATATTTTAATGTTTTATTGATTTTTTATGTTTTTATAAAACTTTCTGTTCTTTCCGGTATCGGTATGATTAATATTACAATAATAAATACATTGTATTTTTATTAATATTATTATAATAAAATTATAGTATTTATAAATAACGTATCTATTTAGCTAATGATTTATTTGTTTATATATTGCACGTATAATTTTTTTCAACCTTTAACAACATCAACAATGCATTTATAGAGAGTACAATATGTATGAGAAAAAATTTTGCGGCAGGTCCATAAATGATGCGTCACTCTCTGAAATTATGTATCACTAATTATGTATCACACACATCAAAACAAATATTGCATACTAACTTTTACCTCACATTATAAAATCCTAAATAAAAGCAAGTTTATAAATGAAAAATAAATCATCTTATGACCGTATTAAGTTCGATGAAACTGCACTTTTACCTTAAGTTATTTCGTAAATCCGAATTTGAATTCCAATAGTTTACGGACTGTTTAGTGATCGATTACTATAGGTTAGATGTTATCGTTTCGGCGAGGTCTCCAACGTTTGGCAGTCTTCTCTCTTCGTCGCGGATAAACGAAACTTTGTTAATTAGGAAACCGCTGGTAATGCTGGTAACTAATTGGCATCCAGAGCATAAACCGGACGTGGACTTAACTCGAGTAGATTGTTACCGGTGCTAATCTGTAGGTATCGGAAACGAAGAAACTCGTACATAGTTAATTATGTTCACTTCCTAGTTCTCAAAAACCTTAACAATGTTCGATAGCTTCGTTAAAGTTTTCGAAAAACATGCTACTTAAGAATCTTGTGACGCTTACCATATTTATTGAGCAATTTCGTTTTTCTTCGAACTGAAACCATTTCATCTGCAGAAATGATAAATACTGCGCAATAACATAATTAATTTCTTACAAAAAGGAATAAAGGTTCTTCTATTTTTCTTTTATTTACTCCAGTCATTATAAATGAAGGTATTAATCTTCCAATATGGATGTTCAAACATTTGGAAGGGAATAATCAAGAATAATAGTTATTTAACACTTCACCGAAGAGAAATTCGTGAGGTTTCACTATATCTTTCAAAGAAATTAATAACCTTAATTAGTTTAATTTTAGTAATAATTCAAATAAATTAACGAGAACGAGATAAAATACTCCTACTTCCTTTAAATGACACGTTCATTCGAAATAATTGCAACTTAATAAACACGATTCGTTTTATAATTTATCTCGAGCTCGTTCTAATCGTGAATAATTTTGATACGCGACATATACATCTACGTAGCAGGTAATGATTTATGGTTCACATTAACAAGGTCAAAGGAAATGAATTCTATTAACTCGAAGCGTTGCGTTTCGCAATAAAATACAGCCCGGGTTAAACAAAATACATCTACTGCGCTGTAAAACTGGCCTTTCTGAACAATTTATTACACGCGGCAGGTACACCCTCAAGTATTAAATATAAAAGCGGTCAAGCAGGGCAATTTCTGTTTGAATAAATAACGATAAAGGATGCTTTGCGCGTTAAAGGTCGTAATTCAATTTCGTTAACTGGAGTGCACAGAGATTTGCGGAATTTCGCAAATAGTTTCGCATGATGTGATAAAACGATCTATGTGCTGGTGAACGTGTTAACGTAGGAGTCATAAAAAAAAGGAGAGAGAGAACGCGGTAGGGCAGGGGCTTACGAGACCAAAGGGGATGCTTTAACGACCCCATAAATTCCGACGGTCATCTTCCGCCTCGAAGCTCTGGATAAGAGTCCCTGTAAAACACGAACGAGACGAGATCTTGCTTCGTACAATTAACCCTTTAAACCATTCGGTTTTTGTGCGGATAAAAAGATTTCAGAGTCTTACGGCGAAAACTCGAGATCGTTCCCGTTTTACTTGGCAATTTGTGACTGCGCATGGAACGCTCGTTACTCGTCGCGATTTATGCCGTTACTTATTACTCCTGCGAGTTTATGGCGAAGTTGTTCGGTTCTTTTGCAATTCCATGTTGAAATTGTTTGATTTTTTCCAACTTCATGGCGGCGTTGTTTAGCTTCCTGCAAGTTTATACCGAAATTTTTGGTTTCTTGTAATTTTACGTTAAAATTGTGTGGATTTTTGCGATTATACGTTGAGATCGGTTAGTCTTTTGCAGGTTTACGTTGCAGTTTTGGGGAATTTTTCAATTTTAAGTTGAAATTGTTTCATTTTTTGTAAGCTTACATTTAAAATACCTTGCAATTTCTCATTTTGATTGTTTAACTTTCGGCAAGTTTTGATTGAAATTATTTAATTCCTTGAATTTACATTGAAATTGAATGGTTTTTTGCAACCTTATATGGAAATAATTTAGTCTTTTAAATTTTACGTTGAAACAATTAATTTTAATGTATAATTAATGTATAATTTTTTGTAATTTTACATTGGAAATTTATAATATTTAAAAATGTTACTTTACTGTCATATTAAAATATGCCAATAAATTAAAATTGTACTGTAAATTAGTTTTACAGTTATTACTATATATGTATTCCTTTTTATAACATACCATTTTTCCAATATAACAATTATAGTATTTTGTCAATCGAATATATTACTTTTAGTGTGCGGCATAATTACGACATACCGTTTTTGCAATATAACATAATTACAGTATATTATTTTTAATCCTAATGCACGTTAGTAAAAACAAAGTCAAGCACTATATCACATACAAAAATAATTAATTTCAAAACGTTCTACGTTTTTTGCTTGCCACCCTAGATACATAAAAATGCTACACCTGTCGTCTAAATCGAAGGGCACATTTTCTTCTAGTCACTGACAGAAGCCAGATTTAAAATATAATCAAACATAACTTTATATGTGCACTTATAAAGAAATTACATTTATGAATTAACACATTCCTAATGTGTCTGTCACATATAACTTATCAATATACCGATCATTAACATTACTAAACTAATTAAGCTCGTATTAACCAGATACCTTTAAATACAAATCACTCGAGAACACTTCAGCCATCAACATATTATTAGGTTGTCCCATAAGTTTCTTCTCTTTTTGGTATTGCATAAAAATGCACTTCAGGGAATATTTTTCAAATAATCTACAGTAATTTCAGAAGGAGTAAATAATTTTTCCGGAGTGGTGGAAGAGGGGAAGTGGAACACTTCATATTTAATGCAACAAGTTTTAAACGATAAATATCGTGTATACATTTCTATCAAACAAGGAAGGAACTTATGGGACACTTTCACATATTATCTTATATTATAGAAACTATTATATTGTATTATATTATATTATCGAGGCTATTGCGTAATATTATGTTATAGAACCTATTATACTGTACTTTACATAGAAACTATATCACATATTCACCTTTAATTCTCGCACACTTTATATATACACGCGACAAATAATTTCCTCTCCCTAAAATGACGCATCCTATCGCGCCTCCGAATGTGCCAACGAAAATCAATCGAATTAAACGGATTTCTACATCAAGCAACGCGTTCGATTGCTTCGGTGACATATCGAATGCGAAGTAAACGCTCGATATCGCATCCGTGCAGTTCGGGCATGAATTATCGAGCGGCCACCGGTTCGTAATCCATCGAATCGTCCGAAATCGGTGGTTAATCCGTTGAAAAGGCCGCGATATTCCTTGCCAGTTCTCCAGAGAATTGAAATTAACTTGATACGAGGTCCACGTTATCAAGATTTAAACAAATCCACGGCTCAAGTGACTGATCGTTCGCAACAGGTGGGACATGTTCTCTGGGCAGGTGGGGCACCGCCGAGCTCAGCCAGAAGCTTTAGCTCGGGTTAGCGTGCCAAGAACCACCCCTTTCGGCCGCAACCTCAAACTCTCGTCGAGCAAGCCGATATTGTAATTGCCAGTGCTACCCAAGTGGCCTAAGATTGATGAGGTGGAAGGCAAGTTAGTCGAAGCGTGGTAAATGCGAGCCCGACGCTGATCCTGAAACCGGAAAGCGTATTCCGCGTCTCCTGCTTCAATCGTTTGTCATCCGCCCTGCCACCACGTGCATCTAGTAATTTCGTATTCTTTTTACTTTTTAACACCGTCGTTCGTTTCTTTTTCACCACCTCGTTCGACGAACACCGACGAGAGGAAATTTGCTGACGAACGGAGGGCAACGGGTTTAATATACGTCAACGCGACGAGTAACCTGAGGTGTAATTTAATGGTGGATTCGCTACGTTGCGTGTGCTGGAACGGGAGGTAATAAGAGGGGGAGAGGTGTTTAGGGTAATGATGGAAGTAGTGACATTTTCCGAAGGAATTTTCGAAATTTTGTAGTTCTTAGATTCTTTGATTCTTGAGATGTTCAACCTCAAATTGTTGACTTTTTAAGTTTTTAGATTCGTAAATTTACAGATATTTTGGAGCACAAATCTCAAAGTTTTTATGTACCTAAATTTCAATGATTTTAAGTACGAAGATTTTGAAATTTACAATTCTTGAATTTCGCAACTTCCGAATACATGAACACTTAAATATTCAAGTTTGTAAATTTTTATATTCCCATCCACTCGCATTCTATAACATCTATATTTCTAGATCTGAAATTTTCAAAATTTCGAATTCTCAAATTCTGAAACCTACAAATGCCTAAATGGACAAATTCTTGAATCTCCAAAACCCTAAATTCACAAATTCTCAAACTTTCAAACCCCTAAATTTCTAAATTCTTGCACCTCGGAAGCCCTAAGTTTTTAAATTTTTATACCTCCAAATTATTTCCAAATATCAAAGCATCAAATTCCTCAGTTTCCAAGATCTCAAATTTTCAAATTTCCAGATTTTTTAATATCGAAATCCCTGAATTGCCAAGTTTCGCGCAACTTAACTTTCGAAATCTCCAAATTCCCAAATTTTCAACAATCAATATACCCAAATCTCCAAGTCCTAAATTTCTGCGCCCGTAAACCTCAAATTCCTGAATTTTCAAATCCTTAGATCCTTAAATTCTCATATTTGTACATGTTGAAATTCATAAATTACTTAAGCTCTTAAATTTCTAAACTCCCAAATTTTCCAGTATTTAATAGTGAAAACGTAGCAACAAGAAATATGTGTCTAATAGCCGGAATAATCTAATCCATTTTTTTAGTTTTAAGTAAAATAGCAAATTAGAACATTAACAAATTCCTAGTATAAAAATCGACTAAAGGTATTGTATTAAGAAAAATGAGACTGAATTAGTTTGGTTATCATATATACAAATATTCTATGAACACAGAAACATTACAACCACGTTGGAAAATATTTGCACCATATCACAGATTTGTTTTGTTCTTTAACAATATATCTAAAAGATATATTACATCTACATATAGTAATAATATTTAATAACATGTCTATATAAATGTAAGAATAATGTGCATATATCATTATATTTCGATATATATATATCGGTAAGTTAGGGTGTTACTATACAAACACTTCTTAATTCTAATAACTTTTTAACAAAGAACGAGCTACTTTAATCTAAATAATCTCCTGAAATGTCTGTGCATGGTTACCATAACAATATACGTCAAAGACAAAGTCATTAGAGGTAGGACCTCTAAACAATTTCTATGAAAATGTTCAGATATATAAATATTCTTGTGTATTCCATGAAAAACTTATAACAGAAACGGCAGACGGAAATGCAATAACGGATTCGTTGATAAAAAATGATTTGATGAACATTATCGTGGAAGATAGTTAGACAAGGTTCATTATTTATTTGTTACTACATTACCACGATTACCATGTTGTTACCACAATGATTCTAGAATTATTTATTTATATCTAGAAATTGGTAGTCGAAGAAGGACTTGGCAAACAATTACAAATATTTATTCATTAGCATATATAAAAAGCATCTCCATAAGTTCCATTAGAACAGAAACACCTTCAGCCACATACAGAATGAATAATACAAAATTAAGAACATCGATACGATAAAATACTCATATCTCATTGTCTGTACAAAATGGTGCTTATACAAAACGCTGATAAACTGCAAAAGTCGAAACATTCTGCATTGCCGTAATTTAATTCCGCTTACAACCTTATCGAAACATAATACGGAAGGAAATATCCCGCGGAAGAGTGCAGAAATTAACGTAACAATACACCGTAAAGATACTTCGTCCAAAGTTGGAGGGCAACACGCGGCGAACTTTCGCGAAATTATTCGAAGATGAAAACTGAAACGAGATTAAGAGCAAAGATAACGTTCCTCGCTTATCGACGCTCTCTTATTAAATACAATTCAATTAAGTGCTTATAAGAGAGAGTGGCGAAGTTTCTGTAATTCGTGAAAATTTAATATTCCTTTGTCGCCGAAGGGACCGGACGGGAACCAGTTACCGGAAGTATATTATTAAGATCTATTAGGGAATCTCGGAGCCCGAAGAAACTTGGCCGTTCTCGCAATTCAACGCGGATCACCGGCCATCTAACAAACAACTCTTTCAGACTAAGGACTCTCGCTATCCCGGGGCCGTTTCTCTCGCTCGTTATCTTCCACGCTCGATTGGACCGGGCGTTTATTGTTTCAAGCGAGCAAGAGAGAGCACCAAAAGCGGCAGAAATGTTTTCCCGGTCGTCTAAGGTCCTCCTCGCGGTACAAACAACCCTTACGGGATTCGCGGTCCGAACTTGGGGATACGACCGGGGCCAGAAGTGATTTGGACAATCGCCAGGAAGCATCTAGGCCGCGTTGAATCATTCCCGGATTCATCCGCTCCCCGCCTTACCCTACGTGAACTACGATAAAGAAGTTGCAAATCACCGAAGAAACGCTTCCACCGTTCGACCTACCAGCACCAACTTTCGCGATGATTTCTCTCGTCTTGCCCAGTCAGGACAGACGTCTATCCATTGTCAGATTTACGATTCGCCCTGAGCTTTATTGTCCGGATTTGTTCCGCGGCTGGAAAATTTGCGAGGGACAAGCCGCTCCGTGATAAGAACGCTGGAAAATAACGTCGTTCCGCGAGTCACAGACTTTCGAAAACATGTTGTTAACGACGTGAGAGCTATGGAATATATTTAATAGGTTTTGAGGAGATTTCGGAGATTCGAACTTGCGAATGACTGCAGTTTGTTGCCACGGAACTAATTATCTATCGGTGCTTTTTTGATGTCGCGTATTTTGAAACGGTACCCTTTCGCCATGTATTTGGGTGTAATTTATTATTTTATAATGTTTTAAAATTAAACAATTATGAAATATCAGAATTTCAAAGTTTGTAAAATTATAGAGTTCCTGAATAATGAAGTTAGGAAGTTTCAAAGTTCAACGATTTGGTAAGTCTCAAAAATGCAAAATTAAAGAATTGCGAAATTACAACATTAATGTCTCAAAGCTCACGACTAAAAAAATGTCAAGATCACAATATTTCTAAGTCGCAACATTTAGAAATCTCAAAATCACAATATTTCTGAATCGCAACATTGAAAATCTCAAAATCACAATATTTCTGAGTCGCAACGTTTAGAAATCTCAAAATCACAATGATTAAAAGTTGTAAAATCTCGAAAACAGAAAATTCAAAGTCTCAGGGTTTCAAAATTTCAAAATCTCGAATTTACAAAATTCGAAAATCCTAAAGTTCAGGTATTCTGAAACGTCAAAGTTCAAAAATCTCAGAAAATCAAAGTCCCTTTATTCCAAAACGATAAAGCCCCACAATGAAAAATTTTGAATACTCAAACTTTTAAAGTATCAAAACTTAAACAGTCCATGTTCTAACAATGAAGTCTCAAATTGCCAGTACTTAAAAATTTCAAATTCATAATATCCTAAAATTCAAAATTGAAAGACCACGATCACAACATCTGAAAATTCAAAAATACAAAAATTCAAACATTTCAGAAAATTGTAATACTCAAATTAAATTTACAGACATACAAACATTGTTGAGTTCCGAATTCTTCGTTCAAAATTCTCTCCATTTGTAGATATTAAAAAAATGTAATGACTGTACGAGAAAATTAACTGGAAAGAAGATAAGAAATTTCTTCTTTAACATTAATAAAAATCTACTAAGCACAGAAAGCATTTCTTCCCGCTTATTACGTTAAAGAAGGTCGCTTTTATAGTCCACTTCATACTTCTGGTAGACTTAAAAAAAACGTACTTTTGTTCAGCTGTTACCATCATCAGCTCGTGCAAACTTACAAACTGGAAGGTTCTGGAACCCCAGAAATAAGGTCGCCATTAAAATTTGACGAGGAAAGATTTCCCATTTATTCGTGTTTTTTGATCACCAAGCACGGAATCGTGATGAAAAAGTTTGTAGCTTTGATCCTACAGCTTTCGACCAGTTACATAAAATGTATATTCCCCAAGTAACTTTATGTACCTCGATTATGTTCAAGTATTATACACTTTATGTAAATCGGTTATGTTACATATTCAATTATTCGGAATCTTCAGTCAATTTATGCAAATATAGTAATTTTCGCAAAGTTATTATCGCGTCTTCTTAGATCCACATTTTGTGATTGTAATATTTATGTAATAATAATTATGTCGTACATAAATTTTGAATATTCTATAATGGCGATTCGATTAGTTTATAGCGCGATTAGGTTGCAGTTAGATCAGTTTGGCTTGCAGTTAACAAATAAATACTACAATTTTTTATTTACAAATTCGTCAGTTTCTAATTTTTGTATTTACAAATTTATCAGTTATAAATATTGTCATTTTTAAGATTTTTAATTTTGTATGCTCCAAAATTTCTAAAATTTACAAATGCTCTTTGCAGTCTTCTGTCGCAAATTGCAACATTATAATTGGTAAATGTCTAAGTTAACAAATTCTTAAATTTCTAAATTCTTTAACTGTCAACTTTCTAAATTCCCTAAAGCTACAATTACTCAGAATCAGACGGTGATGAGAGCTTAATAAATCTGTAAATAATAATATTTGTTTCGTTTATTTTGTTCGTTTTGGTCAATTAATATTTTCAACTATTTTCTCCGCATTCTATAATGCTTATATTAATACTACATTTAATTAAATGATCAAAGAAAACTTAAAAAGAACCGTTGAAAAAGCTAATATTTAATCCTCCATTTTATGAATGGATAAATTCGGCAAATTTTTAAGTTCAGATTTGAAAGTGTCGACCTAAGAAACCCGCAGATACCGAGTTTCAAATAATATTCTTCACAATTAATTCAGTTATCCATTTTTGATAATTTGGTTTAGATATCGCGTGCGATGGTCACACGAGTTAATTCCAAGAAATTCTTCCGACGGTCCGTTGTTCCAAATTATTACGTCAATTTCCCGTATTGGATGGACCAGAAAAAGGAAGGTCGGCGCAACATTTTCCGCCGATCGAGCACACTGAATTGCCGTAAATTCGACGAAAGGCAAGAAGAGATTTCTCCCGGTTGTAAGTTAAAACGCCATGGCGGAAGGAATCCGGCGGGGGTTGGGTGGCGAAAAGGGGGGGCGGACGGAAGGGTGACTTCGTCGAAGAAGGCGACGAAGGAATAACCGGCAACCGTAAACAAACTTTCGGGTTTATCGAGCGAGGCATTGTGGGTTAGAGACGCTGCAAATATTTGATAGCCGTTGCTCCTTCCGCGAAACAGAAACAGAAGATCGAGACACCGATGGCATCTTACCACCCCCTTTCCCCCCTTTTCGCCGCCCTTTTCAACTTCGGCCCCATTCGCTCCTTTCGGCTACGCGTTCGCAGCTCTCGGCTTCTACCGAACTGCGTTGCTTTCTTCGACATCGTCCGATTTCTGTCCTACGGGCAAAAGTAACAACAACAATCGAGCCAGTCGACCTTCTACCCGCCGGCCTTATCCGACATCGGGACACGACGCTTCCAACGCGAACGCGGCTAAACTTTTGTCCGGAAAAATTGTATCCATCTGTTCTGACGTCCGGCTATACTGTCTTTGTATTCTTTATAATTTTGTTCTTCTTCGGCGAGAGGAGCAAACGGAACGTCGTGGAGTGATTACACGAAGCCACAGAGGGATTCGAGCGATGATTTTCAGTTCAGGTATGGAGATAATTCGAAATACTTTATGAGAGATTCACGGGAAACTGACTTACGATTTTTGCATGTTTGCCGTGCGTTATTATAATGTATAATTACGTTCAAATGGAACGTATTTTCGTACGAGTAAATGATATTGTTGCCTTTTTTTTTTATATACGATATTTAGCAGAGATAGCGTAACAGGAGCTGACAGATAGCTTCCTTTTTTCATTTTTGAAAAATTTAATATTGTTAACAACATTTACAATATGTGCTGATAACTTTGATAAGAAAATAGAAAGGAAAATGAATGTAATTGTATAGAGTTGTTAGAATGAATACATGGTTTCATTAATTGTAAGATTCTGATTACAGTTTGAAACATTGTACGATAGAGAGTTAATTAGTACTATATGAACTTTAATGGACTCTTTACTAAATTAAATACGCAAATTTGATCTGGAAGCCGTAATCTATGTATTATTTTTTCGTTTGAAACATCAACATATGAAATAAGTATAGAACTATTATAATTAAGTAACATATATATATAATATCACTTTTTAATATTTTGCTTTCATGATTTATATAAGTTTCTATGACAGAATAAAATTTATTTCTATTTGTAGCTAAATATGGTTTATTAAGTCTGCTTCTATAATGAAACAATTTTTATTAAATCTATTTCTATAATGAAACAAATTAAGTCTGCTCCTATAATGAAGAAAACCTTATTAAATCTATTTCTATAATAAAATAAATTTATTTTTACATTTTCATTATTTACATATTTCTAGGAAGGTACTTCTCATGAAAGAAATGCTAAATTAATATATCGAAACATTTACCAAAAATTCACCACAAATATCCTTCATGGAATTTGAACATAACGTTATTCCTTCATTCAATTATATTGTCCGTAATTCAAAGAATAATGTTTTTACGATCGAAAATCGCAAAATGACGAGTTACAATATTTCATATCTGACAGTTGCAAATAATTGTAATTGTAAGAGAAACATGAGCACCAAAAAAGTCATTTTTTACACCATATATGGTATCAAAGTTAATTAATCAATTACAAGAATGTTGAAGAGGACCGTTTTATTAAATCATTTCATAAATGAATCTTGAGGATTTTGTTGATAAAAAATATTCAATGACAGGGCGGATCAAATAATTTAATCTATCTTAAGTATTATATTTCGGATATCATTAGTTGCCACCACAGTTACCACAGCTATTATCAAAAGCAATGGAGTTATCATCAAAGTTACTATAATCATTATTAATGCAATTGTAATTACTATCAATTTCGTGACAATAATCCAGGACTCCGTAAATATTATCAAAGCTACCATACCCTTCATTAAAATCATCATAATTATCATAATAATTATCATCAAGGTGAACATATTCATCATTAAGGTTATGATACTTATTACTAATATCATCATAGACATTATTAAAGTTATTATGTATTATTATAATCATTATAGTCACCATTAAGGTGATAAAAGTCTTCATCAAGATCACCATAGTGACCTATTAAGGTCGCCATGAACGCCGTTACGTTCATTACAGTTATCAGAAACATCATATTCATCATCAAGATAATTACAGCAATAACAAAACTCATAAATGTTACATAACCCTAATAATAATTGATCTAACTCTCGCTCCAAAATCAATAATGCCTCCAACACTTAAAACAATAAAATCAAAATTAATAATTCACCTTTTACACTACTAATCCTCCCACGTTGGCAACGATAAATTTAATTAAAAGTCCAGGGTATTTCTTATCGTTAAACTCATCTTATACTTTATTCCCCGTTAAACCATTTAACTTTTAATCACGATCGATCGAACGTACCGCGTCAAAGTGATTTTTATATATCAATGAACGTGAAACGTGAACAGTGCCGGGTCTTTTTCAGTTGGTCCTTTTCCAAACACCTCGATCAACGAACGAAAACGGCAAAGGGTAGAGAGAATCGAACAAAAAATCTCACGCAAACAGGAGAAGAGACGGCCGCACGGTTAACTGTTCTCGAATACGGTACATACTTAATTTTATGTCCGTACATTCGTCCAGAGGTAAAACGAGTAAAAGGAAGAATGAAAAATAGAGGGAAAATTGTGCGTGCGTGTGTGTCCGTACAGAGTAGAAGTACAGAGAAGTTAGAATTTTCAACGAGCAAGAGTCCCTTCGAAAATGCGCTTGGTCCCTGCAGGCCGTTTTCAGAGGCGGGTTAATTATACCACCCGACGCGAGAAGGGGAAGCACGTTAAAAAAAAAAGAGAGGAACGAGAAAAAAAAGAGGTCCGCTCGGGCAGCACACATTAAACGTGAATTAAACGTCGAGATTTCCGTTTCTCCGCACCGGAAAAGGAACGACGATGATGGTCCACATCCGCGTTTTTCGGCCCCCAGGTTTTCCACTTACTCTAAGCTCGCATTTATTTGTACACTTCCGACAGACTCGAAAGGTCGCGCGGAAAATTTTCTGTTTCATTGAAGCTGACTTTAAGAAAAAATTGAATACTGTCTTTTGCGACAGATGTATTTTTATTGCGAAGAGAACGTGCGGGGTTTCTTTTATTGCGAAAGGGACATTTTTCGTTTGAGAATTTGCACATGCACGTTTTTTTACGTAAATTCCTAATACCTTCTAATTCACTTTCCGAGGAACCCTGAACATTTTCTTTGTCTATAATGTCGTTATCACTATAAAGTTCAATTCCATTTTCTTCTAAATTCATTTTGTTCATGCGTCAATTCGTCGTCCTCGATACCGAAGCATTTCAGTGGTATACTGTTTGCAACAATTCAAAGATTTTCAGTCGTTTTGCCATTCTATCGTCTTGTAAAATATTGTTATATAAAAAAGAATTAGGTTCTATTCCAACATATAATACACAACATGATCGCGTGGAACAACATTGATGACTATGTTGCGTTATATCGCGGACCTGCTTATAGTACAGTAGTGTACAAAAGTTTAAGACTAAATGGAAAAAATAAATAATTGATTTACTGTTCATAAAAACTCTAAATAGTGTTCTACTTTCGGTGTTAATTAATTAGACATTTATTTGTACACTTATAAAAAAAATTTCATTTTGGTATTTTGCTCAGTAGCGAAGTTACAAAAAAAGGAACGAAGTTCGTATAATATTTCAAATCAAACATCGTCTTAAACTTTTGTCCGCTACTGTATATGACGCCAGATAAGATTTTGCGAGAATTAAAATTTTGAAGGAAAACATTGAAAAATCTGTCTAAATATCTAATAAACTTTTACTTATCCACTTTGATACTGGGGGGTAGTTTGTAACCAGTCAAAACTAATAATGGTATAACCAGTAAAACACTAATATTGGTATATGTATGAAGCCATGATACCAAATTTTGGTTCTGATTAAATGAAACAAAAGTAATATTCATTGTACCTTTAGTTATCGCTGCAGAAGTCACATCATGTCGGGGAAAAAATGTAAAATGAATTATGAATTTTGAAACGAAATTATAAATTGTTAACAGTTATTCCCTCGGTCCGGACCGGTTCCGAAGGAAAAATTAGAAACAGAAACGCGAGCCCCACTCGACACAATCCTATCGATATCCCTCAATGTTGGCTGGTCGCCAGGCCAATTATGCGCATGCAAGAACCGTGAGCTAATTGACGAAAGTGTTTGATCTCGCATCCAGCGAGAAGCTCGTGAATTAATGCTCCTTTGAACGAGAATTCGCTTTTGCTCTAACCCTCCGACCAACCCCAACGGGGAACCAGGGAAACCTCTCGCTTATAGACTGCCGGCTCTGTCTAAAGAGAAACAGAAACGGCGAAAGGAAAAGAGACGGGTTGTAGCCGGGCCAGCGTTTAACTTTAATTGCGTTCCTCCTGGTGAATCCTTAGAAAAGTCCCTCCGGTCGGTGTTTCGAGCTCAACCGTTCGTCGTTTATGCAACAATATCATTTCTACGTTCGCACTTCCGTTTTGACTCGGTTACGTAAACCCGTGCTTGCGCAACATCGACAGGAGGATGCTTTTAAAATGAATTTCGAACGCCCGTGTGTGTGAAACGGTGACTTCTATGGCTGCCCAGGTGAAATCAATTCCGCGACTGTTTACGATTTCGCTTCTTCTCGGTTATGTCTGTGGAATATGGGTGTTGCAAATGGCAGATGATATACAGAGTGGTTCACTTGTGATGTGCATTCAAATTATTTTGACCGTTGTTCGAACAACGAATGGGAGCTTGTATGGCTTCAGTAGACGGTGCACGGATTTATCGCAGATTGATCAGGGATCGATCACACAGATTCGTCACGGATTGATCGACAGAGGTCATTGTGAATTTTATTTCAAGGTCATTGTTAATTAATTATGAAAATAATTTAGTGGTTTCATTGTGAAAATAATTTAATTTGTTGGCTTGATTGGAACATTCTACGTATGTATGCAATATAGAATGTTTATAAAGATCGCAGGATAATGTGTACTTGAATCGTTATTTTATTATGATTTTACAAAGAGAATAAACTTCATGTTATGGCCTATATTGCTTCGCATTACGTAGACACGCGTTATATTGCCAAGTACTAAGTTACCATACACTGGTAACAATACGAATATTAGTAAAAAAAATTAGTAGTGACAATTACACTTAATTCCACTTACGATAATATATGAAACTTACATTAAATAGTATCAAAAATTATATGTCGTCTATTTTAATTTTGTTGCAAGCCCCACGGATTTCTGTGAATAGTTCTATCATCTTCTTAATCTGCAAATCTCTTCCATTTATTTCTGCAAATAGTTTTTCAAAAGTTGTGCTACATGTAGAGGAATATTGATTTTCTGAATATATAAAAGTATGTATAGGTAAGTCGAAAAAGAAATAACATTTACTTTCTCAATACTGTACTGGATAATAATGATATTTATATACTTAAATACTGATAATAATGCTAGTTAAATACTTACAATCACCTCCAGTACATTATACATCGATTTGTTTTTCATATAATGAAAAACAGTAACTGTCTATATATTTTTACAGATTCATATTTACATTCATCAACTTATAACATCCAATAATTGTTAAATTAATATAATACTCTTAAACTGATCATTTTTCTTGTCGTGGGCAGACTCTACAAATAAAGCACATATAACTGCAGCGTTCCCGAGATAAAATTGCTAACAATATGTAACAATTACAAATAGAATTTTCTTTTAAATAGATGTAGAGTAATGCCTATTATAGATTAATAACCTACAACAATTTACAACGACAACACCCTAGGAATCATTCCGTTACACGAGAAATTACTGAAAGATCGCAAAAGAGCGATGAACAGTCGCACATTTTCTCCATTTACTTCCAAATGTAAAATTAATTTTCCGTTATCGTTGAGGATTAATCGTTATGCCACTCGAGGCGGAAATTATCGAATTTAAACCACATCAGGGAACAATTTAACGTGCCTTCGATTGAGAGGGATGTAAGTGCTACCGGACGTCGACGAGATCGGCCTTGGGGGAAGAAAAGGCAGAGAAAGAAAAACGTGGGGATAGAATAATTGAGGCAACGATGAAACAAGGGCTTCCTGCCAGAGTCGGGGCTGCCTTTTGCCTTCGTTCAATCAAAACCCTCGGCCTTAAAGAAAGAAAAGACGAGACCGAAACTGTCCGTCTCGTAATGAGGAGAGCTCCGTGGCTCGTTTCTTGTTGTTCGGATCGATGCTTAAATACGGTCGATCAGAGATGTCTGGAAAAAAACGGGCGGAACGAAATATGGACGAACGAGTAAAGACGAATTGATATCCTTCGTTGCCCAGCTAAAATGATCAAACGATCGAAATAAAGCCATGAGAATTTAATTGCAATATTCGACGGACCGTCGCTATTTTGAGTTGGTTCATTGAATTTTTAAGGTTGTCATTCTTGAAAATCGGTGGAGTATTTTAAAAATACTGTAGAACGTGAGAAGAATACTATAAGAAAGGAACATACATTTCCTTAAATTATTATTACGTTTACGATTTGTGTCGAGTTTATTAAAATGTTTTAACAAAATTCAAGTGTGAAAGTAATTGGTTTGTTATATTTCTTTTGGCAGGATATTTTGACAAATAAGAACAATATGGTTAATAAGTAAATTAAAAATATTTGATGAATAAATTTGTTCCACCGAAACACATTTATCGAGATACTATACTTGTTATTTATTTTAAGTCAGTATGATTAATTACCAGTGTTAAATTCATACTTACCTATAAAATCGAATTCAAAGAGAAAAATAAATATAAATAACACGTGTAGCTATTATTTATTTTCACAAAATATGACATATATTTCGACAAGAACATAGCAACACAATTTTCTAATGTAAAATATAGTTTCAATCCATAGTTTCAATATTAAGACAAAACATTATCTCTCTGTATAGTTACGTGTCTTCTTAAATTTTAATTATTTTAAATAAATTGGAAAACATTTACAGAAAATGCATGGTTTGGATTTTCGTCTCACTTATAATTCCAACACTTAAATATATTTGAATTAACAACCACATTTATTTTCAATTTTAAAAAAGTTGTATCAAACCGTTAGTAATTTTCTCAAAACTCATCTTGTATTATTTTTCGAAACGATATTTTTCAAAAACTAAAGCTGTTACTAAATTACTGTTTTAGACTAATAACAGCATAACAATATAATTTGACAGCTTAATTCAATAATAATAGTCCACGTGCGTGCGAGAAACGACAACCGGTTGTTCATGATTTCCAATCTGTGCTAACCATTTCTAAACTTCCTATATCTTCTGAAACTACCTAAAAACAAGTCAAAATTGATTAAAACACGCAACGTTGGTTTTCGATTCCCGTCGTACACGTACGCGACGTTAAACAATTGTTGAGGCAGATACATTCAGACTGCATCCAGGGTTTGCGCACGTAACGTTCCGTAATGAGTCTAACCTCGAAGAGCTATAAAAAGAAAGAAGTTGACGTGCAGCATAGTTTTTGCCCTCACCTGCAAGAACCAGATCCGTGTGTTTCAGCGTGGTGTTTGTGTGGCGATCTGCACACAGATGGCTTTATAGAGGGTGGCTGTGTTACACGGATAGGATACATCAAGCGTAGTCTACGATTTCGTAGTAAGTATGCTGTTTGCCCGAAAAGAGAGCAAGACCGACCCCTTTTTCCCCCGAAAACCTTGCCGCTCGAACGTTCTTTCGCCCTTGGCAAGGGTAAAAAGAAAGCTTACGCTTCTAAATTTGACTTTAATGACGTCGCTCTTGCCGTGCTTTTTACTCGCGAACACGAAGGAGTTAATAGACCTCGACGAAGATGTGTCTGTTCTCCAGAGTGAACTCGAGATAAAGTTTATCTGGAACGGAGACGCAAAGAATGTTCAATTTCGTGACTGCGCAAATGTTGCTTAACAAACAGCGGGCGGATTCGAAATTGAGGTACGATTTATTTGTCGACGGTAACGAACAATATTGTTCGTTCACTTCTTGACGTTCACGTATAATTTGATCATTAACGATGTATAGATACTTGATACCGTAACGAAAGATGGAAACGTCTTTTCGATTTCTGTGAAACGGTTTAATATAATGTTAAATGTTACTGGAACAAAATATATTTTTAAATCTGCTGTGGCATTCATCTGTTAGTATATTTTAGTTGATTATTATCCTTCACTGTTTTAGGTACAATTCACTGACCTCAACGTCAAATATAATTTTATAATATTTTATTTGTAATTGTATTATATTTTCTTGGTGAATACAAGTTTTTAACGGTACAAAGTCACGATAGATTCAAAAAGATACAAAAAATCGTAGCAGTGTTAAATTTATGAGAGATGGATAAAGATCAGGACAAACTTGAATGATATTAAATTAAATGATTATTTGTATTATAAAATTAAAATTATTACTGAAAATAACGTAGATGAACTTATTATATTATAAAAATAATTTTTGTACATTATTTGGTCGATGGAATGTAGTTGCAATTGTTTTTTAATGGAACAGTATACTTATATACACAAATCGATCTAATTTTTCTCTATACAAAATAAAATACTGAAATACCTATACTTCGAAGCTATAAATTTATATTGTTACATTTTCACGTTTATTATTTCAATGTTCTAGGCAATTGCGTCAATACATTGTACATACTTCATGTACATATAACATTCCGTTACTATGGATGTTGTTGAACCTAACCTCACTTTATTTATTTGACGGTAGTACTTAAATAGGGAATAGTCATCATCCTATTATTTATGCTGCACTATTTTTGACTGGCTTATTACTGGCTTTTGATTTATTACATAGTACAAGGAACACAAAATTAATTGAACACTTGAATCATCTTGAATATACATAAAAAATTGTGAACCTCAAACTTAGAGAATATCTTCAATTATAAGCCCCATATAAAAGCAACACACTGTTGAATGATTGTACAGAAAGGTATTTTTATTCAGTTCCTCTAAACAAAAGAGTGTACAATTTTGAAAAAAAACTCTAAAAAAAAATGAAAGGAGAATTCATTTCTATCGGCGGCACATGTTCAATATATCTCCCATTCAATCCAACACACGCTTTGACACGTTTTTTCATAGAAAAAATAATTTGTTGTGGAAATTGCACATCCTTCGGTTTACTATTGCTGAAACATGACATATTTTGTCCACGATCATGCAATATATTCTGTTATTTTATTAGAAGTTTATAGTTGATACTTAATAGCGAATACTCAACAGTACACTGAAAAAGCTTTACCATAATCTGAAATTAGTTCCTCTATGTACGAGGATTGTTGTAGCCCCTTGTAACTCTCTTTTTATATTATATTTGATTGTATAATCATTTTTAAGTAAAATACAGATTACAAATATAGATTTCACCAAAATGTTTCATTTCACAATGATTACCAAAAATCATTGGTTACTGCGTTATGATTTTTACATCGGATTAAATCAATATTTTCTATTTGTCTACACCTTTACAACACACGGAACATAGTAAAATACTTAATCTCTGTTATAACAATTTTTCAACCATCGAAATAATTTGTTACCATAGAAGTGTAGTAAATTTTCTGCATTCCCAGAAGAATGAATTATCGTATAAGGACCAGCATCCGTGTACGTTACCCCACAGTTTCCCCGATAGGCCGTGAAACACACTGCTTTATACACCGGCAACTGTTGAAATATTACCAATTTTCATTCAACAGTTAAGCAGAGTAGTCGGTCGGCGTATCCTAGCGATGCCAATTTCGCGTAAAATTCGTACGAGGGGAAGGTGCAGTAACGAACGAGGGCGGAACGAGTAGAAAACGGATGAAACTGTAACAGAGATGTACGTTCAATTCAGCCACCGGATTCGCATCCAAAGATATACAAATTGGTTCTGAAATTGAGAGGAAAGCCTGAAAGAGAAAAAGAGTTGATCGTAGAGGGGATTCGGACAGAGAGAGCGAGAAATACGGCGAGGCACGAGGGAGAAAGAAGAAAAGATGGAAGGGGGGTCGAACGGCGAAAAAGTGAAGTGGTAGCAGCGGCATTCTCGAAATTTCAACGAAAGCGAATTTTCGCGCTTTCACCGTAATTTCCTCGACGCCGTTCCACGCGAAAATCGCATCAAACCGATGGGGTGGGTACGGCGTATCGCTTCGCTTTCCGCCACTCCGCGAATCCGAACTAATATATTTCCGAAGCAACTCGATTGCGCCGAGTCGGAGGAGAGAAAGAGCGAAATCGGGGCGAAAACAGGGATCGGGAGTGAGAGGGATGGATAGGAAGAGGGACGCCGGGAAGAAAAGAGAGGGATGGAAAGGGTGCATTGTGCCCAGGGCAATGGTGGCTATGTATCGCGAAGGGATGCCGGATACCTGCTACCCCCTGCGTCTCATCCTATTTGTTTCTACTCGCCGGTACGACGCGCCCTCGAGCGTCACGGTAGAACAGAGATAGTAAGAGAGAGGAGAGAGAGAGAGAAATAGTGGTACAGTAGAGGTGGTTTGTCAATATTCATTATGTTTGCGCCGAAAAAGGAAAAGGTGATGTAGCCATCTTTTTCCGAGGGCAAGGGCGGGTAGGGTGGTGAGGGATAAAGGGAAAAGCGAGAAACGACCGCGACGAGAAACGCCTGGAATACATGGAATGCGCGCAACTCGAGATACGAAAGAATTTTCAGTTTTATGAGTACATAAAGGGCTTGGGTAGGCAAAAAAAAAGTACTGCGAGAAAAAAATAAAAGAATTGTTTTCACCGCGCCAATGTAGCCATCCAACCGAATTGATACTATCGGAAGCGTTCTTTGTTGCTTCAATATTCTCGACCGTGATTCTATCGAAGCCTCCATTTTTATGGAACGTGTCACGTGAAACGAACCAAAGGGGGGTGGGGAAAAAAAAAGAAAATTGTAAAAAGAATCGAACGGCCGGCTCTCGGCTGCCGCTGTGACCGTCGTACTTTTTAATTTCATGCCGTTCCAATTCTTTCCGCGTCGCCTATTGACCCTTTTGTTTTTCTTCGCGGACAATGGACAATAGACCGGGTACACGTGTCGCCGAACAGAAATCTTTTAAGAATACGCGATACAATTCCATTTCTGTGACTGGACCGACTTTAACGGTACTACTGATATAGTAATTCAAAAACAGGGATACGAGAGTGTAGAAATTTGTAGAAACACAGAAATCTGGAAATTTGGATCAGAGATTCTAAGGATTTGATAATGTGGAAATGTAGGAGTCCGAAGATATAAGGTTCTGGAGATCTAGGCATCTAGCTGTTCACGGATTTGAAGGAATTGTAGGGATTTGCGGATTTGATGGCTGTGGAATCCGGAAGCCTAAGCTTGTGGAGATCTAGGAACTCACGAATTCGGAAACGTGAAAATTTAAGAATATAAATATCTAGAAATCTTGGGATACGGGGATTTCGGAATATTAGAATCTAAGGATTTCGCAGTTTAACAATTTGAAGACCTCAATGTTCGATGTTACAAAAGTTTGAGGACATAGGTATTTCGGGAACTTAAGATTCGGAGATTTTGTGATATGTTAATCTAAAGATTTGGAGATGCAGGAACCTTGAAATCTAGAAACCTAGAAGTCTATGAGTCCATAAACCTGACGCCCGCCTGATCTCGAACTATGAACCGGTACCAAAATATCTACAAACCCATAACTCTGAGGTTCTAAAATATTAGAAGTCTAGGAGTTCATCCTTTGAATCTAGAAATCTACACTCGTGCTACTTTTACAACGCATGTCCAAATAATTACCTAGCAAACGGAGTCGGTGTTCGCCAAATATGGTGCCTCGAAGGTCTCGACCGTACAAAACCCACCTCGGTCCACGATTTAATTCGGTATTTCCCTTTGTTAACTCGATAGATACGAGTTCCGTCGAAGTAACGGGAGACGGGGACACAGATCGTTCCATAGAGAAAAATACTCCAGATTCCGGAGTATATCGGCGGGCGGGTGTACCGGTGTCACCTGAAACCCTCGGCTGATGGTTTCACCGAAACGTATCATCGTTCCACGTAGCGCGGCCAATGCGATTTAACCGCTCGCCACGCATCGTTCCGCTGATATGACGCCAGCGTACTGCTGACGTTTCGTGGCATGTGATCCCGAAATTACCGCGACAATAATGCGTATCCCGCGGTCCAATTTGCCCGGAATGACTGGTCGGGCGGGTATTTCGTTCGGGTTTCAAGGTACCGTCGACCGATCGCGTTTCCTCGCGCGATTCGTCGCAGGTTCCTGTCCACTGAAAGTATTGAATATCTGAGAATCGCACGGTCGACTGTTAGGAGAATATGTCGTCTAGGGGGATATCATAGATTCAGTTGGACGAAAGGGTCCAAGAGACGACGTCAGGGCGGAGAGGCGCAGTCAGTATGTGGTCATAACGAAGCTGTCGACATGATGGATGAGGAAGAGGGTAATGCGAGGATGGTTTCTGAAGCTGGGACGAAGAGGAGAGACAGCCCAGCCTATCGTCCAGCACGATACAAGGGATGCTATCGCTATCGGACCCGCACACCCTGTCTGTCATCAGCACGCCTCACCACCTCAAACACACTCGGCCCACCCGCTGCACGCATGATGGAATATGCTGTATTATATAATTATCCCGTAGATGGTATCTCTGCTAGCGCGACGCGTAATTAGAAACTGTCGGATCGACCAAGGGGGCATCGCCTGAAGGAGTTTATTGCGCGAAAGAGGAAACGGGTTGACCGAAAAAATTATCGAAAACGTCTGCGCCGATACTGTTGATAGAATCATCAAGCCACACTGACAGACTACGCATAGTTATTCCTTTGGATCGACTCTATGCTGCCCTGCATCAGTTAAATTGTTTGACCTCTTCAGGGACGAACTTTTAACTCCAGTTACAACAAAGAAAATTAATTACAGTTTAATTCATATTTGCACAATAAAGAAACTGCTGTATAAAAAATAAAGTTCACAATTCGGAATTTCAAAAAATATCTGCAAATAGAAATATGTGGACGTTTACTATTTATACCAAATCCATTATTATTTTTTTGAGGACATTAGTAAATACTACTCAATATTGTTGCAAATGCATTTTTAATAAAAATTTTTTTTACTGCCTAACAATACGTCGTTGAAATTCCAACTTACTGCGCGCAAGGAGAAACCAGTCATTGCTTGAAACATCCTTTCTAACATATGTGCATACAAGCACATATAAAGACACTTTTACTTCCCTTATGTCAATTAGAATTTATTTTCTAGTTAGCGAATTTACGAAAGATTACAAATTTATTTTTGTAGCCGTTTCGGAAGAGAATATAACTTTGTGTAGGTTATAAATTAACTGTCCATATGTGTGAACAAGAGCGTAAAGAGGTTAAAAATAATTGTCGTTGTGTTGTGTCTTCACCGGCGCAATACTCGCCACACATTTGAGCATTCAAACCCAGTTATATAATACTATCATACGTTAAACTTACACTGCCAATAATACGTTCCAGTTTCTACGGAACTTATGCTCACAAAAGTAGATCAAAAGAGAATGCGCGATTCTCCACAGATTCGATTTGAAATTCAAAGACCGCTATGAAAGTATTCAGAGTCCCTGCGATGGGAAATAGAAAAAGTTCAAGGGGCATTCGAATTTAAGAAGCGTACTATCAAAGAATAGGGATTCTTTTCGACAATTCGTATGCTCTCTCTAAAAACAACATAACCGCGAAGTATTTTTCTTTTTTTTTTGACAAGGTCACCCTGTTCCCTCTCTTCCCATTTTCCGCTAGCAGGGAGATAAAGAAGCTAGAAACGTTGATCGCATACCAATGTCCACGGGAATTTATTTTACGATACTGGAAAGAAGAAGAGCCTTCAGCGAAAGTACAAAGGGGAAGGAACTTGTGCGCGGCCCGTCGATGAAGGATGGGTGTGAATATGTATCGGGCACGAAAAATGCCGGAGGAACTTGGTTCCATATTGGCTCTTGTAAATTCCAAGTTTTTATTTCCCTTTATTATACCTTGGCCATGAATATCGTAGCGATCACTGGAAAAGCAGCTTCGTAAGGATGCTTAGATTTCTAACGTGTGGAACAGAGGAGAATCGAAAATGAGAGAACAGGGATGCAAAGAATTAATCCATTCTTGTTCAAGAGACAAAAAATGTAGAGACTCATGATTCTTTCTTATGCTACTGACAGAAAGATGAAATACCTGAATGGATAATGAAGATAAAAATGTTTTATAGCTGCAAAACTTTAGTCACAGAGACGTGAGAGACTCATTGAGTGCTTAGCGATTTTTGTCCTTCGTGAAGTTTTAAAGGACTTGTTAATTAAAGTTGTAGGTTTGTGGAGTTAATAAAAAATGTGGATGCAGAAAATTCTTATTCTTAATAAACTATTTGCAATTTATTACGTCTTGAAAACTTATCTTGTTACAAGACTTAGGAAACTAAAAATAGTTTACTGAAAAGACAAGAAATATAGCAGTTGTTCGATAGATTTTTATTATCGAACATTTTTTACAATTAAAATTTAATTTTCACGTAATTTAATTTGTGATGTTACTTCATATCATTATATGTATTAATGGAATCTTCCATGCAAATTAGGTGCAAAATTTTCAAACTCCAGAAATCTAAAATCTATGCAATTTTAAAAATGAACGAGTTTAAGATCTACATAGTTTTAGAAATTTATAGTTTTCAGATCTATATAGTTTTAGATCAGATTTGCAGTATAATGTATAGTATTAGTCATCGATCCATATAGGTTCAGAAATAAGCATATGTAAGGCCTATACTGTTTTACAAATTAACTTATTTAAAGTCTACGTGATTATACATGTAACATATTTAAAATCTATGCAAATATACGTGTAACATATCTGAAATCTGTGCAATTATACATATCTAACATACTTAAAATCTATGTAATTATACATATAACATATTTAAAGTCCAAGTGATAAACGTGTGTAAGTCCACATATTTTACAAATATAGTCGGTCAAAGTCCAGCAATATTACAAACCCACTTATCTACAAGAATAAACATAGAAATTCTGGTGACCGCAAAGTGTGCAAACATCATACGTAATTTTTACACGAACGCCCCCCAATAACGAAGGACGCATGCGAATCGCTTTGAGTCGCGCGATCCAGCATGGATACCCTAAAATTTCATTCGATTACTGCAAGCCGCCTTCTGAATATAGAACGTAGCAGTTTTTCACACATCTCGACCATCGGTTCGCGACCCAGGCCTGTTTGTTCCGGCAAGGGTGAGGGTATTCCTGAAGGATTTTGGTATTCGATGGGCGCGCGGCGCTCACTTTTCGTCGAGGAACCTTCGCTGAATAGCGGAGGCGTCGTTCCAAGAGTGGGAATGACATGAAGAATCGTCTTATTCGGACGAAAGAACACGAAGACGAAGAAACTTCCTCCCGTGCGTTCCACGAGCGACAATAAGGGTCTTTGCTAGCTCCGGCATCAGTTTCTATTTAGTTACGCTCTCTGCGAAGCCCGTGCCGAGGTAATAGTAACCGGGGAGAGCCGTGAAAGTGAAAGAGCGAAAAGAGGGAGGGAAATAATGGGGTGGGAGATAAGGAGGGGGGAAATAAGGGGCGAGGAAGAAGGAAGCGGCGTGCGACGCGAGACGCTTCGCAAAACTTTTGCGAGTAAAGCTGTTCGCCTCAATTTCTAAGAGGGAACATCCTTCCTGAGAAATGATTGCGCTAAACTTCGACGTCTTAGGTGGAAATAATTACAGCTACGCAGACAAGAGTTCCTTCTGCTCGTATATTGATCGGCGCTATAACGAGACACGTAAGACAGCTGCACGAACCGATCCGATTACGCGTCTCGCAGAATCCTCGTCAAATTTTTTCATTCCTCTTTCACTGAATTCTATCGAGTTCAGCCATTATGGTTCTTCCTCTAAATTCCGTGTTTTGTGTAAACTTAATTTTGGAACCATTCGGTCCTCCTTAAGGGGTTAGACCACTCTAGAGCGCCAAAAAGTTACCTAATTTCAGGAATTTTTTCCGGACAAATTATGACAAAGATGGAAAATATGTTTACGGATCTTTATTACCTATACATCGTTGTGTTAAACTCAATTTTTATGAAGCAATTGAAAACAAAATGGCGGTTCAGTAGCTGGTTGACTGGAACGCTGCTCGGCGGGAATACCTTTGCGGCCGGAAAAGATTTTCCTCCGATTTTAAATAAAGGCACTTATAAAATTCTCCCGACTATAAATGATATTGTAGCTTATTCTTAAGACCCCAAGGCACCTTTTAAGCAAAAAAAAAAATTTTCGATTTTTTGAAAATCCTAGAGTGGTCTAACCCCTTAATGCTATAGTACTTCCAAAACGAGTATGGAAACAATAAATATACACCCACGAACAAAATTGTTGTTACCCCGGACAAAGCTTATCAAGAGTCTAAATACCTATAATAATAAAATTATAAGGTCAATTATATCGACATGCCTATACAATTATGAAAAAGTTCGCATTGGCTGGAAAAGAAAATTTCCAGGCGTCATGGTTTGTGTGTTCGAACGGGTGTAAATTGCGCGAAATACGACACGGAATACAGGTCTCCTTTTACCGGTATCCACCATCTTCCACATTCCTTCGCCCACTGTTTTCTCCTATAAGCATGCCCTGTCAGCAGAAGCATTTTATGGCTGGTATTACCTACGCCGCGCACCAGGGCCGCACCTAGCGCTTCTTTATTCTCTTAACACGAACGAGTATGCGGCGCATGGTTTACGTTCGTCCATAAAAGTAACACCAGCTACCAAACTGCGGTGTGTATGCCGTTTCCTCGTCACGGTGCCCTTAACCGGTTCCGAAACGCCCCGATAAAATATCTTCTGCCTCCGACCGATACAGCGGCGCGTGTTGCCGTTTGCATGAAATTTTCATGCAACCCAAAAACCAGTCGTTCGTGTTTTATACGTGCAAGCGGAGACAAATCTGACTTCCTCGGAGAAAATACATGGCAAGAGGAAGACCTCCCGCTAGTTGAGTTATAAAGATATCTAGGGAATTTCTCATTCTGACGAGCTAAGAATTTGATGAAGTTTTTTGAAGAATTTGGGCGGGTGGATGTTTAGAGATCTTGGAACTTGGTGATCTAGGGATATGAAAGTGTAGGGATTTGAAGACTTGTGGATTTTGGGAATGTACCGATTTGAGGGACTACGAATATGGAAATGTAGGGATTTGGGTACCTACAGATATGGGACTGTAGGCATTTGGTAGTCCGGGAATTTGGGCACTGAGAACTTAGAGACATGGGAATTTGTGGATCTGGGGATTTGAGGTTTTTGGAATTTGGAGGTGTAGAAATTTCTGGACGTATTTGATGTTTTTGCGATTTGGAAGCCTTGAGATTTGGCGATCTAGAAATATGAAAACTTAGAGCTGCGACAATGTAGGGGCTTCGTGAGCTAGAAATTTGATAACCTGGAAATTTAGGAACATTGGAATTTGTGGATCCGAAGGTTTGAGTACTTAGAAATGTGGCGACGTACGTGTTTGATAAACAAGAGATTTGGAGTATTTAAGATTGGAAGATCTACGAATGTTGCGATCCAAGTATTCGAAAGTCTAGGCATTTAGGTAGTTAAAAATTTAGATATATACAAATTCGTAGCTTTAGAGTCTTTAAAGCCTAGGAATTCGAAAATTTAGAAATTTGTATAAGTATTTGATTACTTTTAGGTTTAGGTACTCTGAGATTTAAGGATGTAGAGATATGGGAATGTACAGATGAGGTCTAGACACTTCGAGACCTATTCAATTATTCAAATAACATGTGATGAGTATGAATCGGTATGATTCAATATGTTCGGAATGAATAATCAACAATCTACTATTAATTACCAGTGGTTATTTATTCATTCATATTTAATGAGCCATTACCAAAAACCCATCCAGCCGAAATTTCTGAACACGCGTAAACCCGAAGTAAACGGCAGTAAAAGTTAAAATCGTTTCGTAACCGTTTAAATCAAAATTTTGCAGATCGTATCGTAAATCCGAGCTGCCGTTTCGGCCAGAACTTCATGCTTCGACGGATCTTCGTGAGTTGCAATTTTAATTAAAATTACTATCAAGTTGCAGCTATATCGCGTTTGATTGGCAAGTTTTAATTTGATACAGGACCCTAGAGTATCGAGCGAACCTTTAAATACTGTCTCTGCTCCTTCCATTCGTCTCTCCCGTGTTTTCCATCCCCCGCCTCTTCCTCTTTCCCGTTTTATCCTTCTACCCCCGCCACTTTCAACCCTTCTCACCCGGTGCCTCTTTCCCAATTTCTCCCTCCGCGGCTATCTCTTTCAATCCTCTGGCCGCGCGTTTCTCATTCCACTTGTCAATTTAATCAGTGTACGCAAATTACAATGGTTGTCGAAGTGTAGGTAACTAACGCGACGCGATTACAATGCGCTAGTGCACTCTCGAACGGGGCGGACGAGTTCGATTCGAGGGGTGCGAAATCCAGGAGCTGCACCACCTACGCCACTAGTTAATACACCGCCAACAACGATTATCCAGTTACCCTACGAAAAATACAAACGGATGAGGAACGTACAGACAGATAGATTTAACCCTTGATTTACGGACGTTCCAATGACCACTTATATTTCAACCGAATCTAAACTATAGAAATAAATAATTGATAATAAAATTAAGTAGCTTATACTATGATTCTTTAGCTCGATGAAAGTTAATATTTTGATAAAGGCTTCTTAATGATTTTCGTAATTCGAGATGTCAAATCTGAGGTACGTCGTATTTAATTCGATAGTCAACGTTCGATTTTTAATTCGAGGTTTCCGACTAATTTGATCTATTTCATTATTGTTACTCGTCTTTCACGCTTGACTGCTCAATTAACCATCTTTCAAAGTTTAATCGAGATCAGTTCAAAATCGCGTTAAGATTCATCTGAAATCTAATCAAGCTTAATTTAAAACCTAATTTAAATTAATTTCAAATCAGTACAAAACTAATTCACAATCTAATCAAGATTATGTTAAAATCTAATCGAGGTTAATTTGAAATCGAATCAAGGTCAATGTGAAAACTAATTTTGATTAATTTAAAATCTATTCAAGACTAATCTGAAATCTGACCAACATTAATTTAACACTAAAACTACCGACGTATAATGCACAAATATTTTAATATTACAAATGTAGTTGAAAAATGAATGAACAAACTTATAGACTCTTTATCTTGATGACAATCAGCATAAATGTCAAGATGATCGGCTTAACAAATTTTGTAATTTGAAATAGGAAATTTGTAGAAGGGTCATATGACCCTTTCAGTAGTTTTAGTGTTAAAATTTGTTAACTGCTCACCAAACACGAATATTCGTGAGTAAAATACAATGTACAACCGATACATCTTTGAAATAAAAATAACTGATTTGCTTTTACGCGTTAAATGTACTAAGTGTTTAAGTTTTTTTGGAAACTACTTGATAACTGGTTATCCAGTTTATCGGCAGCTTCAGACGAATAGCGTTTCTCTAACGATGTTCAAGTGTACAGAAAGCCGAACGTGATCGTTCCATTTATGTTTTGAATTAGGAGTGAATTCATAGCCAACCAAATGTGTCAAAGTCCGCTACATGTTCGTTCCTCTTCTGCTTTGACACTAACGCATTCGCTTCATTTTCATGAAGGTGGTTTCCTCCACACCTACGATAGCCTTTATCTATCTGGTCGACTAGAAACTAGGAAGACCAGGGTCATTCGGGATGAGTCCCTATTACACTCGTGTTTACAATGGCTCAGCCGCTCATGCGATTCACATCCCTAACCGTGCGATTACTACCCCTTTCCATAGCTCCTCTGTTCGCTCTCCTCTGCGTATCAACGCGCGTGAAACGTATTTCAGCAATAATTTACGATTGCCTTGTGATTAATGAGAACAGCATAGATCGTTCATAAAAATCGCTGTTCCAACGCGGAACAGAATATCAATATTTTTGTAAGGGTGTTTTACTATATCGGGTTACCAGTGGCGATACAGAAAAATTTCAGAGGATATATTTGATTAAAATGTTCAAAGAGTGGTATGATTGTAGTAGTATTGAAGGTGGACAAAGGTATACAAATATAGAGAGTGTGAAGAGTTCAGGAAACAAATGGTTCAAATAGTGTTATATTCATAGAAGCAAGTTTGTCTTGTGAAAAATACGCCCGTGCATGCACATTCAATTGCATTGTTTTTTTAAATGGAAGTACATAATTTTTTTACTCGATTAAATTTGTGTCAAAATTCGAGGTGAGAACTATGTATTGGAGTACAATAATAAAAAAGTGATTAGTTCTCGAGGTATTTAAAACAAATATATTTATTTAAGATGCTCAAATGCTCCCCCTTTATATTCTACACATTTCAAACAACACTCTACAATCGTTTTCATAGCAAAGTAAATTTTATCGCTTATAAAAGATGAACTAATATCTATGTATTGCTGAACATTGTTGTATTAACCGTTCTTTTAGATCTCTATAGAACTTGGAGAATTTGAATGATTCTTATATTTTAAATAACCCCATAGGAAAAATCGGAGGGATTTAGGAGCAGGGTGGCCAACACATTAGCGTGTGTGTACCATTGAGTTTATTGCCATATTTACTTTTTAAATATTTTATAAATAAATTTTTTTATTACACTCGTGAATTGTGCACTGATGCATCCGACTGAAAGGTTTGCAAATTGCGTTACTGTGATTAGCATTTTTTGCGATAATATTTTTTAAAATACGTTTCTTCATAATTGTTGTATCATTGCACTACAATTCTCTTTTACGTAGAATGGCGAGAGGAATCCGATTATGTAAACTGAATTGTGCAATTTTGTTTGAAAAAGTGGAATCGTTGATTTATGTCTGAACTTCTAAAAATAACTTGGTCTCATAAATATAGCACTCTTTGAATTATTTATCTGACATTTTTGACATTTTCTGTATCGGCATTGACAACGGATAATATGATATATTTTCGTGAAGTTCCCTGTACAGAAAAGCCAAATGCCTGGCGAATTTAAATGTGCCCACCGTTTATGCTTAACCCTCGAAGCCGAGTCAATCGTGACCCAGATCTCTGAAACGTACATAATGGTGCTTCGATTAAAGATAGGAATTCAAATTTTTAAGCGAAAGATTTTCAAATATTGGGAAATCGCCTGAAATTTAAAGAATGGAAATCGCTAGATCTCGAGATTGAATTTGTAATAAATTGTCGGTGCTTCAGTAATCTGTTAACAGAGGGTTACATTTATAAACGTAAATTAGCACGTTTTGTTCGTAGATCACAAAAGCTTGAAAAATTACTATTCGATAAAAATGGAAATTGAATAGAAATCAATATCTAGGTACATTCTTTGGCTGAACGCTGTTCACTTTCCTGGTGAAAATTGCAAATAATTTCCTATTTGAATGATTTATTTTTCCACTTGGAATGCAAATTGATTCACTTTATAAATTCTCAGAATGCACGATGTTTTCGGTTGTTTTTAATTAACGTAAATAATTGAAATAAGAAAGGTTATTGTTGAATTTATTTTTATGTACTGTCCTTTTCTTCTTTTCTCTTATAGAATATGCTGGTAAAATTTGACGAAAACAATTACACATAATGAACAAGAAAGCAGTCTATTGCCATCACATTTTATTATTACTTTATAATAAAATATTTAGAAGCTCATGTGTTTAATATTTTTCACACAATATTTCAGTATAATACTTTTTCCTTATTTTGACCTACGAAATATACTGACAAATTTTGTCAGAAAGATATGAAACACCGCGCGCGTATGTGATACATCTTTTACTACGCATCTCACACAACTATTGGAAAAAGCGACGCGATATCGATAAATTCCGATGAAAATGAATTGGAGATATTTGATTTTGAAAATGAAACTGGTATATCGGACTTTGATGAAAGCGCAAATGAAATTGAAATATCGGACTTCCGAAGAAAATGACGGAACTGAATTTTCAGGAAGTGACGTCGAAATTCCTCGCAATACTCACAAACGCAGGAAGCCGATGCATATTTCTTTGAACTTTGAAATCGCGAAGCAATACTGAATTGAAAGTAGACACAGCAGTCGATTATTAATTATATTTTTCTGGGTTGTTGTTTTATTCCGAAATTAAATTTAAATTTCAGCCTCTACTTTAAATTAAATTTGATTTTTACTTCATGCTTTAAACTACATTTGAATCTCAGTTCGTCATTTAAATTAAATTTTAATTTTAATTCGTAACTTAAATTGAATTTGAATTTTAGTTTGTAAATTAAATTATATACAAACTTTATTTAAATTGATAGATGCGATGGAACTATTAAATATATTTGGAGCTAGTACTTTTAACAATTACACTCATAGAAAATCTTTACACTCAGAACATAATATATATTTTCAACGAACTTTCATTCTATCACATGTATTCTTGAAATTTGGTTATATCAATTTGATAAATTTTATGTAGAAATCTAGGGGTTTGAAGATTTACGGATACGAAAATTCAGAGATCTGACGGTCTAGGATGCTATATCTTTGAGTACATATGTATTTGTGGATGAAGAATTTTAGAACATACAGTCTCTGAAATTTGCAAATGTAGAGAACTTAAGAGTTTTAGAATTTGAAAATTTGAAGCACTTAACGAATTTAAAAGTTTGAAAGTTTGCAAATTTTACAAATTGAATAAATATGAGAATTTGGTAATGTGGAAATTCGAAATTTTCATTATTTTATTTCGTTAGAAACAACATTACATTTTTACTTCATTATTTCATTAAAAACTATCAAATTGAAAAACTATGAAATTATCGTACGTATTCTTAATGTGATTCGACCACCGACTGGTCTCCTAACACATAAAATTCTCGCACCGATCAAATAATTCTCACTCGTAAACAAGGAAGCGCCATCATAGTAATTTCCCTCTTTTTACAGTTAACATTTGTTATCAAAGCTCGTCGTTTGCAGACGCTCAGAGCCTCTCTGTAGGCACAATCGGATCTATCCTCCTCTATTCCCCGTCTGTTTCGTCTTTCTCCACTCGTCTCCCTCGTTGCATCTCTCGAGCCAAATTCGGTTCGGCTCTGATCTGGCGAAAGTAATTAAACCCACCTCGCGAGCCTAAGCCTAATTAATGTGTACCTACGTACCGTCAGAGAACCGACCAGAGAGCAGAAGGTTTACACCCGACAATGCCTATGCCGTAACTACGGGTCCGACGTCAATCAAAGGAAGTAAATTTCGTTCGCGGTTCCCGGCAACCTCGAATATTGGCCGGATCCACTCCGGTTTGTCGATATTCGTCTGAACGAGCATTGCCGTTAATTTCCTCCGTTTTCTCCGCTCCCGCGTAAGTACAATTTCGCCTAACGTTCCGTCCATAATCGAGTTCCGTATCGTCGACGCTCAAAAGCGTAGGCTCGCGAAACTCTTCGAGTCTGTCCAACTATACTTTGTCATCGGTTCGTTCGTGCTCACGCAGTCACGCGTTATTGCGCCGTTAAGTATAATTAATGACCCGGAGACACCCGCGCTCGCATTTATCACCAGAACGCTCGGTCATTTTTCTCCCGGACGGTAAACAACTGTTTGCAGCGCACGTCCTAGGATTTCCGACGGTTATACTCTCGCGACGACATTGTGCGCCGAATAAAAGATTTTCGCCAGCCCGTGGAACTCGAAACAGGGAAATAAGACGGAAGAACGCGGACGACGGGGACGAACAGCGGGATCGCCCGGGAAGAATCGTGATCGAGGTTAATAACGAAGGTTTCTTCAGCATGTACACAATAGAAGACACTGTGTCTGCTTCGCGTTTGATCCCGGTAACGAGCGGACCGGCGAACCGTGAGAAACGCGGAAACGAGACACTCTGCAAACGTCGGGTGTCTCCACGGTGACGATTCTCCCGCGCGGCCACACACAGTGACGACATTAATTATGATATTTAATCCCGCGGATGCCGGTGTAGCCATTGTTCCAGGGAGGGAAGAACAGGTGGGACACCTGTCGGCGATTTTTCCGGCGAGTCCTGTTTCTGCCGAACTCTCGTTAGAAAGTTTAATGTTCGTTTAGTCAGAGTGCAGGGGAAAGTTTTTGACGCAGAACGGGCGATAAATAGTTGTCGAGGGATAGGATTGGTTGGTGTTGTAACGCAGTTCCAGGGTTCAGCGATGAGCAACGCATCCGACATCGAGAAAACTCTTATCTTTTGTCAACCTCAAAGTCGCAGTGAAACAGAAACATACACCTTTCCACCGATAATAGTCATTTTCGTCAGAAGTGCTGGTCTATTCTCACATCTCTCTAAAAAAGTCTTATTGGGTGACGAACGCGACCATACAAATCAGAAACATTACAAACTCATCTAGATACAAACACACTAATCACGATTTCTTCCTGAGTCACACTGTCCCTGGACCATCATCCCTACCTCAAACTATCTCCAGCAATAGTATATCAAAACTCGCAATATTGAAAAATTTTTAGTCAGTGTCTAGTACTTAGTCGATACAAGTTGCACGAGTTTTTTTTAACACTATATTTACGGAACGAGCCAAACTGACTCATCATACATTTCTTATTTTAAATTTCAAAAACTATCAAGAAGCTTTTATTAAAATGTATGTTCATTTTTATCAAGATAAGAGATCATTGTATAAGCCAGTTTACATATAATTCTTTATTCATTCTTTCCTACTTAGTTTTAATTCAAAAGTAAACATCCTTCATTATACATCCGTAAATCTTGTGTTAAATAAAATGTTGTCAACAGTCTATACACATATAAGGATATGTTTCCCTGGATGAATACCTTAGCTTTTCAGCGAAAGTGTCGCAGCCCTGTCAAACCTATGTAGTAGGATCTTCGCAAATGGAGATCTTTTCACAATTACTAAAATGTTTAATTAAATTACGGATGATTTGAAATAAGCGGAGTATATTGATTCGCGCATAACAGTATCCTCATGGAAAACGTTTTGCCTAGAAGGTTCTTCTAATGTGGGAACCGCTGCGGAGTAATTAGTCGTGTCTTATTTTGTAATATTAAATTCTTGGAATATTTGTTTCTCGACGAAAAAATAAATTTATTCCTTGCAAATACTACACAGTGGTAGTACATAGAACGAAGAAATAGAAATAGTAAATTAAACGAAAAGAATTTAAATATATAAATATACAGTCGTGGACAAAATTAAGTGGACAGATATCATAAATAACAAAAAGTTAATTTAATTTAACTAACAATGTCTATAAATCAAAACAATATTGCACAATTATATACATTAAATAAATGTTTTTTCAAGCCTACAAAAGCATTTCACATTCTAAATTTAAAATTTATTTAATAGATTGTAACAAAATAAAAAAATTTTTACATGTCTGCAATGTCCACTTAATTTTGTCCATGACTGTATAAAGAATTTAAATTGACTATATTGAATTTAATACAGTAGGGTAAGATTGAATGACCGAACTCTTATGGTTTCTCGACGACTGACCTTTTCCCGATTTCCCTAGTCCTTGGTACTTAAGGAACAGTGCCATAAAACTGTAGGTCCGTTTTCTCTTTTCCTGATCGGCATTCTTGATTGTATCGGCTTTTACTGCAGTCACATACATCGGCTTTATACGTAAGTGGATGTGTATGACCCCGTCGTAATTTTCAGCACATATTCTATCGGTTCTTTGTCCTGATTTCTTACACCCGTGTCACGCGTTGTAAGAATGAGAATTTAACTTTGTCAATCATGGATAGATATTGCTTCGTCGATGTATCGTGATCGTGGATGTCTTGCAACGCCTGGCAAAGGAGCTTCGATCATGCGCGAATAATTTGCCGGTTCGGGCAAAGATTCGAAGAAGGCAGCGAGGGTTCCGAAGAATGTCTACGGACTGAAAGGGCCGGGAATATTCCGCGGGATACATATTGCTACCTTACCGGAGTCTTTGAAGTCCTGTTCTTTAAAGGCGTCGATAGAGGGAGCGCCATCGTCAAGCGACAGCTATGAAAATCGAGTTAACAATGTCGCAGGGAGAAAACTTTGTTCGCGTTGTTGTCACCAGCAATGCTTTCGGTTCGATGCTTACTGTTAGTCATTTAGTGCTTCTTTCTGATATTTCGTGAACCAGTATGTGTTCGAATGAAATACGGGATTGTAAGGATCAAGAAATATTGGACATACGAGGTGACTTTCAATCTTTCATGGCTGAAATTGTTTGTTTTATTACAACATTTGCTCTGGTTAGTATTTAGTAATTAAGATCAACAATTGAATTACTAATGATGTAAAGAATATGTTGAGAAAAGATAGTTGGTGTTCACTAATTCTTATGGGAAGAGGAATTTGTTGGAATTTACTAATTGAAATGAAAGATGAAATATGGAATTAGTTTAACCGTGTAAAGAAAATAAAAAATCTAATTGCTGATCGATATATATGGTGAGCGTAATACTTTTATTTATTGATTTTCCGCCATTTATAATTGCATTTTGCTTATCTTAATGTAAAAGTTGTTTTTATAATGTAGATTTATTTATTATCTATGCTTTCGCATCTCAGAACATTCATTGTCATTTTTGTATACATATTAATTATAAATAATTGCATATTGAGGCTTATGTTTGCAGACTGTTCATATTTCATTATTGAGATTCTACAATTAGTAGTCAGTATTAGATCATTAGTATAATTACATAAGTAATAATATTTGTTAATCGTTTTATTTCCAATTTTGATCAAGAATATCATTAAAGAGAAGCTAAGCGTTTGCCAAAGTATTGTATTTGCGTAATATTTAAAAGCATGTATTAATTTTGTCGCAAAAAATATTTGAAGAGATGTGTTATCATTTGACTCGGAAATGAATACAAAGATGTACGAACGTTTGACACAAGAAACCACCAATAGTATCGACCAATAAATGCACCATTATTGGTATTGTCATACAACTCTTCTTTAAACTTGACTTTTTCAAAAAACACGTCAGTTCTCTGAAACCATTTATAATGCATATCATAACTTAACATAATTTCATTCAATTTAATCTAACTCAGTCGAACTTAACCTTACCCGCTTCTTTCATTTTGGATTCAGTGCCTGGAATATGAATTTTTCCATTATTTGCTTCTTTAATTGAAAACACAACTTCCCTTATTTTATTCCATATTTAATAACAATCTCAATAATTAAACTCAAAATTGATCCCATCTTTCAAAATTTAATATAAACCTTGAAATTCGAACAACAACAATGTAATACCCAATAAAAGAATTATAGTAACGTTCAGTCACTGAAACAGTTTTCAAATCACGTTTTCAGTAAAACGGATTAAAGTTATACGAACGAACGTCTCAGTTCCTCTGAAAACGAGAAAGCGAAAAAGAAATGGCTAAAAATCCAGCAAACACTGAACCTTCGTTGCAATTCGATCAGATCAGATCAATTATCAGTTTCACCGTTGATCGGAATCCCGGATTCCGAGCCCGTCGCGAACATTATTTCAGCTACGTCGTCAAACGAATAGAACGGTATCCGTTCGCGAAAGAAAGATCACGAAATATCGATTAAGAAGTCGTTCTCGTCGGTTGGTTCAAAGGTAATGGAAAGGGTGTTCGTTGTAGGGGTCATACGACGAAAGTGGTCGGTAAAATTGCCGCTGTGGAACTGCGCCCAATCACTGTCTGAATGTCTCCAATTCCAGCCACCATTAGACGGCTTATTATTTCGTTTCCCTGCTACGACATCATCGCGATAGGTGCTCTCGAGGTGGACCGTTTACCCGAGAACGTGGCAACCGAGATCCCATCGTTGTTTGCAACAGGAAAGAATGTACTACAACGATATTGCAAGCTGTTCAAGCAGAAGGGGACCGGCAATATAATCTTATCACCTTCGAAAGGCACAATCACAGCACACACTGATGCATATACGAGTTCAAACGCGCATTCTTTTGCTATTATCTGCCATTTAATAATTATTAAACACCATGTATGACAGGATTCTATGTATTTTGTTTGTTTGCGGTTCCCTCAATCCAGAACATTACTTTGGCACAATTGACGTTAATAATTTGTTAACTCTTCATCGAATGAAGATGTAATTTGTCTCATGTTGCTTTAGAGTTTCAAACGGTGCGAAAGAATTATATTAGTTCCCGTATTACTTGGGTGGTCCTTCGAGTCTAGACATAGTATTTGTATGAAACAAGCGTGCAAAACACCTACAAAGCTCGAACTCACCTTTTGGGTGACCACAAGTACCTAACAATGATAAAAACATTTGTTCTGAGTTCAACATATATTATTGCTTTATTTCAACATTAAAACTACCAAACGTTTGATCCATTCGCAAGATCTACTTCTGAAATCGTATTATTTATTAACCCATTAACTACCAAATTCTTATTTCAACTCCACTGCGTGGGTTGTCAATTTATGTATCAAATATTTGTAGAATTTGGATGACATCGAAAAAAAAATAATTTTAACAACGCAAGCATGTACCGAATACACATTTTATTTAATATAACGTTGTTGCAAGTGATAAAAGAAGAAATGTATGTAAAAATGTATATTTAAATCTCCATTTGGAGATCGTGGCAGAAAATGGGTTAAGATGCTTGTCTTGAAGTCTCTGTTGCTTCGAAGGTAAAAAACCAGTCCCCATATTAATTTATGATCTATCGTCTGTTAATTTCCTGTTTCATTTTCAATTTCGAACTATGCGTGACGCGAGCGTCGAATGCGCGACGGCGAGGGATATTTAAAATGAAATTCCTCGGTTAACCGCTTAAGAAAGCAACGCGTTATCTGTCGCTGTCCGGAGCTGTACAGGTGAATAAGGTCGAGGAGAATGAATAAATACGGTGTTTGGAGTTAGTCGAAATTGTCCAAGCAAAGGGAAAAGGAGGAACGATCGCAATTTGCATCGCCGGATCGACCTTTACGCGAAGAAACGGGAATTACACGCAGAAATAAATTGCTCGGAATAATTCTGTCCCGTCGAGGGACTTCGTTTCTTCTCCGGTCGTTCTAATTTACACGCTGGCCTGTCCTCGACTTTCGTCCTCACGGTTAACTCGGCCCCGTCGCTAATAGGAAAGAATTCTTTCCTTTTCAGCGACACCAGTCATCACCGGAAGCCCGTGTTCTTATTACCATCGGGTCGACTCCGGGTGTAAAATATGCTTTGCGCGGGACGTGATGAACGGTGCTGCGAGGAAACGAAGTAGAAACGAGCGAGCAACCGCCATCGGAGTGAACGTGGAAGCACTCCGACGGTGTAAAGGGAGAGGAAGGGGATGAAAAACTTAGTGGCAGGTCCAACCCCCCTCTCCCGACGAGGTCGCGACCACAATCTCTATAATGGACTCGCTAAAGTGTATCCAGAATCTAGGTTCCTGGCGAAACGAGAACAGGGAAAGGAGAGTGCGGACCCTTTCGGTTTGCAGGCTACAGCCGCCGCATTATAATCGCACTAGCTGCCCTCTTCCTCTCTGCATTTTATTCACAATGTGCCCGCATACGTGCTGTCGCGGATCACAGAGCCAGTTGTATTCCTGGAACCCACATGGGACACTTAGAAAGTCGGAAAGAGATTCTTCTTGGACGGATCGGTTTAAATAATAGCGTCCTTTACGTAACACGCGGTAACACTTCGACTATACGGTTTGCAGGGCCGAAATCATCGAAGGTCGTAAATCTCCGACCGATTTTCTAATCGGGAACTTACAGCGTGTGTCCCTGCGACCGTTTTACATGTGTAAGAGTAATAGGGGGTGTATAACTCCATTGGGTGTCGAGTAATTATGGAAGACAGGTTTGTAAAACCAAAATAGAATAGTTATTGGGTAAAAGACTAACTGTAGGATACCAGTTGCAGAAGTTTAGAAGATTGAAAGAGATGATATGTTTCTCTTTAGGGATGGGAATGTAAAACTGAAACAGATTACACATTTTCTCTTCAGCGAGTTAGGTAGTAACTGAAGGAGAGACTAAGGATTTTCCTCAGTGAGTTAAATGTATAACTGAAGTAGGTTGTATGTTTCTCTTCAGTGAGTTAAGTTCTAACTAACTCTTCAGTCTTTTCTGACTTTGGAGGTAGATTTGGAAATTCACCACCTTGGTCTGATTGGTACAATGTAAAATCCAATTATATGTGTGGTCGTATGACCCCAGATTATGCTCCGTGGATCTGCCACGGAACAAATAGGAACATTTGATGACATGTTTGGTCTTAGGATATTCTTTCTTTAGAAATTTAGAAATTTAAAAATCCAGAAATACGATATATGAATATTTCGCAATCTAGGCATTGTGAAATTTGATAACTTAGAAATTTTTAGATTAAACAGTTTGAGAATTTGATTATTTGAAACTTCAGAACAGTTGAAAATACATTCTTTAATTTGTACTTACTACTTGTTACTTTAATCTCAAAATTTTACGTTTCATTCTGTTAATTGCATGCTTAGTATTCAGACTAAAGCTTGATAAAGTTTGATAAAAAAAAATGGTGTACGAATTCTGTATTTATCTGTGCTCGTTCTAGTCATTCTGGTCATAAAAATAAAACTGAGTGAACGATTTTCACACTAGATTTACAGCCCTTGAATGACCACTTAAGTCCAGACTGAAAATGATCCATAGAAATAAGTAAATAATGGATAACATATAAACCAGTTTATAGAAAGGTTATTTATCTCGGTGAAGACAAACATGAATTTTGACATAGGCTCTTTTTTATAACCCGTCAACAAGAATGAAATCGATTAAGCGAAACGTATTGCCATTCTAAATTGGAAGAACCCCAAGCATAGGAAATTACTATTCTTCATAATATACTGCTGAAGGCGAGTGGTACAAATATTTTCATTTCTATTCACACGACCTAATAAGAACACGCCAAATTCCATTTTTCAAAAGCAAACTATTTACGCAGTGCAGCAGCCACCGAAGGATATCGAACGTATCACCTTGCCAATGACGCACACAGAAGAAAAGAGAAAAAGCGAGAGGAAACAAGACTCGGAACTTCTCGATACGAAATCCAATACCCATACGCCGCATATCTTCGTGTCGAATACGATACGAGACATAAACGGGGAAAATCGCAAAAGGCAGGAATCCTATTCTAGATCGTGGTTCACAAAAATCCCTGCACTTTCATGCATCGACAACGCTGTTTTCACAGTTGTTCCGTTCGTTCAGCCGCGATAACATAGATAGCATCGATATACAGTTACTCGCATTAATATTCGGACGCTGCACTTCTGTATTCGTTATTGTATACAGGAAGGGATGATTTATGTATCGTATTGTTTATTTCACGAAAGCATCGATCATTTATTGCAGATTAAAAACATGTAAATTGTTCCTTTTCAGCTATAACATTTCCATGTGCAACATATTTTAAACAACAGGCTATCACGTTTTCACGTCACATTCCGATATTTTACGAAAAATAAAGGATTTATACAGGAAATGTAGGAAAAACCATCATTTTGATACTTCGTTGCGTGCCATTTTTGTTTAATACTCTCATGCGATCGTTTGGGCATTTCAAATATTCTGAAGAGCGATATTCTTCTTCCAATCTCGCTTGTAATTCAACTTTTGAATTTATTAGTGTTTTTCTAAGTCCTTGACTTAGGTGCTTGAAAAAATGGTAACCCGTAGGTGATGGATCAGGCGAATAAGGAGGATGAGGCAGAACTTCACACTTCAATTCTGCTAATTTTTGTATGGTTTGTTTTGCAACATGTGGCCGAGCATTATCAATAATACACCACGTCTATTGACTAATTCCGGTTACTGAACACGTAGTTTTTCCTACATTATACCAATTTCCTCACGGTATTTATTACCATGTATTCCTTCACCTTGTTTTAAAAACGAATAATGTACAACACCCTTTGCTGACCACCATACAGACACCAATCTCTTACGTGGATGAAGGTTCGGTTTCCGAGGAAAGGTCTCTTCCGGTTAGAACGTAGCAGTAGATATACAGTAACAAACTAAGGGTGAGTCAGACACGGGGTCCGGTGTTGCACAAACCAGCGACTGTGCATGATGGATGTTAAGGGACCATTATTTCGCGTCGATATTTCGAACATCATGGCTGCTGTGTGTTGACGCGAGCCGCTTGTTATCAGTTTTCTTGTGATCTTGTGTGTGAAAAGTATTTCGAAAATTACTGCCCGAACATTACATTGTCTCAGGCAACCCTTTCTTTCGACCGCTTTTTCATAATTTCTTAGTATTAATGTAAAGATCTTGACGGTTGGGATCCATTGGTTCGAAAAAGTTTGCCTCGTAGGACAGCATTAGGGTAGAAGAAGATTTAAAAGAAAACATGGAAATATTGATAGAAAATTACTTATGATATAAACTGATATTACACAACTTAATAAACAGAAAATTTATTGTATTATAAACTTATATCGTAGAATTTATATCTGGACAAAAACGTAAATTCTGATCAGATTTTCACGGTACATCTGTATAGGAGCTATTAATAAATTAATAACATTTGCATGTGTTCAACATATGTCTAATTTGGGTAAAGTAAATGTATCGGGTATCTACGATACGTAACGTATCTTTACACATATCTACTTATACATCTACTGAATCCCAAATGGACTTGGGTATTATAAATATAAAAAATAAATAATCTACTTATATTTAACACAAAATCACAGCTCGAACAATAAAGCAAAGAAGGTAATTGCAATCGAATGAATGTCAAGTGTGTCTCAACCAAAAGATTAGAACTTACCGAGCAAACTTCGTCGTTGAAAATGATCAATTTATTAATCTAAGAAATGAAGATGGTGACTAACCATCTCACTTTGCTGAAGTGATCAAAGTGACTAGCAGTTAAGTCTAACGTAGCCTTCACTGCACTCGTCCGAGCGTCTAAATCAGAGACGGTTGCAAATCAATGATGCGAATTACTTCAATCACGAGCATCCGCGAATCAATTTCCAGCCCAACTGGTTAAATGCCAGTTACATAACCGTTCACATAATTGTCGATCATTCTCCAAGACATGGTAAACCGACCATGAACTTTAAATCGTCGGATTTCGATCCAAACAACATCGCCATTTTAATTTTCTCCTCCCGATACAACTTCCTCGTCGTCGATACGACGAAATCCGTCGCTTTTTATTTACCTCTAAAAGCCGAAGTCGAATCCGGCCGTTCCACGCGAACAGGGGGACTATTCGTCACTGCAAACCTAAATTCAGCGAACTTTTTTCCCGCCGTACAATGAGCTCATCCGATCACAGGCTGTCGTCTCGCAAAGTTTGAAATAAAGAAAACGAGTGACGGGGCGAAAGAACGGGCGGGAAAAACTGGCGAGGCGCAAGAAAGAGGGAACATAGAGCGAAATACGGAAAGAAGGAAACGTACGGGGTGGAAGGAGAGGGGTGGGGACGGAAGGCAAGAAGTAGATTGATTCCCAACCCTGTCCCCTCAAGACAATTTGTACTCGACCTCGTACTCTACGATCGTCTCTTCCGTTCACTCGTGAGCGGGAAGTAAAGCGTGGCTTCTTTTTTTTTCTCTTTCCACCCCCCTAACCGTACCACCCCTATGGATGGACTTCTGCTCGTCTCGCTTCGAAAGTCAAACGCCGAACAGCAGAATCATAGAATCAACGAAGAGATATCTCCTCGTGAACCTACGAGACACCATCGCCAGACTTACCCTCCGACACCGTGGCCATTAATCACCCGACCTTCCACCCCCGCGACGTCATTGCTGAAATGGTGGCTTCTTTACCCCTCGAATAGTCAAAGTGGATGGCGTGTCTGTTTAACCCTTCCTCGGATTTTCAAATTTAGCTCCACTTTGACCTCCTCGGTCGTTACTACGTTTAATGCGGTGTTCGGGAAGGTCCGCGAATCGATTTCTTTTTACTGGACTTCTTTACAGTTCAACACCTTGAACTGCGGACGTGAACATATTTTTCTCGAAACTTTGACTCTCAAATTGGTTGTCGTAATATGTCGACAAAGAATTTTACGATCTTCTTCGGATTTTACACCCATGTTGAAAATTTGCAATCTTGAAAAGTCGAAAATTTCGAGGCTCGAAAGTTAAAAACGTAGAAACTTGGGGATTTTAAAATGTATATTCTCTGGAACTTTTTGACATAATGCAGGATGGTGCACTATCAAACAGTCTTTCAATGTCTTGTCAAAAGGAAATGTATATTTTCTCACCCCTAAACTTCAGTTTTTTCGACTCTCGAGAAAATTGTTCAATTTATTTAACACTAAAAATATCAATTCTGTATAAAGCTGCAGACTGTAACTGATTTGTAACAAAAAATGTGTTGAATTCCGTCACAAATGAAATTAGAAATGTTGTAACAAATGGTAAAAGATTATGATCCAAACTATTCAATAAATCGTACAATAAGTCATTTTCAATTTGCTGTAAGTCGTATTTGAGGAAGATTATTAATGTTTCTTGCAGAAAATTTTGAAATCACTTTTTGATCAACTCGGTATTACTATTAATATTCTTTTACACGCATTTAATTTGATTTCGTGCAAGAAGATAAATGAATTCGACGTGACTTCTTTTCACTCGTACAACGTACCATTTGTAACCCCAAGCACAGATTTTCTGCCAGCAAACCGCTTCGAGATTACGTGCTACGCCGGTGTGGACGTATTATATCTATCTTCGATCAAGCCAAATTCGTTCTCTCTATCTTTTCTCTCCAGAGAGAAGAAATATTGGAAGTGTGCGGTATCGAATCACGGGGACTTGAACCGGGAAGAAAAGGATTTTCATTCATCGAAATCGACTGTTACACAGAATTCGTTTTATTATCGGAAATCAAATCGCGAGGCGGCAGAAGGTATTTTCCGAAATCAATTTCAACCGCATAAAGGTAATGCGGCGCTAGGAAATTCGTTCGAAATAAGCGCAAATTTATAGAATTTCAATTTTGTTAGGACAAATTTAAAGAATTTCAATTTTGTAAAGACAAATTTAAAGAATTTCAATTTTGTAAAGACAAATTTAAAGAATTTCAATTTTCCTAGTGTAAATTTATAGAATTTAAATTTTATATTTCGCGCCACTTTGTTTTCCATAGCTCTATCATTAAATTCCTAGAGATGCACAGTGGCAAGAATCGAAGTTTCGTCTAGAGTTTGGTACAAAGAAATCGTGTGCTGAAAGTTTAATTGCAATCCACTCGTAATTTTCATTACACTTGATCTAAAGTTATAAAATATCGATAGGTTATTCTGCTTGGTTAATAGTTACTCTTTCTTGTTTCTGTATGTTCTAATAAAATTTCAAAAAATCGAAAGAAAATTGATGTATGCCTCTGTTGTCTGTTTCACCGATTACCATCCATAAATTTGAAAGCTTAAAAATTGTATATAAATTCTCTATTCTTCCGTTATAAAAAAAAAAATAAGAATGAAGTGCATTCACAAAACGAAATACTTTATAAATCCTAACAAGAAAATACCATTGCTATTGCTGTCGGTTAAAGAGTTGCGTCGCATTCATAAATAACACATTGCATTTAATACTGTACAAAGTTTGAAGATGAAGGTAATCTTTCGAAAGAATTGCAATCGATATCGCCGTAACGCGAATACATTGTACACCGAATGTGTGAACCATTAATTAAAAATAACTCGTTGAGAAAGTTGCTCGATCTGCCAATATAAAGTCTCGGAGTACATACCGTAACCTCTCCTACGGGAAGAAAAACCATCTTCCTGGACCCAGGTTCGGCGGATTAATTAAGTTCCCTCTAACGGTACAGACTTCACTGTCGACTTTTCTCATTTTCAACTTTCTTTCTTCCTCTGAATTCATCTCTTGATTTGCCTCTATTCTCCCTGCCTGCTCCTTTTTTTTTCTCTCCCTCTCCCCGCCCCTTCGCGATCGTTCGCCGACGATTTCCTTTTTCTCGGCCCTCCATTCCCAAGGATTCTCCATTTAGCCTTTCCACGGCTCAAGCCTTTCAATTTCGCACCACCGCTTTTCGAGCATTTAATATTTAACTACGACCCGAAAGGAACGACCAAGTTTCTTTTTTTCAGCCAGGCTAGAACGGATCCTGCAGGGAACTCAATGAGCTGATCTGCATGCCGTGCACCGTTTCCTAACCTCGTCCTTAACGAGCCGACGACTACCTTCGCTCGCCACCTATCTTGCCCTTGCCCTTTATTCGGCCCGATTGGCGTATTTTGCATTCCGAGGAGCACTCGCGAGCTGCGAATATTTCGAGCGGTCCAATGACGTCGGTGATTCGAGAAACGATTTCGAATTCCGAAACGATTCGGATGTCAAAGTAAATGTTCCAACAGGATTCAAGAGTTATTTAATCTCCGCTAAGATTTACGTTTCAACGTGTTTTTACTCTATGATCGCTTACATTTACAATTTTTAGTGAACGAATTGTACACTAGTGGAATTAATTCTGGACAGTTTGAATAAAAATAGTCTGTGTTTCATGTTTGGGCAGAAAATGTATACTGCCACGCAAAATTTATACCATAATATTTTTATTGTAAGCTATAATGAAAACATTGATTAGAATATAAAATATAAACAATTATATAGTAAATAATTTGATTAAGTGCGAAATTTAAGGAAAGTTTTGAAAGTGTCCAGAATTTATTCCACTAGTGTAGATAACGAAGTTTATTCGTTATGAAACGGTGCAATGTAGGGTGTATACACAATAGATTAGGGGATATATGTAGACAGAACACCTCAAGATGTTAGTCAAATTTAGGAATAATTTATGAGTTATACAGTATTTGTATTGCATTGATTATAAATACGAATTACTAGAATACAATATTCGAATACTGAAATTTGCAATTTTTAGTGAACGAAATGTGTACGTCAAACTGTGATCGTTGACAATGTACAATTGTGTTTAGAAGACATCAGCCGTTAATAGCTGCAAAAACTTTGAAGATGGTTTATACTGATATTGTGACACTGCGTATTGAAGTCGCATACGAAATTAATATCCCCAGAAATAATTAATATCCTTAGAAAGTTGTATTAGTCATTAATTATTAGAAATGCATGCGTCCTATGTTGAAAGAGAAACATTTTTCAGCCGCTATCTGCTGCCAGTAAAAATACCTTTGAGCGCAAAGGGTTGAATATTGTACACAATATTTTACATTTTATCGTAATAACAATAACGTTAAAGTATTGACTGATTTCCGAAGGTATACACCGTTGTCATTAAAAACACGAGAAAGAAACATGCATATGTAACTACGATTAACTCATATTTCCCATAGTTACACCGACAAGATACAAAAGAATCAGCTGAATTACCAAGAGTTAATTTATGCGTACAATAATCTATATCGAAGAAGAAATTTCCACGGGATAACGAAATAAAATTACTGGTTCCTCTAATCAACTTTATACCGGCAGAAGGAAGCATTACTCTCCCACGAAGAAGCTTAAGTCAAGCATTACTGGTATTAAGAAAAGGACGGAGGTTATTAAATATTATCTCATCAGACCTTCTTCTTGCTACGCGATAATACCCCACGCCGTAGCTCGACGAGATGGAACCGATGAAAATAATCAGATACGTTTAAGGAAATGACGAATCCGCTCATCGACATCGCCGCCTCCGGAGACGATTCGACTGTAACGGTCCTCGGAGAAGCTCGTTTCATTTCTGCGCGAAAAAAATCCTCTCCTTTTTGTCATCTTCTCTTTCGCTCGCACGTCCCTTCTTTTTATTCGTTCGGTCTTTCATGCCGCTCTCTTCAGCCCGTGACGTCTCATGGGGAGTGCTTTACGAGAGGGCAACGAAGAAGCTCAGAAAGCCGAAGGCCCTTCAGCTTTAACAGTCGTACTTTCATTAACGCGCGGATGGCTGCGAGAGAATGCTGCGAGCATTTCGAAAGGGTGTCGAAACGAAAACGTTTCCTTCCAATTGGCACCGAGAAATTAGATACAACGCGGCTCGCTTGTCCGTTCGTCGATAATGGACTCGTAAACAACGTCAACCGTGAAACGAGGCCGCGTCGGCGACGCGTGAATCGGAAGACAAGAAGACGAACAACTGTAGTTCCTGGTGTAATGGCTTTGATAGATTTACTGCCGAATGCGCACGAGAGTACAACACTGATGCCTTTGATTAACCCTTTGCCTTATAATATCGTCTCCCACGCGTGACGCACGTAACCGTTGCAATGCGACAAATCTGGCTTATATTTTCACCACGATTCAATTGCGAACTTAATTCTAATTGCAATCCATCCACCAATGATTGCCATATCCAAAATATGCGTAACATTTGATTAAACTATGTCAGTCTGAACAGTACAACGATAATTAAATCAGGGCGATTGAAGACAGGCCGTCTGACGCACTTGCTGATGAAATCATAAGTTAAAGGGTTAAGGACGCGTATGTACAGTCGAAAATTTGGCAATTAATGAATATTTGTGTGTTCGAGTTTGTGCATGGAGTTTCAGAATTTTTGTATGTACGAATTTTCTCATCTCCTAAGCGTTGAGTTCAAAAATTTCAAACACTTAAATTTATGAATTTATGAAAATTAAAAATTTTACGACTTAAAATTTTTAAGACAAGTTTTTTAAATTTTTAATTCTTCAAATTTGTAAATTCTAAAATTTTGTATTTCCACTTCCTCAAGTTTTGAGGACATTCACAAATTTTTGAATTTTCCAACCTCGGCATTTTCAAACTTTCAATTTTTCATATTTATATATTTTCAAATTTTCCAATTTCTAGGTTTCGTTTTCGTAAATTTTCTAAATTTGCAAATTCTCAAGTTTTGAAATTCCTAAATTTTTCAAATTGTAAGTATCCCAAACTTCGAATCGTCCCAACTTCAAATTCTTAGGCTTCTAGATTTCCAAGACCCTAGATTATTATAGTTCCTGGCACCCAAAATTTTGATATCAGCAAATTCCTAGGTCTCCGAGTTTTTAGTTTTTCAAAATTCTAGATTTGGAAATTTCTTTATTTTCGCATTCCTAGATCACCGAATACCTAGACCACCAAACCCCTATATTCCTCAATTTCTGTGCTTTCAAATCCCTACATTCCTTTCTCCTTACATCCGTCAATCCCTAGATACTCCTATGCATAGATCTCTAAATCATGAAAGCTTTAAATGTTGTGTTTCAATTTCATAATTCATTTTCAAATCTTAAAATACCTCAATATCCCCAAATTCCTTGATACCCAAACTCTTAGACCATCAAATCCCCACATTTCCTTATGCTTCCTAAATTTCTCAATTACCTTAGCTGTAAATCCTTGAATCCCTAGATTCTCTTACCGTTACATCTAAAAGTCGTAAAAGCTCCAAATGTCGAGTATTTCAAGTTATTAACCTATCTTCAAATCTCAAAATCCGCGAACATCGACGTTCTCAAATTTTTAGCCCGTTCTGAAATCTTTGCATCCTCAAAAGTCCCTAATAATAAACGAATAAGAAATCCCTTCACTCTTAGCTACCACAGTTTCTCTAAGGAATAGAGATTTGCTATTGACTGTACCTGATCTTATCAAAATAAACAAACGTAGAATAAACTGAACTCCCGAATAATGCACAGACGGCAATGATTCGGTAGAAATCTCTTTTGTAATATCCAGTCTGTCACGAGTGAAGTGTTAAAATTCCAGCATCGTAGCCGACGAAACCAGTCAGCCATGCCTTGTCGCCGGAAACCTCATACGTTTTCCATGGTCCGCTGATTCCCGGATTCACCACGCATTATCGCGTTGATGGCGGCTATTTCCACTCCATCTTCGTGTACCACGAATCTTTGTTCGTCCCTTTTAAAATATATCCTGACGGAAAGAACTATCGATTGGAACCTCTACTCGTTTGTAATATGTTCATGGAATATTAACACTTCGATGGCCACTACAACGATTATTCGACTAAACAAAGTTTCGTTCAATTTTTTCATTCGTTTAAAACAAAAACATTATTTTCTACTCTGTCTAATTTTAACTTATTGATCTATGAACCAAATAATGATAGATTTTTTAAAAATTTGATCTGTCAGTAACGTGTTTCGTCCATTATATTCGATCAAAGATAAAATGCAAAGAATTCAGAGTGAGATGATACTAAACAACAATTTTTTTGTTAAATTTGCACAACTCGACTCGTCGCTTTTTGACATCCATAGTTTGGCATCCGCTTGTAAGACTAGTACAGTATCTTCGACATATCATTTCATAAACACTCTTTATATTTATCTCTTTTTTTAACGTATTCTTCATCATCGAAGCTCGTTAAAGTGGTCGAATATAAAACGTTGCTGTACGAACGTAAAATAGGATCGTAACCATAACTCGATAGCGCACTTCCAGGGTTCGCCAAACGTCCGAACTTTTTTAACTCGAAGACGTCTTCGAGAAGATTCGTTTGGAACACGAGACATAACCTTACAACATAAACGAAAAGTTACATCGTCGATCTTAACGGGATATACGCATTCGAACTCGTTGACTTTAGGAGATATGTGAAATAAAAAATTATCGAGTTATTATTGCCTGACGGGTTTCAAACTTTGTACGCACATTCGGTCATGTTTTAGAACATACTAAAATTTTTATGGAAACATCCTCGTTGTTATTGAAATTGGAATAGTTTTCTGTTATAGTATGTTACTTTAAATAGCTGCGACGATTTGCATCATTTTCCTAAGAAAAATTTTATTCCTCAAATAAAATCTGTGATAAAAAAAAATGTAATAGTCGACTTTGTACAAAAGAAGATTTGTTATATATTATATTAATTGTGTTTTTTTTCTTGTCCTTTTTTTGATAATTAATTTTGTCTTTTAATTCTCTGCTGCTTTCACTATGTTCATTATGTTATAGTATGATTAATATTATAAGTTATAAATTTATAAATTTTATACATACAGTCATGGACAAAATTAAGTGGACATTGCGGAAATGTAAACAGATTTTTTGTTTTATTACAATGTTTTAAATAAATTTTCAATTTAGAACATGAAATGTTTTTGTAGACTTGAAAAAACATTTATTTAATATACAATTTATTTTTTAATATATATAATTGTGCAATAAAGTTTTGATTTATAGGCAGTATTAGTTAAATACCTGTCCACTTAATTTTGTCCACGACTGTATGTATACGTATATGTCTGTTTTATAATTTATAATACCAACCATTAAATCTGTATAGGAATTTGAGTGTCACCCACATACGGGTGACACGGCAGTCAACGCGTTAAGCAAACAAAATCGCGACCATACAAGTCAAACTGCATCTACACTTCATTCCCCCAGAATCGTTATAACCTTACTATTTCAACAGATTTCGTAATCACACTCGACGTATCACTCTAGAAAAAAAATGCAACCGAAAGACGTCGCTTCTGCGACCCCTCCGTACGCCCCTATAATTCCCCGGTAGGAAAAACCCGGGGAAGCTGTTCGTTCTCCGTAATAATAATAAAAATGTGTCCTCGTAAAAAAAAAACGCGAGGAGAAAAAGAAGAGATAGGTGAACGAATGAAGGATTCGTGGGATCATCAGTTCCGGAAGTTTCGCTGCGACGCGCCGCGTTATACGGGACCTCCATAACGTCTGTATCCTGCAACAAAGTTCCCGTCGAAGTTCGAGACCGGTCGTGGTGTCGTTTTCCCAGCGGAAGAGTGCTACACTCAATTAAACTTGGTCGAAATCAAGGCTGGGACCAACCGGCCGCATCGGCGTCGCTGCACCGGCACATCTCATTCGTAAATTCGCTTTTTGCGCCTGGCGTGACGCGAATAATTTTCCTGCCACCCCTTCTGTGTAGCCATCTACTAAACCTCCCCTCTCTGTACCTCGCCAGTGCTCCCTTTCGTCCCGTTCCCGCCTGGGTCGTTTCATCCCTTTCCCTCGTACGATCGATATTCGTAATTCATCATTTGTATGCAGCGCGATAGAGGGCGACCAACACGGAGGTTCCTGCCGATGCATTTCGCTTCGAGGAATGATCCGACGATGTCCTCTCTACACGAGAGAAAAAAGGAGGCGAACAGAGGGTGAGGTAGAGAGAGAGAGAGAGAGAGAGAGAGAGAGAGAGAGAGAGAGAAAGAGAGAGAGATGGAGGCTTAGGTTCATCGTATAACGCTGCCTCGTACCGGCGCTGTTCCACTTTTTGATAGAGGCTGATGAAAAAAAATTAATTTCATTATTCGTTCGCGAGGGAACAATGTCGCGCTGAAACAGTACGTCCACGCTCCCGTGCCATCAGGGGACGAATTATTTTCCCATGGAAAAATATAATTCCGGCGAATGCGGGCTTCCGTCCGTGTCCAATGGCCGGAGCCGGAATGGCTTTACGCTTTGGCGTATGTCACACGTCCAGCGCGCGTTCGGCGTTAGACGTTAAAATAATAAAGAATTTATAAGGGCTCCCGCTGTTGTTGGAACTGGTGGCTTTCGTGTTCAACGAATCAGTCGCGTGTACGTTTCATCCATATTAATTAACGTGTGCGGCGTTCGAGAATTTTTAAGTAACCGATGTATACAAGGCGGGCACGTGAATTTATGGATACCGGAGATCGATGGATACGAATTGAACGAATTTTTGGGAATAATTTTTTAGCTTAAAGCAATTGGGTGATCATGGGGAAAACGATCATTCTTAATATTAAATTTAGAATTTACTACTTCGTATTAGAATTTGGAAAACCTGTCGAGTGGTAATAGTATAATGAAAGGAAACATGTGTAATAGAGAAACGAAATTAAGCGTTGGAGAATTCGGAGATCATGGAAAAACGATCGACATCAAATTTTGTTAATGGTCAATAAATCGATATTTTTTTAAACACTCTCCTTCCCAATTATAATTTTTGATACGATTACTGTAGTAGTTTGATGGTAATTCGTGGGTAGATGTTACTTGGAACATGTATTGTTACACTGCTTTCGTTAGGAAAAATATTAGCCTCGATTACATAGTTTAAGTACATTATTAATTTAACATTTTTACTAAATATTTTGTGCTCGAAAAATTTTTAGCTCTAGCTTTTCAGTACTTCAGTACTATAGTAAAGTTTTATCTTAGTTACATTTACTGAGATGACTATCATTTTGTACTTGACATTCTACATTTGTTTAAATACTAATTCTACATACATTTGATTTACAAGACACGAGTGATGGTGTTAGAAACATGGGTGGTGGTAGCTATATTTGTCCCAGATAAAAATAGTTTATTTCGCCGTCAAAATCTGAAACATCAATAATCTTTTTATAATAAAATGGTTACAGGCGGTCCGGCTGTTATTGTTATTGAACAACAGTTCTGCGGTAATAAATTGGTGTGGTTATTATTGAATTTCTACATCTAAATGCGGGGGGATCTTTTAGTGTCCTGTCAGAAACAACCCCGATAGTGGTATTAAAATATAAATAGACTACCTTCGTAATTTATAGAGATACACATTCTATGATAAGTAACATCTGTATCAAGATCTTCAGTTGATTCACATTAACTGGTGTGGGGGTTATCGTCGGTCGATGCATTAAATTGTGTAATTGAATGATGAGTGTAAAAATAAGAAAACAGACTATTAATAAGCAGTTTGTCACAATATTAGTCATATTTTGTTGGGTCGAATGGCATGTCTTAGTCAATGTTTCAGTATTTACTTACACATTTTACAATTTGGAAGTAAGTTCTAGTGATAACCTTTAATGGTCGAGAGCTCTTCGGTAATACTCGTCCATAATAAGAAAGAAAATTAACTGAAATTTTAAAACAAAAAACCAAACTAAAATGAAAAAAATTAAACAAAACTAAATTTGTCATATTTTGTTATGACGAATTGCATGTTTTAATCAATGTTTCAGTATTTACTTATTCATTTTGAAATTTGGAAGCAAATTCTAGTGTTAACCCACCAATTGAGCTTTTCTGTAATACTCGTCCATAATACGAAGAAAAATTATACGAAATTCTAAAACGTTTATAAGAAAAACTAAACTTGAACTAAACATTTAAACTAGTTTATTTAGACATAAATTCAATATCATATCGTATTCAATGAGTATTGGGATCTTTCGTTTTCTATGTCATACTATGTCTCCGTAGCGTGATTTTTGGACCGTTAAGGGTTAAGACTTTTTCAAAATTTCGTCTCTGGTATCTCAAGGGAAAAGGATCAGTGCCGTATCAGTACCACGAAGTTCGTTGCAACAAGAAACAACTCTGCTCGATGTGGCTTGAATTTTCATCGTCGGTATACGCGCAACTTGTAATGTCTAAATCGAAATATCCTGGTGGGCATACGAGCATGATGTTTCTCCTTTCGGCATCTCGGAGCTGAACGCTCTCGCTGCTCAATTTGTATGTTAATTCGCGAGTGTTTGCCGGGCAGCGGTCCGCTTAATAATGTCATGTTTATTCAGCGATGATATCACTGGGGGCGCTGAGGCGCTCGCCACACTCGCGTATCGGTGTCACAGGTTACTCACACTGTTCACGTGAACGAATGAAAAAAATTCCCAAGCCACAATTATGTTTCTTTTGCAGCGGTGCAACATCGTCGAGCACTTTACGCAAAAATTGCCCCGACGCTGGCCGTCACAAAGCGTTTACATAAACGCGACATCGTCCTGTCAGGTGACAAAGTAAAATAGGACCGTAGTAAGTTCGGGATAAATATTATTTTTTAAATAATTTTGGTTACGTTGTATGCGAACGTTATTTTCTGATTATTATCGTTCCTACTTCGGTAGGAATTATAATAATAATTTTATTTAATTTTATCTGCCTTACAAGGATACAGCGATTTATGTAATTAGGGGTTTTAGTAGAGTTCATATGAAAAGCAACTATGCAATTAATAATAACGATCAATTTTGTGTTTCCCTTATGTTATGTTTGTTCTACTTGGATTCCAAGTATTTTGTTATAGGTTTAATCGAATCATAATAAAATTGCCACTTTCAAAAACAATCAAGTTACCCTTGACATATTCTTTATTATCGTCAAGAGGAGTTATTCGGATGATCTATTATAATTCTTACTGGTACGATATAATAATTTCACAGCAAATAGTGATTCATTTCTGTGTCACCATTACTTAAAAATTATAAGTCAAAGTACACTTTCTATATTCACAAACGTTCAACTCCAACTGCACATAAACTTAGCAACAGGTCATAATCAGTTCATTTCAATGTTGTTAGCTAATTATTGCTATAACATTAAGGCAACTAAAGGAAGTTAAAGTGTTACGCACGTTTGTCTTCTGCGACCCTTGATTATGCGGATTATAATTAGAGTTCGACCCAAAATTCAATTGCAGTGAATATACGTGTCTGGTTTATCACATTCGAACTGTAGTGTGCGGCATGAGCGTGGCACGATGTGGGGCAATGGGTTCAAGGGCTAAATTCCCGAGTTGTATGTGACTACTATAACAGAAAGCAATCCATTCTTCCACAAGGAGTAAGTAGAAGACTTCTCGTCGTTTTCAAATCGATAACCGGATTTTCGGCGTGAAATCGTCGATTCGAGCTGAATTTATGCTTCATCCCCGCAAACAATCCTGCGCGCGTTCAACCAATCGCAAAGCATTCCGATCCCTTTTTTTATGCCTGAACGTAAACCCTCCTGATCTAGAACAGAGCCAATGAACTCTATCTGGCGCATCAGCCTTACCAATCTACTTCCCCCGTGGCTATCAAAGCAGCATCCTTTCCCTCGCAAGCGTACATCGCCTACCCGAGGCTCCTATACTTATACATACACGCGGCAGTATGTACACTCGAGTGTAACAGAGGCTACTTCTCTTTGCAATTACGCATGCAAACTTGATAATTTTTTAGTCTCAAATTGTCACGTTTTTAAATTTTTTACTTTACTAGTTTCCGAATTTCTGCATACTCAAATTTATAATTTTACGAATTCTTGAAATTTCTACTTCTCTAAAGATTAACGTTCCAAAATCATATTCACACATAAATTTCTAGGTATCGGAACTTTTAGATTCTACAATTTTTAAGACCCCGAATTTCTAGATTCTAATGTTCTTACGCTCCGAAATTTCTAGAGTATCAAATCGTTCGATTTCTACACATACAGTAGCGGATAAAAGTTTAAGAATGATAAATATCAAAATGAAATTTTTTTATAAGTTTATAAATAAGTGTCTAATTAGTTAACACCGAAAGTAGAACACTCTCTATAGTTTTTATGAACAGTAAATCAATTATTTATTTTTTCCATTTAGCCTTAAACTTTTGTCCGCTACTGTATATGACCCCAGATTGTAATACTCCCAATTTTCCAAACTTTCACATTCCCAAACCCTCAAAATCCTATGATTTCGAGTTTCTAAGTTCCCATATCCCTGGATCTCCAAATCTTTAAATTTTCGTATTCCTGCACCCCCAAAATTTCTAAATTTTCGTGTCTCCAAATCCTCGTATTCCTATGTTCCGAAGTGTCTAGAGTGCCAAATCACTAGATTTTTATACGCCTATGGGCCTAGATTGCAATATCTCCAAACTGTCATCCTTCAAATCTCAAGTTCCTGAAAATCCTATGACTCCGAGTTTCTAAATCCCCATATACCTGGATCTCCAAATCTCTAAACTTCCGTATCTCTAAATCCTAAAATTCCTGAAACCCGAAATGGCCACAACGACAAATCCCTAGATGTCGGTATCCGTCTACGTACCAATATCTTCAAATTGCTAAACTCGAAATCTCCAGATCATCAAATTCCAATAAATTCTTGGGAATTTGCAAATTAAAGAAATTAGAAGCCACAGAGATTGTTGAACTTTTAGAATTAAATTAGAATTGAATTGTTGAATCTGCAGGAACTTACAGATTCAGAAACTTGGAAATCTTAAAATGTGAGAAATCGAAAATGGGTAGTTTTATGTGTGTCTTTATTCGGAGAAAGCCTACGTTGCACTCGAGTGTACTCGTGCGAGTAGAATTACCCAAGCGGGTACATTGGGCTTCTGGTTCTGGTTCCGCGGGCTTCATCCGTTTCGTTGTTCAGCACCCTCGAATCTCCAACCTAAATCGTTTCTCTCATCCTATGCTGCTTTACCCCGCACCATCCTACGTCCGGACCCCTTAAAATTCTTTTTACCTTTTCAGCTTTATCTGCGCGATATTACTCGTGTTACTTTATTACTCGTGAACGTAATGGACAGTTGCGATCCCGAACGTTCGTTGGAACGAAACCTTTACTGTTTGGTAGATCGTTTCGATTTCTGCGATAATCGGTGGCGAATGTTGATGTAGCTCTTCTCGTTTGTTGAGCAAATAATCAATTCGTATATTTCCATATAAATTCCTTTTAGGGTTAATACTAAATTTACAAGCATTCAATGAGCATTTTTATATCGAATTTGAAACGGAGAAATGAATATATACGGGATGATATGTAACTAGCTAGTGCAATGCTTCTTTATCCCGAAAAGTTAACATATATTTTGTCAAGAGATTTTTTAATGTTTATGTAATTGAAAATCTAAGATCTGTTACACTGGTAAGATTTCAAAATCTGATATTAAGATTCATTCTGGTTTATTAATGGATGTATTTTTTCTGGCGCAGTAAGATGGATATTTGAAAGATTTATTGTTAAAGATTACGGTTGCAGAGTTTATTTTAACATTCTCCTGTAGAATCCAAATAAAAAATAAAAGAAATCATACTTTAGGAAAGAAATCAGAAAAAATAAGTAAACAGCTAACCTCCAAATAAGCATTTGTTACGTTACCACCTTTACTATCATAATTGTTAAAATGAAATTAAGGAATTATCAAGAAACATAAATTAAACGTTAATTATTTATTACGTCAAATATCAATTAAAATTTACATACCCTTGGAACTAACCGTAAATATTAAAAATCGTTTGGATATCGAGTTTTATAATATCTTAGATATATTTATTCTTTATTTAGTTTTTATTAGATGCAAAAATTGATTTTTCAATATCATGAAGAACATTCATAACGTTCTTTTTGAATTAATTGCACTTAACGTCCTTTATTTTTTATGACATATACCTGTTTATACAATAGCATATTTTTCTATAATTAATTAACACTAGATTTACGGACGAAAAATGACCATTTATTTTTAAATTAAAGCTAAACTAGGAAAGAAAGAAAATAAAGTATGATAAGTAAGCTGGCTTGTACAATGATCCTTCATCTTAACAAAAGTTAACATAAATGTTGACAAATGCTTCTTCATCGTGTTTGTAATTTAAAATAAAATATGTGTTATGAGTTATTTTGGCTCGTTCCGTAAATCTAGTGTTAAGAAATGTATAATATTTTTCTAATATGTGTAATATTTAACTAACCTAGTTAGTAGATTGAGTAGATACAGCGTGTTATTCCGTTTTATCGAAACGTAATACATATAATGAAATGTTGGAGCAAAGTGGATGAAGTTTTGGCGTATACCACCAATTATAGGAATCATCGATCGATGTTCGATATGTGTACAATTTGACACTAACGACCCGAAGACCCTCCTTAGGGCGACGTGTAACGATCAACCATAAACGTAGGTCCCTGTCGTTCTATTCGGTGTAACGAGACACCTTGATTTGTCCTACGGTGAATCAGCGATTCCAAGAAAAATATTACTGAACAATTTAGTACCGTGATAGAGACACGTTCCATTGTTGGAATAACAATAATTTTAATAATGTATACTTTTATCAATGTATTTGACAGTTTTAGTTCCCATGTTTTTAAAAAATTAATATTTAAGTACAGTACAAGCTGAATGATTCAGAATGATTTTTAAACTTTGTAATTTTGCGATTTTTGATGTATGAACTTTTGAGATATTTGAACAAATTTTTATAAATTTGAAATTATTAAATTTTTGAACTCCAATCCTTTGAGACTTTTCAATTTTACGACTTTGAATCGTTGAAATATTAGAATTGTAAAATTATAGAATTTGGGACTTAAAATTGTAAGATTTTGAAATTTTAGAAGTTTAGAATTTTACAATTTTGGAACGGTTCAATTATAGAACTTCGGAATATTATAATTCTAAAGTATTAGAATATTAGAATATTAGAATATTAGAATATTAGAATATTAGAATATTAGAATATTATGAATAATCTTTGTAATGTCGAAATTCCAGAACCTCGTGGTTCTCTAATATCGAATTTTTTTAATTTTTGGACTATGAAACTTGGTAACTTCGAAAGGAAATCTTTGAACTTGAGGCCTAAAGAATAATACGGTTCTATGAAGAAAAATATTACTGTTGCCAAAAATAAATCTTGCTTTATCAGTATAACGAACTAAAAAGCTTCTAACTCTTTTATTTCCTACTGAAAACCTATTATAACAATTTCAAACTACAAACGATAGTATTAACATCAAACAGGGAATAATTTTTTGTACCAGTTCGATAACGTTCCTACTTTCACAGTACGAATCTAACCTACAAAACAAATTCTTTTTCGGTACACAAATATCCAACAAAGTGTATTCAATTTTTACTTTATCTAACCATACAGAACCGAATAATATGCCTAGCTAAATAATAAATGAATTATCCTTTGTTCCAATCTTTACCAACGAATCTTCATTAAGCTCAACGTTATTCCCCGTTATAAATTCCGAGAATACGTAGCATTAATTAATAAGATGTCTCGTAGCTCGTTACCCGTTTCTCGAAGATCTTTGAGATCTTTGAGGCAGAATGTCGACGTCTTCTAGTCAAAGACAAAGTATAACCGCGTTGTGTTTCCGTTTCTCTTGTTCTCGTCTCTTTTCTTCTTCACTTCTCGCCGTTAGTTATTGCGGAGTAATCAGACCGGCAAAGTTACATGTTCGTTACAAGTTTCGTTAGCCTTTTGCTTCTTCCAGGTTCGTTTTTTTCGTTTCGGACAACAAAGACATCCGTAGTGGTTTAGCAGGCAGTATTTGTCGTGGCTCGTATTATAAAGCCCTTCATTAGACTAACTCGAGCCGGATCTTCGTAAGAGGAAGATAGGGTGGATAGTCGTCCTTTTATCCTCTTCTTTCATCCGTGCTCTCATCGTCGTCACCTAAAAGGAAACGAGCTCCTGCTCTCGCGGCTCAAGGCGAGAAATCCTTGATTAGTTCAGCAGACCCCCTTCCTGCTCTTTCTTTCCTTCCTTCCTTCCTTCCTCTCCTACGCTCGCTTTCTCCTCGCAAGAGATACGATCTTCGCGCGAATTTCTGAAGTATCATGTTTCCTTTCGTTTCGTCCCCGTGAGACTTGATCCTTTGATTCACCGGGACCCTTTCAGCGCTCGACTTCGTTCCTGCTTACCGCCTTACAATGCGCGAAACGAACGCACCTTAATTACTTTTCTTCAGACATCAGAAGGACATCTGATCATGTTGGCTCTCGGTATCTCACGTGTTTTTTTTTCATCGCGGTTGGACAAGGACAAATACATTATATTTCAGCATATTAGGTCAATCGGAAAGTTCCGTCCGTTCTTCTTGCAAGACGTAAAGGTTTATTTATCAAAATGTACTGTAAGAAAATTCCGGATGAACCCATAATAATACTCGACATAGGACACGTGGCTCAGCGCGACGACCACCGAGGCGCAGGGGCCTGGCATAACGTCGCCAAGGATTATAAACAACGAGGCCCTTTTGCGAGGGAGAGGAAACCTCTTGCAACCCCGAGGATTGGCATTCGTCTAAGAACATTCGAACACGCTGCATCGCCTACATTTTGGCCTCTGACAAATAAATACATTATCGATATTCCGCGTAGTCGTTATTGTACGCGCTTACCTTGCAATTTCACCCATTAAACTTACCAGTCATAAAAGGAATTATTATTATTATTATTATTCCCCGTATTTGTCTTACAGTACATTAATCAATATATTGTCACTTTTTGCGATGACTTTTTCCCATCCTGGGGACAGTATGCGAATTCCGCGGCGAAAAAATGAGACATCTTTGGAGGCTGTCCCCAGTTAGAGACCCATTTTTCGACATCTTCATATGTATTGAAGCGTTCCTCAGCAAGTGCGTGTGCCAAATAAGGCGCATGGAGTAACACTTCCAAACGATGTGCTTCTAACGTTTCTTTGACAACTTTGGTAACATGAAACCGGGCGTTGTCATGAAGTAAAATCACTTTATGCTGTCTCGTTTCATATTCTGATCGTTTTTCGTGCGGTATACGACTAAAGAGGATAATTTGTTCTCGACAGAGATCCCCTGCGACTGTTTGATCAGATTTCTGCAATTTGGTTTTGCGTTTGACCGAGATCTTCATCTACCAGACCCTACAACTATTCATCTTCGAACTCTCCTGGACGTCTAGAACGCTCTTTATCGTCCACAGTAAAGTCGCTATTTTTGAAGCGTCGGATCTACAAGTTTTAGCGGGAGGAACGCAATCACCATAACCTTCTACAAGCATTCGATGAGCTTCAGCTGCACTTTTCTTCCAATTGAAGCAAAAAATTAACACTTCGGGCAAATGCCGTTTATGTGGCACAAATTTCGACATGTTCAGAGTAGAAGAAAACAATGTTATTGTTGCAAAGATATACTTTATAATAATTAATTAATTAAGTGGACAGGTATCATAAATAACAAAAGGTTAATTTAATTTAACTAATAATGCGTATAAATCAAAACTTTATTGCAAAATTATATACATTAAATAAATACATTGTATATTAAATAAATATTTTTTCAAGTGTACAAAAACATTTCACGTTCTAAATTTAAAATTTATTTAAAACATTGTAATAAAACAAAACATTTTCTTACATTTCTGCAATGTCCACTTAATTTTGTCGATGACTGTATATCGTCTGTTCTAGATACGATCGACTTTACTAATTGTAAGTACCTCAACTGTGATCACTAATAACCTATAAGGTGGATGTGCCCTTAAACACACAAAACAAAAAAATAATAAAACAAACGGACCTTCCTTCTATGGAACATAAACAATGTCATATTATGTTAGGATTCACTTTATTCTTGCAATTAACTCATTAACACTTTGGTAATAAAATGTTGTTAAAAGTATAAAGAGTGCAACCTTAATCCGCGATTATATTTATTTTATCGTTCGCTCCTTCTTGGCACGGCCACAATACTTGATTTGAATCCGCCATTTCGTCGTTCCCTTCACGGTGTGGCCACCATCAACCAGAAGCAGTTATTCCTATCCGACGGAGATTTCAATAGAAAGTTGTAGGAAATTCACGATGGCGGCAAGTGGCAAAATCTGTCGGTGTCGGTGAAAGTCAAACTGGTAACGTCTGCGAACCATTGTGAGGATACGCCTAGCTGCCGACAGAATACTCGACAAATGGCAATGTATTGTACGAATTCTACAGAAAGAGCCGGTGACAAGACGTAAGGAGACGGAGGGACCGGTAGTCATATCTTGGATTAGAGTTCGTGCCACCCACATATCCCCGCACAAAGGGACATTGGATATTATCGCAATTCAACGGTATCAGTGTCATCGTCGAGGTCTCAGGATTTCGATGTACATTATTTGGGATGGAAATTTGAAATTGTATCGTCTACTCGTTATTCGAATCTGCCTTGATCTTCAAAGGGACGATGAAAGAATTCCAACCCTTTGACAACGAAACGCTTTCGGTATCACCGATATGTACGACACGATATTCCCATGTCAGTCGTACCTCGTTACATTCATCAAGATGTTTGCGTTTGTAAAATATTGAGACACTTATCGATATTCGGCTACTTACAATTGCTTTGCTGTTAGAAGCCATAAATTCTGTTTCAAATTAAGTTTAATAAAACAGTATGTATTTTATACTGAGAGTTATACTGTACGTCTTTAGTACATATTGACAGTCAGTATTATAATTGATATTTAAAATATAATTGTTAATTAGGTGCTATCATAATTGAAACTTAAAATATGATTATTAGTTAAATGCTATCATACTTGAAAATTAAAATATAATTGTTAATTTAACGATATTTATAATTGTTAATTAAACTGAAATCGTTGTAAGTTGTTGTAAAATGTCATGTATATGCAATTACAATTATAGGTTGATGTCTAATTATTTCAGACATGTCAAATGGAAGACTAAAAGCAAATTCGTCTTGCCTTCAGAGGATTTACCGTTTAACATACAGTCATGGACAAAATTAAGTGGACATTGCAGAAATGTAAACAATTTTGTGTTTTGTCACAATGTTTTAAATGAATTTTAAATTTAGAACGTGAAATGCTTTTGTAGACTTGAGAAAACATTTATTTAATGTATATAATTATGCAATAAAGTTTTGATTTATAGGCATTGTTAGTTACATTAAATTAACCTTTTGTTATTTATGATACCTGTCCACTTAATTTTGTCCACGACTGTATGTCGTTAAGATTTTTCGGTCGGTCGGAATTTTTAGCTAGGCAAGAATTAACAATAGTAAATGGGTTTCAACAATTATCGTTTAATGCGCGATCCAAACGAAGGAAAGACGCGACAGTCGATCAAGTATGGCGGGTCGTTGGCGCTCAGCCATAAGGATATGCAATCAAGTCCAAAGTAAGCGAGTTAATTTAGCTGGAGTGTGCACTCTCGCCGCGAAACTTGTTCCGTGCTCGAAGCCGAAGAGATACTCCGTCGTTGGAGAAGTTGCACCATCGAGATGTTACCACGCTCATGAGGGTAAGTGTGAGAGAAATCGGGAGAGAGATCGTCGATGAGGTACGCGTCTCTCTTCTCTCTCTCTCTCTCTCTCTCTGTCATCTTTCCCTTATGCTGTGGTGCCTCCACCACCGGTTCCCTACACAAGGCGACAGGGAGTACCAAGATGTCTCGAAACTACGCTTCACCTTACCCTTCGTCTTTCTTCCCTGCGTCCCGAGTTTCGCCCTTCCTCTCCCTTCTTTAGACTCCTGCCTCATCCCAGCATTCCTCCAACTATCGTAGTAACTAGCAGTGCCTGTAATAGCGTCGCGCTTCGTCCGTAAAGTGACGTCTTTCGAAACCCAATTCAGGAACCGAGTCGCGTCTAATGGGGCTCCGATATTACGAGAGTAGCGCGCCGCACTGATTTCTTGGATACCACACGTGAAACGAGAGTGAGTCGCATGTACACGGCGATTAATTCCGCGAAGAAATTTCGCTGGTTCATTGAGTCTCCTAATATTTCAAGGCTGCGGGACGTTGCGGCGCATTCATGGAATCATAAAGCCATTGGGATTATTTTTAACTTTAGAAAATTCATAAGTAATCAACAACTGTCTTTTGCTGAACTTTACAACGCGCAATTTATATTCTTAAAGTTTTGTTAATTTAGTATAACTTTCGAAAGCCAGCGCGGTTTATTATTTTATGAGTGTCGAACAGTTAGGTGACAAACGACTTCGTATTTTTACTTTAGGTTACTCAGGTAAAGAGTGTAATAGCTGACGATACAGTCTGATATTAATACTAATAAGCAGTCACCCGATTACAACTTATTATTGTTAAATTGAGTGAACAATTTGATTTGAGATGTTATGGATTTATTTAATTTTACAAATGTATTACAATTACGACGCACTCCCTGTTCGTTCTCCAAACGATTCTCTCGATCTGCTTTGTTTCTTTATGCGAGGCACATCGCGTACAGACGCTCCGTTCTTTTACAGTCACTCCTCTCACTCGCGCCAGACATACGCACATACATACACTACGCATCGAGATAAATTTACTTATACTTAATAATTATTTAATTATAAGGCACATCATTAAGAATTAAACCTTAATTTTCAAACAAAAAATCATTTAGGAAACAATTAAAACTTAAATTCTTAATAGAAGGCCATATTAAGTTACTTTGTGTCTGATACTCTGTTATTTAAAATTACACTTTAACACATTTCACAATTTCAATTCAAACACTTTAACAATTTCAATTTCTTTTAGGAAGTAATTTTATTTTCGATTAATTTTATAGACAATTTTCTTAATATTCAATCCTTTATTCGATAAGCTTTAATGTATTTACCAGAAGTTTATTTACTTTGTTGTGTTAAATGTTTCGTCTAAAATTACCGATAGATTTATGTATGAATTCATACGTCACCCGTATGTGGGTAACATGACACTCAAAGTGTTAATTCTTATATTGCCGTTAAGTGATTTCTGAATTTAATTATTTGAAACAATGGCGGAGAGGAAGCGTATGCGTAATTGAGCCAAGCCTCGATTTACTAGGTACGTTACTAACAACAAGAATGCAGTCTATAAACGAGGTTCGGAGTGTTTCGTACATTTTGGAACGGTTTTCGAGTGGTCTACGCTATGCTTAGAATTCTGAATACTATCTCGGCCGTTTCTCTATCTTCGCACTATAAACCAAGCAGCCCGCCATCGTCATCTAACCCACGATACAAACATCCAACCACTCAACGCTAAACAATAAACTATTTCCCCGGTATAGCCGATTTGCTAGAGTTGTGTTTATCTGGGACGTGCAGCCTCTTCATTATCCGTCTAGATAGCTCGCGTCGAAGTTTCGAACGTTTCAAAGGACCGGTAGACTCGTCGGTGTCTACCACGAATTTCACGTTGTCTTATGGACAATATTAATCGGTAACGATCTCCACGAATTTCGAGAGCTTGCGATCCTTTAAACGCTAGATTCACGGATAATATGTAAGAAAATTCCAAATTGACCTGCATTCGAACTCGAAATTGGACGCATACGGTCCCAGCGCGACGACCACCAAGGCGTTGGGACCCGAATATTGTGACGTCAGGGCAGTAAACAACTGAGGCCCTTGAGTTTTGGCGAGGGGCAGTAAAGCCTTCGCAGCCTCGAGGAAGGGCATTCTTTAGTGAATCATTGACAACGCGACATCGCCCACATTTTGTCGTTTAAAGAATACATAGTCATTTAGCGATATTGTACAAGTCGTTATTATACGCGTTTATTTTACCGTATTACGTATTAATCTTACAAATACGACGGATTTTAGATTTCTTGTTTTTATATATGTATGTTAAGGCCACCAGTGCCCTTACATTAACAATAGATTTAGGATTTCTACATAGCAATTAGAAATAAGACCGTCGTCCCATCGAAGGGTTCACGGACCGTTCCGTGGCAGCTATAAACTCAAGAAGCCATAAAGACCCGCGCGTTTTCCATGTAGTTTTCGAGTCATTGTTCACATTTGGTCGACAGATTGACATTTTTACCTTTCGAGCCCGTTATTTCTAGCATGTTTATTATGGTCAGCGCGCTTCTTCATCCTTATTACCTGTCACGGTCCAGGAGCAAAACGTAGAATATTTGCGAGTGGAGGGGCCCACGTAGGGCGTTAACTTTGTTGCCCTTCCACAATTTGTACATTTTCACTTAGCCAATTAGAACGATGCGCTCCCGTCAAGTCTACCCGACCGAGGTGACATCGGAGAGATTTAATAGAATCTGACAGAGTTGCATAGAGATTGATAGACAGACTAGTTGAACCAAGAACAGATAGAACAGTTGATTGTAGAGACATAGTTGAATAATTGAATAAAGAACATAGTCATCCGTCCAGTTAAAACATAAATAATTTGTATAGTCCCGATCATATCGGGTGGTCCTTCGAGTAGTTATTATATTTGTTGGCACAAGCGTGCAAAACACCTACAAAGCTCGAATCTCCCTACTCGGATAATCACGAGTACTTAACAATATATAAGTATAGGAATGTGGCTGTGTCCGCCACGACGTTATTTCCAACTTTCTCTTTTTCCTGAGTTTTACTAAGGACTTCCTGCCTATTCTACAATTTCTTGTTTTTTCCAGGGTCTCATGCAACCCTGGTCTTTGTCAGATTGCACATTTGGCAGCCAGATTTGTGCGAACTTAAGTTTCCGTTGACTTTCGTTTCCACCCCTTCAACTGTCCACTCTATACTTCTCCTTTTCTTTTCCTACGTCTATCTCTTCCTAAAAAGGACATAAAAACACTGATCATCGCGCCGCTCGAGACACTCGTGATTTTTCTACCATCACGTTTACACCCGTACAATCTTTGACGCTCTTACTACTCGTTACTGCCTGATACCGTCCGTTGCTTATTTATTGAATATACATTTATTGTTGAGTGACTGTTAATTCGTTTACTATTCATTCACACATACCTCACGTCCTCAATAGCATTATTAAGAAGATCTTGTCGAAATATACAGTCATGGACAAAATTAAGTGGACATTGTAGAAATGTAAAAAATTTTTTGTTTTGTTAGAATGTTTTAAATAAATGTAAAATGTAGAACGTGAAATGCTTTTGTAGACTTGAAAAAACATTTATTTAATGTATATAATTGTGCAATAAAGATTTGATTTGTAGGCATTGTTAGTTAAATTAAATTAACCTTTTGTTACTTATGATACCTGTCCACTTAATTTTGTCCACGACTGTATGTTAAGATTTGTCAAAATATGGAATCAGCGTACAGGTTAGGTAATGTGTTATCCGTTATTTCTGTGTGTTTTTAATTTAGTTTCGATTTAAATATTAGTGGTCATTAAGCGTCCACGAATGTAGGGTTAAGATGCACAAGTGACTTTTTTCTGAGCAATTTCTTTACTATTACTGTTTGCTCAGTTAAAAATAACGAAGATGCACATACTTTCAAGTGTCGCAAATAACAGCTACTTGTATCTGGCCTAAACATACTATTAATCGTATTCTAATCTCATTAACGAACCACGATCACTCTCAATATGAACAGTTGTTGATGTAATCCGTTACATATTTGCACAGGGAGGAAATTTATATTTAGAAGTAATGAATAAAAAATCAATAGAAAAATTAATAAACATACAACTAATAAATAAATCAATAGGAATGAATAAGCATAAAACGATTCGCATGTAAATTTATTTCCAATATTTAATCAACTTACAATTAATAGATTATAGCTAAACAATAATTGACGTTATAGTACAACCTATCTAACTATAATTATACATAATCGTTTATACTTAAGATCAATGATATTTACAAATATTATTTTATTTGTTTCAGGTAAGTGGGCAGTGCAATTACAGAACACAAACTCATAGTGACACCTGGGCTTCAAGAATTACGTTTTCAGCAAGTATTCAAATAAATACTCAGCTTCTATAATATATCCATCTTACAAAATATATAACCACCTATTATTGTATTTTATTACAAATATTCATATTTCAAATCATGCTTCTTTTAAATAATTTTGATTTGTAATGATTTTTAAATAATTAAAATTGCTTTGTAATTTATTACATACGAAATCAATAAAAGTGCAACAAAGTAAAATATAATTGAACAAAGTAAAATATAATTGAATTCGTTTATTGTATTGTTTATACTTGCTGTCATCAATGTTCAGGTAAAGTTGTCTAAAAGGAAGCATATTTTTGTGCACATGTGTTTTATCTCCACATTTGTTTTATAATGAATTAAGTCTTAAGCTATTACATGTATGTATGTGATGTTCATAGCAGAAAGTTTTTCATGTAGTTCAATTAGTTTGACTAAATGGCAAATACCTCAATAATGCTAACAATATAATTATTTTCATAATATTAATATTTGTACAATATGTTATTATAATTACATAATATGTAGTTCATGGGATGGTATCCATGCAAATTACGATGATGAAGAAATAAATTGCACATCTCCAATTTATAAAAAACCACGAAAGCAATAGATTTCAGGATCAAACACACGAATAAAAAGCACATTTCTTACACCTATATTGTATTTGTGTAATCTCGATGTTCATGTAATTATACAGAAACCGAATTTGTTTCAGTATACTTTCTACGAAATATTTAATATTTTTCATTTCCATTATACTTCTTACATAATATGTAATTTTTTAACGGAACTATCTAGCCTCTAAAAAGAAGACTTATATTAATCGACATCTATGGTTTTTTAATCAAACAAGTTATACCTTCTGGAATATGTATTATTTCCTATTTCCATTGTATGTTTCGTAGTATACCCAATTACCGAAAGGAAATATCTATCCTCTAAACAATATTGAATGAAAGTGTTCTTAATCGATATCCATGGGTTTTCCAAAGAACAAGTTACACTTTTCGTCGTGTCTACTATTTTTCACTTCTATCGTACTTTCCATAACATATCCAATTTCTAAAAGCGAATATCTACCCTCTAAAAATATTTAAATAAAAGCGTTCTTAATCAACGTCTATCATACTCGAGTAAAGCGTGTCCCGCGTTAGACCCTACCCATAGCAACAACTGCAAATAAACAATCAGTCTAATGGCAGACGTAGCACGCGATACAGAAGGGTTCGCGGTACAAAGCGCAACTTTATAAATTATTCGCGGTTTTAATTGAAAGATTACGACCGAATTTCGCCGGATAATAATCTCGCCCACCGCCTTTTCAGTGGCTGCATCCAATTACTGTATTTTCGTGACGCGGCCGCTCGAAACCGGTGAGCAGAGACAACCGTGTTCTACCGTGGCGCAAGTTCATTAATTACAGAGCCGTGCAAGAATTTCGCGCACGTTTCCGGTACACGTTCCGTGACTCGGCGATCGCTTCATCCATTATCCGCGGGACAAATTTGTTTTCCGATACAAACGTAGATAGCGGGCAAACAAATTGTACGAACTGTTCGAAGCCGTCGCGCGGCTCCGCTCGGCTCGCGATGGTAAAGCAGTCGCGAAATGACTTGCGGATTAATGAACGCCCGTTAACTGCAACTTGTTCCGGATAATAGCTGCGCACGCATTACCTTCCGCCTGGTCGATTGTTGTTAAAATATCCTCGAAAGTCACGCACGCGTTTGACTGGCACGTTTCGCCTCCATTTTCTGCGATATGCTAATAAATATCATTCGCGTCAATGAAGCGAAACTCCATTAAGGGGTTAGTTGGGTTTCAGACGCTTAAATACATTTGGAAATTCACAAATTTTCGGGATTACACATTTGAAAGTTCCCAAATTCAGTCAATTATAAATTTCCCAAATTTCTAAGCTTCCAACTCCCATATCTAAAGCTACATAATTTTAACATTTTTGTGGTCTAGAAATTATTTTATCTTAATATTAAACAACAATAGACTATAGAAACTGCAAATGTAAACTCTATAGGGATGAGGAAAGGGAAACTCAGGATTATTAAGTAGTATGTGTCGACCACTAATCAGACATCGGTCCATAATGCAGACACTACAGCACCGATATATCTCACAATCCGAAAATATCGAAATACCTAAAAAAAGACTAAAGATTCGTGCACGATCTATCACAAACGAATGAAATTACGGATTCAATATCAATGATAAACTGAAACTCGCATTTATTAACACTAAAACTACCAAAAGGGTCAAATGACGCTTTTACAAATTTCTTACTTTAAACCACAAAATGTGTTAAGATGCTTTTCTTCACATCTATACTGCTTGTCATGAAGACAAAGAATCAATATATGTATTCATGTATGTTTCATCGTTTGTTCATTTATTTTTCAATTTCATTTTTAACTTCAAGATACTTGTGCATTATACGTCGGTAGTTTCAGTGTTAAATTAATGTTTGCCAGATTTTAGATTAGTCTTGAATAGATTTTAAATTAATCAAAATTAGTTTACACATTTACCTTGATTCGATTTCAAATTAACCTCGATTAGATTTAAAAATAATTCTTATTAGATCTCAAATGAATCCTAAATAGATTTTAATTTAACATTGATTGTATTTTAAAATAACTTTGAGTTGAAACTAATCGCGATTAGAGTGTAACATAATCTTGATTAGATTTTAAATTAATCTTGCATTGATTTGAAATTAATTTAAAATAGATTTTATATTAAACTTGATTAGATTTCAGTTAAATCTTAACTCGATTTTAAACTGATCTGGATTAAATTTTAAAAGACGTTCCATTGAACACTCAGGCGTGAAAGAGGAGTAACATTAATGAAATAGATCGAATTACATAGTCAAAAACCTCGAACTGAAAATCGATCGTTGACGATCGAATTAAATACGACGTGCCTTAGATTTCATCATTTTTAATACTATTTCTACCAAGAGATATCAAAATACACCTTTCAAATTTTAACATCAAATTATTCTCTACGTTGAATCATTTCTCCACAATTAATTTTTAGACTTTTCATACAAATGGTTGCTAAATTAATTCCGCGATATCATTTATCTCTAGTTCATCCTAGATCTAAAAATATGCATACGGTATACTAGTTTCTACCATATGAGGTGTCCTTTGACACCGTAAGGATTTCATGACAGTATCTAATTTTAAACCAATATGCATTATAAATACGAAACACCATTTTGGGGCATCATATCAATTATAATCGGATTAGAAAAACCCGACTTCAATTGTAACGAAAAATACAGGAGTTGCGGCATAACTTTAATATTCGCTTATCTCCCATGTTGCATTTTAGTGTACACCACTGCACTGATTGTATATTTTGTAGATTGATGAATTAAGCTGGAATGTACAACATCATTAAATAATCTCCAATAAATACACATCAATATGTGAATAAATATATTCCTCAAATTATATACATTTAACTAATAATTCGAAATCTCAGCCAGTTTCGATAATTATATGTATTCAAACGAAAAGGCATCATATGACACCTTTTGATCGCAATAGGTATATACAAAATCGCGGTATAAATATTGTTAATTTGAAAATAATTGTGTATTATACGTCGGTAGTTTCAGCGTTAAACGGAATATGTCTTCTGTTCGGTCGCACGAATTCCACGACAGATTAGAAGACATGGTTGCGGTGGCAGTCATTGTCCCGAAATTCAATACTCGAAGATATAGGCTCGCGAGCGAAAAGCACGGGTAAACGGTACACGCACGCTGAAAACTCATTACCGGTACTTGAGAATATGGGGTACGATTATTAAGTGAGAACTGCCATAGACGATTACGCCGTCCCCGCGATAATGGCTGCTTGAATGGGCTTCATTAAGACTCTCTACGAGTCTCGGTCTTTCCCTTGCTCCGCACGCTCTCGCTCTTTTGCGTGCACACGCTCGTGTAACAGCCAAAACGTTCTGTTACACGGGGGTCTTATGGGGTTGCCGGCAGAAGTTCACGTACCCAGACCGAGGGAAAGTTCGACGATGCAAGTAGCGGGTTGGCCCGACGTCGAAACGCAGGCTTCTATAAATGTTTAAGCGTTCTATCCTCTTCTGGGATCAGAAGCAACCCGCACCAGCTGCTGAGTTCGACGGTAACGAGATTACGGTGTCAGCGTGAGCGTGCAACTAACCTTTCCGTTGTGTCAAAACCGATAGCGCACGGGTTTGGATTAATGGCACGGGTCAGCGATTCGACGCGACAGATTAGGGGAATCACCACCAGCCAGTGGGAAAAATCTCTGCTCGAACACGCTCGCAAGTGGTTGGCGTATCGACAGCGCGAAAAACCCCGTAATTCCTCGTCGGCACTGCACACAATTAAGAAACTGTTCCTCAACGTTGTTTTAACTTCCCCCGAGACCATTCGATTGCATCTTTTATTTTTTTTTTTTTTTTAATTTTAGATACTTCTCATTGGGGCTTCGTTTGAAAAATATACAAATTTCAGGAACGTGAATAAAATGAACATACGTACGAAAGTTATCAAGTATTAGGTTGTCCCATTCTTCCTTTCTTGATATGACTTGAAAACGCGCTTTGATGAATATTTTGTAAATAATCCCCAATGATTTTAGAAACACTAAGTAATGATGTTTCTTGATGGATGAAAGAGTTTACATTTAATGCAACAAATCAAACTTGAACAATAAATAATGCGTATTCGTTTCTATCGAAAGAGGAAGAAATTTATGGGACACCCTAATATTTTATGAAATCAAAATTATTTGACACGGAATGGAAGTATTAAATAGTAATAAAGAACTCTTTACGTATATTAAATATATATATATACAAACATTTTATTGCATTTGTTATGTTCATGTAGAATAATAAATGATGCCTCTTTCATTTACGATCAATTTTGATTGTTTTAACCGCGATCGATGATAAATGTGCCCATAATTTTGAAAGTGGTCTAAGTCATTTATTTCTTGTTTCGCGATATTTAATGGATTACATTTGAGAAAAATTAAAAAATATTTTTAGAATTTTCTGTAGTCTTGATCAATGAAAATTTATTATGAATGTTAAATTTTGTGTGATTCTCGTACGAAAATGTTGTTCTTAAAGTTTGAATTGACCATTTTCAAGATTATTTGAATCGTCTATAAATCACTTAAAGCAATAAAAGCTACGAGTTTTCTTAGAAAAAATAACTTTAATGAAATCATTCGTGAACATGTGTTAATAATCTTTAAAAAGTAATCCATTTATTCAAGGTCCGCTTTAACAGCCCACGTAAAGAGGGTCCGCTACGCGACATATAAATAATTGTTTTAACCACAACTGATGATAGATTTTTATTATTTCAACTGCAATGAATGATAAATTCATTTGTGCTAATGCATAATTATTTTGAAATTAAACATGAAGTTGAAAAATAAATGAACAAACGACGAAACATAAATGAATACACTTATTGATTCTTGATGTTGACGACATAAATCAGTAGAAATGTTATGAAAACCATTTTGACAAATTTTGTCATTTGAAATAGGAGATTTATAAAAGGGTCATTTGACCCCTTGGCAGTTTTAGTGTTAACTACAATCAATGATAAATTTTAATTGTTTTAACTGCACTCTATGATAAATTCTGATCGTTATAATCCCAATATCGAGATACAGCTACAGTATATTTTATTTAGAACCCCCGTAATCAATTTTTATCTTGTTAAGCTTTGAATTGAAGGTTACAAATAGACCAGAAATTATCGATGTATATTACATACAAACCGTTATACGAATTAAAACAGATGACACTAAAAATACAATTTTTCCTGATTTTTATCGTTATACATAGATTGCAAATGGGCCAGCAATTATTAATATACGTTACACAAAGCATTTTACGAATAAAGAAAGACAGCATTCAGAATTCGATTTTTATTGGAATTCAAGTAAAAGCATACGGGCGTCGACAATGGGAACGGAACAACTTTTATCGCTTATTGCATACGGCGAAAGTAACGAACGTATTTGTGCCCGGAAACATTTGCGTTTATACTAAAACGCGCGTAATTTTATTCAGTGCGTTTACCCTTTAGCTTTGATCATTACGTTTCACCCGGAGCAACAATGGCGAGACAAAAGAAACGACGAGGTCGTGGTAGGGGACGCTTTCAACCCCGCGACCGTGGTTAAACATTCAAATAAACATTCGCGAACGACAACCATATAACCATAATTACAAGCGGGTAAAAAGTGAAGGCCGTTTTGCTTGCAATATCGTCTCTAGTGCACGTCTATATTTCAATATACGAGAGGGGAACTTTTAAAAAGCAATTCACTTTAAGCACCCCGCGTGAATATGAAAAAGGCAAGTGTGTTTCAACCGCCAGGGCTCCGGAACGCATTCTCGAGAGTACGCAGTTGTGGAATTATACGTGTATGTATATACATGTATATATTATACAAGCGTACATGTATGTACGTCGAAGGATCAAAACGTAGGAGAATAGGCAGGAACGAAGCAGTTGCATACAGAACCAGCCAACGTTCCGCGGAGGCACTTTAGCGGCATATCACTTATGCATCGTGCGGCCCTCAACTTACAAAGCGATCCCCCGAGATTTCCAGCAACTGCCGCTTTTAGTTTCTCCGTTGGAAAAACAAGCTGCCCCGAATTATATTAGCTGAATGTAGAAGTTACCGCACGGTGCACCTGTTGAACCGGTTTCTAATCGCATCATCTTGATCGTCGATAAGCAATTGTGCCTGCGAGGGCGTGGTGTACGCGTGCACGAACGACGTTTCAGATACTAATGGATAAATTCCTCGGTTTAACAATTTGAACTGTATGCATTTATTCTTCGTTCTTGCATTTCCGTACTTTTAAACTGTTGACTTTGAAAATTTGGATTTTATACATTTTTGTAGGTTTACAGATTTATTAGTTTGTGGATTTTTAGGTTTATGGAGTTCTGAATTTATGGATATGTCGATTTTTGGATCTCTGGATTTATAGATTTACAGATTTATAGAAATCTAGAGTTGCAGAGTTCTAAAGTTCTTGTGGTCAGAATTTCTTCATTTCAGAATTTTTAGATTTCGAGATTTGTAGGTTTGTAGATTTCCAAGTTTGCACATTTCTAGATTCCCAGGTAGATTTTTAGATTTCCATGTTTGCTGATTTTTAGGTTTCCAGATTTGCAGATTTGCAGATTATTCAGATTTCTTGATTCCCAGATTGGCAGATTTGTAGATTTCTATATGTGTAATTTCATAGATCTCTCGAATTATGGATTTCTGGATTTGTACGTTTATAGATTTCTAGAATTCTAGATTTTTAAATTTCCAGATTTCTAGATTTCTACCAGGTGTATGCATACATTTTTTCCGGTTGAACTAAGAGATGGCTTGAGGGAAAAGTACACAGCGTATTAATTCGAATCAAACGTCATTATGTTCGTCTGGCATTAAATGACAAGCACGTACAAGTTGAGTCCGCCAAAATCTAATGTCTTTGTTATTGGATGATGACCCAAATCAAACTCAAGAGTAATTGGCAAAATCATTAAATGAAGTTCCTTGGTAATTTATTGCTGTTATGTTGAACCTTCAATATTCTAAACTTTCTAAAATCTATAATAATGCCTACACCATTGAAAATTATGTGTCTCCTTTACAAAAAAAAAACAAAAAAAACGGAAAGAACTTATGCATACACCTGGTAAATTTCTAGATTTCTAGATTTCTACACTTTTAGGAGTAACGAACACAGAAAATCTTATCTAAACACGGAGAAAGATTCAGCGAGAAGAAATAACAGAGAAACAATGACTTCAAAAGAATTCATAAAAATGTCCAACATTCTAGAGTTCCCACTTGCCAACGGCAAAGATACCTGTACCCGAAGAACTTAATATTTGTCTCAGTATAAAGGTTAATATTTCCCTGATTCGTATAAATTAATTATCCCGCCTGACAATAGCAAATAACATTTTTCCCTGATGTCAAACTTCGTAGCTTTTTCTGCGGGTTCATAACGAAACGTATCGCAAGGTATGAATAATTCTTACGAAACTCGGTTTGTGCAACCAACGACTGTTTCCGCGGCGACACGAACGTGTTAACTCGTTTTCCCGGTTAACAATGATGGAAAAGGTCACACGGTAAGAAAATTAACGTCGGAAGCCAGAACTATTTACGAGCTGGTAGCGCGGGGCAACTTAACGCGGGCGGTTCTTCCGGTTGTTCAGACTAAGTGGACAGGCCGAAGTTTCCCGACGGGCATTCTTCGCCTCGCATTCCTAAACACGGACGATCTTGAAGCGTAAATGCTAGACGTATTTTCGTAGATGACGAAACCGCCCCAACTATTTCGGCTGGAGTAATTTCCAAATTGAACCCAAACTCGGTGTCGGCAAGCAAGCGGACAAGCAAGCCGGTCGACAGGCTGGGAGAACAAGATGGCTAGCAGGCTTGGCAGACGAGCAAACTCTAACTCAATCCACGGCGGTTTAGGAAGTTTAACCAGGGGCCATCAACGGCTCTGTGGAAACCGTCGCCAAGGGGCTGGCCCAGAAAACCGACATCGTGAACCGTAATCGTGAAAGCTTACTTATATGCACTTTCGCGTCTGCCAATGTGGACGAAGAAGTTAATCCTTTCATACTCTTCGGGCAACACGAAAATCCATATTGATTGGGTATCTACTTCGGAGGTATCAACTGTATGCTTTATCTACTTTAGAGACACCAAGTAGATTCCTAATCTACTTCGATGATACTGAATCTCAAGTGGGTACCTATTCTATTCGGTCGAGAACTAAGTGATTGCGCATCTTAAATATGAAAATGAATTCAAAATTTTTGCTTAAAATATAATTTTATTCAATTATGTATTGTCCGTTTTTATCGATGACCTTTTGCCATCTTTCAGGCAGTACCATAATTCCATTTATTCGACAATTTGAAAATAAAGGAATGTTTATAGCACGGACACGGAGTCATCCACAATGAATAGCAAACCGTGAAAAGAGCACTTGTAGGATCGTTAAGGGAAAGAAAGTAAAATTCGCATTTCTTAAGTATTGTATATTGTACAAATTCAATAGAATGTATTAGGTTGTCCCATAAGTTTTTTCCCTTTTTGATATAATACAAAAACTCGCTTCGAGGAATATTTTTCAAGTAATCGAGGAGTAAATGATATTTACTGAGGGACGAAAGAGGGCGATACAGTAGAACATCTTGTATTTAATGCAACAAATCTTAAACAACAAACATTGTGTGTTACTATTAAACAAGGAAGGAATTTACGGGACAATCTAATATCTCACACAATTCAAGGATCTGTTCATAAATCACATCGTCGTACAATTTGAAAGTACCGAAACACTCAACAATGGTGTACGGTTGATACATGAATAACAAACCGTAAAAAAAAAACAACTGCTGGACCGACATTGATCGGTAAAGTGAAACTCGTATTTATTAAGTAAAACGTGTCGTCCAGTATTCCGACAGCGGGCGGTGAATCAAGATAAATGGAAAATCGATTTCGAAACGAAGGAAATCCGCGTTCGGTAATTTATTTCCACTAAGCTTCAGTCGCGGCTTCTTGTTTCACATCGAAAACGCCGCGAATCGAGCTGACTTGCCATCGCATAATTCAAAGTCGATCGGAACGACTTCTCGCCCGGCCTTTTTCTTTCGCGAAGAAGTTGCGAGCGAGATCGTATCGCGGTTTTTCCAAAGTCAGACTTTGTTATTCCGTCTTGACGAAAGCCACCGTCCGGAAACGGTCGGAGAAGAGGAAAAACAAGATGCCGGAGGACGCGGAGATGAAAGGGGCAGACACTTTATTACCCGGAGGATGAACTACGATATGAAACGGGTTAGCATCGTATAAAATAGACGCATTGAAAACACAGAAGCAATTTTATCGTGCTGTTGTTGAATTCATATATCCGTCCGGGAACGTATGAAAGCGAGACAGGAAACGCGGGAAAACGCAGCCGCACAGAAGGAAAGCGGTATGATTGAACTATAATGATGGCGCTTTCACGAAGTCTGCAGGAAAAGGAAATGGCGGGGAAGCGAATTGATTAAAATTTTAAACCGACCGCCAAAGGTAACAAAGGAAGCAAGCAACGGCAAAGAGAAGCAGGAGGACAATTTTCATGCTGTCTAGTTCGTCCACACTTTGACCACTCTTCGATATTTTTTTAACGTCCGAGAGTGTTGAGTCCGAACTGCATTGCGTGAACTCTGCAAAGGTGCATTGTGAACTGCATCGTGTATGATAAATAATGGTACACGGATTATATGTATAATAATGATGCTGACAATCTCACATTTCGAGATTTATAGACTTTTTAAGTTGGAAATTTCTAATTCTTGAAGTTATGATTCTTTTAGTGGGCTAATTTTTAAATTCTGGAATTAAGAGGTTTAGAAACCTGGAAATTCTTAGAAAATTAAACTTATAAATTCCTAATTTGCATATTGCCAAAGCTTCAAATGTTAAAATATCAACATTTCTAAATTCTTCGGATTCCAAACTTGTCAAAGTTACAAATTTGTAAGGTTCTTAAATTCTCGAGTTTTTAATTTCCTATATTCTTAATTTTCCAAATCTCCAGATAGCAAATTAAACAAATTTTTAATTTTAAAGCTTACAAAATCCATAATTAGATAAATTCTACACTTTCAAAATTTATAGTTTCTTAATATTAACAAATTTTCTAGTTTCAAAGTTTATAAATTGCTAAACTTCTATGTTTCTAAGTTTCTTAATACCAAAATTTCTAAATTTCCAAATCCTCAATTTCTAAATCTCTAAATTCTACAATTTTCTAGTTCTTATGTTTTAAAAATTCTCACATGAAAACTGCACTTGTCAGTGTCAATTCTGTTTTTGCTAATTAAATTCAAACGAAGTTCACTATTAAAAGCAAAAATTTCCAGATAATAATGAAAGTGAAAATAATTCATGACGAAAATTTTATTTCGATGCTGTGAGAAATAGATAAAAATTGCAAGTATTATATTTACTGCAGAGAAATTGTGCGAATATCATTATTTTATTTACGTATATTAATTCAATAAGTCGTATAATACAATGTCGCAAATACATATCTAATATTACTTCCTCTTTATTACGACTCGACGATTAAAATTATAAAAACAAACCTTCTCTTCAAACATTATATTTTCTATTCTGTTTCTCGCATTTCGAATCGATCTCCATTTGCAAAGACAGACAAGATTATTCAACAAATACGTTCTTTATAAAAACAGAAAACCTGAATATATACGAACACATGTACATTCCTAATTACTTATTATACCTTCAGTTTATTACGCGTTTTCGTGTTTGCTATCTTCTTTAACGGAGGTTGCTTCGTGTGTTCCTGTCGCACGAAGATTTTGTACATACAAAGGGTCGTGGTTGTGTACACAGTTAGTTTCTGTTCCCTCTTTGCAGCCTCTACTTACCAGCACGTAGAAAATGTTCATTGAGTACACTTTGTACCTGTGTGCATTCAAAAGCCCTTTGCTCTTCTTCAAGATGGGCTTGAAAGTGGCTTGAAAGACATCTTTCGCCTCTTACGTCGTTACATGGGCATAGTCTACCGCTAATTTATACTTTATTGCTCCACTCACGACTTTGTACAGAGAACAAGTTTATTAAAAAAAACCTTATCGTAACAATATAACGATACAACAATTTTTTAAAATATACACCTAATTCTCTTTTTACACGAATTTTTTGGGAACATATCTATCGTGTAAAAAGAGAATTAGGTGTAAACAATATTAAAAAATTCTTGTTACAGTTCACTTAATTTATTTATATATTTATTCATATATTATTTAGTGCTTACATATTTTAATTCATTAAATGTATTATAAAAAATAAATTATACTTTGAGAAAAAGAAAATAATATCTGAAATTCATTAATATAAAAGAAGTTAAAATAATATAAACATAACAAAATTTTATGCATTGTCATTTTCTGACAATAAACGCATACGTTTACGTTTCGTACACGCGTCGAAAAATCTCGCTCTATTTGCTCTATGAGATTCAAGAAAAATTCATAGAATATTGAAAATCATGTCAAAACAAAACAATTCGTGTAAAAAGAGAAATTTTGTTTCTTCTTAACTCGTGTTAAATCAAATTTGTGTAAAAAAAAGAATTAGGCGTATATACTATTAATGCTTTACTTTCATGACCAAATTAATAATTTAATTTCGTGTTTAAAATTTTGAGCTTAATTTACTACTGTTGTATTGTAATGTTCGGAAATGTCGATTATCTTAGTATTTAATGTGATAGACGTATTAGATGATAGACTTAGACACTGGATTGACATATTAAACTTAGACATTGGACTTGCATACTGGTATTAGATACAAGAATTAGATACTAGATTGAGATATTATACTTTGATACTAGACTTAGATATTACACAGAAAAAGCACTATAATTAAAAAAAAAGCTGTGTGAAGGTATCACTCAGAGAACTTTCACAAATATAATTTCATGGAGTTTGATATATTAAAAGAACCTCACAAGGACAACGAACATATTGAAAGAACCACAAACAAGGAACAGTAGAACGAATGGAGTTAACAATGAACGAGATTACAAAATGGTTCCGCGAATGCTGAAACATACTACCAGATGGCGCAAATGAAATAGTCATTCCCTTAGGAATAGAAGCAGGAACATTAGCGTTAACTTGTTCGGCTATTAATATGAAGATCATGTAAATTTGATCACGCGTTCAGTTATTCGATCATTTCCCTATCGTACGAGTACATGGAAATCGTGTGTCAGAACGTGGGGGCAGTTGCACGGTTGTTTTTTCACCGGGCAAGTACGAATGTTTAATTGAAGGATTTGTCCCGGCGTTTGCGTAAAACGGTTCGTAATCTGCGAGCTTTCCATAGCAACCTGTAGCTCTAGGGGTTGAATGGTAGCGTGTCTGGTGTACTTCGGGGTAGTGAGTGCCCCTCGAGCCTCCTTCCAACACGCAACACTCAGCTTAATGAGAAGAGAGACCTAGCCCCATACTCTGTCTAATCTCGAGCCACTTTGAAACGAGCCGACCATCAGTGTTCAGTGTTGCCCAGGTACCCACGGTCCTCTAAGACGTTCCCGCATTATGTACCGTCTTATTTCGTTCGCGTGTGTGTGCATACCATTAAGAAATTGCGGATGCTCTTACCGAAGTACGATGCATGCGCTGCTCTTTTAAAAGCACTTGAATATCCCTTGAACCCGGCGCCGCGAGCATTCCAATTTTTGAAGAGCTGCTTTCAGAACTTTCTGACACCAGGCTGCGTAACTGGCTTTTATGTGTCGACGAATTTTAACGCGCGCGAAACGCTTTACGACTCGCATTGTGGCTCCCTGTCAAATAATTTATGAAAGTGATTTCGTGAACGTTGAATTAATTAATGTATGTTCGATTCAATCGACTTTGTAATTAATAAATATTTCAGTTAATCAATATTTCATCCAAGCAACATTTCAGTGAAAGAAGGTTACAATTAATCAATATTTCAGTTAATCAATGTTTCAATTAATCAGTATTTCAGTTAATCAATGTTTCAATTAAGCAATACTTCAGCTGACCACTATTTCAATTAATCATTATTTCAACGAATCGATATTAAATTGTTCAATATTTCAATTAACCAATATTTCAACTCATTAATATTTCAAATAATCAGTGTTTCAATTAACCAATTTTTCAATTAATCAATATTTAAGTCAACCAATACTTTAACTAATCGATAATTCAATTAACAAATATTTCAATTAATTAGTCTTTTAACGAATTTATATGTCAATTACTCAGTATTTAAAGCAACCAATATTTCAACTAATCAATATTTTTTACCTATAGAAGCTGGAATGTTTAATGTTACCCTCCGAACTGTTCACCTTCTAAAGTATCTTGTACAGAAAGGTTGTTTTAATCGCTCAATTAACTAAACAATTAATTATTGCGCACCTCTCAATAACGATGATGTAAGTAACAGTTACACTGCATTTAATGATAGAAGTATTGGCAGTTCACAATTTCCAATATTGTCGTTGATTTATTCTATAAGCAAACGTGTTTATTTATGCTCTCCTGTTATTATTTATTGCATAAGCAGAAATTCAAAATTATATATAAATGAAAAGTTTCATCATTTTTGTAACCATATCTTTCTCCCATTTGTCATAGTACACCACTTTAATACACGTACAATAAAAATTGAACTGAGAAGAATGAAAAACCAATGTAAAATATAAGAAGTCAAAGTATAAAATCGATATACATTTAATAACTACACAAATTCTATAAAAAATAAAGAATGTGTTGGTGGATTTATGCAAGAAGACTTATTTTCATAGAAATGAACAATGAATTAGTTTGTCTAATTTCAAAACACTAAGAAAGTAAATATTCCACAAATCGAAATGATACAAAATAATTTTTAATTTGTATTCGAAGTTTTTAAATCTATAAATTTGGACTCGTACATGTAGCATTTTTTACATGAACATACTCATTTTCTTTTCTTTATGTCGTAAATAACATGCATCTACTGTGGCACGTATAACACGGCCGTGAAATGATATCGTAAAAAAATGTTTAATTAAACGAGAAACCTTTTCTATCAACGTCCCGTATTCTCACAGTAGCAGAAGTCAATTCCAGAATGTGTATAATTAGATATTATATACTTACCATTTTAACATATGTTCAATGAAATGTCCTCGAACACCGACATATTTTTCTGCCGATGAAACGAATAATGGGACTGCATAGCTGTTCCAATGGTTTCAGATTTAATGAGAGCAGAAGCTTTAATTATTCGTTCAATGTTCTAATTTTCGTGAAATCTGAATTTCCTGCGAAAGAAAATTCCGTATTTAATTAAAAGTTTTTAACTTCGAAGTCATATTATTATGCTCGTACAAATACACGTTAATGTCAGCTGTATAATACAATAACATGGAAATAACAAAACATCTGATCCAGCCTGACGTTATGAATATTTATAAAATATTTTCATATCCATTTTTATTAAACTTTCAGATTTATAAGTCACACAATTATATATATGACTTAAGTGCTTTATTATTATATTCTTTATTTCACTTTTATGTGATCCAGTTTTTTGTTCCAAAATCCGTCATTTAGTGATGAAAGATAACTCTAGACACGACTGTATGCTTTTATATTTATAACATTACTATTCCATTTAAAGTACAAGATAGTAAGTTTTAGACAACCTTATATACCACTGAATATATTGTTACATGTATGATACTTTTTATAATAAGTTTTAGCCAACTGTACACATGATTTGTATATTATTTAAAGTAAAAACAATAAAATATAAATAAGTCCATATATGGAGATCTGCATAAGTAACATTTCTATTTTATTTAAAATAGAAGAATGAACGACAGTTTAGTTAGACGTAGAGTGACGGTATCAGCACGACACATTTCTGTTAGGTTATGAACAAGAAATACTGGCTCAATGAAAATTCAATTGAATTCTATTTGCGTTCTACTGTCGCTACGATCCCGTGATACAAGATACAGAGCAGTATTGCATTATTGATTAGTAATTACAACACGTAGAATCAGGGCGTAGACAAGGTAGGCAGGGATCGCCAGTTGGTATATGGACCACTTGTTGGTTCTGCGCCATCGTGCTTCGAATTCAAAGGCAAACCGTAACTGGGAACATCTTGCGATTCCGATCGTCATTCGAGTCTTAACTAAAGTGTTCTACCTATAAAAATTCTTTTCCAGAATTTCAATCAACCCACGCTTTCGCCAACTATCTTATCGTGCAACTAATTCCGCATCGTGTCCTCAATACCAATCGAAATACATTCTGTGAGGAATTAATTTACATTTATTCTGTAGCATTGAATGTTATTATTCATTTTTAATCAAATATTACTGACCTACATGATTTTCTGTGAATATGATGTACACATTCACAGTAACTTCATAATTAATTTTATACTCATTAGCTTTATAATTAATTTAAAAATTAACATAATATTATTTTTATTCTCAAATTAACTATAATTTTACTCGCAGTAACTTCAACATTTATTTTAAAATTAAATTTAAAGTATTGAGTTTTTTATTTTTAGTGTGACGGGTTTCAATTGATTAATGACGTGATTATCAACGTGATTAGTGACTAATTGAATGAAGACCTATGCTTGAAAAGCCTGAAATGAAAATTGTATTTCTGTCTGCCATTTCAATACCATTCAATTAGTAGCTATATTTTAATTTCAAATAATAATGACATTTACTTGACAATTCCATTTCAATCATCATCTATAACAGCAATCAATCAACACATATTTAATTTTCACTCATAATAATATTCTATTAACAGTTGTATTTTAATTTTCATTTATAATCTCCTTTAAATAAAAATTACCTCTAAATTTTCAATTGTAATCCCATTTAATTAATAATTACATTATAATTCTCAATTAAAGAGGCATTAGATCATCAATTAAAATTTAACCATTTAACTGTTAATAAAAGAAACACGAATATAAATTATGAACTCTGTATTTACTAAAATTAATCGTGTTCAACAAGTATGCAAGTAACGAGTACAAACTTTCTTGACGAATAAAAATATAATCCTTCTCCGTGTCACTTTACTATTTTTTGTATTACATTATAATATTATTATCTACTCTGCGTTCGATACGTACACTCGTATTTGTTCATTTTAATTACCCACACCTTCATCAATCTTCAAAAGAAAATTTCACAGTTGACTGTGTTAATCACGAAATGAAGGAACAAATTGATAGTCATGTAATAAATAATGACATAATGAATTGATAGTCAAGTAACACGTAATGTGATGATAAATTAATAGTGAAATAACAAGTAATGAGATATTAAATTGATAATCAAGTATCAAATAATGAGATAACAAATTGATATTCAAGTAACATGTAATGTGATAATGAATTAATAGTCAAATAATAAGTAATGAAACGATATATTGACAATAAAATAACAAATAATAAGACAATAAATTAATAGTTATATAACAAGTAATAAGATAACAAATTAAAAATCAAATATCAAATAATAAGATAATAAATTGACATTCAAGTAACAAGTAACGTGATAATGAATTGATAGCCAGGTAACAAGCAACGAGATAATAAATTGATAGGGAGGCAATATTCGAAGAGAAGTAACAGGCCGGAAATGTTAATAATGTCATAGCACGCGAGCCAAGTACATTATCCGCGAAACAAGAGAAACGACGAGTCACTTTGTCTCGCGGAAGCAATTTATCAAATGTTTCCATTGACTCGGCTCGGGGTCCCGTAGAGGAGATAAGGCGGTCCACCCGAAGGAGTACTTTACGAATGCAACAGGCGATATGAAACTAACTATGTACTTACGTAGGCCTACTGGGTTGTGTGTATGTAGACATATCCAAACCTCTTTCTCACCCTAGCGCGTCTGTTCGGCCTCGTTCAGAGTCAGCAACTGGTGGTTGCACCGGCGTGCCGTGCCAGCGAGAGCACTTGCATCGTTTCGTTCCGTTTGTTCTCAAATAGAGAGAAAATCCGAGAGGATAAGGGTGCCGGTCTTGGCTACGGTCCAAACCGTTCTCCTAAAAACCTCCGACTATCGCATCGTGATTCAGTTTCTCTCCTTAGGCTCTGCCGATCCCTCAGGATGCTCCTTCTTCCCTCTAAACGTCCTTCGACAAATCTACACTTTCCTCGGACCAACATTTTATATCGTTGTATCTTGAACGTATGACGTTTATGCTCTCTTTCGTTTTACTATATGATTGTAATTTAATAACCAACTGATGCTAAACTGAGGTAGAAAGGAAGCGAAATATTTTTACTCGAAATACGACGTATTTGAAGCACAATGTACGAAGCACGATAATTCTACGAAATAATCTTTCAACGCTTTGATGATTTATTCTGGGTCATGTGTCAGGGTGTAATTTAATTCGCACATAAAATTGAATAGCGATTTTTTGGTGCAAGAATTGTGGGATCCGATGAATGGATGTAGATGCAGGGATTTGATGATCTATGGATTTGGCGATGTAGGGATTTGATGATGTATGGATTTGGCGATGTAGGGATTTGATGATCTATGGATTTGGCAATGTAGGGATTTGGAGATCTAGAAATTTGGTGATCTAATAAGTTGGGAATTAAAAAATTTGGTGATCTAATAATTTGGAAATTAAAAAATTTGGTGATCCAGTAATTTAGGAAACTTGGGATTTCGGGGTTTAAAAATTTGAAAATTTAGGGATTTGGGTATCGAGGTGTTTGCGTATCTAGGAATTTGGTGAGATAGAAATTTCGTAATCTAAAGATTTGAGGATCTCAGGATTTTGTACTTTAAAGATTTGGGAATATACAAATTTGATGATCTAGAAATGTGGAAATCTAAAGATGTGGGATCTAAGTATTTTGGATCTAGGGATGTGGGGATTTGAAAGTTTGGAAATTTAGAGACCGGGGAATCTAGAAATTTGGATATCTAAGAATTTGGAGATCTAAGGATTTGGGGAATTAAAGATTATCAAACTCTAGAGATTTGGATCTTCAGGTACTTGGGACTCTAAAGATTTCGAAATCTACGAACTTGGAGATCGAAAAATTCAGAAATGTTTAAATTAGAAAATCTGTATGCTCAGAAATCTAACAATGTAGGTTATTCAAATTTTGAAAACTTAAAAATTGTATACAGGCAAAATTCGAGATCACAGATTAGCAGATTTAGGAATATGAACATTGAATTGAAGAACTTTCAACTGCACTCCTCCTCATATAAATGAATCATACGTTGCACACGAACGCACATGCGCTCAAACATACAAATAACAGCATGTATCACGGGAGAAGAGATACAGAGCTAGTTGTATGTCCGAAAATGGCTCCATCAAAGTAAATCAAGCGTTCCCCGATGCCACAACGGAACGCGAGTCGAATAAAACACGAGCTGTTTCTTTTCCGATAAAATCCGGTAAGGACAGCGGAGGGACACCCTCGATATCCTTGGATGGAATCTTTGTGTGGTCGTTGCCGCACAGTAATTCCCCGGAACCTTGCCAAAGAAGGAGCAGAGCCGAGGTCCACGTATTCAGGGATCATAGACGGAGGGACTACGGGTCCCGGGCCGGCTCTTATTCTGGAAAAGGCTTCCGGTGCACATGCATAAATAATATGGATGCTTGTAAGGGCCATCCGCGGTCGGCCACTTCTCTGCTATCCTACGGGTACGCGTTGAACGCGAGGGACGACTTGGGGAGACATTAATAATGCACCAGCTGTAAGAACACCCTAAATATCCTCGATCAGCCATTACGGTTCCCAGAGGAAACCAAATGGCGTATCACTGTCCTATTGTCCCTACGGTCTCGCCTTTATACTCCATTCAGGCGGACCTGACGGTTTTTTATAATCATCCATGCAGACGTTGACGCGCGAATTGTAACACTTTTTGATTTTATTAGGTTGGTGCATATGAAATGTCGGATGTTTTGTACATGCGAACCTTTGTCACCATGTTTCCCTTTTGCTTTCGTTTTTGGCACAACCTCGTTCATAGTCGTGCTGCCCATTGTCAGAGACACATTTCAACAAAGACGATTTTGTTAAAAGTGTTTCCTTTTGTTATTTGTTTTGTATTCTGCACCGATATGAATTCAGCCGATATTGTTTGCAATTGTTAAAGGAGGTGTATGGTGATAATGTAATGTCACGTACACCTTGCGACTTCTGCCTGTTCGCAAAAATCAAAAGTCTATCGAAGGGAACACATTTTCTGTCCATTGAACATGTACAGTCATGGACAAAATTAAGTGGACATTGCAGAAATGTAAAAAAATTTGTTGTTTTGCTACAAGGTTTTAAATAAATTTTAAATTTAGAACGTCAAATGTTTTTGTTGACTTGAAAAAACATTTATTTTATATACAATTTATTTATTTAATGTATATAATTGTGCAATAAAGATTTGATTTATAGGCATTATTAGTTAAATTAAATTAATATTTTGTTATTTATTATACCTGTCCACTTAATTTCGTCCACGACTGTATGAACAAAAACGGCAGAGTTTTTGTTTCACAAATTATGTGAAAGGAATTGACATAAGTATTCAGCAGATTTGCATAAAAATTAATTTGTTGTGTTTTATATACGGAAGTAGGAAACTTAATAATTTTTCTGAAAAATTAAATCACCGAGATTTTATAAAGTTTTCCACGAATCTCCGTTCACATTTTCGCGTAGTTTTTTATACGGTTTCGGTATACGAAACGCAGCATTTTTGCATACATTTTCATAGAAAAATATCGCACGAGTTTATCTGACGATGAAAAATAACTTTGGTATATGCTCTGCAAACAGTACGAGTTACACTTTTGCCCCGTACTAACAAAACGAGATGCGTTCTGTATAATGAAGATCGTACGAAAACTTTTATAAGACCTTTTTAAGCTACTCGACATATTTGTCGGGGACGAATTACGCGTTTATTTAATTAATAACAGAGTTTAACTATTGGTGTTATTAAATGACAGTAGATCGTAATTCAGGTAAACCCGTGGATAGCAACGAAAAATATTCATAACTGGAAGTAAAATAAATAAATAACTTGTTTATTGGAATCACCAATATAACAAATTAAATTTAAAAACGAAACAGAATGTTTTCAGTGTTAAAATATAGCGAACTGAAAATTAGGATGAAAAAACTAAACGGTGATGACAAACAATAACTTGAATATATTTTAGTGTTCACATAAAAAATTTCCACTCTCATATTTCAAACGGGTTAAATATAGATGAAGCATCTAATAAGAATATTAGCCGGAATATTAAAGATAATCATAAAATTCTATTAATTATACTGGGGGATCTTTAATTAATGAGCAGAAAAAGATTGAAATGTGAAAAATCTTAAAAAAAACCTGTGGGTAATTTAATAAACTACCGTGGTTAAATTAACGAAAAGATTTTTTTACACAGAGAAAATGCTGTTTTGAGGTACGCGGAAAAAATTCTTTAAAAATGCAGTTGGGTATGGTTTACATTAGTAAATTAAGGGAAAGGATTCACTTCGTACGACCGTTTGCTATTCCAGAATTTTTGTGCATAAATGATACAGTTTCTGACAAAGACCGATCATGGATAAAGTAATTTTTATTGACAATTTTTAATATTTTAACATTTTTATTATATTTCAAACATTTTAAAGTTTGTATTGAATTTTAAATATTTTAACATTTTTATTGTGTTTCAAACATATACAAATTTTTATTGTATTTGAACTAACCGTTTTTTTTAATTCTGTTTGAATAAGAATATTCGAATGAAATTACAAGCAGAAGAAAAAAGGGAACACAAGAATTAAAGAAAAATTACAAATGTAAATAAAAATAAAAGAAATAATATATCATAATTTTTACATTGAATGCTGAATGAAAAATTAATAATAACTAGTTTTTAAAATTTTACGTCATAAAATAATCAGAACTTTCCGATTTCTCACAAGCTTTGTATTTTAAATAACAACATTTGTTAAGTTTCCTTCAAATCTATATCGATTTTTATCGAGGTAAGGAATTAATTTGTATACTCAATTATATATAATTATCCGTTCACTTATGTTACTACTTTATGTTTAATTTCGAATAATGTGTGCACGCTGGGACGATTGGTGTTAAAAGTTAGGTTATGTCGAACTCCATTCCTATGTACAATGGTAAGTACTAAATAACCATACGGAAATAACATTAAATTATAATAACTACTATACACATTACTTAGCACACAGAGGAACTACAACGCATGTATTAATAAACAAGAGTTCATGTATTAAAAAATAAATGAAAGTTTAATTGTGCCATAGATGTCACATCGTAAAAGATGAATCCTAAACAGAAAAGCAAAATGGCTATTTGACTACCTTTTTGTTGGGTATCTTACAATTCAACGAAATTGGATATATTTTTGCAACCTTTATTATGAAGCTTCGTGTTTGTTTTTCCCTCGTCAGTAGGGGAATTTTATCTTCATGTTCTTCTCATCTGAAAGTTACCGGTTTAACGGAGAACTTCAGGAAATAATGATGTCTCAAATGTCACTCGGCTTTAAATTCAATCAAAACTTTAAGATAAGTATAAAGAGCTGGAGATTCATCTTACCGGCTGTATTTTTACGAGCTGTTTCACTTCGCAATTGCTTGTCGGTCTGACAAATTGAAAGCGAGCACCCGGTTGTTTTATCGCGGGCGTTGTCTTCGTGAAATTATCTTGTCCTTGCGAAATTACATCGCGGACAATTCGTAGATTTTTCTGCGAGAAATTCGGCGAAGAATGGATGGTGCGCGTTCAATTACTCGTGTTCGATTGAAATATTAATCGATCGATATTACGAAGCACGCACTCGATGCCTACAAAGAACGGCTCCGATAGAAAGTTGCCGATATAGGATTATTAAATTCCTTAAGACCCTATTGCGAATACCTATTCAAGAATCGATACATTCACTGAATATCTCAAACACAAGGAAAACCCTCTAGCCATTGATGGTAAAGAAAGGCAACAACGCGTTTCGAAAGCGCTGTATTTCCCATTTCATCCCCCTTCTATGACAGCGTCCGAATTTTATCTACGATAAATTTGAATTTCGATCGACCAGATAAAACGGGGCTTTCCAGAGCTTTATGGACCGAGATCCACTTTCGAGAACGGTTAGTTTTCATGAAAAATTCGCATATTATGCGTTAGTTTCGCAAGTATCGAACTTCAAATTTTCGGAACACGAAAGTTTCAGCATCCAGAAGATACAGAGATCCAATTTTTCGCAATTCCGAGGCTTAATAATTTTCACGTAGAATAGTTTTGAGATTGTATAAATTGCGAAGATGTAAAATTCAATAGCCTGGCAGCTTCGACGCTCAAGAATTCGAGAATTGCGAAGATTCCGATCACCAAGTTCTAAAATTCTCGAAGTCCAAAATGTGAAGGAGCAAAGAGTCTCAAAGTTCTAAAATCGAAAAATGAAAGTGTGTGTGAAATTTATGATATGAAAGTTGTGGTATCTCAAAGTTCTAAAGTACTAAGGTGCAAGATTCAAAAATTGCGAAGTCCCGAAATCCCTCTAACAAGATTTATCTTGTAAGATAAAAACTTACAAGATCCTACAGAATTTCACGTTATTAAAAAAAATACTGAAATTCTTAAATCGTGAAATCCCAAAGAATTAAAACTCAAAGATACCAAGATTCCAAAGTGTTAAAATTCGAAAGTATTCAAACTTTAAGGTGCCAGCATTCAACGATACTAAAATTTCTCAAAAATACAAAAATCTCAAAGTCCCACAATTCCGATAGAATTCGAACCTCGTAAAATCTGTAATTCATCGTTAACGAACAACATTCATAATAATCTACAAACTTCACCTTCGATGTCCCAAAATTTTGACCAGCGGATATATTAATCCATTTTTAACACGTTGACTGCTATGTCACCGATATGTGGGTGACACTCAAATTTCCATACAGATTCAATAGTCATATTATTCGAAATTTGTTCACCTTTTTAACTGCAAATACTCGCATTAGTTACTTGGAACTGTGAAGAACAAATATAACAAAGTATCGTGAATATATTTGGTAATTATCAAATACTTTCATATGGCAGTCAATGTGTTAATGCAATGAAACAAACGACTGTTAATTAAGAGGGTCGTAGTAGTTGGATGTTCTTTCACGTTAACCCCTTGCACTATAATAATGAGTTACACTCTTGACGCAGTCGAAGTTCAAATACGATAAACTTCGTTTATATTTTTAACACGAATCAATGTTCAATTTCAGTCTAATTTTCATTTGCACAGTGGAGGATCGCTGAATGCAAAATAGTCTTCACATTCGAACTTTCCTCAGTTGTCTTATAGTTGTAGCATCAAATACTTCGTTATGTCTGACGCATTTGCCGAATGAAACATAGTGCAAGGAGTTAACGCACGAGAATTAAACGCTCTAAAACGTGTCTGTTCGTTAAACGAACGTTCGATACCGGTTTGTTGAACGTTTTCTCCTTGATACGTACCGATACGATAGTCACACAAAGTAACGCCCAGGGCGAGTCACAAATTACAATAAAGGACGCGTGTGCCGTGCATGTGCGATCTTCTCCAGCGAGTTTCCACCCTTGGCACTTTGCACGCACTCAATAGTCGTTCTATTGTCACCGAGGGTGACGCTTTGATGGAAAGCACCCGAGGGTGAGTCGAGGTTTTTCGGAAAACTGCCCGAACGAAAACAACAGGAAACAGCGCGATACAACCGCACAATAGCGGTATTGTATACCATAATGCAATGAAATTGCTACGTTTCTTTTACCATTTCTTCTTTATTCTTGCTATCGCTGTATATTTAGGGTGACTCGCATTTGTATGCTATGCGGAATTCTGGGGTGGAACTCTGCGTTCATTTATCGCCGTTTTCATTCACTTTTTGGTAGTTGGTGAGAAGTAATTTTGTGGTTAGAAATGTTGTAGTTGTTCTTACTGTTTAGAATCGCATGAAATCGGTGTAGTATACGTACGTATATTTTTAGATATATTATAAACGCGATTTTGATTTATTAATCATTTACCGTGTGAGTTTTTGAGTTTCTAAAGGAGGTATTTTTAATAATTCTTACAAGTGATAGTAATAACATAAGGATAGTGAATAAATGTCTTTTAGTAAAGGAGCTTATTAACGAATAAATTATGTAATATTATAAACTTGTGATATTTTTAGAAGGTGCTGGATAAAATTGAATATTTAATGCACCAAGAATATTTGAGGTCTGTTTATTAACCCTTTGCACTCGAAGGTATTTTCGCTCGCAGTATATAGTAACTTTAAAACTGTTTGGTTGAAAGGTTTGATGAATTCCTTCGAAGTTATTATCTGTCTGTTAATTGCCACTGTTAGCTGTTTTATTATGTTTGTACATCATAGGTGCGGCACTATAGATTTAGTTAAAGATATTATAATTAAATAACACTTATACCAAATTGCTGTATTAAATAAAATGGCGAGTGTGAGTCACCTGTCGAGTGCGAAGGGTTAATTATAAAATTTATGGTTCATTTATGTTTAACAAGGTACAAGAAGTTGATATATTATTTCGTGTAGCATGTTTGCAAGAAAACACAACGAATTAGTACGAATAATATACTATAAAGGATTAATACTAACATAGTATACTAATATACTAATACAAAGTAATATAATTTGTCTAAAGCCTGTAGAATCCCTTTTATTTTGATACATTACGAAATTAATTATATAAATTAATTTACGTATTATACATCATCTATTTATACTTATTTATACTTATTTATATCATCTATCTGTATTTAAAATCTATTTTCAATTCAAATATGAGTGGACGTTAAACATCCGTAAATCCAGGATTAAAATTAACACTAAACCTACCAAAGCAGTCAAATGACCGTTTTCAAAATTTCCTATTTAAATTGTTAACATATTTTAAAACGGTTTCCTTCAAATTTGTACTGATTTTCGTCAAGATAAAGAATTAATGAATGTATGAATCTATGTTTCATCGTTCGGTTATTTATTTTTCAACTTCATTTTGAACTAAAAAATAATTGTACATTACACGCCGGTAGTTTTAGTGTTAAAAAAGGTATAATTCCAAAAATGATAAATTACGACAATTACGAAGATCGTTAAACGTAGTATATAATTATTGCCAATTTTATTGTCAAACCATCAGTCCAATACGATTATCGAATAATTAGATCGCAACCACGAGGAAGCAATTGTTCTTGAATGAAATATCAGAGCTGTTTGATCCAGCGGTGGAGAAATATGAAAGAAACATGAGAGAAAACGTGACCAAGTCTGTACCAACAGCATCAACCTTAGGTATACAGTTCCTGGAGCATGACGGAGAAATGAGAATCATGTTTGCGTGGATTTTCACGACACGAGCCAACCGAAGTGCAATTATGTACGTGCAAGTTAAACATTGGTTTACCCGGCATTTCTAAAAAATCTTTTATGTCTTCAGCGACCGTTTATTCATCTCTCTTTTCTAAACGCGCACTGTTAGCCCACGAAGTACACGCGTACTTCCAAATGCACTCTAATATATTGACTTATGTGGTTGTCACTTATCTCAAAGAAAGTCAAGGTTTCGTGGTCTAATACTTGTTTAGTATAAACTGGTTAACTGATGTAACTCTAACAACTGGTTTAATCCTAACTGAGTATTTCTAATTTTGTTTCTAACTAACAGACTAGCTGCTTGTTATCGTGCTGATTCGTTGCTTCTAACACCTTGCTTATATCAGACTATTTTTGACTCAAGAACCACCTATGTCGTCTTTCAAGGGGTGGAAAAACGGTCCTTGAAAAATGCGACTAACTGATCAGCGACCAGGAGTGTCACATCTCTTTCAGTAGCCCATTGAGTTCCTGGGTGAGATGGCAACTTTGTCGCTGTTCAAGATATTGAAAAACCCTGGGTAATAAAACCTATCTTAAAATGAGACCGTCTGTCAGTTGTAAAGTTCAGCGGGAACTTGGGGTGTAACCTTATGATGAGGCCGGTTTGGGTTAAATAGGACACTTAATTGCGCGGTGCTCACCCAAATCGGCTAATATTTATAATCCTTGATTTGACTATAGACAGGCTTGTATACCGCACTGAAGAACAAATTTCTATTGCTTTATGTATCTCGAACACGCACGATGTTAGATTCTTGTTCCGGCGGAGCAATAAGCTCGAGATCAGTTAGCACTGAAGTAGCAATACTTCTTATTGCTGCGAGAGAAAACCGACGATACGGTATCTCAGGTTTGCCAACCTGTTTGAAAAGCTCTTGTCTCTCCAGCCCGGCTCTGTTATATTCCTTTTCCGCGGATGGTAATCTCTTTTTCCTTAACTGCACCGTCGAACACTGGCTGGCTACATTTATTCGATATTTTATACGCAATCGAGTTAGGATCAAACAACGACGGGAAGGGTCGCTGGGAATCGTGGAAAGCGTTTTGCGGGAATCGCGCTGCCTTTCTCCCCTGAGTTTGCGAAAAAGTGATTTGTGTTAAATCGTACGAAAATGATTACATTGAGAAAGGTCGACTCGGGAGAATCGTGGAAGCCGGCCGAGGTTACTCCGCTCGAAATTCAAGAGAATTATTCGGATATGGTAAATGGAATTTCGATTTTTATGCAATTTATGTTTATGTGCTTACGTGATTGCTCTGCTGCTTTGCCACGCGTGTTTCGGTTATCATCGATTCTCGTTTTCATCATACATTCGTGATTCGTTTAATTTATTACCGAATTTGATTCGTAATTGGACTTGTGTGTGTAGTGAAGAATGATTCGGTTGTAAGTTGTAAGTACAATAGCCATTTGATAATTCCTCGTTTTCTGCGGGAATGTTTAGTGTATAGACCCGAAATTCGATTCTAAATTATAGTAGATCAAATTACATATTAACACCTTGTCTGCATCAATGGGGCAGTTGAAAATTTGACTGGATATTACTTTTATAATTAATAAATATCACCGAATATGTTCACAATATACTGCACTACTTTTGATTAATAGTTCCAAGTAGTACGAGTACTTCTTATAATATATATATATTAATAAATTCTTAATACTAAGATGATCGTTTCGCATGGAAATGCGTCACCTACAGTCGTGGACAAAATTAAGTGGACAGATATCATAAATAACATAAATATCATAGATATCATAAATTTAATTTAATTCAACTAATAATGTCTATAAATCAAAACTTTATTGCAGAACTATATACATTAAATATATAAATTGTATATTAAATAAATGTTTTTTCAAGTCTACAAAAAAACTTCACGTTTTAAATTTAAAATTTATTTAAAACATTGTAATAAAACGAAACATTGTTTTACATATCTGTAATGTCCACTTAATTTTGTCCATGACTGTATATGTGGCAATCAAAGTGTTAAATATGAAAGATTCAATAATACTAAAGAGATATCTTGTATTTGATATACAGTTCGCTGATGAATTATGTTATAACTCAGTGTTTTTAAAATAATTGATATGGAATTATAAATATTCTAAATAAGAAGTTCAAAATGATGAGAATTCATACATTTATAAATTTGAAATTTGAAATATTTTAATGTTGATGCTTCTAGAGTTCGTAACTTTAGGAAATTAAAAGTTTGTAATTATGAAATTATATAACTTTGATGCTTCAAATTTTTGATACAAAATCAATGAGCATTAACACTTCAGACTTTTCGAAGTTTAGAATTTTGAAATAATGGAATTTAAAAATTTTTAAAGTTTGAAACTTTGGAACTTTGGAATTCTTGTAAAATGTCAGATACTTCGAATTTTTGAATGTCTGTAATTAGATTTTCATTTAAAATTCAATGATTTTAATGAAAACTTACATGAATGAATATTTGTCTCGAATATAAATAACTGCACTTAATATTTGAAAACATCACAACAGAGAGCCAATTGCCAAATAAAATACTGAAGTATTACACATTACTATGTATAGTTATTTCTATAGTAACTGGAAAATCAATCGTAAAACTAAATGTCTAAGATTCTCTTTATCCCGTTTGTCGAAATATATTTCTGAATTAATTCCCGAATGTGAAGCTTGCGATTCATCCGACGTAATGTTCAATATTAATTCCAACGTTAAATAAAAATTTTAATGCTCGAGTTGCCGCAGGAGATTATGGAAGAATTTAAAAGAGAAAAGCAATACGGTAAGCTCGAGATAAGAAAAATCCGAAGAGAAAAGTTTCCATGCGCGGAATGAGGAACCGTAAGGCCGTGAGAAGAAAGATGTCGGAAAGGAAAGATCGATGTAACGAACTTCGGTAAAGAGATTAACAACGTAAACCCTTCCGTCGGTTCTCCTTGTGCGTGTTAGGTAGTCGTAGGGTTAAGGTTTAATTACACGGTTTAATTTCCTTAAGCCCAACGACCCACGAACGAATTGATGAAATTTCGTCCGTATGGATGCCGCCCCGTAAACATACATTGACGCTTAGGCTAACACTCTCAAACGAATTTGTTTCGAATCCTAATGAACCGACAGTTAATTGAACTCTAAAACCGCAACGTGAAATGTACCTGAAAATACCACTGCGAATGTATTACCGCAAAAATTTGCGAATGTATTGAATTTTTGGTATCGATAATTGTAAATGTTGCAAATAATAATATATGAAGTATATATACGTGTACATAATGTGTATGTATACGAAATGAGTCCAAGGTATTTCATATTTATCAAGTGTACCTAATTCCACAACCTTACAGAATAAAATTAATTTAACTTTATTTATCTGCGTTGTCTTTCAACGATTGGAATTTTAGATCAATTCGCGATGATCGATACGATCAATCTGAAAGATTAACCACAAATTTTGTACACTCTGTATATTATTCAGCAGTGTGAATTCATTACAAAATGAAGGTAATTTTGCTGCCGTTTAAAATACGCTTATATTCTCGTATTTCGTTTTAACTTTCTGATTTTCTCTTTGAAATAATTAAAATTATGACCCGATTCTTCCATGTAGGTTATATTATTATAATGCCGTTTATGAAAATTCACTAATACGCGAACTTTGCGCGAGATCGAAAATAAAGCAACAGTTATATCGCCGCTAATGCGACTTTAGATGCGTGGAACGGCGGAAATGATCTCTTCGGTGTTTAATGCATCGCGGCAAATTTATTTCGACGAGTATTTGCTGGAAATAGGCACAACTATATAAATTTCCAGCGTGTAGTTGCAGTAATCGATTAACAAATGTACCGTACAACGTTGGTTTCCGGATACATAAACATAATTCCACACTGTATAGTACGGATCTAGCAAATGCGATCACTGCACAGATTATTTTACCCTCTATTATGTTATTCATTTTTTGCTACATTAATGACGTCAATGGAAGTTTAATTTAATCTTAATTACCACACTGCAGATTAATCATGATTCAATCGGATAATTGAAAGAGCAAAACAGGTGTAAATGTTAAATTATGCCAAAATAGTACTAAAATAATTTGAAATAAGCGATGTTACCTGTAGGTAATATTAAACTCGAAAGTAAGTCATTGACATATACAATGATATTTTTAAATGCACAAATGATTTTCAATGCGTAAATGAAGATTTTTATTATAATATAAATAAAGATTTCACTATTTTTGTTAAATAAAATATACACATAGGTATAATATAAGCTTTCGACAGCTAAAAATATGTAAAAGAAGCTCACTTCATTCGTTAATAAAATAAGACTTGATGCATGTTAATCATTATCAATGAAACAAGAAAGCTTCTATTTTCAATATGTATTTCAATAATCTTCACTTAGCCAAGCTTTAAAATGTTAAACAAATTTTATTCTCATTTTCGACTTTTTAAACTGCTTTATTTTCTCTTTTTCTACATTTTAAACTGCATTATTTTCCCATTTTTTACCTTTCAAACCGTTTTAATTCCCACCACCCGATTTATAAGCTATTTCCTCGGTACTTCTTCACTACATATAAATCTTCGATCGAAATATAACCGTGCATAATTTCAATCTACGTACATAAACTCGCTGAACGCGTACACTCCATCCGCCTGGGTTACGCTTGACCCAGTTACATTCGTTCGAAGATTAATACCCAACGATACTGTTCCATTAAATCTATCTCCAAAAAGTAAAAAAAAAGTGATCCTCAAACGTTCGTACGAAAAAAAAATAGAAATAAAAAAAAAAAAACGCGAAATAAATCATAACCGTTCAAACGACGTTGAAACGCTCGGAAGCGGAACATCAATTTACAGATTAACGTGGCTGCGATCGAACGAAGGGTCGATCCAAATCAAAGAAGAATTCAGTTTCCCGTTCAAATGTTTACCTTTCGCCGGCAAACTACATCGCAAAACTGCGAAACGAAAATCAGAAAACGTTGCGGCTGTACTGGGGACACGGGCGCGTGTGCGCCCGACACGAAAGCGTAGAACTCCGTTTAAGCCGAAACGGCTCGCAAGTGTCAAAGTAGTCGTCAAACGTTGCCGGCAGGTTTCATGTCCCTTTAAACGGCGGGTACAGCGTTGATTGTGGCATTCACGCACGATTACCACGCTCTAAACTGAAGTTGGTCGCCGGAGGTTGGTCGACGAACACCTACTAGGTAGGTCGGCCAGAACCGTCGAAGATATTCCTGAACTTTGTCCCGATAATGGAATCCCTGCCGCGGCTTACTGGCGGACCGGTGGCTTGCTGGCCGGTCAGGGTGTTCGGTTGAAAGCCAGAAGACTGGCGGCTATAAAGGAGAGCCCGCGATACATTCCATTAAAACTTAAAATTAATTCCAGTCCACCGTCGGCGGTGGTCGACTGGAATGGCGGTGACGCGCGGCATCAACGGCGAACTCCAACTTCGTATCCAATCCAACTACACAAATTCACCCTAAAACCCGGCTACGTCGACGGCAACGCGCAGCCGGTATCGTCATCGTGGTCGTTGTTGTCGGCGTCCTTTGCGAACCGGCGTTGTCGGGACCGTCGAGTGCCTGTACGCATGTAAGAGGGATGTAACAATGCAATTACGCGTCGCATAAGCCGTCGACGAAATTACGCTTTAATCCGTGGACCAACTACGCCGCCGCCATTTTCCTGCGACGAGACTCTTCTCTTTCTGCCTCCTCCTGTTTCGCGATGCCGTACCACCGATTCCCCGGCAATTTCTTCGTCCCCGTCCTTGTTTCCTTTCCTTTCTGTGCCCGTCGACGAATCGCTTTCTTTTCGACAGCTTCCTGTGTTCCCGGTGCGCGGACCCGTTGTTCGCGAAATTTTGCGAGCCGGTTGCACGGCACAATCGTACCGGGACCGTCGTAATGCCGTAACAAAGCTAATTCGTCGTTGTTACAGCGCCACGGTTTCGCTGCAGGCGTTTCGACTATGGCAAAAGGGAGCTCTGCGAGCACCCGCCGCCGCCGTATCGCTAGCCGGAACAGAATGCGAAGCCCACGGGGATGGGAACGAGTATCCGGCTTTGAAATTGCAAAGGGCTTAACTCGAAAACAACCGGCGTGATTTGTTTCGTGGATCTGTCCCGGGGAATTGTCAGTTTTCTGATCGGGACGAAATATGTTCCGAAAGATCCAGAGGTGATTACACGATACGAGCGTGTAAATGGCTGTGGACACCATTTTATGCGTTGCTGAAGACGAGAGAGCAATATGGCGACGATACTACTGAAACGTTTGCAGAGTAATTTGGAAAAAAATTATAATAAAAGGATTATATAGAATATAGGGAGTCTAGAAACTTGAGTATAAGTATTTTTCAATTTGCGAATTTATGGACAGAGAGATTTTGAAGCGAAGGATTTTTTAAACAGTGGTATTTAAGGAACTTTGGTTTTGGAGATTTCAAGATTTAGGGTTATAGAAATATGAAAATTAAGAAATTCGGTAGGAAGTTTGAAGCATAGAAAAATTGAAAATTAAGAGATTTGGTGGACTAAGAGTTAAAACATGTAAGAATTTCATAACATAGAAATTCGGGGTCGACGCCACTACTGGTGCTTTTGTGCATACTTAAAATGTAATACTTATATCAAATCGTAGTAATTGCAAATTTATTTCCTGAAGTAGAATTAATACGTCTAACAGCAGAAATCTTGTTACTTAGTACTAATAATCTAGTTTGTAGAGTTAGTAAAAAATATACATTGTTTAATTTTACTGAATAAACAATGCTCTAAAACGTTTTAGTAAACACGTGCATTTGATAAATAACTTATTTACTTGTGATATGCATACTTTGCCATTTACTTGTATAATGTCACCATTTGAAGGATTTTGCAATATGAAACAAACGCAACTTGCTTATAATTTCTTTATGGTATTAAGAATTCAGTAATTTTTAACAAATTCCTCATTTTTACGTTGAATCTTGAGAAACTTCAGAATCTTCAGTTATGAAACTTCAGAAAATTGCAGATAATAATTTTGAAAGAAAAAAAAAACAAAAAATAGTACTGCAGGTTATATTATATTTGCTGCATTCATTAAGCTGAGGCTGGTTCTTAAAAGTAGTAAATTGCTATGGTATGAAAATTTAATTATTCAAAATATATTACCACGATCTGAAGACTGATTTTAAATTCCGTTTATGAATTAAAAGTTGCATGTATAATTAAGAATTGAAAGTTTGAGTCTATCCTAGAATGTTTAATCTCTGCCCTATATTGAGTTACTTCTTATTAACATATTAATTGAGTCGTACTTAAAATTTGCACAATTTTTTATAGATAGGAGGCGAGGATATTGTGAATAATTTAACGAACGTTTTTAACAGTTCTTCTTTAATTTAGTGTTTTTTAATGCATTTTACGTGTACCTGAGGGTACCTAAAATTACGTCGCAATTTTAGATTATGTATCATTAACTCATAAAAAATATAAAAATTATTTTAAACATTCATTCGTTAATAAATCACAAATTGTGTATAAACTTTAATCCTATTCCAATCGTGATAATTTCATCGTTCGAGTAGATGATGAATTCGTGAATTTTCATGTAAGTTTGTTCATGAAAGCATTACAAGTCTGCAACATACGGAGCATAATGATATTGCCTTATTAATTATTATCGAATACGTTACAAGAAATAAATTACACTCTAATGGATTCAATTAAAATAATCAAGATATAAATTGTTATACTTCAAATCCATTTTACCAGACTTAATAATGATAAGTTATTTAAGTTAAACAAAATTTGTAGCACTTTATAAATTTTGAGTTACAAACATTGAATCATGCTTTCTTGTTCACAAGTACATATACATTTAAATAAAATGTATATTAACAGCTAAATATGTTTATTATTTATTTATTATTTTGTTAAGTGTATTTTGTAGTTATGAAAATTTGAAATTTGAGAAACCCTGCTACAATGTGTCATATTACCAAACACTTTGTTCGAGTGTCAACTATTCTGTGGCATCGTATTTCAGATTTAAGTGAAAATTCCAAAAAATATATGATCTGAAACCCATCGGCAGTTTTATTCAAACAATCGGAAACAAAATACGTTAAAATTCGAATTTCAGAGCCTCGCCGCATCAGACCTGTCTGCGTGTTTGTTTGAGGAGCAAACACGTGAACTGCAGATTTACGTTTTCTATCAGTTAACGCTACGATGATCACGTTTTATTTCCAAACTTTCCAATAACTGATATTCAACCTCCCCTACGATATTTTGTTTGATTTGTTTCGAAATGAATACGAGCTTCATTTGAAAAAATAAAAAGTATGAATGTCTTCCGCTTTTTCGCCCCCCAAAAAAACGATCGTCGTATCTTCATAAACCCTTCACAAAAATGAGTACGTGTTTACTATACTAATTTGTGCGCCACGAATTTATGCACACGCTCATCAATTTACGATCGTTGTATACTAATGAGCCGCACGTGTCGATCTTGATTTATTCAAGGTATGTATTTCGTTAGTTTCAACCAATTTTCGTGCTCTGGAATATTTTAAAATAGTATATTATCATTTTTATTACATATCGCAATATGAAGTGCAATTTAAAGAATTCTGTCTTTCAAATAGTATAGGAGACGGGAAATTAATGTTCGATTTCAAGGTAAATTTTTTCGACTTATGCCGCAATAAGAAATAGGGGAGATGTACATTTTTAGCGTTGAAACTACCCTTGAAAAATTAGCATTCTTAAGGCTATTTAAAAAAAGGCTGAAAATAAAAAATATTTTGTATTCAAAAATTGAATGTTGAATGCATTTCATAGGAATACGTTCATATTATTTGCCACATTGTTGCATTGCAGTTGATTTATAGTATTCTTTCAATAATTTTACTCAAAATGAAGTTCAAATTGTTACAGTAGCAGATTTCTTTTTTATAAAAGTGACTAATTCACAAGAAACGCAAATTTGTCTCTACGTCCTTACTCCTCGCATATGTCCTAAATCCTCTCTAGACCGCAATTCTTAATACAAATTTATTATACAAAGGAATAGTAAAATAATCGATATTTCCGTACTCTGACCGAGTCATTTCTATCATAAAAAATGTCTCTTAAGCTCCGGAACGTGGGTTTCAAAAATTATCTACGGCTTCAATAATATCGATATCCGAATGATCAAACGATTCCCCGCTAGTTAATCACACTTGTAATGAATTCGAGCGTACATGCGGTCGAAGCTTTATAAATACGAGCTGGAAATCAAAGGTATGTTAGGTGGAATATTATGTAGCATACGTAGCAATACTATTCAGATCCGCTTTTAATGATGGATTAGTAACGGAAACAAATCTACGCCAAACGAGAGACGGATAGAAACGATATATGCAAAATGTTGAATCAAGAGATATCTTTGATATCGCATTGGCGACGGCCAGCTTAAAATTACTTTAAACGGGAACAAAGGGACGCGTAATTACAATATAGGCAAAATTCGACAAAGTTAATTAGAACGAAAATCCAAACCCCTCGCGGTTCTTTTTATTAAAATGTCCTTTGCAATGTCCGCCGATCGTAATTAATTTTCGGGGCTGCGATATATCTACGATGCCTGCGTAAATGATATACGAATTTTTTTCATAAAGGCACCCCAACAGACGAATTTTGTAACTTGATTATTCTGCCAGCCGTTGTTCGATAATTAATGTCAGTTTGACGGAAATCGATTCGATACTGTACGAAAAATTAATGCACTTTTTTATTTCATTTTTGAATAATAGGGTGAGATTTAAATTAGTTTGTTCGAATGGTTAATTTTGTCTTAAGATTGCGGGATTTCAACATTTTTCTTTCCTTCCTGTGAAATACAAGTTCACAAATTAGCAAATTAGTAAATACACTATTTAGGATCACGTGGGGTAAACTACGTAAATATGACACTGGGTAACAAACAACAATATATATATATATATATATATATATATATATATATGTATTTTAACAAAATAATAACGATAACAATAAAAACCCGATGTGATTACTACAAGAGCCTGCTGCCTTCTGCCAGGATTTACAAAATCCTAACAAACAACAGCAAGGCCCTACGTGCAAAATGTTAGAAAGGGCCTGAGTCCTCAAGGACCTCCAAGGCATTCCACAAAAATTTACAACTTAAGCGCTACAACTATTTCACTATTACAGATATTCACAAATTTTAAATGTTCGAATTGATAGATTTGGAAATTTCCAGATTGCAGGGAGCTAAATTTTCAACAGTGGATTATTTTCAAATATCCAAATTGCTAAATTCCGAGGTCTTTAACTTTTTATATTTCCAAAGTCCTAAATCTCCCAATATCTGGTATCGTAGGAATATTTTGGGGAACTTGGGATTTGGGGGTTTTAAAATTTGGGGATGTTGAAATATGAGAATTAAGGAATTCGGTAAGAAGTTTAGAATATAGATGTTTGGGAATTTTGAAATTTGAGGATATGGATATATTGGAATCAAGAGACATGAGGATATAAAAGTTCCGGGAACATAGGAATTGTGAGACCTTTGGATCTGTTGATCGAGGAACATGGAAGTGTAATTAACCGTGTTTCATGAATAACAGTGTCAATTATGACAAGTAGTAGTTTAGTGTTAAGTATTCCACAAAAAACGATTTCGCTGTAATATGTATAAAAAAGTTGTCAAATGGAATGTAGTGATAACGTTGAGTTAAAAATCTCTAGTAATTGAATGAAATAATGGAATAAACTTTAGTATTATCGCCACCACTTAATGACAAACTTTCATGAATAACAACGCTAACATTAATATAAAAGCAATAACAGTTATTATATATATATAAGTATTCTAATTGCTTCAGCTGAAATCGGTAACTATGATAATAAAATTATAGTATCTTGTTATATTACTTTCTAGCCCCGGTGTAGTTTATCAGGTGTTTCCCGATATACTTTATGGAAAGAAATTATTTCTTAGTGTGACACTGCAATATAACAGGCGAATGTTAACACGAATATACTTTAACGCGAGTTGCTTTAACGGAAGTGGTTTTCTACGATGTGCCGGATCACTTCGTCAACCTCGTATACGTATGATTTAGTTTAGCTCGTAATCATAAACTTCTGCATTTATGACGGTATCTACGAGCCTACGTAACCCTTAGTTATATGTCCCTCTTTTTGATACAATCATGAAGCAAAATACTTAACCTGCCCTAACACTATTATAGCAGTTTAATGGGACTGATCATGGTCGTAAAGTTAGCGAAGCCGTTTAAACTACCCTTTCAGAATTATAACTCATTTGTATTTTGTATTAAATTATAATTTGATCATTTTGTATTATATAAAAGATAATTTAATGTATTATACAGAAATTGTTGAATTTTTTAATTAATTTAGCTTTACAAACGCGTAACAATTTGTTGAATATTATCTCATTTTTGAAACTTTCGCGTTACATTAAAGTCACTAATATTTTATTTCTTTATTATATGAAATATACGACATGGAATAATATTTTATAAAATTCTTGTATTTTGTCAAGTGTTGATTATGAAAGACGTCTATGTAAAAATTCTGAAACAACTGAACCACTAATTAGATTCTTATCGAACTAATAAAATGTACTAATTATATTATTGTCAAATAAATTTCGTTCAGTCGCAATAATAGTTAACTTCATTATTAATTCTGTTTGTGAATATATTTAAACCAATTTTATAGAGCCTTGTTAAAATGTTACACATTAGCAGTATTATACAATTTTTCCTTAAATAAATATTCTTAATAAAAAGTAATCATTTATCATTTTATTCTTATCGATATTTCTTAAAGAGTTCAGAGATACATTTTGTCAAAAATTGGAAAAATGTAACAAAATACATTTTTGCATAAAGTATACAATTTTATACTGAGTACATTTTTGAACCGTTTAAGAAAATAATAATAGATGACAATATTTTATTGAGATTCTTTATTTATAGAAAAATTATACAACACAGCAAACGTGTAATATTTTAACAAGATAAAACAAATGATCATGATTATAAAAACCAATGCCTGTAATATCATTAATTGTTAATCTTGCAATTCAACTGTATTATAGAAATATAATATGTGTATATTTTATAGATGCTGATTGACTTAATTTTCTTTTATACAAATAGCATAATCTATAAATGTACGTTTACATAAACTGTATAATATATCATGTTACAATTTATCATAATTATGTAACAAGTTACATTGCAAGTTCATTAGCTTCCAAACTTAGTTCTATCTTTATTAAAAATGATTCCCTATAGTATATTATGTTTCTATAGAGAACTTTTCTTTTCTCTATAAATCTGGACCACCTTTTCTGTTTTACCTTGATTTCTCCATCACTAAAGCAAAGTGCGTCAATTCCCTTCTAAAAGAATAACGCCGTAACGCTTGATTCACCTTCATTTACCTTGTTTCTTCTTTTACTTCTTTATTATAACCTGCTGGATTCTGCGTAACGAAGAAAAATTCCTCGAAGTCGTTAAGGTAGCTGCTAACGTAGAGCCCGTAATTGTCTGCAGGCAGCGTTAACGAAGTCTGTGACGCCGATACAATTAACCGTCTGCCAGCGGTGGATTCTACCACCGGGGGGGGTCAAGGGAGTCGAGTCCATTTTGACCTCTCTCGGTGATAAATTGCGTGCTATACCGTAACCAGCATTCGGAAGAATGCAGTATAACAATCGCTGTGATTGCACATAAGCACGTTTGCAGAATGTTTCATATTTGCGGAGTATCCGCAACCTTGAGATTAGGGAACATGATACTTTGGAAATAGCGATATTTGAGGATTTTGTGATTCCAGAAGCCTGTGATTTGAAGATTTTTAATTTGACGATTTTGGTATTCGAGAATTTTTGGAATTTGGGATTTTGGTATGCCAGAATTTTTGGACTTGAGGATTTTGGAGTTTCAAAATTTTGAGATTTGAGGATTTTGTAATTCCAGAATTCTGGGATTTGAACATTTTTAATTTGAGAATTTTTGTGTTTGATGATTTTGGGGTTTCAAAATTTTGAGATTTGAGGATTTTGTAATTCCAGAATTCTGTGATTTGAAGATTTTTAATTTGAGAATTTTTGTGTTTGATAATTTGGGGATTTCAAAATTTTGAGATTTCAGAATTTTGGGATTTCAGAATTTTCAGATTTGAGGATTTTTAATGTGTGGATTTTCTGATTTAAGAATTTTGGAATTTGAGGATTTGAAAATTTTGAGGTTTGGATATGTGGAAATTTGTGAACATGGTGATTCGGAGGTTTTACGATTCGGTGATTTGAAGACTTGGAAATATGTGGTTTTGAGAATTCGCGGATTTGAGGAATTGCAGATTTTCGAATTTGAGGATTTGGAAGTTTGAAAGTTAGGAAAAGTTTGGGAACAAAGCGATTCGGAAATTTGTGTATTTAGCGATTTGATGATGTAACAACTTAAAGATTTTACGATTTGAGAATTTTGAAATTTATATATTGAGGAACTTCCAAATGTTATGAACTCTAAGAATTGTGAATTTTGTCTTTTGCAAACTTCTGTTTTGCAAATTTGGAAACTATTGAGGTTGTCGTATTTTAGAGCAGGAAATAGTAAATATATTACAACAAGCGTGGATATGACCATAACACACGAGACGGTTAGTATATTACAAGTGAGGGTAACAGAAGTACACAAAGCGTTAGCTTCACAGATATGTATACATACAATACATTCGGACCGTACATAAAGGCGCGGTAAACTCGAAGCATATAGTTTTAATATTTGAAACAGGCACATGTGGGTTTAGGAATTTGAAAATTTAGATAATTAGGAATTTGGGGATCTAAGAATATGGAAATTTGAAAACTTAAAATATTATGAATATGAAAAATGGAAAATTGAATTTCGGTTCTTACAAAGTAAAAATGAATTATGTAATGTTATCTTAAGCTAAAGAAAACCTACATTGCACCTAACTAAACACTCGGGTGCAATATAGGCTTCCTTTGACTAATAACAAGTCTAAAGGAGAAGCCTTCTACTACTTGCTTTCAATTTTGAGGGAATCCAGGGAAATACTAAAGAGAATCTAATCTAGACTCTGCTTCCTCTACAGTTCCTCTTAACGTTAGGGGATTACAAGAAAAACAGAACATGGCACGAATTTAAAATTGTGGAATTACACGGTTCGATTAAGTTATTCGCTGACCTGTGCAACGATTGATTAACATCAATTCGCGCTATTTAAAATGCCCCCAACAACATGTACCTGCATCTGATAACCGTATTATGCCATGTTATTAAATTTCATGCACGCGTTCAAATTTATTGGCGTGCATAATCTTACATTCAATATAATCTACGTAATTGGATAATGTAATACCCCATTATACTTGCAAAACGCAGCTTATTTTTCCTTATTCCGTTGCATGTACAATTTATCCGTCGGGTTATTGTTTAATATACCATGATCTCTATCATTATTTATTAATGGAGGTTTATAATGAAAATGTTGCACGAGGGTTAAAATAACGTGACACGTAGAAATTCATTTATAGAAGTTACGGGTAAACGTTATAGATTTTATGGTGTTATAAATATAACACAACGATGCAAGACTATATTGCTGTTCTCGTTTAATCGATATTTGTTAAATTACTATTAAATAATTAATATGCATACTATCCGCGAAATCAGTAATAACGTTTTTGGGAGATGATACTTTGAATCGAATGTAAAGGATTTTTTGAATTAGTACAAAAGTCAAATGAAATATGAAAGAACGCTTTTCGAAATTTAAGGTGACATCAGTGTTCAAACTCGTGACATATTCACGGTGCAAGTATCTAACTCAAATTTGGCATTTCTAGTTGTATAATATTGGTGATATAGGTAATCTCGATATAAGAGAATGTGCTGCATGTCTGTCTACGGTCATTACTGATTTATATCATACTCTTGCAAGTAAATTTCAGTTCAGTTTTTAACACTTTGAGTGCCATGTCACTCACATATGGGTGACACTCAAATTTTTGTGAAGTTTTAATAGCTATATTATTCCAAATTTGTTCACTTTTCTAACTACCAATACTCGCATTGGGTACTTGGAATTATGGAAAACAAATATAACAAAGTACTGTGAAAATATTTGGTTAGATTTCTTAAAAATGAAAATACTACCTAATGCAATTTTCAATTGTTTCCATGTGGCAGTCAATGTGTTAATAAATGCTCAACAAAGTCCACACGGGTCTTGTTTCAGTATCGGTGCACAAAGCCTCTTAACGATTTTACTGTCACTTGAAAACTAATTATGAATTCTAGTTTATCTTATTGACAAAAATGTGGCTCAGAATGATTTCAATGAAAATTATAAGAGCGATGCATCTGACAGTCAAGCTTGTAGATAATATAATAATTACGAAAATAAAAATACCTTTCTGGATAATAACTTTACTTCAATGAAATCTTCATTTACAAGAAATTTTATTATTTTTATTACGTTTACAGAAATAGTCCCATGATATTGATAATAACGGAATAATCTAGGTCAGGATTTGAAAATGAAAACAATACGAACCAAAACGATTAAAGAAATTTAGCGAAAGAAATAACAAAACGACTGAAATATTATTCGTTTAATTAACGATTGCACTAATTCATTAATTCTGATAGTGGGGCGAGTCCATTTGTTTATAATGAAACCCTTTTCTTTAGCCAGTCATTTAAACGCTATTGAATAATGAACATACATTATACAACACCACAAGGTACCAAAAATTGGTCTATTGGTGCTGAGTAATATTTTTAAAATTATTTAAATGCTTAAATATATCGCAGTAATAAAAATGGACTTGACCCACTTTCGAAGTAAAATAATATCGCGAAATATTGCAACGTTCAACGTGCCCAAAGCATTTCGTAGTGTTAACCATTCCAAAAACAGGTATCTCTGAACCCCAAGATAATTAAGCCGATAATACCGAGATGTCTCGTCTCGTTTGGCTGTCTTCAGCGTTCCGTAACGATACCCTTGGGCAAAGTTACCGTCACTTCGAGTCGTTTGTAGGTTAATCCGATAGACCGCCGTTCGTTTCCCATCGTAAATGTATAAAGCTTTCTTGCTTTGAAACTGAAGACAGCCTTTTCGAGTCTCGGCGAGCTCGGGCGATGCGTTTTGTTATAATAATTGGTGCAAACCCGAAAATTCCACCGACGATTTCGTTCGTGTTGACATAGATATTGAATATTTGAACGATAGAGAGAAATGCTTCGCAATAAACTCATGAGAGGTTTATCATATTAATTCGGTAAATTAAAGTAGTTTATAACGTAGAAAATAAAAGACAGTATGAAGATATCTAAAGAACAGTACTATGTTTAGTATCTTTAGGAAAAAAATTGTTACAGTGATATTGAAAGTAGTAACGATGAATTAGAATTTGAAGTTTACAGTTGTAAACAGCTACGAGTAAACATAACATAATCTAACTAAAGTTGTTTGAAAAAGGAAAAACTAAAACTCTCTGAATTACACAATTAATCCAAGGGATTGCAGCCAACGTATTGATCTGCATCGATTCATTCTATCAATAGTGAACGTAACAATAATAATATAGACGCTTATAGCCGTGATAACGAAAACAAGATCGAACTAAATTCCGAGTTGCTGGGAGTATGAATGAAAAAACTTCGAGTGCAAAGGGTTAAAATCTTGAAAATTTCCGGAGTCGAGAATCGAAAGATTTAAGAACAGTTTTGAAAATACGAGGATACAACCTTCTCCGATTCAGCTGTCTGTGCGAACGCCCCGTTTTTCCAGCGTCGTAGGGCGTCACGTTAGCCGTCAATAGCGTGGTCTGCACATATCGAACAAGATATAAATGTCTTTCCCCGTAAGAATCCCTAAATCCTCCCGGGCGTTCCCGTAGAATCTCAGGACAGGCCGCAATCCTCCCGTCCAAAACTTAATAGCTTCGGAACCTGTAAGTCTTAATCTCTTCTCTATTACTCGCTCTTTTTCTCCGTCATCCATTAAGACGTAAGAGAAGAAAGTACCTCGAGGATGTTGAAGGAGCATTCGATGACGCGAGCGGACGTTCGAGGAGTCTGATACCAAATCGATGGAACTAATATATCCGTGGAATCAGTCACTGGCCGTGGTGTGCGTGTGCCGTGTACACACGCGTGCACGTGTGTGTCGGAGAGGAGATGGTAACAGCAGCGTCGAGAGGTAGCCGGGGAAGGTGGGATAAGGTATTAAGGAATTGAATTGGGAGTGTGGAGCTGCTGGCCGATGCTGGGGGCGGAAAGTATCGCCTCTGCTCCGCTCGGCTATCGCTCATGGCACGCCTCGATGAACGAGACTGTTCGCCCTCTTCCTCCAACTAGCCTTCTTCCGAAGAGTAACTGGAACCATTCGGTAGGTTAGAATCGGCCAGTGACGTTGCCGACATATTGGACGGGCAACGCTGCTGACCAAATCCAACCTGCCGAATGGTTCCCGCGAAATGGCCATCCATCACGTCGTCATTACGGTGGTTGGATACGTTTGCCAGCCTGTTTCGGGCTTCACGCCCCGGCTGCACGAAGAAAGCACCGGCTCTTCCATTTTCTTCGTGTCCGACCCTTTTCTTGTCGGCGGTTTTCCAAATTTCTTGTCCTCTTTTCCGCCGGTATCGTGCGATCGCGACGGACAAACTGCACGCGAATGGAACTCAGTTTGTATTAGGTGTTGGAATATCTATCTGCAAAAAATAAGTCGAATGTCGAAGGACAGTGACAATGTCTTTTCATAACCTAACAGTCCTCAGATCCTCGTTAGAATGTAATGGCTCCTTGGATCCTATTTCTGCTACGGGTAAAGACTATTATTCTAAATTACAAATGTACTTAAAGATACGAAAAAATCGTTGAACTATTGTATTGCAGGAAAGTTGGACTGAGGTCTAATCCTCTCGCTGCGATACGTATTCTAATTCTAAGACCTAACACTAATTGTAGGCCACGATGTAGTTCGATAACTTTCTACCTTGTTGACTCGTGATAATTATGCGGCGAAGCATTCTGTGTTACTTCAATTAGTTCAACCACAGGGAATGAGTTTGATGAGAAGCCAACGACATACCTGCGTGTCATAGTGACAGGAACGATCGAGGTTGGTTGTTATTTCAGGTTAGTTTGAATTTTTGAATATTCGTAGGTCGAGATAAGCGATGGTGATACAATACTATCATTCTATTTTGAGGAATCTTGGGGAAGATGCGACCCGGTAGATGGGAGGGACAATTTTAGGTAGCAATGAGGACTTAGAATACAAGATATAAGTAAGAACAGAGTATTAATATTTAACTATGATATATCACGTGCAATGGTTATGTAGAATATTATCAATGGTTATATAATAATAGTATATTATTAATGATTATATAATTGCAATTGTGATAGTGACAGTAATCATATCTAACATGCGAATGTCTGGTACATTTATACTTGTCATTGATTACGAAAATGGTCTAATTGTAAAATTGTAGAAGAAATGATTTTTTTACTTTTTATTGTTACGAATAAAATTTTTTTGAATATTCATAACCTGAGTTCATAATAAAATTATTGTGTGGTAGGTCAAAATTTTCTTCGTTGATTTTTCCGACAAAATTTCCCGAGCACATTTACTTTGATGATGCAATAAGCGAACAGTTCCGACTTAGACCACATTCATAATCAAAGGCACATTCTGGTTTGCAAATATAAATAGATCATATAGTAATCATGTACAAGGTCCACAGTTAACAGATAACATGACTTATGTGTAGTTTGCATAATTTGTGTTTGCGTATGTACATAGCATAAGCATCCGCAGTCTAATGTAAATAATGCTGATAATAACATTGATAATTGTATAGTCTGTGTCAAAAATAGTGACACGAAATCAAAAAGAAAAGCAAATATTTGTTCACGTTCGAAGAAAACATTATTGGAAAGGAAATGGAAGAAAATATTATTTTAAAGAAAGTAGAATTTGACATTATTTCAGAAAGATTGCATGAAATTTTACTGACAAATAATATGACAATTTCAATTCCTTCATTAATTTATAGTTACTTTGTATTTTTGTAACAAATAGCAGAAATAATATTTGATATTTTGCTACTTATTGTTCTCAAATAACGAGGACGAAGATATAAAAAAATTCGATTTATTTCATTTCCATGAATAACGAATAATTGTCTTAGTCCGTATCCAGTAAAAATGTGCAACTGTGTATGAAGGCGCAATCTGCACCTGGTCAATATTAGTGACCGACTGTCCCAGCGCTGATCAAATCTCTGCCTTGAAAACTCAATGGGAAAAAGGAAAGAAGTATAGATAGAGATAGGAGGTCGAGAAAGAGGGGGAAACCTGGCAACCGTAGGAAGATTCGGGTAGGGACAAGACACGGCGGGCAAGAGTCATAAAAAGGAAAGTGAAGATGTTCGCGAGGGTCTAAGAGCTGACACTAAACAGACCCCGGCGAGATTCTACAAAAAGTGCGAATAATTTACAGAGCGTGAAATTATTGTTCTATAATATCTTCTAAGATAGAAAACCGGAAACAGATCTTTAGAAAACGGAGAGTCATAGAAAGCAGAAAAAACAACGGCGTACGCGACAAAGTGGGCATCGCGAGGATTATACGATTTTATTAAATCTTGACACAAATTTAACATTATTAAAATAATAAAAATGAAAAAAATTTATCCTCCCCGGCGGGGAATCGAACCCCGGTCTCCCGCGTGACAGGCGGGGATACTGACCACTATACTACCGAGGATTTTACGTTAGTATTGAATTTAGATTACGCTTTTGAGTTTATCGCCAGCAGTGCTTTCTCGTAGTTTGTCTGTGATTGTTTTTTTACAATCTATGCGCGATGATGTGTAGTTGAAACGACGTAATAATCTAGAAAACACTCGGGAATCCGCTCCAAAACGATTTAGTATAATCACACTTCCGCTCTGTCTCGCTTTAATTCACGTTCTAATATTCTCTCCACTCGCTCGTCGCCTCGGTCAGTCTCTGTCTCTCTCACGCTCAGTCTTCTTTCTTCTTCACACGTATTCTCGCCTCATTTGTTTTCAAACATCCAATCTATCATGCTTCCAGATTCGTATATGTATTCAACCAATCTCACCCATACGCACCTTGACACGCGCCGAATTCGAATTTTTAATATCACAATAGGGTCGTCAAAATTTATATTTTTGATCGAATTAGGATATTACAAATAAAAACGAGTTTCAATAATCTGCTATAGCCGAACGTTACGATATATTGATGGCGATTGTGTAAGATTAATTTAATAAAAACGGTATAGTCTGTAATGCACCGAATAAATCGTATGTGCGCGTTTAAAAATACTATGTTTCTTTATTATATCTGTTCTCGGCGAAGGCCGATACATGAATGTCTTCGAAGACAACAAATTCGTACCAAAGGTACCCCCGTTAGTATGGTCGTTCCGTAGGGCACTCGGGCCCGGAGAAACTTCCCTGAAGAAGGGGAAGCGCTGACAAAGAGCATATGGCCCGCTTCGACTATTCGTTGATTTCTCTGTTTCTTACAATTGTGCCGATGTAGCGGTCGGCACAGAGGCCACGACATTTATTCGTGCGCGCGCGCATACTCGCGCACACATGCACGCATTTCCCTCGTGACAATACAATCGCACCTCAAGCAATCACGTATCGCATCTTGAAAATGATTGACGTATATTACATTATTGTACATGATTGTTGCGTCGTAGATTTTTCTAAGTATAAATAATTTATGTTTCTGTTGTCTATAATAAATAAATTAACATGGTAAAAAACTAGTGAATAAATATTTTAATAATTCAGAAAGATATAAACCATTATACTTAAAAGCATTATAGTCTACGGATATTAAAGTGAGTAACTGTATGTAAACAAAGTCAGAAATGCGAGCAGGAGCAATCGAAGTGTGCGAATTATATGTAGAGAATAGCGAGCGTGCGTGGGAAACTGAAAAGAAAGAGAGTCGGCGAGAGTGTCGATTAGAAGAGTGCGGGTTTTGTTTTTAAACATATTTATACTGTAGGGATCTTGGTGACAAAAGGAGGAATCTTTTTAGAAAAACAAATATATATACAATTTCTCTCTTTCTAATCTCACAATTCTCACGATGAACCTCTCTATGTTAAGTCTCACGCTGTACTTCTCTGTTTTGACTCTCACGCTGAACTTCTCTCTATTAACTCTCTCGCTGAACTGACCTTCTTGCACCCTTGCACGCTTTTCTTCCCGAATACCACTTACACACAGACATACCCGCTGACCCATTCGCACCACACGCATTCCCATTGCGAAGAACTGTCATTCGGTCCAAACACTCTTTATTCACACTCTCGTTCCAAACACTCTACATCCGCATCTCGCTCGAACATCCTTATCTCACACCCCACAATACTAATAGATAATTAAAAACTGCGTAAGAGTTCTTGTATTTCGCATAAACCTCACAATTGTAATGTTGGATTTTTCTATACTATAACCGTTTGTGTAGGTTTTTTCCGGTAAAGTAACCGTTATAAAAATGAAACGGTTCATCACCGTGTCAACGATAGTCTTTTGTCTCACGAAAACGCGTTGCGACGTGCACAATTCTTGGAGTCAGTCGTATTTTGCGCACCTCAAGGGAACAGTCGCGAAAAAGCAGTGCTGTACGAAATATTGTTCTCTTTTGTGCGTTCTTAACCTCTTCAACGCTCTTGGCCACATATGTGGACAGTTAGTTTATAACCTATATAAAGATACATTATTTTCCGCAGCCGTTAAAAAAGCAAATTTGTAATCTTTTCTAAATTTGCTAACCAGAAAATAAATCCTAATTGCTATGAGAGAAGTAACAGCAATTTTAAAAGAAATAAAAGTAATTTTCTTTGTCGTAATCGAAATTAAAAATTCATCCCCGACGAGGTTAAATAAATAGTTAATTTTCCTGTTAAATAGATTTCTGTTTTCACCCTCATATCCTACAGTAATTTGCACAGTCGAGTCGACTGTATTAACATGATTGAACGTAACTTCGAACAACTAAAGTAACAATTATACTTTATTAACAGTTGATTGAGTGTATAAAAATTAAAGTACAATAAGATGTATGTACAAAACTCGAATGCGATAAGTGAATGTCTAATGTTGAATGTATACTATATGAAAATGCAAGAACGAATGTCTAAAAGTCGAATGTATACTGTATGAAAATCTAAAGTCGAATGTATCTCCGAAGCCTTTTACAATCCAAGAAAGCTTAGAGTGGGCGTGTAAGTTTTGGGAAAAAGTGAGGGAAAAACTATATCTATTTTCTGGTTGGTTAACCAAACTAGGGTGGAAATGGAAGTATGGAGAGGGACAGAGGAGTTTCCAAAATGCCCGGAGCGAGTAATAAATTTAAGGAATACCTCGACATGTATAGAAAATACGAAACAAAGACTCTAGTACTAAGGTGAAGGACTCTGAAAACCAGATGGGACTAAACGAGACACTAAAAACTCTCGACGAAATGTAACGATTCCTTGGGTCTTATTTCTGCTACGGAGCGACGAAGCTCTTGACTTTCTAAAAACTTAAGTGTTCGAAGGGATTGTATTGACGAAACTTTGGGTGGTCGCCTAATTTTCTCGACGCTTATTGTAATACTACGACCTCTCAGTCACTTTCATGCCGCAACAGTGAATAATTCGTTATGTCCGCCGCATTGGTCGAATAGATCATGGCACAAAGGGTTAACAGCAATCCGCTGTATTCGAATTTCGACGGTTCCAGCTGTAACACGTCCGTACGTCGTCAGGGCGAAACGACGCGAATAATCTCGTCGCTTCGAGGAATCCGATATCAGTGCACATCTCTCGAGAGAAGCGTCCACAGGTTTCTCCAGAACGTTGTTGCGCGTTCTTGTCCATCGGTCGTCCAACTGTATAATACAAAAGTTCCGTCAGGAGCGGAAAGATATTCCAGTCCGGTCGTTCACTTTGCCCGACTTCCCTTCGCCGTAGGAATACCGATTTCCGGCCCGGGGAAACCACCTCCTCGTTTTTTCCCTTCTCTCTCTCTCTCTCTCTCTCACACCATCCTTCCCTCCTTCCCTCCTTTCCCTCGCGATTTATATAAGGTTTGCCGCGAAGTTTGCTTTTCTTTGGGCGCGTGGGAGCGCATCCATGGAACTCGAACAGAAGTCACAAGGCGGAGAAAGTTTCTCCGCGCTTCCATGGGCAGCTCCATCCGAACGTGACCGATCTGGCATCTCGAGGGGACGCCGGGCAGATTTCCCCGGATAATAATACTTCTCTCTTACAGCAGTTCCAACAGTTGGGGAGGAGGAACGGGTATCCACGGCCGATGCTCACTTGCATCCGCGTGGCTAAGAGCGTTGCCCGTCCGACTCGCGCGTACCACGCTCGTAAATGAAAGGCGCCGCGACGCTGACACCCCGGGGAATACCGAGATTGGCACATTCTACCGAAGCGAACGCCCGTGCTTCGTTCGTTTCGCCGGCAAACTTCCGGTACCTCCGTCACGTACGCGACACGCTTTTGAGCCCTCGACGTTCGCGACAACGCGTGTGTCCTATGCGTCGATGCACACCGGCGGATCCAATTTTGCGAAATCGACTCTTACGACGAAAACGGAAACCGAGTTTACGACGGGCACACCGATTCTGCTGGATTTCGGTGCGGGCTACGCTGATGAACGGCTTGTGATTGTTACGAGACACGCGGATGTTCAGCCCGTTTTAGCATCACGTGTCGTGGGCTAGAACACGTGTTTCACATACGTTTCTTTTGCTGCATTTTATTAACACTGAAACTACCGACGTACAATGTCACAATCATTCTGAAGTTAAAAATAAAGTTGAAAAATGAATGAACGAACACGAAAACAAAAATGAATACACTTATTGATTCTTTGTTTTGATGACAATCGGCACAGATGTCAAGAAAATCGTCTTAACAAATTTTGCCGTTTGAAGTAGAAAATTTATGAAAAGGTCATTTCACCCCTTTGGTAGTTTTAGCGTTAATTATTTCATTTTATTGCTCGTTGCTGGAGATTGAGAACTTAGTACAGCTAGGATTGCAGAGTGTACTGTGCGTTTTGTCTAGACGCTGTTACATATTTTTTCAAGAGATTGATATGTGTAGATAAATTTTACAGATAGGACTTGGAAATTAATGATGAACGACTTCGTAAATTTTTACGACCTTGCAATATATTACCAAGAATAAGCGACCTATTTTAAGCGACCTATGTTTAAACTCACAAGAAACCACTGAGCTAACAAACTATTGTCAAACAGTCTAATATATTATCCAACTTGCACAGACCCACTACATGTATATTGTAGCCAATATTTCAATATCGTCAATAAATATCGAAAAATCTGAAATACTGGCAATATACCTAGTGGACCTTTTACACCGCGACATTAAATGTCTCTATTATTTATTGTTTTATAGAAAAAGTTGTCGAAACAAAGTCATGCTATTTCACAGAGTACACATAGCAGCAAGGTTATTTTTTTACAAAACCGTAAATAACGAAGAATATTTAGCTGTTCCCATTTAAATGATGCATTGAATTGATCATCTCTTCCCATTGCATGAAAATTGCCATTACACAAATTTAATAATGTACAATGACGTGAATAATTTTTCATTCTTCTATTTATTCGAGTAATCAGTAAAAGATTTATTTAAGTAATTAACTTGCTATCTTCATATTGTCTAAACAAATGCGTCGTTCACAGTTAATTATCGCTACAATATTCGGAAAAATAAAGAAAATCAAAATGTTCGATACATTTTGCACTTACAAGGAAACATATGCACCCTGAACACTCCGATTTTAATGAAACTTATGTGGAAGATAGTTCTCAAGAAAATATTTGACACGTATTTTTTATATCGGCCATCGTTCGCATTGAAGGGGTGATAACAGCCCTCAAAGTTAGGGGCTGAAAGTATATTTTTGGGAACATCTCTGGAAGTAAAGGACATAATGGAAAGCTTTTTTTGTAAATTGCGGGTCTTCAAATAGGAAATTATTCTGCAAAAGAAAATTTTAGCAATTGGTTGCGTCGATCATAATTTCAACTGAACCCAAAATTCAATTGAGATGAAAATACGAGTTTGGTTTGTCAAAATCGAACTGCGGCGTACGTCACAAGTGTAACGCGGTTAAAAGAATACAAATGCTCTTACATATCGAAATATCAATCCACTCAGAACTTCTCGAAGGATCAGTAGTATCCTGTTTTTGTGTTTCCGTTTGTGGACGGATTTTATAGCGCGTTCGATCCCTCTTACTCTGAGGAAAAGCGTACCACTTTATCCTGATGTTCGCCCCGTTTCACTCGCGCACGCAGCCGTGTCCCTGTTTTATCTTCGGATTAAGAAACAAAGCCGTGGATCTAGAATATGGATTTTCTTCATTATTATGACAAAGCATGATATACGATATGTACTTTCATTTCGAATACTTTCTGTCTCGTTTCTAAGCGATCCGCATTAACGAGCGACACTTTCTAACCTAGTTTCGTTTATTACTGATTCATATTACGCTGAAGTTTCAAATTTATTTCACTGATAATATTACTGTATTAAGTAGCGAATTTAAATTAAATAAAGTAATTTCAATTAAATTCAAGTAATTTAATTTACATTGAATATATATTACTATGTTACTTTATAATTAAGTCACTTTGAATTGAGTTAAAGAGTTTGATGGCTACGTTGACGTTCAATAAAAGAGATGCAGAAAGTATATAAACAATATTTACAGTGAGTCTTATGAATATTTGGACATAATAATTAATTATAACTTACATGATTTGTTCGTCAGAGGAGTCTGAAAGAACGGATTATTCACCACTGCAATATTAAAAGGAAGAAAGCAAATTAAAATTCCTTTATTGTGGCATGCTATCAAAAATTTAATATACATATACTTATTATAACATATCCATAATTTTGATTGATAGGGTTACGAGATGTTCTGTAGGGTTAAAATACATATCAACCTAACGTGACCTTAACATATTTCGTAAATTTATGAGCTATGTTAAAGCGGCGATTTTAAAACATTATTCATTCAAGACCCTTTTCTATCATCCAGAATATTTCAACCCGAATATAAGAAATATAAAATAAATATATTACTACCCCAATATAAAAAATATAAAATAAAGATATAAAAATAAATATTATCTCATTTAATAATTAATATAACAATATATACATAAAGAGAAGTATTTTTAGAATTTGTTTCAAATATAAAAAAATCTGAACATTTCAACCCCATTTCCGTTCGGAACCATAATTTAGTAAATACTAAAGATCTGAAGCGAAAGATGGTGTTCCAAGATTCTCTGAATCTCGTCGGCTCTTCGTTAAGAAAATACTCTAGATTTCACAAATATAATAATACTTAAAACCGAAACCGAATAATAATAGTAGATTCGAAGGAATGTCGACGCTGTCGAATTGTTAACCCGTATAATGTAGAAGTTAATAATCCAGCAACGATCAAACGGAACCCAGGTGGGATAGTCATCGGCGCAGCTTGCAAACACAATCAACAACAAGCTTTATCATGTAGCATTTGAGAATGACTGATCAAATTATGTGCAGCGACGCGTGCACCGGTACGAGACTCGGATACGTGACTTACAATAATTAGCAGGAACAATCGGCGTTATTGTGGAGCGTCACGGGTCGTCCTTTCAACGAAAATTCACGGGGCTGCGTGGGCGCAATCGCGAGCCAATCGGGGCCCTATTTGTTCCGAGAGCGAGCACGTGTACGACGCCTAATAAAGTTCAGATTTCATGTCGGCCGTATGAATTCTAAACCAGTTTTGTCGTGTCGCGGCAGCCTCGAACGTGCCGTCGATAGGAATGGAGAATCAAAACAGGAACGAACCGGAAAAACAGGAAAAGAATATAGGGGCGCGAGGGAAAAAATAAAAAGGAGCGAATTTTATTATCGAGCAAACAACGTTCGCTCTACATTTCTGTTCTTTTTCTCTCCCTTGCTTTGTTTCTCATTTTTTGTTTCTTTTGTTTCTGTTTTTTTTTTTTTTTTTTTAATGATTCGTGAAATTTATTGTTTTTTCCGGGATAAAATCGTCGAAAGAAAGAATAAAGGCCGCTGCGCTGTAACGCGAATAAAGGAGTCTGATTACATCGTTGTACACAGCGATACGTGACTGGAAGGTATAATCGATACGGAATATGATTGGATTACCTTTCAACGATGGAAACGGATTATTTCTTAACTTTGATTCGTTTTGCTTCCGCTGCAAATGTTTATGGAATTTGCCGCTAGTTATTTTTTCTAGCTTCCGGCGCCGATGATTGCGAGCACACGGATATCGAATCGACGACCGAAGTTAAAGCTCGGAGGAGTTTTGATAAATATGACCTTTGACATTTTTATACTCGGTCGGGGTTTTACTGCAGGAGCTGCTGATAATGGAAATGATTCTTTTGTGCAACGAACAGAACGGATTTATAGTGGTCTCGTTTGGTCTGTTGGTGTAGCAGGAATTAAATTGACTTCCGTTGTAGTGTTTGCGTATTTTATCAAAGGAAATTTGAAAATCTTTGTTTGCTGAAATTTGGAAAAGTGGAATTAGTCTATTTGCACGTTTCGTGGATTTGTTATGATAGAAATTTGAAAATTTATGTATTTGCTGCTTTTGGAAATGTACGTATTTGTAATTTTGAGAGTACATAATTTTGAGAATTAGAAACTTTAATATGTCTATCCTTTAAATTTCCAAATCATCATGTTGCTACATACTTCAAGCTACCCTTTGGTTTTTCCCCTAAAATTGTCAAATATGTATATTTCTAAAATTTTTAATTATTAAATTATCAATTTTTAAAGTTTTGAAATTTTTACATATCTAATTTTTAAATTTGGGAATTGAAGAATGTGAACATTTGTTAATATGAAAATTAAAGAATTGTAGACATTTGTACATTTGAAAATTGAAGAATATAGAAATTTGAAAATTTGAGAATTGAAGAATTTCTTAATTAAATAATGTAGAAATTTGGAAATTGAAGAATTTAGAAATGACAGAATCTTGAAATTTGAGAATTTGGAAAGGACGAATTTAGAAATTTTAATTATATCGTAGCATATTTAAATTCTATGAATTTGCACTTTTCTTCTCTCCAAAATTAGGAAAACTGAAAGTGTGAGATTTTTAAATACACGAGTTTTCACATCGTCACGTTTCTATATTTTTAAACCAAAAAAATTGAAATCACAGAAATGCTCGACTACATAAATTGCACCATGATGACATAGTTCAGGAAAAAATGTTGCTGCAGCGACCTTTAAATAATATTTAGTACAAAAGTAGCAGTAAGTTACGATACCTACATGAAGAAAGGAATGTGTGTTATCGACAGTTACATTTTACGGTAGTAACAATCTGACAGTTCGATTTTTGCTACAATGTTCAATCGACTGTGCGACTTTCAACCAAGTGAATTGCAAACTGAGAGAAATTCTGATATTAAAGTTTTACATCGCGGTGTGTTTTATAATTAAAATTGTAATACAGTTATCTGTTTCTCTTGTAGTGCACACAAAAAAGAAATTATTATACACTTCATATTAGGAAAACATACTGATGTCTGAGGTTCAGCTCGAAAATACTAATATTAGTATTTTGCGGGTACATTTTAAATGTTGGTATTTTTTAAGTAAACTTTAAATATTAGTATTTTTCTATAATATTTTTCAACTATATAACAAACATTTAGTTATTTCTGAATAGTTCAAATACCTTACATTTGTTATTCAGTATTTTAATTATTTCAAATAAAATGTAATTATTAAATTAGGATAAATGGAGGCTTCAATTTTTTTCCATATAATTTTCCTAATTATATTTTCGAACTCAATTGTGTAATAATACACATTTCCGAACGGTGACTATCTCTTTATAACTTATACTGGAATTCAATCTTCAAGATATTTTTGTGACTAATGAAATGTTTTTGTAAAATATAGTGCGTTGCAAATTTCAGTAAAATTCTTCTCAATTTTTCAATTTTTACCCAAATTCATTCTTCAGAATAGCAAATTAATTAAAACAAAGAAACATTCAAGTATATTAAAATTCTCTATAACCTAAATGTTCAAACATAAGCATTCCATGTTTATTCTATAAAAATATAATTTTCTCTATTACAGAATGGTAGAAATCTAACCTTAATATGTGATCATAATCATATATACAATATTTATTCCGCACAAATATAATTCCTTCATTGTACAATGGCAGAATATCAAACCAAATATTTAAACATTAGCTCTTCTTCAATGTTTGCCGTATAAAAATATAATTTTATACATTACGCGATGGCAAAATGTTCACAAATGTTACTATGGCATCGTCAAAAGCGATGAATCACGAAACAAAGAGACGCACATTTCACTTTGCGTATTTGGATTGCAATAATTGACCCAGTATTTCAGCCCAAGGTCGAGCACAGGTTTATCTGGTTCTGGAATCGTTACATTTTAGTCGCTTCTGTTTAACTTAGGTATCTATATAGTTCGATCGCAAACGTTCGAATACTTTCTTACTATCACGATAGATCAGGAGATAGGATGTATGCAAATGAGAAGCGATAAAAGCTTATTCTCGCACGTTTGTCAGCTACGTGTTTGCGGTCGATGAGGGAAGCGACCTCTGGAAGGGTGATAGCGGTATTTCTAGATCCAGAAGGGGATGTCGACGAAGTGTGGTCAGCAGTCACGTTCGTCCTTAATATTACACCCTTAAATCCACGAGCCGCACGCTCGCAATTAAGACGAGCTCACGTGCTAGGCTTTAGCAGAAAACACAAACTCGTGGAAGTTAGAAATATCGAGGCCCGTCTATAATCCGATTTTCTGCTTCGTGATACGCCGGAACGTTGTATTTTATGACCCAAATAGAAACGTTACAGTCCGACAATGTTATATACCTTTCTTATCGACGTACCTTTTATGTTTAATAAAATATAGCATTTTCGCGGACAAATAATATTACCGGGGAGTGTGATTTTTATGTTTTAATTTCATTTCGGGAGACTCATATGTAGGCCTCGAACGTTTCGAATTATTGAACATGCTTGTTTCTCGATCTTTGTATTTTCACATTTTTTAATTCTCAATTTTATCAGATCTCTAATATCTCAGTGTTTCGAATTTATGTTCGATTTGCTGATACTTAAGTTTATCAGTTCTTTTCTTCGGTATTTTCACATATTCAAACTTTCCTGTTTCCATATGTTAACGTTCTAGAATTCTAAATTTAAAAATTTCAGAGGTTACAATTTTTTAATTTCAGAGTTACAAATTTTTTAATGTCAAAGTTACGAACTAAAAAAATTTCAGAGTTATAAATTTGCTCATATCTGAATTTGAAAAATTTGCAGATATGTAAATTTGGGAACTCGATTCCTGAATTTCTATGTTTTGCAGCATTTACATTTTCAAATCCTGCAATTGTTACTGGTAGTATTAGATTCCACCTTGGACGATATAAATTATCAACCCGATCAGTATTAAATTATATACGTATCAACAAAAAAGTTAACATAAAATTTCATTAAAGATGCACAGCATGAAATTTGTCGGGTCGTTAATTCACACTCGAGTCATTAAATTTCCACAGCATCTTAAAACTTATAAATCGGTGTAAAATCAAGATAATCGTTAATAAATTACAACTAGTAATTGAGAAATGTATGCAACGATCAGAAGTATCGACGAACATTACCTCTGTAAAACTATCTAGCTAAAAAATGGAGCAACAGACCTAACCTCGTTGACTGTTTCTCTAGCGGATCTGTGTCGACATTGTTTCGTACAAATTTCGCGGCTCATTCCCGAAAATCGATGACGAAGTCACTGAAGTTTCTCCAAGCAGTTTATTAAACCAGCTATCGTTCAGTTCATTCGAACGTGTGCACACATCGGCGTAAAGTCTTGGAAAGAGGAGCCGGGGTAAAACGTTTACTAATAAAATCGGAATTTACGAGCGCCGAACGCGCGTTATCTAATTTTCCGAACCACTACGGCACAAAATGATGTGTTCCCGGCATTGTGCTCGCATTAAGCGTAACGCGAAAGCGCGATAATTGTTTCCAAATGACAACAGCAGCTACACCCAAATGACGGTTTTGAATATCGATGGCTGTTCCCGCCGTTGCCAAGTATATAAACATTCGCACCTGCTTGCACCAGATAGCCACACGAATACACGACTTTCCGTGTTTATTCGATTTCCTATTCACGGTCGAATTAATAGTTGTTTGAATATTTTATGCCTCTCGTATCCTCATCCGGGCTACACGATTTGCGTGATTCGTTGATCAACAGATTCGGAGCAGTCTATTTTATCTCTTAACCGAGACAGTAACTTATTCAACTTTTTTGCACACACGAACGAGGTATTCCACGAACTAGTTATTATACGTTCGATCGATATCTCGCGATCTATTCTTGATCGAAAGAGACCGTCTAGTGAAAAATTTCTACTTCCATTAAAACTACGATCCATTTATGTGATAATTGCTTCTCTAGTAACGATTGTGTAGCATAAACTGTATTAAATATAGTATCTGTATTAATTTTATTAATTGCAACGTTACACTCGGTTTTAGTACAGATTCGTAAGAATTACAAATTTATTTAATTATTTATGATTATTTAAATTGTAATATTTATGTTCGCAATAATTAAGTGTAGGATACGTATTTCTGATTTTTATGAGCTTGAAGTTGGATGTCAGAGGTCAATGTTCCGTGTAACTTTTGGCTATACATATAAACGTAGCTTGGTTTCGGTTTTAGGAATATTAAAAAAGTGTTCAACCTGCTAAATATTTAAATTTCAAAAGCTATCAACTGTTAATGAAATATTGATGACCTGAAACTTAAATGCTGAAACGTTGATCTCTATGTAAAAGTTCACACAAAAGCAACATTAGTTCGCTTAAATGAAATACTTGCTGCAGGTTCAAAATATCGGTCTATATATCTTACATTTCTATTTGACAAATAATAATAATACGCATTCCACAGATTACAGGGCGTCGAAGTCGTTCCGTGTCGCGGCAGCAAATGTACACATAATTTTAGCTATTGACTCAGTCAAAGTGGCTTAATCTTCGCCAAATTTACAAACCGCTCGATCTAATTATTAATCCACCGCGTTTGCTTTGCTCAGCGCATAGTTAGATTCCACCAGATCCTTGGTCGACAATTGGTCGTGCGTTTACGTTCGCCCTGGACGATCTTAGAGTGATGTTGTCACCGATAATTGTCGTCAAACCAGGAGTCAATCAAGAATATAAACATTAAGAACATCTACACACTCTCAGGAACAAAAGTACGAAATTCAATTGGGGACAAAGAAATTTCCGAACGGCATCGATTATTCATGTCATATAATGACATTGATATTACACATATGTATAATGACATAGATGTACAGTCATGGACAAAATTAAGTGGACAGGTATCATATGTACCAATAAGTTAATTTAATCTAACTAATAATGCCTATAGATCCAAATTTTATTACACAATTATATACATTAAATAAATAAATTGTATATCAAATAAATGTTTTTTCAAGTCTACAAAATCATTTCACGTTTTAAATTTAAAATTTATTTAAAGTATTGTAATAAAATAAAAAATTTTTTTACATTTCTGCAATGTCCACTTAATTTTGCCCATGAGTGTACACTAGCGGAGTTAATCCTGGATAATTAAATTTTTACTTACATTTCGCATTTAGCCAATTTATTTAATGTATAATTATTTATATTTTATATTTTGATGATTACAATAAAAATATTACTGTGTCAATTTCTCGTAACAGACTATAATTCTACACAAATATGAGATGAAAACTGTTTTTATTCAGTGTCAAGAATGAATTCCACTAGTGCATGTAATATGTATAAATATTAATTATATTCTAATAAGGTCCTTTATTTATATATGTACTATATATTAATATATTAATACACATTAATGTATATACCGTATATTTATATGAATTAATATGTACTGTACATTAATATTGATTAATATATTCTACATATTAATGTTTGATTAATGAATATTATTAATATATACAAATTGTTTGTATTTGAATAATGGACATGTAAGGCATCAATAATGCTTTCAATTACTTTATTTGCAAATTTCATTAATGTATTCATCGATTGCACCACAATGATTTAAAATGTGATGATTAACACTGGTCAAATTATTGTAAATACAAACATTTATGACCTTGATTATATCCTTCGACCACTTGTGTAATCGATAAAGTAACTTAATAAACTTGAGTAGTAAAGTTGATAAAATAAATACACGAACAATAAGATGTAATATGACAACTTCATTGTGCATAATAATTATGTAAAGATAATACTGCACATAGATTTTGCACTCAGTCATTTCAAAACTATTTGTTCAAAAAATGATTTAAAATATACTTGCTTTAGAAGATTAACGAATGTATCTATGGGTCGTCATTTTCGTATATTTTAAATCATTCACATTAATTTACAATATGAGGTATAGTGTGTTACATATGCAGTAATAAAGATTACTCGGTCGAAACTACTTGTTTCTATCTTCGTGTATTTCCTTGTATCTTCCGTCTGTATTTAACCTGTTCTGCAGATACTTGTGTCTCTTCTTGTCCTCGTATTTCTGGACTTCTCGTTTACTCTCTTTTTTTCCTTTTACCGTTCGTTCACTCATTTCCTCCCTCTACTTCACTTAGATACTCTTCCTGTTGGTCTCTTTGTCTTTGAAACTTGGTCTCTCTTTCTGTTCCTGTTGCTCGCAGAAATATACTGGCCTGGAGGGGTCACCAAGTAATTGGTTTCATTCCCGTGGAGACAGGCTTGTCCCAAGTTCGGACTGGTTCCGCAGAATCCTGGAACCCTAAAGCCTCCACTACGCCATGCTCTTCCCTAGACGGTTAAGTAACGCACTTTCCTCGGATAATTATGTAGATGAAGCCGTTAGTTATGATAACGTTGCTGAGGATTGCTATCTGCCCCTCTATTCTCCGCTGAGTTATGTTTTCAAGAAGCAAGACTCTGCTATGCGACGCCTGAGAGATTTACTCTTTTCCAGGTGACGCTGTCATATCGGGAGAATTTGCGTTGTTCTTGCATGAAATATCAATTTTTGTTTCAACGAAAGGAGAATTCAATGGAAAGTGGATGGAGGAAAGATGTCATTGGAATACATGTTTGGGGACAAATTTCGAAATTTAGGCTTCCTCATAAACTGAACCGTAATCTGTTCGCATAAATTAATTTAGCAGACATCTATTATAGGTTTGTTATTTAGACATTGCTTAATAAAAATGTGAAAATAGGTCATTCCAGAATAAACTGTACGTTGTGACAAATATTTTGTTTCGAGATTGTTTGATGCAAGCTTGTCTCCAATTTATATTATTAAGTAGATAAATTAATTTGTCACATTTAATTTGTATTTGTTACTTTCGATTGATGGATAAATTTTGAAATACTATGGCTATAATATATCCGGTGGTACCACTATATTAGTATGATATCTCTATCAGTCTTTGATTTTTACACCTAAGAATTCTCAAATTTTTATATTTTTATATTTTCAAATTCTCAAATTCTAAAATTCCGCAGTTTTCAATTTTCCAAATTCTCACATTTTCAATTTTCTAAATATTCGAATTTACATGTTTTTGAATTTTCCAATTTTTAAATTTTCGAACTCTCAAATTCACAGATTCTCAAACTATCAAACTCTGAAATTCGGAAATTTCTAAATTTTTAGATCCCCTAACTGTAATACACCAATTTTTAAATATGTAAACGTCCAAACTGGTGAATTAACAAATTATTAAGTCCTAATATTTTCAATTTCTCAGAATCCCAAATTTCCAATGTTTAATTTGGCGAATTTTGTAATTTAGAAAATTAAGAATTTTCGAATCTTCATATTTTCAATATGGCACATTATCAAACAGTCCTAAACGTTCAACTTTTCAAATGCCCAAGTTTTCAAATTTCTAAATTTGCAAATCTCCATATCTAGCATATCAAATTTGCAAGTTCAACATTTTTAGACATTCAAATCTCAAAACTACTGAATTATCCAGTCACCAGATCCCAATGTTTAGACATCTAAGAATTTATGATTATTGACGTCCGTAAGTTTCTACATTTGTAACTTTGAAAAACTTATGAAAATACAAAATTTGTAATATTATATTTGCATACACCAATGTCCTTAATATCTAACACCCAGTTTTCCAAATTATCAATATCAATAATTCCTAAATCTGCAGAATTTAGTGCGTCTAAAAGTGTAATAATTCATTATCGCACATATCATATACTGTGCCGTCCAACATAATCTCTGTTGCGACACATTCATAGAATCATAAAGTCATTGGGCTTATTTTTAACTTTGAAATATTCATGAATAATAAACAACTGCCCTTTGAAGCTCTTTACAACGTGCAATTTATATTCTTAAACATTTTTTTTATTTAGCTTGATTTTCGAGAATCAGCGCGGTTTATTATTTTATGAGTGCCGAACCGTTAGGTGACAAACGACTTCGCACTTTTTACCTAAGGTCACTCAGATAAAGAGTGACCTCGCGATGAGCATTTGGTAAGGTCGATTCTTGCCCACTTCTCTTAAATGTTTCACAACCAATGAAACAGTTTAATTTTAACTTAGTCGTTTGTTCACCCCCAGCAGTACGCCAATCCCCACTACATACTTTATTTTGGAAAGAACATTATTTTTTCTCTTCAGTAGATTTCCAATAACTCCCAAAGAGTACACATCAATATTTATCTTTTAAAATCCGTTGTCAGTTTGCGAGGTGTTACTATTTTTCTCAAGTACTAAAACAAGTTTTAGTTTTAGTACAGCACAAACATTTTACCCTCGCCAGTTGTTTTGTTATTTTTCTCTTCCGAGTGATTCCACAACCTAACTACTTCGTGGTTCATTAAGTTGAATTCCGAAGAACACACATTTCAACAGCCTCTTCACTGAACGCACAATCAACCCCCTGACCGTTGCACAGCATCGTCGAACAAACAACGTCGAAAACCAATGAACTCGTTCGAACGGAACCCTACAGTCCCAAAATATCCCTATATCCCATAGCGTTAAAATTTGGAAGTAACCGTCGCGGGGTTAGAGAACGTCGGGAAAGTGTGAGCGAAGGAAAGTTCCTTCTGTAAATTCCGAAACAAGCATCCGAACAGCGAGGGAGTTAAAAGGGTCACGTAATTTGGTAGGGACGTTGCGATGCATAAGTCTTCTCCTTTCTTTTCATCCGAGAGAGCGGTGTAGGCAGCAGCTATTACCCGAGAAGGCGACGGTGGTTGTAGAAAGCGAAAGGGAGGCGGGAAAGACGTTCTCCAGAAAAATAACGACTCTAATAATCTTGGTAGGCAGGTCGATTTCTCCCCGCCTTCTCTTTAGTCTCTGCCCCGCTTCGGCCCCGTAGCCGGTCGTTTTTCGGAATCGCGGCAGCCGTGAAACCGTTTTTGAGAAAAGTCTTCGTCGCTCTCGCGTACTTCTCCCATCATCTTTCCTTCTGCGTCGTCGGGGGAGATACTCGCGCCCAGATATTTCGAGGGTTTCCCATTTCCACCCCCGGAGGCGAAGAATAGGGGGGCCCAGGCGGATAGGGATTGAAACGAACACGATTCGCATGGGGGAGAACCTCGACCTTCTACCAACCTTCACCCGAAACTGCCGGATAACATCGATCCGAAACATTCGAGCGTGGGTAGACTGTATCAACGTGCAAGACCCGGAAGAGAGGAGAGAAGAGGGTCAATTATCGGGGTTCAGTACTTCGAACGTCTCTTCCTTTTTATTCGACTCTTTAGGCTCGATCGTAACGCTCACGACCCGATGATGATAGAGATACGCGAACATCGGCAATCGGGATCGTCGGAGGACGGTGGTGGAAAGACGAGAGATGGAATTTAGGACATTGGCCTTTGGAGATTTCGAGATTCTGCATCTCGGGAATTTCGGAATTCGGAGACGTTTTGGAGATTTGCCACTCCGGTGACGAGAGAGCTTGGGAATTAGGAGAATTGATAGTTTGGAGATTTGGAATTTTAGGAATGTATCAATTTAGGAGTTTGGAAATTTAGGAATTTGGGAATTGGGAGATTTGGAAATTTAGGAATTTGGGAATTGAGGTATTTAGGAATTTAGAAATCTGGGAATCTAGGAATTTGGGAATTGGGGTATTTGGAAATTTAGGAATTTGGGAATTGAGGTATTTGAAAATTTAGAAATTTGGCAATCTAGGAATTTGGGAATTTAGGAGTTTGGAAATTTAGGAATTTGGGAATTGGGAGATTTGGAAATTTAGGAATTTGGGAATTGAGGTATTTAGGAATTTAGAAATCTGGGAATCTAGGAATTTGGGAATTGGGGTATTTGGAAATTTAGGAATTTGGGAATTGAGGTATTTGAAAATTTAGAAATTTGGCAATCTAGGAATTTGGGAATTGAGGACTTTGGAAATTTAGGATTTGGGAATTGGGGTATTTGGAAATTTAGGAATTTGGGAATTGAGGTATTTGAAAGTTTAGAAATTTGGCAATCTAGGAATTTGGGAATTGAGGACTTTGGAAATTTAGGATTTGGGAATTGAGGTATTTGGAAATTTAGGAATTTGGGAATTGAGGGATTTGGAAATTTAGAAATTTGGGAATCTAGGAATTTGAGAATTGGGGTATTTGGAAATTTCGGATTTGGGAATTGAGGTATTTGGAAATTTAGGAATTTGGGAATTGAGGTATTCGGAAATTTGGAAATTAAGGTATTTGGAAATTTACGAATTTGGAAATTGAGGTATTTGGAAATTGAGGGGTTAGGAAATTTAGGAATTTAGGAATTGAGAGATTTAAAAAATTAAGGATTTGGAAATTTCGAATTCAGCATTCGCTCCCAAAATATCTTGTATTAAATTATAATTAAGTTAAATTATTTTATGTTTAGCAGTAGTAATGAAATTTTATTAAATGCATCTTTTATTTCCATTTTAAGAATTCTCTCACAAAATTTCTGTTAATTTCTACTCTTAAAATACCCTTACGAAATATTTTTTAATTTCCAGTCTCAAAATTGTCTCATAAAATTTCTTTCAATTTGTACGCATAAAATTTCCTCACAAACTGTATTTCACTCTCAACCCACAGCATCCTCTCACAAAATGTCTGCCAATTTCTACTCTCAAAATTCCCTTGCAAAATATCTTTTAGTTTTTACTCTCGAAATACTTTAAACAAATTTCTTTTAAAAAATTCCGCTCTCAAAATATCAAGTAATTCCCACTTTCAAAATCCTCAAAATAATTCTTTCAGTTTGCTCTCTCAGACTCCCCCACAAAACGAATTAATACGAAGTTCCCGAATAAAAATTTGACACCGGAGCGTATCACTATGCCCCACATTCTAATAGATATTTATCGTCGACGATTATTATTCGGTTGTAAAGCAGCGTACAGCGAGAAGAATAATGCAGAGGAGAATGGATGACATGGAAGGTGCGAGAACGATCGGGACAAAGGGGAAGGAAAAGGGCGAGAAAATAGTCGGAGGAAAAAGCGTGCCTGTTCGCGAACGATAAGCCAGCCCATAGAACTGTCTTCTCTACCTTCTGTCGTTCTCAACTGCCTTCGGCTTTTTCCCGCATAGGTCGAAAACCTTCGGGAACCCCCTCTCTATCTCTCTCTCTCTTCGAATACTTTACGACTCTCAATGTGGCAACTGCCTGCCCCAGATTCGCCGGACCAATCCCGACCGATCCCGCGGGACTTTAATATGAATTGCCTTCTGATAGCGATGTGTCCTCGTGGGACGCTACATCGATACTTTTCATTATCCGGCCGCCGCTTTAGCGGCACCTGTATGAAGCGACGACGCCTACAGGATCATTGAAAAACGTTCAGCCTTTCGGGATTAGGTCGTTTTTCGTGCAATCGGTCCGCGAACAGTGACGGGCAGATCGTGTTCCCGGCGTGGGGCAACGCCTGCGATTGCAAAACGTGGGGCAGATAACGCGATATTGAATGCGAGTTGTTTGTCATTCTTGAGATTGCGAAAGCGATAATCTGGAGTTTTGAAATATAGAAATTTGGGGATTCGGAGTTCTGAAATATTGGAAATTGGCTGTGCAGAGTTCTGAAATATAGAAATTGGAGTATTTCTTATTTTGAACTATAGAATTTTGGGTGGTTTCTATTTTTAAGTACTGAAATTTAGGAGTTCAGAAGTTTGGAATGTACAAATTTGAATATCATGAGTACTGGAATATAGAAATCTGAGCGTTTCGAACTTTGAAATGTAGAAATTTAGGATTTGGGGTTTTGAAATATATAAAATGGAGCATATAGAATTTGGAGATGCAGAAATTTGGTTAGCTAGAATTTTGAAATATAGAAATTTGGGGATTTGGACATTTTAAATGTAGAAATTTCTCCATTCAGAATATTGATTTATTGAAATTTGGTTATTAGCAATTTTGAAATGTTGGCATCTGATTATTAGAAATTTCGAAGTATAGAATTTCGATTTGGAACTTTTGAATATTCAAATGGTGCCTTTGGTGTCCTGAAGTAGTAATTTGGGGATTTGAAATTTTGAAATATAAAACCTTGGGGATTTGAAGTTTTGAAATACGGAAATCTTGCCACTTCTGATTTGAAAAAATTGAAATTTAATTTTTTGGAATTCTGAAATATTGAAATTTCATTACTTGGAAATTAAAGACATAGAAACATGGATATTTGGAATTTTAAAATATAAAAATGTAACTATCAGCAAATTCTGAAATATAGAAATTTATAATCTGTACATTAAAGAATTTACAAAGTTGAGAATTTTTAAAATACGTAAATACTTGAGACCACGTTTACTCGACAGCTTCTTTATTTCACTTTACAAGTTTTGTCTGCATACCCTGTATACCGAAAGTGTTCCTTCTTAGTACACCGTCTACAACGCGCGAAGAGGAACAAGTAAGAGGAAGCATAATTTCGCGGTTACTCAATATGCAATCAGTTAATAAGGCAGTGCTTGATGACCCGAAGGTGTATCGACGCCTCCAGCTAACGCAAACGAACTTTGCTTCATTACCTCTTTGAATATTCAGGAGTTTCGCGCGTGCCTGCGGCCATTCGCCGGAACTCAATATGTTTGGCAATATGTAGATAGCTCCATAAATATCTATGGCGCTTAAAGGATGTTCCGACAACGAGGGTACGCGGAAAGACGCTGTCGTGAACCAAACTACACAAACTCGAAGAATTTCAGAAGTATCTTCCGAACAAAGATTTTATTAGCTCTCACCGACCTCACGAATTTCATAAGATCTTTTTAAAGTTGGCTAAGAAATTTTCCGACGGAATTATTGAATAGTACAGGGTGGTACATATTGGTACATTCTTAATTTTTCATATTTCCGACTTTCTAAATTTTTATACTTCCAAATAACGAAATGAAAAGTTTTCATTTGTCAAACTCCCAAGATTCTTATATCCAATTATTTAAATTTCTGCGTAGGTATATTCGCTAATTTTTTAACGCGCAACTTTTATATTTGAAGTTATTTCATTTGCAAAATTTCTAAATTTCCAACGTAATTTCCCCAATTTCCAAATCTACATATAATTTAATTTTCGATTTTTACATTTTGCACGCACAGAAAATTCCAAATTTTGCAAACTTCTAGTTTTCCAAATAACAAAGTAGAACAATCTTAATTTTCCATATTATATACTACTGAATTTACACAATTTGCAATAGACCGATGAATTTGCAAGAAACAGCCACCACTATTCATAACAACAACAAATTTAATTTTCGAAAGAAATGGGGTAAGACGCAACTTAATTTTTATAAAAAAATTCTCCTCGACAATCTTTTGCATAGATTTGTAAGCCCAAAGAAACAGTATAATATTTAATTTTTTAACATTTAAATTGTTTACGATTTATAAGCATTCACATCGACAGGTCGACCAGGATAAGAGGGTTGAGTAAAAAACGGGCAGGAACAAATTACAATCATATAAAAAAATGTGTTAAAAAAGTTTATATTGAATCCTCCATTTTGTAAATGGATAAATTTGACAAATTTTTGTGTTCAGATTCGAAAGTACCGACGTAAGAAACCTACAGATACCAAGTTTAAAATAATTTTGTTCTCAAATTAATCGAGCTATCAATTTTTCATCACTTTTTTTTAGATTTCGCTCACTGTGCGTCGTCTCGAACGTGCGTATTTAATATCTCGCAATAGAGGTGCGACACGATGTAGTATTTCGCAAAAGGGAACTTTAGCCCGTCGCTTTTCCTTTCTCCGTTCGTACGTGGCGCGTAATTGTCGCCGAGTGGCGGCAAGTAGAAAGTGCACAAGGGTGTAATTTGAAATTACGGTTAATGCGTACATGGAGGTCGTAATGTACACTTAACAGAGGGCTGAAAAAACAGAGACGACAGGAAAGACACGGTTGATAGGGAAGGGGGCGAGGAAAAAGAACGGGAAGGAAGCGGAATAATGAGGGAAAAGGAGCAAGAAAGAGGAACGGGAGAAGTTCACTGGGAGGGTTTCGTTGCCTGCCGACCACCGACACACCGACGGATGTTTAAAAGTTTAGAAAAACTCGCGCACACGTACAAATCTGAATGCACGATGTGCTGTATACACGCGTTTAACCTCGCCAACTGAATAATAAGACGAAAGCCGATGTAACTGCGAAGGGGAAAGATGATGAAAACTTTTTGGAAATATTTTTTCACGCAACTACCCGCCATTTTGGGTTATAATACTTAACTACGTAGTCAACGACTGTAACTGATTGCTGGATAATCTTGTACATTTTATAGAGTTAATCAGCACTTGTGTACATGAACTCTTCGACACCGGGATAAAGAAAGTGAATACATTCGTTATTTTAAGTTTTCAAGATTATTTGGGTGCTTTTGAAGGGTAGAGAAGTGGTTATGGATTCGTCATCGATTAGTTTAATTTCTCAATTTTAATTATAGTACTTACTGTTTGTACTAGATAATAAATAATTGCTATTGTAATAATAGACAATTATCAGATAACTAATACTGTACTAGTTAATTATTTAATATTCGTTTCTTTACTTGTTTTGTGTGATTTTTATGTGTATACTGTTCTATACTATTGTTTTATACTACTTTTGTATAATAATTGTTTTATAATAATTTTGTATAATAATCGACAATTATCAGACAACTAATACTGTACTAGTTAATTATTTAATATTCGTTTTTTTACTTGTTTTGTGTGATTTTTATGTGTATACTGTTCTATACTATTGTTTTATACTACTTTTGTATAATAATTTTTTTTATAATAATTTTGTATAATAATAGACAATTATCAGATAACTAATACTGTACTAGTTAATTATTTAATATTTGTTTCTCTACTTGTTTTGTGTGATTTTTATGTGTATACTGTTCTATACTATTATTTTATACTACTTTTGTATTTCTATACTGTGCTATACTACTCTCCAAATCATACTGTTCTATACCACCAATCCATTTCTATAATAATTTTAAATGAACTATTATAAAGTAACTACCTATGTAATAATTTAAAGATTTCGTGAAACGAAAACAGAACTGCATTTTGCCTTCGTTGAAAGTGAACATGATTTAATTAGCCATTGAACTTGAAACATTATTATGCATTCATATATTATTTAATCGATTAACGTTCGCAATAATTCATTGATTTTCAAAATAGTGACAGTCCACTCAAACAACTTTAATTTCCTTCGGTCATTATGAATAAACATTATCAATTAATCAATTCATATTATTTGACACCACAGAACATATAGAAAATTTCTTTAACATCAATATTTTTGAATCTGCCAAAACCCTTAAAGATTTCAAAACATAAAATAACTTATTTCATGCTCATTTTATTGCTCATCAAAATAAAACTACACATGATTTTAGATATAATTCAGATACTTATCCTATCACATTATATCGATTACTATGTCGATCATTATATCGAGTAATCACACTCGAAAAATTATAAATCCTGAAATATATAAAGAATAGACCTAATGATACTATTATAATACTAAATTAGGAATACATATTTTTATATGTATACTACTGTTATAAATCTCGTAACAATTAGGCGGTTTTGAAGCAATACTGAATTGAATTGCAAATGGAAGAAGCAATGAATTACAGAGTATCTCAAATATCATTTGTGCGGACGTTCAAAAAAATGAACGAGCGAGTGAAATTGTATCCAGTCGCTGAAAGTGTGGTTACAATCGAATAGAGGGGACGAATTTTTCGTGAAACGCGAGTTGTGCACGTTTCCGTGTCACCGTGACACGAAAAGAATCAAGAAAATTTCGAAAAAGTCACGAATTCGAGCAAAATATTGCCGAGGCATCCATCTTGGACCCTCATTAAGCGAGGTCTCGAAGGGTCTCTTGCAGTCGTTACGGGCTGTCACGTTGGGTCACTCAAGGGTCAACGACACCCCAAGGAGCTTTCACAGCTCGTAGGTCATCTACGAACGAGTTATGGGGCTGCCTGCTGGCCGTTGTTTTCGCAATTCACCTTTAATACGTCTCCGGGCACCGCCATTATCTTCCGTCACCGCGTGCAAATTGTACTTGCCGGCTACTACGACGTATAAACGTCCTGGGATACCTGCCGCTCCTGATACCGGGACAAACCTAACGTACGACTACAAATTACGAGCCACATATTCGCATTTAGCGGTTCATTAGAGAGACAAATGCCCGGTGATAATCCCCGAGCCTCAGTTCACGACGATTTTTCTTCTTAAGGCGTTTTACAGCTTGATGACCAGTTTCAATTGCGTTAGATAGCGACGATCGTTGAAATGTGGTTAAAAAGTGTATTTTTCATTAATCTCAAGATATTTGGACATTTTATACGGGACATCGGAATTTAGTTTTTCATCGAATTTTCCGATTTTGAATATGCTTCTTTTGTTTCTTACCAATAATACTAAATTATACAGTAACAATAAGTAAATATTTTATTTTAGTAAAGTGCGCTTATAAGAGAATAATGTAATAAAAATTTGAAGCGGTTTAATAAAGAGTGACAAAGAATTATAATTACAATAATGATAAGAAATGTTAACGAATTTGATTTTACATAATTTAAAATTACAAATGTTCAAAATAACCATTAGTGTCAGAAGCATCCTATATTTTTATTATCTTTTTTATGTCAGTACAAATTAATAAAAATTAATTTTCCTTTTATTATAAGAATATTGTCACATACTGTATTAATTTACATCAATGATTGTATAATCAGTATTTATTACTACTTTGGTATGTCAAATTACTTCAGTATGTCTTCCTTATCTACTATAAGAAAGAAACAAATCCAACTACGTAATTCATCAAGTTCATAACTTGAACATGGAACAATAAAAACATCATCTGCAAAACAGACTAACTTCAACTAATCACTTATCAGACGTTTACAGTTAATTAGTTGAATTCTTTAGTAAATCTTGAAATTTTTCACTTTTCAGTACGTAACCTTATTACTTTGTATAATCTAAAAATGTACTATTTATATAAAGATAATTATGTGTAACTTTAAAACTTACAATTCACATAAACACAATTTTGTATATCATAAAAACCTACACTTTACATAAACATAATTGTGCATAACCTAAAGCTTTTCACAAAATTATGGTTTACCTTTACGAGATGTTAGACCCAGCAACTTAAAAACTTACAGTTTACATAAACTCAATTTTGTCTATCATAAAAACCTACACTTTACATAAACATAATTGCGCATAACCTAAAGCTTTTCACAAAATTATGGTTCACCTTTACAAGATGTTAGACCCAACAAAATAAATAGATTCTGATGCCCATTTCGCCGAACAAATTTCGTACTAATCTACCGACGGAGCACCGTATCTAAATACGTAAAAACCGCAATTATTATCAACCCGATCCGCTCGCGCGCGATCGTACGAGCATGTAAAGCATCGCTCAGAAATTCATTCAGTCTAACGGACGAAAAAAAAAAGATAGAAACGAGGGAAAAGCAGCACGGTCGAAGTTCGGCATCGGGTCCGATCGTTTCTGCTCCGTGCACTCTCAAACGTTGAAATCTCTCGGTTCGATATTACGCTTTGATTCCGCTTCTAAATCGAGTTCGTTTGCGAGCCTCTCTCTCTCTTTGACGGAAAGTTTAACCGTTCGGCAACCTCGTCGTCGCGTTGTTGCCTTCAACGTCTCGGTCAAGCTTTCTCGTGGAACTTCGCAGAAAGCGTCGACGACGTAGGAGTGCACCTCGAAGACAGCTTGTCCCGAACGAGTTCTCTGTCGAAACGACCCGCCATGCTTCCCCCGATGTGTTTGGCGAGTTGGCCATCGGTCGAGGCCGAACGAATCGATATATCACCGAACGCAGTTTGCGCAGTGCGCCGCGGAAAAGTGGATTTCGATAACCCGGGGACGCTCTATTGCATTTTTATTCAGTTTCACGGGCATTAAGGGCCAACCTGATTACCGAGCGACGCGCTGGATGGAACCAGAAGGCAAAGTGACTGCGGGGTGCACCGGGATGAAAAAGGATGAGATCGAGGGTCGGCTATGAAAACAGAGCAGAACCGAACCGAATTAAGTGTCTCGCTCTCGAGTATCGAACGAGCAATTAGATTTAAATTCCCCTCCTATATTTTCGATCTATCCACGGATCATGGCTTACTTCTGCAATTAGTGGCCTGGTTAGATGAACGCGATTAATCGACGTGCTATTATTAATCGGCGCTGCAACTGATCCTGCTTCGAGCTAACCACAGTTGCAACGGTAAAATTTACGAGCACAGCCGTTTATCTTCAACTCGCGGCCGATTAATCCTTCAGCTGCGGTAATAGTTGACATTTAAACGAACAAATGTTTCGTTCGTTACCGTCGCGCGTTATACTCTTCATCCGATGAAGACACTACAGGAGAAACTAACCTAATCGACTGTGGGCTTGGGAGAAGGTTACATGTTCTATCCTTATGAAGTTGGGTTTATATTGGCATGTGAACTTATATGAATGTTATTTTGCTTCATTCTTTTAGATGATCGATATAGTTGTATTCAAGAGAAGAATATTGAACGTAAAAGAAACTAGTAAGTTCGATGACGTTAGGAAAAAATTAGTAAGAGTGTTATTTGTGAAATAGAGGAACATATTACGCTATAAGGAAGAACATATTAGATTATCCCATAAGTTTCTTCCTTTTTTTATTTGAAATAAAAACGCGTTTGCAGGAATATTTTGCAAGTAAGCCTCAATAATTTTAGGTACAAAATACAATTATGTTTCCTGAGAGATGGAAAAGGGTGATAGAGCGGTACAGTTCATATTTAATGCAACAAATCAATCTTGAACAATAAATATGGCTTATTCGTTTCGCACCAAAAATAGAAGAAACTTATGGGACACCCTAATATAAATAGAGAATAAATGAATGTTAATTGTACTTAAATGAAATGAAATAAAATTAAATTAATTTAATTTTACACTAATAGGTATTGGGAAATCTGTAACAGAAGGTTAGACATAACTTTGCCTTACGTCCCAGATCATAGGAAAAATCTAAGTAACGTATAAAATACTTGTTATATTCCATTCACACTTGCAATGACTTTAAATCTATAAATATAATTAAAACTAACACTGTTAAGAGATTGGATTTATTATAAAGCAAAATGTAATAAAAAGAAATGGTAATTTAACAAAGATATAAAAAAATTATTAGCAATAATAGTGGAACAAATCTAATTTCCTCAACAAATTTTGTTTCCTATATTTTTTTAAAACATATGTCCTCATATGTTTTCAAGGAATTTGACTTCGTATATCTTTCTCAGAAAATCTAATTCTTCATATTTTTCTTTTAACACTAGAAGTACCGGCATCAAATGCATACTTACTTTAAAATTGAAAAAAAAGTGGAAAAATAAATAAATAAATATTGCAACATCACCTAACATATAGAACCATTCATTAGCTCAATAAAACATGACAAATATTTTAACAAAAGTGCGGCAAAAATTTTGTAATATTAAATTTCAAACCCGAAACCAGTCATTTTGACGGATTGGTAGTTCTAGTGTTAAATTCAATGCCTTTTAAATTCAAATTAAACTTGCCATCATTTATCTCTCTCACAAAACTTGACTTTCTACATTTTTTCGCAAAATCCAACTTCCTATATTTTCCATAAAACTTCTATCTGCTGCACGTTTCAAGGGCGAAATATATAAGAAATCAGATATTCGAATAGAATGGGGATACCTTATTCTTCTTACAAATGACTCGAGTAAACGCTGGTTATCAAAAGATAGAGTTTCATATTTACGAATTTACTGCATTCGTAGCTACCATTGGCCCGGTGTAATGGATATCGTAACGATCGATGATAGTTATCGTCAAGGTAAACAGAAGGATGTGCAAACGGTTGTGGGATGCTGATACGAGGTCGTAGACCGTAGGAGCCAGTAGGGACGAAAGAGGAACGGGATAGATATAGACATATTAAGACCCGTGGAAAGCTAGCAAGAACGTAAAGAGGGTGCACGTAGTGGGGGGTACAGCGAAGAGGAGGGAGGGGGATAAATATTACATAAGATAATGCTTCTCCCTTTTCTCTTTGGCTTCAGACCCCACTGATGTGTCCCTTCAGTCGATATCAGCTGCCCTCGATATTTACAACCCTCGCCCGTGTCTTTACCTCATACACCCTTCTTACCTTCCTTATATTTCCTCCACCACAAGGCCTATCCTCGGGCCCATTATCCCTCCATGCTTCCCTCGGCCTCCTACAAAGTAGGTGAGTATAAGGTTTTCCATTTAGTCTGTAAAATGGCATAGCTACCGTGCTGACGCTGACGAGAACTCTCGTGAAACACAAAGGCTTCTAGTTTCGCAAAACGTGCAGGAAGAACAAGCGAATCGTTTCGATTCGCTAGAAATTGTTGGGTTAGAACAATATCCATAATCTTTACTCTCGGTTGTCGTTTTGAGCTTAAATTAATTCTCAGTCAACAATTAACACGAAAAATAATACCAATTTTAAATATTGTTCCACCATTTTACTTTCATACGTGTTCGTGGCGCCCCCTGCACAGTGTTTCACATCACTTATACATTTTTCAAATTAAAAACTACATATTCGCTGATTAACTCGTTGTTCGATTCAAACTGTTCCGTATTCAGAAAATTGATAAAGTGTTTATGTAGTCTTTTTCATAAAATCTTAAATCGGTGTACTATTAAATCATGTCAGACCCTCTTTCAGAAGTTGCCATTTAGTACATAACATTAGACTATAATAAAAAATTTGACTAAGATTTTTATCATGGCAATGGCATTACAAATGAAATACATAATCTCAGTACATATCCTAACCGTAATTTAATTTTCATTCACAAAGAAATAATTTAACAGCAGTTAAACGAGTAACCTAGGTAACCCAACAAGTAACAGTTAAACTTCTAGAGAAAAAGGGATTGCAGCGAAAGCATGATGTGCTACTTAAATCCGAGGCAATGTTACCGCGAAGCAAATGTACGGCTACGTTTACCAACAGACTGTTGCCAATATATAATGGATACTAAATCTGTTCAATGTTTATCGGATATTCAACGTGTAAGAAGCAAAACCTTGACACTTAAGTGCAACAGCGGTGTAAGCATTCGCCACGAGTGGCTCTGATCCATCGTAATACCCCTATCGATAGAAACGTGCCACTTTCGTAACCTCAGGTATTACAGGGTATCCCCCTTAATCTTTTCATACGCAACACCTTTGTATGAACATCGCCAACTACTTTTTTTCAATATACCGAGATCCCCATCGAGATGAAAGCTGTACGGGGCGTAAAAGGCCATTGCTTTTTCTGCGTATTCCTTCCGCCACTGTTTTATTTTCTGTTCGTCACGCGGGTGAAAGTTAATAAACACGATTTTGATCGATACTCGTTGATACAATAAATACAAGTAATCGTTAATTTAGTACGCGAAGAATTAAGTTTCCGAAGTGTGAGTTGCCAGCAAAAATGTTGAGACACGCATTGCATTGTGTATGGGAATATGTGTACATTGTGGCATACACTCATGGACAAAATTAAGTGGACATTGCAGAAATGTAAAAAAATTTGTTGTTTTACTACAAGGTTTTAAATAAATTTTAAATTTAGAACGTCAAATGTTTTTGTTGACTTGAAAAAACATTTACTTTATATACAATTTATTTATTTAATGTATATAATTGTGCAATAAAGTTTTGATTTATAGGCATTATTAGTTAAATTAAATTAATATTTTGTTATTTATTATACTTGTCCACTTAATTTCGTCCACGACTGTATGTGAATAGCGTACACAGTGTTCTGAGTATATATTTACCATATAATGTAAATAAAGCACATCGTAGCTGAAATATCGAAATGTTATAAGAAATTCAACTAATGATACAATTTCATAACAACCGATTGCTGAATAGTTCGTTAACAAATATTATGTCAAACCTTTTCCTAATGTCATTTTTAGAGGTGATAATTGACTGATATTTGTAAGAAAAAATAGTGGATATATATGATGTAAGTCATAATCAACTCACTAAGAATAATGTATTTTTATGATAGTTGCCATCTTGATCTTCAGGTTCGATAATTTAATATGCAAACGTCTTCTCGTAAAATAGGGTAGGGTTTAATTTAATAAAGCATATAATTTGATAAATTAAATATTCGTAAAGTTAATTATACCTCGTACGGTTAACTGTACAACGCCATGCAATAAATCCAGAGTGCTCATTAACCCTTAACAGGCACTGTTCCTCTCTAACAAGTACGTAAAATTTATTTTAAAAATTTGAATGAAACCCAGCTTATTTATGTTAAAACGTGAGTTTTAATTACCACTATGTATCGTTTGCACGTTAAGAATTAGCATTTGAGGAATGCTGATCATGATTTATTACCGAAAATTCAGATCATTGAAAATACGAAGGGTTGAGTGACATTTATTCGTGTGATGCGTCAGTCAGAACTATACATATCTACAATAGTAAATCAAATAACGAAAGTTTAAATATTATGTCAATTTTATATTTAAAGATACTTGACTTTGAAAATTATAATGGGACTCAAGCTTCAAATTGAAAGATATTAAAAATACCAAATAAAATTCATCATATTTGAACTATGAGTGCATGTCGTGCCAAAGTCGAAGTTAATGAAAAAATTGTATTTAACAGATAGAATCCTATGGCAAACAAAAGTAGTAATTGAATACGGCAATTTGCCTTTGATGTAATAGGGATATACCATGCACGGAATAAACGAACACCACCACCTGACCCAAATACACCGTTGTTCTTTCCTCATTTCTCCATGCACTGGTTCCGCTGTGCTTCAACGACCTTCGAGCGGCCAATACAAGGAATAAAGTATTATGCTTACATCGGTGAACACGGCTTTTGCATTTTCCAACCTAATGGATCTTACAATTTGGTTAAACACTCGACTGATCCTATTCTGAAGTTCCGCGACGACCGGCATTTTAAACAACAGGGTTAAACGGTCTGAAGAATCCCGGTTACGTGACGAGATTAAAAGTTCTCGGTTCTGAAATCGTATAGATTCGATAAACGTCCCAAACAGACAATGGAAAAGATATAATTTGCAAAATTCAACGAACTCATCCTGTGAAAAGTTTATGTAAGGAAATTGGTCCATTACATTCGGGTTTATCTGAAAATCGTATTTCGGATTACTTGATTATTATATCACGGTTTTTAAATGGGTACTTTTTGAGTTTATGAAATATTATGTGACTTTGTTTTGTGGAAGAGAGCGATAAGCGTATGAGAATATGAAATCATTGAAGATTTGTGAAATTGAAGATTTTATTTCTTAATTTTTATAGTTTTAAGGTTATAAATTTTCAAACTATCAAAGAATGAAACTATCAAGTTTCTAAATTTCTCCAGATTTAATTTTCAAAAATTGGATATCAAGTTTCATAGGTTCCAAATTAAGTGTCAGCTTACCAAATTTCAATGTCCGAAGCTTCGCAACTCTTTAATTTCTAATGCTCTAAATTATTGAATTTATAAATTTCAAAATTCACAAATTTCCAGCTTTTATTACAATACTTATTAATGGTTAATAAATTCTATATTTCTAAATTCCTCAATTTTTGAATTTATAAATTATCAAACTTCCAAATCATCGAATTATTAAATCCCTAAATGTATAACTTCTTCAATAGTGAAATTACTACATTTCTAAAGTTCTCTATATCATTTTTCAAAATGTACATAAATGAGATTCAGATTTCTGAACTAACACAATGAATGTACAGTCATGGACAAAATTAAGTGGATATTGCAGAAATGTAAAAAAATTTGTAGGTTTATTACAATATTTTAAATAAATTTTAAATTTATGTCAAATGTTTTTGTAAACTTGAAAAAACATTTATTTTATATTTAATTGTGCAATAAAGTTTTGATTTATAGGCATTCTTAGTTAAATTAAATTAACATTTTGTTATTTATGATACCTGTCCCCTTAATTTCGTCCACGACTGTATATAACAAATATCACCAAAAATATTAATAAATAGTTGTACTTTAATATAACGGTGATACGAAACTACATTACTTTCCAAACTATGTATAATATTGAAACTTCTATCCTTAAGGAAGAGAAACTCTCAAAACTTTTTAGACTCAACTCAAGTTAAGAAAGAAAGATCCAATTAAAAAAGTACAGAATATGAACAAAAGACGACATATGAAGTACCAAAACTGTATCACTCACTTGGACATTAATAAAACTCGTAAAAAAAATGTACATACTTTTACAACGACCGAATATATTAAAAAGGAGACTAAGGTGTTCCCGAACAAACAAACAACAAATCTAGCGTTACTCGAGCGAAAATAGTATCAGCGAACCGGTAATATCGATGTACAGTATAAATTAGAGTCACGCAACGATAGCGCGATGTTATTATTTGTACAATAACCTGGCTCGTCCCCTGTTCGTTCACCCCATCAGCTAAGCGTATGAAAAAGACAAAGGCCTTCGTCGCACCTGACCTCGCCGCCATTTTTTGTCTTCCTTCCACCTGGTGGCCGCTAGAGTTCACGGTAATCACGAGAGAAAACCAGAAGGGGAGAATGTTCGTAGACAAGGAGGATACACCAGGCGTTTTTTTTTCTTTCTTTCTTTCATTTTTTTTTTTTTTTTTTTGTGTATCAACCCACGAATACACGTAGCACACAGAACGTAGAAGCGGCCGCGTGCATAATGTACGAGTGACGCGAAAGCCCGTCATTTCAAGCCGTACGGCCGCTTTCCTTTTGTGACATCGATCTGCTGGCGTCTCAATAATTCAGCGCGGGAACAGCGCAAGGCGCACAAGCACCACCGCCATTGCCGTGGCCACCGGCATCGGTGTACCTTCACCTGCATCACCTGCGATGAAAGAAATATGTATAGCGTTTGCGATAGGTCAGGCACACTTCAGACCTTAAGACTTTCGAAATTTTATATATCTCTATTTCTTCGTTTCTACGGTTCTGAATATTCTACATCTTCTGCACTCTCAAATTTACAAGTCCCTAGCCTCACGTCACAAGACCCTAGTCCTTAGAGCCAAGTCCCTGAAATTCCAAATTTTCAAATTTCCAAATATCCGGCATTATAAATTATCAATTTCAAGTTGACGAACTTTCAAATTCCAAAATTCGAATCTTCTACGTTCCACCTTCTTATATTTTCAAATTCCAAATTTCTCAATTTTATATTTCTAAATTTTCAAGTTTTCAAATGTAAAAATTTGCAGCATTAAAAATAACCAATTTTCAAGTTCACATAACTCCTGATTCCTACTTTTCCAAATTCTAAAATTTTCAGTTCCTAAATTTTCAAATTACTAGATTTTAATTTCCCAAATTTTCATATTTTCAACATTGCAAATCTCCAATTTTCAAGTTTACGTACTTTCAAATTCCAAAATTCGAATCTTCTACGTTCCAAATTCTTAAATTTCTAAATATCTGAATTCCACAATTTTAAATATTTAAATTTCCAAATTTTCTATTGTCGAAATTTATACCACTACAGATCTCCAATTTTCAAGTTCACACAATTTAAAATATCTATATTTTCAAATTATAAAATCCTTAGTTCATAAATTCCAAATTCTTCAATTTTCGAATCCATATCCTCAATGCATACATGTCCACGTGATCGAATGATCATATATTCAACTTTCCAACACTGGAAATCTCCAATCCACGAGTTCACAAAGTTCCAAATTTCTATATCTTCAAATCCCTAAATTCTAAGTTCCAAAATTCTAAACTCCTATATTCTAAGTTCCAAAATTCCAAATTCCTAAATTCTAATTCCCAAATTTGTATATACTAAATTCCAAATTCTCAGTAACACCGTCATGTAATTCCGCGAACTACATAAACCGAAAGCCTACGATTTACCGCGTGCCGCAATGCGACCTTATAACGAAGAAATAATTACGTCAGTCAAGAATGGTCATCCGGTGATGAATTGTTCTAAACGCATTGAGTAATATTCCTCCAGTTAATCCTATAAACGATAATTATCTTACCTTTTACTTTTAGGCCCTTTGCTCAAAGTACGAGATCCCATCCCAGTTGCGAGATCGGCTTGTCAAACCACCCCTATTTCAGTCTCCGACGTTTAACCACCTAGCGACCCTCTTTCCCGTTGCTATCCCTCCTATAGTTGCTACCCTCCTGCCACGTGACCTCGACAATGCCACCCTTACGTCCGGTTGTCACCAACAAGCAACTACCTTTCAACTAACGACAAATTAACACTAGACTTGGGCAACTTGCGTACATGCGGCACGGTGCTTTGATGTCTATTCAGAACTTCGGTCTTTCTTCCTGGATGTGAAAGTTCCTTGCTGGAGGAAAGAGTTGTTTTCAATTAGAACGATTTGTGAGTTACTGCAAATGTTGGTTTATTAAGGTAGGATGTTATTAATTGAAAATTGTGATGCATTGTATTCGTAATTTTTGTGGATAGCACTGTTGTTAGAACCCGGACGTAAGAAACATGTCTTGGGTCTCCCTAGGGAATATGCGTTTGAGAATTTTTTAGTGTGTATATTTTCAAATTTATAGATTTTGCAATTTTTAAATTTCTATGTGTCGATAATGATAAATTTTACAATTTTTAAATTTCCATGTTTCATAACTGATAGATTTTACAATTTTTCAATTTCCATGTTTCAAAATTGATAAATTTTACAACTTTTAAATTTCTATGTTTCGAAATTGATAGATTACAATTTTTCAATTTCCATGTTTCGAAATTGATAGATTTTACAATTTTTAAGTTTGTAGAATCTTTTCTGTGTTTCCAAGTTGACAGATTTTATCACTTTTAAGTTTCTATATTTCTAAATTGATAAATTTAAAAATTTTTAAAGTTTTATGTTTCCAAATTGATAGATATAATTTTTCAGTTTTTAGGTTTTCTAATTGACAGAGTTTACATTCTTCCGCTCTCTCTTACCCTCTTGTTCTCGCACGCCCCTCTCATTCTCGCGCCCTCATTCGAATCGCGCCTATTTCAATTATAAACTGTACATTTGAATTAAGTTTTAAAATTGCATTCAAATTCCAATTACAAACTTGAAAAATGGCGAAAATACTGTCAGCTTTTGCATTTGCCCGTAGATCAAATGGATATTGAAATATATTCGTGATGATTGTTCAATACATTCAAATCGTTGATAGAAAATTGAATTTTATCAAGATAGTTTGTCAACTTCAAAAACATGATCGTAAATAATTCTAAAAGAATTTTATGTCGTTCTTAAACCTTGCATACCGTGTACTTCGTATTAAATTAAGATATGTAACAAAAAGTAGTAAATGAGCACAGGTAGTAACAAATAAATACATTATTATAATGAATATTGTTAATTTTTAACCTGAAAGGATTTATAAATTTCGAGCTGTGTCAGGTATTTAAGTTGCAACGTGCAATCAGAACGTTAACATGTCATTATAAAAATAATTTATTACAGGAACCATTGACCTTTGTTATTTAACTTAATAGCAACCCCCGTTGAAGAGTGTGCGTTCATTTCTCTATACATAGCAGAACATTAATTATAAATTTTCGCTGCAATACACACAATGTTAAAACAGCCATGACACGTAGTTAAAGGACTTCATTATGAAAAACAAAGTTTATACTCGAGCAACATTATGATTTCCTGTACAAGGTATAGCTATGTTCAATCACTCAATTGTGATACACAATTTATTATTCCAAACGTAAAACACAGTATTGCGTTGTTTTACTGCGATATTATCCTTGTCAAACATGCATTATAGAAATAAAACATACAAAATATACGAAATAAATCATGCGACATACTTAAAATAGTATTATGCAACGAATAAAGTATTTATGATTTAAAAGTTTTAGATGGATAAAACTTTTTTCGTTGTTATATGGTTTACTGTAAATTTGTCTTATTTACTTCGTGAATATTTGTTCAGTTCATGGAATGAATGTATCTGGAACGCTGAACAACTTCTGAATAATAATAAATACAGGGTGTCCCAAAAGGAACGTAACACTTGGAAATGGGAGGTAGCTAGGGTTATTCTGAACAACTTTTCCCTTTGCAAAAATGTCGAATGAGGCTTCATTTTTAAATTATTAAGGAAAAGAAGCGACCAATCAGAGCGCGAGAATCTCGCTGCTTTTCCTTAATAATTTAAAAATGAAGCCTCATTCGACATTTTTGCAAAGGAAATAGTTGTTCAAAATGACCCCAGCTACCTCCCATTTCCGAGTGTTACGTTCCTTTTGGGACACCCTGTATACAAAATAAGAAAAGAAAACTAACATATAGGTTATGATTCTTACTCATTCTCATCGTTTTTGTTTTCTTAATCTTTGTAATTGCTTATTAAATGTCAGTTAGGAAATTCGTCTACAGCAAGAGATATTGCATATTCAGTAACTTTTTTTGTTAATTTTGCAATTTGATAAGTATAGTTACTTCCACTGAAATTGTATTATTAAATATAGTTCTAACACCTAAATATATTCACATACAAGAAGAATGGCAATGTATAATACAGCAATCTACCATATCAATATACAAAGTAACAGTAATATATTAATACATTAGAATAATACCTAAATATATAGAGTAAAAATTATGTATTAATACATTAATATATGTACAACAACTGAATGTGGTGTATACGAACTCATCTGATAAATACATACTACATGCACAAATTGTAGTGTTTTAAATAACACAAACTAATAACAATACAACATTGATTCAATTTATTAATTAATATTACAGATCAATCATCGAAGTACCAAAATATTTCGTTCGACGATAAAAAAACGCGATTTTATTGTAAACAAATTTTCCCACGAACTTCGAAAATTTGTCCAATACAATTTTCCAAAAATGGCGTCACATATGGAGAATCTTGCTCTCGTATCTTTTTGAAGTTATCTTGTATACGTATCTTGATATAAAATCACTGTCATTATCGTACTGGTTGCACGACACCTCGTATAATGCCAAGCTGGCTCGATAACAGCGTTCTAAGAAGGGAAGATAATAAATGATAAAAACATTGTTTACATGGCCGAGCGAAGAGTAATCGTAAGCTGGCGGCGTTGCAGGCCAACGGGCCGCAAAATCAGATGCAGTTATTAAAGAAGGGGAGGCAGAAATTTGAAAATTATCGATTCTTCGTTCGATTCGTTCGAGTGTGCGATGTAATAAAGTTCACACGCGAGTGCGCGTCATTAGCAGGGGAAACAACGCGGAGTTTTTTTTTTATATGCGGATGGCCGCGATCGATTGGCCTCGTTTGTCGGCTTGTCGGGAAGAGTGTAAAAATTTAATTAGAACGACAATGATGTAACGTTAATGTTGCTACGATTTTTCCGGCTTTGATGATGCTGGAACTATCGCGCCAGTCAAAATGACCGGTTATGCAATTTAATCTGAAAATTCTTACTTGGTGTGACATTTTGTTGACCTTCGCAATGTTGCGATTACTTTGTAACGAGAACTGAAGGTGTAACATAATTAATTTTATTTTATTTTTCGACTTATTCGTAATCGAAATAGTTTTGTGTCACGGCTACTATTTTAGTACCATTTTTGCGAATATTTATTAAAGTGATGAACAAATTTTACACATTTCGGGACTTGAAACTCAGGAGTACGAAAATTTGTGAATTTGAGTAAAAATTGTAGATTCCCAAGATTCAATAAAATGAAAAATATTTGAAATTCAAGGAATGAGAATCGAATTTGAAAATCGTACGATTCAAGAACAGATAGACAGGAATACTCGAAAATAAAAAATTTAATAACTTAATAGCTAGAAAACTTGAAAATTTAAAAATACGAGAAAACGAAAAATAAGGGCGTGGAAATTTTGCGAACAGAATAACATAAAATACTGAATGATTACAAGAAATGTACGAAGAAGAAAGTTGAAAGTGAAATATCATAAAGATGGAAAGGTCTGCAATTGGCGTACGTCTTGCATTTCGATAATACCGATTGATGCTCCCATTGTCTGCGTTCGCCGGCCATTGTCAGCTAAAATGAGTGTGTTACTTCTTGGATGCGACTCAACAAGCTACATAATCGGCTTCTCGTACAAAGCACGTTACCAAAGTACCTTAGAGTCTCGCAAACTTCTTGCAGACGGGAGGGGCAGCTTAAAAATCGTAGTCCCATCCTCTTTTTCTTGCATAAAGTGTTTTTACGTGGCACGAAGCTATACCGTGAAAGAAACGTATCGGTGTTCGGATCATGCTCACATCAGGCAGGTACATTCAGAACTTTCAAAGTGTAATTAATCTTCTTTCGTTTTCGAACGGTATCGTGCGTCAGTGGATATCCCGCGATGTGCGTTTTTCCTCTATTTTCAGAAAATCGTTGCGAAATTGAAGACGTAGGCAGTGTTTACCGTGTTACTTGGCTTGGCAGGTGTAATCGTTCTTATCGATCTTAACAATCTAGTGACGTCAAATACTATTACCGCTGTACATAATTGCTTTGCGGTTTTCCGAACGCGACGATCACGATCTGAGGAGAGTTAGGTTTCTCCGGAGGGAAAATCTATGGCTTCCCACTGGCAGATTCTGGATAATGATAATCAATTTCGACGTCTGCGTGTAAATACGAGCAATCTTGTTACCTACATTTTCTATTCGAGCACCTTCGTTCGGAAGTTGTGGATTATCTATTTATTTTTATCGTATTTTTATTCGTAGAATTTTTTCTTTTACTTTCGCCGAATTTGTTATTAAACGAATTTTGTGTTACGTCTGAATTCTATATAAAATGAAACACGACACTATCGTAACGTTACAGTGAGACCGAACGTTTGCAGGAGGTTGAAGCGAAACGAAACAATTCTTCACCCTCCCCTAGATGTGACGCAGTTATATAATTCCATTATTTATAACCAATATCCGGTACACGAGGGGATAAAATGAAAGGAAAGAGGCTACGGCTTAGTGTAATTAATTTTGGAGGTTTCAACGTCCGACTGTGCTTCTGGAGAGAATAGAATTTCTAGAGACCTTTAGTAAATTTATTATACGTGTAATTGCTTCGGTAAGTTTTGTATTTTAATAAATAATACAATTATTAAATGGAAATAATTATAAAAGAAATAATCATATTTTCAAATATTAATTTTGATTATAAGATCGACTGTATTTTATATAGAAATGGCTATAAATAACCATTACTGCATTTGGATGTCATAGTAATGGTTGTCACTGTTTAACAATTTCCTTACAGAAAGTAATATTAAATATTTTTTAATATATTTTATATTTTAAATATTTGTTTTAAACGCTGGGTTCAATATTAATATTTAACTTTTGTTTCATGAATTTTTCATTCATATTTTTCTTACGAATTATGATAATGACGTAAATAAATATAATAAAATAATCGACATAAAATGTAAGTAATAATTACTAATAGATATTTTTTTATTAAAATATTTTACTAAAGAAAAATTGTGTAATGTCGTAAATTCGCAATATTTTAAGAAGTTATATAAAAAATTGTTATTAGAACAGATGCAAGAAATATTTCTGATAGTTTTATTAAACCAGAAACTTGCAAATTCGTTTGTGTTTGACAAGATATGAAAATTTATTGATAACATGATCGTAACATCATTCGATAAGGAGTTTAAAAATCTTATGCCTATATTTATAAATACTTATTATATAAAACAAGACAAATCGAAATACGGAAGCTACAAAAAATTATTACAAATAAACTGATGATATCATCGAGAATAATATGTGTTTGGGGATTGACATTACCAATTTAATTTAAATAAATTCTGAAGATGTACAAAATGCAATAAAATTTAAGTAAAATTAATATTACACCAATTATTAACAATGTTAATGTATAACTTATGATTAAAAGACAATTTCTCAATAATATATTGCATAGTTTATTAACACGGTCTACAACACACACTTAACTTATATTTAAAAATAAATCAGAAATACATAAATAAATAAAAAAATACATCAAGAAAAAATACATAAACAACAAAACAATACATGAAGAAAATGTGCATAAACAAACGGTAAAACATAAAGAAACACTCACATAAGTTGTCAATTCCCATAAAAATTATCACAGATGTCTAAGAAAGTCTTAGGAAGTTCAGTAATTCAAAGTAAACGAATAGTGACATGTAAAATGAGTTACAAAAAATATGTTAAAAATTATTCAAATAAATAACCGAAGTGTTTAAAATTATCCTAATAAATAAGCGAAGCGTTAAAATTGATTCTAATACATAAATGAAGCGTTAAAAATGAGCCTAATAAATTTCTTTCGAATTCGATTAACCGTATCGGTTCGATCAATTTAGAAATCCAACAATAGAGATAATTAGAATTCGAATCGAACAAGTTACGAACGCACGCTGATTAAACGCATCTGTTATGCGCGTAATCGTCGACGCAAGTATGCGAGATTGAATCGACAGATACATACGTATAAAAGTTGTTCTCCCTCCAACAGCCGGCCTAACTTTTACCGCACCTGGGTTAGCTTCGATAGATCTCCCCTTCCATTTCTTTTTTTTTACCCCCAAAGCCCACCCTTGGAGAGCGTGGCGTCTGTTAATTTTTTCTCCCCTTTGAAACGCTTCACCCTGACTTCTACTCTGCTGCGCTTTTTCGACGTTCGATCGATTGGTCACCGATTGAAACTCAATCGTAATCGATGCTATCCGCTTTTGCCTTCTGCCTTTTGAGATCCAACTCGGCATCCTCGATACGCTGCTTAAACCTTCAACAGGTTAACGTATCCAACGGAAATAAATGGCCAACCAGAGTCCTCGACAGTGTCCTCTTTGCTGAGCAGAAATATGATATTTGCATCGTATTCATCGAAATGTTAGTGCACGAGGAAGCAGGAACGAGTGTTCAAGTTTTTGAACTTTGGGAAGTAGTTGGTTTGGGATTTTATTAGTGAGCAGTATTGGGATTATAGAATTTTAGGATGTTGGAAGTTTGGGATATTGAAGTTTTTGTATCCTGGAACTTTTATGTACTAGATTTTGGGAGCTGAGAATTTTGGAATTTAAAAATTTTTTAATACCTTATATTCAATTATTTCCGAATTCCAACATTTTTAAACCATTACGTTTCTATATTATCAAAACATCAAACAGTTAATTTCTCAAGATCTCAACTTCCGATTTTCCAGTTCCTCAATTTATAAGTTTCCAAATTCTAAAATTCCCAAATCTCTAAATTACCTAATTTCCAAATTTCCAAATTATTAAATCTAAATTTTTTATTTCCCAAACTCTTAATTTCCTAACGGATACAATTATCAAAGTCCCAAAATTAAAAAATCCCTAACTCCACATATTTCCAAGTTAGCAAATCTCGAAATCTAGAAGATCCCAAATTTTTTAATTTTCCAAATCCCCGAATCTGAAAATATCCAAACCACCAAATCCCCAAGTCCCCAAATCCCGAAATGTTCAAATTCTCAAATCTCCAAATCTTGAAGCCCCTAAATTTCCAAATCCCAACATTTTCAAGTTCCAGAATCACCAAATCACCGTATCTTGGAAAATTGTCAAATTCAAATTTACTTAAATTCGTAATTTCCGAATGTCGACATTTTCAACTCACCAAGTTCAAAAATTCGCAAACATTCAGGTTGCTAAATTTAAAAGTACATAAATTCGAAATTTCCATGTATCTCCAACTTCTTGTCGCGGCACTCACCGTGTACACCCGCTACCGTGAGCTCTTCGGCGAACACTTGGTCCGGCCATCACTGACGCACAACTAGGTCCAGTTTTATTTGTTTTTTCCAGAAAAAAAAGTGCAGGATTCCTGACACTTGCCTGACAAGCACAGTTCTTCATGACCGTACGAGCGACGCCTGTCCACGCAGCGTTGTTCCCCATTGTCGTTGGTGATATTTCAGAAAAATTGCAGTTTGAATCGCAGTGTCATGCACGAAGGTATAGCACCAACATCATGACCTTTTTCGTTCATTTTTCACACGCGTACGTAGATACGTCCGCCGTAAATCCTAGCCGGTGGTCAAATTGCGTCAGAAATGATGTGTTGCTTGGTAGTCGATTGCCAGGGTATTCAGAAATTTTTTAACAAATACGTGGATTTTGAAACGCCATTTATTGCTCTTTTTGCTAACAGGAATTTAGGGATATACGCATTTCGAACTTTGGGACTTTGGAATCCACTGATTAGGCATTTGAGAACAGAAATTTGGATAATGTCTGATTTGAGGAGATACGGATTTTCTAATATAGGACTTTGGAGATGTACGGATTTTGAGATATACAGATTCGGGGATATAGGGATTTGGGGATGCAAGGATTTACGGATGTAGAGATTTGGTGATATAAGCATTTGGAAATGTAGAGATTTAGGGATCTGGGAATTGGGGTTCTAGAAATTTGGGGTTCTTGGGTATTTGGAAGTTTAGGTATTTGGGGGTATAAGGATTTGGAAATGTAGAGGTTTAGAGATCTAGGGATTTAGGAATCTAGGGATTTAGGATCTAGGGATTTAGGAATCTAGGAATTGGGGTTCTCGAAGTTTGGAGTTCATGGATGTTTAGGAGTTTAGTTGTTTTTGGTGATCTAAGGATTTGAGAACGTAGGTATTGAGGTACTGTCAGGAAATCACGAGTCTAAAAATACGAAAATATAGAGAGTCGAGGATTTAGAAATTTTGGAATCCAGAAATTTAGAAAATGTTCATTTCTTTCCATTGCAATTTGTTTGTGTTTCTATTCGAGCCAAGCGTTTGAGCATAGCGTTCGCCTGCTGCAAGCATTGTTTACACAGATCATTTCTTTTCAACCGAAGATAACATCGCGATAGCGCAGCAACATTTCGGATCTCCAAACTTGACATTTTCGAAATCAAAATGGAAAATCGAAGATATTAGCGCTATTTTTGCACAAGACATTACATGACGTTTTACGCGGTACTGAAAGTATGTTCGCCTGGTAAATGTTAATACCTATATATCGATACAAAAGAAGTAGATTCGAAGGTTCTCAAGGGTGACGTCGATTCCGTAGAAGCCGAAGCACCGGTCTCCCGAGGATACTGCAAAATCTGATCACGAACGGTATTATCATGGTACGTATCTTCGAAGGCAAGATATTATTCATGTACCATATACGTTGTAAAGAAGCCACAGGCCATGGTGAATGTGATCGCGGACTACGAGCAACCCTCGCTAACTCACGGGAGATCCTTTTACCGGGTTTGCCGGTACCCAAGTTCGCGATTAGCGACCCTTCCTAACTCGATGCAGGGTATTCGGCCTACCAACCCTACCACGATCCATGACTCTTCGACGTTCCTACTGCTACCCCGATTTTCCTGATTCGCCTGTTCCTCATTTTACGACACTTCGCATCGAAATCCCTCCACTTACTCATTATTCGTTTAGCTGCCGCCCTTTAACGACCGTCTTATCTCCGAGCTTCGCATCGCGTGACACTACTGCGCGCACAAGAAGAGCTCTAGGAATTCAGAGAAACGACCAAGCCTTTCAATCCGATCGCTAGTGGTAACTAGTCCGATGCTGTTGAAGTTACGTGCAAAGTAGAAAAACGTTTTGCCTTAACCAGTTAGCTGTGGCGCTCCCTTTTGTAAGTATATTCGACAATCACAATATACAGGGTGGGGCAATAACTTTGTCCACCTTGAATATTGTCGTTATTTGTAATAATATGAAAAAATGTCACATACGAAACTTGAACGGTGCAAAGGGGGACATATTATGGTACATATATTTTTTACCTGGGTGGCGGCATAGAGGAGATTTGAAGGTCATGACCATTTTTTTAAATGGAATGGTATGTTTTTTTTATCACCATGTGATAGTCGGTGTTGAGACGACTTCAACAAGCTATCGTTCAAGGTCATGCAAGGTCAAATATGGTTTTTAAGTAAACTTACAAATATCATAGAAGGTGTTCGATGTGGTAAAAAATTAAAAGAAACCGGGAAAAAAAGAGCCCCCTGATAAAGTGAGACATGCTTCATAAAATCGGTACCGTGTAAATCTTGATGTAGACTAATATGATATGGATGTTTATATAAGTATAGTCAAGTAATTGAATCAAGTATTCAACAAAGGACGGGTCTATTTTATGAAATGGACAATTTTATTGCTAATATTGACTTATTTGATGAACCAGTTAGCTGTGATTTAGGAGTATACTCCTCGTCACAAAAAATTCTGCCACATCTCTATGACGGATACAGTCGTCAAACACACTTAACTGGTTAAAGGGGGGACTTCTATGTAGATGAAGTCAAAAACATCATTTTTTTGTTTAAAAAGTTACTTTAAAACCTATAGAATACGAAATGCATTGGTATTTAGTAAACGCAATATAGTACATAATATACTGAACTCGTAATTGAATACTGTTACAATTACAACGTGCAGTAATACAGGATAATTACAGGTTATTAATACCTAACCTACAAAGTTAAGCAATTTCGCACGGAATTGAGTGCAAGGACATTGATACCAGTTACTTTCTCGCATTTTGCAAGGCTGCACGTTGATTACTATAAATAACAGCTTGTTTAACACATTGCCGTACAATTTTGTTGTCAGATGCGTCAGACAAAATCAACTATTCGTGACTATAATTATTAAAACAAACGAAGAAACTTAAAACGTTGCGGGTATTTTATATCCAGCGATCCTTGGCTACACAAATTATAATCGTACTTGAACTTCAAGTTGAGTAGTATTAACACTAGATTTACGAAACGAGCCAAAATGACTCATAACATATTTTTTATTTTAAATTACAAACACTATGAAGAAACTTTTATCAAAATGTATGTTAACTGTTGTCAAGATAAAGGATCATTGTATAAGACAGTTCACGTATCATACTTTATTTATTTTCTTTTCTAGTTTACTTTTAATGTAAAAATAAATGGTCATTCCGTAGTCGTAAATCTAGCGTTAAACATGTGAATCAGATTTGGCACATTTGATCTGCAAATGCGTCACGAATCAGACTTGTCAAAGTACGGCAAGGGATTAAAACATTGCTTGCAAAGGTTGAAAATTTTATAAGGTTGTCCGTCGATCTGAAATCATAATCTTACAAAAATTTGGTAAACAGTTTGGACAATCGTCATATCGTTCTATTTGAAAATTTTACCATATGATCTGTGAATAAGTCTTCGCTATAAATTATGTAACGTACAGACGCAGACATTTATTTCGTTACAATTAGCAGATTGCCCGCAAAAATTGTTTCAAAGTCGTTTTCTTCGTCTGTCCGACATGAAACGGTGTGTTCCGGGTCTTCGCGTCCGAAAATTACTTCCTTCTCTATGACAGTGCAAATTGCCTGAACCAGCACGAAGATCAATGAGACGCAACATCTTTCGAAACTGTTGACAAAATATTTACTCAACGACGACAGAGCGTAGATAGAAATGGACGGAGAAAGGGACCAAGTGAAAGTTCGTAAGGAAAACTTGAACGAACCAGGCCGCGTTGCTTTTTGATGACTTCAAGGAACTTTGCTTCGGGGACGATGAGGACTGGAAAGGACTTTGAAACTTAAATTTCGATATGAAACCTGGAAGATCCAGAGCGTTATGGATTAGCCGATCAATCTCTTCGACGAATAACGAAAAATGCGTAGAATACAAAATACAGAGGATGGAACTCTTAACCTTGTTTCAAACTTCGTGGAAAAGGTAATTTGTGTGAAGCAAATTGCACGACGCGATCACAAAATGTCTGATGATAATCTCATCGTCTTCTGAGTCGAAATTGACATATGCGAACATCTATATTTCAAATTTATCATGCTTAGACGGCAGATGTTTATATACATCTTATACATTTATGATACGAAATTGTTTATATAAATATCATACATTTATCATATAAGATTGCGTTTCAACAATCAGATACATTATGCGATCTAGATGCATTAAGTATAGACTGTGGATTCATTCGAACTTTGCAGACCTAGAGATATAAATACATAAACCTGTGTAGTCTGATCATATACTATTAGATCTGTTCTAATTTTATGGACGTGTAAATTTATTTATCTATTGAAAGGAATAATAAAAATGTGTACCAATAACATGTGGAAGCTGATTATTTGGTGTACATAATATTTGTCCTAAATGCGAATCGGACTATCATAATGCTGATATAAATGAGGATAGTACTTGGCTTCTGTGAATAGAACTGTCATAATGTCGGCATGAATGTGAATAGTACTTTCGTCGCGTGAATGGAACTGTCCTAATGTCGATTTAATGTCGAAAAAATTGCTTCGATATGGATACTAATGTGGATAGAATCGTCCAAGCATGGGTATAAATGTGGTCAGAACAATCGTAATATGGATAGAACCGTCCTAATATGGTTAGAATCATCCTAATGTAGATAGTACAAGTGGATAGAGCTGTCATAATGTGGATAGAGGTATCCTAATGCGGACAAAAGCGTGGACATAAAGGCTACATTGTTTTCAAGATGTCACGACATGATTAACCCTCATACAGTTACGTGATAAACTACCGCGCGTATTTATTACGTTACACGAATTCGCGATTACACCAGGGGGATAAAAAGAGAACACGTGTCTAAAATTAATCAAAAGGTAATTACGTATAAGATAAATGTGATCTCGTCGACAGACATCCGTTTACGTCGAGGTAGCCGCACGTTTCGTGATATTTTTTCGTGACACGCGAGGACAAGCGTTCGGAATAGGAGGTGGTTGTGCCTATACCTACTTCGTACTTACGTGTTCAAGCTAATTCGATAGAATCCCATGACGTAATCGCACTCGATCGATTACGTCACTGGGTGGCAGCTCAATGCGAAGTCGATCGATCTCCCATAAATTACGGATGATCCTCGACTAGCTAGGAGACGTCCACTCATCCCCTATCAAGCACGGCTCGTCTGTCGAGTTGCGGGTGCAACGACTAAGCCCTCTATCTGACCCTTCCAGACCCTTTTCGTTTCACGAATCTTCATCGGATCCACTCGGCCATGTCATACGCATTCGTCCTAATAACTGCTGTTCGCGTCTGAACCATTTGTTGGGAAAGTGCCTAAAAAGATCGTCGCAGAAACAACTTCTCGACGACGAGATTGAAGTTCGCTCTTCCAAAGAACGAAGTTCTTAGGTTCATAGCTTCAGTATGTGGAACGGTAACGAGTTATCAGATTTCGAGGCCGAAAATCCGAAATTTTTATTGTTTCAAACAAAATCTTCTGAAAAATTCTTCATATGTACAATATACATAATGTCTATTCTCTTACTTTTTGCATGAAAAGGATTGATATGTTGATCAAACTCTTCTATGTTGCTTTTAAGAAAAAAAAACAAAGCTTTTTCTTTATTTAATTATTTTACATTACATTATTTACACTATTTACACTTTATAATAAATTTACCTGAAAAATCGATGAATAACGTTAAAAGTTATTATTCTTCTTTTTCCTTCATCTATCGAGTGAGTTAGTCACTGATTTATCATGCTAAGTTCAAATTTATATAAATACATTTCCTTTGAATGTATTAATAAAAAAATTAAACACATTCTTATATATCCGATAATGCGATCGTTTACCTTCATAACCTTGCATTGTGAAGGAGATTTCTCCACCATCGCCCAAATTATTTTCTTTAAAAATGTTATATTACTTTCTATTATAATAATTCTCAGATATATCTAACTCAACAATTTGTTGTTTATAACGTAAAATTAATAAGATTCGACAGTTTAACACTTTGACCGCCATGTCACCCATATATGGGTGACACTCAAATTTCTACAAACATTAACGGCTGTATCGCCCCAAAATTTCATCAATTTTCTAACAGAAGATACTGCATAAATTATTTAGAACAATGGAAAATAAATATAACAAAGTATCTTGAAAATATTTAGTAAAATATTGGTAAAATATAAAATGTTAAAAATGAAAATACCATCTAACGCAATTTTCAATTGTTCCCATGTGGCAGTCAATGTGCTAATTGGCTTGCGATACGATTTATTTGTTAGTCAGCGCAATTGTCTACTGCAATATCAAACAAACAAAAGGAATTAAAATATCATATCAATTTCGTATCTCTGACCATGCAAATTACATTCAGGTTTAAATTTCAAATTGAAACGCATTAAAAATGTCGATTGAAATCCATCATACTCAAACCGTGAGTGCGCCACGAGATCCGTTAAAGTCTCCAGTGAACTTTATTTGATCAGAGTGAAAAAAGGTAGCAGTTTTTTCCTCTTTCCCGGAATTCTGTCTCATAATACACGACTACGGTACTTAACGCGATAAAGCCATGGTCCGATGAAGCAGAAACACCCCGAGCCGTGTTCCCCGGCCAAAAATCCAGCCACGATTCCGAAACCGCCCCTCGGTCCGTCGTTCGCGTATCATTTCACGGATTACGCGAATCGGATAGATATACCCGAACAAGAGCGTGCTTCGTTAAAGCCGGTCTCGTCTCCTGGAATCGTTGATCGTCGTCCGCGCTTCATCTGCAGCCGAGCCGCTGCAGAAGCGTCACGGACGCTATCCAAATCCGCCATTATCGGAACTCTTGCCGCCTCAGTAGGTACCTACTCGTGAAATCGTCGATGGAAGAGGGGAAAAAAAGGAAGGAACGGAGAAACAGAGAGGAGAAGGAGTAACGAAAGAGAACGACGTGGCAACGGGAGGAGAAGGACAGGCATAGAACGTCCGTAACGTCGGAAGAGCCGGGAGCAATTTCCGGTGGCTTTTGTGCGCCCTTTAAAAACGCGAGCTACTGGCAATGCCGGGAGGGGCGGAGAAAAAGGGGTGTAGCGAGGAGAGGTCGGCAGAGAGTTTTGTGAATGTACGTACGAGTGGTTCTTCTGGACCAACAAATCCCTGGCCGAAGGAGGGAGGAAAGTCGAGAGGTTAACTGCAGGTCCTTACGCGTTCTTCCTCTCCGTTCGCGTGCTTTATATTTCGCTTTTCCTTCGTTGCGTTCTGATCCGCGTTTATCTCCTAATACGATCTCGAGCCCGACCCCAGAGGGGAAAACGTATTTCCAAATGACTCTGATAATGAGGAAAATTTCAATAACGGAACGGTGAATGCCAGCCTGTTCGGTTTAACGCGTTCTGCATCCACCAATTTCCTGGACTTCTCGTACCCCCTCGCGCTAATTTCGGAGCGTGTTGTATTGTTCGAGTTGAGTACTGCTTCGCGGAAAGTACCTCGAGATGGCACGGGCACGAAAGTGGACCGTGTACGCGATTATACTGTGTACCTTTGTGCCTTAGTAGTCGGGTCGAACGATTTTTACGGTCCGAAAATATGCGCGAATTGGAGGGTGTTCTTTTTCGCTATGGCCAATTGGCTTTTATTTTCGAGAGAACTTCTTGTCGCATGTGTGTAGCATTGAATGAGAAGTATTTGATTAGTTATGTACTGTGGTAATATGCTGTAAACTGGACGGATCAAAGTGGCGATGTAATATATGACTTTAACCAGTTAGCTGTGTTTGACGAGTATACTCGCCATAAAGAAGTGGCAGGATTTTGTATCATCACGATTATTCTTCTCAATCACAACTATTCGATGTTACATTTATCGTAATATCTTGATATTTTTATAAATATTTAACACTGATACGATGTTATATGTATATTTGACGTAAATGGAGGCATATATAACGAATGTTATATTGTTCAATTTAAAAGGAAACATAGGTGAATTTATAGTACATAGTTACTACAAGAGCATATAAAGAGGTAAAGGTTTTCGCTTAATTTTACTTAATTTCATTAGTTGTAGCTAATTTCAGTCAATTCATTTCAGTTAATTCGTTTCAGTTAGCCTTAGTTAATTTTTATGAATTGCAGTCGATTTTCATTAACTTTGAATGATTTGAATTAACCCTAATTCATTTTATTTAACCTTCTTGATTATATAAACTTCAGTTGACATTAAACTTCAATCGAATTACTTGATACTAGTTAAATAGAGTTTTAATTATGTTATAGAAATATTAGGGTGTCCCATAAATTTCTTCCTTCTTCGACACAAACGAATAGAGAATATTTATTGTTTATGCTTGCATTAAATATAAAATGTTCTGTTCTGTCAACCTTTTCAATCCTCAGGAAACATCATTGTTTAATATGTCTAAAATTATTGCAGATTACTTGCAAAATATTCCTCCAAGTGTGTTTTTATGTCAGATTATAAAGGGAAGAAACTTATGGGACACCCTAATATATATCCGGTATGATGCTATTCGCTAAATAAATGTTTTGTAAACGTAACAAAAAATATTCTCAAATTCTATGACATGAAAAGACATAAAAATGTTCGCCAACACCGTTCAATGACATAACTTCGAGACATTGTTGTAACGGCGATCCCTTGAACAGTCGTTACAATTATAGTTCAAGAATACATTTTTCCAAGTGGAAAAGTTATGTCGGCCGTATCTTTCCTGAAATTTATTTATCTACCAGCAGTTTTTCGTGTTATCATTGGACGTTATAATGCTTCCGATACGATTCGTCTCCAGGGAACTATCGACGAAGAAGAAAGAAGCCCGTTTCTTCCATACTTTTTGTTCCAATCGAATACGCGTTTATATTATGTGTAACGTACATATTCCATTATGCGAAGCAAAGGAAATATTATTTTTCACAGACGATAGCTTCTTTTCAATTCCCTGTTACGTATACATGGAAACATTAGAATTTAAATGTCTACTGCTACATGCTTTCCCTGACGCATAGGTTGCTTTTAAATTCCATCTATTTTCGACTATCGATCGCAATAATGCACGCCAGTGTACCAAACTCCGTAAATAAAATATTGTTCGAAACGATTTGCATTCTACGGCAAAAAATTTATGTCAGAAAATACGATAGATTTTCTTGCATCCAACAAACAAGAGTTTGCAATTTTTGAAAGTCGAATAAACGGCGTTTTCGTGGCGAAATGCCACCGGTCTAGGGGATTTTAACGCTCGAAATCGTGGCCAGGAGATTTCATCGACTCGCGAGAACACGAAACCGAGTGTTTAATCGCTTGTATTTAAACTGCCGATGTTTATCCGCTTGTAAATAAAATATGGGGTGTAAATACATCGTGTAATCTGTCAGGTTACATGATTTATGTTTACTTTCCAGACTTTGATGTATACGCAGTCTACTCGCATTTCTTAGCACATTGTAATCAATTTATTCCTTGTTCACGCATAGCCGTTACGTTTTGCATAATGCGATACAGATTTCTCGGTCTCTTGAACAATATTTGATAACCGCTATCAAAATTATTAAAGTATAATACTTAATAACGCTGCACATAAACTGTATTAAATTATCATTAATATATTTATACTGTTAATGTACATAAACATCAATGGTGTGTAGTTTTTAGTGAAATATATGAACAACGATTTTTCAGGGACAAAAGAACTGACTACATTTTCCGATTTTTTTTTAATTTCTATGTTAAAACATTGGCATAGAAATGCGCAAAAAGGATAAAAACAAATAGCACTTATATTTTGCGAAGTTGATTTTTGTGACAAATATACGGATTGCTAAGATGATTCGATATCTAAAAGTCAAGAAACTATCCAGCTTTTTCAGGGTAAATAGAAAGGATCTTCACTCGCTAATTGTATAGGATTTTTGGAGGTTTCGAAGTTTTGAAGATAGATAGACATAGAAATTTAAGAATTTTCGTAATCTGTGATTTCTGGATACCGAAACTTTGGGGTGTGGAGATTACTTACATGCTGGGATTTTGTCTAGGAATGTAGAGACACAGAAATTTAGAAATTCATGGATTTCAAGACCTAGAGATTTGAAGATCTATCAATTTGGGAACGTAGAAATTTGATAATCCATGAATGTGAAAGCCTAGAAATTTGGAGATCTGAAACATGCAGTTCTAGGGATTTGGAAACCTAAGAACATGGAGATCTAGAAATTTGGTAACACGTATATTTTATGGATCCTGGAACTTTGGAACTTCAGAATTTGGGAGCTTTGGGTAAATCTTTAACACTAAAACTACCAAAACGGGTCAAATGACGCTTCTACAAATGTCCTACTTCAAATGACAAAATTTGCTAAGCTGGTCTTCTCGACATTTATGCTGATTGTCATCAAGATAAAGAATCTTTAAGTGTATAAATTTATGTTTCATCGTTTGTTCATTTATTTTTCAACTTTACTTTTAACATCAAAATAATTGTGCACTACATATCGGTAGTTTTAGCGTTAAGGAATTTGCGAAATTTACAACGGTCAGAAATATCCAAATTTAGAAAGTTGTAACCTATTTGGAATACAAGGATCATGTAACTGTGATAGCTCAACGGTTTAGAAATTTGCAGAAACGACATTTCGGAATCTTTCTGAACGTTGAGAATTGTAAAGTTTTCAAATTTGAGAGAATCGTAAAATTCAAACAATCGAGATCTTTCGTGATTTAGAAGCTCAAGAGATTTAAAAACATCGAATACGAAGAACGAAGAAAATCGGGCAGTGCCATTTAACGAACAACGTCGTAAAAATCGACTGAGAAACATCTCCGCAGTCGTTGATCCGCGCTAATAGATATCATATCATCGGTTCCCGCGAAGAAGGCCCGAAGTCAGTAGGAACGTTTTTCCCATTACGGCTTCGCTCGATTTTACGCGTAGAAGGGTACACTCACACACACACACGCTCATCGAGGACGCACACGCGTGCACTTATTTCCCAGGGACAGAATCCCGACCCTTAGTACCTTGGAGAGCATCCACCAGCTCGGCCGTGTCCCGGTTTTCTTTCTTTTTCGGGGACACCAACGTGGGGCTCCAGAAAGCGCTCACGCGCTTCTTTGATTGGCCGAATGCTATGGGGTTTCATCGATATAAGACAAGACAGAGAGAGAGAGAAAGAGAGGCTCGATCGGCACGACGAGGACAACCGGATCGAAGGACTCGGTTCGAAAGAAAGACAGAGGGTGAATTACAAGGACAGGGGGTGGTGGCGGTAGAAAGGGACGAAAGATGGGTTGGGCAACAAAGAGAAAGAAACGCATAAAGCAGAGAAAGAGAGAGAGAAAGGCATATATCGGCTGGTACGAGGGTGCGTGGGCTTTCTCTCAGAGGGTGCGTAGAATCAAAAGGGGGGACATCGAAAGGAGAAAGGGCCGACGGGGATGCAGAGGGGCGAGGGCCACGGGGATCGGTGCTGGTAGGGGGATAGGAGGAAGAAGGGGGATGGCGGTCGGGAGGGTGGGGGTGGTGGGGGATGAAAGGGAGAAAACTAGAGGGTGCGTGTAGGCCTGGGGAATCAGTCGTGGACGAGCTGCGTTCCGGGTTTTATCTGTAGCTCTGTCCCTTCCTTTCGTCTCCTTCGTAATTCTCGTTGCGCGCTACTCACGTCTTTCTCTTTCCCGAAAGGACGCTCAGAACGCGCGTACACCCCGGCACGTCCACGAGGAAATCTGTGCGTCACGCGGAACAACCACACCGGCTATAAGGAAAGAGAAACCGTGGAAGAATCAGAGAGACACGTTGCGTGCTCGTTTTTGTGCTGTGGAAAATCGCGGCCGGAAACACGTGCAATATAGCCGACGGTTCGGTGGCGCGCATTCGCGCGACGAATTAAACACGCTCGTGCCGTCCTGCGCCCTGACAGTGAACCTCCTCTTCGTTCGATTCCGTTCTTTTGTGATCGCAACGAGTGAGACAGATCGTACCGGGATCGCGTTTTATTTCCTGCAGCGACACTCTCGAACACGGACCTGGAAAACACTCACCAATGGTTCATATAGTGGATGTTGTATCGTCGCGTCGGAACGACTTGCAAATGGTGAGTGAGTCCTTCCAGTGCCACGATGATTTTAAAATCATGATTTTGATTTCTACGAAGCGTGACTTACACGGTGACGATCTTCGTTAACGAAATTCGCAGCGAAGAGACTCGAAACGAAAAGCTTCGACGTGAACGTTGTGCTACCGAGCATCGGTAAACGAGTCACGAAGTCGTTCGCCGGCGTAGCGCGCGGAAAATGCATAGCGGGGTCGTAAAAACTGGTACTTCCGGCGTAGACGTCCCGATAGACGGCCGCGAAAATGGATGAATCCGCGCGAGTTTACGAGCGTCGGATTTTCATGCGCGTCCTCCTTTATGTCGGTCGGTCGGTCGCTCGTTCACGCATCGAACCCCTAAAAGTTTTTCGTGCGTCTGTTTACGCGTGGTTATTTCTGGCGGCATGTGCGCAACTGTTACGTCCGATGTATCCGTTATACCCCCGACAGCCTGTTCGTACACGGAACGTTTACAATGGCGCCTCCTCGCCCCGCTTTTGCATACGGACAGACACAATGCACGTGCACGCGCACACGCACGCACGCCGGAGTGCATTAGGCGCTGGTTACGTGCGGGCGCACGCAAAGAAACGCAGCTGTTCGATAGCGGACCGTTTCGAGCACGATTTGAACACGTTCGACGAATCTGCCGGGTCTTTATCGGCGAGTCGATAACGCGGTTACGATATTGCCGGAGAATTTTAAAGCCTGCTAGAGTAGTCGGCAGCTAGGATACTCGAAAGAAATTTTAAACCCGCTATACCGCAGCCAGACAATTGGGATGATAGCATGCTTTTAACTCTTATCTGGATGGGGTTATTTACGTAGCGTTGATGGAGATTTCATTGCAATATGTGAATAGCTATTAATATCGTCTCTTCTATTTCTAACGTGAATTTTACATAGATCGTTTATTGGAAAACGTTTTGAGCTATAAATTATTAGACGAAATGAAAGCTTGATTAATAAAAAGAAAGAATTATTTAACGGATTTATTGGAAATAATAGGGGTACGTAACTGAAAGGATATTCCACGATTTGGAGTTAATTCACAAGTGTTAAACCTTTGCACTCGAAATGTCACTCATACTCACCACTTTGTTTAAATAAGCAACTTGGTGTACGTATTTTTTATGTAAATATATACTGTTGCACATAAGATGTATAAACATCATGATGTAGCTAATCGTGGCAATTAATAATAATAAGATAATAACTTCGAAATAATTCATTAAATTTTTTAACCAAAAAGTGGTAGGGTTACAACTACTAAAAATACCTTCGTGTGTAAAGTGTTAATGTATGAATTTAATAAAGGAGAAGTGTAGCCAGTGTGTTGGATGAATTTACAAAAATTGGAACGCTATTTGGAAATAATTATTATTTGTTGGACTGTATTCATAGTTAAGTGATTGGGACTTAAATGAACGAAACAATTTGGCTAATCTTTGCCAAATATGGCTTAAAAATAATCTTTGACTCTCTGCGATAGATAAGAGCAATATTTCATCCTTTCTGGCTAAGATTAATTTTAGAAATTTTGCCAACAGGAATGTAAAAGGTGGAAATTTAAATAAACAATTTTTTTTCTAAAAATAAATAATGAAAATCCCACTTTATTTATTAATATATCAGTTAAACTATACTTCATCGTCGATTGTTAAAAATAGACATTTTTTAGATCAACTTTATTACTTACCAGTATATATTTATTTTCGTTAGTAGCGTTTCTTTAAATTTCTCAGTGTACTATGATAATTCAATTGGAATTCTCTATCGGTTGAAGAAAAAATTCGTTATCATACGATAGTTTTATTGAGATTTACGAGCGAGAGAATGACGCAATAGGCGAGGGTTAAATTTCCCATTCAGTGGAACGCGATAAAACGAATTGTTTCCTGTTTCGTATGGTCGACTTACCTATTCATGTCTCGGAGTTTACTATGTGTATACATTTGTGCGTGACCCGTAAAGTTCGTTGCAGAAAACAAAGTAGAAATATTCTAACGTAGACGGACTATAATTATAAATTATTATAAAATGGTTTTCGGATTGAATAACTATCGAGAGTCTTATGTATTCACGAATCATTCTGACTAATATTCAGACAGTATTGACGAAATGTTTATCCGATCATTTTCTGCTAACTTTAATTCTTGAACTCATATACATACTATTTTGCAATGTACTTTTATGTCGGACTGTGTCAGACTCTATACGCTACGACGTCGATTATTGCGAGCTGTAATTTACTATCAGACGTTCTGTATTAAAAACGATAATGAAAGCTTTGTAAAATTATACTCGTAACAGTCATTTTAAACTTCAAACTGATATGAAATATAGCACAGATCAAAGCTTGGAGTAGGTTGTTGACTTATGCAAAGATAAAACGATCTCAAATATTTCATATCGATGTATTTAAATAATTCTTTTCACGGTTTCACTACTTATTAACTAAACGATTTGTATTCGCTATTCTAATACGTTCACTATAAAATACTCTTATACACTAGTAATTACACTTCTCATAGTTCACTCTTCTTCATATAGTTCACTTTTACGTAATTTATAAACAAACCAATTTTCATTTAGATAAAGTATGTGTATGTTTCTTTATATTTCATCGTTTGTTTATATATTTTTTAACTGCGCTCTTAACTCCGAAATGTACATGCATTATACGTTGATAGGATTAATTACGTGAAAGTGAACCATAAGAAGAAGATTAAACTATGAGAAGTATAATACTACTGAATAAGAGTATTTTACATTGAAAGTATTAGTATAGCGAATACAAGTATTTTAGTTAATAAATGAAGCTACAAATTTCCGTGAGAATTATTCAAATACATAAATACATATAACGTATTTCGGATCGTTTGATCTTAAATATACAGGTGGTTTTTACGTAATGTCCGACCTACTTACAGAGCAAAATAAATTATCTCGGATAAGCGGGGCTACCTTCGACCGGTACAGTGGCTTCGCGTCCATTTACCTGTCTTCCTGTCGATCGGAGCTTCCTTCGCGCGTTGACGTTGTCCGTCCTCTCTATACGGCACACGTTTGTATCGGAAACATTGAACAGAACATATGACGGGTTCTCACGAGAAGGCTCGGTGTTGATGCAGAGACGTACATTAATTAATGCAGTAGCACACGTGAATGTGCCGGCGCATAACGCCGTGGTAATGCAGCTCGCCACATGGCTCGGTTGCTTTGCTTGGCTCATCAATCCTAAAACCAGAACCACTGTATTCGATTTGTACAGCTCGATTCGAACGGAAAATTCGTTGATAATTCGCCCTTCGAAGTGTAAGAAATACGGCAAGTAGTTCGACGTATATTCAAAATGGAAAAAGGAGGAATCTATTACATTTTTGGCACCGCGTCTGCTGACGTTCCATATGCAGTTACTTTTAGATTGATAGTAATATACGCCGATGAATATACATGTAGGGGGGGACACATGATGTAATTTACGAGGGGAGGGATAAAGTAATTTATGCAGTTACTCTTCATCTCGATAACGGTTAACATTTCGATGGAAGCATCGATAGATGCGCCATTTTGACGTGTTCTGTAAGCGTGAATTGAATGCGCTAACGGCAAAAGGTGCACGACCTTTGGAGTTTGAAGAGTTTCTAAGAGAAAGGAATTTTCGTATGTTGTGCAAGAAAAAGAGTATGACAAATTTGTTAACTGCGAATAAACTTTCGAGGTGAAAGTATGATTTGAAGTGTAAAAAAAGAACAGTGACAGAAGTGACATCGATTGGCGGACAAATGTACATGAAACAGAAGTGTGGTGTCCCATGTGAATTAAAAGTTTTGGTCAAATTGTTTATAATGTTATATTAATAATATTATTAGTAGAAGTGTTATTATTTCAATCACTTTTATTATTAATTACGACAACGGAAGGGTTCTAGAAGTTGGAGATAGAAAGAAGGATATTAGGTGTTTGTACCTGATTTATCGAGTAGCTAGTAATTTCAATATAGAAATCAATACAATGTGGTATATAGGTGTATGAAAGTAATTTATATATAATAGATGTATTCATAACTAAATGAATGAAAATTACATGTGTGAGTTTATTTTGAAAAATAGACTGAAAAATGATTCGTTATATACATAGTTACAAATTTTTTTAGAAATTAAGTAGCAAATGACGTATTTAACATATCACGTTTAATTAATAACAAAGTGTTAATATGTATTTACATAAAAATATGTGACTATCAGAAACTGAGATTTTCTACAAACCTAAAACAACGTCGGTAGGAATGGAAAAATATAAATTATGTCCAATAACAGATTTATATTTTTGTAAATATACTAAGAATTTAATTTAAAAATTTAAAAATGATTCTCATATTAGAATATCAACTATCTATGTTTAGAGCTAAACTGAATAATCTAGTTTTAAATAGGTGTATATATATATATATATATATACATTTATTCGAAGTTATTAAAATTGTTTTAGGTTATGTAATATTTTGAAAGTGCAATAAAGTACATGTAATATTTAGGAAACTTTGTTGCTAATTTTTGAAACGAGTGAAAATAACGCACGCAGTGAAACACGTGTGGATTTGGAACGACATCTTGCAAGTGAAGTAATACTTTGGACCAAAAATAGCTGCACCATAAAAATAAATGGTTCAAGAACCCTTTTCCTAGAACTCGTTTATTGTTTCTGGTGTGTAAAACATGTCTGTAGATTTGGAGGTTAAACTACTTCTATACACAAATTAAACTTCATCGAGTTGTTTTTATTATGTAGGTATTATTCAGTATATGCGAAAAATATTTGTTTTCTCAGTGCTGGGTTACAGTAATTTTTAAACTCAGAATTTAATGATACTAGAAGTGTTATTACTGCGACTAATGAAGAACCTATTGATTTGATCCTGTACAAACTGTAGTAACTAAAGTGGTACATTATTGTATCGATAGAAACTTGGATCGAAGTCTAATTATCTCGCAATGTTATTGTATTCTGACATTGTGAGACCTAATATTGCGTCCGGGGAAAGTTCAGATAAAAGTATCGAAGGTTGAGGATTGTCAGAAATTAATATTTGTTGAGTGAATCGAATACCAGTTTAGCAGATGAAGTGTCAAGTTCGATGAACTGAAAATTTTCCACAACGAATTTGTAATTTTGGTGATTTAGGAGGATGACAAGCAGAAACTTGGAAATTTGAGAAATTGGGTACGTGGAGATTTAAAAATTTAGGATAAATTTAGAATTTGGATATGTCAAGATTCAAGGATTAGGGAATTTTTAAATTTGATGTGTGGAAATCTGCAAAGTTGCACTTACGTGATTTTATAAAATTATTCTCTATAGAATTTATAAATTAACGAATTTGTAAATCCCTGAGTTTATAAATTTGCGAATTTTCGATTTAAAAATTAATAAAACTTTGATAGCTCTAAATTTACCAATTTGAAAAGTTGAAAACTTCAGAATGTAAAAACTCAAAATTATGAAAAGTTAAGCATCTTAGTCCTCGCTATGTTATTGTATTCTGAGTCCTAACTCTGCGTCCGGGGAAAGTTTGGATAAAAATATCGAAGATTGCGGATTGTCAGAAATGAATGTTTGTTGAGCGAATCAAATACCATTTTAGCGAACGAAATTTTGTTCGGCGCTTACAAATCAACTGTATTTCGAGGTGGAATTGAATGATATGCTTCCAAACCAGATTCCGTGGCACGAACCGCGCGCACGGGAAAACGAGACGATGTCAAAAGCAGCGTTAACGGTCCGTGAAAGACTCGACTATGGCGGTTTTCCAGCGTCGGTCAGACAGACCGCCAGCTACAACACCATGACCGACGTAGACGATCGGCATCGTCGCCGTCGGCGTACGAAATAGAGGGGCAAATAACGTTTGACATTTAATGCGCGCCCGGGCATTCGCTTAGATTACAATCGGTGAACGGTGATTGGCCTGGGGACGCGAAAGCTCACTCGACTCGAATGCTCTTTCGGCGGGGCTGTAGCCGGCGATCAAATATTTGTAGAGTGTTAGGGAAAAAAGTGATCGTGGGGTTCGAGTAAAAAAAAAAAGAAGTGAGAAATTGGATAGGCAGGCGATCGTGTGTTTCGTAGCGAAGAGGCGTGGTTGCGTAAAAAATTCGATGTCGAAACGCGACGCATCATACGCGTACCTCGGTGAAAATAGTCGGAACGGCGGCAAATGGGGAAACAAGGAACATGGTTATCTGAAATTTTGATATCGACGCGAACGGGATACCTTTGGCTCGACTTTTCATCGAACGATTCGAATTCCAGATTTCTGCTGGGACATTTCTCATTTTACTTCGTTGGCTATGAAAGGTGCGTACACGGCCATGCCGGTCAATTGAAATGGGTATTCGGATACATAGTTTGAATCAGGAAATTGCGAATCTTTGGTTTTTAGGACATTAGGATTTGTGGAAAAAAGATTAGAAACAATGAGTACTTGTAGTTCTAGAAATTTGAGGATTTAGAAATCTGGGAACATAGGAAAGTGAAGATTTCGAGATTTCAGTGAAAAGAAAAGGGGAATTAACAATAAATCCGCCAAGGCGGTTAAAGTAGCCATTTAACAAGTTTCTAATTTTAAGTTACAAAGCATATTACATTGGATTTTTTAAAATTCTATATCTGTTTTTTTAACTTCGTTTTTAATTTTAAAATAAACATGCATTATACGCTGATAGGTTTAGTGTTAAGGGATATCATGCTTCACAAAAGTGGGGACCTCAGGATTTTAAGAAAAAGGAGGGGGAAATTAAGGGATTTCATGTTCTAGAAATTTGACGATCTGAAAGTTTGGAGATCTAACAATTTAAGGGTACTGGAAAGTGAGGACTTTAGGATTTCAGAAAAAAAGGGAGAGTGGAATGAAGAAATTTTATGTTGTAGAAATTTGTTGACCTAACAATTTAGAGACACAGGAAATTGGAATTGTTCCGCTAACAATTGGAATAATTATATGCCAGAAAATAAACGTAATGTAATAATATTTTGCTCATGTTACATGCCAACGTGTATTTAACCCCTTGCCGTGCCATTTATCTGTCAGGTGCGTCAAACAGAACTAACTATTCATAGCTATAATATTAAAACGAACAAAGGAAATTTAAATGTTACGAGTATTTTATATTCAGCCATCCCTGACTACACGAATTATAATCGGACCTAAACTTCAAGTTGAGGAGTATTAAAAATTTGAGTAAAGTTTATTACATTTCAGCTGTGAGTGCGTCACGAGTGATACTCATCAAAGTACGGGAAGGGGTTGAATAAGTACTGATATGTCTACACATAAAAATCCTGTTTGCTACAATACATTCCATTCGTAATTTAACAAATATGTGACATTACTTTCTACACAGAGGCACATCATATGACTCCCTATAGCAAACGTATTAACAAATAATACAAAAGAGTGATCTGATACCGTTCAGATGCTGTATAATCGAACGTACAGTCATCACAGTACAGACATCTCGTTATACGGTATTCGATTGCACAGCAATTGCCACTTATCGATAAAACGCGAATCCTATTTATAATCGCGTTGAAAACGCGCGGCGAGGTAGATAATCGGCCAATGTTCCGATCGGGAACGCAGGTGCGTGTTTATTCATGCCTTGCTGATGTGAGTTATCATCGGGCCGAGGTTACATTGTTTTCCAGCGTTGAAAAAAAGTGATCCTGATAACTGGCCGACCGTGCGATATAGCGGGAAAAACTCATTTGCCAATTGTACGCGACACCGTCACGAAAGAGACAATGGCCGGGCGACGATTTTCACGATCGTTTCCGCGGACCCTTTTGAAAATATCAAACGATCGATCAATTAAAAGAGCCGAGGAAAAAAAGGTCGGCCGAGCGTTCGTCGAATATCAATCCGCGGCACGATTCAATTCATTCTGGAATTTCAATTAATTCGCCAATTAGCCCGGCTAGAATCCATTTAGACGTAATCTGCGTGGAGGCAACTCGAGGCTGCTCGGTCGCTCGCTTCTCTGTGGCATCCCACGTGAACACAGGGAGAAGTGCATTTGCTCTCGGAGCAGTCGACAAATTAGCCATATTAGCGGCACAGGCGCGGATACAGATTTTGCGGAGTACAGTTTCCGGCTGGATACGCGTGCGGCGAATTATTGAAGTTAACTCGAGCCAGACATCTGCCGCAACACGGCCCTCCGCCTAACTGTGAGCGCCGATTAATCGAATTTGTTCAAACGTCACTTACGCCGACGGACTAACGAGTAATCTCCGTTTGCAAAAACATTCTGTGTCTTACGATACCCGCGTTCAGGTTTTATGTCTCTATTGATTTTTGTCTTTTTACTGTGCTGGTATAACGGATGATACGTTTAGGTGCATGTATGGTACATATGTACTTTATGTGCGTCGTAATGTCGGCAATATTTAGCAACGATCGTCGGCAATTGCTTGAAGTCCTAATATTAATGAGTGGACAGTAGGTCGAATGAGTGTGTAGCACCGATGTGTGCTTTCGATTTATTTTTAACGATGTTCCTGAACCACCACGTGTATATATGTGTCTGATGTTATTCAGACGTGAACATCCTCGTGTCTATATATCCAACGTTGTTCCGATACGAACTACCTCGTGTTCATTTCGTGTCTATCTGTTGTGTTGCTAATTTCACAAGACGAGTATCAGTTTGGGCGTACGATTTTTGCGAACGAGGCTAAGAGAAACGGTACATGATCTCTATTGGATACACAAATTCGGAAATTGGAATTCGACGGAATGCGGTGGGTCTTTTACTCAACATGTGACCGTAGCAAGTAATAAAATCGAGAAATACTTCGACACGAAAGAAAAAGTACAATTGGAAGACTCTACTAAAGATTAAAGGCAGCACAATGTGAATAATAATAAACTAAAAATACATGGAATGTAATGATTCTCTGGATGTTATTGCTTCTCGGGTAAAGAACCTATTGATTTGAACACGTACAAACTGTAGTAACTAAATGTGGTATATTATTGTATCGATAGGAACTTTGATCGAGGTCTAATTCTCTCGGTATGTTATTGTATCCTGAGACCTAACTTTGCGAATTTGCGATTTAAAAATTAGGAAATTTTAGAAATATTTATGAATGTGGAAATTTGATCATTTCAACATTGGAAAATGTGGAAATTTAGAATCTTCGGTAGCTGGAAATTTTCCAATGTGAAAAGTTGAAAACTTAATGGAAACTCGAAATTATGAAAAGTTAAGCATCATACTTGGCAATTACGAAAATTTCAAGAGATGACGATTGGGTTTTGGAAATTTGGAAATCTTTAAAACTCCCTAAATGTGTATATTTAAAAATTTGAGAATTAATAATGTCGGAGTTTAAAGATTTGGTAAATTTACAAATTTGGGAATTTATGAATTATAATGTATCTGAATTTGTAAAGCTTATGGAGTTATACATTTAGAAATCTCCAAATTTACAAATCCCCAAATGTACTAGTCCTCTAATTAAAAAATATCCAAATTTACAAATCCCCGAATTTATCAATCTTCTAACTAAAAAATCTCCAAATTCACAAATGCCAAAGTTTACAGTACTCCAAATCTCCAAATTTATATATCACCAAATCTACAAATCCCCAAATGTACTAGTCCTCAAAATAAAAAATATCCAAATTTACAAATCCCCGAATTTATAAATCATCTAACTAAAAAATCTCTAAGTTTACAGTATTCCAAATTTCCAAATTTCCAAATTTACTTCGTATCCCAAATCTGAAGATCGTAATTAAAAAAAACTCATAAATGTCCAAATTTCGATCAGCAGAGAATCTGCAAAGTGAAATAGGGCTATCCTGCACCGGTCGCACTCACCCTAAATCTTGCAGACCCGTAGGTTCGTAATTTTTCAAATATCCGCCAGCGCTATCCTTTCGAGCGGCGTTCGACATTGGCCGTTCTCCCAGAAGGCAATACATTTAATTCTAAAATCAATTTAAACCGACCAATTAATTACAAGTACTACTTCCCGAGCAAATAGGATCGGAACGACTGTTCTCCGGCATTTCGAGTCAGAGCCCTCGAGGTAAGCAATTAAATTAGTTATATTTATATCCTTTCCCGTGAAACGACCCTCGTTGCTCACCCCCTTCACCGCGGAATAAGCCAATTCTTTTTCTCTTACGGGAATCGTACGATTCCTAGAAATCCGCACAAAATCTAGATAGGGGATAGGTGGAGGCTGATAACTGCCGAATTGAATGGTGAATGCCGCTTCGGAAATTGAATAAGCTATCGTGTCTGAGCCGAGCCGTCGAGCGAAGCCTGGTATTTGACCTGGCTGCGTGCAATCAATGTACTGATTGGAGATAAGGGCTCACCCTGTAGCCCCTGGCATCCTCTCCGGCATGATTTATATACGTACGGTCTTCGCCAGCGATGTATTCATTACTTGATTACCCTTCGGCAAGTTAATACCGTCGTGACCGTGTAACGAGCCAGATATCAGGATACCTTATATTGTGCTCGTCCCCAATTTATGATCGACGCGCACTTGTCTCCGTGCTAGACTCTCCACCGGTAATTAGATCATCTTGTTAACCTTCGCGGTTTTTTTTCGATATTTCGTACGTGAACGTTGCACGACGTTCGTTACGATACTGCCTTTGAGGACCTCGGGATTTGGAGAGGAGTAGGCGAATCTAGGGATTCGGGAGTCTAATTATTTGCGGGCGCAGAAACGTAGAAATTCGGGGACATTGGAACTTGGAGAGTTTGTGTCTTCGGGACTGTAGGATTTCAGAAAAGGGACACAGGTAAATTTGCATATTTAAGAATTTGAAGATGGACAATTTAGTGACATAAGACATTGGGAACCAGTAATTCGAGGACGTTGGGATTTAGGGTGTTTATTATTTAAAAATATAGAAATAGAGACAACTAGGGATTTGGAATTGTAAGAAATGGGGGATCTACAAATTTGGGGACCTAGGCATTTAGAAACTTTGAGATTTGGGCATTTAGATATACGAAGATCTATATATTTAGGGATCCATGGATTTAGAAATGAAATAGAAGTTGAAGAATTCTAATGTTTAAATCTGCAAGAGTTTAGGAATTAAAAATTTAGATATTTGAAGATTTTGAACCTAAAAAATTCGGGAATGTAGAATTTTAATGAATCTAGAACTACGAAGAGTTCCAGAATCATGTATTCAGAAATTCGTATTGTTATAATCCGCATTATACCTAAAGTACATTTATAGAGTAGCTATGAAATTACTCCTTGCCGAGTGTAATTATTGCCCCACAAATGCCGAATATCGGTCATTTAGAACTATTGTCAAAAATAGTCTGTCATTGCTTGACTAGCGGATATCTACATAACGTTCCAGAATTGAACCTTAACACTAGAATCCTTGACATTCAATATTGATCGTAACTTTCTGTATAAATGCCTAGAGTTTCTACGAACGCATATCCATAATAGGTACGTTGTTCACCGGTATGAACATGTGTGGGAAGACATATCGAAGCTTTATTTATTGAGAACTCGAGCAGTTAATTTCCAAATTTATCACTTAACCCACTGCTTTATAACGTATTTTAAATTTTAAAGAGATAAATCAGAGACAAATTTAGCCCTTTGCGGACGTTAGAATATATGCCATTAGCAAATAGAAACTACAAAACTCTTTGGTTAAAAAGTTTGATCAACTTCTTTAAAATAATCATATTTTTATTATTAATTGCCAGTATTGTCTGTTTCACTGTGTTCAAACGTCACGTGCATAATACTACATGTATGTAGTGAAAAATTATTTATTAAAAATTATTGCTCCGAATCAAAAGGCGAGTGATAGTCGCCGTTCGTCCGCAAAGGGTTAGTATTTTGTATGTTTACTATTATCGATTTGTACATTATTTCCAAATATACGTAGAAATAATATGTATACGTTTCATGTATATATATGTATATACATATTGATATATTTGGAGGTGAATATTTTAACAAATACGATTTTCAACGTTGCCGAATGATGTATTCAGATAGCGGAAAATTATCGAAAAGAATAGAAAGGTAGGTTATATTATTAATCTGAAATGAGAAATATGAAGTCAAAGTGCATTAGGCTAAGTTAGTATATTTGAAATTAAGAACATAAGGAAGAAGATTTAGATTAAATGCAAAATTTAAAAATGAAAAACAACACCGAAGTGTTAGGATAAGTTACTAATTTTAAATGAGAAATATGACGTCAAAATGCCTTAGGCTAAGTTAGTATATTTGAAATTAGAAACTTAAGGAAGAAGAGATAGATTAAATGTAAAATTTAAAAATTAAAAACAACACCGAAGTGTTAGGATAAGTTAGTAATTTGAAATGAGAAACTTGAGGAAGAAGAGTTAGATTAGGTTGAAAATTACAAAACGGGAAACCAGGTCTGAAAACTAGTTAGAGTCGCAAAATAAGAAATTTCAGTAATTTTTGCGTGGATCCTTTGATTGTCTGTCTAACCACATTGATATTACGTTCTTTTTTCCTCGTTTATAACCACGTTATGATGCATTCGAGGAGTAATATAGCGTCGTGTCTGTAACCGTTGGACGCCTCTGCGTGGTCACCGCGATAACGGTTGATGAGTTTCATCCAGTCACGTTATTTTACAAAACGAAACCTAAACAGATACGATTACTCGATGATATTTCCGAGAGCATATGGTTATTACTCAGCATCTATCCGGCGAAAGCAAGACACGCTTCCCGTAGTGTACATAGATAATCGAGCTTAATTAATTGCTCGTGATGCGTGCTCTGGGCCGAACAAACACATTTACTTATTACCATCCATCTTGAGTGGTGTCTCTCAAGGGAATCGATTTTCTAAGTGCACACGGCCGACGGTGACACGAATCGTCCAAGGGACAGGCACGTGAACGCAACAAAATCGTTAAATAAAGGCGCGGTCTGTGTAACTTCCTTCCTTGCGATGTGCTATTTTCAAACTACCACGGGTATTAATTTCCTCTGTATTTATAGCGAATTATTCACGTGGTTACATACAAAGAACTTTCGGAAATTTTCTGTGCAAGCACACAAATGGAAATGGTATTGAAATTTCTAATGGGTTTATTTATATATGTATAATTTCGTTGCTTACCGAGCATCAAAGATATTCTCGTTTTTTGGATGCTAAGAATCAATTTTCAATAAGTTATGCAATTACATAAAATTTTATGCGAGTCGCAAAAAGCATTAATAGATAAAAGAAACAGTGAAATATTTTAGTATTGAACTATAAACCAAAAATACTAATAACATATTTTTAAAAAAATTATAATGATTCAATATTTGAGTTATTTATATTCTGCAAAACTCCTTTTTGTGAAACAAAAAGGAAAATGCGCGGGACTCTTTTTTGAGGGAACATACTTGTATTGCTTCAGAAATGAAACATTCTTTACATCAATTTCATATTAGCCATTATTTAGTAGTATTACGGGAATTATTAAAAACCGAAATCTTTGCAGTTTATAATCCATTTGTCACTGTGTTCAACATGTTACTGTGCACTACTATGTCATACCATTATGCGTGCCAACGTTCTGGAGCTAAAATCACTCACTGAAAACAACTATTTGCCGTCCAAAAACACCTCTCATTCGCCATTCAATACAATTCAACAATGCGTTATAAATATTTCTTAACTGGGTCTACACATGTGACATTCAAACACAGTAAACAGGAAATAACGGTAATCAATAATCAAAACATAAGAATTAAAACAAAGCGCTCAATTATCGAGGCATAACAATTCTTTTTAACTGGAAATTTTGAACCCTATGCACTCGAAGGTATTTTTGCTGTCAGCAGATTGCAACTCTGAAATTTTCTAATTGAAAAGTTTTGTGAATTGCTTTAAACTTTTTACTTCTATATTATTAATTGTCATTTTTCTATGTTTCATTGTTCACACATCACACGTACAATACTATAGATTTTGTTAAAAAATATTTATTTGAACTCGTACTAAATCGTACGATGTGCGTGGGTTAACTTTAATTACATATTTTAATTATTATACATTTTCATATTTAATACTTGCATGAACAATTGTAATGATTTTAATCAAATTTATAAATATGAACGAATAAAAATGAACAAATAATTTCTTCGGAACGAATAATTTCTAAGTATAATAGCAGAAAAAGTTCTTTATCAATGTATGTTGATTATGTAAGATTTATATTTATATTAGTAGTATCATTAATTTCTTGTATCGTTTCAGTTCTTACAATAAAATATATAGAAGATTTTTGAAATCGATTGATCATTCTAGTATTCTCATTCATTTTGTTAATATTTAATATACTCTTTGAACTGTAATTTTAACAACTTTATCAGAATGCGATGGTGGAGAAGCTTGGCTTTCGAGCGTCGAGGGTTAAAGTTGCTATTTGCCAACAGCAAAAATGCTTTCGGGAGGGTCGAACGATACTCGTTCGACACACTAATCAACAATAAGTGGAACTATTTGGGCGCAATGGAGCCGGCGTTAACGATCGGTAGTTAATACTTGTCTGCGTTAATCGCCGCGTCTATGGCCGACAGTAGAACGGTCCGCGGAAGTCTCGCCCGGTGATCGTTATTGACTGGTACAGATCCCTCGGGTCGTAAGTGACATTTACACGATGCATTCAGCGTTAAACTTCCCTGGAGAATTGGGAGTGGGGAGGAAAACGTCGTATCTCAGTTCCAGTATCTATACGAATACGGGGTTCCCCTGACAACGAGACAACAACAAACGCCTAATGGCCAGTGCTCGGCACAAAGTTTAATTTCCTGACCAAAGGACAGTGCTTAAAGTAACCTTCCCTTGGCCCTTGTCTCCTTACTCATCGTTCACCCTTGTGTTAACCCAAAACCGCGAATCTTCCGGTTTCTGCAACCCCACTCCTTCCTTTCTCACTTGCGATGAGCCTCTTCGCCGTTTAACGGAGTAGACACTTTTGACTATGGTACGGAGAGAGTTCTCATTTATTGAGAAAATTGTACTTCCTAGATTAGTTTATTTGTTTTCTATTGGGCAGAGTGTAGGAACGGTTGTATGGAAACTGCTGTGGCGGATAAATTAATTTTTATTCATATGTATAGGTTGAACATCGTGCCTGCAGGATTTAGGATTCTACTTGGAAACTTGGAGATGTAGATTTGTTTTTTTGGATTTTTTAAGTTTCAGTTTCCATCCTTTAAATTTTGGTAATATGGAAATTTAGAACTTTGGTGATTTTGATGTGCAGAAGTTTAGAGAAATTTTTAGATATTTGAAAATGCACAAATTTAGAAATCTAGAAATTTTTGAATGTAGAAATTTCGATAATGGGATATCTAAAAATTCGTAAAGTTTGATATCTACAAGTTTCGAAATCTAAATATTCGGAAATCTAGAAATTAAATAATTTAGCAAATGATCAATTTAGCTATTTCGTAATTTACCAACTTACCAATTTACTAATTTACCAATTTACCATCTTACCAATTTAGCAGTTTAACAGTTTAACAATGCAGGAATCTTGAAGTTTGGACATTTATTAATATCAGAAATTCATAAAATTAAGAACTAAGGAATCTTATTAGTTACATGCACATAAATTCCACAAAAAAAATATTAAAAGCTAATGGAATTGCACAAATAGTTGATACAATATCGAACAACCTGTTTAATGTTCCATTTATTTAGACTTTAGACTATTTCCCTCTATTGATTTAATTGGTTTAATTGTTTATTCAGGAATGTACAAATTTGAACCACAATTTAATATTGTTGAGTTGAAGCAATTAATTCGTTTAATTTAAGAAATTGATTTATTTCTTGCGAAATTATCTAATAAAACTAGTATTGAACAATCTTCATATATATATAATGAAGTGACTGAATAAAGAGGAAATTAACTATTTCTATCGTCACAACTTTTTCGAGTATCAACTATTGTCACTAGGGTTTTATTTTTCTTCACGAACATTATTGATGCTGTCACGTATAGAAGAGCTACTGCACACTGGTACACTATAAACAATGATGACTAAGTCCTCTCGAGACATTTCTCATTGTAACTACATTACAACTTAATCGATCCCCTGACGGCGGAACAGAATTATGAGCCTCTGCGATGGGGGTAATTTGTCTGTCATTAGAGAAAATCAGGTTGTCAGATGCGCGTTATGGATCACTTATTCTTTAATTTGATAAAATCGAATATCATCACATAAAATATAGAAGCATAGATGACTACTATAACGTTCAAATTAAAATTTTAGCATTTCTATCTCATAATTTGGTAGAGCATTTTTTTCCTAAATGCTGTAATGAAAATGGGGATAAAATTTGTCATATTTTGTGTAGGAGTTTTATTCAATAACATTTTCACCTATATTTAATGCATTTCGTCTTTCATATAAACACTCTTTCTAAACCGAAATCTATTTCTTCGTCCAAACGCAACCTTCTCGAAAAATTAAATGAATTATTCAAACGAACATTCCTTTTAAAAAACCAAGATTAATGCCTCCATGCATAGAAATCTATTTAAAGAACCACATAAATTTTTGTTGTAAAAGAATGTGTTCAAAAATCGAAATAAATTTTATCATATAAAACAGAAATTTAAGATTAAAAATTTTATTATAATAAAAAAAACATATAAGAAATCAAATTTTCTTTATTAAAAATACCCTTCTAAGATTGAAAATTAATTTTTCACATTACGAAACCATTTGAAAGTCCCAAATCAATTTTTTAAATATTGCATTTACTTTTATATCCCTATTTTACACTCCTGCAATAATGTATTGACGTATTTTCTGCGTATCGAGAAATGAAGGTACACTTTCACGAAAAAATTGTATTATTACATGCGAAACGAGGATGTACGCAATAAAAGAGGTTTTCATTAAAAGTTCACAGTAACGTATTTTGCTATACTTTGAACCTGCAAATCTTTGCTGTACTTGACGGATATAGTTTGTGCGCCGAGATCCACGTGGTCGTGGCACTGACCCCTGCAACGTAACCCCTCTTGGTATCTGACGTGCATGCACGAGGAAAAAGTTTTGGGGTTGCCACGTATGTTTCAACCCCAGTGGGTTCTCTCCCTATAATTCTTAAGGGAGGTAGTGCATAATGGAAAAAAAACAGCGAGTCAGAAGACAGATGGTCACGATGCTCGGCCGTATTATACCCATGTTAAGAAACAGATTCTCAGGCTTCCGATGAAATTTATGGTCGAAAGTTGCGCAGCGTGTTGTTGCTCGTGTTCCTCGGTCAAAAAAATGTGTTCGTTCTCTACGGACGATACCGATACTCTTAAACGGACTTGCAAACAATACGGAATTTTAACACTAGATTTACGGACGTTTAATTGCCATTTACACTCATGGGCAAAATTAAGTGGACATAGCAGAAATGTAAAAAAATGTTTTGTTTCATTACAATGCTATAATAAATTTTAAATTTAGAACGTGGAATATTTTTGTAGACTTGAGAAAACATTTATTTAACGTACATATATAATTGTAGAATAAAGTTTTGATTTATAGGCGTTATTAGTTCAATTAAATTAACCTTTTGTTATTTATGACACCTGTCCACTTAATTTTGTCCACGACTGTACGTCTATATTGAAAATGAACTATACAAATAAGTGAATTATACATAAACCAGTTTATGGGCAGATTCTTCATCTCGATGAAATTTCACATACATTTGGACATAAGCTTTTTAACCCTTTGCACTATGTTTCATTCGGCAAATGCGTCAGACATAACGAAGTATCAGGTGCTGCAATTATAAGACAACTAAAGAAAGTACGAATGTCAAGACTATTTTGGATACAGCGATCCTCAACTGTGTAAATGAAAATCAGACTGAAATTGAACATAGATCCGTGTTAAAAATATAAACATAGTTTACCGTATTTGAACTTCGAGTGCGTCACGAGTGTAACTCGTTGTTATAATGCAAGGGGTTCATAATTTTCATAATTAAAAATATTTCAATTACAATTAAACAGTATCGTATCAATAAGTAAGTGTTGGATTATTTTGATAAAAACCTAGCCCGCGCAACGCCTGCTGGGTCATTTTAAAACAATCACTCGTTGGCGTCTGTTTTCTGTAAGTACATTTCTGTACTGAACGCAAACGATAATTAAAAAAGAAGGAATTTCTAAGTGCGCGTTTAAAAATTGAATATTAAATTCGTTTAAATATTTACACGTTTGTGTGCAATTGTTCATAACCTAACCTATAATTCCCATAAATACGTCAAAATAAGATGAAGGTAGCGTAAGTTCGTAATACAACGCCAAAATGGTGGACGAAGATTCCAACAAATTTCGTAGCCGAGAAAAAGGAAGATTCACCGAGTAAAACAAACTGAAAATAAAAGACCGAACACGAAGTGACACGCGGAGGGAGAGACAGAGCATAGTCCCGTGTTTTCTGCAGCCTGAATCATGCATTCTCATCCCCTAGAAACGAACTAGAACGCTCTGCGGTCCCGCGGCTCGTCCGGCAAATAAACAATGTTATTTGTCCTCCAGGATCTCGACCCATTCGCAGTGGTCCAAAAGACTCGGTGAGGATGCCACGGTAGGATGAGTGTCGGAGTTCCGCGTTTTCACAAAACAAAACGTTGAGAGAAAGGACGTTAATCTGTATCCGGCCACCCGAGGCTGACGCGACTCTGCAACCTCGCCTATTCAAGCATACGTGACACCACTTGTCATCAACTAGCGTGGGTTTATTGTGTCTGAGCCCAGTTTACATTGATAGAGTAAATGAAGCGAGTACAGCTAGTAGAAAGAGTTTCGTTTACGAACTATTCAGATATTGGGCAGTAAAACTGTAGCAGTCGGAAGTATACTATATGGCTGCCAACGATTCAGATATTGGTTAATAGAGTACTCTGACAGGAAGTATTTCGCGTATTATGTTCCTATGAACGATTCAGATATTGAGTAGTAGAGTCCTGAAACCTATATGTTGGTATACAATGTGTTAGAGACACGTGTGAAAAGTAACGTGTAAAAATATAACGCGTGGAGGTACAATGCTTGACGATACCACGCGTGGAAATATAATGCATGGGGAAGCAACGTGTGAAAATGCAACGTGTGATGACACTTCAAAGCGTGCCCATAGAACACATGGAAATTTTTTATACACATATAGTTGTATAACTCGGTATTATAACATAACTTGATATCACATAATATAAAATAACGAAATATAATACATAATAAATTTTCGTGTATTAATGTGAGCGACATGGAATCTCCTGTATAATTTCTTGAATACAAAACTTTTACAACAGATTAAATTAAAGAAAAATGTAAAATGACTAGCTTTCAGATTTCATTACCAAATCAACATCTTTGTATCATTAAAAACTGGAGTTAAATTAATTCCTTAATGAAAACAGATAAGTATTTCAAACATCAAGAAAGTGTAGTTTACTAACATTATAATGTTGTATTTGTTTATGGTTTACAATTTCAAAAGAAAAACCAGCAAGATGGTTGGTTCCCATCAAGATGGATTATGTTATATCGGGAGGAGGTTTCTTTTCTTAATCTGTTATTTCTTTGTCTTTTCTTAGCTCAGTTCCTCTTCTAGTTTCGCTCTGTTTCTTCTTCGTCACTGTTTACTATTCCCTACCTTTGTTTTGCGGACAATCGAATCTGTCAACGACAGAACAAACTGTCGCGAGCAACAAAGTGCTATTTGAACAAGTCTCAAGTGGCGAAGGGTGAACAGTTTTTGGGCTGTATATTTTCGCGTAAATAACATGTATCCATTATTTGCCACATTTTCTAACAAAATTTGTTTGCCAATGCAATCAAGATAGAGAAAAGTGGATATTTATAATAATACACAAATGTTTGTTTAAACAAAATTACCTATGTGGTCTTTCTGCAAAATTGTACTATTTTTTATAAAAGAACGTAAAGTTCTTGTAAAGTTTCTAAAAATTTTTTTCTTGATAAATAATATACTTTAAATAGGAATTGTATATAAATATTTGTTTAAGAGCAAATAATATACTTGATAAATAATATAAAAGGATAAATAACTAATTTTTGTGCATTATATTTCGTTTCAGCTTGTGTTATTATAAATTTGCATTCTACTACGTATTTTATGTGTATATAAGTTTCGGAAAATTAAGTACACTTATTATATAAATATCTAACTTATAAAGTAATGTATCGTTTAAATCTTCACTCGAGAACCAGCATGTTCATTATCGAAATTTGGTAATCCGAAAAGTTACCAAAACTTAATCATTTCATATTGATTTCTTAATTGGCGAAAATTAATATCGAACAATTATGAACATTTTCCCTAAGTTAAATGAAATATGAGTACATTATTTATTGGGCAATTTATTGGATGAAATTCGTTCCGCGGCCATATAGCGAGATTCTATTGTGTATACATATGTATATACTCTACATTTGTACTCTTTCAATTTACTTTTACTGCTTTTTCTTTTATTTTCCTGGTAGTAATAATGGATCAATATCAACAAAGATATGAAAGTTTAAAGCTTTTCGGTAATATACAAATAATGCTAAAACCAAAAAAAAATTAAGGATTAATTGAAATTTAAACTTCTTCGTATCTTCATGATGAGTAACTATGTACGCAGACCACTGTGTGTTAATTAATAACTAATGTAATAATCAATATACAATTTCATTCTAATCGAACGTTCCTTTTTTTTGTTACAGATGAACCGTCCTATTCAAGTGAAGCCGGCGGACAGTGAAAACCGCGGAGGTAAGATTATGCCATCGAATTCGTCGTGAAATGTTGATAATAAGTCAAAATTTAGAAGCAAGTAGATCAACTGTAGATTTACTGAGAAATATTAACCTAATCGAATAACTAATTCAATTTTTTTTTTCTAGCTTATGTTTTTCTAGTACAAATATCTGTCGTTAGAGTGTATTTTAGTAGAATCGATCATCGAGACGAAATTTTGTTTAGCACAAGAGATTGTTGGTTTAAACACTCTTCGTATCCGACAGCTAATTAGAATTTCGAGCAGCGATACGGATCGTTATCGCAAATTGCAACGCGTTCGTTCGTGCACACGATTTTAAAATATACAATAAAAGGACCCGCGTTATCGATCAAAATGGTCGATAAAAAATAACCGACTTAATGGCGAGCAATGAAATATTTTTATGGAATTGAAAAGCATTCGCTGTAACGTATAGTAATGCTCGCTGACAACCCATACGTAACATTCAATCGAGCAGACACATAAAAGCGCGCGACCTGATAAAAATTCGCCCCCACCCCCGTACAATGCCCGCATTGTTTTAACGTTATGTACCATTCATTAATTTCGTGTCATTGAAAATATCACTGATATTTTCGCGTTCGTTCGCCAATTTTTTACGCTTCCCGAATTTCGTACAATGCGCTCGACACGAATCGTCGAGCCCGAAGCGCTGAAAAATAAGATAACAATTGATTGCTTGTCAGGTTTTCTTATATTCAACGGAACAATGAACGTGCAGATAAATTAGAGAAACGTCGAAAAGTTTTATCAAACGATATCGCTATCCATCGATTCGTTTCTCTTTTAGTATAACATTTCTCGTTTTGTGTTCCCGTTTACGAGTGTCCCGGCTTTATTCTTATTATTCGTGGACAGGCGAATACCTTTATCGGTTTAGGTAATCGAAGGTAATAAATTTCTGAATAAATAACTGTCGTAATTGTTCGCTTGACGCGAGACTGGCTTCATCTCGATTTTCATAGTCATAAGTACTCTGGGAGTATTTTGATTAATGAATCGAAATTGATCGTTTATCTTGGTTATTAAATGCCGTGATGGATGAGATCGGAGAAGAATCACCTTGCTACTATTTATTTTATCGAAAATGTTTAGCGTTGAAGAAAAATATGCATTGACAATTGCTATAAAGTTGTGGAATGTATAAAAATATTTCACTTTATTTATATGATATTTAAATTTCGTATATTATATATGTAGAGTAATACCGTTTGGACTGTAAAATGTAGATTTTTGGAAATATTTATTTATTCATTGAACGTAATTGTTCAATTGAAGAATAGTTTTAGAAATGTTACTAAATTTCCGAGTGTATAAATTTTGAAATTTCAAAAATGTTTAACATTCATATTCATAAATTTATATAATTCTAAATTTTAAACTTCTTAATTTCTCAATATTCAACTTCAATATTTCTCAAAGTTTCCTAAATTTTATATTTGTTAATTTCGAAATTAAAAATTTTTAAACTTCCGGATGTCTAAAATTCTTATTTCGGAAGTCTTTAAACTCCTCAGCACTATCTTCCTACATTCCTGAGTTTTCATATTTTTGTGCATTCATATTTCCAAATTTCCAAATACTTAGATGTCCAAATATTGAAATTTCTAAATTTCCAAATCTCTAGGTTTAAAAATTTTCAACTCTCCAAATCCCCAAATCTTCAAACCTCGACAACGCTATACTTTCGAATCTCAACATCCCCAAATTTACAAATTTCCAAAAGCCCAAATTTTCACACTCCCAGATTCTTAGTTTCCAAAAGCTCAAATTTTAAACTTCCCATTTTCCAAGTATCTAAAACCCAAGGACCCAGATTAACAAATCTTCAAATTCCTAAATTCCCAATTCTCCAAATATCATAACTTATGGACACATAGGAACGTCATATGACATCACGGATCCTTACAACATACGGACATGTGAATTCGTCCCATGAAGTCACACGTCCCTAGAACATTGGAACATATGGAAACGTCGCACACTGCCACCCGTCCTTGAAACATACTGATATACACATAAGAATATCATATGGCGTCACATGTCCTTGTAACACGTTCTTATGTAATGACACATAAAAAAGGCTCATGCTATTGCATATTAAGAACATAAAGCTTACGAATATACAGAAACATTCGATAACTTCACACGTTTCTACAACATATAAAAATACCGTCCGATTTCATACTTCCCTATACATAGGGAGACATATGAAAGCTTCACATAAACGTCACGCATCCGAACAATGTAACGTAGAAACATTTCATAACATTACAAATCCTTAGAATCATTTAGGGACCTCTAGTAACATTGGACGTTGCTATGGCACATACAACATAGACCCTATAGGAACTCTAATAATATCACACGTGGCTACGTCTCATATAGCGTAGCACCATATAAGTAGGAATCTCCAATAACATCACAGATCCCTTCAACCTAGAGACGTATAGAGACACGTCACGATACCCCATATCCCTTACACATAGAGACACGTAGAAACGTGACACAGAGCACACGTCCGTGGTGATACATAAGAACGTGTCATAGCAGTACACATCCCTTCGGCGTAGGCCTATATAGGAACCCCGAATAACGTCACAACAATACAATATCGACCTAACGTCGTTAGGTCCCTACAAGCAGGGGATGGACCCGTAATTCTAATCTAAAAAGACGGTCACGTGTTCGGTTTCAAGAGGACCACGCTGTGCACATCCATAATAGAAACGCGAAGAAAAAGTGGAACGAAACGGTGTAGTATGCAAGGAGAGTCGGGGAAGAAACGGGAAGCGGGTTAGAGAGTGGTACGACGGAAGTAGATGAAGGGGGGTAGGGGATCGTAATTCATATGCTAATCTGGCGTAGATGCCATTGTAATCTCCGGTCGCCCGCCTCGGTGTGGCCCCACAAAGCCTCAGCTTGACGCGAATGCTGGAGAAGTGATCCAAAGCTCAACCCTGTCACTGCTTCTGCTTCTGCTGCCATCGCCTTACACGCTATACCTATGTAGACGACGTATCTACGTAGTTGCATACTTCAATCACCGTGTTACTGAACTTCGCCGTCGTCGATCCGTCCTCGGTTCGTTGCGACATAGTCTTCTAACAGCGGCGTCCTTTTGATGTACGCCGATGTACATCGATGTGTCTTACAATGTCTGTTACTTCATCTTCTGCTTCTTTCGTGTAGCTTCTTTTATGGGGTAAAATATTTTGTACGGTCCTGGACCTTGCTACTTTTGCGATAGCAATTCCTTGGGTACCTTTGACGCGCTCTTTTGCGAACACGTTTGGAGATGTGAATAGAATTTGGACACGGAATATTAATTGGAAAAATGTACGTGGTAATAGGAAAATGGAGTTCTGTTATTCACTAATTGTATTGTGAGGACAGTGAGGTTTCTCTAAAATTTTATAATATCACTTAACGATATTAACTAACTTTTGACTCTCTTAATTCGGAAAAGATTAGGCTTTTAAAATTCAACGTTTCTACATTTATGAGATCTGGGCTTGCAGGCTTTCACTTCACAAGTTCTCCAATATTTAAATTTCCAAATTCGAATTCTTCAAATTTTATGATTTCAAGTTTTCCAAATTTTCAAATTTTGCACTTACTAAATACGTAAATACTCGAATTAAAAATTTTCCGATTTCCAAATTTTTTAATTTATATCTTACTAAATATCCATATATTTAATATAAAAAATTCTTCAATTTCAGCATAGCAACATTTTGATATTTTCTCATCTTTACATTTTTAGAATACATTTTATGCGTTTATGCATATTATATTATAAATTAATGGTACCTACAAATTTACAACTTTAATCAATAAATGTTGTTTAATTAAATATATTTCCAATTTTTGTAATTAGAAATTAATTTCTTTCAGTAAGAATGGAAATCATTTGTTCATTCTCATTAACATATTATCATTTCATGATAACATTTATTATTATTTACATATATAAAAATACATCAACGTAACTTTTTTGCAAAATTGGTGGTTATACGACAACCATAAAATACATGTTTCATGAAATTAAAATGAATCAGCAAATGCATTTTAAGTGGTGATATAATCAATCATATGTCTCGAACCACCGAATTCCACGAGATATTTGTGATATTGGCACAAAATTCCAAAAATTTTACTGATCGTTAGTTCGAGATTCTAGATAGAATAAATTTTATAATTAAGAGGTACTTTTTAACGGTGTTACACCGAACACGAGTATCGTGTATCCTTAACGAATGTCGTGATCGATAAAGTATCATCTTCATCTAGTGCCTTTGTCATTTTCCGCGAAATTTATCACCGTTTCGTCCGGACATTCTCTTTCCGAACGACATTCCGAAGGATGGCGGTGTTTATCGTTCAAGTTCGTAAAAATGACGATTCGGGATTACGTATCGTATAAGTGTTTTTCCCTGTCCGCCATCGCGAATGTTCCCATTGTTTCAAGCGACTCGTTGGCTTTTTCTACTTTTAATGACTGCCCTTTACGCTAGCCATTTCGCGAGCGTCGTCACACGGCTTAATTACGCCATTTTATAGATTCCTTTGTGCTTTACTCGCGGAGTAATATCCAGGCAACAGTACAAAAGATAAATCAGGTTTTAATTGCAAGACGTCGTTGAATTACAGCGTTAAACCGGCAAACGGTACAGACAGCTTGAACTTATCTCGTAGTTGTTCTTCCAATTATTTTGTATGCAATTCATTCAAGGAGCACCGTCCACAAATTGCTACGAGATTCTTTGCACGCTTAACGATCGCGGCATTAATTGAGCGACGCTTCGTAAAAGTGTTTGCTTCACGTTTATTTTGTATACTTGAACGGAATTCTTTTTCCTATATATTTAACGCGGCACGAATTCCATTAATTGACGGAGAAATATGTAGAATATTATCGGTTAATTGCACACTTTATTGTACATTTTTGGACGAATTTATTGGCGAAACAGATATTAAATTTTTGAACGTGTTATGTTGAAGCGAGCGCAATCAAATTTTATAATATTACAATTTGATAACTGTGAGATTATTACCATAATCTGTTTTTCATATCACGTTTTATTTAAAATAAATCAAACCGCTGGTAAAAAATTTTCGCAGGAAAATTGCAAACTTTATTTTACAGCTTTTTGAGAATTGTCCAATCTTCGTTACTCAATTTTTATAGCTCACGTTATTAATTGAGAATTTGTTTTTACAGGATATTAAACAATTAGTACTGTAATGATGGTCATTGGATAGCGACTCTTGCCAAATTAAACTAAATTAATTGATTATTCTAATTTCCGTTTATAAGAAATAAGTAATTCGCACTATCTTACATTAATTTATGTTTTAAAGTAATTTAATTAATTCATTACATTTGTTTGTTTCTACCATAACTTAATGAATTAATTACATTAATATGTTTTTATCATAATTTAATTAATTCAATACATTGGTCCATCTTATCGTAATTTAATTAATTCGATACAGTTATTTATGTTTCATCGTTTGTTTATCCATGTCTGAATTTCCTTTTTTTATTCTAAAATAATCATCGGTAGGTTTAGCAACGTTTAAAAATGTTTAAGATACTTTTTTTTTCAAATCTGTATTGTTCTTTATTTAAATATTTAATTAAAGTGTGTATTCGATTATATTTAATCAACGCACTGTCTGACAATATTTATTCAATCATTAAGTTCCTTTAGACAAAGAGAAACAATGCAGACAAGCACAATATGCCAGAACATAAAATACCAGCAGAAAAATATAAGTTACAAATTGTACCTGATAGAACATACTATTAATATGCATTGTGTGCATATTTACTTTTAAACTGAAAACAAAGTGAAAAAAATAAATAAACAAATACAGTCAATGTTTATTTCCGCAAAATATGACACATATTTCGCCAAAATCACAGCCAGTAAATTTTATGATATGAAACGTGAAATCTGAAGCCAGTAATTTTCCCCGTTTGGCAGTTGAAGTGTTGCCTAAAGAAGGGGACACCGTGTATACTCGTTGCTCGATAGCTCACGCAGAAAGATGTAACAGCTTTTCATCGAATTTCTCACGTACTGGAAGGCTAAGTACAGTTGATCGTGTTGCAGGAGCGACTGGAATTAAGTGTACAACGACGGAAACAGATTTGAGAAATGCGTATCTCGCGTGGAAGTTGCTCGAACTCTGTTGGAGGGGGTTGGCCGAAGTTCCTGCGAGTGGATAAGGGTGGCTGGTGTACTAGAGCTAGTTGAGCAAGTAGATAAGTTTCGATCCCTCGGCGAGCCACGTTGCCTCCACCGCCATCACTCGCCCTTCTATGTTCCTGCAGATAAACGTATCCCGGGATATCGAGGCTCTCGAAGGCTGCCTTCATTGCTGGCTCAAGTTCGAGTTGGCCGACGTGACGCAAGCCTCCTCGGCCCGAAGCCGTTGCGAGAAATCCTTCTGGATTATGAGAGGACGACGTGCTTCTTCGCGGCTCGGCAAACGATGTCGTAAATAGAACGGGACGGGGATAAAGCAACGTACGGTTCGGTAATCATTACGAGGTTAACGACCAAAATCTCGTTAACCACGCACGAATTTACGTCGGATCGAATGATTAACTCGATTGGAAAATATAAACGACATTCTTCCACAAAAATCTTTTCGTCAGATCAATACATCCAGAAAGCTTCGGTATTACACGGATTAATTAGCTGATAAATTTACGTCTAGACTGTAATCTTATCTGGATAAGCGTTATTTGAAGTAATTGTAAAATTTCAGGAAAGTATAGCGTCGAGTAAGTTCATGCTCGGGTGTGTTCCAGAAAAATCTTTCCATCAGATTAATAAATTCAGAAAGCTTCGGTATTACTCGGATTAATTAGCTGATAAATTTACGTCTAGACTGTAATTTTATCTGGATACGCGTTATTTGAAGTAATTGTAAAATTGCAGGAAAGTATAGCGTCGAGTATGTTCATGCTCACGTGTGTTCGAGAAAAATCTTTGTCCGATCCGTACGTTCAGGAAGCTTCAGTATTATGTGGATTAACCGAGTGAAAAATCTACATTTATTATAATCTTATGCGAATACGCATTATTTGAAGTAATTGCAAAACTGCAGAAAAGTCCATATGTATAACGTCGAGCATGTTTATCCTCACATGTGTTCGAGAAAAATCTTTGTGCTGTCATTATACTACCGATCATGAACTTTATCCTTCAATATTATACGGATTAGTCAGCTGATCTACATTTAGGTTAGAATCATATCTGAATACGCGTTATTTTAAGTAATCGTAAAACTGCAGAAAGATATATCATCGAGTATGTACATGCATAGACGCGTTTCAGAAAAATCTTTTCGTCCAATCGATAAGTTTGGAAAGAGTCGGTATTATACAGATTAACTACTTGAAAATATATCTTCAGATAATATATTACGACGTCTGATAGCGTTACTTGGAGTAATTGTAAAGCTGTACAAGGGTATTCACATCGAGTATGTTCACACATAGATGCGTGAAGTAATGCATATTCTAAGTTCTTCGCAAATTTAGACAGAATTTATGTACCAAATATGATAAATTGGAGTTTCGCGATTTTAAATGGTTTAGCTGGCATATTATGTACTGTTGTTAGCATAGTGGATTGTTTATGTACACTCGTGAGCAACATAGACTTCGAATGACACATAAGCGAATATGATTTTTTTTCATTCTCAATTTTCCATATTTCAGAATTTCTAATTATTGATTTTATTATTTTATATCGTGGTATACGTACACGTGCACAATTTTCATGATTCGTTTATTATTAATAGTATTTTAAGTTTTTTAGTCTACGCACGTAAATCGAAATGATATTAATTACACAATTAGAGGCGTTTGGAGAATGAACGTTAAAAATAGTTGTATCGATGGAAGCATTAGAAACGCTTCAGTAACAATTACTCAACTCCCGGCTTTTCGCAAAGTTTTCGTATCGGCTCGAATCGATTCATGCATAATTTTCGAGACCCTTTAGAGGAACAAAAGTTTCAAAATATCGGAAAACTGATCCATTAGAGGTAGAAATTGCAGTTCAAGCCTCGTTAACGATTACCATGAAAACACAGTGTCATCGAGCGTTCATTCTATTGTTCGATAACGATACCGATACAAGAAATAAAAATACACTTTCTCAATGATTTTTAATTATAGTATCATACATTCCTTTATGTTTCCTACGCATTTTCACTTTTTAAATTTATAATCGATGCGAAATTATACACATGGTGACCTAGAAATTATTTTTTTGGTTATGTCTAAAATAAAATTGCATTCGAAATTTGTATTTGAGCAAAAGTAGGTATTGGCGTATCAAGGATTTTTGTTTCTGAAGAACTATTTTGCACAGTCATATATTTTGTCGCCACGCACTATATCACCGAGTAATAATTTACCACGCATTAAATCACCACTCGTTACATAAGTGCGCATTAGATCTTCATGTGATAGAACACCACAGTAAATTACCAGGCATTAAATACTCGCCCGTTAGCACACTTCGCATTAAATTATCACGCGATAAATTATTGTACGTCAAATTGTTTCTCATTAAGTTATCACGTATTCTATCGCTACTCATTATGTCGCCACGCGTTATAATGCCACGCATTATATATCGACGCGTTAAGATGTCACGCATTAAATTATGATGCTATACATAATTATATGTTACACTTCCCCGTGTTAAATTTCCACCTGTTATATTACCTCGCGTTATATTGGTACGCATTTAATTACCACGCTTTAGAACATCATGGATTCCATTACCGCGCGATAGAACACCAGTCGATACATACACACGTACTACATTGACATGTGTAGTACTTTCTGTGTCTCTCGTTATATAGCTGCTCGATGCATTACAACAAGTTATAATCACCCCATATACATATACGCATTCGATCGCCATGCGTGGTATTTTCTCACGGTACATCATAACTACTCATTGCATCTCCATGCATTATATCGCCACATGTACTATGTCGCGACAAATCGCGAATCATATCCCCCCGTTAAAACACACCGTGACTTCTATATAGTCGCACCAATGAATCCAGCAGCTTTCTGTAATTACGACCGATTGAATCGCCATCGAAATCGCCAACAACCCGCCTTCAATTTTTCGCTCCAGCGGCGATATCGCAACGCGCCATTTTAATCGAATTAACGGGCCGCGCCGTCGACCAGGAAGAGAAAGAAAGCAATCCAACGGGAAGCGCGGAAGATGATCGTTCTAGGGATTCAAGGAAAGAAGGAAGCACGGTGTCAAACAGTGTGTTCGCTTTGTCTTCGCGAGGTCCGGCGAGAAGATAATTTCCCGAGGGTTAATTCCTTCCTCGATTTCTTGGCGAGATAGGAAACTGGGAGGGGGGCCTTAATACTTAGCCCGTGCGACAAAGGTCCAATTCTCGGTCCCCGCAGTGTCCCGGCACGACAATGGCAACGAACGCCCGATGAAAAGTACTCGGGGCAAAAGGACGGTGAATTCTCTGTGAAGGAATGGCGGGAGTAAGTGCGAAGGAAGTGACGTGGGACGGGGTAAGAATCCCGTAGCGAACGGGGATGCAACGAGGCTGCAAGTCAGGCGAGAATCTAATTTCCCGAGACAAATCCTTAAATGTGCCCCGGAGGCTGGCTCGGGGGCGCGGACCGGGCTACCATCTGGAATGAGCTCGCGTCTGGAAGCCGCGACGACGACCTTTAAACTCGGTTCGCCAATTTCGCATCTCCATAACCGGGCGAGAACGCGTCATTAAGTTCATTCGCGCTGGGAACGCGGTGAATCGAATGCGCGAGCCGACGACCCGTTATCCGCGGAATGTAAAATTTCGCGATAAAACCGTTACGCCCGATTGAAATTCCAGCTATCGACCGAATGCCGCGCGACGACGAAACTTCGAAACTTCCGGCCGACGCGAGTGTCGTGCACAATCTATCCTCTTTCGAATGTCGCTGTCATTAACGCGTCGAATGCCGGGCGAGTTTTGTCGGATTCGCGATGACACGGCAAAGTTTCAGTTACATAACAATATTTTTTTTAATATCAGTGTTTATAGTCGCATCAACCACTGATTGAGTTATTAGCGACTTCACCATTTGCGCTGGAATTACGTGCTGTACAGTCGTGGACAAAATTAAGTAGACAGGTATAAATAACAAAAGATTAATTTAATGTAACTAAGAATGCCTATAATTCAAAAATTTATTGTACAATTATATACATTAAATAAATGTTTCTTTAAGTTCATAAAAACATTTCACGTTCTAAATTAAAAATTGATTTAAAACACTGTAGTGAAACAAAAAATTTTTTTACATTTCTGCAATGTCCACTTAATTTTGTCCATTAGTGTATATGTTAATTAAAGATTCTCAGGATATTAAGTAGCATCCTTTTTGATATAATCAATAAGAACTAGTGAAATTTTTATGTCTCAGAGTCTCAAAGTTTCAAAATCCCTAGGATTAGAAGTTCTACAGTTCCAAAGTTCAAAAATTTCAAATTTCCAAAGTCCCAAAGCTCCAGAATCCCAAATTCCAAAAAATCCGAAATTGTTGAGTCCTCAGAATTGTAAGTTTCACATTTCTAAATACCCCAAATTTAGGAATTTCAAAGTCCCTAGACCCCAAACTTCAGAAGTTTAACAGTACCAAATTTCTAAAATCCCAAGATCCTTGTGTTTCGAATCTCCAAAATCCCAAAGTCCCATTTCGAAAGTCCAAAGCGTCGGAGTCTTCTAACTGGAAGAATTTCTACTAATCTTGCAAAGCTCCAGAATCCCATAATCCTGGAGTCCTTACATTCCAAAAGCCACATCTTTCATTATGCTACCCATAAAAATACTAATTTCTGCAACCCACTAATTACAATAAATACTTTAAAAGTAAATCGGTGCTTTCTGTTCGCATATATATTATTAAATCTCTAGTTTAAATCGATACTAAATTAATTAATGATACAGCGAAATTAAAACGTGTAATGCACCCCTTACTGTAACCTGGCTGTTCCAACGTTTACAAAATGAATTGTCTTTGAATCATTAGGTGATGTTACCAAGAATTTCCATCGAATCTGTGACAAAAGAAATATGCTGCACTGTACAATCTCACGCTAGGGAGAACACGTTTGATCGAAGTTCAGCAGGGAGGTCATATCGTATAGTGTTGCAAGGAATACATATAGGCAACGACGACAACGAATGGTGTACTTTTGGGCCCAATGGCATTTCTTTGTTTCTGTTCTGTATTCCAGAGTGCATGATGGACGACTGGAGCACCAGTGCCATCTTCTGGAAGTAGGAGGCACCGGTGGCGGCCGCTGAAGGTAACTTCGACTTCCAGGAGATAGCTAGCTTCCTTCCAGTACCTCTATTCTTCTTCTTCTCCGCAAATCGGCAGAAGGAGAACCTCTCTATGAGAAAAACGAAAGAAAAGAAACGAATTTTCCTCTCTCATCACGCCATCACCGCTGATTCAGCCAGCACAGCTCGCCGCAAAGTTCATTTTGCTGCTCGCTAGTGTTTGACCCCACGAATCCCCGGCATTCCTCCACGAATCCTCCACCCTTTTCCCTTTTATCCAATTTCTTCACTCGACGCGCGGCCGACATATGTCCGTCCGAACCAGAATCCAAATTCCGAGCAGAAGAGAAAAATAATTTCGAGGCTTATCAAATTTTTTTCGCCGCTCACCGTTCTCCCTGTCTTTTTTTTTTTTTTTTTTTTTTGTCACGGACGGAATTCGATCAAACGGACCTCGAAATTTCCGTCGCGAGCGGTTTTTCGCGCGAGTTTCAATTTTCGAAGCAATTATTCCGTAATTTCGCCGCCGAAATCTATTTCAGACAAATTACCGACCGCCTATCCGGTTTTTTATGCGATTCGATTCGTTTGAGCATAACACGCGCGTTCACCGAGGACCTCTCTCCGTTTCGGCTATCGTTTCCGTCGTTCCCAATCCATTTCCAAAAGAGAACAAAAAAAAAAAAAAAAAAATGATAAAAAAGAACGGATACACGATGCGATACATTGTAAGGTATTATAAATAATGTTGTGCGTGTCCACATGCGTGAACTTTTATTTAGTAGCCGTAAACTTGTCGTTCGTGTTTTTTGCTCTAGTTATTACACACCGGCGTCATCACACTGTTGGAACCTCGTTATGACGGTATCTGGGTGGACGCTCTTAGAACCCCCGTCAGTTTATCTTCCGATTATTAATTTCGTCGTTGCAAAAGAAAAAAATAGCAAACTCGAGATACAAATAGATAATTTATCTCAGAGCGTCTACCGACCGTAATAATACAGATAACCTCCTGTTTTTGTTTTGAAGGCCGAATATATCGTGCACCTCGTTACGTCCAAGTCCCATAATTGATTCAAGTCCTAGTCTTTAACCTCTACCTGTTCGTATGGGCAACCACCTTAAGCGTATATATTATACATTTATATATATCTATATGCATATATATACATATATATACCGCTCTTTACAGCTATGACCATAAAATAGTGGCTCGCTCGTTGGATGTGTTGTCTCGTTCGTTGTCGATGTGTTTTTTATCACCTTTGTAAATATTTTCTGATTATGATGTCAGCTACGTTTATCTTATTGTATTACTTAGATATTGATTCTATATGAAAATTTTTCATCTCCTCTGTCCATCCTGTCCGCAACACCCTATCCGTCAGATATCTTTTCACGAGTTCCTATCGATCACCTATTTCGTCACGTAGTCCCGATCAATCTTGCACACTCACGATTAATTTATTATGATTATTATTATACAGGGATACACGTACACACAGGATCTACACATTCAGTGCAGATATTTCTAAAAGGCATTCGCGTTTGTCCATTGACAAATTATTGGCTTACCGTTACTTGACGCACGATGAAAACGGAAAGAAAAGGAATTTCGACGATTACGAATTAAACAAGCCGTTAAACTTTGAAGTAGTATCGTATTTAGTTTTGGAGGTAAAGTAAATTCATGAGTAAGATCCTCTTCGTGTTATAATCACCTTTCTTGGGAAACACGGTTTTTAAATAGTGTATAAAAATTCGTTAAAGGTATCACTTTACAATGTCTATATTTTATACTTTCTCTTGAGAGGTTTTTAAATGCTACGTAAAAATTGATGAGGGTAATATTTTATAAGATTTACAATATTTAAATTTTTTTCTGAATGTGTACGAATTTTATATACTACAGTAAAATTTGTAAAAATAATGGTTTATAATATTTACAGTATTTAATGATATATCTTAATGAGCACAACTTTTAAATTCTATATAAATATTTCATGTTTTATGATCTCGCTAATAATTAATATTTTTTTCTAAAGAAAAACAGTTTTCGATGCTATCAAAAAATGTACTAGACGTAACAGTTTATAATTTCTAAGATAATTAAAAATTTGTCTTGAAAAATAATTAAAATTTTCTCTTTCTTGAATACTATATAAACATTTGATGATGGCGATGTTTTACAATTTTTGCAAAACGTATGATTGTAGTAGTAGAATTAAATTAACATTAAGGATTTTATTATCGGAAGTAGCATTACAATTTATAATATTAGATAAGATAGAAATTGACAACGTTCTTGCAATAAGTTCAAATAAATAATAAACACATTTGATCACAAAATAAAGGCGATTATAACTCGAAGAAAAGAGTACCTCTTTCATCAAGATTTCAATTTTGTTTTCGACGTAAGTGAACTTCACCTTCAAAGTTTAGCAACGTTATAGTACGATAACTTTGTACGTTTACGCCCATGCGATAAAAAAACGGCAAGAAAAGCTAATCAGGCCCAAATATGCTCCATGAAATGATAAATGACGTCGTAATTGTAGGTCGATACCATTCATTTGTCATTCTCGTGCACAAGTTAGAAATAGCTGCAGATTGTTGAAAGAAGAATTGTTGAGTGGCGTGTGACCCTTTATAAGCGATATGTTGACCTCAGCACCACGCGGAACGCCCATTGATGGTCTTCAGAAATTGACAAAAGCATTGTAACTAGAGAAGAAAATTTTCTGTACAAAATAATTAACGAATTCTCTGATACATACGAACGATATCATCAACGGAAGTTCCGCCCGTAGTTGAGTCGCTTGTACGCCCCATCCGGTCTTATACGCGAATCCCGTTTTTTCTCCATCTGTTTCTTCGGCTTGTGGCGTAGGATGTAGGATTGAAATTGATTGGATTACTTTTGATTTCCTTTGTTGTCGTTACTTTATCACCTTACAACATCCCGTTGAAATACATATACATTATCGTCACTGTCACACGTGTACGTACGTCGTGTTACATACTGTTACCGATGTCAGTATTACGAATGATATTTTCGTATATTTGTCATTTTTTTATCCGTCACACTTCTGTCTGTTATCGTGGACGCATATGTGTATAAATAAATATATATATAGTGTCCGTAATTATCTTCGATCGTCAGTTTTTGAACGTATTCGATTGACGGCCGATTGTGGCTGCGCGTTCGTGTAAAGTCGTCGTAACGCGAAATCATATATGTATATATCTATATACGTACAGGTATATATATATATAGATATACATATATATGTGTATTTATTACCCTTACCCCGAACCCCCCTTCCCCTTAGGATGGTGGATGCTGGTGTAACCGTGTAACTTTGTCGTTTTCGGTGTTAGCCGCAAAATCTCTTTTAATGCCTAAATACCGCTATTAAGCGAACCTGGCTCGTTCTTAAACCACCGACTAACGTGTATCTTTGTTTTTTTTTTCTCTGTTCTCCCTGTTTCGACACGCGGCCGACCCGCAGACAGAAAGCTGTTCGTGGGAATGCTCAGCAAGCAACAAACCGAAGACGATGTCAGACAGTTGTTCACTGCCTTTGGCACAATAGAGGAGTGTACCATCCTCCGTGGACCTGACGGCAGCAGCAGAGGTGAGTAATACGTTTATCAATATTATTTATTTATTACATGGGTAAAAATAGCTTTTAATCGTTCATGAAATACCTTCTCACCGTTTATTACCAATTATCGAAAATACCTTCTAAGAATTTGTATAATATCCTTTATCATTTTTGGTATTACGAATCATTGAGAATACCTTTAACAATTCGTAAAATACTCCTCGATCATTTATAGTATTACCGATTATTGGACATACATTTTAATATGCTGTAGTGACAAGTACATAATTACCGACGTCACACAGAACGTGCAAAAGTTATCGAAATTATTGGTTAAAAAGTTATGTTAACCCCTTGTGCTACGATTTATGCAGCAAGTGCGTCAGACATAACGAACTATTAATTGCTACAACATTAAAGTGATTAAAGAAATTTCGAATGTCAAGATTGTTTCCCATTTAGTGATCCTCGGATGCGCAAATTACGATTATACCGAAGTTAAACATTCAAGCGTATTAAAAATATTAACAATGTCTACCATAATTGAAGAGCGAGTGCGTCATGGGCCTAGCCCGTAGTTGTAGGGCAAGGGGTTAATAAAGTCTATTAATCGTAGCGTCGTATAATATCCTGTGAGTATCTGCAGAAAAAAGTAGATGTCTGCAATTTCTGAATGTTAGAGTTTAATTAATAACACAATTTCGTAACAAACAATAAAATTGTTTAGTACTGTGTCAGACATCATTCCGTTTGCTAATATTATTAAATTTAGAGTTAATACTCATTATTTGTAAATATCAAATTTAGTAAATATTGACTGCTAGAAATAGTAGTCTACATAGGAGATGTAATGCATAGTTAATTCTTCAAGGAGAGTGAACTTTTAATGCCGTCGCGGCGTCCTTCAGGTTAAATTATTTAATTATATTTAATTATTCAGAGGTTAGATAATTAATACAAACTTTCGTAAGGATGACTGTAGCGGAAAGATTAATCATTTAAAATCCTGATAATAGGATAAGCCGTACAATATACGACAAATTTACTGTTCGTTGACCCTTTATTGACATCATCCCCGTGTCACAAATAGGCATATATTTAATAAAATTTATTTAAAACATTTTGCAAATATTTTCTACAATCATTCTAATTAACTCTCTGATCGTCAAAAATCGGATAACTTCATTTTTCGTAATAGATAGTAATTTCATTTTCAACAAACTTAATTAATTGTTCTGACGATATTCAGTTTTCCTTTATTACGTATTCTGCAAAGTATATAATAAAATAAATTATGACTGACTGAATGAGGATGTTCGACGCATAATGATTGACTGGTGCGAATATAAATTAATACATCATCCACGTATGATTGACATGTTTGTGACATGTCATATAAATATGAATGACATGTTTGTGACACATCATACAAACGTGAGTGACGTGTTTACGAGAAGTCATGCAAATATGTGTAACTCGTTGTCAAAGTTTTAAACACTATTAATTTCTATGTAATCATAATTTTTATGTATTAGAGTGTCCCATAAGTTCCTTCCTTTTTTGATATGAAATATTTTACAAGTAAGCCTCGATAATTTTAGGAAGAAGAAATAATGAGGTTATCTGAGAGATAAAATAAGATGATAGAGCAGAACAATTCATATTAAATCAACAAAGTAACCTTAAATAATAAATATTGTATATTCATTTTGTATCAAAAAATTAAAAAATTTATGGGACAACCTAATATTTCCATGTACTTATCTAAATTCCGCCCTTAAAGATATTAATTAAGTTAACACAGTATATAGCAGCAAGAAAATGAATGACTCCTATCATTTATTCAACAAGAATAGATGTCTCCCATACAAGAAAATAACAAGGAAAAACACGATGTTAATTAAGGGTTAAGCCACAGCTCCCTAAAACCTCGAGCGAATAACCACTCGTAGTAGCACTTCCGAGTGCACCGAGGAGAATCAAACGGTTTCCGGGTCATGTAGGCCTTGAAAGTCTAAAAGCAAGGTCGAAGCTGAAGGTAAGTCACGCCCGGAGAATTAATCATAAGGCGGTTTAAGAAGAGGCGGTTTCAAAGGAAGAAGGCAATTGCCTCGAAGAGGTTCCTCGTAAACCCGATAATAACGACTTCGCGATGAACTCGAACGAAAAAGAAAACGAACAAACGCCAGAGCAGGATGGTTCGTTCGAAAATTCGCCGGTATCGTTGCTACGTTTACGGCTGACCTAACGTCGGGGCGGGAACTCGATTCACGGATCGGTAAAGATTGTTTCTCGAGCAATGAAGAACCGGCAAGGAGAAGCGGCCGGGGTTTGTAGGTAGGTAACTCGAGAAAGTTCAGATGGGGCAGGGAAAGCAATAATTTCCGCTGGACGAGCCGGTGAAATTTAAATATTTTCGTATAAAAATGAAGACCGTGAGTAATAGGATGCCGGTCGAGTTTCTGCGAGATTTAAGAGCGAGAGAGGTTGGAGTAATCGAGCAAAACGAAAGAGGCCGAGACATAAATAGGGGAAACAAGGTGCGGAGAGGAACAGAGGAGCGAAAGAGAAAGAAAGAGGGACGAATGAAGTTATCAAGGAAGGACGCAAAGAAAGGGGAGAAGCGTAAGCAGCCGGGCGGGGCGTGAATGTAATTAAATTCCAGCTCGAAGTAAAACTCACTTTCAACAGTTAATAAGATTTTGATTCGTAGCCGGTTAGGTAATATGGCACCCATCGTCTTTGGCGAAGATTCGCTGCGCGAAGAGAAACGATCGAAGAAGACCGAAAACAGTGCTCGTCTCGGAAAAGACCCTCGCGATGTTCGCAGACTCGTTCCTTTGCCTCGCAAAGATCGAATCTAACCCCCTTCAAACCTCCCCCCGCGCCCTGTTTCGCTCTTCTGTTTCTCGTCGAGCCGTTGACCCTGTCGTTGCCTACCCGAGCCTTTAGAGTCTTTGTCGAAAATCGGGACGCGACGTCGCGCTCTCTTTTCAGGCTCTTTAATTAAAATCGCACGAACGCAAAACATCGTTGCTACGGATCGAACGGCTAGGGACATTTCGCCGGTTGCCTGTAAGGATTGCCGGCAATTTAGACGTCGGCTCTTGTTGCAAAAGAATGCCACGCGAACGTGATCCGTGATTGAAAACTTTTCAAGAAAATTGATTCTCACGGTGAATCAAATGGTCGATGCTCGAATAGTTTTGTCCTGTTGTAATGAAATAATTAGAAATACGAAGGACTCTTGGAAAACTGAGAAATAGTCGTCTGTGCGAAATGAAATCTTAATCTTTACGTTATTTTGTGTTATTTATATTTATAAGATGACAATGTGGAAGCGATATCACTAATTTTAGTATTATTTCTGTTTTGTTCAAACTTTACGTTATACTACCGTTCCTCAACGGTAAGTTGTTTCATTTTTGATGGATCGAAGTGGTTCTACAGTCATTGACAAAATTAAGTGGACATTGCAGAAATGTAAGAAATTGTTTGTTTTGTTAGAATGTTTTAAATAAATTTAAAATGTAGAACGTGAAATGCTTTTGTAACCTTGAAAAAACATTTATTTAATGTATATAATTGTGCAATAAAGTTTTGATTTATAGGCATTGGTAGTTAAATTAAATTAACCTTTTGTTATTTATGACACCTGTCCACTTAATTTTGTCCACGACTGTAATTATGATAGGAGCATGGTTTATGTATCGATATAATGATTATCATTTTCTTAATACGTTTTTATACATAACAATGAATAACGTTTTTCAATTAACGTAATAATGTTACTCATATTCGGTGTTGATATTTAATTATATACATTTACATACAGTGCATATCCGTTTATACTACTGCTGTAACAATGCTTCATGAGTGACACCATGTTGCAAACTGAACGAAACTCCGTATTTGCATCATGGAAACTAAAAAATGTAGAAACTATTGAAACAAAATTCATAATTTAAAAATTGAAGATATATCACGACCCTTAAAAGAAACGCAATTTCTTTCAAAAAGTTCAATTTGTATTTATAAAATACAATCCAATGGAAAATGCAGTGAATCCATTTTCACGTTCTTCGCGTTATTTGATTTACAAAATAACGACGTTGTCGAACATTCGGATATCAAGTTCATCGACGGAAATAAGTTTCCGTTAACGGGTTTAATTGCAACCCTCCTTGAACGTTTGTAATCGAATTTCTACGATGCGGATACACCTCCAACAGGAAAGTGTTGATCGCTTATTCCGTGCTACTCTACCGTTACATCCCTTGTCCTGGTTCTGTCCTGGTGAAAACTTTCCGAACAAGCTTCATCATTGCTCGTCCGGGCTCGCTTGAGTTTCATAACTAGCTAATCCGCGACGTAATAGAGAGATCAGGAAGATCTCCCCCTCTACGACTTCATCTGTATATCGCTTTAGGTCTACCACGACAACCAGCAGAATTACACGGATGACGTATCGCACGGTGGATATGAACCTTATTTCGATAGCAGTCGACCGTACTATGTAGAATAATTTGAAGTTCCTGTCTATTAAATGTTTCATTTATCTGTAATGGATACGTATCGTTCAAAGAAATTAGTAATACATTGCATTCGAAAATATTTTTGAACACTTTCACGTTTTTAAAGTGCAAAAACATCGAATTTAGAAGGTTCTTAGTGTTTAAACTTCTCAAATTTTTAGGTTTTCTAATGTTTAAACTTCTCAAATTTTTAGGTTTTCTAATGTTACAGTTCTTAAATGTTCAAATTACCAAAACTACAAGTGTCCATATTCTCAAATACTCAAATCTCCAAATTATTAAACTCTTAATACCCTAAAATTCCAGTCTCCCAATTTGGAAATTCTAGATTTCTCAAATCTCCCAGATTTCTAAAGTGTTGAATTTCCAAATTATCAAATATTGAAATCACTAGATCTCCAAAATTTTCGAATTCCCAAACATTGAAATTTCTAAATCGTCAGATATAAAATTCTGAAAATCTTAAGTTTTCCAGTTTCCTACGCTTATAAATTTCCAAATACCCAAACTTGCAAATCCCCAAATGAAAATGTTCCCAACTATTGAAGTCTCCAAATTCTCAAGTTCCTAAATTCCTAAATTCCCAAATTCTTAAACTTTCAAGTTCCACATCTCAAAATCTCAAAATTCTTAAATTTTCAAGTCTCCAAATCCCTGCATCTCCAACTTTCCAAATTTCTAACTTTCAATCTGATTCTTTCCACAACAAAGTCTCGAACGAAACACATGTATTTGATATTTTCAACTTATTCTCTACGTATATTCAACCCCTACTACATATATCATTAATTATACTGTTAATAAATACATATCAGTATACACAAATAGATTAATAATATTATAATTGATTTATTTAAATTGAACCAAAGTGAAACTTTATGTTTATCTTTCTTTACATTTTTACATCAACTTTCCTGCCAACCGAAAGAGTTGTTCCTCAGTGAAGAACACCCCAAAAGTAACTGAAAAAAAAATGTATTAAACTTATAAGAAAAAAATCATGAAGAAAATAATAAGAGTATTATTCACAATAAGGGGAGAATTAACAGCTGCCAATTACAGGTCGCGAGTATTGCTGAAAACGATATGTCATTGTTCGACACCGAAGGGGTTAAAACAAAAGCACGAGACGAGTGAAACAGCGCCGTACAACGGCGATACAAAGAGAATCGTTGAATCCTCGATACATACGATTCAAAATGAGAGCTCATGACCACGATGGCGAACCCCCATAGATCTAAACAATCGATCGATCGTTACATATGGCAGGCCGTGTACGAAGAGCGGTAACGAAAAAACGGTAACATTGTTAGGCAACATTTCTGGGAATTACAATCATCCAGGAAAGTTATTGGCAGTCCCTTCATTGTTCTCAAACAACTTCCCTTATCGGATGATACTACCCTAGATTGGTAGTTGGAAGGGTAGCGGAAGACTTCTCGGTAACGAGGAGTTTAAGAAGGGAACTCGGTTCGACGACTTTATGGAAAGACACGACGTCGGTTGTCTTCGTCATCGTTCAGACGGTCCGCATTCCTCCGACGTCGTAGTAACGACAGACTCTTCGTCCAATTATTTTTCCCTCGCTTCGAAACATTTCAACACCACTTCAGCGAAAGAAACTCGTTCTATTTTCCCGTTTCCACGCCAACCTTTCGTCGCCTCGCCTCGTCTTCTCCTTTCCATTCTGCGTCTTCCGACTCCGTTTCTCGATGTGTACAAAAGTACCAAGCCCCCTAACACGGATCCCGAATTCGCATTATTTCAATTGTGCGAGCTGCAATAATTCACCGCGCTAAGAAGATTATAAAATGTTTATGAATAATGGAACGAAATGTTATTTGGAGCGGGTCCAAGGGTTCTCCACGGCCGTGCACCAACACCGAAGCTAATGATGCCACCGAGGCACCTTTGAATTCCCTGTCCGTGTATCCGCTTATTGTGCCACGGTGTATTGTAAACGTTAAACGAATAGTCGAGCTACAGAACAATTCTGTGCATTAAGTTTGTAATAACGTTACGCCCCCGCATTTCCGATCCACCCTCCGCCGCGAAATTCTTCCGACTTTACTGTTCCTGCTGGGCCTCTCCACTGTCACGGCTAGTATTGTACCATCTTTAAACAGCTTTCGTCGCAGCGCGATGCAAATAATGAGATTACGCGTTACGAGCATACTTGCAGTTTTTTGTTTGTTTATCTGCTGGATGTCACGGTCCTATTAGACGGTCCCCAGGACTCGGAATTCTTGGTCCGTTTGTAGTTAATTGGACGAGTAATGAAAGTGGGACAGGAGTAGATACACGATTTATTAGATGGTTAATGTAAGCACACGTTTTGGTTGAATTGTGGAACTTTTTTGTTTTTGAGTTTCCGAGTTTCCGAAATTCTGAATTTTAGAATTTGTAGATTCCTAGATTTTTTAAATTCTGAATTTCTAAATTTTAGAATTTTGAGGTTTCGGAATATCGAAATTCTTGAATTTCTAAATTTAGATATTTTTACATTTCCGAATATCGGAACTTTTGAATTTCTGGATTTCTGAATTAGTCAATTTTTGAATTTCTACATTTTTGATTGTCCGAACGCCTGAATTTCTTCATTTCCCACATTCGAGACTTCTGAATATTCAAACTTCTAAATTTTCAAATTTCCAACTTTTTTCAAATAAATCTGTTTTTTTTTTATAAATTAGCTGTCGATAACGATATACACGTAGGTTAGGGAAAAAGCGATAGTTCTAGTTTCACGAGCAACGAGCGGGATGAAAACATTTTTCAGCGAGCTTGATGTTGTTCACGACGGGAAAGCGTTTTCGATAACTCTCGCTCGAGTTCCGCGTTCGATCGTGTGACGTAAACAGATTAGAATGGGCCCGTTAACGACATTACTGATGGGAAATATGACGAATCAATAATTTCTCGGTCTAGCATTTTATGAGGGAGTATTAAACGAGCGATAGTTATCGATGATTAATCACCCGGCTGTCACCTGCACTGGTTCGTCCGTTTATAGAATGTATCCTGCCTTAGGCACGTGACTAATCTGCACCTCTGATTTTCAATATAAATATTAATAATAAATTTTAAACCTCTTACTTTTTTACGATATTGAAGTCTAAAACGATTTATTTATTGTTATGATTGTTTGATAAAATAGGTAATGGATCTTTTGAAATACTCAATATTTCATTTTATTATCCCCAGTGTCTATTTTATGAATGTTATGATGGTAGTTATGAATCGGGGAAATACAAAATGAAGTTTTGCTATTAAAATGTGTAAACAATCGAACTGTTAAATTATTTTTATCATTTTTGAAAAGGTAGGTAATTTTTCCTTTAAGATACTCGATATTGCGACACCATTCTCCTTTGAATACAGACAGTCTAAAACATTTTTAAACTACCTTACAAATTTTCACATTCCCAGTTTTCAAATTTTCTAATCTCCGAATATTTAAAATTATTGATTTTGTAATTTAGAGTGATGTAAAAAAATATGCCCCAAACCGCTGTTTTAAAGTGTTTACTTATTCTTCTTTAAAGTGTTTCTTATTCTTTTCGTGATAAAAATTTCTATAACACGCAGTCTATTTTTGTATTGCTCTACGTACTTGAGATAAGCGTTCTCCATTGAAGTCACATTCTTCCATAATAGTTAAAAATTTGTCTAGATGCATAAAGGCTTCATTCATATTTTTAATTGTCAAAGTCTTGGTGTTGAAAGTTAAATACAAAGTTGAATTTTTTTAAATGTGCGAAATAGCGAATTGTTCGAAAGTAGAATGTTCGAAAGTCGAGGGCCGTCTGTAAAATACTCGAAGGGACGAAAAACGATGTTTATCGTATCGGCGTAACGTTGAGTCGACGCCTAATTTTCTCAATGCCTATTGTGATTCTAGGACCCAATAATGTGTTGTAGTTTGATATATTTTATTAAAATCTTTCTGGCTTATACCTTTAAATCGTTCTCGCTCAGTCTGTTCTTCACCTTCTGGTTCACACTTTGCCTTTTCTTCCTCAACGGTTCACACTCTCTCCTCTCGCTCATTCCCTCTCATTCTTTCCTCCCCCAGCCTATCATTGACTCCGTTTCAAACAGATCTAATTACCCATTCGTCCTTTTGACATCTCTTTTTCTTACACACACACAATCACTACAAATATCTGATAAAAAAACGGAAGTTACTTATGACTCGACCTAATGAACGGCCTAATAACCGCCGGTGATCGTCAATGCTTGCGGGCACGCGAGCCTTAATTCGGCAAATTTGCGTCAGCGTATCGGGGCGGTATAAAAGCGAAAGACAGATGCCTGGCAATATTTCAAACGCCCAGGAGGAGGACAGTAAACCAAAACGATGCCGCGCAATCGACGTGAATCCAGACGCGCGGTGGCTTGAATGCAGACACGCGAGTCCGGACGGTAAATCACGGACAGCCTCGTCGAGTGGCTGTCGGAGAGTCCTGGTGCCGGCTCTCGTCGTACGAAGCATTTATTAATCGCTCAGCTCCTAAATCCCGTGGCGCAGCTGGGCTGGAAATGTTTGTACGTATTGCAAAGTAAAGCGCCGCGCGAGAGGGGACGCCGGGTCCTCTGGGAGAGGATTAGGTCGGACATATTGAGAGCTTCCAGCCGAAAGCACCCTCTTTCTCGAGTTCCAGCCCCTGTTGGAAGGAGAGTGCTACGCGAACACCGTCCGAACTGCTTATACAAGGAAAATTGTGGCTTTACCGGCGTTGGACACTTCGCATAATTCTACACCGTGTTTGCCGTGATAACGTTCTCCTACAGATACAGCCTCTATGGTTATCTTCGCGGTTCGTTTCGACGATTGATAGCTCGCTTTATTATTTCGTATTTATTCGTTATCGATAGTACAAGGAATGGCGATTCAAAGTATAACTACCAGCGTATAATTTACACTTCATTTGAGATTAATAATGGATTTGAAAATGAAATAAACGAACAACAAAACATAAATTAAACCACTTGAGCCGAGACTTATTCTTTAAGTGCGTCAGACGTAACTATTCACTGCTACAAGATTAAGGTGACAGGAAAAAGTTCGAATGTCGACACTGTTTTGCATTTAGCGATTTTTAAGTATGCATATTACAATTACACTGAAATTGAACAGTTAACTGTATTAAAAATATAAACAAAGATTACTATACATGAATAACGAGTGCATCACGCGTGTATCACGGCATTTCAGCGCAAGTGGTTAACGAACACATTAATTTTTTATTTCCGTGAAAATCAACGTGGATTTCAAGAAAACCATTTTAAAAAATTGCGTAATCTATAGCAAGAAACTTGTGAGTCGGTCATTTAACCCTTTTGGTAGTTTCAGCGTTAACCCTTTCACTGCAGCCCGACTTGGGAGTAATCCAACAGTGACCAGCGACCAAAAGGTTGCGCAACGATTTGATACTATTCATAGGTTTCAAAGGAGCAGTAATTGTAAATAAATTGAAGATATCACTATATTATATTTATTTTATGTACTTTTGTAAGCTGTGTTAATTCGTTTGCCTCGGCTCGCATGTTTTAATTCAATATCAAGAAAAAATCTGACATTGATAACGAGGGACAAATTTGTTTCAACATAATAACGACAACAATTTGATCATAATGAATTTAAACGATAATAAATATATAATAGGAACAATTTAATAATTCATTTTCGTGCGGCATATCCTAAATCAGGGATCGACGCACAGACCTAAAAAAAATATAACAACAATTGTCTGAAAAATACTTCAAAACGATTGTTGATATATTGGTTTGTACATTACGTAGGACGATAAATTCCATGGTGAATCAATCGGTGAAACAGGGAAGTTCTTAGTTATCTTATTTTCATTTTAGTGATCCACAACTGTGCTAATTACGATTAGACTCAAATTTGAGGGGTTTACTGCGAGTGCGTCTGTCGGAAGTAACAATTTGTATCTACAATATTCAAACAAATAATGAAAGTTTGAATATTATGTCAATTTTATATTCAGGGTTAACAGTTCACAGTTAATATTAAAGTGATTATAATAAATATTCCCATCACTGTTTTCTTGATGACTTTTACTTAATAAACCAATAATTGATTAAAGGAAAAATTATTTTTTACGATAAGAAAAAGTGTATTCAAAGTTCTGAAAATGCGTGTTGATACCTGTTTCATTAAATTAATCCTCTTCGCAGCTTAAATGTGTATCCTATACAGACGTGTTTAATTTCGCACAACAACTTAATTGCGTACGCTCTTAAATACTCTGCAAACTGTTAAATAAGTACCGATATTAAATTTAACAGCAGTTTCTTTCTAACTTTAAGTATTACTCGCTTACGGAGAACTTATTTCGCGCGAGGCTCGTTGATAAAAAGCATTCTAAAGTTGGCAGGCGGATTCACTTAAACGAAACAAACTTCTCCGGTCGCCTCGCATCGTCAATTAAACAAATTCTACTATATTTGATCGAAGTTTAAGCGAAACACGGTAAGGAAAAAAATGCAACCCATATTTGATTGCAATTATCGTTGTTTTAATTTCAAATTTTTAATCATTCCGTCGATTTGTATAATTTCATCGATAATCCAGTGTATTTGACATTTCCTGGATTCAATTAGCTTCACCTGGAAGCTTTTTAATTCTTAATAGAAACATCTACTATAATTTCGTTATAAAAATATACGTTATATTCAGACACAATAATTATTTCACATTTATTCGGTGTCTGATTTAACTAATATTTCCTCTCTTGTATATTGATGATACTAGCATCAAAACATTGTCAAGTAACAAAATATTCTATTTCTCTGATTTTCATTTTTATATTCTTATATGAATCGCATTGACAATATAAAATTTATAATACACACTGATTATTATATTATTATTTTAAAATGTTGTTTGGTTTTGTTACAAAAATTCACAAGAATCCATCAGTTATTTATTTGCTCTGTTCATTATTTTCATCTAATATTTAGATAACTGTCTTTGTTTTTTTGTAAAATATTCAAAATATTATAAAAAGCTTTGTTCATTGAAAAAACTTGACATTTGTATGAAATTGTAGTGAAATATTTCCGGAAATGACTAATTCATTGTTGCATATGATATTGTAGGATATGTACAACGTTTTTCATTTTAAAGGCACAGAAATAGCAACACAAGTATGTATGGATACGGTGATATAGGGATATTGGGATGTAAAGACATAGGAATACAGGAATATAAGAATATATGGATATATGATTATACCAATATAGAGGCATGGGAACCTAAAAAATATATAAAATAAAAAAATATAGAAATATAGATAGAAATATAATTTTTATTTTTTATTTTTTCTATAAAAATATAGAAATATAAGGATGTGGGGATCTAGGTATATAGGAGTAAAAATCTATAAATATAGAAATCTAAGAATATTGAATAAAAATCAAGATACATAAAAATGTAACGATCTAGAATTTTAGTAATATAACAAACATTTACCACACAGTTACGAAAGAGAATTATGAAAATATATGTCTTGTAACAACTACTACCTTGTAACAACTACTTTCAAAGTAGTTACTCTAAAAGAAATAAGTGTTGAGTTTAACCCTTTGCACTACGTAGGCGCCGCTATTGCTCCAGTTGCTTTCGGTGCAGTTAGAAAAAACTGTGTAATTTGCGTTCAATGACTGGCAGGTTCTGTGTTCAAAGTTGCTGTGCACTATTTCTTAGTGAATTTTGAATTTTGTTTTATATTAGATAGATTTACCATTGAGAAAATATGGAAGAAGGAGATTATTGGGAAAGTTTTGAGATCAGTGAAAACGAAAGTGAAAATGAAATTAATATGGAATTTTTTGAAGACAATGTAGTTGGAAATGATACCCAACAAAGTGAATATACTGATACTGATAGCAGCGATGATAGCAACGTAATAGTGCAAAAAAAATGGAAAATATGTGTTATTGAGAGTAATACTGATAACATTGGTAGTTATTCTGAAGAAATAGATAAAGATGATGACATTAATTAAATAAATGAATGCATAATAACATTAAGGTCTTTTTTTAGTAAAACAGAAGTTCATTTTTCAGATACCCCAACGCAAAAATGTCACGGAGTTGCTGCACTCTTGAATAAAAAAACACTCGGAGTGCAAAGGGTTAAAGTACTATTACATCTATCAAGTCACCTACAAAACGCGTCCTCGCGACATTAATATACCGTCGAGCACAACGGTCAAGGATTCCATTAATTCCGTGCGTGAAAACTCGAGTTCCAAGACCGTACAAATGCGATTCCACGTGAAGAATCAACACCGCGGATGATTCGCGTGACCAGCAGATTCGAGAAAGTCGCGCGTTTTGTTGCACCATCAGCCACCTTTCGTTGAACGATTATCAAACAGGATCGTGGTTCGAGTCACGCGAGGCGTGCGAAATCTGATAAAAATCCGAGCCACGTCATCGAACCGTTGCCGTCGTCGCCGGCGAACCTATTAAGATCGAATGGGGTTGAAAACGACGAGGGACGATGGTCCAAATGATATCAGACTTGTTTGGCACCCTGTCACGTATCTACCGTCGCCGGACAATAATATAATATCAGAAATCTACCAGGTTCTCTCGGGCCACCGGTGATTTCGATGCGATGAGATCGCCAGAACGTTGTGTCACTCGTAAAAACCAGCGATCAGGATGATTTTACTAATCCGTCGACATTCGCTGTCGCCCCATGAAATAGCGGGTTTCGTCGTTCTCTCTTTCGAATCGGAAACAAGGAAGCGACACGCGATAAATTAATATTGTATAGGACGATCGATGCGGGGAACGTTACGGGAAACGGAAAATGTACAATTTATAGGGAATGAAAATAGATAGTTTGATGAAATATTTAGAACGTAAATGCAGCTACCGAAAACGATCGTGTTGCGAAACAACTTCCTAAGGAACGGATAAACTTGATGTTACATACTCTGATATTTATGCACGTGTACATGAATTTGTTTGCATTGAAATTAATTTTAATTTATTTTTTGGGATATAAGAAATTATCTAACAAAATTTGCTATTTGTTAGTGAGTTATTATTTACTCCTTTATAATATAAATCACTATAAAAACATATCACTATCTTGTAATACGTTTGGTAGCGCTACTACTAGATTAGCTATAAACTGTCTTTAAAAATTAAATTGTGTATCAAAACTGATTTTGTTTATAGGGCTATAAGAAATTCTCTAAAGAAAATTATTCTTTCCATTTTATAGTACGTATTTATAAATCTTTATGATTCGACTATAAGCACTTTGCTAGATTGGCTGTAAACTCAGTTTTGACATAAAATTTTGTACTAAAATTGATTTTATTTTGTTCATCCAGCTACAGGAAATTATCTAACGAAACTTATTCATCGGTGAATCATTTTCATCGCTTTATATTGTTCCAGACGAAGAAAGCAAATTTCGATTTTTCGAAGCCATGAAAGTAATCGAACCCCTATAAGGGGTTAAAGAAACATCCATTGATAGCGACAATTGGGGTCGGTACTTGGCACCGTAATAGCAGGGGTAGGGCTCTTTTTCACATAATCAGCATCTCTACCGTGAATAACAGCACTAAGCACCCTTACATTAATACGATTTACTGTCCCTGGAAGACGATCAACGATCGCCAGGGAAAGAAGTTGAATGGACATACGGTGGCATTGATCCAGCCTATCGCGCCAGAAGTTTCGTCGATACTCGTGAGATTTTCGTTCGTTGTCGCTCATAAGGGATAGCAGAGTACAAAAGGGGAGACGGAGAAAAAGTTATAGGTACCCTAGCTTCCTTCCGCACGGCTGCTTTCGCCCGTCAATCGTAAATACACCATATTGCCCATAAACCTTTACAGTCGTGCATTACCCATCCCGATTCGATATGTCTCTCCCGCCTCGTTCTGGCTCTTTGTTCTGCGTTATCGAATAACCGACGGTGGCCGGCTTAAAACCGGAATGCTTTAAAGCGTCGCTTCTTTCGTTTTCACGTTCTTTTCCTTTTTCGCACTTTTTCCGCTGTCGACGGTCCCTGCCTTTATTTTCACGTAACGCTATATGTACGGGGACGTTCTACTTTCCGCGACGTGAATTTTACGGATTTTATCCGCGTTAATTTATTAATTGTTAGAGCCGGTAATAAAATGGGAATACTCGTTAGATGGATATGAAGTCTATTGTCACGATATATGGCCACGAGATTGATTACTGAATGGTACATCACTACGCGTTGGATTATTACACGCATTATTATGGCGCGTTATATTACTGCACGATGGATTGCTACGAGATAGATTACCAGCTGTTAAATTATTATGTGTTAGATCATCAAGCGTTAGATTAACATGCATTATATTAGTACGAGTTGAATTATTGTGCGTTGAATTACCACACGTTGGACTATTGCGTGTTAAGTGCAGACGTACAGATTACCACACGTTAGATTATTACGCGTTACATGTGCAAACGTATAGATTGTCACGCGTTTGACTATTACGCGTTACATGAGGAAACGTATAGGTAACCACACGTTAGATTATTGCGCGTTACATGTGCAAATGTATAGATTGCCACACGTTAGACTATTACGCGTTACATGTGCAGACGTACAGATTACCACACGTTAGATTATTACGCGTTACATGTGCAAACGTATAGATTACCACACGTTAGATTATTACGCGTTACACTTGCAGACGTATAGATTACCACGCGTTAGATTATTGCGCGTTAAGTGTGCAAACGTACAGATTACCACACGTTAGATTATTACGCGTTACATGTGCAAAGGTATAGATTGCCACACTTTAGACTATTACGCGTTACATGTGCAAACGTATAGATTACCACACGTTTGACTATTACGCGTTACATGAGGAAACGTATAGGTAACCACACGTTAGATTATTGCGCGTTACATGTGCAAAGGTATAGATTGTCACGCGTTTGACTATTACGCGTTACATGAGGAAACGTATAGGTAACCACACGTTAGATTATTGCGCGTTACATGTGCAAATGTATAGATTGCCACACGTTAGACTATTACGCGTTACATGTGCAGACGTACAGATTACCACACGTTAGATTATTACGCGTTACGTGTGCAAACGTATAGATTACCACACGTTAGATTATTACGCGTTACACTTGCAGACGTATAGATTACCACGCGTTAGATTATTGCGCGTTAAGTGTGCAAACGTATAGATTACCACGCGTGAAATTACTACGCGTAGGAGTTCAAACGTACAGATAACCATGCGTTAAATTGCTCGTATTAGATTACTATGCAATAGACTAACACGCGTTAAATTACTACGCGTTAGATTATCAAGCGCCAAATAATTACACGTTAGATAACTACTAAGGATTGCAAAAATTAAGTTACTCCACGTTAGATTGCTACAAATTAGATTACTACGCGTCAGATCACGACGAGTTAGAGCACCAAAAATTGAATTACTTCATGTCAGATTGTGCGCATGAAGATCTCGTGTTGAATCACTATTCGTTAAATTGTCGTGCATGGAATTACTACAGGTTATTATGCATTAGTTTCCTACTAGTTAGATTACTATGCATTAATTTACTTCACGTTGGATTGATACCCGTTAGATTACTATGTGTTACATTATTACGCACTTGATTTATACGTGTTAAATTACTACTTATTAGATTACCACGTGTAATATCATAACGCGTTAAATTGCTACGTTTTAGATTGCCTCGTGTTAAATTACTCCATGTTAAGTTATCACGTGTTAGATTAGCATGTGTTAAATTACTACATCAGTTAATTTATCGCGTCTTTCGTTGCCACATGTTAAATATTATGTATTACATTACCATTCGTTAACTATCGACACCTTATTTGATTATACCTTGCATTGCAATGCGTATAACAGCTACATGTTATTTAAATAAATACGCATTAAACTTAATATATATTCTATTTTAGTATAAGTTACGATAAATAGCGCTAGGTTTAAATACTAGCTTCGTCATAAAAATTGCAATTCGAAACAATAAAATAAAGAGTCAATTATTAAAAAAGAAACACAATACTAATGAACCAACTAATAATATATTTTTCATCTTAACACTAAACCTATCGAAACGGTCAAAATGACAATTTAACAAGTTTGTAATAGTTAGAAAGTATGTCAAGGTGTTGTTTTTTCAAATTCATGTTGATTTTCACCAAGATAAGTAATTAATGTGGACATTAATTCCTGTTTCATCGTTCGTTTATTCATTTTTCAACTAAATTTTTCATTTCAAAATAAAGCCGCATTATACGCCGGTAGGTTTAATGTTTAATATTCCTGAAACATTCAATAGAATTATAACATTCTTTAAAAAAGAGTGTAGCTGACTGTTATACAAATTCGAATGAATAACATTTCTTCAAACTTCCGTAGCATTCGCTGCTGCAACGTACACCGGCAGCAAGAATGTAGCATTCGAAACCTTAATTACGAAAGTTCCATTTCAATTTTCCCCAAGGGCGAACAAAAGTTCCTTAACGTCATTATCAAATGTTACAACAATTTCCGTGGGCATTCAGCAGGTATACCGTGTTCGAAATTAAAAGAACACGCTGCTCCAAAGTTTAATCATCGACCGGACAACCTAGTTATCGTTGCACCAGGAGTTCCCGCGAAGCTGTTCCACTTCCGAAAGAGTCCGAGCATACAGGATAACGGCTCGAGACCATAAACGAGAGGGGTCATAACGTCGGAGTTTCTACGACGACGGTAATAATATTATTAATAATAGTAACTATCTAGACAGAACGGCTGCACCAGAGTCTAGTAACTCATTAAGCTTGGAAACGACGTTTTCGTGAGTTCGCCGTTCAAAATGTTGCAAAATGTACCCGGGCAAACTGCATTCTGGAAATTTAATAATCCATTACTGTCGTATCCTCTTGTCCGTGTAACACGACCATTGCTGTTCTAACAATGGCCGCGCAGTAATCGTAACCAAAGGTTTTGTGAAACATTGCTCCGAGCAATGATTCTCCACGCTCGTGATACACAGCGATAGAACCACTGCCGTGTTTATTTTTATTGCCCAACGACTGTGTTTTCACGTACTCGGTATGTTTCTAAACCGTGTAAATATGCGAGAGTTTTCGCGGAATACCATTTACAACAACTGTTATGGTTCTGTGTGATTCACGGTTTTGATAGCTGCTAGCTGGATGGTTCTTTCGAGCGTGGCCCGTGTATGCACAAATTTTTGAGATTATTGAAACACCGAATACTAAAACGATCTTGTTTACAAATGGAAATTGTTTTTATAGAAATTCGGAAAGATATTTGATATTACGTGTTGTGGCTAACTCCGGTCTTTTTAGAAATGCGTGGACTTTTCTTGGTGATAAATGTAAGAGGTTTCGACTTTGTATAATCATGTGCGTAAACATGGGGATTTTTAGGTCACCTGTTTTCTTCTTAACGTATTTCGATTTTACAGATATTATAATTATAGATATTATATTTCGAAAGTTACGAATGTATGGGTTTTAAAACTACATAATTTTTATATTGATAAATTTACACATGTAAAAATTGTTACGTTCCTATATTGCTTAAAGCTTGTCAACATCAAATTTTTAAATTTTGAAAGACTGAAATTTGCAAATATTCACATTTTTAAATTCGACGTTGTTCAAATTTTCAGAAACCCTCAATTGTCAAATTTTCAAATTTCCATAGCTCTAAATTCTCATATCCACAAATTTTCAAATCCACAAATTCCCACATTTCTCAATTTCTATATTCCCAATTTACCGACTTCCAAAATGCGTACAATACCAAATTTCAAAATTGCTAAATTGCCAAGTTTTCGTACTTTTTAATATTCAAATTGTTCCACCACTGAATTGGTAAATTCTCAAGTTTCTTAATTTCCAAATTTCCGACATTCCCAGTTTTTACATCTCCAAACCCCCCACATTTTAGAAATGTCAAAAGTCCGACTTTTTGTATCCTTGAAACTTCAAATTTCTAAATTCCACATCTCCAAATACCACAATCTCACACCGTTCAAATTTCTTGAACTCTCACATTTCACAATAAACTAATACATAAACGTACGTAAACGTGTATTTAATTGTACAATTCCTAAATTTCCATTGCAGTTCAATACCTCGTACAATTTTTTCGTCTTTGAGTAACTTAAAATAGTTTTTTTTCTGTTTCATCCAGTTTGAAACATTACACAGGAATTACTATCCATTGTTGCACCATAATACATACATAATATCCTCTATAGACCATATGAGTTTCAAATTTTTTCAGAGCAATTGTACAAAGATTTCAAATAACAAACTAAAAAAGAAATACCTAACCCAATTCAATACAATTATTCCTCATTATTCGAATTCAGTAAAAGTGACTTAAAATTGAAAAACAATGTTCCTTCCGTTTTTCAATGCTTAACTCAAACGCACTAACCTAGTATCGCCTTCCACACTGTATTATCGCTCTGTTAAGAAAGAGGAGCACAGATAATTACCCGTGCCCTTATAACACGATTCACGGCACGCGATTGAAAGCGATATACATTAAAATTTAATGTCGAATATTAAATCTTCTATGGTTCTCGGGTTGTCTCTCCTCCGCCGGCATTGAAATCTCCCGGTGTCGTTGCGAAGCTTCTTTCAAGGCTCTTACCGAATGGCTAAGGTTGCCCATAACGGAGAACTCGTGGCACTAGAAATTTAATAATCCATCTTGCATCCTTCGCGAGAACATGGCGGTCGTTGTATGGCGTATATACGACACCGACCGCGTCATAATCGTAACGAGAAATTTTACGAAGAGTTTTACCACTCAAGACTCACCTTCGTTTCCATGGTCTCTTATCCCGTAGCTGGCCCGTTGTAACGAATTCACGACCCTGTAACAGCAACCCCTTAACAAGCATGGGTTCTACACTTATCACATAATGGAAAATCTACCGTCGTTCCACGCGTTAAACGACACAAAGCCAACAGGCAACTACGTGTTTACTTTGTGTGCCCGGAACAACATTGCTATCGTTTTCAACGTTTTTCTGCTCGTCAAGGAAAGAAAATGCCTTATGACGCCATTTCACTCAAAGCAGTTTCATTTTTCATGCGTCCGTGGATACTGCTATTGTAAAAAATATCGTTTCCCGTAATACAGCAGTTCGTGTAACACAAAAAGTTTCCCTTGATTGCTGTAATTTTTCTTGAATTTTGTTGGTGTTTTATACGATCTCTGATATTAACAAACTATATCATATTTCGCAACGTGTGTAGAAAATATCGTGTTATAATATTTATAGTTTATACGGTGTTCACTCATATTAACATTGAATTTACGAACATTTGATCACCAGTTGTTTTCCAAATAAAACTGAAGTTGCGAAAATAAGAAAAGATAACTGGAAGATTGTTAATAATTTTTGTAATTTAAGATAATGAATCGAAGGCCCGACAGGTTCCATAAATTTTGTGTTAAAGAATAATAAGATATAAAGTGTCTGTTAATTATCCGACGAATATTTTTTATTGATCGTTTCACTTGAATTTTTTCGATACTTTGTACGATAAAGAAAGCATATTATTGTGATTTTCTGCAGTTCGATTTACTGTACTAATCGTTCAAATAATAACTTACTGTCCATATTATAAAACAATGATATTTCTAAATATAGAAGCACTTGCTTTATGAATTAATATTTAAACATGGAACTTTTGATTGATGACTGAAATGATTAGAATATGTTTTTAAATGTGAAAGGGAATTACAATTGGGATATTGAATAACCATGATTGTGCGTCTATCAAATGCATGGTATAAATCATCATAGAAACAATCAACATGTCAACAACAACCATCATCATAGAAACAATCAGGTTGTGGAACTGATTATACATATTGTGTTTGATTATCCGTTGTAAATATGGCTGCCACGAGAGTATTCATAGTCATCTATATGTACAGTACTTTCTACCTACGTTCAATATGCAAATGTGTATAATAATATGTACATTTTGCTATCTAGGGAAAATGTGTAAATATTCCATCACAGCGTGCAATCTCTGACAGCTGGAAATTCTGTAGTGTGTGTTTTAATTTTGTAGAGATAGTTATATAGTTACGTAGTAGTTACATATAATAATTATGTAATTATACAACAATCACCGATCTAGCCAGACAGATGACATTTAATAAAGATTATTTATAATCTTTCGGTGCGTGTGCACACACCTCTACTCTATATTACTTTAAATATCTCGAGCATCGTGTAAGATACAATAATTTGTGTTAGCATATTTATTCTTTTGCAAAAAAAATTATTCGTATAAATTCTGTACATCGTTAGTCCGTACAATGCAAATAGAAGTAGTAAATTAAATGAAAAGAGAATGTAGATTGACTGAATGGCCTTTAACTTCAATTGGGTAGAAATGGACTACTGCGCTCTGTTATGGTTTCTTGACGACCGGTATCTTCCCGATTTCTCTGTTCGTAAAAGTGCCATAAAACTGTGGCTCTGTTTTTGTCTTTCTAATTGGCAATCCTGACCGTATTGTTTTTTACTGGAGTCCATATGTGAGTGTGTGAAATCGTAGTAATTTCCAATAATTTGCACTGTGGCGGTGTTCGCCACTACGTTCTTCCGAATTTATCTTTTCTTCTAAACTTTTCTAACTTTCTCCCTTGTCTGAGAATTTCTAAACACACCCTGCCTATTCTGCAATCTTCGATTTTCCCAGGGTCTCGTGCGAGTCTGGTCGATGTCAGATTACTTATTTGGTAGCCAGACTTGTGGGGGCCTAAGCTTTTCCGTTGACTCTCTCTTTCACCCCTTCAACTTCCATCCACACACCTACGTCCACAGTACAAATAGTTCTCTATCGCATCGAACAGTAAATCCGAGAGAAATTGACCAGGCGTCGTTGTAAGCAAGCCACAAGAAAGGCGGTTCTGTGCGAATTCGTCGATTGTTGTTGCAACACGAAGGTAAGCGTTTCGAGTGTCTATGTTGCCGAGGGCTCGGTAATCGACACCGCAGCCGAACTGCTGCGAAATAGAGAGAGCGCAGGTAAAAGCAGCGATGCGATCAAACAGACGGAATTACTAGGTACAAGTCGTAGGACGCGGATGATTGGATTGCCGTGCAAAAGAGGCGACGCGGAGAGAGGTTTTGGATAGCCGGTGGATAAAGAGAGCCAGGAAGGGAGAATGGCAGGCAGAGCGACAAGCGACCGGCCTTCGTCGAGGTTTATACCTCGGGTTACATGCACGTACATATGCACATGCGTGGATGCACGCGTGCACGTGGTCGTTTGAAGGTTGCGCGCGCGCACGCGTCTCGTAAATGCACGTTAATCCGCCTACCGAGTACATTTGCGGGCGTTGGTACCGCCCATCGAACCGTCGAATTTTCGTTTCCTCTGTAAAGCTCCCTGTTTGCCGCTCGAACGGGAAAGCAGTCGGTGAATGCACACGCGCGCGTATAACCCTCACACAACTACACGACCGCGCCGGCTAGTCGCCGTTGGCAAATCCTGCAAACGATTTTAATTTTTACTTGAACCTCTTTTTTGCGCGCGCAGAACGACCGAGGAAAAGGGGGAAAGCCGACGGGAAAACGAATTTGTAGTTTGAACGCGGGGCTTAGTCTCCAGGCTATTTGATTCGCGCTTTTCATCGATGGCGATTAAGGGTAAACGGCGTCCTTTGAACAATTCGATCGCGAGCATTTACGAATCCATTCTTATGTGTCGTTTCTAGTCCTAGAATATGTTAGGTCGAGTCATAAGTAACTTCCGTTTTTTTCTCACACATTTATTTCGCTCTCATTTAATAACGAAATTATATTAATTTATTATATTGGGTCTGGGAAAAGGTTCGTGGCGTTTCTTTTAGTAAAATTCAACTGCTTTTCTTATTGTTATTCTTATACTAGCGAGTTTCATGCGTTTTTTGTTACTATTATACGGCCTTCATTGTTTTTGGACAAAGAAAATGAAGAAAATGTCGTTCGCGTGCATCGAGTCTAAGGTCCTGTTAACTGAACGCCTACTAGGTGAAAAATTGTGCACAAAAACTATCTCATGTCACCGGCTATTATTTTTTAATTGAGCATGGAGGTAACACAAACTAAATAAACTTCAATAAACTTTATTTATACATAATCAGATACGATAGAACTTTCAACACATCTTTTGCACAACTCTATTTCTTTTTAGTATGGTAAAATGTATAGTAATTGTCTACGTGCATTGGTACACAACAGCTTTTGTAAATATATCTAATTTTGCTGTGCTTTGCTTTTAACCCTTTGCGGTCATATGTCGCGTTTTTCTTGGATCGTAGAAATAGTTCAGATAAATAGGTTGGTTGAAGATGTTCTCATTTCTTTGCCATTTGTGACAATAAATGGGAAAATGGAAAATGGAAAAGGTGAAAGTGGAAAATGGAAAATGGAAAATGGAAAACGGAAAATTGAAAATATGTTTGTTACTCATTCCGCGTTATCGCAATACATTATATTGCAAATCCATTTCTTGATCTATTTTGTAAATTAATTAAGAAGTTGTATGTAAAATAAATCAAGGACTGTAAAGGGTTAAAGGGCATACTCTACACACATACTCTACTGTACGATACTCTTTTCTTCCATTTAATGATTCGTTTCACGAAATCAATTTCACATCCTGGTAGAAAACTGCGTTCGTACACCGAGGGATTTTACCAGCACATTGTATTAGAAAAGAATAAAGAAAGTAGAATCAAGTAAGAGTCCAACGAAAAGAAAAGTAGGTACAAAGATTACGTCAAGGGAAGTAGGATTAATAGCTAAAAAAGATTACGACGAGGAAAGTAGGATTAGGAAGAAATAAGCAACCGAAGGGAAAGGAAAATGGGTTCAGTGGGAGAACGAAGGGTCCACGTCATGCAATTCGATGCGTCACGAACATTTCGACGACACGTGCCTCATGCGAGTTCATATAATCTCGTGCTCCCATACGGCCGTGCGTGTAAACGGGCATTTATGTATCTTTTGCATGCAGGCATCGCACGTTCACGAATACTACGAGCCCGTAGACGTAGACGTAGCCCGATCTCATAAGCCCCGGGGGCGTCACAATAATTATAAAACTACGGGCAACAATCGTTCTGACACCCCTCGAATCACGGGTCAGTCTCGAAACTGCTGCCCCGGAGGTTTGCAATTCACCCTCGATTTAAATCCACGCTTGGACTCTCTTCGTGTTCTCTTTCCACTATGTTCTTTCCACCTTTCCACCCATCATTGCTAACCCCTTCTTTTTCATAATTTCTTTTTATTTATTTATTTAATATACATATTTTCTTTTATTTTGTTACTGATAAATGTGCCCATAATTATGAAAATGGTCTAACAATAAGTCAAAATTAAAAAAAGAAAAAAAACAAGTTTATCAAATATGTCACACCACATTAATTGTAACACATAAACTAGCTTATACGATGATATTCTATCTGGATGAAAGGTAACATACATTTTCACAAAAATTTATTCATAATTTTATAAATTTAAAATAAAGTCCATGAATCCAGTGAAAAATTGGTATAACACTTCAGTAAAATTTAGTTACTTTTCCTCTATTCTCAAAATGGATATCTCAATGATAACATCAATACATCGCAAAATATTAAGTTATCGACGAGATCTCGATAATCGATATTCACAGCTGTTATCGTTTCATCTCGACACTATTCCGTCCAAGCCGATGACTGTAACGCGCGTACGTTCGAAGCCGAGCTCACAGTCGAAAGTCGGGACAGAATGAACGAACCGAAGCGGAAAAAGTTTCAATGATTATTTCTAAACTTTATTTCTCTGCGCGTCCAACTTTTCGGATTTCAACGAGCTGTCCGGAGCTGCTTCGCTTCCCTCGATCCAGCTAAAAACGTGCTCTGTTATTTCTCGCGTTACTTTTTGTCGGCCGGTAATTTAACGCCGGACGGTAAGATTTCAACGATTTTGGAGCGGCGTTGAAACGAACGAGAGAAAAAAAAGGACACAGGGAAAGAGAGAACAGAGAAATTACCGGAGAAAAGTTTCATGTAGAGCAGAACGGAACATCGAGTCGTATTACACGGTGCTTCGGAAATGAATTTAACGGTTTGCGCTCGCGATATTTCGCCGGGGCCGACCTTATCCGGAATCTTAGGTTGGAAAGAGGATATTAAAGGTCAGAAGGGCTCGTAAAACCAGGAAAAAAAGGTACCGGGGGACTTGGTCGTCGGGACACGGTTGGCACACGCTGAAAAACCTCGACCGTGATTGCACGGTAATTCTATTAGGCGGCCGTGCGCTTTACGCGTTCCCATCCGCGCCGGAAATTGTGTTTTTAATTCTGCCTGCTAAATCAGCCGGGGCTAAACAAGTATTAGCATTCCTGTGCGGCCGGTTACGACCCCGATGCGCCGTTGTAAGCTGCGGGGAGCAAAGAGGGCGAAACATGATAACCAGGCTGGAAAGCCGAGGAAAGCGTATAGACAAAGCCAAAACGAGGCAATTTGGTGTCCTTCCACGACACGATTCAGACGTTGCGTGTGTATGTACGTGTACAGGGTGCGCCAACTGTAGGTACTATATGTTGAACGCTAAAACAATTGATACCTGTAAACATTTCGAAGAACACATTAGACCAGGGATGGCCAAACCATGGCGCATTGAAGGGTTTTTCTTGGCGCACAAAAGAAATTTTTTTTCTAGAAAATAGCAATTAAGACATTATAGGTACGTGTTAAAGTTTTCATATTATAATTTATTGTTGAAGTAATATTATAATTAAGAAAGCTCCCCTTCGACAAACTCTCGAGGCGGAATAAAATCGTTCGGCTCTCGAGATGTTTTATTGCCGGTAACGCTTTTCGAGAAAGCTAAAAGTAGATGTACGTGTACCTGAAAAGGTACACCGCATGTACGTTTCGTAGGTATAAGTATTTGCGACCGTCTGCTTTTCAGCAGTTCGATGTAAGGATCGGTTAGGACAGGACAGTACGCTGTGCCTGGGTTATTACTATTACGCATTTTATATTAAATTTCTTTTTCACTGTTAAGATTACGTTTATCAACCTGCTTCCGTCACTCATATCCCTCAACATTTATATCTGTTGTGTGATTAAGTAACATCCCGTTATTAAATAACATCGTGTTTTACCCATTTCTGTAATTTTCACAGTTTTTACCAATTTGTTCAACTACTTCGTATCTTACGGTTTCCAATTTCCGTGTTTCAATTATCCAATATTTACCTCGTTCGTTGTAACCAGTTTACATTTTCCAGTTTTCAATTTCTAGCTCCTGGTTTTTGGACTCAAATTTTTAACTTGGAACATGCAACTTCTTACTTTCCAATTTTCCAGTTTATCAACGATCTCATATGCACACTGTCTCCCAGTTTTTTAATCTTTTGATTTTACGATTTCCCGATTTTTACATTTTTCAATTTTCTAGTTTTCAGATTCTCAAATTTCCAAATCTATACATTCCCAACTGTCCGAATTTTGACACTTTAGAATTGTTTCAAATACTCAAATTCCTACGTTCTAAAATCTCGTAGTTTTCTAGTTTTACGAATCCCTATATTCACAAATTTGTATATCCTTACATTTCTTCATCTTCAAATTCCTAACTTCTCATATTCACATATGCTCAAACTCCTGAACGTTCAAATTTCCAAGCTTTCTACTTACTATATTCCTATATTTTTATGCCCAGAAATTGGACTATCTTCAACTTTCTAAACCACGAATTCCCTTAATTCCCACATTCATACACCTTCCAATTCGTAAGTCTTCATATTTCTAACCTAATGAACCCCTATATTCCCATACCTTATAATCCCCAAATTCCTAGATCGCCGAATCCATGTATTCCCATATTTCATGGTCCCTGAATCGCAGGGCCCTAAATTCGCAGAGCGCCCAATCCCTTAACACTAAAACTACCGATGTATAATTCACAATTATTTTGATGTAAAAAATTAAGTTGAAAAATAAATGAAGGCACTTATTGATTCTTCATTTTAAAAACAATCAGCACCGATGTCAAGAAAACCATCTTAACAAATTTCGTCATTAGAAGTAGGAAAGTAGAAGGTTCATTAGACCCCTTTGGTAGTTTCAGTGTCAATACCGAAACTCATAGACCTTGAAATTCTTATATCCCCGAGCTTTTAGCCTACCAAATCCCTAAATTCCTATATTCCAAGTTCTATTCAAATCCTACGATTCTCAAATTGTAATATCTCAAAATTCTAAACCGTATTTCGACTCTCCGAGTTGCTAGAAATCCGTAAAAGTCGTCTAGTGAGATGTCTCACCCGTCTTACTCGCCATGTTCCCCCAGTGAATGCAGATTTGTTCTTGACTGTACAACGCTCGCGCGACGTGGCGTTCACGAAAGTCAAAACGTAATACGATTAACGGACATTAAATTGAAATACCTCTTCTGGGAATTCGCGGGTTCTCGCGTCGGCGATTTGCAGCGATGTTTTCTGCCGTCCTGGCTTTTTCATTCGACGCGTCCACCGCTCTCCGGCCCTCTCCTCGTTCGTCTCTCTTGTCGTCGTTCGCCAACCTACCGGGATGTTGCCGGGGAAAAATCGCATTTTCTCTGTGACATTGTCGAAAGGGCAGACTTCGTGTTGGGGAGACAAGTTGGAACGTTGGTACGTTGGCGAATTTGATTTGTCTGTCGAGCGAGTAGACGCTCTCCTCGTAATACGTAGCGGGCATACGCGTCGAGGATATTTAAATAAAACAATGCGTGGATGTGGAAAAAACGTGGGTAAACGACGAACAGAGAAGGAAGGAAACAATCCCGACTAACTAATCGAATGTTGCTATCTTTTGTCTGAGATATACAGGGAAAAACAGAGTGATCTTAACGCTAAAACTACCGAGGGGGTGAAATGACCCTTCTACAAATTTCCTACTGCAAATGACAAAATTTGTTAAGCTGATCTTCTTGACATTTATGTGGATTGTCATCAAGATAAAGAATCTGTAAATGTATTCATTTGTGTTTCATCGTTTGTTCATTTATTTTTCAATTTTATTTTTAACGTCAAAATAATTGTGCATTACACGTCGATAGTTTTAGTGTTAAAGATATTTAATTTCTGATGAAGATATCAGGGCAACTAATTTTTCCTGATAAAAGTAAAATGCAATTATTTGTCTCGCTCAACATTTTTTTTTGTGTATGTTGAAATACTTTTGAAGATATGAAGTGTAGGAAACTTTGAGAATATATGGATGCAGCTTTTAATGCAAAGAAAACAATGTGGCATCGATCGTATTCAATGCGCGGAAAATTTAAATCGAATTGTAGTATTCCAACTATTTATAACAGTTTCATTAAATATCTTTTGAAATTATTCATGAATGAAAACGTTATCTCAGAACTTTTTTTGAAGAAGGAATTTTTTTATCATCTTTTTTATATTACCTTCTGCCTACACCTTCTACTTAAACTATTTTCATGTAACTGTATAATAGAACAAAATAAACTATAAAATAATTATAAATTTATTATTGGCAGAGTTACATCATGAAATATAAATCTTTAAAGAAAATAGAACTATAAAAATCTATAAATTTAAACATTCGATATAAAAATATATGTTGATTGTTTCAATCATTAAAAATGTTTGTGCTCATTTCTTTTAGGTCTTTATCAAGTTCTTCGTTTCGGTTCAAATGTGCATTTAGATAAAAGTACTTGAAGCGTACTGATAAAAGTACTTATTTTACATCAATTTGTACAATTATGGCAGTCTATGTGAGTCTAAGTTTGAAAATGATTGCAATCTGTCTCATTATAATTTTCATAGTCCCACTATAATTTGCTAATTGAAATAAATTAAATTGGCAATTTATGTTGCTATAATTTTGTACTGCAATGTTACTGTAATTTTATCTGGTTATTTGCCAGTTAAATTCATGTAAGTTGCCAACGTGTGTTGCAATAATTTAAAAAGTAATAGCATTCCATGTCACTATAATTTTGAAAAATTTAACTATCTGTGTCGTTATATATTCTGCAAATTTAAGGGGTCCGTATCGCTGTAATTTAAAGAATAATAACAATATACCCTCCGGGAATCGAAGATAGAGTACATAAAAATCGTATAAACACAATTTCTTCTGCAATGGAACACTATTAATTCGATTCCGTGCCTTGTTATTGACGTATTCGTTCCGAATGGTCCGTGTCTAGAGTAAAAAAGTGGAAAAAAGCGAAGTGTTTAATATCGTGAAATAAAGCATTCTATCCTCCCTGTCGACACGAGAAAATACCCTTTAAAAACATCGAAATATTTTATTTCGTCCACGCACGCCCGTCTATTAATCGACCCGGAGAGCCGACGATTTTATCCAAATATTGAACTTGAACCAGTAATCCGTTTAATGGATATTTGGATGGTAAAACGTAGGTCGTATAGGATATTAACGTCGAAATGCAGAGCAATAAACGGGCCTCCTGAGTAAAGATTAAATCGGGATACCGGCCGAGAACGTGCTTGCCATTGATATACACGGAATTCACGATTCGCTTCCGAACATGGATATTAAATCGACGGATACATGCATCGTCCGCGATGTTTCATATCTGCACGAAATTATACATCTATCGGATGGTCAATAACTTTGATTATCGTCCCTCTATCAGAAATTGTTTAGAATTTCTGCCTGAGTGTCTGTATCGCTCAATCACATTTCTCGTTTTTAATTTATGACTGCGAGCTAAAGTATAGATGGCTATTCATCATTATACTGTTACTAGTGTATCTGCAGACCAGGTGCATCACACGAATTCTAAGTACTCTGGATAGATACTCTAAATTTAGAGTACCTACTGTGAACATGTACAGTCATGGACAAAATTAAGTGGACATTGCAGAAACATAAAAAGATTTGTTGTTTTATTATAATGTTTTAAATAAATTTAGAACGAGAAATATATTTGTAGACTTGAAAAAACAATTATTTATTTAATGTATTTAATTGTGCAATAATGTTTTGATTTATAGGCATTATTAGTTAAATTCAATTAACCTTTTGTTATTTATGATACCTGTCCACTTAATTTTTTCCAGGACTGTATGTGGAGCAACAATGATGCACATTAGAGTTTAAATGTGACGAACCTGAATGGTATTTGCACTTTTATTTGGACTATTTATGTAACTGAATTTCGATATATCTGAACTTTACTCAACGTTTTAATCTTTTTTATTGTAATAATTAATTAGTTCTAACTGATCGACAATTTTAATATGTAGCTTATTAACAAGTTATGAGTAACAGTAGTGCAATCGTTGTGTGGTATTATTGATGATAATAACGGGTACTAATTAATAATAGCCACTTTGATTTTTAAAGTCATTCTCTTTTGTATAATTCAATGCCTCTCACTTGTCTCGAGCAGCTAAAATTTTCAATCCCCAAATTAAAAATGTCTAAAATTGCAAGTATATGAATTTAAACATCGTCAGGATAAAAAAGGTCAAAGTCTGAAATATGATATTAAGGTGTCCCATAAGGTTCTTCTTTTTTTATATGAGATAAAGACACTATTGGAGGAATATTTAGCAAGTAAGCCTCAATAATTTTACAAATATAAAATAATGAGGTTTCCTGAGGGATAAAAGAGGATGATAGAACAGGACAATTCATATTTAATGCCACAAATCAGCCTTAAATGATAAATAATGTAAAATCATATCGTATCAGAAAAGGAAGAAATTTATGGGGCACCATATATATCCAAACATCTCGAAGTTAGAAAAAGTCTAAATCTGAAATTTTATAAATTCGAATATCTCCAAACTAAAAAATGTATAAACCTGCAATTTTATAAACTGGAAGACCTCCGAATTAACACATTTCTGTATCAGAAAATTTGCGAATCGGCGAATTTTCAAATTAAAAAATACCTACATCCGAGGATCTCGAAATGAAATAATTTCCTGAATCGGAAGATTGACCATGCATCGCACGTACATATTTACAGCGAAACAACCTCTAAAACCCGGAAGCAAAACGCTTATATAAATAAACTTCGGAAGCGTCGTAAAATAAAGTCCAATCTTTTCCTCCCTAAGAAAATCAGTATAATCAGGCACCGTCATAAAATGTTGCCATCTACATTTATTCGAAACGAGCTATTCGAAACGCGTAGCACATTTTCCAGCGGGCGAGTAAAACAGGCATACTTTTCTCCTCGAGTCCGCGGGTGGATGTTAAGGGATTTATCGTTTATTGAAATTGTCCGCGTTAGATCGGCCACGATCAGGGTTATTTCGCATTATAAACGAAAGACTCCATCCGGGAAGGGAGATGGGTTACTACGTGACACGGACACGAATCGCGACATTAATACTAAGCACTCCTTTATTTTCTTTTACGTCCCGACCAGGACGCGACGACCGCCTCGACGAATTTTAACGAGAACCTCGTCTACGTCCTTGTGAAAATTCCTATCCCTCTTTTCCCCGGTTTCCTTTTTTTTCTTTCCCTCTTCTTTTTTCCTCTGCCACCCCTGCCATCGTTCCCTTCCTTCCTTTCGTTCGTCCTTCTCTTGTTCGTACGCCTTTACGGCTCCTGGTTCCACGGTTTCTCTGCACGATTTACACTCCGTCGATGCAGCTCGCGCGATGGAGAATTTTATGACAGCTTCGTGCTTTCTATACGGCGTGTCCGAAAAATTGCAGTGCTGAGTTAGGCTTGTAAAAGTAAGTCGATTAAATAATAACGTCGCTTCGCGTTTGCCTTCGTTTTCAATTTTTAGATAGTTGAGTTTCAACGTTTTTTTAAATACTTGCAACTAAATTCGTCATACAGTATGCGCATTGGTACAATAATATTATGAAGAGCCATGGCTGATAATATATTTCGACGTTGTTGATATTTATATGATCATTAATATTAATGTATCATGATTTCTGTGGTGCCCCATATTTCAACCAATATTTAAATTTTCAAATCTTCAAAGCCAAAGGTTTTCATATCTCCATATTTCCAAATTTTGTAATTTTTAGATTTACGAACTTCCAAATTTCCAATTGTTCAAATTTATAAATTCACAAGGTTTCAAATTTCTATTCTTCCAAATTTCCAAACCTCGACATGTCCAAATTATCCGATCGCCATAATTCCAAATTTACAACTTCTACAATGCCGAAATTCTCAAATTCCTAACTTTCCGGAATATCGTGGTTACAAAACGGCCACATTTCCGGTTTAACATATACAGTCGTGGACAAAATTAAATGGACAGGTATCATAAATAACAAAAGATTAATTTAATTTAACTAAGAATGCCTATAAATCAAAACTTTAATGTACAATTATATACATTAAATAAATATTTTTTCAAGTGTATAAAAACATTTCACGTTCTAAATTTAAAGTTTTTGTAAAACATTGTAGTAAAACAAAAATTTTTTACATTTCTGCAATGTCCACTTAATTTTGCCCATGAGTGTATATACAAAAATTTATATTATATACATATAATACGTGTATCTACACTTTTACAAATGAATACTAACATACAAAAAGTGTCACCGATCCGAGATTAGTATTATTCAATATCAAGTAATTTACAGCTAACGAAGTTATGGCGGACTAAACTTAATATATATAATTACTAACTATTTCTCCCAAACCAAGTTTATCTTGCGCGCTCCAGTTAGATTCTCATCGAGTCCACTTGTATGAAATTAACCTAACCGAGTGAAGTTCAGTTCCGTCGAGAAGTTGGTGTTTATTCAGTGATTGAATACCAGCCTTATCCATTCGAATCTTAGTAAGTAACCAGCAAGTTTTCGCAAAGTGGTTTCCACGAGGACACGAAGTGATTTGGGGATGGACATGCTGGCGAACCTAACCTCGTTTCAAGAAGGTAACGGCGATAGCAAGCGCTGCGGTTGGAACAAGTTACTGAAAATGGAAATAAATTCACCCCTATCTACCTATGGCGTGTAATTAAGTCATAAAACTCGTTGAATTCGGTAAACAATCGTGCACCTTGAAAACATTTAAATACAATTATTACCCACTGGCAAACAGCTGCTGATGGCAGCTGTTGACCACACGAACAGTCTCCGATAATTTTTATTAGACCTCTTGCCTGAATGAAAGTATTGCTGCCTTGCGATATTTAAAATTTCATTAACAATCGCTACTGTGTCTGGTACTATGTAATTAACGTATTGATTCACTGTAAAATTGTCTTTTATACGCAAAATAATGCAAAAAGGATTACATAATGTAAAAAAGTACTTCCGATATTCCTTTCTTCATTTGTACGAAGATTTATGGCATTGTGTCGAATAAGTGTACATATTATTCGAGTAATATTACTCCTTCTTTATTTCACGACCATTTCATTTTTAGTCTACTTAAAAATTCAATTAAGAAACGGGATTATAAATTATTAGAATCAAGAAACTCCAATAAATTATTCAGATTGATTAGTGTATAATAATAAAGATATCTAATAAAGAAGTTAGCAATCAGTAATAAAGTGATTAATTATCTTATTAGAAAAAAAGGAGTTTATTAATTAAAATGTTTATCTTCTGAATTATTATAACATATTCTTAAAACTTTCGAAATTACTGAATTCGATTTATGTTCGTGTGAATTTTATTTCACGTTTATATTTCATAAATTCAGGAGAATTAAATAATTGATAGTAAGTGCATAAAGATGGCGAAAGTTATAAAAATTCAATTCCAAAAGTTCTATCAGAAATCCGCCTTTTCCGATATCCATGTTACTATAGACAAGTAATATAGATATATTATAAGTTATTTAGTTATATTACTTATTTATAGTAATATAGATTACTAATATTAAATAATTCTAAAAACACAGCAGTTTTTCCAAAAATATCCCAAATTTCCACCGCAGAAAATTATCGTCACTTGATTCTGAGTAAACGTTATATTTAAACGCTGGTGTATTTACTTAATGTCGTCAACGTTTAATAGCTGCGCCAATTTCGTTCCAAATGAACGAACGTTTCTCGAAAACAGCCCGAAAGAGAATTTTCGTGAAGGCAGGCAGAAAAGGTCCGATACGTCGTTCAATCGGTTCTCCAGGCAGAAATGGGAGGAATAGTCGTTTCTCGGGGGCAATGACATGTTCCCCACTGATGAAAGTTTAGGGCGAGGATGCCACAGGGACGAAGGGCTACCGAAAGGAAAATCAATGTGGTGAATGAGCTTTCGAACGTGGCAGCCTGTTACGCTATCGCTACACTAGGGTAGCTTGTATTAGGGTGAATTCTGTGCCACGTAAGCACGCACGGGGTGGCCAGGAAATATGAATCATACCTAAAATGTATGCCACATACTATAGTGTTATTCCTGAGAACATTTTCTCCACGTTGCAGCAGCGAAATATGTGGACAAGAACTCGTTTACAAAACTATAGCATGTTGCATTTAAGATAATCTTCAATCATAGTCTTTGCATCGTGAGTGGTTCTTTCATCGTTAGTGATTCAGTATTTTCATTTCTGGAATAATAGCGTGAAGGTAGTCGGTTATTGATACTTTGAGCGACTTCGTATTTAATAATTAAGAATAATGCATGAATCGGTTAACTGCGGAATTTAGTTTCAAAAATCCGTCACTGGAAGCATAATTAAAATCATGCAATTACAAGTATACACGTTAAAAGTTGAGCAAATGTCAAACGAAATAAATTGTACGAAAAATGTAAACCGAAACGTGGAAGGATTATATTTTTGTCGATAAAAAATTAACAGTTCGTTAACTGCGCCGAAATAAAATGTTCGATTGATGTCGATCAGAATTTATTGATTAAAGTACATGTTATGGTCTCTATAAAATCGTATGTGTATTGCAGAATAATTTACAACACATACATATTTAATCAATAATGTTTCGTGAATAATATATTGGGACTAAAAAAATAAATGGCATACATAGATTTCAAAAGTGATAAATTTTTCTTTGTACAAATCGATGAACGTATTTATTTATTTATACATGTATCGAAAAATGAAACACTAAATATATATGGCATAGACGTAGTAAATTAGTAAATTACTAATTAACTAACAGATGTATGCAAAGAAAACTAGTGAAAAAATCAATAATAACATATGCAACCAGAATAATTGCATTTTTCAAAGAGTGTCTGACAAAATTTTAATAAAAAAGTGTTGACTTCCTCTACCCTTGAAATATTAAAAATATTAAGTTGAAGGTATGTAAGAATAACTACATCAGAATAAAAATTGTGTGATTTAGCGCATCATTGTCAAAGCGTGAGTAAACCGAAACACAATTATATTGAAATATGAAAGTAAGAGTAAACAGAAACGGGCATTCCAGTATAGTGAAAGATTAATTTTAAAAAACGTATATTACATTTCTGTAATAACTGCTAATATCATAAAAATTTGTTACAATAAATAAGTGCACAAAAGAAATTCGTACCTACATAACCTTTTCGCAAACAACCATAATGCACGCGCGCTACATCTGGCATTGAAATCACCGCACATTTGTAGTTTTATATCATCTTATATATCAACTTTCGAATACTGAACGACAATCATTCAAATATAATTCAGCAACATTTGATCACATAATCTAACAATTACATAAAATAGCAAAATAGATAAGTAAATAAAATGACCGTTTTGTTCATTATATCAGATATAAAAAAGATGTATCTTTTAAAACTTGAACGTTCATGAATGTTCATCTCAAATCAACTTATCAGTGTTCATAAATTGTATTTATCCGCAAACATCCACATCAGTAATCCGAATAGTTTCTCACCAATGAATAGTTTTCGAAACAACCTTAGTTAAATTCTGAGAGACGAACAACATTGGTCCTTGCTCTATAACGATGAACTACGTGACGCACTCGTAGTTAAAATATGGTAAACCTTGCTTATATTTTTATTACGATTCAACGTTTAATTTGAATCCAATTGTAACGTGCACAGTTGAGGATCGCTGAATGCAAGGAAGTCTCGATACACGAACTTTATTTCTTCACCTTAACGTTGTAGCTGCGAATAGATAGTCGTCCGACACATTTGCCAAATAAATCGTAGTGCAAGGGGTTAAACGGCCAAGTTTTACGAGTCGTTCGAAATCTCCATCTTGTACAAAGCGCATCATACTCCCGATAATCAAGTTGTAGAACGCGAATGTTCGAAGTAGCAGAAATATTTTAACGACTGCTGGGTAGAATTTCTCGTGGAGGTCGAATAGAAACGTCATCGGTAAGTGGAGAAAGATTAGCGAATGTCAACATTTTAAAAAATAGACGGTAATAGGGAACGGAAGGACGGTTCCCTTTTAATGTATTTACAGAAGAGACGAATCAGCCGAAGGGAAAGAAAGCCACCGTCTTTTCCACATCCGTTTGTAAGGGCGCGGCTGTGAAACGCGAGGGAAGTTTCAACCCTCCTCTCGTTGGAGCCGACCCTAAATGGCAGCTCGCCAAGTGTGCTAACACCCTCTTCTGCACATGCAGCCACCCTCTTCTGTCCTCTTCTCTCTTAACCACCGCCCACCCTTTTGCGACACGCACGCAAGGTCCCATTCAATGCGCCGGCTACACGCACTGCACACGCGGCTTTGCACACAATGCTCGCAAACACTTTGCATTCGTAAACATGCGTAAACAACAACGGCGGTTTCACACCTAAGGTACAAGCCACCCTGAACCTGAACGGTCGAATAATACGGCGTGAGGGATGCTGTTACGGAGAGTTATTCGCGTTTTGGTTAACGCTAGATTACGGAACCCGTCGAAATGGCGCATCTTAGATTTCTCATTTTCAATTACGGAAATTATGAACACATTGACTGCCACACGAAAGCAATTGAAAATTCCATTAGTTTGTATTTTCATTTTGAACAAACCTTACCAAATGTGGTCACGACACTTTGTTATATTTGTTCCACACAGTTCCATGTAACTAATGCGAGTATTTACAGTTAGAAAGGGGAACAAATTTTGTATAATATGACTATTAAATCTGCATAGAAATATGAAAAATAATTATGAAATAGATATCATGATTCGACGTTGGTATTTAATTCCATAATTATTCAAAATATACTTTTGATTGCTTTTTTTTAGTACTAAATTGATACAAAGCTAATGTTGCTTAATATCATGAAAATGATCCTTATGTAACTATTTATACAATAAAGGGTAGAATACATATTTATATTGTATGGTTATCTGTTTATACTCTTTCTTTATTGTCAAAATCCCGACAAGATATTACAAAATAAATATAATGAAATACAACCGTGACACTTTGAATTGTTAATTTTGTATCATTGAATTAGAAATTAAATTTTTAATTATGACCTAACAATTTAATTTAATTATGACCTAACGCATTACTCACGGGTTCGTCGTATATCTTATCAATCTATCAAGTATCAATAATACTATTATCACTAGATTTACGGAACGAGTCAAAATAACTAATGACACGTCTCTTATATTAAATTACAAAAACTATTCAGAAGCTTGTATCTAAATGTATGTTAACTTTTGTCAAGAAGAAGGATCACTGAAAAAATCAGTTTACGTATACTTTATTTTCTTTTCTACTTTAGTTTTAATTAAAAAGTAAATGGTCATTACACGCCCGTAAATCTAGTGTTAAATTAACGAATACTTGCGTCCATCGAATATTTTTAAAAAGAAATCTCGCAAATATAATAATTGATCCACACACCGCAGATATACGATGTACTTTCATACGACCGGAAATTAAGTATCGATGGAAGTCAACGTGCTTATAGATTCGTCAGAATGCCTCTGGCGATCGAGGGTCAACAGAAGTATCCGATAAACAAGAAGAGGTTTCACATCAGTCTGATTAGGTTCGATAAGGACCGCAATACCGTTTGAGTTTAAAGCCAACGTATGGCAGTTTAGTTTGTTTCGACTGCGACTCTTTGATAAGGTGGACTCCCTTTGACGAAGGCACACGATTGTTTCGATACGAAGTTCATGCCCGAACGAAGAAAGAACGGCAATATCGTCGCTCTTTTTCATCCGCGATTTCCAGACATTCCATAAAGTCACTGTTTGCACGGGGTGCAATTGCAAAAATCGCGATTCAAGGAATATTGCATTCCGTTGTAAACACCGGCGTTCTGCAGCTCTTTAAATTTACCGAACGATGTGTAATCAAGAGAAAATATGAATCGCGGGATTAATAATATCCACGGTTCCCGTATATTAAAACCAATATCAGAAAAATCATTCGGATCTAATTAAAAGACCCGGTGCAAAAGGGCGTTTTCGGCTTTGATTGTAGAACGTTCCTGCTGAAAGTCTTCCGCTTCGCTTCCGTTTATTGCTACGATTTTATGAGCACCGTGCTCATTAATGCTTTCGTATAGTTTATTTAAGAACTTTTACGCAGGCTTTACATTTTCTTGATACTCGATATTAATTCAACCTCCGATTTCTGTACACCGACCGCGATAAATTCACTGGCTCTTCTTTTCATCGCACTTTTTTAATCGTCCCTGAGTCTGTTTCTGCATTTATATGTAGAACCATGGCCGTGATATCAAGAAAAATTTTTCGCCTTTATGGTTTACACTCAAGTGTCTCATTCAACCACTTGCATTACAATTTATTCGTCAGATGCGTCAGTCGGAACTAACTAATCACAGCTGCGATATTAGAACGGATAAAGAAAGTTTCAATGTTATGCCAATTTTGTTTTCAGAAATCCTTTACTGTGAAAATTATGATTGTACTCAAACTTCAAATTAAAGCGTATTAAAAAATCGAATAAAATTTATTGCTGTTGAAGTACGAGTGCGTCACGTGTCGGTGTCGTAAAAGTGCAAGGGGTTAACGCGACAGGATAGACTCGTTTGAAATAATTGAAATGATCTCTACATCAAGTATCTTGTTCATTTATCATGCAGCCCAATTATCGCTACCAAAATTGTTTAATTTTTCGAGTCGCACGAAACAAATACGATTAGCAACAGATTTCAACCCTTCGCATTCGAACAGCGGCTGACATTCGCCATTTTGCCTAATAGAACAATATGAATAAATACTTTTTAGCTTAGTCTATAGTATTATACGCGTGAACATAGTGAAAAGGGCAAAGTAGCAATTAATAAAAAGAACCAATAATTTGTAAAAAATTGTATAATGAGACTGATGCGTGAAATGTGATTTATTGCAAATATAGTATACATATATACATACAGGGTGTCCCACAATTATGGTACGAGCCGGAAAGAGGTGGTAGGTGGGGCTCTTCTGAACAACTTTTTCCTTTGCAAAAATGTCGGATAAGGCTTCATTTTTAAATTATTAACGAAAAACACCGACCAATCAGAACGCGAGAATTGCGCGCCGTATGTTCGATCGCGACCACGGCCAATTATAACTCGGGCCTACACTTCTGCCTCCAAGCGCGCGGGATTCTCACGTTCTGATTGGTCGGTGTTTTTCCTGAATAATTTAAAAATGAAGCCTCATCTGACATTTTTGCAAAGGAAAAAGTTGTTCAGAATAGCCCCACCTACCACCCCTTTCCGGCTCGTACCATAATTGTGGGACACCCTGTATATACACAGGGTGTCTCATTATAATCTTTCCACATGATTATCTCGCAAAACATGTATTATTCGAAAAAAATGTTTAAAGGAAACATGCTCTATTTGAAGGAGGATATTCAATGGTGTACATTGTTTTTTTCTGGGTGGAGGCGCCACCGAGATTTGAAGGTGGCCTTTGATTTTTTTAATGGAAACTTAGCTTTCCTCACACTAGACACAGTTTATCTCAAGACGGATCCACTGATCTACATTATGTTGCCCTTGAAATACAATATAATTACTTCTACTGTTAGCGATTGAAATTATAACGAAAGTCGACCATAATATCCGATCCCATTTTGTCGTTACTCAAAACGTACGCGATGTTCAGTCGATTTTTCGAGAAAACCTTCGTTCTACCTTGGCTACATAGTTGCGAAGTTTGCCGATCAGTGATTTCGAAGTTTTCGCGCTATCTGAAGCCGAGCTTCTTCTTTTTAACTTGCGATATTTCCAACTACGATCTCGCCCCGTTCGGATTAAGAAACTCCATCGAAGACGTGATTAAAGATTAGGTAGCTTGTCTACTCTCAGTATGAGCCATGGTTTTTACATCGATCGATTAAAACTCGAAGTTTATTAGGACGTTATTAAACTTGCTCGCCATCGGATAAATTATTTTATACGTTTTATTTTTCGTCCCATGATCATCATAATTCGGATGCGGTTATTGTCACGGAAACTCGATAGATAGAACCTGGGAGATGTACGTTTCTGTGTCTCGAGAAATGGGTACTTCTAGGCCTCGATATCTTTAGGTCCTGAATTATCTAAACCGCTGTATTTCTATATTCCAATATCCCCATATTCTAATATCTCAATATTTCGATATCCCAAAATCCCAAAATTACAAAATCCTAATAAACCTATGTACCAATGTCCTTAAATCTCGATACCCCTATATCACGTGATCTTTATATTCTGATATTCTTAAATCCCAATATCCCTATATCGCGAAACACCTATATTTTGTTGCCTCAATATCCTTATATCCCTATATACCAATATCCCTATATCCCTATATCCCTATATCCCTATATCCCAATATCTCAATATCTCAATATCCCAATATCCCTATATTGCAATATCCCAACATCCCAATATCCCTATATTCCAATATCCCTATATCCCAATATCCCAATATCCCGATATCCCAATATCCCAATATCTCTATATCCTAATGTCCCTATATCCCAATATCCCAATATCCCTATATCCTAATGTCCCTATATCCCAATATCTACTTTCCTATTGTATCTACATCTTTAATTCCCATATCTCAATATTTCTGAATCCTTAAATTTGTGTAAAAACGCAGAAATGTTCATTTCTATACAATCGTATCCCTACTCAGTGTTAATTTCACTACATACTTAAAAAGTACATAATAAAAGAACAATTTTGTATTATCAAAATTATACCAGAAATTCAGAAGTCCGTCCGAGACATTTAATTAAAATATTAATATATTGAATTTCATGTGGTTCACATTATCGCGAGGCATAAGTATGGTTATTTCCACTACGACAAAAAACGAGTTACTTAAAATTACTTTATTGCGCTAAACACATGAGCAAGTTACAAAACATGTCTCTTCTCCAAGTAACATAGTTAACTTTCATAATTCGCCCAATACTTAACGGGGTTGTACATAAATGTCGTTTAATCACAACGGAACTTAATAACGCACGGATAATAAAACACGGACTGTCAGTCGGATAGTCGAAGGAGATTTCGCATCGTTTTTCTTTTATTTAGGAAAATATATTTCACCAAGATCTTTCCAGTGTAAAGAGCTCTCCGGGGTTTAACCGAAGCAAAAGCGCTTTCATGGTGCGTACCGGCAATGGAACGAGAGTCCGTCGTCCTTACTGACCATTCAGCACTATAAAGGGAAGTCAAATATTGATTCGGTTGGCAATTATGAGTGGTTTTTCACTGGGTCTTCACTGGCGTACCCTTCGGTCCTGTTCTCCGGCTCCGCTTAATTACGGGATGTTTGCGTTTCTCAAAATTAAACTTCTGCCGGCCAGAGCAGCGCATCGCAGTAGCCCTCGGGCAACTCTAAACAAATTTACATCAAACTCGAGAACGTGCCACAATAGCCGATCATAATCGTTCAACGGGTTTCACTTTTCCTTCTTCCGTTTTTTCGCCGATTGTGTTCAAACGTTTGACCACGTTCCTCTTTCGTTCTCCTACATGGTAATACGTATTTCAATCAGCTTATTTCGCGAATTTTATTTTTCTTTACCTTGTGCTAGACGATGTAAAAAAGTGTAACATATAAAGTGTAGTGAAATGTTGCGAAATGTGTTTCATTTTCTTTGTTATGTACAATGAGAATGGACTAACTGACTGGGATTTAATATGATAATTGTATTTACGAATTAAAATATTATTCGTGTATAACACATATATGATTACATTATACATATGTTTACATGTACATGTTTATATTATATCTTCATAAAAAGTATTTATTTTTACATGTTTTGTACATTTACTTTCACATGTTTATGTTAAATGTTTACATAACATGTTTTGTACTTGTATTACATGATTACATGGTATGTTTGCTTACATCGCATGACTACATGATATGTTTGGTTACATTGCATGATTACATGTTATGTTTTACGTGCGCACATTATGTGTTCGCATGATGCTCTTATTCTTACATATTCATGTTTATATGTTTACTTTCACGTGTTCATATCACGTGTTCACTATCACATGTGCGTATCATGTGTTGACATAGTATGTTTATTTTTACATAGGTACATGTATATATTTACCTTTAAATGTGTAAATTAAATATTTACATAACATGTTCGCACTTACATATTTATACTACACGTTTTTTTCGACACGATGAGATTATGGAAATGCTGCGTCAAAGTCAGAAATCGTAACGTGCAATGTACGACAAGTTTAATATCACAAGCCGAGAGAAGAAATCGTTTTCTCGCTATCCGAAGTCAAAGGAACGGTTTGATATTTGTGTCAGCGTTCGGGGTGTGCAATCGTGATAGAAAGCAGATTGGAATAAAGAAGGGTGAAGGGAATTTCTTCGACGATCCCCCGCGGTTTATTTTCGTAGCAGTAAATTAACGGTTCGCGGCGAGACTTCTCTTGGGACCCTTCGTGACGTCTGGACCAGTTACAGCCCTTGCTACGCTCCCGCCGAAATTAGTAAAAGAAGAGGGAAAATGGTGGTCCTTGGATGAAGGAATTGCTCGCGAGACTGAAACTTTTTTCCTCTTCTTTTCATACGTCAATTTTCGTCGTTAATTATCGCCGAGCATTCCGGCAAACACTCCGGTGGCAATTTTCGGAATTCTGTACTCAATTTCTTACGTGTTTTTGTACCGGTAATGTGTATTATGTATATTATCGGATTTCTGGGGTGGTGAGTTTGAAACTGCGTTCCTTGTGAATGAAATAATAATTTGAAAATGAATTGTAGCTAACTTTGGTAGTTTTCATATTGATGCACGATTTAACACTTAGCTACTAAAGGTAGTTTAACTACAGAAACTGATTTTCGTGTTGATACAGAATTTAACGGTTTGTTCAATGATCATTTTTTAAATTTAAAACCAATTAATACCTTTCTTAATTAGAATTTCCAATTTCCGTAGATCTCCGTATCTCTACGTATCCATACCTGCTCATTTGCAAATGCTCAACGTCTGAAATCCCAAATCTCTAAATCGTGAAATTCCTAGACACCGAAATCCATAATGGTATTCTAGGACCCAACACGTTCCCTAAATGATTCGCGAAGGAAAATAAGAAACTAGTCGCGCGAGAGAGAGAGGGAGAGAGAGAGAGAGAAAATGGAAGGTGACGAGCTACGTGCTTCGGTATCAAGCAGCCGCGAGCAGCTTCCGCGAAGTTTAATTAAATAACAAGGTGACGTCGAGGGTGGCGTTCGCACCACCGAGCGAAACCGACAGGGTGAAATGGCAGAAGGGGGATGGAAAAGGAGAGACAGAAGCACAGAAGGCAACGGTAAGAAAGACCACGGACTTGTAAAAGGGGATGGACTCGGGGCCGAGGTGCCAAGTTGCTAGGTGACTTTGCTAGTTATTTAATTAGCCCGGGGACTTTCTCCTTTGCCCCGCTGCGTCCCCCTTTTCTTTCCGACTCTTTTTACTTGACGACGACCCCTCTACCCCCTTTCCTTCTGCTTGCTCTCCCGTCTTCCATTCGCGACATCCCGGAACTGCCAGTGCCTTTACCGCGACTTCCTTTATGACCTACCAAGGACAATGCGCCCGCCCAACCCTCGACTTATTGTTCCCTTTGGTCATTTCCGCACGCCCATTTGCGCACACGGATCTTGTTTCATCAGCAGGGAAAATCAGCGCGATCGTGCAGAAACGACGGGAAATTTTCACTTTGAACCTCGGCCAAATTAGAATCGGCCGTTTGTGCGCAAAACTGTCGAACGTTCGGCGGGATCCGACAAAGAAACGAACACGGTTTTTAATTAATCGCTTACTCTTTAGGGTATAGCTGGGCATTTATATTTGTATAACGTTCTGTTCCGCAACAGAATATGTAAGTATTTGGAGTACGGGCGGAAGGAAATTTGGCTTCTTCGGTGGGGAGCTCGATCATTCGTTGATTTCTTGGGAGCCGAGCATTCGGATTTTGTAATTTTGGGAATTTATGTAGATGTTTGGCGATGCTGGTGTTTGGAAGTACAGAAATTTGGGAATTTGAAGTTTTGGGAATGTAGATATTCGGAAGTCATGGAGTTTGGAAATATCGAATATCGTAATTTTGAGGATTTAGGAATTTGCACGTTCGGAAGTCTGGGAATTTCAGGATTTATAAACTTGTAAATTTGAGAATTTAAGTATTTGGAAAACCTGACATTTCTAAATTTAAGAATTTTGAAATGCGGAAGTTCGGTATAGTCTACAAATTTTAGTACTTGGAGGTATAGAAATTTGGGAAATTTAAAAAATTGAGCAATCTACGGATTTGGAAATTTTGCAGAATGAAGACATTTCAAAATGTGCAGGTCGTAAACTATGAAGATTTAGAAACGTAGGAAATTTGCGAACTCAAGATTCGAACCTAAAAATTTAGAAAATTAAAGAATTTGACTATGTAGAAAACTTTGATTTTTAAAATATTGCAATTTAAAAATAATAAACATTCTTTAGTTTGTATATGTATCATTCAAAGAAAACCAGCGTTGTATCCAAATGTAAACGATATTACAAGTATCGCTTTGTGTTATAATAACAGCAAAAGGTGTTATATTAAAAAACATACAAGTTTATTAAAATTATTTCCTACATCATTAGATATGAACTTCCTAGTATAATTTTGTCATTTTCCATTTCAAATTAACAATATGATGTAAATGATATTCAGACCAGCCTTACTCCTTGTAATTCTTATGCACTTAACGTAACTTAAATCCGCAATGTTTATTGTCACAACTCATCGAGACAACCAAAGTGTCAATAAACCAAAACCGTTACCAAAATTAATTGCAAAAAGTAACAGTAACTAAATACTGTGAGAATGATAGAACGTCGAGTTACATGTACTAACTCAGTCGCATTATTTCAATTCATCTAAAGTTCATATCAATATCATATATTGTTATACTCTTATAACCTCAAATTGCTTAAATTGGTCCTCACTTTCTTCCCTCGAAGTTATCAAAATTCTTTTAGTTACAATACCGTCCATTTGTTTTCGTGATTACGCAGCGACACAGTGACTCTAATGATCTTCAATTTATCACAGAAATGTGGAGCGATGAACTGTAAAAAAAACGGAATAGGGAGGAAGAGAAGTTCGTAGTGCTTGACGCGTTCTCGAACAAAAAAAAAGGAGATTCCCCATGGGATGTGGGTAACCTTCTTCTATGTTCGACCAAGCACCGTTTCCGATCCAGACCACTAGCGGAAAAGCAGCAAAAGCTTAGCAGGGCTTAACCCGGTGACAGGATGATTGGTGGTATTATCGAAATTACTCGAGAGTAACGAACTCCAATATCACGAAAATCGTGCGTTAGCTTCGTCACTAGAGCTTTAATGGAACAGTTGCCGAGTCCCTCAAAATTACAAACTAGGAGCTTTTACAGGGAACTCGTGTTTATCGATACTTCTGATCGGTACACACGTTCTTGTATTATTATTATAACTTTCGTTTGTTAACACTACATTTACGGACGTGTAATGACCATTTACTTTGAAATTAAAACCGAATAAAAAGAGAAAATAAATAAAGTATGCTACGTAAACTGACTTATAAAATGATCCTTTATCTTGATAAATATTAACATACACTTTGATACGAACTTGTTGATAATTTTTATAATTTCGAGTATGTCTTGAGTCATGTTGGCTCGTTTCGTAAATCTAGTGTTAATAATTATGGTATTTTTACATCGCTTTACAAGCTTGAGACATCGGGTGGGGATGAAACTGGTTTTTAACAGTAAATTAATAAATGTGCAAATACGCAATGCATATATGTTAAGCTAACGTTTATAGTTATAATATTTTAATTTTATAATTATACAATTTTATCTCAATCTTCGTATCCATATACAAATAATTCGGTATCGATCAAATTGATAATTTAAATTATACAAAATAGTATTTAATAACACATAAGTGCACATCAGATACTTTTCAAAATGATAAAAATGACTAGTCTTTTAAAAATGGAGCATTAATTGTAATTCTTTTAACGATCGAATTTTAATTACAAATTTTTCAAAAATCAACTCACTCGTAATTCATGCCTGACCACATTTACATGCCTAATCAATCATCCGCATTCGTTCTGACGAATTAGTATACACAATTGAATTATTGTAATACACAAAGTTAGAGTGTAGAAAAGATTGAAACAGGAATTTTTATCCTGTGTGACATCGATCGGATCGAATTCTTTCTCGAATGCGAGCCAGCACGCCGCCATACTTCTTGGCTGCGGAAATCGGGAATCGCTTTGATCCGAGTATCGCGTTCGCTGTGAATTTTGTCGAGGCTTTTTGTCGCACCTGTTCGACTTCCTTCTCCTCTCTATTCTGCGGCAGATGTTCCTAGAATTCCTTAAGAACGTGCAAAAAGGGATACGAATAAACGTGCGTGCACGCTCAAGCACCCTCGACCGTTTGTTAGAAAATTTCTCCGCACGTACTACAATTTTCCGTTGCATTGCTGAATTTTGTGGCTAAACGAGCCGGCGGTTTATCGTAAGTATTTCCCGTCGGGGTTGAACAGATTCCGAATGAATAGAAACGCCGAAATAAATTTATAAAATCGTTCCTCGGTTAGCGAATTAAACTTTCGTCTAAATTATTGTGGAGGTTAGTTTTCGATGGAAATAAATTGAGAGACAATTTTAATGGTGCTTTTATAAATTGTTAATGTTATATTTGGAGCATTATTGGAATTGTAGTTTACTTATTTACTTTCATTACGGATGTATAGATGATGGACTAATTCCCAGTTGATTATTATTCCGGCAGTTGTGAGTTTGTAAATGATCTATTTTTAAATTACTGAGATTCACATTTCGCATGTTTTTTGGTATCTAATCTTTCAAATTTGCGAGTTGTTCAGGTGACTAAAATTCAGTTTCAAAAAGTCCAACACTACATAAGTATATTATTCTACATATATATATACTACAAATTGCCATATTTCCAAATCTTTACATTTCCAAATATTCACCATTTGGCAATTGTCAAATTTCCATATCTGTACATTTACATATCTCTACAAATGACCAAACCTCTACATTTCGAAATCCACATTTTCGATTCCCCATGTTTTCAAATCACCACGTTCCTATATCACATTACTCTCAAGTCCTTTCACACAAGAATTTCGAAATTATAAATTCTCGGAATTATTCAATTTCCAAATTCCTTAATTCTAATGTTTCCAAATTTTTTAATTTCCAAATATCCAAATATCCAGCTTCCAAAATTTCAAATTCCTACATGTAAAAAGCAAATTGATTATCGTATGTTAGCTCCTCTACATTTCCAACTGAATCAATATTCAAACAGAGCGTTGAAGATGAAGTCTTCTGAGTAATTATGAATAAAAATTGCATTTAGTCTACTATCTCCTTGATTTATATTTTCTTGTTATGATTAGCTACATTTTTTACTAATTTTAACAAAGCATGAAGACCCATATATTTATATGGAGCAGACTTTAGTATATTATTATTTCTTAAATTTGTACTGCATTCGTTAATTAACACTTTAATACAATTATAATCGCTAGAATAATAAATAAAACACTACTAACATTAAAATTATAATTCTTTGCGCTCGTAAATACTTAAAAATCCACTTTTCAAAAACTTCGACGACAAAGAATGAAAATCATTACCGACTACTTTATTCGTCACTTTAACACTAACACTACCGACGTATAATGCACAGTTATCTCGACCTTAAAAATTGAAGTTGAAAAATAAATGAACAAACGATGAAATACAAATGAATACACTTATAGATTATCTTGATGACAATTCACATAAATGACAAGAAGATCAGCTTAACAAATTTTGTCATTTAAAGTAGCAAATTTGTATAAGGTTCATTTGACCCCTTTGGTAATTTTAGTGTTAAATATAATTAAATAAACCACGGTTCACAGACGGTTGTTTACCCCGGTTAATAAACTCAGTTCAAATAAATCCGACGAAGGAAATTGCGAACGGATTCGCGAACAGAACGCGTTAGAATCTTTGTCGTTGTTTGCTATATGGCCAGAAAGATAACGGGAGGAAGGTATCGACGAAATCCAAAGTAAATGTGGCACGGCTGATCAAACCAGGACACGATTTCCGTAGTTGCCGCTACAACAATACGCCACGTTGCATAAATAAAGCGTGCACGTTGGACGTGATCAATATTGGATGTGATGAAAGTAAACCGGTAAAGCGTCGAACGACGCTCGACCCTCGTCGACGCGCACGACCGTCTGTGTAATTTAATGCCCGGCAAATACGCCAAGCAGAGAGAGTAGTTTTGCACTGTAATCTAGATGAATCTGCCACTCCCAACGGGCATAGGCTGTCGACAATTACAAAATGACCCGAAAGAAGCGTACTGTACCCGAACAGTATCATAATTTTAATCCTGTCTTACGTTAGGAAGTTTGAAGTTCGTCAAATGATGGACGACCAAATGTAAGATTAACCTGTCAAATTTGTATTTCAACTTTTCTGCATGGGTTGTCAGTTTATGTATTAAATACTTTCGAACAAGTTGGACAACATTGAAGCAAACAATAATTTGAAAAATCAGAATGTAAGCATTTACTGTATACACATTTTATGTATATTCAAATCCCCTTTTGGGGGTCGTGGCAGCGAATGAGTTAAACGGAATAAAAACGATGAAGTATGGAATAAATCGTGTGGGCATATTTGAAAATACTACGTTTCTTTATTATCTCTGCTCTCGGTGGAAGCCAATATAAGAATGTCTTCAGAGACAATAAATACGTACCGAGGACACCCTCGTTAGTATGGTCGTTGTTTAGGACACTTGGGCCCGGGGAAACGTCCCTGAGGAAGGGGGAGCGCCGACATAGGCATATGGCTTGCTTCGACTATTTGTCGATTTCTAATTTTCTAACACAAAGCGAAAGAAGAGCCATAATGTAACGCCAAGGACCATAGTGACATTGCAACGCGTTGATGTCCTCGCGGTCAATATTTTCCCTAAACGGCACTCTTCTGATCGTGGATGTGGAAATATGCCACAGAATAAACGAATAAATTGTCATTGTCGTTTTAGTTCGTGATTTTCACGTCTTGTCAGCTCCTTTTTACTGATTATCGTTCACTTATCTTACCTGTTTGGCACATCCCCCTGTTATTCACCTAAATTCTTAATCTAGTGTTGGAGAACCTGATTCAGAATAAAAAGGATTAACTTCAACAGCTAATTTATTATCTCACAATAGTCTTACTCTTACATAAGATAAATTTTATGTACACGGTCGAGTACTGCTTGAAAATCTTTGATGAAAAACGTCGCTGACAAGGAAAACGTAAACTATCGGAAGACAACTTCTTTTGGATAAGGATGTGGGAGCTGCAAATGGCATTGGCTGATTTTTTAGAAGAGTGGTGGTTGAAAAAGGAATGGTGAAATTAGGAAGTAAAGGGAAATCATTTAGTGGTCCTTAGAAAAATTTGGAGGCTAACAGAAATTCTAAAGAGGCATGTTTGGGCGACATAAAACAGACGGTAAGGTTCGAACTAGTGGACAATAGGGTGAAGGAAATAAAGAAAGGGACAAATGCAAAAGAAAGTCGGCATGTGCATTGCGATTTCCAACTCTAGATTTTAGATTAACTTAGATAAAATACAACATCTATCTTCAGTCAGTCATCGACTTCCATCGTTTATTATTTATTGTACAGTATGCAGTCTTGAAGCATAATAGATAGTGAGTCACTGGTGTCACTTTAGAGTCATTGTCATTTGTATTGCTAATTTAATGAGATTGAGAAATACAATTCACTAATAAAATAGATAAAAGTGAATATGATAATGATCAAATTTTGTGGGAGAAAACAATGTGTTATTTGTTCTAGTATCGGTGCAGTTCAGAGAAGATCCCGACGAATATAAACAAATTCTGTGAAATTATATGACGGATCAAAAATAAACATCTACTGTATCATCGTCAAGTTATTTTTCCCTTAATTGCGGGAACTTGATGAATAATTTATTTGCCATTATATGATCGATCAAAAAGAGACATCTACTGTGTCATCATAAAGTTAATTTTCCCCTAATTGCGGAAACCTTATGAATAATCTATTTGCCATTACTTGATATTCTTGGGAAAATAACATGCTTTTGAAACTGTAATAATTAAGTAGTCGTTTCAATTAATCGACTACATAATTAATTGAAACATAAACTACGAACACGTGGACGAAAGTTATACACTGTGAGTATTTGAAAATTCCACCATGTAATAATTTCAATTTTTTACATATCCGTAATTAGTAAAATGGCTGATTAAATCAGGAACGTTACTTAGAAATTATAAAATCGGCACAAGCTCAACAGAATATACAATTATAAAACCTTGAATGTCAATCGATCGACGTAGTATTACAAAATTTTCAGTAAAATATTCTCTTGATGAACGAATGTATGGTGTTCGATATCTAACGTAAAATACAGAAGTAAACGACAACCATTTTGTTTATGAAGTTCAAGAAAATGTTAGTTCGCATTTGTTAGGTTTAGAACAGTGCATTTGTCAAACTGAACATTGCTAAGCGATAGCAAAGCTGTCAGAAAATGTCGTAAAAAAGGGTGGGCCTTCAGGCATTGCGAGGGAGGAACCTGAAAATGTTTTTCTCGAAGAAAAATCATCCCTGAAATTGGTTTCACGATGATAGTGCAACTCCGGCAAAAAGATATAACAACGAGTTTCGGTCGACAGTTTCAAAAAACAATTATATGTTTTATTACTATAATTTTACAGTGCATTTAACAAACAGAATATGCTAATTGGTACTAATTGAAACTATTTAAAACTCTGAATCTTTGGGTAACTGTTAATATTTCGAATAATTTAATTTGTAATATATTGAATGATTGGTATTTGTAGAAACTATAACACAATTTATTTTTGCAGTATTAACACGTTTTCAAAGAATTGCACAACGAGAAAATATTTAATAAAATAACTTTACGAGATAACATTTAATACAAACAAGAATGTGTCGTTAATAGCTAAAACATATTGTTATTGAAAAATTCATATTTTTCTATTTAACTAATGTTTTACAATTCGTTGGAGATAAAACGCAAAGTTTGTATTGTTGTAATCGCTCACGTGCAATAACAATAATTGTCATTTAAAAAATGTAAAATATTATAATACTCGGTGAATCATTGAGTCAAGCTGTGAAAATTGATTTTTTGATATTCCAAATTGTCATATAACTGAAATGAAAATTTTCACGCGTCACTAAATGAAATTTTAATATTTCAGTTCGCTAAATTATCAGAACTCAATTTTCACCGCTTTAAATTATCAAATTAACAAAATTAAATTATCAACATCACTTTTTTATTATTCTGAACAATAAAATTATGCAAGTTGAACTTTTAATATTTCAATTTATCTAGTTATAACAATTGAGGGATTAACATTTATTTGAAAATCACCCGCATCAAATTATCAAATAATGCTTGCTAAATGCCCAAAGAATAAAATACCGTATGTATAGATACTATATAAATATAGCAATACTGTGCAAATACTACGTAAATCTAACAAAAGTATTATTGTAAATGCAGTATGTATAAATGTAACAAAGATACTATATACAGTGGCTCAAAGTAAAACTCTGATAAATTTCATTACAATTTTATACTCTGTTTCTTATTTGACTAATAGATTCCAATTTTGTTTTTGTTTTTCATGGATTTCTATATCTATAACTGCAGCTTAATAAAAGTTAATCGTTCATTTAATTCGTGCTCTGCACCAATTATCTACTCGTGAAACAAAAATATGCAAGTGTCCGAGTTTTACTTTGAGTCACTGTAAATGTAACAAAAATACAATATAAACAACAGTAGCTTACTCGAATTGAATATAACTATTTGTTCAGCCTGTGTACATAATTCGGTCGTGGCAAAAAAACGCGAATATCACGAATTTAACTAACGTCATACAACAAAGGTAAAATTCCATATACGACACGGTAGACATTTATTTCGCGCTTTTACAGCGTGAAACAGATGTCGAGCGGTTTCGTAAGTAGAATGTGACTCAGCTGAGTGCCACCGAAAATGAGAGACGTCGCGATATTTTCCGAATGTAGAGAGACGTTTCGCTCAGAAATTTATCTTCTCGTAATAACAGCGTGGCAACGCCGTTTTCCGGGTGTTGTCACGTCCCGTTCGTTCCCGTACGTGTCCGCCTCTTTGTCTTCTTCCTTCTCTTTTTTTCTCTATCTCTCCCCCCGCGACCCCCGTTGCCGCACAACCCTCTGGGATTCGGTCGTGTCCGTATTATAATGGCATTTCGTGTCTCCACATTACACTTGCTGTCTCGCAAGCTACTACACGTTTCCCCCGCGTTCTACAACGGTGTCTTATTTGTTTCCTTCTCCAAATATACCGCAAATTTCCCGTATCGAGGGAGACCTTGCGATATCGGACCAACCGAGGGACAAACGAAATTCCGGGAACGTATATTTAAGTATGCATCCCTCGTGTTACTCGTTTGTACGCGTCTGTCTTGTTAATTGCTCCATTCGGTTCACCTTTCTTACTTACGAGACTTTTAACTACTTAATCGAGACACCGAATTGAAATATCAAATCGTAGCGGGAACACCCGACGATAGACTATTAACATTTGACTGCCATATGGGAGAAATTTAAAATTGCATTAGGTAGTGTTTTCATTTTTAACCAATTTTACCAAATATTTTCACGATACTTTGTTATGTTCATATTTCATAGTTCCAAGTAACTGATGCGAGTATTTTCAGTTAGAATATTGACCAATTTTTGATAATACAACTGATAAATCTGTGTTCAAATTTGAGTTCCACCCATATATGGCAGTCAAAGTGATAAATGGTCTGATAAGTGATTGGTAACTTAAAATAGTGATGGGCAACGCTTGTGAAGACAAATGAGACGCGCCAAATTTTTTAATTCTGGAGTTTAAAATTGTATTTAAAAAAAGTTCGAATTACTAAATGTAGATATTTTCAAATTTTAGAAAACAGGTTGAGAAGTTCTTTACGAAAAGGTACTTTTTTCTGTACAAACTATAATTTGAAAGATAATAATCCCATTGTAAACTTATACTGTGTTATTCACTTTTAAACAATGTTTTAATCATTATGTTTTGTAGACATTGAAAAAATATTGCTTTTATGTGAATTCACTTTTGTATACTTCGTACTTAATCTGAAATCGACACTTGAACTGCTAGAAAGAATTGTATACGCTGTTTTATATGTTTTATTACTTTGATACCTCTTTTTTACTATATTTTCAACTTAAAAATAGACGTGTGTCAAACGCTATAAATAATACATTTACCTATACAAAGGTATTATAGAAATATAGAAAAAAACACAATACCAAATAGTAATAAATACATTTGCAACATACTATAGCAAAACATGAATACACAATACAAAATGGTATAATAAAAAATACATTTGTAATAATAGAAAATAATACGTATAATTATGAATATAATTACAACATAAAATAATATAGTAATTAGTATATTCACAGTATAAAATAACATAATAATGAGTATATTCACAGCATGAAATAATACGGTAATACATTTATTTACAAAGTAAAAAAATATTGCAATAAATTTATAATGATATATTTATAATTGCAATGAATGTATAGTAATATATTTACAACATGAAATAATATAGTGACAAATATATTTACAATATAAAATAATATACCTTTATTCGCAACAGAAAATAATACGTTAATGAACGTGTTTACAATACAAAATAACTTGGCAATAATTACATTTAGAGCATCGAATAGCACAGCAAACGTATGTACAACGTAAAACAATGCAGTAATAAATATATTCACAAAGCAAAATTAATGCAGCAAACTAAAACGCGACAAACATTAACCGTCGTAATAAAAAGCGATCCGTATCTTTGTTATTAATCGTACCGTGATCAAAGGGACATTACATATTTTACTGCGAGTATTCGTTTGTGCGGGCGCTAACCATATTTCCGAACAAAACGCGGCGTGTATATTTTTGTTCGCTATGGAACGTTGCTTTCGTTGCAGGAAAACAATATTTCGAGCTCCTCGTCAAAGCGCACTTTATCCCTGAAAGTGTTACGCTTCACGTGAACGAAATACAAAGGAAGATTTTACTTTCATGAGGAAGAAAAGGTGGGGTGAAAAAAAAAGGAAAATTCGAGACACGACTTCTCGAACCGTGTCCATCTTTGCCCGGTCCGCGGAGGTCGAAACATTTTTTCCTCTCTGTCCGCTCGGATTTGCACGTCCCCTGTCTCCGTCTCCGTTTCCTGTGGCCAACCTGCAAATCTCTTATACCGAATTCCCTATTTTACCGTCGTGTGTCTCGTCGACATTCACGTTCGCATCTCTCTCTCTCTCTCTCTCTCTCTCTCTCTGTGTGTCGGCTTTCGAGGCTCTCCGACGGGCATCGGTGTTCGTCCTTTTCCCTTTTTTTTACCCCCCATTCTTCCACCTCTGCAGGTTTCATCCGACGAATATAAAAAGGGCTGAGCACCCGAGTGTTTAGTAACTTTGTCAGCGTTTTTAATCCCGCCTCTTATCCTGCCTCCAGCTTCGCTCTCTCTCTGTCTCCTTGTTTCTCTCGTGCGGCGAACAAGCCTACACTTACACCTACTCTTCTACCCCTTTTTTTTGGTTCCTGGCTTCGACGTGGCCGTGCTCTGTGTACCTTGTAAAACCAGCCGTTGTACCAATTACGAGTGCTCGCGTTCAACTCGACCGGATTTAGTAGCTTCATCAGTGAAATTGATTCGTTTGGGCTGTTCCCGGTGTCTGCACACAGGCTGCGCCTCGTGGCAGAGGCTCAAACGGCGGTTACCGAACATATGTTCGAACGATTTGTACGATTCCCCGTCCGCTTCTATCCCGTGTATCACACGGCGCTTCTGCAGTAATTCTTTCTTTGCGAGACCGGAGAATTGGATTTGTAGCGATTTTCGGGTGATTCGGACGATTGTTGTTATTAAGCGAATCTTGCGGCCGTGAATTACCGTTTTTTGCGTGGAAATGATCGAATGAACGAATGTCAATAAACAGTAACATATTCGTGCGATAATTGTAACGCAAGAATAAAGCTATTTAATATATCGTTGTTAGCGACACTTGCAAAATACAATCGGTTTTCATTCCCTCTTTATTTTGTTATATTCTTTTTACGGGATTTTTTGAATTCTTCCATCGTTTTTGTGATCATTCCTCAACGCTTACTGAGTTTGTTTAGTTTCTTTTACGTTCGATATTCTTTCCTTAGGTATACATACTTCTTTCGGTTGGGACTAGCGGCGTTAAGAGTTCCTTTGTGCTAATTATTGTTAATCAACCTTCTGCACTCGAAAAGTGATCTTTTGATTTAATGCATTAAAGTTTTTAATATTTTTGAGTGGATATATGTACTCGTATAGCTTTGTGGGAAGAATTTTTTAATCGAATCTATTAATGTTGTTCTTGTCATGAACAAATATAGTGAAACAGCAATGATACACGAATAATAGATTCGAAAATATTAAATTTTTCGACTAGAAGATTTTTAAATTACTGCCTACCAGCAAGAAATGTTCTCTAGTTATAATGTTGTTAATTTGTATAAAGTAGTATATACAAACTTATACATTGTTAAATAAAAATTATGAATATAGAAGTATATATGCATTTGGCAACTTCATAAAACTCTTTAACTGTATTTGTCAACATTTTAATCATAGAAAAAGACAATATTTAACACCAACAACATTCATTGCTTATATCTTTAACAAACGTTGGATCAACAGATCACCTCACACGTTTTTGATAAGTTTATTTATCATTTATTACTTGAACCAAACAATTGATGTATGGGTAATTTGTAACTAAATTAACTGGCATTTAAGTAAACTGACCAATAAACAATTCATAAAATATATGTGTACTTGGGAAACTAAATGTCTACTGTTTCTTTTTTGAAATAATTAGAAATCGCACCGCATACAACTATTTGATATCACAAAAGCCTTGACAGTAACAATAAATGAATTCTGCCAATTTCACTGAAAGCAAGAGTGATTACAATTTAATCCTACAGAGCATTTCTAACGTTTGTAGTAACTGTGCAATTTTAAGTAACCTTGCAATTAAATGGCCATTAATTTAATGGAGTGTTAGAAATTTCATTTTGAATTGAAATTGCGGTTGCACTGTTACCTATTATCAACAAATCTAGCCAAGTTTATCGCGTTTAATTACTCAAAATGAAGAATGTTGTACTACGTGGTTGCTAAATATTATGTCCCACATGACCTACTCCATGTCGCACCCTTCCACCTATTTCCCACGGTCGTTAGTGTATTTTTTTCATTTATCCAGTGACCCGAATCCATCAGAGAAATAATAGGAACCTGACCATTAACACAGAAACGCTACGGTAACGTCCTTGTCGTGTGCCAGCAACCCTTACCCGAATGTGATCGAAGATTCGTGCAAACACTTGTACAACATCCTTTCTGAAGGATATTTATTGCCTTATGCCACTTCCTTGTTACAATTTCTAGTATTTGACTTTCGGTACTTTCGGTATTATTATTTTTAGTATTTTCATTATTATGATTTTTACTTTTTGACTTGCACTATTTTTAGTTTTATTATGATTTTTTATGTTGGATGAAATTGAGCACTTAGGTATATTTATCATTAATTAATTAGGGAAGGATATTTTTCGGTTTAAACGTCAAAATAAAACGCCAAAAAGGGGAAAGCAAGGTACAAATTATTTAATTCAATTTATTTAATACTGGAGTTACTAAGTCTATATATTTTTGTATTAACTATTTAAATATTTATTTATTTAGACAATTTTCTTAAGTTTAAACATTTGAATCATTACGTTGATATCTGCACTACTCATAAGTATGGAAATATGAGCGTGTAATAGTTTGCAATGAATTTATTAAATGGTTAAATCATAATTCATTTTTTTTTCTTAGAATCAGCTCCTAACTTTTAATAAAAAGTATTAATAATTTATATTTTTAAAACTGATTACGATTTTGTACAATATATGTATACGTAGAGTAGAAATATTATCTATGATAATTGAAATGATTTCAAGGACATGTTATTCCGCAAACAAATCAAGAATTCAATCTCATACATTCCTACATCCAGTAACTTTTTTAGAAGAGTTACCAAAGTTCATTACTTATTAGTTTCCGCGAAATCGATACCTTTAGAACTAGTCCAAACAAAATTAACCCAGGTTTATCAAGTAAGCTTTAGCGTAATAGCAACTGCGTTGTAAAATCGATGTAAAACATTGATACATACGGAGAGTATGTGCACAACTTTGTAGGTCAAGAGACACAATCGACTAACATAAACGTGTACCTAATTTGCATCTTCAATTGTTTTGCGACTTGTTAAAACAGATTTCAAAGATTTAAAATTCTCGGTACTCTCAATATAGTACTGATATAGTACTGGTATAGTACTTAATATAGTATTCTTAATATATTATAATTGTGACCTATCTATAACACAAGACATTTTTATAATTTATTAATAGAACTGGAAAAACATGAATGACATGCGAATGATATTACTGCATCAGTGAAAATAAATATTACTTGTAAAATTCGGAATCAATTCAAGTTGAAAAGTGTTCGATATTTTTTTACAATTGAATTTTTCTTCGGGATATGCAGAAAGCGAAAAAGCAAACGCAACTCGTTCGCTATTCCAATCACGCGATTATGTTTTCCCGTTGTTCCATCAATGCTACATCGTCGGAAAAACAAACAAACGTTCATTAATTTGTCGTGGAATCGAAGGTTTTTCAAATAAACTACGCCACCGGTAATCTTCTCTACCCTGGTCCTTAATCCCAAAAACAATTACACTCGGATCTAATGAGGTTTTCGATGTCCTTCAGATAAATTCAATTATTAACTTCCGTTTAATCGATAAGGGATAGAAGTTTTCCGAAAGTTCCGTACGTTTTCTACGGTAAATATAACAAGATTAATGAGTTTGTATCTGTTCGCCCGTGAATAGTATTGAACGGGTAAGCGGAACACACTTTTTGCTTTTTGGTACCTGCAACTTCGAGTAAATAAATTTATTCTTTACAAAAACTGTTAGGAAACTGGAAACTAATTTTAAGCATTCTAAGATGCACGGTGAAATCGATTTTACGAAAAGACAACTTTACCTTTTTAAGTGCTTTGAGATTATAGTAATCGGTTTATGTAACGTTCGCTTTTTAATTATAAGGATGGACAAATTTATAGAGGTTCATACTTTGGTGAAAATATGCTTTTAATTTTTTGATCGAAAATACTATTACTTGGAACTATAAGTAACAAGTATAACAAAATGTGACAAAAGTACTTGATGAAATTGATCAAAATTAAAAAGACTCGATAAAATTCTCAACTTCTTCAACGTATTAACCCTTTGTCACTTATATTAGTCATTTTTCTGACTGTAACTATTTGAATAAATATTTTCTAACTACATGTACAGTGTTATACATGTGATGTTTAAACATAGTAAAGTGGGTAAGAGTGGAAAAATATTAAAATTCCTCAACGAAACAACAAAAGTACTTGATGAAATTGATCAAAAACAAAAAGACTCGATAAAATTCTCAACTTCTTCAACGTATTAACCCTTTGGCACTTATATTAGTCATTTTTTTGACTGTAACTATTTGAATAAATATTTTCTAACTACATGTACAGTGTTATACATGTGGTGTTTAAACATAGTGAAGTGGGTAACAGCGGCAAAATATTAAAATTCCTCAAGGAAACAAACATATTCAACAAAATATAAAGTACAAGCAAACATTCGTCGACAATGACCTCGCAGTAGACGCGACGTAAACGCCTATGAAGAAGAAGAAGTGGCAAAATAATAGAAAATCATAATTTTCACAAAATCGATTGTTCAGTTGGGAAATTTTCGAGATGCTTGACGATGACGGAAATTGTTTTGAATCCATGGGACTGAACCAAACGACGAGCGTGAGTTGTCTGTCGCGAGCGAACGAAAAAGAAAGAAGCCAAATCGGTTCTGCCTCGAACAACGTCAAAAACGCCGTCGAGAATGATAAATATCCCATCATCGATCTAACACGATCAAATCGTTTTCCGGCGAATGGATTAAAAAAGAGTATAGGTTGTTCCACATGCCCGTTGGAGAGTTTCCAACGTATCGGAAAGCCTAGCGAGCGTGGTGACCGCGCGTTAGCGCTTCGACGCTCGGGGGGTCGCAGGGGGGCGGAAGAGAAGCAGGGGGCCGCAGAATAAACTTAGACATGTTTGCCGAGCAATCAAATATATGAGCGGAAAGTCTCGCAGGCGTTATCGATTGGTTCGAACCGGCTGTGGCGGCACACAGGCGAAGAGGAAAGAGAGAACACCGAAACCGTGGGGGTTTTAGGCAGGGGTCGTGAAGGGGTCGAGACGAAATGGGAACGGGAAGATCCACGAAACTAGTCTACATCGTCGTCGGTGGAGGGCAGAACGGTTTGTCCAGTGTTTGTTGTTCGCCGTTGTTCGAGGGGGCAAACATAGTTTTCGAGCCGGCGAGAAGGAGCCGCTGGAACAGCCGAATAGATATACACACATGCCATCTGTGCATACAGGGTGGTCCACCACAAACCGAGAACCTAAATATCGTCTTCGATACAAACTTATAAAAGTATATTTCGTTGAATTAATGTTTCATCGACGATGTATAATGACAAGGAATTTAACCATTTTTCAAACCTATCTTCAGGAACACCGTTCCTCGATACTTATTAGGGTTATGAACGCAAAGATGAACGAAGATGAACGATTAGATGCATAAACAAACATTAGTTTGTGAAGGGAACCGTGTATACAGACGGACAATTAGATTGATGAGTATTGTTAACCCTTTGCGCTCCAAGGTATTTTTTACTGCTGGCGGATATCAACTGCAAAACTTTGGTAGAGAAATTTAATGAATTATTTCAAAAATATTATTTCTTTATTTTTATTTGCTACCATTAACTGTTTCATTATGTTTATACTTTATATGTGCAAGGCTATGGATTTAGTTAAAAAACATCAATTCCAAATTGCTGTATTAAACGAAATGGTGAACGTCAATCACCTTTGGAGTGCAAAGGGTTAAATAAGAATTTATAAATGAATCTTTGTATGTAGATAAACGATTAGGTGAATGAGTCTGTAATTATAGGCGAATGTTTGGGTGAATGAATTTGTTGATGTCAAATAAGGTGAATGAAAATCATACACGATAGTTACATTCGTCTGTAAAAATTGCATGTGAACCTATAAATTGTTAGTTTATCAGTTTGCTACTTTAGATGCCTGTGATATGTATGTGACTTTAATTCATCGACTCATACGCAATTTTCTGCCCTGATATTTGTAATGTTATCATGTATGAATTCATTTTGTAATAAATGTGTGGTGGATACTTGAACACGAATTGACACATTGTTATGACGAAAACATGTCTAATTTTATCAAAACTTTCATGCTGTTACGAATGTTGAGAAAGTAAAATACAAATGTGACAGAATTATAGTTATCGATAATATTACTGATGAATATCGATAATATCATTTATGATTTTATCATCATATTCTATATTCAGTCGCTCAAATTTATTTGTTCATATCCTATATCAGTTTAGATTAGATTTAAATTTGAATTAGAGGTGCTGATATCGATAAATATCAAACTGTAATCAATAATTCAATTTATCGATAATATTATTAAGATATCATCGTAGCGAATGAAGATTATTGAAATAGAATGTAACATCCAATTGTATTATATATTTTTATTTATTCTCGTTTGAAATTCTGAATCCAATCTGATATGTAATTTAATAATTACGATACCATTATTTTTGTCTGAAATTAAGTCAGATGAAATTTGAAGATTAAACAAAAAAAAGCAGATTTAAATGATAACATTGAGTAATCGGTTACGTCAGATTAGATTGAAAGTCTAAACAAGAATAAGTAGATATAAAGATTGACAAAAATAAATTGCGACTGTCAAAGTCGAATCTTAAATTTGGTTATGTTGGAACACGTGCACTTTCATCGAAACAACGTGCTAAATAAATTACAGTAATGTCTTTAATAAATGCCTTCAGATACAACTTTTATATCTTGTTACATTTTTTAAATAAAACAATTATGAACATTACAATATTAAAGTATTCTGTAGAATACGCTGGTAAGTTTTGTACGAAAACCAGCAGGACACCCGATATATTTACAGCTTTTCGCTAACGACGTACGTATGTACACGTGAAAGAGAAAGAGTGTACATAGAGACGCGGCCGTAGGTATAGGAATACGCGAACTTTCGAGAAATTCGAGTCTTTTATTTCCACGCGACCTTACTCCCTGTCTGCTTTCGGAGCATCGGGGAAAAATCTCAAGAGCGCATCGCCTTCGAGAGCCCCGACGGAGATTTCGCTTGCACAAGAACAAATAGCGGAACGGGTCAGAACAACCCCAACAGCCACGGACGAATTCTTACGACGTCGACGAACGACAGGAGGTTGAATCGCGAGAAAATCTCGTCCACCGGATCGCTTTTATCTCCGATTTCGAGAATTCTTTCGTGAAATTTCTCGACTTCCGTAAACGCAGCGCAAAATGGCGGCGATCCTCGCGCTCGATAAAAATGAAACTCGTCGGTCGGGCGCACGATCTCGTTAATTCGTGTGCTGTGCCTCGTTCGTTTTTTCGCGAGTTATATTTCTGATTAAGCTTATTGCGAGCTGGAGATTTAAAGATGGACCCTGAATTTGGTTAGGAGCGGAGTAATATTTTAAAATTCCGCGGTCCGCTTCAAATTAGACTTCGCTGTTTGTCTTTCATTTGTCACCAGTGTAGAGAACTTGGGGCCACGGCGATCAATCTGCACTGAAAACAAATTGATCGTGGTCGACTTTAAGCACAATTTTACCGATTCCACCTTCGGTTAGGTTAGAAACATTTTGCGGCGTTTTCATGTTACTCGTGTCGCATAATGCAGATTAGAACAGTAAAATATAACGTATACTTTGGAAGCATGCATCTCTTTTATTATAGAAGAGCTCTATAATATCCATATAAGGTAATGAATGCAAATTGCGCTTATGAAAATAATCTTTCAAAATATTACTGCATTGCTGAGTTCAAATAACTTCGAGAAATCATGGTACTTTCAGTAGAATGGTAGTGCATGTATCAGACAAACAGAAACATGATTTTTAATAGATTGTATAATATTATGAACTTAAGATTATAGTAGTACATTTACCGTAAAGCTAGAATTAAATTTTTATAAACTTTGAATTGCATTAAATTTTTTTAACCTAGAATTGGAAACCACTTTTGTATATTTAAAAATGACGGCTGACAATATTTAATTTTATTTATTGTTAAATATGTATTACCTATTTATTTAGTAGTTGATAAAAATTTTTAAAGCTGTTAAAGATTGTTTAATTCTAAATCTTTCTCTGAATAATGCACACTTAATTTGAGGTTACAGATAAAGCATAAAAATAAGCGAACGATAAAACAAGAATTAATATCTACATTAATTCTGTATCCGAATAAAAATCAATACAAATTTCTAGAAGAATATTTTAACAAATTTTGTAATTTAAAATAAGGAGTTTGACCGATTTAGTGGTTTTCTAAAATTTAGCAGCATTCAACGTTTGGTAAACATAATTCATGCCAATGAAATTAATCAAACAATTGCATGAAAATTACATGAACGAAAATCAACTTAGTGTTTCGAGCAACTAAAAAGACGAAGTTTATAAGATATGAATATTTTTGTAAGATTAAACATTCATAGCCATCGATATCGGCAGAATAGATCAGAGAACGTGTCAAGGTCTTCGTTATAACTTAAAAAATCGAAATATCGACCAGGAGTTTAATATTGTCTCCCCGGTGTCACTCCAACAACGATTTCACATTGAAAGGCAGACGTCGAAGCGAAGGACTACTGAGAGTTCTCTAAAAAAAGTCCTGGAACAAGGATAGACCCGAACGTTATCTTGTCATACTCCAGCAGGTATGGAGATGAGTGCCCTCTTTTCGCCCTAATTCCTTTCAATCCTGCCCCAACCTACCTCGATCGGCGTAATCGAACCTCATTTATATTTCTGAACGTGCTCAGTCGCTGAAAATCTGAAAACGTTTAATAATTCTTATGAATGTTAATAGCCCTTCGCTTGCTTCTATCACCACGTGCAGACGATGATGAAGATGTTACATTCGCGATCAAACTCGATCAAATAGTGTAAATGTTGCTTATGTTTATAAAAAGTAGGAATAGATTATGTTTATAGGTTTATAAAGAGTAAGAAAAGCAAGTGATGTTAGAAGCCTTCAAGACATAACCGAAATGTTAGCAAAATTTAAGTGGTTCACTGTAGAAAAAAAGACAAGTTTTGTGTAATGATAGTACAAACTACCCCGAATTTTACGTCAACAAGATTTATACATTTACCTTCACAAAATGTTATCCTCATTGCCATATTGAAGCTGTTGAAAATTTGATTAAGTATTTTTGTTCATCTCATTAAGTATTTCCATAATATTTTTATATATTGTTTATCATCGTTCCGAGTAGATAATGCGAGCAAAGCCAGTTAGGTAAACGAACAAATTCTTAATAATTATAATATATATTCATAATTATACGAAAATTTGTGGGGTACGATATGTCAATCAACAATTTTGCGAATTCGTGTTCGGACATAAATAGTCACACTGATGAACGCTAACCGAAATATTGTCACGTATAATTAATAGATGCAAATTCAGAAACAAGGTGTATAAGGTTTGCGATATGTCGCGATTATTTTTAGGTGTCAGTGCAAAATACTCGAAGATTGCGTAGCAAACGATTTCGGACGAGGGTAATTTTTCAGTTTCGTTCGTTGGCCGTGATACGCATCGTTATTGCTCGAAACCGGAAGCGGTGTCCCGGATTACGGAGCGTTTCTCCGTTCGTGGTAAACATCTTTTATTAAGTGCACGTTGCGCTCCGTTGGCGCGTCAATTTTTCAAAGCACCCTCGAGTTCTTTGTCTTCGCGTCTCCATCTAACTATAACGATAAGCGCACGTGGCAGGGAGAAGGGGCGATTAATCGTTCCATCATCGTTGGGGATGGTCTCGACTCTGTGACAATGGCGGAAAGAGAACTCCTTTTTACCCTTACTCGGTGTCCTTCTCGAAGATAAAACGATTTACGCGTCTTCTTGAAATATCGAATCGGTCGCGCGATATTTTCGCCCATGCGGACAAAAGGAACGAAGAGTGTCACTCTATTCTACTTTCACTGACCAAAAAATTGAGACCGTTCGTGATTTTCAATATCCTGTCTTTTTATAATATTCGGGGGTTCGAACGGAATTCAGTTGCAAATTTTAGTAAGCGACGATATATCGCACAGACACGTTATTGTTTTTGGTAAAATCTGGTAAAAGGCCTGAAACTTAATTACAAACTTTATTAGTTATCGATGTATTGTGCGAGTACAATCAAGAGGGAACCTGATTTATTTAGGGGAATATATGGAAGATAAAAGACGGGGGCATTTCGCTGGTGAATTTTATGGATTCGGGCATTCCATAGATAGATTCAGAATTTGGGAATCGTGGTATTTCGAAATCTAGGGATTTTTGGATTTTGTGACCTCGATATCTAGAAATTTCGGGATTTTTGAATTTTGAGACCTAGGAATTCTGGGATATTGGGATTTCAGGTCCTACAGATTCTGGCATATTGATTTTTAGATCCTAGAAATTTGGGAATCTTGGGATTTTGACAGCTAGGAATTTGGTGAACTTGGGATTTCCAAACCTAGAAGTTTAGAGATCTTGTGATTTCCAACATAGGAAATTGGGGATCTTGAAATTTCAAAACCTAGAAATTTGGGGCTCTTGTGATTTCCAACATAGGAATTTGGGGATCTTGAAATTTCAGAACCTATGAAATTTGAAAATCTTGAGATTTTTGAAGCTAAAAATGTGGAGATCTCAGAACTTTGAGACTTAGGAATTAGGGAACATAACAAATTGAGAACCTTCTAGTTCATGACTCAACAGATATAGTAGTCAATGTAATTTAGGGATGTGAGAATTCACATTCCATGAATTTGTTGATGTATGTATGGTATTTGGAGATCTATGACTTTAAGTATCTGAGGAATTCAGTATAAAGAAATGTGAAAATTTTGTCATTCTCTCTGTTATCTCAATTTGAAGGTTACCAAACCTTATACTAAAGATTCAGACCTATAAATATGTATATGCATAAGTCCATACAAGAATACAATTATTTTATAACAGACTGAATAAATAATACCAAGGATTAATGAAATGTTTCTTTTTGTTTCAGGTTGTGCATTCGTAAAATTCTCGTCACATCAAGAAGCGCTAGCGGCGATTAATTCTTTACACGGTAGCCAAACTATGCCGGTGAGTAATCGTTATTTTTTCACATAGTACATGTGTAAATAGAATATGTAATCGCAATGTATAACTATAATTTAAGTGTGAGTACACAAGTAAATAAGGAAAAGACAGTTTATACAAACTGTCTTTGTTTTTAAGATAGTTTCGAAAATATTATTTTGAATAATATGCATCACATATTTATTATATGACACATCATCATATAGTTGGTTCAATACTATTATAGTAATCATTCATTGAGATTTTATTGAGATTTTTATAAAATTTTTGAAACTTTTTTGGTTTCTGAAACGCTTTATATATTGTATATACCTATTAACGATTTATATAATGTTGTTTGGTTAAATGAAATCCAGTTATTATTTGTTCCATGAACATACAAAGTTGCCTTCCTTCCTTGTAACTATTCATGTCCATATATTTTATGAAATTTTTATAAATATTTTTAAACTCTTGGTTATACCGCTTTTTTTTTAAGTCTTATATATCTGTTAACAATTTACATACTATTGCAGGGTTAAATAAAATCTGGTTAATATTTATTTCATAAGTAGACAAAATTACTTTCTTCTTCATAACTTTCCGTATCTGTGCGATCAGCAAATTAAAATTATTGCACGACTAAAACCAATTTGATTCTATCATCTCGTCCACAATGTTAGCTTACAAAATATCAAATAAATTCCGCCATTAACACGTGCTCGACAAGTTTGACGTATATCACCGTAATTCCATCCAGAAATCGTAATAGTTTATCAAGAAGCCATAACGAAACATTAAAGTCCAGCTCCGAAACGAAAATTCGTGATGGAGTAGCAGCGTATCGAGCGTGGGAGCTGGAAACGGGATGAGGTAAATTGCCATCAAACATGTTTCGTAATTCTCGCTCTGTCACTGTATCCTCTCATCGATCATTGGCAGCTACTAAACCGATGTTTCATCGTTAGCCGTCAAGCCGTACCATTAACCGTAATGCTAATAAACAAGTGTCCGGAAGTTCGATATGTCGATGAACGTCAATGAACGACTGCGGGACGCTAACAACGGGGTCCTGGCCAGAGGAGGAATGCTGTATGGTCAAGTTCGGCAAGCGGCTTTGCGAACTTTCCCCAATCAGCAGGTGGAATCCCGGACGAAACTCGCTGACAATTCAATTACAACTGGGAATTCCTGGTCGGACCCAAAGCCGAGAAAGTTTGGCGGTTTGACGGAGGGGGCCAACGGAGGATTCAACGACGTAGAAGGAGGCGACCCACACTTCGCCAAGTGTTATGCAGATTTCTGTTTGGTCAGTCATTAGATTGCAGGCACGGGGTGTTTGCAGGCACGACAGTCATTACTACGGCTGTCCACCCTGTGCCGCTTTACCCGGCTACGTAGAATGGCCATCCATGAATCTGCAACGCACCCCCGCCGTTTATATTATTCTCAACTCCATTTACTGTCTTAATTCTATGCGCATTTATTCCCGCCCCCTTCGTTCACTCGACTTCGTCACTTCGGACGTGTTTACGTTACGCCGTTTAACCCCTCTTGTCTTTAGATTCATTTTTAAGTGCGCCTCGTAATGGCACATATTTTTGCCTAACATATTCTATACTCTGACGAGAACAGGGGACAGCGATGCGATTAACACTATTTCTACCAAGAGGTGTCAAAAGACACTTTTCAAATTTCAACTTAAAATTATTCTCTATGTCGAATCAATTTCTACAATTAATTTTTTGACTTTTCATACAATAGTTGTTAAATAAATTCAGCGATATCATTTTCCTCCAGCTCATCGTGGATCTAAAAATGCGTATTCAAACGAAAATGCGTCAAAAGACACCTTTTGATTGAAATAGGTATACACAAAATCGTGGTAGAAATAGTGTAACGTGGACTTTGCCATTTTCAAAATGTTTTTGAACAATTCGTTCTGCGTGTGCGCAATGTACTGCAACGTAACAAGTATGTTACGTTCCGCTGATAATGGGTGTTAAATACTCGTGGTTACCCAAAAAGGGAGTTTCGAACTTTGTAGGCGTTTTGCACGCTTGTGCCAACAAATTACAATAACTAAACTCGAAGGACCACTCCAATGATTGGAGACTATACAAACTGTTTATGTTCGATACTATACGAGTTACTATGTTCTTCTATACGATTCTATGCTATGCGAGTTACTATGTTGTTCTAAACTATGTGTGTACTATTCGATTTCTTCTGATACTTTCTATACTATACGTTTTACTATGGGGCGACGGTCTTACGGCTAATTGCTATACAAAAATTCTAAATCTATTGTACATGTAAGGGCATTGATGGCCTTAACACTGGGCCATTTGATAAAACATACGGTGGTTAAACTGAATTCATCATTCGGATTGTACTAGTAAGTTTATACCATTTAAACTTTCTTGTTGATATTCGCTGTTAAATTATTATATATCTCCCGTTACATATTTTAAATCTTTGATATAGTCGGCGTAAAGAAGTATGAAAGTATAATATTTAAATATCAATAGCTCGAGACATGTTACAGACTGAAAAATTTAGACACTTCATATAAATTATCGAAATAATCGGATTTTAATAATCTGCAAAATTTGAAAACTACGCTTCATGAATCTTTAAACTTTAAAATTTCTAAAATCTCAAATTTAAGGAATAGTGACATAACACTTCTAAATTTGAGAATTTCAGACTTTGAGAATCTGCAAATTTGTAGAATTTGTAGCTTTGAGCGCATTTAAATTTGTTACCTCTCAAATTTGAAAGTTTGCAATTTTTTTTTTAATCGTAGATTTCTAAATTTCTAGCTTCATATGTTTTTAAATTTCAAGATTTTCAGATTTGTAGGTTTCAAGATTTCTAGATTTCTAGGTTTCAAGGTTTGTAGATTTTTGAATTTGCAGTTTCCGAAAATGTTTAGATTTCAAAATTAAAAGTTTTCTAGACTTTCAGGTTCTAAGATTTCCAAATTTCCAGCTTGCTAAATTTTTAAATTTCAATGTTCATGATTCCTAGGTCTTTTAATTTTTTACTTTTTAGATTTAAAAGTTTGCATTTGAGAATAGGTATCATCGAAAATTTCTTACTATAAAAATTTAAAAATTATTGAATTTGGAAATGCCTCAATTTAAAAAACATTAGTCTTACGCCCACATGTTATCAATCCACATCTATCTTACAAATTTAGCTCACGAAAGAAACAAAAGTATATTGCTATGTTTATCGTTGCTACATCAACAAATGGAGGAAACATTTTCCGAAAATAGTAATACCTCTGGAGATTCCACTTAGTTTTCCAATACCGCTTTAACAAACTCAACATATGAATACTTGTGTACGGAATACAAAGGATATAAAATTGAAGAACTCCATAACGGTGCTCGCAGGCCGATTCGTTTTACAGTGATTACAAAGAAACGAGTGCATGGAAGTACGAGGAACGTTGAAAGTCCATATACACCCGATATTTTCCGGCGTATCCGGCAATTGTTTCGACGTCCATCGGTGGAAAGGAATAACGAAAAAAAAAGGGAGTGGATAGAGAGAGGCAGAAAGGGAACATCGTGCGTGTTTTCCAATATCAACGAGAGATTTCCGTTCCGTGTCGTGCGTGTGGGAAATCACTAGCCCTGGTTGCTTGTCGTCGAAACACTAGGGTGAAACGAGGGGACAGATACGAGGCTGTTACGTGAATATTACTCGTTACAACGCTCTAATCTAATAGCGAAATGCGGGGGGAAATTGTGGGCACAGAGGGGGAACTTTAGGATCGTGCCAGGGACTATTTGCCCTTAAAAGAGAAACTGACATAGCGGTGAACGTAATATGCAGATCGCTTAATTATCACAGCGAATTATGCAAATCTTGACACGAACGTTACGAGATTTCATCGCGTAACCATCGAGCGATTCGGGACCGCGAAAACGACGAGAACGAGTCACGCAGTTTGCCGTTTCATTAGGACCATTCTGGATTTATTAGCCTCGCAGGGACGTTCGTAATTGACGAAACGCCACACCTATAAAACCGAAATCACGCGCGATAAGATACGAGGATTTCCATCGCGAGCTCGATTTACTAGAGAAAAATTACAACGCTCTTGTTTGTTTTCTGTGCAACGTTTAATCTTCTGAGCGAAATATCGAAATTTGTACGAAGCTTAAATTGGGTAATATATCGTATTTGTTTGGACACAGGAAAAATGTGTTGAATTATTTTTTTCTAATTTCTGTATTCACGAATTAGTACATTCTCTCTCTTTCCAATTTAATTACTAGATTCTTCGAATGTCTACTCTCGTATTAACACTAAACGTGCCAAAGTGGTCTGAGTGAACATTTAACAAGATCCTAATTTATTGTTGATTTTCACCGAGATAAAGAATAAATGTGGACATTAATCTCTGTTCTATCGTTCGTGTATTTGGTTTTCAACTTCACTTTTAATTTGAAAATAAGCATGCATTATAAGGCCGGCAGGTCTTATCCGAGTCGGTATAGTTCAAAATGTCTTGTATATTTTCAATTGTCTACATCGTCAAGTTTGTATATTCCCAAGTGTTTGAATCCCCAAATTTCTATATTTCCCAATTTATACTTTCCAAATATCAATGTACTCGAATCTCCATCTTTAATATTTTTAAGAATCTGTATATTATACTATATATTTCAAGAATATTTTTCCATCTTTATATTCTTGAGTGTCTACAACCTTGAAATTCTGTAATCCATGAATATCTACATTGTCAAAGCCTATACCTTCAAATTTCTATAATCAACAAATCTCTACATTTGTCAAAATCTATATTCTATAATGAACAAATCTCTACATTTTTTGGAGTGCATAACTTCATTTTTCTATCAAATTTCTATGTTTTCAGTTTTTAATAATCTCAAACGCGTGTATATACAAGTTTCTGTATCTCCAAACTTCTATATTCACCGATCACTTTATTACACAAATCTGTACATCCTCACATGTCTATGTTACTAAATGTTCATATCCCAAGATCTCTGCTTATATTCTTAAATTACTACATTCTCCCATTTCTGATATATACTATTTTTCTCGCTTCAAATTTTTAGTACTAACTTTTCAAAAGTTATTTAATTTCTGAAGGGCATCTACAGTTCAACTGAGTCGCTTTAGTTTTAAATAGTCAGCAATGCATCCCCCTTCTAATAAAAAGGTCAAATTAAACCACGGAGGAATTTTATCCAACCAAATAAGGAAATAAAAAAGTAACTCTTTCTACGCGATACTAAAAACAGGTACATGCGTCTTCTGCTCTTAAATCTATAATTAACCTAACTGTTTAACCTTATGATTTTTTCGATAGCGTATCAGCTACAAGTAACAGATCGTTGCATCAACGCGAATAAAAAGAGTGTAAATTTCAAATATATTCTATAATACATTCAACGACCCTTGATCGTGTGTTAGAGAATTAGAAATCGACAAATAATCAGAGCAGGCCATATGCCGTTTGTCGGCACTCCATTTTTCTCCGGGAAGTTTCTCCGGGCCCAAGTGCCCTAAAGAACGAACATACTAACAGGGTTGTCCTCGGTACCAATTCGGTGTTTCTGAAGAAATTCTTGTATTGGCTTTCGCCGTGAGCAGAATTAATAAAGAAAGATAGTATTTTCTAATACATCCACAAGTTTATTCGGTGTAGTTCATACTTCACCGCCCTTTTGATTACGTATAATCTTACACGTGCTAACAGAATTAGTACAAAATTGAAAATCACGGTGCAAACATGATTTATGTTCGTCGCATTTGAACTATAACGCATGTCTCGAGCGTGTCGCGTTGTTACGAGAGAAGGTTAAGTTTATCAGGCTCGATCCTTTGATATTTCCTCTCTTCTTAATAAGAATCTGAATATAAAGGTTGTAGGAATCTCAGGGCGATAAGATATGGTATCATGCTTATTTCTCCGTGCAATTGAATGCGACCTAAGAACATCCTATTTCCTGGAACCCCGAGAAAAGAATCTTTCGACGGAAGCGTTCCTTCTAACATACAGCAAACGACATCGTAGCACCCTAAGGGTAATTCGATTTGACTGCGTTCACTCTAGTTTCCCTCGACACGCCACCATCTTCAATTTCTCCGCCTATTTTCTCTACGTTTCGGTTCGTACACGGATACGTATTTGCGTTTATACGTTGACGCGCGAATATGAAATTGAGATATAGATTTGCAAGCTGGCAATCGTAATATTCACCGTATTGCCACGAATGATATTCCGCGTCTTTGCCGTCGCCGGAATCGATTAGATTTCTTTGACGTATAACCGACGTTCGTTAACATATTCTGCCGAGAATGGGGATCTTGCGGGGAAGGGGAGATACTTGATTGAACAGTGTTCGAAAGAAATACACTTTGACATTGAACAATTTGACATTACCTCGATATTAAATTTAACTTAATGTTACTTTAATAATAAATGTGTGTTGGTATTACTTTGGCATTAAATTGTTATTAATATTACTGTAATATTAAATGTATGTTAATATTACTTTAATATTAAATGGATATTAATATTACTTTGATATTAAATTGATATTTATGTTTCTTTAATATTAAGTGGGTATTAATATTACATTAATATTAAATTGATATTGATATTACTTTAACATTAAATTGATAATAATATTACTTTAACATTAAATTGATATTAATATTGCTTTAATATTAAATTGATAATAATTTTACTTTAACATTAAATTGATAATAATATTACTTGAACATTAAATTGATATTAATATTGCTTTAACATTCAATTGATATTAATATTGCTTTAACATTCAATTGATATTGTTATTACTTTAAAAATAAATTGATATTAATATTACTTCAACAATACATTGACATTAACATGACTATAATGTTAAATTTATACATTGATATTTTTCTTTATGATATATAAATTTGGGAATTTCGCGATTTAAAACAACTGGAAATTTGAAGATGTGAAATTCAGGAGTTACAAGAATTTAAGAAATGTGATAGTAAAATTATAAGTATTTGAGCGCTTGAAAATTTGGAAGCTGGGGAATCAAGTATAAAGACCTGTAAAGTTTGGGATCTAGAAACTTGGAAGTTTTAAATTTTATCAGTTCTTTAAAATCAGGAAAATTACTCCATACTCCTAAACAATGTTTCAAATTCTTTAAAATGTTCAAAAAATTGCTACTTTCAAATTTTGTGCTATCTTCTCAAACTTCGAAATATATATATCATATGTTTTAATTTTCATATCTTCAGATTTTTTCAATTTTCAGTGTTCCAAATTTGAAAATTTGTAGACTTAAACATTTGGTACGAATAAGTTACAAAAATCCTGGAATTGCAACTGACCAAATTTCGAAATTCCCAACTGAAATGTAAAAAGTTGATTCTTGGGAAACTTGTAAATTTAATTACATAATTAATAATGTCGAAGACACACGAAAGAGTAGCATATCGCTTATTAGTAAGACAGATTCATGAATGATCAAAAATACACATCATAGAAAAAATCTTTTTTGTTCAAATAAACGTCACCATAATACCATACACCCACCGGATGCACTCATATTAACCCAGTCAAATATTTTCCTATTTGGTAATCACGCAAAACGTTCGTGAGGCAGTTGCTTGCACAAGGGGTGGCCGATTAAGTGGCACGATTATACAGCATGTAGGTACTAGGGATACTGGAGCATAGACGGTAACCGTAGCAAGACGAAAACGTTCGACTCGAGCAAGGTCCTTGTGATGATTAAGGTCTGTTAAACCAGGAGATACTTGTACCGAGTCCTCGCAGATATGAGGGATCTGCGGGAGTATTCCAAGGACTCTTCACGTCGAAGGAGACGTTGCAATGGCAGACAGAGGGAATATGATGGAGGAAAATCTCGTGCTTCCTCCTTGTTGAGGTTATCGATACAAGTCGAACTCCTTGTAAAGCGTATCCTCGTGATACTATTCTCGAAGGCTCTGCTTCCTGTCGAACACGACAATAGCGAAGCCGAAAAACTTGTCGGATAGCGCAACTCGTCTTCAAGAAATCTCCTGTTCGGATAAATTTTAGACTCGTCGACTCAGATTTTTGAAAAATATTGTAGTGAAATATGAAACGTCATTTCCGATTTGGTAATTACGAGAAGATTTCTGAAACGGTATTTGTTTGGAACTCGATTTTTTGTGACTACGAAGGTCATCTGAAACGTATTTGGAAGAAATGAATGAGTTATGTAACGAGTGGCGATGTAATGCATAGATGAAACGCGTACACCCTTCCATTTTCATTATTTGCACTGTGAGGAATCAAATAATATGATACGTGTAACGTGATGATTTCAATATTTCTTTTCATAGGCTACTATATCTCTAAGCTTCTAAATTTCTGGCTTTATAAATTAGAAGATTTCTGAATCTCTAGATTTCTAGGTTTCTAGATTTCCACTGTTTTAAAATTTTAGCTTTTTAGATTTTTATATCTTTACATTTGATACACTTTTATATTTTTACATGTTTATATTTCTGGTTATTAGATTTCTTTATTTTTACATTTCTACATTTCTACATTTCTACATTTCTACATTTCTACATTTCTACATTTCTACATTTCTACATTTTTACATTCCTACATTCCTACATTCCTACATTCCTACATTCCTACATTCCTACATTCCTACATTTCTACATTTTTACATTTTTACATTTTTACATTTTTACATTTTTACATTTTTACATTTCTACATTTCTACATTTTTACATTTTTACATTTTTACATTTTTACATTTTTACATTTTTACATTTTTACATTTTTACATTTCTACATTTCTACATTTTTACATTTTTACATTTCTATATATCTATGCTACAATAAACTTTCTTTTTTATTAGGTTTTAAGTAAATACAAATATATAAATTTGCACATTTTTAATTTTCCAAATTTCCCTATTCGATTATTCCTAAATTATCAAGCTTTTAGTTGTGAAATATTTACATGACTAAATTTCCAAATTATCCAATCTTCACTTTTTGGAGACAAGTTTGAGTCTCCAAAGTCCTAAATTACCAAAATTTTTTTTAAAACTCTAAATTTCTCTAAAATATTCCTAAAACTCTACAACCGGTATTTTTTATCGTAGTTACCATACTTTTCCTCGGTAAATCAAATTGTACTCTCGAGTGTACATTGCGTCCAAGTGCAGATGAATATCTGAATCTCTCCCTAAGCAATTCGGTTCCCCTTTACATTCCGGTTAGAGTTTATTATCGTTACATTGTCGAAATTGCTACTTAGATAACAGAACTTAACTCGGCGCTGTTATGAGCAACAACATAGACGTTTGATATCGTGACTATCCCGTGAAACGTCAACGAGAGAGTACGTAGAATCTCGACTGATATTGCTGGGCTTGAACGTGTGTATAAATCACGTGGAGTGAATATCCGTTGTAACAACAAGAGAAATTTTTGAATTTTTACCGTATTGTGCCAACTACGGACTACAAAAGCGTAGAATTTGGTAGAGCAGTTTTTCACGTCATGGTATAGAAGGGAAAATCTTTATTTATACCCTGATGTGTCGATGTTAACGTCATATATCAAGGATTATAAGGTTTAGTGTGTCCGAACGAGGGACAATATTTCTTTGCTTCGAGTGTTGCGGTTAATACTTCGCTGCGTCAATACTTCTGTTTTCCTTCGAGCTGGAAAAAAAACAGCTACTCAAGTTTTACAAATATTTTTCACTTCCGGTTCAGCAACCGTATAACGTGGTTTGTGTCGAGTAGACGCATTCGATGATAGTTACAACGTCTATCATCTACGTATTCGAGTTTACACGTACACGTTTACATGTACACATTTACACATACGCACCTACACGTACAAATTTACAGCGGGTAGATATTTGTTCAAACGATATACGCGAGTTTAGATCAATGACAAATATCCTCTATTTTATTAGGTCGTTCGGAAAGTCATTTCGTTTCTTTTCTTTTTATGAAAATGAGAGACAATTTTCTGCTTTTCACTTTTCATATCCGATACGGTAACAACCATAAATTATTCGAACTTATTTACAAGCAAGACTGATTTTTCTCCAATTCTCTGATTTACAAATTCTGAAAAATTCTAATTCTCAACTTTTCAAATTCTGAAAAACCCGAATTCTCAGATTTCCAAATTCTGAAAAATCTGAATTCACAGATTTCCAAATTCTGAAAGTTTTAAATTCCCAGATTTCCAAATTCTGAAAAATCTGAATTCACAGATTTCTAAATTCTGAAAAATCTGAATTCTCAAATTTCCAAATTCGGAAAATTCCGAATTCTCAGATTTCAAATTCTACAAAATTCGAATTCTCAGATTTCCAAATTCTGAAAAATCCGAATTCACAGATTTCCAAATTCTGAAAGTTTCAAATTCCCAGATTTCCAAATTCTGAAAAATCCGAATTCTCAGATTTCCAAATGATGAAAGTTTCAAATTCCCAGATTTCCAAGTTCTAAGAATTTCTCACCAGCAAGACTGATGGGGTAACACGAAATGACTTTCCGAACAACCCAATAGTTGTCCAATGAGTCTTCGTTCATTAACTGTGAATTTTAAGTAACTGTTAATTACCGCTGTTGAAGAAAATTTATTTCTTCCATTATTAAGAATATTAAGAAAATTTGTAAGAAACTGTTGGATGACCAAGGCAGCTAATCATAATATAAGAAAGATCATAGTCTCATCCTGAACTAAACATCCTGATCTGGGTTCCTAGTCCCTCACTTATCCTGTACTCTGTACCCTTGTTAGTCGCACTCTCTCTTAACCGTTGTTCTAGCCATTACTCATCCTCAGAAAAGAGATATAAAAATTCGGAGAAATCTGAAAACAGTAGTATGCAGTATTAATTGTCAGAGTGCAGATCATAGCTGTGTAAAAATACGGAACCTCTAAAACTTTCTTTAAATCAGTGTTGTCAATTCCTTCTATTCGCAACCCAGCGAAACTTTGTAAAAAAATATATTATTATGTCTTCCACAAAATTAGACATATATCACAAGTAACACGTATGTATCGAATGAATACACATCCTGATGTTTGAGTATATATGACCCATATTTTCTTTTAAGTTTTGTTATTGCTATTTTCAGAAATATTATGCATCTTTACTACATCATGCACTTCAGCTAAATTTGTTCATTTTTATAAATGTTTCAATTAATTTTTTTTGAACAACCACACGTACCTTGTTCAACACATTTTCAAATTATCCAACGGAGAAAATCAACCGACATATTCGTTCCATCATTATCGGACAATGTCGGGAAATATCGAGCATCATTATCGGCAAATATCGAACACTCCCGTTTGGAAGAAACCGTACGGTAAAGGTCGCGCGCGTCCCTCTCGAAATCAATCGTTTTTTCCGTCGAAAAATTCTGAATTTACATTTATATTATAGAATCGCAATATTCCGTGGGGGTTGCCGCGCATCCGGGTCGGTTCAATTTCGAAATCATAGCGCGGCATCAACTGATCGATCATTAAAGCAAGGTTATTACCGTGAAAAATTGGTAGCCGCGGCGCGCGAATTCCCCGATCATTCTTGTTTGTTCCTCCTTTTATTTTTTTTTCTCCCGTGGAAGCTCATCGAACCGTATAATACGGTTTACTCTACTCGAATTGACAGCATGTTCGCGCGTCACGGGACGGCCAATATTTCTCCAGGGGCTCAATATTTCTGCGAGGTTCGGTGGTGGCTCTCCACGCCGGTATGTCACCCCCGGAATGCGAACGAGCCGGCCTCACGCGTAGTTATGCCTTCCGAAGCGTGTGACATTTCTTGTCACGCCTCGCGACATGCTCGCGAACCCTCTCTCCGTTGCTCCGCCAACTCCTGAAATGTCTCGTAATAAAAGCAAACCTACGGACAGAAGTGTTTTGCCACGGTACCGGCTGAGACGTGCCGGAGACGTAACGCAGTCGCTTTCGGCGTTGGAATTTTAAATAACGTCACTTCGTTTTTATTTTCCTCGCCGCCTGGAAAATTAAGCGCTCCCGATAAAAAGATCTCTTTGCCTCCTGAATGGTGAACTCGAAGAACGTACCTATCGTTTCTTGCACCCTTCGTTAATGTTATAAGCAATGAGAACAATAAAAATCGTATACGGGAATGATCTAGACAATGAGAACGATAAACATCGTATACAAGAATGTTATAAAAAATAAGAACGATAACAATCACGTACGAGAATGTTCTAAAAGATAAGAATGTTTACAATCATGTACGAGAATGTTTTAAGCAAAGGGAACGATAAAAATCATATATGAGTATGTTATAAGCAATAAGAACGTTAACAATCATATACGAGAATGTTATAAACAATGAGAACTATAAAAATCATATACGAGATTGATATAAGCAATGAAAACGATAAAAATAACGTACGAGAATGTTCTAAATAATGAGAATGATAAAAATCATACACGAGAATGTTCTAAACAATGAGATCGATAAACATCATATACAAGAATGTTATAAAGAATAAGAACTATAATAATCATGTACGAGAATGTTATAAGCAATGAGAACGATAAAAATCATATACGAGAATATTATAAGCAATGAGAACGATAAAAATAATGCACAAGAATGTTGTAAACAATGAGAACGTTAGCAGTCATATATGAGAATGTTGAAAAGAACGTAATCGATAAAAATCATACCCGAAAACGTTGAAAGCAATAAGAATTTGATAATCGAAGAAATTTGAAAATGAATTTGATCATCACGATTATCGTTTCTCAAGGTTGTACACTAGTGGAATTAATTCTGGACACTTTAATAATAATCTTTTATATTTCATGACTTTGGAGAATATGTATATTCTGCTACGCTAAATTGATACCTTAATATTTTTATTGTAATGTATAATGTTTATATTAGCGCTCCAAAATTAAAAAGAAGTAATTACAATATAAAATATAAATAATTACATATTAAATGCGAAATATAAGTTAAAGTTTAAAAGTGTCCAAAATTAATTCCACTACTGTATATATATTTTACACATATTCTATTTATTGATGTCATATTTTCCGCTTCTCCAAGAGAAGTGTCAGTCGTACGAGAGCGCGTGTCTGGATGCGTTCCTCCATTTCCAAAAGGGAAAGGCGCGTTTCCGGTTGAAATCGCAATCTCGCGACTGCTCGCAATCGGATTCGGGAGAACAAAGCAATACGGACGCGACGCGAAGTATCTGTTTACACGCGTCGAAATGAAGAAACTTCGATGGCGGAATTCGATTCTGAAACGGACGCTTACGAACGAGCGTCGACACGGACGATTAGGTGGGCGAACTTCGAAAAATTCAGCGATTCGGGCGAGGAACTATGGCGGGGATCGTGCGTCGCAGGTGGACACAACATCAGCAACAGGAGTGGTCCTCGAGCCACGGTCGGATGTTCCTTTCTGTTCGAGGAAGCGAGCGAAAAGTGGATGGAAGGAAATTGTCTCTGCATTAACGGAGGCTCGGAAACTGCTTCCAACATTTAATTAAAGACATTCTCTGAGTAATTCCCTGGGCGGCCTCGTAATTGCATTGCTTTTATCTCCGGTACAACTGTTACTTGTTTGCCGAGTCTTTCGTATCGGATACCGAATCCCGTGGGTAGGAAAAAGTACGAGAGAGCCAGAACCGCGATCAGACATGAAACATGGATACCCCTCGATATTATTCTCCTCTAGCTACGAGTTAATGACGTCGTAGAAATATTCTTCGTATCTATTATCGCGATTACATTTAAATTCCAGTTAATCCTCTCGAGCGTCCATTTAACTACCGATCATTTGATCGATTCACAAGTGTCTTATTTTATTTCACAAAATTTGATATTACTTATTTTATATTGAAAAAGTCGTACCTCGCTAAAATCTTATATCACAAAATTTGATATTATTTCTTTTATATCGAAAAAGGTGTACGTCGCAAAAATTGTAAGCAACAAAATTTGATATTACTTGTTTTATATTGAAAAAGTCGTACCTCGTTAAAATCTTATATCACAAAATTTGATATTATTTCTTTTATATCGAAAAAGGTGTACATCGCAAAAATTGAATGCAACAAAATTTGATATTATTTATTTTATACTGAAGAAGTTGTGCATCAAAGAAATTTTATTTTTACTATCTTTTTAAATCGGTATCGATTGTACGGAGATAATGGATTTGTGTGTATATTCAATTATATTTAACCGTTCGCTTATCTTTCTGCTTTATTTTTAATTTGAAATTACACGCTGTCACGATTAGGGTTTAAATTAGAAGTTTGAGTTGGGGATAACGGTAGCGTGACGACTGAAAGTAAAACTATTGTGGTGAGCCTTAACGAGCGAGAATTAAAAGATAACAGGTAGGATTTGCGTCTTCTGGGATTGATTGCTCTTCAAATTTACGAAGCTACCCCTCGTTATTAAGGAACCCTTCATACCAAAATATCCTTGACGAGACTTCACTGGGGACTGATATTGGCATTTAAGTAGAATCGACAGCCTCGCCTGACGTCTCGCCCTTACTTTAAATTCCATTTCTGTTGACGTTTATATATTTGATGATGAAGAATATTATCGATATAATATGTACGTTAGGGTTCGCGTAATATTTTTCTGGTATAATCAACGTCGTTCGATTATGAGAACAAAAGACCGCGTGTCGAATCAACTGTATAAAGATCTTTATTTGTATTCGTTCTAGGTAATCTAATATGCGTGACTTTTAATGTATGTTCTTATTAAAGGATTGCAGTTCAACTTTTAAATTTTCTAATTCGACAATTTCTAAATTTACAAATTTCTAATTTATTATTACAATTATTATAATATGCCATTCAAGTTTTCAATTATTATTATCATAATTCATTTCTAAGTTTACTAAATTCAAATATCCTCTGAATTAAATATAAATATAATTCAATCAAATAAATCTTTATAAAAAATTCTATAGACCGTTATTTTTCCTAAAAAATGTTTAAGCATTTTAACTTAAAGTTTAAATTTATTCAATGAAATTCATCAATTGTTTCATCTCTGCGTTCAATCGAAAAACATTTGATTAAGCCTTCTTCGTACAGATAGAGACAGCTATTTAATATTTATTTATCATTACCGATATTATTATTGACCTAAATAATATTATTATTATTGTGAGACTAAAATTACCTACGTACAATGCACAATTGTTTCGACGGTACAAATGAAATTGAAAAATAAATGAACAAACGATGAACTATAAATTAATACACTTACTAATTCTTTATCTCGATGAGAATCGGCACAGATTTCAAGAAAAACGTCTTGACAAACTTTGTCATTTGAAATAGGAAATTTGTAAAACGGTCATTTAACGGTTTAATAATTTTAGTATTAAATTGTGATCAAAAAGACGCGTCGAGTTTGAATCACTTTTCGACAAGGATGAAAAAACGAATAAAATGTCATTTACGTTAAAAACCGTGAACGGATTAGAGAATGGAATATTTTGAGTCGGGGCTTTTTGTAGCAAATCAAAGCCTTCGACTTGTAATTCGAAATGTATCGATGAATTGGATAGTTTGGATGTATCCTTCGATTCGGAGATTCGACAGAGGATCGCATGGACAAGAGGCAATCGGCGTTCCAGCCGGTTCTGTGGCTCCAGTTGTATCTATTGAAATTACCAGCTGGTGAATTGGCAAGTGTGATGGTGCGGCTAACAGCACAGCCTCCAATCAGTAGGTAATTGCTTCATTCTGTTGCCAGGTTCGCTGCAATATCGCGGTTCTGTGAATCGAACCTTCGCTTTCAAAGACTTCGCCATCCTCAAAGGACGATGTACTTTTGTTTCGTTTCTTTGCAGCTTGTGAAAAGTACTCGGTACGAACGAAATACGCAATTCCCACATTCTTTCGTTCGTGCATTTATATCAGACATGAAGGTTTCACAGATGCGTTAACACCGTACCAGTAAAATTACTGTTTTACAAGTTTCTTATTTTAAGTTACAACATTTGTCAAGGTCTTCGTGATATTTGTGCTGATTCTTGTCAAGGCGAGGAATTAACGAGTATATTTAATTATGCTTTATCGTTCGTCTGTTCATTTTACTCGCATATTTTTAATTTCAAAGAATGTGTATGTTACAGTGTATGTACATGTTATATATGCCGGTATGGCTAGCGTTAACCCCTTGAACTACGACTTATTCAGCAAGTGCGTCAGACATAACGAACTATTAATTCTTACAACATTAAAGTGATTGAATAAAGTTCGAATGTCAAGACTGTTTTTCATTTAGTGACCCTCGGATGCGCAAATTAGAATTAGACTGAAGTTGAACATTCAACCGTATTAAAAATATTAACAATGTCTACCATACTTGAACAACTAGTGCGTCACGAGTGTAGCTCGTAGTTGCAGGGCAAGGGGTTAAAATTGTAATGTAACTAAGAGGTTATATCCTCTCTCTCGAGTTTAGTCTATATCTGATAGAGTTTCAACATACTTATTATGCAAATTACCTAATATCTACCCAAAGACTACCTAACATCTAATTGACCTAATATCAACACAAAGACCATGTAACATCTAATTGACCTGATATCTACACAATGTCTACCGATTATCTACCTAATACCCACCTAATGTCTATCTAACACGAGATTAACATTGTTATTATCTAATGAAAGCATACAAATCGATAGTATATTACTCACAAGAACGAAAACATTCGAAAAATGTTTAATTAAACAAGCATCAGCCAACGACTAATCAGAGCAGCTTGAATGGACACAGCGACGTCGATATCGGGGTCATTGTCGACGGTCAAATTGGAACGACGAAAGTATTCGGGGGCGTGCCTTCGTAAAGCTATGAAAAATATCGACAGTGTGTAGGACGGCCGCAAAAAAAGGGGGAATACGGGAGTTTGGGAAGCGACATTTTGTATTCTCTCTACGAGTAAAGCCGCTCGAACAACTCGTTATACGCGGTGAAAAGCATCGACGCGTGCTGTTGAGGAAAATAATTTGTCTCGCGTCGACAGCCTCGAAGCGTGGAAGGCCATCTTTCTCTCTCTCTGTCTCTTTTTCCCTCTGTGCGACAAACCCGCTAAGTCATGTAGCGTATGTGACATTTACACGGGCATATATGTACGCGCATCGATATAACGTGGTCGGTAGGGTGAAGGGAGAAGGGGGCAAGAAGGGTGCCGAGGTCGTATCAGAGCCAGTGAAGCCGAAGCCTCATTATTGGGGGATTACGGTTCATTAATTCCGATCCAACGTTCTGAACTACACGCGAAAAGAAAAAGCCAGCCGAAGCGATATCACGTAGAGAACATTTGAAGCCTCTGCTCGGCGGATCGTTATATTTGTACACTTTGCCTTTTAGGTTGTCTCTTTAAAATCCGTCGCACAAAAGCACGAGGTCTTATTATAGTTACCGGTATTACATCCCTGTTACATTATACGCAATGGTCTGGTATTTTGTACGATAAAGTACGTTTGCGCAAGTCTTGTTTTAATGCCAGAAATATTTCGTTTTTTGTGCGACGATGTTTTGTTACTGTTTATTGTGGATATTTATGTCGTTTTATAGTGCTTAATTTTACCTGAGAATGTGGGAACAGAAACTTGTGACACTGGGAAACGAAGCTCATAGTGGTACCTAATTTTTAAATACCAAAATAGTGTCCCACGAAGTTGTAGCGATCGAATAGTTAATATTATTCAGAATCGATGTTGATATTGTTGATATGATATCATATTCGGTAAAAGGAGTTGGACATGTTTCAGGTTTCTAACGTTCTAATTAACTCCTTTGACAGTACGTGGAATTTTAAACTCGTTAATTTGAAAATTTGGGAGTTTGTAAATTCGAAAACTTGAAAATGAATGAGTTTAGTAGTTTGAAAATGTGAAAATTTGATAACTCGATAATTTTAAAATTTGTATATTTGAAAATTAGTAAATTTGTCAGTTTCAACATGCAAACATGTCAGAGACTGGTATTGTAAAAATGTATAAATCTGCAGATTTGTAAGTTTAAAAATGGAACACATTTATACATTTAAAAATTTGAGAATTTGTAACTGGATGTTTGTACAATTTATAAATTTGAAAATTTGAGATTCTAGAACACTTAGAAATTTTTTTAGTACACTTAAAAATAAGAAATACTAAAAATGTTGAAATTTGACAATTGAAATATTTTAGAATATGAAATATGAAAACTTGGAAATTTAATAATTTGAAAATATGAAGTATTGGAAATTTGAAAATTTCATAGTATGAAATTTTGGAAATGTAACAACTTGTAAATGTGTAAATTTGATGATATTTCATGAAATATTTCAAACTTTTCAATTACAATACAGTATTTATTACAGCACTACTTCAATAAACGCTATTGAAAGCATATGTTTTTAATTTTTTTATTATTACGATTATCATTAAACAATTTATCTACATTATCTACATTTATCTGATAAACAATAATCTACGTCAGAAGAAATTGATAGAAATTAATTTTTGAATAGAATAATTATATTATTAATTATCTTATTTAATTTACATTAAATAAATAACAGTATTAATACAAGTATCATCCGATAAATCTATTCTTAATGAACAACTAACTTTTCTCTTTCTCTAACTACAATGTACAACCTTTTCAGATAGTTATTTAACGTTAAATGTAGCATCACCGTTTCCAATTAATAACCTTACACCGACACATAAACATTACTCTAAATCAACGATCAAAGTTGCAATATAAAATTTCATTTCAACTACACGTATTTAAATTTTGTTTCCAATAAATTGAACGTGTCCAAATATTTATAATAGCGAAAGGTGATGTACATTTTAAATGTACCTGAAACGCGCCTCATTCGAAGTCTCGAATGCTCGATAAATAAAAAAAAGTATCGTATCGATTGCGGCATTTATCGACCACTTTTACATCCACTCCATTTATTTTTCTTTCAAAACTGTATAAATTACACCTGGCTGGCATTAAAGCACGCGCTTCTATTCGAAATCGCAGTCGTACGTGCTCGCGCATTAAAAAGATACGTCGCAGCGAGGGATTCACACGCGAATGTTAAACACTGAATGGAAAGGATGATCCAGGAATCGGCATTATAACCCAGGAACAATTTCACATCCAGTGTCATTGATACCGTCGAACTGTATGGAGGATATCGTGCCCGATATAAAGGCCGCTTTTGCTTTTACTATTTTTCGACCGAACATTTTGAAATCGTGGTCAAAGGTATAGACAGGCAGTGTGCAAAAACAAAATTGGTCCAACATTTTGCGAGGGGCTTTTTTTTTGACGTTTCCTTCAATACTTGTCGGACAGCATCGACAAAACGAGCTCGTGCTAGAACATAGTTTTGATGAATCATCAGCGCTTAGAGTCCCAAAATTAAATCAATTTATTTCTGGGAGCGAACCTCTTTGATTAGGGAGATGGAAAAATCATGCGTCATCTGTCAGCATCGTATTTTTCAACTGTATCATAATATTTTACTATGGAGCAGGTAAAACGTGAGTACTTTTGTTGGAGATATCTAGTAACACGGAGAGAAAATGACAATAATTTTTAAAATGTTTTGTGTCGCAAGAGAAAAATCTCTGTCGGACATTATGTGCAATTTTATAAATGATTTAATAACTATCGTGGATATTTGCAGTGATTGTAAATTATTATAAATTACTCTATGTTAATCTATCTATCTCTGCGCAACAAGATGGCGAATGTGAGCATAAAAAGTTGCTGTGTAACAAAGAAGTCGTTGAGTTACTTACAGATTACTGCTATTTGAAAGTTAGATTTTTCGATTAAACAGTTTATAAATTAACTAACTTCTTCGATTAAAAACTTCATTAACACCAGGTTTACGGAACCCGTCAAAATGACGGATCTCAGATTTCTTGTTCTCGATTATGAAAATTATTAAAAAACTTTTTGCAAAATGCATGATAACCTTCGTCGAGATGAAGAATCTTTCTACAAACTGGCATGTGTATTATCCATTACTTCTTTGTATAGTTCATTTTTACTTCAGACATAAGTGGTCATTGAACGTCCGTAAATCTAGTGTTAATTGTGATTAATTAATTATATTGATATGAACAAAAACTTAGAACGTACTCAGTTATAGTTACAATAGGTTACAATTTTATTTTTATGACACTTTTTTCACGATACACTTGCAAACATCGAAGAATGTTTTGCAAGTATCCCAACAACGTAAGCTTACGCTTGAAGCATCCTAAGCTTCCGCTTCAAAATACTATGAAACTGAAAGGAATTACTTGCACGCACACATACGCGTTTCTAAAACGATCGAGTTATCTACATAACGCAATTGCGTAAGTCAATATTGAGCAATTTTTGGTACGAAATCGACGCTGTAACGCGAGGCAAGTTGAACGGAGATCAAATAAATGAATACCGCGTTAAATTCATGCGATACGTTAAAAGCTTTTAAGCGGGGACGTTTTTTATCGGCAACGATGCGAGACATTTTCATTAGCATTTTACACGGGACGCCATTTTGTTCTCGGTCACGCGTATGAGCGTCGAATACAATCGGCGGTCGTTGAATTGTGTTCGAACAGTGCTGGCGATGTAGAAAAGGGACGGTTGGCTCGCAATTATTAAAAAGTTTCGTTTACAGCCAAGTCGAATAAGGGCAAACGCGTGTATAACCGCTACGTTTCAGGGAAACCAGCATCCGACCACAGTTTACAAGGCATAAAAGTTATGCGGGTTTCATGGTTGGATACAACTTTCCACATTACAGTAACTAATATCAAGAGCGCGCCGCGAAACTCGTAGGTGTTGTTTCTCTTGCGTTTGCCGGAACAACCCTGAAACTGAAGCTAAGATATCTTAAATTAGACCACGTCCTTTTAAAAGAATATTACATCCAGCAACGTATTAATAACGATTATCGTTTTATTGGATCGTTTTCAGAAAGTTTCAATATACAACATTAGGTACCGCACCGTCCAGATATCGTTGCTTTCGATAACATTAATTTTCTTCAACTGCAAGCTCAACCCTTACCTTTTATAACTTTGCAGTATTGATATAAAAATGAAAATATATACTTATTAACCTTTTGCTCTCGAAACTCGTACTTGTTAGTACGACGTGGCACGCTTCGGTTTAATACAGAAATTTCAAACGAGTTACTTGAACTGAATATGTAGTATTACGTGATGTATGGACATACAGTGGCGTGCAAAAGTTTCCGGCCAGTGCCATTATATAGGGTGTCCCAAAAGTGTTGAAGGAGTCGGAAATGGGAGGTAGGTGGGGTCGTTCTGAACAACTTTTTCATTTGCAAAAATGTCGTATGTGGCTTCATTTTTAAATTATTAACGAAAAACACCGACCAATCAGAACTCGAGAATAGCGCGCCACGCGATTCGATCGCGACCACGGCCAATTATAACTCGGGCCTACAATTCTGTCTCCGAGCGCGCACGATTCTCGCGCTCTGATTGGTCGGTGTTTTTCGTTAATAATTCAAAAATGAAGCCTCATCCGACATTTTTGCAAATGAAAAAGTTGTTCAAAATGACCCCACCTACCTCCCATTTCCGGCTCCTGCAACACTTTTGGGACACCCTGTGTGGCATATGTAACCAGTCATTATATGTACTTACAAACATAAATAATATTCTTTTACTATATCATTTTGTTTCTCATATCTCATAATGGCATCTCATAATAATTAAAAATCATCAAGCTTTTTTTAAAATAAATTGGAGTACGAAATGTCACTGGCCGGAAATTTTTGCACGCCACTGTAGTTAAACAGACAATAGTTGCTGTTGATAATGGAGAAATAGTGACATCAAAAGAATCGAATAAACTCTTCAACTAGCAAGTTTTAAAGCGGCTGTCTGCCAACAGCAAAAACAGCTTCGTGTACAAGGCATTGGTATGGGCGTATTTGATTTTGAAGTATTATTATTTCATAAAGAATATAAGTGAGTATTTGCTAACGATGAATAATATATTCATTTATAAAAATCTTTTCCTTTATTTGAGTTTTTAATTTACTTTTTCTATACTTTCAGGGGCATTACAAGATCAAGTGGAAAAAATTATATATTCATTTTGATATTATTTTTGAAACATTTTCTTTAATTGTCTTCTTTGATATTCGTATTTATATTAATACTTACATTTCGTATATACTAATCGTATAGTTATATTAGCATTATACCTTATTGTAGCTACAATATTGGTCAAATATTATATTATCGTGTTATTATACCGACATTATTACAATATTAATATCTTTCAAAATGTTTGAACGTTCCCAAATATACCCGATATTCCGCAGAATAATATATTTTAATGAAACACAGAAAATAGAAAGGGCGAGATGACGGAAGAGCAAGTGAAACAGTGTATAGCAAGGAAGGGATGAAAGAGGATGAACCATGGAAAATCGCGTGACAAGAATGCGGAATTTCCAGCAAGCATGTCAACGGGTTACAATATTACCGTCGTTATATAAACTCAGACACGCCAGGCATTTGCATTGATGACGTGAATATAATATATCACTAGAAGCTCGAAAGCTGAGCTTTTCTCCGCACTCACAATGGCCACTGACCACCTGTTGCCTTTCCATTTATATTTTAGACGTGGTAAGAACGTCATCGCCTTATGTATCCTCGTAAGCATCTCGAAAAGTAACGTCTTTTCACGACCAGAAATACGCGTAATAATTCCCTCTTTCGCACGATCATGATCTTTCGATAGATCAATCTTTATCTTCGCAAGAACCTATCATTTATATTCCTTTATTATTAACTGATTCTACGCTTCAAGCGAGTTCCTATGTAATTTCATTTTGGACTGCTTGTAACATTTGGGTTTAAACTGAACAATTACGATTCATAGGGGAGATTGAAGCAATTGTTTTCCCTGAAAATTTAATGAAAAAATTTTGTACTAAACTTAAACATTTAATTTTGATGCCAAGAATTGTATCGCAAAGATTAATTTCGAGATCGAAGATGTAGAATTTAATTTTAAGATTCAAAGTTGAATTGAAAAATTCTATTTAGAGAATTGGCAATTTGACTGTGTTAAAAATTAAATTGTTAAAACTTATTTTTAAAATGGAAAATGTGATTGTGAAATTTGATCTAAAGATTGAATATTCAATTGGCAAACTTTTATCTTTAACATTGGAAGTGCGATTGTGGAGTTTGATTTCCAGATGAAAGTTAAATTGCAAAATGTAATTTCATGAATGAAAATATAATCGCAAAATTTAATTTCAAGAGTGCATTTAACGCCGGTGGTTCTAATAATAAAACTAAAAGTACCAAAGGGGTCAAATAACCCTTCTACAAATTTTCTACTTAAATTTACAAAATTTGTATTGCATACAAATACTATCAGTGTATTTATTTATCTTTCGTCGTCAGTTTATTTATTTTTCAACTTCATTTTTAACATAATTGTGCATTACACGTCAATAGTTTTAGGGTCAATTAGTTAATATGTTCGAATATTAATATGACATATTGTTCCCCAGAATGACATTTTTTTAAATTTCTTTTGACAAGAGAAAATTTGGATACCTGTTAAACGCAAGCGAGTTCTCTGATAGAAAGGTTAATTTCCAGCAACTAATGAGGAAGAAGACGTCGGGGCTTCTTTGATAATTACATCCGTTGTCGAAGCGGCATTATCGTTATTATCAAATTTTATACGTGTTATAAATTCATAAAGGACGAGAAACGCGTACGCGGTCACGGAGAAAATGCGGGATTCTAGAAAATTATGCGGCTTTACGTCGGCGACGGTAATCCCCTTGCTACAGCGCCGCTTCGTCTCATGGAAATTACGAAGCGGCACGTCTGACAGGAGTATCTGATCCTACGTTTCAGACGCGCTTGTCATAGCAAGGCAATTTACATCGCGGCAACTTAATTTTGACACGATAAATCGCGTGGTCTGCCACCCCATCTTGATTTCCCATAATCGCGTTGGTCAAATTTCTTGTGGCCCCAAAATCGGGCGATATTTCGTTTCGTTCAACTATATCGCATTAACACTAGAACTACCAACCAGTCAGAATGACTGGTTTCGGGTTTGGCATTTTTTATAACAAAATTTTATTGCCGTCTTTTTGTCAAAATGTCTGTCATGTTTTATTGATCTAATGAATGATTGTATGTGTTAGGTGATGCTGCAATATTTATTTATTTATTTTCAGATTTGAAGTAAGCATGCATTTAATGCCGGTGCTTCTAGTGTTAACTGCCAAAATTTCACTTTTAATTTTACCGCATGAGTTGTAAATTTACATGTCACACATTTGTATACCACAGGTTAAGCGACATCGAAACAGAATATAATTTTGAGAACTATAATGTAAGTGTTCGCCGAATACACATTTCGTTGGATGTAATACCGTTGCAAGTAACAAAGAAAGAATATATACAAGAATAATTGATATCCCCATTTGGGGATCGTGGTAGCAAATGGGTTATGTTTTAATCTGTAAATGCAATTATCTCCAGGAATATTTGTGACTGAAAAAATTGATTATGTTGTCTTATAATCACTTAGGGAATAATTTATTAATTGTATATATGTACGGCTAGATGATATTAACTTATAACCCCTCAGACGTCAATTACATGAAAGGGTTAATTATATTAATTGTGTGTTATATTACGTGACCGGATAAATTGTATTTACCTTTTTATTTTTAGATTATTGTAACTTCTTAGGTGTCAACAGCACTGAGGAGTTAATAATATGTCATTACGTAATAATATTACGTGTTTGGATTGATTATATTATTGACTTATCACCCGTTGGAGGTTAATTATAATAAGGGCTTAATCATATTGACTACGATTTTTTTTGTATTAATATTTATATTAATTCCACACTAATTATTATATTGTTAATTATATTATCAAAGTTATGAATATTTCAAATTTTCTGATTTTCAATTTTTAATTTTTTTGGGAATTTAGAAATGTGGAAATAGCGGAATTCAGAAATTTCGAAAATGTGAAAATTGAGATGTATGGGAATTTGGATATTTAAAAATGTGGAAATTTGGAACTGTGGGTCCTTGGCAATTTCATAGTTTCGAAGCTTGGAATCTTGCAAGTTTAAAAATGTGATAGCTTGTAAATCTGTAAATTCGGAAATTAGAGAATTTGAAAGTTTCAATGTTTCGAAATTTGAGACTTGGAAATTTGTGAGTTTGAGAGTTTCAAATCTTGCAAATTTAAAACTGAGATTTTGGAACTTCGGAAATTTAGAAACTTGGAAAGTGTAGAAGTTTAAAAACTTGGTACCGTGGAAACTTAGAAATTTGTTAGCTTGGAAACTTGAAGACTTGAAAGTTTGAAAGTTTGGGAATTTGAAAGATCGTATATTGAGACATTCGTGATTTCGGAAAATACAATATTCGCAAATTTGCAAATTCGGAAATATATAAACTTGCAAAATTCCAAATTTCATAATTGTGCCATTAATCCATACATTAATAACACTGAATATTTCACTCGATCGGCTAATAAACAACGAATATTGTTCCATTGTGTTTCAGGGTGCGTCATCCAGCGTAGTGGTAAAGTTCGCAGATACTGAGAAAGAGAGACAAGTAAGACGCATGCAGCAAATGGCCGGGAACATGAGCATCCTTAACCCTTTCGTCTTCAATCAGTTCGGCGCTTACAGCGCTTATGCTCAGGTGCGTCGCATTACCGTTAATGGCTCTCGCGTTACCACATTACCGTCTAGTTGTCCTCGTTATCGTGAATCACAATCTATAATACCTTCTGTCTTGTTAAAAATGACCAACGATACTCGATATTCTCCTCCTTCACATGTTGCCGCGATAATTTTGACCCCTTTTTTCTATATTTCTTTTTTAACTGATTCGCAACCTGTCGTTCTTTCAAATCCTTTCTATAAAATTTTCAAAATCGATATTCTCCTGTCAAACTACTTTAATCTTCAAAAATTAAATGTTTCTTTCTTTCCAACTACTTCAAAGTGTTCAAGATTTTCAATCACGTGATATTCTTGTTACTCTGTCATTAAAATATGTTCTTACTATTAATGCAACTGCAATAACAAATTTTGTTCAACTAGTATGAATATATATATGAACTAATAAATTCGACTAATTATTGTTTTTCATGCAATAATTGTAAATCATTTTATAGAAACAATAACAAAAACGAATTATAAAGTTATGTCGTATGATTGTGAAAATATATGCATACTATTATTTAATACTTTGTAGTTATTTAATTATTATGTATCTCGGTAAAAAGAAATCCATCAAAATGATAACCTCGTTTATAAAATAAATGCACATTATTTTCGAACGTAGGTATTCGTCTGCTGCATTGTTGTGTGATGCTTTCATGCAATTCTGTTGGTATGAAGAAGGCCGTGAACAAACGAAACAGTGGATAGCATTGTTAAAAAGAGTATTATTATATAAAACAAAGGTATTTCAGATAAGAAAAAATATAATGCTTCTGCGGAAATATGAAAATTCTATAAGCATTATTATATTAAAGAATCCAATTTGAGTATGTATAAAAAAATTGTTTGAACCTTGACTTTTTAATGAAAATTAACTGGATCATAAAAATTTTTGTTTCCAATCTGTTATTGCATTTGACATTGATATACAATCGAATATAAAATTTAGCTTCATGGACACATTTTTGAAATAATTCAAGTGAGTTAATGCAGTTGCTGGTAGTGATAGACAAGTGATGAGAGCGTTACGTATGGTTATGCAAGTGATGTATACTTGCGGGCATTGATGAACAATCAATTCCTTAATTTGAAAATTTGATAATTAATTAATTTTGGAGTTCGAAAGATGGGAAATTTAGAAATTTGGAAACTGGGTTATTTTACATATTTTTATGTGTTCAAATACCTGAATGAAATATTGAATTATTATATTTCCAATTTTCTACGTTCCTAAATTTTGAAATTGTTACGTTCGAAAATAGCGTACTTCCAAAAATATTAAACTTGAATACTCGACATTTCTTTACTACCAAATTTCTAACACGTCAAATTACGAAATTATAAAGTTACTAATTTTCCAAGTTTTGGATTTTTTGAATGAAGAGATAAAAATTTGTTGATATTACCTAAAGTCTAATAATTTCCAATTTTCTACGTTCCTAAATTTTGAAATTGTTACGTTCGAAAATTGCGTACTTCCAAAAATATTAAACTTGAATACTCGACATTTCTTTACTACCAAATTTCTAACACGTCAAATTACGAAATTATAAAGTTACTAATTTTCCAAGTTTTGGATTTTTTGAACGAAACGATAAAAGTTTGTTGATATTACCTAAAGTCTGACTTTTAGTATTACTAGTTTTCTGTTTCCCAATTTGTGACTTTGAGAATTGGAAAATCGGAGAATTGAAAAGGTGGATAATTTGATATTCCTACGAAGTATCTTCGACGCACAATAAAAGTTCGCGATGTAAGAACTCTACGATCATATTAGCGTAGACATTTATCGTTTAATTAACAATTTAAGCGGAATAGATTCCCTCGGACGTGTTTTCGACATATAAGTTCTATTTACAGCAGCAAGCAGCCCTCATGGCTGCCGCAACGGCACAGGGGACGTACATCAACCCGATGGCGGCGTTGGCAGCTGGACAATTGCCGCACGCGTTAAATGGCATGCCAAACCCCATCGTCCCACCGACTTCCGGTACGTTTTTCTTTCTTTTAACGCTCTATGGACCTATTTCGAACGCCGTGTACAACATAAGTTAACAATTTGACGGCCATTGTCATGCAATGTATCGTAACTTCGGTGCACGTAACTATTTATAACATTTTGCATTAAATAGTAATTACATATTTTCAATTTTACAGTACATGTATCAGGGAAAATTGTTATTTATACTTCTTTCGATGAACTTCATGACATGCAAGATATCTGAGTAAATTTGTTACAGTCCCATTATTTCTTAATTGTTTAAAATGTATACAAGTGGCATGTATCGTAAATGGTAAAATTGGCTATTTACGCCATCTTACATTAAGAACTTATTCGAAAATTTTTAAGTAGGTATATTACACAGAAATTGTCACGTAAAATTCTATTAATAAACTTCGCTGTATACAAGATATTTATTAACTTGAAAGCATGACATTCTTTTCTAACTCTTAAAAATATATCCAATGTAATATATTGTACGTTCTGCGCACATAACTCTTTATGTCATTTATCATCAAGTGCTAACTACATTTTCACAATTTTATAGTAAGAATTTTACTTAGGAATTATTAAGTGTAATTCTGCCAATGAACTCATTTACGTACTAGATATCTGAGTAAACTTGACAGTGTCATTATTTCTGAATTCTTCAAAAATGAATCATTACACAATACATATGCTGAATGGTTAATATAGTATTATCTTTGATTCAAATAATGATATACGAATCAATTTGCTACTTTAAGAAATTGTTCGTTGTTATTAGGAAATTATTAAGATCATACACATTGGAATTAAATGATAAATCTGCTTTATTTTTGTTCAAGTAGTTTGGTAGTTGTTGATGTTTGGATTTTTATTTTGTATTTGTTGTTATAATCTAAAACTATAATATTATTCATACAACAATACAATTTGTATAATATTATATTTATACATGTTACCCTCATTTTTGAGTACACAGGAACACAGTACATTTTAAATTATCACCGATATATTAAAATTCGAATTAGTCTGAAAATCGCAAAATAAACCGTTGCAGATCATTGTTAAACAGGAGCGTATACAAACTTTTTACTACCGTAATAACAACAAACATTAATTACGTAGTTCAACTCTAACGGAAATAGCCGGCAGTTGTTTTGAAATGTTAACATTTACGGTGCATGTACTTTACAAAAGTTTCTATAGCTGTCAGTGGTGTATACTTGCTGCTCAAAATTATGATAGCTCCAGTTTCTACATTGTTCTGCATTACTACCACCACCTCTACGAGAAAGAAAATTAATTGCAAATATATATTATTCTTCATATATATAGTCTCATTCTTTATTTTGTTTGGAAAAATAATAATTTTCTTTCTGTATATTATAATATAGCAATTTAATCTCCATGTTCTTAATGATAATGTAATAAAAAATGTGTACAATTTATTTGGATTTTCAATATAATAAGGAAACACGATCATGTTGCAAATTACAGAGAACATTCTGTGTAAAAAGAGTAGAGAAATGATGTATTCCATGAAATATGGCCGTTAAAGTGTTGAAATAACTAGGTAATTACTTTTGACGTAACTAGATAGGAGTAACGATTGGCATATATTGAAAATACAATCTTTCAAATGTATGTACTTTCAAATTGTTGAATTACCACATTTCCTGATACCTTATTCCTAAATTTTCGAATTGAAACGTCCCAAAATTCCCGATTTCTAAATTTTCAGATTAAAAAATGTCTGAGCCAAAAACTTTTCTGTCCGAAAATCTTCAAATTTCCATATTTTCGAGACTCTGGATACCAAACTTGGAACTAAATTCCTAATTTGTTGAATTTCCATACGGTCAGATTTGCAAAATTTCAAGATTCAGAATTCTGATATTCTTCTAACTTCTTAAATTCCGAATTTTCAAAATTCCCATATTTCTAAATTTCCGAAAACTGTGAGTTTTAATTTGTAAACCGAGTCTGCAAACCACTTCTGCAATTTTATATATCTGATTGGTCAATTTTGCAAAGTTTAGGTTTCTAATTCTGATAGTGGCAAACTCTCAAATCCCTAAATGCTAAATTTACAAACACACAAATGCTACAAATTTTTAAATTTCTATCTCTGCCTATTTCATAACCTTCTAAACTTTTATCATTACAAATTCCTAAACTTTGAAATTCAAATTTGATTCCATATTCATAATCTTCTAAAACTTCCAAATTCCTAACTTTTTAATCCTCCAACTTTCCACATTTCTAATTTACAAAATTCAAAGTCCAAAATTCTCCAGCTTCGAAATTCGCCAAAGCACAAGTGTTTCAGATTTTCGAGTTCCCGATATCCCAAATTCCTAACCTGCCAAACTACCCTTCCCGATTCCAAAGTTTCTAAATTCAAATTCGCGAGTTCGCTGACTACCAAATATCCCAAAAACCCGCACGAGACATCGAGGCTGTTGGTGAAAAGAGCTCGTCTCGTACAAAGATCCCATCCAGTCACGTCAACGGTAAAAACAGGCAAGTGGCCGGTTCTAAAACCATTTGTCTCGACGAACCGCAAGAAATCAGCGAAGATATTCGATCCGCAGAGAGCCACGAAGTATCGAATTGAAAAGCCGCCCATACGTCCGCGCTAGTACACTTTGTCGTGGAATTGCTCGGTTTCTATGGCGCGAAACTCTTTCTTTATCTTGGCCCCCTTTTATCCTGCCCTTCCGTTTATTTCTCATGGACTTCGCGGCAACGGCATCGTACAGTCGGTTGCCTTATAACTGGCTCATAAATCAATACAACATTTTCACCGAGCGTGACTCGGGCGAAAGATATTGCCGGCACTGTGAAACTTTATCGAAGGTTTTCCGAACGGGGAAAAACAGAGAACCAAAGCGGCACCGTTTTCACCGGCTCTCCTCCTCTTCTTTCGTTCTCTTTTCTCTCCACGGCTCCTGTGGGTTCGCAATACGAGCGAGCGAAGTAGCACAGACGAGCAAAAGTAAGCACGGAAATCGGCTCACCGCTAGCGTTCTACTATACGTCGAGAGGTAATACCGTTTGATAGGGAAATAATATTTTATTTCTTCTCCGCCCACTTCCGGGCTACGCTTCACCTTCCTGTCCCACGGATTACCAACCCGTGGGCTTTTATTCGAGAGCAAGCAACGCCATCTTGCTGCATCCGCGGATCATCCTCGCGCACTCGCTGACTCGCATAAAATGGATTCTTTTACGGAGTTTTCGAAAGCGTTTGTGTGCAATCGCTTCTCCTAAATACCGTGCTGGCAGTTATTCGGAAACTCGCCGAGTTATCGCTCACTCGTTTGTGAAACTTTGTCATCTTATCGCTCACTCGTTTGCGAAACTTTGTCATCTTATGGAGAGCGTCCGCGTGAACATTCCTGCACCCCGTTTCGGGGCAGATGGTTAATCGCTTGAAAGATATTAAAAATTGAAGTTACTCTTTGAATTCTTCTTACAAGAATCTAATAACACTGAAGTAACCGACGTGTAATGCACAATTAATCTACTGATATACTGGGTGTTCGGTAACTAGTAGAACATGCAAAAAGGGGATGATTCTATATGAAAAAAAAATATAGAATGAAGTTTTTTCATACGAGGCTTCGTTTCAGGGAAAATCAACTTGAATTTTCGACGGGTACCAAAAATTTTACGACAAAGTGTGAGAACTTATTCAATAAGTAGATGTAGAAAGGAAGTTTTACTTTACGTCCTATTATGAAATTATAGGAAACATAAAAATAAGATTATCAAACCGATTTTGTGTAATTCTATGCATTGTATTCTGGTAGAGAACTCTTCTTATTAGCAGAAAAATCCTGATAATCAATGAAAAACTATATCAAAATTGTATTAAAAATTTGGTATATGTATATCAGTTGAATAAACACTCCTCAGTTTAGTAGGAAGGTCCGGATAAAAATGAAATACATTCCATATTTTGTTGAATTATACACAACATCAAAATTGCATGGAAATTCTGGTGTATGTCAGTTGGATAAAAATCCTCTTTAATCCGTTGTGAAAATCCTGGCAAAATGAAACGTGTCAAATATTTTATTGAATTCTACGTAACATAAAAATTCCATGAAAATTTTTATTTGTATCAGATAAAAACATTTTAGTCCATCAAAAGGTCGTAACAAAAAAAGGATACATGACATATATGTACTTTCATTGAATTGTATATAACACCGAAATTCTGGTATCAGTTCGATAACAACGTTCTTTAGTCCACCAGAAAAATCATCTCAAAGCAAATACACATATATTTTATCTATATATCATTCTTATTTTCTCTATATTTTATCTATATATCGAAAGCGGTCAAAATGACCATTTAACAGGTTTCTAATTTTAAGTTACAAATTATAATAATATGGTTTCTTTGAAATTTCTGTTGATTTTCATCGGGATCAAGAATTAATGTGTATATTAATTTGTGTTTCATTTTTAATTTCAAAATAAACGTGCATTATACGCCACAAGGTTCAGTGTTAATGGTCGATATAATCAATGAACAATATGTATATCGGTTAGGTAAAATCCTTCTTAGTCCATGAGAAAGGTCCTCACGAAACAGACACGTGTCATATATCCTCCTAAATTCTATGTAAAGTAAAAACTGCATCAAAAATCTGATGTGTATGGGTTAATAACACTGTGCACCAAATTTGAACGTTTCTTTTTATTTCATAACCGCCTATGAAATACTTTTCAACTTCCCAAAGTTGAAAATTCGACTCACAGAAATGTATAAGAATCTCATAGACGCGGTTATGAAATCATTTGGCTGTTGCACAGTATGATCCCAACTTAACTCAAAAGAAGGTCCCATCGATCGTTCGAAATCTGTGGTAATCGACGTCCGAAAACGGTGTACAGGCGGCCCTCGACGTTCGCACATTCTACTTTCGCACAATTTGCTATTTCACGCAATTTAAAAAATTCAACTTTGTATTTAACTTTCAACGTCAAGACTTTGTCAATTAAAAATATGAATGAAACCTTTATGGATTTAGACAAATTTTTAACTATTATGGAAGAATGCCATCCCAATGGAGAACGCATATCTCAAGTACCTAAGGCAATACAAGAAGACACTGCGTGTTATCTTTATTGCGGAATGAAACAAAGGAGGTACTCAAATGACTCTTGACAAGTTTATAAAAAAAAAACACCCGCAAGCTGAATAAATAAATACTTTCAAACACCGTTTTTGGTGCATGCTTTTTTACATCTCTCATTCGAACATTCAACACTCGCGCACACTTTCAGGAACTAATTGTGTGCGGAAGTCGAGGGCTCACTGTACATTTAGAAATCGGACGATTATGTGGCGTGAGGATGACTAACATTTCAGCGATTCGCAGATCATATGATCCCCCAATCTGTGGCGCGAGGTATACGGATCATTCGCAAACGGGTTCTAACGTCCTGTCAATTATACCGTAAATATATAGGGCAAATTGGTTGACAGGATGTACAGAGGGCAACTATCCTAGCGTAAGCGTTCCCGATCCGGTACCTTGCGCCGTGGGGGTGACTGAGGTCAGTGTTGTAAGAGCAAGAGGGTAACCGGTGTGTACTGATCAGGTTTGCTCGTAGGTACCGGTACAGGGCAGCCGGTTAACGGTGCGATACCGTCGTTACCGTCGCCAACGATGCCCAATTTCAACATGGCTGCACAAACACCGAACGGTCAACCAACAGGTTCGGATCCCGGCGTCTACACCAACGGGATACCTCAGACCTATGCAGGACGTGAGTATCAACTCAGGCGCAGTGTGCCGCCCCTGCGCAATGCTCGGCCAATCGACGCCGGACTTTATTATTCCGCGTTTCCGACCAGGAACAAGTAACCTCGCCCCGATACCTGTACAACGATACAGGATTTCTTTTTTAACGAACGCGAGAACAAAGCACGGATATACGGAGAATTATTTTTGTTCGTATCGCAAGGGGTGCGAAAGGTAATCGGGATTGTCTAACGCGGAAAATGCGCTCTTTGGATGCTTTTTCGATGTTTTGAACGGACTGTTCGTACGCAACTCGGTGGGGTTTGCTTTGCGGGATTTTCGCGAAAAATTGTCGATATTCCGGAGAATTTTATACGTAGTGCCATCTACCGCTTTTTAAATGTCCTGGGAGATCGATTTATGTCTCGGTTCCAGTTAGAAATGAAATTTCACTGATTTAACCCCTTGCGGTACTTTGACGAGACTAAATTGTTTCGCTTTCGTAGATCAAATATGATAAACCTTATTCAAATTTTGAAGACTCGTCGACTTGAAGCTTACGTCAAATTATTATTTGTGTAGCCGAGAACTGCCGAATATAAAGTAGTCGCGGCACTTTTTCTGTGTTTGTTTTAATACTTTGACTGCCATGTCACCCATATGTGGGATTCTATACAGATTTAATGACCATCTTATTCAAAATTTGTTCACCTTTCTAACTGTAAATACTTGCATCAGTTACTTGGACCTGTGAAGAGTAATTATAACAAAGTATAATGAGCATATTCGGTAAGGTTTGTTCAAAATGAAAATGAATAGTTCAGTTTTAACTGGCACATCTAACAAGTAAATTGTACGACAGGTTATGCGATTTATGGTTTTAGGTAGGTTTTTGGGATGTTGCTCTAAATTAATTTAACGTAATTCAACTAATTCGTTTAGGTACTTTAATTTTTGTGGGATACCATTTGGATATTATTTGGAATTTCAAAATAAAATGTGCTACTTCAGAAAAGTTTATAAAGAAATATACAGTTTAGTGACTTCTGCGAATTTCTAAAATTGGACATTAAGGTACTTAGGAGAAAAAATATAGTTTTTAATATTTGATGTAACATTATTTATCAAACATCGAATTTAATAAATTTAAATCAATTTGAATTTAATATTTCGATATGTTAATATCCTATCGAAATTTAATCAAATAAATAGATTAGACTATGTTAGGTCATATTAATATTTCATAATCGCAAGCAACTCATATTAATTAAATTTGATATTTAATTACATCCATTATATCTATTGGTTTTGGACAATTGCGGCGTATTTATAGAAGAAGCATTGGTATTGGTATTTTCATATTGATCTTTATACGTGCCGCCACATATGTAATCGTTCAGATTGATAGTACCAACATTTTTTCAGAGTTCTTGTTCTTACAGAGAATTTGTGGTTATTAATACATTCTTAAGCTGGGATATTTAGATGTTCCCATTTAAATAGTCCACTCGGTATATATTACATACGATGATTTATTATAATATGTGATAATTTTAATTTCAATGTAGGCTGAAATAATCAATTTTATTTTTCTATAAAATTCCATCTTTTTATATACATGGTATTCGAGTGTACCACGCAAATATCCGTTTAATGTACACCATTATGTTTAACATTATATTTCAAATATTTAAAAGAATTGTATTTATATAAGAGGAATACTGACATAATTATGTTTATCACAGTACAGTTACACAAACAGAGGTATCCAACATATAATACATATAATATTAAAAGAAAATAGTGGAATCATCTTATTTTTCTCATTTATTGCCATCTTATTGCTCTTCTCTCTACAACCGGAAAAGATTTATGAAAATGTTAAATCACGACTACGACTCCTTACAATACGGTGGCACCACCCACCCTGTTTAACACGTTGACTTCTAGACAGTCGAAAATTTTACTAGATAGCATTTGCACGATTAATAAATCTCAACAACTATTTTCACAATATTTTGTTGTATTTATTATTCATAGTTTCAAGTAATTAATACGAGTGTTTCCAGTTTGGTACGAGCACAAAATTCTTACTAAACAGATGACTGATTCATATGAAAATTTAAGCGTCACCCATATATGAATGACGTGACAGTCAAAGTGTTAATCTCTGCAAAATAAAAACAAAGAAGACGGAGGCAATGAATAGTCACGGTCACAGATCCAAACAATCCATTGAAATAAGAAACGTATATCCATAGACACATACAGTCCTGGACAAAATTAAGTGGACATTGCAAAAATGTAAAAAATGTTTTGTTTTATTACAATGTTGTAAATAAATTTTAAATTTAGAACGTGAGATATTTTTGTAGGCTTGAAAAAGCATTTATTTAATTTATATAATTGTGCAATAAAGTTTTGATTTATAGGCATTATTAGTTAATTAAATTTACCTTTTGTTATTTATGATACCTGTCCACTTAATTTTGTCCACGACTGTATAATATTCCTGCTTCGTCTCGCGCGTACGCGTTAGATCGAGTTCGATTACGGACGTGGCCAAGAACATGGTATACAATATCGATTGGTCAGTTATTGCGACAGGGGCCCTAGATGTAGGTCCGTTCCCGATAAGAGCTGAGCTTACTGAAGTGTAGATGCCCTCCATCTGTCCATTCCAGCACAAGGGCTGGCCAATGGGGACGCGGCAATCCAGCATGCCGCCGCGTATTCCGGAATTCAACCCTTCCCCGGTGTCGGTAAGTTCTTTCTTCATTTCTTCTTCCCCTTTTCCTCCCCATTTACTCGTTCACCCCGTCTTATCGGGGATCCCGTCGAGTCACCGACTATGCCGAGCGAGTTTTCACGGGACGCGATTCGCGCAGCGACGTGGCTGACCCCGAAACAGCGATCCAAATCGGATTCTGTAATGAGTTTCGGGCCGGAAAATTGAATCAGAATTATTGCGTCGCTATTCCATCAAGATATTATCGGAAATTGTTATATCGCGTACGCTGAATTTGCTTACCTTTCGATCATCCACGTTTTCGATTCCCCGCGAGCACCCAGGCTATACGACAGAACGGTTATTCGATCGTGCCGTGAAAAGCTCACGGAACGGTGATGTACTCTCAGCTTTTTCAACGGACGAAGGTGGACAACATTTTCCGCGATACAAATTGTCGCTGAAAGATAACGCTGTCTCTCCGCTTCTTTTAACTTTTATAACGGTCGGCGATTGCCGAGGAAAATCGAGGAGAACGTTCGATTTTAATACGCTTTTATCCGAGCACTCGACTCTGAATAAAAAAAAAAAAAAAACAGAATATACGAAAGAAACGATCATTCGATTTCGCTGATCGCGTTTCTCGCTGTTGCATGCAACAACTATAGTCGCATGTGTTCACTTATATACCTATATATATCTATATGTATACAAATGTATATAAACCTAACGCACACGTGTACACTTACAGGTGGACGGATATCATGATAGATATTTTATATATATATATATATATACATATATATACATAGAGTTGTCGCGTCGACGTTTATATAATATGCTTCTGGTGTGCTGCTACAGTGTACTTTCGATGTTTCTCTCGATATATGTACGTCGTGTACATTGTAACTTTTTAACGTGCATGTTCACCGATGTACGCAAACAACAGACCGACATGGAGCCCGGCCATGGCTCGATCGATGTTACATCAAAGTGCTACGCAGAAATTATAATCCAATAAACGGCATCGAAACGGACGATCCCCGTTTCAGAGATAATCAACGTGCGCCCGACGTAACTATGCTATACTTGGACTCGTTTCGCTCGCCGTTAGCAATTAACGCATGGGCTTCGAAGAATTCACTGTCGCCAACGGTTAAATTAATAACGGGGCCGTTCGGACCGAGTTTCATAACAAGTCTCATTGCCGTGTCTCATTATCGGTTGCAAATGCATTGAACCGCGAGGAACCGTGTCCAGAATAATTATTATTTTCTCCTGTCTACATGCGCACATGCTCTGCACCGTTTGTATCTTCCGCGTCTATTCTTTCGCTGACGGAAATCGTTGCGGAGTGCGGATTTTCTGGAGAAATTATGACGAGGAAGGTGGTGGAGACCTGCCACTCGTCGATTTTGGGAATTTTTTTGGGATCCAGAATAGTGGGGATGGGTTGAAAATTTGTACATTGGGATTTGGGGAACTGAGGATTTGGCAACGTTGATTTGGCAATTTGAGGTCTTAGGAATTTGTGGATCGTGAGATTTGCGAATCTAGAAGTAGTTTGAGAATTCGAGGATGTAGGAATTGGGGACTTAGATATTTATGGACTTAGGAATTTGAGAAACTCGCAATTTGGGGACATCGGTATTTGAGAACCTAGAAATGCGCGGATCTAGAAATGTGAAGACTAGGGAGTTTGTAAGAACCTTGAGATTTAAGGATCTGAGGATTTGGTAATATAGGAATTTGAGGACGTTGCGATTTGCAAAATTAAAGAACTAATAGATCTAAAGATACGAAGGCATCGGAATTTATAGACATAGGTATTTATGGACTTTGGGATTTATGAATGTAAGAATATTAACAATTTGGAATTTGGGAACTTTGGAACTTGAAAATCTAGGAATTTGTAAACCTAGGGATATCGAGGTCTAAAATTAGGGAAATATTTATTTTTCTGGACCTTCAAATTTGAAAATCTAAGAATGTGGGAGTCTAGGAATGTACAGATCATGAGATTAGGTATGATAAAATTCGCAATTTTTAATATCTAGAAATGTAGCAAATTATAAGACTGAGAATTTGAAAATTTGTTAAGTTGAGAATTGAGAATTCGATAGTTTGAAAATCGGAAATGGTAGGAATTGAAATATATCGAAATTTGAGGATTTTACGAAAGATAAAAAAATAGAAAATGTACAAATGTAATCTTTCAAGAATTTGGACCTTTCTCATGTTTTTAAATTTGCGAATTCAGAAATTTGAAGAGAGGGAATTGTAAAAGTTTCGGAATGTTATTCGGAAATTTGTAACTGTAGAAAGTAAAAAACTTGTAAATGTGATACTTCAAAAATTCAGAACTTTCGTCACTTACATATTTACAAATGTAATCATTCGAAAGTTAATATATTTGACTATTTCCTCGTTTGAAAATTTGAAAAGTAGCGTATCCGCAGATTCAACAGTTTAGAAATCTGGAAAGTCTAAAATTTGAAAAATAGTAAACGATGTTTATACATCATATATGCAACACTGTGGATTTAGTTAAAAAATACCCATACCAAATTACTGTATTAAACAAAGTGGTGACTGTTAGCCAGCTTTCGAGTTCAAACAATTAATTGTTCCAAAATTATTCGACCCAATATTTACTGTAAAAAAAGAAAAACTGCAAAAATTCACGCGGAGATTTAGAAGTCCACGACTGTATCTACTTCGATCTCGATACCCGAACCAAAGTGTTATGACGCTGTTTTGCGTTTGTAATTTCTACTTCTCCAAAAAGGAAGCCTACATTGCATCCGAGTGTACATACGCGCCAGAACGCAGTGATATTCCGTGTTTGGCGAAGTCTCGAAAATGGGATATTCCTTTTTCCGTGTATTTTCGTGCAATATACACAGACCGTGGAAATCAGCAAGCGGAGAAAAAAAGAGCTACCCGAAATATCGCGTGTCTTTCTATCCGTTCGGATGGTAACCGACGTATGATGGTGTATTTATTTCATATGGCAAACATCGGGTCATCACGTTGCAGCGAAACCTCCGGTAACGTCAATCGGAATATATTAAAGCGATGTTTGCACGGAAATAATTAATTTCCAAGCGAAAATTCAGCTCCTCTGATCTGAGAGCGAATGATCGAACCCCTTCATCCCCCAATAATCGCTCTACTCCGCGTTTATCCGTCACAAACAAATATCAATCGCGCGGGTTTTAAATATTTGCCAAAGGTATAATTAATGCCGCTATAATTGCCTTTCACTGATATTAGTGCCGTAAAGCGTTCGTTTATTCGATAAAATCTATTGTTTGTTTATCGTATGAGCTCGGAAATATTTGGAGTATCTAATGATGTTCTTTTACGATGGAAAACTATTATTAGTATTTCTTCGATTCGATGTACGATGTCTTTGTATGAGTAGTGCAAAGCCTCACATTTGTATTCGGTTTTAGGGAGTATTCAGGGAAATTTTTATTGCAGATGTCTAGTCAAAACTCTGCCAGTTTTTGAATTTCGAAATTTTCGAGAATTTATACATTGACAAATTTAGAGGAACACTATTTTATACATTTAATCCTCTGCACTTGAGGGGCGACTCACATTCATCATTTGATTTAATGCAATTTTAAATAAATAATTTTTAACAAGATTTATGGTATTATGCGCGTAACGTTTGAAGATAGTAAACAGATAATATTGACAGTTAATAATAAAAGAATAATAATTTCACAAAAGTTCATTAATCTTTCCTATTTGAGAGTTTTACAGTTGCTGTTTGCTAGTAGTAAAAATGCTCTCGAGAGCAAAAGGTTAAGAATGAAGAAATTTTTAAGCGCCGAACATTCAAATTTTTGAGTTTCAAAATTTTGTCATTTTTAAGTTTAGGAACTTTCAAATTTCTATACACGCTGGTTTCAAAATTATTACGTTTCGATACTTTCAAAATCAAAACTAGTTAAATTTCAATATTTTCGAACGTCGAGACATTTAACTTTTCAAATTTTTGAATTACTGAATCACCAAATTCTTAAACCTGCAAATCTTCAAATTTCCGAAAGCAGGATTTCCTAAAATTTTTATAATTTTAATATAATTCAAATTTTCAAGTGTAGTAATTTTCGAGCCTACAAATTTCTAAATTTTTAAATTACCAAATTACAAAGATCTAAATTGGTAAATCCCTACATATGCGAATCAAACTTATCAGAAACCACATTTCCACATTACCAAATTTATAAATCTTTACACGTCGAATTCTGTATATTTCCAGGTACTCATAACCTAAAACTTATAAATTTATTAGTTTCTAAGTTTTAACATTTTTACACTTCGAAATTCACAATTATCAAAATTTCCAAATCTTAAATCTACAAAATTTCAAACTTCCAATTTGAAAAATTTTCAAGTTTACAATTTCTAAAATTCCTAACCTCCTAAATATTAAATCACCGACTTTTCACATTTCTAAATGTCCGAAGATCCTAAATTATCGAATTATAAAATTCCAAAATCCTCTGAATCTCTGCGTCTCAGATATTCAAATTCCACAGTTTTTAAATCACAAAACTTTCGAATGTCTTAATGACTAAATGGTCAAATCTAAAAATTTCGAAATAATTAGTAATCGGACGTCCATAAACCCAGTGTCGAATATGGTCATCAAACATCCATAGATCTAGTGTCGAATTACTCAAAATACGTAATTTGCGCGTATATTCGTGCAGTTTCACCAATATTCCCTTCGGGTTTCAAAGCCCATCTTGCGTGAGTACAATTTTGCAATGACGACGGTGCGTATCTAGTTCATAATGAGACGAAATGCAGCACTTTGAAGCGATATCGTGTGTCGGTTAATGTTGATAATACCCGGATAGAGGCGTTGCCGAAGTACAAAAGTATCGTGTTAAAAGTCATGGAACGATGAGAACGTTGAGAGTCAAATATCCTTGACGAGTAAAACGGCTCAACGAATGCAGATACAAAGTCCAGAGAAGAAAAATCTCCTCGTCCGGTTTTCGTTTGCTTTTGAACTTGCTTGTTGGCCAAAACCGCTTCTCATTAACGGCCCCGGCTTAAAAAAGCACTGTATTCAAGGAAACTCGTATCGTTGAGCAAACACCATTCCATTTCTTCTTTTTCCCTTTGTTCTTTTGAATTCAACTGAAAGAATCGCGATGTTTTTAATGTCGCTCTCATTGCTTTTTATTGTGGCGATAAAGAATAGTAACAAGGGCCGTTAACCAAGTGTGCTAGTGTGATTATGATGAAATATTCGTTGCGTCCCTTTTTACACACATCATTTATGTACATGTGAAATAGTAAGAAGCCAGTGATAGGTAGCTAATTTTTTAATTCGAAAATTTATAATTTATACATCATTGTATTTCTAAATTTCTATGTTTGAGATTATTGTTTTGCAATTTCATCAAGTTTTTAAATTAAAGGGATTGTAAATTTTGAAGTTTGAATATTTGTGAGTTTGATCTTCTTATGTTTCAAAGTTCTAAATTTTTATATTTCAAAATTACTGAATTTTTGAGCGCCTGAATTGCCAAATTTCAGAAGTTCCAACTTCCTAAATGCCCAAATGTACAAATTTCTACATTCTCAAATTTCTAAATTCCAAAATTAAAAAATTTTGAACAGCTAAGTTTGAAAAATTAAAGATTCGAATACTCGCATCTGGAAGTTTGAAAGCTACAAAGTTTGCAATTTGTTTTGCAAATAAATAACAAGAAAGTATGTTTTAAACAGCATGTTAAGTGTCTCCTATGGCCATGCCCGAGTTTCATCAGAATTCACGAACATTTAATTATCATTGCTTATAAGAATACTTCAGTATTTCAAAATGAATTGTGATCATCATTGTCGGTACAAGATTTCTACTGAAGCGACACTGGGGATCGTCCGTTTGATGTCGAGCTTTTTAAATGTAACTAATTATATATTGCAATGTCACATACCTAAACAATAAGTAACTCTTATATGATGCTGCTTTATACACGACACATAATTGAAACAAAAAACTAACGAAGTTGAAGTTGAATTTTATAACCACCACTTTCCTACGATTTCACTATTTTAAATATAAATTCTCTAATGCATCCGAAAAATTCAAATGTATTTTATTTAAATGGAACTTTATCTTTCTGCTCGTATCAATTCGTCAAAACATTCTATGTAACATACGATGGAATGTTTAACTTAGGGCAGTGCAGCAGTTATTAAATATTTTATTAAAAATAAAAATTGCAGTATTAATATTACAATTTTTTGTGTTGTAGATGTGGAAGATAATGTTACTTGAAAATATTATATAAAATAGAAATTTCGTTACTTTATTTTAAACGAAGTTAAACTACTAGAAAGTATTATACAAAAATTATAGCTCATGCTTTATTTAATAACAAGATTTGGTCATTCAAGGACGTACAGATAAGACACAGATTAGTAAGATTTAATATTGTTCTCAAAGGAATTCGCAAAATGGTTTTTAAAAGTATTAATCTTGGATCTACTTACATGAGCTTTGCGCAATAATAAATTACATAGGGGTTTGGATTTAGGGGTTGGGTGAAGATTAGTTTATTATGCGGGATTAGTAAGTTATACGAGTGAATTCAATAAATACATAATTTCAACAAAAATCATGTCATAGATACTCTATCACATGAGTGCAGCATACCAAAAAATCCATAATATAATTCATAAGACATTAGGCATCAGCCATAAATCACATTTGTGCTACATGAACAACGAATCATTTGAACTTCTTTGGCGAAGTAAAAATTCACCAAAAACGCGAGATATCTATAGAAAAGTTAATTTTTTGAACATCGCACTCTTCTTTCTTATAAAGAGTGTTTCAAAGAATCGATACGAGAAGAAGAATACGTAATTCCATTTAAGAAAAGTGCATCTGTTTCGGGTCAATCGATGCTCCTACGAAGAAAGCGGGCTTGCAGGAAGATTGTACTGTACAATTCAACTATTCCCTTAATTTATTAACAAATACGAGACACAACCTGTTCCATTCGCTTAACGCGGCCCAAATCTGTCACACATAGACGCACAGACGGCCACGAGAAGTTTTATTTAACGGAAACGAGATAGAGACAATAATACCAGCATGCATTTCGTGTTTCGATGTGGACACATCATGATGTATCTGTTATTTGTTATTGTCGCAGCTTATCCCGCCGTCTTCGGCCAGTTCCCTCAAGCTATTCCTCAGCCGATGACCGCCGTCGCACCCACGCAAAGGGAAGGTAAGTACAAAACACTCATCAACGTCTAACTGTTGACTGTAAACACGAACGATTGTAGTCCCGAGATTGTAGATCCAAGTCCTTGTACGTCCAGACACGAGTTTATCCCTCGTCGTTGCGTCGCAACTTGCTCGACCGATCGCCGCAGATTCTGCGTGGAAAACTCGTTAACTGCACAACAAAATGGCCGCTCCGAAACGAAATGGCACGATCGGAGTGGGATACAAAAAAAGAAAAGCATAAATACGCCACGGTTCTTTTCGTTATCTCGGCGAACACACACGACGATTCCCTTTTGATTCCGCCACGTACGGTTGCAGTCTTTTTTAGTTTAATCATGCCGGCGAAAGCGGAGGATGACCTACAATCGTTGATGAATTTTCATGTAACCGCGATATTTTCGCCTTTCCAATAACGCGAACAATGCCGGGTTTCTTCGTTCCGAAAACTACTTTCTCGTTCCCCCCGCGTACTGTCCCGTTAATTACTCTCCGTGATAACGAAAGAACGTACCCGGAATGTTTCGTATTTGGCAATACGTGCCCCGGTCCTTCGTTCCGCCTACCCGTTTGAACTTTTCTCTCGGAAAGGGATCACGATCAATTAAGCTGATTGACTCGAATCGCGGGCACGAGATTAATTGGGATCGACATGAACGCGGCCGGAAGAACGAATCGTTCGTCCGCGTTATCTTTGAAAAGAAGAAGAAAGAGAGGGGAGAAAAGAAAGAAGGTGATGCCGGGGTAGAAGATAGCGAATAAACGGCGAAAAAGGGAGGGCGAGCCGAGCCAACGCCTAATTGCAATTAACAACTCGCCATTATTAGAATATACGACGCCTAACAATGAGATAATGCAAATAAAACGAAAGTTTTAATTACTTTGCCGCTACGCCTGCCGGCGATCCGTTGTTACATCGTAGGATAATAGGAAGTTTACCGCGACAGCGTTTCTCCTTCCTGTTCCGAGTTCCATCGACTCTCTTGCTCGCTCTACTTTATTGCCGCTTCATCGTCCTCTTCCGTCGAAAGCGCAATATTTCGCCGATACGTGCTCCCCACGATTAATACGATACGTATTACAGAAGCTTTTCGACATTTTCGATAAAACAAGCATCATAATCGCGCGAGTTTGTCCTGCAGGATATTAGTGTTTTATATTTGTACAAGTTTTATTACTGAACAATTGAAAATGGGTAAATTGTAATGAATGAAACGGGAAATCGTTGACGCAATTGTATAGGCATTTGAAAATTTGTACACCGCAAAATATAGATCGTATTGTGAAGAATGTTGGAATCTTAATTTTATACTAAAAGTTTCGAAATTCTCGCAATTATAAACATTTAGGTTCTCGAATTTTCAAGTTTGAAATTATAAATTTTCAACTTTTAATTTTCGAACTTTCAAAGTTGCGAAGTTGTACATTTACAGATTTCTAAACTATCAATCCTAAGATTTGCAAATTCCATAATTTAAATTTTGAAATAATCTGACATTTAGGTTCCTTACTCTCCGAATGCTTGAAGTTTGAAATTTCCACTTTTCTAAATTTTTAGCATACTATACTTCTAAATACTCTAATTACTAAGTTCTCGAATTTTCAAATTTTGACTTCCCTATATTTTCAAATCTACAGTTCTGACATCTCAAATTTTCAAACTTTCGAAATTTTAAATTTTCAATTTCTTAAATTTCGAAGTACCTAAATATCTACTTTGTTAAATTGTCAACTCAAGTTTCTGAATATCCAATATTCAAATGCACAAATATATTAAATCAAATAGTTTCTAAACTTCCCAAACCATTAAAAATTCTCGAATCTCCAAATTACCTAATGTCATAAGTTCTATACTGACAAATAGCAAAATTTCAAAATTCTCAAATTCCTTAGTTTCCATATATTAAAATTCCTGAATCTTCAAATTTCGTTATTTTAATCCCAATTGTAATCCAAAAAGAATTTGTTATTTGTTACAATTTACACATTTTCAAATGTATGAAAAGTTCAGTTAAAGTTCAAAGGCTCATGACATATAAAATATCTGTTCTCTTTCTGAATAAGCTTGAACATTAACAAGCAATTATTATCCATCAAATATTTTCGACTAATAATTGTGTCTCGTGCTTTTAAACAACATCTTAAATGTATAAATGTAGGTTGAATGCATCTTCTTATAATTTACTCCCTTTAAAAGACTCATGAAACTTAGGTATTTACTTACCATAGTATATATTATAAAAAAATATATAATCAACCATTTTTATGTCTACTTGCTCGAGATTAGATTAGATTAGTTTTTAACCCACATCTTCCTCTCAACGCTCTACTAATTAGGCTAACCACATTGTTAGCCAATTTCAGTCTCGAATTAAGATTAAGCCAATTAAGTTTTAAATTTTTTTTTAGATTTAAATATAACTTCTATTATCAATAATGTACACATCACTTCAATTACTTGTACATGATTTATTTTATTGTCACGTTCATTCTCTCATAAATAACAAACCAAGAGACCAACTAAGAACAATTTCTAACAAAACAGACCTAAATTCCTGTCACCGATTGACATATAATAACCAAAACAAGGCAAATACCTATTTTTCATGAGTCATTAAAAAAAACTTCATCTCTATAAAATTTCATACATCAGTATGCGTTTTTCTTCCTATTCTGCTAACAGTTGTAATCTGCAAATACTTGATAAGATCGATACGAAGAAAGCTGTAGAGATTTATAGATATCATTAAAACACAAAAAAAAACGTGTAACAAATGTACGTCACACCGTTAACACTAGATTTACGGAAGTTCAATGACCACTTAAGTCAAAATTGAAAATGAACTATGAATAGAAGTAAACAATGAATAATTCATATACCAGTTCCTAGAAAGATTCTTTATCTCGATGATGGTTAACATTCATTTCGACATAAACTTTTTAATAATTTTCGCAATTGAAAATAAGAAACCTAAGATCCGTCATTTTGACGGGTCCCGTGAATCTAGTGTTAAAAATGTCTACATGTATGGATACAAATATCGAACACATGCATCATTCAGAAAAAGAACTACGAAGGCGACGCGACGACATAACCAAAAGAAGTAGCATAATTTATTCCGTCATCAGTGCACGACATCGTCAGATATCAGTTTCATATTTATTATACTGCCGCTTCGTTTAACATTCTTGCTTCTTCGACCTGTCCTTAATGTTTTATCCGTTTTACTCTGTTCTCTTGATCGATCGTTGTACAACGACATTTCTACCACGGAAACAACGTCTACGTTCTAGATGGATTACTTCGGTGTGTCATCGTTGTACTCAGTGTCACTTTCTTTGGCTGTGTTCGATGTTACGCTATCGACGACGTTGATCATCGCTTATACACGATCAACTTGTGTCGACATCGAATGTATAGATTGTCCATTTAGCATAAACTATAGATATAACTTTGTTCGTGATCGATATGTTTTTTGTTTAACCACAGCCGACGCCTGTAGGGGAAACCGGGACAAAATGGTGAGACAAAGGGTGTTCAAAAGTGTTATTTTGTATTCAATGTTATATGTTGTATTTTGATACATGTGTGGCAAAGGATGTAGTATCTGACGAAGTAAATTATTTAGTTCTGAAATTGTTATAGAAATTTTATGTTCCGAAGACTTGTCATGTCTTGTTTATTCGGTCGTGATTATTTCAAATTATTATTCATAATGTATTAATTATTTAATACAGTCATATTGTAGTAACGTTGCATAATTGTTTCACTTTCATTTGGTTTCCCCTATGGGCATGACTTGTATCGAATCTTTTTCATACAAGTTTTGTTGAATTTAATAAAATATAAAGAACGAAATGAAATATTACCTTTATGAGGTACAGACAAGATTTTATTTGAAACAGTGACGTCAGAAATATATATATTTCTTATTTATAAATATATTAATAATATAAAGACAATTCGGGTAAGAAATATTTGTACATATGTATGTATGTAGAAGGTGAAGATGTTGCTGAAGTTGTAGTGTCTACAGTGTTTAAAACTTTAATTATTGTATTTACGAGGAATACTTCGACGAAAGTTGTCGTTCATTCTACATACACATTCGAAATCTCGAATCAGGAACTAAATAAATAAATAAATTGGATAATTGTGCAAAATAACAGAGCTATCTTCGACTTCGATAACTCTGAAACATGCTGTTAAGGCCATTATACTACGCAATGTTTTCTAATATGCATAATAGAAAGGCTGCTTTAATTTTCAAGACATTAACGGAAAAAGTTGATTCAAAACTATCATCTCATCGTATCTCATTCTTTGTTAATGTTCAGCTATTTTTTGAGCACGCTAAGGAACTGTATATAGTTTAAAATAAGCAATAAGCACAGTGGTATATCTTGGATTCATAATACTGACCAAAAAGTCACGACTTCCTAATAAATTCGAATTAAAATATCTCCTAAACTAATGATTTTTTTATACAGATAGATTAATACTTTTTTGTAAAGAATATGAAGGAGCATCAGCTGATGAAGTACAAAATATATGATTACGTTTAAAAAAACATTAACGACCTTCAGATGTGCCCATAATTATGAAAATGATCTAAGTCAAACGTTTCAACAGATTGAGGTCGAGGAAGATAATGATAAAAACAGATTACTTTTTAAAAATAATTAATAAATGTTAATGAATCTCCAGAGTAAAATGATTTTTTCTATTAAAACTCATAGTTTTTATCGCTTTAAGTCATTCATATATACTTAGGTCATCCAGCAAATTTTGAAAATGATCCTAGTCAATTCAAACTTTAAAAACAACCTTTTCGTACTAGAATCACACAAAATTTCACGTCGATAATAAATTTTCGTTAATCATGACTAATAAAATTCTGATTTAAAATGTTGCATGATCTAAAAATATTCTTTAATCGACCCAAATGTAATCCATTAAATATCTCGAAATAAGAAATATATGACTTTTAGACCACTTTCATAATTATGGGCACATATGTCCGTTACACGTCCACCTGCAGAAAAAAAATGTAGCATCAGAATGTACCCCTCTCAAAACTACATCCAAAACATTGTTTGCTATGTGCAATAATAATGACATAAACCTAGATAGCAAAATGTGGCGACCCACAGTGTATATTATCGCCAAAGTTCGAAAACGTGACCTCAAGAGCACATTTCAAGGTAGTCTAATCGAAAATCCGTTATTTTGCACGATTATCATAAATTGCGTGAATAAATGGTAAAATAAAAGTACGATAAAAATCAGGGAGAAGAATCAGTTCCGACGGATATCTGTCTTAACATTTTAGCCGGGTCGTTGATAATTCTCCGTCAGACCCGGGGAAAGTGTTGCTTTCATTAAATTCGCATGCACGTCCCGCTGGTGGGCCAATTAGAGAGTCGAAAACCAATTTCAGAATCAACGATCGCACGGCACGACGACGCGGTTGAATTTATGGCTCGTTCTTCGTGATTCCGGCGTCCACCGCAATTCCTTCTACATTCTCCCCCTCGACGGAAACCGGAAACCGTCGACACCGGCTCTAATTTGGGTTTCACGTGACAACTACGATCGAGTTATTACCGAGACGTAGTCGGTGCTCACGAAAGAAAGAACATTTGTCATTCTTTGTAGCGGCCATGGGACACGTTTTGTTACCCGTTAAAAGCAACGCGTTTGTTTCTCGTCGCTTTAAAAAAAAAACCGAGGCGAAACAGCCCCGAAATGAAACACGTAACGCTCCTCGATGTAACGGGGTGTAAAACAAGATGTTATCGCGCCTCGCTGTTTAAATCTACATCGGGTGTTACGATCGTTTTTAACGCCCCGAACTATAATTGCCTTCCTTTGCTTAAATGGTTCAGTCCCCTATTCGAGGTCGTTGCAAATGAAAATTTTACAGAAGGGACTTTAAAGAAATTCTGTTTAACCTTTCCGTTAAGAATTTGTGACTTTTTCGTGGCATAGTACTTGAGTAAGTACGTGGTTTGTCCTTGAAGCGATGGGATTGAGCTTCTTTTCAATTTTACTATAAATAAGTTATTATTTACTTACAGATATATATGTAGTTTATTGTAAATTAAGAATTTACGAAGTATCCGATCCGTGAATATTCGATTTTATGTCTCATGATTTAAGTGGTCACAGTTCTTTCATAATTTAAATTCGCGGATAACGTGAACATGACAGAAATGTAAATGCAACTAAAGAAGTATTCGAATGAGAATCTAATAAAGTACCAAAGATTGCTATAAAAAGTCGTTAATTTTTAAGTTTTAATGGGGGGATTGTTTTAATGATGATTTTGTAATAGAATAACAGACTGTATTGTATGGTTATAAAAAAAGATACAATTCTATATAAGCAGATGTAATTAAATGATGTCATTCATAAATAGCATATCGAAGTATGTATAAGTCAGAAAAAATACTTTGAAAACGAAGTTATTTCTCTTGTTAATATGTGTTCAAGAGAATTTTTGTTCAATTTAATACATTTGTTCGTGAACAATTTCTTTTACTTTTTTTTTTTTATAAAAGTACGCCTTTGTTTTCTATTACTGAATGAAATAATGTTTATTCACAAGATGATTGTGTTACAAAATGTAATTTATAAATTAATTGATATAATTACATTATAGTGCAACGTGGACTTCTTTAAAGTACCTAAGAAATTGAATATGTAAATTAAAAAATTAGTGAATTCCTAAATTTAGTAATTTGAAAATTATAAATGTGTCAATTTGCAAATTTGTGCATTTGAACATTTATTACGTTGAAATATTTGTAAGTTTGAAGAAGTCGCATTCGAAAATTAAAAAATTCGACAGGTTAAGAATTGGTAGCTTTGAAAATTGTTAATTTAAATATTTTAAAGTTCATAGACTTAAAAGTTTCGAGATGTATAACCTAGCCAATTTCTATATTTTCCAATTTTTCAATTTTTCAATTTGAAAATTTGAATATTTGTACGTGCAAAAATTTAATTATTTTGCAGTCCGAAAATTAGAAGACATGCAAGTTTCTGTTTTCATATACTTAAATTTCTTAATTTTATGTTTCTAAATTCACATTTCAAAATTTGTAGTTAAAACATTAAAAATATGAAAATATACAAATTTGAGAATTTTCACATCTTCGAATTCCCGAACTTCCAAATTTTTGCATTTGCAAATGTCTGGATTGCTAAAACACTGATTCTCTAAATTTCTAAATTTGTGTATTCCTGTATTTCCATATTCCCATATTCAAGTTTCGAGATACCTAAGTTTCTAAATGTCCAAATGCACATATTTGACGATTCAAAACCACAAAAATTTGCGAACGTGAACATTTTTATAGTTAAAAACTAAAAATTGTATAATATCCCAAATGTCTTGGCTAAAAAATTTCAAAATCCGAAAGATTATAAATAAAAAGAAAAATTATTTCACTCTTCAAACAAACGATGAAACCTCCCTACGTCACCGTTTTCTTTAAAGAAGTCTACCATTGATGCACGCACGACTAAAACGAACCTCGTTCAACGTTCCAAATGCTTAAACAGATGGAACAACTTCGAGTCAAACTATTTTACCTCGGAAAAAAGTACTCACGGTAAAAACTTCGTACAAAGTCAATCTCGTTACTTCCGGGACAAACCGTGTATACATTTAAATGTACATTTCGTGAGTCATTGATCCTCCGATAGCTCCGGAACGTAACTTTAACGATCCCAAAGTTTCCATCAAAGTGTCGTAAAGATGAATCTCGCTATCAATTGCAAAACTCGGGTTAATCGACGATCGTTTCGGGAGTGTAGGTAGGGAGTGTAAAATCGACCCGGGGTGCCACAAAATGAACGGGATCCCGTAATCGTTCGCGGAACCGGAAACGGACAATTACCCTCTTTGCGGTAATTCGACAAGGCGACGGACGTTCGTTCGCGAAGACGAAGAAACGGCAGTGGGTTGAATCTCGTCGAAAGAACGAGCCACGATGAGTAGCATCTTAAAAGTTGAGCGGCAGCCATCTCATTACTTAAATACGTCCGTTATTCGAGAAACGTTGGCTAAGAGAACAGAAGTTTCCACGGTTATAATCGTCGCTAATTGACGTAGGAGTTATAAAGTTCAGTGAAATTAGCTAAATCCTTATTTGGACTCTCGTTATCCGGACCCTTCGCTTTGCTTCTTCCGTTAGACTTTTCTCAGCCGTCCGTATTAATCGCCGATGTCTTCCTGTCTCTAATCTCGAAAGAACTTTCCGTTGCACGACCAAAGCGGAGTAGCAATCGTGTTTCATTCGAGGCATTAATCAATTGTCACTGCGTACGCCGCACGTTGGGTAAATATCCGCTCGATAGGTGACCATTAGTAACGCCCCCCGTGCGCATAATATGCGCGCACTCGTCCTTCCTGTTTCATTTATTTGCATTGTTTACATTATCTATGTTCCTCCTGCATTATGTATTATGTTATGTACTAATAATGCATTGTGGACTGATACAGCATAAAATATGCCATATTAAGGCATAAAATATTTTACTTACTTTATATAGCTTGTCATAATTACTAATTGTATTAAAATTAATGAACTGTTGTGTACAATACAGTCGTCTATATACACCTTGTATACATATAGTACAGCTATATATAATACGCCCGGTATATAATACAGTCATCTATATACACCCTGTATATAATATAGTCATCTGTATACATTCCGTATATGTACAACAGAGTAATCTATCTATATACAATGTATATAGCACAATTGAAAACAAAGAGCAAAAATATTAAATAGAAAGAGATATTTGATTTTTCAAAATTATGTTCATTCGTTGAAAAATTTTGAATTTTATTACCTTCTAGAAAATGTTAGGCAATGAATAAACAATCAGAAATTTTCTACGGAAAGCAACAAAAATGCGAGAATAAGTTTCTTTTATACAACAACAATGTAACAATAAGTATACTTGGTATAACAAAAATGTAAAAATAAGTTTACTCGGTATAACATAAGTATTATACGAATACAACCAACGTGTAAAAATAAGTTCATCAAAAATCGATGTCATTCGTTCTCGATGATAATGAGATTAAAATTGATGCAGAGTTTGTTAGAAAAGTGGTAATGTGCCTTTAATGAGTTTTCACGCAATGTATCATTCATTTTCATACCGACGCGGCAACAAGATGACGGATTAACATGTCTGACGACGATCTCATGTAAAGTGTCGCACCATCGTAATCAGCATCATCACTACTCTTCACTATACCCTTTCTATCCATTTGCATTCATTAAAAAAAAAAAAGAACAACCCTTCACCTCGCTCGTCATTGTGTTGTGAGTCCCAGTGTTGTGTGTTTGTATATTTGAAAGTATAAATACTCAACGTTATTTGAATCGCGAAAAATTTCATTGCCGTAACGGACATCATCGTGACATTCTAATCATTACTCTCTTCGTCGACAACCTAAGACCTTTCCCGAATCCAATATCTCTCTTAGACTTTGTTTAATTCTATTAAAAATTGTGTGCAGACTATAGATGTGTATTACTATCTAGGAGTCGATCTTCAAGATACGGATTTGGATTAAAAGCAACATTATATGTAAAAACGAGAAATAATAATTTTGCAATTTCATAGCGAATCAAAATAAAAAAAGAGTCCATGTCTGAAGATTTTAATGAGTATGTGGAGATTGCTAACTGAAGAAAATGTTCCATATTTCCAAATTTCTGAATCACTAAATTTTCAAATTTCTCAACTACCAAGTGACTACTTACATTCCCAAATTTTCAAGTTTCTAAATTTTCACATAGCTAAATTTCCAAATTTCTAAAATTTTAAATCACTACATTTTCAAATTTCTGAATTTTTAAATTACTAAATTCCCAAATTTTTACATTTCCAAATTTTCACATTACTAAATTCCCAAATTTTCAAATGACTAAATTTCTTAATTTTCTAATTATTAAATTTATAAATTTCCCAATTTTCAAATTGCTAAGTTTCTAAATTTCTACATTTCCTAATTTCCTAATTACTGAATATCCATGTTTCACAATTTTGAAATCACTAAGTTTCGAAGTTTCCAAATTTCCAAATTTTCATATAGCTAAATTTCCTAATTTTACAATTATTAACCAAATTTACCAATCTACCATATTACTAAATTAGCATAGTATCATATAGCAATATTTTCAAAGTTGCAAGTTGTCAAACAACCATACAACTAAATTTCCAAAATACCAAATTACGGAATTTCCAAACTTCAAAACTGATCAATTTACAAATGAAGGATTATATTCTTAATTAAACAAAAATGAGAAGATATTCATCTTAGATTGTTGCTAACATCACAGAGACAACAAAATGATTATTGTCTATTACAATGATGATTGTACCAAACGTGGATCAAATCAGTAATTTGAAGATCGTGCATTTCTTTTAAGAGTCCACTTGAAGTGTTCCATAGTATATTCTTTGCCCACATCCTAACTAGTTTACTATGGTTCATTAGAATCCATTATATTTCTCTTCCTATCCATTTCCATACACTTCACTACCCACCTCCCGTCCACTTCTTACCTACTAATATTTCCACTATAAAATCCCTATTTCCCTTTACATATATCCATCCACTTTCTATTCTCTATCCGTTCATTTACATTTCATTTAGTCTGAAAGTCTGTCATTTCATTTCGTATCCCCGAAAATTCTGTTCAACATCCGATCCATTCGAATCACCCGTCACGCGAATCGTCAAAAGAACGAAACAACGTTGATCACCATTTACTGTCATCCTCTATGATTTCCGTGCGACGAGAGAGAAATCAGATTGTCATCGAAAGACGGTCACGTGTCTTCATCTTCATTCATCAAAAAGCGCATCCAGACGTGAATCGGGAAGAACGTGAAGAGAGAGCAAAGTGTGACTCTCGTGTCGCGTCCAAATCATTAATATTGCGAAGAAACGAAACTCATCCAGAAACTAACATTCTAACTTGAGTATTATACTTCAAGTTTAGATGTTTAGATGTGCTCTGATTTATATGGTAGGATGCTCTATCTCAGGACCCGAGGGCTGCAACCTGTTCATCTACCACCTGCCTCAGGATTTCGGAGACACTGATCTAATGCAGATGTTCGTCCCGTTTGGCAACGTCATATCATCCAAGGTTTTCATCGACCGGGCCACCAACCAGAGCAAATGCTTCGGTAAGTGTGTCATTTCCGTGAAACAGTTCGAGCGTGGCCCGGAAGAGTGAAACAAACAGTAAGACCTAACGACGACGCGATCTCCGAAAGGTAGGGCGAATGGTCGACGATGCTTGTCGATCATTCTCACGCTAATCGACTGGTCAAATCGAACTTACCTGTTATCAACTTACTGTCACACCGATTTGTCTATGGATGCCATGGTTTTATTAGTTTTCACTTTTTATATTTATTGGTACATCATTGTAACGTCTTTTCATCTCTATATACTAACGTGATTCACTGCAAAAAAATGTATAAATAATAGCAATATAAAAATGTTGTACAGCTCTTATATAACAAAATGTTATATAATATAAATACATTAAAACAGGTGCACTCATACTTCTTAAGTTTTACTGTTCTCTTTATCAGTTAACAAGATAATTGTCGATTAGTTCATTTAGTAAATACTTTTGGAACACGTGACTGGATCAGACGGATTAATTATACAATTGAGAAAACCTATCTGGTTTTTTATCATGGTGTAGACATACTTAACCTCAAATTTAAGAAACTGCTATATTTTTAAATGAAACATTATTGTAAGATTCCGTAGCCATTTTAGTGAATTCAATATATTTAAAAATAGATATCAAATGAAATTATTTATGTAAAGAATACGTAATTGCAATAATAACTAGAATAGAGCCTATGAATGGACTTTCACTGAAATTTTTTAAATAGTCTAGGAACCACGTTGTTACGAGAACGTTTGCTTCGGTGTTTCTTTTTGTGTCCATTGAATGTATGAGTTTTATTACCGGTGAAAATATATTTGAAAATATGAATTCCAATTTCCACGTAGTCTGAATTCCGGCTGAAATTTAATACTCATTGCGCCGTGCATTTTTATTAGATTTTTTGCAAATATCCGATCGATCAGCGCGGCTACAAAAGTTTGTTCTAGCTTTTATAAGCTCACACATTCACGTTCTTCGGTGAATATCAATACTCGTTCGAATGCAGCTCAACTCAAATGAAAGCAGAAAGCCTTTTTTTGGTCAAATGAAGGGGACCGAAACAAAAAAGGCTGAAAGAGCTGGCAACGGCTGCTTTGATTAATCGTAACCGGGCTGAATACGCGAATATGGTCGCGGATAATTCGACGAACACGTTCGTTCATATTTTTCTTAGACTGTTCATTCGTAACAAGCACGATTAATATTTTCCCGTCTGCCGATAACGAATACATGAATTTCATCGTTGAAAGGATGTCGGCCATTATAAAACATGGTGGACCGCATAAAACAACTCACATAACCTTCTTCTTTAATGGTGGTCATGTAATCTGCGCGTGTGTAATTTAAATGGTTTCAAAGGACGAATAAAGTAGAGAGAACTTCTGTCTATTTTTTGTTCGACATTATTACTCCCCTTTTATACTTGGTAATTACTTTGAACAAAACGATTTTTACTAATTTTAGTAACATTGTAGTGTGAATAGAAAATCAACTTCTGGTTTAGAGTTGTACAGAAAGGTATCTTTAATTTATTGTGTTTCGATTTTTTTGGATACTTTTAGGTTAATTTGCATGAGATTTATGTTAGGCTAGGTTATGTTTGAACTGTACTTTGTAATTTTAAGGTTAAGTTTACTACAGTTGGTTGCCGACTTGTCAAATCGCAACACTTATAAATTTTCACGGTTTTGGCTTTTGTAAATTCGAATATTTTCAAATTCCTGAAGTTCTAAATTTTCTATATTGCGCGAAATTTCTGAGTTACTAAACTTTTACATTTCCAAATCTAGTTTTCAAATTTCGAAATTCTCAGTTTCGCAAATGACTCAAATTTCACAAATTTCCTAAATTCCTGGATTTCTGAATTCTAAGAATTTTACACTTTTAGATCCTGATATTTCAAATATCGAAATTTCTGATTCTTAGGTTTTAACATTTCTAGATAACCGAATCCCTCGATCCGCTGTGGACTCCCATATTCCTTGATCTCCAAATCCGTGGATCTCCACATTCCTTGATCCTGAAATTCTCAGGGTCCCGAATCTCAAAATTTCCAAATTTTGATATCGACAAATCCCTACATCTCTGAATTCCTGTGTTTCCAAATCCGTAGATCCTCTGATTCCTACATATCAAATCCCTAAATACGCAAATTTGTAAGTATTCAAGTTTATAAAACTCCAAATACTTAAATTCTCATATCTCTCGAACCCCAAATTCCAAAATTTCCAAATCCCAAAATTCGTAAATCTCAGTGTTCACAAATCCGAAAGTCCCCACATCTTAATGCTCCCAAATCCCAAAGTGCCCACATCTTAATGTTCCCAAATCCCAAAGTGCCCACATCTTAATGTTCCCAAATCCCAAAGTCCCCACATCTTAATGTTCCCAAATCCCAAAGTGCCCACATCTTAATGTTCCCAAATCCCAAAGTCCCCACATCTTAATGTTCCCAAATCCCAAAGTGCCCACATCTTAATGTTCCCAAATCCCAAAGTGCCCAAATCTTAATGTTCCCAAATCCCAAAGTCTCTAAATTCCAAAATCTTGAATTCCCCGAAACCCAAAGTTTCCAAATCCGAAATTCCTGAAGTCCACGAATCCGAATCTTTTCAAATCCTAAAATCCTGAAGTTCCCAAATCCCAAACTAACCAAATCTCAAAATCCCGAAGTCTCCAAATCCGACAATCCTTAACCGACCCTCAAATCCTCGACGATCCCAAAAAATCAACGATAGAAGCGTCTCTCTCTCCCTGTCGACGTGATATTTTTCCGAAGGAAATCGTCTTTGCGCTCGATCCTTCGCTTCGATGTCCATTATCAGCTCCCGATGCGAAGATATCCCACGAGCTACGAAAAGACGGGAACGGGTATACTTCGAGTCGCTGTAAACGATAGCGGCGTGCGCATTACATCGAATTACGGTACCGCGATTATTTTCTGAAAATCCAATAACGAAGAGGTTTCCCGAAAAAAAAAAAATGGGCAAAAGGAATCTTTTCCAACGGACAAGGGTTAAAGCCTCTTCAGTCACCTAGTAAAAGTAATTTACGAACTCCGGGTAAAAGCGGTGGTCGTCGAGCGATGAAGAGCCACGATTGGTCAGGCAGTAGGCCGCCATGATGGCAAAACTAAAATTGGATCGGGGCTAATGGTCAAAATTGGCTTAAACTGGAAGGGCCCTGATGACCTTTCAGCGGCGCTTCTGTTGTTAAGAGCTTCGTTATCGTGCACCTTCTCTTCCCCTCTCTCTCTCTGTCCCTCTCTCGCGCTCTCTCCCTCTCTCTTTTTCTCATTCTCGATAAAACTTTGATAATACCAAAGCCCCTCCGTAGGAAACTCTTTATTCCTCCCGGCGAATCAGCTAATCTAAATCACTGGTTACTCCCGTGAGTACCCTTTCGCGATAATCCGATGCCCTCCGGTGTCGATATTCAACTTCCCGGTTTCATCGTAACTCTGGGAACATCCTAACCAATTCTTTAATCTCTTTTATTTCCGAGAATTCTTATGAAAGCTACCTTTAGCCCGCAACCGAAATTCTCGTTCGTAGGCAAGCGAACGCGGATTTTACAGGACATCGTGTTTTAAGTCCTTTAGGGCCGAACGATATATCGCCGTTGACAACACTCGCCAAACACAGTTGACATTCATTTATTCTCCCTTTATTTCGTAATTTATCCTTTATTATCCTTAAAACTGAAAATTTATGTTTAGTTTATAACACTGTGTTATTTGAACGTGCTAAATGTTACTCAATTTTAGATATAACAAATGTGAGTTATAGAAATTTGACATAGTGACAACTAGGAGGTTTAAACATTTTTGAAATTTCGAACATTGAAAATTTAGAAAATTTGTGATTTTAAGATGTGGGAGAGTGAGAATTTCAGAATTTGAAATTCTGGAATTCGAAAATCTGCAATTGTAGAGATTTAGAAATTTAAGAATTTAGAATTGGAAAATTTGGAAACTTGACCATTTTGGAAATTGAGAATTTGGAAATTCGGGTATTGGAAAGTTCGAAAATTTATGAATTGGAGAACTTTGGAATTCGGGAATTCGAAAATGTAGGCATTTGGAAAATGCGATATTTGAGAATTAGAGTAAGAAAATTTAGGAACTTTGAAATTTTAGAAACCTGATTCACCACAAAACAACGATACCTTGCAACACATCATAAGTAATCTAATTAAAATTTTGATGCAATTATGTACCAACAATCAATTCTTGATACACATATTGGTTTTCATCCGATTTCCAATACAGTATGTAATGAAACGCTGTAAGCGAAGCTTCCACCTTGATTTTCATAAAATGAAACCGATATGTATAATTCTAGAAATGTATAATTAATACGGTCCTATACAAAACACTAACAAAATAATGGAGAAAAATCCTTCCCGTCACTGACCAACAGTTTCATCATTCGGTTCTTTCAGGTTTCGTATCGTTCGATAATCCTGCAAGCGCGCAGACAGCAATTCAAACGATGAATGGCTACCAGATAGGGATGAAGCGTTTAAAAGTCCAGTTGAAGAGGCCCAAGGACACAAACCGGCCATACTAACCAAAGTCCTAGCTTAGAGAAACTGGACGATACGCACCCTACATCATAACTTACAGAGTACGTAGTAAACCGCTATTCTATTATGCTATTCTATACTAATGGATAGTCAAATTTACTAATCTATTTCATGACATAACATTTGTTCTGGCAGTTGAAATCTGTGTTGATCAAGATAAACAATTAATATGAATATTAATTTATTTCATGTCATTTGTTCGCTTTTCATTTAAGTTTCAATTTCAAAGTTTGTGTACACCTGTAGGTTTACTGTTAATTATTCCTACTCCCTAATTAATACTACTGTTGCCTGAATCAAACATAGTCTACGATGTTTACTGAAGATCTGTAATCTCTGGGTCTATTCTCTTTTAACCTCTCGATCTATCACCCCTTCTTATTCAAAGCTAACTATTACTGCAATGTTAAAGTAAATAGTGAAACCCAAGGATTTAGTGATACAGTAAATTCATAAATTTGGTGATCTATAATTGTATAAATTATATTAGTATCAATACTCCATCATAGTTCAAATACGATTCAGGTGCGTCACGTTCGAATATTAATACGTGATACGAATGTGATTTACTGTCATAAAAGACAGGCTTAATAGTTTTCAATTTCCTACATGGTTAGAAATAGCGACATTGACCTTATAATATTAAAATTATAATTGTAATTTGATACTATATTTTAATATTACAATCTAATATTATAATTTGATTTTATGATTTAATGTTACAATTTAATATTATAATTTAATATTACAATTTAATGTTATAGTACAGTATTACAATTAGATATTATAATGGAATATTGCAATTCAATATTATAATGTGATATTACAATTTAATATTATAGTTTAATATTATGATTAAATGTTACACTTCGATACTGCAATTTAATATTACGGTTTAGTGTCACAATTTAATGTTATAGTTCAGTATTTACAGTTTGATATTGTATTGGATATTGCAATTCACTATTATAATTTGATATTACAATTTAACATTATAATTGAATATTACAGTTTATAAATGCAACATAATATTAAAATATAATATTACAATAATTTAATATTATATTATAATATTAAATAACTAAAAAGTATCGACGATTTCTAATTGCAGATGTCGTACAAGAACACGGGCTCATTGAACGCTCGACGATCAGAAGTGACGAGTTTGAATCACCGTTACAACGCTCTCCGCTATAATAACCTAGTATACTAGTTAGGTAATTAATTAGAGGATAAAAAAGTCAGTAGACCGACTTCGCCGACAGCCACGCGGCGATGACGAAGAGGCTGATGCTAAAAAAAAGAAAAGAAAAAAAAACATTGGATATTCAGCACTGAACCCAGTCCGAGTAGGATTCACGCTTCAGAGTTCTCGGATGCTCGGATGGAACGAATTATCAGCTAGAAACGCATCAATTATTTCATTCAATCCATTATTTTCTCGCCTCCTCCGTCTCCAGTTCTCTCCCGTACGCATCCTTCTTTCTTTCTTCGTCCCTCGGATCCCTACTGCCAAGCGAGTATCGTATAAAAATGGCGAAAAGCATCACCAATCACTCTCCTGTGTTTATTACGACGACGCATCCGGGCGCTATCCAAGAATCCGATCATCCGGGAAACCTAACGTCGAGAGGCGAGATATCTCTCGATCGAGTTATCGTTCCGACGACACGCTAACTCCTAGTTTGATAATCACGATGAACTTTCAAGACGGGTGACTTTGCAACAATAACCAAAGAAATACTCTTAGTTCCTGATACGCAACGGCACGGCGATTGGTCGCCGACCGACTGTTGATACAAAAGTTAACTATTACCGCGATTCGATCCAATAGAACACGAGAGAAACAGGTACCCTCCTCAGATTCTTTAGGAAACACGAATCCAACAGCTACAACCCAGTCGAGCCACGATATTCGTTTCACGAGTTAAACTATCGCCGGCTTCGGTTTCGGAACGCAGCAAACGAGAATTCCACGATGTCCGGCATTAAACGTGTCCTCAACTCTGTTTCGAGAACGCGCGATCTATGTCGTTGCATCGACGTAAAATCGGTTAGGACCGTTTGTGCGTCCTCGATGGTCCTCGGACAGGACCGACGCCGCCTCTCCTAACGCAAACTTGTCAATCACGTATACAGGGTGCTCGTCTCACGCAACGTCTAAAAGGAAGATGAAAAAAAAAACAGTGAAAACGAAAAAAAGAATTTCCGAAACGGAGACCACGTATGGAACACGAGAAACACGTTTACATGCGTATACATGTCGGTGTATACGTATAAACGCGTATACAGTGCACGCGCCCGATGAGATGACGCGCGAACCAATGGGATCCGCAATTGTATCCGGCTACCATCGCTTGGGGCGCGCATATACGTATACACGAGCGCATACACGCATGCACACATGCACGACACGCGCATACATTCATTATACACGTATGTAATTCGTGTGAAATTGTGGAATCATCGGTGCCGACCCTAACATCCGCGGGTTTATCGGTTCTCCTTACGTTTTAAGATTTGAGAACGCGTAGGTCCGTGCTGTAGGTTTTATATAATATATATATAATATATATATATATATACGACATTTAAAGGGATCGTCAGTGCCGTGTCAAAGTGGATGTCATCTTGGAGTCCGGTCGTCCGCGCTACGGCGCTCGTTTACATTACGTAACATTCTATTATTATTATTATTATTATCATCAACATTATTATTAGCCTTATTGCCATCATTATTGTCGTTAAGTACGATTTATTGAGCGAAGAGAGCGAGCGAATATCCGGCCGAATCTATAATATCCATCGGGGTTCCTTTTCCGACCGAGGATCGAATCGATCCGGATTAGGATCGAGGTCGCTTTGTTCGATATCGAGGCTCGATGATCCACGAGTACGTTCTTGTTTGACTGACCGGACAAGCATCGCCCGAGAAATGTCAACTAGGCTGTGATTATTCAAACAAAACAAAAAAAAAGTACGAGGGGGTGAAAACTACGACGACCTTGGAAAAAGATCAGCGCCCTCTTGCGCAGAATGTTTTTGTCTATTCGATGGCGACGGGAGGGGCGGGTGGGGGCGACGGGGTAAATAATGCAATGCAAAAGAAACGATTGCCTAAATCTACTGAATGCATAATGCTTTTTAGTCTGAGCTTTGTTTTTATCTAGTCTGCGTCTAGTCATTTTTACGTGTTCCATTATTGTTTGCTGTCAGACGCGATTTCTGATCAGATATTTATTTAATATTTATGGTAATAGTTAGAATTCCTTAGATCGGTGCTCTTGATCTGTTCACGCGGAGATTGGATTATGTTCTTTATTCGGAATTCATCGAGTACTTAAATAGTTATAGTTTTCAAGGCTCGGTAACGAATCACGTGCAATCCGTAAGAATTTTGTTATGAATTAATGATTCTATGATACGAAATTTAAGTAGACATCGTTTTATGAGCGCATTGTAGGCTTTCTGTGGATAGAAATTAGTGTAAGGAGGGAAACCACTTTTTTTCGATCTCGGGAGGTCAAGCTTATATATTTTTTAATTTAGAAATTGTCAGTTTTGTTAAATTTCGAATCCTTCTATTTCGATATTTTCTGCTTCTAAAAGTTTCCAAATTTCTAATATCTCGAACTTTTTTTGTTTCAAAATTCCTCAAATATCTAAATTCAAAAATTTGCATATCTCTGTGTTCCTAAATTTCACAATTTCAATTTTTGTTCATGAATTCCAAACTGTTCGAATCTTCAAATTCCCAAACATCTAAACTTCCAAATCCTCAGATTTTACAAAATTTTTACATCATCAAATTGGTAAATTTCTAAATTTTCAAATCCTCGAGTTTAAAAAGACTCAGATTTTCTGACTTCCCAAATCTTCATATTTTCTAAATTCTGAACCTTTCAAATCTCCAAATTTTCAAATTTATAAACATTAAAATCTTCAACTTTCCAAATTTTATTTAATCCGCAAACCCTCAAATTTCTATACTTCTAACCTGAATAATTTGTAAGCTTTAAAACTGATCGCCCAGGAACGAACAAGCCTCTTTTTTCCCTAGGGAAGTCTACCATGCCTTCAGATGACACTAAATGTATTCATCGGCGTATCTAGCTACGATTCACTCAGAACACTCGGTACCTTACGTTGTTTCCTCTTTTTATTTTCTTGTAGAAATATTGTTCTAAGTTTTTGTTAGCGTTGTTTGTTATTACGATTGATTTGAATTTGTCAAGCAATGCACGGTCGGTAAAACCGAGATCGAACAAACGCATGCAGCATTTCCGTTCGGTACGAGTTCACGGAATATGGCGATCGACGCCAAAATTCTACGTGAATAACAGTGCACGGTACTCACATGACCATTGCATATTTTTTTAAGGACGATAAACCAAAAAAAAAAAAAACACTCGGACGTTTAACGAGCGATGCCCGGTCGAATCGCAAGATAATCGAACGAGCTCCGATTTACGAAAACGATCGGTAGCGAAGGGCAGCGATGGAACATGGATAGATAACGGGGACAGATACAATAGGCGAGCAAGGAGTAATTAGAACGATGCGAAAAACACATAAGGGTTAGGCTAGAGAGCTAGTGTAGGCGAGCGATGGAACGGAGAGGAAACTCTGATCTAGCAAAAATAATCAACCAAAGTACCAACAATTATTCTATATAAATATATAAATATGAATTATTAAAGAGGAAGTATATAAATATATAAATATAAATACTATAAATATGGAATATAATATGAAATATAAATAATGAAATATAATATATAAATAAATGAGTATAATATACATATATGCGTGTACGATGTGCGCATCTGTATTCATATATATGTATATGTATATATTGATCGAAGGAAATTAGAGACTTAGTAAATTATTATAGTTTAGCTAAATTAACACGAAATAAATTATTAGTTCGAGGGACGGGTAAACGGGGAGGATCGGCTCTAGTCTGGCGCAAGTTTATGAAGCGAGTAAAAGCTATCGCAAATTTATACGCTAATTAAATTAATATATACAATTGCTACAGAACGATACGTAAATATGTAACTGAGTATATTATATGCGCATATATACGTCGCTATACGTGTACATATACGTATGTGTATGCATATGAGTATAATAAACATATGTATATTCATATGAGTGCAATACACATGTGTATATGCATATGGTTGTAATAAGCATATGTATATGCATATAAGTGCAATAACAATATGAATATGCATATCATATGCACACATGCATATACATATGAGTATAATAGACACATGTATATGGATCTGACTATGCGTATGAATGTATACACGCACGTATATGCGCATGTATATATATTCATTTATGTATTTATATATGCACGTATAAATAATGTACTTATATTTTAGGAACAGGCAACCCTTCTCCTTGCTTTACCAACTGTTTGTAAATTTATTGCCTGTTTATACTCTCCGACAGACACACAGACACACGTACACAAGCGCGCATCATGCAAACACTATTGCAAATTCACGTAATTATTAATGTAAAAAAAATGTGATACATACGTGTATGTGGTTCACGTATGTAAACGTGGTGGCGCATACAAGTAAAGTAACGAAGTTGAAACCGAAAGGAGGGGGTGTGCTATAAATTCCTCTCCCTCGGCGAGCTCGAATGGCTTGCTAGTTATTGACGATATGAAATACTATTATATTATACACGAAAAAGGAGAAACCAATTAGTACTAATAAATAACAATAATAATAACGATACTTTATAGGACGTATACATAATTTATACTACACGGTAAACATACGTATATTATACATAATACATATATTCTTGTCAGTTTTAGGAAAGCTAAAAAACCGTCTATCCCGGTGCGTACACGACCCGTGCACACGCTCTCCGGTATACACGTGCACGCGCGCGCGTGTACGCGCGAGCGCGTAGACCAATGTGTAATCAGAAACGCGGGCGTAGATTCGTAACGTCGAAAGAAAAAGTAGTAGAAGTCCATTGTAACGCTGAAACTCGCGATGAATCTTTGCCACGTTGTACCGGTGCACGTCCGTGCAAACTTCCGTCGGTTAGGATGCCGGAAACGACGAGATATCGCAGAGGCGAGCGCGCGACGATGATCGATTCCGCGACATTAGGTCGATAACGGACGAAATCTGTTGCGCAAACCGGCCGTATTCGTAAAGGCAAATATAAGAGAGGGAACACCGTTAACGTGATCGCGTGTTTGCCAAACCGTGGTCCAATCAGAGACCATAAGAGCACTCGCGAAGCGGAAAGCCCGGCTACGCACGCATTGATCCAGCCATACATAGGGTCACGAGCGTAAACACAATTAGGAAATGCGTGTCTATCTTTACTCGGCCGATGTATCACGCGAACAATCTACAGAGGGTGTTTGCGGCCGTGCAACCTGCAGATGAACGTTTCATTTCTCATGGTATTGTGCATGCCTCTCGGTACACGTTGGGCAAAGACGATTAGCGGGTATGCTGAGCGGATTAGACTCGGCTAGATGGCCATCTACGAGTTTCCTATTCCGATGACCAGTTCGTTGATCTCTCTGCTGAAATCGAATCGACGCATTCCATTTTCGAGATAGCGTTAGCTATTAGTGTCATCATTATGGGTAGACGAGTACCACGCACACATGTTCCCCGCGTGTTAGTTTCGTTTCTCTTCGCGCGACACGTCGTTGACGCTCTGATTTCTTCGGCGTTATTCCCCCGATTCGTTCACAGGTTTTCATGCTCGTCGTCCGTTCGGTTGAACGCGAGTTCCAAATCAAATTATACCGTGTATATCGTGCGATACGGTTTAGAGAATGTTAGGCAGCCACGGTGATAACACGTACATACAGACACACGCACACACAGGTACACATAGATACATGCGCATGCACACGACGACAAATACAAAGGAAGAGAAAAAAGATTGAGAAGGACATGTATACTGGTAAAAGCTTGTATGCAAGCACCAATTGATAATATCACTACGATCTAAGCTTTTTAATGTTTAACAGTACTAATAGCGAATATCAAGGTACACCACCTATCCTAATAAAGAAATACCATAATAATATTGTAATGATTTATAGTTACATAAATTCATATAAATATAAAGTATATACATATTATATATAAATATAAATATATATATAAATGTATAAATTCGAGGATAACGACAATTGTAAACAAACCAAAAGCAAAAAAATACAACTATTTTATCCAACAAAGTTTTTGCTACAACCGAAGTAGTATGCATCTTGCTGTGGAGTAAATGAGACTTAAAAGGTGAAAAAGGGGATAAAATATTCTTAGCTCTAAGGACAAGAAGATGATAAATGATAATAGTAAATCCGTGAGGATCAGCTTCGAATTTATTTTTACATGACCTGATGTAATGCTGAGACGAATTCGCTGCTCGCTAATTAAATGTTCCGAATTCTGCTCGAGAAGCGACCAGCTCGCGAATTAAAAGGAAAACTGAAAACAAGTGAAATTCAAGCGTCACTTACAGCGCGCTCGAGTATCGAGAGTTTTTCTGTTAATTTCCGTTCGACTTGAAACCTAAGAATCTTTTCGCGAACTCTCGGGGCTGCAGTTTTTATCGATGAAGTTCGTTGAAACCGTAAAATTGGTACTCGTGGTCGTCGTTGTCCAACGGAACTGACGACCGTAAAAATTACCCGGAGGATCCTCAACGGGTCCGTTCGCGCGCCACGAGATGGCTTCTGGCACGAAAGAAACGCTCGAAGCCTGTTCCCGTGGGCGACGATAGGATCGAGAATCGAGGATAGCAAACTTTCCTCCCCGAATTTCTCGAACTCATCCTGAGCTACGAATACTTCGAGTTCTCCGGTAATTTTTACGGTAGCCACGGGGACACGCAGAAAAATTCGATGGGAAACGGGAACGAGTATCCTCCGCTCTCGAATCTAATACTAACCTTAATAATAATAATAATAACGATCAAACATCTCATGTAAACATACTAGCATTTTACCACCGTACTCGCACACGAAAGAAAAAGAAGTAAAAAAAAAACAGCCAAAATTATCAACCCTCTCGACACTGCTGTACCGCGTCATCGATCCAAATTTTACGTGGGATTACATTGGATTCAAGTCACGCGCGCCGCGACCTGATATCCGGTAGCCGTGGTGTCGGTGATACTAGGAAACAGGGTATGTTTTTGCAATTATTTGCATAACTTGTAAAGAACTAGCAAACAATATAAAAGAACAAAACAAAAAAAATAAACGAACACACATGACCGGTAATACACATTATACACACACGCACACACACACACATCGAATTACACACTCGAAATGTACAAGCATCTCGTTAACGACTGTATACACAGAATACATTTGTACACTCTATACATATGTACACACACGTTCACGTATGCACGCACACGCGCGTGGTTTTCAGTACATTCTTATAGGTAACTCGACACGTGACACACGCGTTCGAGCGTGGAGCGGGGCTAAACATTTAACTAATCGTACTATCTTTATCTGTATGAATATTAAACTAAATACGTCTCATCGTAGGCTTTAAGCGCGATCATATAAGGTTTACCAGAGTTCAGATCCGAATTTCATCGTCATCGTCGTCGTTACGGTTTCGAAGAGAATCTGTGTAACGGTACTCGCGAGTCACGTCTTTTTCGTACAAATATTTGGAACGATGCGAAATACTGCGAGGCGAACGGTACTGATGAGTATGGGGTAAATCTACGTGTGAAAATAAATCGAACGTGTGCGACAATATGGTCTGCTCGCAGGTTGGTTTTCGGAAAAGTTGCATTTAATAAGTTCCTATATCAAATTCTCTGTTCTTTATAATGTTTAAATAAACGGTGGGCGTTATTATGTGTACATTGAATTCCAAATTTTTAAATGAATTTATCGAGGGTTGAATTTTTAATAAATAAAGTGCATTTAACCCTTCATTGCATCATCTCAATTTTGAACAAAAAATATTTCTTTTTATATATTTAAATGAAATGAATTTTATACGTGCATAAATTTTTAATATTAAAATTTTTCCATGAAAAATTCATATCCAGTGAATTTTTTGTCAAATTTCGAGGGATGAAAACGTATTTTGTAAGAAAATTTAACGGCGAATTAAGACATTCCTTTTTAATTCCTACACCTAGCACATATTCATTTAACAAAATTAATGTGACTTTATATATATAAAATCATTTCGAGAATCTCCGCATCAATATCAATATCTCGTACTTCGTTCTTTAAATTACACAAAATATTTATTCAATCCAAATATAAGTTTGATGGAGTAAAATTTGATAACTTCAACCTACACCTATCAATATCGCTTATAATAATTCTAAGATAAATCAATCTGAATTTTTGTTTCTAAAATTGAATTTCTCAAGATATCTTCTTATACTCATGTACGTTTTCATTTTATTTTTATACGTAGATCAACCATTTTCCCCAAACGTACCGTTCGAACTCTTCGCATTCTGCATCGAGCAAATAAGGAAATAATGAAAGTTAACGTCCACACAAGAACGGTATACTTCCTTCTTTTAAAAGAAGCGACACACATCGGAATTTCGCGTCGAAGACGAGACACGCGAGAAACTGTACATAACGTCACGTTCGTCATCGCGACGTCAGGTGAATCAATGCACTCGTTTCTCCTTCCCTTTGATCGCATTCTTTTCGGCTTCTCTGTATCCTTTTCACCTGACTAACACACAAGCAGTGATCACTTTCTCGACACTCTGATGCGCTCGCGCGCGCGCGTATGCCCGAGACGAAGTGGAGCAAATTATAGGGGAACTAGTTGAAATCGTACTCTCTAAACATAGATTCGCGATAACTTAACGGTTAAACGACGAAAGACGGTTTAAAAATAGTGGATGAAAACGGCGTTACTTCAGACGAGTTCAAGCAGACCGATGTCAATTCCTTCAGGTACGCTTATATGCGTTATCGCGGCAAAACAAAAGAAAACGCGAGCATTCGGTTTTTTCTAACGTACCAAATCGATGTCTTTTTCCATTTTGCGACTGTATTAATGTTAGAATCGGCACACGATCGTTGTAGTCGTTGGTCATCCAAAATTATCGTTAGTACGTTCGTTCGAGTTCGTATTAGGTACGAAAAAAAAGAATCAAAAGTGAAGAACAAACAAACAAAAAAAAAAAAAAACGTTGAGAGAGAAAGAATAATAATAATAATAATCTCACGGTATCTTGTATATTTACCCGGCCACATTTCGATCGACTATCCGGGACCAATCATACTTTCCGACTCGAAACAACGCGTTTCCTAGTTCAGCCGTTCGGTATGCAAGAAATCACTTAGGCGAATACACGTACCGTATTAGATAGCGTAACGTTCACTTCTCTTTCTGTTCGGCAACATTTCAATGGTACCCGTCTTGGACCAACGACGCACGGGCTCATGGAACGAAAGAAAATGCAAATAGATACAACAACAACAAACGCGCAGACGAATAAGGCTTTTTGGAACGCGCGGATGCTCGATGATTCGCAATCAAATCGGCTCTAGACGAGCAGTCTTCGTCGAGCGATCGATTAAAGGAACGCAAAGAGTCTTCTTCCTCCGTGCGAAACGAGCCGGGGATCTGAAAACCTGCGGGATGTTACAAGGTTTATTCGATAAATCGCCCCCCCTGTTTCGAATTGAACCGAACCGCGCACACCAGTTCGCTGTACTTTTGTTTAAGAAAGGCGGGGACGATGCGGATGGCACCACTTCGAACTCTTCTTCAGAAATTCCCCTTCGCGTTTGCAGGGTGACTATCGAAATTCCATTTTCCGTTTCGCCACGGAGCGCAGCATTCGAGTTTAAGAGAAAAAGAAATACGAGATCATGGCGTCTACGCGAGAGAATTTGACGGAATTGTTATTAATCGTGTTGCTGTTGTACGAACGTAGAGGAGATATCAACACGCGCGAACGATGTTGTCGGAGAGGCGACCATTTTCTTTTCGTTCGGTTGGGGCACGACGTATCGGTGTTTCTTTGGAACGTCGGATACCTTGCAAACGTGAGAACGTGCGAGCTAACGAAAGAAGGAAAGGAAACTTCGAGTACTATACGACACCTGTAAAAAAAAAAAAGAAAACAGTACACACGAATCGTTGAGACGAATACGAATCACGACACGTTACGAATCGTCGATTCGTGATGTCGGTCGAGTCGGTGATCGCGTTCCGTTGCGACGAACATTCGAAGATCAGCCTTTTCTTTCCGTTCCTCGCGCGGGTTTTTCAGGACGAGCAATTATTCACGAACGGGTTTTAAGTGGGCAAGAAATTCGTGGACACCGACATGTTCCTCGAAGGGTTCGAGCTTCGACAGAGTGCTCGACAGTTTCGTTTCGAAGCGGATGTGGTCGACGGATGATACGGCATCCTCGCGCCACTCGAAATGGCCGAGAGCCACGCAAAATGGCCGCGCGTCACGAATCGACGTTACGGAGTCGCTAGAAACGTTGCATCTAGAGAATAGTTAGGCCACCTAGTCAGGAATAAAACGAGGCTAAAGAGGGGGACGTTTGTTCGGCGCGAGGAACGCGTAAGAAATTTTGAAAGACGTAAAATCGATTAGCAAGATGTGTATATACACGCGTATGGACACCTACGTGCACCGTAGGTATGTACATATATGTATATGTATGGGGGTGTGCGTGTGCGAATATGTGTATATATACACACACATACGAGTTCTTGCGAAAACGTATAAATTAGGAGTTTGAGATGAAAAAAAAAATTTGCATATAGCATAGTTTTATATAGCGTGCCATCTATGCGTGTAAGCAAAATGATATACATAAACAATTACTATGGTTATAGCTAACATGTAAGATTATTAACAAAAATGAAGTATAAACAAAGTATGCACTATAATCACTTATACCAGGGGAGAAAGGGATGAGATGAAAAAAAAGAAATGAAGCGAGATGGAGAAAGCACATTACAAGAAACGCACTTGCAGTGCTATTGTGGCGAAGAGATATAAATATTATATATCGCGCGCGTATATGATTGATTTAGGGGTAAATAAACACGTTGAGACGAGGCGTCTGATGGATCGAGAGAAAGAGAGGGAGAGAAAGGGAACGGAGAGAAAACGAGAGAGAGAGAAAGAGATAAGAGAGTGTGCGATACAGTAAAAGTTATTTAACAGACAGAACATATTTTAAATAATTAATCGCCAAACGATAAGTTTTTAACTCTAACTCTTAGCGCGTAAGGTCGAGATAATATACGAAATAAAACAAATATAAATATAAATATATATATTATATATACATACATACTTAATGATTGAAAGTCGACTCTAAAATTAAATGTAAACCGAAAGCATACTTATAAAAAGCCGCGCGCGGGTAGACATCGAGACATTACTTGAATTACAAAGGATCTCAAGAGAATTTGGGGGAAAATTTAGAGCGCCAGTGAAACCTCGAGTAATATATTTGCTCGATTGTTCACTTCAAACATTACCGCACCATCGGAATGTTTTTCTTCGAATCATTTTTCCACTTTTGTTTTAAAGTTGCTAGTAATTCTTTTGAACGTGCTGGACGCCTATTGTGGTCACGTATCTGTTCTCTAACGTATCATTAATTAAATAATGTTGGGGCACAATATGATTATCATACATCGAGCACTTGTATAATGTACGATTGTTTTAATCGACACCATTTCATTTTTTTTCTGTGTTTATCCCTTTGAGTGCCATAGCGAGATTGCAGTTGTAGAATATCCTTTAATTAGTAATTGTAGTCTTATTAAATTTGACACATTATTCTTTATATTTCTCACAACTTTGGATAGATTAGGTTAGGTGTTTCATAAAATTGTTGGATAATTGTTTAAGTTTGGTGAACATGCGTTGAAGATTAGCAGATTCGGAACTTCTCATGGTTTCAGGTTCCCAAATTCTAAAATTTATGAAGTAACATTGTTATAAATTTTCAATATTATAAATTGTGACATTTCCAAATTTCTGAAACCCCAAACACTCATATTTTTATATTTCGAATGTTGTAAATTTCTAAATTCCCGGGTATCAAATTTCCATATTAATAAATTCTGCCAAATTCAAAAATTTGTAAGCCCACAAATTGTTAAATTAATTTATAAATTCTTAAATTTTCAAATTTCTGAGTTTCTGACTTTGAGAATGTGTAATTTAAGAATTTGGTAATTTACGGAAATAACAATGGGTTCGGAACAGTATGAATTGCGGCAATATAACGAGAGTATACTATAATAAGTTGAAACTTAGTAAAAGTTCCACAGAAATTTATCTCAATTTTTCTAAATTCTTCATGTTTTAGTTTTAAATTCAACTTTCTACTAAACTACATAAAAAATGACATGTCATACAAATATATGTGATATGGCACTTAAAGTGTTGAACGGAGGAATTGCATTATGTTTGCCATTTTTGGAACACCCACAAAACTGAATATTGTGCCAACGATAAATCTTCCAAATGAATTTTCACATTGAACGCGAATCAGTTATCGCAGCACGAGACAATATTAGGATATAGGGGAAAACTGTTTATCCCCGCACGAACATACGTAACAATTTGTCTTTTGCAAATCTTAAGTATTATTTCGTTTCATTCGTTGCTAAACGCGTACACGTTGAATAGAGGTAATTGTGGTATTGCTTGAAATAATGTTCAAAATTTTATAAAAATTCGAATCAGTTTCTGTAAAATTGCAAAAGAAATTTGACCCTTTGACTGTTACACGATATCGGAACCAGAATTAAAATAAAAATTTGATAAGTGGGCGAAAGCGCTTTTTCACTGTACTTTTCTTCCAGTAATAGTTTGTTCATTACTTTACTGGAAAAATCGTTTATTTATATATTCAACCCTTGCATCAAATTCCGAATATCTTAGGTAAAATGATATGATACGAATTTTGTATGTTTTGTCGAATATAAATGTATTGCAATTTTTTTAATTACTTAAGAAATCGAAAATATTTCTCGCCGTTTAGAATCAGGGTTTATTTAATCCTCTTAAATTTGTCGTATCATAAGTACATAACTTTTTAAGTTGCAAAGTTGTGGTATTATAAATTTATATATTTTTTAATTGCAAATTTGTGGAGTTATACTCGTCCTTCGCAGTCAGAGGGTTAATTTTTCTTCATGGTTGTTAGATGAGAAACGAGCGACAGTGGGAGTGGCTTGATTCTTGGAAATCGTAATGTGCCCCTTCAGCGCCTGCTCAGAATGCAACAGTTGGCTAACAAGTGGCTGTTTCACACGAAACGCATTCAAATCACCGAATGAAATAAATCTGGAAGCGTTTTCAAAACTAAATTGCATCTGAACTTTTCCACTTCTTATTACCAAATAAAATTCCTCGGATATGTTTCTGTCAATTAAACGGTTTCAAACATGACCTAATCTCAGTATTCTTTCATTATTGGCATTCGTGTCTCCGTCTTTTCTCCAATTTATCTTCAAAGTAAACTTAAACTTACGTTACAATTGAACTTGGGTTATATTTAAATTTAAAGTGTACCTAAAATTGGGTTAAACTTAAACTTGGTTGAAACGCAAACTTAGGTTGAACTTAAATTGAAGTTACACTTAGACTTGGGTGAAAATTAAATCTGAGTAAGACTTTCATTTAAGTTTAACTTGAACTTGGATGAAACTTTAACTTGGGTTGAACTTAAATTTAAATTAAACACTTTCATGTAATTATTACATGTTCATTACTTCCTATTGAATCGAAAAACTAATTTTAATAAACTTCCTGTGTTATTTGCAAACATGTAAATGTATTTTTCGTGTACAAAAATATTCAAAAACTTCTTATTATGTGCGAAAAAGTTCAACTTGCAATCTTCACTTGTGAAAATATTATTTCACGAATGTGACTGCAGATGTTCATACATTTATTATATTACAAGTTTGTAAGCTATAAATATGTAAGTCATATAGACTATGAAATCCACGGTTTATAAATTAAATGATTTTGCAGATTTCGATATATAAATCATAAATAAAAGTGAGATTAGTACATTTTCAATAAAAATTTGATATACATTTTCCGGTCATACAAAACGCAGATCTTGAAAAATACAAAAAATTTACTTTTCTTAGAAAGCGAGCTTACTCCACTTTCGTTACATAATATCTCGCATAAATGCATGAACACAAGTTACCGTGATTTGAATATTCCACAATTAACAAACGGAGTAGAGATTTTGAAACTGCTCTATGTATGTTCAGATCACATTTCAGTGTTGTATAACAAGAGTAAGGCGACTCCATTTTGTATAAAAATTTGATTACACTTATTTCTTGATCAAACATAACTCGGATCCAGAAATATGCAAGAAATCAAATCATCTTGGAAAATGGAGTTACATAAACGCAAGTTATCGTGATTCAAAATTCGCATAATTAACAAAGCACCTAGATATTCCAACACTGTTCTATGCAAATTCAGATCACATTTCGGTGCTTTTCTGCACAAACGACAGTTGCAGGAGATGCGTGTAACATAGTTAAGAAGTTAGCCTAAGGAAAAGAGGAGAATAGTCACGCCCAGAACGTACCGTCCAGAAAATTATGGAATTTCGTTATACGTTTGCCCGATAGTTTTTCAACGGCTGCAAAGGTTTAACGATGTTAGAGCTAGCAGCGGTATCTACGATAACTTATTATAGATCAATTTCACTAGCTTTTTTCTCGAAGGAATCGTGGCAGGCTTAAGAACGAAACGATATTATGTACTTAGGTGCGTGTATCGTGCAACTGTCGTGTGTTTGTTTAAATAATCGGACAAACTTCACGTACCACGATGGTGTACTAGCAATTTTGAGACTGACACATACACACCGTACACGAACATCATGATGATTGTTTAATTAGGATCTTCAAAGTCTGCGAATCTAGTCGATGCAACACGTATGAGGAGTCTAGTCAAGTCCCGTAGGTGTCATTGATAATTTGTTATTGATCGCAATCGATGTTACCGAGATAAACGCCGGATCGGTAGCTTTTTTTTGGTTTAGATTGATTCATTGAATATAGCAGCCGAGATTTGAGAACTTGTATACTCGGCTGTTAGCATACGAAGGTGAAATTATCAATATTTTAATTGAAAAAGGGGTTAGTGCTTGCCTTATTTATTTAATACTACTTGCTGGCGTAATTAAGCTTTTCAAATTTGTAGATTTACACAAATCGATAGCACATCTCAAAATGCGAAATTTTTGTACATTCTGAAATATCTTTTTTTCAAATTCTTGATTGAACATTTTTTCAGCTGATAAGTGTATAAATTTCAAAAATTAAATTCGAACATCTTTACACATTTTTTGACAACTTAATTTTCAAATCCTTCAAAGTATCCAGATTTCCGGACTGCACTAATTTTCGAATTCCCAAATTTCAACATTTGCCGAAATCTTAATTACGTAATTTTCATTTCATCAGATTTTCAAAAATTTCAAAATCTTCATATTTAAATTCTCAAATTTCTTAAATCTTCAAAACCCTTGAATTTTCAGATGTTTAAACGTTCAAATTTCCACATTTTCAAATCTTCAAATGCCGAAACTGTAATTATAAAGTCCTTAAATCTTAAAATTCTCTAAATTCTTAAATCTTCCAATTTTTATAGCCTCTCAATCATAGATTTTTAAATTTCAAAACCCAATTGTTCAAATTCTAAAATTCTAAAAATTCCAAAATCACAAATTCCTAAATTTCCAAATTAATGCAATTTTTATTCTGCAAACTCCCAAATTTTCATATTTTTAAATTTCCAAATCTTCCAATACCCAAAATTCTTCATTCGCCAAATTCTCATACTTTCAACTCCCTAGATACCGACACTCCCATATTCCAAAATTTTCGAAACTCCCACATTTCAACACCTTCAAAACCTTATATATACAAATTCCCAAAATTTCAAACACTTCTAAATTTGCGAATTTTCAAAAACTGGAAGTTTCAAACTCCCAAATATTCGCAATTTAAAAATTCCAAACCTTTAAATTTCACATCTGCAAATTCTAAAACCCAAATGCCACTCCCCACTATTTGTAATAAAACACACTAAAAAATACCCAAATAGCAAAATATTTTAACGTTCACTGAAAAACACACACAAAATGTATACTGAGTAATACCGTATAAATTATTATCTCTAAACATTATCTTTGTATAACCTCACCTTAGTATGCTAAGAGTCAATTCGATCAGGTTTTGATCGAACGACGGTTCGAACGTAGCCCAAAGCAATTTTTCAAGTACTTGCGTGCAGTTTCCCCATAATTTTCACCGTTTCTCCACGCGATTTCGATACATAAATCGAGCAGATACTCGATCGACGACGTCGAACACGGCGTTTCACTCGCGTTCTGGTGTTAAGGTTCGCTTTTAACCGCTGGATCACTCCAAATGCGACTTGACTGCATCCCGTGCTCGAGGCTAATACAATGTAGAATTTTTTAACTGTATTTACGACTATAACCTAACCTGTATATTTTTACATATTTAAATATAGGGAAAGAAACCGGGGGTTGACGCGAGAGGTGCGAAGGCGAATCGGGTACCGAGATATAAAAAAAGAAAAAAGCGAAAAGACACGAGCACACAATGAGGTACACACATAGGAAGCAAGTAAACAATTAGATACACGTACACACAAGTATTATACCTCGGTAATGTTAAATCGGACACACGTTATATACATTTTTACAACATGTACACTACACGCGCGCACGCATCCGCAATGAATAGAAAAACACGGGATCCTGCCTTCAGGGAAGGGATAAATATTATACAGATATCGTGATGCGGAATCAGTTTTATCGTTGATTTCAGAGTGGCATACAATAAAATTTTGTAAACGACGGCCCTTGACGTCCTCTCGCATCCGGGGCCCGAAAACGTTGCGTAGTATAATCAAACACCGATATACAATGCAAGCTTTTCCTCGGCCGTGTCACGGACCTCGATGTCTTCGGGATCGCCGGAAGCGGGATTATGCTCGGGACGTTTCCGTTGCCATAAGTACCGCTACGTGGCCGACGGTGATCGGATAACTTTGCGATTCCGAATACTCGTCGATGTCCGTCCGGGCCCGAAAAGAATTTGTACATAAAGTTGCAACCACGGCACACTGGGTGTGCATTAAATGCCGGTGCACACGTAATGTCCTACATAGCGAAGTACTAAACTATATAGTGCATGGAAATAATAAAACGTTTGCTGCACCTGTGGGACGCGTCTTCTTGGAACGTCCTCCCCCTTTTTCCCCTTGACGACGAATCTCGCCCTTAATGCCGCGATTCTCGCTTGCAAGTTACTCGTGTGCGGACCGATGTTTCGGAAATAATCTTCACTTGCGTACTAACTATCGGTGTACACTTGCATACAATGTATTGAACGTTTCTGGAACAGTTTGAGGTGGTTACGAGATACTTTTGGACAATGTACTTATCAAGGTTCAAATCCTTTGGCTGCATTACTGAATTTAAAAATTCATTTTTAATTTATTTATGTATATTGTATACAATATAGTGGCGTGTTTAGAGATGAAAAGAAATGCACGTGGATCCTTATATTTTTACCTTTAAGTCCATGGGGCTGTAGAGATTCGTGAGTATTAGCAATTCGATTCACGAATATTTGCAATTAAATTCATGAGTATTGTGCAAAGATCAGAGTATTTGTACTTACTTTTTTTATTCGCAACCCTTCTCTTATTGTTATGTAATCAACTGTTATTCGATATCATGAAGATTGTGTCGAAGATGTTATTTTTTATTTTGGCAACGATTCGGCCAATATTCGTCATAGTTATTTATGCAGCGAATAGTATGGACGCATTAGGAATGTGCAAAAGTTTCCATCTGTCGAGTTTAAATAGCGATGTGAGTCATTTGGCGAGATCCGTAACGCGTTTTGTTTCACTATGTTGATTTTGGTAGAGTTATGTAACATTGGACATGTACTTATATATTAGTATCCCTCAGGTTATTAAAATAATTTGTATATTTATTTAAGTGGTTAATATAACTTGTGTACTTATTAGCGTAACTTAACTTATTTATATAACTTAAGATTAATTAATTAATATAACTTAACAACTCGCTACGTTATTTGTATAACTGCTTAGAATTTCGTCATTCATAGATGATATTTTTATTACATTATAACATCGTGTAACAAAAAATTATACAATGTTTGACATTCGTCTAAAATTATACAATGTTAAATGCAGTTAAATATAGACTGATTCAACTTAGAATTGACCTATATTATACTACATTTTAGATTATATAACAAAATTTGATCTTCAACGGTTTTCGAACGTATAAAACAGTGAACTATAGTCTCAATCTTGAATACAAACAGTAAAGTTGTTATCAACATTTTAAAATTACAAAAATTGTTCTGAACTCGCAGGCCATACAAAATCCTAAGTACGAGATGAGTTTGATGCTACTTTTTTCGAAATCAACAATTATTTACTGTTTTGAAATGAAGTTACTGATTATCGTTACTTTTCTTACTGTGATTTTAATAGTTCATCGATTACATGTAGGAATAATATTTACGGTAAATTCTTAATTGATAAGAGTACTTTCCATGGTCCAAGCGTGAATTTATAGAAAATTATAATTTCTTGTTTGTATATGCAACTTCCATGCCTTAAAATGGAGTATCATGATTTTCGTTTCAAATCTCAACTGTTCCGAAACATTGTATCCAAGTGTACAGTTGCCTTTAGCTTCAACAAGTTAAATCGTTCGTTTCTCCATGCTCTTTGAACGAGCTTGATCGTCTTATACTACTGAACAGCAGCAAAGCATACGTTTTAACCCTCAGATGGCAAACTACTGAGAAAATGACAGTCGAAATTCGATTCTAAATTTTATTTGATTGTTATTCTGTCAATTCTAAGTTTTCCTCCAAATAATAGTTTGCAATGTACGAAATCATCTTATTTGAAGTTTCGAACGAAACTTCGTATTTAAAACCGAGTTCAATTTTGCCCAAAGCAATTTTGTAGATTAGGGTCATTGACTCAGGTTCGCTTTTAGAGGGTTGAAAGAACCAAATCTAAGACTGAAAGGGATTACATCGGTTCTGTATTCGAAAGAATCGTCGATTGGAAAAAAAATGAAGGAGACGCAAAGAAGCGTGCGAGAAAACAAACGTTATGCAAAACTATTTATTATAAGTGCGACAGTATTAATCTCTGCTAACGATATAGTATCGTTACTATAAAATTAAATTTGTAAATTGGTCGCACGACGAATCTATTATTAACATCATCATTATCGATTATTACGATTACTACTATTTATTGTTACTATTATTATCGATACCGACATCGGTAATTATGCTTAGCCCGAAAAGAAACGATTAATGTATCTACATAGAGAACTGTAAGCCGAGACAACATGCAACGGCACACGAATGAAGTTACTGTATGCAAGTGGGTGCATGTGTGAGCGAAGAAAGAGGAGACCGGTAATAAAGAAAATCGCGGAGAAGCGACTACGAGATCGGGGAAAGAAAGCAAACGAGAAATCGGGGCAACGTTAGATAAGGAGTAATTTATATTATGAGAGTATGATAAGCGGGGGATGGGAGAGTTTTAGCATATCAACGCGACAAATTTTACGAAAGCATGCGCGAAACAATGATAAGATTCGCGGTTATAGAAATATTTCGATATTGTATATGTATTTAGAAAAGGGAAATTAAGAGAAAAAAAAAAGAACGAGAGTATCGAGACGATTCGCGGTGGCCCGTCGGGACAAAATGGAACCCAACCGGAAGATCGTAACTCGATGCGCGTCGACAATGATTTTACGACGACGTCCATTTTATTCCCGGAACATGTCCGAATAAAATCGTTCGTGGGATTATCGATGAGATTGTAAATAAAACGACACGGCTTAAGAACGTCGTCCCCACGGGCCGTGGCGAATCGTTTCGACGGGGACTTTCAAGCGCACGCGAGAAACGGCAAATGATGGTCAATGACGTTACGAGTGTTAATAATTTCACGGCAGGATGTAAAGTCGCTGTAAAATAAAAGTTATATCGAATCGCGATGCGATCGATCGATCGTTGATGCGTCCCGTCTCGAGAACTCGTTCCAAGGTTGCGACGAAAAATCGACCGTTTCTACTAGCGATAGAATTGTTATTGTAAAAGTCTAACGAACGCAAAACAGCGGAGAGGGGCGAGAACGAGAAACGGCGAGGGGAAATTAGCGGAGAGAGAGAGAGAGAGAGAGAGAAAGATCGATAATTACGGGGGAAAATTTGAGAAAACAGCGCGAACGGAAGATATGCCAGTTTGGATTATTATTTTCATAAGGAACGTGTAATATAAATATGTAATGTATATCAATATGACGAATTAACGGCATCATCGCGATTATGATCACGACGATGATGACGGTTAATATTATTATTACTATTATTATGGTTATCGATTATGATTATTATGGGATGATGATGATGATTATTATTATTATGATTATTATTATAACGAGAAAAAAACTAATACATTATATAAAAATAAAAATAATTATACTTAACATTTACGTTAGGAAGCTAGATACATACATTCAAGCAAAAGCGAGAACGAAAAATATGAAATTATCTACACACACACATACACACGAGCATACACAGAGGCACACTTCCACGCGTGACACGCATACCAACAGAGAATCTGGATGACATTAATTAACGTCGTACATTTATATATCAAGACTAGAACACGGTGATGTGTGCGAGAAGTAGTCGAGAGAAAGGAGGAGAACAAAAGACCGTGTGAAAGACAGAGAGAATGGGAGAGAGAATTTTTTAAGCGTACTTCGAAAGAACCTACATTTCGTCGAGGATCGTGAAGTACCGTTTTGCGTGTCGTTTGATGAAAGTTCCTTTTTATCTTTCGATTGTTAACATCCGAAACTTCCCGATGCTTGTTTAACGCGACACGCGCCTTTTCAACGGGAGCCGAATCGTTGTCTTTGAGTTCGGACGGGGGCCGTTTTTTATTAAACTTCGTTTAGCGCAGAAAACGATCGAACGTGATCTCGAGAGAGTGGATGAAAGAGAACAAAGACGAGAAAACAACGCATTGCTGCGTGTAAACATTTCACGAATCGGTAAACGAAGGAAGGTTCTTCGACGTTCGCATTTTCACGCCACAGACGTGTTCCTGTATTCGTCGAATAGTCCTTTACTTTTTTTTCGTTTCCGTTTTTAATTCTCGATTCGTTCTGTTCGTTCTACTTTGTATTCGATCAAAAACAAAACGAACAAAAAGAAAAAAAAATGAAACGAGGTAAACAAACTACGCCGAGCCGAAAAGTTCTCTGTACGACGTACCTTATCCCATTCGGAGCTCGCATACAGACTACATAAATTAGCTATAACGGACATGGCCATTAGCAAAGAGAATGTACCATTCAGATAGTTTATCATTAAATGAAAAAAAAAACGGTAATCATTATAGCTATATTAACGACATTATTTATATTATTACGCATATTATAAAGATAATTGATAACAGATACTAATCCTAGGGTGAAGTATTTCGAGGGGAGAAAATTTTGAAAAAAAAAAAAAGATGAGACGCGACCGCAGTGTTGCGATGGCGGCGGCGACGGCGGCGGAGACGAGACATTTCGACACGAAATGCCGTCACCGGCCAAAAAAATGAACAAAGGAAATGAATAATCCGCCAATTACTTTAACTTCGACAGTACTATTATTTGTATATGCCGAACGATTATGCCGTTTTCAGCGCAACATATTTTGGCGATACTCTTTGGTGGTATAACTCACGGTGATCATTGTCAAAGGGGAATCGGGTTGGGGGGTAGGTAGAAGGGTTGAAGGGACGATGATAAGGGAGGTAGGAGGAAAGGAAAACAAACAAACGAACAAAATAAAAAGCAGAAGTTTCTATACTTTTTACGGAGATTGTTATAGATTAAGCGCACACTGATCAAGGCATTCGTCGCTCGGCAAAGCATAATACAATTATTAATATAAAATTTATAACAGAAATAAAATAAATGAAGTTAATAAATATGTACACTGTATAATAAACATTATTTCCTATTAATAAAAGCTGGCCTTTTTATTTATCACCCAATTCATCATCCCAATCGGTTCACCGTATTTTCATATTCGAATTTATAAAAATATGCATATTATAAAATTGTTATACTGTTGTCTTACGCTAAGTGTTGAAAGCGTGATTTTACTGGAAGTTCTCGAACATTAGTAATTAATTACCAAACATTTAGTTAAAAATATTTCTGTACAAGAACATCAAGCGGAAAGTATTAGTCAATAACGATTTAACAAAGCTAATATGCATAAATATTTCCACATGCTGCTGAGCGTGAGAACCTAGACATTGCTGCTTCTCAATTATTAAATATGCAGTTAAATAGGTTTTTGCACAGGGATGAACACGTGTTATATTTAGTGAATAACAATTAAGGGAAATCAATTTGCCAAAACACTTCCATATGTAGTTTCCATGCATATGAAGATTAAGAGCCATTTCTATAATGCCATCAAGACCAATTCGATATTCAGAATCTTCTTTTATTTACACAATAAAATAAACTATACAATAATTAATATCTTAAGTTAAAATTTCACTTCAATTAAAAAGTATGAAGATCGACTTACAAAGATAGGTGAAATAAAATAAAATAGTTGTTTAAAGATTTTTAATTATAAAACATATTACAAATAAAGAAAATAGTATCAAAGCATAATAATTGGAACACAATCTTGAGATTGAAACTATGTAATAATTTGTCATTAATTTGGTAAAGTATGAAGACTTCACTCTATTGCATTATTACCAATTTTATCAATTGTGACAAATTTTCAAAGACCACAAAGTTAACACACACTTCAAAAAACGATATTAAAATTGGTTTTAATGAGTCATTAAGATTAAGTATGCCAATGATTAGTAAACAAGTAATACCTGTCAATAATAGAATAACAAATACTATATTTCAAAATAAAATTAATACATATTTTATTAATACATTCAAATTCTATGAATATATTTCTTTGATTCGATTTGTCAATAACAACAATATTTTATGTTTAAAATATAATTAATACAGAATTACATTATCAAGTACCCTTATATCGTATTTATATAACTTTTTACAAGCCTTTTAATAGTAATTATGTATAATAATTTAACGTTAATGAAGGTTTAATGTTAAAAAATGGAACACATTATGTTTATAAACAAAATGTACATGTATTTCTACAGAAACATTGAATTGTGTAAAGTCTCCAGGTCCTTTTCCCTCACGATAGCGCGTTGTTTTTCCTTTCTGTACATTTCGTATTCCTCATCGTCAGTCGGTAACTGATATCTGCAGAGCGGACACGAATTTGTCTGAAAGCAAAAGCGACATTTGACATTATCAGGCGAGACATATTTTGTTTACAAAATTGATAAGAATGACTAGCAGAAATTGATACCTTTTCTAACCACGGTATTATACATTCTTGATGAAAAATATGTTTACAAGGCATGCGTTTCGCTACTGTTCCCGTATCGAATTCTTTCAAACAGACAGGACACTCTTTCGAATCTGACGCACCGATCTCGATTTCTTGTAAATTTTTGATCGCCAATTTTGACGCGGGCGGTGGTAACCTGGTTGTTTGCCCCAACAGATCCCACATACCAAAATCACGTAATAATCTAGCCATTTGTATTAAATGATTCGGTGCTTCACCATCTCCTAACGGTGTCCATCCCATTTCCTCGAAATAGTCCGACATTTTTAACAAAATTCTTAAAACCACACTTTTATTTCAACACCAAATCGTTGTTATGCTATCGTCAAATACTCTTCTATCAACGCGTTAAACTTCTTATGTACTCACTCACTTTATCTGTCAATCATTCTAAAACTTCAAGTCACACGTTTTCAGCACATTTTGGTTAAATCTGTGAATAGTAACACTCTAGATAGTTCGTCTCGTGGAAAAACTGCGTGGTTATACGCCACTAGAACCACTAGTGAAATAAATCGACAACTAACCTCGTGAAGCGTGAACTGAAATACCGACATGAAGTAGATTAATCAACTTATGAAAATTAACGTCGCAAGATGTAACAAACAAATTTAGCCAAAAATTACAAAATTTTTCATTGTTACATTAAAATTTATTTTATGATTTTTAACGTTTTAATTATTCATATATGAAATTATTGTTATGTCTAACAAAGTTTATCATTTTTAGTAATAACGAATGAAATTGATTATTAATTTTAATGTTTCGAACATATGTTTGTTAAATTAGAAGTGTTAACCTTTTTATTGTTTCAAATAGCAATAAATATTTACCTCGGTAATTGTCGATTATGGTTGCCGGATCGTCGATATGTATGATTTACTAAACATTCAGAGACAGCGCGTGAAAATATCAATTTTAAAGAACATATAATGAGGCTTTCAAGCTACTTTCAAATTTATTAAAGGAATTACTTTATAATACATTATTGTTCATGTTCGGATTCAAAATCACCGTGGTTTTAAAAGTAAGCATTCATTTAACAAGTTTTATTATCTATTGATTCCTGCAACGTAGGCATAGAGCCAGTGCACGAGTACAATGTTAGATGACACATGCACATTTTTCTCAAGAATGCAAAACATACATCGAAATGCATATCATTTATCGCTCCACGGTTCAAGTAATTCCCTACATTTCTAACCGTGTTACTGGCACCAGTAACTATAGGTATCTTTAGCGAATGGCGCAGCAATAACAATTTGCGAACGTAGTCACAGAGGGCGATAATAGTAACTTCAGCAACAACGCAGAGACACCTCCTCGCGTTTTCTGGTTTCCTAGCAATGTCCGGCTTTTAGCGACCGCCGTTGCTACCGCGGCGTCGTGGTTTTAGCAACAGTGTTTCAATTCGTATAAAAAGTAGCATGTATGAAAACGTACTGTACACGGAAATTTTCAATGTGAATCGAGGAAAAGATGCATGGCTCCCGACGACCGTAAAGACGTGGACCCCGAACGCCACGGCATATTCGCCCGAGGATTCCCGCGCGAATCATGCGCAGGTATGTAACTAATTTGGGTACCAATAGCACACTACTACCAACGCGAGAACGTGTAATTTCATGCATACGATTCCCTTTGGAAAAGAGAAGATATTCCTGAAAATATGCTTCGACCGTACTCGTGCATACGAAGTCAAGTATTCGTGCATATGAATTTCAATACGTAAATAATGATTTTATCATAGGAATCTCTGGTTTATAAGACACGCTTTATGCTCTAGTACGGTCCTGCAGTAAAGATATATCTGATACGCGACTCTCGTGCAGTTCCTGCTATCCTGATCGTGAGAATCTCCAAGAGAGTCTAACTCGACGGCATTTGATCATCCAGTAATATTGTATATCGTTTCGCTATCTCCTCGTGTCTTTTCAACTGTTCAAGGAACCTCGTCCTGAATTTCGTAACGTCATTTGTGTCCTGTGGATGTTTGCGCAACGTAAATGGTTGCATGAAATTATTTGCAGATACATTCTGCAAGATAACCGTGCGAGCAAGTAGAAACAGTTGTTCGGATACGTAAAGTATGTATATTTAATACATAGAATATGCGAGTACAAGAAATATCTGACCTAGAGTAACATTTACTCTATGTTTTCGGAAAGTGCTCGTCCATCCTCTCTATGAGAAGATTTAGGACGATTTTCAATAATAATTTTCGTTCTTTTATTGCTGCAGCTTTTATTGGCTTGCGTCTGTCAATTACGCATAGCGTCATCAATATTTTTAATCAATTTATCAAAGCATTTGAAACATTCTTGTAGATTCTTAAGATCAATTTCATACACCTAATGTTACAAGGAAGATGATTGGTTAATTTGTTAATCGGTGTTCAAAAGAATAGATTATAAGCTGCAAATAAAATGAATACCCTTTTGGTGAACTTCGTCTTAAGTCTTTTGTCCTTGAACATCATTTTTTCGCCTGTCCTAAGGTTTTGAAACGTCTCCAGCCGTAAAACGCCTAATTTCTTTCGAAACCGTTTGGTATCTCCGTCGCAGACGGCTTCCAATTCGTGTATCTTACCGTGTATCTTTCGTTGTCGTTTACCTAATTTGTCCACTTTCTTTGTAAACTTTCTTATGTCCACATAAGCTTGTCGATAGTCATTTCTCATTCGGAACCTAAACTCTTCTTGTATCTGTATACAGTAATAAATTATTATTTGGCGATTCGTTTATTTTAAATAAAGAATCTATGAACATTAGGGGTGTAGTGCTTAGGAATATAGGGATATAGGAGTCTGGGGATATAAATATGGGGGTCCGGAGATATTGGAATATATGAATTAGCGTATGAACTTAGGAAGAGAAATGTATATTTTCAGTCTACAATATACGATTCGTGTTTCTGTAATATAAGCAGCATATAAATCATCGCTTCCTGTATGCGATAATAAATACAATGGTACAACGGTATCCGAATATTAATATACATATAAATGATGGGAGTATCTGTATAAACGATGTAATTACCTTAGCAAGTTCAATTTGTACTTTTGTTCTATATTCTAACTCCATGTTTGGATACTTATTGACTATTCTACTGACTCTCGATCGATTCCTTTCTATCCACGATTCGACCTTCTCATCGATACTTTCTTCCCCGTAATCGATCATGAGCGATAGTTCTTCGTTGACGTTATCAACTACTCGCGCTATTACCTCGCCGCTCCAATACAACACACGATCTTTTTCCTGCAACAAATGATCCCATGTATTTGGCAAACGTCCGACGATTTGTCCCATTGTTGCTGCTCGAATCCGCCAAAATGCAAACACAACCGCGGTGATCTATAGTGTCGACGCCATCTGCTTAAGAATCATGTAAACAGTCACCGGCGATGATCTATTTACCGTGCCGTGTACGCTCTCGGTTCCCATCGTTAATGGAAACACAGAAGTAAGTAATAAACGCGCTGTTTATCCTGTTTCGCAACGCTATTAATTTATTTTCTCCCGTATTTTTGTTCGCGACAGTGTACACGTCAAAGGTTTGCTTTGCCGGCCGTTTCTGTGTACGTCGAACATTTTGCTGATCGTGAAAGACTGTATATTACGTTTCGTGGAACCGAAGCTGTTTCGACGAAACTGCTACGTACATATATGTGTGTACGTGCTTCTGAGTACCTGTACAATCTTTGTGAAATATGTCAATGCGATTTTCAACGTTTTAACGTATGGAATTTACATAAACAGTTACCGATATTTCAGTACGCAATATTATTGTGTACACGAATCGATCACTCCCGATCTCGCTGATAAGAAATTTTGTAGTGCGGTTCTTAAATCCTTTTCCTTCGCGGTTAGAGAGGAGAGATTTAATAATGAATTTTCTAAATCTTTACATCATTCTAATGTTTAAGGCATAATGTTCTGTAGCATCGAATCGCGTTACGTTATACACTCTAAAAGTGTTCGTAGAACAATCTTATATTATTTATAATGAACGTCGGTAATACAGTTTATAATAAAGTTTAATCATTATTCTATGTAAACGAGGTCTGAAAGAACAATGTTCTATTTAAGGGTCGTTCGTTTAGTGAATGTCGGTTGGAGGAAAGTGAGGATATTTTTTGCTTGTTTTTTTGCACCATATTGTTTGCCAGCGTGTAAGCATATAAACGTGGACGGATAATGGTTGCAAAGTTTGCCGTGATTCGCTACAAAAGGTTGATTCTTCGCAAAGTGTCCGTCAGGATTACATTGAGCGTGATTTCACAGTATCAGACATGGAAAAAGGAACTAGAGCGGATATCCGTCCGTCTCGAAAGTCCGCGAAATTCAATCGGCACAGTGCTCGTGTCGGGGTGTCAATTCAAAGCAACGTAATCTCCGTTCAACCCGACCAATAATCGGCTTATTGATTTCGATTCGACGCTAAAGCGTTGTTCACAACGACGCGGTATAATTGTTATTCGACATTATTTTCTAGTTTAATTTTTTTTTATCAATTAAACATTGAACTGTTTCGCATTTCGATTTGTGAAATTATGTATTTATATTTATTATAATATAAATATATGTTATTGTAATATAAATACATTCATCTATTTCAGGTATTTTATATACCTACTTTGCAAAAATCATATGTCTCACATGTGTCATATACAAGGTGAATCACGAATCGTGATCAGTGGAAATTACTTTGTTATTAGCAGTCTGATCGAAAATGTTTTTATCAGTTTCTGCTTGGTTTTAAGAGAGCTGTAACGTGACTATAAAGAATTATTTTTCAACTCTCTTTTTTTATTTTTTGAAAGGTCACCTTACATTTCGTAAGAAAATTTGATCTACAATATTCTTTAATGCCATGATAATTTCAAGAACAATGAAAATTAAATTTTGTAAAAAAATGAAATAATCCAATTTTTAATACAAACAGCTCGAGTAATATTGAGAAAACAAATGTTATATCCAAAAAAAAGAACTAGTAATTTCCATTAATATTTGTTATGTATTTTAAATATTCTTCTCTTTTCTTCGTTACCGCGGGTGTACTGTAATATCTGTTGAAGCATGCTGCCCTGAAAAATTGTTTTAACGATTTTTTACAGCGTAGAAACTTTTACTTCGACGGGTTTTATCACAGAAGACTTTAATTACAAATACTTTGTACAGAGAATATTTATTAAATTTTTAACATTTTCATTGAATGGTTATAATCCATATTAAATCTTGTTTGTATAAGTTAATACATTTTTGCTCAAAAAGCAGTGTTAATTAATGCTGTTATTTAATGACGTGACTTTATTAGAATAGTTTTTATTATCGTTTTTACTATCGCATTTTTATACTGTAGAAATATGAACAGACTATCTGTCTCATTATTCTTCATATTGTTTATTTCCACATGTAATTAAATTATAAATATTGCTCATATTTTTATGAATACGTCGAATGAAAATACATGTTAAATTGTTATATATTTGTTGCACAATAACGTCATTATCTCAAAAAGTAGAACTTGGTTAGGTATAGTAATTAGTGAGATAAAGAAAGGTGTGAACGTAACTTAAAGCCGTCCCTGACCGCCACCGTTATCGTATCCGATGCTTCATTGACCACATCCTAACCTACATCAGGTGTGCGTCACACCGGATTGCGTGTGCACCTGAATACGTGTAAATCCACTCTACTCGCACCCACATATACACGTATACTGGCGGATGTGTAGTTCGTTACACGGCACGTGTTGTCCCGTGACGACGACACGTACGCTGGACGAGATTGCTACTCTTAGTCACTCGCTTTACCCCTCTGTAAATAAGGGTGCTTCGGGGAAAAACGCTTTATCGCGGGAAATCCGGATAACGGTAATCCACGCGACTCTATATTTTCATGAGAGTTAATGGAAAAAATAGAAACCGTACTTGACGCTCTTTTTCTCTCCCACGGTTATTCCAGTTATCCTCTCAGACGTTTTTTATTTGAAAATGCCACTTTATTTCATTTGTCTTCAACGAAGTTTATTGATTCTTTAACTGATAAAGAGCCTACAAATTTATTATTATTATTATTACTATTATTTATTAATGCGATTGTAGCAGATATTGAATATGACAAATGCAAATATATTTCATTGCTTGTTTAATCGACTAAGATCCTTCTTATTATTATTATTTTTTTATATATTTATTATTATTATTTATTGACAGCATTATAGTGCAGTTTATATTAAATTATAAATAGGGCAAATACAAGACTTTATTGCTTCTGTAACTGATTGAGATCGTATATATTTATTATTATTATTTATTAATGGGTTTATAGTACAGTTGATATTAAATATGTGCAAATATAATATTTTAATAGACATATAGTAAATTAATATCAAATATAAGCATTTGTAATAACCAGTCTATTTAAAGAATGATTAAATATAAGAATTTTATGTTCATTATTAATCAATCAATATAAAAAATCATTTATGAACGCAGAATAATTATTATTAGTATTATTTTCCATATTACCCGTTACTAAAAATTTCATTTTTTATATTAACCCAAAGTCCACGTTTTCAAAATATAGAATTGATATGATTATTTTATTACATCGTTAATTATAATTATTGTCATTATATGACAAACATGTACCATCAAATGACCTTGTAGTACATCAATTTAAACTTCAAAATTTGTAGAAAATGTCCATCTAAATTCTTGGCTAACGTCCTGAATACAAAATGGCTGATTTCATCTTACAGATATTTTACAAGGTAAAAATTTGAAACGAATTGTTTGATCTACCATCGTTTCGTAAACCCTATTGATTTACTTCAACAAATCCACTTTGTAAAGTAGGTTCTTTTCAAATAGTTACCAAATCTCATCACAAGATAATCTATCGGAGAAAATTGATTCAATCCAATAAACCTCTTCGTATCTTTTCTCACCAAACACTAAACTTAGTCTTTAAGTTCTCTGTGTGAGATACCACGGAAGATTCGATCGACTACTTCGGTAGAAGTTTTCAACCGAAATTTGTAAGGGAAGCAAAAAGAAAATGTTGGGATAGTTGGCAAAACTCTCGACGAGCTTGAAAAAGATCGATCTTAACTCATTAAGGGATTAATCAGTGTATCAGGTCGGTTAAACGTCTTAATGTTTCAGTTGATGCGATCTACATCTTTCCTGGTCCCTATGGAGCTGTTAATCTTCCGGTTTTAGGTGTCTGAATACCAGCGGCATGCGTTATCAAGCTTGTGTGATGGCTGTATTCGCAGACGAGCTAATTAAGCCAGTCCAATTATATATCTGTTGCAAAGACACGGTTACATCTTCCCTCCATGAAATCCTCTTACACGAAACGCGTTATCGGTGCACGTTTAAGAGGCTTTAGGTTACTGATTGAATTTTTAAATCTGCCGGGATTTCAATTAGGAACGGAGCCGAGTGATCAAATTACACCGTTCTTCGGGCGAAGTGTTTCCGATGAAATAACGAATCATAGAATAGGGTGATTTGGGACCTTCAGATTTTGGTATTGGTATATTGAAGTTTTTCGAATTTTGAAACTTCTGGGTTTTGAGACAATTTGGTGGTCAGGGACTTTTCATATTTAAGACTTTTGGTATTTTAGACCTTTAGAAAATTGTATATTCCGAAATTTTTCGATTATGGGATTTGTTGAACATGGAACATTTAGAGTCCGATATCTTTTAAACGTTGAGCTCTTGGAGCTTTTAGAACTGCATAAGCTGTGGGACTTTTTGACCTTCGATGTTTAAGGCTGAGAGTTTTCAAATTTGAGGCTCTTGGAATTTTTAGAACTTTTAAGTCCCGACTATGGGGCTTCTCGAACTTGGAACTTATGGCACTTTATTGATTTCAAGCTTTAAACTCATCGAACATGGGACTTATGGAACATAAGCGACTGGGATCTCTGCAACATATCAAACTCTGTGACTTATGCATCTATTGAAATTTGGGATTCTAAAATTTTTTAAATGGACTTATGGCTTGACTTATGGAACTTTAAAAATTTGGGACACTATGACTTTTCAAATTTGATACTTACGGAACCCTTGAAAATTGATATCCTTGTATGTTTCAAATTTGGATCTTATGAAATTAATTTTGAGACTTTACGCTCATCATCAGTTGGTATTTCAAGATTTTTGTAACTTCGAAGTTCTACAAATGTGAAACTAAGATTTTGCAAGCTAAAGCATTATAAATCCGAGGACCCTTATGAATGACCATTTTTGAAATCGACTCAATTACTATACAGCCCACAATTCCTATTCAATCATACAAACATATTTTTCCTGTGAAGCCTTCAACCATCTCCCCAAACATGATTACTTCACCTCATACTCCTTAGTCCTACAATATTTCAAAGTTTCAATTTGCAAACATAAATAGGCGTACAAACATAAAATATTGCGAATTTAGATTACTTATCCAAATACAAAATTGGGCACCGTTAACGCCCGTTTAGTTGCCTAAGAGTTGACTAAGAAGAAATATGAAAGAAATTCGCGCAACGATTCGAAAGAAACCAGTATCATTTTAGCCAGGCACATTCGCGAAAGGCCGAACGATGGATTCTAAAGCGGACCTATTTTCTATAGATGGTTCGTCAGCGACACATTTAACGATTAACAGCGACTGACGTTTAACCGTGGGTAGAAACACGTGAAAATTTCTATAGACCGGTACACACACGGTGTCGTTCGCTTTACGGCATCGTTCGAGCGACAAATTCTACTAAAAATAACCCTTTGCGCTCTGTTACCACCTGACTATTCGTGCGTGCGAAAGGTGGCCTCGAACCGCCATGCCATGGTACAAGCTTCCTTTGATGTGTAGACGATTGGAAGTCTCGGTGCTTGCGAATTATCTAGGCTCACGTTCTATGGTAACCGTAATTTTTTTACAACATGACCTACCTCCACGTCCTCTGAAATCTCTTGACCGATTTAAGGGGGGACCTCTATGTAGATAGAGCCAAAAAAGTCATTTTTGTTTTGTTTAAAAAGTCACTATAAAGCCTATAGAATACGAAACACATTGGTATTTGGAGCGGAGCTATTGTTGTAAAAACCTATGCAGGTGATCCACCTTAGCTCTGATCCGAGACGCGCGTGGGTATAATAATCAAAAGCTTATTTATTATCCTTGTCTGAAGTGCTTCTATACCTCTTAATAAGGTTTTTTCAGATGTTTCAGAAGTATTTACACGGAATTTTCAAAGTAATGGTAGATATAAAAACCATTGAAGTAATAGCGGACTAGCCAGTAAGTCACAAAATCATATATTTTTATCTGATAGTATAAAAAAAGTATAACAAAATTCCTAGGTCATTCAATTCCTAGGACACTAAATACAGTCGTGGACAAAATTAAGTGGACAGGTATCATAAATAACAAAAGGTTAATTTAATTTAACTAACAACCCCTATAAATCAAAACTTTATTGCACAATTATATACATGAAATAAATGTTTTTTCAAGTCTACAAAAGCACTTCATGTTCTACATTTTAAATTTATTTAAAGCATTGTAACAAAACAAAAAATTTTTTACATGTCTGCAATGTCCACTTAATTTTGTCCACGACTGTATATGTATAGATTCATAAATTGTGAAGTTTTCAAATGCCAGAATACACAAATTACTAGGTTCATAAATTTTTACATCCACAAGTATAAAAACTAAAATTCCCAAAATGATAAAATTCTAAAATCCAAAAATCGGAAAATCTGCAAGCTTTTAAAAATGATCAAATCACATCGGCAAAATATAGTAAGATTATTCAACTACATTCATATAGCTCTAGAGAAGCTAGATTATCGATTACCCGTTCAAATATGAACAATATTCAGAATTACGCGTAACGAAGCCCCGGAAGCGTGTAATGCTTTATTACGCGCTATAACGCGATGAAATTAATTAATAAAATTTCGCCTGTCGAGTTTCATCCGTTCACCTATTATCGTTTCCTCCTGAAGTATTTAAATATTAAATAGCCGATCGAATGAACATAAACAGACAAAAAGCTGTGATCAGAATCACATTTACAACGAATAATTTCACAAAAATTGGACTGCTCATCCGACTCGACGTCGTTCTGTTTTCATCTGTTTGTTAAAGGAAAAATAATATTTATTCTATCATTGTTCCCTTTTGCATCGTTTCATAATATTAGATTTTTACCTATCGAATAACGTCTGCTGCAATTTAATGACATAAAATTATCTCCGGAATAAAGCACATTGCTTATCAATTTGAACTTCAACATTAAAACCTCCCACGTATAATGCAAAATTATTTTGATGTTAAAAATGAACTTGTAAAGTGAGTGAACAAACGATGAAACATAAATGAATACACTTATTGATTCTTTATCTTGATTGCAATCAGCATATGTGTCAAGAAGACCAGCTAAACAAATTTTGTCATTTGAAGCAGGAAAACAGAAGGGTCATTTGAACTCTGTTGCAGTTTTAATGCTAAAGTTCGATAAATGTGATTGTACGAATCTTGCATTAATATTTCCAATACGAAATTCGAAAAAGTTTGATGTCATAAAAGTTATAAACGCATTCACTGAACCATCCGTACATTCCACATGTTTTCGTGCGTGTTATGTACACGTTATCACCATTTAGTTAAACAATTCTTCTCACTACGTTTCCTTTCCGTTCCATTACTCTTCTCCCGCGTGAAGAGAATCAATAACCATGAAATTTCACAGATTTACGATTTCAGAGTCTCGGACCTTGAAATCTGAGACCACAGAATTTTCTAATTTTGCAATTTTTAACGTCGGAGCCGGTGCGACAATTAAATATTCGCAATAAAATACAACGACGACACATAGGATCCTCCCTCGACTTGGAGATTCTCAAAATGTCTAAAACTTGCGAGAACTCGTACTTTCGAGTGGTAATCTGTTCGTAGTAATTACCAGCCCATCACTAATCGTGTTCGCCAACACGAGGGACGGTTCATTTGCTCGTCACTTTGTTTTCCAACGACGAAGGAGTAGAGGGGTGGTTCGGAGGGTTTCGGCAGCAAAATGTCGTTCATTATGTTTACAAGCGGTTACCTTTCGTGTTGTCACACAGAGAGGAGGCAGTCTTCAGCCATCCGATTAGAGGCTCGGTTCGCGTACCTAACGGTGCTCGTTTCATAGCGATCGAATCTTTCCACATGGTGGATCAAAACGACGATGCTTCGCCGAATCGACCTGGCCAACGAACACGGGCCATCTGACACGAAAAGAGGCATCACTTCCGGTTCTGTTCGCTGAGCCAGCCAAAAAGAATTAACCGGATAACGTATGTTACTCGTTCGGGCATTAAACTCGCTCGAATTCGTCGCGATTCCGATCGAGTTCGATGTCTTTCTTCCATTTAATTTCGCGAAATTAACGGACTTAACGCTGGGTCTGGAACCCGTCGAAGTTAGGGTTCTGAGATTTCTTACTTTTAGTTGCGAAAATTGTTCAGAATGTTGTAGTTTTTGTGATATAATATATTTTATTAGATCTTTCAGCTTACACATCTGACTCGCTTTCGCTCGATCTCCTCATTACCTTATAGTTCAAACCCGAATGATTTCGCACCTCGCCTTTCAGTCGTCAACGGTTCGCATTCTCTCCTCTCGCTGTATCACTCATTCCCTCTCATTCTCTCGTCACACAGCCTATCATTCGCTCCGTTTCTAACGGTTCTAATTATTCATTCGTCCTCTTGAAATCCCCCCCCCCCCTCCCCCTCTCTCACTCTCTCATACACACACTTAATCACTACAAGAAGAACGAATTCCCAAATTCACGTTTTCCTACGTTTTTAAATTCCGAAATTATTTGTTCTATGGTTCTATGACTTGTTCTCTACTTCTAAACTATTTGATTTATTCTGCTGTTGTCCAACTTATTTTAATCTTCACGTCACTTCGGTCGAGTAGTCTTAACGGGGGTGAATGATTCCGATTCGATGAGTAAAATATACAAATTTGTGGAAGGGAAGCAAAGGTTTACGCCCTTCTTGGACCCCTCCACTCGCAAATATTACATGTTTTTCTCGTTCATCATGGCAGGTAATAAGGGTCAGGAAGCGCTCTGACTTTGGCTAAGCATTCTAGAAATAACCTGCTCGAAAAGGTAAAAATATTAATCTGGCGACCAGATGCGAACAATAACTAGAAAAAACTACAGGGAAACTTGAGAATTTTTATGGCTGCCACGGTGCGGTCCTCGAACCCTTCCATGGGACGACGGTCTTATGGTTAATTGATATGTTGAAATTCTAAAATCTATTCTAAGACTAAATGCATTGTTGGCCTTAAGAATTTTAAAACTTAATAGTGGGCCTAAACACGGATGAAAGTTCGTATGTAAAGGTGTGGTGAATCAGTGTCCCGATTCAATTACCTTTGAAATCCCTCGTCGTTGGACATTAAAGCCGGAAGTGATCCTAAAGAAAAAATATCTTTGAGCGCAAAGAGTTAACTTCCATTCGTTGTTATGTTATCCATTTCCGTGTTTACACCAGCAGCAGCGAATAGTTGATTGCGTCTGACAAGTAGCGTCTTCGGGTGAAAGTTCGTATGTAAAGGTGTGGTGAATCAGTGTCCCGATTCAATTACCTTTGAAATCCCTTGTCGTTGGACATTAAAGCAGGAAGTGATCCTAAAGAAAAAATATCATTGAGCGCAAAGAGTTAACTTCCATTCGTTGTTATGTTATCCATTTCCGTGTTTACACCAGCAGCAGCGAATAGTTGGTTGCGTCTGACAAGTAGCGTCTTCGGGTGAAAGTTCGTATGTAAAGGTGTGGTGAATCGGAGTCCCGATTCAATTACCTTTGAAATCCCTTGTCGTTGGACATTAAAGCCGGAAGTAATCCTGGAGACACGCGGCTACAAGCGGATGCTCTCGGCTCGTAGCATCCCTCTCGTAGCTAAGCTCCGCGGGATCCTCTATGGGGTAACGATAATCGATAGAAAAAGAGCGGCTAAAACGGTAACGTTGTCTTCGCTCGGATGCCTCGTGTCCGGCGTGAACAAAGCGAAAAACGTGTTGGAATGCGGCTTTATATCTTTCGCGAAATAATGTTGCTTCGTTTCTGTGCCGCGTTTAAATGAGCGTCGCTCGGTTAGCCGATAAATCGTAAGTTTTCCTTTTGTTCCGTGCGAGACAATGCTGCTTACACTGTTCCCGTTATAAGCTGAAGTTACTCTTTTTCGAACGAATTAATTTTACTTGAATATTTTCTGCCGATCACCGTTCCTGATACCAACGTATTTATTATTACTTTATTTACGTTCGTAATGCTTAGTAAAAAGAAGAGGAAAAGATATTTGAAATTTTTTCATTATGTTTAAAACGAAGCTTGAGTATGAACTTTCATACTACAATGAACTTTCGATTTATACGAACGACTGTGGAATAGGTGAATTGTCCTTGTAATCGAAAAATGGAATTATTGGATATGGGAGATGAAATAATGAAACAGTATGTTGACAGCGTGACTTTATTATAACCGGTTTCAATAACGCGTTTAGTTCTGTTCATTTTTGCGAACACTTAGAAGAAAGTTGGTGTCTGCTTTTCTTTATAAGATCGTTTATTGACTTGCTTGGCGATGAAGTCTTTTGTCTTCGTATGGAAAAATCCAGACACCTCTGGTTGCCTTTTTATCGCCCTTGTTCTGATTAGAGCATTGCGCATTTTTATGTTTGCTAGCTTAATATTTTTAATAAGTCAACAAGAACAGTGAAATATTATGGTATATAGTGGAGCACTAGAGCATCATGGAGAAATACTGAAACAGTGCAAATGGACAAGTAGTATAACGGCGTAGTAACATAGTAGTATAACACTATAGTAGCATATTAACCCTTTGCACTTGAACGGCGCCTTACATTCGCCATTTGGTCTAATGAAACAATTTGAATACATATTTTTTAGCTAAATCCACAGAGGTAAACGTGTGACCTTTAAACATAGCTCGATGGACAAAAATGGCAATTAATAATATAAAATAAAAATATCCAAAGATAGAGATTGAACATGTCAGTTAGAAAATTTTCAGGACACCACTTGCCAATGACAGAAATCTTCTCGAGTGCAAAGGGTTAACATAATGGTATGGTAACACTGCAGCCTACATAGTATTATAGTAATACAGCAGTAGAACAGCGTAAAAGTACCTATAGTAGTATAGTAGTGTAGCAATATGACTGCATAACAGTGTAGTAGCATGGTAGAATAGTATAATAATAATACTATAGTGGGGTAGTAACATACATGTTCATTAAAAGAATAAAATCGTATGATACTGAAATACTAAAATAGCGAAATAGTAAAATAATTGAATTATAGAATAATAGAATAGTGGGATAGTTGAATAAACGAATAGTGGAATAATCGACGAGTGGAAAAGTACAGTTGTCAAAACGGAAGATTGTAAAATTGTAAAATAGCAAAATTCTAAAATCATAAAATTGTAAAATCGTAAAATTCTAAAGTCATAAAATTGTAAAATCGTAAAATTCTAAAATCAGTAAAATCGTAAACTTGTAAATCTGTAAAACGTAAAATTATAAAATTATAAAATTGTAAAATTGTAAAATTGTAAAATTGTAAAATTGTAAAATTGTAAAATTGTAAAATTGTAAAATTGTAAAATTGTAAAATTGTAAAATCGTAAAGTTGTAAAATCGTAAAATTGTAAAATTGTAAAATTGTAAAATTGTAAAATTGTAAAATTGTAAAATTGTGAAATCGTAAAATTGTAAAATCGTAAAATCGTGAAATCATGAAATCGTAACCTAGCATAGTAATTGAGTATTAGAATATTAAAATAATAAAATCGTAAAAACATAAAACAATAGAATATCGAAATCGTAAAATATCAGACCAAGATTATGCAACATACGAAATCCTGTTTCCACACACCCTCAGCTTTGGTAAAATCAGCTTCGCGCGTATTCGGTGATTCTGGGTCACAATTGACCGTGCCTCACCCTTCTAGAATCGAATCGCGAACGTTCCCCCGTCGTCGATTCACAATAATATTTTCAATCACGCACAAATCGTTTCCATAGAACGTGGTCGAGTGCTAAGAACCGATTCGATTCCCGTACACCACGAACGAAAATATTTCCCCAATGAATATTTCGCATTGATCGCGATAACCCGTTTATTGGTACATTCGGTTATGTACATATCAATTGGCAATTTCCGTAGTTGGCCCGTGAAAAGTGGTCATTTACCGAGTCACCTGGCATTCTCAAAGGTTCCATCCTCTTACCTTCCGCCTCATTTCCTACTCTTTCGATGGATTTCTCACTCCTCTCTGGAACATTGTCGTAGGTCACGTACTTCCGTCGGTTACAATACCTTCAATTTCATCGAACACTCAATTGACCTTCCCTTAACGCCTTGATACCACGTTCTACCCTTTCGGAGGCGCCATCATTTTCACTTGATCGATGGACACGCGTCTGCTCACATAATGTCTTCCGTATGCGATCATCAAAATCGGTCACTTTGAAACCACCAGTGGGTTTACAGACCTTTTAAACTAGAATTCGAATGTGCCTTTAAAATTTGGAGCGCCGACTGTAAACATATACAGTGGGGGACAACAGTATTCGTAGACTTAACTATTGTAAATGTTACAATTATTTTAACGGGATTTTTCTGAATTAATACTTTGTAGGGAAGTCATTAATAATGTTGGTCATTAATAACCTTGAACTCGTAACAAAGTCGGGTTCTATATTACTCCATTCTATTTTTAATATTTCTTTTAAGTGTTCTTTCGATCTTATGTCATGTTCATTTGTTATTGTGTTATATATAATATACAGTTATTGTATGTTGGAATATACTTAACTATATAGAAAATATTCTTGTTTTTATTGCCACGTTCCAAGTGTACAAATACTTTTGTCTCTCACTGTAGGTAAAATGAGATTCACTGATTTTTATGTTGTTCCAAACGATTAAATTGTCTGATACTATCGAAAACGATATCATGTACGATTATTCTTGATTTCACGGCGACTCACGTCAACCAAGAGCAAGTACTGTCGTCATCGACGAGCTACAGAGATGTAATTAAATAATTATCGAAAATTGTTGAAAAGTACAACGATTTCGCACACGTCAGTCAGGAATGCCAGTTAAAAGAAAGAAATCGTAGCTACTGTTTTATGGCACTCTTCCACGAATTCAAACGACCAGAAAAATCAGGAAGAGACTAGTCATCAAACCATAACAGAGTGCAGTCATTCAGTTCTACCCGATTGTCTTAAATTTCATAGTCTTGCTAAATTTTCTTCATTTAATTTACTATCTTTATTTTGCATTGTACGGACTACCACTGTGTAGTATTTATACGAATAAATATGCTTAATCACTAAAAAATAAATGTTCCACAAAAATTATAAACACTTTGTACTGGAAAGCATTTTTACTTGTAGAAGATTGTAAAACTTTTTGATCGAAAGGTTTGATGAATTCTTTCGAAGTTACTATCTCTTCATTATTAATTGCCACTATTAGCTGTTTCATTACGTTTATGCGTCATATGTGCAACACTATAGATTTAGTTAAAAAATAGCTGTTCCAAATTGGTATATTAAACAAAGTGGAGACTGTGAATCACTAGCTCCACGTTGGGTAACATGTACGAACTTCATCAAATAAACATTTTCTAATTTATTTTGTGGATATTTCTTTGATCCAATAATTTACAATAATTATATTTCTTCAAAATATATTTTAGCATCTTTTTAATTGGATAGTTTATTATCGAACGGAAACTGCAAATGGTATGGAGAGTATCAATTTCCGCCCGCTCTTCTTACAGTGTATTAGTTTCAAATTAGGGCAACGAGGGTTGCCGTATATAGAACAGTTGTCAGTGTTGAAATTCTCTGTATCAACTATCTCGTTTTCACCAGTGTTTCACATCGAAAATCGAGGAGCGGTTTCAATGCCGAGAGCGCCGTCCACGAAATTCCAAGCGTCTCCCGGAGACTCTGACATCGATCCATCGCGTTCAGGAACCGTCTGGGAATCCCGTAGGATGGGCTTTCGAGATCGTGGCACACGGTCTGGATCTGGGACTCGTTGGCCAAATATTGTCAGAAAAAGCGACCAAACTCGTCTTCTTCAACCGGCATTTTTAATCAGTCTTACCGGTTCGTCGATTGTGAGATGCATCTTTTGTTTTTCGAATTTGTACAGATTTAATTTTTAAATCTGTTAATTTCCAAATCCCCGAACTACTAACTTTCGAAATCATCAGGTTTTCAAATTTCTTAATTTGCAATGTCCTTAATTTCTAACGAGTTAAATTATTACATTCCTGAAAACTCACGTCCACAAATTTCCTGTACTTTCAAGTTTTTAATTTCATAAATATGCAACTTCTTGAATTCCTTATTTTTAAATTCTCAGATTTGTAAATATCTTTCTGAATTTGTAAATGTTCAAACATTGAATTCTCGAAATCTCGCAACTTCTAAACTTCGGAAATTGCTAATCTTCCAAATGTACAAATCTCCAATCTCCAAATTTGTAAATTTTCAAATTCATGAATTTCCAAATACGCAAATTCCTAAACACCACAATCATCAAATTCCTAAATTTCTAGATCTCATAATTTCCAAGTTCTTAACAGACTTCAATTAGCAGACTCTCAGAGCCTAAATTTCACAAACATCTAAATCTCAAATTTGTCAATTTTGGAATTCTTGAATTTCCATATATTCAGTTATCGCAACCAAATTCGTAAATTGAAAAAAATTTCTTAATTTCCAACGATTCAAAGCTCCCAATTTCTAAATTCGTATATTCATAAATTCTCAGATTTCTAAATTCCGAAATTCTTACATTCCTAAAAATTAAATATCCTGAGTTTGCAAATAACTAATTTTCATATTTGTAAATTATCGAATTATTAAATTTGTAGATATTCAAATTCCAAATTACACACAATTTCCAAATTGCTAAATCTCCAAATTCCCACATATTCAATCCTCCAATCCCCAAATTGAAACTTTCAAATTATTTGGTCTCTAAACAAATAAATTCTCAGATCTTGTTATTTCACAGAATACCAATAGTCTCTTACAATTCCCTTCAACTGTACATACAAATGTTTTTTGTTCATCAAGCACACTAATCATTGAAAAATAATCAACCACGCAAGTTTCATTTATTTTCTTTCAAAGCAAAATGAAACTCTTTGTTGCGGCGCATTCATAGAATTATAAAGCCGTTATGATTATTTTTAACTTTAGAAAATTCATGAATAATTAACAACTGCCTTTGCAGTCCTTTACAACGTGCAATTTATATTCTTAAACTTTTGTTTAGTTTAGTCACCGCGGTTTATTATTTTATGAGTGTCGAATCGTTAGATGACAAACGACTTCTTACTTTTTTTCTGGTGTCATACTAACCTCGCGATGAGGTCAATGGAGTTAATTATATTTTCTACAACCATTGAAAGAGTTTAATTTTAACTTAGTCATTTGTTCACCCCCAGCAGCACTCCAATCCTCACTACATACTTTATTCTGGAGAGAACATTATTTTTTCTCGTCAGTTGATTTTCAATAACTCTCAAAGAGTACACATCAAAATGTATATTTATCCTCGAAGTTCGTTGTCAGTTTGCAAGGTGTTACTATTTTTTCTTAAGTGCTAATTCGAGTTTTAGTTTTAATAGAGCACAAACATTTTAACCTCGCCAGTTGTTTAGTTATTTTTGTCTTTCGAGTGGATTCACTGATTCCACAACCGAATTACTTCGTGGTTCATTAATTTGAATCCCGAAGAATCACACATTTTAACACTCTTAAACGATATAGCAGAGGCTGTTCGTATATCGAGCTGCTCTACCATCGTTTGGAAACTCTGACGTAACCAGGTGCATTGACTCGAGGAAGATGTCCGTAGCTCATCCTGTTGTTCATTTTCGCTTGTCTTCGTCGCGTTCGTTTCCTTTTGGGTCGATCAAGTTGCCCGCGAAAGAGTGCGACATGAAACGACGGGCTATTTTCGAGCAGTCGATACGATAGGTAGAAGTCATTGTTCGCGCGGTCCTAGTTTGGCAATGATCCTCGGTGTCAGGTCGATCTAATAAAAGCCAGGTCGAGCTTTCGAACGACTGCGGATCAGACTTTTAAACTGATTCATCCTCACATCCGGCCTGGATAAACGACCTGCTTCGATTGTTCCTTTGGGGGCTGATAAGATGGCGACCGTACGAGAGTAACCATCGCATATCACCGACCCTTTTTATATCTAAATCTGTTCATCATTGAACCTAGAAACACTTCCGCTTCTACGAGAAACTATTCCTCTGTTTTTAATCGTGCAGAGTTTTTCTAATTTCCAGTAATTTTGGATCGAAGAATTCTTTATGATGACAGAGGGTGTGGATTTGCATTATCAGTTTATTCATTTCAGTTATATTCACTTAATTGTCTCTATATTTCATTATATACTGCCATGGAGTATCTTCAATGTATATCTGAAATATTGATATAGTTTATATGTATAAAAAAATGTTTCAAACATTTGATAATCCATGGAACTAGGTAAGTTCTACTTAAAATTGCTTGCTCGGAGACGTTCATAGCAATGGCGGCCATTATTACACCCTATAATTCTTTACACAATTTATAATAACTTTAATATCGATTTCAATACAAGCTGTACAGTGACCCTAAGAAATTACCACTAGATTCAACAGATTATTAAAAGAAGAAAATTTAAAAATAAATATAATAAATTTAAAATAACGTAGCAATATAAAAATAAGTAAGATTTTTGATGTTGGAATAAGTAAAGTTATGCATACTACAGTGATCCCAAGAAATGACCATTGGATTCAACAGATTATTAAAATAAGAAAATTAAAAAATAAATATAATCAACTTTGAAATAACATCGTAATATAAAAATAAGTAAGATTTTTTAAGATGTTGGAATAAATAAAGCTATGCATTCTACAGTGATCCTAAGAAATTACCACTAGATTCAACAAATTATTAAAAGAATAAAATTTAAAAATAAATATAATCAACTTTAAAGTAACGGAGCAATATAAAAATAAGTAAGATTTTTGATGTTGGAATAAGTAAAGTAATGCATTCTACAAGGCAATAAGGGAACAATAAATCGTATAATCGGGTATGAGTGTTCGTCGATATCAATTTCTTATTGAATCATAGTTTCACCCGCCACGAATACGTACGAGAATCGTTCTCGTCAATTTGACGAATCTCTTGATCGTCTCGTATCCCCATGAACTTCCAACTGTCTGTCGTTTATCTCGAATTCGCTCCACGTTCCTTGCCAGCGTGATTAATTGATCTAGCAGCTGCGATTCCGAACGCTAGTAATATTCGGTGGAGCTCGTGCGTGGGTTGCTCCGAAAGTTTTGAGAATCCGGCAAATAATGGATCGTCCTTTGTAATAGTCGGTTCAAGTTCCGATAGAAGGTCGTTTCGGGGACAAATACGAGATTGGGTTAATTATTAGACGAACAATAATGAAGCTCTTTTAGAGCAAGGACTTAGAATTATCTAAATCAGTCTTTGAATCTTCGAAGTCGGATTTGGTCAGATTTTCTGGTTTCTATTTGGGAACAATTTTCAATTTTTGTTGGATGTAATTTGGAAATATGGATATTTTTGTATTTTCGTGATTTAGGGATTTGGAAATTCGAGCTTTCTGAGATTCGGGGATATGGAAATTTATAGAGTTTAGGAATTTGAATGTTTGTAAGTTTGGGAATATAGAAATTGAAATATTTACGAATTTGCGAATTCGGAGATTTGAAAATATTGCCTTTTAAAAGAGTTGAAAGTGAAGAACATTGCGGCGTTTTCATATTTACGAATATAGAAATTTAGTAAGTTTAGGAATGGAGAAATTGAATTTAATATTATAAATTAAGAATTTTGTAAACCTAGTTATTAAAAAATTGAGGAATATATGTATAAATTTATAAACTTGGAAATTTGGAAATTTGTAAATTAAAAAATTTAGAAATTTAGAAATTAAAAAATGTATAAATTTGGAAATATAGAAATATTGTAAGTTTCAGAGTGAAGAAATTTAAAAACATAGATACTTGGAAATCTGCCAATACAAAAATGTAGTAAGATCAGTAATAAAGAAATCTAGAAATGTACGTATTTGGAGATTTGAAAATAAAGAAATACAAGATTTAAAAATGAAGAAATCTTGAATGAAGAATTACGAAAAATTAACAAAGTTTTTAAACGTGAAAATCCGTAATTATAAAAACATTTCGAATGTATAAAGATATAGAATACTTACATAGTTTGCAAATAAAAGGATGTTCAAATTTGGGAAATTGAGAAACGTATAAATCTGAAAATTCTGAGCCGCAAACACGTAGATAGTAAATTATAGATATAAGAAAAATGTAAATACGTAGAAGTTCACAAATATGATCTTTAAAATACCAACGCAAATAGTAGGAGGTCTCTTCCCACATCTTCTCCGTGGCTTAACTTAAAAGCAGCGTGCGGAGTTAATAGCAGCCACATTCTTTTGAGAAGCAGTGTTCTAAGCTCTTCTTTGACTAGGAGAAGCGGCAGTAAAGCAAAAGTTCGCTGCACTAAAGAGATTCGTACGTTTTGGCCGTGTAAACCGAGCAAGGAATGCACCCTGGACGAAAAAGTTAGAGGACGGGGGTAGTCGCTCGCAACGGAATGAAACGAATAGGCCAGGGTGGGACACCATTGGTGTTTGCTAGTATTTATAGTATGGATTGTGTCTGCTTGGCAACTGGCCATCACGGTCTAACATCTCTCTGCTATCTTATGGGAAACGTCCTCTGTGTAGCAAACGTTGCACGCAACTATCAATACCGAACTCTTCAAGTTTTTTAAATTCTTCACACATCTTACCGCTTACGTTAGTAACATTCTATGTACCCAATTTGAGAAATTGCATAATTGAGGAATTTTCGGTTTTCTGAATTTGAAAATATTGTATGTTCCAGACTTTTTCAACTGCTTATGTATCAGATATTTTACATTTCAAATGTTTCGAGCTTCAAACTTGCTACATTTCGAATTTGTTATATTTCAAATCTTCTAAGTTTTGAATTTTCTTTATTTTAAATTGGCTGCAATTCAAATTTTGTACATTTCTAATCTTCTACATTTCGAATTGTCTGTATGAGAAATTGTTTATATTTGACATTTTCTATATTTTAAATTATTTTCATACCAAATTGTCTACATTTTGAATTTACAAATATTTTACATTTCGCATGTTCGTATTTTATAAATATCTATGTACCCAGATTCGTACATTTCTAAATCTCCATAAGTCCATGTAACCTAAGTTCTCGAAATTTGGAAATATCTTGATTCTACAGTCCCCAAATCTTCAAATCGTCTTTGCACCAAATTTTAAAATTTTTATATTTGTGCATTATGGAATAATGAAATACACATACATTTCAAGTTACGGCATTATTTAAAAATGTTTACTGAAAGAATTTCGTAAATTCTCTAAATTCACAAATTTTCGAAATCTCCATTATTCAAAATCCCAAAATTTCGAAATTTATTGCTATTAAATTTTCAAATACCAATAGTACAAAATTCTCAAAATTCCACATTTCCAAAATTTCCAAAATTTTCTAAGTTCCCCAAATCTTTAAAATTTCGCAAATTTTCTAAATTTATCAAGTATTCAAAATTTCCCAAAATCCTATAAATTTCTCAAATCTTTAAATTTTCCCAATTTTATAAATTTCTCAAAGTTCTGAAACTTCAAAATTTTCAGATTGCCATAATCTAAATTTCCAAATCGCCGATAATATATCCTCACGATATAAAAGAAAATATACAGGCCAATTAAAATATCTGCAACATTTAATACATTCAATAACACTGTATCAATCATAATTAATTGATAGGTACAATACAACAATTCAATATTTTATAATTCTCCGTCCATAATTCTGCTACACTTTGTACCAAAGACGCATTGAAAATCCATGAAATCCACGCCAGGGTGATATTATCTTTCAGAATTCGTCGCTGGTTTCCGGTGAAACCGGATTTAAGAGATGATGCATGGTCGAGATATTACTTTCCAGAGACTCAACGAAGGTTCGATAACTCCCTTAAACTATGTCGCCGTCAGCACACACATATATGTAAGTATTCGAACAATATTTCTTCAGAGAATGTTGCGAATTCTCCGTTGAGCGTCGATACAGATACTCGAAACATCCTGATCGTTCTCGTTATTTATTTCCACCATTAAGAGTTCGCTGATAAGAAACGATAACTTTCTACGAAGCAATTAAAAGATTCTGTGATTTGTTAACGATCCGCCACTTCGGGAATGCCGGAAATTATTGAACCGATTTATGGATTTCGTGGTATATTTTATGTGTTTCGAAATACGAGCTGTGTAATGCGGTCTCTGTAACGATCGATACGTTCGGACTGTCATAATAATTAGTAACGAGAACGGCAGAAATAACGCTTTAAATTATCGATTAAAATGCGTATAATAAAGGGACAGTAAATTAAATAACGGATAATGAAGAGGACGTTAAAGCGGACAGGTCGGTCTTTAATAAACACAGTGGTTCGACTATTTATTGTAATATAACATATTACTATTGATGTATGATTGTATACATATTAATGATTCATATATTACAAATATTAACAGTAGCGTCGATATGTCTCATTAGTCGTATTAGACTTGTACAGTACAGAAACGGATGTGTCTTATAGACCTTAAGTCTCCAGGGCGTTGGAGACACGGCAAATGCAAATTGATACAGCAGAGACAATAAGTTAAATAATACAGTAGATGAAGAGTAGATTATAGTAAAGAGACAATTGAAGAGAACAATAATAACAGTATAATAACAATATAAAGAGAATAATGAATGAAGCAGCATGTGAAGGCGCAATAAATTCAATAACATATAGTAAAGGTACAATAAATTAAATAGTAATAGATAGTTAACCCCTAGCACTATAATAACAAGTTACACTCGTGACGCATGCGAAGATCAAATACAGTAAACTTCGTTTATATTTTTAACACGGATCAATGTTCAATTTCAGTCTAATTTTCATTTGCACAGTTGAGGATCGCTGAATGCAAAATACTCTGGGCATTCGAACTAGTCGTCTTATAGCTGTAGCACCTAATACTTCGTTATGTCTGACGCATTTTCAGAATGAAACATAGTGTTAGGGGTTAAGGGACGACACATCGATGATGCGAGGATATAACAAAGATTTAAACACGTGGAAAAATATAAACAGTTAAAATGACTTATAAGACATATAAATACATAAACACATTTATTTATTTATAAATATATAATTTTATATAAGTATGACTTATACAATACCTCGTTTTAGAAACATTTCCGCTCTTAAAGTCGGTGTCTCGATACGCATGCCGTGGAAAATCGATATTTTCAACCAAAGGCATACAAGTTTTTGCGAACAATATCTCTACAGGGTGTTCCACAATTATGGTACGAGCCGGAAAGGGGTGGTAGGTGGGGCTATTCTGAACAACTTTTTCCTTTGCAAAAATGTCGGGTGAGGCTTCATTTTTAAATTATTAAGGAAAAACACCGACCAATCAGAACGCGAGAATCGCGCGCGCTCGGAGGCAAAAGTGTAGGCCCGAGTTATAATTGGTCGTGGTCGCGATCGAACATACGGCGCGCGCGATTCTCGCGTTCTGATTGGGCAGTATTTTTTCTTAATAATTTAAAAATGAAGCCTCATCCGACATTTTTGCAAAGGAAAAAGTTGTTCAGAATAGCTCCACCTACCACCCCTTTCTGGCTCGTACCATAATTGTGGGACACCCTGTATATTCATCGCAAAGCGTCTTAAACGTCCAATTCCATCTGCATGTTTCGCCACACAAACGATCGAGTAGGTTGATATTAATTCCCGTTCCGTGACGGAGGATTTGTCGGGGTAAATGATATCGTAGCGAGTCTAATCGATCGTCTTAACGTGACACGGGTAAGAGCTCGCGAATCGAGAATCACACGACGAAATTGTGGGTCGTTTAACGAAACAAGGCGGGTGGGAAGAAAAAAAAAAGAACGCCGAAGGAACATTTATTGGACGTTATTAAATGTAATGCCGGGAGGCGTGTCCCCCTTTCGGGAACTTTACCGATAACTTCGTAATTCCCTAAAAGGATCTCCGCCACGGTACTTTCAAGACGTTCACCGGCCTCGTCACGATGTTTCCCTTCGTTCTAACGCCGCTTGCCCGAAGAATGGACCATTATGTTCCTCTTCTTCCTCTTGCTGTCTCCACTTTTTTTTTATTTATCCCCTCTTCAAAATCGATATCGAGCTCACTGTTGTTTCACCGTCTGAAAAGTAGACCCCTCTCTAAACATTGAGCACTCGCTGTGCAAACTTCGCGTCTCGTCGTCTTAATTTCGCATTCGGGGAAGAATAAGTTCAGGAAAGACGAGCCGAAAGAGAGAGAGAGTTTTCCTGCTGTTTTTCTCGGGATTATTTCACGTCTGGTGCCTGGACCCTGGAAACGTTTGCTTTTTATCGCTGGAAAGTCTATTAGGATATTATCGACGCACTCGAAGGTTCTTACGAAGATTGCATGAATCTCCTTTTCTGATAGAATAATCACGTTATATGATAGCGTTTTACTGCGGTTGTTAAAAAAAAATTTGTTTCGCTTTCGCCCACTAAAAAGTTGGTACACGGTGTAAGAAAAATTCTCTCAAAGTTCGACTTGCAAAATTTTAAACGAAGTGTTTATATTATTTAAGGAATGATATAATCTTTGAAACAGTAAAGAAAATACGAACTGCAGCAGTCCTAAGCATTATGTATTTATTATTGTAAGTAAAATTTGTTTCATTGAACTCTTGAGCAATATACCTTATCATATTTAATAGAACAGAATAAACAGCGGTCACAAGTGGGACCGTAGGCTAAATTCACCTTCCAAGATTATAAAATCTAAAAGTACCAAAATTGCACGATCGTACAAATTCAAAATTTTATATCGCATCATGTTTAATAGCAATGCCATTCAAAAATATATATTTCAATTATCATACATACTAAGAACAAAATAAACAGCAGTTTCAAATGAGACCGTAGGGTATATTCACCTTTCAAGATTGTTAAATTTAAATGTACCAAAATTGAAGGATCGTATAAATTCAAAATTCGATATCACATCATGTTTAATAGCAATGCCATTAAAAAATATATATTTCAATTATCATACATAATAAGAACAAAATAAACAGCTGTCACAAGTGGGACCATAGGGAAATTCACCTTCCAAGATTATAAAGTCTAAAAGTACCAAAATTGCACGATCGTACAAATTCCAAATTTTATATCGCATCATGTTTAATAGCAATGCCATTCAAAAATATATATTTCAATTATCATACATACTAAGAACAAAATAAACAGCAGTTTCAAATGAGGCCGTAGGGTAAATTCACCTTTCAAGATTGTTAAATTTAAAAGTACCAAAATTGCACGGTCATATAAATTCAAAATTTGATATCACATCATGTTTAATAGAAATGCCATTAAATAATATATATTTCAATTACCATACATAATAGGAGCAAAATAAACAGCGGTCACCAGTGGGACCGTAGGGTAAATTCACCTTCCAAGATAATAAAATCTAAAAGTACCAAAACTGCACGATCGTACAAATTCAAAATTCGATATCTCATCAAGTTAAATAGCGATGCAATTGCGTTAAAAGCGTAATTAAATCGCAACAACGACACCAGGCTGATCCAGCAGAAAGAAATTGAAATTGGAATTGGGCGTGAAATAAAGAAACTGCAACATCAGCCAAGTACCTGTTGGGACAGGGAATCTGTGTCAACAGGGCTTGCAAAATTAAGCTTTATTAGTCAATTCAACTGTACTATTTCGTTCAGTGGAGCTCTCTCATTAATTATACTGGTCCCATTGTCGACCGGCCGGGGCTATTTTCAAGCAAATGAGAATGCATAGCAGCCGGCGTGCGTTCAAATGAATTTATTCGTTAGCCGAATGCGCGGGACACCGAATCAATTGACTCTCAGATAACGTCCGGGACTAGTTTAAAACTTAAACGGAATTTAAATTCGGGATTCTCTTTCGTCAGATTAATTGGACTTCCGGTGACAATTTAATCGGGACACCGAGGTGACGGAAGATGTCGCTGTCTTTTGTCAGAAAATTCATCGAAGATTTTCGTCTAGGTTTAATATCACAATTTCGAGGCCTACAAATTGCTATCTTTTAAGCAAATTTACTTCTACAGGTTCCTAAATTTATTAACTTTTTGTATTTTTCCAAATTTCTTCACTTTCGTTAATTTCCTACGTTCCTCAAATTTCACACGCGTTACAAATTCATGAATTTAGTATATTTTAAAAGTTTGATAAGTTTTTCGTACTTACAAATTTTCTCAATTTTTTTAAATCTCTAAGAGGTCACGTATTATGTATGTTTTAAAAATTGTATGAATCATTCATATTTCCAAACTTCCTCAAATATTCAGTGTTCCTAAAATTTCACGACTTTCACATATTTCTGTGGCTTCATGAATTTCCCATGTTTCCAAAACTTCATTTTCTCATATATCAATTTCTTAAGTTCTTCATTTTCTCAACACCTTTAATTCTTGTACTTTGGACCTTCTAAACATATTGAATTTATTGAGATCTTCGAAATTGTTCAACTTTGAGATGTTGAATCTTGGTACATCAGACTTCCGTGACTTTGTTACTTCACAATTTTATTTTTGAATGTTTTCACTTGCTTCGACCTTAGACCTCGATACATAACAATACAACCAGCATTCTCTCTTAGAGTACTTATTTCTCCCATCCAATAAAAATAAAAAATGAATATTGGCTAAAATTCAGGGAGTTCCAAATAAATGACGTTCATACATATATTCGTCATGTACATGGACACTATTGGCTCTTGACGTCTCTGAACGTATATATACGCTCCGGAAATAATGTCAAACTATACATCTTCTATGTACCATTGTCCATATACTGTATACACCATGGTTATATATACGTATGCCTTATGCAAACAGACTAGTAGTATAAAAACGGCTGCATTCCGAAATAGAGAGCGATAATCCGAACCGGGTACATAAACGAATGCACCCCGGCCAAACAAGTTGAAGGCTCGTTGCGAAAAAACCGCGACAAATAATTCCTTGACGGTGTTTCACTGTGGCGTGGCACGGCGCGAATGTACACCCCGGAATAGAATCAACGATTCTGGCCAACAGCAACGTTCGAACGGCTTTTTGCGATCGCACACATAGAAACTGGTTAACGGGTGAGAAGTGGCTTATAGCGTGGCCGTGTAGCTGAACCGACGTGTTTGGACTAAATCCGCAGTACTCCGGCTAAGAGCCATGGCGTGTAGCCCTAATGGCAATGTTGACGAGTGAAATTTACCTGAAAATCGCGTTATCCGACGAGTTTCGTCGTCGGACCCGCCTCGGTGTTTCCACCAGAGAGGTTAGAGGTCGCGACACAGGTTCTTCTTCGGCATGAAATTCGATTGAGAGAGCTCTGTCATCCGAAAAGTGCTCCCACTTTCGGGCTGCACGCACAAAGTCAAATCTGCCGTCTTTAAGGGCGGACCTCTATGTAGAAAGCCGAAATTAAGCCGATTTTCAATAATTATCTTGAAGGACAAGGAGTGAATAAATATTTCGATGATTTTGAGGACGATTTATTCAAGTATTAATTAAATTGAAGTCGAAGTATTAATTAAATATTTCGATGATTTTGAGGACTATTTAATTAATATTTCGACCTCATTTTGCAATTCTTCTGGTGAAATAAAATACAGAATGGTGGAGGTACAGACTGTTCTGCTAGAAGAATCAGGAGGCGACTTCTAAAAAGTTAGACACCCTAGTGTCGGTTTTTATTATCCGAAATAGCCGAAACGAAAAAATTTTATTAGTATGTCATTGTGGTAAATAGATGAACCTGAGATATCGAAATCAAATTTAAAATTGGAAGAATGGCAGACCTCGGAATAATAAGTATTAATATTTTATAGAAAAATTGTAGTCCTTTTTGCAATAAGAAAAAACAAGTTTCGAAAAAATCGCGTTCAAAGTTTCCAGGATTTCGGTAGTAGGTGATGTTGAGATTTAAAAATTTGAAGATTTCGGTATTTGGGATCCGGGGATTTTGTAAATTAAGAATTTTCAGATTTAGAGATTTGCGAATTTGGAGGTGTGAAGATTTTGAGATTTGAGAATTTGGGGCTTCTGGAAATTCAAATTTTTTGGATTTGGGGTCTGAGGCTATGAAAATGTGGAGATTTTGAGCTGTGTGGATCTTTATGTGAGGAAATTGAGAATTTTGGATGCGAAGATTTTGCGATTGAGGTATGTAAAAATTAAGGGATATAATAATTTGGTGATTTAGGAGTTTGGATATGACAAAACTTGAGAATTTAAAGATTGTGCATCAAAAATTTTTGGAACATAGAAGTTTGGAGATTTTCCGATTTTTGGATTTTAGAATTTTTTTATTTTGGCAATTTCAGTTTTTGGTACTTGTGGATGTAAAAATTTATGAACATAGTAATTTGTATATTCTGGCATTTAAGAACTTCGCAATTTACGTGTATATTTGGTGTCGCAGGATATGAATGATCTAGGACCTTTTTTATACTTACATCTTGGAATCCAGGAACTTATTAACCATTCAACTGTGGCGCTCCCTTTTGTAAGAATACTCAACTTGAATATTCAGCAGTATGGGAATTGGAGAGTCATGACGTTTTCATACGTGTCCACAAACAAAGGATGTTTTAGGCTGCAGCCGAGACTATACGAAAGAAGGCATCCGAAGTGAAGTGTCCTTAACAAAGTATCTTGGCGTGGCGGAACATTGAAATTGAATCTCGCGGCACAATATTGTCGCGGATGGCTGCAATATTCGCAAGTTTTATACGTCTTTTGCGACTTCAAAGGCTGCTTCTCGAGCGTAAATCGGCAACCTTTAGGGCAATCGCTGAGTTACGGTGTTTATGGGTACACTTCAAGCGATGCTGTATACTTTTTTATTTTGCGTGACAGGGATGTTAAATTTTATATCCCCAGTGAATCGGAACGGAAGAGTAGGTGGTGTATTGATATTGAGAATGTGGAAATTTGCGAATATCAGAGGTTTGAAAATTTGAGCACACAGAAATTACAAATTTTTATATTTTAGAAATTTGGCAATATAGAAGTTTGAAAAATTGATGTCTGTGGAATTTGACGATATGGGAATTTAAAAGTATGATGTTTTAGAAATTTTTAATTCTGAAGTTAGAAAATTTACAAATTTGGAAATTGGAAATTGGAAATTCAGAAATTTGGAAATTTAGAAGTGTGGTAATTCTGAAATTTGGAAATTTAGAAGTTTGGTTATTCAGAAATTTGGAAATTTAGAGATGTAGAAATTTCGATATTTATAAAATTGAAAATTGGAAATTTGGTAATTCAGAAATTTGGAAATTTAGGAATTAACAAAATTGAAAACAGAAACGACAATTTCAAAATGAAAAAAATCTGAGAACTTGGAAATTTTATAATTTCTGCTTATAATTAAAAAAAAACAATAATCATGCAAAAATCATCAACGTAAACACTAGTTAACAAAAAAATGACATAGAACAAGAACCACACCAGAACATAGTCATGTCCTGAGCAATTAATTACTAGTTTCCGTTTCTATTTCCACTAACTGGTCCCAATCAATCGATCTTTCTAATTTTAATAGCCAGATTTCGGAACGGGATTAATCTAAATGAGTAATGTTAGTAGATGAAAGCAGGAACATCCGTCGGACAGAAATTCATTTCCTTCAACTACGTAATGGTGTTAGCAAAGCAAGTACCTACGTTTGATTTAATATGATCAAAACCACCATATAAATTGCAAGTATCGTAATATTCAGCTTCGTTTCATCGACATGGAGCATCATTGGTGTTTATTTTATTTGCTACCCACTTGTCCCAGATCCTCTTGCCACGTCAAGCTACTTTCATTGCTTTTCACTCTATGTCTGCCCTACTTTTCATACACTTCTTTCAAAAATATCACTTTTAATATATTTAGACACTGAGTCCCGTGACGATGACACACTTCTTACTACTTAATCACCGAAAAGACCGATTTATTCATCAAAGTTTCAATAGCTACTACTTTTCTCTTCTTGAAACCTGTGTTCGTTAAATTCGGCACTCATAATATTATCTTTCTTAATATTTTACTAATTCGTTTCTTTTGATCTGTTATTAAAATTAAATTTATATCTCAATATGTCTCTAATTATTTTTTTGTATGTATAAACGTATATATATATATATATATATATATTTATATTATAATGTATTTATTAATATATGTATGTTATAATGTAATAGCATATATTGATGCTAGTGTATATGTATATTAATAACATACATTCATACACATGTATACCATGTATCCGGGAAGCCTGAATATGTTTCATTAAAATTTTGTCGGGAAATAATATTTTAGTTCTGCATATAACATTTTTTATATGTCAAAATTTTAATGTTAAAAATGGTGAAGGACATTATTAACATATAATGCGGAAAATAATCAATTTTCTTAGTTTTGAGAAAAAAATAATTAAAATTATTCCTTATTGGATACTAGTTTATATATGATATAAACCGTATATTACTGTTATTAACAGTAGGTTCAAAATTCAAATTTGCAATTGTACAAACTGAGCAATTTGCAAATTTCGAAATGTTGTTTTCCTCCTATTTCCAATTTTTTAAATTTCTAAATTCAACTTCAATTCAAGTACATACATATTATACGACATTCTAGTGTATTGTATAGCTACACACACTATACTACAATAATCATCAATATTTCAGTATCATCAATTAGAATCCCGAAATGATAATCATCTCGCTTGTCCATTAGACGATATAATTATATCGTTAAGCGATTCGTAATTTTTATTAATATTTAACTTACCAAAACAAATACAGAAATGTGGTAACAATGCCTATAATTAATACATCAATTAATTTACTAATTAAAATCTTTCTTCTCTCTCGAATTTAAATACAAAGATATTCGCCTTTGTCCTAAAAATCAACTAACAGCAATAAACAAACTATCTTAAACTCGAACACATTCTCCACAGACTTGAAGAATAATAAAATTATTCATATAAAAAGTATAAAGAAATTAATAATATTCGTACCAATATTTAACTAATTTATCACGATGGTACTAAGATGGTAAACGAATAAGTTACAAATAACTTGATAAAATCATTATTATTGAAAATCGATTTGTTCGAACCGGAAGAGACAAGATTTAATATTCAACTCGTCTCGTTTGAAGCGTTTCCAGTTAAAAGTATAACATGAATTTACACGTGTATATACATATGTATGAACGTACACACGTACACGCATGTATTTCATGCAATCATTTCACCGGAATATCTATTTCCTCGCATTTCCAACGTGTGTCCATGTCAACGTCGATGGCACTTTTAATTAACAGAATTCCTGATAATGGCGTCTCGCTCAATATTTTTAATTGTACGTCGCGCTACATTTTTAATTAAGTTCATACGCGCACGTTGCATTAATACGTTCATTAAGGGACTGTAATATCGAGAATAAATTGCGCGGACCTTTCTGAGCCGGATCATTTTGCAATATTCCGTTGCACGGCGCATCTTTTCAAAAAATTTATCGGCCACTGAAAAATAAATTTTTAATAACACCGTTTTAACGCTCCTGCTGCGTTCGACGTTTTTCGACGGCGGAATAAAATGCGATCATATTTTTAACCTTTTACAGCTTTACTTTAAAGCCAATTCGTTTTAAAGTTACTGCTTTTATTTATTTAAATTGAATAAATAATTTCATCAGCATTCGAATTTTATCATTTTTTGCAAAAGACTTGGTCGTTTTTTAAATTTTCTGCAAGTGAATTTTAATAATTTTACAGCAAAGTTCAAAGGTGATAATTGTTAATATTAATTTATATTATTATTTGTTAATGCCCTAATGTAATGACGTGTTTAAACATGATTAAAGGTTTAATTAAACTGTGCTTGTTGTTTGTGTCATAAATCAAAAGGTAGATAAATTTATGTAACCGCATGTTAGAATAATTCCAAAAATTGATATGATTAATAAATATCAGATAGAAATAGTTCTTAAATAATTACAATTAAACATTAATTATAACAATTATAACTGTTATAAATTATTATAAATATTAATTATTATTTTATTAAATTGCAACTATTTATATATTTCTTAAATTATAACTAATATAAATATTAATTATATTAATTATATAATATATTATAACAATTATCTCAAATAATTATTAGTTATCATTGAACTGGAAAATGTAAGAATTAGATAATTTAATCGTTTAAAAGTCTGAGAGCTTGAAAATGAAAAAATTGGAAAAAGCTAAATTAGTTTGGAAATATACGAATATTTGAAATGGCTAATCTCAGAATTCGGGAAGATTACATCTATAAATTTTTTTCTGATTTCCGGTGTTTTAGTTCCGTCGTTAATAAATGTATCATAGCCGGTTGTTGAAGTTTAGTCGCGAATCCGCGTAAATTGAGCTGCAGAACCGTGTCTTAGGTAGTTCGCGCGTTTCAACGCTTTGATACTCCGAAATTCGTGCTAGAACCGACAAGTAAGTGAATCTCTTGGCTTAATCGATTATCCACCCTGTTATACGACAAACGTATTTACCACGGTTACTATAACAGGCATCCACTCGCATTTTAGATAGCAACCATTAACGATGTTATGCCGTTTACATATAAAACAGTAACGTGACTCTTTCTTGTCACCTATGTTACTTATCTATGGTTTCAAACTATTATAGCACTCGACAGTTATGGTTAAGTTTTACGTAGTATTTGTAGAGTTTTATATTGAAGCGAGAATTATTTATTACTTACATTTAATAGGAAATTATTTAGTATTTGTATATAACGGGAAATTATTTATTATTTATATTAATATTGTATAACAGGAAACTATTTAGTACTTATATATAAACAGAAAGTTGTTTATTATTTATATATAACAAGAAATGATTTATTATGTATATTTAACAGATTCATTATAGCTAATTTTCATTTTACATTTTCCTAACATAGGTATGTTATTTAAATTTCAATAAAATGGGTAATTTTGTTTTCCTAACATTAATAACATAAGTACTATTTTCCATTTGATAATTTACACTCGTTTCCAGCGAATAGTCTACGTTTGATAATTTCCGTTCGTTGTTTTCCTCTTTAGAGTAATTTTTGTTTGTTATCTAAGCAAAAGTAATGTACAGCGTTTAACGGATACTTACGGAAAAGTTATTGCAGTTGAACATTTTAGTTTGATTACTTTCGAGACGTTGATGTAAGAGGATGAAGAGAAATAGAACGGTGAACAATTGTTAGAAATAAAATGATGGTCTCGAAGTGGTAGCATACACGAGGATTGCCGAAGATATAGTACAGTAATAAATTATTAAGTATAAAGACGAGGAGTATATAGTTTTTCATTTCTATCCGGTTAAGTGCTACCGCAATTTCCTCTCCTTGATGTATCGTACTTAACGTTGTATTTAATAAATGGCGTACGTGAAACATTTGCCATAGCTACAAACGGAATTTGACTTTTCATCGTCGATTCCGTAAACCCTTAGATGTTACAGCTAATTTGTCACAGTCTATTATAGCGTTCAAGTTATTTAGTTTTAGTCAATTTTTAGCTTTAAGTTATTGGTATTATTTTGTTTTATTCTCGCGTTGTTAAATCGTGTTAAGATTTACACGTTTCGAAATCAATTATTGTTTAATGTAATTGGCAATCAGCCATTTTGTATTGAGAACGCCTGTGCAGCCATTTTGTCCAAACGTAAAATTTTCTCGAGCTTTAATTTGATATGCCACAAATGCCATCGTGATACTTTTGTGTTATTATAGTGATGATTTCGTATGTTCCGAAATTGATAATTGTTTGCCATAGGCGAATGTCAGCCATTTTGCATTTGGGCTAGTCCTGGAGCATTTGCATAGTTATTTTCAATAATCATCAGGTTTTAAATTCAGATAAGGTAAATAGTATTTTGGATGATTTACACGAGAAATTGTCTTTTTATGACCGAATATTAGATGATGTTTGCTATGAATGATACCCAGCCATTTTGTGTTTAAAACATTGATAAGTAATTTATGTAGATATTTTCATTAATCTTCAAGCTTCAACGTGCAGGATAATTTCACTATACTTTCATGTCATAAAATTAATACTAGACTGTATTCCTTTCAAAATCGGCTTGCTATAACTCGTATAAGTCATTGTCGTCTCTATGATTGCCGGCCATTTTGTATTCAACTCATACCTAAATAATTCATGTAGCCATTATTCCAGATTTCGAGTTCTAAATTGACATAACACAAGTATCATCTTACGATATTTTTGACATCCATCTAATTTGATATCCATCATTGTCACCTCAGCAACTAACAAACCGCCATTTTGTGTTAAGAACGTTATAGAATAATTCATGCAGTCATTTTTCGAAACTTTGAGCTGTAAACTGATGTTATACAAGTATCATTTCACGATATTTCTCCATTGAATCAGTTACAGTACCTTCTGAAATTCGTCGTTGTCACATTAGCAACCAACAGGCCACTATTTTGTATTAATCACATTATTAAATAATTTATGAAGTCATTTTCCCCAGACTTCAAGCTTCAAACTGATATACTAGAAGAGCTACTTTGCGATACCATTGCGTTATCGAACCGTATCAATCATAGTACATCTCGAATCCGTCATTGCCGTTCGAGTAACCTACAGACCCCCATTTCGTGTTAACAAGAAGCTTACAGCCGGTTAAAGTTTCGAGTTAGAAATTGATACACCGAAAGTGGCATTCTGTGTGATACCGGGTGATCAAATCATACGAATTGTCTACTTGACGCTACGCGGGATCGAACATATCGCAGTTTATTCGTCGTAAAGTTGTTTCGTACGAAGGCGAATTATTCGCGATACACGGGTGAATTTCTTTTATTGCACGTTACTGTCAGACGGAAGAGGATCCTTGCTCGCGTCCCGTTCCGCCTGGCGGGAGTAACCTGTTCGTCTGGCTCGTCTTTTCAGAAAATCGGTCGTATGCAATAAACTTCCTCGTGAACTGCTACAGCCGAGTTTATTTTCACGCCACTTTGCTCTGTCTCATCTGGTGTGCCCGGCGTGTTGTCATTTCCTCTCTGCCTCCTGCTCGTTTTCGGTTATTTCGCACGACCTGCCCATCGGGGGAAACAAACCTCGTAAAGCCGTCTACGCTCATTACGACCTGGCCGTTCGCTCGCTCGAGAATTAATTTAAGATTTCGTGAGTTATCAGGGTAACGGGCTGCGAGCACGGAATTCCACGGGTAACGCCATTTTAGACCCTTGGATAATTCTCCACGGTTACTTTCCTCCATGGCGGATGCGACACATAGCGAGAAATGCACGCAGCTCGGCGATCTCACGAATGATATTTTCACGGAATTCTTTGACCTCGGATATTTCATTGTATGTGCGTTCCAGCGTCAGCAATATTAAGCGACGATTAAGGGGGGATCCTGCTTTAGGAGCCCTAAGAAAAGCGTTTTTGGTGGAATTTTTTTAGGACAGAAAGAAAAGAGTAAGCCTAGTCAACTTTTTAGATAATGTTATTACATATTTGAACATGAAAACAAGATTTTTGTTCAAGAAAAATATTCAAATGCTGCCGAGTTTTATGCACATTTGTGCAACACCTTGGAATTGTAGTCTCCAATTGGCGGGAAAGATGCAGTTCGTAATTTTCGCTTGAAGTAAAAAACCAAAGAGAATTTTAATTTTCATATATTTTTCCTTTAGATGAACTAAGAAAAACCCAAAAAATTGTGAAATTGTAAAATTTTCTCATGTTTGAAAAAAAATGTGCCTTTTTTAGGAAAAAAAAATCGTTTCAACTTGCTAAAAAAATTGTTTACAATTATTTTTCGTGAATCTTTTTAGTTCAAATAGAAGAGTATATAAAACTGAAGCCAACAAGCCTTGGTTCGGTTTGATTGGTCGTCTAGTTTTGTTACAATCGCGCCCGCCAATTTAGAAGAATTATAAATATACAAATTAAAACAACACTTACTTGCAACATTGATATTTCAAAACAAATATTATAATTTTTATCCTTGTTTCAAGGATACAAATTTTTGGCAACCCTCTTCAGAGTTTCATTATTTTCGCCGGTACTCAGTATTAGAAAAAATTTGCCGGTCTCGAATGTGTTAATTACGAAACTTCGATCGAATTGAAAACCGAAATCCTTAATCGAGTTGGAGATAAATCGTGAAAATAGCAATGGCCATAGGTTGATACGAAAGCGCAACAACGATCGGAACCTGAGCTTTAAAGCGATGAGGACAAAATTGTGCCGGCATCGATCGGGCCACTTAATTGTCCCTGGCATCGATGGAACTGGGTATCCAACGAAAAGAAAGAGAGACTCGTTTTATCGTGATTGATCTTTAGACCGGGAACAGGTAACGAGAAGTTGACAGAAAACTGTGCAGATCAGTTGGAAAAGTACACGGTACCGAGATGCCGTAGCTTTTGTCGAAGCGAAACTTTCGTTGGAAGTTGTTGGATACGGTACATTAAAGAAATGGGAAATTAAAGGATACGTTCGTGATAATAACGATAAATGATCGTGTCGGTTAGACGGCCAGGACCATTAGTCAAAGTGCTTCTGCGAAAGTTTTGTTAAGAGTAATGGGATAAAATCTGACCGAGATGTTGCGAGATATTGTTTGCCGAACTGAGCTTTGTAATTCGTGACACAATAGCTTAATCATTTTTAGCAGTCTCGACTTTTGTATTTGGCGAACAATGCCTGCTGAAAATGAAAAGGAAATTTTTTAATTTGCTGTGCGTCAGTAGTTTTATGTTGCGTCAATGTATATTCATTTCTTTATTACTTTAATCACGTAGCGATTTATTATATTATACGAGGAAGTGATATATTTGTTGTCATAGGCATTATTAATAATAGTAGAGTTGTTCAGACAGTAGAAATTATTATTAATAGCTCTTTAAGGGTAGTTTTCTGGGTGGATTTAGTTGATGGTATTACTAATTGAATTATCATAATTAGTTAAATTATTTTAATATTTTTTAATATTCAAGTGTATTAATAATTGGATATTTCTGAATATTGCTCAGTATTTGATATTTCTAAATTTTGTGATTCCAAAGTCTAGATTCTTAAATTTCTGAGTCTAAATATAGGTGCGATTTGAAGATGCGATTTGACTCACTTGTGGAGTTTAATATATTTACTGTCGAATACAAGTAGTATGACCGGGTTAACTATAATAGTAATTGATGAACGCGTTTTGTGATCGATGTTTTACGGATACGCGATATGGTAGCCCTTGTCGTGTTTATCACAATGTTCCTTTCAGAATGCCTTTGAGTTTTTATACGGGTTCTAATCTGAAATCAGAAGGTGGTGGCCATTGGTAGGGAGAGATAGAGGATGTGGAGCATCTTTGGACCATCGGTTGGTTCCATAAAATGATGAAATAATTTAAAGGACTTGCTAGGATGGACATTTGGGACCGAATACCAAATTTAAAATTTCTAAATTTTCAAATCTCTAAATTCCGAATTCCTAAATTTTTAAATGTACAAATTCCAAATTCTTACATTTTTAAATCTTTAAATTATCGAATCTAAAATTATCAAATTCTCGAATTACCGAAGTCCTAAGTTTCCAAGTTTTAAATCTTACAAATTCTTAATTTGTCAAGCATTATATCTTCTAAATTTCTAACAACAACCTTGGTTTGTACTGTAGCAATCTTGATTTGTGCCCTAGCAATTAGAAGTTGGCATTTGATAATCTTTATCTAGTTTTTAACAAATTTGATTTGTCTTATAACAGTCTTAATTTACCCTGTAACAATCTTGATTTGTTTACTATCAATCTGACGTTGTCATCTAACAATCTTGATTTGTTTACTATCAATCTGACGTTGTCATCTAACAATCTTGATTTGTTTACTATCAATCTTAAGTTGTCATCTAACAATCTTGATTTGTTTACTACCAATCTTAAGTTATCATCTAACAATCTTTATTTGTTCTTTAACGATTTTGATTAGTCCTCTAACAATCTTGATTTATCCTGTAACAACTTTGATTTATTCTGTAATATTCTTGCTTTTGTCCTGTAACAACATTGATTCGTCATCTGACAATGTTGCTTTATGCTTTGACAATTTCGATTCTTAATCGCCATGCCATCAACGTCAAAATCACTCTTCCCAATAGCCCCCCACGTCGCGTCGCCATTTTCAAGTTACTTCTTCCAGAACTAACAGCGACAACGTACATATTATACATACATTGTGCCCGTCCCGTTGTCTTCTCTATCTTCTCTTCCGTTTCGTTCAGTGCCATGTACTCTAAACTTAGCCCCTCTTTCTTCTTGGTCTCCCTTCCTCTTCGCGTCATCCTCCTCGAGGAGTGTGCCTGTCGGTCTTCAACTAGCTCGCTTTCGAGTCCTCGTTCCTTCTGATCCCGGCTGCTTTGACTCGCCCGGCAAATTCGTTACATGCTCCTCTCCCTACATTTTCGAGTTCTTCGATAAATCCAAGACGTGGTTTTTTTTCACGTTTCTTCAGCAAATTCGTTACACGCTCCTCTCCCTACGTCTTCGAGTTCTTCAACAAATCCAAGACGCAGTTTTATTCCCGATACTTTGGCAAATTCGTTACACGTTCCTCTTCCTACACCTTCGAGTTCTCAAACAAATCCAAGACGCGGTTTTTTCCCGTTTCTTCATCAAATTTGGTATACGCTCTTCTTCCTACATCTTCGAGTTCTTTGACAAATCCAAGACGCGGTTTTTTTCCTGTTTCTTCAGCAAATTCGTTACACGTTCCTCTTCCTACATCTTCGAGTTCCTCGGCAAATCCAAAACGCGATCTTCCCGATTTTTCGGTAATTTGCTACGCGCTCTTCTTCCTGCTCCTTGAGTTCCTCGGTTTTGTTCCGAGTCGTTGGGCAAATTTTTCTGTTACCGATCGCGAAATACACGCACGGGTGTCGGCTGTCTTCGCAGGTGAAACCGTGGATCGAATTTGGGCAGTTGCTGAAGAAGGTCGGGTCACGGAATAGAAGAGATACCAACGGTCGGTGTAACGACCTTTTGTACCAGAAGAAAACGACCGGGACACGGGCTTCTGTCGCTTGTTGACCGAGTGTCTTCGAGGCTGGCGAAGAGTGCCTCAGGGGGTGAGTACTGCTGCTCTTCTTCTCGCACCCCGCCTCTCTCTTGTCCTCCTTTCTCGCCACTTTCTTTCGGCCTTCTTCTGCTTTCTATTTCTCCACTTATCTCGCAGCCATCCACCGTCTTAATTTCGTGCTCCTTCAGCTGATAACAGAAGCGGAACGCTCTTCCGCTTCTTATTGCGTTAATGTCCCTTGATATTCGGCGTTTAGTACGTATTGCTCGATGAAATCGCCATTGCGACCGCCTATGTAATTTTTGACGTTGTTTTGGGGTACATTCTGATGAATTTGATATGCTTGAAATATGTCGTTAAAATCAGTGTCTTTAATAACATTAATTATCATTAAAAATGATAAAACTTTTCAATGTCGAAATTTAATTGAAAATGTATGTGTTGTGATTAAAAATTAAGAATTAATATAACTAATATTGAAAAGTTAATACTTCAGTATCATATTGTATTTGAAGTTATTACATATATTTCTATCATATTATATTACAAATTATTATATTGGTATCATATAATATAATGTCAATTACGTATGTACACTCATGGACAAAATTAAGTGGACATTGCAGAAATGTAAAAAATGTTTTGTTTTATTACAATGTTGTAAATAAATTTTAAATTTAGAATGTGAGATATTTTTGCAGACTTGAAAAAACATTTGTTTAATGTATATAATTGTGCAATAAAGTTTTGATTTATAGGCATTATTAGTTAATTAAATTTACTTTTTGTTATTTTTGATACCTGTCCACTTAATTTTGTCCACGACTGTATATGTGTATACGTTACTCATGACGTTAAACCTGTCAATATATTTCAAGGTCATGCGGCGAGATGTATGCAAGAAATAACATATTTTATAAATTAATCCAAATTTACAGTTTCTCGAAAATTTATGATAATTTGTTTAGCAACCTGCACCTTAGAAAGTTCTTAAATTTTATATGGATCCATTAATTGTTGAAGAGTGTTAAATAAATCATAGAATTAATTTTGTCTTCAAATTGAGTTGTAGTGAGTGACTTTATATAAATGTAATAAATTATCGATATGTGTTTAATTAACTATTTGATTAAAGCAATGGGCTTTACCATTGCAATTGTATGATTATTTTCAATTATTGAAGAATATCTAATAGACCGTTTAATTAATTTTACGCAAATGCAATAAATTATTGAAATGCGTTTAGTCAACCATTCAATTAATAAATACATAAAATTACTATCATAACTATATGAATACGTAAAAATTGCTACTGTGATTATACAAATACATAACAATTATTACAATAATTCTATGAATACAAAAAATTTAACGAACAGCGTTCGTTTAAAAAATTTGATCAATATCTTTACTACATTATGCTATTAAATTGCGCCACACGAACTGTCAAATCAATTTTACATAGACATATTAAATTACTGAAATGTCTGAAACGGTCTATTTAATTAATATTCTGTAACAACATAAAATTATCGATCGTGTGAAAATATCGTTTATCCAAGTACTTTAATTCGGTATCGGCGTAAGTGATTTAACATGTATCTATTTCTTGTTTCGATTGCTACAACAAAATTTTTGGAACTCATCAGGGGATGAACATCAAGTTGCCTGGTTGTACTCGACATCTAAATAAGAGGATAAAGTCGTGACGGTATCTTGAATCGGGTAAAAAGCGTGCGACCGGTAGCGGCTTAAAGTATCGTCTTCGCGAACGTCAAAAGGCGAAGGGACTTAGGTTCGCGCCGCTTGTTGACCGAGTGTCTTCAAGTCGACGACGGAAAGCCCTTTTGCTACCCCTTCGAGTCTCATCGTCCATCGTTCACTTTGATTTCTTGCGTCCCGTAAATTCCCTAACTGTCGGTGACGGTCGTCGTTTTTCGACAAGTTCGCTCGAATGGGGACATAAATATTCCACGAAATTAACGATTTAGTTTTGCGTCACAACCTCACGGTGGAACGGGTAAGATGAAAATTATGTGTAGACAAACATCTGGATCTTCGCATGTTAGGGAACCTTGAAATTAGGGATCGAGTGACTTCTCGGACATGAAGGTTTTGATACCTGGGCATTCTTACACCTTGAGATTTTGGGATTGTGGAGCTTTAGAATCTTTGGATCTTGGAATTACGGGACCTGAGGATTTTTGATACCGAAGGTAATGGAATCTGAGCATTTTTTGAGGTCCAGAATTCGGAACTTTGGTGTTTTAGAATTTCAAGACTCCAGAATTCTTAAATTTTAGATTTTTTTAATTTTTTTAATTTCAGGACTTCAGAATTTTTTAATTTTAGATATGTGGGATTTTTAAAGCGGGCACTTCTGGGTCTAGGGATTTTTCAAATCCGAGGATTTTAGACTAAGAATTTTTTCTACTTTGGGGTTTTCAAATCTAGAAATTTTGGGATATCGAAATTTGTGACCCTCGCGGTTATGGGCCTGAGGATTTTTGAAACCGAAGATCTTGGAATCAGGACATTTTCTTATTTCCGAATTTTGAAACTTCGGAAATTTTAATGTTAGAATTTTTGAGATTTAGCGATGTAGGAATTCATGGATTCAGAGATCCAGTGATTTATATATCTAGAGATTTATACCGAATTTTGATTTATGGATCTAAGGATTTAGATGTCTAGGGGTTTAGAAATCTAAGGGTTCAGAGACCAAAGGATCTAGCAAATCTTCGAATTTTGAGATTTTATAATCTAAGAACCTTGAGATTTGGAAATTTTTGTATCATGAATTTTGTATTATGAATTCTGGAAATTTAGGGATTTTGAAGGCAAGAAATTGTTGAAATTTGGGGATTTGGGGATGTTAAATTTGGAAACTGAGGTCTTTGGGCTCTGGTACCTAGTATCCTTGGAATCCTGAAATTTAAAAACTAATGGATCTTAGAGACTAGGGATGTTGTCACTTGGGGATCTCAGGATCACTCATCCTTAGGATCCTGAGATTTCGAATGGAATTTAACACTAAAGTATGTTATAAATCTAAGAATTTTCACATTTATGAGTTTCAACATTTTGCAATCGCAGTTTTGAATTTTCGGACAATGAAGCTTCGATTCATAAAAATTTTAGAAACTCGAGAATCTCGAGATTTTAAACAATTTTGTATTCTGGCACATCGAAATGGTTGTTTCATTTTCGAAAAGTAATTCATCATAAGTGGGTCACTGTTTTCTACACCACTTTTTCTGGCCACTTTTTTAACAATTAAAAAAGCTTTGCCCTACATAGATGTACGATCCTCTCTCTATATATTGCCATTCTTCCGTAAGTATATCGCGATTGCACCCGCTACCTGTAACATTTATTGCCGTCGTCCGAAACTCTTATTACCTAAAATTTAAACGAGGATAAAACTCTTTAGGCTTAATCGGAACAATCGAAACGCAAATTACGCGTTCTCGCAGCGCGCAATTTTAATCTCCGCGTTCACGATTGTCGTCGCACGTTCGTTTCCGAATTGCAAAACGAATGATCAGTTTTAATCGCGCACAGCGTCTCGTACGATTCGCTAATCAACAACACATTTTGGCAATTCACCGAGCAAGTGAATAACGTTCTTGGCAATCCTGTGCAAAGCAACGTCGCGAGGCAACTTGATTGGTTGCCCAAACGTAGGTACATGCACCACGATGACCTGTTTCTGACGTCCGTTTCGCGTGCCATTGTCGGCGAGGTTTCAACGAAAATACGTTATGCACGATCAAAGATAGAATCATTACTCGCTAACTGATTTTACGAAAAATTGAAATTGATAAGCGTAATGTAGGTCGTTGAGAAAATATGGTTTAATTAGCGTGGTAATTTCCGCTTTTACCTTCTAAAAAGTTAGTATACGGTGTATAACAAATCTTCTTAAAATTTCAACCCAACTATTTTTATTTAAGAGGTGTTTCAAATCAATTCTCTATTCATTTGTTACCATAAATAATGTGATAATTATCATATCGATTTTTAAATTTAAGAGATTTGACAATTTGAATTAATATCTACAATTTAAATAATTTAATAGCACAGATTCGATAGTTCAATCGTATTTGCGTTAAAATCACCGTATAACAATTAAGGTACCAGAGCAGGAATGAAACTATTAATATTCTGTAAAATAAATTAATCTAAAACGTAGGTACCGGATATATTGAATAACGCTTCACACATTTAATCATTACAATTAATTTATCCAGTTTATTTAATTATTCGATTTATTGAATAACTTTCATCAAAATGTCCGATGTGAGAATCGGGGTACAATAGCAAAAAATAAAATTAGGGTGTCCAACGAGGTGAAATTAATTTTATTCGTTGCTATGGTACCCGTCACAGTAGATTTCGATTTATTGAATAACTTTCATCAAAATGTCCGATGCAAAAATCGGGGTACAATAGCAACGAATAAAATTAATTTCACATCGTTGGACACCCTAATTTTATTTTTTGCTATTGTACCTCGATTCTTACATCGGACATGTTGATGAAAGTTATTCAATAAATTGCATAATTAAATAAACTGCATAAATTAATTGTAATGATTAAATGTGTGAAACGTTATTCAATATATACGATTCCTATGTTTTACATTAATTTATTTAGCAGAATTTTAATAATTTCATTGCTGTTCTTCTACCTTAATTGTTATACTGAGATATTAACGAAAATGCGATTGTACTATCGAATCTGTACTGTTAAATCACTTAAATTGTAGTTAAAAATCGATATGATACTGATAACATTATTTATGGTAACAAATGAATATAGAATTGATTTGAAACACCTCTTAAATAAACATTGTCGAGTTGAAATTTTAAGAAGATTAATCTTACACTGTATAGTAACTGTGTAGAAGGTAAAAGCGAAAAGAAAGAATTTTTTTAAGTCACCTAACATACACATTAAGAAAAAGTAACAAACGATGAAAAGAGCAGTTATCCTTGGTGAAACGAAATGAATTGATAATTCGTCATTGATTAACACCTCGACCGACTAAGCCGATGTAAACTCAACGATTAATATAAATTATCTCCCGTCGAACAATTATTTCCACTTGGTCGATACAAAATTATCACAATTCAACGTTTTCGTGATCGGTCAAATCGCGAATCCCACATTCTGTTTGCAAACCCTCTGAGAATAATCACCGACCGTGTTTACATCCAATTATATCGGTATTCAATTACCGATCGACCAATGTTTTCCATGACAATTCGAAATATGTTTTCACCGAATACACTCTCGTCGATTATTTCGCTCGGAATCGCGCGTTTGTTGTCGTTGGCCGAAGCAGTATCAGCTAATAGCTAATCACAAAAGTCTCCTCTTAAGCTCTCTTAAAAGCTTTCAATCGACTATAACCTTGTAACATTTTCATCGTGTCTCTGACCCGACGGATTTTGTTCGTGCCATACAGATTAAATGGGATGATACGGTGTAGAGACCGACAGACACGACGATGCATTTAATAATTAACCCGGTGCGCCTGTTTCGCTGGCAAGTCATACGCTACAATCGCGGGACAATTTAATCACGTTGAAATCGTAAGTTTACGGAACAATTGTCGTTGCGAGATAACGTGATTTTTGAACGTTGCAATTCTGTGCTTTCGAGATCCTTTCACGTTGGAATTCAGAGATTTTGGGATTTTTGAACGTTGGAATTTTATAATGTTGGAATTCTGAGATTATAGAATTTTTTAACTCTAGAATTTTGTTGAGTTTTCATTCGATGTTGGAATTTTTAAATTTTTAATTATGAGATTTTATGACTTTTTAATGTTGGAATTCTGAGATTTTTGAATTTTTGCACTTTGGAATTTCTAGATTTTGGGGTTTTTGAATATTGGATTTCTGAGATTTACAAATTTTTGAACTTTGAAAGTTTGTTGTGTCTTCATTCGATATTGGAATTTTATAATTTTTAATTCTGAGATTTTGGGATTTTTTAATGCTGGAATTCTGAGATTTTTGAATTTTTGAACTTTGGAAGTTTGTTGAGTTTTCATTTGATGTTGGAATTTTAGAATTTTTGATTTTGAGATTTCGGGATTTTTTAACGTCGGAATTCTGTGCTTTTGGAATTTTTTAACGTTTGAAAATTTCTTGTGGTTTCATTGGACGTTCGAACTTTACAATTTGGAATTTTAGGATTTTGGAACTTTGGGTTTTGAAATTTTAGAATATTTCAACATTGAAATTTTGGTATGTGGAGACTGATGATTTTGGAATTGTGGTCTTTCGATAAATTTGAGGATTTTGAATTTTAGATGATTTCAATGATCAAATTTCTGAATATATTTTGCAAATTTGTACGTAGAGAGATGTCCCCAAATTTAAAAATTTGTACTTCTTTACTCCTCATATTTACAAATTTACAATTATTTAAATTCCTAAACTCATTAATACAACAATATTCAAATTCCCAATTCTTAAGCTTTATAACATCTTAAACGTTCAAATTTCTACATTCTAAAATTTTCAAATTTTCAAATATGCAAATGTCCATATTCTTATGTTTTCAAAATACTTAAATTTCCCAAGTTCCAAATTCACTAACCTCCAAATTCAAAAATTTACAAAATTCCCCCAGTTCTTCAAACATTTCGACTTCTCGAAGGCCCGAGGTCCAAAAATCCCGCGATCCCGAAGTCACGAATTCCCCGAGTCCCGAACTTCGTCCCGTCTCACCACCCGAATTCCCAAAATCCGGAGTCCCGAATTGCCCACCCTCCCCATACCCTCCTCATTCGCCGCCGAATTCCCGAATCTTCGAACAAAATCCTTCGTTCCCTTAACCGCCCGGTTCCCGTTCCCCCGCGAGTCCCAGCCCCGTATTCCCTCCGGCCGTCTAGTTATTTTTGATAGTTTTCGCGCGAGATACACGCGCATGTGTGTCCGTGGCGGTGTGTCGGAGAGCCTGGCAGGCACGACGATGCATTTAATAATTAACTCGCTGGATACACGAGGATGGATGTCTGACGGGGTTTCGCCGGGGGCTTGGCGAGCACGGAGGGGTGGTTGGTAGCGCAGGCAGCCAAGGGGTGGTTTGTTGCAGGAGCCGGAGTATGGAACAGGGTGAAGTGGAGTAGCGGGTGGGGGTGGGTGAGGTCGTAGGAGAATGGTGGTCTGGAGGAAAGCGGGTGGTCCGGGGGGGGTGGTGTGTGGTATGAGGGAAAAGGGGTAGGTGCTTGGGGTAGGTAGGAAGGTTGGTAGCCGGAATGGCTCTCGTGGATGCTGCGCGACGATCAATACACCACGTGATGCCACGCGTCACGTCTCTTTCTCTCTTCTTCTTCGTCTTCCGTTTCTTCTTCTTCTTCTTTTTCAAACGTCTCTCTCTGTCCACGAGTTTCTCTTTCTCCCTTGGCCGGTCTTTCTTTTTCAGTCTCTATTATAGTCTGCTCCCCTTTTCCCCGATGCGCTCGTTTCCACTCGCTCGCCCTCTCTATCTCCGCGTACCCAGACACTTTTCCCTTCTCTTCTTTTTCTCACGCTTCTTTAACTTCTTCCCCCCTGCGTGCCTTAAGCTGCTCCCTTCTTGCCCCTAATCGTGGTCATGGTCCTCTCGACTGTCCTCCCTTTTCCTACGGCAAGACGTTCGATCCCCTTGTCGCTCTTTTCCGACGTCGACGCCGCTTCATTTTCGAAGTCTTGTTTTGGGTCGTCTGGCCGACGCGACGCTCGGTTTTAGGCACCGGTGATGCTTGATCGTATTTAGCGACGGATACGCTTGCCGAGATGACGATGCACAATTTTTTTCCCCGCGATATCGATTTCTCTTTAAATGCTCCGGGAGGAACTTCTATACTTTCCTTTAGCCTTTATACGGTTAAGGTTCAATGAACTTGCGCGTTCGGACCGGGTTTCCTGTGTTTCTGGTTGCGGTACGTAGTCGTTGTTCTATATTTTTTTATGCGTGTTTCTGTACTACAATGGATGTGTTTCTTTATAACAAGAGAAAAATAAATATTAAACAACAGATTGTTGCGTTACATATGTAATCAGAGAAAAGAGATAGGAAAGATTACGTTTGCTCGATGTAGTGAGATCATGAGACAGTAATAATAGCGATATGGTAGAATACTAATACAGTGACGGGATAAGAGTAGTACGGTTATGATGGTAATATAGTGTAATAAATTCAGTGTAATAGAATGCAAAAATGTATATTACAAAGATGTATTGTACATTGAAATAGTAGAACACTAAAAAGGGAACATGATAAAATAGTAGAATGATGAAGTAATAAAATATTATTATAATTATATCAGATGAATGACATGATCGTGTCACAATGGTATAGTGAAATTGTAATAGTACAATACTACAGTAAAATAATAGAATAGCAAAATCGCAGAAGAGCACTATTAGAGCAACAACATAATTTGCAGAAAAACAGTAAAATGGTAAAACAATAGAAAAGTAGAATAGTGGCATGATAGCACAATTATATGCTTATACTACACAGTGAACGGACTAGAGGAATTGTATGATAGTAACAGTTTGACAGTTAAATTATAAATTATAGTGAATGAGCGGAATAGTAGTACACTTGTATAATAGAGTTACTGAAACAGTAGAACAGTAGAGTATCGTGTTCCAGTATTGTAATTCCGTAGCATAGAAGCATAGCAGTGTATCATTATGTATAGTATTAGATATAGTCGTGCAGTAATACAGTGGTGTAGTAGTACAGTAGTATAGTAGTGTAGTAGCGTTGTAGTATAGTAGTGTACTCGTGTAATAGTGCAGTAATACATTAACACAGCAATAAAACAATGTACTAGTATAGTAGTACGGTAATATAGTAATGCAGTAGCAATATCACAGCAATAGAGTAACATATCAATATAATAGTATGGTAGCATTGATGTATAGTGGCACAACGTTATAGTAGAATAGCAATGTGAACGCGTAGTCGTAGGGTTGTATGGTAGTACAATATAATAGTGTAGCAAAATAGTAATGTGGTGGAATAGTAGTATGATGGTTTAATGGTACACCGGTATATCAGTAATGTAGAATAGAATAGTAATATAGTTGTGCAATACAATTAGTAGAATGGTACCATAAGTGAATGGCCGAATAATTATTCCATGCTTCCATGGACATAGCAAAGTAGTAGAAGATTATAGTAATACATGATTCTATTTAATCCATGATTTCGAACATCACGATACGAAATGCAAATAATAATACGTAAAAAAGTTGGCAATACCATTGCGCTATATCATTCTCCATATTTTCGCATGCATATACATGTCGTATCCTGTTCTATTCAAAGGACGACATTTTCCACTAGTGACTTTCTTGATTTCATCCTCCGTTTCCCTCCCCCGCTGCCCTGCTGCACCGTTGCAGAACACCGTGATTCGTTCCTGAGGTGTAACGATGCACTCGAGTACGATGCCGTATCATTTTATTCGTTTTCCCCGTTCTTTCTCCTCCATTTTATACCTTCTGAACCATGATCCACGGAGCCAGAGCGGAAAATTGGCTTTCCGTGGAATCCTCACGTTCGACCAAACTCGTCGCTTATTCGTTTATCGGCAAAGTCTCGATTTTCATTATTTTTCATTCTATCCCTATCCCTTTCTCTCGCTCCCCTACTTCTTTTTTTATCGCTTCCTTTGTTTTCTTTCCCTCTTTTTTCTTTTTTTTTTTGGATGCTCGCGTTATCGAACGACCGGTCGTCTTCGATAAGCGCACGGTACGTTTTCACGCGTCGAAACAGAAACGCAAGACAAACGACGCAGATCGTGCGATTGTCGCGCGTTCGAATCTCTCGAAAGTTTTATTACACGCGTACAGATATACAGGGTGCTCCACAATTACTATAGGAGCCGGAAATGGTGGAGCTATTCTGAACAACTTTTTCTTTTCCCAAAATATCTGACGAGGCTTCATTTTTTAATTATTAAGAAAAAACACTGACCAATCGGAATGCAAGAATTGCGCGCGCTCAGAGGCCGAAGTGTAGGCACGAGTAACAGTTGACCAATCCCTTGAGTTACCATCGCGATGCCCATATGTTTGTTCACGATCAATTGTTACTCGTGTCTACACTCCCGCCTCTGATATTCGGTAAATTTTCTAAAACCAAAAAGCAACGGCAAGTCAGCTTGCGTACTGTTGGATTTTTGCAGAAATCCTGTATGATATTTTGAAGGAATTTTAAATATGTTTCATAGTTGTGAAAACGTACGTTCAACGAAATGTAGGTATAAGTCAGGGTCATAAAAAACGGTCAGCTCGAGCCGAGGTCGTAGCTGACCGTTAAGAGAAAAGCAAGACTCTCACTTCTAGGGGGTGCATAGCTGAACATCCCCTTACCTTGTATAAAATAGCCTTTTTGCAATAAAACCCGAGCAGTCGATTCGGTAACAGCACATAGTAAGCGCAGTCCCTGAATTTCCAGCGCGTTCAGGACTGAACACATTGTACATTTTTTTTCTATTTTTTACTGTACATAATAAATATTCGTTGAGTTTGTTGGAGGCAAACAAACTCTGTGGTTAATTATTCAACATGTACATAAACTCATAAGTCCCTATGAAAAGACGTCACCTAATAGTAGCGCTTAAAAAACCTGAATACTATAATTCGCGTGCAAAAGGTAAATATCTCTGTCGAGCGAAACTTTCGTCGTTTTAATTATTGCAGCTCGAATAATAATTTCCCTTCCTCGAATTCATCACGGTTGCATAAGAACCCCATCCTTTTCGACGTTGTGCTTCTCCTAAACGTTGTTTTGATTAATATTCATTCCGGTAAAAGGAATCCGTTAAAGGGAAAATATGAATTTCGATAACTTCCACCCTTGAATTCCTTTATTGCTTGTCCTACTTTCCCTGGAAACGACGGGGATCCGGTTACATCATAATTAAAGTCGCGCGGGTCTTCAGGAGGACTAACGATATCCTCTTCTTCCTGTTCTCGAAGATTGTCTTCCTCTCTGGATTGTCCCAAGGACGTCAAAGGAAAAAGAACGGGGTAAAACGAGACTTTTAATCCTGATTCGCTTGTTCTCCCGCTATTAACCCTTTAGTGGTACTACACGCCTTTAAATTATTCGGTATTACATATTTAAAAAATATTCCTTCAGAAATACGTTACCGAAACTGATGGATCATGTTCAGATTTCAAACACATCATACGAAATTATGTTCAAAATTTGAAACAAAATTTATTGGTCCTACGGTTACAAAATTTGAACAAAATTTATTATTCTTAAAGTTACAGGCTTAGGTTATATATTTGAGAGATTATCTATTAACGAGATTCGACCTCTAAAGAGGTAATTACTAAGCTGCAATTAGTATTAAAAAATCGAACACCAAAGGGAACATAGCTATAGAAGCTCTAATAGATTCCTAGAAATTGAACATCTAGAAAAGAGCTTACTATCGATAATTAGCCTATATAATTACCATCAAACGTGTATACCTGTACGAAGATAGCTAATCAAATTTTGTAAATGATCGCACAGAATCGTTCCATGAGAAAGAGAATTAGCTTCCGAATAAATAACTAGCAAGGTACAATTAGTGTTGAACAGACGACCACCAAAGCGAACATACCTACAGAAGCATCGATAGATTTTGTAATTAAAAATTTCCCTCCACCCAGAAATTAAACATTTAATAACAATGCTTGCTATCAACAATTATCATCCAACGCGTATAACTGTACGAATACAGTTAATAAAATTTTGTGAATGATCGCACAGAATCGTTCCATGAGAATCAGAATCAGCTTCCGAATAAATAACTAGCAAGGTGCAATTAGCGTTAAAGAGACGAGCATCGGAGCAAAGATAGTTGCAGAAGCTTGTACAAACTTTGCAATTAAGGGATGGTATAAAGTTCGTCGAGAGGAGGGGGAGGTAGGAAATTTAATTTAATCGGTGTGACATAGCAAGCGCAGTGACGAGATCGAGTCAAAGCGTCGCGAAAAAGGGAGAAAGTGAACGGCGCGAGTTTTGCAGGCGGCTTAAATATTCATCCGAGATCAATCGAGTGGGTTTGCAATTTTAAACCGTTTGTACTGCACAAGCGAGCCGAAATAAACCGTCGACTGCTTCATTTTACATGAAACTTTCTTCCCGCTCGTTTTTTTTTTCTCTGCTCTACTATGAAATCCTCTGTCCATCGGCGAGATTAAGGTGCAAATAGAATTTTAGAGTAGTTAGAGAAGCGTTCGAAAACAAACAGTCTCCTTGCGAACGGGAACGTATTAGCTTTCGTAGCTCGTGAGGGGTGCAAGTTGAAACAATATTTGTTTCATTTCGAGCATCTGACTGGGAATAATGATGGATCTTTTCCCTTTTATTCCGTTTGTTTGCATGCTGCTTTGTTGCGGCGCTATTTAGAATAATTTAACACTCCGGTGCAATGTAAGTTTTGTGTTGGGAAAGGGGTAGGAAGGATGTACTGTGGAATTCCTTTCGCATTCGGAAGATACGAATTTAGATATTTTTCAATTTGGAAATAATTGAAAATAACTTAACCTAACACTGAAAACTGAAGTACAGAACAATCGGAAAGTTGAAAAATTAAAGGATTAGACAGTTGAAAAGTTGAAAAGGGACAAATGGGAACATTGTAAAATTAGAAAATTGGAAACTTAAAAAATTGGAAAATTGGAAGTTGGAAAGTTCGAAAATTGAAAAGTTCGAAGTTGACAGTTGACAGTTGACAGTTGACAGTTGACAGTTGACAGTTGACAGTTGACAGTTGAAAGTTGAAAGTTGAAAGTTGAAAGTTGAAAGTTGAAAGTTGAAAGTTGAAAGTTGAAAGTTGAAAGTTGAAAGTTGAAAGTTGAAAGTTGAAAATTAAAAAATTAAAAATTGAAATAATTGAAGCATGGCAAAATATAAAAATTGAAATATGGCAAAATATAAAAATTGAAAAATGATATGCTACTATAATAACTATAAAATTGAAGGATTAGAAAATTAAAGAATTGCGAAATTGAATTACTGTACAATTGAATAATCGAATAATTGACACGTGGATAATTCAACTGTGTGCCGATAAAACAGTCAAGCGATCGAATAGTGCAATAATTAGACAATTGAGTAAATGAACAATTTAGAACTAAAGTTTTCCAAATACCTGTTTCTTGATATTCCACTTTCGCAATTCAAAAGTTTCCAAACTGTTCAATTCCACTACTTCAAATTTACAGTTCAGAATTGAAATGTTTCAAAAACTATCAATTTAAAAGTTCAAAGATTTTCAAATCTTTTAATTTAGTCATTTTTAAGATTTTTTACATTGTATCATTATGATTTTTTTGGAACATATTATTTTTAATTCATATTTCGATTTTTACAGAATTTTATACGATCTGTTACTTGCAAAATGTTTGAAAAATGTATGTTAAATACCTTCGTTGCGATATACACATATTTAAAAGTAATTGCAGGCAGAAAGTGTTCCTTACTCAGCAATTAAATATCCTTTTCATCGTGGAATTTTATGCGATCTCTTAATTACAAGGCTTCATGCAACATTTTCCTAATTACCTTTGTTAATGTGCAAATACGTATTTTTGAAAGTAATTGCAAGTATTTCGATATAATACAACGGTAATAGTATACCACTCATTTGATGGTATTATTAAAATCTTAATGGTCTGATATTTTATAATGAACATGACTGTTTGCAACATACATATTATATATAATGATTTTATTGCATATTATATACAATATAAATTTGATGTACAATATACAACATAATTTATTTAAATGTCTGAATACTTATTAATAATAATAAAAAAAATGTACATGCGTTTGTGTATATATACATATTCGTTGCCTACTCGTATTAATAAGTATTTACATATTTCAATAAATAATTAAATAGTTCTACACATATGTAATTAATTAATAAATTATGTATTATAATATATAATTTACTCAAATGACCAGTACATGTATCCTTGTACCTTTGCTGTTATAAATCTCAAAAGAATTAAAAAATAATTAAACAAATGAAACTTCCCAACGATTTGTTATCAATTTATATCTCATTAGATCGAATAACGGATTTGCTCTCTAATTTGCAACAGCAATCAGGATTATTATATTTACACGGTCCAGAACCAATTTCCTGTGGTACGGTCTACTTCTGTAACTAAACATCGACGGTTCCGCTAATATTGCCCGTGTATCGTAAACAATTTAATTAGATACCACGAGGTGACGGTCATAGATGATCTGTTTGCTCGTTAAGTTTCAGCGTCCCCGTTCAAATTGACGTCGCTCGCAATTAACGAAAAATCGAGCGCAAAAAAAAATCAAAATTTTATCGCGTATCTCCATGATAATGTCCCGTTTGTTAACACGATTATTATAAGTGACGGGTGACGAGTATCCGGACCGTCTTTATCTTGCGAAGATGTCAGAAAACAACCCTCCATTATCTGCTTTTTCTCTTCATCGTCGCGTTCATGCCCCGCGGTTCTTCGCCGCCGCTTGAAAAATGTTTAATGCGTTTATCCGGTGTAATTCGTGTTTCTCGAGTCCTGTTTACCTTCTCCTCGGGCACAAGTCGCTCGATAAAATTTCATTTTCCCCGAATATCGCGCCACGTGATTCTTAACGCGTGTAGGATACTTCGGGGCTCGGAGTCTGTAAATGAATTCCTGGAATTTCCGTGATCGATAAAGCATTTTCGCGTAACATATTTTCCACGATTACGGAAAATTTATGCACCTCCGGAGATAATTCTGTCTCGTTTACAAGTAACTCAATAAACTATTAAATAGACGAACAAGTATTGAGGTAAATGATTTTGTTATTTGATTCGTGAGAATGCGATGGTTCAAAGTCTGTCGTGTTTAACCAACATGCATAGATTTTTGTAAGAGATATTATTTGAATTTGTATAGTTATGTTATTGGATATGTGACAACCTAGTTGTTTAGTAATTGTCATCTTTTACCATCGTGTACAAATTTTTGTTTGAGATGGTATTTAACCAGTTAGCTGTGTTTGACGAGTATAGTCGGCATGGAGAAGTGTCAGGATTTTGTGTCACAACGAGTATACTCCGAAATCACAGCTAACTGGTTCACCAAATAAGTCAATATTAGTAATACAATTGTCTACTTTATAAAATAGATCAATTTTTTTGGTCCAATATTTTAACACCGACACTTACTCTGTGGTTGACGAGTATACTTACAAAAGGATGCGCGACAGTTAACTGGTTAAATATGCATTAATTACATTAACTTAGTTATTATCAAATATTATTAGACGTGTACACGGTAACTTTCTCTTACACAATTGATTGTTTCCAAACTACAAAATAGTATTTAAGGAAAGTTTGTTACAGTTCCCTACCATAAGCTCAGATCATTGAAAACTTGGGGGGTAGGTATATTTATGAAGCAGCTGAAAATCAGATGTTACGTAACTTAGTTTAATACTCACGCTGTTACATTAACTTATTTATACACAATTTATTTCTTACAAACTCGGAAGTAGTGTTTAAGAAATACTTCCATTTTTTGAGAAACATTTTAAGAATCTCAGATCTCACGATAGAAGTCTAAAATGATAAAAATGGACTACTTTTTAAAAATAAATAAATGTTCCGTAAAATGAGTGTTTGAAATAAAATTCGTAGTTTTTTCAAGTCAGTTTAAACTTTAAAAACAACATTTTTGCACGGGAATCACACAAAATTTCATGTTCATAATAAATTTTCATTAATCGAGACTAATAGAATTCTATTTTAAGAAGTTGCAAGATATAAAAATATTTTTTAATCTATTCAAACGTAATTCATTATATACCTCGAAACACAAAATGTGGTGAGTTAAACCACTTTCGTAATTATGGGCACATACAGTCATGGACAAAATTAAGTGGACATTGCAGAAATGTAAAAAATTTTTTGTTTTGTTACAATATTTTAAATAACTATAAAATTTATATCGTGAAATGCTTTTCTGGACTTGAAAAAACATTTATTTAATGTATATAATTGTGCAAGAAAGTTTTGCTTTATAGGCATTGTTAGTTAAATTAAATTAACCTTTTGTTATTTATGATACATGTCCACTTAATTTTGTCCACGACTGTATAACCTTGCGCATACTTTTAAACCGATAAAAAATATAACTCATTCCACCCGCTTACATTGGATGTGAAGTGTCGTGCTACCTTCGAAGAAAAGGAAATTGTGAAGAGCGCGATACCACATAATTGAAAATATGAGGGGCAAGCGTGAGACAAAGTAAAAGATGAACGGACTACGAACGCGGTTAACACTAGGTTTACGGAACCCGACAAAATGACGGATCATATATTTTTTATTTTCAATTACGAAAATTATTGAAAAAGTTTTTGCAAAATGCACGTTAACCTTAATCGAGATAAAGAATCTTTCTATAAACTGGCTTATATATTATCCATTATTTATTTGTTTTTATAGTTCATTTTCAATTCAGACAGTAAGTGGTCATTGAACGTCCGTAAATCCTGTGTTAAGTGGCTAATGGGGAGGCGTTCGTTGACGAGTAGATTTGCCTAACGCAGCGAACGAAAGAATGTTCGAAACTCGGTGGTCGGGTGTACACTTTTCGACCGGAAGCGAACTCCCGGAGAATTCGATCGAAAGGGTGTAAACGCATCGGACGGAGTAGGGTCGGTTTATCCGTAAACAATGACGCGTTGCTGCGCACAACTCTGTTCCGGTCCGCACTGTCGGAAGTTATCTCTCTCAGTTTCCACCCCCTCTTGTACCCGGGGCCTCGCAGTCTCGGAGGGTGTGTGTCTTGCTCTCTGCCGGCAGCCTCGGTACTCTATTCAATTACACCGGAGACCAAAGCCGGCACACGGGTTGCAACTGCACGTAGACGCGAACACATGGGTTGCAACTGCACCAACTGCATTCACGTTGCGTGCGGGGAGGAGCGGCGAAGACGCGTGCATTCATCCCCGTGAACAACGCTAACTGTGCAGACACGCGACGCTGGATCGTCGAGATACGAGCGTCGTACTTCGAGGCGTATAGTTTTTGTTCGAACTTTTTCAATTAACGCTCGATAATCGTCGAACTATGTTTACGATATTAACCGCCGATGGCCACGTGAAATGTACGCGATGATCGTTCAGATACGGAAGCGGACAAAAGTTTAAGACTAAATGGAAAAAACAAATAATTGATTTATAATACTGTTCATAAAAACTATAAATAGTGTTCTACTTTCGATCTTAACTAATTAAATGTCATTTTGATATTTTGCTCAGTAGCGAAGTTACAAAAAAAGGAACGAGGTTCGTATAATATTTCAAATCAAATAAAAAAAGTCATTTTTTTATTAACCCTTTAATAGTACTACACGCCTTCAAATAATTCGGTATTACATATTTAAAAAATATTCCTTCACAAATACGTTAGATGCAAGGTATGCGAAACTGATGGATCATGTTCAGATTCCGAACACATGATACGAAATTACGTTCAAAAATTGAATCATTGATCCTACGGTTGCAAAATTTATGTTCAAAATTGAAACCAAATTTATTATTCTTAAAGTTACGGACTTAGTACATTTGAGAAGTTTCGTTTAAGGAACGAAATGCTGTCGATTAAACGCGTTAATTCGCTAATTAATTATAAACGCTGTAATTCAACGTGCTTTGATTCGGTATGATTAAATTTGACACGATTCAGTTTCGGTCAATGAAACTTATTACGTTCCAATTGGACACGATTGAAGCCCGACAACTATAAAATTATTCGTTTTTAACGCTATTCAATTCCAAAGTAGTTCAATTACGATACGATTCGATCAAACGAAATTCAATTCAAAAGTGATTTAATAGCGATACCGATCAATACTAATTCTGACGCGATTAGATTACAAATCCGATTCAAATCCAACAGGTTTCGTTCGAGGAGTAATTTCGTAACAACACGATTCAAATTATGCTACCTTACTGCTGTATTATAAATAATATTTCTACAAGCACATATTATACAGTCGTATTACTATAACACCGTACTACTGTTCCATCATACTATCACGCATCCTTCAGCAACATTGCATATCGCAGCTCCGCGACTACAGTAGCATCACACACATGTTGTGTGAGCGGTCGTTAAAGTGTTAAAACACTGTATCGTTATAAACCTTTCTCAGTATATTTTAATCTTATCACGGTATCAATTATTCCAGAATAACATATCAAATCGAAACGTCGTTTTGCCCGAATAAGCAGCGAGGGATCCATTTTGTCAATTGCAGAGATAAAGAGTAAACGAGGGCGTACCACGAAACATTGTAAATTTATCTCGCCGCGAACAATCTTTCATCCCCTTTCTGTTCGTATTCTCAGAGACAGGATCGAATTTTCCGGCGGGAACAATTAACAATCTTGAATACTGCACAAAGTGGCTGTTTGAAATAGTGTGGCTCGAAGATAAATGTACTACGGCCACGTTCAACGTGGACGCATCGCCGATATTATTTCGCTCCGACGATTTAGCCCTGAATGAGAAATCGTCCGGACGAACAATTTCTTTTCCTTACCGCTCCGCTATTTCATTGTTCCGATATTTTACCGTTTCATCGTTTCGCCATTCCGTTATTTCGCTACATCACCGTTTTATTACTTTACTATTTCACTATCGTACCATTTCTTTGTTCTATTTTACTGTTTCGTTATACATTTCATTCGTTCACTGTTTTGTTATATCGCCGTGGTATCATAATACCATACTATCGCATTACTATATTACTACTTCAGTATGTTATTATACAACTATAGTTCTACACTACTACATTACTACACTGTTACACTACTATACTGTTACACTACTACAGTGCTACAACACTGTCCCACTACACTGGTTTACTACTATACAGGGTGTCCCAAAAGTGTTGAAGGAGCTGGAAATGGGAGGTAGTTGGGGTGATTCTGAACAACTTTTTCATTTGCAGAAATGTCGTATGGGGTTTCATTTTTAAATTATTAACGAAAAACACCGACCAATCAGAACGCGAGAATCGCGCGCCACCCGATTCGATCGCGACCACGGCCAATTATTATTCGGGACTACACTTCGGCCTCCGAGCGCGCGTGATTCTCGCGCTCTGATTGGTCGGTGTTTTTTGTTAATAATTTAAAAATGAAGCCCCGTACGACATTTTTGCAAATGAAAAAGTTGTTCAGAATGACCCCACCTACCTCCCATTTCCGGCTCCTTCAACACTTTTGGGATACCCTGTATTATTGTACTACTATTCCAGTATACTATTATATTATATGATTATAGCATTACACCACTATATCACTATACACCATCCTCTATTATAATATTCCACGTTATAAAAGATTAGTGATACACGCACAGCAACATAGATTGTAATAATCCATTAAATTAATTATTCAATCGCATTAGTATTGTACTATTATGCGAAAAAATTCTTCCAAATTTTCTTCGTACAACTGTACAGTACAATTGTACAATTGTGTCTAAAATCACGAAACTGTAACTGTATTGTTGTTATAAAATATTCAGATTGAATGAAACACACAATAAACGATCTATCGTTATACTAGAATATCATTATACTCTTAATCTTGCATTTAAATCTTAAAATCAATTGTTAGAAAATGAAAGCGTGATCGTTAAAAATGTCATCATACATCACCTCTATTATGCTGTTGTGCTACTATTAGGGATTCCCATAAGATTCTTCTTTCTTTTATATAAATAAATACACAATATTTATTGTTTAAGGCTGGCTCATTGCATTAAATATGAACTGATCGGCTCTATCACCCACTTGCATTCCTAAGGAAACATTATTATTTACTCTTTCTAAAATCATCAGAGGTTACTTGAAAAATATCCCTCAAAGTGCGTTTTTAACGTCATATCAAAAAAAGGAAAAACTTATAGGACACTCTAATACATTGTTACGTTATTATCCTCTATCATTCTACTACTATATTGTTAAATTAGGATGTCCCATAAGTTTCTTCCTTTTTTAATATGACATAAAATTGCACTTCGAGAAATATTTTACAGATAATCCTCAATAATTTTAGAAAGAGAGATATTGTTTCCTAAAGGATAAAGAAGTGTGATAGAGCCGAAAATTTACTACAACGAATCAACTTTAAACAATGTTATGTATGAACTTCTATCAAAGAAGGAAAGAATTTATGGGACACCTTAATACTACAGCACTGCTACATATACCATTACTCTACTATTTTGCTATTTGGCAATTGTACCACCATTTCGCTGCTTCTATACTGGTATTTCACTGTTCGTTTCATAGTAAATGAGTATTCGCGATTCTCATGAAAGCACGGATGACAAAATCTTGCTAAAAGTATAACGATTCGCGAACGAACGAAATTCATTTACCCGAATTGAACCGACGTGTCGCGAATTATAAATATTCAGTATCCGCGATGAAAATATTTTGCTAATGAAAATTGATGATATATCGCGCGATGGCAATTATAACGAGGATTTAGTGTCGAGCGAGCGCGGGATCGCAAACGTCAAACGCGCGAAACGTCCAGAAGCGGCGTTAATTAATGAGCCAACGAGAATCTGTTGGTCGACCAGTAACTACGCTATCGATACATCTCCAGTAGCGTGGATCGCGCATTATTCAGCCGGCCAACAACTTCAGGCCGAGGAATGCAAATAGCACCTGTACGCAACGCGTCGCGACGCGGATTATTAACGTCCCCGCGTAGACGCGACGCGTGTACAGCGATACGGGGCGGTGGCGAGCGTGCATCAGGTGTCGGGCATGAACCGTGTTGTACGGTGTATCACGACATTTCCGGTTTGCATGCGATTTTCCGCCGGGAATTGCTGGCGAACTGGCTACAATCTACTACTCGCGTGTACCTTGTTAGCGATACGTGAGCCGCGTACGGGATTTCTGATACGGCGCCCCGACGGATTCCGACCATTCGGAATTGTTTCTCGCTGCAATTAACCGGTCTATGTGGGCCGATATTAACTGGCGAAAGGATTCTGGAGTCTCAGGATTTCAGGGAATTGGGATTTGCAGATTTTTGGATGCGAGCATTTGGAGATTTTAAGAGTTGGCATTTGGAAATTCCAGGACTATCATTAGCTAGTTAATTAGGGACCTTAGAGTGTTAGGAATTTCGAAATCTTGGAATTTGGAATTTTTGGGATGTTTGGAAGTTAGAAATTTAGAATTTTAGAATTGCAGAATTTGGCAGTGTGAGAACTTGAGAGTTTCAGACGATGGAACTCGTGGAATAATGAATGTTCAGATTTGGAGATTTCAGGATTCTGAGGAATCGGGAGTTGAAGATTTTAGGATGCGAGCATTTGGGGATTTTAGATTTTGGGGATTTTAAGAGTTGGGATTTGGAAATTCCAGGACTATCATTAGCTAGTTAATTAGGGACCTGAGAGTGTTAGGAATTTCGAAATCTTGGAATTTGGAAATTTTTGGATGTTTGGAAGTTAGAAATTTAGAATTTTAGAATTGCAGAATTTGGCAGTGTGAGAACTTGAGAGTTCAAGACGATGCAACTTGTGGAATAATGAATTTTGAGATTTTGAGATTTCAGAATTCTGAGGAATTGGGATTTGGAGATTTTAGGATGCGAGCATTTGGGTATTTTCGATTTTGGGGATTTTAGAATTTGGGATTTGGAAATTTCAGGACTAGCATTAGTTAGTTAATTAGGGACCTTAGAGTGTTAGGGATTTGGGAATTTTGGTATTTAGAAATTTTGGGACGTTGGGATTTTTTAATTTTAGAATTTTAGAATTTTAGAATCTTCGAATTTGGCAGTGTGAGAATTTGAGAGTTCAAGACGATGGAACATGCAAAATTAAATTTCCAAAAGCGATTTATGCCGCTATTATGTATCCTAATACACAACTATATTGCTGTCATTTTCCTTTCTTCAACTCGATTATTATACTATGATAATACTTTATAATATTCCACACTATACTAGATTAGTAATAAATGCACAGCAATATACACTGTAATAATCTATCAAATCAACAATACAATTATGTTACTATTGTACTATTACACTCGAAAATACTTCCAAATTTTCTCCGTACAACTGTACAATTGTGTCTAAAATCACTAAACTGTAATTGTATTGTTGTTTAAAAATTGCGAAAAAGTATTGTTTCCAAAAAACAGGCGTCAGGTTTAAAAAATTCAAGATATTGAAATTTAGTGAAACACGCTATAAACGATCTATCGTTATATCATAATATCATTATACTATAAATCTTGCATTTAGATCTTAAAATCAATTGTTAGCAATTGAAAGCGTGTTCGTCATAAAGAAAGAAGAGGCAGTGTACATTATAGAAAGCATTCCTGAAGGATCGCGTAACGCTTCGTCGGTGTTATTTGTAGATTCGTTTCTCTGGCTCGAGTTGCCTATGTTGAGAATCTTGTGCTTACAAAGGAATTCTCGAAAGATGATTGTAGAGGAACTCGTGCAATATATCCGATACTTATTGTGTTCCTCGACCGAGTTCGACTGTAGTTCGATGACACGATCTGATTCTCATTTTCGCGAGTTCGGGATTCGGGTGTACTATATATACTATTTGAGTTAGAGATTTTGGAATTTTGGAATAATGGCATTAGAAGTTTTTGAATGTTGGTAATTTGGAATTTTTGAAATTAAGACTTTTGGGATTTTAAGATTTGGAAATTTGGGAGTTTTGAGATTTGGAAATTTGGCGATTTTGATATTTTGGAATTTTTGAATTTTACGATTTGGAAATTTGGGGATTTTGAGATTTGAGAATTTGAGGATTTTGAGATTTGGAAATTTGGGGACTTTGATATTTTGGAATATTGGAATTTGGAAATTTTAAGATTTGAGAATTTAGGAATTTTGTGATCTGAGGATTTTGGAATTTTGGGATTTTGAGACTTTAGTGATGTGGGAACTAAGAAATTTGATAATCTAGGGATTTATAGACTTGTAAACTCAATAATGGGATAAACATGGAGTTTTCAGAATTTAGGATATTTGTCAATTTAAGGATTTCGAAATGTAAGGATGAAGCAATCTAAGAACATGGAAATTCAGAGATTTATACAGTTAGAAATACAGTTGTATGTGAGTGTAGAGATTTTGGAATTTAGAGGATTTGGAAATGTGGTAATTACGAACCGTAGAAATGTGGAAAGTTAAGAATTTAGGTATCTGGGGAGATTCGGGAATGTAAGTATTTTAATATTTAGGAATTTGCAAAATCTTCTGAGTGAGGAGACTGAGGAATTAGGGGAATATGGGAATTTAGTGGTTTGGAGTTTCCGTGAATTTCGAAAATGGGAACATATGGTTTTAGGGATTTAGAAATATAGGAATGTAGGAATCTAAGCATCTATCTTGAAGTTTGGAAATTTAGTAGTTTTGAAATATGGAGACAAATATCTTTGTGTTTAAAAAATTGGTAATTTGGGAATTTGAGAATTTAAGAATGTGGAAATCTGGGAATTTGTGACTTTGGGGTTGGGGGAGTTGGAAATGTAGGAATTTTAGAATTTTAGAATTTCAGAATTTCAGAATTTCAGAGTTTCAGAATTCGGAAATTTATGAAATTTGAAAATCTTGAAGGGCGACTCCAAAATATAACTATTTCTGCTTGCTAATATACAAATTTCATATTTAACAACGTGAAATTTAGAACGCCTCTGTTACACACGGGTCTCATTAAACCTTCAAAAAATCTGTACACTCAGAACGAGATTTTTAAGATTTTCAAGAAATCGAAACGCCGAGCGGAAGGGAAGAAAAACAACGCGCGTAGTCGTACGAAAGTTACACGAATCAGCCGGGTCGTTCGCAACAAAATCCACGGTAACAACGAAAGGGGCGTTTTCAGAGAGGCTCGCGAAAAATCAAGGCGGAAAACCACGTAACCCCGAAATCGTTTGAACGTGCCTACATCAGCGTCGTGGTAGGTTTGCGCATTTTTTTGCACGCAGTTTTAAGCGTTGTCACGGTGCCAGTGTCCGTATGAATGTTTCATGAGCTGCTGCTTCAACGTGACCCTCCAAATACATGCGTGTCCCTGTTTACCCGCTCTGAATTCAAACTTCGCGTAAATCATTCTCTCACCTGCTCGAAGGATTCGCTTGTTTCGTGATTTCAAAATATACAGTGTGGGGCAATAACTTTGTCCACCTTGAATATTGTCGTTATTTGTAATAATATGAAAAAATGTCATATATGAAACTTGAACGGTACAAAGGGGGACATATTATGATACATATATTTTTTACCTGGGTGAAGGCATAGAGGAGATTTGAAGGTCATGATCATTTTTTTAAATGGAATGGTATGTTTTTTTTATCACCACGTGATAGCCGGTGTTGAGACGACTTCAACAAGCTATCGTTCAAGGTCATGCAAGGCAAAATATGGTTTTTAAGTAAACTTACAGATATCATAGAAGGTGTTCGATGTGGTAAAAAATTAAAAGAAACCGGGACAAAAAGAGCCCACTGATGAAGTGAGACACGCTTCATAAAATCGGTACCGTGTAAATCTTGATGTAGACTAATATGATATGGATGAAATTTATACCGTGCAAGAATTCGTAGCACACTCCTTCTACTGATAGCCGATTCCCGTTCAATCTGTCGGGAACTAATATGTGGATTATGTGCTACAACTGCAAGAACACCAACTTCGCTTCCTTCATCAGTTACTCTTTTACGACAACTGCTGTTACGCGTATCCAAATTCGCGTCATCTTGTCTGTAGATTGGTTATACACTGACGTACAAAACTTTTATCGAAGTTGGTCGTTCACTATACCCTTTAATTTTACATAGATGACTTTTATGTATCCTTATTACAAACTCCGAACTTACCAAAATTGCAGCTGGCGCTATAGTTATGCACCATAGTGTAGATACTTAATGGTTGAATCTTTTACTTGGACATTATTACTTTTATTTGTCTGCACTGACGTACATAACTTTTAACAAGGTTCGTAGTTCACAATACCCTTTAACACTACGATCGCCACGTCATCCACAAATGGGATGGTGACGCTTAAAATGAATCAATCATCCATTTGGTAAGAATTTATTCATTTGTCTAATTGAAAACACTAGTAGTAATTACTTGGACCTGTGAATAATGAATAAAGTGAAATATTTTGAACATATTTGGTAGGATTTATTAATCATAAAAATACTATCTAATAAAATTTTCTACCGCGTTAGCGTGGCACTTAACCTGTTAATTTTATGTGGATGATTTTTATGTATCTTTATTACAAACTCTGAACTTACCAGAAATGTAATTGTCGCTATAGTTATGCACCGCAGTGTAGATACCCACACTGTAGATACCTAATGGTTGAATCTTTTATTTCGATACCGTTACTTTTATTTAGCGCATTTTGCTGCGTTCTACGTGTGTCGTGTTTGGTTCCTTTTCCTCTCGCTCGAGATTTCGCGTGTTCCAGTTAAACACGAACGAAAGGAGCCGCCTTATTACCAGGCCTACTCAACGTGTCAACCGGCCGCTTAGGCGAAAATTCATTTAAATTAATTGCTACCGGTAAACGCGGTCGCACGCTTTTCACTCCGTTAAATAAATTTCCTGTATTCGTATCGGAGACTATTCGTCATCAACGCGTAATCGATCGAATCGTTCGTTAATGGCCGTCAATAACGTTAATTAATACGACACGGTTCAGACGCGTTAATTAACTTGTTATCGATAACCTTGCGTTTCGTGTTTGTTGCGAGTTATTATTTCTCGGTTTCGGAGATATAGAACGCCGTTGCGTACCGATTGTTACGCGGCTTTTCAATTTGGTTACCGTTACACCGCAGTCTAAAAATATTGTTAATTAACGGCGATTGCTTCGATATTTTCGTTCACCATGGTATTTAAACGAATCTATCAAACGCCTCTGCGATACGAGTTCCGTCCGAACGTTATATTTATCTTTATGTAGTAGTTGTAACATTTTATAGCTACACTAGATGTATTTTTTATTGTGGTTATAGTGGTATATTTTTTACTGTCATTAGAATGATGATTTTCTGTAATTGTAATTATTTTTGCAACAGTATTTTTCTACAACGTCAAAAATGAGTTTCGTTCATGAACTATTACCGTGTCAAACATAAAATTGGTGAAATTAATGCATGTTTGATTAAATTCGAGGTCAATCAAAATTTGAGGTAATTGAAATTCAAAAGGATTCGATTCTGGAACAATTAAAATTAAAACTGAATCGATTCTGATACAGGTCGTTTAATAATATTTCAATTGTAAAATAATTGAAATTAAAAGTTGAAAATGTAGGGATTTGCAAATTGAGGGAGTCATGGATATTGAGGATGGGAAATTAAAGAATTTTGAAACTGGGAGATTCATGAATTTATGGAATGTTAAAATGTAGGTGGTGCGAAAATTGAAATATTTAGAAAATGGGGAATGTAGAGATTTAAATAACTAGGAAACTGGAAGATGTAAAAATTCTCGATATTTGGAAATTCGCAAATTTAAGGATCTAAGAGTGTGGATGTTTGAAGGTCCGAAGATTTAAAAGCTTAAATCTTATAAAAATTTCAAAAATTTTGATATTTGGAAATTTGGAAATTTAAGGATATAAGAATGTGGAAGTTTGAAGATCCGAAAATTTAGAAGCTTAAATCTTACAAAAATTAAGAAATTTTAATAATTCAAATTTTCAGAAATATGAAAATATAAAAGTTCAAAAACTAAAAAATTCAAAGAAATGAAAAGCCGTGAATTTAGAAATTTCTGAATTTGAAAATCTGGAAATGTACAAATCCTGAAATACGAAAATTCGACAATTCACAAATTTTCAAATTCGTCCGAAGTAACCCTACGTTGCATCCGAGTCTACATTTCACTTCTACAAAGATTCCCTAGAATTTTCATATACCACCCACACCGAACATAAAAGAATGTTCACAACATGGCGTTACATGTTTCCCATAGAGTCAGCATAATGTATAACGATGATAAAACAAAAGTATCACCGGCAACTGTGATTCGACTGGAGTCTCCATCAAAATCCAGCCTCCGCGCAAACGAGGGGAAGAAACGCCAGAGTGGAATGTAACTGTTCAAAATCCGCACGAGGGATGCATGCAGGGTTAAAAAGCACGGTCACGGTAACCGCGTGCGTGTTTCTCCCCATAAATCCAGTGTTTTCGCGAAAATAACGAAGAAAGAGAGTGTTTCGCGGCGCAAAATGTCGGGGGTTGAACGAGGCACCCCATGGAGCGCAGGACAAAAGGGTCGCGTAGACCCCCGTGGTTCAGACCTCTCCAATTACCGAGTTCTCCCTCACCTTCATCCTCCACCGTGCACGTAGGTGTTTCATTAATTTTAATTAAATATTTTCCATTCTCAAACCGAGATACGCGCACAGTCGTCGAACTACGAAAAAACCGCGATTATGTTCGCTCAGAAAAAAGATTACTTCCTTTTTCTCGCTAGATTTATATCGTTCGCGTGTCGACATTTTCTTTTTCTTCCACGATTACTGGCATGACCTTGAGACTTACATTTTAAAGTGTCTCGTTAAGAACATTGCCTTGTACAACGTTATTCATCTGTTACGAATGCTTCGTAGTGCAAGATACAAACACTTATTTGGAAAATGTTACATTATTTTCGTATTGTTCAACATACATCGTGGTACACATTCACTTTGAGATTATTTATGACGTTGAAAAATAAATGAATGAACGATGAAGCATAAATTTATTCGTGAATTTTTTATGATACAGTCAACATGGATTGTAAGAAAGTTATCAAACTTTGAAACTTAAAATAAGATTTTTGAGTAGTCATTTTCATCGTTTGTAGTGTTGTAATTCAACAGAACACTATACAGTGAGATCATGTTCAATTGTTTTCATTAAGTATTCTGTCAATTAATACTCTATATTTTTATATTCTCGAAATGTAGTTATAAAATATACAGTTATTTATAATAATTAATAATTATGATCGGTTATTCATCAATGATAATTCTGCTTACAAATTGGAAAAAACAGTAAACATGTCACATAAGAAGATTGTAATTACACGCGTAAGATCTGTAATGGAGTGTCTCATTAAAATGGTGACAAAATGGTGACTGTTTGATCAACCAAGAACATTTCGAGGACGCCACACAGTGGTCCGAATTGGAAAATCATATGACATTTTCGTAAGGAATCAAGTTTCACAAATGAATATTTTGTAAGTGTACAATGCTTCTCGAATGTCCATTAGTCTCGAAACTGAAGATATTTATTCGATTTTATGTAGTCTTTTAATAGCCATAATAACTTAAAGTCGAACTTTTTGTGGATAGTATTTCTTGTTCATAAAATTGCACTTTTTCTTTCAGAAGTTGTGATGTTCCTATTCAATATTTTCCAGTTCTCTTTTTTTACAGTAAAGGAGGTTCTTTCGTGATAAGAAATTCCTTCTTTTATTAATGATTACCGTACAGAATGTATTGAGAAAGTAACGTTGAATGAAGTACAAGACTTTCTTCAAATTTCTTGCAGTTGACGAGGATTATCTTTAAAGTACCAAAAAGTTCCATTTTTTAACAAATTGGAATATTTTCGGCACATCTTCCTCTAAATAATCATGAAAGAATCAACTCCCCCTTCGTCCCATTGCTCAAATTATTATTGGTTAAAGCTATTAACGTTGGACGTGGCGTCGCATTAATGAAACTCTGTGAGCAGAGGAGTTCAACATCCGCTTCTTCAGATGAAATGTTTAGTTTATGGCACTTAATATGTTTATACTGTTGTGGCGTGGACAAAAATTTATTTGTGAGTGAAAGAAAAATCCCCGCTTCACTCGCTGACATAACGGCCAATAAATAAACGCAGATACTGACTTCGCTGTAGGAATTATTATAATACTTATACATTAATAATAATTCTAGTATCAGAATAATTAATAATAATTAATAGTAATTATTCTGATTGGTCGATGATGTTGTGAAGTTTTTTCCAACGCAGAAATTTCAGCCGAAATTACGGGAATCGATGTGCAATTAATTAAAAAGTTCCACATTGTATTGCAGGTAATTGTTTTTCAACGCGTTCGGAAATTTTAACAGTGTGTGCAAAATATGGCTAAAAATTTTGCACTTCATTGTTTCCTCATTTTTTCACAACAACCGCCAAACATTCTTTGTTATAGGTCATTTCATCGTCCTACGCAATATTGCAAAATTTGAAAAATATACGCTGGATATGGCAAAATATTATCTTCAAAAATATGGATGGTATTACATGCCAGCGTCAATCCACAAATTGTTAATACATGGGGCGAACATTATAAAAAATATATTGTTGGCAATAGGGCAATTTTTAGAGGAGGCTCAGGAAACGCGACAGAAAGTTTTTAAATGTATCGAATGTCGGAATACATAGAAAAATTCAAGAACACAAACATTGTATATACAAACGAAGATACCTAGACTCGTCCCACTGCTCAAATTATTGTTGTTCAAAGCTATTAACGTTGTACGCGGCACGCCATAATCGCTCTTATTGTCGCGGTTAATCACCTCTGGTATCTCGCGATTTCACGGAATAAAATGGAGAATTATGCGGTGTCCAACGATGAAAAAATATCCGGACGTTTAATTACACCGTTTTCCGGCTCTGCCGGATATTCGTGACCGTGTATCGATCGAATGCTTCAAGCCGGGCGATAATGAGCACCGAGCTATGCGCCACCGAAAGAACGCTTTGACCATCGTTCCTAGGAGAAATTAGCGCCCCTAATTAGCGATGACGAACGATCGTGGGCGATGTCCGTTTTGTAGCAATAGATACGATCGTGTTCCGAGAGCGTGTGAGTGTGTCACTTTGATGTGTTCAAAAAACGTGAAGGGAGTTTAGGATCGGAATTTTTCTGTAGTTCGATGATTCGAAGAATTTTTAGTAAATTTAAATATTTGACATATACTGGGCGATCTCGGAAATTCGACATTTTTGAATTTTATTTATGGATTTGTAAATTATATGATTTTACGGTTTTAAGAATTATAAATTTCTATAATCTTGTATTTTATATTTTCTGTTATGTGGCAGTTATTAAATTTCTGAATTTTGAAAACGTCCTGAGTATCACATTTCAGAATTTGGGATTTTTTTAATTTGGTAGTTTGATAATTTGATAGTTTGATAGTTTGATCAGAAATGTAATAACTTCGATGACAGGTGGGCAATTAAAGTCTCGTTGAATTTTGTAAAAAGTGAATTTGCACCCAAAAGTTCTAAAAAAAATTCGTAGACGTGTATATCAGTTGGTAGAAAAACAATAATTTTTTTTTATATATCTCTATCGAGCAGAACGGGAGATATTAAACGGAAATTTTTTTTTGCATATATGGGTTCATAAATGCTGATTTTTCGTTCTTCAAATCTTTTGGGAATTTAAAAAAAATTGCACCTACCTCAGTGGGGGAGATAAGGGAACAAAACTCAACGAAAAAGGATGTCTTCGGACAACCTATCGAATGGTACGAATTTTTTTCAGTTAGGCTTGGGGGCACTTTTACCATGCTTATTCGGCTACACCCGTTTTTTCGGTTCACGTATCTCCCAATTTCTTGTCTTCATAATTCGACGATTTTATACATTTTCCGTTTCCGAAATTTCTGCGCTCACGGTTTTTCGACCCCTCGTATCCATAATTTCGTAATTTCCCATTTCCGAAGTTTCGCGCTTATAAATATTAGAGCATCGAACGATACGAGGTCTCCCGCGTTGTTAGGTCGTCGCGAAATATTGCCGCGACGCGCGTACAGCCGGTAAAGACGAACGAATCGATGGGAAACTGATCGGTATGCCGAACACGCGACGTCTAAACCGGACGATTATCATATTTATGATGTCTTCCCGTCCCAAGAAGAGAGCTCCGTAGAGAACTGGCTTAAACACAGGATTTCGACATCGATCCTTTTCACATTTTCCGCTACGGGACGTTCCCCGTGATTGAATAATTAAACCGTGATCGAATTAAATCGACCCATTTAACGTGGCTCGTTTTTCGTTCCAGCGACGCCGCGGGAAGCTATAAAAAAAGTGGGAAAAAATCGGAGAAAGAGGGAGAAATTCCTAGGGATAATTCTTTCGGAACTAATTATCTCAGGTGACGAGCAGCCACTTCTTAATCCGATTTTCCTATCATTAATTACCGATACATTGCGGTGGGTATCGATTTTATACTTGTTCACGTTTACTACACTCCCTTGGAAACCGGTTGGATGTTCTTTATAAACTTTGGATTTTTCAGTTTATCGATGGTTGAATTGTCAGTTGCCCTTACCAACATTACAGGTCTTTGAATTCAGACATTTAGTCACTTTTGAATTATCAATTTCGGTTGTCAACTTTACTAGTTCCATGTATTTAGAAATAAAGTATTTATATAAACATTATATTTACACTCATGGACAAAATTAAGTGGACATAGCAAAAATTAAAAAAATTTTTTTTTTTACAACAATGTCTTAAATACATTTTAAATTTAGAACGTGAAATGTTTTTGTAGATTTGACAAAACATTTATTTAATGTATATAATTGTACAATAAAGTTTTGATTCATAGGCATTCTTAGTTAAATTAAATTAACCTTTTGTTATTTATGATACCTGTCCACTTAATTTTGTCCACGACTGTATATAAACATTTACAGATATAAGTGAACTTATGAAAAAAATATTTACCTGTTATGGTTTTAACATACGGGGTACCTAAAATGTTTCACTCACCTTATTTCCCATTATTGTTATCATTTATTACGGAATCGATTGCTTCGTTACTCTATACTACACCTATAATGCAGGTCTTGTAATTGAATTTGGATTTATCACCGTTTTTATTTTTATATTATTTTATATATTAGGTTGGGGAATAAGTTCGTAGCGTTTTTATATTTTCTTTTATTTTACAACGATTTTTTTGCTGTTTGACAAAGTGTATAATATTCATTCGATAGTGCTCTTTCTGCTCTAAAAAAACTCTGCTACTTGTCGAATACATAATTGATTAACACTAGATTTACCAGACTAGTCAGAATGACTTACAATTGCAATTCAAAGTTCCTATTGCATGTGACATTGTTTTAAAGTAAATAAATACTTTTCATTTAAAAGTAAATAAAGAATTGAAATCCCACCAAGCACTTTTTCTAAACACCAGTCAGAATGACTGGTTTTGGTAGAAATAGGTATACTCACATACCTGTTATTATATTATATATATATATATATATATGTTAGAGAAATTTGTTATTTTGATGCTATGTCGATCAAGGTTCTGGGGTAAGTGCCAAGAGGTCAAGCTTAGTCCTCTTACCAGAAGGCATTTCTGCCTTCCCCACTCCGTGGCCAGATCCTTAAAGAACAACACCCCTAAGCAATGCAACGTCGGGCTGCTTGCCTTTTCCAGAACATTCCCATGCCTCTTTTTAAACAATCAACCCGGCGACACCCGATGGCTACGTGACTTCGTGTCACTGGTCATCGTCGACCGCCCGGGTTGCCATTCATACAGACACCCTATCATAAATGGTCCGAAAGCAAAATAGCGGCGGGCTAATTGCCTTCGTTGACCCTCAAAAATACGTTGCCGCTAACACGGCCAACCTGATATGCTTCACGCTCTCGGGAAGCAACAATTTGCACAAGCAAACGCACACATATGTTTGCTTCCCCCCAAAAAAAAAACATTTATCACATTGTCCCTTCAGGATTGATAACGTCCTTTATTCCGCGCAATTCGTATACATTTCAAACGTTTTCCTTCGAAGAATTTTCTACCAAGTCCGTAGCTTTATTGCCACCCCTTGATAATCCTTTCGACCTCTTAACGTTCTACTCTGTACCCGACATTGACGCCTTTCATACGTTATTCCCGGACACCAATTATTTCAATACCCTTCCGACGTCACTGCGCTTTACGGAGTATACGATTATCTACGAGTATCACCCTTCCGACGTCGCTGCGCTTTACGGAGTATACATACAACTATCTATAGGTATCACCCTTCCGACGGCACTGCGCTTTACGGAGTATACAATTATCTGAAAGTATCACACCTCCGACGACTCAGCGCTTTACGGAGTATACAAATGTCTTCAGACCTTTAACTAAGGAAACAAATTCAATCCCACGGCATACACTCAAAATGTTATAAAGCCGATCATCTAACCTAGTCATTAGTTGTTTCATTATACAGACGCATGGACAAACACGACGGAGTGTTAATACTTCAAGATACATGACGAACCCACGACCCGTAGGGTATCAACCGAGAAGAAAGAAACATAAAAAGTGTTTCGCTAAACTATATCTACATCTAGAATATCGTTATTACGGCATTGTACAAACTTGAGGAAATGGTAAATATTTATTTAAAAGTAAGTATTTAAAAGAAACAGAGAGAACGCGTTGTAGTATACAGAATACAAAGAAAAACAATTAACAGATATTGCTAAATATTTCGACGCTAACACGGTCCATCAATAGACTCAGCGTCATCGTCATTTAATTGTGGGTCGTCCCATTCTCCATTCCATGCTCTAAGTCGATCCTTGGGTACCGTTTGTGGTCTGCCCGATTTTCCTATAATTTCGAAACGATCGTTTGTTATAAGTTTTGAAATCGTAAAAGGTCCGGTGTACTTAACGTCTAATTTCGCCCTTCTATTGTCTGCTGGCTTTACAAAGACGGTATCGCCTTCCTTATAAGAAATTGTATCTTTACGCGTTTTATTGAATCTATTTTCCTGTAGGACTGCGTTTTCTTTTAATCTTTTGGCAGCTACATCCCTGTCACGAACTACGTCTATTTCCTCATTTGTCGCCGGCAATATTTCTTCGGCACGCATTGCATTACCCGGGCCTTGTTCAAGGCCAAACAATAGCCTACTCGGAGAAAATCCTGTCGATTTTTGTATAGTGGTATTAAGAGCCAGCATTAGCTTTGCTAGTTTGCTCGGCCATTCTGTCCCTTTTTTTGTTTCCGCGGTAAGAAGGTTTGTTACGGTCCCTACATATCGCTCGGCTTGACCGTTAGCCCGTGGTGCCCCTGTAGCAATAAAATGTATTTGACTCCCATGTTTTTCTACGAACTGTGTAAGAGGTTTGTATGTGAAATTGGTGGCTCTGTCTAAGACTATAATTCGCGGCGTCCCAAACAATGTGAGACGTTCTCTAAAAATCTGTAGCATTTCAGGACCACTTAAAGTTCTCAACGGTACTAATTGAATGTATTTCGTAAATGCGTCGACAATGATTAAAATATGCTGAAAACCTTCTTTAGATTGTTCGAATGGGCCGACACAGTCACAATGTATTGTGTCGAACGGTACGGATTTTTTTGGAATTGAATGCAGGTAGCCCTGTCTTGGTCCTGTATGTCGTTTTGATACAATGCAGGTAATGCAATGGTTAATATATTTCTTTACGAATGCATGCATTTTCGGAAACCAGTATTTCTGCGATATTCGATCGTAAGTCTTATCATAACCAACATGGCAATTCTCGTCGTGATAGAGACGTAGCAGCCCAAGTCTACTTCCCTTTGGAACGAAACTACGGTATACTACGCGACCTGTGTCCCTTTTTATTTTCCTGCATAAAATATTATCTCTTAATTCGAAGTCGGACGTTATACTATGGTTAGAGGCTAGCTTTCCTACTATTTCTTTTGTTTCTTCATCATTTCTCTGGGCTACTTCTAGCCAAGAGCCCTCGCAAACGAAATCGACGCGACAATTTTTGGGAGGATTCCGACTAAAGTAATCCGCATGCTCTATCTGTTTTCCTTTACGGTATTCTAGATCAAAATTGAAGTCCTGTAAAAACATCCACCACCGAGCTACCCTGGGTACTAAATCCTTTTTACTATTAGTGGCCTTTATCGCGTTGCAGTCAGTGACGATTTTAAAGTTGATGCCGACGAGGTAGACGCGGAAGTATTTTAACGCGTTTACTATTGCTAGAGTCTCAAGTTCGTACGAATGATACCGCGACTCTTCGGGGGTCGTACGTCTACTAAAATAAGATACCACCCTCAAGTCTCCGTCCACCCTTTGAAACAAAATTGCGCCGAACCCTAGCGAACTAGCGTCCGTGTGTAACTCGGTTTCCCGTTGCGGGTCGAAGATAGTTAATAACGGTTTTGAACTAAGTTTATTCAAAATGTACTTCCGTGCCTCCTCTTGTTGTTCCCCCCAGTTCCAGGGTTCTCCTTGCTTTGTTAATTTTGTTATACAGGCGGTCCGGGCCGAAAACTCCGGAATAAACTTGCGAAAATAACTCGCAAGACCCATTAATTGACGTACCTGTTTTACGTTACCAGGTATAGGCGCGTCAAGCAATGCTCTTACTTTACTCCCCCCGGGTCTAATGCCTTCGGCCGAAATTTCCCTACCTAGATATTCAATCTGAGTCTTGAAGAAAGAACATTTTTTAATATTCAAGGAAAACCCTGCCTTGTCCAGTGCTTTTAAAACCTGCTCTAAGCGTTCGAATCCTTCTTTTACAGTTTCGGACGGAATTAATATATCGTCTAAATACACTAACGCTACGTTGTATTTTAAATTTCCTAACGCGACGTTAATAGCGCGCTGAAACACGGCAGGCGCGTTGGATAGCCCGAACGGCATGCGTAAGAATTCATAATGCCCGTCGGGCGTTACAAACGCGGTCTTTTCTATCGAACATTCTGCTATTGGGATTTGATAGAATCCTGACGCCATATCGAGCGTAGTGAAAAATTTCCCCTTGCCTAAACGGTCTAGTTGATCCTCAATCAAAGGTAGCGGATAACGATCTTTTACGGTGATCTTATTTAATGCTCGAAAATCTACACACATGCGATCTTCCCCATTTTTCTTCTTTACTAAAATGATAGGACTCGCGTAGGGGGAAGTGCTTTCTCGGATAATGTTATTTCTTTGTAATTCGGAAATAATGCCACGCACCTTTTCGCGTTCCGCAATCGATAATCGATAAGGATTATAACTTACCACTCGATCCTCCTTTGTCTCGATCTTCATCTCTCCCGTACTTACTTTTCGCACCTGACTCCCCGTTGCCAACATATGTTTGTAGCGATTCAGCAGATCCGAAAGATCCTTCCTAGTTTCGTCGCTGACGCTGTCCAAGGTGTAGCAGATCGGGTCCTCGCTTGACGTTCTCTCTCCTTGACCACCCGTCGCACGCTGGAGGGTCGTTGATCCGTCCGTATCGGTGATGATGCGAACACCGCCGTTCGATAAAACATTTTTCCCCACGATGAGCCCGTATGGAATGGAGGAATCCGGGACGACAAATAAATCTAGCTCCACCGACAATCCTTCCGTTTGTATAAACGCCGTGGTGCTTCCGACGGTGGTAGCAGAGGAGTCAGACAACCCTTTAATCGTTGTAGCGAACGGGTTAATTTTGCAATTCGCCCGCTTCGCTACTGTCTCCTTCACCAGCGAACATGTTGCACCGCTATCGATAAGGCTCTCTCTTACTAGGGTATCGCGTAAGAGGATCGGTGTTAGCTTGTGGTCCACCGAAAAGCATACGTTTGTTTGTAGCTGTCCGGCGTTGGTAGAAGGCCTCCTAGATTCGTTTTCGTCGCGGCGTGCTCGCTTGGCCCAGCAATTAATCTCGCTGTGTCCTTGCTTGGAGCAGTAGGAGCACGTAGAAAGGCTCCTTGGTGGGCTCCGTTTTCTGCCCGTTCTCGACCGTCGCGAGCATAAATTCGCCGTGTGGCCCCACTCACCGCAACTATAGCATTGTCTTTTTAAGGGAAATCGTCCCTTTTCCTCTTGCGAATCGCGGACCGGTTCTTTGCTGTTTTTCGCCTTCACAAATTGCGATATCCCCGACAACAAATCCACCGTGGAACCATACCTCGCGTTTATTAAGGACTGACGCACGGTTGCGTCGGTCACGTGTCCTATTACTAAACTGATCAGTTCGTGCTGTTTAAACTCAATCTGCGTTTGTGCATAATATTTGAGTTTGTTACGCGCATACTCGGAGTAAGATTCAGCGGCGTCACTCGTATAGGCCACAGCACGAGCCAACCGTTCACAAAGTCTATCTTCGGTAACAAATACGGAGCACAGGTCTTGAGAAAACTTTTCCCACGTTCTTGGCTTGCCTTCCCAAGTTTGGTACCACTTTTTCGCTGGTCCGGTTAATGCGTGAGTCGCAAGGCTCAGTCGTTGCGGAAGAGGTAGTTTTTCGGTGATGCGTTCCACCGTTTCACACCATTTCTTCGCGTCTTCACCAAGATCAGCGCCTCCAAACTCCGGAATCGCATCGACGACAACGGGAGGCACCACACCAGAAACACCCGGCACCGCACTTGTGGTAATGGTTTCCATGAATTTTCGGAAAAGGGCTTCGAACGAGGGAACACTCGATTCACCAGATTCTGCCATTTTAACGCACAAAAATGTTTTAAGTGGACTATACACGCACAACGATTCTATCAAGTAACTGTGTAGGGCGATTGGATTATAGTATCCCACTTCTGATGTTAGAGAAATTTGTTATTTTGATGCTATGTCGATCAAGGTTCTGGGGTAAGTGCCAAGAGGTCAAGCTTAGTCCTCTTACCAGAAGGCATTTCTGCCTTCCCCACTCCGTGGCCAGATCCTTAAAGAACAACACCCCTAAGCAATGCAACGTCGGGCTGCTTGCCTTTTCCAGAACATTCCCATGCCTCTTTTTAAACAATCAACCCGGCGACACCCGATGGCTACGTGACTTCGTGTCACTGGTCATCGTCGACCGCCCGGGTTGCCATTCATACAGACACCCTATCATAAATGGTCCGAAAGCAAAATAGCGGCGGGCTAATTGCCTTCGTTGACCCTCAAAAATACGTTGCCGCTAACATATATATATATATATATATATATATATATATATATATATATATTATATATATAATTTATTATATTTATATTATATATAATTATATATAAGGTACCATTATATTATATATACAGGTAAATCTTTTGTTTAAATAAGTGTCTTTGATAAAAACGCTACGAACTTATTCCCCAACCTAATAATATAACAATTTTCGTTTCGGAGTGGCGAAATTAGAAAATTGTGAAATCTGTGCAACGAAATAATTATTTTCGTCGTTCGTCAGTTTCCGAAGTTATCGCCCTGCAAATTCACGATACCGTACGATCCAGCAGTCGGTAAATCGGCGAATATATCTGGAATACCTGCAAAAGCATTTCAGGAGAAGAATAGCGGTGTAAATAAAAAACGAGTGGATTTATTATTTTATCACGGGCTGCAGAAGAATCAGAGATAACGAAACAACAGCATAAGTCCTCCATACACTCCAGACGACAGGTCAACAATCAGATTCGTTCGACAATGGACGATTATACGCACGTGTACACGGTGTATCATTGAGTATCGATAATCTGACACGCGAGAGAAAGAGAGAGTAAGAGAACGAGAGAGTGTGAGAGAGAGGGAGATAGAGAGAGAGTGAATTTTTGCTGGAGAATCAACGCTTTAATTCCATCAATTCGACGACGCGTTGTTAATTGGCTATTCAGTTTCCGGCCGTGTTCACGCCACCCCGTCCACCGGAAATGTAATTATTATTTCTCACGATATCGGAAGTAAACCGGTTAGTTAGCCAGGGCCGGCGTCGATGAGCGACGACGCATGAAAAACTGCCGGAAAATTGAGTTTCCAGCGGCGACGCGATCGTGAACGAAGAAAATAAAGTTCTCGTTGGATCGTCGATATAACGGAGATGTACGTTGCGTGATTAAAAAAATTTTTTTTCATTCCCCTTTTTACGTGCAAGCCGAACGCACTGTTTGAAGTTTAATTACAACCCTGTAGCGTACGACGGCTTTGATCATGAAACGGAGACTGACAGAGATTACTATGACGATTCTATTGCACCTTCATTTACCGTCTGATCGTTAAACCTCTTTTACATCGAACACATTTTCGTTTTATAAGGGGAATTTAATTCGGGCTCGTAAGAGGTTATAATCGTTGGAGATTTAGTGTGTTGGTTTCAAATTTTTAGAATATCGTGTTTCGTGATTAGCGTTTGAAATTAATCCGATTCTTTTTTTGATCGAGCACATTTTCGTTTTATATAGGGAATTTGATTTGTGGTCCTAACAAGTTATTATCCTTGCGTTTTTAATGCGTTGGTATCAAATTTTAATAATGTTCCTTTGATAGTTGCTAAATGTTTGAAATTTATATTATTGTTAATTTCTTTCAGTAAAATATATGTTGAATGAATTTAGAGAATTTAATTATTTGGAGTTCTCGGTGATATAAGGCATTAGTTTTAAATGAAAAAGACAATTAGTTTTATGATAAATTCGAAACTATGTACACGTTAAAATTTTATTTCAGTCTAGTAATCTCGTTTCAAATTGTAAGAAAATTAAAATTAAATTCATGGTAAACGTGTTTATTGTAACGAGATGAACGCTAGAAAATTTAGTAATTAATACCACGATTCTTTGAATTAATATTAATTTGAGTTAATTTTGATTTTGCAATTGATATTCGCTTTGATTTCAAATTTAATATTAATTTTGACCTGCTAATTGATATTAAATTGGAAAATTAATATTAATTTTAATTTAATAATTCATGTTAACTTTCATTATGATTTTATAATTGATATTAATTTCAATTTGATAATTGATCTCAATTTTGGCTTAATAATTTACATTAATTTTACTCATTTCTAATTCGTTTTCAATTTTCAATCTAAAGTAAAAAATTTTATTTGGTCAATTATGCGCTTGTCTTATTTGTTAAATATTTTTTGCAAAAATGTGCAACGGCTTTTCGAATTGAAATGCGGACGATACCAACGGGTGATTAATTAGCAAATGGTCGCGCGAATAACATTGTACTTAATAAATATTGTGATCGATGTGCACCCGAAACAATCAGCGGTTTGAAAAGATTAATTTAAATATACTTTGCGCCGATAACCTTCCACATTAACTACACAATTTATGTAGTTTCATAACAAGTTAACTCAGCACCAACGTAACTGCAAGCACACATTTGGTTACATAAATTCTATGTTCCGCAAACTTCCTCCTTCGGGAACGAATAAATCTCACCCGCCGAGTTACGTAACGTTATTTCATTAATATCGAACCAGTTCCCTGTATTTTAAAAAAAGGAAAAAAGGACATGAAAGTATTCAGGAAGAATGTACCTCAGTTGTCCTACAGAATATAATCATGGTATATCGATTTGAAGCTTAAAGTTTTATGAACATGTTAGAGAAATGTAAATTTTATAATAATATACATGGGCTATCATACAGAATTTTTTAATTTTATAAGTATTATGTACATTTTATAACAATATATCATGTGAGCTGATTATTACGTCAACTTTGAAATAACATAAATTGACTGGTTTGTCGTTAATATACAGGGTGTCCCAATTTCATTTACATTTTTGTAAATGAAAAAGTTGTTCAGTATGACCCCACCTACCTCCCATTTCCGGCTCCTTCAACCCTTTTGGGACACCCTGTATGATGAATAATAATGAAATGAATGAAATGCGAAAGTTGGGAAATTAAAATTTTGAGGATTTGCAAGTTTAATTGTACGAGAATTTATACATGCGAGTATTTAACGAAGTCGATATTGAAAATCATAGGAAGTTAAGAATTTGAAAAATTAAAAATTTACAAAATTGAAAATTTGCGAACTTAGATGTAGAAGAATTTGGACACGTCAAAATTTAGGGATTTGTGTGTTTAAAAATATAGCAAAATTGGGGAATATATAAATTTGGTAAATATAGGGATTCGAGTATCGGAAATCACAGGAAAATTTCGTTATTTGTAACTTCGTTAAACATGAAGATTTGGGTATTGGAAATTTGAGAACATGTAAACTTGGTAAATTTATGGATTTGGGTATTAGAAGTTAGATAAAAATTTAGTTAAGTTCAGTAAATATAAAGATTTGGATCTTTGAAATTGTTGATCAATTTGAGGATTTGTAGGCTCGATAAATTTCGGTATTCGAGTAGGTGAAGTTACGGGAAAACTTGGTAATACATAAATCTAATTAGTGCAAAATGTAGAAGTTTGAGACTATGCGACTCGGGAACATGAAAAATATGCGATCTAATTAAACGAAGGTCGAAATTAACAGGAACATCAAAGGGTTAATCATCGAGTTATTACTTCCGATATGAACTGCTCGTCTCTTTCCCTGTATCTGTCCTTCTCTGTTGAGCCTCTTCAGCGATATGACGATACGCGGTATCGTGAATTCGTCCGAGGTCTGACCCTTTAAGCCAGACAGGCTTTTCTATGGCCTCCACCTGCAAAGCTGTATTGTACCAGTCCCTCCTCGCTCTCTCGCCCCTTGCAAAAGAGTTTTTTGCCTCGTGCTCGCACTCACACGATTACTCTTCTCGATAGGAGCACACACGCGTGCGTGCACACACGTGCACACGGTGTAGTATCCCATATCGTTCATACCGAGCTCTGCCTCCCCACCTACGAGAGCTTTCAAAGCTCGCGCCTCTCGGCCAGACTGTCATTTCGATCTCGAAAGAGCCACAGCGGTTCTCAGCGAGCTGAAGCAGCCACGAGGGGGGAAAAAAATACGCTCCAGACACGCTTCCGGTTACCCTCGACGGTGGCTGCGTCGCGGGACGCGTATCCGCTCGATCCTCGTCCAGATTGCTGGGATTGCTTCTGGCCTCCATCCTGAACATTTCGAAAGTTTCGCGATTTCGGGACCTCGACGTTTCGACAATCGAACGGTTGAAAAGTTCGAGGGGGTTTGGAAATTACGGATTTTGGGCTCCGATGACTTGGACAGTTCGTGATTTCGAGGTGTGGGATCTTGCAGTTTTGGAAATTCGACGAGGCGATTTGGAAACTTGGGGAGATGGGAGATTTAAAAGGGTTTTGTATCGGGGATATTGGAGATTGAGTATTTGGGGAGTTCGATATTTGGAATTGTGAGACTTTGAAATTCTGAAAACTGGACGAGTTTCGGAAATTAGGAATTTGGAGAGGAAGGAAATGTAAGAGGGTTTAGAATGCAACGATTTCGGCATATTTGAATTTCGGAATTTGGAGGTATGGCACCTTGTAGTTTTGTGAACTTATGGAGTTTCGAGATTTGAGAATTTGGAGAGGTGGAAAATGTAAGAAGATTTAGAAATTAGGGATGTTGGGATTCGAAAATTTAGGTAGTTCAGGATTGGAAGGTGTGGGATTTTACAATTTTGAAAATTCAACGAGTTTCGGGATTTGGAAATTTGGGGAGATGGGAGATGGGAGATTTAAGAGGGTTTTGTATTAGGGGTTTTGGGGTTTGAAAATTTAGGGAGTTCGATATTTATAATCATGAGATTTTGAAATTCTGAAAACTTGAAGAGTTTCGGAAATTAGGAATTTAGAGAGGAAGGAAATGTAAGAGGGTTTAGAATGCAACGAGTTTCGGGATATTTGAATTTGGGAATTTGGAGATATGGAACCTTGTAGTTTTGTGAACTTGTGGAGTTTCGGAATTTGAGAATTTGGGAGTCAGGAAATTTAAGAAGAGATAAAATGAAAGAATTTCGGAATTTTTAGATTTGGGAATATGGGAAATGTTTTATTTGGAAATAGATGAAGCAGCAAATGTGGAAACTAGAAAAGATTATGGTTTTAGGCATTTGAACGTTTGGAAATTTGGAGTGATGGAAAATTTAAACGAGTTTAGAAATGAGGGATTTTAACATTTGGTACTTAGACAATTCAAGAGTGTAGCGTTATGAAATTTGGGGAGTGTAGTATTTGCAAATTTGTACACTCGAATATTTAAAAATTTGAAGAGTTTTATGCTTTGGGGAACGTGACAGTTGCAAATTTGAAGAACTGGGAAATGTTAGATGTTTTAGAATTTCAGAATTTTGAAATTGTGAGATTTGAAAATTTAGAAACGCGCAAGTTAGGAAATTCAACAAGATCCATGATTTGAATTTTTAAACATTTGAGAACATGACAACTTATGAACTTTCAATGGTTTTAGAATGTAGGAATTTGTAAATTGCGAGGTCTGAATATTCATGAACCCGCAATTTTGAAAATTTGAGGAATTTAGGACCTAGAGATATGCGAATTTGCAAATACGGAAATGTGGGGAATTCCGATATTCAATCATTTAGAAATTCGTTAATTTGTGAAATATAACAGGTTTTAGAACATAGTAATTAAAACTCGCACAATTTGGATATTCGGGAACTTACGAATGTGGAAATTTTAAAAGTTCAGGAATTTGAACATTCCGCAACTCGGTGATTTGTGACATTTATCGGGTTAGGTAAAATTTAGAAATTAAGGAAGTTCGAAATTTTTTAATTTTCAAACTCACAAGTAAAGAAGCTCGGAGAGTTTCAGAATATGGGGACTCAAACAATTTGGTAATTTATATAATATAAGTGGTTCCATAATATAGGAGTTTGGAAATTTGGAAACTTGAGAATCGTCAAAATTTGAGAATTTGAACCTCTCCAAACTTGATAGTGCGTCGAATACTCTCGCGTGGGGTACCCGCTCTCACCCTCTCTCTCCTCGGCGCGTCCCGTAGCACTCTTGTTTCTCCTAATTTTTGGTTTCCGGTTCCCATAGATCTCTCGAGGTGGGGAAAGTTGCATTTTACCGATCGCGTCGCGGCGGGTGCTTCGAACAGGAAGAAGTCCGTCTCGAGGTCGGTTTGGATGCCGTAGCTCTGGGGCGTAATATTGATCATGGCGTGGGCGGCTTGCACGGGGGTGAACGGGGGTGTCTGCACTACCCCCGTATCCCCGTCATCCCGTTGCTTCTCTGCCTCCGTCCCTCTCCCGAGGGGTGAAGTCGAGCGAGGGCTTGCGGGAGGATGAGGGACCAGCTGAAGCGTTACAACGGGCCCACTCGTTGCGTGCGAGATCCGATTCTAACGGGTGGTCATTAATACTTTGACTGCCCTGTCACCCATATATGGGTGACTCTCAAATTTCAAAGCAGATGTAAGAGCTGCATTATTCAAAATTTGTACATTTTCCTATCTGAAAATGCTCGACTTAATTGCTTGAAACTAGGTGCATTAATGCACGAGCTGCATTATTCAAAATTTGTACATTTTTCTATCTGAAAATGCTCGACTTAATTGCTTGAAACAGTGGAAAATAATGTAACTAAGTTTTGTGAAGATATTTGGTAAGATTTGTTAAAAATGAAAATACCATCCGATACAATTTTCAATCTCTATCGTGTGGCAGTTAACACATCAAACGTCGATGACGAAAAAATGCGGGTGTCATTGAGAAATCTGCGCTGATATACCGCTAATCTGCGAGGTCCCATAACGCTGACTGCCCTGTCACCCATATATGGATGACACTCAAATTTCAACGCAGATGTAAGAGCTGCATTATTTAAAATATGTACATTTTTCTATCTGAAAATGCTCGACTTAATTGCTTGAAACAATCGAAAATAAATGTAGCTAAGCATTGTGAAGATATTTGGTAAGATTTGTTAAAAATGAAAATACCATCCGATGCAATTTTCAATCGCTATCGTGTGGCAGTCAATATATCAAACGTCGATGACATGTTAAGTGCCACGTCAGCCATCGGTGACTGACACTGAACTTTCCGTTTAGGCCGCATCAACAACCGGTGGCTGACAATGTAAAATATGGTATAAAACTAAAAAATTGACATTGCTTCAAGTAATTACTGAAAATTTATTTAAAATTTACTTAATTTTTATTTATTACAGGATTACATCATTAAGGCATTTTAATGGATCTTATTGAAACACGGTAAACATAAAAAAGGATGTCCTTCACAGGTATCACAAAATCATATGTGCCCTGACGAGGTTTCCTTAACCCCTTGTACTACGATTTATTCAGCAAGTGCGTCAGATATAACAATCAATAATTGCTACAACATTAAAGTGGTTAAAGAAAGTTCGAATGTGAAGACTGTTTCCCATTTAGTGATTCTCGGATGCGCAAATTACAATTAGACCGAAGTTGAACATTCAACCGTATTAAAAATATTAACAATGTCTATCATTTTTGAACAGCGAGTGCGTCACGAGTGTAGCTCGTAGTTATATGGCAAGGAGTTAAGAATTCGCATGATAATCTGCACATGTCGTGGTTAGCAATTACAACTTCGCGAAGTATACATATGTATAAATTGCATACAATTGTAGTTTGATACAGTTTGATATAGTTTAATACAGTTTGATGTAGTTTATCCACAATAGACTACCTTCGGCGTGATTAACTGAATATATGATTCACTCTTTGGGGCAAATGATTTCGCAGAAAGTATAATCCAAGTTGTGCAAAATTAAATTGCGAGTAAGCGAATATGTTTAATTAACACTGAAACTGCCGACGTATAATGCAGAATTATTTTGATGTTAAAAAGGAAGTTGCTAAATAAACGAGCAAACGATGAAACATAAATACACTTAGAGATGCTTTATTTCGATGAGTACAGCATAAATGTCAAGAAGCTTACCAAATTTTGTCATTTGAAGTAGGAAGTTTGTAGAAGGGCCATTTGACACTTTGGTACTTTTAGTGGAATGTAATATTCTTAACCTGTTTGGGTGTGCGTTGCTTCGACTTCGGGTAGGTTAAAGTATAGTTCGTGATGGATGAAAAGCTGACAGTGGGACAGTTTTTATGCGGCGTAACCCCGAGAACTTTAAGTAACTAGGTAAGTAGGAGAGTGGAAAATTGGTTAATTGGGAAGTTGGAAATTTAGTAATTAGTATATTTGGAAATATCGAAATTGGGAAATTAGAAAACGGAGAAATAATAAATTTGGGAAATTTTTAAATGGAGGAATTGGAAAATAAGGAAATACCAAACTTGGGAAACAGGGAAATTGGGAAGTTGGGCAATACGAAAAATTTGCAAATGGAAAAATTAGAAAATTAGGGAATAGAAGAGTTGGGAAACAGGGAAATTAAAAAATTGTGAAATAGACAATTAATGAAAGAGGAAAAATTTTGAAATTGAAAACTAACAAAAAAAATTCGAAATATTTATATATTGTTAACATTTAAAGCAGCAAGAAAATATGATATTGAACATAATCGTAATTGCACATATTTAATGATTATTTATCTGCACTTATTTCAACATCTACAAACAACAATACTAAAATCTTACGAGAGTGAGCATAATATGATACCTACACATACTTTAACACAAAATAACTGAAATTTTCGCAATTTTTTCATACAATTACATTTTTCCATTTCACCGTCAATTAAATTTTTATATTACTTCTTCCATCGCAATTTTATGTTTCACTTTCGAAGTCCTTTCACCAAATTGTTCTTTCGTTACTGACGTACCAAACGTCCGAAAATAATGGTATCATTTTTTTTTTTCGAACAAGCTGCTCCAACAGAAGCACAGAAACAATCGAAATGGATGATTGGATTCAATTGATAGACTTCAGGTATAGGTTGCAACATAGTAGCAGCATACCTCGTTGCAGAAAGGAAAGCACATTCAATGGGGGATTTGTTGGAAAGTAAATATTGCCTGGCTACAGATGCAAATCCGATAATTAACTCTGGCTGTGTATGATCTCTTTTCATTAATTCTTTGATGAGTATGCCGTTTCTGCAGGCAATTTATTTTTAATAGTTAAGATAATTTCGTAAATTCTTCTTTCATTCGACGATGATAATGATTCATAAAAATAATCGAACATGTCAATATTTTTAAAGAATTTTGACTTGTTACATATTTTGTATAAAACAGAAATATGCAAAATGTGTCGGAAATAAAATTTTGTTGAACTAAACTTGTGTTAATGTTTGTTAATAATGTTTGGCAACGAAATTGACAATATTTGACATGTTTGTTCAAATTTATTTATTTTTAGTCGAATATAATTATTAATTATATTTATCAATTTGATAATTACACAAATCTCATAATTCAACTTATTAAGTACTTGATTGAATAAGTGCAATGATAAAATAAATCCCTTAATTAGTTAATTGACTAATGGTTCAATTAATTAACTAATTAAATAGATAATTATACGCAATGGTAAAAATAGTATTGTTACACTAAATGATATTATAAAAAAGTTTATTGCAGTGTTACAAATCTGTTTTCAAATAATTTTATAATTATATTTAACGATTGTTAAGTCCATTAATTAATTCTCGTGTAATTACTCGAGGTGATCTGTAACCCCATCCTATTACATAAAATAAATGTGTCCATTATTTCTTCTATTCAATTAAAAATATTAATTAAAATTGTACTTCAGTTAATGCTTTAAAACGTCGCAATAAAGAATACGTATTGTATCATAACAAAAAGTTTATACAGTCTCATAATCAGCTCATGTGTAAGCTGTTACACAACAATCATCAAAACTTAACACAGATTCACAGAATTAATCAAAATGTCGATTCTCAGATGTCTCATACAAAACTACTGAAATTACTAACAATCTTTCTTCAAATGCAAACTTCTGTCGAAATAAACATAGCATGAGCAAGTTTGCGTTCCTCGTTTATTTGTCTATTTCGATTTCAATTAAAAAGCTCGTAGATCGAGAAAATCCAGAATTGACGCAGAGATTTAACTGGAGGTAGTGATCATCGCGCAGTTAGCCTGTGCACGAAACAGAAATGGGGATAAAAGTGAATAAAGCGATCGGACGGTAGAAAAAAAACGTTCTGTTTCAGAAAACGTTCGTATGAAATATTATTATTATAGATTATCCTGTCGATTCAACGGGAAACAGGAGTCGCGGGTTGGGAACAATTCCGCTGGCCGCTGCGAATACGAACGGAACAGGCCATTCGGATGGAAAACTGATGTTGCTGAAAAAAGATGAGGTTTCCGTGACGAATGGGGCACCATCGATGCACGGTCGTCAGCACGGGAATTTCTTCGTCGTTTATCACACGGTCGGGATAGAGCAATTGGTACACGACCCCGGACAAACGGGATAAAAGTTTCTTGATTGATATGTTAAAATACAGCCATTTTAATAGCGTCACGCCGGAAGTCAAATTTTATCGGGTCCGTTTGATTACTGGTCTGTTCCAAATCGATTCGATCGTTTATTTCGATGTCGTGACCACGATGCGCGGAGAACACAGAAATGGAGGGCCAAAGGATTCATCGCTCGGTGGTTACTGATTTTTAAATTTGATGATTTTGGGGAATTTGGAGGAATGGCAATTTGGAAATTTGGGAACTTTCGAACTGTAGAATTTGATAATTACGGATATTTAGAATTTCAGTATTTTTTAGTTCTGGAATTTTTTAATGTTTCAGTTCCGGAATTCTGAAATTCTGACATTCTAGAATTCGAGATTTGGTGAAATTTAAAAATTTCTAAGACTCTAGATACTTAAATTCATATGTCCAAAAATTGCTAGATATCCAAATGCCTATGACTTAAAATTATTACATACCGCAATGCCTTTGTCCGAAAACCTCTAAATGCCTAAATTCCTACATCTCGAATTTACAGATCAATTCGTATATGTCCATATCAATAGATACTCAAACCCCAAAATTTCTAAATCCCATCATCTCCAACTCCTACACGCCTCAAATACATAGTCGCTAAAATCAAAAGTCTCCAAATTCCCCAAATCCCGACCTCTCCAAATATAATACCATAGTCTCCAAAATCTAAAATAGTCAAATCCCAAATTCCCCAAATCTTGAACTCCCCAAATACCAAAATCGTCAAATCCTAAATTCCCCAGGTCCTAAACCCCGAAAATACTAAAGTCCCAAAATTCCAGTCTCCAAATTCTACAATCGTCAATTCAGAATTTCCCAAATCATCAACGCCCCAAATATCAAAATCCCCAAATTCCAAAGTCTCCAAATTCTAAAATCGTGAAATCCCAAATTCCTCAAATCCTGAACTCCCCAAATTCTGAAATCCTCAAATCCAAATGACTGAACTCTTCAAACACCAAAGTCTCCAAATATAAAAATCGTCAAATCCCAAATTCCCCAAATCATAAACTCTTCAAATCCAAATTCCCCAAATCCTACACTCCCCAAATTCCAAATCCCAAAATCCCCAAATTCAAAAGTCTTCATATTCTAAAACCACCGAATCCAAAGTTGCTCGAATCCCGAATCCATATCGAGATACCGAGATGTCGAAGTATTCTTGAAGGTCAACGAGCGAAGCAGCCGTTCCCCCGTGGGATTCGATCTTTTCCCTAGGGAACCGAGATTTGCCATCGACTGTACAAGCCGAGGTCAGGGACTGTACGTCTGCCTCTCCAATCTGCAGGCTATTGTGACACTCCTCTAGTTCTCTGCGCCCCCTTTTTCCACCTTCCTCGTCCCGTGTTTCTTTCACCGTCCACCCTCTTCCGTCCTCTTTCACCCCCCTATTCCTTCTGTTTCCAGCCTCTTCTTCGCCACCCCTGCGAACTTCTTCTTTTACCACCTCCCTTTCTATCAACCCCTATGTCGCGGCTGGCTACGAGAGGAGCGTGCATACCGGGCCACCCTTTGGGAACCAGACGACCTGCTCCCTTTTCTTCTCGGTGTTCCCGACGCGACGCGACGCGACTCCACGCTGTACACGCGTGGCGTCGACGTGAAAATTATTTACGTTTTTCTTTTCGACGTTGAATCCTTCGTGTCTGAAAACAACGGTCCAACCGGGGGTGGACGGGCGACGTCGTCCCTCTGGGGTAGACGCCGCGAAGGGTGCTACCAAATAACCATCACGCTGCAACGACTCTTGAATGATTTAGGGATCATAGCTTGCTGCGTTTCAGTGATTTTGGAGACTTTTTGACAGCGAGATGGTTCAACTTTCAAACTGATTGATTATATGTTGCTTTTCGACTAACTATGATAGTGGTTGTCCGATTGATCCAGTAATTGCTTTTGTTGATATTTGTCTTGTACGAAGAATTATGAACACGAAATGTTTGTGTTTTTAGTACATTCGGTACGTATATTTTTAGGCTATTAAGAATTTACCAAGTAATTATGAAGTTACCTTGTTCTGGGATAGAATAAATATATTCCTACATTTTTGTATCCTTGTACTACTAGTCTTTCATATACCTTAATCACTAGATCTGTTTATAGACACTGCTGGATACAAATATTCTAAAGTTTCATTCTACACCTTCATTTTGCCTATTACACTTTTTAATTCTAACAGCAAACTCTGTTGTTAATGATAATTATACTACTCCAAATGAAACGATACTATTGCTATAATTTGTATTCGTAGTACAATAAATGTGGGAAATCAATTAAAATTTGTTGAATAAGATTATAGTAAATTTTTTTTGTAAAGAATGAGTGAAAAGAGATCGACATGTTCGAACTATGTTGCCCACTCCTAATCGATAGATACAGGATGAAAAGCGCAGAACAGTATATTATTACGCACTCCACAATTTTAAAGTTTGCTCAAGTTCGGAATCTTTTTATAAAAACACTCTCCTCTTGGATAACTTCGAAGATAGTTAACAACTCCTCTGAAAAGTTACACAAGACTTTTTGTAGTACACCTGTACTTACATCGTGTTAGTTCAGTAACTCATTCTTGGAATTACGTACTTCATATTTATTTCTACGAATTTTTATTGTTTAAGGAGGTACCTGTCTTATACATATTTTTTTTTCTATAAATTATTGAAGAGTTATATATTGTATATATTTAGGATAGTATGAATTTAAATGAAATAATTTGCATAATTTTTCAATAATTGTAAATAAAATTTTAGGGATTTCGAAATTGTCATATATACATATTAAGGTTGAAAATATTGAAATGTAAAAAACTAGCATTATTTCTCCATAAACATTAGGGTTACAAACAATAAAATATGATAAATGACTAACTTTCTTAAAAAATAAACAGTACATTCATTAACATTTTACAATGACCATATATTATTATAAAAATTATATAAATAAAAAGTTATAAAATATAACATATAAACATTAGAATTTCATACAATAAAGTACGAAAATTTATTACATTTCTTCATAAATAAAAGTAAAATCATTGGGTTATTATAATGGCCGTACATTCTGTTATAAAAATCATGTAACATAATGTAAAAATATATACATATAAAACATTATAAACATTGAAGTACAAGAAATATATCTGCGCATTTATTTATAAATAACAAATGAACTCTTCGAAATACAATTTTAACGTACTTGCACGTATGAAAATGGAGGTCCATCTGCTATTGTATGTACAAATTTGCTGTTCATGATTTATTTATCCGGGACAGAAAAAATATAAGAGGACTCGGTAAAAAGTTTGTAAAGTTAAACAAAATTTGTCCATACCGTTTCTCGTTTAAAAAGTTCGTTGCTAAAAGATGAAGCATATCGCGGACAAAATGTAACGTACGTTCTAACTTTATCTCCGAAGTCGAGCTTTCACGAGACGATAAAACGGCCATATAATGGAAAAACTTTCTTGCAACGATGGAAAGTCACCAATTTTTACACTCTCCGCCAAAATTATTACGGAAAGAATAATAATCAGACTCTACTTCGTTTACGAAAAAGATACATCGCTATATCGCTACATATTTACTATACCTTCGTTAAAAAACTTATATGTTATTCGGTAAATTATGTTTTCTAATTATGAAAACATATTGATCTATATTTTGTTTGTTTTTTTATATACAGTTTATTTATTTATAATTGTCCTATTTGTCAATTTGCAATTTGTTTATCAATCAACGATTCATTTATTTCGATTATTTATTAATTTATAGTTTACTTAATTACCCTTTTACATATTTTTGTTTGTAAATCGATAATTTATACTTTTGTCCGTATACAATTTGTTCTTTCATTAGTCTATAAAATATTTATTTATTAATCTATAATTTATCTATTAATAATTTGTTTATTTATTTACAATTTATTTACTTTCTGAACGCCTTAAAATTAGCGAAACAGAGAAGTATACGCTAAACAGATTGTATTTTATTCGACGAATATGTATCTAGGGAATATTTTTGGAATTTCGCTTTCCATTTATTCGCATCTCAAGGGGATGCTGAAAATGGAAGACGTTCAAGGCAAGCGGAGGCTGAAAGTCGTAATAATCGTAAGTTACTTACGTAATTTTAAGGGTCGCGCAATCTCGCGTGCACGCAGTTCGATCGTAATTGCATTCTGATGTTAAGATAAGTTAATTAGATGGAGTAGTTGGAACGTTGGTGCAGTTCGGTAAAGTGAATTAAACTGTTTACCGTGGTGGCTAATTCGTTTAGCTCGGCATCTGTATGTTGAATGCGTGTCCAGAACTTTTCAATCTGTTGCTACTGTAATCAACAATCATTTTCATTATTCCTCGCTATTAATCATACTTATTAACTGACCACTCCCGACAAAATTTATAACACGAGTCTCCAATTTCAGGATGTAAAATCAATACTATCCATGTCACGTATGAATAATGCAACCATATTTAAAGCAAACTTATTTTAGAACATGCACACTTTTAAATTTAGAAATGTTCATATCTTTAAAATTGCATAATACAGTTTATACAAATTTTTCAAGATTTATATTTTCGTTCTCTTAATTTTTCATTTATTCAATTATTTTACTTCCAATTATTTATCTTGTTCGTCTTTCCAATTTTTACATTTTCACTTTTTGATATTTTCATATTCTCATTCTGTAACGTTTTCATACTTATATTCATCGTTTCGTATTTTAATTTTCTAATATTTTGAAATTCCTATCCGGTACCTGCTAGAAAGGATTAAGGTAACCCTTGACCTTTGCTCGCCGCAATAACCTCGAATAAAAATAAACGAACTCTCCTACGGTAATAAAATAATAAATCGGGAATATATTTAACCCATAAGTTTAAGATTGAAGAGCTGCGTAATCAGCGTAATCGCGGATATTGCACGTTCAAGTAATTTTCATCGTTTTTGAAATCGGTTCGCGTTTCGCCGTGACGGTCTTCACCGTGTGAATCCGTTCACAGACAGCTTTCATATGATCTCAATTAAAATCTGTCGATCGTGAGAGCGAGATGGGTAGCCCGACGATAGACAAACAAGAATCCATTAATCTGGAGGAGAGCAATCGCGACGTTAATAACGACGGCCCGATCGAAGATCGAAAGTCTTTGCGAAGATAATGCGAAGGGCGTGCAATTGAAAGTTCGTGGTTCTTCATATTTTATCCTTTGATAGCTAGGGAAATGACTGGAAATTATGTGAAATGCCGCGTGGAAATTCATGGAACAGAATGCGCACTTGTCGGACGTTTAAGAAGTTGTCTTCGGTGATCTGCAGTGTTTTGCGAACGGGAAGTCACGAATTTGGAAATCGAGAAATTTACTGGCACAGAGATTTTGGAAACGGGAGACTGGTAAATAGGAAAATTGACAAATTGACTATCTGACAAAGTGATAAATTGACAAATGGACAAAATGCTAAATTAACAAATTGATAAATTGACAAATGGACAAAGTGCTAAATTAACAAATTGATAAAGTGACAAACGGATAAAGTGCTAAATTAACAAATTAATAAATTGATAAATTGACAAATTGACAAATTGATAAATTGATAAATCGATTGATCGATTGATGGAGTGATAAACTGATACATGAGCACAATGATAGATTTAGAGATCGATGGATCGATCAATCGATTTATAAAAATTCACAAAATGGAGAATTTGGAGTTTTGCTACCACGAATACTTGTGGTGTTCAGATTTTGAAAAGTTTTAAAATTGAAAAATTTTGGGATTTGTAAATATAATAATTTGTAAATTTTTAAATGTATATGGTAGGATAAATGCAATATGTTCTTGAAACGTGGAGGATCTCCATTTGTCTGAAATAGAAACCCTCTGTTGCGCAAAACCGAACAGTGAAAAATGTACTATCGCAACAGAAACGGAAGACAAATATATTCCACTTTTTTTGCGAGAGAATAAACAAAAGGCACTCGCTGTTGAGAGTACCGTCAATATGGAAATAGCCGTACAATAAACAAATGGAACAAAGCGCATTAGAGGTAGAGGAGGGAGAGAAATAAAAAATACATGTGGAATCATACAATATTCAAAATCGACTATGATTCGAGAGAAGCTGGTGATACGACTGCGAAATAAAACGATTATATTATATTGGGTCGATAAATGGTTTATGGAATATAATCTGGCGGAAGAACAAAGATGATTGACTGGGTATTCGAATCGAATCTTTGAATAAAACTAATTTTCTCAACGTTTTACTGCAACAGATTTAATGAGTGATCGAACGAGAATAAGGTAACTAATGCTTGAGTAAGAATAGTTTAATTATTCAGGTAATAAGTGTTCTTTTTAAAACAATTTAATTAATGTGAAAGAATGAAAATGATTTAACGGGCGTTTTAATCGAATCCTTGAATAAGAATAACTTGCTGAATGTCTCCATAGAACAAATTTAGTGCACTGCCGAATAAAAATTATTTAACGAATATTCGAATAAGAATAATTTAATTATAAAGATAATAAGTGGTTTTCGAAAGCAATTGAATGATCGTGGAGGAATGAAAATACTTTAATAGATATTTCAATTGAATCTCAGAATGAAAATAATTTACTGCACGTTTCAATGGAACAGATTTAATCAACAACCGAATAAAGATAATTTAATGAACATTTGTATCAGAATAATCTGATGAACGTTTGATTAAATTATGTTTTGGCGCTGGAAACATGAAAGGAATGAGTTGCAATAACGGATTCGTTAATAAGTAGCACAACGAGTTATCAGAGTTGGGAAATTGAAGAATTGCAGAATGCTAAAATTGAGAAATTGCGTAGGTGGGAGATTTGGAAATTGAAGAATTGCAGAATGCTAAAATTGGGAAATTGCGTAGGTGGGAGATTTGGAAGTTGAAAAATTGATAAGTTGAGAGATTTATGGAGATAGAAGTGAAGAAAGATATTTAGGGGTGAAAAAGTAAGAAATTGAGAAACTGTGAAAATGAAATTTCGAAAAATATTGGAATTAAAAGAAAATACAGAAAATTATGAATTTAGGAATTTTAGGAACTGGAAGAACGAAGAATTTAGAAATTTAAGAAACTGCAAAAACAAAGAACTTCGAAACTTGAGAAACTGCAAAAACGAAAAATTGCGGAAATTGAAAACTTGAAAGTCAAAAATTCGAAAAATAAAAAAGTTTCGAAATTGGGGAATTGATAAGTTGAGAGATTTATGGAGACAGTTAGAAGCGAAGAAAGAAATTTAGGAGTGAAAAAGTAAGAAACACAGAAATTGAGAAACTGAAATTTAGAAAAAATTGGAATTAAAAGAATAAACAGAAAATTATGAATTTAGGAATTTGAGGAACTCGAAGAACGAAGAATTTAGAAATCTGAAAATTTGAAAATCAAAAATCTGAAAAATGACAAAATTTCGAAATTAGGGAATTAAGAAATTTACAAACCTGGCAATTATGAAATTGTGAAAGTTAGAAAAATGATAAAAATCGAAAAAATGAAAAAGAATTGATATCAAAATTATAGAAATCTGTAATATTGGAAACTATAGTACTACTGAAATAATTGAAAGATTTAACAATTTTAAAATCGTAAATGTGATAATTTCGGTTCCATCAAATTTGAAAGTTTGAAAACATAAAATTTTATAGGTTGGGCAACCGGAAAATATTGTTTCAGGCAAGTTTAAACGCCGGTGGTTCGAGGAAGCGATTCGTGAATCAAAAGTATCGATCGATCATTGCAGTTCCAGCCAGTTCGAGTACTTCTCGTCTCCGACGGCTTGAAACTCGCGGTTAATAAGGACTTCATTAAGTTAGCGTGATCCAGGACGAGGAGAACTCGTCTGAGACGAGTGAGATTGCGCGGATTTCACAGATTATATCACGAGATTGGCTAACCGTCCGGTCGGGTAATCGTGGGCAAATTTGTGGAAAACTCGAGGTTACAAATTGGAAATAAGAAGAACGACATTAGCCGTCCCGAAGGGGATACTCTTAAAAATTAATCCACGGTTATGACAGTTTCGAATAACGTTCACGAGCTACGTCTCATCGCGCTGTGGCTGCGATGTTCCATGGATTAAAGTACGAGAAAAAGATGAAGATTCGTATATTTTGTTAAACCTGGATAACGTCTCGAGATCTTCTAAATCTGGAAGCATTCGTTTTTGTTCGTTTTCGTAATCGAGATGGCGTGCAATCGGATAATTAAATATTTCCATCTTGATCGTTAATTAATGCAGACAACTTCATAAGTAGCGTTGAATATCGATATTAAAGTAGTCTTCGAAGTTTCTAATTTTTTTTTTTTTTCATTTATTTATTTATAGTCGCATCAATCGCTGATGGGTTATTAGCGACTCCTTTCATTTTTAATTAAACGTTTATAATTGCTTGAATGATAACAGCTAACAGTGATGATTGATTTAATCGATTTTTTTATACTAATTATTATGTACATTATTAATGAAATGGAATGTAATAGCAATCGATAATTGTTAGGCTTTGCCACAATTAGCCACTTTTATGAACGTAACAATTCAAAGTAAACGTATATTTACGAATGTAAGAAAAGAGTAATACGTGTATACATGATACATTACGCACGCTAGAGGAACGATATATTCGGACTAAAGAGACAAAAGTAAATAACAAAACAATACACATTTCCCCGTCTATCGTCATTGAACTCTACGTTATGAATATTGACAACTATTATCTTCCATCAATAATAATCAACCGTTGACCGAATCGTCAGTTGGTAATCCATAATTTAAACTGAATTAAAATTATATTTGATGCACGTTACACATAAATTTCAAGTAAGGATATTTTCAACGCACTGGTTGTTGCAATTAATTTTTAATAATTACTCCGGAAAAGAAAGAGAAGAATATATGTATTTTAAAAGAAACGCTATTTCCTGTCATTATTTATTATTCATATATATACGTATAATCATAACATTTTCTTATTAGTTCGTTTCATTATCCCCTTCTCAAATTATCAATAAAAAATAACCTCTGTACTATTACATGTTACAAACACGTTCGTAATTTAACAGTGAATTATTCATCCAACCAACGATTAAATAAATAATTATTCATCTAAGCAATTGTCAATTTCCACTAATATGTGCTTCAGTATTTCAGATATAGCAAATTTGTTTAATAAAATGGTGTAATATTTTAAAGAATCACGATCAAACTCCCGAAGCAAAGTGTTCAAACGCAGCCGAAAAATAGTCGTAAGAAGATCATGAATTTCCCAGTTCCGAAATACACCTCGAAGGGTCAGACGGTAGTCGGATTTGCGAGTATCGAAGCAAGGGTTAAAGGTGCGTGTCGCAAAGGGTGAATCGGAGTCTGGTAATCAAGGAGTATACAGAACCACAAAGACACCCGATCAAAACGTTCGGCTGTGGTAACCGATGGAACAGGACGAATTTTCCTCCCGTTTCGTCTCATCCTGTTTCGGTATAATTGCGTTCCAGAATCGATCAGGCGGGTGTGGCAGACGTCGCGGGACGAGCGTAATTTCCCGATTTAGTGTTTTCCTATTATCGTGTCGTGGCCCGGCCAGTGCCTAAACTGTGACCCGTGCACGTTAGTCCAATTGCTGCGAGCTGGAGCCGCTTTGCGAGCCGATAACACGATGTATATACCTTGCCATCCCTCGGGGTTTCCGCTGTGCCGATGTAAGGCAATCCACCATCACCGCCGACGATCATTGATCGTATGTTACACACCGGAATAATGTCGCCCGTGGTTCGTAACCGGAAGTGTTTATGGGCCACCGTGCGCAAAACCGGCGGCCAAGATCGAATTAAGTCTGTTGTAACACCAGGACCCATCATATAGGGACACCACTGAAAAAGAAGTGTGAAAGAGAATGTATCTTAATCGAGTTTAACGGAGATTTTAAAATTTCGATTTCTCAGGAAAAATATAACGGTCGAGGGCAAGGTATTTTATTCGCTGTTTTGGCGGATTTTTATTGATTCAAGAATTTTTGAACGCGTTACGAATTTTAGAACCAGAGATTTGAGGACGTTGAGGTTGGAGGATTTACGGATACGATAATCTAGAGATTTGATTATATAGGCAGGATAGGTGATTTCGAGATATACGGATTTGAAGATATAGAAATTTGGAGATGTATGGGTAGATTTGGGGATATAAAAACTTGGAGATATAAAGATTTACGGTATAGGAATTTATAACGAGCAATTTAGAATCTAGAGATTTAGAAATGCATGGATATGGTATTTTAGGAAGTTGCGAGTTCACAGATTTTTCAGAATTTCGAGATTTCGAGTTAAGAGATTTGAGAATGTGGAAATTTGAGAATCTAGAAAAATAGTAATCTAGAAATTTGGGAATTTTTAAATTTAGGAAACTAGGAAGTAGAGAATGTAGGAATTTGGAATTCTGGAAACTTGGAAATTTTGGATTATAGAAATTTGGAAAACTAGGAATTGGGGAATGTAGGAAGTTGACAATCTAGAACTTTGGAATCTAAAAATTCGAGAATCTAGAAATATAGGATTCTAAAGATTTGAGAATATGGGATTTGGGAATATACATATAGAAAGTTGGGAATTTTGGATTATAGAAATTTGGGAAAATAGGCATTGGGGAATGTAGGTAGTTGGGAATCTAGAATTTTGGAATCTAAAAATTCGAGAATCTAAAAATATAGGATTCCAAAGATTAGAGAATATACATATAGAAAGTTGGGAATTTTGGATTATAGAAATTTGGGAAAATAGGCATTGGGGAATGTAGGAAGTTGGGAATCTAGAATTTTGGAATCTCAAATTCCAGAATCTAGAAATATAGGAATCCAAAGATTTGAGAATATAAAATTTGGGAATATAGACGTAGAACTCTAAAAATCCACGGATTGAATGTATAGAAGTTAAGAAATTTGAAAATTGACAAATGGAAATAACGTAAAATCTAAAACATAAAATCCCTACTATTTAAAAAATTTAAATATTCTGAAGCCATACAAGTATTCGATATCTTTTTTCATGACATTGAACATAAACTAGACCGTTCACTTAAAACACCCTGTATAACACACTACAAAATTACATTGTAAATAAATTTACTTTATACCTTCATTTTCCTCCAGTTCTCCAACGTCCTAAAACTGAAGCAATATCTCTAGACCCCAAGAAAGTTTAATTCGGCCATGGCATAAGGGTGCTTTTACGCTAAACGAACAGATGCTCCTCTTTTCCCACGTCATTCCTATCTAACATCCTTTTCCTTCCTTTCGGGTCCGTACTTTAAATTTTGAAATTAGGGAAGCACAAGCATTTGTTCGTTTAGTGTGAATGTACCATTAGACCAGCAACGAACGAGGGTTGAAAGTAATGGGCCAAGTCAGTGGCAACCCTTTCGCGAAGGGCGCGCAGGGTGTTACTGAAAGGAAACGACAGGTCGATTTGGGGTTATGAGCGGAGATTCAAATCGCTGCGGGAGGTGCATTGGGTCGTAGGAGTGATGAATTGTATGCAGTTAACGGAGTAATTGGAGTTGCGACTGTGAATTAGTAAACGTGCATGATACAAAGGGCGAAGTAGAAATTATGAACGACTTTATGTTTAGCGTGGAGGAGATCAGAAAAGTAAACAATTTTCTTTGTCCTCCGTCGAGTGACTACAATGCAATATACACGTACAGTGTTTTTATAGGTAGTAACGAGGATGGAGAAGGGGATGTTTTTTCAGATTAGAAAGATTTGAAAACTCGCAGTACTTTGTGGCGTAATTGTGGAATTTTATTTGAACCGTGTTTATTTTCATCTGGAATTTGTTTGATCGGTGTTCAGTCTTATAATGCTTTGGGATGTAGAGATTTTTGGATATAAGGGTTCTCGAATATAGGGGTTTTGGGATATAGCGGTTTTAGGATATAGGGATTTTGGGTTATAGGTATTTTATAATATAGGGATTTCGGGATATAGGGATTTTGGTATGTAAGGATTTTAGAATATAGGGGTTTTGTACTATAGAGATTTTAAGATATAGGTGTTTTGGGATAGAGGGGTTTTGCAATATAGGGATTTTGAGTTATAGGTGTTTTCTAATATAGGGATTTCGGGATTTTGGAATGTAAGGATTTTAGGATATAGGGGTTTTGCAATATAGGGATTTTAAGATATAGTGGTTTTAGCATATTGGACTTTTGAGATATAGGGACATAGGTAATTGGTATATAGGGATCTTGGGTCAATGGAGGTTTGGGACATTTGGACTTTGGGACATAGAGATTCTGGTGTATAAGGAACCTGGAACATAGAGATTTTGGGATATAAGGATCTTCAAACATTCGAATTTTTTAATCCAGTGATTCTTGGTGTTTGAATTTTGGGATATAACAATTTTGAAACAGCGTGATTTTTGGTAACTAGAAATTTAAACTAGAAATTTGGGGAACTCGAGATTGTGAGATTGAAATATCCAAAATGTTGGAGTTCTGAAGATTTGGGAATCTGGGAATATAAGGATTTGAACCTTCAATTTGGAATTTCTTAATATTGTTACGTTGGAATTTTCAAATTTCGAGATTTTCGAAGTATTTAATTGTCTGACTTTGAAAGCTTTAATACTCCACTAATCGAGAGGTTCTAGACTTTAAGTCTTTGGACTTTTGTAATATTGAGACTTCAGGATTTTGGAATTTTGCGAATCTAAGATCTAACAGGAATATCAACGCCTTATTAAATTAAATATAAATATTGAATTAGTTAATTACTATCATCATCAATTTGAACTGAAACAACATATTTTATTGCAACAAACTTTTATTAATAACACATGTACATTTATCTGCAAAACGTATCAGCAATATTACCCATAATGTCTCGATCAAATTTTTCCTTATCGTTTCGGTCATGCCTCTAGTTTCCCCATCACCGATCGCTCCATAGTCTCCTCTTTTTGAACGTATGCCATAGCGTACTCGACAACGTTGTCGGTTCCTGATACGTCCTGTTGGCGGAGTGTCAGTGCGAGGCACTCCAGCAGCCTTAATTGCCGTAGACTCGCTAGTAATTAGTTTACATTACACTCTCCGTATCCTCCAGGTTCTGGCCGGTTACTCTCTGTCCTCGTGCTTCCTCCGATATTGCGCGAGGCTCTTTAATGTCGACCAGCGAATACACCTGTACGAACGCCTACCTTTATATGTGCGTACACGTGTGCACTTATGTCACGTGCGACACAATATCACGTATTTGGCCTTGTGTCGATTGTTTCTCTTTCCTTCCTCATATTTCGCGTAGACTCAAATTGTGTCTATAATTATGAAAGTGGTCTAAGTCAAAATTAGAAAAAAACTAGTTCATCAGTTATTTCATACCACATTACATTAAACTAAATTAATGCAATGCAATTTTTACGATATGGTCAAAAATGAACCATTAGATTGTTGTGTCGACATTATATAGAATTCATTTAGTGTTATTATGAAAGTGTTATAAGTGAAAATTAAACAAGAAACGAGTTTATCAGTGATTTCACACTACATTATTTTAAACTAAATTAATTCAATGCAATTTTTAAGATATCGTCAAAAATGAACCATTAGATAGTGATTGTTGTTTCGAGATTATATGGTGTCCATTTAAATTTTAGATTCTTGCATAGTCATGTGAATATATTTATTGAATTTTAGATTGTTACAATTAATAACCTTAATATTTATGAGATTTTAGGTGGTTACAATTAGCTATTTAAAAATTTATGTACATATTATATTGTACTAATGTACCGACGACGAATAAATCCTCGAAATCGATTTTATCAGACATCGATGGTATTGCGCGGAGAACGTAATGCTATATTAAGATCCATTTCTTCGGAGATAAAGGTGAACTGCGAAAGATGAGAGCAGACATCGGAGAAAAAGCAAAGTTAAAGAATACCGCTGGATATCGGATTATGAAAGGAGGAAATGATTCAACGTAGGAAGCGGAGAGCATCGGAAAAAGATATTGTACCTTTGACTGAATTTATTAATTTCATTTTCTGCATATTATAATTGCATTTAATCCACACAAATTAAAAGTACAATAATATCGCATTCATTATACATATATTATAATTACGATGGATTACAGCGGCATATCTTCTTTCCTCGCAATTAATTTGGATTAAAAAAACAGACATTTTAACGAATTTAATTTATTACACAATACTTTGTGTCACGGCGTTTAATAAAATTAGCATACTGTGAGGTATGTTTTAACGCTGATTAAAGCTGTAATTATTTTCTTCAATAGTGAATTTGTTTAAGTTGAAAATTGGTGACAAATTTGTTAATTTGATAATTTGACAGTTTCATAGATTCATAACTTCATAGCTTTATAATTTCATAATTTGATAATTTCATAATTTGATAATTTCATAATTTCTCAATTTCATAATTTCACAATTTTACAATTTCACAATTTTACAATTTTACAATTTTACAATTTTACAATTTTACAATTTTACAATTTTACAATTGCACAATTTCATAATTTCAGAATTTCAGAATTTTACAATTTCACAATTTCACAATTTCACAATTTCACAATTTCATAATTTCATAATTTCATAATTTCATAATTTCATAATTTCACAATTTCACAATTTCACAATTTCACAATTTCATAACTTGGCAATTTGATAATTTGATAATCCAGAAATTTAAGTGTCTGATTCGACACAATTCTCTCGATTCTATTCCATATTACTGCTCGCATTATGCATGCATGGGTCAACGAATGTGTTATCCGTCCATCGTCTGTACAAACTATGCGATTTTATTCTGTCAGCGGAAAAATTTCATTCGTTTACCGTCCACGAAACATCTTTTATTCAGAACGACGACCCCAAAAAATTAGTTAAACTTTGTTACGCTCGTTTCGAATCAGTCGGTGCACGTCTTGACGGTGAAAATCTCATAAACTCTCTTTTTACGAGCTGGCGATTCGCGTGATCGCCGTGTCCGACGAAGAAAGTTGTCGGTTAAAAGTCGCGTTCGAGGAACGAGACCGGGATAGAAGTTTTCGCGGCTTCGAAAACGATATTACGAACGAATCGAGCATCGATATTCGGTACCTCTGGAAATCGACCTTGCGAAAAGTTACGTGCCTTTCACGATGTTGTCTCTCGCACCTGTTGCCAGAGAACCGCTCTCCCGGCACGATCCTCCTCTGATTTTGTCTGTCTTATTTTTGCGTCTATCGAAAGCTTGTACTTTTCTTCGCCCGGTCTTTCCTTCTTTTTTTTACCTTTCTTTCATCCTCGATTTACGCTTTACGTGTACGGTATGACGGAGAACAGGGAAACAACGATACCATGCAGAGAAATCACGAAAGTCGAGGAGTTCCTCCTTCTTTGTTTCTTAAACGTTTACTTTATGTGTCCCGCCGTGTGTTATATCATTCTTTTACGTGGCAAAGTTTCAAAGTTGTACCGCGTTAGAACTTTTTGTTTGACGGAGATACTTTCGTGAAGTTTCATGATGACATTGATTACACTTCTTTTCAAAAGTTAAGAACTTAATGTGTAATACGTAGTGACACAAGGTGATTATACACGTATCTACATATTATGCCGATATAACAACCGATCTTTCGCGCGACTGTACAACTATTTATACTTATTCTATTCATTTCTTGTAATTTTTCTCGTTCGTGAAGTTCAATATCATGTCATCAAGGACACAGCAAATATTAAGTATTTTCTAACATATTTTAAACGAATCCAAAACCTACATTAAACTAGCATGTCGCATTAAGTTCAGTGAATGTAATATTCGCACAACATTTCCGTCTTACATAAACTTCATACTTTCACGTTTCCTTTACTCTTAACTCTCCCGTCGGAATAATCCGTCAAGGATACTTTATGCCCAGTAAAAATGCAAACTTAAAGCATCTCTGGAGAGCAAGAATGTTTTCCTTGTAACTGAAAATTTTATGCGTGTAAGTCCTCGTGTTTGTTGCATACTGTAAGATAAATGTATCTCATTAATAAAGCAGCGATGTGATCCACAAATTCGCCTGTTCTTTGAGATCAATTAGAAATAAATTCAGAATGCGAAACGAGGATTTGAATCGAATGACGTTGATGACAAATTTTTGAGAACCTCAACAACGTCGTATTCAAATTGTACTTTTAAATAAACGGAAGATAAGGAAACGCCATTACCCGGTAATAAAATGGTGTTCTTCTTTTGCAGACGGTTTTATCTCGCCTTGTGTGTGTATCGAAAGGAAGATCGCAGTTCCTGCAAAGCGTACGACCTCACCTGTTGCGAGCAACCTTCTCTGTTGATCTTAATCGAGGTTCCGTTGGCCAAAGTTCAGCGGTGCCATAATCTTTCCTTCCTGCCTTGTGAAACTCGTCCTGCGCTACGGTTACTATTAACGTTGCACCGCGGATATACGGACCATCGTTTCTGAGGTAATTTCAACCGACCTACCCCACTTTCGTATATGTTTGCTGTTTGACCGAGACTCGTTTTATCTCGTCTGTGTATCGTGGAGCATGATGGAAGACCGTGGCCACGGGAAATTGAAATGTGACGCTTGCATTACGAGAAATAGCTATTTCTTTAAAAAAAAAAAAATAGAAAGATAGAAACGTGACTTTGAATGATGGGAAAATGGGTTCCGCTGTGAGAGGCTTAACGTGTACATGGGAAAATAACATGAAAGTGTGTCTTGTACATGTATCGTGTTTTAAAATCGGCGCCCTAAAAGCTACCCTCTGGTCGAGCGAGTAAAAGCGCGATCTTGATTGGCCAAATTGACCGGAGCACGTGACGAGCTGGCCTGCGCGGTGGGTGATGCGCATGAATAGCGCGTGTATAGTAACCCGCGAACAGTGTCGCGTCAGCCCCCGGCCCTGCTACACCACGTACCGTTGTCCAGGCCCAGAACCTATACCTGTTCTTTCTCTCTTTCTCTCTCTCTCTCTTCTCTTTTACCACCGACCGACCGACCTAACCCAATCGACCCATCCACTGACACCACAACCTGGCTAACTTATTCGATTGCCACGTTGTCGAGTGAAAAGTCGATCAACCAGTGTTACACCGTCATCGTCGCCGTCGTTGTCGTCGTAGTGGCTGACATCAACGTTCAACTTGTCAACAGAGCGGATTAATCGTCAGTGGCAAGTTTGTTTTATTATTATTTAATTATTTATTTATTTATTCACTACGAACGACCGTTCGGACGAATATTACGCGTCGGTTTATGGGTAAACGTCACGTATCGGGTGGCATTGATTTTGAACCGTAGTCACGTGACCACGGTGGCACCAATGTTTAAACGAGAATCGATGCCTTGTATATTGTCGAGCCGTTGACAGACGTACACGTGTTATGCAAATGCGTAGTTAGTGAAAGACGAAGATGTCAGATTGATGTGCGGATAATACTGCGCAAATATCAAGGTGATCTCATGTGTTTTGGTTCGAAGAGTGTAAGGTTATGTCCACTGGTTCCATGCTTCGCGATACAAACAAACGTTGCGATTCACGTGTTTCCCAGACAATGTGCGGGTGTTATTTTGTACTCGAAATACGATATTTATAATTATTTATGGTATGAACATTCTATTTAACTGATTTTAACTTGAACTTTAACTCTACCTCGATTATATGTCATTTAATTGAATTATGGGGGTGGTATGATATTTAAACGCGAGAAAGTAGTTACCTTTTTCTTCAATTGAATCAAAGCAGTTGTTAAATTTCATTGCATATATAATACTGCGTATTGGTGATTGTATTATTTAATGCTACTATTATTGTTGTTACTATTATACACCAGTAGATAATACTTAAGATGGATTGTAAATTAATTTTATCAAAATACAACTTTCTCGAATATTCGCTTGTAATGTTTTTAGTTTACTTGTCATTCACTTTTAACAAATTAAAACTTAAATTACATATGATGACTTCCGCGTATGCTACATCGTTTAAAATTCTTTACTAAATGAATGAATACAGCGTGTCACGGGTAACATAATATTAATTAAAATTCTTCTATTAATTATTTGATTAAATTATCGCAACAGTTAACTTGTGAATATTACCATTTTGTCACTAGAGCATAGTAATTTTTAATAACAACTTTTAATAAAAAATGCGATCGCTGGTTACTGATAACACGCTAATATTATTTAAAATTCTTCTTCTATTAATTATTTGATTAAATTATCGAAACATTTAACTTGCACATATTATCATTTTGTCATTAGAGCAATAAACATAATTATTTAATTAAAACGAGATTGTAATTTACTAAGACAGTCAACACGTTAATTCTGTAATTTCCCGTATTTTAGAATCGAATGTTAATCCCCTGCTCGTATAATTATTCAATTAAATTAACGTGGTACAATAAAACTCGATAGTCTTTAATCGTTGCAAAAGAAGCAAGAGCTAGGGAGTTTTTTCCCCATGAAGATTGCCCCGAAACATTTAATCGAGTCTCGCCGTTGTTGCAGTCTCTAAGAGCTGCGGGCATAGTCTTTTTCGACAGCACTCGTAATTACAAAAGTTGCCGGTTAAAGCTTTTCTTGTTTGCGCCGACATTTATGCGACTTTCTTCCTTTAACTTGGAAATGAAATATACCGTGGCCGACGCTCTTTAAAAACCCCATGGGCCGTAATTTACACCGAGGCGAACTTTCCCTCGCGGGAACTTTTTCCACGTGATTTTTCGCTTCCTTTCCACGAATCATTGTCGTAATCCTCTTCCCTCAACCCCTTTGTAAAACCACTCTCGTCCACGATTGTCTACGATAACTCCATTTGGCTAATTTCTCCTCTTTTTATGTATCTTTCGCACGTCGAGGAAGTGAATTTAAAATGATCTATAAAAGAAGTGGTTCGCTTTCGTTGCATCCTTAATAAAAGAAATTAGTGCCTTAGCGTTGTTAGGTTTAACACGTTTGTTGCTGTAGCAGAAGAATACCGATGATGAGGATCCTTAATGTGTTGAATTGTGTAGGACGGCGAATTTAATAGGTATCATTTATTTAATGTAACAGAATAGTTTGAATAAGAAAATTTTAAATAGTACCACTATTATATTGTTCTAAGGGGGCGAAAAAATTTTTGGAAAATTAATATTGGAAAATTAGTCTGTCGTATGCTTTCAAACTTTTTAATTATTAGATTGCTAAATTACCACGTCGCAATTTTTTTGAATGCTAAATTTCTACATTTTCAGACTTGCAATTTTCCAATTTTTAAATTTCCTAAATTTGCAAACTCATATTTTTTAATCCTACATTTCCACATTTCCTAAATAATTAGATTTTCCAAGGTTTCTGATTTTAGAATTTCAAAAATTCCATAATTTTCCTAATATTTCTAGATTCTCACATTTCTTACACCACTAAAGATTTGCGTTGCAATTTTACAAATTTCTTCGTTTCCAAATGGCCACGTTACTTGGCTCTGAAATTTCACCAATTTCTCAGATTTCACAAATTTCCGTATCCACATTTCATCAAATTTCTCATTTTCTCGAATTTCCAAATTATCACATTTCAAGTTCCCAAATTCCGAGAATCCTGTATTTTAAAAATTTCCAAATCTTCGGAATTCAAAAATTTTCTCGCATCGATACCTTACGCACCCAGCCAACTTTGCGCGTGTGAAATCGTAGCGAAACATAGTTGCGTGAAATTAACAAGCGTTTAGGTTGCTTAATAGCCTGTGGTATGTATGCAGAAATGATGAAAAAGACCGTTGGAACGAGCTATAGCTAGCAAACCCGAACGAAAGCTATTAAAGATGAAGGGGGACTGTCGTCCGGTGTATACTTGTTTGTTCCGGCAAATATTATCGTTAGAGGAACTATTATTACATGTAGACAACAAGTACCAAGAGAATCGTCGAGTTGGAGCACGATTCCGTTAATAACTCGTGCTCGGCGAAAATAGACGCACGTTAGAGAGCAGTAAATACACGAGGTGTACTTGGACTGGTGATGGGCATAGGAGTCTCTGTAGCTAATTTTCAACCACTTGAATCGCTTCAGAATTTCAAACCGACTCGATATTTCTATTCCATATGATACATCGTCGAAACGTATGGAATCTCTGGTCAACGTAACCCATTAACAATTATTCTGCATGAACGTAACAATTTGACGATTATCGAGGAACAGAAAATTTATTAACACTTTGAGCACCGTGTCACCCAGATACGGGTGACGTATGAATTCGTACATGAATCTATCGCTAATTTTAGTCGAAACGTTAAACATAACAAAGTATAAAAAATTTTTGTAAATATATTAACCCTTTGCGCTCGAGCGGTGACTCTTACTCACCATTTGATTTAATGCGACAATTTTAAACAAATAATTTTTAAGTACATTTATAGCATTAAACACGCGATGTTTGAACGCAGCGAAACAGACAATATGGTCGATTAACAATAAGCAAATAATAATTTCAAAAAAGTTCATCAAACTTTTCAAGCAGAAATTTTTACAGTAGCTATTCGTCAACGATGAAAATGCTTTCGAGTGCAAAGGGTTAAAGCCTATCGAATAAACCAGGATAGAATATTATGAAAATTGTCTGTAAAATTTATCGGAAATAAAATTATTTCCTAAAAGAAATTGAAACTGTTTTTGGGTGGCGCTGAAGGTGTTAATCTGAATGTGATAATTGGTGATACAAGCAAAAATAATGACTATTCTGTATAAAAAAATCGTCGAAATATAGAATGAAAATTGCTCTTATGGCGTTTCGTTTCCGAGAAAATTGACTTTGAATTTTCACCGAGTACACGCGCACTCGATTGTGACTCCACAGCGGATTACGTTATAGATCATTGTCTCGAGGAATATTATCGCGGTTTAAGTTTGTTTTTGTAGTAACGCAAAACTAGGAACACGTAATGAATTAGGTTGTCGAGGTAAATTACACAAATTTATTCAAATACTTTCGTTGAAATCTGCGCGAATTCTTATCGGAATAAAGAATCAGTCTACATATTAATTTATGTTTTATCGTTCGTTTATTTACATTTTTATTTTATTTTCAATTTTGAGTGTTGACGTTAATTATAAAAATTCCTATATTACTGTAGATATAGCTGTAATGAATACATTTATTCCTTAGAACTTGTATTATTTTTTCATTTGTTGAATAAATATATTTATTGAAACTTGTATTATATTTTCTTTTAATGAATAAATGTATTCATATACACAAAAAAGCCATATATACACATATATTAACGTAGAAATTTAAGATTTAATACTCGGAAGTATTAACTGGGATTTTCATATACTCAATGAATATATACATGTAATTTCTATATTTTTGATAAATATATATGTACGTAAACACATTAATATTTGAAAAAGTTTAATTTACACAACTTTTCATCCTTTCATGTACGATATAAATCGTGTTATTAAAATTAGACTAGACAGCCCACATTTCGATCACGTTTCACGAAAAAAGTCAAATATCTCAACAATGATAATTTTCAAGGTAAATTCACCTTAGTATTCGTATACTCGAAAATGTATAGAAATTGTTGATAAAAAATTGAACATCTCATTTAAGAAAACAAAGAAGCCAGACATTTTCTACGCCTCTATTTGCAATAATACCATGTTCCGTACTTATTCAAACCCTGTAACTTCTATAACTCTTATTGTGCGTATCTCTCTCGTATTGTATGAAATAAACAAGATATTCAATTTGACCGAGATCGCGAGACACGTATTGCCGGCAACAGTGCTTGCCGTGTTCGAAGACTATGATGCAGCGGTTGATTTTAATAAACGTGGACGTACAAGAATGTCTCGTTCGTTGACTGATTCGCAATTAACGCTGGAGGATAAGGCCGCTGGTTGAAGATGCAATTTCGATGAGAGAAATAATGAAAATGAGAAACAAGGCCGGGTTACCGTGAAAGATGCGCTTACGACAGATCCAGTTATTGCTCTGGAGGGCAGATTTAACGAGGACGGTTCGTTGTTATACTTTTCATACGTGATGAATGTTCTTTGTCTATCGGTACGTTGGAAATCGTGGCGTTTGCCTTTGTGCCTGGCGGAAAAGAGAAACTTTCGTACGGAACGGAGAGGTACACCGCGGAGTTTTATGAAAGGCAAATATTTGATTCCGAACTTTCATATCCTGTAACGTTAATGAAAGATCTGTTTGTCTGTTTTGCGCACAGCGCCGACGCGTTTTGCTCTTTATTGTTTGCACAAATTTGTTTAGACGGCGGATCAATTTTCAAAATTATTCGAAGAGTTTGTCCGACCGGATAGGTGGTTCGTTCGCTTCGTGATCAACAATTAATTCGTTTGCGGGTGGTAAACGTGCTCGGAATCGATTCGAACATCGTAAATTGCGTTTACTGCGGTCGAATGTGACAAAACGTATCCGACGCGAAAACAAACGCGTCGATCCTTATTTCCGTGTTACTGCCACCTGTAGAAACTTTGTGAATTTTGGTCACAAAGACACACCGATGGGGAAGTACACTTTAGGGATAAAACCTAGAAATACTTACAAAGAGTCTAAGAATACATACTATCTGCAACCCAGGAGTTGGCATATCGACTCAGTCGTATTTTCAGTGGTGGGATCATATTGGTTCGCGTGGTCAAGCATACCAATATGATGCAAAGAATATAAACAATCGGCAGTTGGCGATGCTCAATCGGCATCAAGTTTGAAAGATTCACTGTGAGGATAGGCGTACTTCTAATGTTTCATTTCAGCCTGCTCACGCGCCAACTCCTTGGTGACACGTTGTACTTAGTCTGAGAAATCTTAAAAAAAATCTAAGAATATTGAAGCAAAGGAACATTGAAATCTTGAGACGATGCAATCTACGAATGTTGAGATACTGCGAGCTAGGGATAATTGAGTGCTCGTATCGGTGAATCTCGGACATTTTATTGCAGAAATATTCGAGCCCGGAGAAATTTCGAATTGGGATTATTTACATCTACAGACCTTAAGCTCCAAGGATGTTCGAACAAAGGAATAGTTGAATCTACAGATATTTGGATCTAGGGATATTTCGACCTTGGACATTGGATGCTGAAGATACTTACGTATAACGATATTAGAATCTAGGGATACTTGGATCTTGAGATATCGAGTTCTATGAACATTTTTGTACACCGAAACTTGGGCCTGGGGTCATTTGTCTTTTGGGATGCAAGATCTAGGGATAGTTGCTTTGGGTGGCATCTACACCAAGGCACATGTGGATCTTGAAATATTGAAAGTTAATAATACCCGTGTCTAGTGATGTTTGGATCTATTCTGGTGATATTTGTGGGAATTCTGAACTGGAAATATTTAGAACTAATAGTATTTGGGTATATTGACATTTGAAACTAAAACTTTGCTTTCGTGATATTTACACTCGAGAGCGCCAGAATCTAGTGATATTTATGTATGTATCGTGACTAGGTTCCCGGAATATCTAGCATTACTGGGTTCAAGAGATGTTTCGATAGAGGAAAGTTAGATTTAGAGATATTTGGTTCTATAAGTGTTAGAAGTAAGAAACAATTTTCTCTAGGGGTATTTGCGTTCGTGGAAAGTCGGATGTGAGAATATTTGGTTTTGCGCCTGTTTGATGAAAGGAACAATCGAATCTGGGAATATTTGAATCCTGAAATATTGGGGATTCTCCGGACATTTCTAATTCACGATATTTTTTAGCGATATTTGATTCCGGGTATATCAGTTTGGGGATTCATTGGGATTCAAATCTAGAAATATGGGGACATAGGAAGTCACTTGAATTTGAAATTTAACCAGCGTTGTGTAGATAGTACCAATATGTATAACGATAATATAACCCACTTTGACGATTGTTTTTGTTTGTTAATAACATGACGAATTGATTAGCAAGCTTAACCTTCGTATTCGTTATCTTGCGTTACTACGATGATAATAACGGCGATAACTCTTCTTTTAACTCATTATGTGACATTAATTATTCAATCGCATTGCGTCTGAACTAATTCTCGTGTTAAATACATGATAGAACATTCATTTTTATAAATTCTGTCAAAATGGACATCAAGGCAAATTATTCCCAGTGAAAGTATTTTAACTTTGACAATTATCGGAGTGATCTCACGGTAAAGCAGTTCCATAATTTTTTGATCAAACCGATTAACACGAAAGAACAACAAAAATTTGAATAAAATGCACGATCGAGAGCCAACATTAGCATTTTACAGTCTTAATTACGTTTAATCATCGAACGTTCACAGAAACAAGCGAAGGAACATTAAAAAAATGTTAATTTCCTGTTCATATTTCATCGGCAGCCTCGATCAAGCTTCGCGATTACGTGATCCATTAATCTCGATCCGAATGCGCACGTTTTCTCGCGCTTTTCACATCGAACCGTGTAAAATTTTCAAACTGAAGAACATTCGTTCGGCTCGCAACTTCAGAACGAGCTTTTCCCTGCTTACGTGCCCTAGGGATTCCAGGGAAAATTATCTGACTCTTGGATACCCGCGAATCGAACTTTTCGGCTCGCAGCCATACCTCTTCATCCATTAGGACGAAAGGTTTCCAGGTCATCGTCAATGCTCGATGATTGTAAGCCTGCGGGAGGAAGTGAATTTTTACGAATCGTTCCGGGTATTCCTTTCATCCATTACGAATCACCTAGTATCCATTTAGGGATGAAATGAAACTTGCAGGGCTTAAAAAGGCCGCAGAATATTTTGCTCGGGTTCGATTCGTGCAATATACACTTTCGCTATCGCTCGATTATTGAAATTTTGTAAATGTTTGATCAAAAGAAAACGGCGGCGATTTTTCTTGCAATTTGAATTTTAGTATTCGAAAATTTAATATCGCTGCATTTTTGCACTTATTTTTTTTCAATTTTTTGAACGTTTATCCTTATCCTGTAGACTGTTCAATTTTATATATATATCAACACATTAACCTACAAGTTCTTCGTCAGAGCTTATTAATTAATATTTAGTGTGGCGTTAAGATGAATAAGAAATGTTGAAATGTCAGGTATATTTTGCATTTATCAATCTTCGTTCATACAAATTATAATTGGTATCGGACTCAAACATCCCTGTCTTTATAGGCATACGAGTTAGGTTTGTCACATTTGAACTGTAATGTGTGTCACGAAATTGTCTGCACATTAGGAGCCAAGGGGTTAAATGTTTGGAAACTGGAAATTCGAGAACTGAAAATATAGAATTGTTGCAATTTTGTATATGTGAATTTTTATTTCTAAAGTTTTTATGTTTCTATGGTTTCAATTGGAAGTCTTAATTACTCTTATGTTTTGATAATTTACAAATTTTCTAATCTGAATGTTTCAGACAATACCATCTTTAAATCTATGAATGTGAAAATCGATTAATTTAAAAATTGGAAATGTGTAGACTTGAAGTTAGAAAATTTAAAAACTTGAAATTTCTTAATTTCCAGATGTAAAAATTAATCAATATTCAATTTTCTAAATTGAAAAATTTCTGTGGAAATATTTCGGAACAGAAACTTTAAGAATTTGGCAATTGGAAGACTGGAAAATATATGAACTAGAAAGCCGAACGATGTAGGAATTTATGAATTTGAAAATTGGAAAGCCGGAAAATTTGAACTGCTTAAATCAGAAAATGTTCGAAATATGAAATTTCCAAGTAAGAAAATATCTGAATCTCGAAATATCCGTAATTAAAAATTTTCAAAATTTCAAATGTCCAAATCATCAGATTCCTAAGCTACCGTATTAACGTTATATATACAATCAAATGTAAATAAAATTAATTCGTGCAGCAAGATTAATGAAAAAAATATTCAGTTTCAAACAAACAATTCGAGGAACCAAAAAGAATGTGAAATTAAAATGGCTGGTACATAGGTTCAACTCATAAATTAAAATTTTCGATGCTAATTAATTCATTCGATCTTATTCCACGACAAAACCCAACAGCTTCTTAGATTTTAATAAATGGTGCACCTTTCCGCTGGGATTCGTCTTCGTTCCTTAAAAGCATTAACGACGGTATCTCGTCGTTCTTTGAGACTGTTTCCTTTCGAACCCGTGAACGTCGCGTTTTCGAATGAAATATCAGCTGCAACAGTCGCTAGTTGGATAACGAACGAGACTGAAATGGATTATCGATCGGTTCATATTTCACCGGCCGTTTAAATTGATAATGAAATCGCTGTCGATTTACCGGGTTTTCCCCTCGTGTTGGCCAATGGGTCATCCCGTCGATACCTATACGCTTCACAATTTCCATTATGCCTCTCAAACAATCCTCATTTTCATCATTTTAATCTTCACTGCGCAAATCAGTAGTCGGGATCGTCGACTTCCCTTCATTTAATTTCTATTCCACTCATTTCTAATTTCTACGTTATATTTATATCTACCCTATACATTTATTAAATTATAATACAATATTATATTCCGTTCATTTTTAACTTCTACATTCTCCAAATTATAATTTAACGATTTATTTTGTTCATCTCCATTTTCCAATATTTCTGAGTTATTATGCAAATTATATTTCATTCGCTTCGATTTTACAAATTTTCTAAGTTAATTTCTAAGTTATTCTATTCTACTCGTTTCTGTTTTGTAAAGTACATGAATTTAAATTCAAGGTTCTATTTTATTCACTTTTATTTGCTATATTTTTTACCATTGTGTAATTAGAATATTACCTTAATAATATTACCATATTATTTTTTCTTTGTATACTAAATATACTAAATTGGTTGAATAATTGATTGACATGTGTTTTATTTTAAATTACAAAATTTGTTGAATCACTTTTCTTGCAATCCGTGTTTATTTTTATGATGGTAAACAATTCATGCGCGCATTATATGCCGGTACGAATAAATTTTTATTAAATAAAATTTTTTAAATGGGAGTTAATTTTTGTCAATTAATATTTGTAAAATTGAAACAGGTCAATTATATTTTATTAGTTATATTTATTCATATAAATAAATTATTATTCATATTTATATTAATTAATTAAACGTCCAGTTTATAAATCATGCAACTAAACAATTTTTTCACAAGATTCTTTAATAACTGTTCCATACCATATTATCATATTTACAAAAATTCACATTTTTCATAAAAAACAAATGTCAACCGTATAATCACAAAATGATTCTAATGCTAACCTTACATTTCCAACAAGCTTTTAGACTCAAAATAATACACTCGTACAAAATAATTGAAAGATCATGCGGCATCATCCTATTTTTCGTATTATCACAGCAATCAAAAATTACTATGGTAGAAGCAAAATTCGGTCTATTCTCAAAGTATTTTTGCATCCCGCTTTGATAGCTCCGTCTAACCTAATTCAGGCGAATCGTCGAGTAGCGTAACAAGAAACTAATCCCTCCAGTTCGGACACAATAACCAGAACTAAATTATATTCCATAACCGCAAAACCATCTAATTGATGTTCAGCCGACCAGCCATTCCATCGTGCCGAAACAAGCTCGATAAACGATCGATCGGACCGCAGATTAGGGGATCCCGAAGGAAAGCAGAGTGAACGGTCGCGGAGGGTGGGTGCACGGGGTTGGGGATAACAAGTAGTCGTACGCGATCAATCCCCGATAAAGGAGACAGTTTAATCGGGAAAAGAGTGCACGATCTCGGTTAATTTCGCATAATTTTCAAGGCGAGCCGAATGGTCGTATTGTTCGTAGCACGATTCGAGAAGTGGCGGTTGGCCACGAGCCTAATTACCTCGTCGATCCGGCGAACACGCATCGTCTCGATGCATCATGAAGTAAGGATTGTTTTTGCAGCGTATAATTATAGAACAAGCGACCCGACGAAACTGCAGCCACCACGGAATCCTCGATCGATACTCTGCCACACATTCGCTAACAGGCCGCCATACTACTGCTCGCTACTTACGTGTTGGCGTTTTTATTTAAGGGACCGAAAAGTAATCAAAATCCCTTCGATGATCTCATTCACAGTTAGTTTGTGTCGAGACACGGCCCCGCGGACACGGAAGTTTTGTCATTACGTTCAAGCTTGGTTGTAAATTTTATATTTCGGTGACAAAATTGTTGTCTTCCAAGGAGGAAAGATGTCAAGGCCAACAATAGAAGCACACTTACATCATTGTATGCTATTTTTGTTTGATCGAGGAACGAAGGCAAACGAAGCAATGAACAAAATTACATATACTTACGGGGATGTTTTGAAACTAAACAAGTGTCATATAGGTGGTTTAAAAAGGTTAAAAATGGAAATAGGAATCTCAAAGATGCCGCACGAAAAAGACGATCCCAAAAATTAGATGATGATATCCTGAAGGCGATGATGGATTCAGATCCTCGTCAAACAATTGAGGAATTATTATTGAAGATTGGATGTCCATAGTCTACAGTTCAGGTTCATCTTTGTTACATAGGAAAATTGTACAGGCAAGGAATTTGTATTCCTTATGAATTGGTGGAAACGGCGCTCGATAACGTGAGGGGTCACGCTGAAAAATAAAACAGGAAAACATAAGGGAGCTTGAACTTTTACCTCATCCACCCTATTCACCGGATCTCGCGCTGTCGGATTATCACATTTTCAGATCGTTAGAACATACATTAAGATGTAAAAAATTTACCAACGTTGGAAAAGTGAAAACGCACTTGGAAAAGTTTTTCAATGAAAAATCGAAAGACTTTTTTAAAAAGGGAATCGAATAATTGCCTCTACGCTGGCAAAAAACATTCGAAAATAATAGAAATTATTTTGTTGATTAGCATTTAAGATTTCTCTAATAAATCAATGTTTGCTACGTTAAAAAATAATACGTGAATCGCGTCACCTACCATTGAACGGTATATAAATTGCAGTTTTAGGGTTTACACCTGACAAAATGACGGATCTTAGGTTTTCTATTTTAAAATTATTAAAAGACTTGTTTCGAATTACAAGTTGTTGAACTTCGCCGAGATAATGAATCTTTTTATAAATTGATTTACGTATTATCCGTTATTCACTTACTTTTATATTAAATTTTCAATTTAGGCATAAGTGGTGATTTGACGTCCATAAATCTAGTATTAACAAACGCGCGTATATTAAAATTAGATGCACGTTAAAAGGTATTCGAGTGCGAGTTATATTACATTATTAGTAATTGCGTTGTACATACAAGGTTATTATATTATTGTTCATTATGTTGTACGTTAAAGTAGCAGGTGCATTCTACTGTCTTTAATTTCGTTGTACGCTAAAGCAGCAATTACATTTTGTTATTATTAATTGCATTCTACATTAACGTACGAGATACGTTATATTATTTTGAATAGCGTTCGACTTAGGTATGAGTTACCTTCATTGTATTGTACGTTCAACTACAAGGTTAAAAGTGTATCGATACTGTTTCGTACTATTAACCCCTCGCCTTATGATTTATTTGTCAGGTGCTCCAGTTAGAAGTATAGTTTATACCATCTACAATATTAAAACAGATGAAGAAAGTTGGAATGTTATGTCAACTTTGTACGCAGCCATCCTTGACTGTGCAAACTGTAATTAACCTTGAACTGCAAATTGCAGCATATTAAAATTTCAGGCAATGTTTATCACAATTGAAGTACGATTGAGTCACGTGTCAGACTCGTGAAAATGCGACAATTTTAATATGCAAAATATTGTTATTGCGGAAAAGTCGAGAAATTGATGAATAATGTTGCTAGTAGAGATTCAGGGATCCAGGGATATTTCAGAATTGGGATCCAGGGATGTTTAAACATTAGGATCCACGGATATTGGAATTTTAGGATCTGTGGATATTTAGGCATTATGATCTAGGCGTATTGGAATGTAGAGACATTGGATCTAACGATATACGGATATAGAAACCTTTGGTCCGAAGATATTTTATCTCAAGGTGTTAGAATCTAGGGATATCGAGTTCTGTATATATTACAGTCTAGGGATATTAAAGTCCAGAGAGATTGTGATCTAGAGATGTATATGCCCGTCGATTTGGTATCTATACAGTCGTGGACAAAATTAAGTGGACAGGTATCATAAATAGCAAAAGGTTAATTTAATTTAACTAACAATGCCTACAAATCAAAACTTTATTGCACAATTATATACATTAAATAAATGTTTTTTCAAGTCCACAAAAGCATTTCACGTTCTAAATTTAAAATTTATTTAAAACATTGTAACAAAACAAAAAATTTTTTACATTTCTGCAATGTGCACTTAATTTTGTCCATGACTGTATATGGGAGTCGCATAACACTGAAACTACCAAAGGGTCAAATGACCCTTTTACAAATTTCTTGCTTCAGCCGAAAAAATTTGTTAAGATGGTTTTCTTGACATCTATGTCGATTTGTTATCAAGACAAAGAATCAATAAGTGTGTATTCATTTATGCTGCATCGTTTGTTCATTTATTTTTCAGCTTAATTTTTAAATTCAAAAGTGTGCATTATACGTCGCTAGTTTTAGTGTTAAAAATATCTAGGAATTTTGGCGCTGACGATATTTGTATGTAGAAGTATGAGATTTCAAGACTACTTAGATCTGGATATACATACATTCGACATATGTAGATGTGCTTATAGAACTATTTGGATCTAGGGATATACCATGACATATATGGAGGAACATGTATTTCCAGGGCTATTTGGATCTTAGGGTACACCGCGAGATATATGTAGGAATATATGCTTCCAGGACTAGTTAGACCTAGAGCTATACCATGAGATGTATGTATGAATATCTACTTCCAGGCCTACTTAGATCTAAAAATATACCAAGGGTATATAGGTATGTACGAATGCGTATTTCCAGGATCACTTGAATCTGGTGATACACCACATAACGGCAACGGAATTCATGAATATTTGACTATCGACAAATGGAAACTTAGAATAACAAAAATATGTTATAAGGTATTACTGTTTTATTAAAAGGCAGTTAATGGGTTAATGTACATTTTAATGTTGTATCGTAAATAAACCTTTACTGTTTGCAAAAACGGACGAAACTCTACGATTCTAACTTAACCTAACCTAACAATTGCGAATCGCAATACATATAATGTCGAAGCGACCAACCTCCTCCTAGCTCACATTTTCGTAGCATCGAAGGTAATAAAGAGCATCAACATAAACGAAACAGCCCGTATACATAATTCACTATCCATCCCCGTTTCGTTAGTTAAAAATTGCATCCGTGCTCTCGCATCAAGGTGCAATTACCGTCTTGCAGTCGACTAGGGACTACCCGTTGGATCTTCGTCCGCCTTGAATTCCGCTTTGTCTTTTAAAGTAACCCCCCGGCTTCACCCTCGTCGCTGTTAGCCGGACTTGCACGTTATATCTCGGACACGACATTTGACAGTGTGCGTGGAAACTTTTGTTCCAGTTAGATGCTCGTAGTTAGACGCGAACGTTTGCCAGGGAGAAAGTCGGAATAAATGGAAGAAGGAGGACGAATGGCGACGGTGGGGGTGGGTGTCTGTCAAAAGAGGCGTCGTTAGTGCCGGGGGTGTAATTCCGCGATCTCCGTCGTGTTCCCTCGGTTCGTTTGTTCGTCAAAGAAGAACTACGACGTGTGTGCCGTATATATACGTGTACAGGGTGTGTCTCGGAACGGCGAGCTGCTCGGCTCGAGAAATATGTAGGTTGTAAATGTGGAGTAAGCTGCTCCTCTCGTTGCTTGCGACGCTGCTCACGAATATAGGATCCTCGAACAACTTTTCGCGAATATTTATTGTACGACGATGCGTTTTATTTGGCACTTTGTTGCTTTGCGGACGGGTGCTGTAAAGGGTGGGGTGCGAGACATTATAAATTTCCGGAAACGAGACTTTGCGATTTCGGAATTTCGGAGGATTCGGACTTTGGACTTTTGGAGGCTTCCAGTTTTGGTATCTTTTGGTACATGGGCCCTTCCGGATTTTGAGATTTTAAGATGTTTGGATTTCTTAATTTTGGGGTATTGCTATTTTGAAGGTTTGATAATTTTGAATCTTGTAACTTTGGGATCTTCCGAATTTTCACATTTTCAGGTATCGAGACTTTCGGATTTTTAAATTTTGGGATATTGAGATTTCTAATTTTGTGACTCTGTCATTTGGAGAACTTCGGAATTTTTAGGCCTTCGACATTTTGTATATTTGCGATTCTCAGACGTTAGTACTGTAGAATATTTAAATTCCTGAATTGTTGAATTCTTCTGAAAATGACATTTTTACAAATTTGTGATTTATAATTTCTTGAATTTTGGAATAGTAAAACTGGAATTTTGATAGCTTAAAATTTTCGAACTTTGAAAATTTTGTATTTTGGTAATACGTATTTACATTATTTTCTGTAACTTCTTTTGTATACAAGACAGAAACATGCAATTATATATGCATACTTTAGAAGCCATATCTAATACATAATGTTTGTAAAATGTATATATATTTTGTTGTATTATTACACAAATACATCAATCATCCTATCATTTTTTCCGGCACTGTACGCCGTAAGAACATCGTACAATCGATACCAACCGTGTAAATGTAAAAATAAGTAAAACGGTGTTCTAGTAATTCCCTAAAGGCGTCCCTCGCGCCGTTACGATCGTACCGATCCGTTTATTCGAAAGGAACCGCAATAAAAATCGAAACCCTCGAGGAATATGCACACGGACAATGAAAATAATTGGCAACAGCTGACGCCATCAACGCGAGACCGTGTTGCCGGATGCATAATTCATAAACGTTCGATGTGTGGGACGCGGTATTCGGTAAACCTCGAAGCGTTCCCTTCGATTTGTACGCGTTCCGGATTAACACCGTAGACGTACAAACAAAATGGTCGGCACGGAAATGAAAACGGTTGAAAAGAAGCGAGGCACCGTTTTCCCGTTTTCCCTCGACGCGTTAATATTCATTTAACGAAAGCAGCTACGTGCTCGAAATCACCCTCGACCTATATCTCCTCGTATCGGTTTGTACACGCGTGACAACTCGTACGCGCATAAACTGGGTTATTCGCGCGGAATTATACGCGAATCCTCTGTATTTAAATATGCAATAACAAGCCGTTCTTCTTTTTCTTAACCGTTGGATTTCTGACGCCAGGTTTCGACTACTCGCTACCGTAATGAGAATCGATGACTTTCGAGATGCGCGATGTTCGAATTTATCAGAGATTTATGGTCGCATTGGATCAGATATAGTCATGGGCAAAATTAAGTGGACATTGCATAAATGTAGAAAATAGAAAAATTATTCAAATCGATACCTGATCGATTATTAGATGTTGTTCAGCGAAAGGGTGGCTTTACAAAATATTAATATATCATTTAAGATATTTTTGTTCAAATAATTGTATTTTTTTTTAATAACGTCCTATCATTTTGTCCCACTAAAATCAATAAGTATTTACATTATTTTCTGTAACTTCTTTTGTGTGCAAGGTACAGAGTTGCATTCTATATGCATACTTTAGAAGACATATCTAATACATAAGGTTTGTAAAATGTATATATACTTTGTTGTATTATACGATATACACAAATACATCAATCATCCCATCATTTTGTCCGGCACTGTATATAAATGTAATGAAACAGCTAATAATGTCAATTAATAATGGCGGGATAGTAACTTCGAATGAGTTCATCAAACTTTTGAACCAGAAACTTATGGAGTTATTATTTGCTATCAGTAAAACTACCTCCGAGTGCAAAGGGTTTAATCTTTCTCAATGATTCCGAATCCCTGATTAGGAATCAGTATCTGAACTCGCGCCACAATTTTTTAGTTGCCGTCGAAAATTCCAAGTTCACGGGGCCGCTGCATACCGCGGGAGCCTTTAATTTTCTTTGCAAACGGTGCCACTGACGGCGATTTAATTTTCCGTCCGGTTGTTTCGTCCCACGGACACGTGCATTCCGCGCGTATTTCCCCGGAAACCGATGGGGAACCGTCGTTTCCGCTCGTTTCGCCGTGAGACGCGTTAATCTTGCCGCTTTTCGTCCCTGTTCTCTCGTGCGGCCGTTTGGCAACGGCCAGATAGGATATTTCGTGCACGTAGTCAATTTAGTCGACCAGATGAGCTGGCTTACCGGATGATGGATTCCTCGACAGGATCACATCCCGCCGGCATCGGGGATGTACAGATAAACGAAGGAACGAGGCGAGACAGACGGAGACAAGTTACAATACGGAGGAGTTTTGCGGACGAGGGTGAAACTGCTTCAACAGTCGTTACTCTCGCGCGATATGGACCGAGTCGCCGAGAAATTTACTCCCCTAAGTTCATTCCCGTTCGCGAACCGTCGCACGATGGTCCGGATTGGAAAATCGTGTGACACTTTTATGTAACTTTTAACCCTTTGCGGTCCTTAATTTCTTTTACCTACAGCTCCTTCATCGATTTACAATGTAGATCAAGAATCGGGTTGATGATATAATGTATTAGAACTGTAGGGTTTTTAATAACTCTCTATTTACTATGTGTGGAAGAATACTCTTTATTAAACTTTTAAACTCTCTTTACTCGCTTTATACTCTCTTAATACTCTTTCGCTCTGTATTCTCTCGCTTCTTATCTACGACTCACCCGCTCGCTACATTCACGCATTCTTATATCTTATAACTAAAACATTCAGCCCTCGCACCCCCCAATGTCTCCAGTTGGTTTGTCGACCAAGCCTTATCGACACAGCTATCCCAATCGGTCCAGGCCGCCTTACCCTCCAATTTCCTTCTCTTTATTTATATATCTGGATCCTTTTTCTATTTTGAATAAACTATCTTTCCTAAACGGACCCTTCATTTTCCTTATCTATTTCTTGAATCAGTCCCTCGCTGACGAGACCCAGATACTATTTACTCTTCCCACGGCTGGACTACTACCCCCAAATTCCAGAAACCCCTACCCTTAGTTTTTCCTCCAAAATTCCGATATAAAAAGGGAACTGGAACAGCTAAGAAAGAGAGTCTTTTTAATCTTTAACCTACGACGACGTCGAACCTCTGTCCGGAACCATTGTATAAGTTTTGTGAATTAAAAGGTTAACAATAAACATAATACAACTATAAAACACATCGATCCTTTGAGTACCTCGACGACACGTTCACGCGGTTCCAAACACTCTTCTCAGTCACTCGATCTCTATCGCCGTCCATAAACAGTTTTCATTGGCACCTCAATCTCCCTAATTCGGTCACTCGGTTACAAACATCCTCCTTGGTCACTCGATCCCAATTACGCGGTCATAAACACTCTTCATTCGCATCTCAATCTCCCTCACACCCTACAGAACGATGCTGGGTTCGTAACAAACGTATTTTTGATTTATTACAAGTGGCAAAGAAATTGGTACATCTTCAAGCAACTTATTTATCTGAATTCGTTCTACGATCCAAGACAATCGCGATGTCGAGTCACACTCGACATAGGACCGGAAAGGGTTAAACCGCTCAACATATTAGCATGCAACTTAACACGTTGTCCGCCACACTAACGCAGTTGAAAATTTTATTAGATAGTATTCTTATGATTAATAAATCTTGCCAAATATGATCACAATATTTTGCTTTGTTTATTATTCATAGGTTCAAGTAATTAATACTAGTGTTTCCAATTAGACGACTGAACAAATTCTTACTAAATAGATGATTGATTCATATGGAAATTTAAGCGTCGCTCATATGTGGATGTTGTGGCGATCAAAGTGTTAAACCAGATAACGTGGAAATGCTAATCTGTGGATAGATTAAAAGAAGAATTGTATTGCAATTGTTGTTGTTGTTATTGTAACTGTTATTATTATACGTTCTAGTTAATAATTTATTAATTCCAATTCTTATACTTCTAATTGTTTAACTTTCTTACAGTATTTTATCGTAATACTCGATATATGTATATGGATCTCGAATTTTCAATATCTTTAGTTCTCTGTTTCTTAAATTACTATCTTTAAATACTCAAAGTTCGAAATGTTGGAATATGGGATTAATTGTAATTCAATAAATCAGATTATTTAATCGTAACAAGAATGAAGGGTCTGAAGGAAGTCATTTCATTTTATCATCGAAATTTATTTTCGTATGTATGAAAAGATTATAATAATCCAACACGAAATTTCAAAATCTCTTAATTTCTAGGTTAATAAATGTCCTACTGCCAAATTCCTAAATCTTTACATTCCTGTGCCTCTTGATTTCCAATCCCGTAAATTAAAAAAATTATAAATTTCAAATTCCCAACATCGTGCATTTCTAAATGTAAAAATTTGCGAATCAAAAATTCCACTATGCTCGCTTATTTTCCCTAAGGTACGCTACTGTGAACGCCACGGTATAATCGAGTAATATCTCGGAAACTTTTTGTCGGGAATATGTGGATTCGCTTTGACGGAGATCCAACAGATATTTGACTCTGTCCGACTTTTTTTTTCGACCTGCCTTTTCACGAATCCAATTTTGCTGAAAGTTTTCGTTTGTCACCGAACGGACAGGTCGCAAAGACGTATTCGACCCGTCGTACCGCGTTGTAGGAAATTTCCGTTAGCCACGAGATGAAATTATTACACCGACAAGTTTCGGTAAGAAAACAGCGATCTATACACGCTTTAGCTCCGACAGAATACAGGTTGACGGCCATTGTTGGCCTCTTCAACTTCGTTGGATTTTCATCAAACTTTCCGGAACGACGTTCTACGTCAAGGAACAGCCATTGTGCACTATGGCTGCACCGAATAAAACGATTACGTATAATCGATACGGATCTTGTTTCTGTGTATCTAGTTAACCTTTAACATTATAGAAAATCCCGCCGTGACAGGCTATGAATAGATAACCGTTACAGAATGGACGAGATATTGATTTTAACTTTATCTTTATAAATATCGATGCAAAGTGTTGCACCTGGCTGCAATTTTTTATCTATGATTGCCTCACGATGCTACTACCTACCTGCCTCACGATGTTAGCCTAATGAGGAAGACTTTCCAACCAGAGAATTATAATTTTAAGGGAATTTCGTGAGACTGTCATGTTACAACGTGACACAGTGATATATTACGATGTACTATAGTAAGTAATAAAAACGACATAGTACAATATTAAAGTATAATATAATTTAAAGATAATATTTAATCATACATTATTGAATAATAATAAAAATATATTATAATATACTACTACCATATAGTATGTATTATACTGATGTAACAATGATATACTAACCAAGTAATAATGAATAATATATCATGATAATGTTATATGAGTAAAACATGCTATCATGTCCCTCAAATATAAATACGTTGACGTCTTAATGGACAAAACATATGTATATGATATTACTGTACCAAGTACTAAATACTATGACGCATTGTTACAATGTATTATCGCACGCTACCATCATACTATACGATCATACAATCTTAGAATCTGATAGCATACGGACGTCACATTTCCATTATCACTATCATATATTTCTGGCATTATCATATATATACATATATTCTCATCATCATACATTCACCATGATCCTACTGTCATGCCCCACTATCATATTGAACTAACATATTTTTCTTTATATTCGAGAGCCATATTCTGTCGCAATCGATCACCATACTGTGTAGTTATATTCCATTATCATACGGTACTTTTATAACAAATAATTGCACTTTTACTATCACACTTAACTATCACATCCAGCTATCATACTCTGATATCATAGTTGTGCATCACTACCCAGAATATCGTAATTGGTACCGTATCACCCATCATACTCAAATATCATAATTATGCATTTACCATTATTATATTTTATTATAGCAGTTAAGTGTCATATTCCATTATCATATTTCATACGGTACTTTTATAACAAATCATTGCACTTTTACTATCACACTTAACTATCACATCCAGCTATCGTACTCTGATATCATAGTTGTGCATCACTACCCAGAATATCGTAATTGGTACCGTATCACCCATCATACTCAAATATCATACGTATGCATTTACCATTATCATATTTTATTATAGCAGTTAAGTGTCATATTACATTATCATATTTCATACGGTACTTTTATAACAAATCATTGCACTTTTACTATCACACTTAACTATCACATCCAGCTATCGTACTCTGATATCATAGTTGTGCATCACTACCCAGAATATCGTAATTGGTACCGTATCACCCATCATACTCAAATATCATACGTATGCATTTACCATTATCATATTTTATTATAGCAGTTAAGTGTCATATTACATTATCATATTTCATTATAGCAGTTAAGTGACATACCCTATTATCATACTCGATAAATACAACGACGTATCATACTCCAGTATCATAGACGTCTATCGTATCCCAATACCGTAATAAAGTATCATATCCCGTAATCATATTATAGAATGTGATAGTAATTTACGATATTTTATACATAATATCACAGCGATGTGACAATACCAATATCATGCTCTAATATCATATGCAAGTATCATACCTCGCTAACGTACACCAATATCATAATTGAGTATAATATTCAGCTATCACAATTATCTATTATATTCCGCTACCATAATAAACCATTATATTCGGTTGTCATTCACTATCATTTCGTTTCAACATATTTCGTCACTGTATCTTACTCTCGCGCTAGTCTATCATAATTTTACCTTCATAGTGTTCTCATAACGCTGAGCAATTTTTAGAAACTCGCTTCTTGTTTTAATGTTATACGATTGTATTCTAGTCGTACGAGGAAGTTGAACTCGTATGTATTGCAGAATAGTTTTCAGAATTTAAGTTTGGGATGGGATTGGTATATCTGAAACTGCGGAGAGTGCTTGAATATGTATGTTGCTTTCTAGGGATCTAAAAGTTTTGGTGTCTTGGGATTGGATTTGAGAATCTGAGAATTCGATGGTTTCTAAATTTTTAAATCTGGAAATTCAATGGTTCCTTAATTTTTGAATCTAGAAAGTACGTGGCTCGTGAATTTTGGAATTAGAGATTTAAGAATTATATCTTTATTCTGATATGAAGAATCAGAAATTTTGTAATTTCGTCAATGTCGAGTCTGGAAATTTAGAACGAGTGAAATTGGGAAGTTACGAATTTAGGTATGTATAAATATAGGTGGGACCTTGAGATTTGGATATATGAAAACGTAGCAACTCAGGATCGTGGAAGTTGAGAACTGAAAAACTGAGAAAATTCGGCAATTGCAACATTGAAAAATTGGATGCTTGAAAATGTGGAAAATTGGTACGTTGGATCACTGACAATCGAAAAATGGGATATTGAGAAATGGAAGAGTGGTCATTTGAACAGTTGGAAAATTCGAAAATTGAACATTTGAAGATTAGACTCTTAAGAACCTGGAAAATTGGACAATCGAACATCTGTAAATAATATTTAAAAAATTGGGAAATTAGTCATTGGAAAAGTTAGAAAATTGAAAAGCTGAGCATTTGAATATTGGACCGTTAAAACACTTGAAAATTGGACCATTAAAAATTGAAAAACAACATTTCTAAAACTGGAAAATTGATCATTCGAAAATTGTATATTTAAAAATTTAGAGAATCTGGAAAACTAACCGGTTGAGAAATTGAACTGCTAGAAATTCTAACATTTGAAAAGTCAGAAACTTGGAAATTTGAAAACTTGAAAAATTAGAGAATTAGAAAATTAGAAAATTAGAAAATTAGAAAATTAGAAAATTAGAGAATTAGAAAATTAGAAAATTAGAAAATTAGAAAATTAGAAAATTAGAAAATTAGGAAATTAGGAAATTAGGAAATTAGAAAATTAGGAAATTAGGAAATTAGGAAATTAGAAAATTAGAGAATTAGGAAACTAAGAAATTAGGAAATTAGGAAATTAGGAAATTAGAGAATTAGGAAATTAGGAAATTAGAAAATTAGAAAATTAGAAAATTAGAAAATTAAAAATTCACTATCATATTGTTTCAACATATTTCGCCACCGTATTTTACTCTGGTGCTGGTCTGTCATATTTTACTTTCACAGTGTTCTCGTAACGTCGAACAATTTTTAGAAACCGAGCGATCAATAGCGTCGATAAAAGATTGAAACGAGGAATAGAAAAAGCGCCGAAGAGTTTTCAGTTACTTTTAGACCGATCCGGAAACGTTTACAACAACCGATCGTTATTCTCTTCGTCGAAGCTTTCGCGAGCGACCGCGAGAACCCGTTGAAAATTGGTACGTAAAGTGTCGATCGTCGTCGAGAAAATTAACCGGAACGAAAGGATGTTAACCGGAAGGACCGATGTCCCTCTGGCATCAAACTTAATTATCGTCTCGCAATTAAAGGGAGAGAGGTCCGTGCACTCGCGAATTAGACAGTTTACGAACTGCTGGAAAGTTTTAGTTTCCCGGTGGCATAATGTGATTGGCCCCGTCGCGTTCGCCTCGCTTCGATCGCACGCATATGTACGTCGTTGATTGCGTGTCCATCCACGGCAAACAGTCGAGCTTTTTGAACTTCCCTCGATCTAGTTGACCGGCCGGAAATTGGTAAAAGCACCGGTCACAAAGTTATCGGTAAATTGATTGTGCCAGCGCTACCCAGGATTCGGTCCGCTCGAACTACATACTTTCGTTTACTTTCAGAACAGTATATTTAAGAACGAAAATGTGTTACTAAATATCGTATCGTTCGGTATATTTTTCGTTACTTCTGTTCCGTATTTTCAAGGTCATCCACGCGGTATTTTAACCGCTTGCCGTATTTTCACGAGTGCCGATACATTCCACGCCGAATCGATCACTTTTTCGCCTCACCATCAGCGATTTTGTTTTAATCCAAGTATGTTATAGTCCATGTGGAATTAGTGGGGGTTTAAGTCATCATTTTGCCGATTTCGAATTTGTTAACAAATTACAAGTCTTCAAAGTTCGTAGTTTTTTCCCATTTTTGCGAAGATAAACTTCATTCACAAATTTTTTTCTAAGAAACTCCTCGTCCGATTGGGCTGAATTTTTATTTGCTTTATTCATGATAATTTGGGCTACAATAAAATATTTTTTCCGACTTCGTCAATTTGTTATATAATATCAAAAAAATTAAACAAATTCTTTCTTTGCGTTTTTCTCAATGAGGGGCCTTAAGTGTTAAAATTTGAAAAAAAATATGAAAAGAATTGTTTCAATTTCATTTATTTATCATCGCTGTAGTTTTCTTTAACAAATATTGCAACTTATTACATTTCTGATTTCTTGATCATGTATTGCCAAAAAAATATTTACCGTAATATAACATTTTAAAGAGTAAATATTTTGAGATTTTCACAACAAATGTGTTACGTTGATATTTAGTGTAGTTCGGGATTTAGAACTTTACAATTATTATATATTGATGATTATCAACTATCGAAAAAAGTGAAAATCAAGTGAAGATTAGAGAAAGATTGGAGGCCATAAACGCACAACCACATATTGTTGAACATGTTCCGCGAATCCATCGCTATTCATTGGCAATTTCTTCGATAAGAACCATGCTTTAAAAAATTATAACAATTAATTTCATTTGTAAAATTATAAATCAACTAAATATATTGAACTCATTCCTAAATAAACTAGTTTAAATGCTGAGTTTAAGTTTTCACCCCTACAAACGTTTTAAGATTTCGCCTAATTTTCTATTGTCTTGTGGACGAGTATTACAAAAATAGCCCTCGGCCGTTAAGGATCAATATCGTAGCTGTAATTAGTTCTGACTGACACATCCGACAAATAAATCAAAAGGTAATGGATTAACCCTTTGCACTCGACAGGCGACTTACTTTTGCCATTTGGTTTAAGATAACAATTTCAAATAAATAACTTCTTACTAAATTTATAATATTACACATTCGATTATTAAACATAGTGAAATAGACAATATTGACGACTAATAATGTTTTTCCTTAATAATTTAAAGATAAAGGCTCATCCGATATTTTGGCGAAGGAAAAAGTTGTTCAGAATACCTACCACTCCTTTCCGGCTCCGACAGTATTTGTGGGACACCCTGTATATTTGAATTCATATTATAAAGTGAATTTCAAAAAACAATGTACATTATTTCGTCGTGTTTCTCGGCTTCTCATTTTATGGAGTTAATCGATTTGTACACTGAACGGCTCATATCAGAACGCGATTATCCTCGATGCCATGCTTCGATGTAAACGATTATTAAACGTGTCATCGGCAGTTAAAACAATCGGTTTTCGCGACCCGTTCATCGAAGAGCCGTTGACAAAAGGGTTAACCGTAAGCGATCCCGTTTGTACGGTGGCCACGTGAAAATAGAAACGGCGTCGTTAAATTGCACTTAATTAGAATGTAGCCGAACCCCGCCGTTGTTATTTTGGTACGTGGAACGCGCGGGCACGCGGTTCACCGAGGTGGCGAGCATTAAGGGGATTTCATAATTAGCCGCGGTCGTACGGGCTCATCCAATAAAGGCGAAGCCCTCGAGATACGTCCGTTAATGCTGCAGAACGTTGCGTTACAAGAAGAAGGAGGCCGGACACGCGATGGCGTCCAAGAACCCTCTCGTGTCCGCTTCGCGAAACGCGTTTTCCCTTCCACGGCAAGCGGACCGCGAAGCTGAAAACGCGTCGCTTTATCGAAGGAAAGCGGCTTTAAATAGCACTCTCTCGCTCTCTGCCGTCTTCATCCCCCTCGTGCTTCTTTAGCGACCCCGATCCACTCTGTCGCTTGTTTTGCTACCTCGGAACACTTACTAATCTCCATGGAATGCACCGCCAAGTGCAACCAGAAGCTTTCTCCTAGCTTACGTATTCCAAGAAACTCGTCGAGATAACTGCTGGATAAACGCGAAATTCGTGTACGGCGCCGCGGTAAAATTAACCGAGGAATAATGCGCGAAACGATGTTTTATTCGGTTTAGTTTTATACTGTAAATTGAACTGATAACACTGTGCAACAGCCGAATGAGAGCATAACCGCCGCTATGAAATATAGCTTCTTGCGAACTGAATACGAGTTTGAAATCCGTTTTTTACTTGGACGTACAGTGTTTGAGAAAATTAATGTTTACGAAAATTGCAAATTTTGAACTTTGGCAATTTTTTGTGATTTCACTGTAGCAGCTATTCAGTGGCTTTTTATACGAGAGAAGTCTGTGAACCTTACCGTATAAACAATATAAATTGCTATTACATTGTAAACATTTAAATATGTTTAAACAATTATTAAAGAAAGAATAACCGCAAAAACGCACTAACTTTTGTACAGTGGAATTGAAGAGGACCAATTTTCTTGGAAACGAGATAATATTGACTTAAGGGAATCTTGAAGGGAATTATGTTATTATTGTACATGTAATTATAAATGTTGCAGTATTATCGGTACAATAATACATCGGTATGGCGGTATAATAGTACGGTAATTTAATAATATCATATTATGTAGTATACAGTAGTATGTATAGGAATGTAGTATCACAATATGATAGTATGAAGGTAGGGTATAAAAGTAGTGGCATAAGAGTGCAGTAGTATAGTAGTATAGTAGTGTGATGGCATAATAATGTAGTTGTATAATTGTATAATAGAATCAGTTGAATAGTAGGATGACAGTACAGCCCGTTGAATAGCAAAATAATTTAATAGTAATAGCGGTATAGTGCAATAGTACATACAGTAAACAAATGGCATGATGAATGACAGAAAATATTACAGGCGCAACATAGTAATGTAATGATAGGATCAATCACTAGAATAGTTGAAGTATTGCATGGTGGAAGAGTAAAGTATTATAATAGTAAAATGGTAATATCACGGTATAACAAGATAGTAGTATGGTTATAATTGAAATAGTGGAATAGTTGAAGACTGAAATGGTAGAAAGGGAATAGTGGTGTAGTAGTATAGTGGGATAATGACATAATAATATAGTAGGCTAGTGATACAGTAATTCAGCAGGCTAGCGATATAGTAGTATAAGGATAGATTAGTATAATAGTCTAGTGATATAATAGCACAATAATATGCTGCTGTAGTAACCTATCGATATAGTAATATCGTGACATATTAGTATAGGAGTCTAGTGATATAATAGCATAATGATATACTGCTGTAGTAACCTATCGATATAGTAATATCGTGATATATTAGTATAGTAGTATAGCGATATAATATCACAATGAAATAGTATTGCAGTAACCTATCGATATAGTAATATCGTGATATATGAGTATAGGAGTCTAGTGATATAATAGCATAATGATATACTGCTGTAGTAACCTATCGATATAGTAATATCGTGATATATTAGTATAGTAGTATAGCGATATAATATCACAATGAAATAGTATTGCAGTAACCTATCGATATAGTAATATCGTGATATATGAGTATAGTAGTCTAGTGATATAATAGCACAATGATATAGTGCTGTAGTAACCTATCGATATAGTAATATCGTGATATATGAGTATAGTGGTATAACGATATAATAGCACAGTGGTATAATTGTGTAGTGATCTAGTAATACATTAGTGTAAGAGCATAGTGTAGTAGTATAGTGTACAATTGTACAGTAATATGTACAGTAGTACTGCGGTATAGTGGTATAATAGCATTAGTAGTACCACAACGCGGAAGTATAATAGTACAGTGGCATAGTGGTGTAATGTCATATAGGCCCGACAACATGGCGGTACCGTAGTATAGCAGCAAAGCGGCATAGTAATATACAGTATCGTAGTATGACACCGTGGCAGTGTCGTAATGTCACAATATAGTAGTTTAATAATACAGTAATCCAAAGTATACAGTATAGTAGTACAGTAGTATCATTGTACAGTGCTCTTATAATACAGTAGTACAATAGCGTAGTAGTATAGTAGTATTGTTGTAGAACAGAATTATTACAACAATCGAATAGTGAAAGACTAGGTGAGAAAAATAATTGAAATATAGACTCAATAAAGGACTATAAATAAGTGAAACAATAAAATAGTAGTGGATATAGTAGCAAGTGGAATAGGAGATAGTGGAATAGTAGCATGGTAGAGTTATGAAATAACGCAAAATAGTGCAATAATGAAATCGAAAAATAATATAGCAGCATAGTAAAGTTATGAAATAATATTACGGTCAAATAGTGTAATGGTGCAATAATGAAATAGAAAAATAGCATAACAATAACGAAATAATAAACTGTTCTTATAATATTAGGAGGACCGGAAAATAATGTCGTTTTTTTGCAGTAAAGTCAAACAGATAAATTTTTAATACGTCTGTATTTTTAATCAATGATGTAATCACCCCCGTTATCAACAATCTTTTGCCATCTATTGCATACATTTTCTATGCCGGATAGATTTAAAAAAAAAAATTGATTTTTGAACAAAATATCTGAAAAAAACGGCATGAGAAAAAACGACATTACGATATCATAAGGTCATAATCATACGAGTTAATCCATTGGAAACGCGAGTTCACGGAACGGTATATAATAGGTGTAACATTTTCCCCGGCGAAATAACACGATCCTTAACCCTCTCGAACGATTCGAATACTAGCTCTTGCTTCGGCAAGCGGACCAATTTAAAGCCCGTATTACCGTAACCGTTCAATTTTCCTTCGGATCGGATATCGTGACGTCTATTCTATTCTTATCGGGCATCGAGCACGGTGAAGTGATTGAAGCCTGGGCCGACTCGAGAGCATCGTCGGTAGAGAAGAAAAAATAATAATAATAAAAAAAAAAGAAATAGGAAGAAAAGAAAACGAAAGGAATGAAGGAGTTCCTCTCGAGGACGATTGAAAACGGAACTAACCAAGCCACTCGTCCTCCTCGCTAAAGATTGTTTTCATAACGTTCAAACGATCCGTGGTGCACAGGTAGCTTAGCTTAATGGGCATCCGGCAAATTGGTCCCCATTGAAGCTCGCGTTCCTGCCAACAAAGGAATCAACGATGAGGCGTGGATCGGTCTTTATTATCCAGTTTCTTGGCTGTATTCCTTTCTATGGAAATAAAGACAGCCTACCAGTTCGGCTCCCCGCGGCCACGAATAATAAAATATATCCTGGGCTCAATTATCGAGCCAGTTATTACGTAAATGTTGTCCCGGTGCTGCATACGTAATTTGTCGGGGAAAAGATTTTCCGCTTACCGAGAGACTATCGCTCTCGGGACGTTGTCGTGAACTTTGGGCGTAGTTACGTCGAGTGTATGTAAAATTGACGGTCGTTCGCGTGATTTGCACGCAGGAGTTTGTACCAGTTAGCGAATTGGAGTATTATTATATTATGTCGAACATGTTCGCTTTCGTGGAGAGACGCAGGAGTAGATTTTACGACGATGTTCGAGGGTGTTCGTTTTAACCCCTTAGCTGCATGATGGTTCATGTCTGAGCCAAACCACGAAAACAGATTGGCTTGTGAGTTCACAATCTTTTCGTGCTTGTTAGGCCAGAAGTCTTTTCTGACACGCTAGCGACTTGCACTGTCAAAGAAATGATTTTTTGAAATTTTCTTGACCACTAACATCAAAGGTAACAACATATATTTCTTTTCAGCTATTTCTAAAAATCATGCAGAAAGGGGTTAATACGCGTACGAGTGATGGTTGACCTTTGTTTCTTGTATTCATATTATACTATCATATACTCTTACAACATGATAACATACTGACGCCACATTTTCATTATGACACGACACTATCATATTTTTCTAGCGTTATCGTTACCATATATCCTCGTCATCGTACATTCACCATGATCCTACTGGCATACCTTACTATCGTACTGAACAAATTACAATAATTACAATAATTAATTAGTACATTTAAAAATTTATATAATTTGATAAGTGGTCATTTGATAAATGGAATTTTAGAGAATCTGGAAAGCTAGTCGGTTGAGAAATTGAACAGATAGAAATTTGGAAATTTGAAAAATGTGAAACTTGGAAAGGTGTAAACTTGAAAAATTAAAAACTTGGAAAGTTGTAAACTTGAAAAATTAAAAACTTGGAAAGTTGTAAACTTAACAACTTGGAGAATTGGAAAGTTGGAAATTTGGAAAATTAGAAAATTAGAATATTAGAAAACTAGAAGATTGAAAAGTTGAAAAATTAGAAAATTAAGAAATCATAAACATGGAGAATTAGAAATTTGGAAAATCGAAAACTTGAAGAATTACAATTGTGGAAGTCAAAAGAAAATGAAAATTAAGAAATTTTAGATATAATCATCTAAATATTTTCGGAATTAGGGCTTTAAACTATGGAATCACGACGGTCGCGGTCCATCGTTCCATTTTTGTTCTTTCTTCGAAGCAGCAACTGTAAAAAAGAAAGAAAAGGAAGGTCGAGAGAAGGTAATTCTCGTACGGACGGCAAAACGTGAAGGGCTCTCGAGACAAAGTCGATCGTGGCAGCGTTTCACAATGGAAGAGACGAACTCCGAGGGCCAGAAAAGTTCGGTCCCCGGTGGATCTGCCGGCCCCGGAAACGACCGATCGATCTTCCATTCTTCCGTCTCGCGTTCGACCGAAATCTCGACGCGGCCACCGGAAATTCCGAAACTTTTCCCGCAATGTCTCCGACCAGATGAGATTCGATACAATCGGCACCGCAATTTTCGCCTCCAATTTTCTATACTACATCCTCTAATTTCCTATCGAATTACGTTCATTATTATCTGCGTACTTTATTATCATACTAAATGCCGTACAGAATGTTATACATATATTCACAGTACAGAATGTTATACATTAATTACAATTACGATACAATATAGAAAGTTTTTAAGAAACATTCCAATAATAAGTTTAACGTAGAAAATAAAATTAGCAAACATTTTCTGTATTTTATATGGGGTATAATATTTTTGTTTTAAAAAATTATACTTTGTCACATTTTTGAATACCAACGAGTAATGCGTATAATACGAGATATAAATTAAATATTGTATGTTTATACGTGGTATAATCAATTTATTTTAAAGATTACAGTTTGTAATATCTTGAGAATACATGATGAGAGATTTTATTTTATTACAAAGAATAACATATATTTTCTATAATTTAAATTACCAAATTTGCTGTTCAGTTATGTATGGAAAAGTGATACAGTTTCATGAGATATTTAGTAACCATAAATAAAATAAATAATTTTAGTTTCAATAAAATTCGTAGAAAATGCGACTTTTCACTTATCATTTTCTGTGTTTGAAAAAGAAAAAGAATCTACTAATAAATTATTTAATAAAAGTGTGAACACCCAACGTTTGTTTGCCTGATCCATACATAATGTCAATGCGTAAATATTTTGAACAGAAAGAACTTTTTAATCGTTCTTCTGTATTTGTATTACTCGTGAATAATAAATACTTCGTGTGCAGTCAATTTCATACGCTTGACCAAATACTAAATTTTCATTCCGATTAATTAAACCGAAGAGACGCGGCTCAATTAACTGGAAAAAACATCGTTATTATGATATCTTTTACATTGTTCTTTCCCTTTCTTTTACATGGATCTTTAGTAGCAGTTTTTCACATTTTACATGCACATTTTCAATTACTGAAAAATGATTAACTTGTACTAACTGATTCCGACAAGACGGAGAAACTAAAGGAATTAAATTCCCTCGTAATTTTGAGCGTTTTACTATTCAGAATTTCCAATCACGGGCTTCAATCTAATCACAGAATTTTTCTTCAAAGGTAAGAAACTGTCGCTTGAAGCTTCACGGAAACCTCATACATCATTAAATTTCCTTCGTTTAAATTCATAAAAGTTTAATGGACGAATAATCCCGCAGCAACCTGAAAGGAATATCGCGAAGAGAAATTCACCTAAAGTGATTTCACGATATAGCGGTTATAACATAATAATTCCACGAACCGAGCGCTTATTATCGCTCGAATACGTAATACAGGATTTATCATGTTACAAAACACGATGATATTGCGGAAAGTTTTTTCACTTAAAAAATTAATGACCCGAGTGAGCCGTGGATCTAAACGAGTCGGCTGTGGGGTAAATTAAACGTTTAGGGGACGCGATGAAAAGATTTTACGATTTAATTCTCGGTGATGAACAATCACGTTCTTTAATATAATTTCAAGATTCGTAATATTGCCGTATTACTGCGCGTTAGTATACCTATTCTTTCAGTAATCGGGCGTTCATATTACTGTGCACTGATATACGTACGAGATAGCGGTGAGTTGAATAGACGCCCGTTAAATAGCCGTGCGTTAAATAGCCGTGCGTTAAATATTCTCATGTTCGTATACTTCTGAGTTAAATAATCATGCGTTGGTATATGAAAAAGTTACATTATTACAATCGTAATATTAGGACTACATTAATATGATTACATTATTACAATGAAGTTAAAGGTTAAATAAGGTTATGGAATGTTTATTGAAAAACGATATTACTAAATGTTATAATAATTATACCTTGAAAGCGTTAAATAGCCGTGCGTTAAATATTCTCATGTTCGTATACTTCTGAGTTAAATAATCATGCGTTGGTATATGAAAAAGTTACATTATTACAATCGTATTATTAGGACTATATTAATATGATTACATTATTATAATGAAGTTAAAGGTTAAATATGGTTAAGGAATGTTTATTGAAAAACGATATTACTAAATGTTATAATAATTATACATTGAAAGCATTAAATAGCCATGCGTTAAATATTCTCATGTTCGTATACTTCTGAGTTAAATAATCATGCGTTGGTATATGAAAAAGTTACATTATTACAATCGTATTATTAGGACTACATTAATATGATTACATTATTACAATGAAGTTAAAGGTTAAATATGGTTAAGGAATGTTTATTGAAAAACGATATTACTAAATGTTATAATAATTATACATTTCAACAAAGTTATATCATCTATTTATCGACACAGTTATATCACCTGTATATCAACTGATTGTCAGTTATATCATCACGCGTTAGATCAACACGTGTTAGTTCATGCGCTACTTTATTGAAATATTTTACCACAATAAGCAGTTAATCCAGAAAATTCCAACATTTCACCCTGATTGAACAACATCTACAGCCTCCGAAAAATTTCTCTGCACGAACTTACTCCCAAGTCCCTTGCAATTATTTTGTACATCATACATACAGATTAGGGGTTGATTATCGGCAAATCTGGTTTATATCGATCTTGTCAGTTTTTTCTACCGGCAGCGTCCAATTCGCGGAGAAATAAAAATTCAACTATAGAAAGATTTCACCATCGATATATACGATCGCGACGTCGATGCACCGTTCAAACAACTCTCACCCCGGTTTTTTAACCGTGCAATTTCACGTTCACCCGACAATTTTTCTCTTCCATTATTTTCCTACTCTCGACCGTGAAACAGACAGCCGGTCGCTCCAGTTTGTTAAGCCAGAGTTTGTCTGTCCCTTATCACTGTGTGTATGAGCTAGATGGCATTGTCTTGGCGACCCCGTTTCACCCCCCTCGCTGAATAGAGTTCACAGCACCCGAACAATATCCGCGAATTTTTCCCAATGTCGATGTTACGACCGCGTTTCATTAATTACCCTCGAATGAACGGCTTGCCGAAGATCCAAAGGAGATAATTATCGCTCGCGGATTAATCGAAACACAGCGAACGTTGATAACAATCGCGGTTTAACTGCACGCTGGCCTATAACGCGATCGAGTGGTGAAATTTTAAACGAATCTTTGAACTTGGAAAATTGTTTTGATACCGAGTAATTGTTGGTTCGTGCGTCGAGAGGGATGTGCTGTATTTAAATTAATTATTCAGCGGTTATTTAACCGTATTTGGATTATGATATCATTAACCTCTTAGGCACTATGCGCCACTATAGTGGCTTTCGCTGATGTCATCTGAATTGTATTATTCATTATTAGAATAAATTGTTAAAGTTAAAATGCGTGTATCATATCTTTAAGAAAAATTATAATTTAATCATCAAACACTTCATTCCAATGTACTCGTGGAAAGAACAGCATTATCCGTCACACATTGCAGTGCCGTATCATTTACGTGTAATTCGCGTTGAACTCTGCCGTACAGAGGAACAGCCCCGCGCAAAATTGAGCCATGCCTAAGAGGTTAAATTTGACTGCCTATTGTAGTTGAAATGTGACGAATCTGAATCTTGCCGGAATTAGTTTGAAATTGTATATTAATTATGATTTGTGCGGTTAAAGATAGCTGAATCAACAATGTAGTTACATTTCGATGTCTCAACTTACATACATATATTGTACTTATGTTACGACATTTCAACTTACATATATCATACCTACATTTCGAAATTTATTTTGCACATATCATACTTACATTTCAACTTACGTGTATCGTACTTAGATTTCGACATTATAACTTACACATATACTTACATTTCGACATTTTAACTTGTACATATACTTACATTTCGGTATTTTAACTTGCATATATTATACCCCCTAGTTTTAGTGAATTTAATTACATTTATTAATGACAATGATAATATGTGTAATTATTAATTATTAATAGTAACGATAAATTAATCTCTTACTTATTATCGATACTGATAACTTCAATTCTCAATTATTAACAACAATAATTACATTCAATTCTTAATTATTATCTAAAATACAAATTTAAAGGTTTAATTACTTAACTTTGAAAATACACCTGATCAGTCGCGGAAGAAGAAAATTTATCGAGCAGATAAAACTAATTAAACAAATTCGAAAAAAAAGAATTTCGTACGATATATCACGCATGTCCCATAATTCCCCCATAAGTATATGTATGTATACAGGGTGTTCCACAATTATGGTACGAGTCAGAAAGGGGTGGTAGGTCGGGCTATTCTAAACAACTTTTTCCTTTGCAAAAATGTTGGATGAGGCTTCATTTTTAAATTATTAAGGAAAAACACCGACCAATCAAAACGCTTTTAATAATTTAAAAATGAAGCCTCATCCAATATTTTTGCAAAGGAAAAAGTTATTCTGAATACCCCCACCTACCACCCCTTTCCGGCTCGTACCATAATTGTGGGAGACCCTGTATGTATGTATGTACTTGTTATTTCGAGTGCTAACTTACAAGTTATGTACACAGATCTCGAAACGATTATCAGCACGAAACAAGGTGCAGTTATTCGGAGAAATATGAAGTGTCCTGCTCATAGGAATCCAGGATTAAATTTTCAAGGTGTATCAAGCGGCAGTGTCGGGATGCGCTCGCGTAAAAATTAATCTCCCGCTCAATTACGGTGTAATTTCCTTCTAATCTGGCTGAACCCGGTGCAACGTAACCGGGAATAAGGGAGGAGGAGGGTCGGTTCGTTTAATCGAGCTTTTCGCCCCTCTGTCGTCGCATATTTCTTGCGGCATAATTTTTCGGAATTGGCTCCACGTCCGCCGACGGCGTGAATTTAATATCGCCTTTTACACCCGGGCTGTTTCAACTACGCGAAAATCTACATTCGGGAATCCAACGGCTGGAAGAAAGTTGTCGGGATCATGTTCCTACGACGTGTTTCACTGTTCTCTGTTGAATCTGTTCCGGGATTACGCGAGATATGTACGTTCGTCAAGGTTGCTTGAATTAAAAGCGGAACAACCAGCGTTTTACATGCACACGGTACCACTGTATCGATGTAGATACAAACAAGGAAGAGATAATTCCGTACGCAAAAGCTAGTGAAAAAAATAGAACATTTTTTCACAACCAGCTTCGTTTTCGAGAAAATTGAAGTCTAATATAATTGAAGTTTAATATAATATTTTATACTAATTACACAACGAAAAATGCCTTATCAATTTCTTTTACATAAATGCACAGTCGTGGACAAAATTAAGTAGGCAAGTGTCATAAATAACGAAAAGATAATTTAATTTAACTAATAATGCCTATAAATCAAAACTTTATTGCATAATTATATACATTAAATAAATGTTTTTTTTCAAGTCTACAAAAATATTGTACGTTCTAAATTTAAAATTTATTTAAAACATTGTAATAAAACAACTAATTTTTTACATTTCTACAATGTCCACTTAATTTTGTCCATGAGTGTATATTCATTTAAACAGCTGTATAAAAATATTGTATATTTACTTGAATACGTACAAGAAAAAAAATATATATATACAATTTGACTACACTTAACTAATTTTCGCTAAACACGTCGTGTCGCAATTTATCGTACACCCCTTTTCGAATGATATTTTATAAAACGATGTACAACGAGAGAATGAAACCCTTATACAGCGTGCAGCAGAAATATTAACACGAGCGTGCTATTCGTATCGCGATCTTCGCTCATTGAGCAAATTCAAGCAATTTTCGTGGGCGAACTTTGAAATTCGCACGTGAAAGGCGACGATGTATGGCGGTTCCGAATTAACCGGTAAATGAAAATTCATGGATACAGGCGGGACATTTTCCAAAGAAACGGGTCAAACGGAACTCTGGTGGGCTGCAGCGAGGTACACGGGGCCAATCTGATTTAGTTTCGACTTTAACGAACGGTGAAACGATTCTATACATATACGTTTCTCCTCAACCCCCATAAATCTCAATGAAAGCGTACCTCGCCGCGCCGTGAAAACCCTCGCGATTTACAAGCAAAGACCCAAGGTTTTTAATATTAACCCCTCGTTACGTCGCTTTATCGATCATCTAAACGAAGACGCGATTCTCGATTCTTAAATCTTCGCTAAACGCGGCGAGACTCCTGTGACGACTCGATTTGCGTTCGTTCGAGCGCCTGTACGTTTGTCTGTCCCACGTTACAGGCAATTTCGCGTTTTTCGACTTGAAATTTTGAGGGTAGACGCAGGAGACACCCTAAATGCGCGGTATAGATTTTGGTATCGATCCGACAACGGAAACCCATCGTCATATAGTGGCACAGTAGGCGAAATTCGGAAAAAGTGATCAAAAATGGAAGTTGACATGTATTAAAATTGAGTATAGGAATTATGCTCTCAATTTTATAACATCTTACAGTATACAAAACTATGTAAAATATACTAAAATACTGAAAATATTATATAGAATTTATGTATGAAGATTAATAGTAATTTCCCGTTCTTTTTTTCCTGAGTATATTTTCATTTCTTCAACATATTCATAAATAGCGACACAGGCTCGGAAAAATCTGCAAAAATTTATTTTGTTAGTTCCGAGTGTATGCAAAAATATTATTGTTATTTAATTTTCGAAAAAATTGTTGTTGCATTTAGTATTAATAAACAAACTGTTGATTTGAATGCATAAAATAGAAGAATTCGATCTTTCTCTCGAGAGACATTCGATTACGGATTTAACGTGTGTAACGAAAATCTTCTGTGGTATGTTTACTGTTTTGTCAATTTGTGAGCAAAATTATTACCGATGAATAATCGATCATAATAATTAATTATTATTAATAACCGTATATTTTATAACTAACATTTCGAGAGTATAAAGATATCCAAAGTATTAATTGACAGAACACTTAATAAAAACAGCTGTAAATAATCTCACTGTATAGTGTTCTGTTCGACTACAGCACTACAACAGAACTATTAACAAACGGTGAAAATGACCACTCAAGAATCTTATTTCCAGTTCTAAAGTTTGATATCTTTCTTACAACCCATGTTGATTTTATCATAATAAAGAATTAGCGAATTAATTTATGTTCCATCGTTCATTTATTTATTTATCAACGTCATAAATAATCCCAAAGTAAGAGCGTACCACGATGGATGAATAGACATTCAAAAGCCTTGTACACTTACAAAATATCTCAATATGGTAACAAAATATCACTGTGGCGTCGATCTTCGTCGAAGTGAAAAGAAACGATGTATAAAATAACCCGACAAAGTTTCGCGTTTGTACCAAATACTAGTTAACCCCTTCTGACCCGAATTTTTTAACTTAAATCATGTGAATGAAAGCAACAATATACTTTTTACAAAAACATTTATTTATAATTTGTAAATGTACATTTTAATGAGCATATGTCCCTTTCGCAAAATTTATAACATAATAAAATAAAATACAGCACAAAAATTATTATGTACATTACAATGTGCGCAGGATCCGAAGGGGTTAAGTAATACTGGAACATTAAACTTAATAAACATTGAAATTTCTTTTCCAGATTTGTGCTGCACACGATTCTCCTGATCATTTCCATGCTCGTCACAGGAAGCAGCCGTAATCCGAGGTTCAGCTGAGATTTCCGGTTGCGGCAAACGTTTTGTGGATCAACCGCGTCCAACTTCACTCTGTGAGTAGAATTATCATCGTTCTCGGCGCGCGTCGTTTCATTTTCGAAATTCGTCGACCCATCCCACGGATCTGTGTGTTTCGAGTTTAACGTTCGTTACTCGAACACTTCGCGAAGTTTCGCTATGCAAATCCGGCTGGAAATCACCGTGAAACGCATTCTTTCGCTCGAACGGTTTACAGAGTCAATCGAAATAGTCGACTGTAGGAATTCGCGAAGTTGGAAAGCCGGTAAGTCGATATCGGAAACGGAACTGCGAGTGACGTTGATATCGGTGCGAGACCTACGGTTCCACGTCGACGACAATTAACAACGATCGACCCTCTTTTCCACGGGAAAAAGTCGCGATGTTTAAATTCCCTGACGGAAAATTGGTCCGATAGCGCTTATTACGCACCCGTCCACCGTAATTTTTCAAATATTTCCGGGTAAAATCGATGGTTCGGGTTCCGGTTAATTGGACGCACCATGTGCGTCGCGAATGTTTCGATTTGTGGACTTATGTTGCCAAAATCATATTCGAGTCTTATATTAGGTTGGTGTGTTAAATGAATGGTTTTCTTAGGTGAGGAAATAATGTTTCTATACACTCACAGTTATATAAGAAATAATAATAATACTTATTTATTCAATGTTTAATACTTGGCGTTGTAAGTGATGTATTTAGGTATCTGGAACTTCAAAAATCTGAAAATTTGGAAATTTGAAAATATGTACCTGTACGTGAAAGCTCAAGAATTTAAATGTTGAGTTCTTTGAAAATCTGGAAATTTGTGTATTTGAGAATTCGGAAATCCATAAAATTTAGTCTTTGAAAATTTCAACTGTTGTAAATACGTATACTTGAATGTTAGAGAATTTGAGTATTAAAAACTTCGCAAAATCTGTTAACTTACGTATTCGAGAAAATCAAATTTCATAAATTTGGAAATCTCTAAATATTAAGCTTTGTAAATATATGTATTTGAAAGTTTGAGAATTCCGCGTATCGAATATCAGTTTATATATTAAAAAAATTCGAACTTCATAAATTGAAAAATTTGTGCGTTGCAAACTTTGTGAGCATTCATACCTGAGAATTTGCGTATTCAAAACATCCTGAATCGTTAAATTTGAGTATTCCAATACTTGGTACTTTAATTCGTGAATTTATAAGTCGATTCCAAAATTTAAAGCCACCGCCAAAACTTTTATACTCAATATGCCAAAAATTCGAATACTCGTAACTTCGAAACTAGTAAACCCGTAAAATTCTAAAAAATTTATCTTGTCAGTGTAATTCCGTTGATCTTCGTTGCGAAGAAAAATGCAATCGTTCAATTTCCAATCAATTTTTTGGCAGTCGAATAATTGTCAAAGGATTGATTGAATCGTTTCAACGTGGCCGTGGACAAATCGAAATATCAACGAACGAAATCCAAATTACCTACGGGCGAGTCCGTGTTGTACAGCGTGTACAAACAAATCTCGGTTAGGTTTCGCATTTCCCAGATCGACGAATTTCCGTCGGTATCGGATTACCGCCTACCAAAGGTCCTTTCCCTCGAAGAACCAGCATTTCTGGAATTACGGCTTATTTGCACGGTTCTGATTCGAATATTCTGTTCAAACGTTGAACCGAGCCTCGATTTCGATCGTTCTCTGATCAGATCACACGGATTTCGTTCTGTGTCGTTGACTAGTCTCTCGTTTCGCATATTTCAACCGGACCTGGCGGACAAATTTCAATTTTCACATTATTTGGACAGGCACGTATTTCGATCATTCTCGATTATGCGGGTTTTATAGCAGCGAGTTTGCCGATTTTCTAATTCAAGGAATTCGGGAAATTTCGAATTTTGAAAATTCGAGGGATTTACGAAATTTTTAAGTTTTTGGGAATTGACGTTCGAAAGATTCAAGAAGAAAATTTGCGGACTCGAGAAACTGTGGATATGTGGAATTAGGGACACTCGGGTTCGGAGATTTGGATTTCTGAATTTGGAGAGTTTTGGATTTCGTGACTTCTGAATTTCTGGATTTTGTGTTTTGGGATTTGGCGGTTTTGGAATCTTGATATTTTAGGGTTTAGAAATTTTGGGATTTAGGGATTCTGAGATTTGATTTTTGGATTTTGGGGTGCTGGAATTTCAGGATTGTAGTATTTTGTGATTTTAGGATATAGCAACTTTTGGAGTTTCAGCTTTTTGAATTTTGGAAATTGGCGGTTTTAGAATTTTAAGATTTTAGGGTTTAGAAATTTTGGGATTTAGAGATTCTGGGATTTGATTTTTGGATTTTGGGGTACTGGAATGTCAGGATTGTAGAATTTTGCGATTTTAGAATATAGGGATTTTTGGAGTTTGAAATTTCTAATTTTGGGATTTGGCGGTTTTAGAATTTTGAGATTTTTGGGTTTCGAAATTTTGGGAATTAGAGGTTCTTGGATTTTAAGGTAATGGAATTTCAGGATTGTAGAATTTTGCGATTTTAGGAGATAGCGATTTTTTGATTTAGAAATTTCTGTATTTTGCAATTTTTAGACTTTCTGATTTGCGGATGTTTGGATTTGGAGATTCTAGGTTTTCAAAATTTATGGCATTTTGCAAAATTTGACTCAAGGGCACATTTTACTACCTTTTTCAGCTAGACCCTTTGGAGATTTGATGATTTGTATTGTCAGAGGTTTGAATATTTGAAAATATAATAAGCTGCAAATTTAATTTGGAAATTCATACATTCACCAGTTATGCAATCCGAATGATCACAATTTTTTAAGTAGAATTTATAAATTTAATACCTCCAAAATTTATAAACTCAAAACTTCTCAAATTTCATTATAATATGTCTGAAAAGCTCTCGTAAGAACTCTCGACCTCTTTCTTCTAATTATACTCAATCTCGATATAATTAATCGTTGAACGCGATACCACGATTATGTAATACGTGCATAATCAATGAAAGCCGTGTTAACGGTATTACATAAAATGGAACCAATTAATAATACAAGCTTATTGTATGAAAGTATAAAGAATGCTTTTAGGAGCAACATTTTCGTTTTAATTGAAATCGACTCGTTCGACGGGCTTTATTTTAACGAGTTCGACTCCCAACGAGCGACCAAATCGCCGACGGTATTATTCATTGATAGCTTGATTAGAAGCTCTAATTGCACGTCAACCAGCAGACGGCTAAATTGTTTTCGTTCTCGCGCTTAAGCGAGCGAAAGCTTTCGTTGAAACTAATGAGAAGGTAAATCGATTCGCGAGCGTGCAAATGAATTTCTGGACCGGTGTTTCTGAAATAAACGAAGGGCCGGTGCTTTTCGTGTTCGAACGATAATTTTGAATCCGTTCGCTTACACTTTGACGACCTTTCCGCATCCCCCTTGTCGATACTCCGATTAACCCTTTGCCTTATAATGACGCCTCTCAGGCGTGACGCACACAACCGCTGCAACGCGACAAATTCGGCCCCTATTTTCACCACGATCGAACTTCGAGCTCAATTTTAAATTGATCCTGTCCATCGATGATCGTCATATCCAAAATATCCCTAACATTCGAGCAATGTTTATCCATCTTCACGTTACAACAATAATTGAATCGCTCCGTCTGACGCACTTGCCGGCAAAATGATAAGTTAAGGGGTTAATTTCCTTTCGTCCTATAGTTTTCTATCGGACTTATCTGTTCACCGACGTGAATTGATAAAAACGAGATGTTCGATGTCCGAGAAATAGTTGGTCAACATTCAGTCACGTGGGAGTACGGTTAGTTAACACGTTGACTGCCACGTGGCAGCAATCGAAAATTGCATTAGGTAGTATCTTCATTTTTAACAAATTTGACCGAATCTTTTCACGATACTTTGTTATATTTATTTTTCATAATTCCAAGTAACTAATACGACTACCTTCGGTTAGAGTATTGAACAAATTTTTGATAATACAGCTGGTAAATCTATAGAAATTTAAGTGTCAGCCATACAGTCATGGACAAAATTAAGTGGACATTGCAGAAATGTAAAAAGATTTGTTGTTTTATTACAATGTTGTAAATCAATTTTAAATTTAGAACGTGAAATATTTTTTTAGACTTGAAAAAACATTTATTTAATATTCAATTTATTTATTTAATGTATATAATTGTGCAATAAAGTTTTGATTTATAGGCATTATTAGTTCAATTAAATTAACCTTTTGTTATTCATGATACCTGTCCACTTAATTTTGTCCACGACTGTATATCGCTGACATTTCGAAAATTTAACAATAAATCACGTCCTTTTCTTAGTGCAACTCAAGGTACATAATTAACTCGAGTTGAGTGCTTGAATTAAATACTTTTCCACTCTTCAACGTGTTAAATATTACGATCTTAAATACAATTGTCCAAAATCGTTATATCGTAAACTATTTTAAAATTTTATCGACATATATATTATTTTCACGTTCACTTGGATTTTAATAAAATTCCAGATAGTAAGATGTTCCACACACAGTAAAGTGTGTACTAAAATCTGTAATAAAATTGTGCCGTGGTCATAAAAAAATTCTGGTGTAACCGTTAAAAAAATTATGCTGTAACCATTAAAAAGAATTGCGACGTAGTCATTGAAAAGAAAATTTTGATGCAACCATAAAAAAATTGAGGTGTAACCGTAAAAAGGAAAATTTTGACGGAACCATAGAGAAAAGCTCGCGACGTAACCGTTAAAGCTCTACAATAAAATAGTTCGGTGTTCCACGGAATGGCTCATAATCCCGTAAGTTAAAGTTATCGAACAGTTAAATGTCTATCGAATCGCGCGGGGAAAGAAACCTGAAGAAAGGAGCGGCGGAGATTCGAAATTCTAAGGAGATATCTCGGAAAACGTCAGCGTGCCATTTCACGGATGGAAGGGAAACAAAGCTGAGGTTTCTCGGGGAGAATCCTTCAGATGGGAGAGTTTCGGCTATTCAGACCCCCGATTATCCGTCGAAGAAGCGATCGAGGAGAGGGCAGGCTTCCTCCTGTTCGAGGGTCGAGCGAAGACGAAGAGGGAGGGACACTCCGTAAACTAAGAGGGCGGTTAGCGACGGGATTTATGCGTCTACATTAATATGCAGCGTCGAGAATTTCAGTGCTGAGGTTCTGCGAACGAACAGAGAGAGAACAGAGAGGGTGAGGTAGAGAAAGAGAGAGAGACAAGCTCTGTCGAAAGCCCGTCAAACTCATCGGTGATCAATACTTTTGTCTACACGGACGTATCTGGTTAATAGGATCAGATTTCACCGATTGTTTCGCGTCCTATGATTATAGAAACTGTTGGAAAAATAAATTTTACAAATTCTGGCGCGACGGTTTATATTTTTAATATTTTTCGTCTATTCCCGTTTCTGGAAATGAATTTTTTATTTATTTTTGTGTTGGTACGTCACTTCGTTGGTAATTTGTGTGAAAAATTATTGATTTTGGTGAGAACGTGGAAACCATTTTTTTCGTGGGAATTATTAGTAATTTTATTGAATACGGAGTAACATTTTATGATTTAGATTGTTAATGGTTTTGGTGAATGCACTTTATCTTACGGTTCAGTAAGGCGGATAGAGCTTATGGTAATTTGATGGCTATTTTTCAGTTCGGAATGTTCGTAGCAATCATATATGTAAAATATAAAAGTGTTTATATAGAAATATAAATGATCAACAAGCCCATGCAAAAATCAAAAAATGTTCCATCAGACAATAAACGACAATTCAAGTATGACAAACGTTCACATAAAAATTTCAGATGCTCGAAACGAAATAAGTAGAATAATATCAAACGGTACGTAACAATTATTAGCATTTAATGAAAGGTGAAAGAAAAAGAGAGTGAAAATGAAAAAGATTTTCTCGAAATTATACATATATAGCTGTACATTTATATTTAAGAGTAGTACGATATTACTCGAGTCGCAAAAATATTAACCTTGGAAATATTCCAAAGTTGTAAATATAATTGTGAACGTATGTTTAAGAGTAGCATGATGTTACTTAAGCGTTAAAAAAACTAAGCACGTGAGTGTCCAAAAATTACAAATACAATTATGAACGTACATTCCAAAGTGATGTCAAATAATTTCAATATTAAAGACTTAAACAAACCATGCGTGCAATGTAGTATTCTTATTGCGATTAAAAAATGGATTTTTCAATGAAAAGAAATTAATTTTTTAATGAAGGAAAGAAATTTTCCAGTGAGAGAAATTAATATTTCGGTGAAAGAAATGAATTTTTCAATGAAAAAAAGTGAATTTTTCAATGAAATGGAAGCGTCGTGGAAATCGTGATTCAACATACGTCGATCATAGCAGACCCGTCGGTTCTGTCAATCCGATTACTGACCACAAGTGGATCCTGAGTAAGCTATTATGTCACCCAGCTACCCCATCGTCCTCTTAGCAAAGTCACCCTTCGTCTTTGACTGCGAGCTAACCGCTCGAATCTACTCGTTTACGAGCTGTCCTTTCAACGAGATTCAAGGACCAGCAATTTCGTACCTTTTACCATGTATTTAAGGCCTCAACGTCTACCTTAGTGTTTGATTAACGAATTATTTCTTCGTTTCTACGGCAAATACTTCATTAGGGTGAAACGTTAACACCTTGTCGTATCGTGGTACTCATTACACTTCGAATGCGATGAACTCATATTCTCACCGTAATCGAATGTTGGGTTCAATTCCAATTACGTCAAATCAGAGGTCGAAATGTGCCTAACATTCTAACTATTCTTAATTGTCTTAACGCTGTAAAGGTAATTAATTACGAATGGCGCAGTTGCTTAGAGAATTACAGGTTATGGTTAACTAATTGCACTTCTGAAACTTCCTAGTTGAAAAGTTTGATGAATTGTTTATTTTTCTATTATTAGTTGTGGATTTCTTTTCTAATTGTTGTTCGTCTTTTGCTGTTTTTAATTGTCGTTGTTTGGTGTAACTGAGAGATATTTATTTAAAACTGTTGTATTAAATCAAGTGTCGAGATTGTATTAATAAATGTTAATATTATAGTTAGGTTAAATCAAAGGATTAGATAAGTGTACATCTCCTTCAAACATTTTACATTTTGTGTAAAATTTATAGCAGGAGTATTAGACTGTGTTCGACGCATATACTCGTCATTGCTTTAATTTAATTACGCATCGCTCGAGGAATTTTTAAAATTAAATTCCGCAGTTAACCGGCAAGGAACAATACGTGTGTCTGAAATTACAAATTTGAAACATTGTACTAAGGTATAACAAAATATTCCAGGTGCAAAGAGTACAAAATTCGGTAGTAAAATTTATCATTTTATTATAAAAATATAGAAATTTTCAGATCAGTTATGTTTGATGAGATCTATACATTTGGTAGCATATTATTTCGTGTAGCATATTTGTATCACTATGCAATAAATATTAAATGAAAATATAACCGTATATCATAGCAAAAATTTATTATTAATTATTTACTGAAAATTTATCAGCCAAATAACGATTTAACTCGTCATGTCCAATTAAAAAAATTATGTTCCACACCCATAGATTACACATACAGTCGTGGACAAAATTAAGTGCACAGGTATCATAAATAACAAAAGGTAAATTTAATTAACTAATAATGCCTATAAATCAAAACTTTATTGCACAATTATATACATTAATTAAATGTTTTTTTAAGTCTACAAAAATATCTCACGTTCTAAATTTAAAATTTATTTACAACATTGTAATAAAACAAAACATTTTTTACATTTCTGCAATGTCCACTTAATTTTGTCCATGAGTGTATCAATATTATTTCTCTTCTCCAATATGATTTGATATTAGTTATCGTCAATTAAGTGAATCACATATCAACATCGTGTTTTTCTCATACGCTTAATAATTTTAGAATTTATTTTAATTAATATCATTTTGTTATTTGACTGAGTTGAATATAATTACGTATAAAAATGAGATCGATCGGTTTAATAATTATGTTAAAAATCATCCCTGAAGAAATTTGATTCTTTTTGCGTGACAAACGTATATCCTTCTTAATGCACGATGATTTTATTCTTTGCGTCGATCCTGATAGAAGCTGGTAATCCACCATGGGAATTTATGGTTGTTCGATTTCACAGGCTACTATGAAGCGATCCGTATATTTTAGCCGTTTGCAGGTCTACCAACTAAACTTATTTCCTTCGGGAAATTGAGTGAGCTCGAGTAAACATAAATCACCCACTTTTCAAGCCACTGTGGAGACTCGCGAGTATATTTTCTTTTCGAATGGCTGTCTCTTTTACACTTTTATGTTAACAAGAGTGTGTCGATATTGTGATGTTAATTAAAACTGTTCCCGGTAATAAATAATGGTTTATTTCATATTTTTTTATGATGAAAACGTTCTTCAAAAAGAAAACCTATACACATTTTTTAAACTTTGCTCCAAAGAAGTTTTTATGTCCTTTCGTTCGTCATAAAATTTTTAAATTGAAAAGCTTTCCTCGATACGGTTCTTAAGTATTATACAAGGAATATCTGTGAAACGAAGTATGACAAACTGTTGTTTTTTGGCTGAAAAAACTTCACATTACTAAGTCATATTTTTCTACGTTTTTGGAAACTTAATACATTATGTATTAACTTCTCAATTTTTTACCAAAGGTCACTAAAATCAACTCGAAATTATTGTGTCACCATACTGAACCCTTAGCTCCTTGACCTATAATATCGAATCAGCCTCGTGACGCACATTGCAGTTCAAATTTGACAAACCTAAATCGTATTCGCATTAATATGTACAGAACTTGGAGTTCGGTACTAATTACAACTTGTATAATTGAAAATCTCAGAATCTAAAATATGCCTGACATTTCAACTTTCTTTATTTGCTCTAACAACGCAGTAATAATTATTAATTAATAATCTTCTCGGCTAACTCTGTGCATTCACAAGGCGACTCACACTCACCATTCTGTTTAATACAGCAATATAGAATAGGTATTTTTAACTAAATGTTGCGTGATGCATAAACAAAACGAAGCAACTAATAGTGGCAATCAATAATAGAAAGATAACTGCGACAGAATTCATCAAACCTTTGTACCAAAAAATGTTATGGTCGGTATCAGCTATCAATAAAAATATCTTCGAGTTCAAAAGGTTAATGTCTGCAATACCAAATTTCTAGATTCCCACGTCCCAAGAATTCCAAATTCTTGAGCCATCGCCAAATTATCAAATTCTCCAAAATTACTCAAAAGCAACGAGTTAGAAATCTTTCTTAACAGAAACTTTATACTTACGTTGTCCTTGCATAAATACTTTTCCTACATTTTCGTTATAGATACGTCGCAGGGATGTTATGGTTCTCGAGTTTACGCACGAATCGTTCGTTAAGGGCGTTTGCACAGCGAAAGTGTTAGCCTGCACCGAACGGCAGCAACTAAGGACACGCGGTAATCCCGATGACAAATATTCACTCGTGCATATCCGCGATATTAATGAACAATTAACAGGCCACTGTGTCTCGCTACGTGCACGGAGGATGAAGCATACACCTGGTTGTTATCTGTCAGAGTGCAGCCACTGCTGATCCAATAAAGCCGACCATCATTCTCGACAGTTTATTGTACCGTCTATACCATTGAGAATCGTATAACTCAACCGTGACCCTGTTCTTACCTATTTTTAACCATTTTGCCTGCGAAAGACGTACACTGCCGCTCAAAAATATGTGGACACTTCCTTCATTCTTCTAACTAACGTTAAACTTTCGAACTTTCTTACATCCATCTCTATAAATGTGATGACTGCTCGATACTGTCGTTTCCACCGGAATCGAAATAATAACGTTCTCGGGTAGCATTGGTCGATTAAAGCAGCCATCCCGTGTGCTGTCCGCGCGTCGTCCATGGATTGCCGATCAATATAGGGCCTCCCTTTCCCTCTTTTCCGTCGGTCTGTAATGGGATAGGCCGCGGACACAGGACGTCTCACCGCAAACTCGATCGTACGATACTTCTCGATTTTCGATTTTCAATAGACCGATAATATCGTTTCGGCCAGCCACGGACGTCTCTCTTTCTCTCTCTCTCTCTCTTTGCTCCTCGTTGTCTGCCGGCTGACTAATTCGCGAATGTGTTCGACGTGGACGCGGTATGCGAAAATTGAAATCCAATGGAAAAGTCTGGCCCTCGATCGAGACGTATTTTTTTTTCACCTCCCTTTCTCTGTCTCTGTTCGCGTCCCTCCCCCTCAATCTCCCCTCGCGGAACGATGACAAATATGAATGGTCTTGAATCGGAACTTTAATTACCGCCACTATCGAGCCTCGACGGGAGAGGCTGCCACGGACAAAAGAAATTAAATGCACGCGATACGTGGAACGTGGCTCGATGGACGGATAAAACGAGCTCGCTTTTTTTTTTTCACCGACCCTTTCGATGCGATACGAGGCGCGTTATTAGTCCTCGGATAGCTCGTTCGAATTCCAGAGTATCTTTGAACGGGTCCCGTACCGCGATCATACGGGCTCGCAGGGGCTGCTCTATGGAGGGTGGTTTTCGGGGCGAATCGGTGAATCGCGCGAATTTGGCAGGTTGGATTCGTACGCGGTCGTTTGGCAATCGGTATGCTGGACACTTTTATGCATTTACAAATTACGAAATTTGGGGACTTCGGACTATGAGACTTTCTAGGTTTTTGGATTTGTCTATGCACAGGTTTTTACGTATTCGGGTTTCTGTATTTCGAGCGTTTCTAGGTTTATGGTTCTTTAAATCTGTAGATTTTTAGATCGTTGGAATTTCAGGTCTGTAGGGTTCTGAATCTTTAAATTTACTGAATTCTATATTTCTAGATTTTTGAATTCGTTGATTTCTAAATTTCTAGACTTTTGAATTCATTGAGTTCTAAATTTCTAGATTTCTGGGTTTCTGGTTTTTTATATAATATTTGTAGATTTCTGGATGCTTGGAATTTTAGGTTTTTAGGTTAATGAATTTTTAAATTTGTAGATTTATAGACTTTTAGGTTTCTGGATTTCTGAAGATTCGAAGTTTCTAAATTTGTTAATTTGTGGATTTTTAAATTTTTCAATTTCTAGATTTTTACGTTCCTGGATTTCTGGAGACTCAGATTTCTAGGTTCCTGAATTTTTAAACTTATAGATTTTTAGGTTCCTAGATTCCTACATTTCTGGATTTGTAGGTTTCTAGGTTCACAGCTTTTAGATACCTAGATTTTTACGTTTCCATCGTATATTTCTAGTTGTGAATATTAACAAATTTCTAAAATCCTAAATATCTAAAAGGAATAAAAATAAATATAAAAAAAACTTCTTAATTCTTAGATTGTCAGATTTCTAAATATCCATATATCCAATTTTAAAGATTTAAAAACTTGGAGCTTTATACCTGCAGATTTATAAATTTCTAAATTTTAATATTTCAGGGTTTCTAGATTAAAAAATTTCTAGATTTCGAACACTCTAAATTTCAAAATAACTGCACCCTAGTCCAAATATTCTAATCTCCAAATTCCTGGATACTAGAATCCCTAAATCTTCGAATTTCCAAATTTTAATCCATCCAAATTTCCAAATTCCCGAATCCGAAATTTCCAAATTCCCAAACTTCTAACTGCTCTAATTCCTAAATCCGTGAATCCGTCGATCCCCAAGTTCCCAAATCCCAAGAGTTCTCGCCTCCAAACTTCTAAATCCTTAAACCCCCAAACTATTCGCACACGTAACTTTTTCGTGGTCCTGATCGAGAAGGAATCGGGAACGTTTCTTTCGGATTCGTAAAACTGAACGACTAATTAGTGACGGTATCGAGGGCTAAATTAGTCTGAATGGGGATCGAGGTTTTCGGCAGACGGGCTGCTTACAGCTTAAATGCACGGTAAACGAAGGGCCCGTCGTAGGTCGGCCGTTTGGATTCAATTTTCGGTAACTGGAGCGTGGACTAATTAACCCGACGCGAATAGCCGCTCGAGAAACAATGGCCGGGGATACCGCGTGTGTACACCACTGTCACAGAGGGTTTCAGGGCTGTAGAGAAAGAGAACGAGGGGGTTGCAATGCGCTAGTCGGTCGATGCTTGCAGGGAAGAATCACCGAAGGAGGACAGCGCTAACAGATGGCGGCTGAGAGCATTTTTTCGGCGTTTTCGCTTGCTAATGAATCTCCGAGAGGAGAGAGAGAAATCGTCGGCTCGTTTCCGGTTAAATTCCGTCGACGAAGGGGCTGAAAGGTGCGAACAACGGATGAAGTATCGTTGAAGGTGGACCAACGAGACCGACGACTCCGTTCATTCGTGTCTTTTCGATTACTGCACTCGTTACAGCGTATTCTGTTCTGTGAGAGAAATTTATGCTCGGCCGAGAAGAAAATTCACTAAATTGGGATTTTCGAATTTGTGGGTCTAGGAGTTTAGGAATTTTGAAAGTCGAGGTAGAAATTTCTTAAGGGGTTATATCTACTTGGGATCGGGAACTGTTACGAAATTTTCAAGAATTTTTTTTGCCATTTTAATAAATATTTTTAATAATTCTCAAAACACTATCAAGAAGTTCATATCTTAAGGTGTATATATAAATTTTTGTACGAAAAAATATGAAAAAACAAATGAAATACAACTCGTCTCCAAGATCGTCAGTTCCAAGATCTTCGGAAATGGGACTTAAAGTCTTGGAAGTTAGGATTTTGAGAACTTGAGCCCTTAGAAATTCGGTAACGTGAGCACTTGGCAATACACAAATCTTCAAATATGAAAATTTAAATATTTGTTGACTTGAAACTTCAGTAATGTACAATAGTAGAAATTGAGTACTTTGAAACCAAGAAATTAAGAAATTTAAGAATTGAAAACCTAAAACTGCGAAGATTTGAAATTTCCTAAATTTTGTATACAAATATTCGGAACCATAGAATTTGAAAAGCAGAAAAATCTCCAAGTTCCCGATTTTACATAGAAAACTTAGAAGAAGTTAAAATACAAACTTTCAAATTCGTCAGCTGAAAAGTTTGAAAATGTGAAGATACTCAAAATACCAACAAATCCCGCCGAAGTAACAGTTTCATGATCCACGCCTTCCCAAGTTTTCAAACCCAAAATACTACGACCCAGCAGCTTTCTTACACCCTCAGCCACCCTTACAAAGTCCCAAACTCGCCTGAAATAAGCCAGCAACCCTTTCCCGCGGCTGCCCGGTAAAGTGCCATTAAATATTCCCTTCACGTCCCATTGAATGATCGTAATTCGCGTTTCGTGACGATGTAAATTCACCGGCAACGAACAATGAACCGGAAAGAGAGGAAATAAAGCCGGGCAGGCAGCGGCCACAACGGCGGCTCGCGTCAGCGAAAACATGGCTCTGTTGTGAGCCGGGTAAGGAAAAATCGGTGAAAGAAGTCGAAGTAAAACGTCGTAGACCTGTTTCCCGAGGAACGGGACCAGGTACAAAAGGGGCAAAACGTTGGTACGCTGAAAGGAAAGCAGCGGCGAATTCCTGCTTCCTTGAAACACGCTCGTCTGTAGATACCCGGACAGAAGAAAAGGGGTTGGGGGTTGTAGCCGGGATTAAACTACGAAGAAAAGTGGTTTCTAAGGGCCGGGGAGAGGGCCAGCGTGCAGCGTCGAAAGCTAAAACACCTCGACGGTTCTCCAAAGCCGGCCAAAACCTCTCCTGTCTTCGGTTTTATCTATGTCGTTCTTAGCCCCGGGCTATGGTGGTCGGATTCGAGGGGCGCGCACGAAACTGCTGGCCAATTGTAAAGCTTACGTACTTACTATGAAAGGGAACACGCGCACGCGGCGACCATGTGGACGCTAAGTTTATTCGACGGTCTTATTTAGGAACACTTACTCGTCCCGATGCTGGAGGATACTTTCTTTGGTCGAGCATTGGCTACTTTGGAATTTTAGCGTTCGAGGTGATTGGAACATGGTGTTTGTGCATCTCGGTATGTAGGGATTTGGTGATTTGGGAATGTGAAGATCTCGAGATTTAACGATTTCAATGTTTGAGCATATGTAAATTTGGAAACTTGGGAATTTGTAAATTTGGGAATTTGGAGCTCTGAAAATCCCGAGACTTGATTTGTAAATTTGGGAAATTGGGACTCTGGAGATCTCGAGACTTAAGGATTTGAACATTTGAGGATTTGTGAATTTGGGAATTTTGGGGCTTTGACGATCTCGAGATTTAAGGATTTGTAAATTTGAGAACTTGAGGCTCTGAAGATTTCGAGATTTAAGGATTTGAAAGTTTGAGGATTTGTTAATTTGGAAACTTGGAGATTTGTAAATTTGGGAATTTGAGGCTCCGAAGATCTCGAGACTTAAGGATTTGTAAATTTGAGAACTTGAGGCTCTGAAGATTTCGAGATTTAAGGATTTGAAAGTTTGAGGATTTGTTAATTTGGAAACTTGGAGATTTGTAAATTTGGGAATTTGAGGCTCTGAAGATCTCGTGATTTAAGAATTGGAAAGTTTGTGGATATGTAAAGTGAACTTGGGGATCTGTAAATTTGGGAATTTTGGGAATTTGTAAATTTGGGGACTTGGGTAGTTGGGGTTGGAGTTTTGATACTTCAGGAAATTGGAAATTTGAGGATTTACCGAACTGGGAATTTAGGGATTTAATCATCTGGAAATCTGGCCATTTGAGGATTTGAGAATTTCGAGATTTTCGAATTTGGATAGTTAGGAATTCAAGAATTCGGTGATTTGGACATTTGTAAGTTTAGGAATATAAACATGGTTTCGAAACTTGACAAATTATGGTTTTGAATACCTCGAAATTTTGAGAATTAGAGAATTTTATCATTTTCATAATGAAATAATTAAAAATATATGACTATGAAAAATTGAAGATTTGGCAATTTGAAAATTTGATGATTTGGAGATTTAGTAATTTAGTGATGATGAAATGTGAAAATTTGGCAATTTATCATTATGACAATATGATTTTGAAACTTGAGGAACTGTTTGAAGACTTCAAAATTTGAAAATTTGTAATTTGGAAATTTATCAATTTCGGAATTTTAGAAGATTTTAAGTAAGGAATATAATATTCATAAGAATTTCGAAATTTCGAAATATTGTGTTACAACAATTAGCGAATTTGGCAAATTTAAGAATGAGTAAATTAAAAAATTGTAATGTTTCCAAACACAAAAGTTCATAAATCCAGGCACATTCATAATTACGTATTACATAGTAGAGCATGCATTCGAAGAAAAAACCTTCCGATTATTTCGGTCGGCCAAAGATTAAATGTCAACGTCCTGTTCAGTCTTTGATTTCCTATTTCCGGGGTCCATTGAGGGGAACAAATGACAATATCATTATCATCCTGACCACGGTCCAAAGTTTGATCGCCATCTCGGGGAAACTGATCGTAAAACTTCGGTTACGTCGACGAATGGTCTCCATCGATTTATACGGCACCCTAGGGATTCGGCCGACAACTCAAATTCAGTTTTCTCGAGTAACCCTCGAAAAAGTCATTACCGAGAAAAACAGGTGGTCCCTGTGCAAGTTAACGAGCAGTCAAAAGAGTCGAAAATATCGCGAAACAGTACAAACGACGCGAAAATAAATTACAATACTTTCACCCCGAAAAAATTCTCTATTCACTCGTTAAGGACCGAGTGGGACCTTAACGCAACGTTTCATTAACAATTCTTTTCCTTTCTCGTTAAGCTAGATTTGATGTCACTTGAATTTAGATTGAGGGAATTGATTTAATTGAGATTAAAGCTGTTTAGATCAATCTCCATTTCAAATATTTAAAATTCTGTCAGATCCCGAAACTTACTGTTTTTGTATCTAATTTATAGTTACATAAAAAATAACATATTTAAATTATCATTAATATATAAATTATATAAATTATATAAATCATATGTTATATAAATTACATTTAATAAAATTAAGAATTTTATTAATAATTTTATTAAATACTAAATAATTTGTTTGAAGAACATAAAAATAAATTATTAAATAATTCAAAAAATTATAATTTATGAATGATGTGAAATTTGATACAATTTTATGTGAGGATGTTAAACCAAATTTACATAAAATTGTTATTTATAATTTATGACTATAAATTTATAATAGTTTTGAATATTATAATGTTATCGATCGTAATTTACTGGTTATAATATTTAATTAATGTTAATTTTAATTTTGACAGATTATAATCTTACTTAGGATTCTTTTATGAATTAGAGAATTGTGCCTTGCGTGTTGAAACCTCTTATTATTTTTAATTTTAGTCTAGTTAATTATAATTTTGTTATGATTAATAATTTTAATTATAACTTTTCATGTGAGTTATGAACTTGTAATATATAAATCACAATTTTTAATAAATGCAATTCATCTTTCAGTGTTTATTAATTACGATTTTAGTCTAATTTATGATTGCATAATAATTATAATACTAGGGTGAAAAATAAAATATTTTTCACGTAAAAATCAGAAACATGTTCCGTAATCGCTTAAAGAGCCATCAGAGCATCCGGCGAAGTTGCCAAGCCTGAATTACGTTGCCAGGAGATCCTGAAATTATGCTGGACTGGTTTAGAGCAATTAAAAGCTAAGCCGCTTTTCGTGGCGTGGTTTGAACACGGGTATAAGACTCGTTACAATCACTATATTTTCGACTTGCTGGAAAAGGATACTTGTACCCTTTCTTGTTACATGATATCGTGATCATAAATGAACAATTTCCCCGAGAATTAATTTCTTTTTATTTCTCAACGAGGAAGCATAATTGTAAGATCATTAATTAACGTGCATCAATGTAATTACTCGATTGGGTTCAAGGTTATTATAAAATATGTCCATTTTACATCTGCTTCTCTGTGTAACGTTATGATAACAAGGTCCATGTTGAATAATGTAGCTTAAAAATTTTCAAAAAATTTGTGTAGGATTACAAAACTTTGAAACCATTTTGCAAATAATACAGAAATTTTCGAATAATTTTTATACAATTCAAAAATTTGTATACTATTTTAATACCGTTTTAAAGTTTTCAAAGAATTTTAATACAATTTCAAAATTTGTATACTATTTTTAGGATACCGTTTTGCAGTTTTCAAACAATTTTAATGCAATTGCAAAATTTGTATACTATTTTTACAGTTATAAAGCTTGAAAACAATGTTTATACGATTAAAAAGTATTGAAACCACTTTTAAGAAAACAGGAAAAATTTAAAATAACTTCTAAATTGTTCATTGTTTTCGTTGTGTTTGGTGTTTTTAATTTTGTCAGTACATTAATATTATCAGTATCTTCAGTACTATTAGTGTCATCAGTATTTTCAATATTTTAAAATCAATATGTATATCAAATATCCGTGTTAAATTCATAAAGTCGTAAATCAAAGGAGTGACTCTCTTTTACGTTATAATTAACGATTCAATTATACTGTAATAATGGCATGTCAGACATAAAATGAGCATTCCATTGGTTGAAAATGGACGATGTGGTTAATAAGAAACTTCTGAAATAATTTGTCGAGGGGATTTGATTCGAGACAATTGCTTTCGTTTAAAGAAACGTCCTCGGTTCAGTGCCGATTGTTCTTGCTCGTGGAACTTAATTAACATCGATAAGGAATACCGCGAGATTAATCAGGCATTTTAACCAGTCAATTCAAACTTTGATGTTCAATCCAGTCACGTTAACCAATTATTTTCAATATTTCTTTGTATTTATAATAATTTAATAATATTAATTTATGACTATAATAATAATAATTCATTGTTATTATTAAATTAATAATAATAATTTAATATCATTATTATTATTAAATTAATAATAATAATTTAATAATACAACATTTTAAATTATTGAAATAGTTAACTGAAGATGATCGAGTATAACATGTTAAAATATTTAATTCGTTGAAAATATCAGGAGCAAAGTTCGAAATTATTTATTTAATTGAGAAGGTCCCAAACAACGTTCCCAATTCGGTTAATTAAAACTATTGCAAATACAGCTTAAAATTACCGAATTAATTAACCGAAATTGTCGCGAACACCGTGTTAAATTATTCGGTTAACTAAAAATAACGTAAGCAACGTTCGAAACTATCCAACCAATAAAAAACATCGCAAACAATATTTTACATTATTGTATTAATTAATTGAAAATATCGCAAACGTCTCGAATTGTTTGATCGAAACAATATTTAAAATAACTTTTAAGTTTAAATTATTCACTTAACAAACTGAATACGTTAAAATATCATCAACGGTATTTTTCATTGATTATTTATTTTATTTGAACGAATATTTCAGCTACTTGTCGATCGTGTGGAATGAGTAAAATAAGAGGATGTCTGGTCAGAATTTCAGTAGAAAACCCACGGAACATTCAGGCAATTAGAATAAGAATCGTAGCTGGCCAGACGAGTAGAATTATCGTGGCTCCGTCACAAAAGGAGAATAGGGGTCGTATGTGGTCAGACGAAGCATTCCGACAGTGCCATAATTAATTCACCTCTGGATCTTTGCTGATCTGACGCACAATTTAGAATTTCAATTTAACCCTTTGTCCCGTGATTCGTTGAATTCTCAAAAGATGTACAAAAAATTCTCAAAAGATATTCGGCTTTCGCGAATAACAAAAACAAGTAATTGTTGCGACAGATCAGAAATATTTTTACTACCTTTGTTAATTTTGCAATTTCATAATCATCACTGTTAACGAAGTGTTAAACATTAAATGTTAAGCACAATATTTTTGTGCAGTAAAATATCTTCGCTAACATTTTTGCAGAGCAAAGTATACTTATTTATATTTTCACGGAATAAAATATATTCATGAATATTTTTGTGTAGCAATATTACAAAGTGCACTATTCTACAAAGCTAAAATTCATTTGCAACCTAATTTTTTAAGTTTTATTCTAACTAATAATCCCGCTATATATTTATAAGATTTTAATGCAACAGAGTTGAATTTTTAAATTAAATTATAAATTCATTTTTATGTACAATCTGTACTTGCACCTCGTTTTAACTTTGCTTTTATTGCATCAAACGGCATTTCTCATTAATAAAATTTACGATTACTTCTATTTATTTTAATTTTCATTTGTAATTTCTGAATGTTAGACTGTCTCTCCAAATATTATTTTCGTGGTACATAAAAATATCCAATTTCAAAATTTATATAAAATTCTTACTCGTTGCATTATTGTATGTATATAATTTTTAGTCTGGGTCACAATTATCATAGTCACCATCATTTTTCTTATTAATAAAGTACTATTATTATTTTTAATTTTCATTTACAAGATCTGAATGTAAAACTGTCTCCATAAATATTTTTGTAATGCAAGAGTGTAATGTAAGAGTGTCCTACATGAAAATTTGTTATCGTACCGATATATTTTGTAGTTCAGGTCACAATTAACCAAGTCACGATCGTTCAATGGACTAGATTCATTAGATCAGATAGAATATGCAATCGCGTACAGTTTTTAACCCCCTGTCTCGTTGAACGTTATTATTACGCCTATTATACCTGTGATAAAAAGTAAAAGTAAGTCAGGTGGCTCGGTGCTTCTGTCGGATACCGTATTTCCAGCCCTTTAAGGCTCTTTTCACGTGATCATCATCGCTGAATCGAGCGATCTGCATCGAAACTACGTCCGAGACAACGAGATAAGTCACGGAAACTTGTCGGTAAGATAAAGAGACTTCAGCCTCGAGTTTCTGAACCCCAATTTTCGTCTCCGCCCGAAATTGAGGCGTTCTGTATAGTCGACGGTTTAAGCAACTCTGCATTCTCAAACACTGTTATCAGTTACAAAACACCACGGAAACGATTCAACCATTCTCATCGCGGTAAATAATGTGAAAATTTGAAAATTCGGAAGTTTGAGAAATTAGAAAAAGGAAGTTGGGAATTTGAACACTTCGGAAAGCAAAGGTTGATGGTGGTGAACAATGATTATGAAAAATCAGATGTTTGGAACTCTGGAAAATGTTGAAATTTGAAGATATATCAAATCAAGAGGCTGGGAAGTTAAACATTTGAAAATTTGATTATTTAGAAAATGAAATGGTTGGGAAGTTAAAAATTTGGAAATTTAGAAAATCGAAAGGTTGGATATTCAAAAATTGAGAAAATGAGAAATTTGGAAATTTACAAAATCGAAAGGCTGGAAATTTGAACATTTAGACAATGGAAAGGTTGGGACGATAAAAGATAAAAAATCAAAATATTGGAAATTTGAAAGTTTAAAAAATAAAAAATTGGGAACTTGAAAATGTAGAACATGGAAAACATCAATAGTTAAAAATTCGATGACATAGAAACTTGAAAATTTGATAATTCAGAAATTCAATAATTTCAAAAATTAAAAGTTTGAGAAGTTGAATCTTTGAATGCTTGAATAATCGAAGAATCAAAGGGTTTGAAGTTTGAAAAATTCTCTACGTGGAAATTGAGAAAACCGAACATTTCGAAAACCAAAAGGTGATAGATGGAAAATTTGAAAAGTCTGAAAATCAGAGGGTCGAGAATTTGAACAAAAAAAAGTTGCAAATTTAGAAAATCGTATGAGAATTTAAAAAATCCATAGACTGAAAATGCAAAAATTTGTAAATTTAAAAGGTCATAGGATCAAGAATTCGATAACTCGAAAGATTGACAATGCAAAACTTGACAATTAAAACTATGAAAACCTGAAAATCAAGAAAATTCGATCACGAAAAATAAAAAATCTCCAAAACATAAAAACTTCGTAAACAAAAATCGATTCTCTGCGCTAAACGCGATACTCGTCGCCGGCAACGCACGATCCCGTCCGCGTGTTATAAAGTGTCTCGATAATTCCGTTGAAAAATACCTGAGAAACGACGTTTAACGCATGATCGACTAAATCCATTCGGATTCCCGACATTTCCCAAATTCTCTGTTTTATTTCGAGCCTGATCGCGACGAGTTTCATACTCGAGCTACAACGGGTTGTGCAAAACCCGAAGGGTATTGGTTGCGAGGCAATGGTGCATGCGGCGAGCCTGACACATATCAATCAAGCAATGGAATCCTCTGCTCTGATCATCTGACAATCTCTCCCTCTCACTCTCTCTGTCCCTCTCTTTCTATCACGTTCACTCTGTATATCTCTTACTCCACATATCGACTGTGATACGCCATCGTGTGCATACCGTTTTCGAGTACAGACTGTCGTCAGCTTGGAATTTCGATGCTAATCGGCTGTGATGTCTGATTGAATAGGCCGATACTATACGAGATGTGGCTATTAAATAACGAGACTGACGCTGTAAAACATTTTATTTTCACTTCATACCTATTTACATATTATCACCCTCAATATACATCTCTCCTCTATCCCTGCAACGCTCCATGAGAATCTTCCACTGTTGGAAGCAGTGCTGGAAGTGTTTATCTGTCAGCTGCTTCAGGACGCGTGCCGCTTTTCTCTCGCAGTCTCAACGGACTCAAATCTTGTTTCTTTTACTGCGGATTTCGTCTTAGGAAACAGATAGAAGTCACACGACACAAGATCCGGCGAATAAGGCGGATGATCTAATACCGGGATGCTGTATTTGGCTAAAAATCTGTTGATAGACAATGCGGAATGAGTCGGCGCATTGTCTTGGTGGAGAACCCATGATTTGTCTTTCCACAATTCGGGACGTTCTTTTCTTATTCTTTCTTCTTTTTTTCGTTGCACGAATACTTAACCGACGGTCACATCGAACCAGATTAAAGATTTTTTTCGATATTGTCATGCGTTTTTGACGTCGAAGGGCGACCCGGGCGCGCATCATCTTTAACGTCCTGTCGTCCATCTTGAAAACGCTTGTACCATTAAAAAATGCGTGCATGCGATAAACATTCATTGCCGAAGGCTATTTTCAACAAAACATTAGTCTCAGTAGCTTTTTTTCCAAGTTCCATGTGAAACTTCGCAACAATTCGTTGCTCTATAGTTACACTTATCGTTTCTTCCGGCGGAACGAAAAAACAACGCTAACGAAAATTAAGGCTGTGGTTATACGGATTTGTTTACAAAAACGAGAGGCACTGCTATCGAAAGAGAAGGCTTCACGCTAAGAAACAATAGGTCCCTAGATGTTGGCGCACGCGTACTTTTTCTGTAACAGCTTCAGTCTCGTTACTTAACGCTATTTCTACCAAGGGGTGTCAAAGGACACCTTACAAATTTTAACATAAAATTATTCTCTATGTTGAATCGTTTCTCCATAATTAATTTTGTTACTTTTCATACAATGGTTGTTAAATTAATTCAGCGATATCATTTTTTTCCAGCTAATGTACGCTAATTTCCCTTGTTGCATTTTAGTGTACACCACTGTATTGATTGTATATTCGAGTGTCCCATAAGTTTTTTCCTTTTTTGATAGGCAGTCATACACAATATTTATAGTTTAAAGTTGATTCGTTGCATTAATTGTTCATCTGTATCAACCTTCTCTATCCCTCTATCCCATTTTGTGTCATATTACAAGAAGGAAGAAACTTATGTGACCCTAATATTTTGTAGCTTGATGAATTAAATAATCTCCAATAAATACATAGCAGTGTATCAATAATTATATTCCTCAAATTATCTACATTTAACTCATAATTTGAAATCCCAACCAGTTTCGACAATTATTTGTATTCAGAAGGCGTCAAAAGACACCTTTTAGTTGAAATAGATATACACAAAATCGCGGTAGAAGTAGTGTTAATAGCCACACCTCGTACATAATCCTTGATCGTCCCCAGTGCTTTCGATTCAGATCATTCGAGAGTGAGATAATCGCGTCTTGGGGGTAGATTGCACCCTCGCGGGCAAGCGAAATCGTTCTCACGGCCAGGATCTTGAAATTTTAATGGTGTTTCATTGATTTTTCGGCAGAGTACGCTAACCGGGTGTCGTATCATTTAGATGATGGATGACGCGATTGAAATTCTGACGTTGTTTCGTGACTTGAAAGTTGCGAACATCGGCTCGAATGGCGTATCGGTTTGAGGCACGAAGTTTTATGAAAATTATCGTGTAAATCGTTTAGGGGTGTTTTTTGGTGGTACATAATGGATGACTGACAGTTATAGCGAACGATAATGGATTTTGATCTAATATGATATGATGGTACAAAAGTGTTATAAAATAAAGCTTATCATACGTCAATTTAAAGCTTAATAAATAATAACAATTAGTATTTATACCATTCATCAGTGTTGATAATATAAAATTAATAATTGATAGTTATAAGAAACGATGATCGATTTCTGAGTATGAAAACTCTAATATAAAATGGTGACATAAATGTATTGCAATATATGGCTTATGATACGTCAATTTGTAGCTTAATAATTAATAAAAAGTTATATGTACATTGCCTATCAGAATTGATAATATAAAATGAAGAATTAATATTTATTGCAAATTACGATCGATTTCTGAGTATGAAAATTCTAATACAAAATAATGACACATAAGTATTATAAAATAGAGCTTATGATATATCAATTTAAAACTTAATGATTAATAAACACTGCTTTATATACCATCCTTCGATGTTATTATTATAAAATGACTAACTGATATATGTGAACCAGTGACTAATTTCAAGCTTTAATGAGTGTTATATAATTTGATAACACGAAAGTAGTGTAAAATAATGCTTATTATATATGAATATGAAGCTTGAATTGTTATGAAGATTATTATATAAGCCATTCGTTAATTTTGTTAATAGAAAATGGCTGGATAACAATTGCAGCAAATAGTGACTGATTTGGTATATCGAAAGTTTGATATGATTTAATAACTGAATACTATTTACTATAGTGTTTGTGATACATTAATTTCAAGCTTGAAGTTTGATCAAAATTATCTTACAAATTAACTGAAAAGTGAAAATATGAACAGTATAAAATGACTGGAAGGTGTAGCAAACAATATGTTAAAAGTAATGTAAAATAAAGCTGATACACCACTGTAAAGTTTGAAGTTTAATAAAAATAACAAATTTATATTAACTTTGTTAAAAGATGAAACTATACAATGTAAAAAATATAACCAGATCGAACAAATATGGGTAACAAATTAAACTCGGTCATAAAGAACAAATAGAACAATTATTATACGCGTTTTAACTAAATTTCAATTACGCACGTATAAGTAAAATTTGATTGCAATTCAATCGTATCAACTTTCATGTTTGCAACGCGTAACTTAATCAATATTTTATACCAATATATTTGCATCGCGTAAAATGTGTACGTAAATAAAAATGCTTTATAACCATATAAACGAAATAACGAAAGTGTTGCGTGTTTTCATCAACGTCGCTTTGCAGTTGTCAATTAGAGTTCCATGAATTCAAACTGAAAAATAGTTAATTAACTTACACGAGGTCTCGTGTGTTGTGTTCCACGTGCGTCCATAATCCTGGTCAGGTGTCGGTTGTCCTGATATTGAAATTTCAATACTAATCAGCTGCGATGGTTGATAGGCGAACGATATGGTCATTTTCGGATTATTGATGACGTGGTCGTGTCACGTACTCGCTGTGGTTATGGAACACTCTAATTCAGAAAATTAAATATTCGGAGCGTATGCGAACAGAAAAATATTTCGTTAATATCTGTAATCGCGGAAGGAAAAATATTTTAATCGATCCAGATGCCTTCAACGAATGCTATATGCCGTGATTTATATTTTTCGTTTTAAAACCCTTATTTTTGCACGTCGATAGTAATTATTATTAATTATTGTATTTTAGAGATCGTTATTAATAATATTAATCTTGATATTTTTCAGTTCTAGTTCTTCAGAGCCTGTTTTGATTCTCCTTTGCATTTATCTCTATCTTCAATTATTTTTGCTTTAAAGTATTTCTGTATTTTTTAACTCTCAATTTGTAATTTTTATGTTTCTGTTTTAGACCCCCCTTAGACTTTTGCTATTATTAATCATTTATGTTCTCGTCCTTTTATTTTCAATTTCGAATTCTTAAGTTTTCGATTTTATTGTCGTTTGTACATTTTCATCTTTAATTACGTATTTCTTTTTGAAAGCATAATTTATTCAACGAAGATGCTTTTATCGAATGCTTGTATCATGATTACTATTTTATATTTTATATCTCTTACTTGTGTGTCCTACATTAGGCCTCGTCATGAATATAAATTTTTTATTTTCAATTTCTAATTCTGAAGTTCGTGTGTCAAATCCCTTTTGTGTACATGTTTTCTGTATACTTTTTAATTACTTATTTTTGTAATATTTAATTTTTAGTTTCCAATTATTGATTTTCCTTCTCAAACTCCATTTCTGAAATGCTGGAATTAAGAATCGCCCTAAAATATATTAAAACTGCGCTTTAATTTCATCAGAGATAAACGCAGGTACTTGATAAAATAAAGGGATAATTAATCTAATTTCGTGCGAGTCCATGAAATAGAACGATGAAATTGCCGCAGATAAAATAAATTTATTCCCGATATCTTTAATAGCCATAACGTAGACAAACATAATATTCATTAATGAAAATATGATACAAAAATCGTTTGTACTGCAGAACCACGGGTGGTTCACGATTATTCAATTTAATTAATCATGGTTGTTTATTCAAGTCGACCAAACGTTCCACTTTGAGCATTCATGTGTTAAAATAACATTGTATTGCGCATTTAAATACCTACATTTGACGTATAATTATCAATACGTTAAATTATTATTAGTCTTTACTTTGAAATGTATCGATGAAAACTCGTATAAGAGAAATAATATATTCATTCCAGGCTGATGCGTTTGATGAATGCCGGAGATAATCAACCAGTATTCAGTAAATAATTATTTATAAATCATTTACGTCGTCGCTTTTGTTGAACTGCGAGCTTTAAATTGACGTTTTACTGATACTCTTTTAAAGCTTCGGGCTTTGAAACTTTGATACTTGGTAATTTGAAAAGTTGAAGACATAGAAACTTGTTAATTTGGAATTAGCAAATTTCGAAATGTAGAAATGTAAATGTTCTTAAATTCTAGAAGTTCAACTTATAAATTTATAAGGTTGGGCATTTAACCCTTTGCGCTCGAAAGATGACTGACACTCACCATTTTCTAATATTGCGATTTGGGATGGTATTTTTTATCTAAATCTATGGTGCTGTATATACGATGGAAATGTAATCAATGTAATTTAGAATGATTAATAAAATATCCATCAATTAATCATTCTATCGATGAAACCCCATATACACATAATAAAACAGCTATTAGTAGCAATTAAGAACAGGGTGTTAATAATTTAAAAAGAATTCACCAAATTTTCACAAACAAAAAGTTTTAGAAATGCTATTTAATAGAAAGTCAAAATACTTCGAGTGCAAAACGTTGCAAAGTCGATACTCTGGAAATTTGAAAATTCGATATTGGATATTTGGAAATCTACAAATTTTGGAACTTCAATCAATGATACATCTGCACGTATATTTTCAAATTCAAAATTTCAAAGTTTGAAAGCAAGCACAGTTCTGAATTTGTAAGTTAACGAGTTGGAAGATTTCTAAATTCGTCATTTGAAAGTCCCTGAAATTCCGATAGAGTAAAAAATGAAGGCACACACCTATCTAAATTTCTAAATTAACAAATTCGAAAATTTCTACATTCATCGCTTTGAAAATATCGAAAATCCCAATCTAAAAATCTGAAAGCAAGTACACTGCAAAATTTCTGAATTAAAAAATTTGAAAATGTCCAAATTCGAAAACATAAAAATCGTGCAATCTCCACATTTTTCTACCCCCCAAGCAGTATGACCTGGAAATTCGAAAATATTCAATAAAAAGCTGTCCAGCGTAAAAAAGCTTGACGAGCGACGACTAAAAGAATGTATAATTTGCAATATGTCCGTTGTCAAAAGAAGATATTCGATGGACCCGGGCAGAAAGAAAAAAGAAACGTGATTGAATCTGGTCCGAAGTGCAATTAAAATTCGATTAACCGACCGATCGATAATCATGCAGCTAACAATTGCGTAAAATCGATTCGCTTTGAGAATAAAACGAGGCGGTGCTAAGAGAACGATTCCGCCGTTAATTTCTTGCATTAAATCGTTCGCAAGCTAACTCGGATGAATAAAATTGAAGTAGAGCCGCGTTATCGTTTAATCGTCGTGGCTCGTCCGGATAAACACTCGTCGGTCAAAGGAAACGTTAGGTTAGCAAGGCTAAAAGCCACTTTCAGGGATTGGCAATTAGGTAACTGCTCGTAGTAATTGATCAGCACTGAAATTCCAGGACGACTACGGGTCTATAGGGGCCAACGACGGGTTCGACCACTGAAATCGCTTCGATATAGACTATCGACTGGACCAACCTCCATCCGCAATCAAGCCGACAATGCAGATTTTAATAAGCCGAAAGAGAAACTGAAATTCGCAAGCGGGAAAACGAACGGAAGCCGTTTATTCTCGAATTTATACATTTTCGAATTTCTCGCCTGGAATCTCGGGTGTGTATTTGATTTCCAATTTTTCAAACAGGTGTTGCAAATCTTTTCGGGGCGATGATTTAGAAATCTTCAAATTTGGGATTTGATCATTTTTTAGGCGAATTTAGAAATTTTCGAATCGAGATTTTACAGAATTTTTAGACGAATTTAGACATTTTTCAAACTGGGGTTGCAGATATTTTCGGGGCGATGATCTAGAAATCTTTAAATTCGGGGTTTCAGGGATTTCCAAGGCAACGAATTTAGAAATTTTCAAATTATGATTTTAGAGATATTTGTGTCGAATTTAAAAATTTTCGAATTTTTCGCTCAGAATTTTGGATGACTATTTGATTTCCAACTTTCCCAACTGAGATTGCGGATATTTTCAGGACGATAATCTAGAAATCTTTAAATTCGGGGTTTTAGGAATTTCCAGGGTGATGAATTTAGAAATATTCATAGGGATTTTAGAGATTTTTGAGGCGAATTTAGAAATTTGTGAATCAAGATTGTAGAGAATTTTTATACGAATTTAGAAATTTTCAAGTTTGGGATTTTAGAGATTTTTTAAGTGAATTTACAAATTTTCGAATCGAGATTTTGGACAATTTTTATACGAAATTAGACATTTTCAAATTTAGGATTTTAAAAATTTTCAGACGAAGGTAGAAATTTTTAAACTATGTAATTTGCGAACTTGGCAATGTAATTATATTCAAATCTTCGAATTGGAATCTTAAATATTTTCGATGGAACAAATTTAGATATTTTCAAATTTGTTGATTCAGAAATTTAGCTGCGTTTTCGTTTTGAACTTTTTAGATTGACATTTTTTATATTTTCAGAGCGACAAATGTAGACATTTTCAGAGAAGAAATTGATAATTCGCAAAAGGATATTAAAGAATTCAAAGTTCTCAAATTTCCTAGTTTCAAATTCAAAAATCGGTCTTTTCAGATATGAACAATTTTTAAATACTCCAATTCCTACAATTTCAAATTTGCTAATTTCAAACATACTTTGCGATCTTAAAGAATTGTAAGTTTGTAATTCTAACAATTTTCAGATCTAGCAATTGAGACATTCTCAAATTTTTAACTCTCCAAATGTAAATACTCAAACTGGAAATGTCAAACAAAAGTTCTTTAATTTTAGTTAGATATTTCCTCGTTCAAAGCTTGCAGAATTTAAAAAAATGAACATAACACAAAAAGAACTTAAAAATTAAAAAATACTGAAACCACTATGTTCATTCGTTCCTTCATCCACATGTACGAATTACATTCGTGAGTAACCCACATACGGCCACGCAACAAAACTCGACCGTTACATTAGCAACGATAAAAATTCGTTGCTAAACAGAACAACAAAAGTAAACTCCTATTTTCAAACTCGAATACAAGCAAAAATGCAACTACTGTTGCAACTGTCCAAAGGTTAAACAAATCTAAAAAAGGGAGGAAAAAAGCTTGTTACAGTTGAAAGCTACATCTCGATCGTTTCGTCCGAATCTTCGTAGAAGCCCTTTAAGATTCTGTGTTTTCCGGGTGTTTTCAGTTTCAACAATACATCGCTGGTTGTCTCGGTGCAGACATATTCCTTCGGTGCTTTCAGCGGCAACCCTTTCGCTCGAAGCCTCGCTTATGGCTGCAGCTTTGAAACACGCGACACAAAGACACTCGGATGAAAAAATCACAAAAGAAAACGTACCCTTCTATACGTTAACGCGTGTTCAAAGTACACACACACACACACACACACATGCACGCGCGCACGTATTCGTGTTCGCGATACATATATTACACGTACGCGTAATAGTTGGGGGTCTGTGCATCGTGAAAGAAAATCTCGTATCGAAAATCTATGGCCCCGGTGAAACGCGTTTTAAACGCGTTACCGTGTTACGTACCGGATATTTTAACAAGTGGAAAAACATTTTATGAACGTGGCCTGGTTCGATGAAAATATCGGAACAATGTTACGCTGGAATTTTGTACGCGTATAAAATCGCGCGATATGGATAATATTATAATAATTGATCGCACGGGGCTGTCGGATATTTTGCGTGCGAGGTAGGCATGTTTTTATCGGGAACGAATAAACACGATCAAAATTCAAAACGGTGTTTGATCGACGAAATTTTCGTTTATTCCAACAATTTTACGATCATCGGCCTTGGAAGTCGGACTTGAATGTGTGTGTGTGTTGATTCTGGGGAAATTCGAAAGAGATGCTAGAAATTGCTTAGGGGTTGGAAAGGGTCTATAGTGATCCCAGGATGATTTCAATGATTCTCTTGGAAAATCCTCGAATGATCTTGGAAGAAACTTACACAGGAAGTTAGGAAAACTTTTAAGAATCTGGAAGACTCCAGAGGGAAATTAATTGGGGGATTAGGAAGGTTTCTATGAAGGTTCTAGGGAAATTCTAGAGGGCTCTCTGGAGCTCGCCCAGATTTATTTCAGGGATATTTCGCGGGTTCTTCCTAGGAAATTCTTAGAAACATTCTGGGGCTGCCTTATGGATGGGGGTAAGAAAGAGTTCCAACGACATTCTGGAGACATTATCTCTGGGGAAACTCCAGGGAGACTTTAGGAATATTCTTCAAAATTATTGGTGAAATTCGAGAATGGATTCTAGGGAGGTTTTGTAAAAATCCAAAGTAAATTCCAGGGATATTCTAGAAAGTTCGTAAAGTAGTCTAGCGTAGGAAATTAGAAAGAAGGTTAAAATGAATGATAAAAAAATCTTAGGAGGATTTTAAGAAGATTCTGCAGAGCATTATAGAAAACCTAGGAAGGTTTTAACAAGATTATAAAAAGATCCTCAGATGATTTTGAGAAGATTATAAAAAGATAGTAAGATTTCAAGAAAATTCCATAGATATGCCAGGAAAATTTTTAGATTTTATTAAAACTGTAAGTAGATTCTAAATCCTAGAAAGATATTAAAGAGATTCTTAGAATTTCTTAAGATTTTAAGAAAATTCCTAACTTATTCTAGGAAGATTTTAAGACTGTACAAAATTTATAAGTGAATTCTAAATCCTAGGGAGATATTTAGAATGCTCTACGAAGACCCTAGGAAGATTTTAAGAAAATTTATAAACATCCTAGGAAGATTTTTAGAAAATTCTAAGACGATGCTAGAAAGATTATATATAAACCCTAGAGGGGTTCCACGGAAAACCTAGGGATATCCTAGGAAGATTATAAATAGTTCCTAAGGATATTTTACGAGGAACTTGAAGAACTTCTAGAGAATTTCTATGGATATTTTAGAATGATCCAAAGAGCTATTCCAGTGTGTACCTAGTGAAATTACATATACATATACCTTAGAAAGATTCTGTCGTGTATCTAGTGAAATCCTAGAAGTGATTCTATAATATTATGGCCTCATGGAGATCCTAAAGAAATTCTACTCTGTTCTCGGAAAATTCCCACGAATGCCCCAGCCAAGAAAAGTCCCTAGCACTAACTCCTTCAAAATTGATTATCCTCTTTATCGATCATTCGAAACGTATCTTATCCAAACACGAAATTATCATTTATTCGGAAAAATGAAATCGTAAACGTAATTCGTTTCGCGAAACCGAGCAACGCGTCGCAGCGGACGAACGCGCAAGAAAAATAAGTCGCGAAGCGAATGTCAACGACGGAGTTGGTAATTTTATTTGCTCGGCAAATCTTCCCTGTGCAAGTTCGAATTCGTTTTAGAGACACGCGACTAGAGAAAGGTCTTTCGCCGGTTGTTAAATTGCGAATTCAAAGTTGCCACCGGAGTTTCACGCCGTTTGTGACCAGGTATTTGGGTGTCCCGTAAATTCCTTCCTTGTTTAATATATACGCGATATACATTGTTTAACATTTGTTGCATTAAATATGAAGTGTTTTACTCTATCGTCCTCTTCAGTCCCTTAGGAAACATTATTTGCTCTTTGATTATTTACAAAATATTCCTGTAAGTGCGTTTTTCTGTTACATCAAAAAGAGTAGAAACTTATGGGACAACCTAATACATGCCATCTCTTGCCTTAACCCTTTGCTGTCCTTAACTTCTTTCACCTACAGCTATTTAATTAACTTACAACATAGACGAAGAAGTGGGTTTACAATAAAATGTGTTCTAATAATGCACATTGCGTAACAAATATATTTTTAATTTGTTACAAGTAGCAAAGAAATAAAAACGTCTTGAATCAACCTATTTATCCGAATTATTTCTACGATCCGAGAGAAACTCCATGTCGAGCCACACTCGACATAGGTCTGCAAAGGGTTAAGGAGAGACCTGTATGTAGATGGAGTCACAAAAGACATTTTTTGTTTGTTAAAAAAGTTACTTTAAAACCTATATAATACGAAACGCATTGGTATTTGGAGTAGAGTGCAAAGCGGGAGACACGCGCGGATGTAACGATCAAAAGTTTCTTTATTTGTTATCCCTGTTTGAAGTACTTCTACACCTGTAGTAAGGTTTAGTCACACGTTTCAAAATGGTTTAATATTAGACACTGTTATGGGAACCATAAGGTGTCAAAAGAGACCTCATGGTAGAAATAAGAATACCATATGCACATTTTTAGATCTAGGATGAGCTAGAGGAAAATGATATCGCTGAATTAATTTAACAACTATTGTATGAAAAGTCAAAAAATTAATTGTGGAGAAATGATTCAACGTGGAGAATAATTTTATGTTAAAATTTGAAAGATGTCTTTTGATACCTCTTGGTAGAAATACTGTTAAAATCACGGAAATAAACTTTCTTTTTATCGCAAAAAAGACTATAATTTTTCTATAAATTGTTAAGCTTTTTGTTCCAAAGTTTGCCATTCTCCCAATTTTTTTTTTTTTCGGTATCTCAGGTTCATCCATTTACTACAACTACATACTAATAAAGTTTCTTCGTTTCGGCTGATTCGGATAATAAGAACCGACACTAGAGTGTACACCGCCATTTTGTATTTTATTTTAACAAAGAAATTGCAAAATGAAGTCGAAGTATTAATTAAGTGGTCCTCAAAACCATCAAAATATGAATATACTCCTTATCCTTCAAAATAATTATTTACTCTTTATCCTTCAAAATAATTATTGAAAATCGGCTTAATTTCGGCTTTCTACATAGAGATACCCCCTTAATGCCGACCCACGCAATAATAAAACGAAGAAACCGCGTTTTCTTAACGGAGTATCGGAGTTGGCGTATAACGACCTCTCTTGACCCCGGCACGAATCATTTTCCCCTTCAAAACGGATCGTTTATGATTAATAAAAGTTATTGGGCATTCCACCCTTCTGCTAATCACTTTTTTTCCAGCGGATTTTAACGCACGGACCCCTTGAACTCGCGCCATTTTTATTAGCCTGTTAAATTAATGGCGCCCGAGAAGCTCGCTGAGACAACGTAAATGAACAGTCAAATTTGTTCTCCTGAATTCTTCATTTGGGAAGAAAGTTCGCGAGTAAAATTTGGGGAAATTGAATGATAATGCGTTGATGACCATTTCGGCAGGATTTTTTTAGGTGGAAATTTTTTTTTAGTGGACTGGCTATGAAGAGGCGTTGGAAGGGTTCGAGGGGTCTGAAATAGTTGAGGGTAAAATTGAGTCGCGTTATATTGCAAGAAACAGGAATTGGTCATTTGCAGAGAGTGTGCTGTGAGAAGATGCAAGAATTAAAAATGACTAAATTTTGAAATTAAAGGATCTGTAAAGTTGGCAAGAATAGGTCAACGTGGGAATTTGCACTTTTAAAAATTTGGGGACATTTTAATTTAGATATTTGGATATTTGAATATTGCGAATATTGGACGTTATTGGATTTTATAAATTTAGAAACTTGACGGTTTGGAAAATTTTAATGTTTGGACATTGGAAAATTTGAAGTTCAGTTTTTTGGAAATTTGGAAAGTTTGAACCTTGGTATTTCGGGAAATTGGAAAACTGAAAATTTGAACAATTAGTCAGTTTGCAATGTAGAAATTTGGAGTATTAGTAAGTTAAAAAATTGAAAAATGAGAAAATTACAAACTCGGAAATTTCAATATTTTAACATCTAAAAATACAAAAAAGTACAAAATTATGAATTTAGTCAATCAAAAACTCTGTGATTTATTCAAGTTGGAAGTTTCAGACGTCCATAATATATAAAAGTTAGGATATTTCGTCATTTCTAAACTAGACTATTTAAAACCTTCATAAATATCAAAATCACAGATGTTCCAAAATTAGTATTCTATAATCTCCCCAAAAAGACTCACTCCCTCTATGAATATCACAACCCAAACCTGAACCTTCGAAACTAATAAAACATAATCGCGTACCAACAAAATTCGTTATTCCATCCGAGTAATCTTATCCGCCTAAACAAAATCTTTTCCTTCTTAAATCGTATCCACCTGAACGTAAAACAGAAGAATTCAAACTTGCTATAAAAAATTATGCGATACTTTCAGACAGTTATACAATCAAAGCTCGCGGATACATTTCCCCTAACTTCAAATGGGAAATAATTCGAGAATACTTGCGAGTCACGTGGCGTTCAAATAAGAAATCATTTTTCCGGAAGACGCGTGTTCAAACGCTCTAAACGATTCGCACGGAAAACGGGGGTCGTTTCGTTCCGGAGCCAACGGCGAATCGCAATATAAATCCTGTTGGTCTCCGATGAATTCAAATGTGCACGGACTTCTTGCGACATCCTCTCGCGTAAATATCACCAGAAATCCTTCACGATCGCATTTTTACCAGGCTCCCGCTCGATCGAATAAAAATGCCACCTCTCGAACCATGGACCTCCCGTTCAGACAGTCAGTTATCTAGCGTGCATTTTATGTACGCTTGGCGAAATCCGAACTGCGTCGTTGCATATGATTTGTCGTCGAACCCCCTCTACACCCTGTTTCACCCCGTGTTACCCACCCACGGAAGCTGCTCGCGTTATCTGCTCGTGTCTGGAAAAATCGCATGTTCGACAACCACGAATCTCTGTACGCGAAAAGCTCCGGAGATATGGAACGGTATACGTGACATTTTACGGGAAGTTTTGTCATACTTTAGAGAATTTGTTTGTCGATTTCTTGCGGCGGTGAGAATCGATGAAATTTAGTTGGGCATGTGTGCGAAACTGTGAGATATTATAACGTCTTTATGGTCGTTGGGAAGAGCATTATGGGAGGTTACGGGTGAATATTATGTAGAAGTGTTGAATTATTATTGTAGAAGTATTAAGAGATTTTTAATTTATTCGTCAGGTGCGTCAGTCGGAAGTAACTAATTACAGCTGCGATACTAGAACGGGTAAAGAAAGTTGGAATATCATGTCGATTGTGTATTTAGCAATCGTTGACTATGAAAAATATAATTGGTCTTGAATTCTAAATTGAAACGTATAAAAAAGTTCGAGTGCGTCACGTGTCAGACTTGTGAAAATATGGCAAGGAGTTAACATTGACGCTAGATTTGCGGACGTTCACTGACCATTCATGTCTAAGTTAAAAATGAAATTGAAAAATAAGTAAATAACGGATAATATATGAACTAGTTCATAGAAAGAGTCTTCACCTCGAAGGTTAACATGCATTTCAACACTTTCATCGCCACATCATCCACATATGGGTGACGCTTAAATTTCCATATGAATCAATCATCTAGTTAGTAAGAATTTGTTCATTTATCTAATTCGAAACACTAGTACTAATTACATAGTCCTATGAATAATAGATAATGCAAAATATTGTGAAGATATTTGGTAGGATTTATTAATCATAAAAATACTATCTAGTCAAATTCTCAACCGCGTTAGCGTGGCAGTCAACGTGTTAACATAAGCTTTTTAACAATTTTTTTAATTGAAAATAAGAAACATAAGATGTACCATTTTAACGAAAACCTAGTGTTAATATCATTAAATTACCAATTAAATACTCGATCTCTTTGCTCTAGAATTTCCTGAAACTCTGTTGCAGGAAGATTGTAACGACATGACAAATGTATCTAACAATAAAGAAAGTAGTAACAAAACTGATAACAAAAGATTACCGAATCAAATAGTATTTCCTTCAAAAATTCTTACGTAGCGGATTTCGGTGAATAATTCAATGTCTCCGAAATTCAATCGTCGGTCTAATAATTTATGTCTCCGGTGCACGGATTAATTCCCGAGGCGTCGAACGCGTTAAAAAACACTCCGTAACCGGGCACACGTCCCATTCCGCGATTAATTAAACTTCCATCAATTATTTCGAAGGCTCAGAACCGTGGCCCCTATTAGGAACTCGGACGTGTATTCGAAAAGACTTTTCTTCGTTTCGTCTCTCTCTCTCTCTCTCGGTTGCCACGAAATCCCCATTCATCCTGTCCCGACTGAAGAATCGTTTCAAGGGGTTTGACGGGTAAAAAAAGAAATTGGACAGCGGAAAGAATAAGATAGCCGACGAGACAGAATTGTTCTGGAATTACCGTGGATACAAAATATCAGCTCGAAGGACAGAATAAAGGAGGTTCCACTGTCGAATGAAATTTTCATTAATGAGAACGTCGATGGGGCAGAAATACGGCGAGACGCGAACGACCGAAACGAGACGGGGAATATTTTAAGATGGCGGACGGTCGAGCGTACGTATTCGCGGGGCTTGTGTTATTTATGCGGAACCGATAAAGAAGAAATAACGATGCTCATTAGTCGATCGTAAAAATTCTGGCCAACGGAATGCTCGGTCGAGGGAACAGAAGATTATTTTTCCCGGCCAACAGAGAGGCCGGAAATGAAAAAGCCCTGCGCACTCGCGGAGGTGCCCTCGGATCTCGATAAAAACGAATGGACGCGGAATATTCGAGAAGTTCGAATGCGAAAGGAAATCTCTCGATTAATCGCGTGCCCCATGATCGTTATACATTTACATATCTCTTCGTAACTTGTTATATATCGATATTTCTGTTGATTTTATAATTAAGTAGACTCACATTGCCCATGAGCATTTGGAGATATGCTACATGTTGATTAAAGCGTTCTTTTTATTTTTATAGAAATATGGATTATTAGTTTTTTACATATTAGGCAGTTGTTGAACTTCTTGCTCTCATATACATGACTATCTCATTGTTGTATTATATTAAGTTCTTTATTGATTGTGCAATAAACGAGTCTTGTATTGTCCATGTACATATGGTACTAGTTGATTAAAGTGTTCCTTTTATTTTTATAGGAACATCAATCATTATTTATTTACATATTGGAAAATTGTTGAACTTCTTGCTCTTATATACATGATTATCTCGTTGTTGTATTATATTAAATTTTTAGGAACATAAAATATTATATATTTAGTTGTTAAGGAATTGTTAAACTTCTTGCTCTAATATACCAAGTTATATTGTTTTTGTATTATATTGAGTTTTATCTTGATTATGCAATAAAGTAGTCTCTATTGCTGATGGGTGTTCGAGTACTTGATACAAGCTAATTCAAACGTTCTTTTTATTTTTATAGAAACATGAATTAGAGATATTATAAGGTACATGTTAGAAATTAGAGTAATTTCAAATAATTCTTTATTGTATGCATTTGCAAATATTTCGCAAAAATTTCCACATATGCCCTTCAATTTCTGAACGATTCCTTTACATTTTCGTTCATCAATTATTACCTGCTCTTTGATACTTGCTCTAATATACACGATTAACTCGTTTCTGCATTATAGTTACATTTTCAGACACTTGCCTGTCGATTTTGACAAGAAAATTTTTCAAAATGAACAAAAAGAAGCAAGACTGCATAATATTTCGCAATATGACATACATATTTCATGAAACGTTGATCATATACATATACATACATATATGTGGATCGTGGTATTTAATGTATGAATTATTCTAGATAATTAAAGATACGAATTATAGATAATTTAATATGTGAATTAATATAGATAATTAAACACACGAATTATTATAGATAATTTAATATATGCATTATCATAAATAATTAAACATACTAATTATTATAATTAATTCAAGTATCAGTGTAAGTACTAGTATTGTTATAAATGTACAATTAGTTTCAGGCACGTAAGCTTCTCTGAATGCATTATTATACATATTGAGTGCTCCTGTTTCCAATGGCGATTATGCTATGGTTAGCTTCGATTAGGTTACAGTTAGTTTCTTCGGAACGAGATGACTGATCGGTTGATTGTCACTCGTTCATCTAACGATTTTGAATCGAACTCTGCCTCTGGCATGGCTGCTTATTGATTGTGCCAAATTCCACGCGCGTGCGTGCGTTTATTTAGACGCTACCCGGTGTATGCAAACATTCTGCACGCTTCCTGACAGTCTGTCGACGAATTTTTTAATCGAACCACGGAACATGATCGACCCTCTTCATTACTAGTTTTTATCTGGTTACGTCCAAAATATTCCGAAATAACAGCTCATATCTCCTCTATACATAATAATAATAATATGGACATCAACTGCTCCAATTTAATGAATCTTCTAAATTATTTTTACAATCAAATAACAAAGATTTTGTAACGATATGTGCAATTTTTGTATCGAACGTTTACAAGATTACATCGTGCCACTGTATACCGAAAGGAAGATTATTGAAACAATTTTAATAATTTGTATAATGTATACATGAAACTCCATTTCAAACTTTTGTTCGGAAAATTTTAATAATGGGGATATGGGGATACAAGTACTAGGAATGCAGGGATACGGAGAGACACAGGGATATAGGGATTTGGATACGTTGGTACTTTTCGATATAGGGATATAGGTATATTTGTATTTGGATATATACGGATCAATGCATGATCCTAGACATATTTGAATCTGGTGATAATGGGATTTAAGGATATTCGAATATAGAAATATTAGAATTTCGGAGTGTCATGATTGGGACGCATTTATTTGAATCCAGCCGTACTTAATCTAAAGATATTGCAAGTTAGAGGTAGTTGGACTTGTGGACATTGCATTCTAGGGATATTTTAAATTTATGGTATCGGTATCTAAATGTTCTTGAACTTTCTAATATTCGGATGCAGGGATACTTGAACTTGGGTATGCTGAGCTTTAGGGGTTTCTGAACTCGAAGATGTTGGGATCTAGAGTTGTCAGAACTTAGGATACCGAGGCCTAGGGATATCTTAACTCGGCTGTTTTAGAATCTAGGGATATTTAAACTTTGTGATAACAAGATTCGCGAATATCTCACATCGAGGCTACCGGTGTCTAGGAATATTTAAACTTGGCAATATTGCAATGTCGGGATACTTGAAGTTGGTAGTATAAAGATCTAAGGACATTTAAACTTGAGAATATTGGGATCTAAAAGAGTGCGAATTTGCGGATATTTTAAGGAAATTTAAAAATATCAGCAAAAAAACCGGCGCGTTCTTGTGGTCTGTCTTACTTTGATCATTGTTTAAACATACTTAAATGTTTACAATGTAACAACAATTTATATCGTTTTATTCGGAAAAGTTCACAGATGTTCCTCGCATAAAAAGTCACTGAATAGCTGCTACGATAAAAGCACAAAGAATTCCCAAAGTCGAAAATTAGCAAATTTGTTTTAAACATTAATTTTCTCAAAAACTGGATTTCAGATTCGTACTCGGCACGCAAAAATTCATAAAAATCTCCTAATGGCGGTCACTAAATCAAGAAAATGTCCAAATTTGTTGTACAGCGTAATCACTGATCGGATTTTAGAACGTCGATTGGCTGTTGGACAGTGTTATCGGATAAAATAATGAATTCCCGACGGTCACCGCGGGATCAATTCCTGCCGCGGAAGGCGACGCCGGCCCGGCGAGTCGGCGTCGATCCATAAACGATGAAAAATAAACAGAGCCGTCGTTGCGGAATTTTAATTAAGCCCCCGAAAAGAAAAGGAGGCAGCCGGTCTTCTCGCAGTTATAATGGCGTCGCGAAAGGGACGTTCCCGGTGTCCGCGTCTTCTTGTTCAACTTCGGTGTTCCTCTTCTTCCTCGGTTGTTCCTTTCTGACCAACGTCGGGAAGCTGTTGGGAATCCTCTTTTCTCGTCCCGTTCTCGACGGCGAGTAATTATCTAATCGACCTCTTCCGCGAACAATATCCCCTGGTTTCTTTTGCCGTTGCTTGGTAAACTTCCGTCGTCGAGCGAGCGAGAAACAGAGAGAGAGAGAAAGGAAAAGAAAAAAGTCCAACGTAAGGGGGATGAAAAGCGGAGGGTGGGCCGAACGACGGAAGGGTAACTAAGGCAAATAAAAATGTTAATTACGAGGATTCAGTTGGCCAGCTCGTAGACGGGCGAGGGAGGTGGATCGACGGTCGCGCGTTCCTTTCATCCGGAGGAGTCCCGCGGGACTCGACGAGTTCTTTGTACACAACGCTAGATGGAGGATGGGCTCGGGAGAAAACGAAATCCTGGCTTTTGCGAACCCGCTGACCCAACCGTCCCTGCTAGCTCGTTCGCTCCTTCAATCGCATAATACTCGCGAATCGATGGGTGTTTCGAATTTTTTTCCTCGGATACGTTCGATTTGCTCCCGCGGGTATGTGGATCAGGGGATGTTGGAATACGAAGACATTTGGAACGGCAGATACTTGGATCTGGGATACTGTAACGCGAGGATAGTGTAAGATGGGACAGAGGAGTTGGTATATCACACACACTAAGAAGGAAGGAACGGAAGAGAATAACAAAAACTTGTAATGAACAGAAAACGTATATGTCGCGAGAAGAAAAAGAACACTCTGTACAAGCGTATCGTAGGAAATAAAAGAAAACTGATAATATCGCTCAAAAGAAATTGAGGACGTGAGGTATGTGTGAATGAATTGTAAACGAATTAACAGTCACTCAACAATAAATATATATTCAATAAAAAAGCAACGATTTAACAAAAGCAACAACAAACGGTATCAGACAATAACGAGTAGCAGTAAGAGCGTCAAAGATTGTGCGGGTGTAAACGTGATGGTAGAAAAATCACGAGTGTCTCGAGCGACGCGATGATCAGTGTTTTTATGTCCTTTTTGGGAAAGTATAGACGTAGGAAAAGAAAAGGACAAGTATAGAGTGGACAGTTGAAGGGGTGGAAAGGAAAGTCAACGGAAACTTAGGTTCGCACGAATCTGGCTGCCAAATGTGCAATCTGACAAAGACCAGGGTTGTACGAGACCCTGGAAAAAAACAGGAAATTGAAGAATAGGCAGAAAGTCCTTAGCAAAACTCAGGAACAAGAGAAAGTTGGAAATAACGTCGTGGCGGACACAGCCACAAAATCATTAATTAGGCCGTATGCTACCGATCTGACTGTCGCACCTCATAGATTTCTACTGACTCCTTTTTTCCCCACATTCTGTTCTTACAATAGTGAGACTGAGGGATATTCTAACGTAGGGCTATCGGAGGTATTTGGGGCAGGTTATATTTGATTTTAGGCATATTGCAGCATTGAGATAATGAGACTACAGGGTACTACGAAGGTAGTTGGCACAAATGATATTGGACTCTAGGGATATTGCAATAGCAGGATAGTGGGACTAAAGGATATTCTAATCTAGAGATATTAGAACCCGGAGGTATTTGGAACAGATGCTTTTGATTCTAGGGATACTGGAACTCGAGGATATTTGAAATATAGGATCTTATGGATCTAGTACAATGGTTGCGGCAGTTGAAGATTACCCGACATGAATGTTTAATTGTGAATTACGGGAACATAACGGATTGTTACTAGATCTTGCAAACGTAGCGCAATAATCAGTATGGACGTTCATTGTAGTTCGCTGAACAATCTGATGCGAAAGCTTGCAATCATTTGCATTTAGTGAAACGACGAGAAATTGCGTGCGACTAAGCGAGCGTGCACCATATGTTAAGCTGCTAGTTGTAGCTAATTGAAAGTAGCCATTAATCATTTTAACGTGTCTTCGCTTCAAATGTTAGATTTACGTATCACAATTGGAAATTTCCTGAATTCGGAAACATTGGAAAGTGTATACTTTGGGAAGTTTCGAAAATTTTTGAAACTTTCGATGATTGAAAATTTGGGCGAGTCTGAAATTTTTATAATTGAACATTTGCGTAAATTCGAAATTTTGATAATTGAACATGTGCGTGAGTTCGAAATTTCGATAGTTGGAAACTTTCATGAGTCTAAAAAGTGGGTGATCGAAAATTTTGAACAGTCAAAAATTTGGAAGTTTAGAAATGTGGAAACTGGATTTGGGAGTTCGAAAGTTCGAAAACTAAAAAGTAATGAACGTAATAAATATCAAGTAGATACAGAATTTTAGAGCTTCAGAAAACTAGAAATTTGGGAATATAAGAGGTTCGAAAGATAGAAAATTTGGAAATTTGAAAACTTGAAATATATCAAATTTGGATATACGTATAATAAAAATGTGGGTGCTTAATGAACTCAAAATCTAAGCATACCAAATCAAAAAATTTCGAATTGTGATACAAATTTGGATATATAATCAATTAAAAAATTGATAAAATGAATTCTAAAAAATTTGGAAGTAGAAAGAAAATTCGAATACGCAATGAATTAAAAATTATAGTGTATGAAATTTAGAAAATTTTGGAAATTTAGATATTTAATGAATCAATAATTACGAAATTTTAAATGTAGAAAATTAAGAAAGAAGTGCCAGATATTTGTATATTTCGTCCCACTATGTTTTTTTTCCCAGTCCGGAGAGGGGACCAACTTCGCGTGGTTAAAAAATGTGAAATTTTTTATTTTTTCTGTTAAGCGCAATATCAATCACAGCGTAATGAAAGGCGATCCAACGATATTTAACGGTGTAAAAATTCGAAGATTTTAAAAGTGACAAAAAATCAAAGTTACAAAATTGCAAACGAGGAAAATGATGAATATTTTCAAAATCTACGCGAATGGAACTCGAGCAGAGTAGTCGAAGGTTCTGCCCTGAATGTGCAACTCGTTCTCTGGTTCCATATCGAGCTCTCTCGATTTTTTTTCGGGGGCCGCGTGTAATCAGCCGAAATTCCGCGCCCTGAATCAATACCGAGCCGTCTGCTCTAGTCGTTCTAGTCTGCCCTTTCTCCACAGCCTCGCCCTTCCTCCGCCCTTCGTCCTTTCGATTTCCGAAACTTCCGCCTCATCGTCTTCGAGGCGTTATTACCAGCCCACCCCCGCAGCCCCAGGCATTTTCATTTCCTAGCCCCAAATTTTACATTTTCACCCACTCGAGATGCCTTCCCGCCGTGTTTTCCGCGACACTGGCATCCTCGACACTAGATTTACCAACGTTCGTTGAGAATACCTAACCATCTCTCGTCCAGTAGCAACTAAATCCTTCCACAAGTTATGAAACGCGCTGCATATTCACAATGCTTAGCAACTCATCTTTATCTACATCTTGAAGAATACCTAACCGTATCACGTGCAGTAGCCAGTAAATCCATCCACAAATTATGGGACACCCTCTGTATCGAAAATGCTTGGTAATTCACGTTAATTCACATCTTGAAGAATACCTGAATCATCTTTGATTCAGTAGCAACCAGATCATTCCTTAAGCTACGCAACATCCTATATATTGCAAATAATCGGTAATCAAGTTTGATCTACGTCTTGAAAAGCACTTAACGATCGTTTAGACAGTATCAACTAAATCCTTCCACAGGTTATGAAACGCGCTGTATATTCACTATGCTTAGCAACTCATCTTTATCTACATCTTGAAGAATACCTAACCATCTCTCGTCCAGTAGCAACTAAATCCTTCCACAAGTTATGAAACGCGCTGGATATTCACAATACTTAACAACTCATCGTTATCTACATCTTGAAGAATACCTAACTATCTCTCGTCCAATGGCAACTAAATCCTTCCACAAGTTATGAAACGCGCTGCATATTCACAATGCTTAGCAACTCATCTTTATCTACATCTTGAGGAATACCTAACCATCTCTCGTCCAGTAGCAACTAAATCCTTCCACAAGTTGTGAAACGCGCTGCATATTCACAATGCTTAGCAACTCATCTTTATCTACATCTTGAGGAATACCTAACCATCTCTCGTCCAGTAACAACTAAATTTTTCCACAAGTTCATAGAGAAATTAATTTTAGATTAGGAATGAAGGACAACTACTCTGTCCAGGGACAAGGTACCTTTCGCAAATTCGGATACGCATTTCAAATGTAGGGTAGCTACGGTAAATATATAGGGGAAACAAGAAGAAGGTGCAGAGATTTTTAAATCGTTATAAACAATTAATTATGTTCAAGATCCTCAAATTCCTAAATTTCGGTTCTACAAATCTCCATATTTCAAAATTATCAGTTTCTCAAATTTCCAAAATTTTCAAGTCTTCAAATCCCGAATTTCCATTGTATAAATCTCCATATTTCAAAAGTGTTAATTTCTAAAATTTCTCGAATTCCCTAATTTCCAAATCCATAAATGCCACATTTCCAATTCTTCAAACTCCCAAGCTGGGTAGTTTTAAGTTTCACATATTTCCAAAATTTCACAACTTCCAAATATTCAAATTCGTACGTTCCGAAATATCCAAATCCCTAAATTTCGAACTCAAAGCTTTCTAAATTTCTAAATTTTCATATTTATTAATTTCCAAATTCTTTAAACTCTAGAAATTTCTCAACATCACCGAGTGAAAAAGCTCTCTCTTAGTGTTTATCATATTTACTCTATGAAAATTAGTTTTACTGTTAACCGTTTCAAAATACCAAAAATTCCCAATGCAAATTTCCAAGTTTTTCATATTTTTCCGGTTCAGAATTCTTTATATCCTAGAAATTCCTAAAAACCAACGGTGTGGAAGACCTCCTCCGCATAATCTGTTACATTTTCTGTAGGAAAATTAATTTTGCCCTAAATGCACTCACACATACATATACACGGTATAGTTCTTGTATACTTATCTTGTTGTTGAACGCTCGCTCATGCGTGTGCTGCGTAATTTGGATCGAATTTTCGGGAATGAAAGTTTTACTTAGGGTAACGAGGCATGTGATCTTCGCGCAGAGTCGATGAAATTTCACGAGTGAGAGTAATTAATTTGTTTTAGTAACTATGGAGTTGTATCGTGTTTGCTGGTGTACAGAAATATTTGATGTCTTTATAAAACTTTTGTAAATAAAGTAAATAAAAAAAATTTGAAAACTAATTAATTAATTATTTAAAAATTTGAAAAAGCGATGGGATAATTAAATTATTGTATGTCTCTGTTTTAGCGATGAGTTGATATTATTTTTTATGAACTAGTAAAATATTTGAACGTAATTGGCTAACAGTTTTATTCGGATTGCAGTTCAATTAAGTTTTATTGTCAGTTCTGACAATAACTTAGAACTTCGCTCAGTATTCGAAAGTAAGGCAATTCTTATTAGACAACAGAAATTAAACAATAATTATTTAATAACTCAGACAAGATTTATGATGCATTCGTAATTTGTAGTTAGGTAGTTAGAATATCTTTAGTGCAATGTCAGGTATTAACTAATTTAATAATGGAATTTAATGAATTAATTATAAAAAGTATGTAAGTTCTAAATTAAGTACAATTTGAAATTACAGTATATAGCGATTACAGGCAGATGAATGTAAGAAGAAAAGTCGAGAAAGTCAAAATTTGTTGTACAATGTAATCAGTTTTGTTTCGAAGTTACAATGAAATCGAAGAAACGACAAATTAATCGTTAAGTAATTAACAATTTCTAAACTTGCCAATCATCTTCAAAATAAAAAATAGAACGTGATCCGTGTAGAATTTCTGCAACATCTCAAGTTACTAAAGATCGAAACAATAGCTTCTAATATTACCCAACAAAATTTGCTGCAACAGACAAGATACAAGTACGAAACAAGCTATCCTTGCGTGGTAAACTCAGAACCATTAAACTTCCTAAGCTATTACCGTAACCAGTTAACCGTGTTTCGCTATCAACAACGTGTGCATGTAGCACACGTTATAGTGATACATCGGCATTATTAGAAAAATAGCAAGCCAGAGATATAATGAAGCCCGAACATACAAGTATTTTTTTTGGGATATGAAATTGTAGCAATACCAGGGATATACGAGGTGTTTCACAACAAGTGTAAGACACGGAAACGGGTTGTAGGAGAGGTGATTCTGAGGAACTTTTTCTTTTACAAAAATGGGGTTTAACGCTCTGTGTTTATATTATCAAGGAAAAATACCGACCAATCGCGATAGCTTCGAACTAGTATAATTAGTTTAATTACTGTGCAATTAGTATCGTGTTATGTCAAAATTAAATCACATAAGGAATAAAAAAATTAAGAATAATATTCAGTTATTCGTTTCTCGTAAATAAAAGATGAACTAAGTGTCTGTCATTAACGGAAGTCGAAGAAATAAAATTTCCTGAATACTAGTATCTATTATTTATCGTGAAATCTATTTAACAATGTAAGGATCTAAGAGTGTATATAAATTCTGAAATATAGAAATATATGAAATATACGAATTCGTGCAGTATAAGAATTTTACGATACAGTGACCTGGGTTTACGGAAATACAGGAGTCTAGTGATTTTCAAGATATAGGTGTTTGGATGTGTGGTACATGTCCAAACATAGATTATAGGCTAGAATATAGATTATAGGAACCTGGGAATCCATGATTCTGTAAATAGGAAAATCTAGAAATCTTGGTATCTAGTTATCTAGTTATCTAAGAATATAGTGTAGGGTGTGAGGTAGAGTGAGGTGCGAATGAAGAGTGTTTATGGCCGAGTAATTGGGATCGAGTGACCGAGAAGGATGTTTGTAACCGAGTGACCGAATTAGGGAGATTGAGGCGCGAATGAAAAATGTTTATGGACGAGCGATAGAGATCGAGTGACTGAGAAGAGTGTTTGGAACCGCGTGATCGAACTGAAGACATTGGGGGGTGCGAGGGCTGAATGTTTAGGTTATAGGATAAAAAGGTGCGTGAATGCAGCGAGCAGAAGGGTGGTAGATGAGAAGCGTGAGAGTACAGAGCGAAAGAGTATAAAGAGAGTATAGAGAGAGTAATAAAGAGTATTTGTCCACACGTTAAGTAATAAAGAGTTATTAAAATTCCTACAATAGAAATCTGGCAACCTAGGAACTTCGGAATCTAGGAACCTAGGGCGCTAGGAAACTCGGAATCTAGGAACCTAGGGCGCTAGGAAACTCGGAATCTAGGAACCTAGGGCTCTAGGAAACTCGGAATCTAGGAACTTAGAAATATAGGAATATAAATATCTAAAAATAAGCAAATTATCGGAATCTAGGAATCTAGGAATCTAGGAATCTAGGAATCTAGCAATCCAGCAATCTAGCAATCTAGAAATCTAGAGATATCAAAATTTTTAATTAAGGAATTTACAAATTTAGAAATGTAGTAATCTATAAATTTAAAAATCTAAGAATCCAGGGAATCATGAAACATGGTAATCTCGCGATCTACAAATCTAGAAGTGCACGATCGTACAAATTCTAACCAATAAATATTCTTATTTCACGAGAGTTCTAAAGTGCATAAAAGTTTGGAAATACCCATCCCGACATAACGCACACACGTTTCACTTGCACAGAACGGATCGGATGCAAAAGGGTTGTCTCGATATTCGTCGGAAATACCAGTTTACGGATCTTTTCACGAATTTCCGACCCTCCTTCGAGGCAACCCTATGCAACGATTCTGATGGCCAGCTTTTCTTCGCCGTAATACCGTACGACAGACCAGATACGGGGGTCGAATAGACCCGTTAACGGTTATATGGAGATCCGGACGGATTATTGGCTGCTCCTCCGCTTCAACGAGGGCGAAACCAGGACGAATGCTATTTGTTAATGTTCCCCTGTAAAAGCTTTTTTCGCGAGCTTCTCCGCGGGAGAAGAAACCCCGCTCGTTCCAGCTTTCTCGACCAGGATCTCTGCTCCCGTTCGATCCTTTCCATTCCATGCGAACCTTTACCTTGTCCCAAACCTTGTATACGTTTGTTCCACTTTCGAACTTTTCAATTTATTTTCCACCGTCAACCGTGTTGCGGATCCTTCTCCTTTTGTGCACGAATTCCGAACGTCCGTTTCTTTAAACCGAAATTGCTGGCTGCGTGTTACGTAGACGCGAATATGTTTGTTACTGCTCGGCAGATGTTGGAGTACCTTAAGAAGTAAGTTATGGTACGTGGTTTATCGCCACTGGAACTAGCAGCCAGTAAAAATTGCTGGTTTTCAGATCTTGCTTTATATATTGCAAAATTCTGTTGCCGTACATTCGTCCAAATATCATATTTTGTTGAGATAAAGAATATTTCATTTATTTATAATAATAATGAATAATTGTCTATTTATTTTTTAACTTGATTTTTTAAATTAAACGCTAATAGTTCCAGCGTTATGGCACATTCAAACTGGTGCTCGATGCAATTTTTAATTTCACATTTTGGGTGTCAAATAGATCTACAGCATGTTCAAACCTTCAAATCTACAAATGAACAAAATTTCCAAAATCTCAAAAATTTCTAAACTTTCAGGTTTCCCGATTCTCAAATTTTGCAGTTCTCGAACACGCTAATTTACCGTGGCTCATACATTTGCCAATTCCGAAAGATTTAAATTCCCTAGACCTCCAAACACTTGAAATTAAAAAATTTTGAAATTCTCAAATCCCTATATGAGCACAATCTTAAATTCCCAAATTCCATAATTTCGAAATTTCAAAATCTTCAAATTCCCGAGTTGCCAAATACACAAACATCCAAATCTCTAGCTGCATAATTTCCTAAATCCACAAATTCTCAAATTCGAAAAGCCCGAATCCCAAGTTCCCAAATCCTCATAATTCAGGATCACGAAATTCCCTAAATCTACCAAATTCCCAAATCTCTAAATTCATAAATCTTCAATTCGCAAATTCCTAAATCCCAAATTCCTAAATTTCAAATTCTCAGGCCTTAAAATTCCTAAACCTTCATTTAAAAAATTTGCAAATCCTCAAATCTCAAGTTTTCAAATCCTCATAATTCATTATCACGGAATTCTCTAGATCTACCAAATTTCCAAATTTTCAAATTCATGAATCTTGAACCGGCAAATTCCTAAATCCCAAATTCCCAAATTCTCAGGCCTTAAAATTCCTAAACCTTCATTTCAAAAATTTGCAAATCCTCAAATCTCAAGTTTTCAAATCCTCATAATTCAGGATCACGGAATTCTCTAGATCTACCAAATTTCCAAATTTCCAAATTCATGAATCTTGAACCGGCAAATTCCTAAATCCCAAATTCCCAAATTCTCAGGCCTTAAAATTCCTAAACCTCCAATTCAAAAATTCGTAAATCCTCAAATTCCAAAATTCTCAAAATATAAAATCTCGCAGTTCCCCGGATCTACCAAATTTTCAAATTCCCAACTGCGAGCACTTCACCCCCGACACAATTCACCTTTTCACCCCTTCCGAACTCGAGTCTCCGTAATAATCCGCGACCGCCATAACATCGCACGGATCTCCTTGCAAGAACGGCTATATAACTACACTACCCCACTCTCGAATACGGTAAAATGTTTGCGCGTGGCCATAATTAGTCATTCAAGGACAGAAGCAGGGTTAATTTCACGCGTCCGAGCTCGAGGTTACCTCAATGGGATAACCCCGCGAAAAAAAAGAACAGGATAAAGAATCTCTCGACGTACACGAAATGAATCTTCAATTCAGTCCCTCTTTTCGCTCTCTCTCTCTCTCTCTCCTCTTTTTATTTCTGTTACCTTTTCTCCACGGCAGACGTCGCGGATTCGACGCGCCGAAGCGACGACGAGATCATTCATTTCGAAGGGTCTTTCGTGGAAGCAGGCTCGCAGACGAAATCCTCGTTCTCGTCTCGGGACGAGGTCTGGGAGCCGTTGCGAATTTAATAACTCGAGTTTGAGACGAGATGAAGTTGAACCGTGGAGCTTCAGCGAGCGGAACATATGTATGTATGTAAGACCGTCGAGTGGGAGTTTATGGGGGTTAGTTGGCGTGTATGTGGTTGGTTGAACTTATTCGAGGCCGCTGGCTCGCAGTTTCAAGCATCCCGGTTGCAAAACTCTTTCCTCTATAAATAAAAGGAATCCTCCTGACTCGGGCCGTGGGATTTATTTTCTTCGGAGGGTCGGATTTTTAAACGAAAGATCCCGCTCGCATCAACGAGCCACCGACTCGAAAGGATTACAAGCTTTCGTTAGACGGAACGCCTTTCGGAGCTTTACACAATTTTTATTCTACCACTTCGGTATTTTCGCGCGACCTAATTTTTCGTCCTAACTGATTCTTATCGTCGCTGAAATGTATTTCGTTTATTAGTGATTAACTGTGACAAATATTGTTAGGTATTTTATTGTGCCTGTTTGTTGGTATCGCGTTTGTTGAGTACGCATTTTGCTTATAAATAAAATGAAATTATATTTTCGTAAAATTATTCTCCTGTCACCTTATTTATACCGTATGAACTTATTTTTGGATTTATTAAACTAATTTATTTTATTTAAATACGTATGTATGTATGAAGAAGTACGATATTTAAATTAAGTAAATTACTTTAATAAATCCAAACATAAATTCATTCGGTACAAATAAGGTAACAGAAGAATAATTTTACGAAAATATAATTTCATTTTATATATACAGTGTATGTATACATTTTATGAAAACATTATTATATCACCCTATATGGTTTAAATTTATTCGAAATTTTATTGAACTTATTCATTTATGAACTAATTTATTCATTTTAAATAAAATATATTTATAAATAATCGAACCAATATACATATATAGAAATTTATTTCTGTTTTATGTATTAATATACTATTCATTAATCCCATTTTATAAAAATAAATTGATGAATAAAATTGATCGATTGATTGTATACAAAAATTTATCTAATATAAGTAAATTACGATTGTACAAAAATCTAAATCAGTTCGATACAAACATATTGATTAAATGAAGTCATCAATTTATAAATACATTTACTCGATATAAATACAAATCTGTAATAAATATGTAAATGGACAAATTTGTCTGGTACGAATAAATTGACGTAATAAGTTAATTCTATAAATATAGGCAGGAGGAATTAATCGAATGCGGTTAAATCGATATAATAAATAAACAGGTTATTTATACGGAAAATCAAAAACAGGCTGATCGGGTCATATTTTTAGGTTAAAGTTCGTCGGTGTAGCACTATATAATTTTTACTGTTAGTCGCGACAAAAAATTGGGTTATGGCAACCTGTACGGGATATTTTTATTTCTCTGAAGGATGGCCGAGAAAGGTATTTGATCGAACAGGAAAACCTGATACGGATCGGAAGAATTTCTGTGTTTTCTTTTTAAAGCCAGCCAAGAAGGAAAAATATCCTGCTACCGATGGACCGAAAGAAGATCGTAATTCTGTTTGAGAAAATTTTTATACGCTTCTTTCGCGCAACATCGATGGAAAAACAGTTGAACAGTTTTTAGAATAGAGATTGTGTAGCGTTGTATCGAACGGTATTGTTATATCATTAGACCCGCTGTAAAAAGGATTTGATGCTTCTTCACATTCGGCTATCAGACTTGCAATAATAGATACGGAATACACAATTAAGTACGTAAAAGTAATACATAGAAATATATTAAATAATATATATTAATCGAGAGGTATTTTCGTTTAAAAAAAATTTGCATGAAATTTTGAGAGACTTTCTATTGTGCAGTTTGTTTAAATTTAAATTTGCAATTTTGAGAGTCTTTCTATTGTGCAGTTTGTTTAAATTTACATCGAAAATTACCTTTTACACGATCGAAGTATCAAAATTGGGTGAAAAGTAACTGTAAATGAAGAATGACAGTTGGTCCAATTGCAGAATTTGCAAAATTGATTTCGACGGAGAGGTCGAATCTATATCGGGCTTTGGCCATCAATTTTTCATGCAATTTTTCGACTGGAATCTCATTCTGTTTGACATTTGAGTTCTATCGAGACCGGTGACATACGTGATAATTAATAATCAACCTTTATTTGAAAAGTCCGTATTTCTTGAATACATGACACAAACCGCAAATTGGCAAATAAATTTCACACACGGAATTTAGCGTCAGTTACACCACGTACGTATAAATATCGAATTAAACTCACGTTATTTCGTGCTTTCTTGATTTTGTAAAGAGAATTTTGGACACGAAAATTAGCATCAGTTATACCACGTACGTGTAAATATCGAACTAAACTCACATTATTTTACATTATTTCGTGTTTTTTTGATTTTTCAAAGAGAATTTGACAAGCTTTCTCAAGGATTTGAGAACCTTTTACGACCGTCGAATTTTAACCACCATCGAATGAAAAAAATACTGAACCATTATTGCAAACATATTTCCATTTCCATTTTATTCTCTGAATACAATTTTATTTCAATAAAATTCCATCTGAATAATATTTGATCCGAGTAAAATTTAACTTAAGAAACTTTGATTTGAATAAAATTTGATCCGAATAAAATTTAACTCAAGAAAATTTAATCTGAATAAAATTTGATTTGAGAAAATTTGTTCTGAATAAAATTTGATTTGAGAAAATTTGTTCTGAATAAAATTTGATTTGATTAAATTTGAACTGAATAAAATTTGATCCAAGTAAGATTCGACTTAAGAAAATTTGATCTGAATAACATTGGATTTGAATAAAATTTGATTTGAGAAAATATCGTCTGAATAAAATTTGATTCGAGGAAATTTGATCTGAATAAAATTTGATTTGAGAAAATTTGATCTGGATAACATTAGATTTGAATAAAATTTTATTTGAGAAAATGTGATCTGAATGAATTCGATGTGCATGAAATTTGATCTGAATAAAATTTAACGTGAATAAAGACTGATTGAAGAAAAGAAGCCACAAAGTGTACTATTTGCGTTGTAATAATCGGATTGAGAGGGCGACGCATCCGAGGAAAATCGACTTAACGAAAATTCGCGAATCGTTTAGTCGTTAATGAACAAACGAACGCGCGATTTCCCGGTGAAACTTCAACATCTCCGTTTCCCGTCGGCTAATTAGCACTGTCACTCAATCAACACGCATTGTTCGAGGTAAATCCCGGCAAGAAGGAACGAGACAGCCGCTGAAGGCGTCTAAGCTGCAGATACGGTTAACTGGTAAAATTTGCAACTAAATGCGAGAGGTTGCTGCGAGCCTTGTCGCCTGAAAGTTTCGCGAGATGAACTTTCGGCGGCGTAAACACGACGATACGAGTCAATGCTAATTACCATCTCCAGCTAGGGGAACAACGGCAATTAACTTTGCTCTAATTGCTGGTTTTAACGAGGAAGAGCCGGTAACGGGACACAGGACGCGACAGGTAAAAGTGGAATGAAAATTGTGTATAGAGTTAATAAAGGATTTCCCGGTATTCTGACATTTTCCTCGCTCGCGGAATCGAAACTTGTAAGCAGCCAATTTTATGGCATCCTGCCATACAAGGAATCGAAGCCGATAAAACGTGGATAGAATCAATTTGGAATTTTATTATCGGCAATCTTCGATGTTTCAAACTTCTTATTTTATAAATTATCAAATTTTCCCATTATCGCACTCAATGTTCCAAACTTGCAAATTCACCAACCCACAAATCCCCTAGACTGTCTACTGTTTCTAATTTTAAGATTTCTAAATTTTCAAAACCCAAGTTCCTTAGGTCACTCAAGATCGTAAGTGTTTAAATTTTCGTAACCCCGGCTTTCTCAAATTCGAGCACTTACAAAGTTTTAATTAGTCAAATTTAAAAATTTCATATATCGCTAAATTTTTCAACTTTTCCTGGACTTCAAAAATTGTCAACGTTCCAAATGTCAAAATTTCCCGGATCGCCTAAATTCACAAACAATCCTAATCTACAATATTCTAATTTTACAATTCTCAAACTTCCAAATTCTCTAATTCCAAAACTTCCAAATTTCCTAGTTCGCTTAAGTTTTCAAATTTCCAAATTTGCTATTTCCTAATTCGTTGGGAATGCCTAAATTTCCAAACTTCTGAATTCTCTTAGACCCCTCAAATTGTTTAATTTCTGAATCTTCCAATTTCCCAAATGTTTGAACTCCCCGATCTATGAAATTCTTCACTTTCCTCTTCTCGAACTCGAAAATTCCTCCTAAATGTCTAATTTCGAAATTCCCGAGCTCACACCCCAAATTTCCAAATTCGCAACTCGCCAATTTTGCAATTCCTGAACCTCTTAATTTTCTAACGTTTGAATGTCTGCGATCCCCAGATTTTCCAAATTTCCAGATTCTCAAATTCGCAGTTCCCTAATTTTCCGATTTCCAAATCTCTAAATTCTTCAAATATTCAGAATTTTCCAACTTCCGAGTCAGCGAATTTGTTGGATCTTCCGGGTCCGCGCTTTTTCTATCCTCCAAATTCCCCAGTTCCCGAAATCATCAAAATTATCTACCGAACGCTCGTGAAATTCGACAGATTTCGTCCAAATGTCAAATCGATCCTTTACGCGTCCGTAATTAACGCCAGAATGATATTTCATCGCCCGTATCCGATTATCTCGTGGTCCCAACGCAAACAGCTTCGTTCCTCGAATTTTATTCCACCGATTCGCGAAAAGCGAATTAAAACGGTGAACAGTGGGACATCGGGGAAAAGAAGAAGAGCGAAGCGAACGAGAAAATGGTAAACCGGGAAGAAGCAAGATATAACGGCGGGCGCAAAGAGAAACTGCAAGAGAATCCGTGAGAAATAAAGCGGGCAAAAATGCTACAGTGGAAAAACGGGATGGAGCGAGGGATAATAAAGGGAAGAAGTTGAAGAGCAAGCGCTTCCGGAGAAGAACGAGGGAAACCGGTGAACAATGAAGGAAGGACAATCGAGTCTGACAGAGAATCACGGAGCAAAATGCAAAAAATGCTACATATGGAAAAAGATGAGGTAAAGAGATTTAAATGAAAAAGTAAATATCGACGGACTGGAAACAAGATTGGGATTGTTGCTGGAAAAAATAGACAATCATCGCAATCCTGATGGTTCGAATACTTCTTCGGGTATTATTTTTCTGTTTGCGAAGATATTAATATCTTTTTATACGGAATCGCGAGATTGATCGATTTTATGTTCTTTTGTACTACGATAAGACCGGATCGATGCACGTAATATATCATTCTACATATTTCATATTTATACAGTGCCTATCAAAAGTTCGGGGTCGACTAAATAACTTTCTGATGGTTTTAAATATAGGATTGAAATGTTGAGGGATACAACAGGATCACACGATCGATTGTTTAAAAGGAAAAACTTGTATAAATACTATAAAATATCGGTTTTTATACAGGGTGTCCCAGATGTGTTGAAGGAGCCGGAAATGGGAAATTTTTCATTTACAAAAATGTCGTATGGGGCTGCATTTTTAAATCATTAACGAAAAACACCGACCAATCAGAACGCGAGAACGCACGCCACGCGATTCGATCGCGACCACGGCCAATTATAACTCGGGCCTACATTTCTGCCTCCGAGCGCGCACGATTGTCGCGCTCTGATTGGTAGGTATTTTTCGTTAATAATTTAAAAATGAAGCCCCATACGACATTTTTGCCAATGAAAAAGTTGTTCAGAATGAATCCACCTACCTCCCATTATCGACTCCTTCAACACTTTTGGGACACCCTGTATAATGTAGCGTACATGTTTATACGATATTTATTGAAAGTGTGGGACCACCAAAATAATGTTTTAATGATTTAGAATATAAGATTGAAATTTGTAGAGATACGACGGGATCACAAAATATATTATTCAAGTACGTGAACACTCACATTTGCACTTCCGAGACACAGGAAAAAGGTCTCAAAAAAGTCTCAAATGAGTTACGATTATCTCAACATTTTTATTTAGATTTTGTGATAGTGACGACGACGACAAAGAAAAGATGAGATTTTACGCGAGCATACCTCAGTGTGTAGTACATGAAAATGTACTAAAAGTGTTCGAATGTTAACTTCGTCAAAAAAGAATCGTGTACACCCTAATGACGTCGCGTCGTTTTTCTCTCAGAAAGGCCTTTCAAATGAACCCTAACTCGACCCCACATTCAATATTCTTTGGCTTCCCCTTCTCCACCTCTCCCTGAAATGTGGATGTGGATTTGACAACCAAATAATAGATTTTTTGGTAAAAAAAGTGGGTGGTGTTATAGTTGTACATCGCAGTGTAGATGAAGAACATAGAAGATAAGGAGACTGGAGAGCGTCGCATGTTCGAACTCGTCATGAACTTCGTGATCGTAGAATCCGAGGCTCGACGTGCAAAGACAATTTACGATCACGTCGTCGGGTGCATTTATGCACGCATTCGTCCCACTGTGTACTCCGTTTGTGTATTCGCGAGTTTGTATGCATATGCATGCAGGTGGCGGGCCACGATACAGGTATAATGCCGAGAACCTTTGAAATTGAATTTCCGCGAATCGTCGATTCATCAACACGCGTGGAAAACTATTTTACGGCCCGCTTCAACGGAACAATGATCCTGTGACTTTAATGTACACCCTGACTCCTAATAAATCTGTATATCTTCGTATCATGAATATTCATCGTAGGTCGTGTTCAATATTAATCATAACAGCGTTACACGTGATACATATTACGATGACTAACTTCGGTATTTAAGTCGTATTTAGTAGAGATACAGGGATCTGCGGTTACAGAAAACAACAGATACGCGAATCTTTGAAAATGTAACATGTATATGCGTCGCAGGGTCAACAATTATTTTAGTGACAATTAAACAACGCGCGGGATTAATGAAAATCCCAGCAACTAAGATCTGTGGACTGTATCAAACTGAATGAATATAACTCCGAATAATTAAAGTAACAATTATACTTTATTACAAAATAGGTTGATCGAGTCAAAATAAGAATTAGAGTACGAATGTATAAGAACTAAAATGTTTATCAAATTAGAATGTGAATGCGATAAGCGAATGTCTAATGAATGAATGTGGAAAGTCTAATGTCGAATGAATCTCCCAAGCTTCTTTACAATCCAAGAAAACTTGGAGTGGGCGTGTAAGTTTGGGGAAAAAGTGAGGGACAACTGTATCTGCTATCTGATTGGTTAAACTTTGGACGGACATTCGAAATTGCTAAATTCCGATTTCCGACTTCCCTATCTCTAGATTTCGTTATCCCTAGATCTTGTATTTCTACGTATCCATGTCTGCTCATTTGCAAGTTCTGTAGATTTCCAGTTGCCAGAGTCCCTAAACCTTTGGAATGCCAAATCTTTAAATCCTGAAATTCCTAGACACCCAAATCCCTAAATTAGGAAACTTTTAGGTTTCTAAATCCACAAACCCTCGAATCCCGAGATTTTGAAATTTCTAGATTAAGAAATTCTTATATTCTCTAATCCCTAGTTTCTTGAATCATTTGATTTCCAAGTCACTAGATCCTCGTACTAGAAAGTTCGAAAACCATTTGATCCAGAAATGACTACTTCCAAATACCAATAGACCCAAAAATTACTTCAAATATCAATAAATCCAAAACTCACTGGATCTCATTATCATTGGATTCAAAAGATATCAAATTCAGATAATTAATAACTCCTAAAATCGCTAGATCGAAATGTAGACAGATCCCCAAATAACTAGACACGAATTATCATTGAATACCAAAATCGCTAGATCCAAATATGAGCGGATTCTAAATTCACTGGATCGAAATGTAAATGCATAAAAAAAAATCACTACATGATTTTTCATGTAGTACTCACTTTCATGTAGATCACTATATGCTTTCTCATATAGGGAGAAATCCCTATATTCAGAAATTCCAGTCACTGTACGTCATTGAATAGCAAAGCGTCGCATTTACCAAGCCTGATGAAAATTTTTAAAACTCACTGGATGTGATTATAAAAATCACTCGATCGCAACATCTATTCCCCCAAGGTCGGTACGTTTTCCCCAGGGTGGTCTGATTTCCCGTAGATTGTACGCGTATCGAGCGCATTCACCTGTCGGGCGAAAGCCGACATTATCGGTCGTCAGGATGATTTAGCCACCTGTTCGCTCGGCTCGCGACCGGTTAGGTTAACCGCGCGCCTGCAACACGGAAATTATAATCCACTTAACGAAGATCCGTACTCGTTAGAATTTCATTAGCAGCATCTGCCTGTGGGGTGACAAGGTGGGAGGACGTAGCTCCGGGTTATTTTCTAACGAGGCCTGATTAAACAAGCGATGACTACATGCTTCCCGGTCAAGGTGCCGGCTTGGAAGCCTTAAAAGTCCGGGAGCTGTTGGCGGGCAAGGAGGGGGCATAGATGAAAGGCAAAGAGTAACGGAGAACAATGGCTTCTAGATGAAAGAGTTTGCAGACCCCGGGGCGGTCCGATGGTGCGCTTTTCTATCCTCCGAGTTACCCGGCTACCGGTGAGGAGCCGATAACACCGTGGAACCTTCGACAATTAGCCAAGCGAATCGAAACTAAACAGTGACCACAGTTTTTGCCCTCCATCGAAACACGAGAACCCGGCCACGATGGAAGAACCCCTCGAACGAGGGAAATCGTGTCGATCGACCTAACCGACGGGGGTTGTTTGCTTAGGGACACTTTTGCGCGAGATACGTGTCGCGTCGTTACACCGTTACACAACCATGCAAATAACGCGGGGTTGTTGCGAGAAGTCCGACGCTGGGGTACATGGCTCACTGGCTCGCTAACTGGGCTAAGCATGATCTTGTTACTCGATGCGTTCTCTCTCTCCTTTTCTTCGGCGATGCTTCTGTCCGGTGAACGCTCCTTTGCTCGTTATGTGTTCGCTCTCCGACGGACGCGGTAAATACGGATTTATACTACTGAAACGGCCTGGTTTATTATTCACCGGGGCGGTGGGAGTTGTCCGAAATGTTCGAAGGATTGTGTCGAGTTTGTATGCACGGATAGAACGTAAATTTCTGTTTTTCGTGCCAGGACGTTTGAAAGTGTTTTAGATTTTTGTATCGTTGAATTTTGCAATTCCTACTTTTCTAAGACCCGAATATCAAATTTGCATATCATACTGTTGCGATGTTAAAAAATTACCGAATTACACAATTACCAAGGTGCCGTGTATCCTGCTAGAAGTAATGGACAAAATAAGAAAATCATATGTGCACGCGTATTATACACACGCACCTCGCTGACTATTCTATATTTATGTCGCCGTGAAATCGATAATTACGATACGACATTCGTCCGCTAAAGACTGCGTTGCCGTGAAATATTTTTGTTCAGGTTGTACACACCGAAATATACACGATTTCCGTTCATTCAGAAGAATTGTTTAACTTCGAGCCTGATTCCAACATATCCGAATGACACAATTATTAAGCTACCAAATTATCACATTACTGAATGTAGAATTTTATAATTACCGAATTATCAAATTACGAAATTATGAAATTATGAAATTATGAAATTATGAAATTATGAAATTATGAAATTATGAAATTATGAAATTATGAAATTATGAAATTATGAAATTACTAAATTATCAAAGTTACAGTCGCTAAATAACCCCTGCAATCAAAGCGACCATAAACTCATAAAAAAAGAAAGTTCTCTTCATCAAATTACCGAACCTTCGCGTTATTGAATTACCAAGTTACGAAGTTAGAAATTTCTCAAATTCGCTTTCAGTCATCAATAACCAGTGCAGCTGACTATAAACTTTCGACCTTCAAATAAAAGTTACTTGCCAGATTATACTCGTTAATAACTGCTACAACCGACGCAATTAGAAATTCACGAAGAAGAAATTTTTCGTCAAATTACCAAATAAGAACACAGACGCTTATAAATACCGCGGAGTGCATCGCCCAAACACCGATACCATAACATGGAGCATCGCTCCCTCCTATCAGCATACATCCAGTTCACCAAGAAAGAGCCGAAAGGAGGACCGTGTTATAGGTACTCGTAATTCCGAAGCGCAAACACCGGCTGCCATCCATCACGCGTAAACCAGTCGTGCAAGTAGCTGCCATGAACTGCAGCTCGTTAGAGTGCAAGCCTCGGAACGTTCCAAGCTCGGCGTCTCACCTCGTCATCCGCGGGTTAGAAAAGAGCCACTCGTGTCCGCGTGAAAAAGCAAGAAGTCGCCCCAATAACCGCGCATACAGCTCCAATAACCGCGCGCGGCTTATCGCCCCTTCCGGTCTCGCGTTCTTTTCCCCCGCTGTGTAGGGGAGGACTGCGAAGAACCCCCTCATAAAGATGGGGGTGGGAGTGGCGGGAACCGTCGGAGGATTCGAGACCATCTGAAAATGTTGTCGCGGTCGCCTCATTTCCGTCAACCTCCAACGTTCTCCAGAAGATTTCTCGGCTGAGAGCTCGCCCTCCTGTGAAACACCCCTAAAGAGGGTGGTGGCTGTGTGTCGCAGCGGCTTTCATCGCGACTTCAGCCTCGGACTCTGCCGCGCTGTTTGCCAGCGAGTCCTCTCGGTGTCGGCGTGCGTTCTCAGGGCCGGAAACCCGAGGGGCCGAGAGGGGGCCGAGGTCGAGCTCCATTTCTGGATTCACGAGCCGGGAACGGGGCCGACCCTCTTCTCGCGGTCAAGTTGCGTGACGCGATTGTCTCTGGAGCCGTGACGGGGTGGTTAGACAAATGAACGAATGAAAATTCTGCCTCGGATTTAACCCGTTCTGACGGGTTTTTACGTCGATGTATTAGGATGCCCCATAAGTTTCTTCCTTTTTTGCTTGAAAATATGAAAATTTGAGACAATACAAAGACTTGCAAGTGTAGGGGTTTGAGAGTTGTAAAAATTAGAGAACATGGAAATTTCAAGTATGAAAAGTGTGGGATACAGTTCATAACGCAGAGGTTTGGAAACATGAAATGGGAAAAATATAGGATCCTCGAAATATTGGAACTTAACAATCCTAAAAATTGAGAAATGTAGGAATTTGTGAGAATACAAAAACTTGCAAGTACAGGGGTTTGAGGGCTGCTGAAGTTAGAGAATATGAAAATTTCAGATATAAAAATTGGAGAATACAGAAATTCGAGGATATAGTAACTGATAACTAAGATATTCGGAGATATAAAATACACAGTAATAGCTATTCATTATTTGTAATAAAAAGAGTATTAAGCAATTCCTCCCTCCCGCGCATGAAAAATTAAACGACCACTTTCTATGAACTACTTACAATTATTTTCTTAATTTTGCTTTTCAAAGATAATGAAAGATAAACGTCCTGGAATCTTACGAACGACAATCTTACTAATTTAAATGAACAGGAGCGACGCATTTAATTTTAAATTTGATTTTACATAAGCGTTACAACGCAAGTTAATGAAACAATAATAGTTACCTTATATTATCAGTCATACCTTGATAGATTTTTAACAAAAATTTTCATGAAAATTTCAATACTCGAAGTTTCATACTTATTACAAATTCTGTTGAAGAAATTCGACAAAACGAAATAGAAGACATTCCTATTTTTGAGTTCTATGATTACGTAAATGAAACATGATCGAAGAACGGCGTTCTACGGAGTAGTTACACCATGATCGTTTGTATCGTACGATAAAACGTCGCACGAAACGTCGGCCAATAAATGGATGATTAATTGAACGTTACTTTAGCGAGACAATTTTGTCCAAGGATGTTGTGTTTGCAGAACATCCTTAAACGTAGCCACGACTTCCCTTATGCCTCTACCTGAAAGGCCATTATGACGACAATGGCTTGCTATGGGTAATAGCGCGACCAGGAATTTAATTATCATTTTAGGCGGTGCGGAAAGCAATTATTGGAAATTCAGTTTGCAATGGCCAATGGAATCTCGACTGAAACTAAACGGCGACCAACGCTGCTTCCTACTTCCATACAGTTTTGCGAAAGAGCAAGCTCATTAGAAGGTACCATTCACTGCGAATCCGCCATTGTGCTTTTGACGTCTGACTATGTATTTCGACGGACACAAAAATATTTAATATCGCGGGAATCGAAGAAAATCTCAGGCTGTTTCGAGCCGTTATTGTGATTCTCGATCTTATTGCACCCACAATCGATCTACTTCTCCTCGAAAAATTCAATTCGCCTTCATTATATCGCTTAAACGAGGAAAATCGTGCACAACTTTTCGAATTCGTTCGTCTTTTCCGCCAATTACCGCGTCCGGCGAGTTATATGCCGCGCGAGTAATTGGTTTCTTTTAAAATTGGTAAATTTTGCACAGGTTTTTATTTTCTTCGACTCGTTCTCGCACACATTCGCGATTCAATGACGCAAATGTCCGTGACAGAACAATTCCCAGTTTGTGAAGATTGTGCGTACTGCAAGTACAAAAAAAAGTTGGTTTATTTCGTTGTTGGAAACCGACCATCCGAGGATCGAAACGTTTATGGTGTTTACCTCGGGGGCCTCCGATGGACAATCGAATTTATTGTTTTTCTCGGACAAACAACAATTTAGCCGCGATCGAGTACGAGTCGAAGCTCGTAAAACAAGCAACGTAGGAGACGAAGAGAGAAATTTACCGAGTAAATGGCGGACAAGTGTTTGGCAAGGAAGGATTGGTCCTTGGTGCAGGAGCTGCCAGGATAAGGATAGCAAAGAGCGATGCTGGTTGTTATTGTTGAACGGCTTATCGATTTGTCGCCGGTGGACCTTGCCATTATATCCTGCAAACTCCGCGTATAAACGGCTATTCTCTTGTACACAGGGCTCTGTATGTTCCTCTGAATCGGTGAAACGCGATACAACGTGGAAGTTGGCGTCGCGACGCGTCGCTGCGACGCGTGATACGTGCATTGTGGATCGCAAGGAATTGTTCTGTATGCCAGTTAATTTCCATTGGTGTCCTGTTCGCGGAAAACGCGCGACGCAAAGCAGATCCAATTCAATAGGAACACGATCACTGATCCTTTAACGTCAAACGAATAAGGGCTACGCCTGAGAAATTGCGAATCGTCAAATTGCGTCACGCTGTGAAGTATGCGATATGAATTTCGAAATATCAACTGAAACAGTTAAATGGCATGAAAACTTGGGTACAGTCGTATTGACATTTAACACTAGATTTACGGACATGTAAGGATCATTTAATTTTAAATTAAAGCTAGAGTTGAAGAGAAACTAAATGAAGTATGACACGTAAACTGGCTTATACAATGATCCTTTATCTTGACAAAAGAAATTTTGATACAAGCTTGTTGATAGTTTTTGTAATTTAAAATAAGAAATGTGTCATGCGTTATTTTTGCTCGTTCCGTAAATGTAGTGTTAAAGAGGAGAATATTTGTCCGAACATAAATTTCATTATATTAATCCTAGTTTCGCTAAACTTTACATTGTTTTATGTTTTGCTCTTAACGCGTTTCAGTTTCTTTTTACAAGGCAAAATATTCATTATTTATTTTTGAAGAATTATTTCTTTTATTCACTTCTTCTTTTTAGGAAGATGCAGAATTTACACTTTTCCTTTGAAATTGAAGCGAAATGGATTTTCTTCCTTCGCAGAGGGTAGTTGTCCCTCCTTTTTTCCTTCTCGATACTCCCATGCAGGAAAATGTTATGAAATAGTAGGTACAATAGGTATATTGATTTCGTGAATGAAAAATTTAGAAATATTTGTAGCTGGATAATTGTTGAACATGAAAGTTGAAGAAGTGGAAAACTTGAAACTTCGAGATTCTTGAATTTTGCGAGTTAGGTGGTTTAGAGATATGAGCATGTACATATTTGAATATCGGAAAACTGTAAAATTTCAAACTTTGAAAACTTCACAACTTGATGTTTTAAATATTTTATTTTGGAAGTTTAGAAGTTGATTTCAAAGAAAATTCCAAGAGGACGTGGAATTTTTGAAGCTTGGGAAATGGAAAAATGACTTTAATTCGTAAATTGAAAATGACAAAATGAAAAATTGAAATGTTAGAATGTTGACTAATTGAAAAATTGAAAAATTAAAAAATTAAAAAATCAAAAAATCAGAAATGGGAAATCAGAAGTGGTAATTAAGTAATTGGGAAATTTGAATATTGTGAAATCTAGAAATTGGAAAATTGAAATTTGAGAACCGAAAATGAAAGAAGTTTAAAAATTGTATAATTTCGGAATCTTCAAAACTGTAATAGGTAATGTATCTAAAGTAAAGGGTAGAGAAATTTTCAAGTTGGAAAATCAACAACCTTGGAGAATGTCATCACTTACATAACATGCCTTGCAATATTTCATCACTTATGTAATATACTTATGATCAACTAATTACTAAATGCATATTACATTTATTATTTCAATATTATTTCAGTATCTACATTTAGACCAGTGTAGTACATCTTTAAGCTATGCAAACATTCTCTTTATTTTGTCTCCGACTCGGGCCGGATTTCACCAGGTCTACCCATTGTGGTGCTCATTCCAGGTAGCACATATAGAGTTCGGTTGGTGACTCAGACTTGGCAGAATTTCATGTGCCGGTAAATTTTGGAACGTTGTTATTCAAAATAAAAATTCACTTCTTGCATGGAATACTTTTTCTTGCATATACAATTAACCGCGTAACTTGGAGTTTCCAGCAACCGCGCAAAACTCGCGAAATAAGGTATCCTTTGTATTTCCAGGTAAGCTCCTTTTGTTAGAACTTACCTTCATTGTGTTCCTAAACTCGTTCTTGGCCAAGCATGGTAACAACATAAACGGAAGAACAAACGTATTTCTGGGCATAAAAAGGAGTTTAAAGATTCGCGTAATTGTACGGTCCGAGGAACTGAACGTATTTGTTATACGACTGAGACAATATTTACAGTGTTGCATCGCAAATTTACGATATACCGCGCTTCGTAAAAATTAAGTAATTAATTTTTTGTACCTTCGTCCGCAGTAGAGAACGGAAGTGTAACGTCGTCTTTTTTTATAAGAGAGTGTTGAACGTCCTTCAGTTTGGATCGTATGAATTTTCGATACATAGAGATACATGATTAATATTAGCTAACCATCATCCGATTGCGGTAATTATTATAGACGTGCTTTACAATGATCATTATGGACATATCATCATGATTCTCGACGATTATCATAGACTTTGATTTTCAGTGGGCGCTGGAAATACTCCATCGGGTCATAATCGACTGCTGCAATTACTGAAATTAACGCTATACAAAGGTGCAATTTTAATCACTACTTCAATTGGGTATTTGTACGAACACATTTTGATTTTAAATCATTATGTTAATCTGGTGATTGGTAACTTAATTCATTTTCATTACAAAGAAAAGCATCACTATCATTAACGTTGCATCAAAAATAATTCATTTCCCTGGCATATAGTAATAAATATTTGAATACGTAATCGTTGCTTATACATATGTATTAAGTCTCATCAATATAAATTAATATATCAGAGAGTATCATTATTCTTAAACGAAGGAGAGTAGATTGATCATTAATATCAATCAACCAACCCAGAATTGCATATTGTTATCACGATCCATCATAATTATGTGGATGTAAGGCAAAATAGTAATATCCTCGAAAAATTTGAGTTTATACTTTCACTGATACCTGTAAAACAATGATTGTAATATATTTCAAAAAATGCAATGAAAAGGTGTAACGAAACAGAGGTTTGAAATGTACTATATTTGCATATTTTATTTTGCCAATCAGTTTTGTTTAGTAATCAATATTTCTTTCTGATTGTATTCGATACAATGAAACACAGTTTGAATTTGCCGCGCCGCGTAAACTTTGGCGTAAATTTCGAGCACCATTCTTCAGCCAGTGTAAAACTTCGCAAATCAGTAACGGCAAATCAAAGTTTCCCTCCTTAACCAGTAATGTATGCATAAATGTAATATAAATGTAATATAATCTGAGGTATTCTGGCTCAGAACAAACAGTTTAATCCAATTTGTGAATAGATTGCATTTATTAGTCAAATTTTCTTGCGATTGTAGCGGATACAGTGAAACATCGTTCGAATGAACCGCGCCGCGTAAAGGTCGCACGCTATTGGTCAGCGAATGGCCGTCAGTGATTGGCGGAAGTAATAATGGACGCCACAGTATGGCGCGAGTGTCGCAAGGCGAGCACGCATCAGCGGTGCGCACAGCGGCGCATACAGCGCCGCGCATCGACGGAATAGAGCGAGACCGGACGTGAGAGAGAACGAGGCAGACTCGTTCGCGTTCCGCCGAGGTGGTGCAGTTTTCCAGTGTCGCGTAGAGTGTAGTGTTTTTCTTCCTTTCCCCCGTTTCTCAGCGTCGAGTGTTGTGTGCGTTGGTGAGAAGAGGCAGACCCCATCCCCGATGATTAAGGAGTGCATTTAGGTAATTAACAATTTCTATATACGACCGCGCCCCATTAAAACGCAACACGACGGTCAGGTTCGCGACGCCTCGCGACGTCGAACGGCCTACGGTGCGCCACCATAGCGAACACGCCGCGCCGGCGTTATTATCGTTTGACCGTTTCTTCGAAATTATTCTGCGAACTACGTGGCTGCAGCAGAGTGTTTCGTGCGACTTAACGATCGTCGGTTATTTCGTCGTATCGCATGTGATCCGTACGCAAGACGTGCGACGAGATAAAACGAGTATACAGTGCCGGGAGGGAAACGATTCGCAGCGTGGTGTGACGCGGCGTCAATGTCGGCTTGTTCGAATGACTTGATCAAAGGAGGTTCGTAAAGAGAACGTAGTTCGAACTCTACGTTTTTTCCCCTTTCCCTTTCCTCGCTGCTGCAACGATTCGCGCCTATCGTGCATAGATCGGAAATGTAATGGTGGCATAGGATATTTCATCGTTCCTAGTATCGAGTGTAACGGTGGCATAGTGAAGCGTGTACTTTCGTTGCCGCGTGTTCGTATATCGCCGTTGTGTCGCTCGTATTTCGTCGCGACTATATAGGATAACCGCTGGCTGCGTAATTCAAACGTACATGGAATATAAAAGGCGAACGGCGAGGAAGATAGGAAGCTGGCGTTGGCAAATCGAACGATCGGTTCTTTTCCCCTCTACTCCGTATATTAACGTGAGAGGGAGAAAGATACAGAGCGAGATACGTTGCGAATGAATGCAAGCGTGTGCGAGTGAGTGAGTTAGTAATTGTGAGACAGAGACATTCTAGACATCCGATTGGTTTTCTCGCTCGACTGTACCGCTTCTGGTCGTCGACTTGTATCTGCGTACCTTTTTCCACGCACCCGACGCGCGCCACGTATGTATGGGTATTATTGCCGCGTGCTACTGGCCGCCGAAAAACAATGCCGCTTTTCGCTTCGTGCTTTTGATACTGAAAGTGAAGAGTGCGTTAACATGCACCCACGAACACGGACTACCAGACTTTCTTTGCATTGGGACAAATGTAGGGGCGAGACTACCACTCGCTTCTGAATTCTCAGAGAGCGAGTACGAACACTGAAAGTTTCTCGGTTCTACAGTTCTGACAGCTCACGTTTTCGAAGTACCAAATATCGAAATTTCCACTGTACTCAATTTCCAAATTATAAAGTTTGAATTAAATTCGCTAATTTTGGCACTCGATGATACAAAAGCTTACATATTTGGGAAATTTGGATTCTTGCAAATTTAGGTAGCTGAGAATTTTTTAATCGAACATTGAGTATTTGAGAATATAGAAACTTTACAAAATAGAAGTTCTACATTCTTAACTTTCAAATGACTAAACTTCTAAATATTGTAATCTAGAATTCGCAAATTCCAAATTCTTGATGTATTACAAGTTGAACATGTAATCGCCACTCAACTATTCCGTTGTAACTGTTTATCGCACACGATACGTGTCTACCCGTCGGGCGGCAAGTTGAACTCACTCTAATTAGCCGCGTTTAATTTCTACACGCGGAAGTTTGTGTAAAGCAATGACGTACATTCCAGAGTTTTCGTGTAAAATCGCGTGAAATTACATTGTGATACATCAACTTTTTTCGAAATACGATATTATACCGTTCATGCAATGTGACCCATTATCTTTTAAAGACAAATATTTTTACAAGGGATAGTCTGGTACAGGATCATTTGTTGCCACAACAGCTATTTGTACACAAGTAAAGAATCAGTATTAGTCAAAAGCAAAGAATCTATACAAGAAAAGAATCATTATTATACATAACATAAAAGTAGAATCATTATACGTAACATCATATAAAAAATAGATGCATTATTTTACAAACATAAAGTTGTTATAAACAAACATTTAAGAATAACATGTTAAATATACACATACAATAAAGGGAGTATATATGAAAGTTTTACTGGATCAATATGACTCTATATACAGCAGCCGATATTGAACATTGCACGTACACATTTTTTTGCAATATATTTTATGATTACGATTTTTCTTTTATTAATCAATGAAAATTTATGTCTTAACACGCTTGCCGCCGGATCCGACAATTAGGTCAGCATGCGTGTGCCGCAGTGTTCAAACACTAAGGACTTCGCACGCGATATCACGTGATTAGATATTATGCGTTAACGGTCTGTCACGCTATATCACGTAATCGGATATTTTTACTAGGTGGTCGTTTATACGGTTTCGGGAGATCGAATATAAGCGTATTAACCTTTTAATGGTGAAGTTTGTTTTGGAAATGCGTACATATCAGAATGCAATGAAAATCAAACGATGACGAGTATTTTCAACAAACACAAAGTAAATGCCTCTACAATTTTGAGAGGTGATAATAAAATGCCGAGAGATATTAGTTTATTTGACGAAATTGTAGTTTTGTTGTTATTGAATTTCAATATGTAGGAAGGGGAATGATTCAGAAATTGAAAGTGCAAATGAAAAAACCTATTAGTTTGCATATAGACATTTCGAAATTCTTTCAAATTCTCTGGTTTATAAAATATTCAGATTGATAAATTTTCGAATATGAGAAGTTGCAGTTTACAAATTTGCCAATTTGAAATCTTTCAATTCTTAAATTTGTGAATTTGAAATAGGCAACTTTGTAAATTTGATATTTCTAAATTCCTAAATGCAGTAATTTGTCATTTACAACTTCCTAATTTGTCAATTGAAATTCACAGATTTCCAACTCTCTCGATTTACAAACTCCTATCTCCGTTAGTACATAATTTACAAATTAGTAAACCACCTGTCAATTCGAAATGTACAATTTGCTAAATACGATAATTCCAACTTCACAAATTTCTAACGTTGTAAATTTCAATTGATTGAATTTCAATTATAAATTTACAAATTCTCGAAGTCGGAAATGTAACAATTTCGAAATGAAAAAAATCAGATTTTCCAAAATTCTGAAAACTTGTCCCTAACCCTGATTCGCATAATTGCCCGCGCACAGTTTTCGACCGATCGAAATCCTATACGTTCGAACGATATGACCGTTCGGAAAGAGCGATACGTTTCTGTAAATCTCCGTACGCGATCGTTTCTATCATTCGAAATGGACACATGACTCACGGTTACGAAGCAAAGGGAGATACGTAGCAGTAGATTGACAAATCGTAGGCGATCCCGCACACCGGATCCCCGTGGAATTATGGACAGATCTTGTGATTGCTCGAAATGAACCGCGACGTTGTTATCGCCGTTGTAGGTTGCGCAATCGTCTGGTGCAACGACCCCCGCCGGTGTCACAGTCGAAAAACTATCGCTTCTTCTTTTACGCGAGCCCGTCGCTAATCGAGGACGGCGTTTAACTTCTTACAAGGGGACCTCGCGGTCGACGGGAAACAGATTTTCCTGAAACTTGCAGTATTTAACACTAGATTGACGAAACCCGTGAAAATGACGGATCTTACATTTTTCGTTTTTCATTACGAAAATTATTCAAAAGTTTATGTCGAAATGTATGTTAACCTTCATCGAGCTAAAGAATCTTTGTATAAACGTATGTACAGTAGCGGACAAAAGTTTAAGACTAAATGGAAAAAATAAATAATTGATTTTCTGTTCATAAAAACTATAAATAGTGTTCTACTTTCGGTGTTAATTAATTAGACATTTATTCATACACTTATAAAAACAATTTCATTTTGATATTTTGCTCAGTAGCGAAGATACAAAAAAAGGAAGGAAGTTCGCATTAATTAATTAATACTTCGACTTCATTTTGCAATTTCTTTGTTGAAATAAAATACAAAATGGCGGTGGTACAGCCTGTTGTGCCAGAAACATCATTAAGGACTTCTAAAACGGTGTACACTCTAGTGTCCGTCCTTATCAGCCGAAACAAAAAAATGTTATCAGTATGTGGTTGTGGTAAATGGATGAACCTTACATACCGAAAAAAAAATTAAAAATTTGAAGAATGGCAGACCTCAGAACAAAAAGCTTAATATTTTATAGAAAAATTGTAGTCTTTCTTGCGATAATAAAATGTTTATTTCCGTGATTTTAACACTATTTCTACCAAAAAGGATGTCTTTTGACACCTTTCAAATTTTAACATAAAATTGTTCTCCATGCTGAATCATTTCTCCACAATTAATTTTTTGACTTTTCACACAATAGTTGTTAAATTAATTCAGCCGTAAGGCTTTCACGACAGTGTCTAATTTTAAACCATTTTGAAACATGTGACTAAACCTTATTACAGGTGTAGAAGCACTTCGAACAGGGATAATAAATAAAAAAACTTTTGATCATTACTCGCGCGCGTCTCGGGTCGAAGCGAAGGTGGTTCACGTGTGTAGGTTCTTACAACAAAATAGCTTTGCACTCTGCTCCAAATACCAATGCGTTTCGTATTCTATAGATTTTAAAGTAACTTTTTAAACAAGACAAAAACATTGACGTTTTTGACTTCGTCTACATGGAGGTCCCCCTTAAAGTCGATTTGGTAGTGAAACGATCAGGGAGCCATTGGTGTCGTTTAAAGTTCTCCACACACTCGGGAACACAGCGTGTATAACGGAACGCAGATTGCACTGAATTCCACAGTCCAATTGCATTGCGGACAGCAACAGAGCGAAACGGTCACAGTCGCTCGGTACAGACGTGTGGTCGATTAGAAAGACAGGGAAGGCTAAATATAGTACGTTCGCATTAACAGAGCTTTTCAATTTGTGATTCAGATAGTTCACGAATAACGCCGATACACCGCTGGTAATTAAACAACACGTACCTATCGCAATGTACGAAATCGTGTTGTTTTATGGGACACTCTCGATGCGTGTGTCGAATATGTGTACGCGTATATTTATTATTTATTGGTATACATTAGGTTGTTGCAAATGAAATGACTGTTTGTGAATTTTCGACTTTTATTTTTCAAATTTTATTTATATTTCGTCGACATCAATGCACTTCTGCCATCGCGATACAAGTGTCTCAATGCCTTTTTGACGCAAATCTAATAAACGAGAGTCAGTAAAGCCAACAACTGCAGTTTTTACAGCACATTCTGTAAAATGATGAGAACAGACAATTTACAAATATAGGAATTTGAAAATTTGCAAACATCGAACTTTGAAAATGTACAGACGTAACAATTTAGAAATTGGACATTTGAACAGTTCTTCAAAAATGTTCATCGAAGCGAATAGCCTTTATTATTAAATTGAATTAATGTAAACTCCCTTGCATCTTGGAACCTTATTTAAAAATAAGTGCAAAATATTGCTACTCAAATACTTGTAATATAGTGATGAAGATCTATAAACCTTGAAACAACGTTCCCTTAAAAAAAGAAAAGTACCCACATAAAATAGGTAGAAAAATATTCTTTTATACCGAAGTACAATAACTTTCTATGCGGGTAATAATCGCTAATACACAAGGATGAAAATAAAACGTTCTTACAATTTCCAGGCGGTATTATAGCCCTAACAAAGGTGGATTAGGACTTTATAATTGTGTTCCACTGACAATGTTTATAATCAGGAAATTCTTTAGAGTAGAATAGAGAATTACACTGTATTATGGAAAATTTAGTAGATAGAAGGAATTTGTTCGACTAAATAAATGAGAACGTGCTTAGCCCGTTTGAAATAGTGTCTACATTAATTCCTCGTTGGATATTCTCGTTTAGTAACGAATTTAATTGCTTTACGTTCCATTGAAATCGCTGTGAAACTTTACTTTAACTCATTCTATATGCTCATTGTTTTGAAGTTAGATTGTTCTTCGGTACAACAGTTTCTACTTGTGTATAGCGGTTGCTGTTTGAGCCATTTGTTAGAAACATTAAATCAGATATAACTGGTACCATTTATGAAATCCTGAAATCTGTTCTTTAATAATGCGGTTGTAACTATTGCGATCTCATACATTTTAAATCTTTGATATCAGCAATTTTGTTCTGCTTTTGTGATACAGTTATTGGTGATTAGTTTTTGAGTTATTTGTTCGGGTTATAATTACATTGATTAGATAAGAACTAATTGATGGATTTAATTAAAAACTAAATTATTTTTTAAGCATAAACTAATTGGTTAATTTAATCTTAAACTAAATTATGTGATTCGTATAACTAAGTTATTAATTTAATTCAAATATAAATTATTAATTAATCCGGATTTAAATTATTAATTTCGTTTATGCTTAATTATTAGATTAATTTGTTTAATATAAACAATAGGAACGAATTGAAAAAATTCTACACATCAGAATTCATTAAAGTTATTATAAATGCTGACCAGTAAAACAAATTGATTAACAAATTTGTTGACTGAAACTTGTTTTAGAGTTTTGATAGTTAACAGTTCTGAATTTAATAACTTAAAGATTAATCGATTTAGGTTTAATGTAGTTTGAAATTTGGTAGTTTCAGGGAATATTATGTAAAGTTCCATAATTTGAAATTTGACAATTTCCCAAGTTGGACATTTTATTAAAGTATGTTAGTTTGACATTCCAAAGTTTTGTAATTAATCATGTTGATAGTATGAAATTTTATTATTTCAAGCGTGTTAGTTGAAAATTGAAATGTTTTGTATTTAACACTAAAACTACCGACGTATAATGCACAATTATTTTGACATTAAAAATAAATTTGAAAAATGAATGAACAAACGATGAAACATAAATGAATACACTAATTGATTCTTTGTGTTGATGACAATCAGTACAGTTGTTAAGAAAACTATCTGGATAAATTTTGTCATTTGAAATGGGAACTTTGCAAAAGGGTCATTTGAGCCCTTTGGTATTTTTAGTGTTAATAATTTTAATAGCGTGAAATTGATTAATTTGAAATTTTATCAGTTTAATGATACGAAATTGAATAGTTCGCAGCTTCATAATTATAATAGCGTGAGATTGAATTGTTTAGAACTTCCTAATTTAAAACTTGATAGTTCTGAATTTAATAATAGAAAGTTTTATAGTTTCAATAGTTGAAAGTTTGCGTTTTCCGCAAACATTTCGAGCTGGAAACTTTTCACAGATGTGGAACGTCTATTTATAGTTTTCCGAGTAAAATTATCAAGTTTCTGTCGGTTATAGATGTTTCCCGTGAAGTATTTAAATCAATTGTTGAGGTTTTCCTCGTCGAGCGATTAATGGCCAAGATGGTGGACAACCATTATTTCTATTATTATGTCTTCGAAACGCTCGAACCTGAGAGTTATACCTGCTAAACATACCTGCATATAAATTCTTACTTTATACAATCAGGTATAACTAACCCTAGAGAACGATATCTCAAGCGTGTTTTCAATCTTAGCAAACTACCTAAGTAAAATTTCATTTTTCTTTTAAATATTAATATTCTGTGATTATTTTTAACAGCGTAAATATAACCTTTTACACAATTTCTTCGTAATCGAAAGATCTATTCAAGTGGCTTTTATATACGTAGCTGTAATGAGGAAGCGGTTCGTTAAAAGCAACAAAGAACAGGGAAAGATAAAACCGATGATGCACGCGCACGTTGGAAATAGCGACAATTGCAAATGGAATTTCCTTTGTTGAACTTTTAATCTTGAAAATTTTATTCCGACAGATGAACTGACACGTTCTAATAAAATTTCTTGATGATAAATGATCGCCTTCATAAATTGTATTTCTGATCACGTCGTTCCATAAAGGTGTATGATATTTTATACATTTTAAGTGAATAATGAGATTTGTATATTGTACGACCGAACAATTTATTTGTTTTATACCTGATAGTCACTTGTTTTTGGTGTTAGATCGATTTGGGGTATCTTAAGTTTAGAAGTTTTCAATTTGCCGAATTTCAAAAGTTAGAAGGTTGGGAATTCGATAGCGGCACATTTTGGGATTTTGATGTTTAATATGGGAGTTTGGAAATTCGGAATTCTGACAATTTGTAGATTTGAGAAATTGGTGATTTGGAAAGTTGGAAAATTGAAAATTGGGGGTTTAGAAATTTGGAAATTAGGGGATTTAGGGATTTGGGAATTTGAAAATTTTGAGATTCGGGGATTTAGAAATTTGAAAATTTGGGAGTTTACAAATTTGGAAATTTGACAATTTTAGGGAAGCTTCGGAAATTCAAAAAATTGGAGTATTTGGAGATTTTTAAATTAGGGGTTTAGAAATTTGGAAATGTGAGAATTTGAGTGTTTTACATATTTGGAAACTTGAGAATTTTTAGAATTTGGAAATTCAAAAAATTGAGATATTTGGAGATTCAGATATTTGGAGGTTTAGGAATGTATAAATTTGGGAATTTGTGGGGTTAGAAATTTGGAAACCTGAGAATCTGAAGATTAAAAAATTTTGCATCTTGATAATTTAGAAATTTGCTGATCTGAAAATGTCGAAATTCAGAAACTTGAAAATGTATGAATATGATACTTTAGAAATTGTGAAATTTATGAATGTAGTAATTTTAGATATTACAAATTTGAATTTATACATTTTCAATGTCAAAAAACAAAACATTTCGAATTTTTCAATTTTCAAACGTGGAAGTTTGCAACTCCTCCATCTTCCTAATTTAGCATACAAGTTTCCAAAGTATATTATAGTTTGCATTATTCAGAATCCCTGAAGTGACCTCATAAGATACCATTTTCCTAACTTCGTACGAAGAACTTCCTAACGATAATATTAACGAAAGTACGACATACTGCGAGAACATCTGTCGACTGTTTGATAATGTTTGAAATATTTTGATTTCAGTGCAAGGACTGAATATACCTGGGATCGTTTGGAAAGCACGACCCGCAAGAGCCCTCTAGCCAAAATCACTCGCCTAACCTTTTCCCTGCCCACCTTATCCTGCCTTATATCCTTCCCCTTCCCCGGAAGTTTCAATAAAACCCTTCCTTGCCAGTCAAAGGATCTGTAAATTCATTCATCATGGATAACATGGATGCCAAACCAGTCCTCAATGACGATCCGTCAGTTACCCTGACCATCCGCCTGATTATGCAGGGCAAGGTAAGAACCACCATATGTGCACACACGTGTTCTATCGTAGCTAGCGTTATAACTCTTTTCTTATTACAAACTACTATATTTTTTCATTCATTTATTTATTCGATGTTTTGCATATCAATTGCTTGGCGAGGTTATTATGTTATATACTATTTTCCATTGTTATTTCGTTGCAAAAATTTGACTTTGGCAAAGCGAGGTTGATAAATAAAATGTGATTATAATTGAAATTATATGAGTTGTATTTTATGTTTAAAAGTAATAAATAGATGGAGGATGTTTTCTAAGTAATAATCGCAAGCAGAAATTTTAATCTATTTTGAATTTTTAAATGTTTGAATATAGTAATTTTCGAATTACTGGATGCACACATTTTGTATGATTACGTTCATGATTGTTGTGTGTGTAATTATTGTGCAGTATATCGACACGCGTTATAACACCTTGTGGTATATAGCCACATACGGGTTCGTCACGCGTTGCATTGCCACATTTGAAATTATACCGTGTTATATCGCCATACGTTATTTCATCTTATGGAGAATTGCAATGCGTTATATTACCATGTGTGGAATTGTGACGCGTTATATCGCCACACGTGGATTTGTCACGCCTTATATCGCCCCGCGTCGAATTGCAACGCACTATATCGCAATGTTTGGACTTACCGCGCGTTATATCGCCAAGCGATGAATTGTTTCGCACTATATTGCCACTCGTAAAACTCATTACTATATCGTTACGCGTAGACTTCTCTAGCGTTATGCCGCCACAAATTGTATAACAAAGTGTCTCAAATAACTAATTTCTTTGGCCAATAAATCATATAAAACTCCTGTATCGCTTGCTATGTTCAAGTCACTGTTACGAATTTGAAACCTTACAAATTGGATACTACAAATTTCAAAATCCCTATGTAATTATCCTCTACCAACAATTTAAACTTGTAAATCGAGAAAGAAGAATTAAATTATGCAGGTTGAACATTATTAAACGAAAGTTTGATAAAGTTCGTTTTATGTTTTACAAGAGAACTTTTTATAAGTACATGCATTTTACGGCATTTTCTGTAAAATTATGAATATCAAGAATGGAAATTCATGTAATCGAAGTAAGTTAAACGGTATTACGAATTCCAAAATTATATTCGAGAATTTGTTAATTCACTTCGCGATGTCGATTGTTTCGCGAACATATCGTACCTTTTAATATTAATTTAATCCTCTTATCGGAGTTAATTATAATGCAGTTTAATCGAAAGGTCGTGCAATATGCTTGTCCCGTTAAACTTTCGATGGGATTGCGAGAAGCGTGCAATTGAATTTCATAATTCGATGAAAATTCACAACAAGCACCTCTTTAATTTCTGCCACTCTATCAAACGCGTATGGTTCCATGTATTTAATTTGTGTACACGCTGTTCCTTATAACGCCTACAAGACATTAAACTCATCGTTAGCAATTGATGGTTACCCTAGTTTTTTGACTCCATTAGTTACGTAACCGGCATTCTGTTCCTCTTTATTATGGATGCTTATAATAAATTAAAATGAAAATAAGGAAACGGATGACGATGCGCTAAAATGATTCGTTACTTCGGTAAATTCAGAATCGCGTGAAACTGAAAGTAGATACGAATTCAGCGTTGATTCGTTGGTTTTGGACAAGTAATTAGCATCGTAACGCAGAATAGTATTAGTTACTTTATTTATACATCGGCGAGAGTTTTCAAGATAATTCGGCGGAATGCGTTGCACAATATTGTGCAAAGTTGGGGATTTCTTAATCTTGGATCGTGCTTGCAGTTAAAATTGAATTTTGATGTAATGAATTAATTATATTTACGATTTTACAAAACATTGGCCAAGTTTTATTTATTCTACCTGGAAAGTTTTTATTCTAGATTAATTATGGTCAAGTATTATGAACTTGTAAATTCGATTTTTCCGAAATTTTCAATCTTTACTTCCTTTAATTTTTGGAATCAAATGTTTGTGTTCAGTTTAGTGAAAATTTTACATTGAATTTAATGTAAATATTCGTAAGCATGAAATTCAATGTTGTTGAAAGATTAATGCATTTCTAAATTCTGAATTCGAATTTACAAATTGAACACTACAGTTTTTGAAGATTAAAAATTTCAAATACTTATTATTACAAAATTTGTACATTTCAAGTTTACACATTCTCAAATTTATGGATATATCATCTAGAAATTTAGGAATCTCGCATCACAATTTCTGAAAATTAAGGCCTGAATTCAAATTGTGAACAGAATTTAGAAGCATGAAGTTCAGTGCAGTTGAAAGATTGATGCATTCCTAAATTCTGAATTCGTGAATATTGCATTGGAGATATCGTGTTTCCGAAAAGAAACGATGGGGAACGCGTATTTCAAGGCTTAGATAAGCAGCCTTTTGTTAGAATTGAATCAGTGAAGTGTTCAACTGATAACATTGCTTTGCAAACTATTTTCCAAAGCAGTTTTGTTGCATCGTGCATCTACCTTGAAGTTCTGATTCATTTTATTTCATATATCTACGTCATATTATTCACACCATCTTATAATACTATTTCATTATTTTATTCTATACAATTGTATATATGTTATTATCTTATTATATGCATTTTAAAATCTTGTTTACATTCATTCATTATTCACCTTACTTCATTATTTATGTTCTTATTTTATATACATGCATTTACCTACATATTACTATTTTACTTTATATATATTTTTACACATTTTACAACGTTGTTATTTATATTCATATATGAATATTTTGTCGTTTACAGTTATACACATCTTATTGTTTTATTCTATATATTTACGTGCACCATAATATTTTATTGCGCACATTTACAGTCATGGACAAAACAAGTGGACATTGCAGATATGTAAAAAAAATATTTCGTTTTATTACAATGTTTTAAAGAAATTTTAAATTTAGAACGTGGTGTTTTTGTAGACTTGAAAAAACATTTATTTAATATACAATTTATATATTTAATGTATATAGTTGTGCAATAAAGATTTGATTTATAGACGTTATTAGTTAAATTAAATTAACCTTTCGTTACTTATTATATCTGTCCACTTAATTTTGTCCACGACTGTATATGCAGTGCACAGCATTGTTATTCACATTCATTGTATATCTTATTCTCATACAAATAATATTTCATTACAGACATTTACATGCATCTTTCTATTTTATCGCACGCATTGAAGTACTAGTTTATCACGCATATTTATCTATAGCTTGATAACTCTGGGTCACGATTGACCCAGCGTCGTTTCCTGGCTAAATGTCAAAATAATGTACCAAACATTCGCTACTTAGTAAATTACAAAGTGAATTAAGCGATTCGAATTAGAAGACGAATCAAGATGTTGACACGTAGGAATTTTCGTAAAATTACACTTCTGATAGGAAAGTTTGCATTAGTTAGCGGCGTAGCTCGCATCAGATTTTCATTAAAACGATTTATCCTTCAAACTCTGCACTTCCGTAATGCGGCAAAGGGCTTCTGACAAAATTTATTTAATTATTACTACGTAACTCGGATCCCCAGCTTGAATTCCAGCTCGAGTCGAGAGCTTGTGAGCGATGTCTGCGTTGCATATTTGCATACCGCGAACTGCAGATTTGCGTAGATCTCGCATGGAATCCTAGAAACCACCTAAAAGATCGACCTTATCGTTCTCGGACTCCAAAATATCCTGTTTTCGTTTCGTCAGGTATCTAGGTTATCAAATTTATTATACCAAAACTACCAGGGGGGTCAAATGACTCTTTTACAAATTTCCTACTTCAATTGACAAAATTTGTTGAGATGATTTTCTCGACATCTGTGCTGATTGTTATCGAGACAAAGAATCATTAACACGTTGCCGCACACTTTTAATTGGACGATCATGCTTATTTTTTTTTCCGAATTGTTAACCCTTTGCGGTCGTACATATTTTTACCAGTAACAAATATTGACTGTAAAACTTTCTGGTTAAAAAGTCTGATCAATTTTTTTTGAAAGAAGCATATTTTTATTATTAATTGCCAATATTGCATGTTTCACTTTATTTAAACTTCACGCGTACAATACTACAAATTTAGTTAAAAATTATTTATTAAAAATTGTTGCACTGCATCAAATTGCGAGTGAGAGTCGCCACTCGTCCGCAAAGGGGTAAAGCATGAAAAATCACGCAAAAAACAATTGATATGATATCTGGAATGTTACAGCTTCTTTTTCGATGTATAAATGTATTAGTACACTTCGTACTAATAATATTTCTTTTTTTATTAATTAAAATGTTCAGGATGGCTATAGCCGTCATTTGCGGCAACGTATTAAGTGTATTCATTTATGTTTCACCGTTTGTCCATTTATTTTTCAACTTCATTTTTAACTTCAAAATAATTATGCATTATGCGTCAATAGTATTAGTGTTAAGATATCTTAATAAGGCTTAGTATTCGGATGCTACTGCATTTGCGAAGTTGCGTCAAAAATATGACCTCGTTTTATGTAAAATGTAGATTTGTAACTGAAACGGGTTATTTTTGTGTTATGAACGCTTGTACTTAGAAATATAGTTATTTTTTTCGTTATAGAGTTAAAATGTTTCAGATTTCTCATAGTTAAATTTTCATTTCAAACTGAGAAATTTTGAAATATTTAAGTATACAGTTGAAAAATTTCGAGTTACAAATTCTGGAAGCTAAGAATTTCAAATAATCAAATTCGGAAATATAAAAGATAGAAATGTTCAAGCATAAAAATTTATAAATCTCGCATAAAAAATTCTAAATGCGTATGTACAAAACTTAATTATTTCACGTTACAAATTTCAAGACCAAGGATTTCAATTATTCAAACTAAGAAATGAAGAAATTTGACACGTACAAATTCTCAAGGTCAGAAATATCAAATGCACAAATTCCAAAAATGAAATTTACAAATTAACAAATTGAACGCTATAGCTTTTGAAGAATAAAAATTTCAGTTGCTTAAATTAAAAAATTTATACATCAAGAAATTCTCAAATTTAATGACATTTATGTCCAGAAATTTTTGAACGTAATATCACAATTTCCAAAATTAAGGTCCGAATTCAAATCGATAAATTTCAAACTACAAATTTCCAGGGACCATGATAACGAGTCCCCGCTATAAAAACAACCCTTCTTTCGCTATATCCGTGATCGAAAGTAAACCGACCAAATATCAGAATCAAAATTAGTATTCCAACGCTGTAATTCTGGCGCCGTATATCATTGCACTCCCAGTCCTTTCATTATTCTCGGAACATTCCAAGAACCTAACCTTACATAACAAATCACGAGTCGAACTCGGACTATTTCGAATGTCCGACTTGTCCGAAGTATCGTAATAACGCGACCGTTCAAATGTTTCATTGCCCTAATGAATCATCGATCGCAACGACAGATAGTAAGACGGTAATTACAAAGATTCGAAAGTGTCGGTACACGCGCGGCCTACGTTATTTTCGGACGGTAATCCAAGTCCGACGAAAATACCGGACTTCTCTGCGGCCGACTGAAAATAAAAATCGTAATTGTCGAAGGCCCGGAATACGAGTATAGTAACGTCTTGGCTCGCCTAACCGGCTGTAAATTCGTGCGGCGTTGTTCGTCGATCAACGATTCTCCACCGGACATTTTACACTCTGTTCTCTTTTTGACAGTAAGTGCTCATAATTATGAAAGTGATCTAAGTCACGCGTTTCTCGTTTCGAGAAATTTAATGCATTACATTTGAATGGATTAAAAAATATTTTTATATCATGCAAAATTTTAAAATAGAATTCTATTAGTCTCGATTAATAAAAATTTATTATGAACATGAAATTTTACGTGATTCTCGTACAGCAATGTTTTTTTTGAAGTTTGAATTGACTTAAACCATTTTCAAAACTGAATCACCTATAGATGACTTGCATCTATCAAAAACGAGTTTCATTAGAAATAATAATTTCAGTGAAATAATTCATGAACATTTATTAATTATTTGTAAGAAATAATGCATTTTTATCATTTTAGGCTTGTATTGTGAGTTTTCAAGTGCTTAAAATGTTCATGAAAAACTGGAGGGTTTAATTGTGGTGCATAATGGAAATAATTTAACACTAGAATTACCAACCAGTCAAAATGACTGGTTTCGGGTTTGGCATTTTTTATTACAAAATTTTATTGCCGTTCTTTTGTCAAAATGTCTAACATGTTTTATTGAGCTAATGAATAGTTGTATATGTTAGGTGATGCTGCAATATTTATTTATTTATTTTTCTACTTTATTTTTAGTTTTGAAGTTAGCATGTATTTAATGCCGGTACTTCTAGTGTTAATATTTCCGTATATCTTTGGTGTGATAAACTCAATTTTCTTAAATTTTTGACTTGGACCACTTTCATAATTAACACTAAATGAATTCCACATAATATCGAAAGAACAAGCACTATCTAATGGTTCGTTTTGACGATATCGAAAAAATTGCATTGAACTAATTTGGTTTAAAATAATGTGGTGTGAAATCACTGATAAACTCTTTTTTTTTATAATTTTGACTTGGACCATTTTCATAATTATGGGTCCAGTTACCGTGGCGTATTTACGAGCCGCGTCCTTTCGTCACTCGCGCGCGTTGTTGCTCGTTTTTCACCCGGAAGTCGACCCCCGTTAACCCTTTCGTTCGCCGCGAGATATATTTGAAAGTATCCGGACAAATCGCGCTTTATCTTTTCACGCTAGATATATCGCGCATATTTCCATTCGCGAACGCTCGACGGTAAATCGAAACGTTTTATACGCGCACATTACTGTCGCTTTAATGAACCACTGAATATAACGTTATGAGCATTCGTAACATTAAATACAAAACCATAATTGCACCGTTGTATTTTACACGAATAATTGCAATTTTTCAGTTAAATCGTCGTGAGAAAAATATATTGTGTACAGATATATTCAACATATGAATATATGTTACACATATACATGAATTAAACATATAAATATGTATATGATACATACTTATAATGATATACTAATATACGTATGTTAATACCCGTCCAAGGGTATATTCAACGTATGAATTAAACACATAAACATATGAATATACACCATAAACATATGTGAAATAGTTGAATATACAAATAGTGTAGTATATATAAAATTAATTAACAAGTCAATGTACACTATGGACGAATGAATATACATATGTATAATAATTGTATAATTGTGAAAGACAAATATATGATATAAATAATCGTACATCTATAATGATGAAGAAAATTTAAGTTTCTTCTTACACAGTCAGTAAAATATTCATATTAAATTCTGGGTTAAATAGGAATTTTAATAAAAGACGTTTTCTCGCTTCACAATTTTAATTTCTATAACAAAGTGACTTTAAATATTTGAGTATATCCTACTTTAAATTAATTTCATACATATGTGTATACATACATATAATGCAATATAGAATAAATATAGAATATACAAGATATAGAATATTAATAAAATACATAATAAACCTACGAAATATATTTTCATTTTGTTTGCGTTGTATTTCGAAAAATGGTCCGTTTAAATTAATTTACCGGTGGACAAACTTTTCCCCAAGCCTTATAATCGTTTCGAAGTTCCACCGAGACTTGCTACCAATTTAAAAAGTACAACTCAATCATCCCTCCACTTCACGAACTAAACTCCGTGAAGTAGCTCAATATTTCCAGAAGCCCTGAAAAAATCCCTTGAAATCCTAAATCGTTTCCAGTGGCTCAGGTAGAAGCTCGAACAGCTGAAAATTGCGGACCCTTCTCGAATGTTCTCTATCCGGTTCGTGACGGTTTCGGCTGCAATAAATGCGACCGGTTCCGTGTAAATGCGAATCCTTTCGTCATGTTCATCCCCCTTGTTCCCGCGGATAATATTGCGGGCTAAAGTACGCCAGCTCGAGAGACAAATATCGGTTTGCGAGAGGGCTGAATAGCAAGAAATCGCGAGGGGTTGTTTCTGCTTTGCGATCGCGATCGCGCTCGACGGACAAAAGCTTTTCTTCGGTCGCGGCGTTTTGGGGTTTTCGAATTTGGCGGGCGGGAAATTCGAGGATCCGTGAGTTTGAGAGATTTGCCAACTCGGGGTTTTTGTATTTTACAAATTGCGAATTTGGAACGCCGGGATTTGGGGATTTAAGAAGCGCAGTTCGAGATTTGGCAGTTTAAGGGATTTTTATGCTTTTTTATTTTGAAAAATTTGGGGTCCAGGGATTTGCAAATTTTTGCATTTTTAAATTTGGGAATTTGGGACACCCAGATTTGGGGATTCATGAATTAGGAAGTTCGGGATTTGGAAATTTGGAGATTTTTATGTTTTTGTATTTTTGGGAACTTAGGATGCAAGGATTGGGAAATTCATGAATATTTATATTTTTGGATTCAGAAATTTGAGATGGTCAGATTTGGGGATTTAAGAAGCGCAGTTCGAGATTTGGCATTTTAAGGGATTTTTATGCTTTTTTATTTTGAAAAATTTGGGGTCCAGGGATTTGCAGATTTTTGCATTTTTAAATTTGGGAATTTGGGACACCCAGATTTGGGGATTCATGAATTAGGAAGTTCGGGATTTGGAAATTTGGAGATTTTTATGTTTTTGTATTTGGGAACTTAGGATGCAAGGATTGGGAGATTCATGAATTTTGATATTTTTGGATTCGGAAATTTGGGACGGACAGATTTGAGGATTTAAGAATTAGAGTTAGAGATTTGGCAGTTTAGGGATTTTTATATTCTTGAATTTGGAAATTTAGGATTCAAGAATTAGTGAGTTCGAGATTTGGTAATTTGTGGAATTTTATATTCTTGAATTTGGGATGTGGGAATTTCAGAACTTGGAGATTTATGATTGCAAAATTTGCGAATTATTGTATTTGGAATTTTATAATTTGAGTGTTTTTATATTTTGGAATTTGCGAATTTGAGAGTTTTCTAATTTTGATATTTGAAATTTGGCAAGCTGGGGTTATTTATATTCTGTGTTTTGTAAACTTGCGATGTGGGAAGTAAAGAATTTCGGGAACTTCTTAATGTTTGATTTTTCAAGTTTGAAAATTTGTTAATTAGAGAGTTTGATATTTATCACGTTGGGATTTTTATATTTAGGAATATACTAATGTAAGGATTCAGTGACTTAATTTTGGTATTTGTCAATTTGTTAGTTCGCATTTTCGGGATTTCTAAATACTGATATTTGCAAATTTCAAAATGTATGGATTTGATGGTTTCTGAATTTTGTAATTCGATAATTTGTGAGTTAAAGAACTTGAAACTTTCCAATTTGGAAATTCGAATGTTTGAACATTTTATACAAACATTTCAAAGTAATACGATTCCAGGGATTTCAGTATTTAAAAATTCATAAACTTCAGAATTTCAGAAGACAACTTATCAATGTGAAAAGTTGCATATATGAAAACAGATTCGATAGTTTACAATCTGCAAATTAACAGTACAAAATTATAAATTTCTGAAACTGAATTTGTAAAATGTAGTAACACAGTTCGAAATGCAGAAACTTTGAAAAATAGTAATTCCAAATTTATAAATCATAAAGTTTGTAACTTGAATTATCCTTCGAGTTCCCAAATTGAAAATCCACACACGGAGGAGTTCCAGGTACGAAATATATAGTCCATGCATTCGAAAATCGAGCAATTCGAGGGAACCCATAGTGGTCGGAAAACAGGAAAACACGAGAGAGGTTCTCTCGATAGAACGCACTCGCCACGAGGATCAAATAAAATCGCGAAGCGGAGAGGCGGTGCCTTCTTGGCACACGCGCGGCAAACCGATTTATTATTGACTCGGGTCATGGATACGTGGCGGTCCAGCGATATCCGTCTGTTGAAATAAAAAATACGAATCGACGAGATGGTTTTCCGCGGTAACTTGAGTTCACGCTGGCTGAACTTGTTGAGTCAACGATTTGAACTTCCGACTTCGGAAATTCGTATTTCGAAGCAGCATCGATAACACTGTCCAACAAATTTCAACTTTTTTTTCGACGTTCTAAAATCCCATGAGTGATTATTGTAGTGTTTTTTGTGCTGGTTACGAATCTGTTATCCGTTTTTCGCCAGAACGCGGTTTTTGAGAATTCTGATTTTTAAGAAAGCACATTGTCGAAATTTAAACCAATTTTCTGAGGTGACTATACAAGATACTAAAATTCTGTTTATACCCAAAGATTCCGCAGACTTTCCTCAATTCAACGGTATCTGTTCTTTATGCATTCCGAATATTTAAACATGTTTAAACGATCATCGAACACAGAGACACCGAGTTTGTACAAACTTTTGCGTATATTTTTCAATTTATCTTATAAAGTAAGGATACGAAAAATCGAATTATAGCAGGCTATGGAGCAGATTTTCACCTTTGAATAGCACCCAAAGAAAATTGCAACACCGTTTTTTTTTACGATACCAGAAGCAAAATAGCGACACGAGAAAGGAAGCGAAGACAGTGGTTCTCATCTTAAATTAACTCGTCAGATTTCTTAAGTTAACGCGACAAGTTTCTTTTTTAGTTAACGCCGTTCACGTTTCTTAAATTTGTAAAAATTACGCTTCAGCTTCCCCAAGTTAACTAAATCATATCGTATTAACTTTCTAAACTTAGCCAAATTTCTCGAGTTAACTCGTGTTTTCATGCCCGAACGTTGTTGACCGGTCATGAAATAATTCGTGTTTGCACGAATTTATGAAACCCGGTGAATATTTGAAAAACTTTGTTCGTTCTGTTTAACCAGGACCACTCTATTATAAACTACTTTTCTTGTTACTTAACCCTTTGCGGTCCTTAATTTCTTTTACCTTCAGCTCCTTAATTAAATTAAAATATATATGAAGAAGTGGGTTTACAATAAAATATATTCTAATAATGCAGATTGCGTAGCAAATATATTTTTAATTTGCTTCAAATGGCAAAGAAATGAAAATGTCTTAAATCAACCTATTTATCCGAATTATTTCCACAATCAAAGAGAAACGCCATGTCGAGCCACACTCGACATAAGACCGCAAAGGGTTAACCTAGAATCGTGATAAAAAGAAAATATGCAGTGTATATGCTGAAGGGCTAATAACTGATCACGCAGTTAGAAATTGGTTTGAAAAATTTCGATCTGGAAAGTTTATGTGGCATCATGTCTCTACCCGAAAAATGGCGAAACACTGTTAACACATTGCTGATCGGCAACTTTTCTGAAAATTTACCTCATGTGCCCGGCTATTGTTTCGAAAGCGGTTGTGGAAGTAAAACAATATAAACACGAGTTAACTCGTGACCGGTCAGCAATGTGTTAATAATAATGGAGCGTATTAGGTTTCAATAAAATCATTTTCACACAATAAGAAAAACAGTTGAATTTTACTAAAAAAAAACGCCACGAACTATTTCCCACACCCAATATAATAAATTAATGTAATTTCGTTATTAGCCCTATGACTATAATCACCCGTTCCAAAAATGGAACCAAATGTTAAAACAAGTACTATTTTCTCGTTCTCAAACAATTGCAAGTTCTAATGTTATAATTATAGTTACTATTTTATCGTCTAATGTAAAAATATTAATTATATTATTGAAATATAAAAACTTGGCTCCGAATGCTGAAGACGAGGCACTCCGCGGCGAGGCCCGCCGTAGCGAAAGGATTAAACGAGAGCGAAATGTGTGACAAAACAACGGAAGTTACTTAAGACTCAACCTAATATTTGGTCAAATTTGTCAAAACTGAAAATATTGACTAATGTAATTTCAAATTGCTTCCGCGTAGCAGTCAGCGTGTTAAATCAACAAAATCCTGAGTACGACAAAGCAAAAAAACACTCGTTCGTCCGCCAAGAATTTGAACTTCCTTTCGTTCGCCGATCGGGCGATCTATTTCTATTTTTTCGCCGATGAATAAATCACAATGCATCGTTAAAAGGTGCGCGGTTGTTTCGTAATCGCGTTACGGGAACTTTGGCAAAGGAATGCTCGCCTCCCCTGTTTGACGGCCGAACAACGGCGGGACAAGCTAGGTGACGGTATTTCGCCGATTTCACGATCTATTACGATCCATTAGGATGTCGAAGTTCGCCGGTTAAACGACGACGGTCTCTGTACGTGCGTCTTCGGACGGGTTCGCTCGGATCTGTAATTAATTGTCGCACGGGTCACGCCGGTGCTCGTTGCACGAGCAATTAATGCCCGCCGTCTTAGCAATTAATCGTGCCAGCCAGACGGCGAGCAGCCCTGTTCGAACATCTTTTTGCTCTCGGACATTGTATTAGTTTCGGCTCGAGACGGTTTGCGATCGGATGCGTGTCGTGCGAGCGATGTTTGATAGAACTTTGGGAGCGTTTCCAGAACGTTGTTCCAGATTTCTCGGTAGACCGTGTTGTCGGATGCGTGCAGTATCTCAACGTCGAGTGTCACTCGCGGGGAAAAGTATACGAAATAGTTACATGCAGCGAATAGAGTGTATCGTTTACCTGTAATTTGATATACAGGGTGCGCCAACTGTGGGTACCATATGATAAATGCTTATAAAACAATGAAAACTTAATTAAATAGACTTCGTTTAATACGTAATGCGGTAAAATAAACGCGTATAATAACGACTTGTACAATATCGCTAAATGACTATACAGGGTGATCCTTTTATCTTGAGACAGGTTAATATCTTTTAAACAACATATTTTTGAAAAAAGTGTTTCAGACAGAAGTTATCGTGTGTCAGGGAGCAAATCGGATGGTAGGAATGGATTTTTTCAGGGAGTGCTCCTGAAGGTCATATGAAGATCAACTTTATCTTTTTAAATGGAACCCCCTGTTTTTTATTTTACCATCATATTCTCCAGGAGAAAATAGGTAACTTTTGTCCGAAACATTTTTTCGTAGGGTATCTACTTCTTGAGATAAGGTACTAAATATTTATTCAATAAACATTTTTATTTATTATTTAAGAAGGTGCTCAAAGTGTTTATGGCGATGATGGAAGTGTGGGGGGCCATGCTGATTGGTTTTCCACAAAAATTAGAATCCAATCAGCAGATTCTCTTAAAAATTGCCACTACTGTACATTTACATTAGACGGAGGATGTAGGGGTAGTGGCAATTTTTGAAAGAATCTTTGCACGATCACGAAACTTATCAATAATTTTCGATACAGTTAGTTTTCCACGTAACGTTAAAATTGCATCCATACTTCAGCCTCCTCACGCGTAAAGTTTTGATAAATGAGGACCCTTCACTAAAATATACTTCTACAATGTCGATCCGTTGTGCTGGCGTTAAGTTGTTCCTGGTGAATAATAATGGTATAAAATAACCTGTCGAATGGTCTAATGTGTTCTTCGAAAAGTTTACAAATAGCAATTGTTTTAGTGTTCAACACATAGTACCTACAGTTGGCTCACCCTGCACTGTGGCGCGGTGTCCACTACGTTCTTCCCAATTTATCTTTTCTTTTAAACTTTTCCAACTTTCTTGTTTGCCTAAGTATTTCTAAGCACTTCCTGCTTATTCTGCAATCTTCAATTTTCCCAGGGCCTCTTGCAAGTCTGGTCAATGTCAGATTTGCACATTTGGCAGCCAGACTTGTGAGAGTCTAAGTTTTTCCGCTGTCTTTCTCTTTCACCCCTTCGACTTTCCACACTATACTTCTTTTCTTTCCTTATGTCTGTATCTTCTCGAAAAGGGCATAAAAACACTGGTCATCGCGCCGCTCGAGACATTCCTGATTTTCGTATTGGCACGTTTATTTAATTTTTGTTTCTTTGTTAAATATATGTATATTTAGTTGAGTGGCTGTTAAGGATCCACACATCCACGTCCTCAATATTAAATCGGAGAATTGTATGTTAAATTTAAGACTTACATAATGTGTTATTTATTTTTTCAATTGACGTTAAAAAATGATTCGATAGAAATTTGTTCTGACGACATGCAATTTTTTCGTTTTCTCAGTGCAAGCGTCGCGAATATAAAAATGTATCGTTAAGATCCAAATGCTTTCAAATTTATAATACAATGTATTGTTTATTTTATTTTTATTTTTATTTTAGATTGTGTTGAATTATTTTGAGAATATAAATCGTTTTATAAATAACAATATATTGTTCAGTTTATAGCCAGTGACCTTAAAAGTTTATTTTTCTCCTGCTTTTCATTGTTTCTGAAGTTAAAATTATTTCGAAAGAAAAAATTAAAATAAATGTATCTCAGAAATTGACATGAAAAGAAATTCAGTTTAATATTGTCTTTTGTTTACATTTCTTAAGTAATAAAAAGTTGCTTACACCAACATTAATTAAATCTTTTTTTGCATTTGTGACTAGAATTAAATGATCAATTCGGTAACTATGCACGAGAGAATTAATGAATACTATGTAGAATTACTGAAAAAGGAATGACTAGATTCGTTGTGGGAAACTTAGAAGTTCAATCGTACGAATGGAATACCAAAGTAGTGAAATATAGTAGTATGGTTGAATAGCAAAATAGTGGAAATGTACAATGATAACAATTGTATAATAGTAGAACTGTACAATGTTAACAATTGTAAAATAGTAACAAGGTACAATAGTGAAATAACAGTACAGTGAAAATAATGAAATAGTATAGTGGTAAAGTACTATGTATAGTGTAATATAATAGAGTAATAGAGTACAGTAGTATGCTAATAGTAGAATTGTGTACCACCAAAATAATAAAATGATGAAGTAGCAGATAAAGCAAAATAAAGTAATAAAATAGTCAAGTAATCAAATAACAAAATAATAAAGTAGTAAAACATCGAAAAGTAAAAATGAAGTATTAAAAGTAAGGCAGTAAAATGTTAAAATAACCGCCTTTTAAAGCAGTACGGAGTAAAAGTAGAATAATAAAAAAGTAAAGTAAATAGTAAACGACACAAAATGGTAGATGAAAATCTAGCCTTCGTAAGTAAATAAAAATCTTCCATTTGAGAAATATACAAATGTTCCTGTAGATAAAATAGATATTACCATCGTGGTAAAATATTAACATTCCAACAGACCCAATAAGCAACCAAAAGATAAAATACCTCATCAGCTCCTCGTCCCATTTGCAATATAATTGGGTACCGAAAAACTGAATAGGATTCTCACCAATGCCATCTTATCGTTAGGAAAGAGATACAAAAAAGCGCCCAGAAAAATGGAAGAATCCGATACTACTCCAGTTAGGAATATTTCTTTCTCCGATGGCATTGAAATCCTACGAAAAATCCGTACCACCCGTCGAACACACAACGCTAACAACCACACACACATACACACACGACGTTAACAACCCCCCAACTCGCACGTACACATATTCGTACAATCGAGCATGGTCCCTCTCGGTCTGGATGCACACAAGGGTGCAACACACCCCTTACGGTTTTACACACGTACACACACCCCTACGGTTGTGCACACGTACACACACAAACAATACACCGACATCGGATCGTGCTGAAGTGCAGCACGGAAATTATTGCACGTTTCTGCATATCTGAATGATGCTCCGTTCCATAGGGCTCTTTTTTCCAGGGATGGTTCGTTCGACTCCCTTTATCCTATCGGTGTGCACCCTCGAAAGAGGGGTTGCCACCCTCTTGGAGGGTTTCCCTCTCGCTCGACCTGCCCCTTTCTTTATGCTTTCTCCTAGTTGCAACCTACTACAGCTTTCGCCCTCGCGGCTTCTTCGTGTTTCGTGCTCCCTCGAGGTACAGTCTTCTTCATAAATGCGAAATATATGCTCAAGGTCAAAATTCTGTGGAATACGTATGACGAACTTTCGGATATTTTAATAATTTTTATTCTGACATCGAGTTTTCGGATTTCTAAACGTTCCAGATGCGAAACTTCGAGCTCTTCGATTTTTCAGATTTTGTAAATGATTAGTTTTTCGTTTATGCATTTTCTGGTCTTTCGGATTTGGAAGCTAGGTATTTCCAATTTATAACTTTACAAAGTATCAAATATTTACAAACATTGCACTTGCAAGTTCGTTTTAATTCGCATTAACACATCTCAGAATTCTCATTTTCAAATTGGGAATACTTACAGGTTTCAATTTTGTGTGTTTTTATTTTATCGAATCTATGCATTTTCAAATCTCTCAATTACAAATTTCCTGAATATTCAAACTTGCACACTTCCACACCATAATAACGTCAAGTATTTTCTAATATTTCACGCTTAGAATAGAATAGAACTTATTGAACTTGAAGTACCGTTTCTTCGTTAAGTATTTTTCTTGTAAGGGCAAATATTCTCTTTTGTAGATCCGACTGTACTTTCATGACAAATCTCGTTACACCCCCGTTTTTATACCTCGATGGCGTCGACTACGGCTACGTTGTCCTCGATGGGGCTTCCCTGTATACAGGGTGCGCCAACTGTAGGTACCGCATGATAAATGCTTATAAAATAATGAAAACGTAATTAAATAGACTTCGGTTTGCGATATTCATTTACATTGGTTTATGCCATCACAACAAATTTATTTTTTGAATACAGTATCGGGCAAATGGTTTCCTTTGTGAACAGTGCAAGGGAATGCTCGTTTTTGGCCATTTTCCATTACTTTTTGCAACGTTTCGGGCTTCATTTCCCTTACTTCTTTGCGAATCGCATCTTTTAGTTCCCGGAGGAACCGGGAGTGCACTATTACGTCGCTATCATCGCTGCTATCAGTATCAGTATATTCACTTTGTTGGGTATTATTTCCAACTACGTTGTCTTCAAAAAATTCCATATTAATTTCATTTTCACTTTCGTTTTCACTGATCCCAAAACTTTCCCAATAATCTCCTTCTTCCATATTTTCTTAATGGTAAATCTATCTAATATAAAACAAAATTCACTAAGAAATAGTGCACAGCAACTTTGAACACAGAACCTGCTAGTCATTGAACGCAAACTACACAGGTTTTTCTAACTGCACTGAAAGCAACTGGCGCAATAGCGGCGCCTACGGAGTGCAAAGGGTTAAGTTGTTCATGGTGAATAATAATGGTATAAAATAACCTGCTGAATGGTCTAATGTGTTCTTCGAAATGTTTACAAATAGCAATTGTTTTAGCGTTCAACGTATAGTACCTACAGTTGGCGCACCCTGTACAGATACCTCTGTCATTCTTTCTACTCGCCTGTTTTTTCTTGTCCTTCTCTTTATTCCTCTTTCGCGAGCTGTAACTACGGAGTTAAATGCTGCTTCGCTCTTTTCTCTCGCACCCCTCACGGCTCCAAATACTTCATCACGCGACGAGAAGGGTGCACCCAACTTCTCTACTCGGATTTTGTTTTCCTTTATCCTCCCTTTCGACGATGATACACCCCTCTACAAAATGCCTACATGCTTTTTCGTTCCCCCTTTTTTCCTCCTTTCACGGCGATTTCGTAAATAAGTACCCTGTACGTCTGACAGTCGAAACAGCTATGCCCAACGTACTATAAATAAATACCTATACTACCGTGCGTCTACCTAACCCTTTTGGGCAATTTGGATCAATGAGCTTTGTATTTTTCTTCGAACTTTTATTTTATTTTCAATTATTAAATATTTGACACGACAATCGGTCGTGTAATGTACCAGCGACTTTTATAAGTATCTCGGAATTTTTGAAATTTCTTGCATTTAGGGCAATAAAATGATATATATATAAAAGTATATACATAAATGATATGTATATAAAAAGTATGTTTGCCCGTAAACAGTTAATATTTCAATTTTCAGATATTTTCGTTTATGAAAATAAAGGTTTCTATAAATTGTTAATGTTTTGGACATCCTATACATTAATATGTGTGCATTAATTACTCTACATTAATTTATATATATATATATATGTATATATTTGTTTCTTATTTTCTTTCACTGTAATTTATACATATTTATTTAAATTGAAATCAGCATTTTTTGATGGTAAGAAATTTTAATTGAAGTTAAATAAACCTAAAACAAATAATTATGTGGGAAATGTTTAAGAAATTTGTATTTACTGAAGATTTTATGAAGGAAAAGTTTTAATTAATTTTAAAAATGCATATATAAACAAATAATAATTGTTAAGGAAGTATTTTTGAAATTTTTGTTTAAATTTTCATGAAGTCCATGATGGAGAACTTTTAATATATATTAATCAAAACAGAATTATATAGAATTTTGTAAAACAAAAATATGGATTCATATAGAAAAATAAGTACGTAGCTTCTTTGAAAGCAAAGATGAGAACTGTTTTATGCACCTTTGTTTTTGCATTATTGAAATAAGCGTTTTTCGCTTAGAAACGTGGATTTGGATTAATCGTGTCCATGTAACATCAAAAGGATAATGGAATCATGATAATTCAGATTGAAAGGTAACCGATTGGCCTGAGTTCCTGGCCAGTGTCCAGCTTATCCTACGAGAGAGCTCGTCGTGCATATTCTCTCTGCAGACATAATGCTTCTCTTCGGCCAAAAACGCGGCCAGACGTATTTATTTCGCGTGGAGAAGCCTGCATCACGTATCCGTTTACTCGCTTTCGAGCTTCTTCCAAACGGACCGTTTTGCAACACCACGAAATTGTCCCCGAAAAGTGATCGTCGAACAGCCGTGACGAATATAGTATGTTCTATCGATCGCGCCCTATTGCGATACCTACCTATAGGTGTATGTGAATAAGATTCTAAGTTCGTCGATTTTATAAAATTTCATATTTCAGGATTCTAGAAGAGTTTAACAGTTTTAAATTCTTTAATTTTTCAAATAACAAACCTTGAAACATTGAAATCTTGGAGTACCAAGGTTTTGGACAAATAATTTAGTAAAATCGGAAAATTGAAATATTCCGTAATCTCTACATTTTCGAGATTGAATTTTTACGTTCTGAAATTTGCAATTTTCAAATTTCTAAATGCCAATCTTTTCAATTACAAATTTCCAAATTGCAACTTCCGTTTTCTTAATTCCCAAATGTCCAAGTTCCATCTGTTCCAGTTGCCAAAGTAGCGAATTTTCAAATTCTAATCATTCTTGTTTCTAAGTTTCCATATTCCAAACCTTCCAGGTTCCAAACTTCTAAATTCCAATTTTTTCAGTTCCAAAATCGCCAGATTCCAATTTGTCTAATTCCCACTTTTTTAAATTTACAAATTTCTAAAGGTTCTGGAATGCAGAAATTTTGAATTGCTCAAGATATTGCTAGAATTTCAGTTGTATCACATTTAAAATCTTTTAGGATCGCTCTAGAATCTCAAAAACAAGGTACAAATTGTCAAAATCACAAATATTTCAATTTTTCGAATTTCCAACAATCGAAATTCCGAAGTTGTCAATTTCAGAAATTCCAAAACTAAAATCAGCAGAACATGAATTCTCAAATTTGCAAAATTCAAAAGTTGTACATCTCCAATTCCCAAATTCTAAATGAAAAATTTTCAACATCTCAATCTCCAAAATCTAAAATCCATAGATTTAATAATAATCGAAACCATGAAATCAAAATTTTGTTAACATCCAATTCCCAAAGTCAAACTCAAATATTTCCAAAAACCCATACTCAGAAATCCGAAATCCATAAATTCTGAAATTTTCGAAGCCTCTTAATCAAATGTCCTAAATCCTCGATTCAAAATTATGAACATCGAATCTCCAATTTCCAAATTTTTTTATTCTTCTATAAAATCCTTTCGACAAAAAACCATTATCATTACAATTACTCAACATTCAAAAATGTACTTTCATACCATTAAAAAGCCTGAAGGAATCGAACAGTAAAGCACTAAAGTATTTGACACTATCGACGTATAATGCACTATTATTTTAAAGTTAAATATGAGGTTGAAAAATAAATGAACAAATGATGAAACATACATGAATACACTAATAATTCTTTGCCTTGAATCAGCACAGATGTCAAGTAAACCATCTTAACAAATTTTCTCATTCGAAGTAGGAAATTTGTAAAATAGTCATTTGACACCTTTGGTAGTTTTAGCGTTAACATTGACCTATTCGAAAGAATCTATGCATTAACTCTTTGAGAAACAACTAGCATACGTCATTTGATTGAATGCAACAATTTTATAACTTTCAACTAAATTTAAATTATGCGCATTTGGACATAGCGAAACAGGCAACATTGGTGAGTAATAATAACAAAAAAATTCATAAAACTTTTTAACTAGAAGGTTTTACACTTGCTATTTGTCAACGGTAAAAACGCTCTCGAGCGGAAAGGGTTAATCACCGATTCAAAGCTGTTTCAAGCGTGTTCACGAGTAAGTTCACAAATTTTTCGAGTGTCACACGAAGACTTCCGTTAATTTTTCCGCCATTCCCCGTGCAATGTCACGGTCGTGGTTTCTCCGAGTACTATAGGCAATGCCATCGACATAAATATCTGGCTGGTATCCAACACGTCATCTTATCTTCGCACAAAGTATTCGTCGTTTTCGTGTTTTCCGGGCTTTTTCGAGCAGCCGGCGCTATCGGTATCCTTTGTAAACAGTCGTGTCGATCCACGTGGAAGAGATACGTACTCGTACATGAACGTATGTATATATGTAGCTATGTCTGCGGAAAGGAACGGTCAACCAATGCAACACGGAAGAAAAGACGTTGTCCCGCAGTGAAGAGAGGATACGTTTGTATCTGAAAAGGGCTAGGCTTTTCGCGATTCTTTCTCAAGATTCTCCAGCAAAAGGAGAAACTGGAACGGTGCCAGGGCGTGCAGCCAATACTCTTCTCTTTTCTAATATCTTGAAGACGATGCTGTTTCTGATGTATCGAAGCCGCTGATTCGAGCACGAAATGCCTCGTCGTGTCTCGTGTTCAAAGAAAATATCGCTCGGCGTGATATTACAGGGAGAACAGTTTAATTTATTGGGTAACACTCTGTTATGAGTTTATGTGCTTTTGATGTTGCTCCTCCGTTGAAGTATACAGGGTGTCCCAAAAGTGTTGAAGGAGCCGGAAATGGAAGGTAGATATTTACAAAAATGTCGTATGGGGCTTCACTTTTAAATTATTAACGAAAAACGCCGACCAATCAGAACGGGAGAATCGCGCGCCACGCGATTCGATCGCGACCATGGCCAATTAAAACTCGGGCCTACACTTCTGCCTCCGAGCGCGCGCGATTCTCGCGCTCTGATTGGTCGGTGTTTTTCGTTAATAATTTAAAAATGAAGCCCCATACAACATTTTTGCAAATGAAAAAGTTGTTCAGAATGACCCCACCTACAGTCGTCGACAGAATTAAGTGGACAGGTATCATAAATAACAAAAGGTTAATTTAATTTAACTAACAACGCCTATAAATCAAAACTTTATTGCACAATTATATACATTAAATAAATGTTTTTTCAAGTCTACAAAAGCATTTCACGTTCTACATTTTAAATTTATTTAAAGCATTGTAACAAAACAACAAATTTTTTACATGTCTGCAATGTCCACTTAATTTTGTCCACGACTGTACCTCCCATTTCTGGCTCCTTAAACACTTTTGGAACACCCTGTATATGTAGAGCTTATTCCTGCTACGGGACGACTGACCTCTTGACTTTCTAAAAAGTAAAGTGTTCGAAGGGTCGAAAGGCGACGTCTATTGTATTGTGGAACCTTTGGGTGGTCACCTAATTTGCTCGATGCTTGTTGTAATATTACGACCGAACAAATACAGATAGCCCTCCTACGACACGGCATCTTCTAACACGGTTTCGCTATAACACGATTCATAAATTGCGGGGACCCTCCTACAACACGGCATCCTATAACACGGATTCGCTCTAACAAGTAAGAAAATTGCAAAAACCTTTGTACAATACTGACCACTTAAGTCTAAATTGAAAATGAACTATGAAAAGAATTAAACAATGAATAATACATGTACCAATTTATAGAAAGATTCTTTATCTCGATGATTGTTAACATTCATTTCATCATAAGCTTTTTAATAATTTTCGCAATTGAAAATAAGAAACCTAAGATCCGTCATTTTGACGGGTCCTGTAAACCTAGTGTTAAACACACACTGTTGCGGAAAGCAGCAGTCCAGACTATTAAGACAAACGAAAAAGAAATAAGAAGTGCAGTTGCTGCAGGATCTTTGACATCCGCATACATTTATATTTTTAATAAAAATTAAGTTGTTTATGTAGAATTAAAAAAAATATATTTGTATTTAATAAGTTTTCGGAACGTAACCCCCCTTTTTGTAATGGCTCTAGGTCTCATACAACACGGTTTCACACAACACGGCATTTTCTGGGAACCTAACTACCGAGTTATGGGAGGGTTACCTGTACATAAATACGGAGTCCTTCTCCGATACCTTTTCCGCAAGAAAAATCAAATATCCTTCTGCAGCATCGAACTCTCGTCATAGAACGCGTTTTGCGAGGCCGATCGAAAGTCGTATAAGGGTTCGCGACGGTTCGTTAACGTCGCATCTAATTGGCCGTTGGCCAGCTACCGGTTCCCTTTTCGATGTCTTCTTGTTCCAGCTATATTTGCCTCCAAGGAGATTCGTCGACGGTGACGCGTTGTCCAGCTCTGCCGGCGACGCGTCGGGAGGTTTTCGCGATGATTTACGATGGTTGGCGCCTTCGGCATTCGCATGAAGCCTGTTTCTCGCGATAGTCTGTTTTCGGGAGAAACCGTGTGCGTCACAGAACACGAAGAAAGCGTCGAAAAGCGTGGCGGCTGTTCGCGTCGATCCGAGAAGCAATTTCAGCCGTTCAGTGCGCAAATCGATTAACGTTTTTCCTTAATAATTTAAAAATGAAGCCTCATCCGATATTTTGACGATGGAAAAAGTTGTTTAGAATAGCCTCACCTATCACTCCTCTCCGGCTCCGACACTATTTGTGGAACACCCTGTATATTTGAATTTATATTGTAGAGGGAATTTTAAAAAACAATGTACATTATTTCGTCGCATTTCTCGACTTCTAATTTTATGGAGTTAATCGATTTGTGCACTGAACGGCTCATTTCGCGTGCAGAAATGAGTTACAAACGAGCGTCGTCTTTCGACTCCTTTGAGGCTGACAACTTCGGAAAACGTGCCGTCGCGCAAAGAAGCCGATGCAAAGTGGCCAATTAAATATACAAGTCGCCTGCGAGATCGGCCTAATAGCTCGAGTGCCTTCCGTGAAACGCGATTTCGTTAAATATTTACGCTGCAAAAACTCTTTGTTTCTCTTTATCGCGGTCGCCTCGACGAGATACGGTGCTGAGGTTGTGTAAAATGTAACAACTTGCATTTTGTCCACGGAAGCGATACCGATAGCTGCTATCAGATGTTTTCTACAGGATATATTTTACAAGATATTTTCTACCAAATGTGTCCCAGAAAATATTCCGTAACGTGTTCTCTGTAAGATGTTATTCTACACGTTTTCTATCGGATGTTTTCTACAGGATATACTTTACAAGGTATTTTTCTATCAAATGTTTCTCGTTAAATATTCTGTAACGTATTCTCTGTAAGATGATATTCTACGCGTGTTCTATCGGACGTTTCCTACGAGATATTTTCTGCGAAATATATTTTATTCATTATTTTCTATAAAACGTTTCCTACAAGATATTTTCATACGACATTCCTCTAAAACATTTACTGTGTGGGACAAAAGCATTCGTATACTTGGAATGCAGAAATAGAAACAGTATTTTCTATGTATATTTAAACATTTATAGCTGTATGTTATACATAATGCGTATAACAACAAATAAACGTGACATAACGTTGAAAGAACACTTAAAAGGAATAGTACAAGTAAGTAGTTAATAGTAAATAAGAAATAGTAAAAAGATTGCGCGAAGTTATTCGCCGGAATGACTATCCCACAAAGTATTATATTAATTCAGAAAATTCCCGTTAAAATAGTTGTAACACTTACAATAATTAAGCGTACGAATACTTTTGTCCCTCGCTGTATATAAGATATTACCTTTACTGATATCCTATGAGCAATGAATTATTTATAACCACATAACGACAAAATTACACTTTTCACTTAGTTTAAAAGGAAATTTAATTTATCCTAATATAATCTGAATTAATAGTTCTAATTGGATGTAACCCAAAACTATTAGTCCTGATCTCACGTAATCTTCATTTGATCATTCTTATTTTCACCTATCTCTAATCCGAACAAATTTTAATTAAAACTATTCCACTCAAATGTAACGTAATCGCAATCTAACCTATCTACGCATGCCTAATTTGCTCTAACCCCAACGTAATTAAATTGTAATTAAACATAACGTATTCTAATATAACCTAATTGTAATATGATATAAACCGAGTGTAATACAATGTTACATAACCTGATTCTAACCTAACTCAACGTGATTTTAATCAAACCTAACTTGACCAAACCTAATCTAATTTGGGTTAAATCTAACACTAGCTAATCTAATTTTGACTTACCTTAATTTTCACCTGACCTATATTAGGTTAGGTTAAGGTTCATTTCGACCTAACCTATATTAGGTTAGGTTAAAATTGCAGTTCAGACGGAACATTAAATTTGCCCGTTAACGTTCACCTCACTCGGTCGAATAAATCTTAACGATACTCCCGATATATTATTAACTACCGATCAGATATCGATAATCGATAATAGCGTTTCTATTACTAGGTCTAGGTTCGTATCGCTAAAAATATAATAGTTACGAAACACGAGCCCCGTGTACTTAAATCGATATTCCACGGTGGATTCGAAGGTATTATTAATATTACGCTAATGGTATGAAACAGGGAGTATATCTATCGGCCTTAAATTTGAACTTTTTGGAGTCGGATCCAGCGAATTGCATTTGGCAGGTCGCCAAGTTGATTCACTGTTGATTCAACAGTTTATACACCGAGTAAGTTCATCTTTTGCATATGCGCGCTATCGGAGCATCCACGGATTCTATGAACTTTCTCTTAGGACGGTTTTAAGGGTAATTTGCTCGTCAGAAGTTACGAGAGAGGGTGGGATAAAATGTGTATCTTATGGGACGCGAGTTGCGCCTCTGGCTAGAGACAGTCCATTTTCGCTAACACCTTCGAACTCTCTTACTATAAGACCAAAGTCTAAAATTCGCTTGTTCCCTGAACTCGCTGCAAAAAAGCTCACGATGTTACTTCGGGCTTCAAAATTAAAATTAATCAAAATTATTTACTACACTCGTACGCGGGATCCCTGTTTAATTGCGGTCCAAATTTAGAGCAACGATGCTAATATTTGATGTAACGTGGGTATATTTTGGGATTTTAATTTTGGAACCTTCCGAGATTCGCTACTCCAGAATTTCATGTTTTTTTTTTTTAGATTTTTTGGCTTTTTCCAGATTTGGGGATAAAGACTCTTACAACTATGGAATTTTCTGGGATTTTTGAATTTTTAGATTCGCCGATTTTTAGATATCAGGTCCTTAGGATTTTTGGAATTTTAGATAGTAGATTCTGCAAATACTAAATAGTATTTGGGGATTTTTTGGCATTGGATTCTTAAGATTTGGAGACTTTTTCGCGTTAGATTCTTAAGGTTTGAGGATTTAGGGAATTTTGTTTTTTGGCATCTTTGAAATTTTTAGATTTCAAGGCGTTGAATTTTTTGGAGTTTAGTATTTTAAGATATTAGATCCTTAGGATTTTGGGATTTGGACAGTTTTTGTTTTTGGAGCTTTGATGTTTTGGAATTTTATGACGTCGAGTTCTCACAGTTCTTCGTATTTATGAAATTTTTGGAATTTTAAGATCGTGGTTTGGAGATTTTGAGACTAACTTTTTTAGGTTATTCTAAAATCGAATTATTTATTGATTTTAGTTTTTGGAAGTAGAATTTTTTTATTTCGGATATTGAATCTTTTCGACGTCAGAGTTTTGAAATTTTTAAACTTCAGAAATTTGAGATTCTTAAACTTTTAAATTTGTAGGCTTTTAGTACTTTGTCAAAGCTTTTAGGATAAATCCCGCAAGACATTTTTTCTCCCGGGGGTTAGATGAGCTGCCAGAACGTCGGCAGGCAGTTGTAACTAACAAAGGACATTACATTTTGGATTAATTTTTCAATAAAAAGTGAAAAAATAATTTTATTTTTTCTTCAGAAAAAAAAAAAACTACAGAACTTTCCCTTACACCTAATAATTAAAATGTGCAGGACGGCTATAGCTGTCATTTGCGGCAACGTGTTAATAAGTCACTATGAGCTGATTTCTCTAAGCGCATATATGCGTTCCGTGATACTCAAAGGGTAAATATGGTATCCGCTATCTACAATAATTTCACTAGACTGTTCCGAATTAACGTGTTCGTAATTGTTGGATTATTATAATCCTTTCATACATGCAAAAATGAATCATGGCAATGAGAGACACCGTTATTAACACTCGGTTTACGGAACCCGTCAAAATGATGGATCATAGATTCCTTATTTTCAAATACAAAAATTATTAAAGAGCTTATATGTATGTTAACCCTCATCCACATAAAGAATTTTTCTATAAACTGGTTTATGTGTTATTCATTTTTTACTTATTTTTATAGTTCATTTTCAATGTATGCATAAGTGGTCATTGAACGTCCGTAAACCTAGTGTTAAACAAAAGAAATTTTTTTTTATTCATTTCGAGTTAGAGAGTCGTACGATCAAGACATCCTTCTGAGCCTTCTTAACCCTTTGCGGTCCTATGTCGAGCCTGGCTCGCCTTGGCGTTTCTCTTGAACCATAGAAATAATTCAGATAAATAGGTTGGTTTAAGACATTTTGATTTCTTTGCCATTTGTAACAAATTAGAAATATATTTGTTACGAACACTGCATCATTGGAATACATTTTATTATAATCCCACTTCTTGATCTGGTTTGTAAATAATTAAGGAGCTGTAGGTAAAAGAAATACATGACCACAAAGGATTAATAAAATATTTCCATAACAAACTAATCGGTGTTATTTCATCAGCATTAACCCCATATTCCAACAGTAATCGTCGAAAATTCGTTAGCTCGAATCACGGACGTCTTTCTATTAGAAGGAAGATCGTTCCTCGCATACGTCGGGGTGTAACAGCGTCGGCGTTGATTTTCAGCTATCCATCAACGGGAAACAAAGTCTCGAGGCATTTTCGAGCACGGTCATAGCAGAGTGTACGTTTTCGCGATGAGACATTCTCTCCACTCGTACCTATAATTAGTCGTGTGTGCTAGTACTCGATGTCCAGCCAGCCAGATCTCGTATCTTCCTTGACACGTTCTGACCCTACGATAATGTCACCGCCTCGAGGCTTCTGGTCGAGCAGGTATGCCACTCGTGTGCTCCTCTAAACTTAGATGGTGGCTGCCTACGTCGACCGAGATGCCAGGCATCTCGTTTCACGACACAGACGCCGCCATCGTATCGTGCTAAATTCTTCATTTTCGGATGCGACAAACGTCGAACAAATCCGAGTGCGTTCATCCAAAGCGAATGGATCTTTCCCTTCGAATCACCGGCTGAACGGTATAGACACTTTTCTGTCTATTTTTGGACACCCTGATTTAACCCGTTGCACTCACCCTCGTCACTTTGTCTGACGTTACAAGTTGATATACATATCTCTTTACTATGGATATATTTGTACGAGTTATACGAGTTGCATATGCTCTATATGTTACATGTGTCACATATGTTGTATATGTTATACACGTTACGCGTGTCTTCATGGTATACGCGTTATACATGTTGTATATTTTATGAATGTCGTATATGTTGTACTTGTCATGTATGCTATGCATTTCGTGTATGTTACATACGATACAATTGTCATCATTGTTATACTTGTCATACAAAATACGTGCCATGTATGTTACATACGATACAATTGTTATCATTATAATCCTTGTCATATACAAGATACGTGTCATATATGTTACATATGTACAGATGTTACATGTGTTATAATTGTGTGTTACATATGCTACTCATGCTATACATGTCGTGCGGGTACATACTTTACACACGTGATGATTAGACATACTGAAACAGATAGTGACTATTAATAATAGAAGTATAATAATTTTCAAACAATTTATTTTCAGCTATGTTTAGAGTTGCTAAATTGAAATATATTCATAAAAAAACACTTACGATACTTTTTAACTAGTTTTATAATTATTTACAGACAACAAAATATTGCTTATTTAATCAGAACAATTGATTGATTATTTCATTGATTAAAATTGCCAAATCTAAAAGCGCCCCTTAAACTTTAACAATTAGAAAATTTCAATGTTCAAAAGCGAGAAAATTCGCAAATCCCAAAGTCTCAAGCACTCAAAGTAAATATGAAAATTTGTAAACTCCAACCGTACACCGCTCGTGTTCGAATATCCAGAAAATAAGAGAGTATCATAATGTTCCGATATACGTGAAAATTTATCGCCGGACCAAACTGTTGTAAATTCACTAATTTATCGAAAAGCTGCATTAGAGCGAGTGCACTAGGTGGTTTTAAAGCGGCTGATATTTACGAGCAGTTCCACGTAGCCTAGTAACTCATAAACGTAATCAAGCCTGTTCGAAGGTTTACGGTTTCTGTTGCGTTTCTCCGTCGTGAGACTTATGGCACATTTACATTATAATAACGTATATGTTGTTATTTCTGTTACAGGAGGTCGGTAGTATCATTGGGAAGAAGGGAGAAATCGTCAAGAGGTTCCGCGAAGAGGTAATTAACAAAACTTTTATTTAGTATCATTTATTTATTTATTTATTAAGAAATTTTGCGGTGGAAACGAATTGTATTAACGGTAGTTAATTTTAAACGACAGTGTTCTTTGCAAAATATAGGAAATACTAAATTTAAATCTAATTAAATTAGTATCTTATTAGAATTACAAATAGAAATTAAAAATATATATTAATAACTGCATTTTTAAAAATTAAATATATCGATTAACAAAATTTGATTATTTAAATTACATTCATCTACAAATTTTATTAACATAAATGAGTTTATTATATGCGAATTTACGGATGATATTAATATTAGATAAGATCTATGATTTGTTGATGAATAACTTTGAACTTTTTTTAAAGATATTCCTTTCAAGACTAATATTGATGATATAATTGTATACAATTAAAATTAATAATATAATTAGGTTATTAAAATTGCTGTAAATTGTTAATTAAATTAGACACTGATTTACTATCTCAAATTGCAAAATTTCGATTTTTATTAATTATTGGGTAATTAAGTACCCAATAATGATTTTATTAAGTTGTTGGTATACAACTATTTTAATTTGTATCGATGTAGTCACTGACTTGACTCCGAATACTTTAAAATATTAATGAAAGAAAATCATTAAATTATTGTTCTCAAATTTCTGATCTGATTGTTATACATAAAAATAAAATTTTAGAATATTATTCACTTGAATGTAAGACTGGGTCGTGAAAGACAAATTATTATTATGTAATAAGATATAAACTTAAATTATTATATACAAGTTTCCATTATTACTCTGTTATAAAGATTTACAATTATTGTACAAATCTCAGATTAAACTGAACAGATTTATGTGGTTGAATTAGTCAAAAGGCTCAAATGGTTCATTGCAAGTTCTTCAAAAATTCAATATTTCACTTCGTGATGAGAAACTTGGAATAATCTGTGCTTACGTAATGATTTCATTTGCAATTTGTTTGTTCGCAACGATACTAACGGTAGATTTTTCGTATCGACCTATCGAGTTTTGTTTGCATGATAACCAGGCTTTCATCGTGAATCACTGTGTTTTTGATAATAGTTCGGTGACAGTTATTTGTCGAAAATATTTGTTACCGCCCTCTTCGTTTCGTATTTCAGAGTTTCACGCTTTGTACTCTACAGTCATGCTTAATCATCCGGTGTCTCTATTAAAATATTGACACGTATATATAGCTGGGTGACAAGTTTCTGTCATTATCACTTCGTTATAGCGATACTCTTCAATGTTCATTATCTTCAATAGTGTATCAAGTTGATGCATCTGAAATGTCAAATCACGAAAATAGAATTTGGTGACACAAGAGTACTATAAAACGGTACTTATGGCGTATCAGTTCTAAGCTCAGCGTTTGACAGAAAATACTACATAAACGCGTTGTCAGCATTCTTGGTACAAAATGGCCGCTTGCCAGTTACAGAAAACAATGTCCGATTTCGACGGATAAGAAGGAACATAAATTCATGACATAAAAACATCCCGAAATAGCGATTATGATATATCAATTTGTAACTTGGAGCTCAATGAAAATTTCTGTATAAACGCTTCATTAATATTTTGAATACAATATGGCTACCTGCCAGTTAAGGCAAATTGCGATCGTTTTCGAGATCTATAAAGTTTGATACAATTTGATGACATAAAATTGTCATAAAACAGTACTGATATCAATTTGATGCTTGGAGTTCAATTAAAATTTGTGAATAAACGGTTCATCAATACTTTGAATACAAAATGGCTGCTTACTAGTTATAGCAAATGACGACCAATTTCAAGATCTCTTTAGTTTGAGACAATTTGACGACAAATAACTATAACGAAGTAATTTTTGTATTATATCAATTTAAAGTAGGATGTGCTAAATATGTCCATATAATATCTACTAAATATTGTTCATTTAAAGTCGTTAACTATTAAATAATCGTCTTACTATCGGATTTTCTGTGGAGTTATTAACGAGACCATTTCCTGGCAATCGGTGAATTCATGTTAAGAACATCTGTGAATTGTTTATCCAGTTATCTCTAAACTTCAAGGTTTAAATACATCACAAGTACCATATTACATTATTTTTATGATATCAAACTAAATGAGAATATTGTTTTAAGATCAGTCCTTAAGGACATTAAAGAATGGTTTATATAATTATTGTTATCAGACTTCAAACTTCATATTGATATGTCAGAAGTACTACTTTATAATACTTTTATGTCATGAAGTTTAATTCGCTTGCAATAACGTTCCAAAATTTGATATTTCATATGCAGCAGAGTATCTAAAAACGTGGAAAGAAAAACAGATTCGTTAAACAGTGAACGAATTATTATCGAATATTAGATTTATTAAAATAAAAAATATGAGGTTTAGCAGCGTGTTCAACAATTGAAGTTCGCAAATAATATGTACATATAATTATTGTTATCAAACTTCAAACTTCAGATTGAAATATCAGAAGTACTACTTTATAATACTTTTATGTCATGAAGTTTAATTCGATTTCAGTAACGTTCCAAAATTTGATATTTCATACGCAGCAGAGTATCTAAAAACGTGGAAAGAAAAACAGATTCGTTAAACAATGAAAGAATTATTACCGAATATTAGATTTATTAAAATAAAAAATATGAGGTAATTAATTAGCAGCGTGTTCAACAATTGAAGTTCGCAAATAATATGTGTATTGAAAATGAAAACAGTTGCATCTGTTTTGAGAAGAAGTTTCATTGACGATTGTAATTACATTCAGTGATGAACCTAAAACATATTTTAGCGTTCACGCTGTGCTTAATTCACGATAAAATCATTATCGTGACAAGACGACCGAGCTGTTGATTTAGAACTGAAAGTACTTTAATAATTGCTTTGCTCGTAACGCCATGTCCATGCGATTTTACAGTGTGTTACTTTACGGTACATAGGACTTAATTAAGCGTGACGCACACGTGATATTAAGCGCGGGTCATTTTCACACTTTATTGATATTACACATCGTTTCATCTTCTCCGTACGCTTGTAATTTCAAATTTTCAAACTATCAAGTTTACAAATTCGCTTTTGAAGCTGAACATTTTTAATGTTTGTAAATTGTTAAATCAATTCTCGAAATTATTTTTATAACTCACAGATTTAGAAATATGAAAATTTGTTACTTTGTTAACTCATTGATTCAGAAATTTGGAAATACGACATTTTGAAGACGTGAAATTTATTTATAAAATTTCGCATTTTTTTAATTTGATAATTTTCCGAATTCATAGATTTTGGAATTTGTTGAAATTTGAAAATTGAAAATTGAAATTTCCGCATTTCTAAATTCGAAAATTTTTTTACTTTAACGGCTCTCGGATTTAAAAATTCGAAAATTTCATAATTTGAACATGATCAATTCATTTGACCACTTGATAGTTACAAGGTTTGAAATTTGTATAATTTCATAGTTTTTAATTGTTATATTCCTAAATTTGAAAGTGTGAAAGGTTGCAAGTTGTATAATTTGATAACTTAATATTTTCATTTTTTATTTCTAAATTTCTAAATTTGAAAATTTGATAATTAAAATCTTTTGCATTTAAATACTTTTACAACGTAAAATTTGAAACTTCTGTAATTTAAAAATGTGACATTTATAAATCTCAAAGTCAACAAAATTTGTACCGACAACTTAATTTTCCAGACTCTGTATTAACCTACGATAACGAAACATTCAATTTCTCAATATGGAATCGAAAAGAGAAAAAGAATTTATAATTGCAAATTAACCGGTATCTTCGAACAGTTCAAAAATACTGTCATGTTCGCACAATCGACCCGCGCTTAATATTTTAGCCTCCATAACTGATTCACCAGGTAGTTAAAACGTATAAGGCTAGTAGAACAAAGAGATTTAAAATAACTTCCAATGACCTACATTCACGGGTCGTTGTATGAAGTGGCCCCTGTTGCACGATAAACAAAAGACACATTGTCCTGGCTTAGAAAATAAACGCCTATAATCCGTTAAAATGAAATTCGTAAAATAAAAAGGAAATCGTTTTTGTGTCCCATCATGTTTTATTGAGAAGCTCGTTCAAATGGAAATACAGCGTGTAAGATTATTATTCGCGTTGCATTTAGAATCGAGGAATTATCTTCGAGATAATTCAATTGATGTTTCAATTTGTTCGACGAAGGAGGGCTACGAGCGAAATAAATGTGAAAACGTTCGAAGTGAAATATTGTAACAAAAAGGGTAGTTCCATTGATACGCTATCCCGGACAAATTAATGCAGTTTTTGAACAATAACTCGTATTCATTGGTCGGAGTTTAATTCAACTTCCATTGTCCGGTATTTAATCGGCCGAGCCCGGAGGAACGCAGTTGTGGCTCTATCAACCGTTGGAAAACACGACAAACGCCGTTGTGATTATCATTTATCAGCCAATGATAATGACGTGACAGTGCACAGTGAGGTGGAACTATAAATAACGCGTAGCGGAGCTGGAAAAAGGCGTCGTTTAGCTACAATGAATTTTGCTTTGCACTTGTGTACAGGCTGCTTCAACGTTTTCGTCCCAACAAAGACGTTTATGAATATTTTGATACTGAAGGGATCAAAATTTATTTCGAAGTTCGATAATTCGTTAATTTGCTTCTTTGCGGTTGGGAATTCGAGGATCCTAATTGTTTAGAAATTTGAGACGGTGAAATTTTTTCGAATTTTTAGGGTTTGGAAATTTGAGAGTTTTATGGTTTTTTCGAATGTTGAGCTTTTGACAGTTTCAGGCTTTGAAGATTTAAGCTTATGACATTTTTTAGAATATTTAGGTTTTGGAAATTTGAGAATTTGACGGTTTCTTTGAACTTTGAGATTTTGACAATTCCAGTCTTTGAAGATTTAAGGATACGAAATTTTTTCGAATTTTTAGGGTTTGGAAATTTGAGAGTTTATCGGTTTCTTCGAATTTTGAACTTTTGACAATTCGAGTGTTTGAAAATTTAAGCTTACGAAATTTTTTAGAATTTTTAGGTTTTGGAAATTTGAGAATATAACAGTTTCATCGAATGTTGAGCTTTTGACAGTTTTAGGCTTTGAAGATTTAAGCTTATGACATTTTTTAGAATTTTTAGGTTTCGGAAATTTGAGAATTTTACGGTTCGTTTGAATTTTGACCTTTTGACAAATTGAGTCTTTGAAGATTTAAGTCTTATGAGATTTTTCGAATTTTGAGGTGTAAAAATTGGAAATGTGCTTTCGTATGTTCGGATTTTTGGACATTTAAATTTCGCAAATTTTTCAGAATACTGAGATTTTACAAATGTGTGCTTTCTAAGACTATGGAATGTCAACATTTTTTTGAAATATGGGAGTGTGGAAATTCTAACTTTTGTAAACTTGGAATTGTAGGATTTTCCAAATTGTGAAATTTTGTCATTGAGAGCTTGAAAAATTGAGTTTAGAATGTTCGCAAGTTTTGACAATTTAAGTTTCGAAAATTTTATAGAATTCTAAGAATTTAGAAATTTTTTCTTTCGAAGATTTCGAAACATAAGGATTTTCTGAGATTTGAAGATGTAACATATTGAGCATTTGAAAATTTGAGAATTTCAGAGTTTAAACTTTTGAAAATTTGTGGCTTTGGAGTTTGAGCATCTGAAAATTAGTATACTCATAAAGATGATGATTTAAAATAGAAAACTTATGAATGGATCAGATTCACTATTTGGTAGTTCCAATGTTAACATTTTTCAAAGTTGTAAATTTGAGAATTTGCAATATAAAAGTTTGAAATTTGAGTATTCCTAACATAAAGAGTTTAAAATTTTTGTAAGTTACAAATTTGGGGATGTACAAATACATGGATTTCAGAATTTCACAAGTTATAAATTTAAGAATTTTACAAATGAAAAATTTGAAAATTTCGCAATCTTCAAATTTGACAATTTGCGATACCCATTTTCAAAAATCAAAAACTTCAAACGCCTTGTAGTTCCAAAGTATAACCTTGCCTATTTGAAAATATCTAAATATCCTATACGAACGAATTGACGTAACAATAAATTTTGTTTCCAGTCTGGCGCTAAGATCAACATCTCCGACGGTTCGTGTCCAGAGCGAATAGTGACCGTGACCGGGCCGACAAACTCGATCTTCAAAGCGTTCACCTTGATATGCAAGAAATTCGAGGAATGGTGTTCTCAGTTCCACGACATCCAGAGCGGAGGTGGTGTACCAAGACCACCGATTACGCTCAGGTTGATCGTCCCGGCGTCTCAGTGTGGCTCCCTCATCGGCAAGGGTGGTTCCAAGATCAAGGAGATCCGCGAGGTGACCGGTGCCTCGATTCAGGTTGCCTCTGAGATGCTGCCCAATTCGACGGAACGTGCAGTAACCATATCAGGCACCAGTGAGGCAATCACGCAGTGCATATATCACATCTGCTGTGTTATGCTAGAGGTACGTACCTGGCCAGTACGTCCTCTCGTTCATACGTCACTCTGATCTTACGATTTCGAGCTGGGAATATCTTGCAAGTAAATCGTCGAACTTGATGTTCGATCGTTTCAACGACAGTTGCTGAGGTGATAGATCTGTATTCGCAATGAGCGCAAGCCTAATTATAGTCGCAGGTACTTGGTCGAATTCGAGAAAAGTGTGTCGAAGATTCGAAGTTTAGTCGATTGTTTTGAAAATGTTTTATTCAGCGGTTGTGGTTATGTACCTGCGTCTTCTCGAGTTCTTATTACATTCGCGTTAGTTTCTTCGGGTACTCGTTGCACGTAGCATCCCTCGCGTACCTATTTACGTCAATCGTGCCTATCTGAATCCGCTCAAGTTTCTTCCGGTACCTATTTGAGCTTAAGTAAATCTTTAAAAATATCTAGTATTGCAGTAGGTTCCCCGAGATACCTTCAGTATTTATTGAATTCTTTAGGTACCCGTTTTCACCTACGCGAATCTCTTTGGGTACCTATTGCATCCATGTAAATTCCTCTGTCAATACGTATGACATCTCTTGCAGTGTTCAGGTACCTATTTCAACTACTTGCAGCTCCCTTTAGATACATATAGCATCTATTGTTTTCTTCAGGTACTTACTTAAGTCAATATAAATTTCTTCGAGTACCTATTTGTATTAATGTAAATTTCTTTTAGTACATATTTTAACCCACCCAAGTTTCTTATGGTTCCTGTTCACACTCGCGTAATCCTCTTCAGGTACCTATATGTATACCCGTTTAAATCCGGGTACCAATTATACCTACTTAATGATGTGTTCAAGTACCGATATAAATACTTAAGTACTGGTTATACCCACCGAAGTTTTCAGATACCTGTGATACTTATATACCTCTCCAGGGTACCTAATTTTATCTATTGAAATTTTTAGGTACATAACTAAGTGTTCAATCACCGATTGCAACTATTTAAGTTTTCAAGGATCTGTTTTTATTAAAATCTTCAGGTACCTATAGTTCTATCACCTCGTCCAATTTAATTGGAACCAGCAACAGAAGTTTGACGCTTTACTTTGTACGATTTTTAAAAGAATTGTTAGTACAATTATATAAAAATGCAATGTATATTATGCCGGGTCGTGTGACAACTTGTCAAACATGCATAATACAATTTTTGAAAGGAGAAATTAGCTTTTTGCTCGATTTAACATTCGAATACCTGTTTAACACGTTTACTGTCGGAGCATTTCCTTAGTTCTTCAAATTTTCGAAGTTCTACATAATTTGACTCCCTATATTCTTTAATCTCCTCGATCAAATTTTTCTAGATTTCCAATTTGTCAAATTTTTTAATCCCTAAATTTCTAAAGACTTATACCTGTAAATTAAGTTCCTAATTCCTAAAATTTCTGAATCACCAAATTCCTGCATTTCCAACTTCCGTGTATTTAACCCTATCCGGTCCTATTTTGAATATTTAACCCTTTCGGTCCACCGTCGCGATTCTCTGGGATCATAAATATAATTCATAAATAGATTGATTAAAAATGATTTCATTTCACCCAACATTATCGCAATACGCCCCGATTATGTGTTAATTGAATCCCTCCACTTATCACAGTTTTCCCTATGTCCTTCATCATGCTCACCGCATCCACCGTAATTATATGACCGAAAGCTATAAAAAATTCGACATGGTCCAAAATAGAAACGATTAGTAAACGTGTTAGGCCCACGAGCCGGAATCCGTGGATCAGGGTGACATACCGTTTCCCCCCAGAACGAACTAGCACACGAATCCAGGCAAGAAGGAGCAGCAAAAAGCAATCACTGACAGCGATGTTGACCGGTGTATTCGCACTCGTGCGTGTTATTTTTTCTGTTTCAGTCCCCTCCCAAAGGTGCCACGATCCCTTATCGCCCCAAACCCCAAGTTGGTGGGCCATTGATCCTGGCTGGTGGGCAAGCCTACACCATCCAGGGTAATTACGCCGTGCCCGCCCACTCGGACGTAAGTACAGTATTGCCATTGCCCGCGCCCGCTGCCGGGCCCACCCCGCCCTCGCTGAACACCCAAACTTTGACGACCTCGCCCTTCGCGGCCCACCCTTCATCCTCGGCCTTCGCCGCTTCTCACGGGCATCCGCTCCTATCCACGGCCCACCTAACCACACCACATCATCCTCTCCATCCGAGCCCCTTACACGCCAGCGTGGCAGGCCTCGCCGACCCCCTGCTGAAGAGTGGACACTTGCAGGCAGCCCTCCCGCCCGCACACCTCGTGGCAGACGCCGTAAGTCTTTTGTTTTTCGTGATCCACCCCTCATCCCGTACCAAACCCTCTGAGATACAAGCCACCAGAACCCCCGAACCACACACCCCACGTCCTCGGTACACACGTTCAAACAGCGCGATACGGGTTTTCGATAACTCCGTCAAACACCACCCCCCGAACCCGGCCCGACACTTGATACCCGCGATGTGTCCTGCGGGAACGTTTGTCACTATTGCGGTAATTGGTGGAAATCTGGATCGGTTTAGCTGCGACGGTTTTTTGGGGACGATACCGGGTGTGACAGGGTGAGACTCGGTGCAGTATATCTTGGGCTCCATAGTCAGGTTTTAGCCTGTAAGAATCCGGTATACCTTCTGGCCTCTCCCTCGAGGGGACAGGAGAACGTATGAAGGTTTCCTGGCTTATAAAGGAAACAAAGAAAAAGTGTGGGTCGCGTAATGCGAGTACAGCGCGTCAACCAGGAATTGGCGCGTGTGGAGGTTGAAATGAAACTTAAGAGGTGAGCTTACCCTCACTGTGGAACCTTCGATCTTGATGTCGATTGACGGTCGCCGACTGCCAATTGTTTATGTTTTTCGGGTGAACATGACCGAGCGTACCAGTAAGATACTACCACTGAAAGTACGTGCGAATCGATGCGCCAATTCCTGAGTAACGGGTTGTAAATGTTTCGGATTTTGAGGGATCTCTTCCGGTTAGTTTGTCTCGTAATCTTTTGGCTTTCGAAGGTGGAACATTCTTTAGTTTTTTTAGAACGGGGGTGTCATTTTTGTTTTTTTATGCTAGCTCTACGAGACCCGTGAAAATGACGGACTAATGGTATTTCTTTTCTTAATAATTAAAATGTGCAGGACGACCATAGCCGTCATTTATTGCAACGTGTTAAACAAAGGGTATAATTTGTAGCCTGTTCGAAAGGTTTTTTTTACTTTCTTTTAAATGAAGGTGTTATTCCTTCAATTTTTTAAAAATAAAGATGTGATTTTTAGTTATTATTTTTTAATGGGGAAAGATAATTTTGTCGAAACGTGATCTTTTTTTTTTAATGTGGGGTGCACTTAATGTATTTGATTTTGCATTGATTTTCATGGCATAAAATGAGTAGAAAGTAATATTAGACCAAATTAACAAACTTTAATTTGATTTGATCTGATACAAGTTCAGCTTGGTTTAATACAATTTTAATTTGACCTAAATCAATTTTTATTTGATGTAATACAATATTCAAAATTCATGGTCCGTGCATTTAAATAAAATTTTAACAAGTACGACTTTCAATTTTGCATAGAACCTCACCAAGTTTGCATTTTGATTTTTAGTAAAATTTTAACAAAATTCCAACCAAAATTCATTTTACTCGCGGGTATTCTCTTCGGCTTCGATTCCATGTACAATTATCAGTTAACGCAAATAACTGAAAAATTTTCGGCAAATTCATTATCACCTCGTTACGAGAAAATAAAATAAAGATAAATAACCGAACAAACCCGCGTTAAATCCATTGGCATTGTCTCGCGAGATATCTAAAGCAGAAGTCGAAAGTTAATCTTGGAGAGAGATTTTTCTTTCAAGAACACGGAGCCAGGATTAATGGGCTTCGCAATACTTGGCAACTATCGAACGATTCGAACCGAAGCGGTTCGATATCGCGGTTCGCTTGTTCGAGCATCTCGAAGTCCGATATCCAATTTTCACCAAATACCGTAGCGTCGCAGTAGAATGTTTGCTCGCGTGTACCGGAATGTCTCCAACGTTATATAGGCCACCTGGTCCCTTTCCTACAAAACCCTGTTACTTAAACCCCCCCTTTTACACGCCCCTGGTCCACGTACATGCATCGGCACCCCTTCGACACACCTTGGCTTTCTGCTCGACGTCCTTGTGCAACTTCGAATCAATCGTCCGGGGAAAAGAGACTAACACGAAACTACGTGTTTCCGACAAAATGAAAATGGTGTTACGCGAAATACTTTTTCTACCACGAACAACTGTCGCGGGGAATCGAAATCTCGCACCAAGGAGTACTGCGATGTGCAGGAAGATGTTTGAAGAAATAGTTTCATGGAGATTCCTTCGCGGAGATTGTACCTCGGGATTATTTGGGATTTCGGGAAGATTATACCGCGAAAGCGAAGGTCGTTTCATCGTAAAGCTATTTCGATGTCGCATGAGATTTTACGACGAGCCGCCGCTTTTTAAGTGGAAGCAGTGTTTGTTTATCGCTGGAGATTTTTGAAATGTTCTGTATATAAAAGTGAATGGTTATTATACTGACCTGCGAATTTAAAAGTTGGAAAATTCGAAACTGCGGGGATCTGGGATTTACGGGGGCGGAGGTTTGGTAATTTCGAAATATACCGAGTTTTGTATTTTCCTGTTAGTTTTTAAATATATTAGCTTCTGACGCAGTTTTAATTTCTTTTGAATTTCAAGTTTACTTGCGTGAGAGTTCACAGAGTTTCCAAGTTAGACTTTCGTGTCTACAAAGAAATTTGTCGAATTTTCAATGTTAACCTTTGAGTTTATGTAAGTTTAATTTCTCTAAATTTCTAAGTTTATTAACTTGTAAGTTTACAATGTTCTAATTTATCAAATTTTTCTTTGAATGTTTTTAATTTCTTAGTATAGAAGCTTGATGATTTGAATTTTCTCACACATAAATATATCAAATTGATATCTGAAATTTTTTACGTAAAATGTTTTTAGAATTTGAAAGATTTCACTATTTAGTTTATTTCTTTTTTGATATTATAATTATACGTTTTCATTACTTGTACTTAATATCTTTCTATTGTTATAGAGAATGTCGTAGACAAAATGATTTATATAAAACAATATACAGTTTCATTTCAGAAAATACAACGACCTGGAAAAAAATAAAATAACACGCTATTCTTTAAAAATCACGATTATTCATAATAATTAAATACTTCACACTGAAGGTTCTCCATAGCTATTTCGATCAAATCCATGTATACATAAATGACGAGTGTCAACCACTAATTTTCCCCAGAAAAAATTCGAAGTTGCACATCATGCCATTATTTCTCCTATTAACGCGACTTCAAAATTTTTCAAAAATTCACGGAATATAATCGAACAACCGAAAGCAAGGTGAATTTCTTGCAAAGAAAGTGAATTTTTGTTAATTCCGTCTGTTGTAGTCGCGTCTTGGTATGTGCTTTGCTTTCTATGTGATCCGCACGTGTCTGTTACGTGTATCAGCCGTCTACGAATTTGTTCATTCTGTTTTCTTTATTTTACTTTTTCGTTCACGTTTCTCTTAAATGTACACCAAACGCTTCTTATGTACTCTCCCAGCCGTGGTCTCGGTGTGTGTCTCTCCCTTTCTTGTGCTTGCGATTGGTAGTGGGTTGATGTCGCCTTAAAAGAAAAAAGATTTTCATAAAAGAAGAACAAAACGCTTGCCGTCCTTCACGGTGCACACAGATGATTAATTCGTTGCATGCGATATGCGATTATACATGGCCGTTCGGGATCCGTGATAAGCGGGTGACAAGCACGAATTAACACCGGTGATTAACGCTCGTACGAGTGTTTTAAACCCGTTAAAAAATTGTTATATTGATATCTCATTGCCGTGATAACAGCGAGGAATCTTTTAAAGGGCAGCAGTTAATTTTATATTTGGAGTTGATTTTGTCGATATTTTGAGCAAAGTTTTGTTCAATTTTACGATGAAGCAATTCTTTGGAAGATTTTTTAATTATTGTTGAGATTGTAATTAGGAAATTAAATTGCACTTAAAGTAACTTTAGTTTATGAAATTAAGTTCACGAAGTTTATTTAACTTAATATATCAAAATTGTTAAATCTTGATTCTTGATGGAGAATATCATAAATGTATATTCATGTTCGTGTATGATGCGGATATATACTCATGGATAAAATTAAGTGGACATTGTAGAAATGTAAAAAAATTGTTTTAAATAAGTTTTAAATTTAGAACGTGAAATATTTTTGTAGACTTGAAAAAACATTTGTTTAACGTATACATATAAGTGTGCGATAAAGTTTTGATTTATAGGTATTATTAGTTAAATTAAATTAACTTTTTGTTATTTATGATACTAGTTAAGTTAATTTTTTCCAGGACTGTAATAGTATTTAACTAGAATTTTAAATTATTAATTTTAGTGGTAATCAGCCACTGCAGGAAATACGCTACTAACAGATTATGGTTTACATGTATAAGACCACCTAAATCGTATAAACTATACAACAAGCTGTAAACACGCTCACAGTCGCTAATAACCCATCAGCGGTTAATGCGACTATAAATAAATAAATGGAAAAGAAAATCAAATAAAATTTATGTAAAACATTCATATAAAATATGATCTTACGTAAAACAAGGGTGTCTCACAATTACGGTACGAGCCGGAAAAGGGTGGTAGGTGGGGGTATTTAGAACAACTTTTTCCTTTGCAAAAATATTGGATGAGGCTTCATTTTTAAATTATTAAGGAAAAACACCGGCCAATCAGAGCACGAGAATCGCGCGCGCTCGGAGGCAGAAGTGTAGGCCCGAGCGATAGTTGGCCGTGGTCGCGATCGAACATATGGCGCGCGCGATTCTCTCGTTCTGATTGGTCGGTGTTTTTCCTTAATAATTTAAAAATGAAGCCTCATCCAACATTTTTGCAAAGGAAAAAGTTGTTTAGATTAGCCCCACCTACCATCCCTTTCCGGCTCGTACCATAATTGTGGAACACGCTGTATAAAATATATCGCATCGAGCCCTGATAAATTTCAAGTGTTAAAATTATCTGCTGCTCTTTCATCGTAAGACCTAGAAACTATTCTTACTACCGAGAAATTGTTATAAACTAAAATCACCGGTGTCCCGTTCGTCTCGGGTCCCGTCGAACGCGATCGTGACTTCACGAAAATCGTACTCGACGACGATCAAACACGAAACAACGAAAACTCGATCGTGTATCGATTGGAAAACGATGATCAGCGTCGTGTTTCGAAGTCATTACGATCCTCGTGGGGATCTCTGTCGCCGTTTTGGCCCAGAATCTCGACGAGACGCGTGGCCTGGTGAATTACACGTGGACCGTGGAGGTTTTTATTCTATGGAATCGAGCCTGCTTTAGCATGAGCGCTTCACTCACGGCTCGCACGATGGATTCTTCGTGGTGGCTCGCCATTGGATCCGGTCAAACCGCGGAAACGTGTTCGCGAAACGACACCTTGAAAACACACACGGCCCTCGATTATCTCGTAGGTGTTTGATCTCGAGGTGGCGCGTTCGACCGGTCGATCGGCAGACGCCATTAAACACCGCCCTGATTTCTTCAGTTACTACAAAATCGAGGCTTAAAATTTCAATTTGCTGCGCTGGAAATTTCTGATTATACACACAATTCTATCGAAACTTCATCGATAGATCTCTCTTTGAAAAGAAAACTACTGCCAGGATTTAGGAAGGCTTTATAGGACAAAAACAAACATGTCGGATGTTTTTTATTGTATAACTGATACCGACAGTATATTAGGAGAGCTTGGAAAGGACGATTAGGATACTGTGTGAGATTGAACCAGGGCACTTTTAGTCGTTTTGTTATTATTTTTTATTACGGATTAATAGTTGGGTTCGTTTTTATGGTTAGGTCACGATTTATAGTGTCAACGTCCGACATTTTTATTAATTTACATATTAGTTCGCAAATTATTCCGCAAAGTTCGAAGATGGATCGTGAGTTAGTTACTTAAATCCCTTAATGAATATAAATTAAATATCACACGTAACTTACAGTAGAAATGAAATTTGTGTTCAAATTTTGTGGTGCATCGTTGAAAGAGCTGGTTCGACTTACAAAATTGAATTTAAAATATTTACTTTAATACTATTTAACCATTTTGCAATTTGAAGAGATTGGACAAGTTTATGCTTACAGAGTTGCCGTTGGAAAACGTTATCTTGTTAACATTGAGTTATTTTAATAATAATAATAGTGTAAATTTAAATATGAAAATGTACTATAATTCTGATTGAATCATTTTGATCTTCTGCTGTATTCTGTTTTGAACTCGTATATTTTATCAGCTTATTTCATACTTAAGGTACCATAAAAATATAACAAACCATTCACAGAAAATATAAATTATAAATTTTTATTTCATTCAGTACTCTACGATGATAGTATTTTGCGTGGTACAAGTATAAACGACAAAAATATTATTGAAACTTACACAGATTAGTTTTATCACAATGTATTCGCGCTTCAGTCAATTTTAATATGAAACATTAACATTTTTACTCGTATACTTAATTCACTTTCGCGCATGAACTGTACCATTCAAAACTAGGGCGAAAAAACTTGTGCCAAGTTTCAAATTTGATTTCCGAGTTTCACAAATGTATCTAAAAGAACCGATTTTTAAAATCAGACGAACTCTATCGGAAAATGTATAAGTTTACAAAATTGAAAATATCGTGGAACAAAAAGTCAATGAAAGTACAGTCATGGACAAAATTAAGTGGACATTGCAGATATGTGAAAAAATGTTTCGTTTCATTACAATGTTTTAAATAAATTTTAAATTTAGAACGTGAAGTGTTTTTGTAGACTTGAAAAAACATTTATTTAATATGCAATTTATATATTTAATGTATATAGTTGTGCAATAAAGTTTTGATTTATAGACATTATTAGTTAAATGAAATTAATCTTTCGTTATTTATATCTGTCCACTTAATTTTGTCCACGACTGTATACAGTAAAGTTACATATTATTAAAATCAACGTCGTTGCTATTATTTTTTCAATTTATTTCAATTGATTTATTTTTTTTTATTATTATTACGAATATAACAAATACAATACAGTAATAGAATTTATTATTACAATTCTATTATCAAAAGAATTGTTTTAGTAATAGAAACATTTGGATGAGCTCGCAAGTAGATTTAAATTAAAAAATCAACTTTCCTCGTCCGAATTTTGCGGCTCGTTTTGCCAGCGGCAACTTTTTCTGGTGGTTTTTTTTATTAGACCTAGCCAGACAGGAATTAAAAATTCTGACGCAAGCGTAACGCGGGTCGAGTTTGTACGGATGGGACGAAGCCGGTGGAAACGCACCCTTTTAATAATTCAATCTGTCAACAGGGTCGGGACGAGCGTTGCGCCGATGTTTGCGCTCCGTCCACGCACAAAAAGAGTCGCTAATTAGCAAACGTCCGTGTTAAAGTCGGTAATTATGTTTGCCGAGCGTCGTTCGCGCCAACGTTGCGTACACGGATAGAAAATTCAGAATCAATTGCTTTGGCAAACGAATCCTCTCTATGTCCCTGTTATCGTCGGATAAAAAGCACGAAACTCCCGTTCGCAAACGCGTCCGAGCTTTTTTTTTTTTGGTTCTGTTTTTTACCGAGCCGGAGTAATTAAAACACGCTCGCGACCGCGACGATTATTCCGTAATGATGGCGAGGGAATGATACGTGAACATTTTATTCCCGTTGAATTTGGCGAAATTAAATTCGCCGAATTTCGACCACGCCGGGAAACTTTGCGCCGCGGATCGAGCCAGATAATGTCGTTTAAATTTAAATTCCTCTTTTCCCGGTGCTCGTTTACGTTTGGTAATTACGTGGTTTGAACATTTTTGAATTTCGGACGCTTTGAAAAGAGTACCGCGTCTTAGATTTTGAAGCGTCAAAATTATACCAATTTATTAATTAACCTCTTAGGCACGGCTGAATTTTGCGCGGGGCTGTTTCTTTGTACGGCAGAGTTCAACGCGAATTACGCGTAAATGATACGGCACTGCAATGTGTGACGGATAATGCTGTTCTTTACCCGAGTACATTGGAATGAAGTGTTTGATGATTAAATTATAATTTTTCTTAAAGATACGATACACGCATTTTAACTTTAACAATTTATTCTAATAATTAATAATACAATCCAGATGACATTCGTGAAAGCCACTATAGTGGTGCGTAGTGTCTAAAAGGTTAAACACCAGTTTATTTGTACGCAGTAATTTGATGATTTGGAAATATGAAATTTAAGAATTTTGTTATTTTCAAAGTAGTATCGCGAGTTTATAGATCTTGAAATTTTAATTGTTCGGATTTTTGAAAATTGAAAAATTTAGCCATTTTGAAAACGGTATGTCGAGTTTACCAATCATGAGATTTTTATTGTTATTCGATGATTCGGAAATTTGAGAATTTAATTTAGCCATTTTGAAAAAGGTATGTCGAGTTTACCAATCTTGAGTTTACAATCAACTATTGTTCGTTTGCATTTGGTAATTTGATGATTCGGTAATTGGACGGTATAAAAATTCGATCATTTTGAAAAAGGTATCATGATTTTAACGAATTTGTATTGCAATAATTCTCCAAGTAAATCGGCGCAAATTTTCGGATGAAGTAGTTGAGAAAGGCAAGTCCAGATATGTCAACTTTTCTGATATCAGATTAGCGACTCTTTCGGTTCTCAAAACTAAATAATAAAACGTTAATTTTCATATTTTAATTTTTCAAGTCCGCGCTAATTAAATAATTGATTTCATCAAGTTCAAAAGCAATATCACAGTTTAGATTTTGTAACTGTAGACCTACTCCATTGCACGTAATTGTAAAAAAGGATTAATAAAAAAAATCAAATTTTCTAATTTTAATTTCATGTTTTAATCGATGTAGTCGATAACTGTAATTTAGTACAATAAGCACAATCGAACTGATTCTTTTATGATTGCTAATCGCTCAAAAATGAAATCTTGAATGAATTTATGAATAATTTATGTTTAATACAAGTATTGCAGTTTAGTAGTTTTCTTTAATATCAATCACTCTGCAACAATGTCTTGTATAAATACAAAACTATATAACACCATTCAGCCACTGAAATCTCCAAAGATTTAGTCAAAGATATTAATTTTTTATGTTTAATATAATTAAAATTTATCAATCGCCCAAAAATAAAATCTCGAATAAACTGAAAATAGTCACAGGAATTTCCAGCGCATTAACTAAAATTGCGAAATTGCTCAAAACCGACAAAACAATAAAAAGAAATGATCCGGGTGGTGTTTATCGTATCGTATCTCACTTTCTCTGCCCTGCCTTCTGTTTCTCTGCGCTTTTCGACGACCGACTGGCGACACGGAGCCCGACTTCTACGATTTCGGTTTCACGGGATTCGATGATGCGAACAGAAGAAAATGCAAAAAAAAAAAAAGAAAAACTAGCAAGATCGCACAAAAATATAAACAACCGAATAAAACAACAGAAAATAATCTAATCGACACCTTCGCCTTTTCACACACATGTACGCGACTCGACGTGTTTCTTTGTTCTTTATCTTTCCGTAATAGCGTGCGCGGCTGACGAGTTGGCAGTCGAACGAAAATGCGATCCTCGCTAGCCGACGCGCCAACTCTCCGGTCACGCACGATTTCTTTCATTTCTCCACTTGTTCTCGTTCGTTTATCTCTTTCTCTACTGGTTTCTCCGTCTTTTCTTTTTCTTCTTTTACCGTTTCTCTGTTACGTTTGCCTTCTATCTCTCCTCTTACGAGTTGCGTTCCATTTCTTATTTTCCTTACCATGAAATATGTACGTCGCTTACGGGAGACGCTAAAACTGATCTGCAGGGGTGGGTTCGTATCTGAACAACCACGCGAACAATGGAGCGGGTTGTACGACAAAACAAAGACCAGTATGCATGCGTGGCACGAGAAAAAGGTAGATTTACATAGGTATATTATTTACTTACATTGCGCTTTATATCTTTATTCACGATCCCACCACTATAATATTGTCTCGATTTCACTCTTGTATCATTGCCTGATACAAACTTTTTTTCCCTTCTCTTTTTTTTTCGTGCCTTTATTTATCCTACAGGACACAGCTTCTTTCGCGTATTTATTTTATCTTTTACTTTTTAGTATTTGTTACATTCCGGAGGCGACGGTTTTATTTTTCGCGTGGCTCTCATTTTGCAAAATGGCGAAATATCGAGTTATCGATTACCGGATTAACCCCTTGATATTAAACGCACCAGTGTATTGATATTCGGGAGCGTAGCTTGTGCCTTTTAATCTCGAATAAATATTATTCTTGCAATATGAAATTGATGCTCGAGTATATTCCTTTGAAGTAAAATTTGTTTATTTAATGTAAAAACATGATAAATGACAGAGGTAAAATTAATCTTGCGTTGTTGACATGAATATGTATCGATGTTTTAATATTTATAATTTTATATATTTGTTAAAACGAATGAAACGTAAATGGTGCTTTCGAAGAGAAAGTTATTTTTAAAATATATTTGTGTTAAAAGAAACTTGTGCAGTTTACACCTTTATAAAATTGTTAATATGAGGATGTTAATTTGTTGGTAGTAAAAGAATTGTATACTAATTACACAGAATTTTAATTGATTTATTATTATCGATTTATATACAAAATTAATTTATTATTATCAATTTGTACATGTAATTAACTTATTAATAACAGTGTATATAACCTGTTAGTAATTTTTATTGAATTGCATATATGATATATTAATTCATTAGTAATTTAATAATTATATACGTTTATTACGCGTGTTCTATTAGCAGGAAAAATGACCGATAAAATTCTTCAAGAAGTTTTGAAAGAAATTTTATAATATTTTGTTTGTCTGAAGATAAAGAGCTTCGTATTAATCAGATACTTTGCCATGTAATCTTTTAAATATAGAGTCGTTTCTTTAATTAAAGTCTTTAAGTGTCTTTGAAGGAAGTTTTATCTCTTTTGATTATAGAATTATTAAAACGGATGAAATACACAAATTGCCTTTCTAGCTATTTCTATAATCAGTATTTAGAAATCTTTAAAATGAGTTTAAGAGAATTTCTGCAGTGTCATATTGTTCTGAAGATAATGCTATTAATATTTATCAATCAACATTTTGTAATCAGATACCTTATCGTGATAACTATAGAAATTCCTTCGGAAGTATATAAAGCATTTCGATACTTTTGTTACATATCTTTGAACAAACTTTGTTGTACTCTGTCTTTTTTTAAATAATACTTATCGCAAATAAAAACAGATACTTTACACTAACGATATTATTCAATGATCGAGAATATACACACAATTGACGTCAAGGGGTTAAATTAACGAATTTTATATCTTAACCGATTTAGAAAAGCTAAAGCAATAAGATATACTTTTTATATCCAATGTTATATCCAATATTAAACTGTTAACTAAGTCCATTTTATTCCTCCCTTCTATTGCCACTTTTTTACATTTACCAAAGAATATCTGGAAACAAAAAATTGTAGTATATTGCGAGGTAATGAAGTTTTCTCTTATAACGTCATAACAATCTCCATTAATGAAAATAATATTGAGATGTTACAATTTTTTTAAAGTTCGGGTAAAGATGGCAATATAGCGGGTGTTTACTATACACACAATCATACAAATGAACCTATGTACTCATTTTGTACTCTGTTAGCCTAAAATTAATTCCTTTCCGATTACAAAACGACTTAGTTAACGGATTACGTCTGCCATATAAATGGGAGCCATATATCGAAACTTTTTTTTAAATATACAAAAAAATGGAAAACGTTACTTTTACACGCTACCCGAACAAAATTTGCGAATGTATGGATTCATACAATTGTGGACAAGAGTTTTCGTATGGTATCGATTTTTTTATTTCATGTCTTTGACATTTAATGTCAGAAGAAAATATAATCGTGTACATAGATATAGAATATAGTGATTTAAAAAGTTTCTTATAAAGTATACGAAATATAGAAGTCCATGTACAAAATATTTAAAATATAGTAATCCGCGTACAAGATAAATAAAATGTTGAAATCTGTGTACAAAAATATATAAAATATATAAATCTGTATAAATAAATATACGCAAATGTTGGTAAAAATAATATGCATCTAAAGTATATAGCATATAAAAATCTTTGTGGAAAATATATATAAAATATAAAAAGTATGGAAATTTTTGTACAAAATATGTACGTTATGGAAATGTTTATAAAAAATGTGCACACGATATATGGATAAAATATTGAAATCTGTATCGAAAAATATATTAATTATTTTTTAAGTCTAATTACTAACGAAAGAATAAAGTTAACAAATTTTTTTTTTATTATATATAAATGAAGCACAAAAATTTTGATAAAAATCATATACGAGATACACCCAGTACAGAAATCTTTATAAAAATTTTACAGAGAATATTTAAAACGCAAAAATCTGTATAGAAATTTATTTCATGGAGTGGAAAAATCGATCGTTCGGAAGGTCTTGTTCGCAAGTGTGCGTCGTAAAGCGTGCGTTCACCGTCAAAGAGATTATAAGCTTTGATCGCGATTTCTGCGTGTTCGAATTTCCGGCAAGATCAGCAATAAAACTAAAAAGAAGCAGGTACGATGTCGACGAAAAACCGAACACGAAGCGATTAAAACGTATGTACGTACACGCTTTCGCTTATCACGGCTTCGCAAGAGACCTTTTACAAACCTATCGTATACATATCTCTTTCTCACACGCTCATACTCGTCTCTGTTTCTCATTTTTCCTTCTTCTTCGGTGGCCGGACAGACGTTGTCACGATTTCGTTTATCGAGAAAAACGAGGGAGAAGAAAGAAAAAAAAATATGGACGAGAGGAAATCGAGACAACGTCATGGTTAAAACGTCTCGATCCGTTCTTAACGTTCTTTACATTCACACTTTTTATTTCTTCTCTATATATTTTTCTCAGTCTTTATCTTCGTTTTCGTTCGTTTCTATCTCGCCTTTTTTCGATCCCTCAGTTGTCCATCGTCCTGTCGCCGATCCTATCTTAGAATAGCATGGCTTCCAAGCACTATCTTTAGCTACGAATCAAGAAGTTCGCGCGAGGGTGGGCTGCCCTGACATCACGTTTCCACCATCTTAAGCAGGATAGAAGCTACGTCGATCGATCATGTATCTTCAGTTTATTTGTTTATTTATATGTATTTTTTTTTATCTGTCTTCTGTCTCTTCGAACAGTGTCGGATGCAAACATCGTTCGGTCTTATTTATTTGCGGATAACGGGATCAAAAATTATTTTATCAGAGTTTAGTTAATTCGTCACTGGTAAGGTGGGGTCTCGTTGACCTCGATGACACCGTATTTTTTTTTTTTACAGAATTTAAGTAGCTTCAATTGAAAGAATTGTTAGAGATATTGGTTTGTATAATTATTTGCGAGTTTTGAAAGATTTATGTGGAGTCATGTGGATTTGTTAAAATGGTTATGCGATAAAATATTTTTATAGCTTTCAGTTTTTAAAAATTCCTGTATTTGTAAATTCGCAAATTATCGAATTATTGGTTAGGTACTACAGTTGATAATTCTGAAGTAATTACATCCAATCACAATTACAATTTAGGTTAGTTAAATTAATTCTGAATTATAATTCTAAATTACTTAAATTAATTCTATATTGTAATTCTGAATTGTGATTCAAAACTAATTAAATTAAATTTGAATTATAATTTCCAAATGAATTAATTATTGTAATTAATTCCGAATTAACCAAATAAGTGACACTATATTCATAAATCCTACACTTCTATTTTCGTAAATTCGTAAATTTCAAACAGTGAAAATTTAGTAATCTAGAAACTCGGACAATTGAAAATTCGAAACTTTTGCATTATTAAATTATAAAATTTCTCAATGTCGAAATCCTGTAATTTTTATATTTAGAAATTTCGTACTTCATAATTCTTAGTTTACACAATTCCGAATTTTCACGATATCCAAATTTTTCAACCTAAAAATTTGGAAACGTAAACATTTTCAAAATTTTAAATTTCTGAATTTCCAAATTACTGAGTTCCAACATTTCTAAATTATCACTTGACGAATTACCATAAAATTTGAAACTTCGTGTGTTGAAATTTGAAAACTTCTCGATGCTATTTAATTTTTGAGCATGAATATTAAAAAAATTCACAAATTAAATGTTTGAAAATTTACAAATATATAAATTACATAAAATTTTTCTTACTGACCTTTTCAAGTGATCAAATTCTTACACTTTAAGCTCCGGAAAATTCATAATCCAAACATTTTTTCATTCTCCGATTTCTATTAATTATAATCAGTAAGTTAGTATAAGAACTCCACATATCTAAACTGTTAACCTACATTATTAATGTATATCTATATTATTAATCTGCAAAATGTTTGTTAGAACGATTAAAGATCAAACAATATCGATCCTTTTACATGAAATCGACGTAGAATATGCGATATAAAACAATATGACGGTGTTTGCCAATGTTTATAATAATACCGCGTGCACCGTAGGCTACTCGAGATAATATTTTCCGTTAGAAAAAATCATACTTGCGGTTTTCATGTTTTAGGACACAGTTTCTCTAAACACGAAGAGTATCCTAGAACTTTAACCCCGCCATCTCGTCCTGTTCACAAAAGGAGCAAGAGAGAAGGCATTCTTCTTATTTTTCCCCCCTTTTTTCATTTTCCTTTATACATTCAATAGTGTCTAGTAACTGTATATTCATATGTTAATATTGTATCATCGTAGGTATGCATTTACGTACGATTTCTTTTTACGGTACAGTAGAATTAGTAAGTTTTATTTCGTCGCAGAGATTTCGTTGTAATTAGCGATTTTTTTTACAGTGGTTCGCTGTTTTACACGGAGATTCGGACGATTATTTGAGGGTCGAGTTTATTGCTGTTTGTTTTTCGAACGATCAATGAATTGCTGCACGAGTTTCGGCTTCAATTGCTTCGGAACTGTGCGGTACAACGTTCGAATAATGTGGAGCAGCTTTTTCCTTCGATTTCCTGTAAAATGGTCGGGGGTTGTTTTTGAAAGTTCGGATTATCAAGATCGGGAATTTGTTCGACACGGATTTATTGGACTTCCGGAATGAGATATCTTTTTGTTTGGTAGGGAGAATCGGTGTTTAAATAGAAAATAGAAATCTGTGTAATTTCATTTTAGTTTTGATATTAATCACGTACATAGGGACGTTTATCAATTAGTACGAAATAAATTTTTTGTAATAACTCACATGTTTGATATGAAACATTTATCTTTGTACTATATAATTTGCAAATGAATTTTTTTTTCTTGATTTTTAAATTATTGATATATAAAAATTGCTTTGGGATTTTTTGGTAGATTTTTAAAAGTATTATTAATATATGTACATTAATTATTATCAATTAAAGCTGATAGATTTAATACTATTATTCATAGTATTTGTTACTAGTATCGTTACTATTAACATAAAATGCACTTAGTGTTTTGTTTATTACGACTACTGTCTTGTTGCTAGTAATACAAAATCTAGAATTTTATTTAGCTGCAATCAATATAAAACAGTACTAGCATTTTATTTAATCTTACTAATGTATACTGTTTAACAATAGTAATTGTATCATATCAGACTTCATCGATCGAATAGTTTCAAAGTTGCAGTATCATTTCTGGAATTAATTATAATTAACGGATTTATTCCTTGTTTTTAAATATTTAAAAAATAGGCTATTCTTACTTAAGAATTAACATATTAGTTTGCGATAATGCTTTTGTATCGATATAATTGGTAAATTTAATTGAGTGATCATTTTGCATGGTCCACTTTGTACATTTTAAAAAAGCTGCATATGTATGTGGTACGTATTTACACATGTACTTCCGACAAGAATATGTCATATAACTATCAGAATTTGATAATTTATTTGTATTCCTGAATTAATAGTTTCGAACATAGAAAACTCAAAAACTTATGAATTTTCGAAATTATATATTTAAGAGTTTGAAAATTCAGAGTTCTAAGAATTCTAGAGATTGAAAATAAAACTTTTCAACTAGATAATGTGCCTGTTCGTATATTTAAAGATTTGGTAAATTTAAGATCGACAGTATTAGAAGTATCGATAAACATACAAATTTATAATTGCATATTTAACAATTTTAATATAGTATATAGTATAATATAAAAAATATAGTGATAATACATACAATTCGTATAGTAATTTTCGTGAACTCGAGAGCAATCAGAATTAGTTAATCAACAATTCTTTTATTTCTCAAAAATGAAGCAACATACTATCAAATATGTATTATAATACGTTTCCAAGTATTCGCATATAAACTTATCTTTCACGAAGTCGAATCATTTTGTCGCGTCCGATATAGGATATATCGACAAGGTGTGTGTCACGTATCGATAAACGCGGTTAGAAGCGATCAAAATACGATTACAAAAATAATTCGCAGAAATGATAAACATATTTATTGTACAACAGAAGCGAACCACTGTCAAAGAGAATCTGTTTCACGCTAGATTTACGGAAGTCGTTAAATGGATCTTAGGTTTCTTATTACGAGTCACGAAAATTATTCAGGCATTTTCCAAATTGTATATTAACGTTCTTTGAGATAAAGAATTATAGCGCTAGCCGGTATTATTTATTTATTGTTATAATTCAGTTTCGATTTAAATATAACTGATTAATCATCCGTAAATCTAGGATTAATTGAACGAGATAGATGCATGTTGCGATCTTCTCTCCTCAATTTCTCTCTCTCTCTCTCTCTCTCCTTGGTCCTCTCTCGAGGTCGTTCCACGTTTCGAGCCCGCTTGTAATCCTTCGTAGACTCGCGTCGATTAATTTCCAGAGAATCCTCGTCGAGAATCGAGCAAGAGTCGAGTTCCAAGCCGATATCGCGGTACATTCTCCGACCAGATCGTACAGTGTCCTGGATTCCTTGGCTTCTGGTCTCCTAATAGCGCAAAGCGACCTCCAGAATACCAAGCTGTACATTGCTATATACAAGTAACTCGTTCACGATGAGTTTCGTGTTATGCGATAGCCCATAGAGGAGATATCTCGTATTAAGTATCCGCCGACAGCCTCGAGTACTTTCGGTTCGACAAATTTTTTAATACCGTCCGAATGTTAAGATTCTTGGTAAAAATTTCCCAAAGTAGCGTAATTCGCTTCTTAAAGAAACTCGAGAAAAGTCGTTTCGTAACATTCTATGTAGGCTTAACCCTTTGCACTCGAAAGGTGACTCGCGCTCACCACTTTGTTTAATACTGGGTCATTCCACGCCGAATCGATCACTTTATGACCTCACCATTTGCGATTTTGTTTTAATCAAAATATGTTATAGTCTATGTGAAATTAGGGGGAGTTTAAGTCATCATTTTGTCGATTTCGAATTTGTTAACCCTTTCGCTACTACGGGCCACTATAGTGGCTCTACGCAAGATACCGCTGCGGTACTACGGACCACTATAGTGGCTCCCCGCAAGATATCACTGAGGTACTAAGGGCCACTATAGTGGCTCCGATGGTGTCGCGGTGCTCCATTCAGCAGAAGTACCGCGACGGAGAACCCGCTCGTAGCTAAAGGGTTAAGAAATTACAAGCCTTCGAAGTTTGCAGTTTTTGCCCATTTTTGTGAAAATAGACTTCACTCAAGATTTTTTTTCTCAGAAAAAGAAATTTAGCTCAATCGGATGAGTAGTTTCCAACTATATAAAAAGTTAAATTGTGAATATACTAGAAATGATTTTTTAACACATAACTGCGTTTTTAATCGGCAATAATGTTCTAATATTTGTTAATTAGCATAGATTTAATCAAATTTTCACGTAACAAATGTGAATTTGATAAAGATGAAGTAAAAAGAAGTTATTGTTACGATCGGGACTTGATTCTACCATTACAAATCTGAAAATTTACTTGGTGAGTAAAAACATTTGTAAACAATTTTCTGCAAAATTTATATGACCCTACATGTAAGTTATCAAAATTAATTTCCTCGCGAGTTTTAGAAATATATTTCGTTGCTTTGGGAAATTAATGTTTATGTAAAGATCTTCAATGTTCAGCAAGTATCAAAATTTTTCGAATCAATTACCCTGAGGTTCTCTTTTCAAGTAGTGCAGCAGTATCACTGTTGATTGTGTGAACTAATGAAAAATCAAAACTCAGTATCGGGACACTCTTGCATAATAGTTTGACAATTAATGATATTTACAAGTTACAGGTTGTAATTTATAGATCTCGGATGTACTTACAGTTGTCACTAATTTTACAAATTACAAGTGTTAAATTTTACACATTCTCACAATTTTGCAAATGATAAGTTACTATTGTTAATATTATCAGTGCTTTACTGCATCGCTATTATTATTAGACGAAATAATAATTATAAAAATTTACGACATTTGTCCAAATCTTGAGATACCAATAATTTTCTGTACAAGTTAATTTTCTTTACAATAAAAAATTGCCAGTAGAATATGTATTTTTAGTACTAGTAAACAATAATTTTTACTAGTAAATAATTTTGCAATCATTGCTATATATATTCAACAATATTTAACACCGGAATGTTAAAAAAGACAAATTGACTTGTAATTTTCACAACTAATTTGGAAAAGTTTAACTACATCGTTTAAAATGTTGTTAATGTGTAACAGAATTAAGTTGTATCGATTTTTATAACTTTTAACTTGTAATTCGTAAAATTGGGCTGATAACATTAGTTTCACTGTGTAAGGAGATCCGGAACAGTAAATTTTGTGTAATTGGACTGTTACGTTTTTTATTTTTATATTGTCAATAGCAAGAATGAAAGTGTAATGTAAATACTCTTTTTTAGAATATGAATATGTTCCTCAATTTCCTAGCTTTTTGATTAATAACACCTGAACGTTTGCTTTAGTTTTTTTATTATTCAAGTTCTTTGAAGTTCGAGTGAATAATATGATTTGTACAATAGATTATCCCATTTAGGTCTTCAGGTTTTATTAAGGTAGCCGTTTGATAATTCCCCGCCTTGAGGTCTTTTGTGATGAATCTTCTTAGAAATGAAGAATTATCGAGTGTTTTCAATTTAGAAACTTGGGGATTCGGGATTTAGAGACACGGAATTTGAAAATATAGGTCTACTGGAGATTTGAAAATTCAGGAATTTCAGGTTTTGACGATTTAGAAACTTGAGCGTCTCACAATTAAAAAATTTGCTCTTTTTAGGGATCAGAAATTTTAGCTCTCAAAATTCAGAAATTTGGGATTCAAATATTTAGGTTTTTGAGAATATTAGAATTTGGAAATTGGCTTTTCAGATATTTGTAGATTTAGCATTTTCCAAATTCATAAATTCCCCAATTCGTGAATTTAATCATTTGGATTTTTTAGAATTCGAAAATTCAGTAACTAGTTCTATTATGGTTCTTTTCTCCTGTTCAGTTTTCCCTATTAATTGCATTACCACAACCGTTTTAGTACATTGTCATTGAATCGTCGTCCATCTTTAAATCATTATTGGAAGTTAATTAAATACCAGAATTGTGACATCTTCCTATTATTTTTCTTTTTTAAATCCTACTTTTTTTACGAATTCTATTTCCATAATAGATTTTCCATTAAAATTCAGAATTTATATTTAAAATTTAATCCTTAGGAAGTTGAGCCATCTTGACTAGTACGAAACAAATGTATTATTTTTAAATAAAAACTTTCTTTCATTAAATTCTTCAGTTTTATAAATCTGTATGTATATAATTTCGATCTATCAAATTTTGTTATCTAATCATACAGAATTCAGTCATTCGTTTCATAATGCACTTTAAATTACCATAAATATTTTCCAAAAAAAAATTATGCAAGGAAAGATACTTACGTGTTAAAAAAAATATCTTTTTATTAGCAAATTTTTACATGATAGTATCTTTTTAAGTCAGGTTGGCTCAACCCCTTAACGAATTTACTATAATGCACAATACGAATAAATTTCCGATACAGAATGAATAAATAAAAAATATTACGGATAATTCCAAAGGGAATTTCAAATTTAAATCAGCATAGTAATACTATGCATATATTAATACTATGTTGATTTACTATAGTAATACAGTAGATTTAGATATGTGATACGACGATTCAATAATTTTTTTAAAATTTGAATTTCAGATTGTTTACACCCCTATACCTGAGACATTCGTCTACGATACGTGTATTCTTTTACGTTCTTCATAATTTCTCCTTATGTTTTGTTCCTTCGAGACACGCGTATCGACGCACATTCTTCGGGAAAATTTCAGCGACCGAAAACGCGTAATAAAACGTTAATATTAAGTCACGGGAAGTCGGGATATCCACTGTTGGTTGAAGAGACCACGGAGAGAAACGGGCATAAGAAAACCGTAAACAATGTCACTTACATAGAATCCAGAAGGTATCCATGGATCATCGAGACGAAGGACGAACCTTCTTGAAGTCTACGTTTCGTTTGATTTTATAGTTTCAATTCGGTACGATGCGTTATCGATTCGATTTTCTGTTCCGGCTCGTATCTTCTGCGTGCGTGTACGCGATTTTCCTTGAGTTTTCCTTTTTCAATCGACGATCCTCGAATGTGAGACGCGCGAGGAAGCAGGCAGAGATGATATTAATTTCCCCCTTTAGATTATAATTTCTATCGGTGTATATCCCCAACCCTGAAGCACTCTCTAACCGTTTTCATGTCGACGGCACGAGTTGTTTTTTGTTGAGCGATGGATCTCTTCGTCGTTGTTACAGATGGGCAAACTTGGTAGCAATCCGTTGGCCGGGTTAGCAGCTTTGGGCCTTGGAGGCCTTGCCACACCTGCCAACACTGGTGGACTGAATCCAGCAGGTAAGTGGGCACCCAGAAAATCCTCTAGGAAATATCCCCAGGGTGTTCCCGATCGAAACAATAAATTTTATCCGGTGAAATACACTTATAGCGATCGTCTACAATCGTAATCTATGCTGAATAACTTCTTTCAAGTTCAGTCGCCTTGAAATACCTCTTCAAGGTCATTCTAATTACCCCTTTCCTATACATATATACAACAATATTTGTTATTTCATTTTTTTCGTTATCTGCAAATTCATCTGAAATCGAACGGCCATTTTATGTACGGAGAAAATTACATTGTGACCTTGTAATATAATATGCAACCCTAGTAACTTTCCTGAAAGTCAATTTAAAGCGGAGGTTCTTTATGCGTGACGATAAGGAGTTTTATTCTATATAATTACTGCAATTTTTATAACAACCGATTGGTATTCGACTCTGAATGAAAATGTTCATTAAGCTGTATCTATAATTGTGTTCATTTATTTGATTTATTGTGATAATATTTATTCTATGATCTTTGTTGAACTGAATTTATTATAAGAATGTTTATTATTATTATAAATATTGAATTTACTATATTACTTAACTGTTAGTTAATATTATTAACTTAAGTGTTTTTATAAAGATAATCAAATTTATTTGATATGCTTAAGTATTAATCACAACTGTTGTTGGATTATAACGTATAGTCTATTTTTAATGCGCAGTATGTTTTAGATCAAGTGATTAGAATGTTGTAATAACTGGAACACAGTTGTACCTATAAACTATTCAATTCAATACAATTTATTTCAGTCGAGTCAAAAATGAAGTTGTATATAAAAATTGCATCTCTTTTTATATTTTTTGAAATAAAACTATTCTCCTTAAAGTACTATACGATCGGAAACACCCTGTACAATATAGATTTTACATATGATGCTTGCTTTTGACAAACTACTAGACGAATAATTTTTAGGGGACAATAAAGGTAATGTTGAAGAATTGAAAATAAGTTTACGCGAGACTAATCAAGATATTCTGCTGACTGACACGATTCCTGCCATTCTTCTTAGCGACAGCAAAAAATAAAAGCGAGAAAAATTGTTAGTTAGTGTGAACGTGGCTGTGGTGTGAACCAGGATGAAAGAGAACATCGAAAATTTGAAATATGGCTGCAGTTCGAAGTTTGATTATTGATTTTATCATTATTCGCGTGCGAGTGAGGTTGTGCGCTCGCAGGCACTGATGGGCAGACAATTTGTCCATATCAAAATTTGAAAATCGGATATCTCTTCGTTCAAACTATTAATTACTGAATTGTCTATGATGTTATAGACATATATTAATTGTCCGAATCATAAATTACATCACATTTTCAAATTACTAAATCTTCGAATGATGATTAGGATATGAATTTCCTAGTCATATTTTTAATTGTTCAATTAACACTTTGACTGTCACGTCACCCATATATAGGTGACACTCAAATTTTTATACAAACAACAGCTGTATTATCAAATATTTGCTCACTTTTCTGACTGAAAATAATCGCATTAGTTACGTGGCACTATTTGAAATCAATATAACAAAGTACTGTGCAAATATTTGGTAAGATTTGTTAAAAATGAAAATACCTAATGCATTTCTCAGTTACTTCAGCGTGGCATTCAACATGTTAAAACGTTAATTTCCTCATTTTCAATTTTTTCTCATTACCAAACTTCTGAATTTCCGAATTGTGAAATTATTTAGTTTAGAAGTTACGAAATTTCTACATTTTTTAAACTTTTAATTTATATAGTAAAGAATTTCTGAATCTTCAGATTTTTAAGATGGAGAACTTCTGAAATCGTAGTTTTCAAGTTCCAAAACTACCAAATTCCTCTATTTATAAATTTGTAAGTCAGTAATTTTTCTAACAACCAGATTATTAAATTTATCAATTGAAAAATTTGAAAATGTGTCAAATTCGCAATCTTTAAATCTTTATCATCCAAATATGTAAATTATAAAATGTTTAAATTCTATATATCTAGATTTTCAAATTGTATAGTTTATTTACAGTTACCAAACTTCGCAATTGTTTAATTCTGCAAGCTATCAAAGCTCCTAAATTAACCAGTTAACTGTGATTGACGCGTATACATTTTATCCCAAATACTAGGATCCTAAACTTTATTTCGACACGGGCGATTTTTAGTTTTCTGTCGGATAAAAATATAATCTTTTCGCGTTTTGCTTCATCTTTTTCGTGCAGTTTATGATATAACTATTTGCCGTACGTTCGGTATGTACATTCGTGGCTGCTCGATCGGAATTACGCCTCCCACGAGAAATTTTCCAAAATTCCGCAATTCACTGGTTAAAAAAATTCGCTACAGTGCAAACCAGTTTTTCGTTCGGGCCTCCGTTCTGCCCATCATTGTACTGTCATAGCAAACCTGTCCAACTAAGAAAAAGATAGTCCCGAAACCGATTATTCCCTCCAACGATTCAACTTTGATCTAAGTGTAACAGGTGATCGAAGAAGGTGAGTTGGAGACGGTATTCCATATTTCGGATTCCCTTTTTCTTACTATGACAGAGAGGTATCATAAAATAACGTCTGAACGATAATACTTCTGAAGATAATACGTGAAATAGTTCCCAGTTTCACACCGAGAAACTTTGCTCCCTAGCACTGGCAGCCCTGGCCGGTAGCCAGCTACGCACTAGCAACACAAACAGGCAGCAACCAGCGGCGAACAATCAGACACACGAGATGACAGTGCCAAACGAGCTGATCGGTTGTATCATCGGCAAGGGTGGTACCAAGATCGCGGAGATTCGTCAGATCTCCGGCGCCATGATCCGGATCAGTAATTGCGAGGAGCGGGAGGGTGGAGCCACGGATCGTACGATCACCATAACCGGGAATCCGGACGCTGTGGCACTGGCACAGTATCTCATCAGCATGAGGTGAGTACCACGGGTCCCAGAGAGTGTCTCGCTCTTCGGTTAGACCCGTCGTCGATGGACCCTCGTGTCCACATCCAAAAATCTCGAGGTACGTTGGACCCGAACCGGTCCAGCGTCGCCTCCGTTGCTCCAGACTCTGGTTTGATTTTACTCAATGAGAAATAGAGTTTCTTTTGTTCTACCATTCCCCCGACGGTACACATCGAACTCGTCCCGGCTACGTTTTTGCGACAGATCGCGACACATCACCAGCACCCCCCTCGCCCCTTTCTTGGTTTCTGTCTTTCTTTCTCTGGCGATTCTAGCCAGCTGAACCGGCTCGACGGCCGTGTACGTCGCCGGTGTTGTAGACACCCACATGTTTATTATGATATATTATATATATATACATTATATTGATACACCCTTTGCCCGACCCACCCGACAGAGAGCCTCCCCGGATCGATTCGCCTGTTTTGTGTTATATACTCATTCCTCCCGCAATTGACCTTTCTTAGCCTCGGTGTTTCGAAGGTGATCAGTGAGAGACTTTGGGGAATTGTCATCGCGACAACGTGTTTCCCATCATGTTTGTTATCTCGTTACTCTGTTGGCTCGAACGACGACGCGCTGGTCGCTGGATCGATGGATCTCGTTGCTATATATACGGAGGTGTTTTTTTTCTGGTTATCGCGAATGTTCGAACAGCACGGAAAGATTTAACATGTTGTCCCAGCGCGTCGACGTGGGCAAAGGTATCACGATTATGGAGATGGCGATACAGCGAGTTAGTTGACTCGCGAACTCGCGCGAGGATGCTGTAACGTCATCTCGGTTTCTGTTAGCGAAACAGGTGAGATATATCGTAGTCGTAAGGTTCACATGGCCAGTGAAGACGTCGCAGCGACGACGAACCAGGGATCAACGTCTACGCGGAGTCGCCGGAAGACACGTCTTCGTCGTACCACGGCGGAAGAGGATCTTAATCCTTTGTTTCCAGGTCCTGCTTTCCAGGTCCAGTACCCTGAGTATCCTGCAGAACACATCTCTCCGCTCAACATCTGTTTTCCCCCACTTGTCGCTGGCTGTCCTTTCAAGCAAACAATCACCGACAGAAAACGACACGTAGTCGAACGATTCTCCAGCAATTGTCGCTCCGTTGATTTACTGATTTTATCCTGAAGAGATCCCCGCAACAACAATTATGCAAGCAACTATCAAGCATCACTACTGTTCCTTCCACACCGGGTTATTCGGTTCTCGATGTTCCAGAGTTTTTGTTTTCTGGCGGCGCTTTTGGCGAAGGCTGTTTTAAGTATTTCCAAGTTTTTCGAAGCTGTACGGGTTGAGGGATTTTGTGGGGTAAATGGCGATGTTGGGGAAGGTATAGAGAATCAACGAGTGACGTGGTTGTTGCTAACAAAATGACAATATAAGGGAAGGAAGATGTGCTGTTTGAAAGAAGTAATTGAATTTTAGTTTCCAAGGTTATGAGATTTTTCATTTTCAAACGATTAAGTGTCAGAATTTTGGGGTGTAATAAGTTTTCGAGTTCATAGAATCTATTCTGAAATTCATAAATTCACTAAATAAATTAACTGGAAATTTCTTCTTTAAATTTGTAATTTTTTACATTTAATTTATGGTTAACGAAAATCGAATTTGTATTCGTCAAAGGCGCGTGCCCGATCTTTTATATTTTAATTTGTACATTTCCTCGCTATTGATCATTATTTCAACGTGTTCGAGCAGTGACTATCCACGGATGCAGATCTGTTTGTTTCCCACGTGCTATGAGACTAATACCTCTTCTCTCCGATAATGGCGACACTCTTTGAATGGCTGAAACGGTACTAACGTAGTCGTTGACGAGATTCGAGACGATCGAACGCGTCCGATAGCGCGTTTTTACCGGAACCCGCTCTTTTTTTTTTTTTTTTTGAATAAGCCCGTTGAGAAAAAAAAGAACCCAGCCTCTAGCCCGCAAATTAGCACGACCACCAGAGTATCCAGTACTTTTTAGCTGAAGAAATACCTTCTCTCACGCTCTGTTTCCACCCACCACGTTATAAATTCTAATCCATATTATATTTTATTCCAGATTGTCACTCATATATACTGCATTGTTTGAATAGCGACCGAATGTACATATGTTCATCAACTCCCACCGATATATTTACCTGACTCACCACTTGGTCGCCATGATTATTACGTGTCGTGTTATCCCAGCACTCCCGCGGGCCAAGATTCGCGCTCTGCCCGGCAATATCTCCGCCCCTGGTCGGCCGAGTGATGTACGGGGCCAATTATCGACCCGATTCCTGTTCACCCGCGGATCCGCGATTTGCCAAATCAGCAGCTGACATGCAGTGCGACATGTCCGCCACGTGCGCGCACAACACACCCGTTTGGCAGAGCGCGAATCCTGCGCTCTCCGCGTTTCACACTTTGATTTCCGCTTTTCAGTGACTCGCAGAGCCATGCTACGTTCCATCCTGGGTTATCATACTTTTTAGCCAAAGTATCTGTGATACGATACGCCCCTTCTCGAGATCACTGTTTGGTTCTCTTTTTTTTTTTTTTTTTAATTTTTCTTTTACGGACTCCCGTCACCTCCTGTCGTGCAACGGATTATGGCTCTGCTGCGCCACGGGAATGGCCATCGGCTACCGTCGTCGAGCTTCCGTTTTTTTTTTTCTTTTCGCTTCTCGGATGCTTCGTGAGTGATCATTCGACGGGTAACCGGGTGGCCATTTCGATCGTGGCTCGTGACATTTCGATCCTTGCAGCGCGTCCTCCTCGTCGGGACGCGATTCATCCGGGTTTTCGAGTCGCGTCCCGACGCTGCGCACACTCTTCTCATCCCCACATGAACCACGTAGCCGGTGTACGTGAGAGGATCACGCTCCGTAGAACACACCTGTGGCATAACTCTGTGAAGCCTGGTTTTTTTTTTTTTTTTTTTGACAACCTTTTGCCACGCTCGATTTCTTTCTTTATTGCCCGACATCGCGCTACGCTAGCGTCTGTGTCTCTGTCAAACGACATCGATAACTACAGTGGCGTGCAAAAGTTTCCGGCCTGTGACATTTCGTACTCCAATTTATTTAAAAAAAAAGATAATGATTTTTAATTATTGTGAGATGTCATTATGAGAAACAAAATAATATAGTAAAAGAATATTATTTACGTTTGTAAGTATATAAAATGACTGGTTACATATGCCATATAATGGCACTAGCCGGAAACTTTTGCACGCCACTGTATATTTCTAGCAGGCCCGTTTCGTTTCGTTTTAGTCTCTCGCTTCCTTGCGATGTTCGATCGATTCTGACACGTGGCTACTTAGAATATTGTAATTGTTATTCTGCGTGAACGTTAACTTGCGACCAATCTTTTAGTTTATTGCGATTTTATCGAATATGCAAAAGTAGGATTAAAATTGAACGATAAATCGAAGTAACAATGGGTTTATAAGAAGTTACTACAATGTATGGACAATGTTATGTTTGGTAAAATAATTGACAATTATAATATTGGAATTTTATTGCAGTATTATTGAATTTATATAGTACCGTTATAATATTTTTGAATTTTCATTGTTTTCATTATTTCATCATATATTATTATATGTTCACTATTATTTCATTTATACCATTAATTTCTTTTTTATTATACTCATTATTTATTATAACTATATTGTTAAATGAATTATATAAAGTTTACTGACAGTAAGACTGTTACATGTATTAAGATGTTTGCAATCTAATTTTTCTTTTTATTTGAATTATTCGATTTGTACAATTATATAATTATGTTACTTATGTTTTATTATATAAAATATAGTTTATTTTTATATTCTACTTGTACAAATTTTTGATGACATTTTAATACTTCTTGCAAATTATAAAATAATATATATTATTCAATATATGTTTTATATATAATATTACTTGACAAAAATTTTTTTTATTCGTGCTTATTTCTAACATATTTCATTCTCGTGTGAAAAATAATGTATTTAGATGATATTATTGTTGCAACATATTATAAACATAATATGCTATAAATGTAAATATCTGTAAATAGTAATATTTATCAATTATACATACCTATGTATATGTATCATATATTTATCAAGCTATTTATCATATCACATACATAAAATTTCTTTATATTTTAATATTACTTCGGTACAATTACTGTTACTTCGCTTTTTATCGTGTATTTCAACCAATAACTTATTTTCGTAAATGTAGTAGAATTAATAAATTTGAAGAAAACTGAAACGTTTGTACAGAAATTACATTTGTATTCTTTTCGCATTTCTGATATCTATGAATAGCCATACTGTTTTTAGATTTGATCGAACTATCCACAAGCGAGAAGTGAAACAGAGATTATTAATTTTTATCACGTTCCCTGCCATATTGTTTTCCAGTGCCATGTTCAGATCATATGTACCGAAAGCGATACATGTTGTAGAGTTTCATAAATATTCATTTATTGAGATATCAAAGTTCTTTTATTGCAGTAAACATTGATACTATAAAATGAACAATATAACAGGCAAACAGTAAGTTTATTTTACGTTGAAAATCATACGTGAATAACAAAAAAGTTTATAGTACCGTAAAACAGAGTGAATCCTTTAAATTGGGAATAGGTTTTTAACAAACATTTGATATTTATGTTTAAATTGTTTCTATTTGGCAACCAAATAAGTTTGTAATTTTGATATTCTTTATTTATGGTTAAATTATTTCTCCTTATAAATATATTATTGTCAATATTACTTTTATTATTCCTCTTAACTTATATCTCTAAAAATGAAAATGTCGCAAACGTTGTCATGGAGTATACAATAAGAATACCAATAGTTGTTTTATTATACGTTAGTTAACAAAAATATTATTCAGTTTCAAAATAATAATCATGGCAGAGATCGTATTAATCCACACACACTTAATATCGGTCACTCTTGACACGTGCCTTAAATTTAAGATAGTACCTATCCCCATTTACTACATTAGAAAGAAAGTTGAAATATAATTGCAAACAAATAGAGTTATTAATAATCGAGAATATTTAAGGATATTCAATCATAAATATTCAAAACAATATTATTGGTAGCTCTAATCAGAAGTGAATTACGATTTCATAGTCACAAAGAGAAAACACTTAAAAAGTGGAACTTCTAAACTGATTAACTAAAAGTTAATGAAATTGCCTTCTTAATGGAAAATTACAATATCAAAGGTTTCATAAAAAATAGGATTCAAGAGGTAGAATTTATTAATATCTTTTGTTTTTTAATATAATTTGTTTTGAACAATTTGATGATAGAAATTTGACTTTGAAATCAGTGATGTCCCTTCCTCCTGCAGCATATGACACAGAGATACTCCGGAAATAGGGTTAGTCAATACATTAAGCCTTTGGCTACGAAAGATGCATATACATATATACATCTTCTAAATTGTTCTTATTCTAACACATTTACTGTTTTACTGTCAACTGTTAGTAGCTAAATATCGATAAGTTTTTCAATATTTTACCATTGCAAACATTTCAGTATACATATATCGATAGTCACATACGGAAGTGAACCACAGTCAAAGGGCCAATATAAGTCAGAAATTGGGCCGCCATCCCTTAAAGCAAACGTCACTAAACTGAGGAACGAATCCGATTAAAATTTTTAAAAACATAGACTGGACGAAAGATATTTTCATTGAAAACCCATTAAATTCCAGTTCAAACTCCCTTCATTATCAATCCGCTACGTGGAAATCACCAAATTACGGAACAGTAGAATTGACATTATATAATTAACACTTAATCTACCAAAGTGGTCGAATGGCAGTTTTATAAGTTACTCGTTTCAATGTATAACATTTGTTAAGGCAATGTTCTTGAAGTCTGTATTGGTTTTCGTCAAGGTAGAGAATCAGTGTGCATATTAATTTGTTCTATCATTTGTTTGATCATTATTTAACTTGGTTTTTAATTTCATACTGAATGCGCATTTGCTGGTACGTCTAGTGTTAACATTCAAAATTGTATAAGATTAAATTGTTTAATTTCATAAAATTAAAAATTAAATTTATATAAAATCAAAATAAAAAATTTTTATGTAGAAGAATCGGGTCGGATAAAAATGTCAGAAGGGTCGACCCGGCGTGCCGTATTTTGGTGACTGCTGCTTCAAATCGTAAATTCCCGAACACCAAACAATTCTTCTATCCTCCAACAACGACGATGTACATTGTAAATTAAAAGCCCTTGCAACAATCTGCAATTCTTTCTTAAATTGATCTCGGAACCAGATTCTTTATTTCATTCAAAATTTCATAAGATTAAATTTGTAAATTTTATAAAACTAATAATTAAATGCATATAAAATAAGCATTTTATAAAATTAACGTTTCTGGCATAAAAAATATTTATGTAGAAGAATCGGGCCGGATAAAAATGTTAGAAGGGCCGACCCGGCGGGCCGTAGTTTGGTGACTGCTGCCCTTGTAAATTCCCGAAGTCCAGACAATCGTATTAAACGAATAACCACGAGATCGAAGTAAGAGCACCCCTCCCGGGATCCCAGAATCCAGCGTCAGCACGGTTTCACAGAGTCGTGTACACGGTGGTCGGTCTCGAGCGAAACCCATAGCCTGTAGTCGCGCGCGCGCACGCACACAAATACATTACAAATCGTGTTAAACTGTTTTTTACTTGAGAAGAACGTTCCCACCCTCACCTTTTTACATTTTGTGTCTTTTCCCCAGTGTTGAACTGCAGAAAGCTAACCTAGAGGCCCAAAATACCCAAACTCCTGGCAGCGGTACCACTCCCGGGGCAACCGGGGCAAGTGCTTCTCCCTCCAACACCACTACCACTGCCTCTCCCTTGGCCAGCGCCATTCCCTTGGCTCAGCTGCTAAGCAAGCCGGGCGCCCTGAACGCCCTATCTAGCCTCACCGCCCTCGGCGGACTCACGGAATTGCTAGGTGGTGCTGCTGGCGCGGCTGCATCCGCGCTTCCGGTCCAGACAACCGGCGTGCACCGTTCGCACAAGTTCACGCCGAGGCTTCGTAGCCCGGGCGCACCGGGACCCACCGACAGCGGCAAATTCAAATCAGAACGCACCAAGTACAACCCGTACTGAGCAAGTGGACAACGGACGGAGACACGCGACAGGGAGATCATTACACGTACACGCATTACTCATCGTCACAACCACAACCACCACCATCACTCAGACCATAAGTACACGAAACACAAGATCTACGTCGGAGATGAATGCGTACGGACGCCAGGGTAGCGCGAGTCCGCTTCAAGACTTGGCTAAGGATCGGACCAATATTCGTATATATTCTATATCTCTGCTACGCGTTTTTTTAACCCTTTCGCTACTATACTTCGAGTTATGGACGACTACGGTACCGTTTATTGCGTATCGTGCGGATCTTTTTCACGTTTGTTGAAGACACCATTGGATAAATGTGACGGATTTTCGAGGATCGAATTCTTTTGACCTTTGGGATTTGACCCTTTGCACCTTTAGTTGTAACTTTTAAAATGTTGCTTTGTAGGTGCGAAGGGTTGATGATCTTGAGGTGGTTATATATTTATATATATTCGTGTTTTTGTCGATATCTCTTTTTATTCTAACGTGTTTATCTCATTGTATTTGTACTGACTTCGTCTGTCTGTATGGTACTACTAGCATCATCTGCTTGTATTGTACTACTGAATCATCCAGACATGTTATACTACTATTTTCTCCTATGTGTGTTGCTCTCTCTTCATTAGCTTGTGTTGTATTTTCACTAGCTTGTGTTGTATTATCATTACTATTTTCTGCTGTCTTCGCTAGATTATACTGTACTATCTTCACTACCTAAGTATCATCTTAATTAGCTGGTGTTGTATTATCTTCACTATCTTGTGTTGTATCTTGATCTGCTTTTCTGGAAGTATCCCTTCGTTAGATTGTATTACCTTTTGTTACGAGTTTGGATCTTTAATCCTAATTTGAGCCCAACGGTCAGTCTAAGTTCCCTTCATTTAACCCTTATCTTTTTAAAGTGAATCAAATAGAGATGAACACACATAATTTTCATTCGTTTAATCATCAATATAATGGAGTAGATAATTTGTTAAAGGATATCGAGAATTTTTTTACCCACTTCCTATTAAAATCTTAAATACTGATATATTGCAATGAATTATGATTGCCAGTTTAGTTTTATAGAAATAGTTCCATCCAGATAAGGGTTAAAAGATGATACATTAATTAGTGAAAAATATTACATGTCTATTTTTTATGTTTTAGGGAAAAATTTATTGCAAAGATTTGATGATACTTTATTATTACTATGCTTTGTAAAACTGTAATTCAAATCATTCAATTAACAGTATAAGTTGTAATCCGTAATATATATGCTTGTACAACCTGATCATTAAATTGATTCCATTGAAATTAAACTTAAAATGAATAGAAATATTACTTTAAAGAAGGTTATAAAGTATCATCTAAATAACTTACTCTATTTATTACTCCATTCTTTATTTAGATTATTTTGTTCCTATTCAATTTATTTGAAATCTACATCTACACAATTTTTGACTTATATGACTTTAACATAAATCTGATCTTTGTACAACATAAAAAAAAATCCCAAACATATTTATTGCATAATCAAACTAAAGAATAGACACGGAATATTTGTATGCAGTTAATTGTCGAGCGTATATTTCGAAAATTCGTAACATTTAACACAAACTCATCCCCATAAATAGTCAAAGAATGTTCGATCCGACTTCAATTCTTGTTAAAAATAATTTGTGATATGACACCTTTATCCACTTGTGTCTTCGATCGTTGATACATACCCCTAATTGTAAGTATCAGGATACCTTAGAACTATCACTTTATAATACATTTTAACTCTTGCAGTCTTTTATTTTCATTCGTCAATTAATTTCTATTCACAATGCGTTAGGTTGGCAATCAAACTCACGACCATAATTTTTTATAATTCACTGCTTAAGAAATTTCAATTAAGGTAAGCACCATTTTAATCAATAATCTTTTATCGTATTTACCATCATTTATTAATTTCTTTCAAAATGTCGCGAATTTAGTTATCAGCCTAATACATTTTCCACTGATTCCAATCTGAAAGCTGAAAATTTTATAATTTTGTATATTGTAAAAATGATCAAACAATGAAAATAAATTTAATATTACTAACGTCACTGATTCCGTGAAATATATGGCGGTCATATTCATGCAATAAAGCGTTTACATTGGCGTATAGTGGAAACTTTCAATAATAATTAACACTTTTGTATATGTAACATCTCACACTAGTAGTTTAAAATTAATCTCTGTCTTCTAATTTCAATTTGAAAGTCTATAATTTTCTGATATACATCACAGTAGATCCCACGTCATAACAGAAATTCGATAGCGTAGCATTATACGACTAATTCCATAAAACACGCGGCCATCACGATATTAAACCATAACACCCGTGGTAAATGCTATATTGCATTTCAAATGAAAATTGTAGAGTGTAAGCTACTATCGTCCACTACAAAGCGTTTGACATCATAAACATTGTATTGTGAGTCTAGAGTCATTCGGTTCACAGCGTTTCACGTTGCAAATAAAAGTTCTGCAAAACGAACAACCACGTCGTCCGATACAAGGCGTTCACTTAATTGGCGTCCACCGAAGATTCTCAAATAACCATTAACACTTTGACGGGCGTAACATTATTCTATTAACCTCAATCCGAAAACGAATAACTTTTGCAATACACAAAATTCGGGGGATGAAAAGACATATTGTGACTCGGATTGCATGAAATATGTGATCGTCAAGGTGTTACAAAAGCATTCGTTGCAAATTTTTCGGAGAAAATCATTGTGTTCACACGAAGCAATTGTGTATCGAATTACACGACCTAGAGGACCCATAGCGAAAGGGTTAATCATTCCACACGACGATGTACGTTTTAGATTAAGAGCCCGTGCAACAATCTGCGGTTCCTTGTTGAACTGATCCCGGATTGTTCGTTTCGATGTCTATCATTTTTGTGCTGTTTTTCTCGAGAATATCGGCAACTTGTCACGGCGAGATCCGACGCTAAGTCTTCGGACGTTCACACTAGTGCGACACGCCCTCCGAGTCCATTATTTTTGACGACTTCGAGTTCCCTTTACCAGGGAACACGATTTTTTACTATATATTTTTCCTACGTTTTGTTAATCGTATACATTTTCTGTTTTATATTATTCGATAGTTTTTTATTTTGATGGGGAGATTTTTGAAAGCTATAGTATCTTTGGATACCGCCGATGATGACAATGATGATGATGATGATGATGATGATATTTTGTATATTCGATCTTTAAGTGTCGACTCGGAGGACGCGACCGCTCGTGCACCGTCGCAAGACAGCCTTTTTTATATATAGTATATATATATATAAATATATGTATACATATACATAATATTAATTACGATGAATTAATGATTGATTAATGTTTGAAGCAGATTAAAAGCTCTTCTTATTAGAATTAGGAAATCCAGATGTAATTTTTTTCTTCTAGTTGTATAGCCGACCACTTTCAATCGAACGAGTCTTTTGATGGCGTGAGTGTGTCAGAATTTTAACTAATTAACATTCTGATGTACGGTGAGGGGAATTTTAATGTGCTTGTGTGTATATATGCAAACTGTTTCCATTCTGTTGGTGCCGCGAGATTAAGTGAGATAAAGGGTGAATCCATGGGTCAAAATCAGGTGAAAGTGTGCACGGATGTCTTTTGAATTTGGAAATTTTTATGTTACCAAATTCCACAATTTTTAATTTTTTAATTTGATATTTCTGTATTTCTAACTTTGATATTACTGCATTTCTGAATTTGATAGTTCCGTGTTATTGTATTTCTAAATTTGCAAAATTAATATTTCCGTATTTCTAAAGGTGTAAAATTGATATTTCGAAATTTCTGAATAATTAAAATCGGTATTTCTATATTTCTAAACGTGTAAAATAGATATGTCGTAATTCGTAAAATTGATATGGCTGCGTTTCTGAACTTATCAAATTAACATTTCCAAACTTACCGAATTCATATCTCAAAAATTTTTAAATCAGTAACGCAGATATTTCTATAATTCCTCATTCACGAAATTGATATTCTTCTATTTCTAAATTTCTAAAATTAATTTGCTCATATTTCTAAACACGGAATACTAATATTTATAACCTTATGAAAACAATATTTCTGTATTACTAAACTTCTAAATTTTAGAATTTAAAGTCTGCACCCCACAAATCACCCCCTACATTAGTTGTCCAGTGTCATCAGATTGGAAACAACTTGTACATATATGCATGTATATACATTATTTTTCTTCTTTTTCTTCTATCGAGACGAAGAGTGAATGAGACAGAGTGAAAGAAAGAAAACCGAAAAGTAAATCACGTGTTTAGAATACGTCGTGTCGTAATCATGTAATCGCGTTATAAAACGTCGACGGACTTCTTCCGGAAAGCGATGACGGAAGAATGAACGGTAGAGAACATAATGGATACTTAGATGAAGTCGATTGAACAAAGACAATTTGTATTAATTCGATAATACGGTAATAATTCGATCGATCTTTTGCAATAGTGGTCGTTTTTAATTGTAACGAATATTATTGATAATTATATATGGAAAATAAACGGAACGTAATCATACTTTAACGAGAAACATGCTGTAATTATGCATTATATTATGAATCTATAAACGTATTACCAAATAGAAGAAAGTAAACGATCCTCCAGGGAGTTCAAGATATAATTAGCTTAATTATCTCAGTAAACTAACCATTTTAGATACGTATACATACGTGCGCGTACACTCACACATATTTACATCAACACACATACAGAGATGGAAAATGGAGATCTATCGTTCCGATGATCTTTGTTGTACTTGCCGTGAATTTGTCTTTTCTTCTCTTGAACGTCATGTTGTGTCGTTTATGGTCAGATTGCGTGATGTGCGGGTCATTTATGGTACCACAAATTTATTGCATAGTAAATTTTTATATTGCTACTTGCGTGGCTGTTGGAGAACAATCTAAAATTGACAATATATTGCGTCGGAAGGACAGAATGTAAAGACATAATGTTTGTTATGATGATAAGAGACTGAATGTGGCAATGCAAGTCTACTATAGTTAAATAACATGAGGAAGTATGTTGATGACAGTTTTAAGTTGCATTAATATTCTATCGATTATTTAAAAATTGGAAAATTTGGTTTCTTTAATGATCATATCTTGGGACCATTTAAGTACCATTTTTTCAAATTGATAAATGTATGATAATTTGAATTTACTGTAAATAAATAAAAAATAAATTCTTAATAATTATATCAACATTTCATTATAATTACATCAACGGCGATATTTTCAACACAATTATATGATCAAAAATAAATGGAAACTTTGTATTGATGAATGGATTGTGCACTATTTAAAAATTGTAGTGTGCTACATCATACATCAATAATATTAATATTTTACTGTAATTTCATATTTAAACATCGGCAATATTTTTATTGAGTTCAGAACTTAAATATTGACAATATTTAAATATAAAGTTTCAATTTAAATATAAGTTTCAATTCGGGACGTTTTACTTTCAATGTAATATTGAAGCTGATAGAAATTATTTTTGCTTTTGTTATACTGCAATATTGTATATCAAATTTGTGGTACCAGTGGAATGAAAAAAAAAAGAAGAAATTATCTCGACGAATAGACTCGGCGAACCAAAACGGTATTTAATAATAATAATAATTGTTCGTTCGAATAATTGAACGATTCGGCTGCATAGGAGTTTCCAGATCAATGTTGTGTGCTCAATTTCTAGTTCATAGCGAAGAGATATTTACGTAGATCGAGCGAATGTAGAATTCTTACCATCGGGTATTTGATCGCTCGTTAACCGATTTTCGCCTGACGTGGTCGTAATCGTAACTCGTTTCTGCAGTGATCTATTTTACTTTAATCATGCATTACTCGAGTTATGAATAATTGCGTTATTCCTAACCCTGCGGTTATATACTTTGTTTCTTTAATCTTAGAAATAGTCGTACAAATTTTGTAAAACAAATTGTACCAGTGTTTCTATTTTTTCTTTTTTTTTTTTTTTTGGAGGAATAGAATCATGTTTATATATTTATGACGGAAGATGATATGCTTTTCAATAATATGAAATGTAAATAATTTATAAATCGTTAGAATTAGACTTTTTTATTTTTAAAATTAGAAATTTAGATTTGTTTCAAAGTTTAGAAATTTTTTAATTTGACCATTTCGAAGTTAAGAAATTTTAAAGCTTGGCCATTTCTGTTTAGAAACCCAGAAACTTGGTCACTTCGAAATTAACAAATTTTTTAATCTTTCTGAACTTCGAAGTATAGAAATTTGGAAGTTTGGTAATTTGAAAATTTAGAAGTTTAGTAATTTGGAGATGTAAAAATTCATAAATCAATTTCACCGCTTCCGAAATTTAACAATTTATCAACCCGAAAATTCATAAATCTCCAAACGTGCAAGTTACCAAATTTTCATTTTCACTCTTTACAAGTCTCCAAGTTAGCGTACTTCCCAAAATCGGAGACAAATATTACACACCTTCTTCTTATACAGTTATCGACATTGCGCCTAAATTACGCATAACAATCCCCATAAGTCCACCATTTACCCATCGGCGATTTATCAGTCCGACGCGAGTAATGCAGATTAATCAACAAAAGTGAATTCTGTCATAACGAATGAACCGTTAGTGAATTCGATCGCAAACACGAGTCGCGAACACGATGAAACGTCTTCGTAGGATAATATTATACGTCATTGCGTTTCACATTCTGTACACGGAATAGTCTCGCTCCATTTTGTTGGTTCTCTCTTGGAGACAATAATGATTTCTCACATCGGCGATGATTTTCGTGTTATCAAACACGAAAGACCTTGCGTGCGAGAGAGAATGAGAGAAAGAGAGAGAAAGTGAGAGAGAGAGAGTGTGTGTATGTGTGTGATTAGAGTAACGACGAAACAGAAAGTATTTGAATCGGAGAAGCAAAGGAGATTTGACGGTTTTAAGAGTATACACACACTCACACAGAATTCATTTTCTTGTTCGTTTCTTATTTTTAGGTAAGGTTAGTCTTCGATCTGTATATTGGTCTCTTATAAACGATGTCGCAGAGCTTGTGTGCTTAACAAGACGTTAGCTACCCTGTATCACCTTATTGAATAAAGCTAGGCGTGTTTAATACATGAAGAAAAAATAATAATACGAGAACAACTAACTGGCTCTGCCTTCCTACGAACGGGGTCCCGCAACGTATTCTACTTTCTCATTTTTAATATGTTTCTTGAACAATCGAGATTTGTTGATCGGATGCGAGTACATTGTTGGTTTTTTCTGGCTACTTGAGTGTACGTTTATTGACGATAAAAGTGTGCGGAGAAAATTAATTGTGAAGTACATTGCGCGACCACGTTTCTTGGCGTGCTGCATTTTATTGATAATTATCCTCCTTTTTGAAATGGGGCCCGATCGAGAGTGAACGTGACGAATATGAACCGTCATTGATCGAACAACGGGAAATACACTAGATGCTAGTAATATCTGTTGCAACATTCCTGAGTACTGGTTGGTAGATTTGGACATCTTTATTGAGGAGAGATTTTCAGATTTATCTTGGGAATAATCATATTCTCGCGTTTTTGGATTCTGCAATTTACAGAGTTCAGAATATTCGAATTTATACATTTCCAGATTTATAAATTTAATAACTCACAAATTTCTGCATTATTAAATTTACAAATTTGTACATTCTGTAATTTGCAATTGTTGATTGCCAAAAATTTCTAGAGGTCAGTTTTATATTTCTCAATTTTTAGTTTCCAAAGTTTTTGAATTTTCTGTGACATATTTGTATTTTTAAACATTTCTAGATTATCAAATATTTAACTTATCTTGTTACTTACTTCAAAAATTCCTAATTTATAAAATATTTAACTTATCAGCTTAGTTACTTCAGAAATGTTTGTATTATCAAATATCTAGATTTCCAAATCACTAATTGAAAACATTCTTAACTTGCCCAACTATCAAAATTCCAAAACTTCCAAAATCATACTGATAGTACTGACCACCGACATTGCCACTATATCGTAATAACAACGCAATTAGTGATTGATAAATATGATATACCGGATAACGACAAACGATAAATCCAATTACCAGAGTAAAATATCTAGCATCAATTATTTCGCATTGTTCGATTTGTGTGGTTCACCCGAAATGCCGCGGTGTCTTTTCATTTCTTTAACTCGTGAACCCAAGAGGAGAGGAGCTTAAAAAATGGACAGTAATATGTGTGTGCAAATATATCACACGCGTAACGTGTGTTCGCTGTCCAATCCGGTACGTGAAACGCATAGGGAAAATCCGTTGAAAGCATGAAATACGTATACATATAGAGATCTGTTAAGTGTACATAAACGTGCATATATTAAACGTACCAAGAGTGGAGAGAACTCAGTACAGAGAGAGATATAGAGAAAGAGGGAGGGAGAGAGAGAGAGAAGATGTATCCATCCAAACAACTTGACCCAGGCTCCTGCCCGTCTTTGGTAAGCACCATCCGCTCCTTTGTAGTCCTGTTAATCGACACTTCTTCCCATTTTTTTTTTTAACGAATCGTTTATCGACGACGAGATATCTTTTTGTTCTTTTTTTTTTTAATTTATTTTTGTCGATTTCGTCATCGCGTTTTTAGAGTGTTAGCTATTTCGTATGTTGTGTTTATTTGTTTATTTTATTTTCTCGGTTATGTATTTTTTTTTCTATTTTGGTATTGTATGTATCCGATCGCGACATCGGCCAACCAGAAACGACCAGATCATCCGAACCCATCCGGGAATCATTCCTTGCGAATGATCGTTGTTGATTCGGTACACGTCCTGATACCTTGTGTTCCAAGAACGATTTTATGCGACGCGCGCGTTCGCTTGTTGAATCTCGCGATCAGAGTGCGTTCGGAGCAGTGATAGACAGATCGAGAAAAACTGGAGACGTAGAAATTCGTATTCGTGGAGATGTTTTTGAATTTCGAAATTGTTTGCGTAACTTCGGAGATTTGGAGAACCGAAGATTGGATAATTTGGGAATTCAGAGATATGGAATTTTCGAGTTTCAAGATTTTCTCATTTTTATATATTCCAGTTTCATAATTTGTTACTTTGGAAATTTAAAAATTTGGAAAATGGGAGAGTTGGAAATTTTGACATTAGGAAATTTGTGAATTCACAAATGCGAAATTCTCGAATTTCTGATAGATCCTCAAATTCCAGTTTACTTAGATTATTCAATATCTTAATCGCCAATTTTCTAAAATATGAATTCAGATATTTAAAAGATTAATTGGAAATACAGAAATTTAGTACTTGAAACGTTTGTACATTCCTAATTTTAGTATTTAGAAATATATCATTTCTAAAGTTAGGGCTACATTGACTCGAAAATTTACAAATTTGAAATTTCAAAAAATCGATACTCGCAACGCTATAGATACCTATACTCTGAAATTTTTAATTTCTCCATTTTCAAATTTAGATGGACACAAATTGAAACACTGGAAAAGATGTGAAAACTTGGAAATGTAGTAATTAAAAGAATATGTAAGTCTGAAAATGAAAAACTTATGAAATTGGAAATGAAAAATTTGTGAATACAAGAACTAAATGTAAAGATCAAAAAGAAGTATACCCATCACTAATTTGTACTAATTATGTGCAAATAAATGTTCCCTTTTCTCGCGTGCCAACAAACGCGAAAAATGCTGACACGATTTTTGCCGAAGTAGGAGAAAAATGAGCATTCGTTCGCTGAATCTGAACGCACTCTCAGGAATTAGCGACTTAACGAATAGATTATTACACTATGAATATTACAACTGATTCGTAGAAAATCGTTGCGTGAACCGGAAGTGGATGGACGTAGAACCGAGAACGTGTCCTCTGTCTCGATGATCGAGGATCTTTCGTAGATCCAACGCATGTTACCTTGAAAAGAGGCGAGGAAACGCGACTCTCGTTGCTCGTTTCGAAAATACTACTTTGATTTTGAACGTAACAATTTATTTTCTTGCAATTAAAAGTGCATGGACTTTGAGAACTATTATCACAGAAATAAGTGCCGTAGAAAAACTGACATTCGTTACAAAAATAAAGAATTTTCTTTGCATTTAGATTTATTTGTCTGCATTAAAAAACATGTAATAATATTCAGAATTAGTGTGAAATAGTAATTAAACAGATACATAGACGTTAATATTTATTGCCAGAAATTGTTGAAAAAGTAAATGGCAATTGTTAAAGGGATTAGGTTTAAAATTTTTTAATCATTCCATTCTTTGGAATTAAAGTGTACGCAGTTTACGAATTTTAAAGTGTAGTAGGTTCTTTCATTTCAATTAGGTAAATAATTACATTCAAGCACTGGATTCAAGTTTATCAGTACATAGTTTTTCTGTGTATGTTGCTGTAGGTCATAAAATTTAATAGATATATCCACTTACAAGTAAATATATTCATATCTTGATGTTCGATTATAAAAATTAAATATAATGTTGTCTATTATTACTACGAATTAATTATATTTTATTTTTACTGCCATTTAATGGTATCTTTATTACTAAATGATTACACTTTCTTATTATAGATCAAGTAATAATTATTTATTCATTATGGAACGCACATGTTTTGTACAAACATTTGTCATTAAAATGAATTTCATTATTTATGAACCTACTCATCAGATTAATACATATGTGCATATATTGACTGTAGATTCAGTGTACATCAGAATTAAATTTACGTATAAGATCAATTTAAGCAATATTTATGAGCGTCTATGGTAACATATTCAATACAGAAACATGAATTGTTTTCTCAATAGGTACCGTCTGGTAATAAATTATTCTCGTTCAAAGGACCATTCTTTGCATAATTAAACGGTTCACGTAAATCACAGTAGACGATATTAAAACGTTACAGTGTTTTATTCTTATATTCAATCGACTTACTCATAAATAACTTGAGAAATAATTTTCTATGGTTAACATTTTAATTTGCTGTTACATTGAATTCTGCCGTACAAAATGTATACTATATAAACAGTTCATTGTAAATATTGTATACTATAAACAGTACTGTATAAACTGTATACTATATAAATAGTGCATTGCATAAATTGTGTACGATGAAAATAGTGCATTGTATAAACGGTGTACGATATAAATAGTGCACTGTATATATTGTATACTGTAAAAATAGTATTTATATAGTAGTAGTGTATAAATTATATATTATATAAATAGTACACTGTATAAATTGTATGCTGTATGAATAGCATACTGTGTAAATTACATGTATAATATATGAGCAATACACTTCGTAATCTATATAATGTATAAATAGTACACTGTATAAAATGTACTATATATATAGCCTACGGTATTAGCTATATGCTATATAAACGGTATACTGTATAAATTACATGCTATATGAAGAGTTAATTGTATGAAGTACATGTCTGATAAATAGTATATTCTATAAACTACTTGCTATATAAATAGGATATTGTACAAACTGCATACTATATGAATAGTAAACTGTGCAAACTACATACTATATAAATAGTATGCTGTATAAACTACGTGCTGTATAAATAGTATACTGTGCAAACTAGATGCAATATATAGGGTATACTGTATAAACTATATGCTATATAAATAGTATACTGTATAAACTACATGCTGTATAAATAGTATACTGTGCAAACTAGATGTTATATAAATGGTATACTGTATAAAACGCGTGCTATGTAAATAGTACGCTGTATAAACTCTATACTATAATATGTGACTAGTATTCCGTATAAAGTATATACAGTTAACTTTGTAATATAGCGTAAAAATTTAGCCTGTTAACCCGCAGAATTGAATCGTTCGTAAAGTAATTGAAGCAAAAGCAATCCCTATTATGACGACAGGGTAAAAGGGTCAGTAGGCCTTCAAAGTGTTAAAATGGCCGCAAACCAGTTAGATAATTCAATGTCATCGAGAGTTCTCGATAGGAAAATAAACAAGAAAGCAAATAACAGGAACATCCAGTTCCGATCGAGCGAGCAACGAGCGCGCGTGTTCGCGCGTCGCCAGCCCCGCGAGTCGAGCGGAATCGGTTCGCTTGTTAACCCGTCTGACAGACACGGCCAATTCTGTTGCAGGATATCGCAGGAAACGTCGGGAATCCCGATATCCACGTACTTCATCCCGCCGGACCACATCGTTAAGTCGCCGATCCACTAAAAGTGGTGAGACAGGCACACACAAAACACGTATGTCGTTGTCGTCGAAAAAAAAAAAACAAAAAACAGAAAAGTAAAAAGTAATCGAAAGAAGGACGCGGGGCGTCACGACGCACGCGAAGCTGTCGAAATGGCATCTGGGGCTGGGCCACGCATTGTGTTCAACCAGCTTGCTAATCACACATACATACACACACACGTATACGCGATCGCATACACACACACACACACACACACGAGTGAGTACACGTACATAACAGGTACACACAGATGAAGCAGAACAACTTTTGAGAGCAACAACAACAACAACATCGGCAAAGATTTTACTAGCATCAAAATGGGAGAGGGAGGCCGTGTACACGAATTTACACACGTCGTTTGTTGCGAACGGTCACAAAAGAATAAATACGCGTAAGGATTATTGTGCGCGCGCTCTCGATGAAATCACAGCGGTGTACATATATTATAGAGAGAGAGGCGAGAACGCAGACAGAACGAAACAAAATGCAGCACACACGCTTTCTGAATAGAGACACGCCAAATGTAGAGACGAAGAAGGCACGCACGCGCGTACACGGATACATTATTACTCCTTGAGTGTACAAAGCTGTACAAAAAAAAAAAAGATATTTAAACGAACAAGGGAAACAGAAAAAAAAAAACGAAGAAAATGAACAAAAAAAAAATATGAATAAAATGTAATAAGATACATAAACGATGCACGCCGCGGCCCGTGCATATGCGCACGGTGGCTGCCACCGATTGGTAAAGGGAACAAGCCAAAGATACGTTAGTTTTCATTTTTATATTTAAAACGAGAGAGAAACAAAAAAAGAAAATGAGAATTACAAGAGACGGGAGAGAAATACGAGAGAATTATTATAATTAATTATTAATCGTATCGAGTGTGTGAACAAGGACGCTGAATAACTATATATTGATATTATTAGGGGGCCGGTTGTTAGCGATTTTTCTATTGATGGTGTTCCGCCATCTTCCGAGTCCACGATTTCATTCTTCTGGCTACTTCTTTCTTTTGTATTATTTTTTTTCTTTTTCGGGGAAAACGTTGCTCGAGAAGATCATTTCTGCAGTTAGCTGGTGATTATTGCAAATTTTAATTCGTGTTATCTTTATTCTCTATGATAAAAATTTGTATCACTATGATATAATACAAATTAGAGAATTTGTATTATATTTTTTCTCTAATTTGTATTATCTTTGTTCTCTAGTTTGTATTATCTTCGTTCTCCAATTTTTATTATCTTTGTTCTTTATTTCGTATCATCTTCGTTCCCCGGTTTGTGTTATGTGTGCATTTTACTTTATAGTATCATTTTTCTTTTTTAGTTTGTTATCGTTTTGTTATGAAAATTCGACAGACGTGGATTTGTTGTTTCTATCAAGGGATTATGTTAATTTGTGTCGGAAATTATTTATTCGAATAGGCGTTACGTGTGTAAAATTTCGAACATGTTGCCAAAGACACAATGTGGTAATTTTTGAGAATTTTAATTTATGTTAATTTTTATAGAAATTATGAACAAGGATTTGTTATTTCTAGCGAGGAATTATGTTTGTGAACATTTGTGTCTAGAATTATTTATTCCGATAGGTATTAAATATGAACAATTTGCGGTATGTTGCCAAACATATATAAGCTTTGAAAATTGTAGTTATTTTAGTTCTTTCGCGATAGCAATTCGACATACGTAGATTTTTATCAAAGAATATTTGCAATCGTTTGTATTTAAATAGTAATTTATTTATATAGACAGATGTATAAAAATACTTATGGTAGAGGTGTGCTATCGAATGCATTTGGCATTTTTCAAGCGTTTTAATTATTTATCATATTCATTTTTTACGATAGTAATTCGTATACGATGTTCATAAACATTCGCAGCTAAAGATATTTATTTATGCAAACGTCGCTTAATAGAATGCTACCAATAATAATTGGTAAATATAATAATTTTTAATCGTGTACAATAAGATTCGATTAATAGTCGTAAACTTGTTTCTGTCAATGAAAAATCGTGTACGTTTAAAACGTACATTATTTATTTGCGTAAACATTGCATTAAAAATGTTACTGTACCAATGTACACGATAATTTTTATAAATTTTATTTGTGTTAATTTTCTTTTTTCGCGATCGAATTTGAACAAGTTGTCACGAATCGCATGATATTCATGAACACATAAATCGGAACAGTATTTTATTGTATTATAATAACGAGGAAACAAAATTCTGTTCATTAATATTCTCGTGAAAGTAAATAGTTTCGTTCCTCGTTAAATTGAGTCATAATTTAAAAGTAAGGAGTAGAAAGTATGCAGTCCTGAATTTGAAAGTGAAAATTATGGATCAAGTCGGTAATTATGGTTGAAGCGGTATTGACTAATGTTTAGTTAATTGTAGCGTTTGAAAGAGCAAGAAAATGAAATTGTATTTTAATAACAGTGAAAGTAAAAACCATTTGCGATGGTTCTGATAGTTTAATTAATTTTTTTAATAGTGTTAGCGCGTATGAAATAGTTTAAGAATATTTTTTTTTTCGTTATCTAGTTTTTTATTGTTATTATGTTACGAATCGGAAAATCTCGAATTAATTAAATTGGTTAAATTGATCTTAAATGATTTCTTTTCCAGGAGAAGTTTCTTACAAAATGTACCAGCGAGAGGAAGTTTATAAAACATCTTGCAGGGTACGAGAAACATTATTTTTATATTTTTACATGACAGTGTATAAATTAAAATTGTTCACAGATACGGAAAAATTGATGCAAGGTACGATGCGCTTTCCTTCTTTTATAAATTTTATTATAAAATATTTCTTTATTTGCGAAGAAGCTTTTATTTCGTCTTACAAAAACGTTACTTGAGAATGTTAATAATTTCTCACGTGTTAAATGCAAAAGAAAATGTCCTATCATTTAGAGTTTCAGATAATTAATCTTTGACTCTTTCAGATAATTAAAATCAGATTGTAATCGAGAATTGAACTGTAGTTTTTAATTAAATTTTGCTGCATTAAAAGATTAATATGAAAACTTGATTTTAATCAATTCATGAATCAATAGAAACTAATTGAAGGATTTTTCAATTAATAATTAACTTACAGTCATTATTTGCGACTTTGTTTAAGAATAAATATTTGTCTGTTAATTCGCTGATTTCCTAATTGAAAATAAAAGTTTAATTTCATTTGTACGAGATTCGATTAAAAATCAATTTTAATCTTCGATCGAACGCGTGAATTAAAAATCAAATTTTTATTCTTCATTGGAAGAATTTCAACCAACGATTGAAACTTACTAGTTGATTGAAATATTTCCCAGTTAAAATTTACTTTTAAGCTTTATCTTAACAAGCTTTTCAATTTTCAATAACAAAAATTCAGTTGACATCTGCGTTTTAATTCTCATTTTGAAAACTATGCAATTATCGGTTATAACTTAATCATTGAACAAATGGTTAAAATTTTTGTTCAATTATTAATTAAAAATTTCGAATCTCCATCTCTTACGACGAATCTTTTCTCCTTAATTCAATTTTGTGTTTCCCGAAATGAATCTCCCTATATGTTTACGACTCAATGTTATTACCATTCGATCTCAGTCTGTCGAATTAAAAAGATTCTCGAACAACGATGTTTTCCTTTTTTCGAATTTCCTTGAAAATCAATTCGCCGACGATCGAGGATCAATCGTGGACTCTCGATTTTAGCGTAGGAACACCGAGGGAAAGTAACAATTAACCGCGCGCGGGTAATTAAACACGTAGTTTGGTAGTTTTTTGCATGCGAGACTCGATTTCAAAAGAGAAGAAAAAAAGAATAATATTCACGCTGAACGCGGGAAGAAAAGGTTTTCGTTTTCTTTTTTCCTTTCTTCCTTTCATCAGAAAGTGTTGTTCCGCTCGCGTGTCGGGGCGGAGAACCGAGCTGATCGAGCGCGTGTAACCGGCGTCTTCGATAATCGATCGATCGTTTCTCGATAACCGATATAATAGATCGTTTCTCGATAGTCGATCGTCGTACGATCCAGGATTCGCTGACGCGCTGTTCTCTCGAAGGAACAAATGAAATTATTACGTGGAATATAAATAACGATATATTATGTATATACGTATAATATATATTATATATATTATACGATTAAAAGTGAAAAAGGAAAAAACAATTAGAGGAGATTAAATTAGCAATGAAACAAAAAAAAGGTGCGAGCTCAAAGCATTAATCTTCAAACATGGAAGCGTACTCTTCTTCTTCTTCTTCTTCTTCTTCTTCTTCTTCATCTCTTCACCCTTGGTCCACTGTTCTTCCGTTGTCAGCTACTTCCGGTTAGAATAGCAAGAAATACTTGCTTCGATCACAGGCTTGAACGCTTTGCAGGGTAAATTCAGTGTCTTCGAAAATAAAACAAATTCAGAAATTCGATTTTTAATATGTTGATTGCTAATTCAAATTTATCAACCCCGTGAACTTCTGAACAATTTCGTTTGTTCAAATGACAGTTTCTGATCTTTCATTCGCAATTTAATTCTTTAAAGTTGTAAAACTGGGAAATTAAGAAAACCGGATATATTAATAAATCTATATATGTATTTATGCTCCCATTGATATTGATACGCTTGGAGGACGTATATATACGCCCCCACAATTTTAACAGTATCCCTAAAAGACGTATATATACGCCATTTTAATTTTGACAGTATACATAGAAGATATATGTATACGCTGTCATGATTCCCTCAATATCAATGGAAATAGTATGTGTACGCTGTTATAATTATGTTAAAATATACATGTGTGCTTCGAAGACGTATATGTACGTCTAGTAAACTTTTTAATTCGATAAAATTTTGCTTCCTTTTTTCGTTACGATGCATTGTAATCAACGTATTTGTAATACGCTAACTATAAAAAAAAGCAGATTGTTACTAATCAATGACCGGTCAGTGAGTTTCATTTCTATGTCGTACAAAATTTCTGTATTTACTCGTCAGTAAATTGCACACGTTATTGCGAATGAAACTATCAAAAACATTTCGCTTATTTCGTAATTACAATTCAATATTTCGCTTTTAATTACGCGGAAAAAACGAATAGTGCCATCAGCGTCGTCGCAACGTGAACCGTTTCCACGATGGCTATTAACATGTTAATTTCCGAATTTCTCTTTCTGTCCGCTGGCTCGCGTTTTATAGCCGAAACGCGCAATCGCAAATTTCGTTCGATGAATTCCGCTCGAACGTCCGCTACCGGTCTGTGCCAAAGAACATTCGAGAAAACGGTGCTTCCACAGACCTCGCCGAGGTGTTCCTCGTTTTAGAATAGTTTCGGGACGTTCTCCGCGAGACGATTCAGTTCGTTCATCGCATAAAAAGTCGTGTTTCTTGAAAAAAAAAAAAACGAAGGAAAGTTAGTGCAATATAGCGTCATCGTGTTTCGTGGATCTGTGATCGACGTTCAAGTTCCCCACCCTCGACGAAACCTTTTTTTTTCGATCGCTCAAAATTCTTTGGACCCCCCCACGTCTTTCGTGATTCGACCCTGTAAATAATATTAGACGCGTTTCTCGTTGTAAATATTTATTGATTTCGTTGGAGCGACGCGGCTTCATCGTCGATCGAACGTTTCTATTTATTGGGCGTTCTTTGACGCTAAGTTTATTTGTTTCTTCATTTTAAATTAATTCGAACACTTCGTTTGCTCAAGCGAACCGTCGTCGGTTGGAAAATCTGTTCTGGAAATATAGGAACCTCAGGGTTCTGTTCCTGTGTACGGGGTGTCCCAGGTGCTTCCCAAAAAAATTGTTATGTATCAAGAATCGATATTTCTTAGAAACATAATTGGATCTAAATTAACATCGAATTTATTCTATATCTGTCGATACGAAATATATATCTGTGAATATAGAATTCATTATATAAAATAAATACAATCGTATCATAGTACCGGTATAAACAAAAGAATATTGTATTATTCTACCTACATAAATTATATAATTATCAACTTGTAAATTATATTTAAAATTCTGTATTTTATAGAATTAATGGAGTTTCTCAACTTCCCGCGACTTTCAGCCGAATGAACAGTATAAAATTTATTTTTAAAAATACTGTCCTTTAAGGAACTAATTCAATGTTCGACGACGCTAATCGAAATGATCCCTGTTATGTTTGTATTCGCGCATTTTAGCGGGAAAATCCTGTGACCCCCAATACATGTTTATTAACGTGTTTCTACTTTTTATTGTATCGAACGTACGTTCTGTCACTGTTCTTTTTTTATACGCTAAGTTAAGAGACGTCACTTATTTAATTCGTACTGTTATTTCTATTTATCCGTTGTTATCGTTTCACCGGTTTGCGACGATGAAAAATCGACCATTGGCGTACTTTTTTTCTTTCGACGAAGCATTTCTCTCTTTTCTCATCACACGTACACAGACACGTTACACACAAACGCATCGGATACACGTACAATATCGTCCTCCCCGCAGCAAGATCTTCTCGTCGTTGTCCCTGTTTCTGTCTTCAGAATCGCATCACGTATCTCTTCGCGTTCCGCTTCTTCGTCCGCAAACCTTTCGCCCTTCCGCTCTCTATCGTCGAAAATCCGATAACGACGTGCCCGTGAAAACGCTTCGAGGAGAAAGAACGATAGGAAATTAAGAGAAACGATAAAATAAAAAGAAAAAAAAGAGAAACACTGGCGACCGAAGAGTCAGCCTCTGCCGAATGAAACGGGATGATAAAGGAAATAGGAAAGCAGGCAAGTAGCATGTGGAGGATCCACGAGCTACGATAAAAAGTAAACAGAAATATAATCGAAGTGAACCATAGCGAGAGAGAGAGAGACACTGTATGATTGTGTATATCAACAATAAATAATTGCTGTGATTAGAAATCGATTATTAGTAAGTAGTTAAGGACGATTTTTATGGCAGAGAAGCACAGACAGAGAGAAAGAGACGTCGCTGAGGAAAAGATGCACGTGCTTCAAGGTACCCTCTTTTTTCGCGAGAAAAAGAAAGGGACCATAGTAATCGGCTATGTTGCATGAATGCGATCGTGTGCGTGTGTTTGTGCGAGAATTAAATCGTGCGTCAGGAGAGTGCGACGAAAAGCTTTAGAATGCTGTTTTTCTTTCTCTTGAATCGGTGATTTTGTTCGAGGAACGCGTGCGTGCGGTCGAATTTGAATTTTTCGGACACTAGAGTGAAGACAGGGAAGACCCTCGCTATATTGCCGCGGTCGATATCGCGGTTTCTGGCTGCATCTTCGAGAATTAATCAGCGATGGTTCCGGGCGACTCGCGTGAGACTTGTTCGGCGATATAACGAGTGTCTGTCGCGATCGAATAACGATCGACACACGCGTTTACCGATACGTATCGTGATTCTTCTCGCTCGACTCACCAATTGAATTTGAAAATCGAATGTCGGATTTAAGTTAGGTCGGTGCTTAGGCGGTAGAAAATTTAGGATATGCGATGGCAAATCGGACCAAATTTCTGTATTTTTTCATTGCAATTGTGCCAAAAGAAATTAGAACTACAATCGTTGATGTATTTTAAGTGTTAGTATTTTTTATAGAAATCGGTTTTTAAACGTGTAACGTTCGATGGCTAGGATTTTATATGAGACAGTGGAGTTACAGAACTGGTTAACGCAAACAATCATTGTAAGTAACGTTAAGATTATAGATAATCAATTATGTAACGTAAAGGAACAACGTAATATAATGATCATTTAGTTTTGCATATCACGAGGGTTGCTTTAGAAAGAGGGTGTTCTATTAGGGGTATGCAAAGCTTTCCGTAATCTGATTATTTTTATTAATCTCTTAATTAGAAGTGAATTAATATTTTGATGAAATATAAATTCACATTTTAATAAGGAATACGTTCTTATTAAATATACGCTCTACGTAATTTTGATAAACAGGAAAATTACTGTTTCAGTCAAAAATATGAATCAATATATTCAAAATATATGGAGTATTATTAATATAATAGAATTCATATATCGATAAAATAATAAGGTATTATTTAATAAAAAAACGAATTAATATTTTATTAAAACGTGAATATTTCGGTAAAAATATTTATCACCATTTTGCATGTGTCATATTCTGCAATTGTTCAATCAAAGAACGGAATAAATCGACTATAATATATCGACTCGAAAAATATTATTTATATAAAATTTCTAATTCGTTCTTCAACTAATCATTACATATGAATAGTGGAGAGTTTTCAGGGAATAGAAACAGTATTCATTTTTATATAATAAAATGAATACTTTTATGAAAATTTAAACTCGAATTTTCATTTCCCGAAATCTGGCCACTATTTAAATAATAACAGATTTGAAATTTTGTATATTTAATACTCGTATTGTTATTAAAACACGCACCTAATGCACATTACAATAAATATGACTAATTATGATTTCTATGATTAGGAAATCATTTATAATGATTTTCATTCCCACCCAAATTAAAAATATAAATGTATCAGTAAACATGGTTTTATCTTGTATAATTTCTTACAAGTTATTAACTTTATCATAATAAAATAATTCACATCGCTATTTATTTATGGACATTGAAATTGCATGCCCTTAACACACGATAATATTTCTCGAAATCTCGTGAGTCGAGGGAGAAGAGCCCCCCCTGGTAATCAAGAATTTGCGTTCCCAGTGATTTTTGAACATACTTTTGAATGGAGAACGGTGGCCATTGCGATCATTCGTAATTTCTTCATACTCTCTCGCAGTGTCTATATTCTTGGATTCACGGAATATCGCCATTGTCCACCGAGTTTCAATCGAAAACACCCATCATTACACTTAAATCTCACGATGATAACCTCGTTCGATCATCCCTTGAAGAAAAGGCTTCTTCATCGAGTGTGAAGAGAAGAATCTTCTTCGTCATTTCTAAAAAGAAGAATATTCTTCGTGATTTGTAAAAAGAAGAATCTTCTTCATGATCTATGAAGGAAGACTTCATCGTCTGAAGAGAAGAACGTTCTTCATAATATGTAAAGGAAATGATCGTCATCCAAAGAGAAATCTCTTCTTTATAATCTATAGAGAAGAAAATCATCATCTGAAGAGAAAAATCTTTGCAGTTTGTAAAGGAAAAGGTCTTCATCGTCTGAAGTGGATAATCTTCATGATCCGTAAATAAAGAGATCATCATTGGTATGGAGAAAAATTTGCATTATTTATGATGTAGGAAGAATCTTCTTCATAATCTTCAAAGAAACAGATCATCATCATCATCATCTATAAAGAGGAGAACTTCTTTATGATGTGTACAAAGAAGAATATTCTTCATGATCTACAAAAAGAATCTTCTTCGTGATGTGTACGAAGAGTCCTCTTCAGGATCTGTAAAAACAAGAGTCTTCAACGTGTGATTGATCGAAAATCATCGTGAGACCGCTGTATTCCAGAAGCATATCCGGTGACACATATGACTAGATTACGAACTAATTAATCTCTCTTCAGCTCCGAGAATAAGCTCATATTTATTCGTCACGTGGAAAAGAATAATCGTACACTTATTCGGGACATCCGTATCTCGTAGTAGATATACCTTCAAGTCGACTCTTAGTATCTTATAACCTGAAGAGCGGGTGTGGACACGAGCTTCACTGGGCTTATTTCTATGGCTCGGACCCCACATTCCTTGCAAGTGCCAACTCTCCAGCTGCGTATACTGAAATTGGGCTGGGTAACTTTAAGAAAGTGAGGATCGCAAAGAACTCGAAGACTCGATTGACTACTAGTCCACACTGGCTCCAAAGTCATCATCTACCCGACGTAATTTCGTATTCACGGTAAAGAGGTGCCACGTTCCGAGGGATCGATTGAAGCATGGGTTCCTCCCATGTGTTGGAACGTGTGGACTTTCTGGGGATATCCAGGTGTTATCGCTTTGATTGATGTTTCCTTTGTGTGCGGATTTGTAGGAGGATGGACTTGACGAACTGCCACAAATACGAGTTTACGACATATGCTGGAAGCGATCACGAATTCCGTATTGTACCTAGTGGAAGTCTATTAATTACTGTTTTATACCAGCATTAGTTAATTGAAAATCAGTTCATAGATTTTCGAGTGGTCATTGAGAGATTATTCATTCATCCTCATTGTTGACATAATGAAAATTTTGTGAGCTACGATTAAGAAGGAAACAGAAGCTAGGACTGTTCTTTTAATATTTAGTTACTGTTAAATTATGAAATCATAGTATCTAGTGACTAATGTGATTCTTACGCATTTTGCAAGTATTGTGTTAAAATTCAGTAAATAAACTTGAAATTGTATTTGTCATAAAATGGAAATCTTATGGCTAGTAAAAGTCTACTATTATATAGAACAACGATTCGATTATTTATCACGATATATTCATATAATAGTACAATATTTCAGTCTTTGGTTACAATTATTTCAACGAAATGTGCTAATTCAAATGAAGCTTGCTAATTATTATATGATTCTATATTTGAATAATCTTCAAGCTCGTTGATCTCTAAGACGTCCAAGTCCATCCTCGTCTTCGTTTCACAAAGAAGCAACTGACCTTCAGTAAGCAACACAATAAAAACACCACGGCTGCAATGGGTACCCAGAATCCCACAGCTCTTCCAACATCGTTCAACAACGTCTCAAAGTGTCCCTCGAAGTTACGGAAGAAGTTGGACCATCTCGACGTTGACTTCATGGTTTCTCAGCACTTCACGGTGGCAGAGGATCGTGGAGTCATTCGAGGTGTGGGATCCGGCACCACTAAGCTTCCCGGAAGAAAAAATGGCGAAAAACCTCCGTACGAGAAAATTTGATTCTATATTTACGTTTATAATCATATTGATCTCGATGTATAATAACCAGCATGTCTTACGCAAATCGATACAACGGTAATACTCCGCCATTTTGTATAAGGAAGTCTAGGTGCTCGGGTATTGTACAGTCGCGCGCAAGTATGATGTCTCGGTTAAGGAAAAGGGGGCGGGACCCTTTCGTCGTTCGCGCTCGGCTCGGTTCGGCACGCGTCGGCGATTAGGTCACACCCCCCCTTCAAACTCCTCCCATTTACCTTGAGAAGTTCATATTGCTCGCGGATGTTCATGGTTCAACCCCTTCTTGTTACTTTTCACGTCAGAATATACTCGTTCATCATCTGTGGTACGAGTATCTTGAAAATCGAAAGGTACCCATTTACATCCCTCAAACATCAGTCATTTCGATCGATTTCAAACTTCTCATCCTTCACCCATCCATTTGCCCTCGAACGGAATTTATTTGAAGAAAAAGCGAGGATGTTAAATAGGAACATGATCGTATCGTTGTGGCGTAGAGCAATCTGTTAGTGCAGGGGCCTTATCCTTACTGCGCGGGTCCTGGTTTGGATCCTGCGGGATTCTGTGACGCCTTTGGTTTTCATTACAGCGGATTTAAGTTCTAACGTGGTGGATGTAAATTCCATCGCGATGTATTTAGATTCTATTTTTTTGCCATTCATTGAAGATCCTTGAATCTTATAATTTTTTTAAATATATATTGTTTGAAACAGTTAGGGGATTATAAGAGTACAAAAGTCGTACAAATTTAATTTGGAGAGAATAGCTTTAGGATGTAGGAAAGTGTGTGCTGGAGTGAAGAACGTTTTAATATTCACTTTTACTCTCTGGATGAACATATTTTAAATTATTATTCTAAACAATTGCGGTAGTAAGAAAAGCTTAAATACGATGATTCAATTGGAGGATATGATAATTGCTATTATTAACTGTAACCAATTATTGATAATTATTGTTTCTATGATACTTCATTTAATTTAATTCCAAGTAATTAATCATACGAAAATATAATTTCTTAATTTATATTTTATCTTCTTTTCTTCGACAATTATTTAATTAAATTTGATTTTTGATAGCGTGCACGTTAAGGTTCCTGAAATAATAAAAATGATTCCAAAGTTGTGCAATAAAATATAATAAATATAATATTGATACCTAAAATTAATTTACATATCATGAAGTATAAGAAATATCTATAAGTTCGCTCAAAGTAGAAGTAATAATAAATCATCTTCCTATTTTCCTCACACTGGAAAACCCAGAACCAATCGAAATTTTGACTTTTTTAACTAATTTCCAATTCGGATGTGGGTATACATCTAACATTAGCTATTGTAGTGTTAAACAAATCCCTGACTATTTTCAAATGCACATTCATGAGCAATAAGGTATCATAATATTCATCAGTATTAAAAATATCAATGGAGGAATCTTACAAGAAAAGGTGACGCGACTAATTATAACGGTTAATTATCTAATTGAAGTAATTACGAGACTAACTAATTTCTGTCACACGTTGTTGTATTAACTTCTTTTAGAACAATACTTTTATAAAAAGATCAATATTCTTTCTTTGTAAAATCATGTCTAGTATCAAATGATAAATATCAACGTACAAAATTAAATTCAATTAAAGGAAACAAAATATAATTTGCATCATCACTGTGCGCTTTTGACAAGTTGGCGTGCTGAGCTATAAAATCTGCCAGCTTAATGCATGAGAATAGTACTTTATTATGGATTGTGAGTTTTTATGTAAAAGTAGTAAATAAATGTAATTGATCAGTTTCAAGTTTAGTGTAATCGGACGAGTGAGTCGACGTAGAAAACACAAGAAGATGGAATCCTGGGGTGTCACAGTCACGAGAGGATCCGGTCAGTAACCCAACCTTACCGTAACGCAAGGCAATCAGCTAAGAAATAACTTAGTTTTTATAGGCTATTGAAGCACACGCGCCCTAAATCCGACAGGGCATAGAATAATTGACTAAACATTTTAACCCTTTCGATACGGAAACTTTACCTGCCAAATGCAAGCTCATGAGCGACGAAATGCATGATGTAACGACGCGATCTTTCTATTCTCATTCGAAATAAAATCAGTTTGCACGCTTATAGAAGACTCTTGTTATATTGCCGGTGGATCGAACTGTCGCCATTAGCGATGTACGAAGAGTTCCTCGAACATGACACTTGAGACATTTGCAAATTTGAACATTTGGAATCTCGTACGTTTCTTAATTTGTACATCTGTATATTTGTATATTTGCGAATTTGAAAATTTCTAGGTTTAAAAACTTCCGAGTTTCAGAATTTTCAGTCGTGACAATGTAGAAATTCATAATTTTACGAATTGGAGGATTTGAAAAGTTGCACTGCTGAAAATTTTCGAATTCGTATGTTTTATAAATTTTACATTAACAAAATTTAAGATGTTTGCAAGATTGCAATGTCTAAATTCTTCAACTTGGAAGTTGGACACTGAAAAACTGGAATGTATAAATTTGAACATTTTTAAGTTTAAGAATTTTTAACACTGAAAATGTGTAAGTCAAAGTCCAAAAGTTTCTAAGTTGTTAAAATTCTCAAATTCACAATTGCAAAGAATTATAACCTTGAACGGTATATACACTAAAAAAAATTAAAGATCGACAACCTCTGATAGTACACAAATTAATAAGTTAAAAACTTAAACGTGTAGAACCATGCAATTTAAAAAGTTTGCACTTAACTCTACTTTTACTTAATTAAATCATTTTACTTTAAATAACAGTTAACTTTAAAGATCGCGCGGTTAAATACATCGGAATAGAGAAATAAAAAGGATCGTAAACTTAGACGATGTAAAGAACTGCGTCGCCACGTTACCAGTACCGAAAGGGTTAATTTTCTCACGAAAGGGGCGCGTGAAGAAAAGACTCGAGCGCGATCTGGGCAAAATAAGGCCCGAGATATCACAAACGGCATATTTTTCTGTAACGATTAAAGAAAAATGAGATAAGGATAATAAAATGAGAAAAACGCAAGGAAGCGAGTAGAGCTCGAAGAAAAAAGTACGGTACCATGCTTGAGATTATAATCGAGTCGCAGAGAGTGTAATCGTTTCCTTTCTTTTCTTTCGAAATCTATGTGCGTGCCAAATGAACGAAAAGAAGGAGACAACAAAATGTATCGAGGTATCGTGTAAGATCGGTGAACGACTCAAAAAAAAAAACCGTGTGCCAAGCTTGAATAGAAAAAAATATCGCGGACTGATTAAAAAAATATCTGTGCCAAATCGTCGTTACGTACATCCGCGAAACGCTGCAGTTCATTTTTTCCATCTCTTTGCCTGCCGATTTCTCCCCCTTCCATTTTGTTCTTCAATTTCTATCCGCGAAATTGAACGCGAAACAGTAAGAAAAAATCGGCATCGATCGGGGGGAAGAGATCTCGTCGGGTTGCAACGTGTAAAATGTAGATTCATATTTTCGCCCGTGCGTTCGATAACTTTACCCCTTGACCGTTCTTCAAGTCTTCCTCTTTAATAATAATTTTCAAGGTTGACTCACGATCGCTACAGTTCATTAAAAATCGATTATTACCCGTAACGAGAGAGACGAGAACTTAGATTTTTTTTTATAAATACCGACTGTAGCGTGTTTCGAAGAAGAACAGTCTTCCTTAGATAAACTGGCAATCGGCAGTTGGAATGACGGTAACGTGATGGTAAAAGCGTAAAAAATCGCAGGAAATGCAACTGATAATTCGATGGACATTCTATTCGTTGCAACCGTAGTTCATCGTACGAAAATTTCTACTCGGAAAAGTATATCATTTAATACGATGTATGATAGATTCTGGTAGATCGTCTTGTGTTGACGCGAATGCAAGGTTTGATATGCTTCATCCCCTCGATGTGAACTGCACCCCTTTTTTCGTTCATTCTATGCATCTTCTTCGTCATTTTGCACTTCCGCTGTTGGTAAAATGATCCACGATTTACTCCGGATTAAGAAGCAAGATAGATTAAATTGCGAATATTAATTTGATTCGGTTAATCTGATTTACTAGTGGGATTTTTACATCCTCTGTGGTTGAAAAGTTTCGGGTTCGAGAAATTTTATGGGATTCGAGAAAAATTTGATAATGTATGGGTTTAAACAAATGGGAATATGATTTTGAGAATTTGGGAATTTGGAAATTTGCGAATCTGAGAGTTCGGGAATTTTTAAATTAGTTATTGAGGAATTTTTTAATTTGGCCATTCAGATATTTGATAATTTGTACAAGTTGAAAATTTTTAAATGTAGAAATTGAGTTTAAAGATTTGAAAAATTCTCAATTTAATTTGCGTATTCCTAATTTAAATTAACGTACGTAAACCTGATAATATAAGATTTTAGAAATTCCCTAATCAGACAATATTCAAACTTCAGTAATTTGAAAGTACATGTCTTTACAAATGTTTACTTTCGAAGTAGTGTCAAACTCGAATTAAAAAATCAAATGTAAAATTTTATGAAAGTATTAGACCCAATTTGAACGAAAAAATGTGTGATCGTGGATCAACAACACCGATTAAACACAGAAATTAACACCTTTGCATGCTTCCATTAATTCAAAGCGTCGAGACGAAGAAGAATCGTCACGAAAACGATTATAAACACGTGAAGAGACAGGTATCTACACACGATACATCATCGTCATAATAATCATCGTCATCATCATCGTCACAGTCATCATTTTTCTGCGTTTCCTTTGCACCGCCCGTACACGTGCAGCTGTCCCTTCTCTTCTTCATCTTCCCATTTCATTTTCTCTTTATTTCTCGAATCTTCCTCGGCCGGTATCCACTTATGTTAGAAAGCCTTTACGAAAACAGGGTCATAAATACTTACGTGTAATACGAGTATTTTAAATTTTTAACTCGCGGTTAACGAAAAACAAACGGAATAAAAGCATAAAAAAAAGAGAAGTAATAAAGATACGAAGAAAACGCGCGAGACAAAAAGCAAGCGTGTTTTAGTGTGCAATGTAAAAGTGAAGAGAGAAAAGTAAAGCGAGAGAAGTGAGAGAGAGAGAGAGAGAGAGGAAATTTTTACAAAAATAAAAAAAATAGAGAGAGAATGATGTAGTATTGCGAAATGGAATGCGTTTAAGAAAATAAAGGAACGTAGCGACTGCGTCTTTCATAAAAGCGTTTCGTCGGCTAAGGGAGCGAAACGTCGCTTTTTATAAAAAAAAAAAAAACGTGTTGCTGCGATGAAGTATGTATATATACGTGTATATATATGTATGTATGAATTTGTGCACGCATAATTGCAGAGATATTATCAACGTACTTGATCGCGATATCGACGCGAATCGATCGATTGCGACGCGCTGATCAAATCCTGAATTTTCGGATTTGTCTGATTAATTGTAGTTAATTTTTTTCATCTTGTAACAGCTATAATAATCAATTTTTCGTTGAAAACAATGCGAATGAATTATGCTGTGACGTGTAGAAAATACGATACTGCAATATAATTAGAGGTCAGGTATCTTCGAGTGACAAGTGGGATTTTCAGAGGAAAGTTTAAACGACATATTTTAAATTATTTTTCTATTTGAAATTTCTAGTAGATGAATTCTATTAAATATTGCGTTGGAAGCATATTAATTTATACGACGATATAAAGAAAAAGCAGAAATTTTGAAGCGAGAACTGAAATTCTAAAAGGATGGCTTAGCGAGGGAAACGGGATTATTAAAATGGAAGCTCGATTGGGGTATTTGAAATTATTTTTGATCGTATTTAAATTTTGCTTTGATAAGAAAGTAGTAATGGGTGCAATCGAATAGAAGAAAAGTTAGATTTTAAAAGGAAAGCTTTGTAGATCGCGTGTTTCAAAGTATTTTTACATTTAAATTTTGCTCCGAAAGCATATGTGCTGCGAGAGACGAAGCGCAGAACGCTGTAATTAAAATGGCGGGAGTTTTGAAATAAGAACTGGGAATTTAAAAAGAAATGTCGGAAAAAGTAACGGTGGCATAATTCAAGTAATTTTTAATTATGTCTAAATGTAACTATGGAAGAGTCATAGTTTGCTCCGTAGAGACAAAATGATTGAACGCTGCAATGTTATTAAGAAAGCGCTAATTATGAAATTAGCTCGGAAGCGACAAACTATTAAAGAAGACTTAGAGAGAAAATAAAGGTGGCATCTTTTAATTTATTTTTAATTGTATTTAAATTGTTTATTGAAAGTGCTGTGAGTGATTTGTGCGATGAAATACGAAACGATGTATGATGCAATGTTACTAAGAAGGAGGAAACATTGAAACGTGAAGCTTGAAAAAGGAATAATACCAAAATGTTAGTCGAAGAGAGCTAACAATAAGCGTCTAACGTAAAAGAAAATGATGTTAGACTTAAAAATTCGTTGAAAGCGTTCTAATTTATGACACAAAATCTGAAATGTAGGTTACTACAATATTATTAAAACGACGACTATTTTAAAGTAAGAAAAATGCTTGGCAGAGAAAAGAACGATGGTATACTTCAAATTATTTTTAATTCTATATTTATGATCTGTGATAGTCGAGTAGGTAACAAAATGATTGCATGGTATTAAATTTGTTAGATTGGTGCAAAAATTATTTCCATTTTCAATCGTAACATCGGGTAACGATATTTTGGAATCCGTATTTATGTATAATCATGCAATGTATCGATTTTCAAAATCGAAATTTGCTTCATTAACTAATTTTAATTGTTTTATTATTACCGTTTGTTTTAAATGATAATATTTATATTGTGATTAGTTCACTTTTCTTTCAATTGAAAGTATACTTTGTTAAGTATAAATTGTTATTGAATAATAAATTTTATTTTAATCTATAATATACTTCAAAAATAATGATTATATATTGTCATTGATCAATAAATTTCATTTCAATTCAAAACATACTTCGCTACGAATAGTCACAAATTGTTATTGATAAATATATTTTATTTTAATTCGAAATATGTAATTTGCACCAAACTAATCGCAACTGAAGACTCTCGCTACTCGCTCCATTTCGTTTTCTTAATTTCGAGACTAAGTTATCGTGTCGATGGGACACGATTGACAAAGAGACACGTAATTCCAGGGTAAAATATTCGGTACAATGTATCGGAAACAAAATATACGTACACCAATGTGCATAAACCAGCGAGTACGGTGTTTAAGCGAAAGCATCGACATCCTTTGGGGATATAAAGATAACGCGAGCAAGCATGGGGGATAAATGAGGTAAAACACGGTGCATATGGTGCCGGGTGAAGCATGGTGTCCTGGATACTATCACCGGCCGTAAACTAATGCTTATCGAGCCAATGAGTGCTTTCCTCCGCCACAAGATAGAAAGAAAAAACGGTAATGGCAGCGAAGGTGAAAGCAATTTATGAGGCTAGAATAAAATTAGGTACAGCTGGTGACACGTTTTCTCGACATGTCATACTTAACCTGACACTCGACATACATAGGTATATATATAAATATATATATATATATATATATATATATGTATATGGACATAAGTATATGTATATACATGATGTGTCATATTAAACGAATCCTACATTAATCTCCAATTACAACAGCACAAAATTTGTATATGATATTTAAATGATTTCAAAGTGTGTATAAAACGAGGAAAATATCTTGTTGCAGCTATTATAATTTTCAGTTCTATTGACGCTAAACTATATGTTAAGTTCTATTCACTGATATTAATAAAGGGAAATAGTTGATGATCAGGAAACTAGATTAAATACTTTTTTCACGAAATTTTCAAGAGGTACCTCATTTTATCTTTCTATGTGCGGCTTATGCTAAGTACATTTTAGTGCGTAGTAGATATAAATAATTAAAAATTAATGTTACGCTCTATTTCATATGATTTTTGAAGATAAATTTTGTTAACGTTGATCGATTGATTGAAATTGTAATTGAAAAAAATAATAACTGTGCAAACGAACTGTGTACAAAAATTCCCAAAATTAGTAAAATTGTATTGCTAAAAGGAACACTAATGACTTTGAGCAAGAAAGATGATACTCGTAAAGAAATTCTGAGATCGTTTAAATCGGATATAAAAATTTTGATTTGTATTGTCATATTTGCAGGAGATGAAGCGGATTGTTTCATGTGGTACACCCTGTATATATAAACAGGCATATGTGTATATATAAAAAATGATATACAATTACTGTAAGCGTATAAGAGATATAATTTATGTAGCTGTATTCTACGTCATCAGTACATTGTAGAAAAGGCTTGCGAGTGTTCACACGTGATCGTCTCAGCCGGCGTGAGAGTGCTTTAAATCTAGAGACTGCGTGAATGAGAGATGATACATTATATATATATAAATATTAAAAGAACAAAAAATATATATATATATAAAATAGATAGATACAGAAAGAGGGAGAGAGAAAGAGAGAGAAAGAGAAATACACTATACCTTGTAGCCGACGTTACATATCTTTAATCACATTCGTTTGGAATATCGTACGCGATTCAGTGATGGCGGTCGTGTTAAGTTAGATACTCTGTTGAAGTGCATATTTAATGATTATATTGATCAATTTGTTCATTTTTGATTAGCTGATATTTGAGTTATTCAGTTTACGATTGCGGATGCTGTATTCGCAAGTAGAAAAGGGTCAGTGAGATTCTGAATTCCCTAGTTCTTAGACGGTCGAAATTGTAAATTCCCTAGTTTACCGATTTTGAAATTGCCATTTCTCTACTATTCAGATTTTTTAAATTATAAATCCCCCAGCTTTCAAATTTCTGAAATTTAACATTCTTTATATTCAAATTTTCGTAATAGCTAATTCTCAAGTTTTCGGATTTTCAAAATTGAAAATTCTCTAATTTATAGACTTTTTAAATTATGAGTCCCTGGCCTTTAGATTTTGGAAATTGTTTTTCTCCACATTGTACGCATTCTGAAATTTCGAAGATTATCAAATTCCTGGATTTCTAATCTTACACCCTCTAAATTCCTAAGTTTCTTTATTAGTTTCACGATTTCTTAGTTCCCAAATTTCTAAAATATACAGATTTAAAAGATCACAAATGCCCGATCTTCCCTAATCTACCAAATTCGCCGAATTTCTAAAATTCTAAATAAGGTCTGAAACGTCTAAATATTATTCTCATCATCTCGTACCCAATAATGGTCGAATATGTATCAGACCTCACTCGATCACTTTCGTTCTATCATTTCGTTAAATACAGAAACAACGGTGCATCAACAAAGAGCACCGATCCCGAAACATCGCCGCCGTCACTGCATCGTTCGTGCGATATAACGCGAGTCGTCACAAATACAAAGCGTGTAGCAGAGCCCGTGAACGACCCAGACCTGGCCCAAAGTCAGTCTACATATCAGGCTCTAGTTAGCATCGGGTCCCCTTTCACGAAACCGGCAACCTCTGTCCGCGATGCGACATTTCTGATGCGTTTCCTCGGTTCACGACTCCGTCTTCGGGTTCCTCGAGGAACCGGGTCGGTGAATCGGGAATCGGGGTCCGTTTTCGGGTACCGGTGACGCTTATCCATACATATCCACTCGATCCGAAATATCTGTGAAGCATCTATCGAGCAAACGCGTCGCCGTTACCCGACTCGAGTGGACCTTCTTCGAGTTACTCGACGAATCCAGCTCGACTCTCTTCATGGTATTGTGCTCACATTCTGGCCGATTTCGTGTCAGCCCGGTAGTTGCTGCCGACCCGAAATCGTCAGATCTTTGTCTGGGATCTCCTCCCTTTCCCTGGAACAAGGTACATCTTAGGTACAACTTAGGTACTACTCGTATCGCCAGTTACTCTGCTACTCTATTTACCGCTACCAACCGCAATTATAATCATCCGTTATTGTACCGCCCTTTCCCGTTATCAGAACCGTTGGAAAGTTATCAGTGACCCTTTGCTTGACCGTCAGCATCGAGGTTCGATCATCGTAACGAGAGCTCACTCTCGAAAGGGACGAACATCGTTCCTTCTTGGAAGGTCAACTTCCTCCACTTCGACCCTTCTTCTTCTTCTTCTTCTCTTGATCCTCGCCTTGAGGGGGATCCTCTCGATCCGTGTGTGCTGAGAGAAATTTTTATTCGTTTTTGAATCACGCTCGAGAGACTAGGCTACTCCGAGGAATCAAATGTTAGGTTATGTCGCGTCTTTCGAATATCTCTTGGTTAATTGTTCTCGGCTTTTTCCGACTTACGTGTACATGCTTGATTCGTGAGCGCGAATCGTGTACTTCTTTTTTTAGCAACCTTTGCGAATGACTGCAAACCGATTCGTTTAATTCGATCGAATGCTTGTCGAGCTTCGAGGAATTACGATTCTGTGAAATCTTTGCTTAATTCATGAGATCTACTCTTATGTTTGAGTGGGAATTTGGAGTTTAATGATTCTAAAATTCGACTGTCGCAAAATGTGTGCGGTAGGATTTCGATATTTCCCTGCGCCAGGGGCTCACAAGTATATTGCAGACTATCGATGATTAATCCAGCGCAAAAAATGTCGAAGTCCAACCGCAATTCATAATAAAAGATGGCGAATTTGAAATCCGAAGAAATATTAGCCCAAGGAGTGTTATATTTTCTTCGAGACAGCTGTACAACTTTTTATAAATACGTAATAGTACTATATAACTGTTTAAAATGTTTTACGACGCCTTTTACCGACAGCATAGACATTTTTACGGTTTACTTTAATTCATGTGTAGCATTTATTTTCTCCGTGGAATATTTGTGGGTTTCTCTCAGCGCGCAATGTTGTCAACGTTCATCGTCGAATTGTTTAGTATCGAAAGCAACATTTCGAGAACGATGATTGTGCGATGCAGCAATCGATACTAAATAAGATGAACGGAAATTCGGAAGGCAATCTCTCGATAATTTGAAACACTTGCAATCATTGATCAATCAAGTTATTGGTATAACTGTAAACGTGTTTCCTTTCATCTTGCGAACCGAGCTTACGATTCTAGGAGCAATGTTCTCTCATAGCAATCTGTGTTGTTACATATTGATATAATGATTTTACGTAAATGCGATGTATTTTACGTAACTATAAGTTGTTGATTAGTTGCTACGCATGGAAGAACGAAAATTTTATCGTACGATGTTTGAGGAGGTGTTTAATGATTCTTCTATGGGTATTCGTTTTAAACCTAGCGAAAAATTAATTGCCCTTTGCTATCTTTCTTCGGAATTGAAAAGGATTTGCAAATTTGATATTTCCGTGTTTGCTCATTTCGGATATTCCAGACTTTCAAGTCGTCATTTTTCAGTAGTTTTAACCCCTTGCCATACAATTTATTTTTTTGGTACGTCAGTCAGAACTAACTGTTACAACCACAATATTAATACGAACAAAGAAAATTAAAATGTCGTGCGTATTTTATATTCAATGATCCTAGATTATGCAAATAATAATTGTACATCAAGTTTACATATAAACGTGTTCAAAATTTCAATAAATCTTATTACGTTTAAGCTGCGAGTGCGTCACGTGTCAGACTCGTCAAAATATGGCAAGTGGTTAAATTCGTAGATTTCCAAATTCCCGTATTTCTATTTTTCTAACTTTTCATTTTCCAGATAACCAAGCTTACAACTTACCACATTTCGAAATTTCCATATTTTTATATGCACAAAATGCGACGAAATTCTCTAATTTCCCTAACTTTACTAAACCACCTGATCTCCAAAAATTTTCCAAATCTCCCAAACTTCTCAGAATCCCAGCCTCTAAATTTTTTAATTTCTAAGTCTTCAAATTCTTGAATCCTAAAAATTTCAATAATCCTGAAATATAACAATTCGCAAACTTAATCTTACAGAATGCCGATATAAAAATTTTGCAAATCCTGGTAAGCAACAAATATCGTTTTAAAATATCGTCGAAAGAACATTTTTGTGTGAGGTAGAAAATAATGAACGAATACCCTGTTCGGTAAAAGTATTGCATACATACGATTCTTCGTCGTTGATAAATAATTTTCGTTCTTCCACTTTATTTTTTAATTAAGCTTCGGTTGCTCAAAAACTATGAAAATGAATTCCCTCTCCGCCACTACGGAGAATGTTTATCATAACGTTCGATACATCTTTCGATCGATACTCGTTTGTATCCTAACGAAATTACGGGATTATTTATTTCTCTTCGAGATGGTTTATTTTGATTTCCCAGCGGGGGACAGAATCAGTGCTCGAACGATCACCGTCTGATTCGCGCTTCTTCTTTTATCTTTTCGTCTACCACAATTTGTATATTTTATCACGCTTTCTATCGCGCGAGACCGGTCGGCATATCGATTATTTCGCGATTGTACATAATTATAGAAAACGTGCACACACGATTGTAATTTATCGTCGGTGTTAATTACTTTCGGGTGTCAGCTAACAAACTGTCTGACTGATGCATTGTCACGGAATGTACAGGGTGTTTCTTCGGTTGTGGACGATTACGCGAAGATTATGCGAAAATTTATTTCTTTCAAATATCCTGTGTTCAAGTTCCAACCATTTTTCATCTGTTCGCATGTTTGTTCAATAAATTATTTTAATTCTCTATGCGAGAAAGTTTGGTTATGTTCGATTTAACCAAGTTGTGTGCATTTCTTTCTTATGGAACGATGAAAAATTACTCTTATTATTATTCGAAGTAAGGAGGTCTTTTTGAAATTTAGATCTATGTCTGTTTTTATTAAAATTTTTAATGATTGTCGAACTATAGCTTCATTGTTTTAGTTTGACAAAAATCAACTATTTTGGAGATTAATCAATTTTATTATAACTGAATGAAAGTATAATAATGAATGAATATCGTTCCGATTTCCATTTTCATGCAATTTAAGAATTTATGTCAATGAACATATTCTGTGCCATTTTTTACGTGAATATGATTTACAGTAATTCGTATACACATAACATGAATGATGGAAATTTACGTACGTATTTATTATGTATAAAAAGATTGATCAATTTTTGAGAGTAATATAAAAGAACGAAAAGAAAAAATGGCTGGAAGTTGAAAACAAATTTGGGTCAAAGAACATTGTCTTCGTGTCCTTTGTCCACGAATAAAATAGGTCCCATAATTTATGGAACACTCTGTATAATACACGTATATATTATAATGTGTATATTGTGTATTGTATACAGACATTGGGGTAACCAAGTTGGGTCCGGAGTGGATCTATTTGGTAACAAAATTTGAACTAGGGTGTAGAATATTTTATATCATTCGTAGTTAAATTTTTGACATTTTCAAATTTTGGAATTGTCAGATTTTTATATATTTAAATTTGTAACTTTCCTAATACACAGTCTTTCATGTCTTAACATTCCCAAGTTTCCTCATTTTTGAACTTCCAATATCTCGAACTTCTACATTTAAGAATTTCTAAATTCTTTTACACAGAAATTTTCGAGTCTTGAAAATTACAAATTTTCACATTTCCAGAGACTTAAACTTTCAAGTCCCTAAACTTCCAAATTTCTACATTTGCTACATTCCAAAGATCTCGATTCCCCAGATTTTGAAATCTCCAAATGCCACATTTCTAAAATCCCAAAATTTCAAGTTTCAAATTTCAAAAATCCCGAAATTTCAAGTTTCAAATTTCCAATTTTCAAAATCCTAAAATTCAGAGATTCGATTTCTTCAATATGCTTAAATTTACTAAACCCCAAATTCCCAAGTAACCAACTTTTTCAAATTATTCTCAAATTTTTAAATCTTGCACCGAGGAACCGTGTCAAGTCCAAAATTCGCAAATTCTCGAATCCCAAATTGACACAATTGATGAAGAAATCTGCAGAACCATAATAATAATTAAATCTAATGAATGCAGGTCCATTCCAGGCAAGAACCTAGTTACCCCAATATATACGGGGTAATTTATCCCGCAGTTATATCCACGACCAAAAAGTGCCGAAACATTTGGCTAGAAATCGAGAAAACGAACTAAAAAAAAAAAAGTTGAACGATAAAGAGAGAGGTATATTACACACACACATATACGATCGAGATGGTAGTGATCTACGATTGCATAACTGATACGCGAAATGGAACGTAGACACTCGTGCACGCGTATGCATAAAGAGTAAAACAGAGAGGGAGAGAGAAAGAGAGAGAATAAAAAAAAGGATATGAGAATGAGAGAATTTTTTCAAATCTCCACAGCAACCAGCTGCACCTCTATTTTGATTCTCACCACACAAGCACTCCACACACACGATCTTGAATCAAACATTCTTTTCTAGCGGTCAGAGAGAGGGATCGCGGATTTACCACCACACTCGAATATAGAGATTTTAATGTTTGTAAGGGCAATAACGATTGTACATTTTTTCGCGTACGTTGCATAAAAGAAAAAGCAAAAAATACTGAATGTGTAAGTTGCATAAAAAAGACAGATTTTTTAGATATTGCACTATAATATTTATTATTGTAAGGTAAACGAGACAGGGTCGCGATTCGCCGCGCTCGCGATATATCGCCTGGACGCGTTCCGCGCATAAAAACCGAGGTACACGCTATCGTCGTACCACATGGTGCGATTGCGACACCGAATTCGTGCATTACGTCGGCGATTCGTTGTTGTCGGTTGTCTGTAACGGCGTTAACGACGAACTTAAAAATCGAATTATCCGATTGGAAAAGGACGAAAATCGTTTGTCGTTTGGCCGATCGAGACGGGACGAGTCGCGAGCGCGGCTGCTTCGCGACGATCATGAATTAAATATTAATTAATGAAGAGAGGCAAAGCGAACGCATTGTTCTTTCCGATAAATGAGGAAACAAGATTTTTAGTGTTTACACTACAATTGATAAACGATTCTATTATTACATAATATTATATTAATAACAATATTATTACTGTAATGTTTGTTTTTGGTTATTAAAGTGTGTATATAGCAATATATTCTAGAAATTGTCACTCTTGTCGAATCGCTTCTTTGTGCCTACCTTTCCTTCACCAAAACCTTTGAAGTATATGCATGTTGTAGGTAGCAAATTTTTAGATGTAACATTGTTTAATAAATAATGCAACCGTATAAATTATTTCATTCACGGAACTTTTTGAAGTTGCATTAGAAACGAGGATAAGAATAAGGCTCGTGATAGAATTATTAATAATAGATTCGATAATAATAGATTCCAATTAGTGTTTACATACGTAAGTACCGTGCCGACTTAATATTTAAAAAGAATAAACGTAGCAATAGATCACAGTATAATAATCACTTAAAAGTTCCAAATATTTTGGAAGCCTCGAGGTTACATCTATTTCGAAGTTCATATTTTCGCGCGTGTTGTTTGAAAATAGTACCGCCATCTATCGGTCAAATAAGGGACTGTAGAAACAAAAACTTGCGTTTTGTGGAAAAAATAAGGCTATTTCACGATTCTTCGACGCTCAAAAATTGTTCCACGTACACTAAAGAATCGGAAAAATTGATTTACAGTGAGGTTGGAGATCTGTACTCAAATATTAAAGGAAATTGAATTTCATGGGCCACAAAATGCCTAGCCATCTAGCGGTGAAAGGTAGGAACTGATGGAACAGTATTCCGAATAAAACTTTTTGCATTCATTGGCATTCCAGAGTTATTAACACTTTCAGACCATTCTAAGACTAAATATAGTTCGTTTACCATGCAACTCGACGTATTACTTAAGTCAAAAACGATAATTTCAATCAATTTAAAAAATTGGTACGCGTGGCGCCATCTCTCCGGCGAACAAGGTGAACTACACGTCCTGGAAATAGTACTTTCGTTAGTTCCTGTTGTACACCGCTAGGCGGCACCACATGCGCCGTTTCAAATATATAAATTCAATTCCCGTTGATTTTATTAGCTTAATTGACGATAATATGCATCAAACTATTACAAAAAACAACATTAATTAGCTGTAAAACATCTTAAAAGTATTAGCAAATATTAAAAATATTGCAATACCTTAAGAAGCCAAGCCATATAGCGTGTAAAGGTAGGAAATAATAATAACACTATACTAAGAACACTCTATGTGCATTTGCTGACATTCGCAAATTATCAATACTTTAAGCCATTTTGAAGTTAATTAGAGTTGTTTTCTGAAGAAATTTGACGTTTAATATCGTTTATTTAGCCGTAAAAGTCAGTATTAATTGAATTTGATGAAAACTATAGTTTCGTTAGTTCCTACCTTTCACCGCTAGATGGCTAAGGATTTTATGGTCCATAAAATTCAATATTTCTTATTTCTTTTCCTATAGCTTTTAACTCATTGCGAGGACACTTTTTCAATTCTAACGAGGTTGTAGAATAGTTTATTCATCCCAGAAACGTTTGAACATAACTAATTATGAAGAAAATCGCGATTTTTTATTTTGTTGCTTCCATTATTCACCGCCAGATGGCGCTGCATGTACCTTTTTCGAACGAATTCAATTAACATTGATTTTTTTCGGCTAAATAAATGGTAGTAAGCATCAAATTGCTTCACAAAACAACGCTAATTAGCATTATTAGGCAGATGTGTCTATAAACACAACAATTTTCTAAAGATGCCTTATTTTACGAAAAAATGCATTTTTTTTTATTTCGATTGTTCCACGCTTAACTACTAAATGGCGCCAGGGGTACAGTTTCTAGATAATACACCCGACCGTAGTTTCACAAATTACCTATTTATGATTACTCGATAAAAGTCGATAGTTGCAAAGAAGTTGATCTTTGTTGTCAAACATCCACGTGTTTTTGAATTTGAATTGTATCTATATTTGCATTCAGTATGACATCAAATGAAATGGAAGTGGATGAGGAGAATGAAGAAAAACCGAAAAATTTTCACGAATTAGAGTTAGATGACAGAATTTTAAAGGTAAAGCGGTGAATTCTTGATAGTTTCAAAAATAAGGTTAGGTTTTGTAAAATGAAGAATTGCCTTTTAAAACATGGTTTAAAATTTGTTATATATACTAATGTATATCTGTAATCTGCTTTCTTCCAGACCTTATACGTATGTACATATAATTAAAATGTGTTTTAGGCTGTTGCCAAGTTAGGTTGGTTTGAACCTACGTTAATACAAGAAAAAGCAATCCCACTATTGTTAGAAGGAAAAGATGTTTTAATTAGAGCTCGTACTGGGTCCGGTAAAACAGCTGCATTTGCTATACCATTGATTCAAAAAATTTTATTAAACAAGAGGGCACAAAAGAAACAAGACATTAAGGGTCTGATTGTAGCTCCCAGCAAAGAACTATGCAAACAAATACATGATGTAATTATAAATTTGACAATAAAATGTAGTAGAGAAGTAAATGTTGTTGATGTCAGTCCTCAATTGGAACTAATTGCACAAAAGCCATTACTAAATCAAAAGCCTGATATTGTTATCGGTACTCCAAGCAGGCTGTTACAGCATTTAAAAGTGAATAACATGAAATTGAAACAGTCTCTTGAAACATTAATAATTGATGAAGCCGATCTGGTAAGTTTTTTTAGTTCAATATATTGGTTTTGCATGTAATAATATTGCTTTTATATTACAGGTATTTTCATTTGGATATGAAGATGAAATAAAGAATTTGTTAAGTTATTTACCAACTGTATACCAAGCAGCTTTAGCTTCTGCAACATTGTCAGAAGATGTTTTAGCACTTAAAAAGTTGGTACTTCATCGACCAGTAACATTGAAATTAGAAGAGCCACCATTGGCTCCATTATCTCAGTTGTCACATTACAGTCTTGCTGCGGAAGAAAATGATAAAGCTGCAATTTTATATGCACTGTTGAAACTGAACTTAGTTAGGTAAATATGATCATTAATATGTTTGCAGGAGAAGTATATTAATAATGTGGAACACAATTTACAGGGGAAAGACTATTATATTTGTAAATACAGTAGATAGATGTTATAAATTGAAATTATTTTTGGAACAATTTGGCATACCTACTTGTGTTTTAAATTCTGAATTACCAGCTCTCTCGCGATGTAGAGCCGTAACTCAGTTTAATAGCGGAACATATGACATTATAATAGCATCAGATGAAAAATCTTTGGACGAAGTATGTGTTACAAATTGCAGCTATGTAAAATGTGACTTGATTTTAAATATTTATACTTTTCAATATTCCTTTCAGCCTCATGTAATCAAAGTTAAAAAAGGAAAACGAAGAAAAGATAAAGAATCTGGTGTAGCTCGTGGTATAGATTTTCAATTTGTATCAAACGTAATTAATTTCGATTTTCCGCCGGACGTGAATTCTTATATTCATAGGGCCGGTCGTACCGCGAGAGGAAAAAACCAAGGAACAGCGTTAAGTTTTATATCAGTACGAGAAAGACCTCTTCTCGAACAGGTTGAGACAGAATTAAAACATTGTTATAATCGTGACGCATTATTTAAAACATACCAATTCAAACTGGAAGAGGTCGAAGGTTTTAGGTATGTTAAATTTTAATATTTACTTTAGCATAAAATCAATGTTTTTCTTTTTATTAGATATCGAGCAAAAGATGCTTGGAAAGCCGTAACTAGAATAGCAGTCCGTGAAGCTCGTTTAAAAGAAATTAAACAGGAGGTACTGAACTGTGACAAATTGAAAAGTTATTTTGAGGATAACCCTAGAGATTTGCAGTCATTAAGACAAGACAAAGCATTACATACCGTAAAATTGCAACCGCATCTGAAAGACGTCCCTGAATACATAGTCCCACCTACCCTAAAACGGCTTGTGGGCATTGGTAAAAGAAGAGGGAAATTTAATAGAGATGCTACAACATCTAAATCTTCAGCTACGCAATTAAAATATAAAGCGCGTGCATCAAATCCTTTAATAAGTTTACAAATATAAAAGCCAGAATAAAAATCATACATCTATTATTTGCTAATTTGTTTATTTTGTTACACATTGCTTATTATAAATAACAGTCTATAACTTCGTAAGCTTTCAATACATTTAAATTGTACAAAATTGTGTATGAAAAATTATATCCTATCCAAATGAGTGTTAACATGTAATATTAGAATGTCATGTTTATGATTTATGATTCTTCCACAGTTTGTTTTGGTTTGTACTTTTTCCTAATACCATCATTGAAGCCTTCACGGTTTCTGGCAAGTTCAATAGCATAAAATTGTATCCTATTTGTGAGTATACTGTTCGATTCAGAGTAATCTCCTTCACAGTCTGCTCTCAACAGTGTACCAAAGCTATAATCTTCTACCACTCCTTTGAACTGTTCACAAAATGGTCTCCATTTCATTTTTCCCTCCGAAGATTTTAATTCATCTTCGTTTATTTTATCTACTTTGAGGTCAGGGAAAACATCTCGAAAGGTTTTATAGATTTGATCATCATGAGGGGTAAGTTTTAAAAATTTAGGATCAACCGAACATAAAATCTAAAATAAAAAGAAATTTAACGCATAAATTTTTCATTGCATAAAAATAAATTAACAGTCTTAAAATTTGGTTACATTGAAATAAACTTCAGCATGTTCCATTGCTTTCATTGCCCACATGGCTTCCACTGAGGGCTAAAAAAATGTTTAAGAATTATAATTATTTATCCTAATCTATTTTATTAATTCATATAGAACTTACATCATTATCAAATTCTTCTGCTGGTCTAGACAATACACTGGAACCAGCTAACAACTGATCCGCAGTCTTAAAAGATGCAAAAAATTAACAAACACATTTATATTAAAATAAATACTAAATAATTTCAGATAAAAATAGGTCAAAAACATCATGAGTGAAATGAATTCTTAGGCAATTTTAATTTCAATAATGTTCATTACGTTTTTATTACAAAAGAAGCAAATAACAGGTTAAGAATTCTTTTCACACACCAGAATCTACAAAACCAGTAAATATGTGCAGCACTCACAACATTCCCAATGCGAGCCATTTTTTACTGTTTAAAAAATAAACTGATGCAATAGAATTATCGAATGTTTCTTAAAATATTTAAAAAAATCTTAAACTAAGGCTTGACTGTGGAATACACATGTCACGCCGCTAAAAACACGTGCAATGCAACAAACTAAAGTGACAATGAAAGTAGAATCAAACACAGCTGCTGTTTCGATAAAACTGTCAGAATAAATATTCCGTTCTTGTTTTTATAAAAAATAAGATTTAAGAAAGTCAAAATATGGGTAGCACAGAAACCGAAGGTATCAACGAAAGGGCATTAAAATTGATAAACGATATTCTTTATGGGTGAGATTTCAAAGTGTTCTAACCTTAATTGAATCATATTTTGTACCATCATTTAAAATGTGTATATTTCAGACACATCAAAGGAACGTATAACATTGTTATGGCGACTGTATCGGTTTTAAAGGAAATTATAAATAATACAGAGTGGACTACTGCAGAGTATTCATTACATTTTTTTGAATATATATATATATGATGTTGTACAAACCTAAGAAACTTTTTAACAAAAGTCGGTTTTTATAGTTAGTAAATGACATTAATATATAAGGGTGAAATTATTATTATTCATTGCACGTTTTCTAATTATAATAAGTGTAACTTTTAATTGAGATGAATTAAATCCAATTAAAAATTGCATTAATGGTTTCTTGATAGCAAGTAATTATTTAATTTGTGTATTCTTAGGTGTATGCAACCATCATATTGATCATTTAATAATAAAAATAATTGAATATATTATTTTAATTACGTATTCTTTATTTTAAAAGGAATTTGATACAAATAATAATACGAAATGGAAAATACTTGATAGAAACTATTCCTTTAGAATTTTGTATTGGTAATATTGTTAAAAGTATATTAAAAATAATCAGGGAGGGATACACATTAGAATTAAAAAACAAAACTGAAGAAACAGATCCACAAGAATCATTGCACAAAATTCTCACTGCTGAGGGTGATCAACAAATTGACTTTAATGTTTCTGTGCCTTCCTTAAAATCAGCTCTTTTGGAGCATATAAGTGAATTTGAAGCTGAATTAGAAACCTGGTTAGTTATTATAAGATTTTGGATGATCATGCATTCATCAGATATCACTGTCAGAATATTATTTTTATAATGTGTTTTATGATAATACATTTTACTTTTAGTGCAGAAAATATTATACAGCAAGCTTCTGAGCACATTCATTCTAATGAAATTATTTTGACTATTGGTAAATCAAAATTAGTTGAAGAATTTTTCAAGAATGCTGCTACAACACGAGCTTTTGAAGTTATAGTAGCTGAAGGTGGACCATCTTTAAATGTGTGTATACATTATACACAACTTTTTTTGGATACATAACAATTAACTGAGTCATTCATTGTTTATAGGGCCATGAAATGGCAATTAATCTGTCAAAAGCAAAAATTAAAACTACTTTAATATCGGATGTAGCAATTTTTGCAATGATGTCACGTGTGAATAAAGTAATAATTGGTACACATACTGTAATGGCAAATGGAGGATTAAGAGCACTTTCTGGTTCACATACAGTTGCTCAAGCTGCAAAACATTACTCTGTTCCAGTAATGGTTTTACTGCCACTTTATAAGCTTTCTCCACTTTATCTTTGCTCCCATGAACAAGATGGTTTTAACCAACATGTATCACCGCTACAAGGTGTAATTAATAGTAGTAATGCAGCTTTATTGGAAAGGATTCATGTATATAATCCTGTCTTTGATTATGTACCACCAGAATTAGTTACTCTGTTTATTTCAAACACGTAAGACTAACAATTTGGTGTTGTCTTAGCAGCTGATATTATACATTAATGATTTAATACTGCTTTTTTTGTTTCAGGGGCGGGAATGCGCCGTCATATATTTACAGATTACTCAGTGAATTGTATCACCCAGATTATTATGAATTATAAAATGTATATTTATAGCTTGTTTTGCTAAACAATTAATAAATCGCTTATTAGTTTTGAATGGTTTGTTAATTCAATATTCATACAATAAGACATATACAAGAAAATATAAATTTATTTTACAAAAAGATATTCTAACAGTCTCTTAAATTTAAATTATTTATTGTAAATTGAAAAAGATAACAATACATAAAACACTTGTTCTTGATTGATATATGCAAAAATTGTTAATTTCATTCACACATAAGGATTCCAGTTACTACCATCTTCAGGTTGTAAAGATCCTGTGACTAATAAAATTACGTCAAACACCCACCACACTCCTACTCCACCGAATGTTACTAATTTACCAACAGCAGTACCATTTTGTCCTAAACAAAATCGATCCATACCCAGAAAACCTAATAACATGCTATATAGTAAAGTAGTAGCAAAATAGTGATCACTATATTTTATACATGGAATTCCCTCACGAGTAAATGTTCTGTGACCATAACATTCAATATCTGGTAACACGGTACAAGATACTTTAGTTTTTTCTACATCCTCGTATCTAGAACCTCCAAACTAAAAACAAAATATTTAAGATTTCTAACTTACTTATATATGTGTACCATATATGAATTTATCTCTATATAATAATACCTTTACACAACCAAATCCAGTTTCTTCCTTGGCAGTTTTATTACCTCTATGATTGATTGGTTCTTCACAGTCTATAAATTCTTTTGGCCTACATACATTTACATAACATTAGATTAATACAATTAGCAGTTCATTACCGTTTACTGTGACATATGAAATCATATGAATACTCACAGAAATTTACACAACACCAATGGTCCTTCAGGTCTGTATTCCTGCTGAGAATCTGTAGTTTTGTTTATCAATCCTGAACATGTTTTTAAATCCCATGAAAGACAAACCAGAATTAAAATAGAGTATTGTAACTTCATCTTATTTAATGTAACATTTTGTAGTGCACTTCTATTCTTTGAATTCTTTGTCAAAGTTCTCTGATAAAGTACATTTTTAATTATATTTACTCTATTATACTCTATTCAATAAGAGACAGTAGTTATCATATGACGTTTTCCTATTCGTCCTGCGCATGTTCAAGAACGCTTTCACATAATGCACATGCGTGTATACTCAGTGACGCAAATGGTTAAGTTTCAAACTTCTAAATTTTCAAATTCTTAAAATTCTAAATTCTAGAAGTTTTAAACTTTCAGATTTCCGAATTACTAAATTCTCAAATCTGTCAATTTTCAGATTTTGCAATCGAATCATGTTTGGTCCGTACCTCTTCTTGTTACTGATATATTTTAACTACCATGTATAGGTTCGTCAAAATGGAAAATGTATGGTAGTGGGGCAACACGAAATGGTGGGGAACCTTCTGAAGTTTGCCGAGCTCCGCGAAAAATCATCTCTCATCGAACAGAGTGTACGTGGTCTGTTGCACGGCAAATGCATTCGTATCCGAAGCTGTCTCAATAAACGAATAGGAATAAAGTTTGTACGGCATACGCCAATCACGAAATGCTTTCTTTCGTTGCCGACAATAATTCCAGAGACGCGCAGTGATTTCCGAATTAGTCGTCTGTCTGCCACGAAAGATTTTCAGTGTTGTCAAGGATCGGAGACGTGCGTTTTGTACTCGGTGCAAAAGTGTACACAGTGGTTGTACAGACAGTAAACAAAGTGATCGTGTATTGCATATCCGTGATACTTATTTATCGAAGTGTTACATTTTGCGACTTGTAAGTTTGTATATATGTACGGAAATATGCGCGAAAGGGAAGAATTTTGTCGAAGTTTTCCACCGGGACAACTAATCCAGGCACCGACGACACGGGCTCTGGGCCTTGACGCGCTGCACAGCCTTTGTAAAGAGATCTATCCCGACCAAAGCAACCCGCTTACTGTCACTGCAGTCGTAAAGTATTGGTAAAAACTCCGTCATTTAAAATTATCATGGAACATAACTACTGATTGTTGAAACATTTTATATTTATGTTGTTGCGGAATAAATATTTCATGTTTACATTATGTACTTATAGTAAGAATTGCGTTACTTTTTTACTAATTTTATTTTTAATTTATCTTTATTGTCGAATTATATTGTTTTAAGTTAAAAAAATGATTAAATTCTTAAAATGCAGATTTTTATTGTATAACTGAATATAATAAGTTTATCCTCGATCGATGTGAAATCGAAGAAATTGTATAGTTCTTTATTAGAAAGGTGGTTTTGGGGAGTTAGTGTGATTGGCCATGGTAGTCTTGCACTGAAAGGGAAGACGACTTATATTTAGCCACCCTTAGTCGCACATATATTTAACCGGATGTAAAACCGAATAACTGAAATTTTCTTTGCACCTTTGGTATAGGTTGGGGGGTCCCGATCCTTTAGACTACATAAGCATGTACGAAAATCCTGGCTGTCCTGAGTTGGGTGTACCACCACATTGGCACTATATTAGGTAAGTTTAATTTGTTTTTTTTTCGCAGCAATTCTTCTTTTTATTGTACAAAACAAATTTCAATTTATTTGTTCCACAAATAACAATTTTCGAAGTGTCTAAAGAATCACATATTTCGAATTGTGTAAAATAAAATAAAAACATTTGTCCTCCTTAATTCGTGCTTTTCACGGTACGTCCTCTTAGGCTGTCATTATATTGCCATGTACGGAAGAGTAGGAGAAGAAAATTTGTTCGATGGACACTCGACGTGTCCGTCATTGCTGCAAATGACATTCTGGCTTACATCGTTCATTCAGCAGACACCTCACATGTTTTTTTCTGTAGCGTAGAAAAGAGGGAAGAATCCGAGAGTTAAAAAAAAAACGGGAAGTTGGGTATTCGTCAGTGTCATCCTGTTGAGTAGCAGGAGTGTGCCTCTGTTTGATGTAGGCGCACGTTATTTTTCCGACACACCCTTGATGACACGTGTATGTAGGACCCATTTCTGTCATTCGAAAATTTCACTTACCGTCATGTCCCTAGCTGTTATCGAGAATTCGATATATCGATAATAATTTAATTATTCTTATTTCATGTTAGTTTAAATTGTATTTGGATTTTGAGTAAGATGGAATAAATGTGAGAAATGGAAATTACATATAAGGTTAAATTACATTTAGAGTATTATATCGATAATTGATAACGTCACCTTTACCTGACGCGAATAAAAACATAGCCATATCAAAGTATCCATTTTACAATTTACTTTAGAAAAAGTTTCGAAATATAATATTTTTGAATTATTATATTGTATTACCGATCTGCGCATGGAATTTTTTCGGAAATACATATGAGCAAAAGTTACTATAGTGATTCACGTTGTCGAAAGATAAATGGATTCTCGTTTCAGGAATCTTTTATTAAAAACTAGGCGCCGAATGACGAATGGTTTACCGCGAAAGGGTGTTTCTTCTCTTTTTTTTTTGTTGTAATACGTGACCCTTCCTTCTTCGGCTCAAAGCAGCTGTTCGAATAGTTCCCTCTTTTTTCTATATATAGAAAGTACAGGGTACAGGAAGATAAAGTCGTTTGAAGTGCGATGCGTCGGAAATAGACATACGGGACTTCCCCTTTTCCGTCTGTTCTATCTAAATATATTCCCCCATTGAATGAACCTAGACAATCTTTTTTGAATGAAGTTTATAAGTATTTTTACCTTGCCACTATTTTTTCTCACATCCTGCTTCCACTCTTAATTTGTTTGTCTCTCAGTATAATGTATACAAAAAATCTCTGATTCTAGTTTGGGCTTATCGGATCTGCATGGAGATGGACGGATACATCCAAAAAGTGGTCCTGGTCGTCCAAGTGGTTTTGGGTTTGAATTGACCTTCAGATTGGTCAGAGAAAGGAATGAAATGACTCCCCCTACTTGGCCAGCCAATGTGATGCAACAACTAGCCAAATATGTTTTCAATTCTGGTAACATGTTGTTGCCTGGTGACCATGTGTCGTGGCATGCTCCTTTGGATAATGGGAATGGTCGTATTACACAAATTTTGATGGGCAGAGATCCACAGTTACCAGCATGTATATCTACTCCTCACGGTGATGTATGTTGGGCATTTATAATATTAATTTGCAAATATTATTGAGTTAAATTGTTTTATTTGATGATAACTAGACATTTGGTACTTTTGTAGACTAATAGAATGAATGTGTAATTATTTGCAGTAATAACATCATATACTGGATAATGTATTTTTAATATCTTTATAGGTTTCTTTTGTTCAGATTGTGGGAGTTACTTCTGAAGAATTACTAGCTGCACAACACTGGAATGGTTTAGGTCTTTTAAATTTATTAAAGGGCAGTCGTGGTTGTGGACCATGGTTAGTAACAGATATGAGAAGAATACATTCTGTTATGGAGGATGATCCTTCCATAGCAGAGAAAATACAAATTGGTATAGAAAAAGAAGGTTCTAATTTAAGTGGCGTGTCTGCAAAATGTTGGTAAGAATTCTACATTATTTTTGAGTAGTTAAATTCAGATCTAGATTATGTATTATAGTAATGGTTAACTTATAGGTGGGTACAAGTTAATAGTGATAGCAATATAGAAAAATACAGAGAGACAAGGAATGAATCAGATGAAGAAGAGGAAGACATAAAACCAATAATAAAGTCAGAAAGGTTATCTCCTTGTGAGCAGGATATAAATTTATCACATGAAAATTTAGTTAAAGTTTTACCAGGACTTCATCTAACATTTAATCTTGAAGCTGGATCCCTATTACCATTAGCAATCAAGTATATTCCTTTGCAGTAAATTATAATTGATATGTATTGGGGATCAAATCATGAATATAAATTTGATTTTACAGAGGGCGTGTGATGCATGGAAGGCATTTTACATTTAAGTCTATACTATCTCATACGGCTATTACAATTGTAGCACCATCAGTTACTGGTACTCTAGTGTCTAGGGAAAAGCCATATGTAGTTCAAGGGCCATGGTTACAAGTATTACTTCCAGAAGATTTATCTGAAAGAATGGCTCAAGAGTTTCAAGTTTTAAATTCACCGAATCAGGTAATGAACAATGATAATAACTTATTTATTAGTCATATAATAATAATATTTTATTTTACAGATTCAGTTACCAAAAACGTTTTCTTGGCCCGAATATAAACTAGTTATCACCGTTGTGAATGACTGAGAAATGGAGATTAGGGTGGCTAGAATTATCCAAAATTGATTCACGTTACTCATTTAAGAAAGTTAGGATAAATTAATATAAGTAAAGTATTATCTAATGTTGATACGAAGCGAATTTCAACGAAGTTATTTATAATCGTGCGTATACGATTATCGTGCACACGATAGAACTGCAAGACTTTACGTATCAACGTGTAGAAGAAGAGGTAAATTATATTTAATACGTATCTATTTGTTAACGAAATATAACCATAAATTATATTTTTTACCGAGGACAATTTTTATGCGCCTCTCTTTTACAAGTTGATGCTTGTTAACGACTTATATTTAATTATGTATATAATAGAACACGAAGTATAAAGTGTAATTGTATTTGATATACGAGTTTACACATTGTTACTTTATATAGAACGTTTTTGTAAATAGAAAATCCTACAAATCTGACATCATTTCGTGTCAGAGTTCTGTACCAATTTTTATATTAAAAAAGATATGTATAATAGAACGAAATATAAGAAATAATATTTATAAAATACAATTTATTTTTTAGTTTTCTTCGTACAAATTTTATTCACTACGTACGGTTCACGTTTGCAATCTTCCTTTTCTGAATCTATAGATTAATAGGATTTAATGTTTACTGACGCGAAAATACATATCTTTTAAAAGTGATTCCTTATACACATATAATACTATTCTGTTCTCAAATTCTCACCTTCCGTTCTTTGTTATTCTAGTCGTCAAGTTCCTCTTCCTTGGGAGTGACTTTAGCTCGCTTCTCATAACGCCGATTCACCCCTTTCCTTGTCCTTCTCCTCGGTGGACAAGCTCGTTGCTTGAATCTCTCTAACTTGTTATTGCTGTTATTGGCGTTCACGTTTCGTGTGCCAAACAGACCAAACGTGTTTACCTGACCGTTCTAGAAGATAGAAAGGACATTAAAACATCGTGTGAATCAACGATGTTTGTAATCAGTGCTCAAGTCGTCCCAGTAGACGGCGGACGGTTCTTCGAGCCTTTATTTTATCACGATTTATCGGTAAGCACAAGCTAATGCGTGTGCGTGGACATTATAATTTATACGATTGAACATGTACGTAGTTCGTTAATGTGGTGTGCTGGAGACTGATAGAGATAAGAGAGCAGGACAGAATGGTGGAAATAATACAGTTTATACAAGATGTGTCTTCAACAGGTATGTTTGTGTATTGTTTAATACTGTTTGTTGTTCAAAACGATTAAGGAACATTAAGAAGTATATGTAAGTTAGAGAAGTGAAAGAAATAATTTTCTAATTTGGAGGATTCTCAGAATTTACTGGTCGTCCGGAATGTTGTTTGGAAAATAGTAAATTTTTTTGATCCATGTACTTGTAATGCATTACTATAGTATGACTCACAATGGAATGAGGACTCGTATTTTTTTAATCTGTGTTTTAATCGCTTTGAGCGCTTTGAATAAGTAGTAAAACTGTTGGAGCAAAAACCAGATAATATGGATTTGAAAGATTTAATTATTATAAAGTATTAGTTGATACGTGATTACCTGGTTTTTGTGCCACAGTCCTTCCACTACACACTGGAGCATACGTTTTTCGGTATTTCGTCAAATGCGTTTATGAAAGTTTTAAATCCTTGTCATTGTGTACCGTTTCTTGCTTCTAAAAATCACAGCGAGTTATTTCACCCGTTCCTGTGAACGCCATTTTTGTTTACTAACAGAAATACGGTTGTTAGCTTTAAACTATATAGTAAATACTATTTAATCATTTACTAGTTTTTACATTCCTATATTTATTATAATCACTATTGCTGAATGTACGTTTGTCATATTCATTATTATTTGTAGTAGTAAGGCCTGGCAATTAATGATGGCCGATTATTCTTTTGTAATCAATGCAATAAAAAATCAGTTTGCAACATTGCAGGTGTTTGAAACAGGAACAATATGAAATAAAATTAAATTTAAATAAATTAATTTAGTAAAAAGATTTTCAATTTTAAGGACAAATTGATTTCTGAATTTGAAAATTAAGAACTAAAATTTGATCCCAATAATGTTGCTACACTTCGTTCACATCGTTTAACTCGACTAAATAGATAAAAAATATTGAAACGCTTAGCGGTTATAATTAAATGATCAGAGAACTGCGAACAATAGAAATAATTAGATTTAACGATCGATATTTATGAAACGTTTCCATCCCATGAAATATCCCAATGAAAAATTTACCCGTTGGAAAGCAAACGAGCGTATAAAGTTCCTACTCGGTTGAACAAATTCCTCAGGAGTTTGAAAGTTCCTATCCAAAGCAACGCAACGATGCAAGCAGAGGCGAAGTCTTCGACTTCTTCGCAGGTGATCTTGCTGATGACATTAACGACCCCTCGAAAGATATTGGCAAACGTTTGCATGGCGTCGATGCAGAGACCCATTAGGAAACATATCACCTGGAAAATCAGGTTCATCACCGCTAGTATCAGCTCGATTATCCTCGTCAAGAAATCAAGAAAGATGTCGAGTAACTTTTCGAGGGTCTCCCAAAGCCAGCAGGCGACTCGTGAGAAGAACTCAACAAACTGCTGTGACGCACGATTTTTCATGATTGATCGTTATCGATCTTTCCTCTCTGCATTATTTACGTAATTTATCTTTTCTGTGTCACTCAATTTTATGAATGATTTCGCGTTTCACCGCATCGTCGACGTCGATTCATTTCGACAGCAAATTCACGGACCTTTGCTCTTGTGTTTCTCTCACATTTTTCCCTTCGATTGACCGATTAGAACCAGCCTTTATGCTCTTGAACTTGCAACGCTCGTTGCAGTCGTGTTTTTGTTTAGTCTACGAAATCGAAAAATATAGAGCTATGAATCCGATTGAGAAATTTGAATTTTATCGCGATAGTTGTTCTATTGCTACATTTTATTAATTAATGAATTTACTGGAGAACTCGGTAACATTGCAATTTCGTTGAAAAGTTCAGAAACAATTTTTTACGCTTAAATTAAAACTGATAAAGGCCATTTGGTAGAGATTTTTCCAAATTAACAATTTTGAGAAGTGTAAATTGCACATCACGAAGGTCTAAAGTATAAGTGATTCTATAAGTGTAATTAGAACTTAAAGTCAGTTTTATTGAGTATTCTATATAATCAGCGTTAATCTCGCAAGTACATGTCTCACTATCATCAAGCATTGCTATAATTAGTAATACATAATAATAATAATAAAAGATAATAGTTACGTTTATAACGTATACATAATTATAATGGCAGTTTCTGCTTCTTCTAATTGCAGACTATCAAATAGTATCAAATAGTGAGTTTGTTCGTAGATCTGCATATTTGCTATGAGAAATGTATATGTATATAATATTCGTATGAGTATTCTAAATTTCATTTTATATATTAGATAAATATGATAAACGATTTTTATGATATTATTTTCTTCTCTTCATCTTTGGTCCACAGCTAATTGGTCGCGTTACTGTTTTAAATTCAAAGTGGTCCGTTGTTCGTTTTTTTTCTTTACTATGTACAATAATTGTTTTAATCGATGCGGATTATGCATCGAATTTCCGTCAAATGAGTCCCACAAAAATCGATAAACTTAACAACACCAACGAAACTACTCGAGACGACGATCCATTGCAAGCGTCAGCATCGTTGCAAGATTGTACGCAACCCCGAACATATCTGAAAATAATTATTTGATTATCAGAAATTACAGTATGTAATACTGCATTGGGAGAAGATATAAATTGACTCGTAATAATATAAATAAAATATGTATTGATATCCTCGCACTTTTCACAATTTTACGCGGGTTAAATACGTTGTGAACGTTTCAGGTTATGCGATTCTTGTGAAAAATTAAAGAACACGTTCTTTTATTTTCATACTTACTTGTCGTCGAAGTAGAATCCTCCGCAATGAGACATTCTTACAATTTCTGAATCGGTTGTCAATGTTCCGCTATCTAGAGCGCAACTCCTCACCGTCAGCGAGACTCCAGATTCATCTAATTAATTATAACCAAAAACCGTTAATTAGACGAATTATAAGTTTTGCACCTTATTAGTAAATCGGAGGAACGTGGAAAACATTATCAAAGATTACTCATCACGACAATTTATGAAGTTATATTGCTTTTAATATTTCGACTATTATATGTATACATATCAAAAGTAGATTGTTGAGATATTTATGTTATCTTCTTGTGTGTGATATGATGCATCTCAAAATATCAAAGCCCTTGGTTCGATTAAATTTAACAAAAAAAAATATAAAACAGTACTTACACTAAATGAGGCTTAAGTTTCGAAAGAATTGATTTACTATTATTTTATTACTATTACTAGTAGCAGGATATAAAAAAAAATAAAATCTTGCAAGGAAAGATTACATTAAGATGCACACTACCATCAGAAATTTTGAGATTAAAGTTACCGAGTTTATTTATGGGTCATCAACTAGCACTTCATTCTAATAAATTTTAATAACTGCCAATAAACTAAGAGTTTGTACCCTAATATCAATAAATTAGCAAAGTATAGTTAACGAGTATCTATTCTATGTGTTCATACGTTTATATTTTACTGATTATTATAATTATTGGGTACGCGATAAATGAAAATCATCACATTATTTTTGAATTAAAAGTTTCTGTGGGTATCAAAGCTGTTTAAATTGCAAATAAAAATCGGCAACCCTTTTATTTTCTGTTTTCTTTGAAATCCACAAAATTCCCCGGAAGTTAATCAAACACAATTTTCTCATTGTTCCGGGTTGTGTGTTAACTTTTATTTTGCCCTACAAAAACCTCCGTCAACAAGCGTGCCGCGTGCAGAAGAAGCATAGTGTATTCAGCGAACACACAGCGTCGAAAGGGGTTAAGGGCCACTCTAGATTACAAAAAGAGGAAAGTTTTACCGTATATGCCCGCTATTTTGATGCACGCAGTCGCGGGGAAAAGGCCATCGCGCCCTTTGCGACCTCCCAAGCAGGGTGACTCCAAGAAAGCAAGACTTCCGTTGTTGTGGAACGGGTCGTCGCACGGTTTGTTGTCCCCGTCGATCGACACGCACTTGAAACAGTCGATGGCCCAGCCTAATTAAACAAAAACAACCAATTAATCGATCGAACTTGAGGGTTGCCACTGGTTACACAACTTCCTTCCGAAAACTTGCGTTCATTGATTACTATAACCCCCGCTCTACCTACGTTGCGAAAACGTTATCATTTTACCGAAGGTCATCGAAGTTAACAAAAAAAAAATCATCGTAAAATCAGCGCGACAGAATCACAAAATAAAAAATTATTCGGCCGATAAAGTTTCTTCATCAATCCCTTTCGCGAGTGTCTCAAACACGTCGAGGTGGTTCTCTTCAACTTCTTCGTCGGACTAATAAAGGTTTTCCTCAGCAATCGGCGTTGAATTTTTTCCGTGTCCAATTGACTTCGTTTCTGGCAGACGCTCTTCACCCTCCGGGCCCGGGTTGTTCACCTCAAGATGTGGTCACCCATTTCCGACCGAATGTACCAACATCTCTAACGAGGTTGCAAAGCAGCGTAAATTGTTAATTGCACACCGTGCACCACGTCAGGTAACAAAAGCGGATGAAGATCTTGGGTCAAGACTCACACCCGACTATCGATTTTGCTAAACCGAGCGCGATACGTGTTTAGCGCGTTGATTATAGTGTGGTAAAGCGAAAACTGACCTTGCGATAAGAGGAGGAGAACGAGACCGAAATGGACGATCCAGCGGGACCTGACATCCATCTTTCCCCGAGAGTCGAGCGCTTTTCCCAGGATGAACGATCGTCTGGTCGCCGTCAGCTGCTAAATGCCCGAGGCTCCTCCGAGTCGAGTTCTTCCGACACGCTCATGTCAGACGGGAAAAACGATGTCGACCGAAGAGATCAACGTCTTCGGGGACATGGATCGAACCGGATCGAGGTGGAACCCATGTAGATGTCGAGATTCCTCTTGTTTCTCGACGACGTCGACGACGCACCGCGTCCACCTACCTTATGGCCAGTGTTTTGTTGTCTGGTTACCAAGGCGATGTATCGTTGCTTTTCATTCGGACTTCTCTTTCGACAATTCGTACCTGGTCGATGATCTCTCCTCGCACTCACTTAATATCTCTACTATCGTTTTTTACCTTCGCATGACTGTATCAATCTGGCCGTGTACCTACGAAATTTATATGTATCGACTAAAGTACCAATATCCAAAACTTGCTTATATTGGGAAATATAATAATTAGCATTGAAAATTTAGATCAAAATGAATTTGACATTGGAGGAACATAAATCGTTTCTATCAAGAATATAGCCAGAAAGGTATTGAGTTTGTCCCTTTTTCAAAGGAAAAAATGAAATTATATCGTTCGTAGATATTTTATATAGAAAATCAAATCCGTTTCAAGCGCAATATTTTTTTTGAGATAATTTAAAAACCTTAATGAAGTAATTAAAATTTAAAAATTAATTTGGAAATTTGGGACGTGATTAATTAATTTCAAATTTAAAAAATGTTGAAGTAATTAATTAATTTAAATTTTACAAATTTTTGAAGTCATTAATTAATAGAAAAATTAATTTGGAAATTTAGAAATTTCAAATTTCCGAATTTGAAAACGAACCAATTGAAATAATTAATTACTTGAATATTTAGAAATTTAGAATATTTTAGAATATTTAAAATATTTTGATAACAAAATGACTGAGACTTGCAAAAAGTATATCACAATATGCAAACTATAATCAATATCCGAAGAAATAATATAAAATTAGGCAAATGAGAATGAAAGGAATGAAATTTAGATTTTGTATCGTACATTGGGTCAACGTGGATCCAGTTCTACGATGCGAAGGTTAATGAGTCCTTTTGTTGACGAACAATAAGTTGAGACCTAACTGGGATCACCAAAGAGACTTTGCGGAATAAAACAGCGTAATAGCGTGATTCTGTTTCGCGATAAATGGTAAAATGTGAGCCTGTCACACGCGAATTGTGGGCGCAGTTGTGATATAAGGGCGTATAATTGAGACTTAGTAGTTCTGTGTACGTGCGTGAATGTGGATCGTGTATTAACATTAATACATTGAGGTTCTAATTATTAGTTATTTGCTTCTACCAAGTAGGATAATATTTGTTCCATGTAATTATTTGATCGGAAAAAGGTCTACTCGAATTAGTCAATTTTTCATACGAAAATATGAATATTTATTCATATATGTATAATTGCGCAGATATTTATGAGGGTGATCAAAGTAAAAACAGATGCAAAGCAAATGATGTAAAAGATTATTTTATGTTATGTAGCTTTATATTTAAATATTGTAATATGCAGATAGCGTACACGCGCTGGTATTTACGGATAGTTAGTTTGTTAGTTTTTACATTTGTAGATATGTAAATATGATATGAAATTCTAGATATGAATAGTAGATATGAATTTCTAAATTTTCAAATGTCTAGATTTCTAAATTTCCATATAATTAAATGTCTACATTTCTAAGTTTCTAAATTTCTAAACATCAAAATTTCCGTCTTCTAAATTTCTAAGTATACAAATTTTTTATTTCTAAATTTCTGAATTAAGAAATGTATCTTCGCGTACCTTTGACATATCATCATTCAACGTGTACACCAGTGTCAATAACCTCTTCAATGACCATTCGGTCTGGCCATCACAGACTTATACCACTTTCACAATCGTCAATAGAATAAGTAAAATATACATTGAAAATCGAGTGTATAAAAAAGAATTTCATTGTCATTCGAATAACAAACTATTCGATAACACTGAAGTTATATATGATCATATAAATCACGCGCGAGGTCGGAAAAGATAACGAAGGTAAATGAATTTAAAATTTCGCGGGTCGCGCATGCGCAGCATTACGCGGGCCAATCACCTCGTTGCTTCGAAGCGGCCGTCCGTCTCTGTCGTAGCGACACTGCGGGTACACGATGTGATAGTATTTTTCAAAAAATGTGTCGGTCTCTCGCGCACTCATGCGTCCGCTTTTTCACGTGAGTCTACTGCGATCACCGAGTGCTTTATCTTGTGGCTCCATCGCCGACGGCATAAGAATAATGGGCCAGTCGTCGAGCAACACCGGGCACAGCGGTGAGTGTCGATTTTTACGTTCGTATTCGTAATCGCGTGTTGTCGCTGGCTCGGACGTTTTTTCGAGTTGCACTGCACGCTTGACATGTGTCAACTGCGAGGGCTCTTGACTTTGCTGCCAGCTCCTGCGCAAGTTTCGTTGACTTTTTTCGTAGCATTGCGTCGTTTCCGATGCGAACCTTCTCGACGTGGTTGTGTTTTCCTTCAAACAATCCTAGTTTCTTTTCTACCTGGACGATCGCGGTCAATTTTGAGGTTATGTCAGTGGGTGCACCGATGCAACCACAACAGTGGAATCGTTTTGTCGTGTCATTACGTTACGATTTATTATGATGTTTCTTAAGTTCGTTTATTGAATCTTTCGTTTTTACTGTGGGAATATTTTGATACATTTATTTGACCAACATCGATCGTCGATTTTCTTACTGCAGTGGTCGAATCTGCGCAAAACGATCGTTATCTTGGTAGCGTTCTTTTAACATTCAATCGAACACAACGATAGTCGCCTTTTTTCACTTTCTTATCGTTGTTTGATTATTTATCGTTAAATCGTGTGCATTCATGACGACGATACGAACCAGTGCATTCATATTAATCTTTTTTTTCATTCTTTTCAAAACCGTTCCACTTACGACGAAATATCTAAATTTTTACGTAATTTTCCACAGATATCGAATCGTTCGAAGACAAATGAAAACGTTTTGTTTATAGATAATTGGTGATCTACAATGATTCGTATGCGTTTTAAGTGACTTACTGTATAAAATAGAGATGTACCAGTAATGGTAGCGATTCTTTACATGCGATAATATATTAAATCTCCGTTGAAATTTTCATAAGTAATTTAGTAAATAAATGAATAAATACGGGACAGAATTTTATAATAATTGTAATTTATTGATTTCATTGTTCATTTTTGAAAATACGAGAAACTTGTATGCAGTTTTAATTTCAATTTCAACCATCAACTTTCTTTGTTATCGACAGTCGGCGTTCATGAACGGCTGTACGTGGGCGACATCTACCACGTGTTACCACGTGGTAAATTGTTCGGTCGGTAATGATGGAATCATTTTATAGATATAAATAATAATAACAATATTTAAGAAACGTAATAATAACACTCCCGTCCTATTCTAAATATGCTACATAGAATACACCATACAACTCTTTGATTTTGTCAAATAAATGAATTATATATTTTACAGTGGTTTAAATTATTCAAAATATTTCTTGTCGCCTCTGAGAGCTGAAAACTGTATTTATTTCAGAAATTGAAGATGTCATACAATGGAAGGTGAAACGATTAACTTGTTATCGTGAATTAACTGTTTTCTAATTGAGAATTAAACGGTACATTGTTAATTGAATTACTGTCTAATTAGAAATTAAGGTTTAATCTTTAATTCAAGTTTATCGTATTAAACATCAATATAATTGGAGGTAATTACAGTTTCATAGAAATTAGTACAATTGTAGAATAATTGGAATGTAATTTCACATTAATTATTATATTAATTGCTGAACTCTTGATTTAGCATTGACCTAAAAATATGTATATAACAAATTTAAACATTTCTATAATTTCTATAAGTGAAATCGTTAAGGAAAGTCCAAAGTTAAACAAAAAATTAAATAACTATTATTTGAACTATTTATAATGGGTACAATTATTCTCCTCTTTTGACATCTCCTTCTATCTTTTTAATTAAGCACTTAAACAATGAAGTCTAGACTGTTTGAATAGAAACACACTGTCCAAATGTTCTCTCTGTTCAAACAAAACAGGTTTCATTGATGCTAACTAAATTTCGCACCTCCACCCAATTCTCCCAGAGCTCACAACAAAAGAAGCAAACAATCGACAACATATTGCAATCAGTAGATTAATATAATAAACAACAGATGGACGGTTCAATATACAAAAATAAAGGTAACCGCCCAGTCAAATAATAGTTTGGAGTTTATTTAACACGAAGATGCTAAATATTATACATCTATACATATGTTTGTATAGACAGGAATATATTTATTAGTATTACGTTTACATAGATTTCTATATAAATGAATAGAAAAAATTGTATTCATATAGAAACGTATAAAATAATTTATAATCTTACTTCAATTGCAATAAGTTGCCACTTATTTTCCTAAGAATAATAAATTACAAAATTTTAACTTTTTCTGTCACTAAATTGTATTTAAAAAGTTATGCAATATTTTTAATAAATTAAATTGCGTACAATCTCCGTACCAAGGAAAATGAAAATCATGCAATTTTTTTATGGTGATGATAATAAATTATTTTATTTATTTAATTATATAATAAATTTTCTTATATATATTTACAACAAACTACCTCCTATATTTCATTAAATAAATTTCTTTATACATTCAGTTACAATGAATTATCCTATATTTACATACAATTAAAATAAATTATTTTATTCAATGTACATGTAATTACAATAAATTGTCTTATATGTACATATAACTACAATAAATTACCTCACATAGATGCTGAACAAAAAATTTGTTTTTCTATCAATAGTCAGAACAATCAGAAACAAAATTCCCCGGACGAAATTACGCGGAAAGGTGGAAATACCGAGTCACGCAATCGTCTCGAAGTTCGCCGCGTCTCTCGAACGATTTCGGCAAACAAATCGCGTTAATTAATCGCGAAATAACGAGAATCGCGATGCTAGACGTTCCCCTACCGTGCAAATATTTTGCCAGCTGCGTTTCCCGTTTCGTCCTCCACGAGGAACACCTTTCGATTTCGTTTCGTATGGTCCGGCTTGCAAGATGGTCCGCGGCGCAGGTACGCGTACCTTTGGCGTGGGCCACAGATGTTATTGTCATATGGCAGACACACGGCCCGCAACTCGAAGCCGACTTTTCGTCAAACCGCGAACACAGGTCCACCGAAATCCTTCTGCGGTGGACAGCGAACACTATAGCGTTATCTAATCGATGTCACGCGACCGGCGTTCGCGGTACAGTTCGATTTAGGGGAACGTTCGAATGTTGGATCGCTGTCGTTAATGGGGACCTCTATATACAGGGTGTCCCAAAAGTGTTGAAAGAGCCGGAAATGGGAGGTAGGTGGGGGCATTCTGAACAACTTTTTCATTTGCAAAAATGTCGTATGAGGCTTCATTTTTAAATTATTAACGAAAAACACCGACCAATCAGAGCGCGAGAATCGCAGAAGTGTAGGCCCGAGTTATAATTGGCCGTGGTCGCGATTCTCGCGTTCTGATTGGTCCTTACCTCCCATTTCCGGCTCCTTCAACACTTTTAGGACACCCTGTACAGGGTGGCTGGACGATCTGTTAATAAGTAAGTTCATACTGATGCATCTGTCAATCCTCTCTCGCAATGCATCTGAAAGTTATATTTATAGTTCATTCAATTGTTTATATGCGTGCAGAAGCATTTTCGTATACTACATCTCAAAGTAAGGTTATAGTGATGGATTTGAAGCGTAATTCTGTAAATGCTTTATATTTAGCTGGAACATCAGTTCCAATTATCGTTTGTGAGCTCCAGCATTTGAAATTAATCTATTTAATGATTGAATATAATGAATTTGGGCTATTTTGGAGGCCAAGGTCAATGTAATGAAACATCGAAGTTTGGACGCTCGAAAATCAGCACTTGTCCGGGAATGGAAGAAGATTCCACAATCTCACGTATGGGCAGCGTGCGATTCATTTTTTCACCGTTTGAATGAAATTATTCGTGCAGAGGGAGGTTATATGAGCATTAAATCATTTTCTCGAATGTTTCTCGACTATTTTTTTCCCTTGGATAAAACAAAATATTTAAAAATGTATCTGCTGCAGCGGTTTGAAGTTGTAACAGTTCATTCCAGCCACCCTGTAGATAGAGTCAAAAAAGACATTTTTTTTTGTTTGTTTAAAAAATCATTTAAAAGTTATTGTTGCGGGAACCTATACATAACACATCACTCAATAAGTCTGCGGTCTAAGAAAAATACATTTTCTTTTTTTTTTAATTTCACTTTATTCATTTACATACTCTTCTCCAAGAGTGACACATTCATTCCAACGGTCTTCTAACTTTTCTATGCCGCTTTTGTAAAACGATTTATCTTTACTCTCAAAATAGGTCTCAGTTTCGGCAATCGCGTCTTCATTCAAGTGGAATTTCTTTCCCTGCATCATCTTTTTGAGATTTGCAAAAAGCCAGTAGTGGCTGGGGGCAAGATCTGGATGGTACAGTGGATGAGGAAGCAATTCGAAACGTCATTCGTTCAATTTCTCGATCGTATCACCGATTGTCTTAGTGAAACAGCACTTTTTTCTTTTGGTGTGAGCAAACGCGGCACCCACTTTAACCTCTTAGGCACGGCTGAATTTTGCGCGGGGCTGTTCCTCTGTACGGCAGAGTTCAACGCGAATTACGCGTAAATGATACGGCACTGCAATGTGTGACGGATAATGCTGTTCTTTACACAAGTGCATTGGAATGAAGTGTTTGATGATTAAATTATAATTTTTCTTAAAGATATGATACAGGCATTTTAACTTTAACAATTTATTCTAATAATTAATAATACAATTCAGATGACATCCGCGAAAGCCACTATAGTGGCGCGTCGTACTGAGAGATGGTATCCACGAAAGCCACTATAGTGGCGCGTAGTGCCTAAAAGGTTAATAACAACTTAGGCATGCTTAAATTTTCGTGTGAAATTGTGAATACACTAGCTTCTGATATCTTTAAGGTATCAGCTATCTCACACAACTTCATTTTTCGGTTTTCCAAAACTATTTTATGGACTTTTTACGGTTTCTGAGACAACTACCGATTTTGCAAGTAGCATCGTTTAGGTTGCAAGTAGCATCGTCCATACATAAAAATTCAAATATCGCAATTCTTATACTCATCGATCTTAATATCCCCAGATCTCGAGTATCAGTAAATTCCGAATTTTATCATATTCGGTGACAGTCTCCGATTGTAAATAGCATAATCCTCGCATCCATGGATATCCCCAGATCTCCAATAACCGTGAATCCCAAATATCACGACATCGCAGCAACTTTGGATTGAACCTAAAATTCCAAATGCCATAATCCACCCATAGACCTGAAACATACATGAATCTCGAACATCTGTGAACCACGACATCCCGAGATTCAGTACGGCGATAAAACGAAGAGGAAAGAAAAAGAACGCTTTGAAGAAGTTGACCAAGTTTCGTGACACCGCGGCGACACGAACGAAGAGGAGGAACATAGGAATTTAAAGAAGCTCGGGGCTGCCTCGTTAACATAATCAATATTACCTTTGCACCGCGGCTGACTAATTGCCGGCGGAAACACGGTCGTCGACGGGGTCAAAGGTAAGACTTCCGGGGAGCGACGAGGAAAGCTCGTAGACGATGCAGCGACTGGGGTTCAGGGCAGCGACCCAGTTCTCATATGTATTTATACCAGAAGACGCTGTGCCGGCTGCGTGTGGCCATTTTGGAGTGGCAAACAGAAAGAGAGAGAGAAGAAGGTGGCGGACATCAGAGAGGGACATGATCAAAAGAGTGCCGTCTCGTGCGTCACGAGACGTGCCACGGGGGCTAATGAATCTGGATATTTAATTCCAACTCTACCCGAAAACCGACACTATCGGACACAATGTTACTCCAAATCCACTCATTACATTATTCCTTGGTGTAACGTAAATGCGAGGGTTATTAACCTTTTTAGTGATGGTTTCTTTCAGGTGCAATTCGTTTCTTTGTAAACGTAGAAGATATCATTTTTTCGAGTAATTCTAAGGCTACCGGAAAACCTACAATATCGGACGCAATGTTACTCCAAATCTGCTCATTATATTATTTTTCAGTGTAACGTAAATGGGAGAGTTATTGACCTTTTTAGTGATGGTTTCTTTATGGTTAGTGAAAGAAATCACTTAACTTTGTCGAGTAATTTCTACTACACTCTATATAACCACACTACCGGACACAATGTTACTCCTAATCTACTTATTACATTATTCCTTGGTGTAACGTCAATGCGAGGGTTATTAACGTTTCTAATGATGGTTTATTTCAGGTGAAATTCGTTTCTTTGCAAACGTAGATGATATAATGGTATCGAGTAATTCTAAGTCTACCTAATTATTTCTTCTATGAAACATAAATGTGTAGAATATTGATCTCTTCGGGGATGGTTTCTTTTATGATTAGCGAAAGAAATAATTTAATTTTGTCCAGTAATTCTAACTCTACCCTAAATAATCACACTACCGGACACAATGTTTGTCCAAACTTAGTTGTTTCATTAGTCTTTGATATAACGTAAATGTACATGCTATTATATACAGGTTATTAAACTTTTCGGGTTTGGCTTCTTTACGATTAGTGGAAAAAATGATTTAATTCTCTTTGAGTAATTATATTTTTATTGCAAGTATTTTTATTTTCGTTCTAATTTGCCTGCAATTTTTGTTTACATGTTCAGTAATCTTTATTCTCATTTTTGGGCATATGTATGATCGCGAATTTGTCTACTTACATGACCACGAGGTATTATCAATTTCTAAAATTTTTGATTATCGAATTATTAGGACAAGAAAAATATACTATTCTTAGATTTTTGTTATATCGTTGTACGATCTTAATGGGATTATTTAGATTCGCATGATTAAATAGCAACTATGTGTTGTTGAATTAATTTTCCTATTAATTTTGAGCCTGACAAGTGATCGTAAATAATATGTAATGTTATATAATTGAAAATGTGGGCGGTTTTGAAACGTGGTATATTCTTGTATATGTATGTCGTACATTAGGTTGTACTTAAATAGTATATCCGAAAACATGTGATGTATTTCGGAGAATTTTCGTAGAAGACAATGAAGAGATTCATAAAAACGAATAAAATACCGAGAAATTCATATCAGTCGAGCAGAAAAAATTTGATTACCAAAGCAAAAAGAGATAACATATCTTTCAATTATATAAGATAAATAAACTAAACTATAATATACTGTATTAAATACATACAACAAATACTGGAATGAAATTGATATTTTAATTCATTAGACTTTCTACTTACGCATATGTGGGATAATTAATTTACAATATCAAGCAAGAACACGGTGCTTTTATTTGTCTTTGAATGAAATACCTAAAAGTACAATAGTTGAATAATTACTCATGCAAAGTGGTTGAACTGGTACTTGGACAAAAATAGCTGAATAAATACCTGCATAAACACGAAGCTATTAATACTAAATAACTTCCAACCATTAATTACAAATTTTCTCAAGCGGAAAGTTTCTAAAGCTCGGAAACTTTTCGAGCGAAATTAAATGCGGACGAAAGTTTCGGGAACTTAGTTATTGACTGTAGGGAAAAGTTTCACAGCTGTGAAACTAGGAAGTTGAGAACATATAGCGAGAAGTTTGCTTCTCGGATTCATGATCGATGATGTACATATGTCCGCACGCTTCTGTAAATGGAATAAAAATGCACATAGAAAATTCTGGGGAGCAAAGCCAGTTTCGTGGCACAGAAATACGAAAAATAGAAATAATAGAATTTGGAAATGTTAAAAACAAAAATGCCAGAGATTTGTAAATAGAAACAGAAATAATAGAAATTGGAAGATATCAGAAATAGAAACACTAGAATTCTGGAAGTAAATTAAATTCCAAAATACTAGAATCAGGAATACTAAAAATAGAAATAATAGAAATTTGGAAATGTTAAAAACAAAAATGCCAGAGATTTGGAAATAGAAACAGAAATAATAGAAATTGGAAGATATTAGAAATAGAATCACTAGAATTTTGGAAGTAAATTAAATTCCAAAATACTAGAATCAGGAATACTAAAAATAGAAATAATAGAAATTTGGAAATGTTAAAAACAAAAATGCCAGAGATTTGGAAATAGAAACAGAAATAATAGAAATTGGAAGATATCAGAAATAGAAACACTAGAATTTTGGAAGTAAATGAAATTTAAAAATACTAGAATCAGGAATACTAAAAATAGAAATAATAGAAATTTGGAAATGTTAAAAACAAAAATGCCAGAGATTTGGAAATAGAAACAGAAATAATAGAAATTGGAAGATATCAGAAATAGAAACAATAGAATTTTGGAAGTAAATGAAATTTAAAAATACTAGAATCAGAGATACCAGAAATAGTAATACTAGGAATAGAAATGCAAAGAATAGAAATAGTAAAAATTTGGAAATAATAGAAACAGAAATAAAAGAAATACTAGACATAGAATTACTAGACATTTAAAGACTAGAAACAGCGATATTAGGAATAGACATAATAAAAATTGGGAAATAATGTTAATTAGAGGTAACAGGAATTTGAAAGTACTGATAATAGAAGTAATAGAAATTTGGAGATACTAAGAATAGAAATCCTTGAAATGGAAGTAATAAAAAACTTGCAATCGCTGAATTCGAAGATTTGCAGATTTAACCTGAACTTGAAATTAATTAACAATCCGAGTATTTGGAAATGTCCGGATTAGCATATGCGCTTCTCTAAATCTCCACGCATTTCACCATTTCAAAATTGACATCGATTCTTTCCATTTTTCAAAATCTACCTGATCGTGTCCTTCGCCCAAAGCGAACAAAAGCCCGTTAGCTCAGGTTGTTGTTACCTTCTTTCGATTTGCGCCATCGACTCTTGCACAACGAATTCTTTTTTCCTCCCTTTCTTCCGTTCTTTGCTGTCTACAGTCTACAGAATCTACAGCGAGCCAGAGCCTGGGTTTAAATCGCAAGCAGCGTTTTCTCGATTTTCTTTCAGTCAGCAGTGACACAAAGGGTGCCTTAAAGTGGTGAGCTTTAAAGGCGGCTCATTGTGCGATTCGAAAGAATCGAGATCAGCTGGTCGAAAATGCGTGGGAGGATTTCACAAGTTCAGATTCGTAGATCTTCCGTTGTACAAAATCAATAAACGGAAGACGCAGAAAATTCAATAGAAAATGTCGAATCTGCAAATACACGAATTTGCAAGTTTACAAAATTCTAAATTCGAGAATCTCTGAATGACTGAATTCTTTACGTGCCAAAATTAGAAAACATTGATTAGAATATGTTGAGGGCTATGAGTGTTGGAAGCAGGTTGTTAAACGTAATCTTAATAGTGAAAATAACTTTAATATAAAATGTGTAATAGTATAACTCAAGCACAGCGTACTGTCCTGTCCAAACCGATCTTTACATCGAACTGCTGAAAAGCAGTCGGTCGCAAATACTTATACCTACGAACGTACATGCGGTGTACCTTTTTCAGGTACGCGTACATCTATGTATATTTACCATTGTATATTTACCATATGAACAATTTTATTGTGCCTCGAGAGTTTGTCGAAGGGGAGTTTTCTAATTACAATAATACTTCATCAGAGTATAAAATGTAAACAATTATATATTAAATAATTTGATTAAGTGCGAAATTTAAGGATAGATTTAAAGGTGACCAGAATTGATTCCACTAGTGTATATCGTGTCCGAAAATATGAACCGCGTGAAGATACGGCGTAGGTACACGTGAGCTGGTATCTCGCACAGGGATAACGAACACGTGTGCACGGGACGCGTGGTTCAACTATGCATTATGCCAACACCACGCGCGTATTTCCGTGTTCGCATGGGCCATCGTCCTCTGCAGCCGTCTGCTACTTCCGTCTGCGAATGTTGACATTCCCAGATACCCTGCCTAAAAGCATTTTTGACACCGACGAAACCGCGATGCCTTCAATACGCGAAAAAGAACAAAATATCCCCTTCCCGTTAAAATTCTTCTGCTTTCGGTGACCCACATTCTGAACCGCTGCTACTTGTTATGCACGAGTTACCGCGAAATTCAGCGAACGCGCATGTCGGTTAAAGTTTGCGAAAATATATCTAAGCGATAGTGAATGACGCTTTAAAGGCAAAAAATGTGGAACGGACTTTCAAACATTGAGAAAGTTCGGTGAGTTTATAGGGGTGCATAGCGCAGGCATTCTCTTACGACATTTGGATATTGGGACTTTTAAAAAAATGTGCTGAAAAGTGCAAATGATATGGAAAAAGTACCTTCAAAGTTTGTTAGGATAATGAAACATAGTAGAGGACTCGAATGATACAGAAATATATGTACACTGCCGCTCAAAAATATGTGGACACTTCCATGATTCTTGTAATTACCTAAACAGGTTATGATGTCTTCGATAAATTTGTGCATGGTCGATGAACGCATTTTAATAACGATTTGTGCAACATACTATATTATTTGTTAATAAACACGTACCTTATATATCGCATATTTCATGATCATGGTAGGTGTCCACATACGTTTGAGCGACAGTGTATGTTCATCACTGTGAATTCATTCGTTCAATTAGTGATATTATTTGTTAATGAGAATGTACATTATATGTCACACGTTTCACGAACATGGTAGGTGTCCATATATATGTGGGCAACCGTGCATCTGTATAAATGTGAAGTCATTCATTGAATTAGTGATATTATTTGTTAATAAGAATATACATTATATATGACAAATGATTCGTGCTTCCGTAAAACGAGCCGTACGATGTACAAACGATCGCTTTTCGTATAAGATAAGAAATAGAGAAGTGTCCGAATATTAAGGCAAGAAATCGAGAGCGAAAACGGAACGGGAACGTGTGCGATGGCGTTGCTGACGCTGAGCGAGGAAAAGAATGTCGAAAGCGTAGAATTCGTTCGTCCGTCGACGTCCTGGCCGTCGTCGTCGACGACGAGAAGGTGCACAAAACACGGATATATAGTCTCGATAGAACGGCCGTTAATTCAGCCCTGGCCACCGGCTATTCCCAGTGCAGAACGTTGCAACACACGGGACGAAAGTAATCCCGCCACGCTGTATTCTTAACCCGTTGCACGGCAAATGGTGGGGCCAGCGAGGACGAAAGGGGGAGGGAAAAAAAGGGTAAAAGAGTGCGTCTATGACGTCAATTGGAAAAGGTTCCTCTCGTGCCACGGGGCGCGAACTCACTCTGGGCTATGTGTGTACATTTTCGCGCAACATGCTTTTCCTTTTGCTAAGGGTTACGATACGGGTGGTACTTCTTCGTCGGTTACTTTCGATTTTCCGACAGTCTATCGATGATCTAGGCAAATACGGAGTCGACTCTAATCTCTATACATACTCTTGTTACTCTCCGTTAATTTCATTCGTAAGGTACAGTCGCCTAACGGCGACAGAATTGATATGTTATTGGGTATTTACAACATATTGAGATGTAAGGAGACTACGGTCTTGAAATATTCAAAACTGGGGACATTAGGATCTAGGAATGTTGGAACCCAGGAATATTGGAATCTACATATATTGTATTATCCGTATATTGGATTTTTGGATATTTGGATCTAATAGGAATATTTGTATTCATGGATAGTGGCGCCTAGTGTATGTCGGGGTCTAGGTATATTGGGACCTATGTTTATTCATATCCAGGGATACTGCAATCTAGGGACAGTGAGATATTAGGTATATTGAGTTATACTAGGTATATTAGCATCTAGGGATGCTAGAATTGAGCGATACTGTGATCTAGTAACAGTGGGATATTAGGTATATTAGATTGTACTAGATATATTTGTATCTAGGAATACTGGAATCTGGGGGCAGTGCAATATTAGGTATATTAGGTTATATGTATTAGGGATACTGGAATCTAGCGGCAGTGGGATCTAGGGACGCTATAGTCTAGGAGCGACGGGATCTGGGAACACTGTGATTCTTAGACATTGACTACCAGGGTATTGGAATCTACAGATATTTGTATACAGGGATATTCAGGTCTGTGATGTAGGTAAATTGAAATATAGGTATATTGGGGATATGGGGATGTAGAGATTTTAGCTGTTGAGTTTGGGAAATTTTAGACGTTTTAAATGTACAAATTTGAGAATTTGTAAATGTAAAAATATGAAAAATGTGGTCACTAATGGCTGAAAAGTCGAAGCGACATTAAATGAATATACAGTCATGGACAAAATTAAGTGGACATTGCAGAAATATAAAAAATTTTTTGTTTTGTTACAATGTTTTAAATAACTATAAAATTTAGAAAGTGAAATGCTTTTCTAGACTTGAAAAAACATTTATTTAATGTATATAATTGTGCAATAAAGTTTTGCTTTATAGGCATTGTTAGTTAAATTAAATTAACCTTTTGTTATTTATGATACCTGTCCACTTAATTTTGTCCACGACTGTATGTATAAAAAAAGATTACTTTAAAATTTGTCAAGTCACCGTGAATTTTCTCGACGAGTCACACGAGAAAAGTTCGCGGAAAGCAAGAAAAGGACTGTTCATTTGTCTAGTAGCGCAGCAGAAACGGTAGTAAAATACGATGTGGTATAACTCAAAATGTAGGAACATAACTAAGTATGTATCTAAATGTAGTCGTCAATGTCTAAAAAGCCGATGCGCATTAAATAAATAAATAAAAAAAGATGACCTTAAAATTTGTCAAGTCACCGTGAATTTTTTCGTCGAGTCACCCGAGAAAAGTTCGAGGAAAGCAAGAAAAGGACTGTTCATTGGTCTAGCGGCGCAGCAGAAACGGTAGTTTCGTCCGTCTGCGTTTCTTTCTTCTCGTTTCCTCTCGCCAGTGTTCTCCTTGTTAGAATAGGCGAAAGTACGCAGGGAAGTGGCATCCACGCGATTCGTGCGAGAGAATTGGCCGCTCGTCAAACAGGCTATTTGCAACCCTCGCGGATTAATTTTAAGAGGGAACGACGTTTTAGGAACCTCTCCCCCCGTTCCCTTGTCGCCGTTTCCCGGCTGTCTAGTTCGCGGTTTCCGTTTTTAATGGCCGCGACCAGAACGCATATTTCACTATCTCATTTCTCCGTCTTTCCTCCACTCGTTTCTCCACGAATATCCGATCCTTCAGCGCCGTCCAACAGTTTCAATTAATCACTAATTACCTTGCCACGGAAATATTACGTACAACGCGTTACGCCGCGTAAATTGTTTAGCTGTCTTCCTTAATTAATTAATATTTGTTTCATAAATAAGTTATGGATCGAACCGACATATTGAACGAAAGCAAAATTTGCAATCGTGATCTACGATGAAAAATTATTGTTGATAAGGAATTATAATTAAACGTCAGTGTAAACAAAATATAATTGTTAATTACAATTACGATTGGCGATAAACAATTATATTTATACGCGTACATGATCAAAATATCAATTACTGAAATGTATAATTACAACAATATGTACAATAAAAATATGTACAATGATAATTGATAATATACGATTTAACAAATACCAGCGTTGCAATGCTAAACAGTACATTGTACATATGATGTGTTACAATGCAATATGTATACTGTATACAGAGTGTCCCACAAATATGGTACGAGCCGGAAAGTGGTGGTAGGTTGGGCTATTCTGAACAACTTTTTCCTTTGAAAAATATTGGATCAGACTTCATTTTTAAATTATTAAGGAAAAACACTGACCAATAAGAGCGCGGGAACCGCGCGAGGAAAAAAACTGCTGGAATTTTTAATTTTAAAATAAACGCTCATTGTACGCCGGTTGGTTTAATGTTAAAATTACAAGATATTGGTAGTATGTATTAGGGGGACCGGAAAGTAATGTCTTTTTTTGCAGATAAATTTTTAATACGTTTTTATCTTTAATTAATGATGCAATCATCCTCGTTATCAACAACCTTTTGCCATCTGTTGTACAAATTTTCTATGCCGGATCGATCAAAATCAATTGATTGTTAAGCAAAACACCCGAAGGAAACGAATGCATAGAAACGACATTACTTTCCGGTCCCCCTAATACTTATGCTTTGCACGTGGCAGCGTTTTAAAATAAATATTTTCAATTGTCATAAAATAATACCGCGGCAGTATAACCGCATCAAGTTCACCGACATCGAACGAATCGATGTTCGGAACGGGGCTGGCGCCTTTATTTTCGCTCGCGATTAATTATGCAGGGCCTGCCTTTGCCTCAATTAAGCCGCGTTTCCATCGTTCGCGTAAATGTCAGGGTCGTCGCGGGCGGCTCGTCGGGACGGGCGGGGGATGAAAGGAGGTAAAATAGCATTGCGAGAGACTTTTATCCCTCGTTAAGGGATGACGACGGTAACCCTCGCAATTATAGGAACCACCCTTTCGACAAACTTGATGGGGTGGAGTCGCGAACCCTTCGAGAAAAATTTGTACGCCATACACAGGGGCGAATCGCGGCGAACCACCCCCTACGTTTTATCAAAGGATTCGGCCGAGCTCGTGTTTTTGTCCGCGCCGAGTTTCTGGCTTCTTTCAACGGGAAAAAAATAACCACGAGCCCGGCTATCCCGTTATTGTTTCGCTCCCGTTTTCAAATGTTGAATTTATTGAGAGTTCATCCGCCTCCGTGCTGAATACTACGCTTTTCCATCCGCTATCTCGACAATTCTGAATTTTCTTCGCGAATTTCGGGGTGGTAAAATGATGAATCGCATTGTTGCAAACGTTGATTATTGAAGTCGGCCGTTTCACCGTGGGAACATGATGCGATTTATATGGAGGGTATTGTGTACTTACATTCATATTCAAGCATCTCGAGGAATATGAGTTAACTTTTATTAATCAATTAAAAATTATTATATTAAATTACGGTTCAGTAATTATATTCATTATGATTGTAATTACAACGTGTTTGATTCACCTGGAACTAAATAATTATTATTTATAAAAAAAAGAATTACTGAAACAATATCTGTGACATATTACAAAATAATTCACTAATTATTACAAAATCATTACAAGCTATGTACGTTCTAAAAGAACTTAATTACAAATATATCGTATATAAATCTGTAATAATTTCTCATCAAAACTTCTTTTGTACTATTATTTCATATACTTTCATTAATTAATATATGTAATTGTGCCTTTATTAATATTTGATTAGTAGAAAAATTTTGTTTTTATGTGTCAGATACAAAGTACATATAATGGTGTTTCGTTATTGATACATGAGTATGAGTACAGATGTCTAGAACACATTTGGGGTGGTCCGGTTTTGTATACACTTTTTTTTGGCGTTTTTTGCCGAAAATAACACCCTTCAGAAAGGGTTGCAACTCGACTGGACACGAACGAACATTAGAAATGTCATAACTCATCGACTCACCGAAGTTGTTCGAACAAACACTGGGAAAGTTAACACTTGTCCCCTGGACAAGTACTAATGGCCCGAAATTAACCCCTTGATCATTGTCGCCCAAAGGATTTACACCCTCCGCTTGCAGGATTATTTGCGCCTGAGAAGTGAAACATGGTCAAAGATTTTCTTATCGTAAATGCTTTAATTGTTAAATTTCTAAATTATCAAATTAAATAGATCTTATTTCTGTCGACTTTGGGTGTTATAAATTTTCTACGTTCACACATCACCGAGTTTCCAAATTTCGGAACATATAAATTTTTATATTTTCAAGTTACCTAATTCCTAAAGTTGTAATTTGTAATTTATTCTACATTTTTAATTATCATTTAGTTCCTTACATCTTGAAGTTTTAATCTTCATTCTCAAAATTTGTTATTTCCAAATTACCAAATTAACAAATAATTAAATTTGTTCATTCTCAAATTATGAAATTGTTAAATGTCAAATTATCAATTATCAAGTATTGATTATCACTTATCAGATTATAAATAATCATATTATGAAATCACCAAATAATTTAACTATCAAATTATCAAATTACCAAGTTCAAAAAATTCTACATTTTCATATTTCCAATAGCCAGTTTCTCGTTTCTAATTTCCAAATTATCATATAATTTGATAATTAAATAATGAAATAATACTATATTTTCAAATTATCAAAGTTACCAAGAATCGAAATTTTCAAATTTGGCAATGTCCAATATTCAGAGTACCCATTTCTAATTTCGAAATGATCAAATTATCGAATTTCTAAATTCTGTAATTTGAAATAGCTACATGAATTTCCACCACATTACTGTATTCGTCACTGTGTCCATCGTGCACACAAACGCCCTTTGTCGGTCTCTCGACTTGCCCGTCACCGATTTAAAGAATTGTATCTCTCATCTGGTGATTCTACGACGTTCATACGTTCAAGCAGACGGTCGATCGTGTCTGATATTGTCTGTGAAGAAAATAAAGAAGGAATGGATGATGGTATTGGCGACGTTAAAGGGTGCAGGGCCCGGTGAACGTGTGCACATTGTACCACGAAAGGGTGCATCGGCCCAGATCGCGTTGCATTTCGCATTCACTCGGCAATAATAAGGATTCGACGTTGCTTTCTTCTCTCTTCTCAGGAAATAAGCGTGCAAGGGTCCATTTTGGCAGCCGGCTCGCGAAACAGTTCAAAGAACAGCTCGTACACTGAAAAATGTCTAATATACCAGTACTGCTTCGCACGAATACCAGTGCAATTTTACATTTTCTTTACATTACTTCAATATTACAAATAGTTCATAACGTTAGAACATAAAACTGCTCTAAACTTGACCAAGTTCATCTGCGTTTAAATACACATAGTAATTGTATTAAATTATTAAATACTCTTAACAATCTAAGAACGGTAATTTAAAAATAATATGGTACCTCATACTTGGCTATTTTTTCTTCTCTATGTGTAAAAGAACACTTGCGCGTGATTGTAGCATGGTAGTTAGGGGTAGTACATTCTTGATTCCTTTTAATTACTCTCGAACTATACCGCTGTTATATTTCTATATCATCATTTACTCCTGAAGTAAATATCGGATATTGTCGGTGAGCACTAAATTGATCGGCACCTGCTTCGTTGTAAATATGAGCCACCGTTGGATCGAGGTGGCTTGCATACCTCGAATGACTCGAGGAGAAAGGTTTTTTTACAACCACCTGTTTGTTAAGCTCGTAATAACGATGAGCACGAGCCATAGCTGCGAGGTACATCGATTTGCTGCTTCGTCCTTAATCCAAAATGTGATTCGTTTATTTGGAAACACATACATACATATTACCTCAGTTAAATTTTTCGTGCACAAATAACATTTTAAACAAAGATCCTAAATTACGTATTTAAAAATTTCTCTATACACGTTACTTTATCTAAACTCCTTTCAATTGTTCAAAGTAATTTGAATAGATGAAGTGATAGGAATTTTGAGCGCAGTGGGTCGCAGACGGTAGCAACAATAATTTAAACGGCTAATAATTGCGAGTGTTGCACGTTGTTCTGCCATTTTGCACGGCACACGACATATTTCGTTTGTGTGGAACGCTGCCACGTGCCCGTCGCGGTATTGTCGCGTGGCTCAAAGAGGGCGAAACAAGATAAAAAGGGAGACAAGATATCGACGAGCAGCGAGATGGACGAAGATGAAATAGCGTTGGTGCGGTCGGAGAAAGAGCCGAAGAGAAGCGGATAAGTCGCCACCTGCCACGAATGGGCAGATGTGCCGACGTCCTCGAATTGCCTCCTGGTCCCTGACAGGACCAAACAGCAACGTACACGGAAGAGAAACACCTCGAGCAATTAAATGATAGTGCCACGGAAAGTTGCGTGGCACCGTTTGAAAAACCAACGGAGATGTTGTAGATTCTCTGCGGGAGAACAAACTAAAAAAACTCGAACTGCCATGAGCTACGGAACACGAAGTCCGAAGATGAAAGTTCTACATATACATTGAACTTTGGTCCAACACCTATCGATTTATCGGCTTCGATCGCGATTTCAATTGCTGCGTTGTAGGACGAGTACTCTCCTTGCATTCTATACAGGATGTCTCGTAATAAGTGTAAGACCCGTAAAGGGGTTATAGGGGAGGTGATTCTAAGTAACTTTCTCCTTTGCAAAAATGGGGTGTAGACTCTCGTTTTTGAGTTATTAAGGAAAAACACCCACCAATCAGAGGGCGCGAATAGCACACGCTCAGCCGCGAGAGCGAAGCCCCGAACATACGGCGAACGCGAGCAAACAAGTTAGTATCGTACTATGTTACGTCAATGTTAAATCACACATAATAATGTTCAGTTATTTATTTTTACTGAATAAGGGATAAGACAATTTTATGTGCGATTTGGGGAAGTCTAGAATTTGGGGAATTGAGAATTTGGGGAATTGGGAATTTGGGGAATTAGAAGTGTGGGGAATTGAAAATTTGGGGGACTGCGAATTTGGGAACTTGGGAATTTGGAGAACTGAGAATTTGGGGAAATGAGAATTTGAGGAATTGGGAATTTGGGGAATTAGGAGTTTGGGGAATTAGGAGTTTGGGGAATTGGGAATTTGGGAAATTGAAAATTTGGGGGACCGCGAATTTGGGAATTTGAAGATTTGGTGACTTGGGAATTTGGAGAATTGAGAATTTGGGAAATTGGGAATTTGGGGAATTGGGAATTTGGGGTATTGGTAATTCGGAGAATTGGGAATTTGGGGAATTGAAAATTTGGGGGACTGGGAATTTAGGAATTTGAAAATTTGACGACTTGGAATTTGGGGAATTGGGAATTTGGAGAATTGAGAATTTGGGAAATTAGGAATTTGGGGATTTTTACCGAAAGATCTTCATGCGTTAACACTAAAACTACCGACGTATAATGCATAATTATTTTGATGTTAAAAGTGGCGTTGAAAAATAAATGAACAAACGATGAAACATAAATGAATACACTTATAGATTCTTCATCTTGATGACAAACAGCATAAATGTCACGAAGACCAGGTTAACAAATTTTGTCATTTGACGTAGGAAATTTGCAGAAGGTTCATTTGACTTCTTTTGGTAGTTTTAGTATCAATAAGAAACCCCAATTTTAAAAAGATCACGTTACATATCTGATAATAGGATCTTTAATCGCGCATAAAAAATTTGTTTAATTACACGATTGGAAGTCCGATGTTCATCCTCCGGATGATGCTCCCAGAAAAATAAGAGGACAGTTCAATGCTCCCCGACTTCTAAAGTGCACCTCAATCTCTTTCTCTCTCCTTCTTCTTCCCGTCATCGTCATCATCGTCTTAAGTGTCTCCTACACCCTATATTTATCCCCTCCACCATTCTGGAATAGCCACGCGCCACGATACTCCATTCCCTTCTCGTCAACAGTCTCCCTCTTTCTTTATCCTACACCCGTACACGCACACACACACACACATACATACGCTCCCTCTCTTCCCTCTCGCTTCGGTCCTCTTTCTTTCGCGTGCTCCTTCTCGTGGGTCTGAAATTTTCAACATCTGTCGCGCCTCCTACCACCCTTAATACGTTCACTTGGTAACAACGCCATCCCCGTTTCTCGGCTGCTTCCTGTGATCCCGAAATCCCAGGATCACCGAACTGGATGAAACAGCAGCCAGAGGGAGGGAATTCGTAGCTCGACGAACAGAATTGATGCCGGATCGCTGAATTATGCATGCCACTTGGCGAGTTGTGCGAGGAAGCAGGAAGCAACCAGAGCCAGAGAGATGCCTGTATTATCGATATACGTACTGCTCGATTAATGATCGAGCCATGCCCGAATCTCGGGTTCTTTGAACTTTAAAAATGGGGCGAAACACTTCGACGATTGAGTCCCGGTGATTCGATGTTTTCGAGCCATTTTGCTTGAAATAATGCGAACTCTTGCCCATTTATTTCGGTGAAACTTGGCGAGTTTGTGCGATCATGAATGCAACGATGCTTTCCTACTATCTAATCGCCTTTTACGAGTGGCAGTACGCAAATTTATGGTGTTTCCATGCTTTATGGCCAGAGAGTACCAAATTTTCACATTTTCATGCTTCCTAAAGTCTTAAATTAGATTTGTCGTTGAATTATATAATTAACACTTTGATCGCCACGTTATTCACATATGGGTGACGCTTAAATTTCCATATGAATCAGTCAACCATTTAGAAAGAATTTGTTCATTTATCTAATGGGAAACACTAGTAGTAATTACGTGGACCTATGAATAATAAATGAAACAAAATATTGTGAACATATTTGGTGGGATTTATAATCATAAAAAGACTACTTAATTAAATGTTCAACTGCGTTAACGCGGCGGTCAACGTGTTAAACTATTTGATACAACCTGGTGGCTGATATGAAATCAGTTGATGACTTCATATCATGAATGAATGATATATCTTGAATGGCATTTATTAGGGTGGACGAAGATTCTGTTAAATCAGTTTGCGGACCTTCTTATTTATAGCTTCATAGTGCAGAGAATGCAAAGAATATTCTATTTATCATTCAACAGTGTAATCTAACAAATTTTTGACGAATGGTGGATGAATGAACGTTGAACTCATGGTGGATGACACTTTGTGACTTTTGTTAACTTTCGTCAGATGAATTTATGGATCTTCCCAATTCTCTATGACTAATACCAACCTCATCATTCGACAATACAATTAAAAGTATTTTCCACATTCGATATTAAGGAACATGGCATTAGCGAATACATAGACATTTATCGATTCATTTTGTCAGGTTCACCTAGGTTCGTAGCATTATCTGTCGAGCATCAATGTTTCTTCCTCGCAATTTCACCGTTTCGTTTAATTTATCGTCGCGTGCATGCGGAATCCCTTTCACCTCTGGTAGCCTGCAACAACGTTTTCGAAGTACAAGCAGATATTGTTTCGAGATAAAAAGCCGTCGGGCATCGTATGGGTACCGTTCGCCGATCATTACCAGCTGACACGGTTTGGCACGTGCCGAACAGAGTCGCTTCGTTCGATTTTATTAACGGGGCCACGTATTGTTCGCTCGATAAAGATCATTTTCGGAAATGCAAAAAAAAACCATGGTTCTCGATTAACCTAATTTATCAGCCAATTCGTCGCAACACTCGAACGTTCTTCTTTGTGAGCGCGGCGGAAAAGACAATAGAAACGTTCGTTGCCGACTGACCAGTGGCCATTGTCGTCTATGGGGTTCCTATCGTGCATCGTTTGTTCCTGCAGTCGTAAACAACCGGACAATCGATCTTAACGATCGCCTGATTTTATGGTCTAACAGCAATCCTGCGTTCTCCCATGGAGAACCAAGCCACGGGCTCCAAGAATTGGTCATTCTGATGGGATACTTTGTGAGAGACGTCTGATGACCAAGATAACCGAGGGGTTCGTTCATGAGTTGTCAGGGGAAACCGAGATGATGGAGAACTGTAGATATTGTCAAGATATGCCACAGGCATACATATTGCTTAGATACTGCTCACGTATTACATACTGCTCACGTATTGCATAGATACTGTTTAAATATTGTTTAAACACTGTATGCTGTGTGGATACTGTTTGGATACTCTCTAAATACTGTATAGGTACTGCTTAAATATTGTTTAAACACTGTATGCTGTGTGGATACTGTTTGGATACTCTCTAAATACTGTACAGATACACTTTAGTATCTCTATATATGTATATTATATAGATGGCGTGTAGATACTGTTCAGATACTGAATAAATACTGTTTAACAAGGAGAGTGCAAGGTCTTGGTGTCACGGATTTAGTTCAAATTTTGTAGGATGGTAGATTTAGTCTCCCTGTTGATGAGGATTTGTAGAGTTATAGAGGTCACTACTCAATAATTTTTTAGATATTTGCAATTGAAGATGCAATTCACTCGTTAAATGCATTGTAAGTATTGTATTGTACTGTTTAGGTAAGGTATATGCACAAATATTTTATAGAGATTCAATTACTGTGTACCAACTGTTTATGTACTATTTCTATACTGTTTAAACACTGTTCAGATACAATTTAAGTAGAGCGTAGATACAGTTTAGATACTGTACAGATACTCTAACTGTATGTAGAAAACGTCCATTTGATTCTTCTCTGTTATATCAAATTTGATTTAATATAACTATTTGATATGACAGTAAAGAAGTGACCCACTTTCAAATACGGATCGTGAAGTCACACGTACGTAATATGTCAACCATAACCATATCAGAGATTCAAGACGATCTCACGGGGGATGAATTGCGAACGAAAGCAGGGAATAAAAGTGGGTAGCTCTCCAGTTACCTGAAAAAATGTCAGAACCTTGCCCTCGGTTTTCCCGCTTCATTGACTCGAGGATCTTCCAGGCACGTGGTGCACAGATTTCGGCTCCTTCGTTCGAACAAAGCCAAAAGGACACCAGACACTTTTTTTTTAGTTGTTCGGGGAGGAGAGAAGCCGGTGCAACGCACCTCAAGAAGGTTTCAGGTACCGTTGACGTACTACCTGTCGTTTATCATGAACATGTTCTGTACGGAAATTCTTCGATCGATAATAATACGAGTTCTCGTAAGGCGAGAGAAACGAAACGAGGCTCGTGAAATTTTTATAAGCGAACGCTTATGGTGAATCGAGGGTTGAGGAGGTGGATCGAGAAACTTGTATACATCACCGATAATAATTGCAATAATTCGAATTTAGGATTTCGTTGGTTTCCAAAAATTTCAATTCCTATAAATTCGTAAGAATCTAAAATGGACCTTTTTTTCAAACAGAAAGTATTAGGGTGTCCCATTAGAAATATTTCGCAAGTAAGCCTCAATAACTTTAGACAGAAGAAAAAATGAGGTTTCCTGACAGATGAAAGGAGATGATAGAGCAGAATAGTTCATATTTAATACAACAGATTAGCTTTAAATATTGTATATTCATTTAGCATTAAAAAAGGCAGAAATTTATGGGACAACCTAATATAATAATCGAGCGAATTACTGCACGAATTCGTTCGGCACAAGATTCCAATCCATTTCTGCACGGTGAGCGAAATAAAAAAAAAACAGTCACGAGGAGGGAGTCCCCATGAGCTACGGTGGACTTTGAAGAAACCCCTGAAAAAAAGGGGTTTACCGAAGAGGGTGACGGCTTCTTCCGCAGACCGAACGGACATGGCGTTTTCTTCATCCTCGTTGACCCCTTGTTTCCCCCCTTATCCGTCGGGGGTGGGCAAGGGGGTAACATAAAGTGGGTGAATGAAATGAATGGGATATATGTTGTGAGCGGTTCGGTTCAGTATTGTTGATCGAACAATGGCGTCTGGCTTGTACGCGCCGAGAGACCCCAGGAGGCAGCTGACATTCTCTGACTACGAGGAAGAGCACCTCCGCCTGGCAACAACCGCTTAATAAAATTATCTTGGACGAACTTGATCATTCTTCCATGCTGTTATAATTTTTCCAACTTCACGCACAACTTTTTGTCACAAATCTGATCCACCGATAAACAACGTTGAACAGATTTATACATAAAAACGATGCTGAACGAGTTTCAGCCAGCTGGGAACCTATGTGCAATCAGTTCGAGGTAATCATGAAGAAGTCAGATTTATTTGAACAAAAATTCATTTGGATATATAAATTGTATTTGGTGTAGCAATAAATTTCGACAGATCAATTAATGGTAATATTAGGTGAATTTATAAGTGGCAAGATGAAAAATGATGTAACCCAGGGTTGGGAATATATACAGTAATGTTTCAATTTTTATAACAATTTCGCCGAGCTTACTGTGTTAATATTTGTTTAATTTACTATATGTAGCGATTTAAATGTTAATTCAATAAACGAGTGCATTTATTAACAAACAAGTTTTTCCGGAATTACAGATTTCTTTGAAAAAAAATGTATAAGATACAAAATTTACAACATTGTATTAATCTGGAACTAAAAATTTGTAGTTAAAGAAACTGCCAGGAAATTGTTATAGAAATGTCATGTTCAGTTTATTAAAATTTAATAAAATTTTTAATGACAACTCACCGAAGCCGTGACCAACAATCGTTTAATTCAATATATCGCAATAAAAACATCGATTTAATGTACATTTATCGATCAATATATGCAGTTAACATGTACAACACATGTAACATACCTGATAGGTAAATGATCGATACGCACGCACTGTTCACGATAACGTATGAAGCTGCGTATAAAATAATTATCCAGATAAAAGAGGCACGCTTTAACATTTCCGGTTTACCCGTTCGTTTCAAATTAATCACGCGTTAAACGTTCATTTCGAATCCCATTAAAAACGATCTCGTGACAAGAAGTCGTGAAGGCAACTTGTCGAAGTGTGTTGCCATCATAATTACACAATTATGTAAATGGCACGGGACGTTGGCAAAGTAGGCGCCCTTTGTTCGTGAATTAAGGATCCTCTTTTTGAAGAGCCCTCGAACTCTTTAATTATGTAGCACCAACGGTGCTCCGTCGTATCCTCTGCAACCTGTTACTCCTGTGCAACCTTTTATAAGCTATTATCCGACAGGGAGGAGGTGCTGTACCTCCTTGGCCTCCTTCAAAATTAATAGAGGGCGGAGTCGTCGACTGTTTCGTAGTCGGATATTCCAATGGAATCATCAATTTTGTTATCGACAGCCCTCCTCCGGAACACGATCATTCTCCACAATGTTGCAAACGAGCCCTTTCGCCACTCGAACGTTTCACTTATTCGATTATACACCGAGTACCACCGCTGTATTATTATTTATGCAGTTTCGCGAGAAATTTTGGTTGAATTCCATTACACGCTTTTTGTATCCTGGGATACTTTTCATCAAAGTAGAACACCGTTTTTCTTTTTAATTAACGATATAGGAATATTTGAGATACAAACATACTCGAGACTTGGAACATTTCGTGTTTGGGGATATGTGAGACCTAAATATATTCGAAACATGGGACAATTTGGGTCTAGGGATATTCCAAATGTGAACATAGTTGACACTTGGGATATTTGGTATCTAGAGATATTTGAGACCGATAAACGTATCTGAGATTTGGAACATTTGTAATATAGTAATGTTTAACATTTGGTATGTAGCAATTCCGGGATATTTGGTATATAAATGCTGGGATCTAGGAAAATTTGGGTACTTGTGGTTATTGAGATCTATGACTATTTGATATCTGGGGATATGTGGTATACATATAAACATATTGGAATCTAGTGTTATTTGGGTATTAAAATTTGGGATTTAAACATATGTGGGATATTTGAAATACAGGAACTTAAATTTCGATATCTATATCCGAATAATCTACTTCGTGTTTACATAATCTATCTTATCTTATCTAAATAAAAATTTCTATTTACTATTATGAATCAGTGTTTCTCATTATCCTATCTTACATTATCTTCTACAGTTTTTGGATTTTTCTGTAAATCGTATTTTCTGAAGATATCGTTATGAACACAGATATTCGGGAACATCTTTTGGATTTTTTAAATTTACACGAATAAACAGATAATAATTGATAACCGTAGTAGCTGTCAATTAAGGAAAATGGAAGTTAGAGGGGATAACTTTCAGCCTCCAATAAAATATAGATACGACATCGAAGATTGATCGTCGAGATGTTAAAACATCCGTTAATGTATCGGATTTCGAAAGTGCGTCATGTAGGATGGTTAATGAAAAAAAAAAGACTATTTCCTGTCAATAAGCCACGTGGCTACTCGGTTACTCTGCAAACTCCATTCGAGTAGTAGCAGTTGCTTCGTGAAACGGGGAGGGTTCGATAGACAGCTGATTTCACGTGAAAAATTTAATGTTATATGATAGCACATATATTATTGTATCACTTGTATAATAATATAATTATACATTATTGTGCAATTTTGTACTATAATATAATTGTGCAACTTATACGATAATACAATTGTTCAACTTATATTGCATTTCAATTCATATGACATCATAAACATCGTTATAAACTGCATACGTGACAAATCGAAGTATATTGTCAAATTTGAGGTGCGAAATTTTATCGTTAAAAGCTACAATCAGTATTTGATAGGAACGTCATTTTTATGTGAACATACTGGGTGCCGAACAAATATGGTACGAGCCGGAAAGTGGTGGTAGGTTGGGCTATTCTGAACAACTTTTTCCTTTGAAAAATGTTGGATCAGGCTGCATTTTTAAATTATTAAGGAAAAACACTGACCAATAAAAGCGCGGGAACCGCGCGCGCTCAGGGGCGTAGTGTAGGGACGAGTAACAGTGATCGTCACATATCCGTGTAGTAAAAGGCTATTTTAGGTGAAAACCGATTAAGCAGAAAAATCGGAATACGGAAAAAAGGAGGCGGAAAAACAACCGGAATTATTTCCGCGCGCGTTTTTTTTTCCGCCAGCGGTTTTTCTTTACCCTGTATATGGATTAAAGAGTTATTCATGTTAGGTCGAAATAGCAAGTTCACGTAGCAAATTAACACGTTCGAGGGTGTGAATGCTAGAGCATCCATTGCAAAATGACACGGAGGCCATAGCATTGAAATGTTTAGAAAATTGTTATTCATTTAATTTTATACAACCCTAAGTTTTTGTAATTATTATGCATTTCAAAGTAATGTCCAATTGATTCATTGCATGTCTATTTTTTTTAGCACACTGAAATGTTTACTGACCGCGAACCTGTTAAGATTGTAAATTCAAGTAGAAAATTAAATGTGCAAGCTCAAATAGTGAATTAAAATAGTAAATCGTAACTACAAATTAAAATAGCAAATTGAAATTGCAAATTCAAAGAAGCAAATTAAAATAGAAAATTAAATATGCCAGTCTAACTAGCAAATTAAAACATGGTGCAAATTAAAATAGCAAATCACAGGTACAAACTAAAATAGCAAATTACAAGGACAAATTAAAATCGTAAATTAAAGTAGTGAGTATAGAATGCACCATGAATTATTGCGAAATCGGAAACACCGTGTCGCATATATTTCTTCATTTTTTGGAAAATGAAACGCCGGTAGTTCAGGTAGTAATTTTAATTTCGTATACCTCAAGTTTGTTCACGTTCGACTTCTGGCAAACATCTGTGTTCGTCCCGTATGATCAACGCTCGCCAAAATCAATGGGTTCAATCCGGAGACCATTGTATAACCTGGACTCGACGGACCACCTCAAACACCTGGGTTTTCACGAAGTGAATCTCTGGGGTCAAATTGACACCTGGGTACCACATGCTGAAATCCCGATGCCTGGACACCATTGCTTTTCCTTTAGTTACCTTCGCGTTTATGACTCTTGTTGCACCTCGTTCTCGTCTTCACGATTTTTTGTCCACTTGCAGTACCTGATAAAAATAGTTTAGGATAACAGTTGTAGGGTATAGCGTGTATCTGTTGATAATTTATATTTATAAAATGCAAATTAATTTACTTATGTTTATATTACATTTAAAAGAAAATGTACGTCTTGATAATAAAAATAAAATAACATTTTATACAAACAGAGTTCTGCATAAAAGTATAAAAATACTTTATAAAATATATATTCAACACGACACAAAAATGACCAAAAATAGTACTATATTATCAAACAAATTAACGTATGCAACTGAAACAATTCGTCTCCATCTTCAACTACACAAAAATAAAGCAGAATGTTCTTAGCCACATCAATGAATTACCCACTCGTCATTCTTTTCATGATTCAAACAAAAGGATATCTAACAATTTCGTTCTCATTTTCACCGTCGGTCCTCGAGGCAGATCGTTAGCATAACAGGAACGTAAAATAATGATAGTGACTTCCAGTTGACGATATATCTCGGATAAAGCAAGTTGGAGCGCGTTAACTGTGGATTCGAAAGAACGTGTTCATTGTATAAAATGAAGAGCATTAACCGGTATCCCGGAACAGTTGCAGGGGTGATTTTAGAACCGAGAGCCTTCAGCTGGTTTAGTCTAACAGGGGATGATGTCGAAATTGGAAAAAGAGGGGAGGATACGTACCAGCACCTTTGATTTTATTCAAATATATTCGTACCCCTGTTCCCCTTCTGAAATTCCGATACAGTGCATCGAGCACCACCCTGGCGCCAGATGTTTTCACCTTTTCAAACCTTCGGGACACTCGCCTGTTGCACGTTGAATTTTTCATTTTACCCCCTGTTCGTGTGTCCCCCGCAGGAGGATCCCTATTTCACGATATTGGACGGGGTTGATTTATTCGCGAAACGAGGGGTGGTTAGAGTCGGCGAATTGTGGAATCTTACGTGAAATATTGAAGGTTATGGGGGGGATTTGGACAGAACTTTACGGATTTAATGCAGAATCTTTTACGGAATTTTAGGGGTCTGTTGGAGAATTTTCAGGATTTAATGGAGAATTTTTTCCCGAATTTTGGTCAATTACTGTAGAATCTTTTACAAAGTTTAGGGGAATGAGCGGAGAATCTTTTACAAAATTTAGAGGAATTACTGGAGAATCTTTTACAAAAGTTTCAGGATTTAATGGAGAATTTTGTTTCTGAATTTTGGGGATTTATTATAGGATCTTTTACAAAGTTTAGAGGATTTACTCGAGAATCCTTTACGAAACTTTAGGCATTTAATGGAGACTTTTTTACGGAATTTTAGGGATGCACTGAATTTTCTTTAGATTTCTTTTTATAATTTGTTAAGAATATCTAATTGCTTGACTCTTAAATTAAATTAAATAATTTTCCTTGGAATAGTTATTCTTATTTCAAGTTTTTGGGTTTTAATATTTTCAAGATTATTAATATTATAATTTAGAAATCTTGAATTAAAGAAACTAATAAATTTTTTAATTCTGGGATTTACAGATATTCAGGTTTGAAAGTTTTAAAATTAAGAAATTTTTAAGCCTTAAGATTTGGAAGTTAGAAGACTTTGTAAATTAGATATTTATAAATCCTTAAACTTAAAATGAAAATTCGTCTATACTTTTATAATTGAAACATTCATTGATTATTAAATATTTTGTATATGACATTATAATTGTATTAATTGCATGTAATTTCTTTTTTTCAGGTAAGTGCTGCAATTCTTAATTGATCTGAATGTATCAAGAAAATGAAACAAAATCGAAGATGAAACGAAATAGCTTCTTTGACAAAGTAAGCATATCATTCAAGAAATTAATAATTATCATAATCATTGTTACAATGACTACAAATTATTAAAAAATTCATTTGTTAATATTATTATTTTTCATATATCACGTCTGTTATTTTCACAATGTCTTTATTTCTGTCTTAGAAATATAATTATCCATATAATTATATAAATCATAACTATCTACACAGAACATCCTACTAATTAAGTTGTCTATGAAGTACATCTACTCGATATAATTATGTGTATAGAATTATTTATACAATTATCTATATATAGATATAGCATATCTGATTAATGCGATTATCTATATAGTACATCTTCTTTAATTATCTACATAACATAGTAATACAAGATGCAATGATCGATAATTCCAACCACGTCTAACTAGATAAATAAATCAGTTCCTATTAACACAAATTACTCTTACAAAAATTCAAACAAAATATGACAAAGTACAGTGTAGTACAAATTATATATACTATCCGGAGTATACTAGTATATTGTATATACTATCAGTCTCCAATTCAAAATCGAAATTACTAAATAATCAAGTAAACATTTTTTTTCTTGAAAGTTCGTAACTCATGTACAGAAACAACGAGTACAGCTTTGCAAACTTCATTCGATAAAATCCTAGGTACATCCGTATTGAAGATCGTATCGCGAGCAGAAGAGCGAACTGAAGAGTGCTCGTCGAAAGAACTCTGATACTCGCTTCTTTTTTCCCCTTCTTGTCTATTATTTCTTCTCTTTTCTCTTTTTTTTTATCTTCTTCCACTCGAAACTTCGTTCCCTCCTCGATCCTCTCGAGGACCGTCTGCGGAGTGTTTGGAGCACGCATTCAAACAGATTCACTTTGATCCACGACGTGTGGAAATTGCATTTCCGCGTGTTCCACGCGTGCACGCATTCTACTGCTTCGCGTTCAAAGCCTGTTGCGTCGACGAGCAGCGACTGTCCGCGGTTAACGAGACCTCTGCCTGTTTGGCCGAACTTTTGGGCGGAAAGTACGATTCCAAAATGCCCACGAGCGGATTAGTTACTTTTAACACGTCGACTGCCACGTCATCCACATTCTTTCTATACAGATTTAACACGTTGATCGCCACGCTGATGCAGTTGAAAATTTGCCTAGATAGTATTTTTATGATTAATAGATTTTACCAAATATATTGGGGATGTTTTGATTTATTTATTATTCATCGGTCCAAGTAATTAATTACGAGCGGTTCCAATCAGGGAAACGAACAAATTCTTACTAAATAGATGATTGATTCATATGTGAATTTAAGCTTCACTCATATGTGGATGACGTGGCGATCAATGTGTTAATAGACATGTTATTCAAAATTTGTTCGCCTTTTTAACTATAAATACTCGCATTAGTTGGAACTGTGAAGAACAAATATAACAAAGTACCGTGAACATATTTGGTAAGGTTTGTTCAAAATGAAAATTTATGTGGCAGTCAACGTGTTAACCCTAATCACCGAAGAGGTCAAAAGATCCTTTTACAAGTTCCACATACCCAGCTATAAAATTCGTGGTGATTTTCCGAAAATCCATGTTGATTCCACATAAGAAGTTAATATTAATTTATAGATCATCGTTGATTTATTCATTTTCCAACTGCGTTTTTTAATTTCAAAGTGTGCATCGGATACCTTCTAGTGAACTTGAAAACTTGCAAATCTCGTTATACAGCACTGTATAATAATTCGGAAACTTCAAATCTGCTACTATTTTCATTATCTTGGTCATTCCTCTTAGTAACAACCTAATTACATTATCGAGACCTTGAAAATCTCGTTATTTAACAATGTAGGAACTCGGAAACGTGAAATTTACTACATTTCACTGCTTTTTCCTACGTTTATCCATTACTTTCATTATCTTCGTCATTCCTTTTAACACGTTGATCGCTACGCTGACGCAGTAGAAAATTGAACTAGATAGTATTTTTATAATTATTAGATCTTGCCAAATATGTTCGCAATATTCTGTTTTATTATTCATAGGTTCAAAAAATTATTGCGAGTGTTTGCAATTAGGTGAATGAACAAATTCTTAGTGAACAGACGATTGATTCATATGGAAATTGATATGTGGATGACGTGGCAGTCAAAGTGTTAATGATATTTTAACATCATCGATAACCTTCGCATATCAATATGTATCGATGATAACATCGGTATGTATCGATAACAGTATCGACATATCTCGATAATAGTATCAACAACAGTACCGATACGTATCGATAACAAAATCGATAGCCGCAGCTCCGGTGTCCCTTTCCGCTGGCCGACGAAACTGGTTATTTCTGGAGAACAGGAGCAATAACGCGAGGAATTCTAAAAGCGTCCCGTGGAATTCCGAATGTATCTCGGCGGAATTTGCCGAACGCAGCGATAAAGGAAGAGACGGACGATCCGGCACGTGGCGGATTTCCGTGCCGTGTTTACCGAACAGCCGTTTAAACAAAGTTCATTACCTCGGTATCGTCCTGAGGAGCAGCACAAAAGGAGTCGGTCGTTGAGTCACGTCGGTGTTTTGTCTCCCACCTTGGATCATCCTTAGCTCGTAAAAGAGCGGTTCGTTAGGTATTCACAGAGAGGGACAGGTATTCATGGTAAGTCGGCAAGACCAGCATTTAATCGTGCTTCAGGGAACAAACGTGGCTGAATAAGGGATAAAAACTTTACAATAAACGCATGATAGCGACACGATTGTTCTTCCTATGTTTGGATAGTCATCGATCACGTATCATACGCGAAAGCGAAACAATTGTTACCTCGTGACCCAATGACGATTTTCCCATTTCATTTATTGCGCGATTATTCGTTTATCTATATCATCACTTGTATAATTGTAAATTTTATGGGAAGATGAAAATTCCGTGTACGTTTCCTTGTGGGTCACTGGAATGATGAAGATGAAAAGTGGTGACCCACGGAGGACCGAATGATTTTTATATTTCCTGTGACGAAAGGTCGATTTTTATTTCTGAAATTTTCTCTGTGGGTCATTGAAGATATATTCATCTATTACCGGATGAAAATTGACCACCTGCCAATGATTTGTTTGAAATACTTCATATTTTCTTATAGAAATGATTATGCCTATTTTCGAAATCACATATCGGAATAAAGAATGATACACATGTTCCTCTGTGGGTCACTGGAAGATTATTCTCCTCGATGAAGATAAAAATTGGTGACCCACGGAGGACCAAATGATTTTTATATTTTTTGTGATCAAAGGTAGATTTTTATTTCTAAAATTTTGTATGAAAAAATATGTGTATATTCCTCTGTGGGTCATTGAAGATTTATTCATCTTTTAGCGGTTGAAAACTATCGACCTACCAATGATATGTTTAAAATACTTCATATTTTCTTATGGAAATGATTATTTGAATTTTTGAAATCACATATCGGAATAAAGAATGATACACATGTGTTCCTCTGTGGGTCACTGAAACATTATTTACGTTCTAAAAGGTGTATAAAAGTGAAAGAGTATATATGTACTCTTTACACCACATTTTCTTATAGAAGTACATTTTTCTATTTTTAATATTCTCTATAAAGGAAGTGAATAGTATACATATGTTCTTCCATAAGTCTTTGAAGAATTGCTGATCTTCCGAAAGGTAAGATGACCCACATAGAATATCTTTGTAATACCAGATATTTTGGGATGTAAAACTTAATTTGCAGCATGTTCGATCGTATCATGTTAATTTATTCCGGTAATTTTTATACGACACAAGTCTATTCGCTTCGTGTTTCGCAAAATATCCATATCTTTTCTGAGTCTTCGATGTTTTTATGAACTTCCGTGCAGGTTTCTAATTTCTTTTTCTGAACGATCAACGGCTACGAAACAGTTGCAATGTTGAAAATAAGTAGTCGTGACTATAAAGTATTCAGAACGATTAATAAAGTAGCAGCTTGTACTTAATATAGTGACATGCAACACTCGTTCACTTTTCGAACATGCTGTTGAACGAAGCAAAAATGCAATTATGTAATGTCACTTATAGGCTATCATAAGTATAGGGTGTAATTTTTGAAACATGTTCTTCATATTCGACAGCACGTGCTAGGGTAATTCATTTTTAATACTTATCTTCAAATTGGAAGTAAAGTGCTATTATAAATAATGGAAATTAAAGTGCGTAATTACAAAGAATGATTTTCCATCTTGAAAGAAATTTTTATCGGTGGACAATAAACATTTACAAGGTACAAAGTGTTCCTCTTGAAAGTATAAACTTTTTAACAAAGAAATGGTATTTATATTATTTAAAAATTTTCAAACCCATAAATATAAAATTTTTTAATTTGGAAATTTCAGAATGGTACAATTTTCAGATACTATTTCATTTAAAATTTATTTTCATTGCTATATAATGAATAATGAATTGCTACGTTGATAATGTCATAATGAAATTTATTACATTGTTGATATAATATTCATTTCGAAATTTCTTTATTAATAATGAAATTAATCAAATTAATAATATAGTTAATTTCAACAAAATTATTTTAAGATTTTTCAGTGTAGAAATTTTCAGATATTTGTCTTTAGAAATATAAATTGTTTTCAATTTACAAGTATTTCAATGCCACATGGAACTATTTGACACTCTTCATATATTGCCATATTCAGAAATCTATAGATTGTTCATCATCATTGTAATTTAGACTGACTAATATTATTGATGAATCACTGCAAGTCTAAATATTAGTCAAACTTTTCGTCGATAATATTCATTAGTTTTGTACTAGCAATAGGACACCTTTGTGTCCCTGTTTACGAATTCACTGAACAGTCGTATGTAAAACGATCGTTGCGTGTATCAGATGTACAAAAACGTCCGAAGAAATGTTCTTGTTTATCGATCAATGCCTGTTGATCGATCAGTCTCGCATTTCACCTGTCGGATTCTTAAACTTAATTTCCTGTGCGGCTACTCGATCTTTATATATCAGTTGATCTACTTCAAACGACCGATTTTCTTTAAATTATTTCGAACTATTTTTCCAGTTATTGTTAATGGATGTTTGAAAATTTAGCTTGGAAATTCAATATTTTTTGAGAATTTAGTATAGTTTGGGAATGTGAAAAATTAAAAGTTAACGACTGTAGAACTTCATAATTTGTAAATTTCGAAATTGAGTAACTTGGGCACTTTAGGATTTTAGTATTTGACGATTTGAGGATTTTAGAATTTTGGGATTTTAACATTTAAGGATTTGTGAAATTCACGGTTGTAGGATGTTGCGATTTTGAGATTTACCGACGTTTAATAACCACTTATGTCTAAATTGAAAATGAATTATAAAATATGTAAATAATGAATAACACATAAACTAGTTGATACAAAGATTTTTTACTTCGATGAAGGTTAACATGCATTTTGTCATAAGCTTTTTAACCATTTTCACTCGAGAGGCAACTCGCATTCGCTATTTGATTTAGTGCCACAATTTTAAATAACTTCTACCTAAATAGAACATATTGAAACAGACAGCATGAACGATCAATAATAGTAAGAAGAACATAGAATCAATTAATCAAAGATATAACATAGATGAGAAAACATCAAGGGAACTAACTATCGCCGTCAAATACATTATCTGATCATAAACATATTAAACATAAAAAATACAACGAATGAAATGAAATGAACGAAGCTATTTACAACAGTTCATTTATTATTCAACTTAATTTTTACCATCAAAATAATTGTGCATTATTTTGGCAGTTTTAGTGTTAAATTACTATGTACGCGCGATTCCGTGGCGGCGTACGCGTGGCCCACATATCGGTGCTTAGTGCGCGGCAATTAATTCGAGCGTGCCATATTTGGAGGGGCCATGTCCCGCGAGGAAACGTAACCAGCCAAAGGGGAATTCTGTCAATGGAATCGAGACCGGGTGCAAGGTGCACCGTGTCCGTTTCGCCGTCCTTCTCGCTCCCATAATTTCTCGTTCTTTATTCAGCATCGTTGTCCGTGGTCTCGCCTGGCCAGGTAAGACTTAAGGAAGGCCTTTGGTGAACGGTGAACACGGCGATGCCCCATTGGACGACGGGCACGCGTACGCACCTGCCACGCATCCTTTTCGAGCCGCTCTTTGTCGAGCCGGTCGTGAAACGAACGCATGCACACCGAGCCAACAAAGTTCCGCCCCGTGTGTATAATGAAGCTAAAAGAGCGACGGAAACGCGTCCTGCTGAACGAGGACAAAGGTTCAAGACTATCGCGATTAGTCGCGTGAATTTTTTCATCGACCTCTCAACGCTTATTAACTGCTCAACGGGAACCGTTATGCGGTTCGCGCGATGAATGGCTGCCCACATCTTTTTCATTGTTTTTCCTGCCGAGAGAGATTTCGGGGGAAGCCTTTTGCCTCTTTATTCGGCCGTGGATCGCGATCAGACTATCGTGGGTTCGCAGTCGGGGTGGAAACGGACGAAGCTATTTTTTGGGGAGGTTCGGAGGTTTTGGGGAATTCGGGAATCGGAGAAATTTTGGGGCGAAGTCGGGGTTTGGTTGATTTCGTGGGAGGATTTAGAGAGAATCTTACAAGAAGTTAGGGATAATTGGTATTTAGAATTTTGGATTTTGCAATGTTGGAATTTGTAATTTAAAATTTTCTCATTTGGAATTTCGGAATTTTTTAGTTTTTGCATTTGGAGTTTTAGTATTCGGAGTTTTGGTATATCGATGTTTGGCATTTGGAATATGGAACTGTGGGATGCGAGGAATTGTAACTTTGAAATTTTCATAATTTAAAACTTAAACAATTTGAAAACCTGAAGATTAGGAAATTTCTTAATCTGGTAACAAGTCAGAGAAGTCGGGATTTGGTTGATTTCGTAGGAGAGATTAGGGAGAATATTACAAGAAATTAGGGATAATTGGTATTTAGAATTTTGGATTTTGCAATGTTGGAATTTTTTAATTTGGAAATTTGGCATTTGGAATTTTGGAATTTGGAATTTGGAATTTTGGAATTCTGGCATTTGGAGTTTTAGTATTTCGACTTTTGGTATTCGGAGTTTTAGCATATAGACTTTTCGCATTTCGAATTTTGGAATTTTGGGATGCGAAAAATTGTAACTTTGAAATTTCCATCATTTAAAACTTAAACAATTTGAAAACCTGAACATTACGAAATTTTTGACTCTGTAACAAGTCGGGGAAGTCTGGAGACTGGCTGGTTTCACGAGGGAGGTTAGGGAGAATTCCAGAAGAAATTAGGGGTAATTTAACACCATGCAATATCGTGTCACACTCATGACGTGGGTTACAGTTTATGCGTGCTAAATCAAACTTGTATTTTCTGTTCTATTCTGATTATAATTTTTATAATCAAGGATCGCTGGATGCAGAATCTGCATAATATTTTAACTCTTCTTATTTGTTTTAACGTTGCAACAATAATTAGGAGTCAGCTACGTAAGAAATTGTAGGATAAAGGGTGGAGAGGTAGGGAAAATTTTAGGAAAGACTTAAAGAACTTTGGGAAATTTTTCTTTTGTTAGGAGTGATGGTTTCTAGTCTTTAGCGTAACCAGATTCTATAATTATTAGATTATTATTATAATTACTTGGTTCTAGTTTTATAATTAAAAAAAATGTTAAATATTCAATTTGCGTTTTAAAAGTTTTTAAATTTGGAATTTTCCAAGTTTGTAAGTTTGAGAAATTCTAGTTACATAAATGATCGAATAATTACCTAATTATTGTATTTCCCAGTTCTCAAAATACTAAATTTCTAAATTTCCAAAGTCCCAATGGTTCAATCTCAAAATTCCTGATTTCCACAATTTTTTAATCCTCAAATTTCGAAATTTCCGAACTCGTCAATTCTTTAATCCTCAAATACCAAAATTTGTCTGTTCTTAAATCTAAAAATTTTCAAATTACCAAATTTTCAAATACTTCCATCCCCAAATTCCGAGACGACAAAATCACCAAATATCAGCGTCCTCAAATTTCCAAATTTAAAATCAAAATCCCCCAAATTTTCCCAATTTTAAATATCTTCAGATTCCAAAAATTTCGATCTTTCTAAATTTCCATATTTCCAATCTTTTAGCCTGTTCAAATGAATATAATTTGTATTAACCGATTAACCACGATATTATTGCAAACCTTACACTAACGTTTCCGAATTTTTACCTTTCCATTTTTCAGATACAACAACAGAATCGCACATCTAGCGCAATTTCTATCGTGACTTCTTTCCTTCTGAAAAATTACGTGAAACTCCCACTGACGGTTTCTGGGATTTTAAAAGAGGACCATCTGATTTGTAAAGGGACGTCAAAAAGACTCAGCTGGATCTGTTTCTCTGACGTTACACCGATTTCTAAGCTCAGCACCACCTTTCCCGACCTTCTTACCTGTTAGGTGATTTAAAGTCGGAAACAGGTCGACGCTCAGCTGTTTGTCGAAGATAGAAAAGTGTTGCGTAGACGTTACAGGCTTTCTATTGTACGTTTAAAAGGCTTGTCCCTTCCTAGGTGCCCATGAAAACTTGCAATCTTTCACGATATTCAAGAACGCAAAAACCTAGAACTGAAACTATTTTGTTCAGCAGCAAGTTCAAGCAAATTTAATGAATGTATTTCGACAAATTTAATAATATATTTATTAAAATTAATCAAATTGATTGAATAAATGAATTTGTTCACGGCAATTATATTAATTAAAGACATATATTTATTCCAGTCGGTTAAATTGATTACTTAAATGTATTTGTTCAGCTAAGTAAATGAGTTAGACCTATACATTTATTCGAATCAGTTAAAGTAAATTGATTAAACATAATTTAAATATGTCGAATATATTAAATATACATATATTTATGGAAGTAAATAAATTAGATGAATGTATGTATTTGAATAAGTTAAGTAAAGTGAAGAAATTAAATAAATACATTAATTCGAATAAATCAAGTAAGATATGTAATTATTAACTATTAACTGCTAATTAATGCAGTCGTGAACAGTTACGTACAGTTAAACAGGCGAAACGATATTTGTTTATCATATTAAAGGATTTCAATTGTAATAAAAAATTTGCACGACGAGAATAGTTGTGAAATTTATTGAAATTGTTTATTAAATATTTCAAAGAGAATTGTTTCTATACGTAGCGAATGTTCGATTCGATCTGTGTCAGCGGAGTAAATTTATTTTCATGGAAATACCGAAAGCAGGAGGCAGCAGTCTTGAATACCGTTGAAATTACATTTCTTCCTTGAAAAGGGTGCAGTGATCCCCTGGGATCATGCCTTTTGCCGATCCCTATACAGAGATTCCTTACAAAAGGATCTTTCTCGTTCGAAAATATTTAAAGGACCATTACCTTTAATTTCAGTCACAGCTACCTTCTCTGTATCAATATTTATTAGCTTAAATTAATAATAAATGTCCACATACGATAGTCAGTTTGTTAAACAAATTGTTGCACAACATAAAAATCTATTCTTGCAAATGTAATATTTATAATCTCAGTTTACTAGCCTTAAAGATTATTACAAATTGCATTTCACCTCATCCGAACGATTAACAAAAATTAGAAACAATTATTTGCACGCTTCCAATTTAAGATTACATAACGGTACAATATTTAATTGTATAATTGTGTCCAAACATTAAATATGTTAACAAACATACTTTAAATTATTGTACAAAAAGATAAGAAATAATTCGTAACTGTTTTTAAAAAATAATTGTAATAATTTTCGTTAAGTAACATAAAAGTACATTTACTTTTATAATAACAAAATACACATGTAGTATTTGAGTATTTCTTATAATACAAAAGTAATACTTTAAAATTTCACCCCACATAAATCGTATACAACCATGATAAAAAGCAGTTATCATACTTATAGTTGAACGTTAAAAATAATCGTTCAACATTTCGTTGCTCTAAGTTATCACGTGTTAGGTATAAAATAGAAAAGAACTATATCAGCTACAATTTCTCCCCAAGTGAATTATGCATATACAATAACCGTAAAAAATGATTGCACAATTCATTTACACTTAAACGGTGGTTCAACATCGAGATATTTAGTTTTATGAACATAATTACCTGTTAAAAGTAAGAAAATATTACCAGGGGGTGAAATTTCACCCTTAATATTAACGTCAACTCCTTCGATGATATCCGTTAAGGGTTAAATTCGATCCTGTGCAGAATTTCAATCCACGATGTCCTGAAATCCTTCTCGATTTCAAAGAAATCGCTAACAGGATAGACGGTTTAAAAAGTTCGGGATGCAACCGTTCACCTCTGAAACTCGAAGAGGATTTTTTACCATGCACCTGTTCTACCTAAGAGCATTTTTCGGGGGATGGAAGTCAGGCTCTATCTTCCAGGATCAAACATCTGCCCCGCGTAACAAGTTCAGAGAGAATCTAATTTGTGAATGTTGCAACCGGCCACGTTAATAAATAATATTAAACGACGAGACTTACTCGCTTTTATCCGTTATTAAAGGTGAATGACGGTTCGTTTAATCATGTTTCTCGCAGCTTCGATGGGGACATTTTTATGGCGATTCTTGGGAGGAACGTAAACGTAACACTTTTCACGCGAATGCTAATTAAAGCGAAGTTGTCGTAAATTGTATTGTTTTATCGTTTTATGTACGATAAGCACGGTATCGGGCGCGTTTATCAAAATTGGCACGGTGGAAAGTGTTAAGTGTCCATAAATTTGAAATTTTCGGGGTCAAATATAGACCTTATGGTCTGTCGTGGAAATGGGAATGTTGAGGTCGTTTGGTTTGCCTTTTGAAGTTTGGGGATTTAGTATTCTTGTATTTGGAGTTTGGTATGTTTGAATTTTGGGAATTGGGGAATTGGAGTTTGGACTTTTGGGATTTAGGATTTTTGAATTTGGACTTTTGGAATTGACACTTTTCCAATTTGAAGGTGTAGGAATTTGAAATTTTCGCATTTCGACTTTTGGCACTCAGAATTTTTGAATATGCAATTTATGAATTTGGAACTTTGGAATTTTGAAATTTGTATTTTGGGCATTAGCAACCTTGGAATTTGAAATTTGGGAAATTGGAATATTGAAATATAAAATTTTAGTATGATGAGTTTTGGAATTTTGGAAAATAAACTTTTGAGATTACAATTTTTGAGTTTGGATTTTTGGAATTTAAAGTTCTGAAATTTAAAAATTTTTTAATTTCGAATTTCAGATTTAAAACTAGGAATTTTGGATCTTCGGGATTTGTGAAATTGTAACTTAGGAATTTCTATAATTAATAACCTTAAGAATTTGAAAACGAATATTTCGACATTTTTGCGTTCGTGGATTTGCGACAAGTGCCTCTTTATAAAAGTGCTGCATTCTAAATATCTGCAATTCTCAATATTTCAATTTATTTTTTCAATATACTTTCTCCCATCCTCAATTTATCTTATCAATACGCATCATGTTTTAAATTGTTAACGAGCTATAATTGAAACTCGCTTGGTTATTGATTTTAAAAGGCTATCTTTACACACGATTTCGTAATATGCAAATGGTTAATTGCATGCCCATAGCACATACCGTTTTCTTTCGTTTCGATCAGGGGAAATCGGCCAATGGACTTTTTAATTACACTGTTTATTACTGCACCAGTAAATTCTTAGCATCTGTAACGATTTTAACCGCATGCACCTGATCCACTTTGGCCGCAAAACCACGTATCACTTATCTCGTGTTGCACATCGTTCGTATTCCTTCTTTTCGTTGCTTTCATTTGCGTTGTAATATCATATTTTGTCATCGCATAAATTGAAAATTATAAATGACTGTTACTCCAATGTTATTATATAATATTGGAATCGAAACGTGAACCTGTAAATAAATTATCTCATCTATGTTCAAAAATTTGTCATAATCAATTTACACATGTACTTACAGGGTGCCCCAGAAATATGGTACGATACGGAAAGTGGTGGTAGGTTGGGCTATTCTGAACAACTTTTTCCTTTGAAAAATATTGGATCAGGCTTCATTTTTAAATTATTAAGGAAAAACACTGACCAATAAGGGCGCGGCAACCGCGCGCGCTCAGGGGCGTAGTGTAGGGACGAGTAACAGTGACCGTCAGATGTCCGTGTAGTAGAAGGCTATTTTAGGTGAAAACCGATTAAGCAGAAAAATCGGAATACGGAAAAAAGGAGGCGGAAATAATTCCGCCGGCGGAAAAAAAAACGCTGACGGTCACTGTTACTCGTCCCTACACTACGCCCCTGAGCGCGCGCGGTTCCCGCGCTTTTATTGGTCAGTATTTATCCTTAATAATTTAAAAATGCAGCCTGATCCAATATTTTTCAAAGGAAAAAGTTGTTCAGAATAGCCCAACCTACCACCACTTTCCGGATCGTACCATATTTGTGGGGCACCCTGTATAATATGCTACGAACGCAACGTTTGAAAATAGTGTTTAAAAAAATTTCAGTTTTGTTTTATTTCGCAATTGCAATGGATTATTTGTTGATTGTTTTTGTCTTCGAATAAATATGGAATTTATTATGTTGAGTTATATTTTACTATTTGTAAATAGTATTGATTTAAAATGATACGATTCCTACATACGATAAATGCAAACATTTATGATTTTAACATTGAATTAAATTTTGCAGATATTTATATATTTGTTATTTCTATCGATCCACGAAGTTAAAGGCTCTGGTACAGAAATTTGAAGATTTTTATTTTATCACGTTACATGAATTTGTCATTGCGAAGTTCAATGCTACTTTTGTAACAGCCTTTAGTTCAATCTCAACCGGTGATAAGCAGTTTATCTGAGTAACGAGATAATGGTCTTCTTTGTTGCTACCAAAAAGCCGATTACAGTATCATTGTCGCTTAACTGACACCCGTATCGTTGCGCTTTTCTTTTAACCAAATCGTTATACGTATATCTTTCATTTGCGCCATAGATCTCGTCCTTCGTTCGTGTTCCGACAATATTTCGATTCGTGATTCTTAAATTGTTTCTTTGTGCTTTCATTTACTATTTTAACGTTGAAAATTGAAAAAAACTGAAGCTGAACGACACTAATTTTAAATTTCAATACTAAAATTTGTTGTTAATGGAGGGTGTTAAAAAATGCCCATTTTTGGCATCGCCTGGAAATGAAAAATTCATGCAGGATCTTTTAGTGTCTCCAAAGGAACAAGAATGTCCTTATCACTTTCCCGAGAAACGATGGGAAAGTTTTTAAAAATACGTTCAGAGTATGAATGTAATTATAACGAAATTTACGTATATTTTACATTTTGTCGTCTTTTTCTTTGGATATTCGCCTTCGAAATAAGTAGTAAGGAACTCAGCAGACAGATTAATCGAAGCTTGAAATCGAGCAAATGCAAAGTACCATAAAATCATGGCTACATGGGAACAACATCCAAGAACGCGTGCTCCAACTTTGCATCCACATGAGTGTGCGAGTATGGCTTACAGTGCGGTTTTACTTTTATATACTTTCAACGTATTTTCGAATACCTCTCCTTGGTGTCAACTAATCCCACTCATCGAATCAAATTACTTCCAATGATTCAAAAAGTTGTTGTTCCTTATTACAAACGATCAAAGAGGTGTCGAATGTTAACGTTCATCTTGGTGCAACATCTACTACGATTTGGTGACGAAAATCCAAGTCGTAGTCGGCCGTTTGAACTCGATGAAGCAAATTGGTTAACCGCGTATTAAGAAGAAAAAGGGCCCGCATCCTCTCTTATGGTATACTGTCGTGAATCGACGGAAACAGCGACACAGGTATTCTCTGAAGAACATTTTCAAAGTTCTCTCTGTCTCGCGAGACAGGTGTTTGTTGGTATTGTCCATAACCATGCCAGAGAGAATATCGTCTCGAGCCGCTATGGTAACAGCTGAATGATCGTTGCGCGAGAGGTGATGCCCGTATGCAGCTGCCGTCGTGTTTAAACCATTAAGGACCAAGTTTTTATTTAATTTTTCATATAAATTAATATTGCCTTACATTTCTCCCCTGAATGAACCGTATGCGGGATGCTGCAGCCATTTTAACACAGGAGAGATTAGACGCTAATTATCGGTACACGCGAGTTCGATTGTGATGTTGATGATGTGGATGGTGTAGATAAGGAAAATTTAGGGATTCCATAATTTCGAGATTGGAAAGCGTGAAAGTCTAAAAGCTAGAAATTTGTAAAATTGCAAAATTTGGGGATTTCATAATTTTAAGATTTGAAAATGTTCAATTGTAAAAGTTACAACTGAATGTCATTTGTGCATCGATTTACAGATATAGATCTATTCACATGGGTTTGAGTCTTCGTCAATTTCCAAAATCATCTAACATCTGTCGAAATTCGTGCTTGCACGACAATCCCGAAAATGAGAGCCCTATTAGGGCAATTGCGAACACTTAGCGTTTAGAGAACGTCATTTACAAGACCGCAACTACTTTCATTATTGCGAAAATTCCTAGAAATTTTATTGCTAGAGAATCGTTCGGTGATCTTCGAATAGGTTTTCTTTATTGTACCAAAGCTTCTTTCTAGTTCCCAACTGTGAAGATCGTGCTTGCTCGTGTGATAGGGAATTGAATGATAATGAAATGATTGCGGTACAACGAGGTCAACCTCGTTTAGAGGTCCATGTCTTCGGCGTTTAAAAACTTAACAGGGGGGTTCAACCCGTGCGAACGTAAATATCCCTTTGCGATGCGTATCCTTATGTACACTACGCAAAATTTTCTTTTTGCTCGAATTCACTGACTTTTGTATATAAATATTACTCTGCCAAAGGTTTTTAATTTGGTTGGTAACATTGTCTGATTTTGACAATTTAGGAATTTAGGCATTCTGGGAACTTTAGAGTTTGGGAATTTTTAGAATTTTTAGAATGTAGGAACTTGAATTTTAGTACTTGAGATATTGAGAATTTGGAAATTTAAGAATTTAGGAACTTTGGGAATTGTGTGAATGTACAAATTTAGGTATTTGGGAATTTGCGAACTTGAGATGATTGGATTGTAGGAATTTTTGCATATTTTGGAATCCAGGAAATTTTTGAGTTTTTCCATTTTGAAACTTCTCCAATTTGTAAATTTTCAAATACCCAAATCCCCTCCCCAAAACAACAAGATACACAAATTCCAGCAATAACAAAAGTCACAAAGTAGTGTTGGAAGTATTAACTATTTGTCATACTTCACCTAGTTCGACTCGTGACGCATTCATACTTTAACTGTGATAAATCTTACTAAAATTTTGAATACGCTCGTACGCAAAGTTCATATCCAATTATAATCTACATAACCAAGGATTATTGAACATAAAAAACGTATAACATTTTAATTTTCTTTAATATTCAGCTATTCGATAGCAAAAATCTATAAGTTTGTCATAGTGGCGGTTATGAAATCATTTGTTTGTTGTACGATGTTATTGATAGGATGGAAAGTTCACTGTGTTTTAAAAACATATCACAAGAATTTTGGCTCGAAATCTCGCCTCGTTCACGGTAAACAACTTCGCTTCCTGCGTGAACGCCAAAATCCTACGAACCGGCTCGTGAATCGCCGGCTGTTTGGACGCCGAAGTCGATTCCGCTTTCGAGTTGCGGACCGTATCTCCGCTTCCTTGCGCGAGGTTACCACATCGTGCTCCCTTTCTCAGGATGTCGCGTGTTCTTTCGTGCCGACGTGCTCCAGGAATTTGGCCAACGAACGACAGTCACCTGTACGGTTCGAATTATAATCACGAATCGTGATACCTCGTTGCAAAGATCGATGAGTTCACGAATTTCGTAATTCCACCTTCAACGAAGAGACAGCCATTTTGTATTGACACTATCCATGGGGCATTTACATCGTAACTTTTATTGAACACTAAACTTTTAATCGATATAGATTAAGTGTTATTTTACGATACTTTTATGTCATGAAATTGGGCGAGACTGTATACGTTACAGAATATCACGATGTTTGTTGCTACTGGCAGTCAGCCATTTTGTATTAACACTATCGATGGGGCATTTAAATCGTAACTTTTTTTGAATACTAAACTTTTAATCGATATAGATTAAGTGCTATTTTACGATACTTTTATGTCATGAAATTGGGCGAGACTGTATACGTTGCAGAATTTCACGTTGTTTGCTGCTACTGGCCGTCAGCCATTTTGTATTAAGAACATTAACGGAGCAATTATACCGACATTTTTGTTGAACTTTAAACTTTAAATTCATATAGGTTGAGTGCTGTTTCGAGATACTTTTATGTCATCAAATTGTATTAGACTTTTCATGCAAATGTCTGATATGTTAAAATATCAATTAATTTGATTCACTATTTAAATTAGTAGTCAGCTATTTTATATTAATAATATTGTTGGAGCGCTTACATAGTAATTATTGTTGAAGTTTAAGCTTTCAATTGACATAGGTTAAGTGCCATTTTGCAATACTTTTATGTCATGAAATTGGCCGTGACTGTATACCATCCAGAAGTAAACGTCGTTCATTGTAATCGGTAATCAGTCATTTGTGTACATACATGACGAATGTATCCGAACGAAAGTATTGTTTAAAGTTTCTATCAGGAGAGTAAAGTATTATCCGTTGTTTGTATCTCGCGAATCTACCGATTTGCATTTCACTCCTCCCGTTCCTCGTTCCGTGAATGGACAAACACGGCGTACCGTTTCCTCAAGGGGTTCCTAATTGCCTGTCCAGTAGAAAGGGCGCATTCGACCCTCTCGTCTGGCAGGCCGTCTGTCTTCCCGAAATAAGAACCGCGGTAAAAGATTGTATTTTCGGTCAATGCCTCTGTCAGATGTGCTCCCTCCCCGAGAAGGGCCAGCAGACTCGGAATGGATTGCAAGAAGGGGTGTCCTATAAAACTGCGGTTCTCATTTCACAATTCTAACGATCCTCCCTCGATACGAGTAACCTTCTTTAATTCGTCCACACCACAAATTCCTTTCCTTTTTTATCAGGAATTGTATAAGTTATATAGGTGGCTCTTGCGTGGACATTTTAGAGGTATGATATATGTACATTTCAGATTTGTTAAATTTGGTATTTTGGCAATTTAGAAATTGGAAAATTTAGAATTTTCGAAATTGGAGAGTGCGAGAATTTGGATATTCGAAAATTGGAAAATTGTAAAGTTGGAAATTTAAAATATTGAAATATTGAAAAATTGGAAAACTGGAAAATTGAAAAATTCGTAAAATCCAGAGTTTAGAATTGAAGAATGGAAAGAGTTTGACATTGGAAATCTCAGGAATTTAGAAATTGGAAAATTTAGAATATGAACAATTTGGGGGATCGGAAAATTTCAAAATTGAGAAAATGAAAAATTTGAAGATTGAAAAAATAATTTGAAATTTGAAAACTGAAAAGTTTCAAGATTATAAAATGTACAAATAATTTTAGAATTTAAATATTTCTGCACCCCACAATTTTCCAGATTCCTATATCTCTATATCCTCCATATGTAATTTTGCTTTAATTATAATATTCTGTACATTATGCATGTTATCTTCATGGTTATATCTATATTAAAATATCCTTCACCACTGACCCATACAACACTAGTATTTTAACTGGCACGCTTTATTACCATTCAGAGTTATTGCGGCCATCGAAATAAGTAGACAGGTGATACAGCAGCTACCTCATAAATTAAACATGCATTAATTCAGAAGTTTGTTGTATTTATCGTACGAAATGATATATTGCATGTAAATTTTCACTTACCTTATAAATTTTTCCTTAAATTGATTTTTAAAATTCATATTTAGCAAATCTTACATTAAAGTCGTATTTTAACCATCATTCATCTGTAGTGCTTCAGAATATTTTGTCACAATTCAACGTTACCAAACAAGTTACTATAAAAATCTACACTAATTCTACATAAACTTGCAAAATAATATATTATAAATATTCAAACTAATTCAATAAAAATACACGAAATGATTTGTTATAAATATGTGTACCAATTGATCTGTGTAAAGGTTTGCATTTAAGCCTTTATTCTGTGACGATTCTCTGGTAGCGAAAGGGTTGCTCGATAATAAGTAAGATGGAGCGAATGTTAAAAAAGAAAACGCGAACCAGGTTGGCAACCATTTCGAGGATCCCTTCGTCCATCCCTTCTTTGGCCCCATAGTAATCCGAGCCGACAATACACTTCTAAAATGCCTGCGTCTTCTATATTTTCATGGGGGGTGCGCACGCGCCAGTCTCTCCGACTTCCTGCCATCCGCCGCTCGTTTCCGCTATTTCACATTATACTGTATGCACGTATCCCCGCCACCATTCGAGTTACCCCATAGGAAACGCATCTGCACACTCCTCCACGTCTACGGGGCACCGTAGAGGTTGTAACCTCGCGGGAGACAGATGCTGTGGACCCTTTCCAGCCAAAATTGCACACCTTCGAGACTCCCTTCGATTCGACTCAATCTCGAAATTCCTGTGATTTTCAATGTCAAACTCTTTCAATTTTTCAATTCTGAACGATGGAATTTCGGAATTTGTCAATGTTCCAGTCTTCCAACTTTTCAATATTTCAAATTTCCAATTTTTGAATTTCCAAATTTTCACACTCTCGAATATTCGAAATTCGAAATTTTTACATTTTCAAATTCCTACACTCGAATATCCGGAATTCTAAATTTTTGAATTTTCAAATTCTCACACTCTCGAATATCTAAAATCCTAATTTCTTTAATTTTCAAAATTCTCACACTCTCGAATATCCGAAATTCTAATTTAAAAAAAAAAATTAGAAATTTGAAAGAATGCGATAGTAATAGTCACACCAATGGTTGCAATGCATCTTCGCAACTATCTTGTATAATGGTACACCGTGTCGTGAAGAAACAATGGAGAAGCATAATTCAACTAGTAGTTATCTATTGAAAGAAAAAACGAACTCTTTCGTAATCTTCATTCATTTATTTGTACACGTGTGCTTGACAGTTCTTCCCACATGAAATAGGAAATGGTAGGTTTCGTTGTAAACAAGTAATTTTCTCATTTAGTTATCATTGACCCATTAATTGTTAAATTGTTAATTTCGCTTGCTTAACTTCTATGAAAATTTTAAAGTTCCAAACTTTCAAAATTTCAGAATGTCCAAATTTTCATATTCCAAAATTTCAGAATTTACAAATTCACGAATTCTCAAACATCAACCTCAAAATTCTAAAATTTCTAATATCCCAAAATTTTCAAATTCCAAAACCCCAAAATTTCAAAATTCCCAAATTCCGAAGTTCGAAACTTAAAAGATTTCAAAATTCTCAAATTGTACAGTTCCAAGATCCTAAAAGTTGTAAATATCAAACTTTCCAAATTCCAAGGTTAAAATGTCCCAATATTTCAAAATTCTAAAATTTCCAATATCGCAAAATTCTCAAATTCCAAAACTCAAAAATTTCAAAATTCCCAAGTTCCAAAGTTCCAAACGTACAACATTTGAAAACTCTCAAATTCCAGTTTCAAAATGCCAAAATTTGTAAATCTCATTTACCATGTTCCAAAGTTAAAAAGTTCCAATATCTCACAATTCCAAAATTACCAAGTCCCAAAATTGTCAAATTCTAAAATACCAAAACAGTAAAATTCAAAAATACGGCAATTCAGAAGAGTCATTTTCGAAAATAAAATTGTTCCACTTTCCAAACTTTCACAGAATAATAAAATAAATAATTAATAATTGTTTCATTCCGACTGATAATGTCGATGTACTAATAACATTTGTACGAACATTTAACATTATGAATAACACTTGTCGTTAGTAATAACATTTAACTGTGGGATTACTAGCAGTAGGTTAGTGCGTGTACACGTCATGGAAATAGAAATGTAAAACAGTAAAATGGAGAGTGTTCTGGAAGGAAGCCAGTCACGCTGGACGACGGCGATTAAACGATCGAAAGTAAGTTCGACACAAACCGGACAAACGGTTTCCGTTAGTACGATCGTTACGCAAGAGGAACACCGGTTCGGATAAAAAGGATGTGCGAGAGGAAGCCATAGCTACGAAACTTCGTGGCTATATTTCCTATCCTTTGTAAACCGATCGATTCCCTTCTTCCCGTTGCTTCAGATTCGATAATCCATATTCCACAATCTAATTAATTAATGCGAGTTAATTTGCCAACTATTTTTTTTTTTTTTAATTGCAACACTAAATATTATCATATTCAATTTTTAATTTTAAATAAACATTCTATTTCTAATATACTCAAATTTATATACAATTTTTCATTTTAAATAAATATTTTACTTTGAGTTACGATATTAAGTGTTATGGTGTTCAGTTTTTGATTTTTAATAAGTATTCTATATTGAATTACAATATCGAACATATTCAATTGTTCACTTTGAATAAATATTCTGTATTAAATTGTAATATCAAATATTATAATATTCATTTTTTATTTTGAATAAATATGTTATCTTGAACTGTAATATTAATACATGCATAATATACATTCACCTTAATTTTTAATATCTTTCCTTCATTTTAGAATCCATTTCTCCTGAGAACCTACTCAACTCATTTTCCTAGTGGTCCCTTGAAGTTTACCTGAGGATCCAGATGTCTAGGTTTGGAGCAAGAACATGTTGTATTGGTAACGCAAACGTCTATCTTCTTAATTACAAAATTAAATTATTTATTTATTTAACGCATATATTCCTAGACATTGATATTGTGCTATAAGCTTATATTAAACAAAAATTTTATAACAAACATAACTATACAATTTACACACATACATTCATACAAAAATTGTTCAGTATGTTTCATTCATGTTAAAACTGCAATGTCGAATATTATGTGCAACTATAGTTTCATTAACTATAACTACATTTATTATTGAAACTATTGTTTAGAAAATGAGAAAAATTATAAAGTATGATATTCCGTTGTTACTTTAGGACTATACACAGTGTATTTTATATTTTTTGTACACCTCCATAATTCTTTAAAAATTGAATAGTAAAAAAGAAACGTATTATAGAATAACCGACTGTTACTCTATAAGTATAGTTATATGTAGTTATAGAGTTAGCGTAGAGTATCGTATTTTATAATTTCTCTCCTCTTTTAATATTGAATTTTTAATAATTTGAGACGTAAAAAAATATAAAATACACCTTGCTGGCGTAACCTGTTTTCCTTCAATGTATAAGATTCAAAAGGGTCTTAGAAAACAGGGTTCGTGGATTACTATACATGTTCCAAAAGCAGTAGCATGAAATCGAATAGGGGTGAGTATTGTGGTCACGTGTTGATAGTCACGATCGAAGGGGCTGAATTCCACCCCTCGGTAATGAGGGTCTAAAAATGTCTTCTCCCGTAAATGTTGCCCTGCATGACCTCGTAAAATGTTCCCCTCTCAACTTCTTGATTTAACCTGTTGCTATGTGAGCGATCCACAATTTGTATATGCGACAATAGACTAAGCTTTACATTCATACTAAATACATACTAATTTTAGTACTACCCTTACTATTGACACTATTTATTTCACTAAATTTTTTAATTATGATCAATAACAATTACGTATTGAATATTATTTTTTGTTTTCAAATGTGCATACTGTTTATATTTTTTACAAGGTGTATCTATTAATTCAAAGTATTGATTAATTTTATGTGTATATTTTTTTCGTCTGGTAAAAGTCATAGAGATACTATTGTTTTGTATATTGGTTAATCTGTCAAATCAATAAAAAGTATGTGACAGTGAAGGAAAAATACGTTTTTATTGATATTCATTAATAATTTCGCATTTTTGTCACCGAAATTATTATCAAACTATTGGTATATGTTTCAGTAACTATATTAAGTATATTAGTGATTATTATTTGCTATAGTTATTCTGCGATTATACCAGAAACATATATTATATTTTATGGAAAATAAAAATTCTTCGTCAAGGTGAAGAATTAATGTGTACACCAATTTGTATTTTATCGTTCGTTTAACTATTTTTCAACTTCGTTTTTGATTTCAATATAAACGCGCATTATACACCCTTAGAATTACTGTCAAACTCCAAAGTTAATAACGGTGCGAATACGATTTTGGTTTGTCGTACCTGAACTATAGTATGCATCAGGAGCGTGACACGACATTATAAAATATTATAAGAATTATTAGAATACCACAACGCATTATTCCATCGACAGAAGTCATAAAACAATTTAAGCGATCAGAGACCCCGGAGCGTTTCCTTAAAATTCCAGACGTCCCGACAGAACCTTCGAGTCCCGAACATGCCATTAAAACAAGATGCATTGTAGATTTTATTGTGTCTACCCGACTGCTCAATGGCTCGATGGTTGTTCACGTTTGAACGATCCAACAGAAAGAGTGTTGGCTCGGGGGAAAACTGGAGCACGTTGATACCGCGAAACTTACGATTCCCTCAAGCGATACGGAAATATGTAAATAGAGTCGTATAGGAAGATGGTGGTTGAAGCATGGTTCGGTATTCTGCGTTGAAAACGGTCCAAATGGCAACGTTCGCGATCATGAATTATTCAGCCGGTGGGATGAGTGCACGCGAAGTTATCGTAAGTAGAATCCCCGAGTTTCCCTGCGCTGAAACTGGACATCTCTGTAAAACCAGGCTCGTCGAATTATTTCTGATTACAATCGATAATTAATACGCCGGAGGTGAACCGGCGTGAACGTTCGCTTCCATCGGTGACAGGATTAATACCCGTTTCATCGTCCCTTGCACGCTTTCTTCTCATTCACGATTTATGTGCCACGAATGATAGCCTCGTTTCCCGTAAACGCGATCGTTTTTGATCCGATCGAAAATGGCGACCGTGTAATTATTAATTAATCCTTTTCGAGTGTATCTGCCCTTAAGCGTTTCCATTGTCACGCTTTTATATAAAATTGCAAGTATTAACAGTTTGCCAGATTTTCACCAGTCGGACACGTGACGCACTCGCGTTTTAACTGCGATGAATTTAACCCGAATTTTTAATACGCTTCAATTTGGAGTTCGAGTCCAGTTACCATTTACGTGGTGCAGGGTTATTGAATAGAAAGTTGACATAATATTTTCAATTTATTTATCTGTTTTAATATTGTGGCTGTGATTAGTTCTGCCTGTCGCATTTGGAGAACAAATCATGAGGCAAGAGGTTAATACTAAAATAAGTACGTGGGTTTCAAGAATTTAGGGAAATAGGTATTTGCAGATATGCCTTTATGAACATTTATTGAAGAATGGTTCGTGGATATGTACCGTTATTTATTCATTTTTATAGGTCATTTTCAATTTAGACGTACAGGTATCATAAGTAACGAAAGGTTAATTTAATTTAACTAATAATGCCTATAAATCAAAACTTCATTGCACAATTATATACATTAAATAAATAAATTGTATACCAAATAAATGTTTTTTCAAACCTACAAAATCGTTTCACGTTCAAAATGTGAAATTTATTTAAAGCATTGTAATAAAACAAAAAATAATGCCTATAAATCAAAACTTCATTGCACAATTATATACATTAAATAAATAAATTGTATATCAAATAAATGTTTTTTCAAGTCTACAAAATCATTTCACGTTCAAAATGTGAAATTTATTTAAAGCATTGTAATAAAACAAAAAATTTGTTTACATTTCTGCAATGTCCACTTAATTTTGTCCACGAGTGTAAGTGGTCATTAAACGCCCGCAAATCTAGTGTTAAACGAATAGCAAATACTATTCATTCAAATACCATAATAAATACAATTTGCCTATGTATCATGTACATGGTGAATACTGTTTATTTAGATATTCGAAAAATTGCAACAGGTCAGCAGTAAATTTGTAAACGTGCAATGGTACTTTCCGTCCAAAAATGGATATAACGATCCACATTCCACGTGGATCAACCTGGCAAAGCTGCGGAGTTGTTCACCGTGACGACAGAGGCTTGTTTTGGTTCGCCATTTCGAGTTACAGGATCGATGTACAACGGTAGAAATATCGTGTTTCCTTGGGATTCGAGATGCGTTTCTGGTCCCATGACAATACCACTATGATCACGACCGACCAGCGAAATGCCAAGGTGAAAACTTTCGGTATCGAGCCATGCAACGAAATCGTCTAATTTTCTCGATTTAAGAGAACGTCGTTAATCACGTGATTAAAGCACGTTCCACGTCCATTAAACCAACGAATGGAACTCGTTCGATGTCGAAAAACTGTGTATCTAAATTCGAATGTACTCATTTGATTACTATACAGGTACCCTTATGGTCGACTCACCTTCGTGACCATTAAATGAATAAATTTCAATTATCCGCATCTTACACAAACTCGTTTAAACGATGCGGGTTGTCGAACCAATAACGAAAACATCTCTGCCCCCTTTTACACCTTTTTATAGATTAGGTCGTTCTCAAAGGAATACCAAAGAATTTGGGATCTTCGAATAAGCATAATATAATTTAATCTTATTAGAAGCGTATCTGCTCAGGATATAGAAGGATGTTCATCTGATTATGTCAGAAATAATTTTGGTGTCCAATCTTTTACAGTATGGACGATATAAAACAGTGTAAGTGTAATCAAGGTTATTACTGAAATCTGTCAAGATTTTTACTACGAAGATTTGATAATTTTACAAGTTAAACGATAAATAATGTTTAGCATGAAAATTATCATTTTTTGAATAAGTCAGTTATCCGTAGAGTAGTGTAGTAGAATAGTGTAGGATACACGTGGAGTATATACGATTAAAATTTGCGCCAATCACGAAGCTGCGTGAAATGAATGATGCGCGATCGAATAAATCCTGAAAGGGATGATAAAATACAATTTGGACGCGACGCGAGACACAAGAGGTGGATGACACGAACGAAAATCGAGTTTCATGAGACGAGCAGGTAAATAAAATCGAGAGGAACAAGGGAAAGGATGAAACGGTCTACATGATCCGCGTGGTACGCAAGGAAACCGCATTGCAGTCCTGGCAGTCCTTGTATCCTTGCAGCCAGGGGAAAATTCAATTTGCGGAGCCACTCAGTGGCTCGACGGAGACACTGGCGCGACGAGAAACGGTATTAACGTTGGAAATTAGATCGAATTGGAGAGCTCGAAATCGAACGCAGATCGATTTATATCGGGGAAATATTCGACATCGATATCGTTCTCACCTTGGTCGCGGTTCGTTGCTCGAAACTGGTTCTTCATGTTTTATTTTAAGATTAATTGGACGAAGGGAGAAAAATTAAGTCGCCGTAATTTATGACAAATGGCGATTTAATTCGGATACTAAAATTTTGCGAGCTTGCAAATTATCGCGTCGCATTTAAGCAGGTTTAAATTTATCGATTTATTGACGTTGAGAGGCCAAAGTTTCAAAACTGATGGATTACCAAATTTTTCAGCTTTCCCGTTTGCGAACTTTCCCGTTTTTCCAGTTTTATAATTTCCATATTTTTCTGATTTTCAATTCTTTCCATTTCTCCATTTTGCACTTTCTTATTTTTTCCTCATTCTTCATTTTTTTTCAATTTTTCAATTATCCAGTTTCTGAATTTCTTAGTTTTTCAATGATCTTATTTCCCGATATTTTACTTGCCTAGTCTTTCAATTTTCCTGTTTTTCGAGTGTTAAATTTTCAAATTTAACAAATAAATAAATAAATATTGCAGCATCACCTAACATGTACAACCCGAAACTAGTCATTTTGACTGGTTGGTAGTTCTAGCGTTAATATACGCAGAGTCCAATTGTCTCAAGATCATTGTGAAAGAAAAAAGTCACTTCCAGTGCGTGAATAATAAAGCAAATCATTTTCACAACCCTCGCAGTTATCGAGTGAAACAACCGACCCCCGCGCCATCGCCGTTTCCCGTCATCGATCCGGTCTAATATCGATCCCGCTCATCGTTTTAATTCAGCCGAAAGCCGACAAGGTCCGTCCGACGAACGCTTCTTCCCGTACGTGCAGCGCGGGCAGAGAACGAAAAAGTTAAAAGGGGGAAAAAAAAACAGAAGCTGAAAAAGAGAGGAAAAGAAGAAGTAATCGCGTCTAGCAGGATCAATGCTCGTGCAGTCGGCGACCAGTTCGAATTTCCAACCCCGCGCCTCTCTTCGAATCCACCCCGGCCTCCCCGCGTTGGCACACGGGGTGGCCCGGTGTGTCGTGGCCAGGTAAGGGGCAGCTGTCCACCAGGTGCCACTCTCCCCACCATTGGTCGACGGCGGCGCGATGGTGGGGTTGGGCGCCCGGCGATTGGCCGGTGGCTCGCGCGCGGCTCGGCGATACTCTGGCGCTCGGTTCAGGAGCCGTCAGTCGTCCCTGGCCGCTCGAGGGGCACGCAGGCGTTTTATACCTCGTGTCGCACGCTCGTTCGAGGTTTCCCGTCTTCGTGTCACGCGGTCCTCCTCTTCTCGCATGACAACAACAGGAACCCTCTGAACCCGAGGCTCGTCAGTGCGCGTCGACGAGTAGAGTCAACAACCGTTCGTTGGTCTCGCATGTATGTATCGTTGTACCGTCGCGCGGCACGGACATAACGTTTCGGTGTGCTCGATGTGCGAACAGTGAAAATCACGGAGAAATTAAACGAAGAGTAATAATATAATAAGCCGGTGTTTTGGAGTTCGCGATTCCGTCCTGACGTCGTAGTCCCGTGTCACAGCCTCCTCCCGTCGGGATCTCACGGCTGCTCTCGTCACCTCGAGAGCACCACGGCAACATTTATGGGGGCGTCGTGCGCGGTCAAGGGCAGCAAGAGCCACCCCTGTCACTGCTGCAGCCACCTCGCCAGTCCCGGCGCGAGCGTGGAACAGCAGCAGCAGCAGCACCAGCAGCATCACCACCACCGCCATCACCACCATCATCACGAGACACACCACCAGCACCATCATCACCAACCCGCCGGCAAGCAACCCTCCGGTGAGATACACCAGCCGCCGCAGAACAACAACGACTGCAACATACTGGCACCGCTGCGCAGCAAGATGAAGGTGTTGAAGAAGTTGAGACGCAAGATAGGATTAGGTGAGCCACACCCCCACCACCTTTTACTGGAGTTTTTTTTTTCATTGTTCTTCGCGTTTTCCTTTGGTTTCGTTTTCGCTCGTTTCGCCGATTTTTTCCGTTTCGTTCGACGCTCGCGAGTTGACGAGTTTTCACGGTGCGTTCTCGTTGTGATACGGGATCGATACGAATCCTCCGGGATGAGTTTTAGGAAGCGGGATGAAATTATTTTTGTAAAAAATGTGTTTTCTTTCTTCGCGAGAGGAACAATACCGAATCGGTGAGTGGAAGTTGAAAAGGTTGTTAATGCGATTTTTTTGTAAAGTTCGTTTTTACTTTGTTTTGATGGAAAGGCTGTTTTGAAGGCCGCTGTCGGTAGATATGGACGGAAGAGGTATGACGGTTATTTATGGTATTCGTAGAAAATAAGTTTTGGTGTATGCCGTAAAGTAAATAATTGGATAAACAGTAAATTGTTTTGCTCAGAAATTTCGTTGTCGTACATGCAGCCTTATTTACTACTTTCGGTTGTATAAAAACATCCTAACGGTATTAACTTTCACTCGGTGTGAAAAGTGTATCGCACGAAATGAAATTTCGAATTACGCCAGGCTAGTATGCGGAATAAAATTTTCTAACTTCTATTATATTATATTCTTAGAAATGAATAAAACGTCACTAACATTTAGACAGTGTTTTTTTTCACTGAAAATTCATTCTGCTCATAAGTATCGTATCCATCAAATTTAAATAAATTCTTCTAAATATAAGATTGTCAACACAATCTTTAATCAAAAATAAGATTATAATTATTAGTGTGGGAAAAGTATAATTACGGATTGAAATTAATTTTTCTCTCTACGCGATCGAATTAACATTTTTGTCCTTAATAGAAGTTTTAATCACCGTACGAAGGTTGATACTCAATTAAATAGTATCTCAACTAAGATCCTCTTTTATCATTTAGTTTAATACATTTCAGTTAAAAGTAAAACTTAGATTAGAGAATAATTGAATTTATAATCGTAATTAGCAATTGCAATTTAATTCTCAAATAAAAAATTCTTCAATTAACAATCACAGTGTAATTCTCAACTACAAAATCATTTAATTATCCATTACAATTCAATTCCTTATTAATAGATATTTAATTGCGAGTTAAACATCGATTGTCAATCGTTAACTGGTGATTATAATTAATTAACTTCCACTTCCCAATCACCTGCGACTGTTAACCCGTTCGACAACACCGATTGATCTTTCGTTATATATTTTATCGCGAGCAAAGTTGACACGAGTAACGCGTCGAAATCGCCTGATGAAATTAAACCAACCATGATTTCCTGATGGAACCGGTCCTGGTTCGTTTCTTTTGAAAGTGTCGAGGGTGGCCAACGGGTGCTTTTGTCGCGAGTAACAAGAACAAACTGATATTGTAACAGTACCTTCGTCTTGGCTCTCACGCGTCTTATGTGTGAGGCGAAGATTCGTGCAAGTCCTGGGAATGCATCCTGTTGCATACGGTTCTTCTTAAACCCTTTTGGCTCATGATATTCTATTCTTTTTTTTGCGTGGAGACAAGACAGCAGCTTCTTACGGAACAAAAAATTACACCGAGCGTTTTACAAAAATTTGCACTCGAATTCGTAACATCATTATCTTGTAAAATTATTGATGTTTACGTCAAATAAAAATTTCAGATTTGTATTCATGATCTCGTTATACATTATACTCCTTATGCATGCGGAGAAAGTTCATTCTCTTATACTGCTAAATTCATGGTAAACTTAAATTTCATACTTGAACTAAAATAATGCGAAATTAAATTAATTTAAGAAATTCGCTTGTCTCGTTTTTACCGCAAATTATTCATATATGTGGTTTAACTTATTTGGTTTTTCTCCCTTGGGTGCAGGGTAGTGAATCTATGTTACATGAAGAAGTATAGTGAACTAATCGATTATTAGTAGAACTAGCAGATTACTCGCTTTCGCTTGGATTTTATAAAGCACACAATTTTGCAAGCTCATAATCAATTGTTTCTGGCTACTCAGTAAATGTTTACCCTAGCTTCCAGTTTACTTGACAATTCTTACGATTTTGTGTGCAGCAATTAATTCCTAGACAAATCAGCAAAATTTATTACAGCTTACCTTACAACGTCGGCTCTGTAAATATCCTGTCTATTTAGAAATATCAAAGAAACCACTTACTATACTAAATGCTTGATTTCCATTTACTTACATTTAATTTCTTCCTGCATATAGAAAGGTACAAAATATTTCAGCTCCGTTAAATTAGTTCGTAATTTTGTGAAATACCACTCTCGTGGCATTCGAAATATTCGTTCGTCTACAAAAAAAAAAGGTCTACAAAAATCGAATATTTTTATTAACGCTTCGAAAAGAAGCACGACGAACAAAACGATCAGAAATGAAGATAATCAAAAGGGACTGAAATAAACGAAGGCAGGAAGTATTTAAATGAAAACCGTCCGCGTGTAAATTATATCTGTACAGCCATAAAATGTCAATATTTCCGTTGCAAAAATATTGAAAAAATCCAACGGTGACCCAGTTTCGAGATGTATAAGAATGACTTCATTAGCGGTCGGTGCATCAAAGGGACTCCGATGATAATCCTGTGATAAAGTTAGCTTTCTGTTTGCAATACTTTAGAATTCGTCTTAAGAAAGCTTTGTCGGAACAGCAGCTCCTCGTTTTGAGTACATTTTGTATCAACTTTTATATTTATTCTTTCATATTGCGCGTATGTTATATGCTTCCTCGTTATCTTTCGCTTCCTCTTTCCTGCGTCAAGTTCGTTAGATGTGTTGCTCGGTATAATTTATTCGTTCTTATTTCAAGTCACTTTATTAGGGTTTAACGCCATGTTGTAGATCACAGTGCATTATATGGCCACGCGTATAAGTCTTACACTCACCACCTTGTTTAACACTTTGACCGCCACGTCATCCACATATGGGTGACGGTTAAATTTCCGTAGGAATCAATCATTCATTTAGTAAGAATTTGTTCATTTATCTAATTGGAAACATTAGTAGTACTTACATTGAATTAAGAATAATAAATAAAGCAAAATATTGTGAACATATGTGGTAAAATTTATAAATCATAAAAATACTATCTAATAACATTTTCCTACTGCGTTAAAGTGGCAGTCAACGTGTTAATACAGCAATCTGGAATAGGTAGTTTTTAACTGAATCTATAACGTTGGGTATATGGTGTATAAACATAATGCAGCAGCTAGTGGTGACAATTAATAATAGATACACAATAACTAGGAAAAAATTCATCGAACCTTTCGACCAAATAGTTTCAGATTTGCTATCTGCTATGAGTAAAAATACTTTCGAGCGCAAAGGGTTAATATTTAATCATTGATTTAGTCGTACATTGTACCTGTTACCTGTTGTGTATTTTACGGGTTTAGTTTCCATGGTATTGTATTTACTATGAAGTATATAGCCGTGCGTTGAATGTGCTGCACGTTATATAGCCACGTATATTATTTACTATGCTTTAAATTTGCTACGTATTGTATTTTCCATGCATTGAATTTGGGTATCATTTTATTAGTCTCGCGTTATATGGCCACTCGTGCTATTTACCACGGATTAAATTTGCAATGCATTGCATTTGCCATGTGTTGAATTTACATTCGTGGTGTTTCGTCTCGCAGTACATACTCATGCGATAATTTCGTATTGCGTAGTACATACTTCGCGTTATATAGTCACGTGTAGTATTTACTACATGCTATATAGCCACATGTAGCATTCACCATAAGCTATATAGTTACACGTGGAACGCGTTAAGTGTGCTTCGCGTTGTATAATCACTCGCTAAATTTGTTGTACTTGCCTTGCGTTATATAGCGACTCGAAACGAATAGTACTTGCCTCGCGTTATATCGCTGTGTGTAGTAATTAGTAATACAGTCCAATGCACTGTACATACCATGCATTATATAGCCACGCGTAAAACTTACTATCCGTTCAATTCACTGCACGTTATATTTGCCATGGATTAAGCCTCGCATTATATCGCCGTGCATATTTATCACGGTTAAACATGCACTGCGTTGTGTCTGCCCCCCAATATAGCCGTACATAGTATTTGCAAGGCATTTCATTTACCGCTTGTTATATTGCCACGCGCTGTATCGCAACGCATTCAATTTAGTCCTTGAATGTACTACCACTTGGCTCCAATTTTTTATATTGCCAAATACAATGGAATTTCGATATCTTCGCAAACTTCCGAACCGTGATAATATACCGAAAGACCACTCTCATAAATTGCTTTTATTTTCTTCGCTCTACAAACATTCGCAGTTCTCAATGCGCGCCGAACATGCACAGAGATTGAATGAATTATTTTAACCGAAACATTGAACCCAGTTACGTCGAAGAAGGGTAGTTTCAGGATGATTTGATGGTACATGGACGTCTTCTATTTCCGTGCTTGCACTTTCTCTGGTCGGTTTCGTGCTCGGTTCAGAGATATCCACCGTTCGGAAGTTGAAGAGGAACGAACGACAGAATCGTGGGCATTGAATAGAGTGAATCGAGTATTCTTAGCGACTTCCACGATCCACTTTCGCATTCTCGAGGACGTTAAAGATTGTCGGTTATTCCCGGAAAATCCGATAACCCATATACTCAGGTCGCTGTAAATGTTCCGTTCGCTAATGAGTCGAAGGGTAAATGTTTTAAAAATAAAATACGTACTATCGCTTAATACTACCGTTTCGGTTATCGAATTTGACGTATCAACAATTCATTTACTCCAGCTCGATACTTCAAACTGGACGAATTCATCCCCTATTTTTCTTTAAGCTCGTTCACTCGATTGTGTGATTATTTCTAAGCGATTCCATGAGCGTATCTTTTTCTCCTCGTTCGCGTTAGATCCTTCGATCCTAGATCCTTAGATCCTTAATTAATTGCAAAAAATTCATTTCGTTCACTGTATTTTAAGTCCTTGTTTGACGTTTCATTACTTTAGAGTGCACGCTGCATATATACTTACAACTAGTAATTAAAAAACACATTTGTATGAACATCATCGATACCACATGCATATATGTTTGAATATAATAAATTAATTTATCGTTCATGATCAGAGTAGATCTGTCAATGATTTATAACTTAAATTTTCTTTTAAACTAGTTAAAATTTATTAGGAATGAAAAGTGATCTACTTTATCAACTTTTAAATGATGTTACTACATTGTCATTGTTAACTAAATCATTAAATCACGTCACTGAAGTGAGATTTGCTGTACTGTACAAATAACGTCAGTATAATGTTATCCACTGGTGTACTGTTCAAACTGTAATGTTATTCGTTGCTATTGTAAACAAATATCGCACCTACCAAGTAAATTATTAAATGGCATTACTATGGCATCACTCACTATGATACTGTTTAAGTAATGCCACTGTAATATTGTTCACTGGTGTACTGTTAAAACAACGCTAGCGTAGAGTCATTCTATAATATACTATTTAAGTGACGCACCCAAAACGTCATCCAATAAACAAAATGCTAATTAGCATCACTGTAGAGTAACCTGCTAATGGACCATTTAACACTATTTGTACCAAGAGGTGTCAAAAGACACCTTTCAAATTTTAACATAAAATTATTCTCTATGTTGAATCATTTCTCCACAATTAATTTTTTTACTTTTCATACAATGGTAGTTAAATTAATTCAACGATATCATTTTTCTCCAGCTAGTATTCGCTAATTTCCCTTGTTGCATTTTATTGTACACCACTGCATTGATTGTATATTAGAGTGTCCCATAAGTTCTTTCCTTTTTTGGTAGACATTCATACACAATATTTATAGTTTAAAGTTGATTCGTTGCATTAATTGTTCAGCTGTATCAACCTTCTCTATCTCTCTATCCCATTTTGTGTCATATTACAAAAAGGAAGAAACTCATGTGACACTAATATTTTGTAGCTTGATGAATTAAATAATCTCCAATAAATACACATCAGTGTATCAATAAATATGTTCCTCAAATTATCTACGTTTAACTCATAATTTGAAATCCCAACAGTTTCGGCAATAATTTGTATTCAAAAGGCATCAAAAGACACCTTTTGTTTGAAATAGGTATTTCAATTGTGGTAGAAATAGTGTTAAATAACGTAGCTGTAACATTATTCATTAGTGTATTCCCTAAATAACGCCACCCCAGCGTCACCTTGCATGTAAACTATTAATCAATGCCACTATACCGCCATCCAATAAATGAATTGTTAACCCTTTCTCGCGTTCTGATTGGTCGTTGTTCTTCATTAATAATTTTATAAATGAAGCCTCATTTTTGTAAAGGAAAAAGTTCAGAATAGCCCAAACTACCGCCCCTTTCCGACTTGTACCATAATTGTGGAACACCCTGTATAACGAAAATTTTCGTCGGTCCGTGTAAGACCGTTGCGAATGTGTAGATTTCTCGGTAACCCCGATATTAATATTTTACTAGATACGGTGGTGTGCCTGGCGAGGTAGGAAAAGCAGGACTAGAGCACAATGGAAAGTAGGTCGTTGAAAGAGAGTCCTCCGGTCGCAGTCGTCATTTCCTCCGTTATTTTCGCGCAACCCCCTTCGCCTATGCTCGTTTCCGTCGTTTTCCATCGAACAACAGCCAGATATCGCGCTTATCCGCGATTCTGTCACAGGGGTGGATTTGTATCGTCGCGGTTGCACCACCGTCGTTGACCCACTTTTCTCTCAATGGATGATTTGCCAGCCGGAGGAAGGCAAAGAGATTGGATCACCGGAGGGCTCGTTTAGATCCTTCCCTTCGATACCGTGTTGCATTTTAATTTGCCTCCTTTATTCGATGTATAGTTATGTCCTGGCTTTATCACGATGAAGGATTTTTCAGGGAGAATTAAGTTGTAGAGATGTTTCGTGTTTTTGGATCACAAAATTTGTAGATTTTTTCATTTTTGGGACTATAGATTTTACAGCTTTGAAATAATCTCAACCTTTTTGATTTCTAGAGATTGCACTCTCGATTTTTTGATTTTCAACAGACGGTTTTCAACTTTTTGGAATTTGTGAATAATATTATTCTTATCTTTTTTAAATTTCCTAAAAACTATATTCACAACTTTTTTTAAATTTCTAAGCACTGTATTTTCAGGTTTGCTGGATTTCTAAAAGCTTATATTCTGGCTTTATCTGACTTTGTAAATTTGCAATTTTTAGTATTTTTGTATTATGAAGGTTATAGATTTATAAATTTTCAAATATCATGGTCCTAAAAATTTCTAAAATCCATACTTTTCACATACTACATATTTTCGAAATACCTAAGTTAACGAATTACTAAATTTTTATCAAGTTTTGTATCAATCTACAAACTTGTAACCTCGGAGATCTAAAAATCTGGTATTTCTTCATTTTTGAATGAATTCTTTTAGAATTTCGATTTAGACCACGTTTACGATCTTCTGTATGTCCTAACACACAATTTATCAGATCAGCGGGACGCATATATATGTCAGCATCCGTTTCCGACGCAACCTTTACCCGTCGCGGGAGAGACCTAGAAATCACCTACATCTATCAACATTTGTGTATTAACTCAGGGTAACACGTATACACTGCGGTGCATAACTATAGCACCAAGTATACTTTTTGTAGAGTCGAACTTTGATACGAAATCAAAGGGTGTAGTGAACAGTGAACTTCAGTTAAAGTTTGTGGATATTATTTTATTGTACAAGAGAATATAATATGAAAATTTAATTTTTATCGTGCAATAACTTTAGCACCATATGAAAGAATGCCAAACCTGTGTAGACACATAAATATGATTTTAATAATTTGTAGGGCCTCCTTGTTCTATTATAAGCTGAAAAAGTATAAGCTGAAACAACTACAATGAGACATAATGTAACATTTATTGCGTCCTATACCGTTTCAGCTCCTGCAGTTGATTTTTTGCATTTTTACTCTGAACTACAGAACAATTAAAAAAGTAGGTGGTGCTATAGTTAAGCACAAAATCATAACGCATACACCTTATTCTCTCTTCACACGAATTTGATTTAACACGAGTTAAAAAGAAAAAAAAATGTCTCCTTTTACACAAATTGTTTTAACACGAATAAAAAGTGTCAATGCATAAAATGTTGTTATGTTTATATTATTTTAACTTTTTTTATATAAATGAATTTCAGATATTATTTTCTTTTTCTCAAAGTATAATTTACTTTTTATAATATATTTAATGAATTAAAATGTGTAAGCGCGAAATAAATTAAGTGAACTCTAACAAGAATTTATATTAAAAAATTCTGTTAACAAAATTATATTAAAAACAATATTGAATGTTTACACCTAATTTTCTTTTTACACGAATTTCTTGGGAACGTATCTATCGTGTAAAACGAGAATTAAGAGTATACAACATCGAATCGAATGGTCGTCGTGGTCCGCGAGCCCTGCGCGTGACAGGCGACCCAGAAAGCTAAAAAATGTATAAGAAGGAGCGGAAAAAAGTAGAAAGAAAAGCGCAGTGCTCGGCGAAACAGTCTGGTGGAGATTTTTTCGAATAATCGGTCGCGACCCAGACTACGTGGAAGCCTTTGTCCCCGTCCGCATTGTTGCATCTGAAATTCGTGAAAGATTTGGCGGCGCGAGGGTGTGTGGCGGGGGTTGCAGGCTCGGCTAGCGGAAGACAAAAGTTGGCCGAGAGGGAAAAAGAGAGAGCGAGAAAGAGAGAGTTTCCACTTCGCGAAAGCTGTTGCTGACAATGGAACAGCCGTTCTTAGAAAAAGGCTCGTCACGCGGCCGGGAACAACAGACATCTGATGAGAACGGGGTGCACGCGGAAACGTTGAAGGGTGACGAACGAACGAACGAACGGAAACGGCCAAGGGGTGAAAAGAGAACGAGCATGTCTGTCTTTGGTTGTGTGTCTCTCGTTGGCCGACTGGCAAATCACGCATCGAGGGAAAAAAAGTCGGTCAACGACGGCGCGGCAACCGCGACGATACAAATCCATCCCCCTGTCACAGATATCTCAACGTCGAGCAGGGAAATGAAGACTGTTGCTGGAGGACTTTCTCTTCGATACGATACCGCGATTCTTGCGAAATTGTCTTCTTTTTTTTTATCTTCGTTTCGCCGGATTAAGGGAGTAGAAGATCGAGATGGAAGAAATAACAAAGAGGGGCGCGGACTGGGCGGAGTGATATGATCTAATGGGAATTATTGGAGCGACCGTGATTCGGCAGTTTGAGAGTTTGGAAATTTGGGAATTAAGAAATTTGGAAACTTAAAAGTTTTGAAATGTAGAAATGTAGTTCTAAATTTTTTAAGTTTAGGAATGCTGAAATTAAAATATCTGAAGGTTTACAAATGTAGAAATGTAGAAATCTAGGAATCTAGGAATCTAGGAATCTAGGAATCTAGAAATCTAGAAATCTAGGTATCTAGGAATCTAGGAATCTGGGAATCTAGGAATCTAGTAATCTAAGAATCTAAGAATCTAAGAATCTAAGAATCCAGTAATCTAAAAATATAGAACTCCGAAAATCTAGAACTCCAGAAATCTAGTAATTTAGTTATCTAGAAATCTAAAAATCTAGAAATCTGTAAATCTGGAACTCTAGAACTCTAGAAATCTGGAAATCTACAAATCCAGGAATATAGAAATCTAGAAATCTTAAAATGTGAAAATCCAGAAATCTAATAATTTAAAGATCTCGAAATCTAGATCTCTAGAAATCTATAAAGCCAGAAATCTAAAAATCTGGAACTCCAGAAATGTAGAATTCCAAAAATCTAGAACTCCAGAAATCTAGAAATGTAGAAATGTCAAAACGCAAAAACTTACAGAATGATGTATTGAAAATTGATACGTAAATTGATTTACTTAAAATTGATTAACTGAAAGTTGATATTCAGAGTGATTTACCGATCCTCAGGGAAGATAAACGAGAACTACAATTATGAATGAGAACGACAAAGACCAATTGCTACGAACAGTTTTCAATTAGAACAGTTGCGATGCACTGACTGTGAAAAACGTAGAATCATCGAGGAAGCAGCTCCAGATTTCAATCGATCGATTAAAGTGGAATGTCGAACGAGCAGAGAAAATAGAAGAACGGTTTCATTGTGTGCTATATACAAACTATTACGACGAAACGTTTTTCCATTCTCAAACAATCAATCATACAAACATCTATCCTGCAATACTGTATGAGCCCCATTCAATCACGAAACAGAAAGAAATTACTTCTAACACAGTGTCAATGCTTCGTATCTTTCTTTATATCGCCAATCAAAATAACCAAAACAATCCGTCGTTGTGTCGGAAACGACCCAGAAACAGACCAATAGTCATTAATAATAGAATAAATACGAAAGGAATATAAATTCTTTTCGAAACTCGACAGCTTTATGTGAAACTTAAACTACGTGTGTCGGAAATAGAATTTCGTTTATTTTCAGATAATTCTTTATCACTAATTGAAACAACCTTTTGAGAAGGAAGTTTCGAAACTCATAAATTATTCTTAAAATATAAATCGTTAAATGAGATCTGTTAATTTTTTAAATTAAGTTTTCGTAATCAGACTACAAATTAGTCTTTGGTAAATCACTTCGTAAATCAATTATCAATAATAAAATAGTAAAGCGATGTTCAGTGAACAATTTATAAATTAATTTTCGAGTAATCAATTTGTAAATAAATTTATAATATATCTGTAAATAGGTTTAGGACAAATCAATCTGTATACTAGATTTTAGTAAATCAATCTGTGAATTAATTTTTAATAAACACTTCTTAAATCAGCCTCAAAAAGTCAATAATTATTTTGAAGCATCTCGGTCTCAATAGGAATTTACAGTAGGTAGATAAATATAAGCAGGAGAAGAAAAATATCCGCGGAAAACAAGTTGTCTTGGTTGTCTTCGAGAGTCTTTAGCATCGAACGAAGTTTCCACGCGATGCCGGTAAAAAATTTCTAAAATTTAATGATCCTCCGATTCACAGTCGGTCGACAGATCCACGGCTGCTCTATTTTTCATTTTTTTTTTTATTCTTCTCTTATTTTAGTTGCTCGCCTTTACGTGTCAACAAGTTTTCCTTAATGGAGAGGGTTCAAGAGACCAACGCTGCGCGACCCTTTTCGCTGTGCATACTTTGTGGGAGGTCTCTGAACCATGTTCCTTTAAACATTTATACCCGCACTTCGTAAAACATTATTCCCAGTCATACTTCCCTATTTTCTCCCCGTATTAAAATAATCTTTGTGACGGAACGATAAAGAAACTTCGTAAGAATTACGTAATTCACTTTTGTTCTCGCGGAAGGAACTGTTTCTTCTGTTCTTCGTTCACTTTCTTAACACTTTGATCGCTTTCAGTTTATGTAACTATTTGTTTCAGATACTTTATCTGTATTTACTTTGTTGCGTCTTGTTAAACGGCCGTGTAAATGTCTTCCATAAGAGACGGATGAATCTATTAATCTTTGTACAGTGTGCGTATTAATAAATTGTTTAAATGTATATATAATGCAAAATATTCGTATTGTCAGGGTCCACAATAGAGCGTACTACAGATCGACGATAAATAATCATTAATTCAATATCGTTAATGTTTATGGGTAATCATTATTATTAATTACTTACAATGTGAAGATGCGATAATGTGAAGAGAAGAGCAGATATGGTTTTCCTTTAAAAAAAAAAAGAAATGGCAATCAAGCAGGCCAAAGCCATTTATTGATTTTAAGGATTTGTAAGGGATTTAAAAATTTGGGAATATATTAGATACTTGAGGACACAGGGACTTAGATATACATATATGCGTTCGAGGGACTAGGAATATGTTATCGAGGGATTTAAGAACCTAGAAACATGTAGATTTAGAAATTTAGGGATTTAAATATTTGAAAATCTACGAATGTGGAGTTTTAGGTATTTTGAATTGCAGCAGTTTAGAACCTTACGACTTTCGATATACAGGAAATTGGATATCTTGGGATTCGAAAATTGTGTATTTAAGAATGTAGGTATCCAGGAATTCGGAAACTTGGAGACGTAAAAATTTGTTAATCTAGAAATTCGTAAACCTACAAACTTGTGGATTCAGTAATGTGAGAGTGGAAAAACCGTGTAGATCTAGAAATTTCTAAATCAGCGAATTTAAAGTCTCAAGAGCTTAAAAATCCAAAAGTTTGTGGACTTCGTACAGAATCCATTATTCGTAAAATTTACTATATTCTCGATTCTAAATCAGCAAAGCGTCCAAAGATTTCCTATACACACGCAGACATACGAAAAATGTAATAAATAGAAGAGAAATCGGTTCAGCGCTGCCCGGTGACTTTAATGGCCGCACAGGCGGTGTATCCGAGAGTCCGAAAAACATTTTCGTGTCTCACGAAATTCAGCTGGATTATTCTTGAGGGGTAGCAGCTGTGCTCGTTCAACCCTCGTTCCTCCCCCAAAAGAAAAAGGAAGGTTCTTCTTTCCCAGTTGGTAGGATAGTGGTACACTGGAACAGCTGACGAGCCTTTAAATTTTCGACGCTGGCTTTTTACCTGAGCTCACGTTGCAACGAACAACGTGGCTTCCTCTGTTGGATCTCGAATCGCACCGTGCGGTCATTATCCGGACAATAAACCCGTGGAACCAGCTTACTTTCGATCGAACAGCCACGATCGAAGTGAATAAAGGTGCCTCGGGTTCGGCCGAGAAAATGAGAACCGAGGGAGAAGGAGGAGAAATGGTTTTTGGGGGTGGAGAGTGATTTCTGTGGCTGCTGGTTTAATGTTTGACCGATTGCCGTTCGAGTTTCCAATGTTTAATGGCTGGAAATTTCAGGGCGATTTATCGAGATAGGTAATTCGTGATTCGGAAGATGCTGGGAATTCGAGATTCCGAAGTTACGAGGAATTCGTGTAGTTGGGAATTCGCGAATTTTGTCATTGAACATTTGGGAAGTTACGTACGCGGATATTTGGAAATTGTTTGATTTATATGTTTGACAGCAATTTAGTGGTTCATTAAATTAGCGATCTAATAAATTAGTAGTTTTGCAATTTGATGGTTTATTATGTTAGTCATTTTGATCATATTGGAATTTGAGAATCTGGTCATTTTGAAATGCGAGAAAATGGTAACTTCGCAAGGAGAGAATTTGAAGATTTGAGAAATTGAAAATTTGAGAAATTGAGGAATTGAGGAATTGAGGAATTGAGGAATTGAGAAATTGAGAAATTAAGAATTTGAGTATTTGAGAAATTGAGAAATTAAGAATTTGAGAAAATGCGAATTTGAGAAATTGAGAAATTAAGAATTTGAGAAATTGAGGAATTGAGAAATTGAGAAATTGAGAAATTGAGAAATTGAGAAATTGAGAATTTGAGGAATTGAGAATTTGAGAAAATGAGAATTTGAAAAATTGAGAAATTCAGAGTTTGAGTACTTGAGAAATTGAGAATTTGAAAATTCGAAAATTTGGGAAAGAGAGAATAAAATTCTTAAATTTCATAATTTAAGAATTTGAAAATAAATGAATTCAAAAACTTCTAAATTTAAAAATGAACATTCTCTGGAACTTTGGAAGTTTGGTAATTTGAAAATTTGAACATTTCAGAGCTCGAAAGCTACCCACCTTACAAATCCAAAAATTCGAAGATCTAAAAATCTATCAAAAAATGTCGCTATACAAAACCTTCGGAACTTTCAACTTTTACGATGTAAAACCGTACCGTCGCGCGTGTTTAACGCGTATCGTTTCGCCTCATTCAATGCTCCTATCGATCGTCGTCACGAATCGAAAAATCCGTGGAACAATAAACGCTCCGAGAATTATCGCTGTCAGCAGCGAGCGTCAACATTGAAATACGAAAAACAAGAGAAGAAAGATCGCTCGAAGAGTCCTGGACAAGCTCACGGCGAGGAGAATGAGCGAAACAGCGGTTCCTAGGATGATTCTCGATGTCCACGGGTTTATTCCTCTCCGTTTCTCGTTCATTCGTGGTTTTTCTTCGTCTTTTTGCGCCGGTGAATCATTGCTCGCCTCTGCACGCAGAGATTCTCAGTCGCAGGTGGAGATACAAATAAACGAATGTCTCGACACGACACGTGTTACGAAGCGGGTCCACACACGGCTTTCATCGCAAGGAAAAAGATTCGTAAGTACGAGAACCGTGACTCATGTGCCGTTTAACATCGAACGGTGAGCTGTTCGAAAGGTGGTCTCGTGACGAAATTACTGGACATACTCGACTTGCGTAATCCTGGAACGATAATCGTATTCGTTCCTCCTTGCAATTCAATTTACTTCGTCAGCATTTTATTCACTGTTCATCGTTCGTCGTTGTTCTTTCCTTTATGTTTTGTAGTAAATAATTTTGTGATATTAGGTATAATCATTATAGATTGTTATACATATTTTTTAGCACAACATTCGGTTTATAATAATTTCAGTCCGTGTAGACATATAATTTTCTTGATATATTTATATATAATTTTCTAGGTACGTTTATGTATAATTTTCTTTATATATTTACATACTGATTTGTGGGCGTAACAAAGTTACATATTGATTGCAACAAGTTTGTCAATTATTCTTCGAATTTATCAGTTTTCTAAAATCTGAACATCCAAAAAAGTGAAACTTGCAAATTTTCCTTGAAGATCGAATTCCCAAATCTTCAGCTTCCCGGTGTTCCACACTTTCAAATACACAAATTTGTAAATCGTCCGAGTTCAAATGTACGAATGCTTAAATTCCTCGATTCCCGAAGACCGACATTTCGAAGTTCCTAGCGAAATTTTGAAAATATCGCCGGGGATCTGCTGTTCGAAGCATTTAATTCGAGAGGATGCTTCAACAGCGAAGGGGTATCCAGGTTCTTCCAGAAGACCGATCACTGACCGTCCTCACTGGCTCCATGGATGTGTTAGTGCGTGTTCACACTCGTCCACCCACTTTCCGCTTCGCTCGTGTGACGTCACAGCATCGCGAATAAGACCCGTCTTTGTTCCCACAGGCTATTCGCGAACCGGTTTACCGATGGTTCCGCGTCAGTCGTGTCAGCTGGCCAGGACCCGTTTAAATCGGTTGCCAGCACCCTTTTTATTTTACAGGATCGGGCATTCCACCCGATCCATCGCCTCGCCGGGGCCCTACAAACCTTCATTCGAACGAGACATCCTCGTTTGCAAACTAATTAATCGAACGCGCGCTAGGGAAATCTGAAAATCACGTAATCATGGCATCGAGAGATTTGGGAGTCACGATTTTACGAAATTTGCGTTGTTGAAAACGTGACAAACGGAGGGATTTGGATTCTTGGGAACAGGGGAATTTGGGAATTTAAGACTTTGAAAATCGATGAACGTAGGGAATTTCCGTTTCTGAAAATATCGACATTCCGACATTTTCGGAATGGAGAATTTGAACCTTTGAATATTCGGGAATTATGGGAATTGCGTATTTGGTGATATAGGGAATTAGATCTTGCGAAATTGGGAGTCTAGGAAATTCAGTGTCCCTGTAAAAATTAGGGAATCAGCGAATTTGGATCTCATGGAATTTGGGAATTTAAGACTTTGAAAATCGATGAACGTAGGGAATTTCCGTTTCTGAAAATATCGACATTCCGACATTTTCGGAATGGAGAATTTGAACCTTTGAATATTCGGTAACATGGGAATTGCGTATTTGGCGATATAGGGAATTACATCTTGCGAAATTGGGAATCTAGGGGATTCAGTGTTCCTGTAAAAATTTGTGAATCAGCGAATTTGGATCTCATGGAATTTGGGAATTTAAGACTTTGAAAATCGATGAACGTAGGGATTTCCATTTCTGAAAATATCGACTTTCCGACATTTTCGGAATGGAGAATTTGAACCTTTGAATATTCGGTAACATGGGAATTGCGTATTTGGCGATATAGGGAATTACATCTTGCGAAATTGGGAATCTAGGGGATTCAGTGTTCCTGTAAAAATTTGTGAATCAGCGAATTTGGATCTCGTGGAATTTTGCTACCTTTCGAATTCGTATTTTTTGCAAATTGGGAATTGAAATATTCGAAAGTGTATATTACAGACATTACAAATGCGTAAATCTGAAAATTTGAATATAAAATTCAAAGTTATATATAAATTAATGTTCTCAAAAAATGACCTACGTTTATCAGTTAAAAAAATGAAGTTGACTTTCGTACTTCCTTCGTCCCTCCACCTGCAACAAAACCTATCAACGTGGAATCATATCCTTGAATCATACTTGAAAATTATTAAATTCCTATTCTCCGGAAATATTTTCTGATATCCGTAATTTTGAAAATATTCAGGAGGATATAGATAAATTTAATCTCTTTCGTTGTCTCATCGAGGTTCGTGCAAATTGTACCCCAGATGTTGCGAGACAACGATAAGGTATCCTCTTGTTGATCGTCCTAACGAACGATTTAGATAAAGATTAGTATTTTGCCCCGGTATTCGAACATTTTACTTACGATGATTGCTCTTCGGATTGTTCAGCCGTGATCCGGTTACGGCGAACCCTCGAACAGTTTTCAAGGTATTTCAGTTCAGGTATTTCGTAGTTTTTTCGTGCTTCCTGTTCGAAAGATACGAAGAACGGAAACGAGGTTGAATCACGAACCGGAAATTCGCGTCATCAGAGTAACGTACCTGAACGCTATCGCTTCAGAAACGGTTTTCGATCTGGAAAAAGAACAGTCTGCTAACTGCTAGCCTTTTTCCGGGTCGCTTTTGTCGACGATGTTCGATTCGTGAGATTCTGCGTCGACGATCTGAGATCGTTGACCTTTCACCTTTACCCTGAAATTGTATCGATTAGGTGAACCGTGAAAAGATAATTAGAGAAACTTAATTGCATTTCTCTCGTGATGAAGGATTTTGATAACGACGCTGCATTTTGGTATCGTGTTTTATACGATTTATACATTTTTTTCTATTTTTATTTAGAATTTTGTAAATTTAACAAATTTTGAACTTTCTTCGTTTTCAGAGTTCTATGTAATTCTCGAATTTTTTGGTCTTAATTGCTTCAATGTTTCAATTGAATATCTGCGAGTTTTTCATTTAAAAATGTATATAATTTGATTATTTGAATATTTGGAAAATTGGTAATTTTAATATTTGGAAAGTTGGTTATTTGAACATTTGGTAATTTCAATATTTGAAAATTTGGAAGATCATTTAAGAATCTGAAAATTTGTATATCAAAAACTAATAAAAACATTTCTTAAATTTCCAAAGATAAAATTGTAAAGAGAATAAAATCACGTCTATAAAATACAGTCGTGGACAAAATTAAGTGGACAGGTATCATAAATAACAAAAGGTTAATTTAATTTAACTAACAATGCCTATAAATCAAAACTTTATTGCACAATTATATACATTAAATAAATGTTTTTCCAAGTCTACAAAAGCATTTCACATTCTAAATTTAAAATTTATTTAAAACATTGTAACAAAACAAAATATTTTATACATTTCTGCAATGTCCACTTAATTTTGTCCATGACTGTATTTCAAACGCACATAATTATATTAACGACTTTCTCATTATTCTCGATCAAACCTCTTAACCTAACGATACAAATTTTGCACAATATGTAGTATAATAATACAAGTTTCAAATAATAAATTTCATATTAATTTGCATGCCCAGGATTATTATTCCTACGAACTGCGGGGTCATCGTGTGCGATTATAATTGTTACCAGTTTGCATAACTTTTGCATTGGACTGTCACTGTAGAACTAGCTGAAATGAATACCGCACGCGATGAAATTATGCGAATTTCCAAGAGGGAAACTCGATGGGATGGTAGGTCGAGATACATGCATTTGGTGCTCGAGGAAGCAAGGTGCGTGAACACCCTAGAGTAGAGCACGTGCAGGTTCTAAGGTGTGTGCGCACCGGAAGTAATGGCCTACGGAGACTTAATCGTGCGGGAACATAAGCAAACTATGCCCTCTAACTTACGCACGCACGTGTTCGAGCCCTCATGGAAATTTGTGAGTTCAACGAGACACGTCTTTCGAACACCCGCAAATACTTGTTTTATGCTTCGTAGCTTCGTTTGGAACATTTAATCACTCGTTAATTTCGCTATTTAGTAGTTTATTCATTTTGTCGTTTCTACGAGACGAGAGTCGCAGATTCTGATTATGTTGAAATTTGAGAGTTTGAGAATTTGGATATTTATTGAGCCGGTGATTTTGATAATATGAGAATTTAGGAAGGTGGAATTCTTGGAATTTCGTATTTTGGGAATTTGAAATTTTTGAAATTGGGAATTTGGGATTGCTGGGATTGGGATTTTTAGAATTTGGGAGTGCTGGGATTCGGGATTTTTAGAATTTGGAATTGCTGGGATTTGGGATTGTTCGAATTTGGGATCTGTGGAATTTGGGGTTGATGGAACTTGGGATTGTTGATATTTGAGAATGCTGGGATTTGGGATTTTTAGAGCTTGGGGTTGTTGGAATTTGAGATTGTTGAAATTAGGGATTGCTGGAAATTGGGATTGCTGGGATTGGGATTTTTAGAATCTGGGAGTGCTGGGATTTGGGATTTTTAGAATTTGGAATTGCTGGGGCTTGGGATTGTTCGCATTTGGAATCTGTGGAATTTGGGGTTGATGGAACTTGGTATTGTTGATATTTGAGAATGCTGGGATTTGGGATTTTTAGAGCTTGGGGTTGTTGTAATTTAAGATTGTTGAAATTAGGGATTGCTGGAATTTGGGATTTTAAGAATTTGGGGTTGTTGGAACTTGGTGTTGTAATCTGGTATTGTTGATAATCGACCCTTTGGAATATGATACTTTTTGAGTTTCGATATTTGCAAAAGGGTAGCTTCGTTTCGAACATTGTTATTCTCTTCATTTACATAACCTTTCAGATCCTTATACGTTTAGTTTAACTCGAACATTGTTTTCTCCTTGTTTCTCTGTAAAATACTCCGATTCTTGCTTCTCATATTATTGTACTATGTATACCCAGATATTAATACAGTATGTGCTTATATACATATACAGTATAATAATATTATTAGTATATAATAAATTCTAACATTCGAGATACTTTTTAATCTCCAGATATCGCAACACTCTTTTAAAATTTCAACACTCGTATCATCCAAACATTCTACTTGAAAAATGATCCAAATAATCGTCCTACAAGCTAAATTCGTCCGGTTCCAAAGGAAACGGGTTCTCCAGTAAATAAATACAAGACCCCCATTTGAATCGATAAGTATAATAAGACCAGGAGGTTTCACCCTTTAGTTTCAAGTAGCTGATCGGGAAGCAGAGTCTACTAATGGTTACCAAATGAACTGCTCGGAAAGCGCTCTTCCAGTTCGTTCAATGCTTCTTCTGAAAGCACTTCTATCGACGACAGATGTTCGGCAGCTCTTCAAGTCAGCTGGCGATACGTTTTCAACGACGAACATTTATTTTCGAACGTGTTCGAGCTGCAGGAAGATTAGACGGTAGCCTATCAACGGCTCTGTGATCCACTTTTTGGAAATATTATAACTAATATGTAAGTAGATAGTTTCGTGTCTGACGTATGATAACACGACACTACGTATTTTCTACTTAAAATAACTGTTGGAAACGTTTGTTTTTTTTACAGCTATTTTAAGCAGAAAAAGGACGACATTGATTGTCGGGTTCGAACGTATATTCGATTTGAGAATATAAAGATTTGAACAAATCTCCAAAAGCACAAAAAATCTCTGAAATCATATAAACATCTTTAAAAATTATTTAATAACATGTAAAAATATTTACTAATTTCTAAAAATCTCTAAAAGCTCTACAAATTTCCTAAAATCACAACAAATCACTGAAGTCATATAAACATCTTTAAAAATTATTTAGCAACACGTAAAAATATTTAGTGATTTCTAAAAATCTCTAAAAGCTCGACAAATTTCCTAAAATCACAAAAAATCACTGAAGTCACATAAACACCTTTAAAAATTATTTAGCAACACGTACAAATATTTACTGGTTTCTAAAAATCTCTAAAAGCTCTACAAATCTCCTAAAATCACAAAAAATCACTGAAGTCATATAAACACATGAAAAAATGATTTAATAACGTCTAAAAATATCTACTAATATCTAAAAATTTCTACAATCTCTAAAAAGCTCCAAAAATTACTAAAAATTCTTGAAAACATATAAAGATCTGCAGAAAATATTTAAAACTATCTAAAAATATCTAGAACTAACTAAAAGTTTCTAAAAATATGTAGAACCATCTAAAAATACCTAACAGTTTCTGAAAACGTCTAAAAGTTTTTAAAAGATCCCAAAAATGTTTGAAGATCTTCAAAAGTCGCCAAAAATCACCGAAGATCTCTAAAAGTTTCTGAAAATGTCTGAAGGTCTCCAAAAGTCTTCAAAAATCACCGAACATCTCCAAAAGTTTCTGAAAATGTCTGAAGGTCTCCAAAAGTCTCCAAAAATCACTGAAGGTCTCCGAAAGTTTCCGAAAATCTCTGACGACGTCCAAAATCATTGGAAAATCTCTCGAGCGCCGTAGACGTGTCTATAAATCCGCAAAAATTAGGGAATAAAAGCTATTAACCCTCGGAAACGAAATTTTTCCGGAGGAAGGCAGACGCGCCGTTATCCGCGGATAATGGACGCTGTTAGGATCGCGCGTAGAAAGGTCCCGATACGTTAGCGAATCCCGGGAAGAAATTATCGTGGAAAGTTTAGGGAGGACAGGTCCGTGTCTTTCGGGCGGAAATTTCTCGCGGGCGACGGCATTGTTGGATTGATAGTCAGAAGCCCAGAGGCTGCCAGACGGATGCTCTCGACCGTTGAAAAATGGCTTCGCCCCGGTGTCTCAACGTTTGTTCCATTAAAAGCACGACGAGGAACGCTCGCGGGTGCAGTGGAGCATCCGCGGAGAAAAAGGAAGCCTTAAAGAGGCAACCTCGATAAATCTCCACGAGGGGTTCTTCGTTCTTCTCTCGACGGTTCGAGACGCGTGGCGTCGTGACGCGAGAAAAATGCATTGTCGGGGCGAAAAATTGTCTGAGGATCGAACGTTCGTGGATCGCTTTTGTCGTACCCTGAACTCTCTGTTTTCTTTCAGCCTGTTCACCGCGAATGTTCGTCTTTCTCTTTTTCTTCCATTTGTTTCGTCAACTTCCGAAAGGACGTATAATGGTCAAACGAATAATATTTATGATACTGTTTCTGTCTCGAGCACGAAGAAATTCGCTGCTGTTCGATCATAGGAAATTTTTACGGACTGATTAACACTAGAAGTACCGACATTAAATGCGTGCTTACTTCGAAACAGAGAATAAAGTAGAAAAATAAATAAATAAATATTGCAACGTCACCTGACATATACAACCGTCCATTAGCTCAATGAAACATGACAGACATTTTGACAAAAGGACGACAATAAAATTTTGTAATAAAAAATACCTGCCATTTTGGTTAAAATTTATGACATTGTTATATTAATTTCTTACAGTTATAATTGCATTGCAATATAATTTAAATTTTAATTCTACCATGCTATGTATATTTTGTTACAAGCTTGTAGCGATATTAAAATTCTCTACCGTAATAAAAGAACCATTTTCCTATACAACTGTAAACAGTCACGCAACCATATTTCCATGCAATAGAAATATTGTAAAAGTCGAACTTAATTTAATATGGTCATCGTTTTCGTGCTGTAATAATTACACGAAGCGGTTAATTAGTGCGCATCGAGCGCTGTCAAGAAGACTTTATAATACATTTTGATGGGTAGCTCAAAGGTTTTTTTTGCGATAAATGCGTTAAGACACGTGTACAGGAAAATAAAGAATAGAAGTTGATTCGTATCAGTTTTCTTTAATGACTTTTCTACCCTCTGTATAGCGCATGGAAAATCCGGTCGTTATACTTGGAGATCTTGGAACACTTAGATTCGCAGTATGCACACAACAGCCTTAATCTGATGGAATTAATAATTCATAGCTATCACCGTTTTCTGCGTGCGAGCATAATCTAAATCTGCTAATTTTCACGTCTTTAAATCATTCGATTCTATCTGCGGAAAGTTATGACCGTGTTAAAATGGAAAATTCTGGTTTCTGTACAGGGAACAGCAAAATTTTATGACGCGGATGTTTGGGAGGATTCGTGAAATTTGGCATCTGAGATTTTGGAAATTGAACTATTTGAGAATATGGGAGACTGGGAATTTGAGAATTTAAAAATTTAGAGACAAACGGTATTTAGAATTTGGGGATACAGGGATTTGAGAAAATTTGGAACTGGTTAATGCTGGAATTTGTAGGAATTTGAGAATTTAGGAATTGGGAAATATAATGATTTAGGAAATTGCAGAATTTTGAAATTTAGGATTTTGGGAGACCCGGAATCTTAGGGAATTGTGTAAATTTGGGAGTTTAAAAATTTTTTAATTTTGGGAATTTGGAATATGGGGATTTAGAAATTTAGAGATTTCGGTATCTGAAAATTAACAAATTTCCAATCTTAGAATTTCGAGATTCAGTCATTAAAAAAATCAGTAATTAGCAAATTTCAGAATCTAGATAACCAGAAATTCGTAATTAAAAAATGTATGAATACAAATAGTAAGAAATATGAAAATAAACCTAAAAGTTTCAAAATTTCGTACTTAAAATACAAAATAATATTTTCATCTGTTCATTAAAACTGCTGTAACAATGAATAGCAGGTACTTTATCTAATCCGCAGACAATGACGAAGAAAAACATTGTTTAAAACCCTAAAAAAACTGTCGAGCTGTAAAAAAGCCTTCAGAGTAGCTGTTCATCATTTCGATTTGCGGTTTCGCGACATTTGTTCCATTAAAGTCGAGAGTCTCCCAAGAGTAATACGCTGCAAGGGCTGAAGAGGGACACATCCCTTAAAAAAGTCAATCTTACAGGCTGGGGAGAATCGCAAGAGCTATTGTCCGTTGTAACAAACTTTGCTCGGAAAAAATGACTCATCTCTTCCACTCGTTGGGTGATAAAGCGACGAGAGAAACAATAGAATAATCAAACTTCCAACGCTGAAAATTGCTGGAAGAGAATTAATTTAGATTAATTGATAAGAACGTTATTTGCTAAAATAGGATACTTGGTAAACAGAAAAACTTTTAACTATGTAATTACGGAAAAGAATTTTAAGATTTTTTGATAATTTTGAATTCTATGTATTTTTTTGCAATATTGCAATTATTTCTTCTGTAGTTTGTGTATTTTACAAAACTTTTAATAGACAATTACGAAATTGTCTATTAATTCCATATACTGAATTTTAATTCAGAACTTTGAATTTACTATCTTCTTAAGTTTCTACATTTTTCAATTTAAAAATTTGAGCTCTTAAGGCTTTCGAAATTAATGGATTAATGAATACAAAAATTTATAAATTTGTAAATATTCAAACTTTTAAGTTCGCGCATAGCTACTATATCTTGCCAGAATTAGTTTACTAATTTTTATGAAACTAATCTTCCTATGTTTTCTCGTTCTATATACGAACTCTTAAAAATTCTCAGAAAATCCTGACGTATATCAGTAATTCACATAACTAATAATCCTAGTGATTCAACTAATAAGTTATCAAATCATTCAATCGAATACCCTTAATTCCGTCTGAACGTGCTCTTCGTCGGTTCATACACCCACATTCTCAATACTCACACAATAATTTACTATAATCCCCGTAAAGGGATTAGTAATAATGAGGATCCTCTCACTGCAGCCTCTAATTGGTACAATTATACTCATTCACGCGAACATCCTGCGATTATCAAGACAAGACGTCGTCCGCGAAGATTTGTGTGGGTGAATGTTGAGAACAGGTCCGAACTAACATCTTCGGGGGCCAGGGGTGATCAAATGTTATATTTTTCAATGTTAATACTTGTTAATCTAATTGTCAAATTAATATCTATAAATATGTATAAACTTGTTAGATGTACATATGTAGCTAATAACTGATTTCCTAGTTCTATACAAGCCTTAAAATCAAAATATCTAAAAACCTAAGGTGCTTTCTAATAAATAAGGACATCATGACTCTGTGTTAGTATCACAACCTCCATATATCGCCGTTTCAAAAGTGATTGCCACACCTGTACTCTTCCCATCAAAACACTAATTTAGAATGCTAATTATTTGCAAAGCAATACAGTAAATAAAATTTAATCGCTGTTTGACACGAATAAAATATGTAATTAGAATGGGATCTTGCTAAAACCTTAAAATATTGGAACTCCATTGAAACATTCTGAAATGCGGAACCTTCTTAAATCCCCTGTAATGTTAGAATCTCGATGAACTATCTGAAATATCGAATCTTACTAAACACCCTAAAATGTGAAGTACTGCTAAATCCCCTTAAATACGAAGTCTTGCTAAACTATCTGAAATGTGGAATCTAGATAACCTTCCCAAAATGTGGAACTCTATCAAACCCCCTGAAATGTGGAACCTTACTAAGCACTCTAAAATGTGAAGTCCTACTAAACCTTCTGAGATATTGGAAACCCATTAATCCCCTTGAAATGTGGAACCTTGCTAAAACCTTAAAATAATGGAACTCCACTGAAACATTCTGAAATGCGGAACCTTCTTAAATCCCTTGTAATGTTAGAATCCCGATGAACTATCTGAAATATCGAATCTTACTAAACACCCTAAAATGTGAAGTACTGCTAAATCCCCTTAAATACGAAGTCCTGCTAAACTATCTGAAATGTGGAATCTAGATAAGCTTCCTAAAATGTGGAACTCTATCAAACCCCCTGAAATGTGGAACCTTACTAAGCACTCTAAAATGTGAAGTCCTACTAAACCTTCTGAGATATTGGAAACCCACTAATCCCCTTGAAATGTGGAACTTTGCTAAATTCTTTAAAGTGCGGAGCTCTATTAAACCTTCTGAAATGTGGAACCCAGCTGAACCCTCCAAATGAGGAGCCCCGCGAAGCAACCTGTAGTTGATTCGGCCCTGTTTGAGAACCGCTGTACGCACGTTCCTCGATGTTTGAACTTCGACACGTGACAATTAAATCATCTGCCAGTTTCAATTCAGTCGTTGACTCGTCTCGTTGAGGCGCCATGACGATAAATTGAGCGTAGGCCGACACACAAACACCGTCTTTTCGATAGTGGGCGAAGAAATGGTCACCTCGTGTCGCGCAATCAACGGAAAACTGCAAGAATCCGCCAACTTCCGGCCCGAGGAACACGTAACTCGACAAGTTTTAATTGGAAACGGCTACTAGCCGAGCTTCTCGCTAAAGTTTTAATGAAACCACTCGGGGGTGCTTGAAGCAGCTTGTAGTCGAGGAGGGTCCTTTTTCGGGATTTTAAAATGGATCGAGGACTTTTTGAGAGCGTTTTAATTTTCGAGAGGATCGAATCGGGTTGGGGCACCCTTGTTGACCACTTCTACGATTATTTTTTCGGAACTGTAGATATTATATTTATGTTACTGCACGGAAAAATATTTATATCTGCTGTATGAATAAGGAACTGTTATATCATTAGTTATTAGTTATTATTAGTGTTATTTTTTGCTTAATGCGTGTAATCTAGGGTTTTTATATTTGAATATTCGAGAATTTCTGAATTTCGGGGTTTGAAAATTTTTAAATGAGGACTTGAGCATTAGAATATTTAAAAATGTGAGGTTTTGTAAGTTTGTGGATTTGGAAACTTGAGAATTTGAGCGTTTGGAAATTTAAGGATGTGAATTTTAAATTACAGTATTTGAGAATTTAAGAATTTGCAAAATATAAGAATTTGAGGAGCCAGGAATTTGAAACTTCGATGATTTGATAATTTGTGAATTGGGAAATTTACAAAAGTTTGAGAGTGAGGGATTTAGAAGTTTATGAATTCGGAGATTTAATCATTTGGAAGAACGTAGCTCCAATAAATTGAAAATGTGCAATAATCGTAGTTATAAAAGTAAAAAAATTTGAAAAATTCATAGTTTCAAAATATAAAAATTAGTAAAATCTAAAGATCAAAAACAGGTGAATTTATAAACTTGTAAATTTAAAACTTCAATAATATTGATCTGAAATAATCGAAAATTTCTTGAATCTCAAAACCTCGAATATTTCTATGAACCTCGAATTGTACATAAATTTCTATGGCAAAATTTTCAATTTTACTTTCAGGATAAAATTGTCAAATTATTTTCATGCGAATTAACAATGAGAACCGCATTGAACCAATGATCCCACGTAAACTGAGAAAGTTTCTGTTGCACAAAGCAACGAGAGCAATAGTCGTTGGTCGAGTAAAAAGACTCTAAGACGACGATCTTCTTAATCTGCTCATGTACACATCTTCTTTCTTCGTGTTCTCCAATTATACCGTATAACCAGCTTTTCTTCTCAACCTGGAAAGTCGAATGACCCGGTCCGGACGTTGACGGACAGTTCTCGATAACATCAAAAGTCCACTCGAGTCCAGGAACATTTTGTCCCCGTTGTGATTAAGCCTCCGTCCTCGTTAATGCAAATTGAGGTTCTCCTCGTTTGACGATCATGCTCCTCGAACTCGTGATCTCGTCCTTTACTTTCGCCGAAGGAAAACTCTTGACAAAGTTCTTCGGATATCCTCCATTTGATTCGGATAAACGACGTGTCATCCGGTTCAGATAATTTATTTTTCAAGTAATTCGTTGAATACGATCAAGTCTGTTCGATCAACGTGTCTCGATATCATGGTGAATTTGTTGACAAAATGAGTAATATTCAAATGGAATGTTTTACTTTTTTATTTGCAGTTCAAAGTACTTAACACTTTGACTGCCATGTTATCCACATATGGATGACACTCAATTTTCAACAAACATTTAACAGTTACATTATTCGAAATTTGTTCACCTAATGGAAATAGTCGCATTTATCACTTCAAACTATGGAAAATAAATATAAGAAGGTATTGAGAAAATATTTGGTAAGATTTGTTAAAAATGAAAATACTGCTTAATGCAATTTTCGATTACTTCCGTGTTAAATAATTTTAAGAAGAAAATGAACGAAAGTGTAAATACTTGAAGCATATGCAACGGGGGATGAAAGTTAAAGAACAGCTAACGCGGGGGAAGCTTGAACACGTTAATGGCTCGTTCGTCTATTTTCGGACAATTTACACGCAGATTCATTAGGTTCTTCTGGGGATAAGCTTCGTGGCCCATCTGCCACAATATCCTGAAGGGAAGTTGTTGGTTTCTCCGGGCTTCCCCTTGCACGTGATCCCTTCTTTTCCTGCTTCCTTCCTTCCCGCGACAGGACTAGATCCTCGCACTTCGACCGAACAAAAAATATCCGTACCTCGAGCTTGTGGGAATTCACATGCAAATCCCGATAACAAGAAGCCGCCTTTTCCTTTCGGGAAGCACGTGCAAAACGAGCCATCTGTTCGCAGCTATGGAAATTCGATTCCTTTCACTGTTCCCTTTCCGTTTTTCATAAAATTTTGACGATTTTATTCTTCCTCCTTAAAATATCTGTACGATCGCAAACTTACAAATTCTGCAAACCATTAATAATTTCACGTTCGTGCTTGCAAAAATATTTAATTGACACACTGCAATTTTATACTGGGAAAAATTCTGTTTCTTTTTTTTTATCCTTAATATAATACATGTGGATGATATCTTTATCTTCTATTGGATATTTAAATTCGTTTATATTTTATTACAGTTTTTTATTGAAGGTTTTTATTGAATTACATGTTCACATTGATTATATTCTAAATTCTATGTCTATTTTGTTTAAATAATATATGTCACGTTTATATTGTATAAATAATATATTACATTGTATGTTTATATTGCTTACATAATATATTAAATTTTGTGTTTCAATATTGTTTAAATAATATATTACTTTGTGTGTTTCAATTTTGTTTAAATCGATAATTGCCACTTTTATTTCTTTTCATAATGTAAGTTCGTAGATGAACAAGAACGTAAGAATATGTTCTAAAGTAATCTACCAGAAATTAGTGGAGAACCTTCATTTTCACGGCATATGAATGTCACTACAAATTTTCGGTTAAATTCCCCAGCTATCGTTCGTCAATCTACCGACAAACGTTAATGGATAGGTGCTCGAGATAAATCGACAGACCTCTTCTAAAAGCTATCGAAGACCGCTTATCGATCCACCAACACCATCGATGTTTTTACGTTTCCCATTTTTCTCAAATAATTCCATTAAACGTGCAAAAAGAGTCTGAGGAATCAGAGATTTTAGAATTTGAATATTCAGAGACTTAGGGATTTTGAAGTTTTAATTAGTTGGGTATGGAGGATTTTAACTTGGAAATATGAAAGTTGAAAAATAAGGAAACTTCGAAATTTTCTGGCTCGAAAATTTAGAAATCAGATTTAAATATTTAAAAATTTAAAAATTTAAAAATTAAAAATTTTGAGAAATTAGACTGAAGTAATCTGGAAATTTGAGAATTTGCTGATTCAAGTGTTTCGGGATTTTAGAGTTTGAAAATTTGTCATATTACAAACTTTTAATAAACAAATTGCGACAACGTTAAAAAAAAATGGAGTTCCCGAAAGACAGTTAAGGTTTGTTGTTTCATTTTTGCGTACCAGGGGTTGAAAAAGAACCTTTCAGCAACCCTAACTTTTGGTACGCAGTTAACTTCCAAACTCTTAAATCTTCGAGGACAAATTTTCGTTGGTTACACCGTGGAGGGGTCAGTCATTACTTTTCGTCGGATACAAGACGAAAAATGGCTAAAACATCCCCGAGAGAAGGGAGTGGCGTGTATCCAGGCAGTTGCGACAGAGGCTGAAAGCTTCGTGGAGCTTTTAGCGGCGCTGTCTATAGAGCTTGCATATCGTTATCAACCCCCTGACAACAGCCGGTCTCGTGTCGGGACGGGATCGATACAGCTTCTATTGCGATATCAACGCGCAAACCCCATGGGCGTATGGGGTGCGGGGGCGGATAGAGGGTTGCGCAAGCCTTCTCACCCCTCTATTGCAGTTCGCTGCCTCTGGAAATTCTATAGAAATTCTGCGGTCGTACACGCCGACTTTACGCGTTAATTCGTGAAATAATTTTATCAAAATTGCCTTTTTTTTTGCTTTATGGTACGTGATATTTCAACTTCGTGTAATACCATTAGTCGACTTCGCGTTGCCATTTCTGATAACGAAAATATATGATCTTTTTATGCTGCGAAAAAGACATATTTTTTATTATTACGTGTTTATTTTTCGTGATGATATACATATTTTATTTATTGTACATTTTATCGTACTATATTATATTGGTCGTTTTATTGTATTATATTTATTATATATTTTACTTTGTTATATTCATTGCATTATATTTATTATACATTTATTGTATTATTCTCATTATACATTCACTGAATAATGGAAATTATTGGATGAATACGTACTATTGTTAATGAACACAAATAATTAATTAGTCATTATTTTGTTTCGACGAAAATTATTATTTAATTAAATTGAACATTCTATTTATCCCTCTTTTTGAAAATTTCGCTATTTTCATTTAAAGAAAATGAAACTTTATTATATAATTAAAAAAATTATAAATATTACAAAATTAATCGAATAAAAGTACAATGAAGAGTTAAACTTTTTTGTGAATAATTAATTTGGTACTTTTTGAAAAAAAGGAATTCAGATTATAGAAAATTTACGATCCATTGCGTGGTACATATTCAACTTTGAGAATAAAACGAGGGTGCGTGATCACGCTTACGGAACTAACGTGTCCATTAAGCAACCGTGAGCAAACGTCTGCTAGGGTTCCTAGCTACCCTTAATCCGATCGTGACTTATTATGCTCAGAACTATTAATGCGATCAAGTATGGTAATACCCCGTAAAAGTTATCGGCTCGTAACGCAGGAAAAATTCTACCCCGCGTCATTTGTCGCGGATCTGAGGTAATAAAATGTATCCCATCCATCAATAAAGCTTTCTTTGCCATTGATGCATGAAAATTAGTCCATAATATGATCGAGAATTCAAGTAAATATAGATTATGCAGTATAATTTTACATTTCGCTTCTCACGGTATTGAAAATTATAATTTCTCAAAGTCATAAAATTGCAAGTACTACAGTTATAAAATTTTCTAATCCCAAAATTAAAATGTTAAACGATCATACAGCTACGAAATCCCAAAATTAAAAATTTTGAATATTCCAAGGTTCCATATTTGCAAAATCCCATATTCTAAAGTTAAAATGTTAAACGACTGTACAGCTGCAAAATCCCAAAATTAAAAATGTTGAATATTCCAGTTTCATAATTGCAAAATCCCAAATTCTGAACCTTGCGGAATTGTGCCAATTGCTCTCGTTACTCTCAATTTGCAAAAATTATTTTCGCCGTCGAATTCCCTTTCAGGATACGAACTAATCGATATTTACAGGGTTCGGGAGCATTTCCAGGGGTGTCGGAATTTCGAAAGTCGCCGGTCTATTGTTCGTCTCTTCTGTTCCCCCCCTTTTTTCCGGTCGTTCGTCTCGAGTAAAATCTACAGTCTACGCCAATGTCGGAGGCCCGGTGCTGGCTTCCTAAGGCCAGGTGGTGCGTAACCGTTGCCATCCCCAAAAGCCCCGTGTTCCGTTCATGCAGGCAGCTGCAGCTGTGACATACACGCTGTTTCTTGTACATACGCTTGCACACGTACCATATAATACATCTACGTTCACAACTGCTTGCTAAATGTCTGGATTTGGGTCAAGAAAAAGCCTCGAATTTTCGACTCTGTTCCACCTCTTCTTTGCGCATCTTTCCTGTACAAAATACACGTTTAATTGAACCGAGTAAATAATTTTTGAAAAATGATTTTATACATATGCTTAAATAATTCTAAAATAAATAAGGAAGAAATTGATATTTTTATCTTGATATAAAAAAAAAATACATTTTTTTAACCTATACTTAATAATAGAAATGTAAAAACTTCATTTATCATTAACGAGTGCTAACCTCCATTTTTCTGAAACCACAGACCTGTGATTCAGGGATCCAGGGATCTAAAATTAAAATAAATTAGAAAAATGAAAGAAGATAAATGAAATATACATTACTAAAATTTTGAACATAAATTGCACTTTTCCTTCTTAAATTTGTACGTGCAATAACTGTGTGTAATTATTTTTAGACTTCTTCGTATTTGTGCAAAGTTTGAACCAAGTTGATTGTACCAACGATCGCACACCCTTCGTTAATCAACCCGCTGCGAGTCATTGTTTTTACTTACGCTTTTCTTTATCGGCTTTAGAAGTTTGCTCTTTATCATGGCGCAACGGTTTTCTCCGATAAACACTGGTCAATGGTAGGTAAAATAACAGCTTATCTGTAAGATATCCGCAAGGTGAGATTCTTCAGATATAATAGCGTTTCATTCCACCGCAAGCTTTCCGCTTCGAGAGGTTAGGAACGTCCGCCTGCCGGCCGGCTGTGTTCGTGATCATACACGTACACGCTCATCGACAAAGGCGTGCACTTAATATACACACATACATACAGACACACACAACCGCGTAATGACAGCAGGGAGTTGGGGCAACATCGAACACAGCAGATGGGGAGTTTGCTTCTGAAACGAAAGCCAGTCGTTGTGGTGGCGTGGTTCAAGCTGCCCGCCTTTTCTTGGCATCTCCGCGTTATTTCGCGTTCCTTTTATCCTACCTCCTCCCTCGTTTCTCGTTCTTTTCGCCGAGATTTGATCGAGGGAAAATCGGTGACAACTATGGATCTGTCGCGTGCCTTCCTTCCTTCCTCACTTCCGTCTCCGATGCAGCGCCATCTTCCCCTTTGAAGCATCTTGAGATCTCGAACTGTGGCGGGATATTGAAAATTATCGATATCGAGAGGGTCGTAGAACAATTCTTAGCGTAGAGTACAAGATGCGAAGAGATAGAGGAATTATTAAAATGAGTGAGTATATTTCATTCGAATATTAATAAATTTCTCAGTTTCAACGAGAAAACTGGTATAATAATCGTAGTTAAATCGTAGAACATTCAAAATTACCTTGCGAAATTTTATTAGGTTATAATCGATGCAGGATCGTTCAGTAGCGATGTATACTTCGAGATATCGAACCGTGTCGCGCTATTGAAACGTTCGATACCGAAAATATCAGAACAAGTTTATCATTTCACCGTAGAGTGCAGAGTGCAAAAAATATAGAAATTACTCAAATGAGTAAGTACATCAATAAATATATTCTAATTTAAAGAATTGTAATAATAGTAAGATTAAGTTTGTATGTAAGTTCTTGAGTAGTCCGATATTTTCAAATTTTTGTTTAGGTTAGAATTGTTGCGAAGTGACCAGGTCTCGATTGATTATCGCAATCGATATCGATATAAAAGATAGCGAAGTAGTTAAAGCGCCTTAGTTCGAGATATGTATTTAGGAGACCCAGTTTTCCCAGTCCCAAGAAAGTTTAAAGAGCGTTCGGTCGTGAAATATTTCTTTTTCCAAATACGCGGTCTTCTTTTCTGATCTCGATTACTGGTAACCATTCTCAATGGCTTTGGCTTTGTCTTATCAACGTCCAAGACGACCGTTAACCGTCAATTCAGCTACCAGAGTCGCGCGACTCAGACTCTTAGGAAATGTTTTCGGTGAGTACAAAATATATTTTTGTTCATTTTTTTCTGTCCCCATGAAGGCGATCCCTCCCGCTAAGATCTAGTATGCCTTTACGATACCCCACACGTGTGGCGCATGGGGTGCTGGTTTATAAATACTTAAACGGTTTTCCATGGTGTTATGGCGGTGCTGAGAAAGCAGATGTTGAACGCTTAATTAGAATTTAATTATTGCTCAGTATAATGAAATATTCAGACACTCAAGTATTGAAATTATAAATTGTTAATTACATTTACAGTATCACACGCTTAAATTTAATAAAATGTTATATTTTTTCAAATTCATTTTATTAATTTCAAAAATTATAATCGTTAGTAAAGTATTACTATATCAGTTCTACTAATTATTCAATTTATGTGCATATATATAAAAAAAATGCATAGAGAAGATAATTTGAATGAAATACAAAATGGAGAAATATTATATAAGTTAATGGACATAATGAGGTCATACAGATCCAATACAACGCTGAGTTTGAAAAACACGTTAAGTTTGGTCGTTGAAGTATTAAAAATTCACTCTAACGTTCGATTCAATCTAATATTCTTTCATCGGAAAGAAAGGAAAGGCGATTCACTCTCTCTTCAACCAGTTCCTCAACAAAGGACATTGTCGGTAGATTGTGTTCTTCTTCTGGATGTAATACCGCCAGAAGGCTATTTTCGTAATACAGTTGGGGTTATCGTTCATTGCACGATTCTTGACCGGATAGTTAGTGAAATTAGCGCACAAGGCACGACTCTTCGCAACACAAGAGGCGAGACACGCGTTTCTTTGTCGTGCGAGGAAGCAGAATTTCATTAACACCACTAACACGTGAGTCATCGTTCGTAACACATTACGAATTGTTTATTCCACGATCGAATCTAGTTGACAATTGCGTTCGATGCCCATTTCCTGTATTTTCCTTTCTATCTTTTTTTCTTTACGACACTTGCGCAACTACGCATTTGCTTTTCGTAGAAAAATGACCAGTTGCTAACTTATCAGTCTATCTAATTAGATAAAAAGATTTTAAAAGTTTTGATGTCTTAGACTTCTAGAATTTTTTAATTTTAGTAAATAAATTTTCAACTTTTGCACAAATTTTCATTCTGAAAATTTACCTCTGATTTAATAATTTAATAAATTATGTTTGAATTTTATTAAGTTTTAACAATTCCTTGAATATTTGCTATCTACTAAATTTTATTAAATACTTTTACTAAATAATTATATTGCTTGCTAATATTAAAACCTAATAAAGAATCGCATATTTTTTAATATTGAAATATAATAAATAATTGTATACTTAATAATATCAACATTTCATATATAACTGTATACTTGGTTATATAAAATTTTACTGAATATATCCTTGTATATTTCTAAAGTTAATTTTTAATAAATAATTATGTACTCGATTAACCAATTTACCAATGTATTGAAATATCACCGCGTGTTCAGAACATAAAAAGTTTAAATTTGCATGGAACTTTCATTATTAAAATTGGAGCGATTATTGAAGAAAGTGCGATGGATCTGAGTAAAAATGTGGTTTGATTTTAATTGTCGATTTTATCTAAATAAGTCGAAAGGCATGTTTAGTCCGAAGTTTAATAAGCCGTTATTATTATTATTATTATTATGTACAGGTCGATATTAACGCAGTAGGTGTATACGTAGTATGCCTGACTTAATTTGAAGCGAATGGGTTTTAATTAACACGTTTCCAGCTTAATTAGTTCGCTGACTATTCGTGTAAGGGAAATATGAATTTTATACGATGTTAATGAAGAACTCGGTGCATGAATATAATGGTATAGCAAGAAACTGTTGTAGGAAATTTATGTTGTTGGAACCTTTAATTTCAGTTTATGCAGTCTCCTTTGAGAAAGGAAACGCGTCAGTTAAATAAGAACATTCTTTCATCATGGGTTGTAATTATAGTAACGGAATATTTTGTTAGTGATATAATAACGTGATTCATCGGTGTAACGATCTTCTATTATCTTATGATAGTAATTGTTGACAAAGATTATCGATATCTCTGTACTTAAAATTGTATTTATTTCTGTTTTACAATTTGTATTGATAAATTTTACTTTTACAATTATCATACCTGAAATTAGATTGTGAGCAGCTATTTTCAAAGTATTTCGTGCATCGTCTATAGTGGATTCAATTTATTTATAAAAAAATCTACAATGTGTATTGATGGATTTTTTTTTAGAACAATTGTAATAATCTTTGCATTTAAAACTGTATTTTGAGGAATTATTTTATATTTTATCTACTTTTTGGATTTGTATTATTATATTTATAGGAATATGTACTTTTTTTAGTATTATGGCTATTTTTGATGTGACCTTTTAAATATTATGATGAGCTGATATCTCGATAAAAAAATCGATAACATCGTCAATCGATTACAAACCACTCTTCGAATTTCAGACAAAACATTCACAAGTTGATAGCTTTTCCGTGGTATGCTGGAATTTGTAAAGTCCTTTTACAATTTCCATTTTCAATCGATATTCCAGAAAATCGGATTCCATAAGCTTTATGATAATCCTTGATCCAATACCTTGGACAAAGATCTGTGTCATCGGTTATCGATTACGAGTCACCCCCGTGGATTTCTCCTTCGAAAGTTAGAGCAATATTAAAAAATCTATGGTCTCAGGAAAATCAAATTTCTCCCAAATTTCCATCTTTAATCGATATTGCAAATATGAAACAAATTCCTCAAACAGATGTCTTCAACAAACTGCTACATCACGAACAACCCTCCAGTTACAAAATAACTAAAAAGACTACACAGCTTTTCAAAGAATCGAATAAAAATTCGCAAAATCTTTCCATAATCTCCCTGTAGTAAAAGATCCTAATCTGATTTTAACATTTTGCTCCGAAAAACTACGTCATCGTTAACAAACCACCCTTCGAAACTGTCCCTTCGCGGATATGCGTCGTTGCCATACAGGGGGTAGTTAATCTTGCTGACAGAACGGAAAGCCGTTCGTTGTTTTCTTTTTCCCGATAGAACACCCCCGCAAACACCTTGACGATCCTGTACGTGCGAAACGCGACAGATGCGTAGTCGGACTCGAAATAGAGGGTGGTTCGGGGGTGGCCACCCCATCGTTTAACTTCGTTAATCCGATTGTTCCTTGGTCAGTGGTGGTGGCCGCGTTAAAAGAGCCGCGATGGGAATATACACTTGTACCACGGATTCCTTGGGGTCGAAGGGGGTTGAATCCTTGGGGGTAGCTCAGTAAACGAGAAATATCTTTGTGCCGGAACATTTGGCGCTGATCGCGGTTTTGTTTGTGCAAAAGATTGCTTTGGAATTTAGATCTTCTTTTAACGCAAGGGTGGATTACAGGGTAGCTTTTAATCGTTTCGAGACCTCGTTGAGTTGAGTGGTACAAATTTTTCTCTGCTTCTTTAATGAAATTAGGGACTTTATTCTGCTTCTTTTAAATTGGAACGCGATTGCTTTGAAAAAATTGGAATAATTTTTTTACAACAGGGTTAAAGCGAGTGTACACATTAGGAGTTCATAAATTCGTTTTAATCAATTATTGCATTCTTAATTTGAAAAATGTTTATTTATATCTTTTGAGGTTGAAGAATATTGCAAAAATATCTTTCCTGTTCTATTAAATATGAACAGTGTAATTTAATTATCGTGTATTTGTGTATGTACGTGTATATACATGTATTTGCTTATGTTATACTATTTTATATAAACAATTCCTGTCGTTATCAGTATTTATGAAAAACGTAATTTATTTATATTTTTCATAGTTATTTGTTTATATATTAGATGTATTTTACACGTATTTAAATATTTTATTTATATTTTACATTTATTTGTTACATTATAATAAATATATAGTATATCATTACATCTCTATTTCAAATATTTTTTATTACTTTTTAAATTGGCACTATTTAACTTCGATGTTTTAAGAGAAATTCGTCTTTATAGTAGATACAACGATATCAAAGGTAATTATAATTTGCAACTTATAAATTTTAATTGAAAGTTTAATTATATTGCCATAAACGGACTTTTCAGGCAATGAATAAAGTGATGAATTTTGATTTGCTGAATATTTTTATCAAAGAATAGAATGTTTCAGTTGCAGGATGTAGACTGGTAATAACTATACTCGACCTGAGGTGAAGTTCACCAGTTTCTCACTCATTTAAGCCCGACTTTATTTTAAATTAACGCGTGTTAGCGTGCTATGTTCGAAGATAATGATTTATTTAGTTGTTCGGTCGCTAGCAAAATTCATTACATTCCAGGTAACATTCCTTGACAGGATAGTAAACAGTATTATATTTTTCCTATAATTTTCTTTACTTTTTTTGTTACAAAAAGCGGGTTTATCCATGTAATTGTAACTTAGATCCATTTAATTGTAAGTTAGAAAATTTTAAGATTTACGAATTTATAAATTCACATGGTCCCAAATGTTAAAAATTTTTTTTAATTTCCCAATTTATGGATTTACAAATTTGGGAATGTTCCAAAATTCAAATTTGCAAGTGTTTAAAATTGTACACATTTACAAATTTAATAGCATCCGAATTTGGGAATTTAGGACTTCAGAAAATTTTTCAATTTTCGCAATTTCAAATTTCCAAAATTGTAATTTTACAAATTCGCAATTTTACTTACATATGAATTTAGTTTGAAATTTACATATTTGAACATTTTCAGCGAATCTTTATGACTCGAGTGCGCTGTATTATTGGCTGTAATTAGTTGATAATAACTTATTATCAAGTGCAATCGACAAAAAATTGCTATTCAGCTGCGCAAAGCCTCGTCCTATCGTTGAGGACTATTATCGGATCTATTCGATACGAGATTACGTATATTGAAGGTATATACCAATTTTCTTAGCATTCTTGCGATTCCATCGAGTTCAGAGACCCATGCATGGGTCTAATCGTGGTGGCATATTTACAGTCGCGTGTGTATGCTAGCTTAATATGTCGATTGTTTATGATCATGCATCATTTGCACGCGATGTTGTTTCCCTTGTATCTGGTCAATCTAATCTGTAATCCTACGGATTTTCTCTGCATCCTCTGATCATCTTTTATCACGATCGATGCTTTCATGCAACGCAACGCGAGAAAAAATTTATTTTCGAATTGTAATTTCAGAAATTTGAAAAACTAAATTTTCAGGTTTCCAAATTTCCAAATTTTTAAATGTTTAAATCTCCAATATTCAAATTTCTAATTCTAATATTTTCAAATCTGGTAATATTCAATTTTTAGAATTTATCCAATTCCCAAATTGGCAAATTGCTCGAATTTCAAATGCCTACAAATTTCTCTATGTTCCAAATTATTTATGTTCCAAAATGTCCAAATTTCCAAATTTAAAGATCAAAGTACGTACAATCGTATTGTAAGAAAAGTTGAACTTTCTTTTATTCGTACGTACACGAATCACCGTATTCTACAAATGTAGCATTATCTCTCTATAAATTATACCCGTACAATTTACCATATACTTATTTTCGACCACATCCCCCGGGGGTTGCATTTATACTTCCTGCTGTTCAACAACCCCAATCTCTCTCGCTCACTCTCTCTCGCGCTCTCCTCTGCGTTCTTATTCCCGTTCACCACGTCCGAGAGTACGCGTTATTATTACTCGAACGTGCCACGAGGCTCGCATATTGCCACCTTACGTAACCCACATAGTGTTCGAGGAGCAAGCAAGAAAGATATCCTCTGGCCTCAGGATAACTACGCTAGGCAAAGTAACAGAGAAAGAGAGACAGAAAGACGCTCACCTTTCGGTGAGTCAGGCAGCGGAACGACCATAGATCTGAAACATAGGGAAAGAGAGAGATAACTGGATTCTCTAGTCGAGGACTAAGTAGCTCGGCAAAGATCACGGCATCGGGCGTGGGAACAAGGCCCCTCCTGGCTCTCTATATATATAGTGTCCCATTATTTCCTAATCGTTTCGACACCTCCCGTCAACAACATTGTAACTTTTCAAGTATACGCATGCGCTATCCGGTTACAGCGTTGTACCGCATGTTGATGTATGATGCACGGTACCGAAAGTCGTATACAGGGTGTTCCATATTCGATAACACTATCCTCATTACTTCGTAACTACTTCGATACCTGTACGTGAACAACGCTGTAACTTCGAGCACGTAACTATATACACTATTTGGTTACAGTTTTATTCATATCATGTAACTATTTATGATAGTAAAACTCCTGTGCAGGGTGTTCCGTATAAAATAACAAATTTCGTACTAAACAACGTGGTCTCATATTAATTAACACGGTCTTATAACCCCATGATCATTTTAACACCGCATTCAAACAACGCTGTAACTTCGATCACGTACGTGCAAACACGGTGTGATTACAATTTTGTTCGTGTCAGGTGTCGATTTATGGTACCAAATCTTGTGTACAGGATGTCCCGTATTAAATGCCACGGCCCCATAACTTCACAATCACCTTAACACCTGATGAATATAAAATACTATAACTTCAAACATGTACCTACAGTCTGATTACGGTTTGTTCCTGTGGGGTGATAGTTTATGATACAACAGGTGTGTAAAGTGTCCCATTTTAAAAGATAATAATCATCAAGCGAGTCAATAAAAGTCGAATCACTTCTGAAATCACGTTTGTTAAATGAATCCTGAATTATTATTATTTGAATCATTCGATGAGGTTTCTGTTCGAGGTGAACATTGATTTCGATATATAATTTACTTCGGAAATTATACATACACTAGTGGAATTAATTCTGGACACTTTGAATAAAAATATTCTCTGTTTCATGTTTGGGAAGAGTATGTATATACTGCTACGCTACATTTATAGCATAATATTTTTATTGTAAGCTATAATGTTTATAGTTACGCCCGAAAATTTGAAAACCTTGATTAGAATATAAAATATAAACAATTATATGTTAAATAATTTTATTAAGCGCGAAATTTAAGGAAAGATTTGAAAGTGTCCAGAATTGATTCCACTAGCGTATATTGAACGTGTAGCAGAAATATATTTGTGCATATATCAGTTGCACGATTATTTGAATAATATTTGAGCGCGGATCATATGGACACCCTGTATGTGGGTACCATTACCAACTCTCGACACACAGGGAACATTACTGGAACCTCCTCGGTATGGATGCGGCTGCTTAACAGTACCTGGAGTGGCCGATCCAACGTCCTGCTAGTTGAATACGGCACATCCTTCTAACAGCACGCGACCCTAACACGGTTCGTAAAGGAACTCGCATAAGCTTCTTCCTTTTTGCTCCACGATGGAAGAAGCTGGCTAGGTTATGGTTTGTTGATCTTCTGCACGCGGCGAAATCGTTTGCTTCTGGAGAGAGATTCGTTGTTGGTAACCTAGAGATTTTTAGGTGATTAAATAATTGGGGTTTGGTTAATAATTTAGACTTTTGGAAAATTAGAAATGTAGTGATTTGGGAAAATATACGTGTTTGGATATTTGGAAACTTGAAAATTTGGAAAGTTCGATGTTTGAAAACGTAGAAACGTGGAAATTTGAAAATTTGTGAATTTAGAAATCTAGAAATTGGAAATTTGAAAATCTAGCAATGTGAACATTGTAAAGTCACAAAATTTGGAAATCTAAAAATTTTAAAATTTGGAAAGTTGGAAGTTTAAAAATGTAGAAACGTGGAAATTTGAAAATTTGTGAATTTAGAAATCTAGAAATTTGAAATTTGAAAATCTAGCAATGTGAACATTGTAAAATTGAAAAATTTGGAAATCCCGAAATTTGAAAATTTTGAAGTTTAAAAATGTAGAAATGGGGAAATTTGAAAATTTGTAAATTTACAAATCTAGAAATTTGAAATTGGAAATTTGAAAATCTAGCAATGTAAAAATTGTAAAATTGAAAAATTTGATGATCCAGAAATTTCAAGATGTGTACATTTTTAACCCGTGCAATTTACAAATCAAAAATTCCGAAAATTATAAAGTGTAAATCTTTGGTACCCGGCAATTAATCCAAAATTACGCGAAATTACATTCTGATGTTCACATTTTCGTTAATATACTCTTGTGCACACGTTCGCTGTTAACACGTAGTCAGTAATGGACAATAAGTGCAATTTATCAAACACTCCTCCGCCGAGTCAATTTCCATCAACGATCGAGTTCATCGACCGACAACATTGAGAAGACACATCAATCAAGCGTAATTTTCTAATTCGCAACATTTCCATAGAAAATATTTCGCGAGTTTAGTGTAACTCAGGGCCAGAAATAGAACTTATCGCAGATGAATGGAGCCCTAGCTCGGTCAAGGCTTCGTTTATTTACATCGTGCAAAGGACATCGCGTTCACATCGCGGAGGCGGTCTTTCTTTGTTACATTGGCGCCTCACTTCCAATGCAACAAATTACTTTCACTTTGGTGTGGTGATAATACTGGGTGTATCGGTGTTTAATGTTCTCGCTTGAAAATCACTAGAGTTTATCGATTCCATAGCTTTTTCCATATTTTTCGTTCCTGAATGATTTCGAAATCGATTGAAGTACGCAGAGAGGTGGGAGTTTCATTTTTGGAAGGAGCATTTGGGATTTTAGGTTTTTGGAACTTCTTGATTTTGGAATTACGGAATTGTAGAATTTGGAGATTTAGGTTTTTGGATTTTGAAAATTTGGGACTTCAGGGGTTAGAAATTCTTAGATTTGCAGATTTTGAAAATTTGAAATTTTTGGAGTTACAGATTTACCGACTTAGGTATTTTTGGGTTTTGGGATTTTTTAATCTAGGGATTCAGGGGGTTGGAAATGTGAGAATTTGGGGATTTTACGATTCCACCACCTTTTTTAATTTCGGTGTTTTTATTTTGGATTCTTGGGATACTGAGATCTTGGTATTTGGTATTTTAGAATGTAAGATTGTAGGTTTTGGGATTTCGCAAATGTATCATTTTGAAATTTTGAGCTTTTGCAATTGTGAAACTTTGGAATTCCACAATTTTTAGACAAAAATTGCAAACTTTTACAATTTAAAAATTCCAAAATTTCAACATTTCGAAACTGCAAAAATTCCAAATTTCGACGTCCTGAGGACCCAAAATTCGAAAGTGTGAAAATCCGCAAATCACAAAATTTCCAAATTACAAAAGATCCAAAACGTGAAAATCCCAAACTTTCATAACTTCTGAAGTTCCAAATCCCCAATATCCCAAACATCCAAATTTCGTCATCATGAGTTCTCAGAATTCAAAAATTTCCAAACTTCAGAAGTTCCAAATGTGGAAATGCCAAAATTTCATAACATCTGAACTCCCAAACGCCCAATATCCCAAACATCCAAAATTAAAAAATTTCCAAATTTCGTCATCGTGAATCCCCAGAATCCCAAAACTCCCAAACTTCGAAAGTTTCGAAATGCAAAAATCGCAAATTTCCAAAACCACCCAAGTTCCCACATCCCAAAGTGAGAAGACATCGAAGCTCCGACAATTCAAAAGACCCTAACAGGTCCCCGAGTCCACGAAGGACATTTACATACGTGATGCTTGTCCACCGTCATACAGTTTACTTACGTTTATCCGTTCGCATGATGTGTCGCAATTAGGGGGGTCGAGGGCTCGCGATCGTTCGAAGGCGTAGTCGTTCGGTAGCATCAGGTTCTCCTCGATCTTTTCTCGCAGGATCTCTAGCGCGTCAGATGCAAGGATCCACGCTTCGCCGATGGGGCTACACTTCCGTGCAAATGTGTGTCACGAGTTTCCCACGAGATGAACCTCTGGCGAATGGCAACATAGGCGCGGGTATAGACCAATTACTAGCTTTTGCCTCTCGTTCGCTCTCTTGCTCGCTCGCGATTTACGCGCACGATCAATCCGCTCGCGATTAAAACCGCAACGACGCCTGACACGCTTATTTCTGCTACCTCGTAAACATCTTTATGACTGCACATTTTATTCGGCCGGCGATTTTATATTTTGTCGCGTTCATTGTGCGTGCATCGAGCGAAGTCTGCAACTGGCCCGATTTATTTCTCCCCTTATCACACCTTGACTGCTACGTCATCCATATATGGGTGACGCTTAAATTTCCATATGAATCAATCACCTATACTATTTAGAATTTGTTCATTTACCTAATCGAAAACGCTCGTATCCAATATTTGAACGTGCTAATAATAAATGAAACGAAATATTTGGTAAGATTTATTAATCGTAAAAACACTATCCAGTATAATTTACAGATTATATCATTGATAATAGTTTTGACACGTTGCCGCAAACGACGGCTATAGCAGTCCGCTTTTTGACGATATACAGACAAAATGAAGGCTGTGACACACTTTATTTAAGAACAAAAAGGAACATCGTTAGTAACAAGTGTACTAATGCATTTATTTGTTAATTATTCAGAAATTCGTCGAGAAAAAAGATGTAGCATTTGTGATGACATATAAATTGCTTTTTGTGCGATTTTTCACTCTTTAACAATTCGGAGTATGATCGTTAAATTAACGGTGTTCACGTTCCTGCGTCTCGATCATTGGGATCGATAGGGTCGAGGTCGAACTGTGAGATTTGCGATGATCGATGGTGACCCTAGCGCGATCTTCAAAAGCGGCTTCGCGAATCAAGATCGATAATTCGATTCCAAATCGATTTGCAAAGCTTCGGCGCATATGTTCGCTACCGAAATAAATTTTTTCTTCGAGATCAATCTTTTTTTTATTTTATCAATCTTTTATTGAATCTTTATCCCAATAATTATCAACTATTTATAAGATGTTAACTTTATATAAGTTAACACAATTTTTAATGTTACATTCTTACGACCACAGTTTTAATATTGTTTTAATACAATATTTTTATCAAACATAATTTTAAATAATTTCAACCTATTATTTTTATCCACCACAATTTCAAACAGTTTTAATACTATATTTTAAACATTTCCAATACTGTTTCAACTAACCATCAATTTATATTATTTTAATTTTATGTTTTAATGATCAGTTGCATCGATTGCTTCGGAGAATCTCATGAATTAACAAGAAAAATTACTGTTTTTAGTTACTGCACTTAACAATATCGCGTGAACGGTAGTTGCAAAAAATGTCGGTTGATTACAAAAAATTCAAGGTAACCTTCCGAATCTATAAATCGTAAATATCAAATAAAAGGAAATATAAAAGAATTATCGAAACTCTAATAATACCGATACGAGACTACTAATTGAACACTATTGTTAACACTAAACTACCAAAGGGGTCAAATGACCCCTTTACAAATTTCCTACTTCGAATGACAAAATTTGTTAAACCGGTCCTCTTGACATTTATGCCGATTGTCATCAAGATAAACTATCTATAAATGTATTCATTTATGTTTCACCGTTTGTTCATTTATTTTTCAACTTCATTTTTAACATCAAAATAATTGTGCATTATACATCGTTTTATTGTTAAAAAAGAAATTTCAATGTGTGCACTTACGACAAAATAATTTAACACGATTACCTTAGGTGGTTCACCCCGTACAAAATAGAATATTAAATGAAATCGTAAGATTTTCGAAGAATCACCGTCATTATCGTCGCGTTTCCATTAAACGATTCAATTCCGACGGCGCGTGGCTCGTTCGATTTCACGGAGGAATTATTTCAAGAAGCAAGTCGAAACGTCGTCGTCCTGAAAGAAGTCCTGGCCGATTATCCACGGAGAGTTGCGTTTCCTAGTCACAGCCCGTAATACCGCGATTCACCGTGGGAATCCTCGAAGGTGTACCGTTGCGTCTGCTCGTTGTTCCGCCAAACGAACCGTGATTCCATTTAACCCCTGTAATCGTCGCCGGGTACTCGCGAAACGAGCAGGGGTGGTTTCTTTTTGTCATCGTGAACGGAGAAAACGCTCGCTTTTCCTGCTCGCTCGCACCGCGCCGGATCCGCTCGAGCGGACAGAAAAAACAAGGCGGACGTGACTCTTACACTGATACTAAATCACGGAAGAGCATGGTTATAATAGACACGGTTCAAATCTGAGTTACGTCGTTTTAATGGAAGTTGCATTTTGTGAGGAAAGGTTCACGAGGTTTCAACAGCTTTCGTGCGTCGCGACGCGATTCGGCACGTTTTTCGATTGGAAGGAAGAAGGACATCTGCGTTTTGAATTTTGGAGATTTTGAGAGCTGCAGTTTGGAATTTTTTGTGGTTTTTGAAGTTTTTGAATTTGGAATATTTTGGAGCCTTGTAATTTGGAATTTTTTTAGGGTTTTTGACGTTTTTGAATTTGATATATTTTGGAGTGTTAGAATTTGCAAATTTGAAATATTGAAATTTGGAATTCGCAATGATGAAATATGGGTTCTTTTTTGTATTTGCGATTTTGAAATTGGAAATTTGTAAATTTGGAATTTTAGGAATTTCTGGGATTTTGAAATATTGAATTATTGGAATTTGTATATTTGACATTTTTTATTTTTGGATTTATAATTTATAGAATTTTTACATATCGAAATTTTGCTAATGGGATTTGCTGGAATCTTGAAATTTTTAAGTTTGGAATTAGGAATGTGTGGAATTTTGAAATTTGTTCATCGTTGAAATTCAATTGTGCAATTTGAAATTTTGAAATATTGAAATTTGGAATTCGTAATGATGAAACATGGGTTTTTTGGTATTTGGAATTTTGAAATTGGAAATTTGTGAATTTGGAATTTCCCGAATTTTGGGGATTTTGAAATATTTAATTATTGGAATTTGGATATTGGAAATTTTTTATTTTTTGAGTTTAATTTCTGGAATTTCTAAATATCGAAATTTTGTAATTGGGATTTTCTGGAATCTTGAAATTTTTAAGTTTGGAATTAAGAATGTGTGGAATTTTGAAATTTTTGAATTTGTTCATCGTTGAAATTCAGTTGTGGAATTTGGAAATTTGAAATATTGAAATTTGGAGTTCGCAGTGATAAAATTTGGAATTTAGGTATTTGAAATCGTGAAATTGGGAATTTTTGAAATCTTAAATTTAGAATTTGAACAGATCGATACTTTAAGGTATAAACCATTGCTCGTTAATACTTCAGCACGAAATTGGTAAAACATTTTAATTTTGCAACTTCGTAATACGGAATCAAGTGATCGGTACTTCAAGATATAAACCATTTCTCGTTAATACTTCAGCACGAAATTGGTAAAACATTTCAATTTTGCAACTTTGTAATACGGAATCAAATCTCACGATCCTCCAATTACGAGACGTAATTGCCGAAAACCTGCAGTCGAAATACTTACGCTGGAACATCGAAGCGACCAATTACCAAGGTTGTTTCTCAATCGTTCTCGGACCTCCTTCGGACGCAAAAAGCGTCCGAGAAAGGTAAATTGCACTCGGTATCGTAAAAAAAGGAACATCATCGAACGGTCCATCAGCGGCGTCCTCGAAAAACTGAAAAAACGGCGCGACGCACGCGATTCTCATCGTATCGTGGAAAAATGGCGAACCGCGGTTAACGGTAACGCGAGGCGCGGAAAAACGAAAACGCGCTGAGACGTGGTGACGAACAAATTAGAAATTACAATCGCGACCGACTGGTTCATAAAGCCATAGCCAGACCGTGAGAAAATTCAAGTCGTTCATGCGAATTTTTGCCGGTGATCCCGTAGATCGTGACTGTCCTTACTGATCGGACCTCGTTTTCGGTTCGTTAGTGGATTAATCGTAGCTGGAATTAATTCCGACCTGTTGCAACTTTTTGCGATGCTAGGTAGCATTTTTCTTCGCTCCCCGGTGACTGATTAACCTGGCACTTATGAGTTAGAGGAGTATGAGGAAATAGTGGTTGCTTTTGCACTTACACAGTGTAACGCGGATAATTTAGTATCTTTATTGTTTCGCGATTTATAACGCGTATTTGTGTACATTTGATTTGTGCAAATCTTGCGAAATTGATTTTGTTGATATACCGTGTTGTTGATTATATGTAAAGTGATTAGTGGTTGTTCATTTTCATTTTGTTTTTTTTTGGAATTTCTATATGTAGAGTTTTGAGCTCGTGAACGTTCAAATTCATAGATTATCAAGTTTTTAGACTTTGAACCGTTGAATAATAAACTTTGCAAAATCGCTTTTGAAATATTTGAAGTTTCGAATTTCTAAATTCCTGAATCTCTGGATTCTCAAATTCTTCAATTTTTATAATAGTTAAATTATTATAACTAAATTAAAATTAATTAAATTAATTTTTATAGTTACAAATTAAATTATTATAATTAAATTATTATTATTAAAATGTCTATAAATTTCGAGACATAGAAGTACGCAAATTGTCATATTTAAAAATGCACAAGGTCAAAAATTTCTAAATATGTACCCTAAAGCAGGACATTTTACATTCTTGATTTAAGTCCCTAAATTCATACATTTCCTCTGTGAAAGATACTCAAATTTGCACATTTTTATATATCCATATACAAAAGCTCAAAAATATCGAAACATCTCAGTATTTCATTTTCCACGTCTCGAAATCTGAAAACCCAAAAATTTTCAAATTCCCAGATTCTCGAATTTCACAAACTTCAATATCTCTAAATTACAAACTACTCGAATTTCTAATTTCCCAAATTTCGCAAATCTTCAATAATTCCATTTTTATGTCTCCAAATTTCCAAATCCCCCAATTCGTAGTTCCCAAAATACCCAAATTTCTGCGTCCCAAGTCACGGTCGCCGTTACCTCGGATACCGAGGAATTCGATCTAAACCGGAAGCCACCAAAAGCGCGTGCAAATCTGTCCTCCTTCAACGCGCGAAAGAACGTATCGCTCGGAAAGATTTGCGCGCGCTGCCGGCATAAAACAACGAACGGAGGAAGAAGAAGGACGACAGAAGCCTACGAAAGTCAAAGAAGAGAGGCTCGGCTTCGTTTCGCTTCCTGTTCGTTGGCCATTGTTGGTAGCGGTTTTCGGCACGCATCCGCTCGCGGAGAAAGCGTATCGCTTCGGGCCGATGCGCCTTCTGTCGAGTCCGCTTCCGCCAACGAACGTGTGGTTTCCGGTGCGTGGCGCACGTATGCACGTTATCGACCGCGATACCAACTCGCTGTGTTCCTCTATCGATACTCAGTTGGAATTGGACTGTTGCTCGTGTCGGTTGTGTTTCTACCTCGATCACGTCTTTTTTCCTTCTTATTCTTACATTCCTTTTTCTCGCGTTTCGATCGCCTCTACCATTTTTGCAAGTTTAATTGTTCGTATGTACCGATATGTTTGTTGCGCTGGTGCCGTAAGATTCTTTAACCTCGTTTTGTTTAATCATCTTATTTTTTCGAGTTTAATTGTCCGTTGCTACTAATGCGTTTACTATCAATGTTCTTTTCGTTTAATTATCTCGTGTCTTCGAGTTTTATTATTTGATCGTACCAATACGTTTGCTATCAAAGTTTTTAACCGCGTTTTGTTTAATTATATTATTTTTTCAAGTTTAATTGTCCGTTGCTACTAATGCGTTTACTATCAATGTTCTTTTCTTGTGTTTCGTTTAATTATCTCGTGTCTTCGAGTTTTATTATTTGATCGTACTAATACGTTTGCTATGAAAGTTTTTAACCGCGTTTTGTTTAATTATATTATTTTTTCAAGTTTAATTGTCCGTTGCTACTAATGCGTTTACTATCAATGTTCTTTTCTTGTGTTTCGTTTAATTATCTCGTGTCTTCGAGTTTTATTATTTGATCGCACTAATACGTTTGCTATGAAAGTTTTTAACCGCGTTTTGTTTAATTATATTATTTTTTCAAGTTTAATTGTCCGTTGCTACTAATGCGTTTACTATCAATGTTCTTTTCTTGTGTTTCGTTTAATTATCTCGTGTCTTCGAGTTTTATTATTTGATCGTACTAATACGTTTGCTATCAAAGTTTTTAACCTCGTTTTGTTTAATCCTCTTATTGTTTCAAGTTTAATTGTCCGATGTACTAATGCGTTCGCTACCAATGTTCTCTATCATGTTTCGTTTAGTCATCACATTTTTTCGAGTTTAATTACTCGATCGCACCAATACGTTCGCCATTAACGTTTCTTCCCCCGTTTCGTTCGGTCATCTAATTCTTCGAGTATAATTGTTCGACGGTACTACCGCGTTCGCAGATTTTAAGTGTTTGATGACTCGATTCGCAAAACTGTGACGTGCTTCGTTAATTCGTGCACACATCGAACTATTACGTGCAACATTAACGAGAATCAACGAAGTGTCCCATAAATTTGGATACGGGATCGGCGATACTGGCGAATTTTCCATGAATCAGCAAAAATGGCGGCATTTCCATTGACTGCCTGGGAATATCCTAGCCGCGGCCTGGGAATATCCTGGCAGTGTTCCCGCATTCCGGATCGGCGAGTCGAAGTTATGAAATACCGAAGTGGAAACGCTCGAGCTACCACGAGAGGTGGTTTTGCATTTCAGTTTCTCGATCGAATTCCATCTTTCGTCCTTCTCCTTCCGACAGCTCGTTCCTCCTTCGACTATCTTTTGTTTCGCTCGACGAACCGCGATACGCGTCGACGAAATGTACATTTTCTTTTCTTCATGATTCTATAGCTCGCGTGGAAAGTTCGTGGATTAATCCGATCGTCGAACGCGGCGCTTTAAATTGTACGACAGGAATTTCCGGGGAAAATTGCGTAATTTGATTTAAACGCCGCCTCCTGAACCGATTGACCTGGGTTCCTCTCGGTTCTCGGAATTAGACCGTGGATCTCCTTGAAACGAAACTCCTTTCTTTTTTCGTCGTTCTGTACGAGATTTTTCGTATGTTTGATGACTCTTTATTGTTTGAGGAAAGATTGTTTAAATTCCAATGAGGTTCGGGCGTGTTATTTGTATTTATTTGTCGTCGAGTGTTCGGTTATGGGACATCAATTAAGAGGACGGTATTTTAACGAAGTCTTAATTTTAGTAGGTTTAATGAAGTTTAATTTTAAAGCGAATTTTCATGAAATTGTGTTTAAATTTCATGTCGAGGAAATTGTATTTTACCGTGATAGTAAAGTGCTGGGTGCCTGGTTCGTTTGTAATTGATTTGTAATTGTAATTGTTAAATGCAAGGTGTCATTTATGTTGTACCGACTAAATTTAACATACCAGATAATTTGGTAATTGTGTCGGTGAAACATATGGTACATAAGTGATTTGCAATTGCGATGTTAAAACACGATATCGTTGCACTGTAACTTATGCAATAAGTAACTGTGACGGTAACACGTAATGCACATCAGTAATTTGTGATTGCTATAATAAAAACTAAGATACCTAATCCCTTTATAATTGTACTGGTAAAATGTGCGGTACCTAATTAATATGCAATTGCGATGATAAAACATAGAACTTATAATTAATTTGTAATTGTACCGGAGAACCATTTCCAAATGAAATACAAATTCTTTCTCCTTATATTCAATTTCAATTTTCTTTTTTGAAGAACCTATCATTCGATAGTAAATAAAGAAAACAGAAAGATCCATCGAAATTAATTTGCCCGTATTGAATTTGGTTGTTGCAGCACCCAGATCTTCAAGTGCTGGCACAAACAATCTTCCACCACTAACATTTCACCAGGTTCATGGTGAAAATATCAGACTTTGCAATGGCGGGACCATCGCCAGAAGATACGAGAGCTTTTGTAGGGGTATCACGTTCAGTGCCAGGCCTGTACGAGTCGGTGAAAAGGTAAGCTAGAAATAATTTTTCTTTTACTATTAATCGACGCCTCCACTGCCATGCCTGCTACGTTTTAAATCACTGGGTCCCGAAATTTCTAAATATTAATATTTCTAAATCACAAAATTTCTGGGTTTTGGATCCCTACATTTTCAAAGTTCCAGATTCCAAAATTTGTATATCCTCTCGTTCCTAGTCCCCGAATCCCTAAATACTCAAATTATCAGAAATTGATAACTTCAAAAATTCCTAAGTACCGAAAATCCAGGTCCTGGAATCCCAAAACCCTGAAATCCCTAGAACCTCACATTTCTAAAGACAAGAATCCCTAAACTCGAAAACCCTAAATTTCAAAATTCCTGAACATCGATATCTCTAGATTTCCTGGAGTCCCAAAACCGTCGATTCTTATGTCCCTAGGTTCCCGAATTCCTAGATTCCGAAAACGTCGATTTGCCGAACCTCTAGATTTCCAAATTCCTAAATTCTCAAGTCTATAGATTTCCAAATTCTTAGATTTCCAATTCTCTCGATTGCCTAATTTCTAGATTTCCAAATACCTAGATACCAAAATCCCTAGTTTCCGAAACCATCGATTGTCAAATCCCTAGATTCCCAAATGCCTTGATCGCCAAATCCTTAAATTCTTGAATTCCTAGATTCCGAATCCGAGGATTTGCCGAACCTTTAGATTCCCAAATCCCTAAACTCCCAAATTCTTAAATTCTCAAGTCCCTCGATTGCCGAATCCCTAGATTCCCAACTGCCTTGATTACCAAATTCTTAAATCCTTGAATTCCTAAATTCCGAAACCGAGGATTTGCCGAACCTTTAGATTCCCAAATCCCTAAACTCCCAAATTCTTAAATTCTCAAGTCCCTCGATTGCCGAATCCCTAGATTCCCAAATTCTTAGATTCCAAATTCTCTGGATTGCCCAATTTCTAGATTACCAAATACCTAGATGCCCAAATCCCTAGTTTCCGAAACCATCGATTGTCAAATCCCTAAATTCCCAACTGCCTTGATTGCCAAATCCTTAAATCCTTTAATTCTTAGATTCTGAATCCGAGGATTTGCCGAACCTTAAATTCCCAAATCCCTAAACTTCCAAATTCCTAGATTCTCAACTCCCTCGTTTGCCGAACCCCTAGATTTCCAAATCCATAGATCCCCGAATTTTTCATCGCCAAATCTCCATATTCGCGTATCTGCACATTCCGGGATCCCCGATGTTTGCCCAATTCTGTATCTATCCTTAAACGTCCGATTGCTGAAAAATGCCTAGAAACAAGTGGGAGTTCGGTTGCGAAATTTTCCCTAGGGTAGGCTGTTTACCGTAAAAACGAAAGGAGAGCGGCGCGTGCACGCGTTCTGCTAGTTGTAAATATGGACGGTTCTCGTGGTTGATGATTGGAGAACGCTAAACCGTCTGCCCACGTGAAATAGTCGGGCCTCTTCAGGGTCGTTGGAGGAGCCTGGGTAGAGAGCCCGATAGACGCGGAAAATGCAAATGACGATCCGTCAAGCGGAACAACAGTCACCCGATTCTCACAATTAACCGTCGTTCTGCCGTATACGATTTACGAGTCGACGAGGAAAACACTCGACGGGAAAACGGTGTTTTTTTTCCCTCCGCTTCGAGCGGGAGAGAAAAGATACGCGATTAATTATCTGTCCGACCCGCTGTCGCGAAACCGTGGCCATTTTACCGGGATGGCGTCTCCGGGAGACGCGGACGTGTGCCATTTTGTTTGATTGGTAGATTGAATTTTTTGCAGCAGGTTCGATCGGTAGACTTAGGAAAATGGAGGAGTTCACTGGTTATTCGGAATTGCCTTTACTGTGGGATCTCCTGTTACAACGATTTCGGAGAGGAATTATTTTGGTTGAGTTTTCGAGTTCGCTTGATTCTTGGGAAAAATTAATAATTGATATTTATATGTCATTTTGTTTAAATAATAATTGGAATTTTTTATGTCAGGAATAAAGGCGGGAAATTTGAAGAATTAGCAAGTCTTTTCTCGTAATATTGTTTGTGATATGATTCTTGTTACAAGAAAAGGAATTAATATTCGGTGAAGATGTATGATGATCGTATAAATCAATAAATATGCAAAACCGTGTAAATTATATAGGCTTTTTTAAAATATTTTTTTTGACGTAATTTTCGTTACAAGTTTTAATAGAATTATGAAAAAGATATAGCGAATGAATCTTCGATTTTAATCTATTTTGTGGAATTTATTTTCAGGTACATCTTTGCACTGTAATTTTAATTACGTATAATTCTTTCTTTATTATTATTCTTATATAATACCAAAAATGTTTAAAACATTTGTAATAATAAATAAAGTTCTAAGATTTCAAGCGTAGGACAATTTGCGTCGATCAGTAAAAAAATGTATAAAATCTTGAAAAAATTAGCCAATTTATTTGCTATAAATATATGTACATATTAAAGTTGGCATAACATCTTCAGCTAGGTAACACATTCATTTCATATTCCTTTATTAACCACGATCGAATATAAATGGGTAATACTCGACACTCTTAGTAAATTTCACCTGAAATTCGAAAGTTGCGTGGGTGCGTCGATAATTACGACTTCAAAACACTCATCCGGACTTTATAAAGCAACGATACGCGTATAGGTATTCTAACGCTATGATTGTAAATTTTAAATTAAAGAAACTCTTGTGTAAATTTATAAACGATTAAAAAAATTCTATTGTAAATATATATATAATTAATTCACGAAATTTTTGTCCAAGTTAAAGTTGAATAATTAAAGAAATTCGTGCAAATTTATAAAATAGTTCGAAAAAAATTTTAAAGTAATTGAAGAAATTTCTCTGCAAACTTTGTTAATAATTCAGGAAATTTTTGTGTGAATTTTCAATATTTCCAGAAATTCTTACACAAAGTTGAAAATGATTCGAGATATTCCTGTGCAAATTAACGAACAATTAAATAATTTCTTGCGCAAATTTACAACAGATTCAATAAAATTCTGTAGTAATTCACAAATAATTAAACAGATTCGTCTGAATGCACAAAATATGTGAAGCAATGCTTGCGCGAGTTTATAAATAATTAAAGAAATCTTTGATTCTTCAACGAGATACGTATTCAGGATAAGAATACAGGTAAAAGAAGTCGGGATTTCGTAATCGTTCCTCCCGTTAACTATCGTCTTTGATATTTTTGTCACGTTCAAATTCGTGACGTAACGTGGCCGAACTTGGTAGCGAACTCGGTTTTTTAAGTCTCATCGAATCGACTAAATATTGCGATTAATCCATTCATCGATATTTATTTTACGATCTCTATAATATTCAACAGTCAAGGACACAATCGTAAAACCTAAAGTATTAATCATTTCTAGACACCTTTGTTGCATTTCGTGTTAAATTTACGTTTCGGATTCGATCAAAAAGAAACCGAAAAAGAATGGTATAAATTCTGACTATTAAAAGTTTGTTCGAAATTTGTTTTCAACTTGTATAGAAATTATTCGTTCCTATTTTTATTTTAAAAAGTTTATTTCGTACTTTATCTCGTATAATTGTAAGAGATTGTTTTTTTAAATATGCATCCGGTTTGTAATCGATATAAACAATTTAATGTGATTTAGTTTTCTTGATACGTAGCTCATATAATATACAAAAGAATTGCAAATTACTGTTACTTAATCCATCGCATTTTGTTCGGAGAGTGTAGCATAGGTTCTGACAAGGTTAAACAGGAGAAAATGTGTATTGAGTGTTTTGCAATACACACCTGTAACAAAGGTAACAAATTTATTCTCAAGACCATAGTAAAGAACGACCTTACTTGCAAAAATGAATACAAAATCAATTGACATGTTTGTAATTCTTAAAAATCGACATAGAATAACTTCGATTATTGATAGCAAATTAATATATTCATCGACAAAATTATAACAACAAATTTCATTAGTAATACAAACATTATTCGTTCAATGAAGGAAAACTGGTTTAACTATATTTTTGAAGAAAGTACTATAAATTTAAAATTTGTGTCATCGGAATCTTAAGAACTTATGGTTTCATATACTCAGGTAGTTATGGCCTAGTAACATGATTCGATGGTCAATTAATTTGTAGTTCACAGAACTTTCTACAAAAGAGATAATATAATACAATGTGTAGGATAATTTATAGACTCTTTAATAGAATGTCAATTATTTTCAGAAAGAATTCTCGATCTTTAGATACGTCAGAAATTTTTTAATTAATTTATTGCAGTTATTTTTTTTAATCAATTCAGTAATTCATTGCTTTCGTAATAGACAGTAAATTAATTGTCCGTGCATTTAAAACAAATTACGTTTTAACACCTAATAGTCAATTGTTAATTGTTTATTTAATTGATTTAAATATGACTTCTTCAAACTTCATTATATCAACATTTTTTAATCTCAAAAAAGGTCCAGTGGTTTCGAAATTTTAGGATTCAAAATGAAAAATACCAAAAATTCTTAGATCTTAAATTCCTCATATTGCAGTATCTCAAAATTTAACATTCAAAAATTCAAAGAATACACGAAATTCAGAGTTTCCAAAATTCATAGGTTCCAAAGTCGTACAATTATAAGATCTGAAAATACAAAAATTCAAAATATATCAGGTCACAAATTGTCAACATTGCAAGATAACAGATACCACAATTAAAAAATCACATAATTGCAGGACCTCCAAAATGCATCCCAAGGTTGCAAGGTCCCAAAATTCTACAATCTCGAAAGTTCTCAAATTTTTACATTTCAGACTTGCAAATTTCCAAGATCCTAAAACTCCAACATCCCAAGGCTGTAAATTCCAAAGTTCTGAAGTTAAAAAATCCTTAAATCACAAAATCCCAAAAATAACGAAAGTACATGGTCCCAAAATGTAGAGAATCCGTGTATCCAGGATCCCAAGGTGCCATTTCGAATCCAAGAGTCTCTCTAAATCCAACAATCCTACAATTAGTCCCAGAATACCGGAACCGAGTTCCAGAGTCCCAGTATCAAATCCAAAAATCGCGCGCAAGAGATTGAAATTCCACAAACAGGCCAAAGACAACCCACCTAACGAATCTTTTGAACGTTGTTTCAGGTATGCGTCAAGTTCCTCGAGATCTCCAACAACTGGAGCGGCGTGATACGCTTCGGTTTCACCAACAACGACCCGATCAACCTCCGCAACGGTTTGCCAAGGTATGCCTGCCCGGATCTGACGAACAAACCCGGTTACTGGGCGAAGGCCATGGCCGAGAGGCTCGCCGAAAGGGACACGGTGCTCTTCTACTATTTCACATCGGCCGGCGACGTTCATTTCGGTGTGAACGGCGAGGAAAAAGGCGTATTCTTCAGCGGCATCGACCCGCGTGGCACTTTGTGGGCTATCATCGACGTGTACGGCAACAGCACCGCGATCGAGTTCGTCGATCCCAACAGACAACACTTCAACAACATCAGGCGAGGCGCCGAGCATAGCAACGAGGACAATGCACAACACAGCAGGCACTCGGCCATGGACGATGCAAGCAACGCGAGCAGGGACGTCGAAAGGATCATCGTTCCGTCCATGCAGAGCATGTCGATCCATCATGAGCCTGACGTAGAGCTGCCTGGACTCAGGTTTCAGCCTGCCGGTGTCATCTTCACGCCGTTACCCTTCCATCCGTGAGTGTCCGGACTGATCTTTTGTCTCATAATCCTTCATCGAACGCTGTGGACTCCGGCGTATCTATGTGCTTTTAAATATGCCAAACGTTCATATGTTTGTACTCTGTAGTTTCGGTTCATTTAGATATGATACATCGAGGTTAGATTCATTTTGATAGGATCCACCTTTGCTTTATTTAAATAGAATGTTTCTAGTTTGGATTCGTTTGAGTTTGGCCCATTTAGGTTAGGACCTTGCAGATTACGTACAATATAAGTTGGATTCATTTCGGTTAAGCCAATTTGGATTGAATTTGAGTTGGATACATTTGAGTTGGAACTTGAGTTGAGTTACGTTCATATGATTTGGGTTTATCCAAATTAGATCCACTTAGGATAAGATCATTTATCTTGGGCCTGCCTAGGTTGGAATGATATAGGTTTGATCTATCTACATAGGTAGGTTAGTCCATGTTTGGATCTATTCAGATTGAGGTCATCTAGGTTGGATCTATGTTGGTTAAGTTTTGTTTAAGTTAAAGCTATCAGGTCATCTAGGTTGTATCTAGTAAAATTCCTATCAAGGTTGGATCCATCAAGATTAGATACATCAAACTTAGATGTATTGAGATTTATGTGCATCTAGATAGGACCTATCTGGATTGCATCCATCAAGGTTAGGTTCATCAAGATTGAATTCTATCCAGGTTGGAAATTTGGGAAATGTGAAAATTTAAAATTTGGAAAAATATGAAAATCTGAAACTTTAGAAATTTGAAAAATACAAAAGATCGAAAGATTAAAAAATTTATCAATGTCAGAATTTGGATTTCTGATGGTATGTGTTGCATTCGATTGAGATGCACAGGGCAACAAAATTTCCAAATCCTATCCTGAGTCAGTCTAGGTGCTTTCAAAACTTCTATTCTCTGCATTCTTCAGCAGTTCTCAAGCTCATTTTGATTTTGTTCTATATTTTTCACAAATTTTTCCGCGTCTATTATTCGTACTTTCCATGTACACAATAGGTTTTTCCAAAATCGAAAACAAATAGTCATGCTTCGTCTTATTAACTAATTTTTTGTATCTTGAGGAAAAAGGTGCGTACCCGTGACTCAATGTCCACTCCAATGACTCAGTGTTAGCAAAAACTTACTCGGTCGATAAAATGTCAATGTATGCATTGGTGTCGTCATTCTTCCTCCTTCGATAAATAGATATCCATTAAGACTCTCCTTATCAAACGAGAAGTCCATAATATGACTCCAAACTTTTGGAAGATTTTCCTATACGGGTCTGCATTTCTCTGTATCGAATTGAAACTCTTTCTTTATTCGCATCATAGAAAGTATATTTGTTCAGAGAATGTACGGTAATGAAATGGAAGGTCTTGCTATTGATTCGTTTGTTGCCACGGTGTACAGTTAGGGTCGTCTTCCGGTGGTATTTGTTCCCTAACTCGTGTCGATTTCCATCACGCGTCAAGTACGTTCTGTGTGGCCTTGCTGGGATTGAATACTAATGAGATTGCTTTGGTCTGTTCACTATATCTCAAGTCAAAATCGTCCGTAATTCGTCTCTTATTTGTATAACCATGAATTGTTCCATTCCTCGTGCATTTCGATTATCAAATACTTGAACAACTTTAACACCCTATTTCTAGTTCAACTGCATCAAATACACGAGGCTTAATTTCACATTCAACCTTACATTCTTAAATTACGTTCTTTAATTTCACATTCAACCTTACATTCTTTAATTCGCGTATATGTAACATTTTTAACCCAGTCGTGCAATATTAAAAATGTTACAATTTACGTCCTGTTAGAAAGGATTTCATAATATTTACAGTTTCGAATCATATAATGCGTTCAGACACGACCACCTAATATCATACACATCGATCTACCTGCTCTAATCAGTTCCCGGTACAATTTAGTAACAGTACCTTCTTTTTGCATGTTCCAGGACTCGAGGCCGGAACATCCGCTTCAGCAATCAGCAGTGCGTGGCGACTCGGACGGACACGGAATTCTGTCACGGTTACGCATTCACGAGTAGACCATTGCTGTTGGGTGAACGTCTGGTGGTTCAAATCCTGTCTACGGAGCCGATGTACGTGGGCGCCCTCGCCCTGGGTCTGACATCCTGTGACCCAGCACGACTGACAGCCGAAGACCTGCCAGACGACAGCGATCTTCTTCTGGACCGACCTGAATACTGGGTAGTCTCGAAAGACGTGGCCTCCAGTCCTCAGCCCGGCGACGAGATAGCCTTCACCGTGACGCACTTCGGTGAAGTTCAAATGAGCAAAAACGGTGGACCACCGAGCGTGGCGATGCACGTGGACCAAAGTCTTCAGCTGTGGGCGTTCTTCGACGTGTACGGCAGCACGCAGCGTGTTAGGATGCTGGCAGAGAGGCCTACGTCGCCGCCCCGACAACGGCAGAGCAATCCGTCGCCGTTGAACATGCTGCAACAGATGCAACAACAGAAGCAGCAGCAGCAGCAGCACTCGAATCACAGCAACGCGGCCACGGAGTTGTCCAGATTCTCGGAAGTGGTGCAGTTCAAGCCGGCCGTAGGTGGCGGTACGGTGCTCGTGGTGAACCTGCCCCCGCAAACGGGTTACGTGCCACCCTCCGCGTCTACGCCACAGCCCACGTATGCCTCCTCGGGTGCACACAGGAACTCGCACGTTCACATGCCAGCGGCGGCCGCGGCAGCTTCCACGTCGCACCCCAGCTCGTCCAGGCAATCCTCGCCACCGTTGACCGGCACCATGGCCAGCACGGGTTCCTCCACGTACGTGGAACCCGTTAACTACCAGAGCCTGGACGGCACCCTTACGTCCCAGGCCTCGTCTCACCTGCAGCAGTGGAGCGAGGGACTGCAACCGACGCCCGGGCAACCCAACGAGTGCTCCGTCTGCTACGAGAGAAGCATCGACAGCGTGCTGTACATGTGCGGCCACATGTGCATGTGTTACTCGTGCGCCATACAACAGTGGTGCGGCAAAGGTGGCGGCCATTGTCCTCTCTGTCGGGCCACCATCAGAGACGTGATCCGCATCTACAGATCCTGAACGACGGCTCAGGGACTCCATGGAAGGAACAGTTTGATGGGCTGATTCATCTCCCGACTACTTCGTTTTGACTCGTCCCCTAGACAAGCGTGCAGCACTGCCTTTTGTAGCACGGTGTCCGCATACGATGCCTCTCGGTGTTCTCGTTTCTGGATGAAATCCGTACGCCCAGGGTGTACGATGGTATTACACTGCTGATTTTTCGCCAACTTTCGGGCCCGTCGATGGGAAAGGCGCCTCTTCCGGTACCGGACGCGTACCAACATTTCTCAGGATACTCCATCGACACGAAGAGGTAACCAGGGAACACTCGGTGCGAGACGAGAACACGAGACGCGCTTCCGCGAAGTATCCTCGAGTTGGGAGGATCCTTTGTTAGTCAGTGTGAGGTTCGCACAGTGCCGTTCAGCGAAACTGTAGCTCCGACGAGTAACTAGCAGCGTGTACGCGTGTGCGCCTTCAAGATTGACGAAGAACGAACAAGGAACGAGTGATCGTATGAAAGAGAGACTATGCGCGAATGGCTGATGAAGAAAGCGTGAACGATTGGGAGAGTGATGTTGATCTTTAGGTATTTTCACAATCGACATTAAATATTATCGCTCTACCATCGCCAATTAACTATTACCGTTACTATTATCATCACTTACCGCTGCTACTATTCCCAGCCTTTAGTTTATTACTACGATTATTTTTAATTAGTGATACTAATTGTTTATCCTTCTTAACGAGAGGGTAGCTTATTTTTTATCGCTCCAGATATACACACACACACGCCATCGTTTCTTGACGCGTTTTGGAGTGTCTGTTTTATATTCGAACACACGTGTGACTCTGTGAGTAGACTAGATCGTTCGTTTTCTTCTTTTTTTTAATGTTTAAAACCTTGATCCTTCGTTTTATCTCGTAATTTGCTCTCGCAGACGGAACGCGACTCGTTTCTTACTTTTGACAATAAATTTATAATGCTTGTCGTTCCACCGTGTGCGTATTATGATACAAAGTTAAAAGCGGCCCGAGCGAAATTCGTCTATGTGTGTTGTATACCGACTACCTACAATTAATCGTACGTATTACCAAAGAAAATAGCGAAACCGTGTACTTCCTTCCCGCTCTGCGTACGTTCTCAGACGAGGTCACGCACTCCTCCACGCAGCCAAGCCTTAAAAGGACGATGGTTTTTTATACGTTTTAGGACTTAGCGTTACCGTTTTCTACCGATTTCGCTCGTCCCGACTACACCGAGAAAAAAGAAAGAAATGAGAGAAAGAACAAAGATGCTCGCTGGATCAGCGATTGCAACGTGTTAGCCCTTTGACTATTTTATACCTTGACGTAAATTGCTTCCAAGTAGAGATGAAATACGCTGTAGTTTTTGGTGCAAGCTTCTGGTAGGCAAAGGGTTAATTGTTGGAAAAATTGAAGAGTGCAAACAAGATTGTAAATGCAAACGTTAGGAACAACACTTTTCGTTTGTCAAAACATATGTCCACGTGTTACCGACAAGATTTGTGTTGAAATTTGTTGCTGATACTGTGAATAATTGTAGCAATATTTTCATCCGTATTAACTAATGTTGGATTCAGTGTGAACACCTGTTTTCTGAAGAAAACGCAGTATTTTGAACAATGGCGGTTGCATCCACTCCTGTTTGCACTCGGGTCATGATATTAAAGCTTGAAGTCAACTTGTGAGTGTAATTCGAAGATGGCGAAAATTTCATTTATATTTTGAATTGAAAGTCTGAAAATTTGTGGACCATAATGTTTTTGTACTTAAAACTTTGTGGTGTTCAATGTTTCTTCATTGAAGCTACTATATTCAAAAATTAGTGGCTTTGAAAATTTCCAAATTTACGAATTTGTGAGTTTAAAAATTTATAAATTTGGAGATCGGTAAATTGGGGAATTTAGAAATTTGAAAGTTCAGAAATGTTCGTATTTGAGAATTTAGATATTCGCAATGATGAAATCAAAAAGTTTCAGAATAAGGAAATATGTAAATTGAAAGAATGTCACATTGAAAATTTTTAAATTTCTGAATTGAATCGAGATATCTCATGTATCTCAACGTATGTAAAAACAGGGGTAGGGAGGTGCATCCATATTCAAAGTATACCGAAGCACCCTCTAACCTAGTTTCGCCACCGTATCTCACAAACTATAATCTCAAACGCAGGAAGCTAAATTTATCTTCGAATTACGTTCTACTAAATTCGAAGAAGAGATCGACGTAGGTGTTGCACGTATTTTAACCGCAGACTCAGCGTCACATTCCTACCTAAAAGGACCGTATCGAAGAGTACAAGCAAAGTTACTATACCAGGTTGCGTAGTCGTCCCGGCAGGGCGAAGTTTAGAGGTTTTTATCAGTGTTGACGACTAAAAAGTGGAATTATTTGAGGATCTCGGTCGTCGAGGGGTCCGGTTTGGTCCATAAAAGTTCCAAAAAGCTGTATCCTCGGGAAACACTGTAAGTAGGTTGTTGAAAGCTGAATTTCGACCTGGCTAGGACCGCCATCACCCTCGACGCTCTTGATCCTCATTTTGTTATGAACTAAAAGCGATTTATGAATTTCTCAACACCTCGTGCGACCGCTTCCGTCGATTTTACGATGTAGTTCCGTGTTGCAATCCGTCCAGCGAGTGGATGACCGATCAAAATGACTGGCCGCGAAACGATCGCGACCGATCTCGTTCCCCGGCCCGTCGAGATGACGAGGATTTATTTTCGTACAGCAACGAGACGACGCCGAACAGACGGCGACGTCTCTTTTTTCCTTCACCGGCCCCTCGACGGCCGTGCCTTAGAGACGTTTATCGGATCTCGTAGCGTCTTGTCGTGTTGTCGAGATGACACACGTTACTCGCCGAGCTTTGCCGATCGATTGGAGATCGCTTTGGTCAGTTTATCCCGTCGGAATTTAGTATCGGTAACAATTCATTTTCGTAGCAACCTGAACGTTTGATTAGTCACCGTGCGTTATATTGCCATGTTTATGTGGAGACGTTCACGTTTCTGAATTCATCGATTTACTGAATATGGAACTTTCGATGTCGAAGGTTCAGGAATTGACTGACTCTCAAATTTGGAAATGTAAATATTCAACAGTTGGATGTTTTGATTTCGTACTTATAAATTTGCTACTTTATAAATGTTGCAAGTTTCACGTTAAAATATATCGAATATACCGATGCGCGAATTTGGATATATAATAATTGTGTGATTCTAAAGTTAGAGATCTGGAAACTTGGAAGTTTTTTATTTTCGAGTTTGCAATATTTCTATTTCTCGAACGAATTTGCAATGTTTCTAATTTGCCTACATCAAATTTGTTTTGACATTTCTAATTTCCAAATTATCAATTGATATTTCTAATTTCCAAATTATCAATTGATATTTCTAATTTCCAAATTATCGAATTTACGAGGTTACCTAATGTTCGAATTTTTAATTTCAGAAATTAATAAATTCATCGTTTACAACTTCACTAGTTTATAAATTCAGTTTCATTTCACATACACTATATGGTGATGTGTTAAAAGTCCGCGAATCCACCATATACTTTCAACTTAAACTTATTATTCATTGCAATTCCATCCGTGGCAATATAACGAGAATCTATCATATATTACGTCCTAATTTTTGTTATCAGGTTTAATTCGATCTCGTGGAACAGAACCGCTAATTTGTTAATAATGACGAGTTGATAAGCAATCGTCACATGGCAATCAGCGTGTCAAAGTTCCGTCGTAAATTGTCTATTTAATATTGAAAAAGGAAAATTGAACCTTGAATTGTTCGTTTAACCTAATTTTCCAAAACATGCAAAAGATCCGGCGGAGCAAAATCGTCGAACAAGTTGCCTATGGAAGCAAATTGTTCATCAAACAAAAGGATGCTCGAAGCATTCGCTGGAGAGATAAAAGGAGAAGGTGCAAGGGAAACGATGGAAATTGGGATGGTGATTTGAAATCGTCCCAAAGTTATGCGAGAACATAATGGAAAGAAAGTTAAACGGAAACGAGAGAAGAAAATTCTGCTCTAACAACGGATACTCAATTTAAAAGAAAGCAGTAGTGAAATCTCTAGTCCAGCGAGAGGCAGCTTTAATTCGTCTGCCAATCCAAAAAAAGAAATCATAGTGTTGATTAAGACAGCGAGAGTGAGAGAGAGAGAGAGAGAGAGAGAAAAAAAAGCCAGTCATAGAGAGAGAAACACATGTATGCGAGTGTATGTATGTATGATAGGAAGAGAGAAGAGATTTTATAAAAAAAGAATACAAAATTTTAAGGAAAGAATTCCCTATAATTATTGCGCTATCGAGAATCTCTTTTTTTCTTTCAGTTTTTATAATTAGAATATTCTGTTGACACTTTGATGGTCAGGGAGTTTTATATAGTTCATGATTCTCGTAACAGTTTGTTGTGTAAAAATGGGGTTTAAATAAGCAGATGTTTTGGAGGTTACATTAACCTTTGTGCGATTGAAATTTAACGTAATCGAGTGATATAGAAGTAGAAATTTAGAAAAATTCGCTGGATAGTATTAATGCTGAGACTCTATGTATATTGCCGTTTCCCTATGAACTTCGAAGTTTAGGAATTCAACAATTTTCTAGTTTAGTAACTTTCAAATTTTGGATTAGGAATTTCGAAATGTTAAGAATTTCATATTTAAGAGATTTCAGATTTGCTAATTTACAAGTTTTCTGATTCGAACGTTTAGAAATCTAAAAATTATAAGGTTACAAACTTTCCAGCTTTGAAAATTCAAAAATTTAGAAGCCTTACATTCACTATTCTACATCTTTACATATTTTTAAATTTACCGATACAAGAATTCGAAAATTTAAAAATAGCAACTAACTTAATTTACTTTTCACACTTTTGAATTGTCAGCTTCAGAAAGTCTGAAATTCCAAATTCAATAATTTGCTAATTGTCAAATTTGCAGATCTCAAACTTGCCAATATAATCTATTATCTAGCAATATTAAAAAGAGTGGGAACAAAAGACAATGATCTCTATCTCAACGATCCATTGTCGAAGGGTTAATGTACGCAATAAAAGTTAGTAATTTGAAATTATCGAATACCTCAAGGAATAAAACTGAAATAAACGATAATAAAAATGACAAGTATAAAATTGCACAAATACTTGACAACGACCATCAAAGTGTTAACTCGATTATTGTAGAATTTATAATTATAAATCAGGCTTCGATTGATAGAGTGTTCAAATTTTGCCCGTTTGCGCGGGCAAACAATCACGAGCTTCCGGTGAAGAAACAAGAGGAAGCTTAGACAAACCCGAAAGAAGACATGTTTCATATTTCTCTTTTTTTGTAGAACGAATATCCCGGACAAACATTACATCAGCGTGTCTATATTATCAGCATATAATCGATCGATGTTTATCTTTCCTTTTTTTATTTCAATATTATTATAAACATAGAAGAAAACTCGATTAAGTCCGGGATCTTCTTTTTCGATTTTGGAGGACACTCTTTTAGCTGTTCTTTATTTTTATTTTTACTTTTTATTCATATTCATATTATTATTATTATTATTATTATTATTATGATTATTATTATTATTATTAATAATATTATTATTATTATTATTATTATTATATAATATTGTCGTTTGTTCTTTGCATCGCTCGGCGTGATACGCACAAACGCTACGAGTATAATGCGTTGAGAAATGTGTATCGTTCTCTCATATCATCTAAATGATTAATTATAAACGAATGTGCTCTGTCCGTTTACGTCGCGATTAAAGAAAAAGGATAAAAAAATGTCACCCTGTCCTACCCCGAGATTCGAAACAAGATTCTATGTGTGATAAGAGTTCTCTGTAAGTGTAAAGATGCCGATTACGAATTTATACATATGTAATATAATTCGTGTAGCCGCGTGTTGTCCTACACAATAAAAAAGCCTGTAATATCTATGAACATACGTGTAATTTTCTTTGCCTTATTCTTCCTGCAAACAACCAATGGATTTACGTGATTCTTACGTAAAAATATATAAAACAATCATTTTTAAAGTATACAAGTATAATTGAATTGATAAACATCTATTAAGATTTATGGGAATCATTGTATAATTAATCCTTGAGTCCATTTCGTGTTGAAAATTAAAAACTATATAATTTTATTTCAAAAGTCAAAAATGAATTCAACGTTATTTAACATTGAAAATTGAGGATGAGTTTTAAACCGGACAAATACTGTTTAATTACTTCTGTTAATAATGTATCAATAATAGTTATTACAATAACATGATAACATTTATTATAGGTTAAAGGGATAATATTTTTTGACAAACTGATCTCGCAAAACAATTTTCGATTATGCATTCGAAATACTTTTTCGCAGAAACCGAGAAAATAATCAACAATTTTGAGAGTGTGTAAAGATTTTATTTACAATAAAAAATACTTTCTAAATACAATGTATATACATTAAAAATAAAAATCATTTAGCAAAATGATATAAAGTGCAAGTACGAATAAAACCAATAAAAATAATGTATACACGATACAAAGTGGATGATTCGTCTGTTCTTCGGGATCTACTTCTAAAATGAAGTAAATGTTTAATTTTCATCTTCGCCCTCGCCAGCGTCTGTCGAGTCCATGCCAACTTCTTCGTAATCTTTTTCCAATGCGGCCAAATCTTCTCTGGCTTCGTTGAATTCAGTCTCGTCCATACTTTCGCCAACGTACCTGAAGAAAAATTATTCTTTTTAATCCTAATACAAGCCAGATTAATTAATATGTTATTCTGGCAAATTTAGTGACATGATTTTATTCTACTAATTTATTCTAATAACTATTTTAGTAGTTATTCTAATAATTATTGCAATAATTTATTCTAATAGTTATTCGAGTAATTATTTTAATAGCATCATTCTGATAATGTATTTAAATTTACTAGCCCGTAGTTTCTTTATTCTAAAAAGAAAGAGTTACGATACTTCTATCACTCATTTCATGAAAAAATTTCTAAAAATATTGTTCAAATATTTAATTTATATCATAGTCATGTTTAATTGAATAAAAAAGAGATGAATGAATTAATGGAATTATTAGTTAATTGGGGAAGAGTAATTATTGAAAAATGTGGACAACTACTAAATGTTGATGGAGGTAAATAAAAATGGTTCTTTGTAAGGTTCCTGATTAATAATGAGGTATAAATATAATTTACCAGTGAACAAATGCGCGTTTGCCGAACATTAAATCGAATTTTCTGTTTAATCTTGTCCATGCCTCTGCAATTGCAGTTGTGTTTGCGAGCATCGCCATTGCTCTTTGTACCTTGGCTAGATCACCACCGGGTACGACAGTTGGTGGCTGGTAATTAATTCCTACCTGAATATTAATTGTAATTAGATCAAACAGATTGCCTCATTTATTGGAAATAATGTTAGTGTCGGGTAGAATAGGGTATTCTGAATTGTAGTTATAGGATAAATGATAATTAAAGTACTTGCATTTTTAAATTTCCACTTTTCCAATTTCTAAATTATTATATTTCTAAAAATCGAGATTTCTATCTAAAGTCCCTAATTCTCAAATACTTAAATTCTCAAATTCTCAAATTCTCAAATTCTCAAATTCTCAAATTCTCAAATTCTCAAATTCTCAAATTCTCAAATTCTCAAATTCTCAAATTCTCAACTTCTGATTCTCAAATTCTTAAATTCTCAAATTCTCAAATTCTCAAATTCTCAAATTCTCAAATTCTCAAATTCTCAAATTATAAAATTCTGATTCTCAAATTCTCAAATTCTTTAATTTCTAAACTGTTAAATTTTCCATTCTTTCATACCCTGAGATTTCCAATTCTCAAAATCTAAACATTTCTTAACGTTTTTAAACTTTTAAATTGATGAATTTCTAAATTCCTCAATTCAACATTTTTTAAAATCACTCGATGAAATCTAAACAATTGCTAATTGACACTATAGCTAAAACTATAAATTTGGTCCACCCAAAATAAAGTTTAACTGTCATTAATATTCCTATATTCTATAGGGTGTCTCGCTACTGTAGGATCTGGAAAGGGGTTGTAGGGATTATGATATATCTCCATTTCCCTATATCCCCACATCTCCGTGTCCTTATATCTCTATATTTTCATCTCATATTTCAATACAATCGCGTCTGCTTAAATTCCTAACTATCAATCATGTTTTGTATCTCTTCCTCCCTCTTTATCCCTCTCACCAAATCTCTCACAAACAGATTACAAAAGGAACTTCACAACAATTACACAAAGCAATTCGGATCAAAGGTAAACCAAGACAATTCTGCAAGAAATTCTCCACAAACGAATATTCTCAATAAACCTCGTCCTTTCACAAAGGCAAGAAGAGAACATAGAATATCTACCTTAAACCCAGTGGGACACCAGTCGACAAACTGTATCGCCCTCTTAGTTTTAATGGCCGCGATGGAGGCGTTCACATCTTTCGGCACCACGTCTCCTCTGTACAGCAAACAGCAAGCCATATACTTCCCCCGTTGTGGATTACACTTAACCATCTGCATAGCTGGTTCGAAACACGACGATGTGAGTTCCATCACCGTCAGCTGCTCGTGATAAGCCTTCTCGATGGACACTATGGGCGCATAAGTGGCCAGAGGGAAGTGTATCCTGGGATAGGGTACCAGGTTCGTCTGGAACTCCGTTAGGTCCACATTCAAAGCTCCGTCGAACCTCAACGAAGCCGTGATCGACGACACTATTTGCCCTATTAGCCTATTTAGGTTCGTGTATGTGGGTCGTTCGATGTCCAAATTTCGTCTGCAGATGTCGTAGATCGCCTCGTTGTCGACGAGAAAAGCGCAGTCCGAGTGTTCCAAGGTCGTGTGAGTGGTCAGGATCGCGTTGTAAGGCTCCACGACGGCCGTGGAGATTTGTGGAGAAGGATAAATCGCGAATTCCAGCTTCGCCTTTTTCCCGTAGTCCATGGAAAGTCGTTCCATTAACAGGCTGGTGAATCCTGAACCGGTGCCACCACCGAACGCGTGGAAGATCAGGAAACCTTGAAGACCGCAACACATGTCCGCGATCTTGCGTATCCTGTCTAGCACCAGGTCTATGATCTCTTTCCCTAGGGTATAGTGACCTCGGGCGTAATTGTTTGCCGCGTCCTCTTTCCCGGAGATTAACTGCTCGGGGTGGAACAACTGGTGGTACGTCCCTGTTCGAACTTCGTCTGGGAAAAGGAGTGGGAGATTGGAACTTTGGTGGATTGGATTTTGGGTGCTATGTTATTTATTTTTTTTTTATAGGGTTTATCAGGATTTGTGTAGCAATTGCGGTTGAAAATTGGGAGGTTTTTCATTTGGGTATACTTTAGAAACTTTTGGAGTTGCTTGACTAGTTTTCAAATATGTATGTTTGTTAATTTTCGAAGAGCAGTTTATCATGAAATAAAAATTGTTTAATTCTCGAAGTCGCAAACTTAGTTATTTTCAAATTCTTTTATTTTAAAAATTGTAAATTTCTGAACTCGAGGATTTAAACATCTTTGAAACCGTAGATTTTAAATTACTGATGTTCTTAATAGGTAGATTTCTAAATTTTTAAATTTCTGAATAAAGAAACGAGTGATTGGAGATTATAGAAAATAATGATTATTAAAATGTGACCTATGACTGTGGGTTCAAGATCCAGAAACACAGCTCGTGGTACGTATTTTCCACCGCCAGTTTCACTGAAGAATGTTTGAAAACCATCATCGTTTGAGCAACTTTGAGGTGGTAACATTCCATCCGGTTGTATACCATGTTCTAAACAGTACAATTCCCAACAAGCATTGCCCATTTGGACACCTCCTTGCCCGATGTGGACCGACAGTACTTCACGCTAATAATAATAACAATAATATTTAAGCTATTTCAATTTTATATCAACTTGAATTTCAACTTTGACCGACGTAATAATTTGTCAATAACATTAACTGTATGTAATAGTTATTTCCGAAGAATTAAATTGAGTTTATTTATATTAGTCAGAGAAGAATTAATTTGCTTTTTATAAATTGTATAAATGAAGAAGATAATTACCATTTTGGCGAATTCTTAAGATCTTAGTAGATATGATTGAGCGAAGCACGTTAACGAGACGACCATCCAAATACAACAGAATAAATAACACTTTCTGTTAAGTGACTTTTGTTTCCGTTGCTGGGAAACAGTCGCAATTGCGATAATCTAATCGGTGGTGCAATTGAAAATCATAAAATTATATTTTTGTATGTACTTACGCATGTAGTCAAACTAATTTAAACAATTACATAAAATAGCACTGTACGTCTGAGATTATTTCTGTTAATAAAAAGAATGCAGTGTTCAGTATATGAGATAATAAATTTTATTTTACGAAATCTTCGTGACAAATACAAATTAAAATATTTGAAATTCGTAACATACATATGATGTCGGTAGACGGAATTACTATTCTAATAATTAAATATAATTTAAGTATATTATGTTTTTTTTTCTATAATGAAGCTAATTTTAATATATTAGTAAAGCAAAATTAACTCTGCAATTTTATAATGTTACTACAGTCTACGACATTTCTTTGCATTGACATTTTGGCAAAATTTAAAATAGAATGTAATACTTTAGATTATTAAAAATGTTATATCTAATTAGGGGTAGTCACCCCTGTTCGAATGACATTTTTTAAAGGTATACACAGGGACGAGGTGGCCGAGAGGTTAAGGCGTTGGACTGCTAATCCAATGTGCTCTGCACGCGTGGGTTCGAATCCCATCCTCGTCGAGTGCGAACCTTTTTTGCTTTTGCAACTCATATTTATTATTTTACAAATTTCCATGCAATTAAATTAATATCTAATCTATTATCAATTGTACTTCTAGAAAATAAAAAAATAACACATCAAGATTTATGTTAGCAGATATTACTACATCAGTTGCATGCGATTATATTCAATCATAAACGAATTAATGAAAGGAATCAATTGAAATCTGGTAGTGCAACAAAAAGATAAAACAAAATGTAATTTTTTCGAATGAAGAAAGTCCTTTATGCTAGAATAAAGTTTATTGTACAAATATAAATTTCCAAGTTAATTCAATAATAATTGTAACTTGACATATATTAAACTCTCAAGTTTAATAACATTGCAATATACACAGTACATGGTTTATACATGTTACGTTCATACATTAAAAATTCAAATGCATAGTAGAAAATAGATCTATCATGTTAATATTATATCGGCTAAGGCACCACTTTGATTCCTGGTATTGGGTTGTTAGGAAAGTGATTTCGTCTTTTTCCGAAGTGGTTTGCTTGTTAAAAATTAATTGATTGTACGCAGTAGATTATGGCTGGTACCCTATCGAATATGGAAAGTGCGAAGCAGCATTTTCGGAATATTTTACTTTTTTAAAAATGCTATTCAAGCAAGAAAAAAAGTATACAATGAAAATCGTCTCTCATTTTCATAAAAAAGCGAAATTACTTTCCGAACAACCTAATATATTGCAGCTATGTAGTTACTGGCAGTAAGTAAATTGAAGTCATGTTAAAAATTAGTTTACGAATTATTTTTTCGTTAATTATCTTTTGATCCATCAACGCATACGTGATATTTTCTTACTCTTGTCGTTTTCGATTGGGGGTGGCGGTCCTTTGGCATTTTGGTGTCGATTGTATACGCTAAAAAATTATAAACAAATTATAGTATATAATATCTTCTGTATAATATATGTGATAAGAAGATTTATAAAACTTACTATCTATACGTTTCGGAACGAATATAATCTATAACATGAGATATTCCAACTTGCAATTGGTCACCAATTGGTGTTACCCATGGATTAAATTCCATTCTAAATACCGCTTTATTACTTACTAAGTCCAGATTTCCTAAAAGTAATAATAGTATAAGCATTATTTAGCTTAAATAATTTTCTGAAATTACTCAGGCAAAACTTTCACTGTTTAATACTCGTAATGTACCTATTTCTGGCGGTAAAACAGTCAATCGATTTCCCTGTATATGCAACTCTCTCAATCGCGCTAATTCTCCAATTTCCTTTGGCAATTCAATCAAATCATTCTCCCTCAACACAAGCTAGAATACAAAAAGTATCAAGCATTGTACATAGCTTATTAACTATAAGGGTTTTTTTTTGTAATTACAATTTGCAAATTTTTCAATTGCCCAATCTCAGGTGGTAAATATTCAAAGTCATTATCAGCCAAATACAGAGCTCTTAGAGTTTCTGTAAATAGAAATGTGGTTTAATTTCACAGCAACAGAATTTAATTCAAAACTCTCAATTTTATACCAACCCATCATGAAAAAGTTTCCTGGTAGATTCTTCTCACTGAGATTATTATACGTCAGGTCTAAAACCTCTAATACTGGAAAAGCACCAAATCCACGTGGAAGAACATCCAATCTATTCATTCTGCAAAATGTACATATTCTAAGCAAGTGCTTGAAAGTATATTAATAATTTTCTAGTACTTCAAGTGCAAAGCTTACCCCACATTGAGAATACGTAGTTTTGGCATCTGAGATAAGGAGATGGGAAGCTCGGTAATATGATTGTTAAATAAATTCAGAATTTCTAGATTGACTAGGTTTGCTAGGCCGGGCGGAACAGCTGGAACAAGAAGACATTTACAATTTATCGATAAGCTGTGTCTGTATGGATATAATAAATTAAAGTCTCAAGAACATATTTGTTTGTAATGTACATAAATTTGTAGCCTACCAATTACATTATATACATATACTTTACAAGTTTTGATTTTACATATCTATCATCCTTTAGTTTATTTGCCATTCATTGTCCTAAAGGTAAGTTTCAATGATACGGCTCAACGTACCTTGAAGTTTATTGTGACTCAAAGTTAGCCTGGTGATATTGATCATATTTACTGAAATAAAAAGATGGATTATAATTATATTTGAAGAACCTTGATTTTAAAAGAATATATCAGCATGTTAAAGGGATAGTCATTTAATTAACAAAGATATTATCAATAAAATGAAATACAAAGTAAACCCTACTGGTTAATGAAAATGTTATCTTATTTCATTTGAGATTTTTCATTTTACGTCTCTGCAAAGTAAAATCGTGTTTTTTCAAATACATTTGTTTATTAATATTTGTGTCATGTTATTGTTATCATTTTAAATAAATGCCGCGCGCATGCGTGAACACGCCCACCTCGTGGGCTCATGACAAATGGCGCGGCCGGATTTCCAACCGCTCCAAAAAACCAGTCAGGAACAAGTTGCCTAATTTGGCGAACGGAACGGGGCCCACGAGGATATGGAAGACTCACGTAATCCGGGCATCTCCTCGAACGTAGATATTCCCTTGTCCGCGAGATCCAGCTCAGGATTCTGGATCTCGCGGGCTTCATCCAGCACCTTCTTTGCTTTTGACATCTTCCCGGCTGGAATACACGACACTGGTGCCTGATTCATTGCGCGCGCAATTGTACATACGCGTCAGTGGGCTTTAAATAAACATGCGCCAATCTCTTCGAAAAACTCCAACGTGCGATCACGGACGAAGTACAGAATAGACTGATCATGTTATGCGACTTTATCGTAACACCATCTGAAGTACCGACAGTGTCGACAGCTTCGTTACTAACTTCGTTGCGCGCCCTATGCTTCCGTATGATGATGTCAGTAACCAGACAGGATACAGTGAATCATTTCCTTATGATAAAACCATAGTATAGATTACTCGTGTTATCGTTCTTTTTCTCTTATCACGACTGCAAACTGTTGCGTTTGTTCGAATAAAAATTAAGAACTGGTGTCTTACGGAGGTCGTAATTTTTACAGCTCTTTGGAAGACAGTCACACTCTGGACCATTTCAAATTTTCCAAATAAGCTCCTTTTTATAGAAGCAACCATCTGAGAAACAGTTTCTCGCGACGCCGAAAAACTTTTTACCATTTTGATGTTATCTCCTACCGTAAGGAGTACCGCTATCGCCATCTTGCAGTCAAGTATAAAAATTTGTATATGGTAAATTGTTTTTTCTTCACAGGATGAAATATTTTTACGTTCTTTTGTCTTTTCTGAACTCTTCTATGGGTATGATAACATTAGAAAAATGGCCTTACAGTGAGGTTGAGGCCTTATATTCGAAAATTAAAAAAATGTGATTTTATGGACCTCAAACTGCCTGGCCACCTAGCGGTGGAAGGTGGGAATTAATGAAGTTAAACCTGGAATACAAGTCATTGCATTTGTTGACATTCCTCAGATACTAATACTTTTAGAACATTCTGCGACTAAATAGCGTTCCTTTCCAAAGTAATATAATGCATAAATTAGGTTGAAAGCATTAATATTAATTAATTTCGAAAACGACACATGTGGCGCCATCTCTGCAACGAACAGGGTGAACTACACGTTTCTGAAACACCACCTTCGTTAGTTCCTTCCTTCCACCACCAGACGGCGCCACTATGTAATACCATTTTAATTGAATTAAAATTGATGAATTAATATTGATTTCATTGCCTTATTTGACAATATTATACTTCAAGTTACTTCGGATAGTACTACTGATGAGTCTCGGAATGATCTAAAATTGTTTAATAACTTTTGAAAGTCAATAAATGCAAGAACCGTGCTTTTAATTTGTTCTCATTATTTATTACCTTTCACTGCTACGCGGCTAGCCTTGTTAAGATCAATAAAATGCAATATTTGTAATTTTGTTCTGTACAGTTTGATAATAATTGACGTTGCTTTCCGATGGTTGTTGATGCAATTAAATCAATGAAATCAGTATTAATTATATCTGAGAATTGAATGGGTTGCGCCATCTGGCGGTGCGCTCTCGGAACTAACGAAAGTAGTGTTTTCAAAATGCGTAGTTCACCCTGTTCGCCGGTCAGATGGCGCCACTTATACAATTTTTGTAGAGTCCCTTTTGGATCGTATTAAATTATTTCAGAAAAGAATACTATTTCGTCTTAGAATGGTCTAAAGGCGTCATTAATTGCGAAAGGTCAGTAAACGCAACAATATGTATTTCCGATGTAGTTCGATTAGTTCTTACCATTCACCGCTAGATGGCTAGGCTTTTTAAGCTCCATAAAATGACATTTTAACAATTTTTGAATGTAAAGCCCCAATCTTATTATAAGGCCACTGTTCTAACTTTATTGTGTGTATAGACAAATTTGCGAGCGTCGAAAGTACGTAAAAATGTTTTATTTTGTAAAAAAACCGCATTTTTCTATTTTTATAGTTCTTTGCCCAGTGTCTAGATGGCGCCGGTTGTATCTTTTTCAGAGAATGCGCGGGAAAATGTATGTTTTGAAAGCATTTAAAGTAAAATTTGCAAATCTCTTCTTTCTATTGAATTTTGAAATTCTACAACTTTGACTTTACAAAAATCTTTAGATCTCAATATTTCTGTATCCCTGAACTTCTGGAATTCTTGATTCTCAAATCCCCAGATTTGAGTATATCTAATTCTCCCCGAATCCCTAGATTTCAGAAGACCTAGAACCCTAATTCCCCGACCGTTCGATGTCCTTAAATCTAAAATATCCTTACAGTTCAATTATCCCATATCTCCGGTCTCCTGGATTCTAATATTCCTTTATACCCAAATCCGCAGGTTTCAGTGCACCAAATTCCCCGAATCCCTAGAATTTAGATCACTCAGATTACTGGACTTCGATATCGCTTGATCTCCAAATCCCGGGATGTCCGGTATTCCTAGGTCTCCAAATCCCCTAGATCGCCATATCACTAAATGTAAAAAATTCCTAGAATTTAATATCTCCGCACTTCCAAGGTCATTACATTCGCGACCCCGTTTCTAAACGTTGATATCGTGAACGACCCCCAAACCCGAAGACGCCATATATCATATATCTCGATCGGCAGATTTTCCCTAGCCGGAGGAAGATTTGCCTCGGACTGTACAGCAAACCTAGTGACGGGTCCGTCGTGCAAAAAGCTTCCTCGCGACGGAATCCCTAGAATTCAATATCCATGAGCCCCGTACTTCCAAGGTCATCAAATTTGCGACCTCGTTTTCAAACGTTGAAATTCTGAATGACCCCTCAAACCCAAAGGCGCCATATATCATACATACATGTATATCTCGATCGCCAGATTTTCCCTAGCCGGATGAAGATTTGCCACGGACTGTACAGCAAGTCCGTCGCGCGTATTCGGTAGCGCGAAAAGCTTTTTCGCAGCGGACTTAACACGCTCGGAGGCCGTCAGGTGGCCGCGAAAGCGGGCAAGCGCGGCGCGCAATCAATACGCTCGCAGAACGCGGCGGTGCCTCGTGCGCGTCAGCTCCGGCTGAGCTTTTCAGTCGGACGTACGGTCGCGTCGAAAGCTCACGAAAGCTTTTCTCCGCTGGTTCTGTCCGTCGCGCGGCCCACAGGGGTGGTGGACTCGTAGCAGGCGGTAAAATGGCGACCGCGATGCGAAACAAATGACTGTTCGGTGGCGAACGAATCGCGAACGCAGCCACGATTACTATGCGGAGGCCGCGTTTCCGCGTGCGGTAGACTAGCTGCCCCGCCGTAAAAAGTTACTAGGACTCGCGCTTTCGTGAGAGAGAGAAAGAGAGGCAGAGAGAAGCGTCCCGCGAACGCGAGAGAAACAGGTGCAACAAAATATGCTCGAATCGAGAAAAAGCTACGGGCACCGATCGGTCGTGGGCCCAAACTGGAACGCGTGATTCGATTTCCCCCGAAATTCGATTAAGAACTCGCGATTATCACGGACTGATGGTATTTGAAGGCGGCGTGTGGTGGTCCCTTCTTCTTAGCTGAGTGACGATCGCTTCGGTAATTTCGCCGGCTTCGATGACCTGACGAAACTTTAACACGGCTAGCGCGGATCCAGTTACGCGATCATGCATTTGCACTTCGAGAAGAATAACAATGCCAAGTGCGACTGCAACATCCTGTCGCTTAGCTGGATGGGCAAGGTGCCGGACGAGTCGCCGGAGGTACGTGACTTTTTACTATGACGACCCGGATATATGACCGCGAATCTGTCCGCTTATATGGCCGCGAGCTCCGCCGATACTCGGAATTATTCCACTTGGGCCACGTTATCGAGTTGTCGTTGCATGTGAACTTTTTTGATCTTTGTTATGTCGCCACGGGATGCCCTTGATCGAGTTACGGAGACTCGTACGCTTATAGTAAATACCGAATGATGAATACTGATAATAAATAAAATGATAAATAGTTAATAGTAATGATAATGAACCTTTACTTGTATATGTTGATACTTTATTTGTATCAACTAACTTTATTTAACGTTTGATTGAAAAAGTGCTATGATGTAATGTGTACATCTTAAATTATGCTGCAAGTATTTATAATTAATAGTAACGGTACAAATTGGAATTATAAGTAAAAGCAGTGACACTAAAAGAAACGGTACGGGTTAATACAATGAAATAAACGGAATAAATATAACAATAGAAAGCGAGAGGAAAATTGGTACGGTTTTCAAAGATGCATGATGTTAAAATTTCATTTTAAAATTGAATTGATTTTAATATTAACATTCATTGACTTTAAAATTGAACGATTTTTTAAACTTAACTTACTTCAAAATTAAACAGTTTGTTTAAAAGTTGAACGATTGTTAAAATTCATTTTGCAATTGAATCGATTTTGATTTTAAAATAGAATGGTTTCGGAAATGAAATGTGTATCAGAGCTGTTACGAGTATATTTCGCAAAATAATAAACACGGCAAACAGTAATACATAAACAATAATAAAAAAGTGACAATACATACATGTTTTTTTCTGAAAAATGCTAATGGGAAAACGGTAATAAACAAATATTCGTTATTGAAAAATAGTGATCAGAATAACAATAATCAAATAGTGTTTCGTGAAATATATTATTGTAGTTTTATCAGTATTATTGATAAGAAATATTTATTTATCGTTGTTCAACTTTCTTAAACTTTAATAGGTTGGTGATGATTTTAGAATTTTAATGAATCAGTTTCTAATGTCCGCACGATCTGAAAGTGATTCGAGACAATGATTGGTTAGGTATCGGACAAACAAATACTAGGTGAAAGAATATTTCAAAGATTGTTAACTTCAATGTGCATTTTAAAGAACATTTATAGAAAATACCTATAATACAAAGCTGTATGAAGTTTATATTAATTTATATTAATAACTGTGTCCAATAGTGTCTGAAATTTATAAGATGCTTACAAACCTATATACATAACATTCAGATAGGCATAACATTCATTAAAATTGCATATTTAAATTTCTAAAGGAACCCCATTCATCTGTATATAATAATAGTAAATTAATATTTTAATAATAATAATAAATGAATATTTGATGTAATATTATATAATTACCACAAAGTATTAATACCGTGTGTTTATAATATTAAATAATATTTGTATAATAATGTTATATTATTATATAATTATATATAATATTGGTATATCTTTATATCATCGTATTATACAATATAATATTTTCAAAAACCTGTACAAGATCATTGTGTACCTGGTGTACATTTTTTAATTTAAATTAAGAAACTTGTATTTCATTTGTAAATTCTGTAATTTAAGATCAGAAACTTGTGAACCTCGTGTAAATTCTTTAATTTAGTACAAGAAACTTATGAACTTCGTGTAAACTCTGTAATTTAAAGCATGAAACTTGTGGGCCGCACGTTAATTTTATAACTTAAAATAAGAAACTTGTGAATCGATCATTTTGATCAATTCGAGAGTCTTAGCGTTATTCGAGCAAACAGAAAACAACAGAAGTGTATCGAAAGCTCGTGTTACATCTGTTGCAGCAGAATTGTAGTATCTAAGGTTTCGATCATATATTACAGCCATGAAAAACGATACTTTCCGGTTTATTTAGGGCTACACTTTAGTGTTGCGAAAATAAGTGACGACAGATACGAGGATCCAAAAACTCGCGAGAAAATGGCCGAAATAGGCTTGATTTACAGCCAGTGTAAGCTTATCGCGTTGTTTGGGGATTATTGGTCCGATAGAGTAACATACACTCGTGCTCAAAAGTCGTTCAACATGTAGTTTCAAATCATTTTATTATATTTATGAAGCTTTATTAAGACGTACATTTATTCACAAATACATACAAGTGCATTATAAATAAAAGAAATAAAAATTCATATATTCACTTAAATATTGTAAATATGAAAAAACTATAAGCTGATTGGGAATTTAAAATTTGATATCAAAACGTTAGTAATACTAATATTATATCGTTCAAAAAATATTCAGTAATATATGTTATATTATGTAGTTCATTAATGTATTAAATAATGCAATATTTGCACTGTACGTATAATATGTGCATATTATATTATAATATACATCATATTAAAGTAATATTATATTATAATGAAACATAATATATATCATATTAGAATAATATAATATTTACAATGTATTGTAAAATTTGTTGACAGTAAAATTTTGACTGTCATTATACTGCTTAAAATTTATAAAGCTATTATAATATTACAATAATGTTCAAATACATTTCAATAAATATTAAACAGTGTTCATATAGTTACATCACTAGATATTATACAAAATACTAAATTGAAATTTTTAATTAAAACATGACAAACATTATATTTCATTTTGTATATATATAAATATATATGTATTATCTTGTGTCATACTACACGCAATAGTTTTCATCATTGAATCATTTTGTTATAAGAATAGTCTGTCCAAAATCTTTCAGATCCTACTACACGGATCTCTTTACGAAACTTTAATAATTAGCAATGTTGTATTAAAAGAACTGAATGAACACAGTACAAACTTCAAATCTATCTACATGTAAAAGTTTCTCATGTGTAACTGCCGGTTTTAGACGACTTTTTATTCATAACACGCGTACCGAAAACATCAACACGGTGTGTGGTTTGATATACGCGTAAAAGTGATTTATTTCCTTGCTCTTTTTGTGAGGTAGAAATTTATACAGTGTTAAAGTGAATATTCATAGTGCAAAATACACAACGTAATGGCACAGATACGTTCTTTTTGACGCTGAAAGAATAGTATACTACTGACCATCATTTTGTTCTTTTATTTTTATACTTTTTGAGTATAAATAGAACAACTGTTTGGACAGATATTGGGAGCAAAACGTTTTGATTTAGGTATCATTTCAGTTATCCTTGTACTTTCGAATTTATACACTTTGCAATTTGTTTTTCTAGCTTCTACGTTCCTAACTTCTCAAACTCTCAAATGTCCAAATTCGCAAGTTCCTAAGTAACCAAATTTACAAATCCACAAATGCAAGAATTTTCAATTATTCGTTTTCTAGATTTTCAAACATCTAGAATCTCAAATTTTCTTATTCCTGAATTTCTAAATTTAAAAATTTCTATATTTCTAAACTTCTAAATTTCTGAATTTCCCAATTCCAAAACTTCCAATTTCCCACCTTTGTAAATATTCCAATCAGCGCATTTCTAAATTTCCAAATTACTAAACATGCAGACAAAACTTTCAAAATTGTGTTTCTAATACAACCGTCTTCAGAGGTCGACAAAAATTACGCGCGATTAATTTCATAATAAGGTATGTCTCTGCCACGTTCTATGGCACCTGCAAAAATTCTCAGGAAATTCATTTCATAACAAATTGTGTTTGCGACACGTTCGAAGACATCCACAAGAATGTCCGAACATCGGGTAAGATCGTGACGAGGGTGTATGCGTTGAATCAATTTGCCATGTTCCCTGTAAACCGGTTAAACTGTCATTTTCCCATGACTGGCATCGAACATGGCGTGAAATTAACACTTGAATGCGTTCATTCGGCAATCAATACGGCTTGCCGTAGACAGGCAAATTGCCGCGTGCCGGTTCGTTATCACCGCGTTACATTTTTCCAGCGGGAGTTTTCTTCCAAAAATTTCCGAGCGAATTCGCACGCTTTCTTTTATAAAACGTCTGCACAGATGCGTGGGATCTGTAAATTTAGAAATTCATGGATCCAAGAATTCGACTATTATGAACATTAAAAATTGAAGAATTTTTAATGTTGTGAAATAAACAATTTAGTAATTCTAAAACAAGGACTTTCTGTGTTATCAAATTTCCTAACACAAAAACGTAGATGTTTGCTTTTAGCAACTCCGATGAAATTGCTTCATTTTTCCTCCACAAGCAATAATTGTTCCTATGAACTGTCCAAAGGTGTATTACTTCTACAAATTGGCATTTCGCGTGGAACATTTTCATTACAAAAGTGTTAATGAACACATCCAGAGAGCCAGTACCAACACTGCAGTTCTTGAAACCTGGGTTAAAAATCGATATATTCAACCCAATCGTGTACATTACTTTACTCGAACTTTCTCAAATTCTAACTCAAACTATCTCAAAACCTACCACAAAATCTTCTTGAAAGCCTCTCAGAATCTACCTTAAAAGCTTTTCAAAATCTAAGTAAACACTAAACAAACCTCCATCAAAATAACCCATTATTATATTTCTTATATCATCAACTCCCAATAATGTCTATTATTAATAATAAAATTTTTACAGTCATCAAAATTTCCTAAACATTAAGGGTTACTACTAACTACAGCTACTTACTACTAACTACAGTTACTAACTTACTCCTAGCTATAACTACTATTAGCTAAGTGGTATTATATACTATTAACTACTTATTATTGTATAGTAATATTATATTGTTGTATACTATTAACTACACAGTACGATGCGCCATTAACTACTTAATTACATACCATTAATTATTGCGTGTTAAATGCTACTAACTACTACGAGTGCTATACTTTCGCGCAACACTGCGACACCCAGCAATTATTTCATGAAATCTTCCTCTGGTCAAGTATTTCACCAGAAGCCCATAAACAACCGCGTAACGTTAATCTACTTGGCGGGTGGATCAATTTAAAATTATGAAACCGCGTATCTCGTGGCTTGTTCACCACGGAGAATCTTCATAAAACACCGTACCGCGAACAAGGTAAACTCTTCTATTTTTATCCGGTAGCTCTAAGAAATCAATTTCCAAGGCAGGGAGGAATGAGCTTGCCGGTTTTAATGCGTTTACAACGGCCAGCAAAGGGAATCTCTACGGTGAAGGAGAGACATCGAACACACCGGTGTCGTCTGGAGATTAATTATTGAAGTTGCTTCGTTACACGAAAGGCGTAAGTCCCCCGACTCTTTGCACGCAATACACCGAAGTCTCCATATAAACGAATCTGTCGTGTCTGAACTTTCGTTTATGCATTTTATATTACACTACATTATATTATTTTAGTAAAGTCTCGATGTAAACAAATCTTTCGAGACTGGTTTTTCATTTATATATTTTGCATTACACTATATTATATTATTACAGTAAAGTCTCGATGTAAACAAATCTTTCGAGACTGAATTTTTATTTATATATTTTACATTACACTATATTATATTATTACAGTAAAGTCTCGATGTAAACAAATCTTTCGAGACTGGTTTTTCATTTATATATTTTGCATTACACTATATTATATTATTACAGTAAAGTCTCGATGTAAACAAATCTTTCGAGACTGAATTTTTATTTATATATTTTACATTACACTATATTATATTATTACAGTAAAGTCTCGATGTAAACAAATCTTTCGAGACTGGTTTTTCATTTATATATTTTACATTACACTATATTATATTATTACAGTAATGTCTCGATGTAAACAAATCTTTCGAGACTGGTTTTTCATTTATATATTTTGCATTACACTATATTATATTATTACAGTAAAGTCTCGATGTAAACAAATCTTTCGAGACTGAATTTTTATTTATATATTTTACATTACACTATATTATATTATTACAGTAAAGTCTCGATGTAAACAAATCTTTCGAGACTGGTTTTTCATTTATATATTTTACATTACACTATATTATATTATTACAGTAATGTCTCGATGTAAACAAATCTTTCGAGACTGGTTTTTCATTTATATATTTTGCATTACACTATATTATATTATTACAGTAAAGTCTCGATGTAAACAAATCTTTCGAGACAGGTTTTTGATTTATATATTTTACATTACGCTATACTACATCATATTATTACAGTAAAGTCTCGATGTAAGCAAATCTTTCGTGTCTGAACTTTCCCTCATATCGTGTAGTTTCGACATTGACCGAAGTTTGCCGAACGCGGAGAAGCGGGCGACGGAAACGACCGAACGTAAACGAAAAGTGACCTATCGGTGGGGCAATCCTAACGAGAGATCAAAATATTTTTATTTTTGCACTCTTTGTTATGGAACTTTTACCAACATATTCGTGACATTTTTCCGATTAAAACGAGACCAAACACGACATAATTCGAAACATATTTACATGTAATTCTGTGGCATCCCTCTTATATCGAGGACTTTATTCCGATACAGAAGTATGTCTCCAATTGCGTCACGTTTGATCTCATTTTTCCCAGGAAAATGTCACGAATGCAATGTAAACAGCTGTATGAAAAAGGGAACAGAAAATAAAAAAGTTAGCAACGCATCGGCACGATAAACAATAAAACAGGTTTAATCTGTGTCAATTGTAACAATCGTAGCGTCTCTCTTTTTCACTCCCCATCCTTCTCCGCGTTCGAAAGTTGTTTAATTAAACCAGTAAACATAGTTCAATTTTTGTGTTTCAAGCCTGGTCCAATTTTAATCCGGAAAATGTAAAAAATCTGTTCATAAAAGTTTCATAACAAGAATATAGAATGGAAAATTTTCATCGTTACCGTTTCACGGATATACCGGAATCCGAATCGCATATTTCTCGGCTAGCGATTTCCATATCGTTTCGAGTCATCCCCCCGTTGGTGAGGATAATTTTTTCGCTCATATCGCGCAGATCACCTTCGCCCAGATCGAGACTGTACCGTATTTAGAAAAGGGCGAAAGAAGAAGCGTCTGCCCGTTCCTCTTTCAATTTTACGAGCGTTAAAGCGGTCCGGGGGTTAATAATACCGGGGAGAATTTCGGGACCACATCAAAAGGGGGTTGGGGAGATTGGAATCCGTGAGGGTGCTGGAGGCGGCTTAGCTCGAGCAGAAATTCGAAGGGGCGACGAGGTGTACGTGCGTGCAGCCAATTCGATGCTGAAGATGAAGTTCGTGCCCGGTGTCTCGAGTAGATGTCCTGAGGACTCGCGAAATACCAGCCTTTCTAACCCTCGGCTTTGTTGCTCAGAATGGCAGAACGCTTTGAAATGACAGCGAAACGGTTGTTCCGTTGCAATCCGACCGGAGAGATTACCCACTCTGCTCCATCAGGAGGAATCACTTCTGTACGGACGACGTGGTGAATGATTTCGTGGATTGTTCATTGTATCGTGATGGTCGTTGTAATTTTCAAGGATATTTAAATTTGTTACATTGGCAATTTTTCGAGTTGGCAATTGAGGTACAGTGGACCCTCGATATTCGCACACAATTGGTTCCTGAAAGTGTGTGCGAATGTTGAACGTTCGAAAGTAGAGGGATGTAAAGAAATATGCACCAAAAACGGTGTTTTAAAGTATTTATTTATTTATTAGGCTGTCGGGTGTTTTGTTTATGAACTTGTTAAGAGTTCGCCGAGTATCTCCTATTTTCTCCTTTTCGTGATAAAGATTTCTATAACGAGCAGTGTTTTTTTTTGCCCCACGTACTCGAGATTGTATGTGTTCTCCATTGGTATCGAAGACTTTCGTAATAGTTAATAATTCGTCTAGATGCATGAAGGCTTCATTCATATTTTTAATTGTTAACGTCTTGACGTTAAAAGTTAAATACGAGGTTGAATTTTTAAAAATGTGCGAAATAGCGAATTGTACGAAAGTAGAATGTGCGACAGTCGAGGGCTGCCTGCACTTGAGAATGGTTGAAAATGCAGAAGTGTAGGGGTTGGAACATTTGGGGGAATTTATGTTTGCGTGTTTAGGAATTTTTAGATTTGTGAATCAAGGGATTTCGGAAATGAAGGAGGAGACTATGAATTGGGGCGTTTGGTAATTTTCAGAATTTAAAATTTGGGAATGTGGGAATTAAAGATTTAAGATTAAAGCAGTTAAGAATTCGATGATCTTTTAATTTGCAAAAGGTGGAATTTCTTGATTTATAAATCGATGACTGGAAATTCCGACTTTTGGACATATGGGAGTTGTGAAATTTGAGAAGTAATAAGATTACGAACTTAGGAATTTGGCGATTTTTAAATTCGTAAGTTTAGGAATTTGGAAATTTTTTAATTTGCTAATTCAGAAATTTGAGAAACTAGAAATTAATAAATTCATATATTTGTGGTGTTGGACCTACGAAAATTTGACGCATTGAGAATTTTGGAATTTGGGGAATTGGAAAATTAAGGATCTGTCAATTTAATAATAATAAATTGGGAAACTAGAAATTTTGAAATTGTAGAATTTGAGGATTTGTAAGTTTAGGAATTTGGGAATTTTTAAATTTAATTAGTCATTATTGAAATTGGAAATTTGGAGAATTGGAAAATTAGAAGTCTGATGATTTAAAAAATTCAGAGACCAGAAATTTGTACATTTTGAAATTTGTGTATTTACGAATTTGGAATTTGAAAACTTGTAAATTCGATAAATTGAAAATCTGAAAACTTGGGAATGTGAAAATTTGGGAATTTGTAAAATACTTTTGAGCAAAAGTAAACAAAAAATCATCGTATTCCTCATCTATTGAATATTAAATGTATCTTGCGCAAGTTTAATCTCGATCTAAAGTGGACAAAAAAAGTCAAAAGAAGACAGAATTTCATATGCCAAAAAGAACACCTGACATTTTCGCTTCAACAATGAGATTACATCTTAAGAAGTGATATTTCACTTTAAGCGAACCTTTGATAGCATTTCCAATATCCTTTAGGTAGTAATATGTTTCCAAGAATTTTCGCTAAAGGTTAAAGTTTCGCTGAGAAGTCAGTTGCAATTGAACGAGTAAAACGAGAACCGCTTCTTTTGAAAAGTAATTCTCAGAGGCATAAAACAAAACTCGTAGAATAGTAAATGCAACACTTTAAAGCAAGAAAATTATTTTATATTCTGAAATAATAACAACAAATGTATATACCTTTATGTTACATGTATAATAGGTATATCTTAATTGCTGTAATAATTAATTATTTTATAATATTTATAAGCAAAATATGTTTTGGAAACATGTGTTTGAAATGTGTAAAATCTATTCTGAAATCATACGATTGAAAGAAAAATATATTTTAGAAACATACGTTTGAAACAGATTTTGAAAACATATGTTCGAAACAGAAATATATTTTGAAAACATATGTTTGAAACAGAAACATATTTTGTTAACATATGTTTGAAAGAAAAATGTATTTTGAAAACGTATGTTCGAAAGAAAAATGTACCTTGAAAATATATGACTGAAACAGAAATATATTTTGAAACACGTCATGTCATATCTAAATGATAATTTGTTGTTTAGCATGGACAGAATGCGAAGAATGAAAATGTAATTTCATTGAAGAATGGTATAGATGCATTTTGCTGATATGGCAGTGAATCTTTACAAAGAAATGCGATCACGGGTTCTCTAAATCGCATAACCTTCTTATCGTTCTTTATCTTTGTTCGATATTCAGCAATGGATTAACCTGTTCCAGTTCATAAAATAGATCCATCTCTCACGTAATTATGTAACTCTGACATACGTTCGAACTCAATCAATAAAATACGACCTGGCTATCATAAATGAACCGAAGAAGTATTACTTGTAATTCTCATTTATAAAATCATTGTATTTACGGTTATAATTTAATTCCTAATTAGTATGAACATTTAGCTGCAAATTAGTCTCCGATTTCAATTAGATGTCAATTTATTTCGAATCTTCAATTTGATAAGTTTGAGTCAGAAATTAAACTTCAGTTTTCAATTACAAAATCATTCAATTAACAATTATTATTTAATTCCTTATTAAAGAACATTTAGTAACGAATTAATCTTCAATTTCTAATTAGGTGATTATTCATTTCTGATCCTCATTTTTTCAAATTTAAAGTAACAATTAATAACTCGTCGAAATGATATCATCACGTTTCATCTTGCATTGTCATTCGTTCCAAACGCAATCTTGATTTCTAATTAGTCTACAATTAATTTCTGATCTTCAATTTTGCAAATTTAAAGTAAGAATTAGTAACTCATCGATATCATATCATCACATTTCATCTTGCATTGTCATTAATTCTAAACTCAATCTTGAATTTCTAATTAGCCGAAATTAATTTCTGATCTTCAATTTTGCAAATTAAAAGTAAGAATTAATAACTCATTGATATAATATCATTACGTTCCGTTTTGCATTGTCATTCATTCCAAACTCAATCTGGATTTCTAATTAGCCGAAATTAATTTCTGATCTTCAATTTTTCAGATTAAAAGTAAGAATTAATAACTCATTGATATGATATCATTACGTTCCGTTTTGCATTGTCATTCATTCCAAACTCAATCTGGATTTCTAATTAGTCTACAATTAATTTCTGATCTTCAATTTTGCAAATTAAAAGTAAGAATTAATAACTCGTCGAAATAATATCATCACATTTCATTTTGCCCGGTCATTTAAGTTGGTTGTATTATTCTGTTTCTGTGAAAGTAATTTCTTTGTGGGAGTGTCATCCCTTGTTAGACATCCTCATTGGTCAAAGCGTAATGTTCTTCGTTTATTGTCAGTTGCTGCGACTGTCAGAGTCGGAGCATCCTATATTTCCGGTGGTTGTACAAATAATCGCGGCAGGTCGAAGCTAAACGCGTCCATGCTCAAGGAGGATTAAGTCGATCGGCAAAGTTCGATGCGCCGCGGGACGCAATCGATCAGAATTAATTACGCTTCCTGTGTTCCCCGATCGGCGAATCCTCCCCGTCCGCTTTCCGTAGCTAATCGTTGATTAACGAGCCCCCCGAGTCGTTTCGTGAGATCGCCAGAAAGGGCCTAACGCGAATGGCTGGTCCCTATTACTGGAAAAATAATTGGGTTACGACCGGACGATCGAGTCGATTTGGACACTCGACACGGCCTTTCTACGGGATTCGATCGACGACCCGTCCGCGTTTCCCGCGTTTAACTACTTCCTGACCTAGATCGACGTACATCGAACGGAATCGACCTTAAGGTTATTTTTGCCGGCTTTCAGAACGTATGCGCCGTGGTCGTTCGCTCGAAACGCCGTTAAATAAAATCGTAAAGCGAGCATAAGTTCGCGCCCAAGTGCCCGAGTTCAAAGGGGGGAAAAAGAGTCACCCTCGAGAATAAATGGCGGATCCACTGTGAGAGACGGACGCGAAATGAACTGTCACCTTCGCTTTGTGATTCACTGATGAGCAACTGCGTCGGAGACGGCCAGGTGCATGGCCCTGCAACTAACTCGATATCGTGCACACTGATGGGTAGTTCGTTTCTTAATTCAGGAACTTAGTTGGGAGTTCTGGTGCTTATATATTTGAAAACAATTATTTTCGGGTTTCTTAGTTTGGACGGTCGAAGATTTCTATGTCTTTATATTTTTATGTTTTTATTTTCCTACTTATCTATATCTCTATATTTCTATATTCTTCTATATTTCTATATTTCTATATTTCAATATTTCTATATTACTATATTTCTATCTTTATATATTTTTGTATTTGTCTATGTTTACATTTCAGAATTTACTAATGTCTTGCTCTCGAAATTTACATTTACAAATTTGAAAATTTGATATTTCTATTATGAATCATCAAATTTATAAATTTGAAAGTGACGAAATTTAAATATTTCGAAATTTGGGAATGAAGCGTATTTTTCAAAATTAGAGAGGCTGGAGAATTGGAAAACTGGAAAATTAGGAAATAAAAATTAAAACATTTGCAAACTCGGACTGTAGGAAAATTGGAGAATTCGAATATTCAGAAAAAAAGATTCGGCAATCGAAAATTTGGATATGGAGAATTGGGAAATTGGAAAACTGACAAATAGGAATAATAGGAAAGTGGAAATGTAGACAATGGTGGAATTACAAAATTAGGATAGTGGAGATTGAACAATTAGGACATCAGAAAATTAGAAAATCAGAAAATCTAATAATTTTCTTATAATAATTAAAATAATGAACAAAAAATTAGGAAATTAGAAAAATGGGCAATGGAAATTCAGAAATTCGGAATTTCGGAAATTTAGTAATTCAGAAAATCAGAAATTCAGAAATTCAGAAATTTGGAAATTTGGAAATTAGGAAATTCAGAAACTCAGAAATTTGGAAATCAGGAAATTAAAAAATTAAGAAATTAAGAAAATAAATAATAAAAAATTCAGAAATTCAGAAATTAGGACATTATGAAATTAGAAAATTTGAAAATGGTAAAATTTTAAGACTGTAAAGTTAGACAATTATAAGGTTGAGAATTGAAAATTTCTCATATTAAAAAACCGTCTTAACGAGCATCGATACTTACTAATTCGAATAATTTATCCGTAATCTAAAACGGCCTTTAACAGAAATGATTTATAATCAATAAAAAATCAACTAAATCACGTCATTATCGTTATCAATTAAACGATAGCAAAGTGAAGTTAAAACATGTACGAACTTGGAATGCATTATTAAACGTTTTATCGTGAGTAAGCACCGTGGATATTCGTTCGAACGTTATCGAGACAACTTTTATTAGCTCAGCAGCAAAGGCGCTATACACTCGACTGATTAATAGCGTCTGTGTCCCGAAATCTGCATCGGGTTGACACGAATAGCGTGACAAAGTATGGCCCCTGAGTTTTAAAGTCGTCTAAGCTGGTGTGTTTAGGTTTCGGCATTGCATGGACGACTTTCCACATCGAATGATGTGTACTCGAGTTCCACGTACTTGTCGTGGATTGCGCTTGAATCGATACTCTCATTATCGAGGACCGTTTTACCTTCGATGTTGGCGGTTAAATCGAATAGTAATGCCCGAATGGTAGTTTTCCATGTGCTTGGCGTGTCAACAGCGGAATATCACAGATGCTTCTTTACGCGTTTTCTGAAAAGAATTCTTTAACATTGATTTCTTTGTCAAGGCAGTTATTCAATCAAATCAGTTGTTAATTTCTTTGTCTTTGTTACACCTACTCTTTGGTACTGCGATGTCCGAATATTATTTTTAGAAAGAGCCAGAATAATATAATCAAGTTAAATGGCTATGCGAAACGTTACGCCAGAATATGATTTCCACGAGGTATTCCGAAAAATTTACAGTGTTCGAATATGGTGTTAGGTAAACAATGCTTTATACCTGCACATTCGTCTGTGATTTATTCGTAACTCATTTACGGGAAATACAATGGGAAAATATTTAGAATTTTTTCATCTTACACGATTTTTTAAAGTTATGGAACATATCCCCAAATTTACCATATGCCGCATGTATTTTTTTACACGATTTTTTTTGCACCCCTTTCTAAGGAACGTACCGTGTAAAAATAGAGTTGGGTGTATTATTATTATTATTGTTGTTATCATTATTTTTACTTTAAATAACGAACTTTTATACTTAATAAATTTGCAGATATCAAATTTCTTGAAAAATACGGCTTAAAATATTTTCAATTTCTTTAGCCAATTATAATAAATGCTGTTACACAATTTACCGTATATAATTACCAATAACAAAAATGTATCTATCAAGAAAGTTAAATAAAATCATTTGGAGAGTGTTTTCTTTATCATGATTAATAATTTATCTTACACAAAAATAAGTGAAATAACGTACCGTAAAGTTTTAATCGGAATAATATGATATAAAGTTCTATTAAAACTGTGCTACCTGAATGTAGGTTACAAAATTGCGTACATTTACGAATCAATTCGACTCACTTGGACCGAATAAGGGTTGATTCCTAAAGAGATAAATTCCTGAGGGTTCTAGATCGGAACCTTCTCTTGATTGCACTTCATTTAGGCTCTGTACACATTAATTCAGCCCCTTTTCTTCTCACTGTTCAAATCACTGGACTTCATTGTGTTTTTCCTTCTATTGGAGAAGAAAGACACGAGGAACTATTAATCACGAGGCAGGATGCAGTAACTCCGATGCTTATTGTCATCAGTTCAAGAAATCATACCTTTGTAAATTTATAATTACTCGGTTAATATGGAAAATAATACATGATGTTTGCTGCGAAACATGAAATAGTGTGTGTTACATAATACGAAATATTGCCATTTTCACAGATTTATTAAATTGACTAACTTTGTTTAAGTTTAGCTTGATTAAATTCGCTAATTTTGATTAGTATAGTTAACGTCCATATTTACGCATATATAAGTATATCGAAATTACTATGTGTTTAAATTACGTTTACAAATTCATGTATTTTTAAATTTATGAATTCCAAAATGTATGAAGTACTAAATTTCTACATTTTTAATGGATTTCTAAATTCATGTATCCCTAAATTTATAAATTACAAAATTTTCACATTCCGCAATTTTTTCTTTTCAAATTAGTATATTTTCCAATTTATGCATTCCGAAAATCACGAATGCTAAAAATCTTTTTTCCGACTGCTTAAATTATCAAAGTTTTACATATTCGAATTCCTAAATACCTAAATTCCTGCATTTCTGAATTCGTCAGTTTCTAAATGCAAAAATTCCCAAATATTCATCAGAAATGTAGTTCAACATAGAAACTTTTCCATAAAGTACGTAATTCAATATAGCAAGTCATCGGCAAGGAACATATTCCTATAGAGAAGACAAATAAAGTAGAAAAAATATTTAACAAGAACTAAAAGCGTTTCGCTAAAAATAGAACCCTGCTCCAAACTCGAGAGCAAACATAACCACGGCCAAGTACATCCAAAAATAACTCATTTATCTCAATGAAGTTCGTAATAATATCAATTTGGAAACAAAATAGCATTCCACGATCGTTCATTTACTTCCAAAGTTCACCCCTGATATTTCCGCTCCGCGTATACTTTATCACCCGGCAAATTATACTTTTCAACGCGCGAATCGATTGATTCGAGTTAAGTCGATTCCGGGCTGTTGAATAATTTAACTCCGATACTTACGTCGAGAAATTTTCACCTTTTCACGAGAAGGCGAAGAGACGAACGAAGAAGAGTAGTATGTATATACGTGCTGAACCAACCGGATGTCATTTAAATAAGAAATCTGATCTGTCCCGTTTGCTCGTCGACGAATGGAAAAAGCGAGAAGAGTGAAAAGTCGTGAATCTTACTCTGCGATTCGTTCTTAACCCCGGAACTACCACACTAGTCAAGATGGCCGGTTTTAAAATTTCACTTTCAAATTTTCACTTCGTATTACCTCAAATACTTATTTCATGTTACTTCAAATTTTTACCTCGTGTTACTGTTAAATATCGCTTTAGGTTAATCTGTATTTTTATTGCTTTGGCTTAGTTAGTGTTATAGTTTTCTAGGAAGACAATATTTTTATGTAAACCCAAGTCCAAACACGGTCATCCTTCCGTACACAATTACGAAAACGACCCTTGATTGTGAGTAATATGCCTAATTCCTTAACACCAAACAATCCCTACTGATCCTTTTCCCCGTTCCCACTACCTCCAAAATGCAAATTCCACACCCTTAACCCTTTGCGGTCCTATGTCGAGCGTGGCTCGACATCGCGTTTTTTTTTGGATCGTTGAGATAATTCAGATAAATAGGTTGTTTGAACATGTTTACATTTCTTTGTCACTTTTAATAAATTAACAGTATGGTAGTCACGCACTCCACATTGTCGTAATACATTTTATTGCAAATCCATTTCTTGATCTATTTTATAAATTAGTTATGGAGCTGTAGGTAAAAGAAATCACGGACCGCAAAGTGTTAACCCATTTTCTACCACGATCCCCAAATGGGGATTTCAATATATATTTTTATAAATATTCTTTTTTGGTACTCGGAGTAGGATCATATCAAACGAAATGTGTACTCGGCGAACACTTACATTATAGTTTGCAAAATTATTTTCCGTTTCGATGTCGCCTAACCTATGGAAGTTTGCGATATGTAAATTTACAACTCATGGGATAAAATGCAAGTGAAAATTTGGCAGACAATGGGTTAAAAGCATCACCGAAATTCTTCTCATGAGCATTGTTGTACACGAAGAATAACGGTAGTAGTGTGTGTAAATATAATGATGAGCAATTAACAGTCATTATGGGAAAAGTCGCTGAGATAAGACCTGTTTTGAATGAAAAATATTTTAGAAATATAGAAAAACAAATTTTGGTACTGGTTTTAAATTAGCCCCTAAATTACTTATTTTATAAATTACTTATTATTTTTGTACATTTTTCGAAAAATTGATATCCCGTTTACTTTCTTAATTACTCCCATGAATTATTTTATTGCCTTTCTGCTATTTCCTAAAAATTATTTTTATATTATCTTCTTAATTATTGAAAGTATTATAATGATTTAATGTCATCTAACTATTTTTTAAATAAATGTTAATCAATTTTAATGGTCTCTCTATTTCACTTTCAATTGCAAACACCAGCCATTATCACCAGAATTGGATGATTTTTCTAGTAAACGAGCTTTTTATTATTAAAAATGAACAATGTAAAGAAAAAAATTCGTTCCTGGCGATTGTCTTAAAAAAAATTCCGCAATGATGCGATAACTAAATTGTTGTATAACGAATTTCATTTTTCCTTCATTGATTTGGAATAAAAATAATTTTGTATCATGGCTACTGATAACGCTATTAGTCATTTTGATTGGTACATTTCCGACCGAAGAAATATTCTATAATCTGTTTACCGTGTTTCGTATACCTGGATCCGCGCCCAACAATGCTCACATCACATAAATTCATCCCTTTTCTGTCAATCCCCTGATTTCTATCACATCCGTTACGAACAGGTCACATAAATTTAGTATTGCTCTCTTTCCCTAAATCATCCAAGATATCTCAAAAAGATATTAATTCCTTTCGCTGGAATATTTATTCTTTAGCCAAAAAGATATATTTATTCGTATAAATACTACACGGTGGTAGTCCGTACTATGCAAACATAAATAGTATTATAAATGAAATGAAAAATGAATTTGTTGACTATATGGATTTTAACACGATAGGGTAGAACTGGGTGACTGTACTCTGTTATGGTTTCTTGATGACTTCCTTCGTTCCGATTTTTCTGATTGTTATTGTTTATGTATAATTAATACGAGTATTTCCAGTTTGGGAAAGCGAACAACTTTTTAATGATATAGATGTTTAATCTATACAGAAGTTTAATTGTCAACCATATATGGGTGGCATGACAGTGAAAGTGATATCTCATTGTTTTGTAACCAATGTATTGGTAAAAATACCAGGGTCATTCAACGCTGAATCGATCACTTTTTGACCTCACCATTTGCGATTTTGTTTTAACCCTTTGCACGCGGAAGGTGACTCACACCCACCGCTTTGTTTAATACAGTAATGGGTATTTATTAAATCTATGGCATCGTACATACCATGTATAAACATAATGAAAAAGCTAAAGTGGAAATTAATAATAAAGGGATAATAACATTGGAAGAATTCATCAAACTTATAGACCAAAGAGTTTTAGAATTGCTATCTGCTATCAGTTAAATACAGTCATGGACAAAATTAAGTGGACATTGCAGAAATGTACAAAATTTTTTGTTTTGTTACAATGTTTTAAATAAATTTAAAATGTAGAACGTGAAATGATTTTGTAGACTTGAAAAAACATTTATTTAATGTATATAATTGTGCGATAAAGTTTTGATTTATAGGCATTGTTAGTTAAATTAAATTAACCTTTTGTTATTTATGATACCTGTCCACTTAATTTTGTCCACGTCTGTATATACCTTCGAGTCCAAACGGTTAATCAAAATATTTTATAGTCTTACCCATATCAAAGCTATTTTTGCTAATAACAGATAGGATATCTAAAACTTTTTTGTTGTAAAGTTCGATTTTTTCGAAGTTATTATTTCTCTATTATTAATTGTCACTATTAACTGTTGCATAACGTTTATACGCGCAACACTATAGATTTAGTTAAAAAATATCTATTCTGCATTGCTGTATTAAACAAAGTGGTAAGTTTGAATCACCCGTCGTGTGCAAAGGGTCGAAGTAAACGTAGAATTACCGGGTTTCGTTTCTTAACGTCATCGAAAGTTTGGCGATCCGATTCCGTTTGAGGATCCATCAAGACAAACGGCTCTATTGTTCTCCGGGTTAAGCCATTGCGGCTCTTTGTTCGAGCAGTTACTTTTTCTGTCGGATACGGCTTCCATTTTATGGTTACAATCTTATGCGAGCGATTTTACAGGCTCGACAAGGCGAGATTGTTAGCGAAGAATTGCAAAAAATTGTGAAACTGTTGAAGCACGCCGGCCACTTTTCTCTTGTAAAGCCGGGTTCGCTTTTCAAAAGATAAAAGCAACCCGGCGTAATTACTAGGTGAATTGGAAATCGCAGTATGACGGGAAAGAGCGGTTATTATGCTTCGTAAAAGCACGGACGGAATTTACCGTATCACTTTTGTTCCTGTTTTCGAAGCTTTGATTTCGAAAATATCGAACTTTGTAGGTTAGGTACGAGCATGACTGCGGATATGATTTTACTGCGTCATTTTTCTTCGTGTTAATGTTTATCGATATGGATGGCATTATAGTATTAACGATATAGTGTTTTTTTTATATTTTTTATTGTGAAATTATTTACTGTTATAAATATTCATTGTAGAACGCTATGAGCGATTTTGTAGTAGTGTTCGATGAATATTTGTAGTGTTGTAACCATATCATAATTTTATAACATTATGCTAGTGCTGTAACATTATCATAGTGTTATATTCTAGTAGTTTTTGTACAACGAGAACGTATGATTCAAAGAGCTCAAAATATAATACTACGATCTCTTTATAGTGTTTGATAAACATCTCCAGTGATATAACACATTCAGTAACACTTTTACTTTCCTTTACTTTTTCTTGTGAAACGCATCTACGGGATGTAACATGTTTATACATAATATGGAACTTGTGGCTTAAAAAATTATGTAACAAATCTTTCCCAATAAAAATTGCAATTCTTTCGAATAAAAAACTTTCAACTGTTCATTAACATACAGTAATTTATATCTCTATCTTTTTATTATTTTTGTATTATTACTAAAAATAATTTATCCACTCTCCATAGAATACGTATTATTATATTTATAATCTCTAACGTAAAATGTTATTTAAAATCACTATTGAGTACATTATTTTCATTATTAACAACAGAAAATATCTGTATCTTTGCCTATAACAAAAAATATCTATGTCTTTATTAATAACAATACATATCTCCGCTTTTATGAAAAGTGAGATATATTTCTGCATTTATTATATACGTTAAAAGAAATTTGCAATATTTAATTACTTCGGTTATAATGAACGACCGAGTTATTGAAACATTTAATAACTATCGAGTAGATTGTAAATGAAACGGCGAATAGGATTACGCGAGCAATATAATCGACAAAGATTGCTTCGTTAATATTATCGGGAATAAAACTGTAATACGTTTCCTGTTGGCTGCGTTGCGGCCATGATGAACGCTTTAACGAGAAGAAAGCCCGCGACAAGTATTAAGTTTCGAGAGAAAATGAATACTGAAGCATTCGATTAATTCTCCGGTACAGGTTTCCATTAGTATAGACTATATATAGTATCCTGTTATTAATGAGTATAATGCAACAGTTGTATAACAATAGACTCCATAATACAATGAATTTTTTATTTGTGACATTTATTGTATCAGATCTTTCACTACTTTTATATTACATAATAAACTTCGGGGTATATAACGAAATGAAAATAATTTTGAGATAAACGCGGAATAATGCAATGAAATTTATTATCGTGATTCACATTATTTCCGAATAATTATGTTGTAAAACAAGAATTTTATGATATTATTGCGTGTTTATTGAACATTTTATGTGTGTTGTTTCATTTTACAAACTTAGAGATTAAGAGAAATAAAAGTTAGTACTAGTAGATAAAAAAAGTTAGCAGTAGTTAGTGGTAGTATTAAATAAAAATAAAATACGAATCTAAGAATGTAGAAAATTAGAGATGTGAAGATCAACGAATCTACAAATCTACAAATCTACAAATCTACAAATCTACAAATCTACAAATCTACAAATCTACAAATCTACAAATCTACAAATCTACATATCTACAAATCTGCAAAATTGTAGATCTAAAACCCTAAAAATCAAAGAATTAAAAAATCTGAAAATCTAACAACATGAAGATCTAAAAACTTTTAAATCTGTAAGGAACTAAGGAATTTAAAACTCTGAAACTGTATAAATCTAAAATTCTAAAACCTCAGTGATCTAAGAATTCCAAAAATCTAATACATGAATATTTTCGCAGTTCAATATACGTACTTCCAATTTCAAATTTTTTATTCCTGCAGCTCCGTCAGTGTTAATAAATATAACAAATCTGCTGCAATTACACTCGAAACATGTCGTATTCGAGAATACAGAAATTTGTGAACCTACAAGCTGGAAATGTACGACCATTTCATTTCTAAACGAAAACATTGACGACTCGAATCTGTCTGAAGCCAAATGATTCGTGCATGCTACTTTCGATCATGCGTCTGACCACATTCGTGCATTTTCCACTGCGTAGAGCGTACTTTATAACTCGTCGATGTATCATAAATCGGTGCCTTCGAAGCCCGTTTCGTTTCAAAGACAACAAAGTAGCATCTGTTAGCTCCAAAAACGAAATACACACGCAAGTATGTACACACGTCTGGATCCCGTAACAAAATATCCTGCCAAGTATGAGGACGATTTACGCGACTGCAGTTTATCCTGTCCATTAAAAGGATATCGAATATCCGATATGGCTGCGAGTTCGTCCTAGACAGACGAGTTTCCTGTCCAGGTAGAAAAGTGTCGTTGAACTACGTGAAACCGTACAACTTGATTTGAGCATGCTTCTGGGAAATAGGGGATATCGTTTTATTCGTAATCATGGCAGTAAAAGAGAGTCACCAATCGTGGAAAGTGGTGCGCAAGGACGTTATTGGAGTTTAATAATTATCGACGCGGTAATTAAGTTTCCTGAATAATTGACTGCCTATTGCTTGGCTCGGAGAACCAGAATTATCCAAGTCAATTATGATCCTGACGATTCATGGACAGTATTTGTACGAGAAATGATTGGCAGTGTTTATTTTTAATGGTTACTCGTGGTCGACCACGTCGAGATTTGTGTGAAATATTGGATTGTAATTGGGGAGGTTGTGGGTGGCTGTAATGACTTCCAATTTTTCCGAAAAATTTAACTTTGATTTCAGCTGTTATTATGGCGAGGATGAATAACAGATCTATCTTTCTCGACTCTTTTGATCACTGGTTTCGGGATGTGTATGGGAGTATTTAGTAATTTAGTAAAAGGAACATCATATTGTTAAATTGATCTGTTTGGGAATTTATAAATTTAGGGATACTCGATTTTTAAATTAATTTGTTTGGAAATTTAGAGATATAGGAATACCAAATTTTCGTATTGACTCCTTTGGAAATTTCTAAATTGAGTTATGTAAAAATTTCATATTTTTCAATATGTGCATAAAGTTGAGAAATTAGGAACGTAATAATTTGGAATATTAGAAATTTGATTATTTGGAAATTTAAAAATTTGAATATATTAACATTTTGTAGTTTGAAAGTTTTATAAATGGAGAAGTCTAGAAATGTTACAGACGACAAATCTACAAATCTACTAATTTATAAATCTAAAAATCTACATGTTTACAATTCTATAGATCAACAAACCTACAAATCTACAAATCTACAAATCTACAAATCTACAAATCTACGAATCTACAAATCTAAAAATATGAAAATATGAAAATATGAAAATATGAAAATCTAAAAATATAAAAATCTAAAAATATAAAAATCTGAAAATCTGAAAATCTAATAAAGTAAAAAACTTAAAACTGTAAAAATTCAGAAAGGTAAAAAATTATCGCCTACCACATATGAAGTGTATTTTAAAACATAGTCAAATTGGAAGGCGTCAAAGAAGCATAAAAGGATCGTCAGATTTCCACAACACCAACATTTCTGCCGAACCACAAAAATGAAAGATTTCATCGCGCGATAAATTTCCCACGAAGAAAAAAGAGTTTATAGTTGTTCCAACTAAATCCCTCCATAAAAATGTCTGTAGCATTGTACGTTATGTAGTATTCATCAATCTAAAAATACAAGTACCATTGTGCGAACGGATTTTTGACGTTTGCAAAAATCGTCAGTATTTTATCGCGGTACTAGAGAATTGTATGTATACACAGGCTTTCCATCTGATAACACGTAAAAGGTTAAAAAAAAATTCTTTGTTCGTGTCACGCGATCTTCGCGTTGAAAGCTTACAGTTAATTGCTGAGTCAACTTATTGTTCCCGAGCAAGAGTCAATATATACGAGGTGGACAGAATAAATTGGGGTTGAAGGGTGCAATCAATCGGCGGGAAGGATACCAGCCATTAAGGATGCAGTTCGAGTGGAAGGAAATTTCGCATAACTCGGATGTTTCACAATAGTTGTCAACTTTAATATTCATCTTTCGCGGTGAAAGACAATTTATTCGCGTTCGAGATGCTATCGGATTTATGTTTCGTAAGATGTAGGTCCTCTGCAATTTTCTTAGGTGTAGTAGGACCAATTTAAAATAGTTACTATTTTTTATTAACTATATTTTTAAATTTTCAGTTTACAGTGCTCAATTTTCACGTTTCTTTATCCTCTAACTAGTTCTCTACTTTCCTTGTTTTATACGCTTCTTATTTTCTTATTTCCTGATTTTTTAGCTTCCTCATTTTCTAATCTCTCATTTTTTAATTTTCTAATTTGCTAATCTTCTAATCGTCGAATCGCCTAATCTTCTAATTCTCTAATTTTCTAATTCTCTAATTTGCTAATCTTCTAATCGTCTAATCGCCTAATCTTCTAATTCTCTAATTCTCTAATTCTCTAATTGTTTAATTTCGTAATTGTCAAATTTTTAAATCTCCAGTTTTTCAATCATGCAAATGAAAAATTTGTACATCTGTAACTTTTCCAATTTTCCAATTTTTTAATCTCCATAATCTAAAACCTTGCAACTGCTCAAGTTCCAAATTTTCCAGTCTTCTAATTTCCTCGCACGACAGTTTTTTAATCGTCGAACTTGAAAAATTTGAGAATTTTGTGATTGTAGCAGTTTTAGAATTTAGAAGTTTGAATGTTCGTTAATTGCATAACTTGGCAATTTTTTCATTGAGAAGAATGGCAAGTATATATCCGAGCTTGGCGGAGAAGAAATTTTTCTATGAATTCAGTTCAGCGAACGTTTCGCACACTCGCTCCAAACACACACACACACACACACACGAAGCGTACAAAGAGAACACTCTGGGCGATCGATTTTCACACCCATCGACATCGGAGTTAGGGTTGTGAAGTGCTATGAGTGACATGTAGCTGGCTTACGTGTTTTAAGCACCTTTGATACAGCCACTGTTGAACTGTCTTTATAAAAAATTATAACAGCAAATTCGAAATTCCGTTAGTTTATTTCAGACGCGAAATACGCCATGTAAATTACAGGTATGGAAATTGACCGCATTCTTGTGTACACTTATGAATAATTTAAATGTGAATTATGCTTTTGGTGACGTGCTACATCACTTCATGCGTTCCGATGATTAATTTAACATTGTTATTGCTTCAAACATTCAACGCGATCAACCATTCGGTTAATTAATTGAGAAACGAAAATAATGATATCGTATTGAATATCGCTAAAATTATACTAATAATTTCAAGTAAATTGAAACATTTTGCTAAAAATTTGATGTATGATGTATGTATGTATGTTTTACTTTGTGTTATTATTGTATTAATTTGTTGTATTATCATTTTATTATTCTACCGTTTTAGTATTTTACTATTTCACCATTTCTTTATTTTATTATTCCATCATCTAATTACTTTATTATTCCATTAATTTCATTATATCATTTTCTTGTTCTTCTATTTCCACTATTTAATAATTTAAATTACTAGTTCCACTATTACGCTGCTTTACTAGTGTGCTATACTATAATTTTATTACTTTATTATTTTGTTATTCCATATCAGTATTCCACTATTTTATTGTTTTATCATTTCACTATTTTATTTTATGTTACTCTATCTTTTCAATAATGTACTATTTTAAGTTTGTATTATTCCATCGTTCAGCTATTTTGCAATTTTACTATTCTGTCATTTTATTTTTTGATTTCTCCATCATTCCATTTCCGTAAGAACTTGCAGAAATAAAGAGGTTAGAGAAGTGGTATTTTTATAGGTTAGTTTGTTCCTATTGTCGCAAGAAAATAATATCACGCGAACAGAACTGATTTATGCACTACAAATACACCTTTCAGTTCGAACAGCAGCTTGAACTCGTTTCCACATTCATTTTTCATTAATTTTTCATGCTGCTGGTTAAGGACATATCAAGAATTAATGCATACAAAGGCACATCTATGACGAGGTCACATTTTTATTATCAATACACTGAATTATCAAGGATTTAGCACCGTACTTGTGTGTGTGTGCCTGTATCGTACATACAAAATAAGAACACTTGTTTTCAATAAAATGGAGGAACGGGCGTAACAAACGACGTTTGATTGTGTTTGTTGTATAGCAAGCACCACGATGAATTCATAATTGAAATACCTGCTCTCATTATTTTCTATTCGTCGTCTTTATTCGATTACCCTGTGTGCTATATTAAGCCAATAATCGTGAATTTTAATAATCGTACATCTATGATATAAACAAGGGGGGAAGCGTGTCGATTAAATCGAACATAATTTTCTCCTGACAGCGAAAATTAAGGATAATTATGTCATGCACGAATCGACGAAATTAATTGCTGCGGATGTACAAACGGTGAAACTTTGATTGCGTGTTTACTTTTATAACAACCGGAATGTGGGAAGTTTTTAATTATGGTACTTTGAGACTTTGATATCTTAGAATTTTTGTAGTTTTTAATTTTTCTAATTTCGAGACATAGAAATTTTAGCATCTCTTAATTTTGGGCCGTTGAGATTTTAGGGTTTCGAAGGTTGACAATTTTTTAATCTTGAAATTTTTTACTTTGGAATTTTTTGATCTTCTAATTTTAGGGCGTCAAGACTTTGGGGTTCTTCAACTTACTTCTAATATTGAAATCGTCGAATTTTGGGGGTTTAACATTTTTATCTGTTTATTTTGAGCCTTTGAAATTTCCTTTTTTTTTGAACTTGAAAAATTATATAATTTTTAAGGCTTTGAAATTTGACTGAGGTTTTAGAATTTTGGTATTTTGGAGTTTTTCAAGCTTTTAATCCTTCAATGCTTTAGCTTTGGGACTCAAAAGTTCTTCAATTTAGAGATTTTGTTATTTTAAAGCTTCCAATTGTGAGTCTAACAATTGCTTCTTCCAGAAATGGATGGTGACTTACGGAAATTAGGGGAACATAATTTAAAAATACGTACTTGTTTACCGATAACGAGAACAGTCTTTATTAATACTTTCAACTTGTCGCTTAAATTTTCATGAAACTAAGAAAAGAAGTTCCTTGCAAATTAAATTACAGAACTAAATATTCATTATAACGAGTCGCAGCAGACACGGTTATTTTCATTATGGCTGTTAACGCATAAATTATTTCGCGAGAACCTTAATTCCGTGTTAATTATTTTATGTGAGTCTCTGCTTATTTTATTAGAGCCAGTATTTAAGGTTAATATGCCCGGTATCGTTGAAGCACAGCTGCGTTCGCTACCAACGTCGCATATACATCGCCGCTCAAAAGTTTCGGAACTATTTATTAAAAGTTTGACTATCAAGTTTTGATTTTCTACTTGTAACATTTTGTATGCTATACAAAAATCATGGAACACTTTCCGGGTTAACAATTTTGGTCTCGATTAATATGGCATATATATTTTAAGACGTCTAACATTTTTAACAATGGAAGTACATATTATCGTAGAAATAATTTGCCTTTTGTACGGAACGGTCGAAAGACATTACAGCGGAAATAATTTGCCTATAATTCGAAATAATCGAATGGTCACGTGGGATCGGCGATATCACCCACCCATTAAATTTCCCGGTCAATTTCCATTAGGCCCCATGCAATATTCCATAATATCGCCTTTCGCAGCCTGGCCCTTTCTTCAAATAGAAACGAGGCTAACCATTTTCACGATCGATCAGCAAAATGGCGATAGCTTCCGCGAGTCTCGCAAATTGGTATTCGGCTATTTCAATATTAGAAAAGGTAACATCGAATAAATATCGGTAACGCGTGCACAATTATTCGTTATCGAAAACAGTCGTTCCTTCTCCCCGGCTATAAATTATGATAACCGATAACGATAATTTCCTTTGTGTCTCATAACAGATTCGTATCGCTTCAATCTCCCAACCGCTTCCATGGAACCGGGCTGAAATTTTATCTCGCGATTCTTTACCTTCTTCAATAAAGTAATCCCCATCGCATTAACATTTTCATCTCGACTGTAGTAATTTTTCTTCTTCCCCTTCTTACGTACCTATTCTGGACCGTGAAGCGTCGCAATTTTCTTTTTATCAATTATATTTACGGCTTCGTCTCCTTTTAATCTCTCAGAGGGATCTGTCCGTTACAGTACTACACTAATTTAGGAATAAAAGTTGAACGCTCATAGCATTTAAGTAACAGACAGAAAGTACTAAAATGAATGTTCCACATTTTCGCATTTTATTACGAATGAATTATTGTTATAAATTAATTGCAGTTATATCCATGTATTGCGGTTACGTAATTTGTCTGGCATCTATTGAATTTCGCACCCCTAAATGCCGGCGTTGTTGACCACCGACATTTCGTCACCACCGATATAAACCCTTTTTTTCTGTCGCGTGTAATGGCTACCAAGCCTACCAAAACACGGTTGGTAATACTTATTCGTCGGCACGTAACGTTTCCACTTAAGCGTGGCTGCGTCAGGTGGTGGCACGGGCTTCAATGTTACAAGGGTTTCACCCTCAGACCTGTCATACATATGTAGGCATAATTACTCCGGCCAACGGGAACCCTTAGAAAAATAAGCAGTGAGCTCGAGGCGGATTTCGAGTCAGCTATCCGATCCCTTCGACCAGGGCCGACCCTCTCCGCATAGGGGCCCGGGAAATATCCCGTGACAGCAATTTTTTCTACGAAACGAAACCGTAACATCTTTTTAGGAAAAGGGAGATTAACTCACTCTGCTTGACGATATTTTTCCTGTTAGAAAACAGCAACTTTTAACTTCGAACTTTTATAATTTCTCTCGGAGTTATTATTTATTTATTATTAATTGACATTGATATTTATTATTTATTGTTAATATTTTATATTATTGTTATCGTTTATTGTATTTCTTATTTATTGACATTTATTATTAATTGTTTTACTATTTATTATTAATTGATATTGTTTGTTTCACTATATTCATACATCATGTGTATAACACTATGAATTTAGTTAAAAAATACCAGTTTGAAATAGTACCACATTGAATGATGAGTCCTTTTCGAGTGCAAAAGATTCATACGAAAAAGAGAAAAAAGGAAAAGAAATACATAAATATTAAGGCGTCAAAATATACATTCATCTATTCTCTGTATTTTAAATAATTTTTATGTTATGTATCATTTGATTATATATTTAAATGCATAGGATGATTCACGTATCTTGCAGATTTTAAACAATATTTATGATATGCATAACATAACAAATTTTCATATACATTTAAACATATACGGTGATTTATGTATTTTTCACTTTCCGGAATTATGTTTATATTATGCGCCACGTGAAGAATTTTGTTTATAGTCATACCTGTTTAAATATACAGAACGAGTAACTATGATATTATACTTTTCCGAAAATATTATACAGTCTTCGTTCTAGATGCAATTTATTATACTATTACTAGTTGTACTATGAATTAATTATCACATCTGGAATCAGCTTAAGTTCTTACTTCTTCACTTGAAATGTAATGTTCTGCTAAAAAGATATATGATTTTATTTGAAAAAGAAAGTTGATCGTAAAAATTTTTAAATCTCCTTACATACGAGAAATATTTATAAATCATCATTTGCGACATATAAAATCATTAACTATTTGCATGTAACAAATTTTCATCTGATACATAATTTAAAAATTAATGTTTGCGAGTTTCGTGAATCACCCTGTATAATTATTTTTTCTTCCCAATTTTCGTCCTCTTTTTTCTTGTATACCTATCTTATATTTCTTCGTTTCCTATCTTGTATTTTTTCTATTCCGATCGTCTATTCCTTACAGTTCGGTCATCTATTTCTTGTATACTCATCCTCTACTTCCTGTACAACTAGGAACCCGAATGTTTTGCATCCATAACTGACGGCCCTGAGCTCAACTACCAACCACTGGAACTTCTCCTTCCTGACGACAGACACAAAAGGTCCAGCCTTCTTTTCAGCATCACGACGTTCAATCGGACAAAAAGGAAGTGACAGGCTGGCGAATTAACTCGATGCCTCGTTTCCCTCCTAATAGCGACGACGTATACATCCGTTTTTACGGAAGCGACGCTTTATTTTATACGGAGCTTTGTCCTTCCCTCGCGACTAGGGTGGTGGATCTCACTTTTCAATGTCCATTAAAGTATTCGAACAATAAGATGTTCGTTGACGATAGTAGATGTTAATTACAGTGCTCGCTCGGTAAATACACGTTTGATAAACATTCCGTAACATCTCCCCTCAGTGGCAGGTGTTACATGTGCACACGTAGGAATTACCAAAGTTAACAATTTGTGAAAAATTGTTTGTATGAAACAATTCGTATCAAATTGTTTATGTAAAATTTGTGAACTATTTGTTCATATGTATATTTGTATATATATATATTACACACGTCCAAAGCAGGAAAATAAAAACGCAAAGTATGCTGAAAAATCGTGAGCTTATGGTTCTGTTCATGGAATCGTGTCCGAATAAATTTGACTTTTGCACGCGTATGGTTTTCTCATCATTGTGCATAAGGGCACGGAGCATATTTTTCACGGTTTCACAGGTTCATTTGCAAAACCGAATGAAATTTTAATTAAATGTAACGCTACCATGCTTCTCTTGCCGCGTGAAAAGACTCGTTGGTACATTCCTGTTATGGGATTTGACTTTCAAATTCTTATTAAAAGGACGCGTTATGCATTCAAAAGCTGAGCGAACGTGTACCCAGAAATTCGCTAAATTCTGAAGTTTAACACAGTATATGTCGTACGTATACGTGTAATTTGAATGTCGTTCAAACAGCGTACAAACAAATGGACGAGACAAACTTTGTTCGAAACAGAATCACCATGATGATTTCGAATGAAAATTTGAATATTTGAAGATTTGAGAATTTGTTGATATGAAAGTTGAAAGTTTGAAAATAAAGTATATCAATCACTAAAATTTGAAAGTTAATTTCTTCTCTAATTATCAAATTTCTGATATTTCATGTTCTTAAATTTACAAATTCAGAAGTATCGAGTTTTTAAATGTTAGAATATGATATCGATCTCGCACGTTTCTAACCTAACCTGAACCATGTATCAAATTATTGAAATATTGATTAGATTTAACATAAGCTATCTCAAATCGTTCAATGTACCTATCACAAAAGTTTTGTTGCTATCTTTAAAATTTGTTAAGAAAATTTGCAAAATAACTATTTATATTTACAGATATATAACTGAAAAGCCGTAAAAATATTTAATACATAACCACAAAAACACACATATGTATAAAACCTTAAAAATGTTTGAAAGATAACTACAAAAATTTTTAAAATATAATCTCAGAAATATTTAAAATATAGCCTAAAAACTATTTAAAATTATTGCCATACAAGAACACCTCAAGGGTGAATTTTTCACGATCTCCGTGCAATTTCATTTTCATTAGTATAGTAGTTTCGAAGGCGATTTAAGTAGCTATAAATTACGTTGTCAAACGAATCTGTATAATACCACGTGCTCGTAAATTTCTTTCTATCCCGTTAAATGCAATTAGGGGTTGTTTAATTTTATCATGTACCTACATCATTATGCCTTCTTCATTTAGGGAAGTGCCGCTGTACAATTAAATTTGTTGGTGATATTATAACTCCCCCGATAACAACATTTGCTGATAATGCAAATAGAAGATGAATATTGACAAAAACGTAATAATATTCGATGAGGAGTGCGACAATAACATCTCAATTAATTAAAAAGCATGTACAGATACAATTCAATCTCGTATCCACGCGAGCGGGAACTAATTTATTATTTAAACGATTTATTTAATTTATTATTACTTGATAAAGTAATTTGTTTTCTTCATATTATTTGATTTACTGCGGCAATATTAATTATTACAAAATGTTATTTGGATTGTTTTACATTGATCAATCTTCAGCAAAACTGCAAATTGAATATAAAATAAATTTCACCGGAATTATGAATAACATCTTGTAACATTTTATAGCAAAAAATATTTTATGACAGCAATTTTAGTACAAATTTAAGGAGTGAAGAAATAATATATGTATAGTGAAAGATAACACATTATCGTTGATGAACTATATGTTTTACGTTTATCAGTGGATTTCTGCGAAACAACGGTTAAAGTTTTCATTAAAGGTGTCAGCAGTGATAAAGATCGTTTCTCTCTTATTTAACAGGACGAGGGTTGGAAACTGGACCGTACAAATTACTATCAGGAAGGATGGCTGGCCACTGGTAACGCTCGTGGCCTGGTAGGGGTGACTTTTACCACGTCCCATTGCCGGACGAGAGCTACGGAATTTCCGCTCAGAGCAAATTACAACCTTCGTGGACATCGCAGCGAGGTAAGTTTTATATCTTTTTACCTTTTACACGCGTTCCCTCTCATTTCGCCGATCGTTCCTGTTCCCCTTTTCAAACTACTGTACCGGCTAATAGCGTTGTCGTTCTTAATCTCCGGCAGAGACGTATCCAGAGTTATTACGATTCACAGAAAGAACAGACTTTTGCTATACAGACTATTTATAGACTCGAAAATTTAAAAACTTTGATATTTGAACGTTTCTTTCGAAAATCTTTATTTAAAAATTTATGACTCTGGTAATGTCTACGTCTCTATGTTTAAAAGTATAAAACTGTGCAAATACGAAAATGTTTGAATTTGAAAAACTAGTAAGTTCGATAATTTTTAGGCGTCTATGTGCAAAAGTATAGAGATGTGCAAATATAAAAATGTTTGAATTTGAAAAACTAGTAAGTTCGATAATGTCTAAGTATCTATACTTAGTATGGCAGTACCTAAATTTTCTCATTTCAAAATTTGAAAGCGTACGACGTTGATAATGTTTGGATGCGTGTGCGCAAAGGTACATATAAAAGTGTATGATAAAAATGATTTAAAGATTTGAGGATTTCTCAAACGCGAACAAAGAATAATAAATTTGCAAAGAGTAAATAAATTTACTCGTCAATCCGACGGAAATAATAATAATACGGAATTTGATCAGCAAAATGTCTGCCGAAATGCAAATGTAATTTCGCAACCCGGTGTCATCTAGACTGCGACATGAAGCGGCGTTTATACATGCCCGGTTGTGAAGACGCGAAAATTGGAAGCATGTTAGGCAAGGGAAATAACGAAAGAGGTATAGTCTTCGAACAATGTTGAAACGAAGCATGAATGGAGAGACTAGTGGCGAGTTCTCCTATTATTCTGACCGGTGGGCGTGTATTTTGCTCTTAATCGTGCTCCACACCTCGCTGATCCTCCAAGAAAGGATGCTTGCACGTATAGGTAAGCTCTGTGAATGAAACTGCAACTTAATATACCTTCTCCGAGGTGTGCATCGCACGATTCCGATTATTTCGCAGACGGCCGGAACAAAGACGGACGAAATGAAATGCGGTTGAGACGAGTCAGCAGCAGAATTTCACATTTATGGTTTAACCTTCTTCTTTGTCAGACTACGTAGCAAATGCCTTGTAATCTCTGCAGAGATGTACGTTATAAATTTCTCCACTATTTCAGAACCTGTCCATTTATTTAAACCTCTTTACACAATATTTTCGAATAATATTATCATCATTCAATACATACATATATTTGAGTGATTAAAATTTAGGTGACGATCAAATTTTTTTTTCCTCGCTGTAAATTTAGAAAAGTCCCTATGTTTTCAGGGAAACATATTTCAATTTATACAAATTTGATGCGTTTATAAAATGTATTAAATAGTTGGAACAATATTCCTATATATCATATTTACTGATACACTCATGGACAAAATTAAGAGGACATTGCAGAAATGTAAAAAAATGTTTTGTTTTATTACAATGTTTGAAATAAATTTTAAATTTAGAACGTGAAATGGTTTTGTAGACTTGAAAAAACATTTATTTAATGTATATAATTGTGCAATAAAGTTTTGATTTATAGGCATTATTAGTTAATTAAATTTACCTTTTGTTATTTATGATACCTGTCCACTTAATTTTGTCCACGACTGTATGTCTACATAAACTTATTTTAGCAATATTTTTGTAAACAAAAAGCAATTTGTAAAAAATGTTATGATAAAAGTTAGTCGTTTTAACACTAAAATTACCGATACAGTGTAATGACCATTTCACAAGCTTCATATCTGAGGTTACAACAATCTGTATGATGATTTTTTTTGTAAATTATAATTTTCATCGGGACAAAGAATTAATATATGCATTAATTTATGTTTGATTGCTTGTCTATTTATTTGTCAATGTTGCTTTTAATTCCAAAAATAGGTTTCTTATACGCTCGTAGTTTTAATGTTAAATTGTGACCATTAGGAAATATGAAAGTCATAACAAAAAAATTAAAAATTACGACATAATTGATAGTTTCATCTACAGATGTGGAATTGAAAAATTGGAAGATGTATTTTTCCAGCAAAATAATAGATTTGTGACAAGCATATTTATGGACAGTGAGATGATTTACCCAGACGTAGTAACGGAACGCTAGGTGATAATCCCTGGGGTCTTAATTTTACCGTAGACCTTCGATCCTCTGTAACTAACAAGTCGTCGATGCGGCACATCGACAGGTACGGTCTTGATACCGAGCATACAGCCATTTTCAATCGAGAACCCATTTTGTGGCGGCGTGAAACGATGCCTACGAGAAGCTATCGAACACATCCAGAACATTGTGTTCGCATATACACCCTATCTCGCAGAAGCCAGTCCATGGCAGCCCATTACATGACATGGCCGCGTTAAATCGAGAAAGAAATTGGATGGATGCGAGTCACCGATAAAACTCGAAGGGTGAAGAGGACATTTTGGACGTGGCCGGAAAATTTTTGACACTGTGTCGATAAATCGGGTCAAACCGATTGATGGATTTCGTGAAAAAACACCGGGATGGCAGGATATTGATCTCCGTTATCGGTATTAGACGTTTAACATTCTTATTATTCTTTTTTAGTAAATACATGTTTCATTAAAAATTTAATAAACTGGCAAAAGCTTTGACATCGAGTGGGTATAGCTTGTTTATTGATTGAAGACTAAATTTAATTTATTTGCTAGATTGGTAATTACAGATACGAAGAAATAAACTTTAACGACTTCGTCGTGAAATTGCAGACCACGTTATGAACACGTAATTAAGCAATCACGAGTTAGTCAATCATTTTTGTGATGATACACGTATAAAAATAATTTCCTTTCGTAATGCATGTAATTAATCGTGTACACCTAATTCTCTTTTTACACGAATTTGATTTAACACAAGTTAAAAAGAAAAAATGTTTCTCGTTTTACAAGAATTGTTTTGTTTCAACACGAATAAAAAGTGACAATGCATAAAATTTTGTTATGTTTATATTATTTCAACTTTTTTTATATTAATGAATTGCAGATATTATTTCCTTTTTCTCAAAGTATAATTTATTTAATGAATTAAAATGTGTAAGCACGAAATAAATTAAGTGATCTCTAACAAGAATTTTTTAATATTGTTTACACCTAATTCTCTTTTTACACGAATTTTTTGGGAACATATGTATCGTGTAAAAAGAAAATTGGGTGTATTAAATTTTGTAAATATAAGGAAATCGGGACACCTAAAACAAATCTATATAAAGGGTTGTTTCGATCGGAGGAAAAATCTATTTTTCGTGGTTGACCGGCTTAAAAACTGGTTTAAGAGGGTGAAAGCCGCGCCGCAAGGATGAAGAGGCGTTTTTCTTTCGCATGGAATATCTCGATAACGCCGAAGGATATAAAAAGAAACTGAAGTATATCCAACATCGGTGTTTAAGTGCCACGAGATGCCATCGCAGTTTATTTTAAGTATAAAATTCCCTCGTAGATTCAGACGTCGTCGTACGGTGAAAGTCTTTTCGACGTACTTTCGGCTTTTATGCAAGTTTTTAGAGGCCGAACTACGGTGACATACGTTCGTACTAGTTGCACTGAATCACTTTTTGAATTTTTCATTTTATGGATTTGCTCGAATATGAATAAAATGATACAATCAAAACAGAGTATAAGACATCCAGTTTTTACTTCCATTTTAATTATTTTGTTATCAACTATTTGAAATTGCCGTCAAATTTGACGAAATCGAACTAAATAATATTTTTTTGCAGTAACAATTTATGTCAACATTTACTTATGAACAAATATGTCGTGAAGTTATTATAATAGATCAACAAAATCATTTATTACGATAGATATCTTTAAATGCTTCAAATTTGACGCGAATTTCAAACGTTGTTATTTGTGGATGAAACAAGATTTTGTATTAACGCGAAAAATACATAAAATCCCAAGATAATTCTACTTTGATTTCATCGTTTTATCTCCTTTAGAGTTTTTTATGAAAGTGAGTGATACTTTCATTAAAGAGTTTCCATCGAGGAGTGTTATTTCGTGCCGTTTGAGTTTCCACGGAAACGGAGCGTGCATTCGGCAAGAATTTACGAAATTTCAAACGAGTTTATTTCATACATTTTCGTGTAAGTTTTCATCGAGCATAAACTGGGTACAAGCAACGTTGGATCCTTTGTGGAGGGTCTCAATCGATATTAAGCCGTGGGCTGTTTTAACGAACCGCAACTGTTTCGACTCAGTGTCGTGCTATTCCGTAAAATATTTCGCAAAAGATTCATAGCACCGGGAGCATATATGCAAACGTTACGACGGCCAGCTTTTCGGAATATTAATATTGCTAGTCTCGAATCGCTGGATTTCCACTTTTCGTCCCTGCATCCCCACCTTTTTACACATTATTACTTCATATTTCACATTCTGCTCTATCATCCGCCACGAAGAGTCTTCCATCCCCTACTCTACACTGTCTTCCCCTATGAAATATCAGTAACTTACCTAAAAATAATTTCTGATCAATAATTCTAAACGATACCGATCCCGTAAAATTACTGTGGACTTTATGCTTCGAATTTAATCGTTATATGTTGCATAAAATAATACAATATAACATTTTTTTATATCTATAAAATGTACTTTTATTAATGTATTTTACATGTTTAAAGGTCACAATATTTTACATTCTACATCTTAACATTTTACAAACAATATGAAACTCTTGTATGTGTTCAAACTATAAAATACATTTTTAGTAATGTGTTATCAATTTACTTGTTTTTATTAATATTAAGATTTATATGGCCTTACTGACATTAATATTTATATGGTTTTATTGACATTAAAAGTTTATCGTTTTAACGTATTTTCACTGTACATCCAGTTTACTGTTGCTTCATACAATGTTTAAAAAGTCACATTATCGTTATCGTTGTCACAAATAGCAAGAAAAGAAGGTACATTACCTCCCACAAGAAATTTTCAGGAAATTTGACAATGACTCATAAAAGCTTGCTGTTCATTTTGTAGAATGGCAAAATATGAAACTGTAGAACTTTTTACGAGAACTTCCTTTAAAAGGAAGAATCTATTCTTCCTTCGGATATTACACTGACAATATATGAAACTCAGGAAAATGAAGAGCATTTTATGAATCTTCTGAAAGAGAAGTCCAGGTTTTACAAAATTCTTCCAGTTCTATCGATTTTTAGCTGGAAGAAGATACATGTTCTTGTACATGCTTCATTTATTTAACACAATCTGTTTATATAGTGTATAATATTTTATTTTAGCATTTGATCGTCCAATAAGTTAACACGAGATATGAATTTTTAAAGTTAATCGATATTAAATATACAAGTCCGATGCAGTATATAGTAATATTAATTATTAATTCATTTATTATGTTGCAAATAGAAAAGTTATAAATAAATGACTAATCAATTCAAGTTATTTTAAATCGTGCACGCTTTAACTTCGCATGTTACGAAGTTGAAACAATAATGGCGGTCCCAAGAGGGATATTAAACCTCTTCATTAATTAATTTGCTGTAACATCAAAACACTTAATGACTCTCATAAAATAAATTCTTTATTACAAAAACTTGTAACACGAATGTACTGTTAAATATTCCGAATTCGCAAACGAAAACGATATACAAGATTCCACATTATAGTGAAGATAAAAATACGAATAACTTGCTTCTCGGATATTCGTACTTCACCAAAATTTACTCAAGTAATCTCAATAACTGTATCCATTTAATATACCAAGTTTCGTTAAGGTCGACCGAAATCCAATTATTTATTAAAGTGGTTAAATTAATTTCGTTCGAAGGAATTTTATAATTGCGCAGATACTGGCGCAATTACATGGCCGCTGATGTAATTTTGTTAAGATTTAATCGATCGTACCGATACAGCTTAACTCGCTGTAATATTAGTCCGTGCTTTCACGGGCGAAGCACTTTGCATTTCAGAGTTGCCTGACGATGCCTCGAATTAGGTTGTAGAATTCGCGTGGCTGTTAATTAAATCCAGATCAAGCTTCCAAACAGCGTGTGCAGTACCAAAATGCGTGTCGGTATACGAATTGCGTGTTAGGTTATCAACTTCTGAACGGCCATAATCGTTTTCACTCCTTGGGAACCCCCGATCGTTCGACGAAGGTGGAACGTGATGCAACTTTGAAACGCGAGGAGCCGGGAAATTCAATTTGAACGAGAAAATCTCGGGTGATTTCGTAAAATAATTCTTTGTGGATGGTACGCAGAACAGGTGATAATTGAATTAATCCTTTGCGGTCTTATGTCGAGTGTGGCTCGACATGGCGTTTCTCTTTGATTGTGGAAATAATTCGGATAAATAGGTTGATTTAAGACATTTTCATTTCTTTGTCATTTGAAACAAATTAGAAATACATTTGTTACGCATGCTGCATTATTAGAATATATTTTATTGTAAACCCACTGCTTCATATATTTTTTAATTTAATTAAGGAGCTGTAGGTAAAAGAAATTAAGGACCGCAAAGGGTTAACACGTTTCATTTCGCGTGAGTTATTGCTGATCCACAAAGTAATTCTCTGTGCGAACTAGAATGTTTGGCCATGTGTTGCAATGGAATCGAGATAAGTGCGGGAAAAATAGGAAAAATTTGGGGCAGCGAAGATCGTTTTATAATTGAATTTTATAATAGAACTTTTGCACTTCAATTTGAAGTTCGGTCGTAACGTTCAAACTTAGGATAGGGTTAAAAGTTTGGAATTTTGACGTTCGTCTGTTAGAATTGGACTATATAGAACTTTTGATGGTTTTACTGTTTTTAATTTGACGTCGGTACATGTAAAAATAAGAATAAATTTATCTGGTGTTTGAAACCTTAGAATTTCAGGGTTTTGTAACTTGGAGATGTTGAAATTTTAGAAGTTTCTGACGGGGCTTCAAAGGATTATGGAATTGTAGAATTTTAGATTTTAAAAATTTCAGAATTTTGGAACTTTGGAATTTTGGTATTTTGGTATTTTGGAATTTTGGAATTCTGGAATTCTGGAATTTTAGAATTTTAGAATTTTAGAATTTTAGAATTTTGGAATTTTGGAATTTGAGAATGCGAGAATTTTGGAATTTTGGAATTTTAAAATTTGTGCACTTAGAGATTCTGAATCCTATAACTTCGAAGTCTTGCGCGTTGTAAGCTTTGGATTCTTAGAACTTTCGGATCCTCAAAGAATTTTTAGTTCAGGAAGTTTGAGACTTTGAAGTCTTTTAATATTGGAATGTTGGGACTTTGGGATTTTATGATTTTAGAGGTTTGGGGATTTTGGTAGCTTGGGACTTTGCCATTTTAAAACTTTGGAACTGCATGAAATTGTGGACATAAATTGAGAGATAAAAATCCCGCGAACAGTTTGCGAATATATTGCAAAAAGTAAAAATGTTATATTCTTGTGACATACCTCACATGTACCAAAAGACTCTATAATCATAGTCTCCTTCATTTACCCACCTAACTATTCTACCTTAAATAACCATTAAATAACTACTAAATAATACATAAGTAATAAATAACTTGTCAATAAATCCCCCAGAAACACTCCGAACCTTCATCTCTCTTAAATATTTTGCATTACTAAACTAAATAAATGCACGTTAAACAAATGCAGTACTCCACGAAACATTTATCAACAAAATCTTGCAACATCGAATCACATTTTCCGTTGAAATATTTTCGCTTTGGTTCATGATAGAACGCGATACGAGACGTGCAAGTCGAATCAGCATCGAGTGGATACTTTTGAAATATAGTCGCCGCTTCGAAAAATTTATTTGCGCCTTTCCTTCTTTCCGTGAATCATGGCAAAGGACTAGAACGTGTCTTTTGCGTTCACTTCGGTCCACATTTCAGAGTTTAAGGGTAGCCGACGTGGTATCGATCTGGTACGCAGTGCTGTTTTAAGACAGTGGCTCTCAACCGTATCTTCAAAGGTATTCCAATTTCAAGCACTTTCAATTCAAGTGGCTTCCTCCATTGTTCACAGGGGGTGGCTCTGTGTGTATCATTTACCTTATTTTCGCTTTTCAACGTGAATAGTTGATTCGACGGTTGCAAATTGGGGATGCTTATGCACACGTTCTTCACGCTTATCTGTTACCGATGTTAACCTGTTAGTACACTCATGGACAAAATTAAGTAGACATTGTAGAAATGTAAAAGAATTGTTTGTTTTATTTCAATGTTTTAAATAAATTTTAAATTTAGAACGTGAAATATTTTTGTATACTTGGAAAAACATTTATTTAACGTATTTAATTGTGCAATAAAGTTTTGATTTATAGGCATTATTAGTTAAATTAAATTAACCCTTTGTTATTTATGATATCCGTCCACTTTATTTTGTCCAGGAATGTATCAATCTGCAGTCTTATTTTGGACATTTTTATTTTTTGCCGTTGGAAAGGAAAAGAAGGACGAGAATTGACCACTATACTCATCTTAGATGATGATCTGTTAACTAATTTTTATTTTGTTATAGATTTGTTATTATCTTGTATTTGTAACGGTATTACTATTATAGTAATATGGTAATATAATAATGCATTAACACAGTAATATAGTAATATAGTAATATAGTAATATAATTATTACAATAATATTATAGTACCATCACAGTGCTGTTATTGTAATATGATTGTTGCCATTATATGTACTTATATACCTTTTCATTAGAAATTCATTACTGTTTAACGATGTGTAGGATAATTAATTTCTTAATTGTGAAATAGCTCCAACTAATTTATTAAAACTGAGTGCAAGAGATTTTAGGTTTATATAAGGAAATTTTGTTTAGAGATTTCATACGTATTACAAGATTCATGTACACATGAAACGTAGAATCATTTTATTTACTTGATAAATACAGTACCTAGAATGATCCTATTTATTTGATAACTACATAACAGTCCTGTTCATTAAACGTAATAACTACTGCTATAAAAACGAATACATGAGTACCTTCATATCTATTGTCCAAAATACCCTAAGCAAAGCAGCAAGCTTGCGTTTCTCATGAATCGAGTTAGCAAAATTGCTTCAGTCAGCCCATATCGAGCGTTAATGGCATGTAACACCTTTGAACCATTGATAACTCATTATCGACATCTCACACGTGTCTCAAAGATGCGACGCGTTGCTGCCGAACACGTCAATCAATATTCCGAAACATCGACAGTAGATCTTATGGACAAAGAATTGGTACAATATAATTCTCGAACGTTCATCGTTAAAACCAGAAATGGACACCTCCTTTCTACGAGTTGATGTTTCTCATAGTAAGAATAGCTACTAGTGATCGTTAAATAATTTCAACATAAAATCTAACAGCAGGTATAACAAGAGAACTCTGACAAAGAAACTACTGCTATAGAAAGATGGAATAACGCAATGAATTTAAATGGATATGCAACATGAAACGCAGCGATACGATTTTGACGAGGTATTCCGAAAAGTGTACACAGGTTTATAGAAATGCGTTGAACAAACAATGCTTTATATCTGTACATTCATCTATGAATTATTTGCTACTTACTTACAGGAAATATCTTGATATTTATTTATAATTTGTAATAAATATCTTGTCCCTTGTAACACATTCACCAGTAATTTGTAATAAATATTTCATTTCTCTGTAACACGTTCTCCGTATTCTCTTGTAATAAATAGTTCGTCGTTCCTTTATAACTTATTAGTAATAAATTATTATTACTATAAATTATTATCTAATATACGTTTGATAACGTTAATATTCTTCGAATATATTTTGTAGCATAATCATCTGATACGCCTTTCTTTTCCAACGTTTCGATGCTGTAAAAATGATGTACAGTCGTGGACAAAATTAAGTGGACAGGTATCATAAATAACAAAGGGTTAATTTAATTTAACTAACAATGCTTATAAATCAAAACTTTATTGCACAATTATATACATTAAATAAATGTTTTTCCATGTCTACAAAACCATTTCACGTTCTACATTTTAAATTTATTTAAAACATCGTAACTAAACAAAAAATTTTTTACATTTCTGCAATGTCCACTTAATTTTGTCCATGACTGTAAATACTTCAAAAGTCAGTAAACAGAAAATTTATGATAAACAGATTTTCAAATTATTAGAGGTTGACACGAAATTGAATTCAGTCTATTTGAATTTCCCGCTCGCGCAACCAATTTAAAGGGACAGGCTTTGCTGAATATCAAACGTACTTTCCGAAGTGTCGCCTACTCTTTGGTATCGGCGTGTCGCTCATTATAATGTACGTTTTGCGACTTGTCACTCTACGAATGCTAAGCCAATTCTAGGACGAATAATGATTCTCATAAATTTCTGAGTGGCAACGTGGTTATCGCGACGAGACAGCCAAGAATCGATCGGTGGCCAATGAAATTTTAACACTCGACCACGGGGGAAGCAATCACGATCAGAATCATATTATTCGACGAACGTTTCCACGTGCGAGCGTACTTTCACAAACGTAAACTCGTATTTTCAGTTATTTCTGTTCTAGGCCGTACCATTCGAACGTTCGCCAATCGATATACATGTGCCAGTTGTGGCGTGGGATGATTAGCCTAATCACCCGATTTTCATGTTTTATCACTGATAATTTTGTTGGACGATTGATAAGATGGTACAATTTCGTTTTAATTTAAGGCTAAGTCGCAAAATTGTAGCAGTTCGAGACAGGTTTTGAAGATAAATGATCAAATGGGTCTAAGTTTGGCGGTGTAAATGTATTTCTCAAGAAAATATTATATACCGGGTGTCCCAAAAGTGTTGAAGGAGCCGGAAATGGAAGGTAGGTGGGGTCATTCTGAACAACTTTTTCATTTAAAAAAATGTCGTATGGGGCTACATTTTTAAATTATTAACGAAAAACACTGACCAATCAGAACGTGAGAATCGCGCGCCACGGCCAATTATAACTCGGGTCTACACTTCTGCCTCCGAGCGCGCGCGATTCTTGCGCTCTGATTGGTCGGTGTTTTTCGTTAATAACTTAAAAATGAAGCCCCATACGACATTTTTGCAAATGAAAAAGTTGTTCAGAATGATCCCACCTACCTCCCATTTCCGGCTCCTTTAACACTTTTGGGACACCCTGTACAGGGTGGCTGGAATGATCTGTTACTAAGTAAGTTTATACTGATGCATCTGTCGATCCGCTCACGCAATCCATCTGAAAGTTGCCATATTTATAGTTCATTCAATTGTTTACATGCGTGCAGAAGCATTTTCGTATACTACATCTCAAAGTAAGATTATAGTGATGGTTTTGAAGCGTAATTCTGTAAATGCTTTATATTTAGCTGGAACATCAGTTCCAATTATCGTTCGTGAGCTCCAGCATTTGAATGTAATCTATTTAATGATTGAATGTAATGTGTTTGGGCTATTTTGGAGGCCAAGGTCAATGTAATGAATCATCGAAGTTTGGACACTCGAAAATCAGCACTTGTCCGGGAATGGAAGAAGATTCCACAATCTCACGTACGGGCAGCGTGCGATTCATTCTTTCACCATTTGAATGAAATTATTCGTGCAAAGGGAGGTTATATCGAGCAATGAGCATTAAATCATTTTCTTGAATGTTTCACGACTATTTTTTCCCCTTGGATAAAACAAAGTATTTAAAAGCGTATCTCCTGCAGCGGTTTGAAGTTGTAACAGTTCATTCCAGCCACCCTGTATAATTATGCGAAATAAAACTGGTAGCATATAGCTGGTTGTCAGATTTCTGAATTGTGTTTGGACGCACACATTTTTAAGTTTCGCAGTTATCATGTCTTCAAATTTCTAAATTTGTAGCTTGACAAATTTTTAGATCTATATTTGCAAATATTTTAGTTTTCAGATCCTCGAAGTCTTGAATTTGTGGACTTTGATATTTCCAAACCGTCCAATTTCTTAAATTTCTAAATCCTTAAATTCCCGGGGCCAAATGTCGACATCTTAAAATTTGTAAAGAACTAATTAAGAAATGCAATTAAAACATGAATTTCTACAATGAAGAAACGTAATTAAAACGTAAAATTATAGAAATAAAGCGTAACAGCACTACTGTGCTAATAAAGAAAAAAATCCCGAAGTATAAATGGAAATATTAAACGAAGTCAAATTATAAATTCGATCGTCACATAATAGAACGGTATGAAATGTTTTTTGTACATTTACAATTTGAATTTATAATAATCGTAATTTAGCGTGTGCAATGAATAAACGCAAGATGTGAAAAATTTTATGCAAAACAGTTCCCCAGTTGGAAATTCTACTTTGCAATAAATCAGAACACTTCTCCGACGTGTAGTTAGTATTCAGTAAAGAGATATAACATTCAAATTGAATTATTATTTCCATCTGCATAATGCCTCCACCTTTTAAAGAGATTATTTTTCTTGAACACGATACTTCGCAAGGGAAAGGCATATTTTATGATTTATATTAACTTCAGGATGCAATATCAACGCTGTTCTATTATAAATTTCGATCATTTTAAAAAACATGGTATATGAATTATTTATATACCTTGTATTGTTATTATTTTGTATGTAAATATTATACAAATAAAATTTTAAACGAATAGATATACAAAATAATGACACGCGTATATTTAATTATATATTATATAATATACATACAAACATATAATTATTAATTTAACAATCTAATTTAAATGAATCTTATTTTATTTTTCTTTTAACCTAATTACATTTATTTGAGGAATTAAAATTTACCTTTTTTCTAAAAGTTTTTTATCAATGTATAAAATAAATGAAAGGTACGGTTTCCATGATCAGTCCTTCAACGATCACTCGCAGTTTCTGGTAAAAATTTAAAAATCAATTTTCGCAGCTCGCAGACGTGCCCCGGCAGTTTTAGGAACAAATTCAACTACTCCGTTCCTGGATGTTTAATGGTCGCAATAATGAACGACTGTAGGAAGAAACTTCGAACATTCGCTCTATACCGTCTTTTAATTCGTCCTAATTAGTCTTTTCCCATTGATCTTTCTGCACGTCACGGTTCCGTCATGAACTTTTTAACAACAAAGATGGCTTACGTTCGATGGAACATTCCGATGGCATGTAAGACGAATCGATAGTCCTTTCGTAGGTCGTCATACTGAAAATTCAAGTATCATCAGTTGCACGGTTTACGCTGGAATGTCAAGAGTTTGGCCCAGTTTATAGCAAGAGAAAATAGTAGTACACCCGAGGGAGTGACAGAAAATAGAATAAAAGGCTTTCGTGTAGAAACAGTGCACCTTTTCGAAACCAATTGCTGTGCTTTGCAGCTAATGCTACCGTATCGGGAATTCCACTGCCAAGAGGCGATTTCGGTTGTAAATTGTTTAAAACGACTGACGGGTTACCGAACGGGATAGAAAATTTCATACAATTTAAGTTTCTGAAGTTGGAAAGCGCGGAGACCGTGAGAACACGCCATTCGAAATAATTGTGGAAGAAATACTTTGTGTTTAATTATTATAAAGTGTTAAACATATCTTCTTCCTGAGATGAAAAAGGATTTTAGTTTAGAACAGTGGTTGTTTAAGAAAAAGGATTTTAATAAAGTACTAAATATTTACGTGGCAATAATATATAAATACATAAGTATTTTGTGCGACAAGAATCGTAAATTTGATTCGAGTATGGCGGTGCAATTGAAATTTTTATTTGAGGTGCATTGGAGAAGATATGACCAATGGTGTTCATTTTTTATAGCAATATGATATTTGAAAATTTTACAATTAGTAAATTTAAGAATTTTTAAGCTTGTGGACCTCAATATTGAAAAGTCCGTGAATTTGAAAGTTTAGGAATTGGGAAATTTGTAAATTCAAGAATTCAGGAGACTGTATAGAAATTTTGGGACTTTATCTTGTAAATTTGAAAATGGTAAATTCGAAAATTCATAGGATTGAAAATTTGATCATGTACCAATCTGAAAATCTTCGCATTCACCGACTCTAACATTCATAAATTTTGTTATTTATCCGCCTAAAAAAACAAGAAAATAAAAATAATCTCTATCCCCTCGCTTAAGCTGTATCCAATCACTCGAAACCCTAAACAAACTATGAATATTACAATAATATCGCATAATCTCTTGTTTCATCCCATAAACCCTTCTCCCGTAGGAAGAACCCCTGATCCACAGGATTCGCATATTTGGTTTTTCACGTATTAGCGAGTTATCACGTAACTAATCTCCGTCGCAATATCATTAGCTATTCTGCTTTCAATTCCACACGAACAACACCAAACGAGATATCGAGAGCTCCTGGCGCAGGATTAAATGCTACTCCTTCGGGATTGATGCTGTAAACACGCGTGTCTATGTTGTGAACATGTTATCCCGAACCGTCGGAATAAAGAGACATCGAATATTTAATGAACACTGCGAAAGCTTCAGATCCGATATTTTAATCCGTTTAACGAGTTCAATCAAAGGTAAATGGCCCCTCAGCAAGGCTTGTTTAGATTATACGAAGAGACATAGATTAATTTACACTTATAAAGATTTGCAGTTTTGGAAAACTTAGGTTATTCAAGGAATTTGGAAAATTGAGCAGTTATAGGTAGTATCGCAAGATGTGGTAAGAATAGTTTTCAAACAATGTATTTAACAATATACGATTTTATACTGTGTCGATGATGTGAAAATGTATGACATTACAAGGGTGGTCATTTGAAAAGATTTTGTAAAATGTCAGTGATATGAAGATGTATGATTTTATAATGTGTAGATCAAGTGAAAAGATATTATCTTATAATATGTGGATGATGTGAGGACGTATAATTTTATAATATGTAGATTAAGTGAAAAGATATGATTTTATAATATATGGATGATACGAGGACGTATAATTTTATCATGTGTGATCGCGTGAAGAGCTACATAATATTACAACACATCGATAATGTGAAAATGATTTTACATATTGACGATGTGAAAACATAATTTTATAATCCGTCGATGATGCAAGAACGTACTATTTCGCAATCTATTAATTATGTAACAGTGTATACAGGGTGTCTCGTAATAAGTGTAAGACCCGTAAAGGGGCTGTAGGGGAGGTGATTCTACGTAACTTTTCCCTTTGCAAAAACCGGGTCTAGGCTCTCGTTTTCGAGTTATTAAGGAAAAATACCAACCAATCAGAGCGCGCGAATAGCACCCGCTCAGCCGCAAGAGCGAAGGCCCGAACACACGGCTGATCGCGGATGCGAACAAACAAGTTAGTATCCTGCTATGTTACGTTAAAGTTAAATTACGCATAATAATGTCCAGTTATTCATTTTTGCTGAATAAGGGATAAGACAATTTTACGTGCGATTTGGGGAAGTTGGGAATTTGGGGTAATGGGAATTTGGGAATCTGAAGATTTGGGGAATTGGAAATTTGGGGAATTGAGAATTTGGGAAATTGGGAATTTGGGGAATTGGAAATTTGGGGAATTGAGAATTTGGGAAATTGGGAATTTGGGGAATTGGAAGTTTGGGGAATTGGTAATTCGGGAATTGGGAATTTAGGGAATTGGGAATTTAGGGAATTGGAAGTTTGGGGAATTGGGAGTTTGGGGAATTGGGAATTTGGGGAATTGGGAATTTGGAGAATTGGGAATTTGGCGAATTGAAAATTTGGGGAATTGGGAATGTGGGAATTGGTATTTCGGGGAATTGGGAATTTGGGGAAGTGGAAATTTGGGGAATTGGAAGTTTGGGGAATTGGTATTTCGGGAATTGGGAATTTTGGGGAATTGGGAATTTGGGGAATTGGTATTTCGGGGAATTGGGAATTTGGCGAATTGAAAATTTGGGGGACTGGGAATTTGAAGATTTGGGGAATTGGGAATGTGGGAATTTGGAGATTTGGGGAATTGGGAATTTGGGAATAATAATGTTCAGTACAACCCCTTTATGGGTCTTACACTTATTACGAGACACCCTGTACAATTGTACAATATATCTATAATATGAAAACGTATGATTTTATAACATGCCGAAGATGTAAAAACGTGTGATTTTCGAATATGTCTTAACCAATAACAGAGAAATCGTAAACAGTATTATTCAGAAATATTACTCCAAGGATTTAGGGAATAGATATTTTCGAAGGAATCAAAATACGCGTTGTACAGTGTTAATTTTTCATGGCCGTTTAAATGTCCATCGAACGGGAGAACGAATACGCAACAAGCGTAAACACGGATCGTTCATTCTCTTTGCAAACGCACGTAAAAGCTAGTTCACGGATAATGGACGACGTTCGAGAGTCGACCGATCATTATTTGCCTTCCCCATTGGATCGATCGATCGAAGCCGCAGCCACGATTATCGGCTTTCATTTTCCGTTGCTGTAGGTCGTGTACCATGCTCCTATCGGCATTGTGCGCAAACATCAACATCAGGGTAGTTTTTCCATCGACGTGTATATTTTCTTATTGAGCAGGTGGACGTGAAAAATACTAGACGCGAAAGCTCCGTGTGCCCTTTGTTCGTACGCTTCCGGTCGTCGTCCTCTGTTAGCTTTCTTTCATTTCTCCTTTCTTTTCGTGTCTTCGTGTCTTTTGTCAAATACACACACATACATAGATGTTGTTCAACGAGTCACAACGTTGAAAGCAGATTATTCGACGCGAAGTTACATTTTCAGCGAGGGTGAGGTAAAACATTTTTAATGGAGAAAGCCCTCGGAGGAACTCGATGAAAGAGCTTTCTCCGTTCGTATAACTATCGTGTAAGCTCGAAAATGGTACACGCTCCTTCTTTCTTTCTTTTTTTTTTATTTGCAACTGCACGAGAGTAACATTTGCTTTCGCAGATTTTTTAAGAGGTACATACATTCGTGCGCGGCTCAAGAATTTTCTTAGTTGTAAGGAAATCTAGGGAAAAGAATATGCAGGTTAGCTTCACTTTTGGCTAGTTATCCTATGTTCTGAGTACGTTTTCTCTAAGTTAGATTCTCTGAGTAGGTTAAGCTATTCATATTGGTTTACTTTACTGAAGCGATACATATGTTGTTTTAATCCACATTCAGGTTAACGTAAGGTAGGCTTGATTAGGTTAGGTTAAGGTAGGTATGGATAAATCAGGTTCGATTAAATGAGGTTGGATTATGTTAGATCATGTTTGATCAGGTCAGATTATGTTTCTTGGGTCAATATTATTTTGATAATAGTAGGAGAAGCATGCCACTACTTGTTTTAGATTTTGAAGAAATTCAAGGAAAATGTTTAGGAAATTTAGGTAAAATACAGAATATGAGAGTAAAATGGGGGGTTTTGGGATAATCACGTAACTGTGTAAGAAGAACCCGGGAAATTTGGGAATTCAACGTCTGGAAAACTGGAAATTTGGCGATCTGTTTAAGAATTTGAGAATTTGAAAAGTTTGTAACTCAGAAATTTGGGAGTTTGTAAATTTGCGGATCTTTTAACTTGAACTCTGTTAAACACACGATTTTAATGATAATAAAAACCCAAGCTCCATGGAATAGAATACATATAATTGCCAAAATTGGTGGGGATTTCAAATTATTATCAGTTAAATTTAGATAATTTGACGAATATGTTTTATGACACATTGATGTGTATTTATTGGAGATTATTTAATTAGGTTATAAATTCCAACTTAATTCATCAATCTACAAAATATACAATCAGTGCAGCGGTGTACACTAAAATGGAACATGGGAAATAAGCGAATATTAAAATTATGCCGCAACTCCTGTATTTTTCGTCACAACTGAACTCGGGTTTCTCTAATTTTATTATAATTGATATGACACTGCAAAATGGTGTTGATATTTATATGCAAAATGGTTTAAAATTAGACATTGTCATGAAGTCCTTAAGGTGTCAAAAGACACCTCATGGTTGAAATAAGTATACCATATGCACTTTTTTGGATCTAGGATGAGTTGGCGGAAAATAATATGGCTGAATTAATTTAACATCTATTGTATGAATAGACAAAAACTGAATTGTGGAGAAACGATTCAACGTAGAGAATAATTTTATGTTAAAATTTGTAAGGTCCCTTTTGACGTCTCTTGGTAGAAATAGTGTTAATCGAATTTCTGCAGCTCATCCCATGACGGACGTACAGTAGTTATGCCAACGATAACAAGGTCGTTGGCTCGATCATGAGAACTGTACTGGTGGCAAGGTCAAATCGTGAGCAACCGAGGGATGTAAATGTCTCGACGGGTTATATCCCGAGCCACGTAACGCGGAAATCGAGCCAAAAAGGGCAGAGGGATACGTTCTTCCAGATACGTGTCGCATACTCTCACCTTGACACTGAAGAACCGGCTGTGTGTGTACGTATGACGGAAGGGAACGTCATTGATTTAACGAAACGAGTTCAGAGAGAAACATTATGGCACTTCTGCCGCAGCTTTTACTGCAATGCATATTAGTCGTTCGATGTGTCGCGAGGCAGACAGCTTTTGCTCGCGAAACCGGAGGGAAAACCGGTGGAAACGAAGGAAAACGAAAGAGAAATCGAGTCAACTGACTACTTACGGAAGAAGCTCGTGTTTTATCGGGCAAAGGACGCAGCGAGGGTTTGTTAATTGACGATACGACCAGCGTCTAGTTAACTAATTCTGTAGGGGAAAAAAACACGGAGAAGTGATGGCAATTACACGGTCTGAAGGCCGGAAGAGCAGCGAAAAAAGCGTGACAGAAAAAGAAACTAGAGATAACTGCACCCGGAGTGTGCTCAAAGGATTATGCAACTGGGGTCTAAGCAAAATCCCCTGCAGTTCGTGTACACGGCGTTTCATGTATTAGGTTACGAGATACATTTATTGTGTTTTATTAATTGTGTCTTGATTGTTTTTAACAACACGTGGAACAGTCCAAGGGGTGAACTTTTTGATTTGGATGAACCGATTTTTCGAATTGATTTTCCTGATAACTAACAATATTTGTTTGGAAGTTATACTTTTCGGGATTAGAAGTTGATATTATTTTTTTGAATGTACCTTTTTGTATCACTGGAATTTTTTGACGATATTTATTTAATTCATCGAGTCGATTTCGTGACGATGTTTTTTGAACGGGATTATATACTGTATCATTGTGATTTTGTGGTGAGATTTATTTATTTTTGTTTATTGAATTAACTTAGAAGGAAGGGAAACCTTGTTTATTTTTAGATATTTATTTTTGGAATTGGCACACATATGGTAGTGAACTACTATAGTAAATTTTTAGATTCTCAAATTTTCAATTGATAAATTACCAAGTTTGTAAAATTTCCAATTTCTCAACTTTCGAGTTCTCAGATTCTTAAATTTCTTGAATTCTAAAATTTCTAAATGTCCATATTTATATATTTTCCAAATTCACACATTTCTCAGTCTCTACTTTGGCAAATTTTCAAATGTTCAAACTTTGGAAATTGCAAACCTTCATATTTCCAAATAAACTAAATTTTTCAAAATACAAATTTTGGAAATCCCCAAATTCCAAACTTAAATTTATCAAAAGACCAAATTTTCTAACTTGTAAAGATACTAAATTTCCAGTTCCCCAATCTCCTGAAATTTTTAATTTTTCAATTTTCAAAATAAATTCCCCATTTCTCAAATCCTTACATTCACAAATTTCAAAACCTTGAAACCTTAAAAACTAAAAATCTTCACGTTTTAAAATCACTTAATTTTCACTTCCCTAAATTTCCAAATGTTCAGACTTTCAAATTGCTAAATTTTGGAATTTACAAATTGTAAAATGTTCAAATTCCCGCCTTGTAGAAATTAATGAAACACCCTGTACTGCCAGATAGGTGTAAAACGCCGGTACACACCGTGAAAATTAAACTGGGAATATTTACATTGCGCGAATATTGTGCGAAAATATATGTGTTAGGCAACAGAATTTCAGAAAATCTGTGTAATTACGGTACTACGCCGTAATTGCGCGTATTATAATCCAATCTAAAGAGGTGCAATATGGAAGCAAGAGGTTGAAAAAAATTAGGTGGACAATGTGCAATTTGCAATTAGAAAATTGAGATTCCCAATTTTAAAAGGTAGGAGATACAGTCGTGGACAAAATTAAGTGGACAAATATCATAAATAACGAAAGGTTAATTTAATTTAACTAATAATGTCTATAAATCAAAACTTTATTGCACAACTATATACATTAAATATATAAATTGTATATTAAATAAATGTTTTTTCGAGTCTGCAAAAACACTTCACGTTCTAAATTTAAAATTCATTTAAAACATTGTAACAAAACGAAAATTTTGTTTATATGTCTGCAATGTCCACTTAATTTTGTCCATGACTGTACATTAAATTTAAAAAGTTGGAAATTTGAAATTAAAATAATTTCGAGATGTAAAAACATTAAGTTTGCAATTTCGGAAAGTTCAATCTTTATTAAATTTAAAAACCTGAGTTCACAAAATTCTCAAACACTGAAACACAAAAATTTCAACTTTCAAGAACATCAACTTATAAAAATCTTCAAACTTTCAAATTGAGATATCGACTTCCTCTCAGACCCCATAAGTGCACGCCATTTATTTACCTATGCACTGACTTTCATCCGAATTTCCAGTACACTTTCTTCCAAATCGATAACCGTCCAAATACAATCATCTCCATATCCCGAAAAAATAAGCTGATAACATATTCGTCCATTGATGAATTGTTTGTTATTAATTGTCCGTTTATGACGAACGACACATAGTTCAGGCGAATCTAATAACACAGAAATTAATTGTCGTGGATTAACCCTTTGCACTCGAAAGGTGACTCACACTCACCACGTTATTTAATATAGCAATTTGGAATAGGTGTGTTTCAACTAAATCCGTAGTGTTACACATATGATGTATTAATGTAATGAAATGGCTAATAGTGGTAATTAATATTATAAACAGAATAACTTCAGAAAAATTTATCAAACTTTTGCAACTAAAAAGTTTTACAGTTGCTATTTGCGATCAGTGAAAATACCTTCGAGCGTAAAGGGTTAATCGATTTCTCGATCGATCTTCGATCGTCCGTTTCGATGCATGAAGGAGAAAATCGAAGAGAAGGAGAGTTCAAATCTTAAGGTCGTTGTTTCGCAAAAGCAAGAAAGAAACTCACGAACGTGACACGGGTGTCAAGATGATATTTCAATCGTTTTGTGTACGCCATAGTCGGGATATGGGATCGTAACTATCGTGCATTAACGTAAAAGAGCGAAAATGTTAGGGACGGAAGAGAAAGAGAGAGTTATTGATGGGTTCGTGGAACGCTTTTCACGGTACGGAAATTTTCCATCATCTCGCGTTTTAGTACTCCGTAAACTTGGCTCCCTTTTATAAGTACTCGCGATGATAAATCGTGTTATTACACAGCTCCGAGACTTTTCTCGGATTCAACGGATCTGTATGGATATCTCGTGTGACGAATTTCTTCGACGACGTCGCAAATTGAATATACATACGTGAGTGGATATACTGTAAATATGCAGCGCGCGAACCTTGTACAGTACGAAAATCATGTTCGTATATATCTTGTAATATCTTGTAAAATGTTCTTTGTAAATATCAGAGAAACAGGTTTTTCGTTTAACAAACAATTTCGTTAATTTCGTTAAACAAATTATAGTATACAGTTCGGAGAACATTTTGTAGGGAAAATTTTCTGACTTGAGAAAAGTAAGTGAGTAAATTAATTTACAGTTTTCCGCATCGAGATATTTAGAAATTTACAGATGTTTAAATGTAAAGTTTCTCGAGTTTGAGAATTTTTACATTTGGGAATATGGGAGATTGGGAATTTTGATATTTGAAAATGTGGGACTTTGAAAATTTGGGAATGTTGGAATTTGTGAAGTTTGAAAATTTGAGCATTGCAGAATTTAGGAATTTGAGAACTTCGCAAACGTGAACATTTGAGAATTTTTTAATTTTAGAAATTTGAAAATTTGTGCTTTGGGAATTTAAAAATTTAGAAAATTTGAGAAGGTAGAAATTTGGAAATTTGAAAACTTGATAAGGTAGAAATTTGGAAATTTGAAAATTTGAAAACTTGAGAATTTGGGAATTTTACGGAGTATGTGAGAATGTAGGAATTTGGAAACGTGAGAATTCTTGAATTTAAAAAATTTGAGAATGTGGGAATGTGGTAATTTAAATATCGAGGAAAGTGTTTATACTCGTTAAAAAAATTTTAATTAATGATTTTACTAGAATCATATTTACAACGAATATTAAATATTTAATTGCATTTTTTCAAATATAAACCTTCGCCTTCTGCAAATGAAGCTGCAAAATAGCCTTCATTACTCTATAATTAAAATGTGAGGTAATATAGCTTCGTTACGTGGGTTTCATTTAATTATCAAGTTTGTAAAAAATGTTTGCATTCGAGTTTTTATCAGACTCACTTGGGATAACAATAATTTCAGCTCGAATAACTGTAAGTGACGCGAATGTGATTTTAACTGCGATTTAGATGACAAAAGTCAAAAAGGTTTATTATCGTAGGAGTAATAAAAATATGTACGTATACTGCTGACAGTAAAACAATGGTACAAAAGTGATCAACCTTTGTACGATAAATCTGTTATATTCGAGAACAAACAGAATATCGATCGATCAATACGTATGGTGGTGATCATCAGTAGCTCAGTGCTTTTTCCGTTTCTTTAAACCAAAAGTATTATATGTCGCAGTGAAAATACGAATTCAATGAATGGCAAGTTCAAGTTCAATATAGAACTAAAATACTTCTCATAAAATTAAAGATAATTAACTATTTCTATTTCAGATAGTAATTATTCTTCTGAATTATCACCTATAAAATAATTGAAACTTTTATACTTTTTTGAATTCCACATTATTAAATCTATTCAATTTCAATACAATTACAAGTTAATAATAAAATAAAAACCTTCCATCTTCAAAAATTACAAATTCGAACATTTCATAAGTTCACTGTTCTCGTTCTAACAATAAGATCAATGAAAGAATCCTGACCTTTATCCTACACCAATACTTATCATCTCTGCACTCAACATCATTGGCCCAAATCGAGATTTATCATCACGGGCTGCAAATTTTTATTGGTACGAAACATTGGTAAAATCGGTATAGCCCATAGACGGCGTGTTCCACCGTAAACCACGATTTTCCATCTTCCGCGGATACGTCATGAAAGTCGAAATATTACCAGAAACGATTTTCATTTTACGCGGGCATGAATAGTCTAACAACGTTCGAGGGTGCAACAACTGTGAGGATAATAAAAATCTGATCAATGGCTGCGGATGAAAAGTATGTTGTATGTATAAATCGCGAGAACATGACTGGCCAAGGAAGTCGAGACACGATGTGGATAGAGTAAAGGTTCTGATCGATAAGAAGCTATGGTCGCTCGGAATATTCTCGTGGCAGTGGAACCGTGCAGAATGCGAGATTGTGGGAAATGTCTGGAGCAACCGATATACATTCGAAGACGTCGAGAATTCCTTCTTCCAGGAAACATCGCATCCCCACCCGAGATTTATACGAATATCTAACCCCCGGCTGCTATTATATTACGCGAAATTCCACGTAGTTTTACAGCGGAATTAAATAACTTACCGTATTTCGAGATATTCGGATTATCAACATTCGGTTTTCTTTACGGTTGTCAAAAATATTGTATCCAACGACTGATATTTGAAATTAACCCCTTGAGTTATAATATCGTCTTCCGCGCGTGACGCACGTAACTGTTACGATGCAACTTTGGCTTATATTTTCACCACGATTAAAAATCGAGCTTAATTTCAATTGCATCCAGTTCACCAACGACTGCCATATACAAAATATCCCTGACATTTGAGTAATCTTTGTCTGTCTCAACATTACAACGATAATTAGGTCGGCCTGTCTGACGCACTCGCCGATGAAATCATAAGTTAAGGAGTTGATCCAAACACCGCCCTTACGTCAGAAAAACACGCGAGAAACACCATACATTTCCTCGAATAAACCAATCTACTCCATAAGATATAAAATCGACATAGAAGGCGTCGATAATGACCTCGAAGTCAATGCGACGTAAAACACACAGACAAAAAATAATATAAAAGTAAAAAAAAAGATTTGGTTTTTGTAAATTTACAAATTTACGAATTGCCAAACTTGCGCGTCCTCAAATCCGAGGATTCGGAGATTTGGATTTCTTGGGATTCAACATCTTTTGATTTAAATTTAATTTTTATTCGATTTCGATTTAATTTTACCTTCGATTTTAATTCCGGTTTCTCTGCAATTTTGATCTCGATTTAATTTCAACGTTAATTTCGATTTGATTTCAATTCAATCATAATGTTTACTAAGATTTTAATTTCGACTGCGATATCGATTTCGATCACGATTTTGAGTTCGATGTCGATTTCGAGTGTGAGTTCGAGTCAAGTTCGAGTCCGATTTCGATTGCGAATTCTGTAAGTGGTTAGGGTGTTAAAATTGTATTTATCGCAAAATGACTGTAAAAACTGCAAAAGTCGTCACTATATGTATATATTAAAAAGCACAAAATTGCACAAATAAGAAAAGTGCCTAGCACCCCCAGTAAAAAGAAAAGAATTCATCATAAATTTAAGTAAAATGAAATGTCTTGAGTCAATATAAATCAAATAGTCCTAACTTGAAGTCTAGAATGTAAATATAAATCCAATATAAGTGATATTTTCTAGGCACATTTAAACAAAGTACATAGAAATTATGTTGAAAATACAAGAGATCATACATAGAAGATATATACGTAGAATAGGGGAAAATAACGAGAAATTGTTAGAAAGTAGAGGAAATACGTAGATTTCAGATATTTTTTATTGTAGTCTGATAGAACAGGGTACTATGAAGGCGAAAAATGAAGGGGCTGTGTGTTCAAATCCTTTTGCACCACGCAAAGACTTGGTTCTTGGTCTTTGATCTTACCAGTGTAATACACTTCCTCAATGAAAAGATGAGCAGACAAACGAATAGAAGAAACAAAGGATGCCTCCGTTCGTAAGGATCCAGGAAGATCAAAAAGATCATTAGACTGCGAATTAAATTATTGTAACAAAAGGATACTTAATCACTTCTTGTCTTTCATTGTTAAAATTTTAGTCTCTAAAATTTTACAATTTTATCATTTGCGATATTTTGAGGTAAAGAAATTTCGGAAATGTAAAAATATGAAGATAAATATTTTAAATTGGGATTTAAATAATATTAAAATTGTTATATTTATGAATTTTGGAAAAACTAAATTTAAGTATATTTATATTTGGATATTTAGTAATTTTGTAAATATTTAGTAATACAGAAATGTCGACGTTTTGTCATTTAAAAGTTGCCTGAATTTTTAAAATAATAAAGTATGTACGTTTTCCTAGTTCAGTAAATTACAAATACTTAATTTAGAAGCTTGGGAATATTGTGATCTGGAAATGTAGAAGTTTTTTTAGAACCTAAAAACATAGAAACCGTAGAATTTTTTAATTTAAGAAACTCAGAGACACTAAAGTTTCGAAGTACAGTAATGTTCTAAATTTAGAAATACGGAAATGTTATGATTTATGAATGTAGAAATATTTGGATTTCGAAGTAAAGAAATATATCAAGTTTAGACATTTATAAATGACAGATATTTTAGAATTCTCAAATTTAGAAATTGGAAAATATCAATACTTCGAATTTTCAAGAGTTCAAATTTTTAAACTATTCAGCTACTATAAATTGAAAAATATTTATAGTTTAACACTGTTTAAACTAAAGTGAACTTAAATTACTTTTAAATTATTATTAATTGCACTGGTTATTACTTTAATACCATCCCAATGAACCAAATTCCACTGTTATTTCGTTATTAAATTTCCAAATCTGGGTACATAAGCAACAAAAATCAAAATAGAATATTGCTACAGGAACAAAAACCCTTGCTTTATAACTTTTCAACGAGAGGAATACAGAATCGAAGCCCAAAATGCAAAGCACCAAAAACTTCCAACTGCCTAAATTATTCCCGATTACCGTGCTTCGCAGGGTTCATTAAAATATTAAAACTCTCATTTTAGAACGGCTCATGACTTCCACACATTGTATCAGAAACTTTCACCGAGGAATATTAAAAGAAGATTTTCTATATAGCCTCTTTTCACCTCAAGTACCGCGCGGTGTCTGAGGCTCGTCGCTTAAGGCAAATTACGCTATGAATAACGAACTATGCTGGCCGAGACCTTGATGGTTTTCACCGTATGACCCAGAACTTAGCCCAGATTAAACATTTTCTCGAATTTATGAAACTCGCCGCACTATAACTCGCTGCGTAAAAAATAAACAACAGATTTACAAAAACTTGACAAGTAAACAAAATAAATTAATCGATTTTGAACAAAATTTCTTGCGTCCTAATGAAATGGATATTCTGTTGCAGGTGATATTGGTGAAGTGGAATGAGCCGTATCAGAAGTTGGCATCTTGCGATAGTTCAGGTGTCATCTTCGTTTGGATCAAATACGAAGGAAGATGGAGTATAGAGTTGATCAACGACAGAAACATCCCAGTTACGCATTTCTCCTGGTCACACGACGGCCGTATGGCTCTTATATGCTACAGGGTAATTTCTTTCGTCAACTTTCAATTGTTTATAACGCGTTTCTTTAGCCACCACGCGCGGAAATAGCAATTTATTGGCAAGACTCGTTGACCTTTTAGGTTATAATTGGAGAACGGATGTTCGTGCATTTGTGATACCTCGAAGTCTGTGACGTATACCTATATGTCACACAGTTTATGAGATCCGTTGTACATAGATCACACGTACACGATTTACGGATACCTTACAGACAACGATATATTATAAATGCATAAACATCTTCGTGACACAGATTTTGGAGCAGACAATCCAATTTCATTTAATATTTGTAGGACAAGCTATTTCTTCCATGAATTGCTAATTTAATTTAGAAAAGGAAAGATTGCTATTTTACAGTAATTTTATGCCACGAGATCAAGTTTGGGATATTCGCTTTTTATTTATTTTTTGTTTATCAAAATGAAGTTTTTGTCGAATTCTGGAGAATGACAATTTAATAATTTAAAGAATTCAATATACAAAATTCGAACTTGAGTTCTGCATAAATTTTCTCTGCACATTTTTCTTTGTTTATTATATTATATACATATATTGAATATGGTTTTAAGGTATCTTACAATATTAAAAAAAAAAGGATAGCAAATATTGAAGATTTCGTAAAAATTGATCTAATAGCTTTTTAAGTTAATAATTTCAAAAAAACAATTTTCAAAAGAAACAATCCTCCTAAATATCTGCCTTTAACATCTACATTGAATAAATTTACCTTGAAGACGTATTAAACCATAATTTTACAAGATCAAATAGTTTCGTGTATAAAATATCCCATTCTTGATTAAAAAATATCTCATGAACAGTCATTATTATTAACTTTGTAGACGAATACTATTTCACGAAGTGTTCTAGAGAATCGATCTACGCGCAGAAAATATGTGCTTCTATTAAAAAAATATACTAAAATAGCTGCGTATCTCATTACACATACTGCCTGAAATAACATAACTTCGAGCAGACATTTCCCAGACAACAATAAACAAAACCGAAATTTATATTAGTGGCATAACTAAGTAGTATACAAAATATTTATATTATTAGTGTAACTAATGTGTATTATAACTATAAGTAGTATAACTAACAATATACGATAAATAACGAATAACTATTAGTATAACTAATAAGCAATGTAACCGTGAAACTGTTGTGGCGATAAAACGAAAGATCAGTTCGTACTTAATCGCGGTTCGCATAATATCTCGGTGTTCTCTGTTGATTCAGTATCGGGTCGATAATTTCCGAAAATTCGCCGAGACAAAATGTTAACCGGGTGCCGGGGGAACAAATGGAAAGAAAACGAACATAACTGATCAATTCGCGTGGTATTTGGACGAAGTCCAATTCGCGGCGTAGACTCCGTTCCCTGCTTCAGAAGCGAGCGTATTATATTCGGTATTTTTAAGTCGGTGATTGAAAATCTAACCGGGAGCCCGTGATTCGGCAAAGATTGAGCCGGCAGCAAGAAAATGCGCCATTTTTATGAAAAATCTGCGACAAGGAGGCACGCGGGGAGATAAAATTGAATCGATGAATTGGCGCGGACGCGACAGGAAATAAGCATTGAATTTCGAAGCGGGGACAGTTGAATGACAATACGTTCGGTCGAGTGTGTATGCGAAGTGAAATGATTATTCCACGGGGAATGCAAACGCGTGGAAACTCGAAGTAGAACTCAAATAAAGCGCAAATTGTGTACACACCGTAGGTGTGCGGTTCAAATTAAAAGTAGAGTGCGCTGAAATATCGATAAGCTGGTTGAACATTGCGATTTCTGTTTTCCACGGCTGCGAAATGCTGAAGTTATGATACTGTAGCCCAATTAGATACAATTATTATAGGAAACGGGACAAAATGATTATGTTTCGATAAGCACTTTTTAGCGGGTGACGAGTTTCGAAATTTGTTATTACTCCGTCAACAATCGCTCGGGAATTGAATTTAACTTAATTCGCTTTTAAATTGATTTAATTTAATTTTTCTCAATTCGAGAATTAAATATCGCTTGACGACCGAGTAATTTTCCAGTCTATCCTCGGATGATTTCGAATGATCTTTTAATTGGGAAGCGAAGTTTAATTTGAAATTATCACCCCGGACGAATTGAGGGTTAATTTCAATCGGTCTAAGGGTCAAGCATTAATTTTAATTCGACACATTTTTAATCGACGTTTAACTGTTAATTGTCAATTAAGGCTTTTTCTATAAACCCTACAAATTATCATATTCATAAATTGCAAAATTTTCATTGTTTCAAATTCTCACACTTCCAAATTTGGAAATTCGAAAATGAGATTGCGATACAACGAGGTCTCACGGTATCGATAAATCTACAGTGTTCACGAATCAAAAATGTATTGGAAAAATTACTCATTTGTCTAGTCTTGAATAAAAATTATGTTTTTTTATTAAATCATTAGTCGTGAGCTTCGTAATTAAAATGCTTATTTTCTCCGTTATACACATTGCCTATCAAATGTTTACAGTTACTTAAGCAGAGATTCGCTGAAACAATTTAAAAATTTATTATATGCATTGATAAAGAAAAATAATGTAAAAATTTGTATGATATGCAACGTGATGATGGAAACAGAAAAAATTAGATAAATATCTTTTCTTTCAGGATGGTTTTGTACTAGTTGGCAGTGTAGCAGGTCAAAGGTATTGGTCATCGATGTTGAACGACAAGGTTACAATTACTTGTGGAATTTGGACACCAGACGACCAGCAGGTAAATTAATCACTTTGTTGTACAACTAAATTACTGCCGTCGATTATAAAGCAAAGTTTTCATTGATTTCGAGAATCATGTATCAAAAGTATTTTATACACGAGAAAGGAAATAATAAACAATAATTTAATTCTGAATACAAAGTACTATTTTACTCGTGTTTTTACGTTTATTTAAATCCAGTTTATGATGTAACAATTGCTCGGGGATCGTGAAAATATCATATATAAATCAATTTGTCATATATCTCATATTCATTCGCGTTGCAAGAATGAATATTTATTGAAAAGAACGTGCTCGTATAGTAAAAACCTGACATTTTGAAACGCAATGAATAAAACGCCCACACACATTTTATTGCAATTGAACGTTCAGAATATTTGATTATTAAGCGATGCTCTGGATTGTAACGATACACGATAACAGTTTTTGTTATACGTATACGATTTGTACAGAATTAATTAAGAAGTTTATGTGTGTATTTAACTTTTGTACAGTGCTTGAAGTTATATTATAGTGAAAAAAATTGTTTTCCTTGATGAATATGAAAGGTGTTCGATAAGTCTGAACTAAGTGAAAGAAACCATTAATTTTCTAAAATATTTGGGCTAATTTCGATTCATAAATTGTAAATTTTCAACATTGCAATCATCAAACTGTCAGTCTGACAAATTCTTGAACTGTAAAATTCTCAAATACTCAAATACTCAAATACTCAAATGCTCAAATACTCAAATACTCAAATGCTCAAATGCTCAAATACTCAAATACTCAAATACTCAAATACTCAAATACTCAAATACTCAAATACTCAAATTCTCAAATTCTCAAATTCTCAAATTCCTAAAGTTCCAAATTATCTATTCCTCGAATTCTTAAATTTCCATATTCTCAAATTCTCAAATTACATTTTCAAATTTCTGAATTGCCGAAATCACAAATTTCCAAATTTCCAACTTTTCAAATTGTCAAATTGTCAAGTTGACAAACAACCAGAATTATTCTTCTAATTACGAATTTCTCATGTCTGCAAATTTCCAAACTACCAAATTATAAGATCTCTAATTTCGCAAAATTCCTAAATCCTTCAATTCAATGCTTCGAATTTCTATTAAATCTCTTACTTGTCAAAATACAACGCATAAACGAACGCCCCTAGACCGTTTAATATTCTGTATCAATTAACAAATCTAATATCACGTTAATATAGTAAAAGTAATATTAAATTACAAACTGATTAAACAGTGGATTTCCATTTCGAGACAATTTAAGGCAAATGATGTACCCGGATTACAAGGAGTATACAAATTTTCAGATAATATATCTCAAATTCGAATAAATATGTTTCGAAGCTGAAACAAGTGTGTTACAAGAGCCAGGTAGCTTTAGTCTTAATACCTTCTAATTAATTCAGTGAACAATAAAGCGAACCCTTATTAGCAACGACATATATTAGCACAAAGTATCCCTCATTTACTGCTACGTCCTTAAATACATTATATATCGTACGTGAAAGACGATACAGCGATGTCTGTTTGGAATCTTGAAGCACTCGCATTACTACGGCATAGTGTTACAGTCCATCATAGTTGTCAGAGGTCCATTATGTGGCAAAAACTTTCTCATCGTCGATAAAAGGTTCGTCATATTGGCATTGTCAATTATTGCGATACATAAGAAGCCATTAGTGCTTTGTTAAAGTGCACACGACAAAAGAAGATGGTGAAGAGAGTATCAATAGTATTTATAGGTGGATATAATAGATTAAATGATAAAGTGAGGTATACGGAGATTCGTGTCATCGATGTGATATACTAGTGACATTTAAGAGTAATTTGATAATGCATTCGAATATTATTAGGGTATTTGGTTTAATTAAAAAAAAGTTTAATACAAGTCATTTTGAGTTCCGAAATTTTTAGATAACGAATATTTTAAATTAGAAATTTGGAATTTTTTAAATCTATAATGAAATTTAAGATATTGAAGTTTAAGTCGGAATATTTTCAGATATACATACATATTACGAACTACCAAAATTCAAAAAATTCTCAATTACTCAAATATTCAAATCCTGAAATTTCCAATTCTCAAAGTCACAGATTTACTAATTCATTTCCAAAATTCACAATAGAGTAATAACATATTGCCAAATCGCCAAATTCTCAAATTCTCAAATTCCCAAATTCTCAAATTCTCAAATTCCCAAATTCTCAAATTCTCAAATTCTCATATTCTCAAATTCTCAAATTTTCATATTCTCATATTCTCAAATTCTCAAATTCTCAAATTCTCAAATTCTCAAATTCTCATATTCTCATATTCTCATATTCGCATATTCTCATATTCTCATATTCTCATATTTTCAAATTTCTGAATTACCGAAATCACAAATTTCCAAATTTCAAACTTTTCAAATTGTCAAATTGCCAAAATTTTTAATCCTTGCCAAAATCATCACTTTTTACTCAGTTTTCTTTGTCACAATCTCTATTAGAGTAAATGTTTATGGTGAAAATATCATTTATCATTATTTGCCACCTGTTGCCACCTTTCAAACAACAGGAAACGCTTCAAAAAATTTGATTAATATAACCTATACCTCCATCCGCACATACTCGATGGGCAATGAAATCTATATTCTGCATATTTCATCTTCGCAACCAGGTAAAATTGACCCTGCATCCGTGACATAAAAATTAAAACAACTTCCAATAACTGAACTTTAGCTTTGCTATCATTCTATCGCGAAATTCCGTTCCCAAACAATCTTCGCTTCACAGTTTCCTTTTTTTTTTTTTAATGAAATTTAACTTGGAAATAAAATTTTGTTCCTTCTTCATACAATCACGGAACTTTATTTCGCTTATTTCAGCTTTGCAATCGGTCAGTTGTAAAATTTAATCAGAGAAAACTTCAACTCGCGAATCTCAGTTTCATTGAAAAATTTCACTAAAAAAAGAAGAGCTTCGACTACATAATTCGCCACTGAAATCGATTTTAAAACAGTTTTAGCTCCATTCTGATAAATTCAGAATCTATCGATTCGATAGAAAATTGGTTTTACTAATGATTTTCTGTATAAATTAAGTTTAAAATAGATTTACATCACCGTTTATTCGCCATGAATCTCGGTTTAAAGCTAGTGACAGAGGTTTATCGTCTACTTTTTTATGTTGCTAATAAGTATCGTTAACTCGATTGATTTATGCTACAAAATTACTAAATTCTGCCGGGAAGTTTCAAGAGTTACAACTTTGTCAGCTTCTGAACAACCACTAATGTACCGTGCACCATCTGCGTCATAACTAAAGCATTTAAATAGTTTGCAAAGCTATGAGACATGTGACGTACTATATTGTATACATACAGGGTACGCCAATTGTAGGTACCATATGATAAATGCTTATAAAATAATGAAAACGTGATTAAATACACTTCAGTTCGCGATATGTATTTACTTTGGTTTATATCATTACAAAATATTCATTTGTTGAATACAATTTCCATGTGTTAGGTTTTTTACACGTAAGCATAAAAAATTAAAAATTTGTGTTTAGGTTTAATTTTACGATTAAATTCATGTTAGAGTGGTCTTTTATTAGTTTTCAATTAGATTTAGTTTGAATTATATTTCAATCAGATTCGATTTCAATTAACTATCAATTAAATTTAATCTCAATAAGATGCCAATTGGACTTAATTTCAATTAGCTGTCAATTAGATTTGACTTTAATTAAGATTTATTTCAATTAGATCCAAATTACATTTTATTCGAATAAGATGTTATTTGAATTTGATCTCAATGAGCTGTCAGACCTGATTTCAATTACAGTTTCACTAGATTTCAATTATACATTACAGGCTTGAATACGTACATTATATTTATATATTTTAAAGGTAAGATTGTATAATTATAATCGAATAAGAATTACATATAAAACTTAATGCACCAGCGTTCATGACTTTTAAGCATATAAACTATAAATTGTGTTTCCAATAAAATACACCTCCTTTCAAATACACTATCAATACCAAAGACAATTCTATATGAAAGATAATAACGCTAATTATACAACGAAGTGTTTGATCCTCATAGCCATAACACAACGGGCTATATCGGCACACGATACATTGCCAACTCGTGAAAAGGTTATTCTAACAACTAACCAAACCCGCTAATTTTCGGTCGATACTAAATCAAGGTGTCATATTATTACTTTATGCGATACTTAATCCATGGACATAATGTTTTATTTATATTTGATATCAACAGGTATATTTCGGGACAACAGCTGGCCAATTAATAGTAATGGATGTTCATGGTGCTATGGTGTCTGAAGTGCAGCTTGCAGCTGGTGTCACATCGATGGCATGGAGCGCGGAGAAGTTTACGATGGAGGAAGGAGATGACGATTTAACGAACGGCAGATCTCACAGAGGTAATATAACGTGTGCTACTTGGTCTTATAAAACGACACGTTTCAACGATTTTATGCGATGGCTGCAATTCGAATCGCAGTTACATAAACCGGATAGCGAGATCTCGTGTTCAGATTTGTTTGTGTTGATCGTATTGATCCTTTGTCGCACGACTTTATCGATTTTATCAAAGCTTTACAAACAATATCTTTTCAATATTCTTCGCAAAATGTTCACTTTTAATGCAGTTGCGTCGAAAGTGCATTTTTTATACAATTTTGTCAGAAATATATTTTTAACGTTATTTTATCAAAAATGTATTTTTAATGCAACTGTATCAGAAATACAGTTTTAATACAATTTATAATACAATTTTGCTAAAAATTCATTTTTAATATAATCTTGCAAAAAATTCATTTTCAACAAATTCGTGCAAAAAATATACGTTTAATACAATTCTATAAACATTGTATTTATATTGCAGTTTTCCCGAGAATTCGCTTCTTATATAATTGCAGTCGTGGATGAAACTAAGTGGACGGGTATCATAAATAACAAAGTGTTAATTTAATTTAACTAATAATGCCTATAAATCAAAACTTTATTGCACAATTATGTACATTAAATAAATAAATTGTATATTAAATAAATGTTTGTTCAAGTCTACAAAAACATTTCACGTTCTAAATTTAAAATTTATTTAAAACATTGCAATAAAACAAAAAATTTTTTTCCATTTCTACAGTATCCACTTAATTTTATCCATGACTGTATATCTAAAATGCATTTTTGATGCAATTTCATTCTGAGCACATTTTTAGTACGATTTCGTCAAAAATGCTTTTTAATACAATCTTATGATAATCACATTTTTAATACAATTTTACCAAAAAATGCATTTTTAGTATCACATTTAAAAATGTAGATTTAAATTTTCGTTTAAGATATAAATTGTAAGTGAGAACAGAGGAAACTATAAAACACGTGACTCACCAATGGTTGACTCGTACTACTGCACTTGCATCGTAGACGTTGACCCAAGATTGACCCAAAATTGACCCATGGTTGACCCACGATTGACCCACGGTTGGCCACGCTTCTTATATTACTGTATCAGTAGTGCCCATCGCATATTTAACATCGAACTTTACACCCTTTAGGTCGTATAAAGGAACGTTGTCCTTAATGACCCACGCTATTCTGTAAATAGTATTTCCTGGAAACCAAATAGTATTTGATAAATGTTTTTCATTAATTTACGTCTCAAACAATATGAACCCTCTATATATTTTAGCCAATATGTTCATATTCGTTTATGTGTTTGTGCAAGTGTTCAATAAATAATTATTATTGTTACATTTTTATTTGCTTGGATAATTACTATTCCACCTTTATACATCTAATTAATTATTATGTTTCTGTACATATATTATCGTAATTTTTTATAGAAGGCAGAAATTTGCAATAACTTTGTGGAAAGTTTTGATAACAGCAACAATTTTATTAACTTGCATGTTATATGCGCTACACCGTGTGTTTTATAAATTTCAGACAATTATTATGTTTAATTTGTGCAAAATATTTTTATCTCATTCAATTTGCCACTTTTGCAACATTCATAAATTAATTATTGTATCATGTTTCTGTAGATTGATTTAATCTCTTTTATATCAAAGTATGATTTTGAATATGAATGTAAAAGTATATTTTATATTTGTATATTTATATATTCTTAAATTAAAGTATTACGTACCATGATTTTATAAAATCGTGCGATACCTTAATCGTTATAATATTAATTCTTTTACCATTTTTTTCTTTTATCAGTGCAATATTAATTTTATAAGGGATAATAGAAGGAAGAATGTGACCTTTTACTACGGAGCTATGTATACTAATTAGAATAGTTCAGGAAGTTTCGATGCTTTTAAAATAAAAACCGACATAAACTTGACTTCTTTCGGCGCATACTTGGCAGATCACGAGCGAATGTGGGTGGCAAACGACATAAACGAGAATTTCTCGTGCTGATTCCTGAATTTTGCATACGTCCTGCACAAACCTACTGCACGAAGGAATACAGCTATACAATGCGGAGGTGTAACTTCTGACCTTGATTTAAAGAAACCACAATCCCATAACTGTAATCTGTAATCTAGCACTCTCCTAAACTCTCGACATAACTGCAATTTCAAATTTATAGACCTAAATACAATTTCTCTTATACATATATATCTAAGTAAATTTAATGGTGTGAGATTGAGATTAATTATTAGTCTACGATTAATTATTAATCATTTCAGTATACTTCATTAATTATAATTGTTATTATAGATGATTATATTAAATATATAATTGTTTATGTAAAAAAAGGAGTACATGCAATAATTTTAAACCATAGGAGAAATTAAAAAATTTAAATTATGTATAAATTTTATACACACAACAAATATTGATATTTCAAAGTTTTATTGTAACGTTAAAGAGAAACGTTTTATTGAAAGTTGTGGTTTGGTCAGTTTGTTGATGGGAAACATTATCTTGCTGAGAATGAAAAGTTATGTATTGAAAGTTAAATGAAAGTTATACAACTAAAAGTTAAACATAAATTATAAAATTGCAAGCTTAGACTAGACTGCAGAATGAAAAGTTAAAAATGAGTCATGAAATTTAAAGTTAAAAATAAGTTATAAAATTTAAAGTTGAAAATAAATGATAAAATTAGAAGTTCAAAATATATTATAGAAATAAAAGCTGACGATAAGTTGTAAGACTCGAAGATAAAAAAAAATGATAAAATTACAATTTAAAAATAAATTGAATAAAGTTTTGAATTTGTTATAAAATTAAAAGTTCGAAATAAATTATTAATGTAAAAGTTAAAAATCAGTTTTGAAATTTTAAGCTACAAATATGTTACAAGGTAAAAGTTTTAAAATAATTTATACAATCAATAAATAAAAGTTTGCGAACCAGAAACGTATTTCAATCACTAATTGAGTAAAATTTACGACCATTAATTAGATACAATTTTTGACACCCATTTTAAAGTTTACGTATCTAGTATCGTCGCCATCGCCAATAAAACCGCACTAAGACTTACATTCATAAAAATAAAATAATCTAACGTGAATACCACCTTAGAGGAAAATTACACTACTAAACTCTACTAATCTATCTAAACGGACTATCCTTAAATTAGCATTGTATCAGTTTTAGTTTACATTTTTATATTATTTCATTTCAACACAGCATCGATTATCAAAACGAATACTCCACAAACTAACGGACATGGACACGCATCTCTAGTTATAACGGATAAAACATCCAAAAATCATACTGAATACCCTCAAACTGATTCAAAATTTCTAAAATTAGAAAACCAATCGTATATTTTCAGATGATCGTAATTACGTACTAGCAGTCTGCCTGGCAGATGGCAACATAGTGATGCTGCGTTCGTTCGACGACGTGTCTCCCATCACGATCCGTACGAACCTGAAGGCGCCCCTGCACGCGGAATGGAGCAACTCCAGGAAACTGTTAGCAATCGCTGGAACGAGGGAGACAGACGTTTCTCAGGGCACCCCACACGAGTACACGAACCTGTTAAAATTTTACTCGGTCACTGGCAGCCTGGTGTACACCACCGCGATACCGTACACGCAAGTACGTACATTTTTCTCCAGAAAGCTTATCCGGTCTGAGCGGGCAGTATCATAAAGCGTGTTATTTTCTTACCCTTATCGACGTTAGTGTCCGGTATCGGCGCTCACGTGGGGCCACAACGACAGGAGACTTTTCGTGGCGACCGGCGCACGCGTTCACGCCGCATGGGTGTCAAGGTAATAACGCCTCCTTATCTGACCGTTTCTCCTTTCGCTAACTGTGCTCATACTAAAGCGTTTGGTGCACGATCCACGCGTTCCGCAGACGAGTAGGTTCGCTGCAATTGTTGTCTCGTTTAGCCGTGAGGGCGGCGCTCACCAGGGAGTCCAGCGTCCAGCAACTTCCGTTGCCCCCGAGACTGAGAGCGTCCGTGGCCGCCCTGTTCGCCAGCACGATAAGGTAAAGCTCGAATCCTAACGATTCTAATCGCTTCCTAACCTAGCCTAACCGGGATCACGCGAAACTGGTATGCATATCGTATCCGCAGATGTCCGGTCCCGGAACCTAGAGAGCTGAGGCGTTTCGTGTCGCGTCCCCCACCTGGGGGAAGACTGTACTGCACCATGCTCAGACACGCGGTAGAACCCGTGCCGTGCTACACGCTATACTTGGAGTACCTGGGCGGATTGGTGCCGCTCCTCAAGGGAAGGAGAACCAGCAAGATCAGACCGGAGTTCGTGATATTCGACCCGCAGAGCCAGGACACTCTTCAGATCGTCGAGGATACGTCGCAATGTCCGTCGTTCAGCGACGGATCCGATACGGAGAGGGACACGGCCGACCTGTGCGGGTCCCCTAGGAATAAAAGGAAAAACCGGAGAAAACGGGATGACAAGTCGAACGAGGAGTCGGACGACCTCACATACGTGGACACGTTGCCCGAGGTAAGGTATCCCGAACGAAATAGCGGTGATCCTGTTAAAAATTTCGTGGCGCCCGTTGCACTCCGTATTGCCGTAAGAAATCGCGTGACGCGGCGATATTTAACAAGCCCTGCGAGTCCTAGGGAATTGCAAAGCCATTCGCGTGACCGCCAGTGTCGCAAGACGTATCTGTTTGCAGCACGCGAGGTTGGTCGAAGTTACGTCGAATATCTGGGGCACGAAATTCAAGTTCCACGGGCTGACGGATTCGGTGCCGGCGAACCTGGGTCAGGTTACTTATCGGACGTCGCTGTTGCATCTACAGCCACGACAAATGACCGTGGTGATGACGGAGCTTAGGGACGACGTGCCGGCGGGTACGTTTTAGAAACGGTCTCTTCGTTCTTAATCGGGTCCGATTAAACTCGTTTAATTTTCTGACAGGTCCAGATCCAACGTTCAACCCGAATCTGTTCTCCGAGGACGAGGAAGAATCGTTTCAGGAGCTTCAAGCTGCCACGAGAAGCACATCCGAAGCGCAACCACCTCCAATCGCCCCGATGACACCCCGCAACGCTCGACTCAACACGAATCGTCCAAAGTCACAAATCTCTAACCAGTTCATGACCAACGAACCCTTGCCAGCAACTCTGTCCAGGGTGGAGAACTACGAGAACGAACTGCCGTACGTGGACCTGCAGGAGATGGGCAATTTGTACGAGAATCTGAGGACCGCGCCACCAAACACCTACAGAACCCCACCTAGACACAACCAGCCCAGATGTTGCGACGTGCCGGCGCTGCAGTCGCCGAAGAACGCGGTGGCACCCACGCAGACCATAATCGCGACCTCGAACACGGGGACCGATTACACCAACAACATTCAACGAATGAAGACGGCTTTGACGGACCAACCACCTGGTCTGGTTAATAAGAAGGAGCTGGAGAATAACAAGTTCAATCAGATCCAGGACGACAAACTAAGCAGTTGTCCGTCGACTATTATACCCATGTCCATGCACAATGGACAAGCTGCGGGAACGGAAGCGTCCAGCAGCCACGTTTGTCCGCAAGGGTCCATCGTGAACGGTCTGGACGGCAATGGTCCTCAGCAAACGATCTTCGTGAACGGCTTACACATGGCTTGTTCGAGCAACGTGAACGGTGTTCAGGGTAAAGGTCTCGGTGTCGGCGGCTCCTCGAATGTTGGCCTACCTCTAGCCACGAATGCTGCACAGTACGGACAGAGCAACGGTCCCTTCAACAAGAACGGCATACATCTAGGCAGTAATCACTCGCCAGCCTGCTCTTATCAATTTCCTGAAAACATCGATCAGTGTATCGGACAGTCGTGCTCGCATTGCAGTCTGAAGCTGAAGGACTTAAAGTCCCACGAGCTGTGCGGGAAAATGAGTACCAGTTGCGGATCCACCGCTGCCAGGGCCGACGAGATGTGTTTCATCGACGAAGAGGCTCACAGCGAGCTAGAGGCTTTCGAGCAGTCGCGTGCTGTTCACAGAACTCCGACCGTCGTCAGCATCGGCCCTCTTTACTTGAACGACTCCATAGTGAGGAGCTGCAGTGTCGGCTATCTGGATATGGTGGACGCTCAGCTGGTCCCGTGCGACGTTGCCCTGAAGATGCTGAGAAAGGAAGCACCCAACAAGAGGCTGGTGCTCGTATCGAGGAAGACCAAGAGAAGGAAAAAGAACAAGGGTCAGCAGGAGATCACTCAGCAGAACTCGAAGTCACCGAGACTTCGAAATTGCGGCAAATCCAAGAGCCTCGACTCCAGCGACATATTTCCAGCTAACGAACAAATTGCGCTGCCACCGAAGTTGCCTGAACACGTGGAGGAAGCGGCGGGTGCTGCCAACTTTGAAACGGTGGAGGATAAAAGCAACGAGTCCCTGGAGGATCCGGATGTGATCGAGGGATTCAGCGAGTGCGTGAAAAACGTTGCATCTAGCCTGCCTAACCCTGTGGACGCCAAGCCCAGTAGACTGAAGAGTTGTAACTCGCCTGCCAGGTAAGTTTACATATTTTCTCATGGTAATTATTACTTTTCAGTGCAAAATTCGGGATAGGTATTCGAGATTAATAAGATCTTGAAGTATTTCAAATAGTAAGAATCCATTGAAGTGTGTTACAAAGACACATATATGTTATATGTCTATATGGATGCGTTATATATAAATTAATATTAAACGTGCTTGAAATTTTGTTGCAGTTCTTTTCACGATGCATTTTATGCTTCCAGAGGATCAAGTCCAAGTGGGTCACTAGCGTCGTCATTGGATGGTCTAGCAGCGAGACTTCGAGATTTCGATGAAAGTCACTCTTTACCTCCACCATCGCCTCGTCCATCGTCCAGGTGAAGCTACTGAACTAAACTAATTTATTGATTTATACAATGTATCATACAACGAAATTGTACTATTTATTCTATAAATGTGAACTTGCTCATTCGATTGGTTATACTATTTACGCCAGAAGCGTAAATCTAGTCATTCCATAAAGTAGCTAAATACTCTTTTAGAACTACTTGGGCCACCATTTACTTTACAAATATACCCAGTTAACTTAAAACTAACTACTAGACTAGAATTCGCTACTTCACTAGTTGCACTCCAAATGTGAAACTAGCTATTTAACAGGATACTAATTACAGGCTACATATGGAGTGTTACTTATATTACTTATAGACTACTTATGAACTATTGCTCACATTACATACAGACTGTGCATACATAAATTACTACTCCTATTGCTTATAAATCACTTGTATATATTATTAATATTACTCAGAGACTACTTATGGAATATTATTTGTATTACTTACGGACTAAGTAGCTAGTCCTATAATACTCAACCACGAAAAAACAGTCTACTTATAAAACGCTACATACACCTATATCTTCATAATATTCGCTACTCTAGCATTTAATCCATCAATATAACTATAACTCCAATTTTAAAAATAAAGGAACCAATAATATATTCTTTCAGATTACCTAGGAGTTCTCCTAGCAGTCCAGCACCGTCTAAAAAAGGCAAACGACCAGCATCAGCCTCGCCGATCAGAAGAAGGCTCCTATCAAGTCCTTTATTGAGTAGAAAAACGCGAAAAAATCGGGGTGAAAGTTCGGACGAGGAAGGACTCCTGCAAGACGACACGTCGACGAATTACAGGGACCTTGAAACGTTCCAGAAGGCGCAATTGCGCCAAAAGGTGCGCGAAAACGACTTTCCCATTCGAAGAGCCTTACATAATCTTGCTGACTGACCTTGAAAATCAGTATTCCTTGTAGAATCTTCTAAATTTACTTTCAAAAGATTCTATTTAAATTCTTGATTCACTTGTACACAAGACATTGTATTTTCTCAGTTTATGACCATCGGTCACATGGTATTGTACATAAAGTCGTGATTGTACGACGTAAACAAATTTATTCGGTGTCTGCAAACATCTGTTCCAAGAACCGCGTCTTATATTTCACTATTACGTGACGCGAATATGGCAGCGATGAAGTCACAATTTCATTCGAACCTAGCTATTTATAATTCGAACCAAACGAATAAAGCAAAATGTCGAGTTGAAGCGAACGAATACGTACTACAAATTGCATTCGTTGCGATCTTCGTTGAAATGATCGATTGGTAATAATGATGATAATGTACAGTTAAAGCAAAAAGGAGGAGGATCGTCGGGTCACAAGTCCGAGTCAGTTAGAAGGGAACTTGTGATGCATAACAAGGCACCGATGTGGAACGAATCCAGCCAGGTGTATCAACTTGATTTTGGTGGCAGAGTAACTCAAGAAAGCGCGAAGAACTTTCAGATCGAATTCAAAGGCCGACAGGTACACGTTCTTGTGGCTTATTTCTGTTCTTACTTTCTGTTACCGTTATTTCTACGTGTAACGAAATAACGCATCTGTTTCGATTAGGTCATGCAATTCGGAAGGATAGATGGGAACGCCTACACGTTGGATTTCCGATATCCTTTTAGCGCTTTGCAAGCATTTGCCGTTGCCTTGGCCAACGTTACACAACGCCTCAAGTAATCGTTAGTTGCCGGTAATGTTTTATTCTTAGACAAAATATTGCATTTTCGTATACATCTGATATTATTGATCTTACGGAATTCTCAAGTCAAACAACAGATTGCGTGTCTCAGTACTCTTTAATACTTTCGGACACGATCTTTTCGGGCAATCGATGAAGCACATCAAGTGTTTATGTAACAAGTAGGTTAAACATTTAAAAGTTTGCAGTAGAGAAGTTACAAAATTATTTTCATCGAAATAAACATTAGAACCGAAAGTATCGCATTACGAATACAGTTTCTATTTTCAAACAAAGTATAGTTTAACACAAGACTAATAAAACTATCAATCCCCTTCTCAATTGGTTCTTATAAAAAATTCTAGTCGCGTTGATAAAGATAGCCTAAATCGAGTAATTAATTTTCAGATTTGTGCAAAATTCGGAACCAAAGTACCAGGAAAGATACTGTACATTACATAAAAGTATTCGTCCAGAAGAAAAGAGGAAAGAAAGAAAAAGAGGAAGAAAAGGGAGTGATGAAGAGGAAAACCTAGCAAGCCATAGGTGAAGCTGAAGCTGTAACGATACGCTACGCATCTAGAGTACTAAAGACCGAAAGACACGTTTAAACTACAGCTTATAAGCATGTAATAGAGCCACATGTCTTTCGATTATTAAAACTAGTGACGGGCTAGAAATAAATCTTTAAGTAAACGAGCGTTATACACCACGAGCCGTCTCAGTGACGCCGCGAGATTTTCCCGCCAAAATCTCGAAGCTGAAAACACATGGCCTTCCGTTGTAGCGCGAAAAAAAAAGAAGAGCAAGAAAAAAAAGAAAGACAAAGAAATACCTCTCGTGCCGATAATATCGAGCTTGCGAGCGTGTGGTTTTTGAACGCGTCGAATCTCGCCCGAGAGAACAATTCGATAGTCCGAAGAGAACGAGAGAAACGTGCACAAATGATTCTGTGTCACGTGGTACCATGGTGGAAAATGGAAAAAAAAAACTAAAAGATTTCGTTGAAATGCTTCTTCGTCGTACCGTCCAACAAAATGTATTTCGTTTCTCCCAACTTCGAGCGCTCATTTTTGTATAGTTTATGCGACACGTTGGAGTCTAGTAAATGCTGTTGAAAGTTCACCTCGTTCATTTTTGCGGTCCGCCGGTTGTATTCGAATTTTACATACAATATATTATTATTGACGGACTCGAATCGCCGCGCGAGCCTTTCATGTTGTTCGATTAAATGTTTCTTATGGCGTATTATAAAAGAAAAATGTGAAAAATGATAAAAAAAAAAAAAATGAAGATAAATAAAATCGGTTAACGATTACGCTAAATGATATAACGTTTTGCGTCCGGGGCCTGTGTTCGTCCTCGTCGAAAACAGAACAGACGAACAATTTCGGGCAAACACAACGCGATACAAACGCGGCGGGAAATGAAGAAAAATCTTGCCCGCGTTGCCGATGTGTGCACGCGACAAAAAATTAACTGTCGTCTGTACTTAATCCACGATCGTTATATTTCTATTTGCCTAATTGTAAGTAAACGTGAACGAGAAAAGAAGGGAGGGAAGTGAACCTGATCGAAAATAAATAAAGTGTGCTCTTCGGCTGATCTGACATATGAACGCTACAAAAATGTTATTCGATTATCTATATTCGCCTACGACGTGTTTAATTGAAATTTCTAAGAGAAGGCAGAACTTTCCCTTCACAGATTAAAATTATATTTCGTAGAGGAACGGCTAAGGTTATTTGAAATGTCAAACAATTAGTGTGAGTTCAGTTTTTGAAACATTTGAAATGTTGATCGAATTAAAGTATTTATCGGAGAAATAGTTCGAGAATGTTTCATTGAACATGGATTCGCAATACGCATGCGCAGTATGTTGCAATACGCATGCGCAAAACATAGCAAGCGCATGCGCATTAAGAATATATTGTATTCAAGAAAATATATTTTTATTTTTTTCAATGGATACTTAAACTGAAACGATATTTTTAACTTAAACAATTGACACTGAATTTATAGAAATTTCTTGACACTACCAATAGTTTAGAACAATTGTCGTTTTTAAAAATGGCATCAAATTTCAATGTACGGAAGAGGAAGTATTTAGTTCATTTTTCTCGACAATGGGTTTCAAACGATTTGAACTAAATTCGTAGATGAATGTAGCTAATCGAAATACGTTGATCAGAACATTTTTTAGCGCAAAAATTGTATTTTTGATTGGCGGAAGGATTCAATCGCATGCCCTTCCATTTGATGGCCATATTGTCCCGTAAATAAAAAGTCAAATAAGCGGAAATATGAAAGATAATACACAATATTAAATTGAAATTTTTAAAAATGGCATGGAGAATCTTCTACGATTGACAAAAATTGATGTTAAACGTTCTCGTATAAACTTTTATACAAAAATTATACAGTTGTAACGATGATAAATAATTTAATAGCGATACTACGTTCAATACAATGTCATGAAAAAAAAACATGAATTGATATAAATTGTATGTGAACAAAGTATTTTGTATAATTATATCGGACAATGTAGTTTACAAAAGATCTGTTAAAAAGTATGTAAAATATTATGAAGATACTTTATATAATGATTGTATGTATATTCTATCCATAAGTAAACTTCTTGTTTCTCTGATTTTTATTTTTAAGCTGAAATTGTCCAATATGGCCGTGTTATGGAAGGCACAGTAGCGACGAAAATGAAACTTCTAATAAAACATACTTTATCGATTTTATATCATAGAAGTGAATATCGATTTCAGGCCTAGGAGTGCTTAAGCTCGATTTTTCATCGAGCTGAAAATTTTGAGAATATATCGCCTGGAATGATAATAAATGGCAGGCTGGATATTTTATTTGGTATCGTGTGAATACAGTATCGAACACGGTAAGCTTCACTAAGAAAAATGGCAATGTAAGAAAAGGAGAATTATTCTTAAAAATTAAAAATTTAAATCTTTTTCTTGTTTCTAACAGAAAATGTACGTACACTACACAAATTTTTAATATTTCTGTGTCTTATTTAAATAACGATGAAAATGTTCAATCATGCGAGAGTATTACTTATATATCAATTTTATGTACACCATATTTCTCTTACTCTTTTAATTGTTTATAATATATTTTAAAAGCGATCAACATTCAAATTTGCGAGCAAATTAAACATATTATGTAGTAACTCTAAAAAATTATTATGAGCGATGAAACTTCTTTTCGTGCAAAGTTCTTTTCTCCAAGGAAGTTAACCATGCTTGAAACTGTATATCTGAGGTACAGCTAATGAATAACGAAACTTTAAACTTTAAATTTTGAATTGATAGAAAGTGACATTTTGCAATACTTTGGTATGCGACAAATCTAATGAAATGTAGATTACCCCTTAACTAACGGGTAAGGGTTATCGGTTGATGTTATATAAAAAATAATTATATTCATTATGTATCTTATTTTTTGAAGATGATGGACACTATAGTTCTTCATTTTCTCAAATTTCTAAAGTTTTCAAGTTCCAAAGTCTGGAATTCTCCAAATTCTCAAACTCCTGTATCCGAAAATTTCGATGATCTAAATTTTAAAAATTTCAGATCTTCAGATGCTCAAGTTCTCAATTATCAAAAATTTCCAAATCAATTATTAATTATTGATTTAGAGCATTACTACATTTCTAAATTATTAAATTACGAAATTACACAATTTTTAAATTTCTCAGTTTAAAAATTTAAAATCTCCATAGATCTGAATCACCGTCTCTGTGCTGTATGCCAAAAATTCACCACCTTCCACAGTATAATTCACACATGACACAGTAGAATATCAAAAACATCCACGTACCAAAATCCTAAGTACGTCAACACCGATTACCCAAGTTCTACGTGATTTATGCCTCTGTTTCGACCGTATTGTATTTTGAAAAATACTGAAAGAAGTTAAAAGACACTCTCAAATTACAGTTCAAGTCTCGTTATTTATTAGCTATACCTCCCACACGCATACCACCAGTGCTGGATTAACCAACACGCAAAACAAGCATATACTGAAAGCATCAAACGAATAAGAGGCACCCCAGAAATTTTCAAAACTTTAAAACATCTGAAAAATTTTAGTTTACACACTTTTCTTTGCATCAACTACTGTGCTATAAAATAAGAAGTGCATTGTGTAATTACAGAAAGGATCAGTCCTCGATCTTTTATCGGAAAAGAACATTCCTTTAAATATTAAATGTTTAATATCAATTTTAAGTATCAATATGTTGGTGATTTTCAATATTAATACATGCAATTCATACACTCACAATTCAAAAATTAACAAATTTTTTTTTACCGAAGAATTATGTGTTGCGTTGAAACGAACACCCTATACGGCCCTCAAATTACCATAAGCGCTCAGGGCCTTTAAAGGTCTTAATCCGGCACTGAATACCAAGCCAGCATCGATGTTTCTAATTTCGAAACTGTGCAAACGCCTATCGAGAGACACGCGAAAGAAATGGCTCTACATATGTACAAGGTGTTCCACAAAGAATAGTAAATACCTTAAAAAATGCCAGAAAAACTTATTTCGAGTAAAGATGTTTATATAAAGGTGTGTCCGATTATTCACAAAAAAAAGAAAAAAAAATACAAAATTAAATTTATTAACGATATAAATAAGTGACATAAAACATAAGAATAATTTAACAATTATCGAATAAATGAACAATTATCAAATTTAATAATTAAACAATTCGAAATAATTGTTCAAAAATCCTACCATGGTCTCCAATAGACGTATTTCACATTTTATATCACGAAATTTTTTTGGCGTACTTTTATCAAAGTAACATATTTGCACATGTTACTTGCTTCGGTGTTTACCTATCTATTTTTCTACGTTATTTTCAATATGAAATGTGCATTTAAAGCAGATAGTTCTAGCGTTAAATAAAAATTTAATCTTTCCGTTGCAAAATTATAATTCGCATATGATACATGAATTTAGTTATTTTTGTCAAAGATTGTTTCTAATAACGGGTGAAATTTAAGATTTTCATTTAACATCCGCATTTCATCTTGTGGCGAGTCAACAGCTATACTACACGATTGAATATGTTTAAACATTTACTCGAAATGGTCCACGCTGCCATTTTATTAAGTGTTTGCCATTTCTGAAACAGCCTGTACACGTACTTGGTTTCTTCTAAAAAGCTTGGCGCCTCTTATACCGGTTGCAATCGTATTTTTTGCAGAAATATACACGAACCATTTTAACGAACCACGATGTGGGGCGTGCAGAACCGCGAATATTTACATCGTTCTTTTTTCGACAAACGTTTACAGAGTTTACCGATCAGACCGCCCCATGTTCGCGAGTTAGCGATAAGTATACAGCTAACGACGGTAACCGTCGGCATATAAAACTGCTAAACTACATGGTCTCCTTGGTTTCTAGACAGCGTTGTATGAAAGAACTGGTACAACGGGAGACGACACTCTGGTGGACGGAACACTTTGATGTTCGCCAAAGACTGTCCCTCAAAATTATTTCAATAGACGCGGGATATTCAAATCAAATCATTTCATGTCAACCTCTCATAATTAAAAATCTATTTGTTGTAAATTGTCTGCATACTAATACTGCCTTTCAAAGTATTTACATTAATTTTACAACATCGAGAGGTTGAAAAAGAAAGGCGTATTAAATGAATACTTTCCAAAATATATTCAAAGAATATACAGGGTGTCCCAAAAGTGTTGGAGGAGCCGGAAATGGGAGGTAGGTGGGGTCATTCTGAACAACTTTTTCATTTGCAAATTCGATCGCGACCACGGCCATTTATAACTCGGACCTACATTTCTGCCTCCGAGCGCGCGCGATTCTCGCGCTCTGATTGGTCGGCGTTTTTCGTTAATAATTTAAAAATGAAGCCCTATACGACATTTTTACAAATGATATAGTTGTTCAGAATGACCCCACCTACCTCCCATTTCCGGCTCCTTCAACACTTTTGGGACACCCTGTATATTACAGAAACGATTATTACGAATAACTTATACAGAAACGACGAATTATTCATGGCATGAAATTATGGATAAACGTGTTACGTAGTAGCGACGAAATATTTATTACAAATAGATTGCTTGTAAATATATTACAGGAAAGGGACAAGATATTTGCTCGAATTTATTAGAAATTGCAAATGAATGACAAGGTATTGCTCGTAAATAAGTTACGGGAAAATCCCAGACGGATGTGTAGGCATAAAGCATCATTTGCGGAACGCCATACTTGAACGCTATGTACATTTTTCCGAATACTTCGTCGAAATCCTATCCTCGCGATTCATTTTGCATGGCCATTTAAATAGGTTGAATTATTCCGTCTCTCTCTAATTTCTTTGTCGGAGTGTTGTCTCGTGTTGTACCTATTGTTCGGTTGTATGTTGAAATTATTTAACGATCACCAGTAGCCATTGTTGCATTCGCACTGTGAGAAACACGAACCGCAAACTCATAGAGAGAAGGTGTCCGTTTTGATTTTACCGATGAATGTTTGAGAAGTGCAACGAGAGTTTTTGGTATATTATAAGGGATTATATATACTTTATATTCGAAGTATAATTTGAATCTATTTCTGTAACGAGAATTGGTTCTCGTTTAAAAGTGCGTGTAGGTGTTCGCGTCTCAGGAGAAGACGTATAAAAAGAATACCAATTTGATTGATCAAACTTCTCGCGAGACATACACGGTACAGAATTATTCATTATACAAATTTTAAAATACGTGTATAATATTTATTTCTTAGAAGATATTCTACGAAATTGTGATCTTCAGTTTTATTACTGAATTATTTTTCAAAATAATATGTAATAGCTAGTATTATTGATTATTTTCAAAGCTAGAAATTTATATTATTTTAAGAGCTAGTAGTATTTATTTTAAGAGCTAATAACATTTGTTTTAAAGGCTAGTAATATTTATTATTCTAAATTTGTTTTTACAAATTAATATGCAATATTATTTTAAACATGTGATTTAAATGTGTGATCTTACTTGTAAGTTAACTTAAAAATTTGTTAAAGTATTTGTATATAATCCCTTATTGCTATTCGGAATGTACTTATAAATTTTGCTATGAGTTCGCGAGTTTATCGAAGGATATTTTATGACATCGTTGCAGAATTATGTTCAATTACGAGAACGCATGCGTCGTTTTCTAAGGAATCATCCTACCAAAAGGAGAGAACAGGCGAACGAATGTAAAAATGAAAAATAAAATCCGAAATGGAATAACAAAGTCAGGAAATAAAGAATCACGTTACGATGAAAGTTCCACGATGGTAAACTTTTATACTTGCACGAACTTTTGATATGGAAAGAACCGCATCAACGTGACCCAATTATTTTTAATATATCGTGTATACATGTATATACAGGGTGCCTCAAAAAATGTGTTTCCAGTGAAAACTACAAATTCTATACCAGGAAACATCGAAGTGTTTTTTAGTATTTTACAATTTGTAATCACACTTTTTAAATAGGAACGATTTAAAAATCAAACGAATTAATTTAACTATCAGTCCTCAAGTTTTACTTGTATGAGCTTAAATTTCTAAATGTCTAATTTTCAAAGCACTCAATTTCTAATATTCCCAATTTCAAAATTTTCAAAATTTTCAAATTCTCAAATTCTAAAATCTCAAAATTTTCAAATTATTAAATTTGAAATTCTTAAATGCAAAAATAGTTAAAATTTCGAAATACTTAACTCGTTCAATTCTTCAAGATTCTAAACCTTAAAATTTTCCAAATACCCGAATTTCCAAGATTATAAATACATAAAATTCCAAATTCCCAATCTTTCAAAATTACAAATAACTAAATTTTCAAATTGTCAAATTTATCAACTTTCAAGTATCCAAATATCCAAATTTCTAAAATTGCAAATTCCTATACTTCCAAATTTTCAAGTTCACGAATTTCTAACAATACGTTCATTTGCAAGTTCTTAAAATTACAAATACTTAAATTCCAAAAATTTTCAAATTTCCAAACTTCTCGACTCCAAAATTCCAAAACCCCCAAATTTTAATATTTTTAAATTCCACAACTTGTAAACTTCAAAAGTATCAATCTAAAGCATTCTGCAATTGCCAAATCTTCAAATACGAAATTTTTGAAGTTCCAGAGTCTCGACTTCACGAGCTACTCAATTTTCTAAATGTTACAATTTCATAAATTTAAGGATTTTAATATTTCAACATAGCACACCCCTAAGACATTACTCTTTCAAGCACTTGTATCGCAAACACAAGAACTCACATTGCCAAAGTGAGCGACCATTCAGTTTCCTTTGACATAGAAATTTTTTAGTTTTCACGGTGTACATCTTTTTTGAGATAGCCTGTATACGTCTTTATTACATTTCCGCCGAACAAAACGGACTTGAGTCACGAAACAGGCATCGTTTACGTTAAAGACGAGACAATTTTTCGTATAGAAGCACATTTATAGTTCATACCGTTAACAGAGATAATATAACACTCCAAAAGAAGCTACATAATATCTCTATTCATGTTATCACGTTCGCTGCTGATCACTCGATATCGCGTGTTTCCTCATTGATGATTAATACCCGATCACGCGATATCGCGTGCTCCATTACAAATATTCGATCATGGCAGCGCACCAGTATCTTCTTTGTCAAAGCTGGCATGAAAAGCGATGGTGAATTTTGCACCATAAACGACTATTCATCAAAATTAGCTTCTTTGACGTTGGATCGAGTGCCTGTGACATAAATCAATCTACAATGCACGAATGTTGCGTTTCCGAATCAACACAATGTTTATCGAATAAATTCGATAGTATTTGTAATTAATAAATCGCGTCTCGATCGTGACTGATTTCCAGAATGTTCGGCCTAGCTCAAGGGTCAGACCATACATGTTTGTCGACCTATAGATCGTAGAAAATTGATTTTATTTTTCGTTGATATGAATTCTTCATTTAAACAAACGTAACGTTCGAGAATAATGCTTAATACGAAAACGCTGTGTCACGTGTGAAACCTTGCGACTGAGTATACTGTATGTATATCGATTAAACGACACGATTTACATAGTATGCAAATAGTATCAGTATTGTTTTCTCTCTCCTACAGCGGGATTGTTAATTTTGTGGTCTTAGCGCTGAATGATCATTCTGTATATGCGTAATGCAATTTTGTTACCGAGTACAATTGATGATTATCAGATATTTGTAAATAAAGAATGAAATTCTATATGGCCGACACTATTTTCGTTCCCCTTTCTTGAACAAATAGATCACCTTGAGGAGCGCAGAAAATATCAATTATGTTTTCGAGAACTCATTTTCACCTGACGCAAACGCAACAAATTTTAAAGGAAAAAGAGTTTCTACTGTGTAGAAATAAATTCTCATGCGTATGGTATTTTTGATTTAGTCTACACAAATATATAATAAACGTTTTTTACACACTGGAATATCGCTATTGTATGTAATATGTATGGCTTCCGAAAAAAAAGTTTAACATTTAAGACTTCTAAATTGCTAGGTTTTCAAGTAGTTATAATGATTTAAACCACAAGAAATCAAAGCTAGTAATATGTGTCGATTAATTATATTAATACACATCTTAAATTAAAGTTAATAAACGAAGAATACATTACTGATATAAATTCGCTGACTGCTTTCAAAAACGGTACTGCCAGCGCCATATGACGGTGAAACCTTTAGTTATATTCAAAATGTAAGTCACTGAAATGCTACCAATATACTTTCCCAACTATTGGTATCACTGCTATTTAAAAGACTAGTACTTCACGCAATACGCGTCGTACACAGAAGGTTTGTTCTATTGTGTCATCAATTTGTATTAAACATGCGACCGCAGGAAAGGTGAGATACATCTTTTAATGCATAGTGTACTACTTTCTGTAAAAGCAGTATGACAAATATGTGAAATTTGTTTGTAGAAAAAAAGGGGTCATTCTATTTTAGGCGCATCCGGTGAAGGCAGCTCTACCCCCACGGGTGGGGTCTTCTGTCATTTAAAACCAAAGAAGCAGATGAGTTATGTTGATCACATAAGAAGAAACGTAATACAACCATGGCACGACCTATTGTACCTAGTCAACAAAAGTTGGCTGAGAAGCTGACTATTTTAAATGATAGAGGTATTGGAATGTTAACCCGCATTTACAATATAAAAAAAGCATGTGGTGATGCAAAGTCAAAACCTGGTTTCCTCTCTGATAAAAGTTTAGAGTCTTCTATCAAGACAATTGTTAGGAAGTTTCCTAATATCGATGTTAAAGGACTACAGACGATTACAAATCTTCGTAACGAGATTATCAAATCTCTGTCTTTGTACTATTACACGTTTGTGGATTTGCTTGATTTCAAAGACAATGTTTGTGAACTTTTAACTACGATGGATGCCTGTGGCGTTCACATGGATATCACAATAAATTTTGATTTAACAAAAGGTTACTTGGATCTTGTCGTCACCTATGTCAGTTTGATGATACTTTTGTCCCAAGTGGAAGATCGTAAAGCAGTACTAGGTTTGTTTAATGCAGCCCATGAAATGGTACATAGCCAATCTGATCCTAGTTTTCCACGACTGGGTCAAATGATTATGGATTACGATGCGCCATTAAAAAAGCTTTCAGAAGAATTTGTACCTCATTCAAAATTGCTGAAAAATGCTCTCACTTCTTTATGGCCTATTTATCCTGGAAGAAATTTATCGGCAGACACATGGAGGGCAGATCAAAAACTTAGCCTTGTTGGAAGTCCTGGACAAATACTTAAAGCAGCAGCAACAGACACTATGTCCTGTGAAACTTTAAGTTTAGATAGAATAGAAAGATGGGTGATCTTAGGCTTCACGTTATGTCATACATTTTTAAACCAGGAACAGCCTAGTAAACTCTGGACCACAGCTTTAGAATCAGGCTGGGTTCTGGCCTTATTCAGAGACGAAGTAGTTTACATACATCAGTACATACAGACATTTTTTGAAAGTATAAAAGGATACAGCAAAAGAGTATCTGAAGTAAAGGAATGTTATAATCAGGCAGTACAAAAAGCTGGCTACAGACACAGGGAAAGAAGAAAATTTTTAAGGACAGCTTTGAAAGAGTTAGGTTTAATTTTAACTGACCAACCTGGGCTTTTGGGACCAAAAGCTCTCTTAGTGTTGATGGGGCTTTCTCACTCAAGGGACGAAGTTCTGTGGCTTTTGCGACATGGCATGAATCCCCCTACACAGGGAAAAAGTAAAGGAAGGGGAGGAGAAGATTTGGTGGATCGTCAATTGCCAGAATTATTGTTTCACTGCGAAGAATTAAGAGCTTTAGTAAAGAAATATTCTCAAGTACTTCAGAGGTACTATGTACAATTCTTGGCAGGATTTGATGCTCCTGCTTTAGATCAAATGATACAAAACTTACCAGTCTGTCCCGAAGATGAAGGAGCAATACTTAGTGATATGTGTTCTAAAATAGCTAGTCTAACAGTAAAACAGGTGGAAGATAATGAACTGTTTGATTTTCGTGCTTTTCGATTGGACTGGTTCAGATTACAAGCATACATGTCCATAGCAAAATGTAATATGAATTTGGCTGATAATAGAGAATTAGCATCTTTCATGGATACCGTAGTGTTTCATACCAAAATGGTAGATAATTTGGATGAAATGTTAGTTGAAACATCTGATCTATCGATCTTTTGCTTTTACAGCAAAGTATTTGAAGATCAATTTCACATGTGCTTAGAATTTCCTGCTCAAAACAGATATATCATTGCATTCCCTTTAATATGTAGTCACTTCCAAAGCTGTACACACGAACTTTGTCCAGAAGAGCGTCACCACATTCGAGAAAGAAGTTTGTCCGTTGTGAACATGTTCTTGGACGAAATGGCCAAAGAAGCTAAAAACATTATCACGACTATATGCGATGAGCAGTGTAATATGGGCGACAAACTGTTGCCAAAGCATTGCGCTGTACTGATCTCGCAAGTCGTGAACCGAAAGAAGAAAGACAAAAATAAGAAGAACATGTATGAAATCCATAAACCTGGTATAGAAAGTTACAGAAAAACCAGAGAAGAGCTTACTACTATGGATAAACTTCACATGGCATTAACAGAATTATGTTACGCCATTAATTACTGTCCCACCATCAACGTGTGGGAGTATACCTTCGCGCCAAGGGAATATTTGCATCAGCATTTAGAATCAAGATTTGCCAGAGCACTTGTTGGTATGGTCATGTACAATCCAGATACTAGTGAAATAGCTAAACCCTCGGAACTCTTCGTTAGCGTTAGATCTTACATGAACGTTCTTCAAACGGTCGAGAACTACGTACATATAGATATTACGCGAGTATTTAACAACGCTCTGCTTCAGCAAACTCAGGAGTTAGACAGCCACGGTGATAAGACAATAGCTGCTCTGTACACGCAATGGTACTCGGATGTTCTGCTGAGACGCGTCAGCGCCGGAAATATCTGCTATTCCAGTAATCAAAGAGCATTCGTTAGTTTATCGGTAGAGAGTGCAATACCGTTCAATGCCGAGGAATTTTCAGACATTAACGAGCTGCGAGCGTTGGCCGAGCTTATCGGACCGTACGGTATGAAAATGTTGAACGAGAACCTGATGTGGCACATAGCGAGTCAGGTACAGCAACTGAAGAAACTAGTTGCCGGAAACAAGGACGTTCTCATCGCTCTGAGAACGAACTTCGACAAGCCAGAAGTTATGAAGGAGCAGTTCAAAAAGCTGCAACAGGTAGACAACGTGCTGCAACGAGTTACGATTATAGGTGTAATTTTAAGTTTCAGACAGTTGGCACAGTCTGCGTTGGTCGACGTCTTGGAGGAACGTATACCATTCCTTTTGAGCTCCATTTTGGATTTCCGTCACCATTTACCGTCGGGCGATCCTATGCGCGTTGTTTCGGAGATGACGTCGGCAGCAGGTCTGACCTGCAAAGTTGACCCGACGTTAACGGCCGCGTTAAGGAGCCAGAAATCAGAAGTGGATGAAGACGAGCATCTGCTCGTTTGTTTGTTGATGGTCTTCGTGGCCGTTTCGATTCCTAAATTGGCTCGAAACGAGAACTCCTTTTACAGAGCGTCTTTGGAGGGCCACTCGAATAACATACACTGTATGGCTACAGCGATAAATAATATATTCGGTGCATTGTTCACTATATGTGGGCAAAATGATATAGAGGATAGGATGAAGGAGTTTCTTGCCCTGGCGTCGTCCAGTTTGCTCAGGCTTGGTCAGGAAGCTGACAAAGAGGCGATCAAAAACAGGGAGTCTGTGTATCTGTTGTTGGATCAAATTGTTCAAGAATCACCGTTCTTAACCATGGATTTGTTGGAAAGCTGCTTCCCGTATGCGTTAATACGCAATGCATATCACGACGTATACAAGCTTGAACACTCGCAGCCATAAATTATTAATAAAATGGATGCGTATTCTTAACTTGCCACTCAGGGTCATTTTTGTATGTCCAGTTTTATGGAGAACGGAACCGAAAGCATTTTCATTTACCGCGTGAAAGGAAGGAAGCTATGAAAGTGGCAAAATATTCTTGTTCAATGGATATACCGAATAATAAGATTTTTTTCTATGATGCTTTAAAACAAATTCGAACGTTATTGGGTTCGAGATGTATATGTCCTTTTCGGGATGTTATTTAATATAGTTCGGAAAAAACTGAAAGAACGAGTTCGCGCTAATTTATTTGTAACAATGCATTTTGTATAGAAACAGTACCTTGTATTTCATATTTGATACCTGGCTTAGGATATTCTCTGACTTATTATATAATACAATTTTTCTTCCTCAGTATTCTATTATACACAATCCGTACGTAAGGGAACGACGTTTTGTATTAACATTTTCAATTGTAAAATGCTGTCTGTCTTCGAGTCGAAATACACACGTATCTTAAAATAGGTATCGCCTCGATCTGCTACATTTTCTAATGTACAATTATAACTTTTACAATAGTTTATAAAATAAATAAAATTATCTATAAAAATTTTCCATTTATTTTCGTGTAATATAAATCCGAAAACGATAATAACATTTTTGGAGGTACATGTTCATTTTTAAAAGCGAGATGTTCTATCTTGAATGTTACATTGAAATTTACATTCATAATGGAATTAGCGTTCTGACTTATTGCCAGGATAGTTATAAAATACAATAATTTATTGTATAGTTACTAATTTAAAAAATTGAAAGCATTTTTGATGCCTCAGTGTTGAGTATATTTTAAATTTATACTTTTGTTCGCGCTATATAAAAGAATAATACTACAGGCCCCATCTGGTAATCAAGAGAAGAACTGCGGAAACAAAGAATCGTGTTTTTCCTCAGGGTATTTTTATGTTTGATTGATGTTCCAAATTTACTAGTTCGATAAAGTCAGAAAAATAACTTTATGGTGCATTCAAAGCTTCACATTCGAAAATTCAAAAAATGTCAGCTAATAGACCTTAAAAAGCCAAAAGACCTTAATACAATTTCATGCACTAATTAAGTAAAAAAACGTAAAAATTAATTAATTTCGAAAATAGTACACGTGGCGCCATCTCTCCGGCGAACGTGGTGAACTAACGATCCAAAAATAATATTTTCATTAGTTCCCGCCCTCCACCACTAGATGGCGCCACTCATACAATTTTCAAACATATTCAATTAAAATTGATTTCCTTGTGTTAATATAAAGCAACGCAGAGCAACATTAATTAGATTCAAAATGTGACAAATGTGTTAATAACTTGGCAAAGTCAATAAATACAAAAGTGTGTTCTTAATTTATTTTCATTGCTGCCTGCCTTCTATTGTTACATGGCCTTTTAATGTTCATAAAGTGCAACTTTGTGTTTTTAATGTTCTCCTGTGAAGATTGTAAACATTTCTAGCATCTTTCGAAGCTAATTAATGCTACTTTCCGATGATGTTTCATGTATATTAACGTCAATTATGCCACTAAAATAAATATTAATTGATTTCGTTTGAAAATGGTATGTATGGCGCCATCTAGCGGCTGAATGTAGGAACTATCGAAACTACGATTTCAGAAATGCGTAGTTCAGCCCATTCGCCGAAGAGATGGCGCCACGTGTATCGTTAAAAAATAAATTTAATTATTATCGATATTTCTTACTAAATTGATGAAGTTACGCATCAAATTAGTTCCGAAAGACGCTCTAATTATCTTCCGAATGTTCTACAATTGTTAATAACTCTGGAATGTCAATAATCACAATTATTGTATTCAAGATTTCGTTCGATTAGTTCCTCCGTTCCACCGCTAGATGGATAGGCTTTTTGACATCCATAAAATGAAATTTTGTAAATTTTCGAATATAAGGTTTTTAGCCCATTGTAAAGCTATTACTCTTATTTCACCGTACCCGTAGAACAATTTTTAAGCGTCAATTCAACGTAAAAATGTCTTATTTCGTTAAAAAATCAAATTTTTTGTATTGTACATCTCTCTATTTCACAGCCAGATAGCGCTGGCGCGCTATCTTCAAATAACTGGCGCGAAAAATATAAATGTGATCACATATAACACCAGGACTTTCAAAATGCAGTCAGCTTCTTAAATTAATTACATAGCAATAATTCCTTGTCTCTTATTTCATTTTTATATATCAATGTAAATGCTATGTTGCTATGAATGTAAATGTTAATGTAAAACTCCGAGACGGCGAAGCTTCGTCCTTTCAGACTTTCAGATTTTCAAACCTTAAATGAATGACAATAAAATAATATACTCGCATAAATGTAAAATGTATGCTTTATTTAGTTTTTTACAATGTTTTTGTTTTTCTCTTTAATCACATTAACGTAACACAAGAGACTCACAATCAGATTCCTTGTTATTTATAATATTCTTAAAACACTCGCCACAGTTTCTAGACATTTTTTTTTAAGGGGGTAGGGTGGAAAGAGAGAGTGGTGGTCTGAAGCTACGTTCAGGCGATTGGTCAGTATCATGCTCAATAAAAAGGATTCGACCAAAGATATACAAAAAAAAAAATATCCGAAAACGTAGAGTTCGTGAGAGACAGAGTGAGTGAGTGAGTAGGGGGTAAGTGATACAGATTGATTAGGTACGATGAATTCGATATAAACTCAACGGACACGTATTACGGCACGTATGAAACGTAAAGGCAACTTGGTGATTTTGATGATGTTCCAAGCAACACTTTACACAGAACCGACACGACGAAGAAACAATAATGTTTTTGATACAGCTATGAAAATGATCGGTCACGGAACAAGGAAACAAATATAACTCGACACGAGGAGCAACAATTAATATCGGATGCACGATGTCGATAGGTCACCACATTTTTGGATCGATAGAAAAAATATAATCTTCGATTTCTTTTTTTTTTGTTTCTTCCTCACCTAACATTATGTACAAGTGATAAAGTAGTGTGCATGTTGCGTCACGGCGACGCAACGTCTGGATTAAGATGCGTACTCGAAAAGAGCTTCTGCCTCGAATCCCGCGAACGTCGCTCGAATTTTTCCCCTCGTCATTCGTACAAATAATCACGGATGAATTCACTCATCGCTACTCGGTTATCACAAAAGAAGACGCGCAACGAAACGCACCCGTTATAGCAATACAAGGCTGTAGCACCGAAATGGCCGAACGACACGTGCGTTGGACGTGAGCTGACCTCAAAGTATCAAACTGTATTCGCGTCAATCTATCAATTTCATAAATATTAATCAATAACATTCAGTATAATACATAGAATTTTGTCTATCTGGTAGTGATAACCGTTGTAGATAATAGTCCCCTCGGTATGAGTATGTATACGGTGTCCCATATACTGGGTGTCTCGTAATAAGTGTAAGACCCGTAAAGAAGTTGTAGGGGAGGTGATTCTAAGTAACTTTTTCCTTTGCAAAAATCGGATCTGGGCTCTCGTTTTCGAGTTATTAAGGAAAAATAACGACCAATCAGAACATGCGAATAGCGTCCGCTCAGCCGCAAGAGCGAAGCCCCGAACATACGGCGAACGCGAACAAGTTAGTATCGTGCTATGTTACGACACAGTTAAATCGCACATAAAATTGTCTTATTCCTTATTTAGCAAAAATTAAGAACTGAACATTGTCATTCCCAAATTCCCAATTCCCCAAATCTCCAAATTCCCAAACTTCCAATTCCCAAAATCTTCAAATTTCCAAATTCCCAGTCCCCCAAATTTTCAATTCTTCACATTCCCAATTCCCTGAATTACCAATTTCCCAAATTCCCAATTTCCCGAATTACCAAGTTCCCAATTTCCCAATTCCTCAAATTCCCAATTGCCCAAATTCTCAATTCCCCAAATTCCCAATTCCCCGAATTACCAATTTCCCAATTTCCCAATTTCCCAAATTCCCAATTCCCCCAATTACCAATTGCCCAAATTCCCAATTCCCCAAATTCCTAATTCCCCAAATTCCCAATTCCCCAAATTACCAATTTCCCAAATTCCCATTTCCCCCAATAACCAATTGCCTAAATTCCCAATTCCCCAAATTATCAATTGCCCAAATTCCCAATTCCCCCAATTACCAATTGCCTAAATTCCCAATTCCCCAAATTACCAATTGCCCAAATTCCCAATTCCCCAAATTCCCAATTCCCCGAATTACCAATTGCCCAAGTTCCCAAATTCTCAATTCCTCAACTTCCCCAAATCGCACATAAAATTGTCTTATCCCGTATTCAGTAAAAATGAAGAACTGAACATTCTTATGTGTGATTTAACTTTGACGTAACATAGCACGATACTAACTTGTTTGTTCGCGTCCGCGATTGGCCGTATGTTCGGAGCTTCGCTATCGCGAACCTTCGCACAATCTTCGGGTGCAAAGGGTTAATTAATATCTCGGAAACTAATAGACAGACGCGGATCATAATTGATATTTGGAGTTTAATCACTCGTCTGCCCTCTTCAAAGGGATACTTCGGTACTACATCCGAATATAATAACGCAGGACTCGATCTTAATCCAGACGACGCAGAAAACGAATAAGCTTAAGCATACGCAGTTAGAGGCTTGTCGGGTGGGGACAAATGATGAATGCGGAAACGTACATTTGTTTCATCGAATCGTTATGCTTCTCCTTTCGTATGGGCAAGCGACTTCTTTCTAGACACTAGCACTTGGCCCCATTCCACGCTCGTCTTAGGCTTCTCCTTTTGTTCTCGATCATTGCCTTTCGATCCTACTACGTTCTCTGATCGTGCATTCAGTCGATTGAATCTTGTTCGTATGGCAGTGAAATGGAAGCAAGGATAAAGTTCACTCGTTCGCGCAATTTCTTTCCCTTGTGTTCGAATGGCAGTTGAGGTTCAGCTTGCCGAAAAGTCTGAGAAGTTACGGTTTTCCGAAACAATGTCTGTACTGTTAATCATTGAACGGCGAGCAATGAGACGGTTGGCACCCAGCAGTCATATAAATTGTGCTCGGATTAAAATTTTAGGAAGAGGTTTCACGCGTTAGAACGAAAGTAAATGTACAAAATGGAAACACAAAATTGATGGAGGACAGTTTGGAACTTTTTCCGAGACAAATTTTGTTGGGACATTTAAGGAGCGAAACGCAAAAAGTAGGCATTTATTCAAAGTTTGACGAGAAAGTTATAAATTAGTGCAAATTTAATAAATTTCACAAACTGTTCGATTTAAAAATGACTAGGTTTATCATGTGTTAAATCTTTTCTTTCTCAATTGTTAAGTCTCCAGGCCTGCAAGTCCGTAGATCACTAGATTTCCCAAATTGTCAAATGTACAAATTTTGTAATCCTTCTTCTGTGAATTTTTCGAATTTTCCATATCCTTGAATCCACAAATTTTGAAATTCTGAAATGCGTAAATCTCCAAACTCCTCAATTTCCGACACTCGAAATTTAAAAAATAGCAAATTCGTAAATTTTTGAATTTTAACATTGAATCGACCAATGTGATTAATTTCTCTTGGTATTAAAATTTCTATAAAAAGTAAACACTAAATTAACACACGAGTATGTTTGATCGCTGCCATTTTGTTATACAAAAACTCGTATTATAAACTTTCTCATCACATTTCAAAATGGTGAAAACATTTTTATTCTCGTAAAAATACTGCCACAAAAGCTTTTTCGTTCGTAAAAAATATTCAATAATACATTTCAACATATCTCCATATATCGCCGCTGTCTCAGTGACCCGCCATGCAACGGTTAATTCATAATATTATGATACGAATCGATTTACAGCAATATCTCCATCGTCGCAATAGTTTTGACAAGCTGTTCGATTTTTCTCCCTATAAACAACTACGAATGGCAGTAAATTGTATTCATGGTTAATCCATGAACCAGTTTTATCAGAAAGAAATAAACTAAATCGCACCATTATCGGACGAGCGATTACGAATGGAACCAAAATGGAATCCCCGTTGCATCTATACGCAAGAAATTTCGAAACTCCTTAAATAATCTACGTCAAACGATCCGTTTTTCACGATGGATCGTCGTTAAAAGTCGTCACCTTAAAAATCTAAGGGCTCGATTACACACACGTACAGGCATTCGTTCGTCATCCTTATAACCTCCGTCCCGATTACAAAATACAGAATAATATTTCGCTATAATACAGATTTGATATAAAAACAAGTATTTTTTTTTTATTCACTTTACCATTTGTTATGGATACGGATATGGATACATCTATGCATATGCAGGATGAGTCATAAAACGAGTTATTTAATTTTCTACCGTATGGTGTGGGAAAAGTTGTTGCATATGTTAGTGACTTCAAGCTACATAAAATTCTACATTTTTTTGACAGAATTATACATTTTTACATGGATGTACATTCATCATTTTTATTTTTACTATTACTTCGAATTTTTATAGATTGTTTTTCTTTTCTTTTATTCGACTTGCAATCATTGTTTCTTTTTTTACTAATTTTTCCCCCAAATTGACAAATTTTCAATATCCTCAAACTCAAAAATATCGAACTCTCTTATTCGGAAATTCATAAATTTAAAGGAACTTAACATCTTCGCATTTTCACGTTTCAAAATTCGAAAACCTGATAATTCCATAACCCGAAATATTTCTTATATAGTAATTTGAAATATAAATATATTTCGGGAATATCGAAAATATTTAGACGTATCAAGTTCCAAAATTTACAGATTCACAAACTGACGGAGCCTAAACATTTTCAATTAATAAAGAAAACACGCGAGTCCAAAAATTTCCGGTTCGAAACTACATGAAACGCGTGGTTCTAAAAAGACCCACGAACCTTGCCACCATTTTGATGTTATCGTATCGTAAAATTCTTAATTAACGCAAACCCTCTGCGTATCGCGAATGAAAGTGGCACATGTTTCCTCCATACAAAAAAATGTGATCTATGAAAAATCCATTCTCCCTGATTCTTTGAAATCACATTTTAATTACGCGCGAAAGTAAATGTTGCACACGTACAGGAGACAATTAGATGACTGACTTTACACGCAACATCCTTGTATATACACGTATACATATATGTATCCATATCGATATATAATTATCGTTTATGTATATATTTATATATAATATCAATATATGTACACAGTTTAACACTCTCTCTTCTTTATTCTTGCACGCCCGTCCTTTTCTCTCAGATCACCCCTTCCGGTTGCCTCTTCTCGCTATCTCACCGTCACTGGATCTCGCATGACCCACATTTTTTGTTGTGTTATTTCTTCTCTCTCTCTTACAATCACATTGCGACTATTGTACATTTCCACAGGATCCGCAAACTCGTATTTTCAGCGATTTTGGCAGAGACACCATTTGTTCGTCTTTTATTTCATTACCGTCATCCCTGCGAACGTTGTTACCTTCTATCTGACACGACCGTATCTACGTACGCGTTGTTGAAGACCGTCTCGTTTCGTTTCTTTTCTAAATGAAATCTATGTCTCTGTTGAAGAGCGTGTAAAGCTAGCTGTCGTAACATCGAACAATTATTCAACGCCATCCCTACGAACAATATGTAACCAGAAGAAATAGAAAAACGTGTCTGACTTTCCAAAAAGGAAATTGGCAAGCTTAACGTTATTATCAAAAATACGAGGAGAAGAAGAAGAACGTTAGGGTTCGAAGTTAGCGGTAAACAGGAGTTCGTTTCGTCCTGGGGGAAAGAAAAATGTTTACGCGAGAAGGTTCGACGAGGGACGAGTTGAAGAGAGAAAAACAAAAGTTCAGTCAATCGCACGTACCTAACGTCTTGGCGTCTCGAGAAAAAGAATCGACGTACGAATTTTCTTCTTATACGAGTATGCAGCTGTGTACGAATATGCTGCTTGTTTATTTTCGGTTTTTCTTTTTTTTTTTTTCGAGCCCACGTATATATTAAAACATGTTTACATTTTGAGAGGAGGGCTCGTCTTTGGTCCGCCATGCGCGTTTATTTAAAAGCGCCTTTACGGTACAGCCCCCGATAATTTGCAAGTTAAAAACCGTATTTAAATATAATTTATAACATTCGCGGTAGCGGATATAAATTATCATTTGTAATAGATAACTAATCAATAATAGTAATAGCAATAATAATAATATAATAATGATAATAAGCATAATTATAATAGAATCAATATCAATCGATTATAATTCTCGTCGAAATAATCGTTAATAGAATATCGCTATAAAAAAAATGAAGAAGAAATTTTCTCGTGTTATTACTTTTTCTTCCGTATTCATAGTCTCTCATAGCTCTGCTCGTTTAAATTGGCTAATAAAAATTAGTATAAGAATATCGTTAATTATTATGCTATAATGGTAGAGATCAAGTGAATGACCTGCAATAGTTTGGTAATGGTGTGCGTACTTCGCTCTAGAAAGTGATCTAATTGAAAATAGTAAAAAATCTCAACCAACATACGTTCGGTACAACTTACATGTATCGCTAAAAAAATTGTATCAAACATTTTGGCATTTGTTCTTATCTTCAGAAGAAAACGCGTTAACTATTAATTAAAAATATTCGTATGGAAGTAGTTTAAAAAATTTATAGTTTAAAATCATTCATAATGGAATACAGTGGTGGTCACATATTTATGTAGAATTGTGTATCGAGACAATGATGAGAAATTAGAATGACCAGCGAAAATTTACCGTTATAAACAAAAATTCTTGACTCGACAGACTTAAATGTTAAAAGATAGAAAATCGTACGTAATATGCTTGATGAATAAGATGTTATAAATTATCATGCCACCTGGATATGCAGTTTTCATAACACTCATATACAAACTATTAAAATAGTATAAAAAATATCAACATGTACATCCTAATCTTCGACTAAAACACTAACTTGTGTTTAATATTTAAAAATTTGTTAAGACATTATAACCTTATTCATATAAAGTTTTGGATAAAACAATATATATTGAAGCATGTTTAGCATGAAAATTTGAAACTGAAATTGTCTTGAAAAATCTTCCAAAGGACATATACTCTTTTTTGCAACTTTATAGCTCTGGATAAAATGAGTGTCTACCGTTATAATATAACCAAAAATTCAGTATATGGCATATTTAAATTATATTGTACAATTCAGTTCCTAAATATGGCTACCACTGTATACAAAGGTCATACGTAAAAGTTAAAAGACACAAAGGTACGTTCAGTGGGAGCATTTCAAGAATTACGTTTATCATCCTAACACTTATTCCAAATATATATTGTCATCTCCGCTCTCCCCTTGGACTTCCCTTTCTCTTCTAACGACCAATTTCACCGCAAAAATCCACAATCCAGAGCGAAGTACACGAGTATTCGACTTCACCAAGAAATCGAGGCATAAACGCTACTACGCAACATTGGCCATAAATGCTATATCGAACGACAAAAATACGCTGCGTTCAATTGTTATCGTGATAATTCATTGCTGTGCGAATCCAGCGTTGTTCACAGAAACAAATCTCCACAAGTTCGATCGACACGCGAAAGGATCTTGTTGGACCGGGAGAAGTCCATTTAAAATGCTATGTGATGTACTCTGTTTTTGTTTTTTTTTTTTTGATCGACACGCGGATACTTGATGGCAACACACGGAGGAATCTGCGGGAAACATTTAAAAAGACGAATTACAATAAAATCGTACGATAATATAACCTCCTAACGATTTGTTAGTTCACGATCTATCACGTCCCGAACGGCTGTCCATCATCGTCGTCGCAGCGACGATGTCCTCCGTCGACCTCTTCGGCTTCGCAAAACGAGAAGTCGATATATCACCATTGATCAATAATAATACACTTCACCAATTTACAATTACGAACCGGCCCCTATCGCGCGAATCATACAGCTCGAAATAAAAACATCATCGGATCGGCGATCGTCGATACTTTCAAATGCACACGATCCACGTTGATGCGTTCCACGGTCTTGATCACGAGAGATGCATCACGGTGCGTCATCTGGATCGGCTCGTTTTCACAGTTTGGCATTGAACAATTTATGGTACGACGTCCAGACCATTCCTCGTCCTTGTTGGTTCCCTAGGATCGTCACACCTTATTGTGATGCTTCATCTCGTAGGCTGCGGACCTCCCCCCTCCCCCGGAGCCCGAATAGGCGCCGGCGTACAATTCGGGACGGTTGGACCTGCCATAATTGGGTGCTGCACTGCCGCTGCTGGGTGGCGCACTAGCTGTGGGAACCGAGCGATAGCCTGCTTAAAGTTTAGAAAGATATTCGACTATGAGCAAATACATTGAAGCGAATAAGAAAAGAAAAAAAAATGACACACAATGGATGTACCATCGGGACAGGTACTCGCAAAATGAAGCCTCGCGATCGCGGACTATAGCGATCATGCACTCCCTGTACTTTTCTAAGTAATTAGCAAGATGGTTCTATCGATCTGGCTCCACGTCTACGGTACGATGGAGCGAAATGAATGCAGAAGCGGAGTAATAAACGCTGCACCGATATTAATCGAACTAAAGCTTGAAACGGTGACTAACGATGAAATGCTACACAAGAGAATTAGGAGCAAATACAAGAAATTGAAGCGAGGCGATCGTAAACGACGCGTTAATAATGTGATATTCGACAACAAAGACTTCCGGTGAGAAGCCCGCTGGAGCCTGTTGTACGTGTTCTTTTTTGCTATACGTCAGATTCCTTTGAATTCATGAATTTGCTCCTATCAATGATTATTAATTATAGGCCCCAGCTCACCTCTGTAGGTCATAGAACGATAGTATCAGGTAGTGATGAGCGTCAATCAATGCGAGGGAGATGCGAACAGGAAAGAAAACATTGATGTAGTTGCGGATCACACAGGGAGAAATACATAGTGGCAAGCTTATCGGCTTGAGCTTGATTTCAAGAAAACTCGATTTGAACTTGAGAGTATTTGGACGTGTAAGTTGCTACAATCAAACTCAAACAGTAGCTGCCTCGATAAGTAACGTAACTACGGCGTTAACCTACCTTTTGGATAATACTGAGCACCTCTACCTTCTCCATAACCGTGCGACGGCCCTCGAGTGCCATTGTGGCCACCTTGACTTTGCCTCGGAGGTATACTTCTGGGTCCAGCACCACCTCCTCCGTGCGGATGTCGCTGGAAGGTACATCGACAAATTATTTCCAATCGTCGCAATGTAAAGTGTACATTTCGTATAAATGTTTCCGTACCATTCTTCTCAATGTGTTCATCGGTCTCCTAAGTGTGTCGCTGATGCGTCTCGCTGGGGGTTTCTTAGGATTACTCGAAGGTGTGTGAACAGCGCAGCATTTGATGAACAGTCCCATGAAAATGATGAACGCAATACCCATGAGCAATACCGCCCACCAGAATTCCTACGAAAATCGTTCCATTTTGTTTTTGTGCAAACTATATCGAACATAAAGTTATTGGGATATTTGCGAATATAGTTTATACTTACAGTCACCCACTGAGCTACCGTAAGCAACGTTTCTTTGTTAAATAAAAGATTCTTCAATCTGGCTAACGGTCCCTCAGCGTCTACAGCTCGGCACTTCAGAAAGACATCACAGTATCCCTGGGAATATTGATTTTTTTTTTATTAGGTACAATTGAGGGTTGTAGCAATGGCGAATGCAAAGTTTTAGGGTACAATTTTTACCTGAAAATTATCACAGGGCGATCCAGGTCGGAGACTAATTCCTCCGTCAGGTAAACCAACAACATGAGCAAATTCGCTGGTACTACGACAGGTAGATGGATCGGTACCATTTTGGCAGGCTAATTCACACAATTTACGTTTATCGATGTTCGGGATCACGTTACTCGTTAAAAAGCATTCCGTCAAATTCCATTCCAGACAAATCGATCCTGTGCACTCGCCGTTGATACATAACTGCAAATTTCAATTGTTAAACAACGCGTGAAAATTATTAATTGTTTTTATATTATAACAATTATTAAGTATTATCTTTATATTGTTTTATATTTATTATCGAATTGTATTGCTCTACTATTTAGACAGTGTTTTCTAGCATATACGTGTAAAATGTAGACCTTATTGTTATAAACTACAAGTTTTCTTTTGATTTACTAATTTTCTAACTTATTAGTTCATTAGTAGATTTGGAAATTTAAAAACGTACGAATCTTAATTGTAACTCTTTTAACTCTTCACTGCATTCTTTTGAAAAATGCTATCAATTTAGTACTTTGTCAAACATTAATAAACATCAAATTCCGTAATTAATCAAATTATTGAATACATTTCTTATATTCTAAAATTATAATGTTCCCAAAAATGTTGCAATTATTGTATATTATTTTCTTTAAATCAATTTTCTGACAGAAAAATTTTTTAACCGAAAAAACAGTTCAGTAACGCATCGTTCTTAACACTACATTTACGGAAGTTCAATGACCCTTTGAGTCTAAATTAAAAATGAACTATAAAAGGAAGTAAACAATGGACAATACATAGTTTATAGAAAGATTCTTCATCTCGATGATGGTTAACATTCATTTCCACATAAGCTTTTTAATAATTTCAGTAATTGAAAATAAGAAATCTAAGATCCGCCATTTTGATGGCTTCCGTAAAGCTAGCGTTAAAAACCAAAAGAGTGGTGTAACAAAAAATTAAATGTACAAGCTCGAAATAGGTTCGTGCGGTATTCAACAAGAATTGTACAGAACCTGTATAATAAAACACCAATATTTAAGACTGTAATTATAACATGAAAAAGCCATTTATTCCTTACCTGAGTTCCCTCGTTGCACCTAGTTTTGTTGGCTCTCGGCAATGGCGGCGGGCACTCGGATGATCGTCCGTTGCAAGTTGAATTGTAACTACAATCCGATTCGGCCTTACACTGGACATTCCTCGAGAGCGGCACGAATTGGCACGATTCGCTCGAACAACAAGGTCCTTGACTGGGGCTACAAAAAGAATAAACCATACGACGCGTTATCACAAAAGATGCACGCGATCTCCCGCACCGACGCGGGATCCACAAAGCGCATACCCCGAATTCGTGCAATGAAAATCTGTACCTGCATTGTGTGCCGAATTTCCTGGTACAACCTTTGGCGGTCTCGTTCTTTATTTTGTCCAATTCGGATACCTGTCTCGGATAACAGCACTTATCAACGCACTCGTCGTCATCGTAGCCGCAATCGCATTCCTCTCCAGCTTCGACGATCTTGTTACCGCAGAACGCTCCAGCAGACGCTTCGTAATAAAGAAGAAACCCGATAAGACTCGGCTTTCGATTCGTGATTACAGCGCGGGATAACGATATACGTACCGGTGAAGCAATTTCTTTTCTTGTTATCCTCGATGGCGTCTAACACGTTGCTGATATTGCCGATGCTGCATTTAGAGAACTTGCTGTTGTTTGGCCGATCTCCGCTGGTAGCCGACGCGAACATGATGAAATTCCCGTGCAAACCGCCGGGTCTACATTCGGGCGGGAAATCGTGCTGAAAACGAGATTCAAATTATGCTTTCCGCTGACAAAGTAATCTATAGTCATTCATTGCGTGTGAATGATGAGAAGTCCTCCGAAAATGCGGGGACAATTGATTGAATCGATTAATTGCAAATACAAGCAGTAATCATTTGCAACGGTCTTAGACTGGTATGAAAGAGAGTGTAGGTTATGTGATTTACTATTTTTGTCTCTATATCGTTTTGAGTGTCATCTTGTGAGACACGCACAGGTTTATAGATACACTACGAATTTGATAGGTATATATACTTTGTTTTCTTTAATTGATCATTTTTAAGAGAAAATGTTTGAGAAAAATTTCATACGGTACACGGTCAAGAAATTTGAAGTGTATTGATCTTTTTTTGGAATTGCAATAAAAAATGTAGGTAACTGCACCATATTTTAATATATTGCATGCAATGTAATTCAATGTGATAATATAACTATCACTGCGTTCCATTAAATACCCTAATAAATTAAATTTTATCTTCAATCTATTCAATGTAATACTAATTTTATATTCCATTTATTCGGTATAATATTAATTGTATCTTCAATAGGATTAACGTAATTTTGACCTGATCTTCAATTAAATCAATATAACTTGAATTTTATCTGCAATATATTCTGTATAATCAGAATTTTATCTACAATATAATTAATATAATATTAATCTCATCTTCAATATGATCAATATAATCCTAACTTCACCTTCAATATATTCAATACAATCTAAACGTTTTTTTCAGTATGATCAATATAACTTTAAGCTTATATTTAATGTAAATCGAATAAATCATAATCGTATCTTTAATATAATCAATATAATCGTAGTCCTATCTCGAATATAATAAAAAATAAAAATACACCAATAAAACACGATTAAACAATCAGAAATAGAATTAGGATGCAATGAATTCTTACGGGTGATCCAAAATTATGTCCGATTTCGTGGGCCAATGTTAACTGCGACACCTTTGGTGGTACTCTGCTGTTGTAATTAACGAAAGTAATGATTCCGGTGTTGAGAGACCTCTTGGTTGATTGGTACATTCCCCCTACTGTTTCCGTGTACGTTTTGTATTTTTCACAGATACCACCGGATGCACCGGAAGCCGAGGCTACCCAAGCAAGTCCGAGAGTACCGCCGGTGAAATCTCTGTTAATTATATAGATGAATTGATAACACGATCGAAATATGGATAAGTAGACTCTGATCATATCAGCAAAACTCTAGATGGTTTGTGTAATAATTTCATAGGTAGGTTAATATATCCTCGAAGGTTCTACAAAAAGAATTGTTCATTTATCTTATACTTTTGCTTACTCGAGGATTTAATATTGTCTACTTCAAGGATTTGATAAATTGCATATTTCAAGGATTTGATATATTGCATATTTTAAGGATTTAATATATTGCTTACTTCGGGGTATCTGCAGGTTTATTGGTGGTAATATAATAAGAGTCTACTATGGATATCAGAAAACGATTCAAGAAATAGTTTGAAAATGTTAAGACTTTTTTATCCGCTTTCTTAACGTTTTAAGAAAGAATATTCAGGGGATATACAGACGTATAAAATAGAAGTCGGGAAAGTTTATTTAGAAAATGAGAGTTCTATGTTACGTATTAACCTAAAGAGTTAAGAGACATTTACTCAGCTATCTTGCCAAGATTTTAATAGCTGGAATGTATCATTGAAGTTTGAATAACTAAATGACTCAATTCGAAAATTTGATGATGCAGAAATTTATGAACTTGAAAACTTGGAACATTTAAGAAATTTCAGAAATTTGAAAATACGTAAATTCGTGAATTCTTATATTTGTGAATGTGAAAATTTCACGGCTAGGAAATTTGAAAATTTACGGAATTTCAGAATATAATAATTCGGGATTCGAAAATTTAAAAATTCGAAATTTTTTAAATTCGTGTACTTGTAAATGTGAAAATTGAGCAATTTGGGAAATGTGAAAGTTTGATAACTAAGCGTTCAGAAATTTGTGAAGTTTGCAATTTTAGAAATTCATAACTTCCAAACAATAGAAATTAAAAAATTCCGAGAATAAAAAAATCGCAAAGCACGAAGACAGGAAATTTCATGAACTAAAAATTTCAAGCTCTCTCTTAAACCAAAATAACGACACTACGGAGTGCATGCATAGCTGAGATCCTCTTTAAAATTGATCGAATGTGACTTCCCATCGCGTCAACACCGAATTAATAATAACCGAGGCTGTAAATCTATCTCCTTGATAACCATTTTTCATAAAATAACACGCATGATTATTAAGCATGATTTTAATATTTGACGAGCATCAAACTAACAATTACCATAAATATGATAAAATACAGGAGAACCAAAAATATGGACGAAGCTATTTAATGCATCTGTGCCGCGTTGAATCTAATTCGGATTGGACCAAAACGTTTCTATATTTCACGTTTTACTGTACCTGTAAGTGAACACGTATGCGAGGCAGAAGTCTTCATGATTGCCCAGCGAGTGCAAATTTAAAAAGTTGCTAACGTCAATATTCTCCATGCAAAACGGATTCGGTTCACCGTACGTCTGCTGCGGTGTACAGGCGGTGTCGTCGTCGATCTGTCCACACAAAACATCCTCGTTTAATATAACCAAAGATAAACAACTATATTAACACGGCGAATATCAGGTGTTCAAATAAAACCTGCTCAATGTTTAGACGGTGCACGGAACACTGTACCAACAAGATATTGTATACTTATCGGGGTCATTGATTTTCGTAAAATTGTTTTTGGCGAATCTAGGGCAAAAACAAGGTGAGCCATATTCGGATACGTTCGTACATTCTTGATATTCGGAAAGATATTTAATATTTAATTATTTGATTCTATAGTAATATTCATGTACTTTGTTTTATTGCGACAGGGGTTATAATTATTTTCGTAAATCACTTTCTGGCGAATGTGGAGGAAAAATAAAGGAAGCATTATTCGGCTGCTTTTGACAATTCTTGGTATTCGGAAAGACATTTAATATTTAATTATTTGATTCTATAGTAATATTCAATTATTTTATTTTATCGTGATAGGTGCAATATCCATTTTCATAAAACTGCTTCTGGCGAATCTGAGGCATAATCAAGGTAAATCATAGTCGGATGCTTTTGTCAATTCTTTATGTACGGGAAGGTATTTAATAATTTGATTTTGAAGTAATAATGAATTATTTTATTTTATCGCTATAGGTACTATTGGGATTTCGATAAAACTACTTCTAACAAATCTGGAGCAAAAATAACGTATATTCGAATTTTTAATCACTATCCTTACTAAATAATTTGCCATCCAAAACTTCTGTCTAGATCATTTTATTATATCATCAATATTTCCCACGATACTTAAACGAATCAATTTAAATGAGACACTCTTATAAACACTGAAAGGCTCTTATGAATATACTGCGCAAATATTGAATTACTGTCATCAATATTTTATAAAAATTTGATTCTATGAACATTTTGCATAAACATTGAACAGATTTTTTAAACATCCTGTATAAATATTAAATGGCTTTTCTGAACATTTCTTATAAGTATTGCACGGTTCCTACGAATATGTTGTACAAATGTTGAATGGCTTTTATAAACATCATTTTCACATACTGCATGAATATTTTGCTGAAATATCGAATTACTTTTTTACTATCGCGCATACACATTGAATGTAATTTTTTACCATTCTGTACAAATACTAAATGACTTTTAGGAACATTTTATATAAAGACTTTCTTCAACATCTTCTATAAAAATTGCACAGCTTCATTCAACATTTCACATGAATAGCGTACAGCCCTAGGGAACATCTTATACAAATGCTGAACGACATTTTCGAACATCTTGTATAAAAATTGTATATCTTCGTTGAACACCTTGTAGAAAAATTGTATACCTTCGTTGAACATCTCACATAAATACTGATTGATCTTTTTGGACATCATGTATAAAAATTCTACAGTTTCATACGAATATTGTATAGTCTTTAGGAACATCTTATACAAATGCTGAGTGACATTTTGGAACATCTTGCATAAAAATTGAAAAATTCGTTAAACATCTCATATAAATATTGAATGACTTCTTTAAACATTTTATATAAATATTGAACCGCTTATTTGAACATCCTACGCGAATACTTAACGGGTTATTTGTCAAAGATAAGATTAAAATCGCAAATGTGATCACCTTAATCCGTTGCACCTCGAACTTAATATTTCTGTGCTTGATTCGTCCATCGAACCTGGTGTCCCTGTAGATATAGTTGACTGCAGTGACGTGGTGAGCGATCAGGGACAGGATCTCCTCCCGTGTCTTCTCGGCATCGTGATGCAGCTGAAAGCGAAGCCGAAAAACCGACGGAATTCAATATTCCGCGAAACTTCGCGTGCAGCAACGGCGAGCAGAAAGTTTCTGCATAAAGAGATTTTTATAACGGGCGCAGCCGGGAAAGAATAGCCGGTCAAAGAGAATGCAGAGATGGAAATATTTCTTGAAGGCAAAGGACATCAGGAATGCGGAGGACGTCTAGTTTAGAGGAAAATGCGAAATCAAATTACGCCGGCTGCCCCCCTGCCCCCACCCCCCATTACCAACGAAAAGCCGTACGAATGTGGCTGCAACAGCAGAACTGTAGGTATGCAGGATATTCGACGATTGTGCAACAAATTATTGCGTTTCTTCCGTGAAATTTCGAGGTTATGCAGACAAAAAATCAGGTTGCTTATTGTTCTTCGTCGAAACGAAGCGTACCGTGCACGCACCACAAGATGAGTTCCAGCAATTCGCTCCGTTTCCCTGTCTTTCATTTTATTCGGCTGCGTGACCAGAAAGGTTAAAACGATGCAGCGAAATACCACAACTTTTACTACCCTCTTTTTTAACACCGTGCTAGAACCATTACTTTTGCCCGCAGGCACTTCGATGTTTCTCTACGGTCCTGGATTCCTGTAACCGATCACACGACTCCGCGGTGCATAAATGTACCTGGCGTAGAATAACTAAATCAACCCCCTTTCTTTTGATTAATTCGAGTTTTCGCCCGAAGATTGTCGCCAATATTCTTCAAGTTCTAATTTGTAGCGTGTAAGTAAATTTTGTAAAAAGAATTTAGGAAATTGACGTAAATATTCAAGTAATTTGTAGCAGGGTGTTGCATAAATTTCTTTTTTTGGTAGAAATGAATACTCAATGTATATTATTTAAAGTTCATTTGTTACATTAATAAATATTAACTGTTCTATCACCCTTTTCATCACCTGGAAACCTCATTATTTCCTTTTTCTAAAATTGTTGGGGCTCACGCGCAAAATATTCCCCGAAGTGCGATTTTTTTTCATATAAAAAAAGGAAGAAATTTATGGGACACTCTAATATGAAAAGTAATTGTTCAATTTCTGTTAATAAATGTCTCAGGGAACACAACTGTAAAGATTAATCACACTTAGGTATTACAAAACTTATTGCTTAAACTTATTTTTGCTATGTTAATTTAATTTCAATTAACAACCACGTTTATTCTTGAAATATAATATTTTGTAAATGATTATTTAAACTGACTCTTGCTGTTATCTTAAATAACAGTTAATCCGTTAACATACAATTCGCCAGGAGGGTAAGTCAGAATTGTACATGACCTCAATATTAACGAAGAAAGCTAAAATATTATGATTATTTTATATACAACAACCCTTCACTATGCATACTGCAATTGAACTTGAACTTCAAATTGTAGAGCGTTAAAAATACGAGTGAAATTTATCGTATTGAAAATGTGAATGTGTTACGCATTAGACTCGTCATAGTGTGGCAAGGAGCTAACCTAATTTACAGTACAACTATACATGTGACTCAGGTTTTATGTAACCCAGCTTATTTACGTTAACACCTCAATTTTATACAACTTATTTTTAACAGATTACAAATTATTACGTAAGAAAAACTAACCATAACTGTCTACTAAAAACTCGAAACTTTGAAAACACTAGGGGTTAGGTATGTTTATGAGACATTTGAAAATCACGTCCTACGTAACCTAAGTCAATATGTCAATTTTACAAAGTTTATTTCTAATACACCAAATTATTATTTAAGGAATATTGACCATTATTACCTACCAAAAGTTCAGAATTCTGCAAACACCGGGGGTTGGAATATTTGTAAAAAGCATAAAAATTAGGTTTTACTTAATCTAGCTTACTTAAGTTAATACGTCAATGTTACACAATTCATTTCAAACGCGCTACACGTTATTATTTAACTAAAACTCATCATAATTACCTGCCAAAAGCTCAGAGCTCCGAAAACACAAGGGGTTGCTATATTTATGAAACGCGCTGTATTGTTTTCGTCGTTCAGATCTCATCTTGCGGTGGGTACACGGTGTTTGTTTGTTGTACAGAGATTAGTGTTGTTATTAAGAGAAGTTCGAATAGTTTACTTACCTGTTCGGATATGTGTCTCCATATGAGGGGATCGGTTTGAATGAAGAGGGAACAGGTATTCTTGTTATCCTCCTTCGGTCTGGTTGCCCTACGCGTTCTCCGATGACTAGCCTCGTTAGCTTCTCGGGAGTATTTGTGACCGGGTGCTTCCGAATCGCCATTCCATGGTTTCACCGATGGTGTAGGTTTCCTGACATCCGCGGTTACGGGTGGAGAAAGCTCCGGTTCGCCAGAATTTTGAATTCGTTCCATCCATTCGACCACATCGTCGGTGACCCCGCAGCCACTAGTTTCCCCTGTGAAATATAGTCATTGATACGCTGCCGTGAATTTATTATGCCATGGGAGAAGCAATTACGGATTGGTTATTTCGCGAGAAACGGAGAAAAATGGTACAAGTCGGATACACGGAGGGTGAAGTTCGAGGATTTAGAAATTTAAATTTGGAAATTTAAGGATACGCGTTTTAAGGCGAATTGGAATTTTTAACTTGGAAATTTTACTGTTTACGGGCTTAGAAATTTGGTGAAATACTAACTTCAGGATTGGAGAATTTGGGTACTTCAAGAAGGAGAAAAATGGTAGAAGTCGGATACACGGAGGGTGAAGTTCAGGATCCTCCGCGAGAGGGTGGAGTTCGAGGATTTAAAAATTTAGATTTGGAAATTTAAGGATACGCGTTTTAAGGGAATTGAAATTTTTAACTTGGAAATTTTACTGTTTACGGGCTTAGAAATTTGGTAATTTGGTAAAATAGTAATTTCAGATTTTCAGAATTTGGTTACCTCAAGAAATGGAACAATTGAAAGTTTAACAATTTACATAATTGAACATTTGAAAATTAGCAGACTTTGGGATCTAAAAATTTGAAAAGTTAGGTAATTTAAGAAATTAGACAACTAGGATATATCTAGCGTCTCGAAACATTGGATTGAGTTTAGAAATTCGAGAATTTAACTTAGGAAATTAAACAATTGGACATCTGGATGCTTGAAAGACTGGACTGAGTTGAGAAATTCAAGAATTTTGTAAGAAATTAGAAAATCTGAAAACTTGCGTATTCAGCTAATTTAGGAATGTAGAAAATTGGATACTTAGAAAATTGGAATTCGAAAATTTAGCAATTTGAAGAACTCGAAATTTGAGAATTTAGGTGATTTAAAGAATTAGGATATTGGATATTCAGGAATTCGAAAATTTAGGAATTTGAAGACCTGACAATTTGAGAATTTAGATAATTTACAAAATTAGAAAATTGGCAATCCAGCCACACCAAATCTACATGATTATAAATGATAAAGTATTTGAAAATTTAGAACCTCGAGAATATATGTAATTTTGGAAATTAGAAAGTAGGATATCAAATGATTTGTAAATTTGTATATTTATGGGTTCGAGAAACAGTAGGAAGAACGAAAGAAAAAGTAAAGCAAGTCTACGTTTTATCAGACTTCTCGTGCAAACAATAAAGTTGGAACGTGACGGAAGTGTCGATGTACGGTTTAATTATTCGCGTAATTTCGAAATACATGGAAGCAGGCATTCGCGAGTACAAACCGGATGCATGGTCATAATGCCCCACGTAATGACAAACTTAACCACTTCCCCTTGGTTCTCGCATCGCCCGTAACGACGATGCTATTATTTTGAGGACGTGGTCAGTCATCTACGTATGGGTGTGAAATCGCACTTCCTCTTTCATCGAGCAACACTCGTTGCAGATGGGTTCGATCGTAACGTTGCAACACTTTTTTATGAACAGACGTTTATCGGGAAGGTTATTACAGTTTCCTTTGTAACGGGATTTCTATCGTTTCCGTGAACAGAGAGCGTACTTTCGGAAATGGTTGATTTTTGTGGCATGTTGCTTTGTAATTCGGTATTCTTTACGAAGTAAATGAGTAACGCACTTTTCAAGTTGGCGTTCTAGTATTTAAAGATTCCAGTCTCGATGTTTTATAGTTCACGATTTAAAGATTCAATAATTCAAAGATTTAAAGATTCAATAATTCAAAGATTCAATAATTCAAAGATTTAAAGATTCAATAATTCAAAGATTTAGACATTCAATAATTTAAAGATTCAAAAATTCAAAGATTTAAAGATTCAATAATTCAAAGATTTAAAGATTCAATAATTGATAGATTAAAAAATTCAAGAACTAAAAAAATTAAAAGTGCAAAAATTCAGTAATTGGTAGATTCAAAAATTCAAAGATACTAAAGTTAAAAAATTCGAAGGTTTAAGGATTCAAAAATTTTTAAATTAAAATACTCAAAGATTATAAAATTCCTCACGGTTACAGCTTAAAACTTTTGAAGACCCAAATTCTTAAGATCATAAAGTATTACAATTCCAAAATTTCGTAGTTCCAAAGATTTAAAGCCTGAAAGCTTCAAAATACCTAGGTCAAAAAACATTACAGCAAAAATATTAAAAAAACTCAAAATTAAAAAATATCTAAAATACCAAAGCTTCAGAAGTAAAGAATGAAAAGTTTCCCAAATTCGAAAACCTACAATCAAAAAGTATCTAAATATCAGAGCATCGAAATTAAAAAGTTAAGAATTTCCCAAATTAAAAAGAAAAAATTTTCAAGTCCTAAAGCCTTGAACTTAAAAGCTTCCCATATACTAGGACGCAAAAATTCTATTTCAAAAAAGCACATTTTATTATCTTGAAGGAGACTAGGTAAAAGCACGACTTCACCTACAACCAATATTTATATTTTATGCTCTAAGATTTATGTTAAGATTTATGTATTGGTGATATTAATATTTGTATTTTAAACTTTAGTATTTTTGTTAAATTTTAGTATTAGTGATATTAATATTTATATTTTATATTTTAATATTTTTGTTAAATTTTAGTATTAGCGATATTAATATTTATATTTTATACTTTAACATTTTACTGGGAATCAATTCGATAGATGGCCACTGGTCATTGTTATCATATGACGAGTCACATTTTGAACAACTCAGCACAACGTTGTTAAACGTTATTCATCTCTTTGAAATTCTATTTGGAAAACACATCTTCGACACCTTCACTTAAAATTCTGGACAATGGAATAAAAAGAATGCAGTTGGCAATTAAATTAACAAATGTGTTTAATACTGCATATTTGTATTTGTTTGCCTGATTTTTTTTTTGTCTAGCGTCCAAAATCGTTCGATAAAATGGCTCACCGTCGATGCATGACGTTGTTTCCTTGATTTCAATATTTTTCATCGAATTTAAAAACATGTTTGATGTTTCATATTTGTTTTCTATTTGTTCTTCCTCTGTTTTGTTTTCTGAAGCGATAATGGTTCGTCGAACGAGACTCATCGTCGATAAACGCTTTCGTTTTTGTTTTATTTGAATATCTTTGATTAGATTTCACATTTGATCGATGATAGATTTCTTGCTAATGGTTTAAATGTTAACGATTCGAAGAAAGATTAAAGGCTAATAGAACAGTCAATAGATAATTCCCCGCGTTTGGGGGTCTCAAGGTGCGATAAGGAATTATTAAGGAATTTACGAAGTTAAATGTTTAATTCTGCAAATTTTGAAGTTTGAAAATAGAATATTTCTTACTGTTTACATCGAATAATCGACAAACTCCAAAGTTTGAAAATTCTTCAAATATCTAGATCTCCACTTAGAATACTATAAATCTACATTTCTAAAAATTCAAATTCTGAAACTGTAAAATCTCTAAATTCCTAGGTTTCACAATATCCAAATGACCAAATTTAGAAACTTCTAAATTTTTAAGTTTCCCAGGTGATCAATTCCTAAAGTCCCTAAACTCCAAATTTCCAATTCCCAAATCCCAAAACTCCTGTAATCAAATTTTCAAAATGTAAAAGACCCCAAAAAATCGAGTAAAATTCCAAACTTTAAATTCCCAAGTCCCGAAGACATTAAACTCTTAATTTCCAAAACCTCAAGTTTTGCGTCCCAAAATGTAAAAGAGTCCCAAAAAATCGAGTAAAAGTGCCTCAATAAATTCCTAACCTAAAATTCTGAGCTGCAAATATCCAGCTCAAATAATCAGCTGCAAATAATCCACAAATTTCTAAAAGCCGAATATTTAAGTTTCTCATCCCCAAAATTTAACAACATTAAAAAGTCCCTAAAAATCAAGTAAAGGACCTCTTCTCCGTAACTACGACATTCTCTCTAGGGAAATCGGATTTGTCCTTGACTGTACGGGCAATCGAGAGGGTGAAAATGCGACGTGTGGGCCGTTCTGCAATATTTATGCTCGATGAACCCCATAAGGGCGACCAATTCGTTCGCCCATAGCATTCCTTCGCAAAAATTCCCTTTGAGCTTTTCGTAGTCGAACGTACTGCAAGAATAGAACGATATCGTTGCTCCCTATATCCGACATAATTGCGGTAGTGGCTGCAGACTTTACGGCGGATTTACCCGTAACTTTAATGACCCGACGTTTCTACATGGCGATATTAAACATCTTTATTGATACCGCCTCCGCGCGTCGATGCTAATGCGGATTACACCATTCGCCCTACAGAACAAGCAAACATTTGTTCGTTGCTAGGGAATAACACCAGATTTACCCGCAATATCAGACAAAACTTGATATGTCGGATCGTGATTTATATTAGGGCGCTTTCCGACGTTACGACCTCCAACAAATCGTAAATCACTGAGGGTTAAAAAAAGCATTGGTCTATGGAGCTTCGGATATGCATATTTTATCAGTTACTTATATTGTACCTGTTTTTTAGAATAGTTAGTTCCATCGTTCAATTTTTTGTACAAATTATACTGCCTAATTTTATACAATTATATTATTTTTATAAATTTTATTAAAATATTTTTTATAATTATTTTTACAATTTGTATTAAAATCATTTTCATAATTATTTTTACAATTTTTATCATTTTTTTTTTGACAATTTTTATTACAATTATTTTTATAATATTTTATTTGGTAATTTCCATTAACATTATGATTATAATGTACTGAAATAATACTGGTGAAATGTCAGAGAGTTTCTAACTTCAAGCTGCTATAGTGTTCAGAGTTTTGTTGCATGAATAGTTTTTAATAATTATACCTTCTACTTGTTGTTAAATTTAAATTAATAAATTTCTAATGCGCTTTAATTGTATTAATTGAAATAAACAATGTATTTCGGTCCATCGATTCAGTCGATTAGCTGGAATTGAAAGATTTTTCAAGATGGCGTCAAAAGTAGTTTAGGAAAAGGATTTTCCAGTTTCAAATGAAAATGGATTCCTACAGAAATTGTAAAGGAATAGTAATGTCGCAGATTTATTACAACCTGCGTATATCCAGCGAGCAAACAAACAAGATGGCGCGAGTTGGTCCATCAAGCGCAACATGAACCAGAAACCACGATAAACATTAATGTATAACATTCTATGTACTCTATATGAATAAAATCGTTCTTATCACCGATATTTACTTTGAATTCGTAATGAATATCTACCTGAAGTATGTACTTGAAATCATGATTTTATCAATCATTTCTTTCTATTTTCAATTGCAATGAAAAACTGTGAATGCCGACTTGTGGAAACCCTGTATGTTTAAACAAATTATTACTGTACACTTAACTAGAACTATTAATATTTCTCTATGTGCACAGAAATAGTAATATTGCAACAGATCGAAACAAAAACTACTATTGTTACTTTATATTTAAACGCGAATATTAATATTATTACATATTTAGACAGAAATACAAATGATACTGTACATTTAATAAAAATATTAATATCACTACACGGTCGATAAAACATTAATATTGTTAGATTTTCGTTCTGTTAAATCTTAAGTGTTTCACTTTTCTCCAAATTCAACCATAGAAATGTGTATTATGTAATCATCATAAGGGGCATTTATGTTAATGTAACTATTATGAAGACCTTCCCCTATGTTCTCAAAATAGATTGTTATTTTATGGACACCCTGTATATGCACACGAATGGACTACTTTCTTCCGTAATGATATCGCGAACGGTGCACGAAATTCAGACTTCTCTCAAGAGACCAAACCTTTTATACAGTAAATGTAATCTCCCTGAACGCTGGCGGACTTTTGAATTGAAATTGAGTCTTTCATCGAAATATACATTATATTTTAGTTTTATAGAAATTGACACTTATCGATCAATCGTATTAATGATCCAACATCGCTTGAGGGCTTTATATGCAAATGTGTAATAAAAGGATTTATATTTCTTCGACCAGTGAGATACTTCGGAAAGGGGCTATGTGCCTCTGGTAGCCCTCAGAGAAAAATAAAAAATTACTCGTCACTTTTATTCATATTTTTCTATCTTTTTTATTTTGCTAAAAATCATTTTTTAATTACAATTCGTTTCTTTTTTATATTTACTTGCTTATGGTATAGGATGTTTTCTATAAAATTCTGAAATACACAGTATACTTCTGTATACTTCAGAAATACAATTCTGTACACTTATTAATTGGTTATTAGAAATTTCGTACGTTTTTATGAATTTGAACTTATGAAATAGTTATTACGAATCTTACAAGTTATTATGCATTTTATGAGTTATTTCGAATTTAACTACTTGCGAACTAATTTAAATGTTTTTTAAAAGATGAAAAAACTTGATTTGACTTTTTAAAAAATATTATATAACTATCTTAATGAATGTTATTGATTTGGATTAAAAATATTTTAATTCGCTTTATTTTTGTATTTTTACCAAATATTTTTTGGATGACTTTAACACGGAATCTGGGATGAGATCATTTTCGATCATTATCTACGTATGTAAATGTATCAAGTAAAAACATGTAGATTGTTCAGAATATACTGAAAAGAAAGGCAAAGAGTGTTGAGCGAGAAGAAAAATCTGCGGAACAAAATTCTTCAAGAAAAAAGAAGGTCGTTTATAGTCTAATAAGATCCGGGACTAGTAGACCTAAGTAACTATAACAGGTATGAAAAACTTTAAACTCATTTTGCTTGAAACCGCAAAAAAGAGGAAAAAAAAGGATAGTCAAACTTCGGGGTTCAGACATATTTTTAATTAACAACTTTGCTTTTTTATTTTGATCTCAATATGATATCCATATTATATAATTTATATCAACCCAGAATCTTTATCATTTACTTTATTTCCAGGTTTAAATAGATAGCTCATTTGTCATTTCGAAAACTTTCCACTTCTATATTTCAAAAGTTCTAAATTTCTAAATTTCTACATTCCCAAATTTCCATATTTCCAAATTCCTAAATTCAAATTTCTAAATTTGCAACAACTACAAACCCTCACATTTTCATATTTCCACAATTGCAAACTCACAAATTTACAAAGTTCACATTCTGAAAATTCCAACTCTCCGACTTTTCAAATTTCCAAGTCCTGAGTTCTCAAATTTCTAAATTTTCACGACTGCAAACCCGCAAATTTCCATATTTACACAACCGTAAGTCCAAAAATTTCCCAATTTCTCAAATTTCTTAATCATCAAATTTCCAAATTTTGCAAATTCCCAAATCCTCAAGATTCGAAATTTCCCAAGTTTCCAAGTCATCGAGTTCTCAAATTTCAGAGTCCCAAGTTCTCGAATTTCTGAGTAAGTACCACTAGAATATCGCGAGTATACCTACTCAAATATTTGATAATACCTCGCGTAATAACTCCACAAGCGCAAGTTCAAGGGCCATTTAGCCAACAAGGCGTCACGACAGACTCAAAAAATAAACCGATGACGCATGGACGCAACGTCTCGTCTTTTCCCAAGATGCAAATGGACCGTAAAGCGCAATGTTCCGCTGTCTGGATCAGACCTAACCTAACCTAACGCGCGTCGTTAGTCACTCCTTTAACTCGTGAAAGTCCTCGAACCTCGACCTAGCCGTCCTACCTGTTTGAGCCGTGATTCTCAACACCATTATGAACTCGATTAACGCCAAGCTAAACAATTCGAAAATAAAAGTAAACCAACAACGATAGATCATAAACTGACCGATAGAATAGTACCTAAACGAAGAATACCCAATTTCAAAGTATATATTTTGTTTAGAAAATACTAATTTTATTAAAACTAAGTGAAATACTACAATAACTTTATTAACATTAAGTGAAATGTTAACCCTTTGCACCCGAACGATAATGTTCACTCACCATTTAATTTCTATGCAACAATTTTAAACAAATAACTTTGAACTACGTTTGTAGCGTTACACAAGTGATGTTTGAACACAGTGGAACCGATAATATTGGCGATTAACAATAATCAAATAATAATTTCAAAAGAGTTCATCAAACTTTTCAACCAGTAAGTTTTACAGTAGGCCAATGATGAAAATGCTTTCAAGTGCAAAGGGTTAATTTCATTGAAATTAATATTCCGTTTACTTGTTCTCTTTCTAACGGCATATAGAACAGGAAGAGATGTGTAAAAACTGACATGTGTGACGTAAAAGAAGAAGGATAACGTAAATCACCACTCCGAGCATTGTCCGATGAAGAAGGAACCAAAGAGTGGTGTCTTTTTCTACCATTTAACGGGCTTTTGGCCAAACGCGGTCCAGGTATAATACGTCTATGGTTTACGCAGACTGGCGTGTATCGTTAAGGCGATTCGTTTAAAAACCATGCACGGGTGGATGCTCCTTTAAGGATGCCTCGCAACGCAGGCTGAACTGTCGTCGGAAGGAGAAAACGTGCACTCGTCGTGTGCCAAAGGGGTGTCCGTCCAAGTGTGTAAACGCAGGCTCGTGTGACACCGTTGCAAACACTATGTCGGTGTTGTTCACCGACAGGTATAACGGATCTATACAGGCGTTCCCCGGCTTAACGCTATAACGACAGTCGCATCGAAGGAGCACGTTTCATCCATAAACGTGAGCCTTCAGAATTTATGTGATTCTAAGGCGAAAGGTTCACCGTTCGCCATATTTTTTCCTTGCGGCGGAGCATGTGGAAGACGGGTTGATTTGTTGGGGAAACTGGGTTTTTGTTTTTGGGATTTCCTTAAAGATCGATGCTTATGTTGCATGGATCAGAGATAGGTTGTGCACGTATAGTTTTATACGAATACAGGGTGTCCCAAAAGTGTTGAAGGAGCCGGAAATTGGAGGTAGGTGGGGTCAATCTGAACAACTTTTTCATTTGCAAAAATGTCGGGTGGGGCTTCATTTTTAAATTATTAACGAAAAACACCGACCAATCAGAACGTGAGGCGCACTTCTGCCTCCGAGCGCGCGCGATTCTCGCGCTCTGATTGGTCGGTGTTTTTTGTTAATAATTTAAAAATGAAGTCCCACACGACATTTTTGCAAATAAAAAAGTTGTTCAGAATGACCCCACCTACCTCCCATTTCCGGCTCCTTCAACACTTTTGAGACACCCTGTATAGTACTTTAGGTTTTCACCAGTTAAATGGCTTTGAGGTAGAATTTTGTGAGTTGTATTAACGGGTGGCTTCACTAGTTAGATATTGATTTGGTGGATATCTACGTGTTGCATATTGGCACGTTGGATATATGTATATGCGTTAGATATGTACGCGTTACATATCCGCGCGTTAGATGTCTACGCACCAGATATCTACTAGTTAGACTTTCATGCGTTAAAAATCTACGCGTTAGATACCTAGATGTTACATATCTACGAGTTACACATCGTAGTGTTCAAAATCCACGCAATAGATATTCACGAGTTAAATATCCATAAGTAAATATCATAAGTAAATAGCATTCGAGATCCACCTATTAAATATTTATAAATTATGTATCCACATGTTAGAGATTCATGTGTCGGATATATACGTGTTGGATATCCGCGTATTAGACTTCCACCTGTTAGATATCTATGCGTTAGATATCTACGAGACAGATTTGTGCGCGTTACATATCTGCGCGTTCGATATCCATGCATTAGATATCTACACGATAGATTTCCATTGCGTCATAACTCCACAAGTGAGACTTTTATGTTGTAGACGACTACTCGAAACATCTCCACGCGTTAAATGTCCACATACTAAATTGCTATATCTTGGATTTCCACGCGATATATCGCATTAAATTGTCATAAATTACATAACGAACCGAATTGTCGAATATTAAATCTTGCTACAGATATCATTATTTCTTGAAACTGACAACTACTGTCACAGTAAAGAATAACGAAGATGCCGAAAGAATATAATACTACTTTAGGAGTTTTACATACTACATATGTTACAAGTATAAATATGCTACATAAACCTGTATACTAAAACATGTTTATCTCTAGTTAAATATCACAAACCTCATAAATTTCGTAATTATTAACAACATATTACAAATATGTCTCCTCTTCACTTAACACTATTTCTACCACGATTTTGTGTATACCTATTTCAACCAAAAGGTGTTTTTTGACGCCTTTTGAATAAAAATCATTGCCGAAACTGGTTGGAATTTCAAATTATGAGTTGAGCGTAGATAATTTGATGAATATATTTATTGATACACTGATGTGTATTTATTGGAGAGTATTTAATTGATAACGCTACAAAATATTAGGGTCACATAAGTTTCTTCCTTTTTGTAATATGACACAAAATGGGATGGTGGGATAGAGAAGGTTGATACAGCTAGACAATTAATGCAACGAATCAACTTTGAACTATAAATATTCTGTATGAATGTCTATCAAAAAAGCAAAGAACTTAAGGGACACTCTAATATACAATCAATGCAGTGGTGTACACTAAAATGCAACAAGGGAAATTAGCGAATATTAGCTGGAGAAAAATGATATCGCTGAATTAATATAACAACCATTGTATGAAAAGTAAAAGAATTAATTGTGGAGAAACGATTAGGGAATAATCGTTTCAATAACATAGGGAATAATTTTATGTTAAAATTTCAAAAGTGTCTTTTGATACCTCTTGGTAGAAATAGCGTTAATAAAAGTATACATTGCATTTATATAAATATAAAAATGACTATAATAAACAAAACTACTTTTAAAAATGTATCTAGAATACATCGAATCTAGATTATATCTCAATGTCAATTAGGTAGTGTACATCGAATAAAAGATATCTGAAAAAACTCCGTTTGTATCATCAAATTCAGAGCGAGAGGAAAAGCGCGAAGTTCGATAAATAAACTAATAAATACATTTTCTCTTCAGCACGGGAACGCATAAAATCCACACATAGTTCCTCCAGAGTTTTATCGACAAATGTTTCTCCTATCGTATTCCGTGCAACGCTTTCTTTAGACTTACGAGGTACTAACCCAGACTATGTACCACTGAATAAAGTATTATACCTCCTTTCATTCTTTTTACGTTCCTCCTTTAGGAAGATCTCTCCTATCACGCCACTTTTCACGCATTGAAAAACTTCCACGTGCCATTTGTTAAGGAAGACGAAAATAAAGGATCAGAAGATTCGACGTACCTTTGCGAAGATGGGCGTAGGGGTCACCGACGTCGTTATCGTGATAGATCACAGAATGCAACGTGCTATTTATTTCGTGTGGTGGAAAGTAATAATGCGCCTTCTCCACGTACCACGCGCCGCTTCGCGGTGAAATGATTTTCCCATGGAAAACACCGTCACTGATGCTACCGAACACGTGACTGCCAGGTTCACCTGAAAAAAAAAACAACAGAATCGTTGGTCAAAAGGGGCATTCCTTTAACTCTTTGCGGCACAGGATTTTGGATTAAAAATAAACCCATGTTGCACAGGAATTTTATCGGGTTTTGAATGAAACAGAATTGGTATATTTTTGTTAATAAAGGTATAACATCATGTGAAAACCTTAACAAAATAGTAATAGTTAATCAAATTTTATTATAAAACTCGTTACTCGCTCGTAAAGAACTAATTTTTATAAAAATTAGCTTACCTCCGCGATTTTTCGCATGAAACTGAGAAAAAAATGTTAGTGCAATAAACATTCCGCTTATAACAATTGGTCAACCGGTAATTGCGTGTTGAATGTTGCCAGCACAAGTGAATACATTTGCAACATCGTTTGAAGACATTGTTAATTGCTTTACGTAAACAAGACGAAATATAAACCTATGCACATGCAGTTACTACAAGATTTCGAGGTGGGACTAGAAACGTCCGACCATGCCGTGAATTACATCAAAAACGTGGGACACTTTTAATCCTACCGTGCTCTAAAGAGTTAACTCATTACCTGCTAAATTTGTATTTCAACTCCACTGCGTGGGTTGTCAATTTATGTATCAAATACTTTTACAAGTTGGACGACATTGAAGCAAAAATTTTTGCGCATTTGTTAAACTTAAAAATCTAGAAACTCAGAAATTTAGAAAATTAAATTAAAAGATCCGGAATAAGAAAGCGCGAAAATAAAAACATTCCAAATTCAATCACAAAACGCCATATTATATTTTCTATAATTTCTATCGAAAACACATTTCTACAGTAAATTGATAATCTGAATCTAAAAATGGATACAATACATAAAATCAGAGTCATAGTTTAACAATAAAAATATTGTTAACACACATTAATATAATATATTATTGAATGAACAACAATATGATATAATACATGATAGCGATATTATACATTTGATGTAATATAACGCGAGGTCCAAGAATCATAAAAAATCATGTCACGTAAGAGTGTTGATTCTTAATTCAACTACCGTGTAGAACCTTCTAAAAACGGCTCGTTAAAGTAATTCCTTTATGCTACGTTCTCCAAATAAAGAATAAGAAGAAGAGATTCAGTTTCTTCCTCGCTTTATTGTTGATTTCCGCGTTTACAACTGTGGAGACGGTACTCTAACCAATGGGAAGTGTTATCAACTACGAGATGGAATTTTGTCGCACGCGAAACTTTTCCTGTTACCGGCGATTCTATTTTGCCGCCGACGGAATAGCAGCGGAAAAACATTCCATTCTTCGGTAGTAGGGCAATCAATTAAAACGTCATTTCTTACGTGGGAGATTTATTGATATCGTAACGAGATTTATGTTCATTCGAAATTTCTTTCGCGAGAGGACCACTTTTAATGCCGGAATAGTGATTAAATGTGGACTCAAAAACTGATCCATTTCTTGAAACAACAGAGATGGTAATTTGCCATTTTTATTGCGCCGATAAAATCTATCGATCGAATGCTCGGTTTATCGGAAAATGATAATTAATATGATTGTTATTATTATTCGAATAATTATTATTATTTTTATTATTACAAGCTATTTAAGAGTGCAGAAAACTAGAGGTCTAGGAATATAGGGACGTGGGAATACAAGCATCTTCAGATTTTGAAATCTGGGGACATAGGGATAAATTTGATTTGTTTACTAGTTTTCAGGATATAGGGAATTTTTAGACGCAGTGGTTCAGAAATATAGGATAGGGAATTAAAGGTCCAGGAATTTAGAGAAATAGGGACCTCGGGAAATAGGAATCTAGGGAAATGGCGCTTCAGGGAAGTGGGGATCTAGGGAAATAGTGATCCAAGGAAATTAGGATCAGGGATTATAGAGGAATAGTAATCCAGGGAAATGGGTATCAAGAGAAACAGTGATCTAGGAAAATGTGGATCTAGGAGTAGAAAAGTAACAGTATAGGAACCTAATTTAAAGAAACAATGATTCGAAAAATTGAGATCCAGGGATCTAGGGAGTCAGAAGCCTGATGATCTAGGAATATCATAGCGGGTATATCTATCTAGGGATTTAAAAATGTACTCATCTACACATATGCATCTCGGGATATAAATGTATAGAAATCTAGGGATATGGGAGTCTAGGGATATAGTGATTTAACAAAAAATAGTCTGTAAGATTTGATAATATGTAAATTTACGAATTTAGAAGATTCGGAAACTAAGAAGTCGTTAAATAAATATATTTGAAAATTAGAATCCACTAAAATTAAGAAACGAAGATAATATCCACGTAGGAATCTTAGTTTTGCGCGAGGTATAAACCTTGTATTTACGATTAAAAATACAACAATGATTTTTCCTCGGTTCAGAGTTTTATCCAGAATTTTAAGGTCGGAGCATCTTCCTGGCGTACGTATCATAAATATTCCAGCGAACGGTAACAGGACTTTTCCGTAAAATTCACGGTAAATATTAAGAATTCAAACATTTCCAGTTTACGAAAAGCCGAGTTCGGAGGAAACTTATTTTTCTTTTCGATTTAAGAATCCAAACAAGATGTGGGACATTTTCACTCGGTTCCGTAGGGAACAGACGGACGTAACTGGGTCGTTGAGGAGGTCGCCAGTATAAAAGTGAAAGATAAACCGTTCCAGCCAGCCGACCGAATCAATCCATAATTTAAAACGTTCTCCTTCGTGCGAACTCTCGTAAATTATTAGACTGGAAATAAAAGTCTCACCCGGTATCTAACGTGACACGCACTTTTGCGTGCCACACCTGGTTATCGTTAGGGGAACGTGGGTGTAGATATGACGCGATCGCTTGACAGTGAAATGGTACCGGTTTAGAATACAAGGTGTACCATTATGTGCCGGCTAAACTTCGCTCGCGGATTTAACATACATAAGTAAGAAGAAAACTTTACATACACGTATTACGAAAACATTTATTCTAACCGATTCCGTTTCTGACTTACAATCGGGTTTACGTCGCGCCAGTTGTTTATCCGTTCTTACGGAAACGCTGAAATTGACCACTTTGTGCTTGAATATCGATTTTCGGATGGTATATTCTACAGCGCTGATTCTAGATTCTATATTGTAGATCCTAGACACTAGACTCAAGGTACTAGACTCTATACTCCAGATTTTACTCTGCAGACTCCATATTCCACATTCTATACTTCAGACTCTATATTCCAGATTCTACAATTCAGACTCTATATTCCGCATTCTATACTTCAGACTCTATATTCCAGATTCTACAATTCAGACTCTATATTCCACATTCTATACTTCAGTCTCTATATTCCAGATTCTACAATTCAGACTCTATATTCCACATTCTATACTTCAGTCTCTATATTCCAAATTCTACAATTCAGTCTCTATATTCCAGATTTTACATCGCAGACTATAGATTCTAGGGTTTATATTCCAGATTCTATATGACAAATTTTTGATTCTAAACTTTAGACTCAGACTGTAAATTTTAGACTGTTTAAGTTTCAGATTTTAAATTCTGTACTACAGGTTCCAGATTCCAGATTCTGTAAAACAAACTCTAAACTATAGAGTCTGCATTATAGATTCTACACCGAGGACTGTGTAGATTCTAGATCTTAGATTTTGTAGAGCAGACTCCATGCTATAGATATTACATTATAGATTTTATATTGTAAACATTAAATTCTAGACTCTAGATTCTATACAGTTGTCTCTAGAATTATCATTGAAATTTGAGCAGTTCAAACGTGCCGAATGTTATTCAAAATTATCAAATCCCTTCTCTTATTTACAAATTTTGGATCACGAAAATCTGGAAATTTGGAAATCTGAAAATTTGAAATCATAAAACTTTGAAAACCTGTAAGCTTAAAAATGAAAAAATCTAACATATTAGAAATGTATAAAATACATGGTGCACTACCACAAAAATTGCAAACTTTAAAAACCTGAAATTTGAGAAATCTCAAAGTTTCCGAAATTAATGCTTAACTTATTTAAATTCATTCTTAATTTCCAAAAATTAATCCCCGATTCATTTAAAATAATTGTTAATTTTTTAAAATTAATTACTTTATTTCGTAAACTAATTACTGTATTTTGTGAATAAATGAATTAATTACTGCTAATTGAAAAATTTAATTAAAATCGTCTTACACCTCAATTAAACGAAGTATAATTTGCGAAAAAATTGCTAAGAGCAAAATCAGATAAGAAAGAAGTTTTCATATGAAAAGCCTTCCACGTTATCCACAATATACATCGTGAATCCAGCACCGGTTATATTCGCACCTTATAATCCACCCTGTACAACAATGGCTACTTAATCAGCAAAGAAATCATGATTTATGTTGCAAGAAGTTCACAACGGTTCTTTCGCCCATTCCACATTACTTCGTGTTACATAAACACGTACAGTACCTACACATATGTGCGTATGTACCTTTCTTCCTTTCTATCGTGTCATTGTCTTTGAACCTGCGCATTCGTTTGTATTTTATTTGTAACTTATTTTCAAAAAATACCTTGTAATTTTTTTTGTAATTCGTAATAAATACGATAAAAATTTTGTCTCTTCATTGTAATACATTCACCGGTAATTTGTTTGTAATAAACATTTCGTCATCCTTAATAAACATCATTTCCTTGTAACACTTTCATTCGTATTTTTTTTGTAATAAATAGTTGCAGGTTACTGTATAATTTATTCGTAACAATCACTTCAGTAATATATATTCCTCGAGTATATTTCGCAAAGTAATCATTTTAGTATACGCCTCCCTTTTTCAATTTCTAAATTTTGTAAAATCGATGTAAATAGTTCAATATTAGTGATGTACACAAAATTGACAACAAATGGATTTATAATTATTAGAGGTTGATGCGAAATAAAAATATATGATTTGAATTTCCCGCCCGTCCATACAATCAATTTAAAGGCTTTAGCGAACCATCGAAGGTAGCGCCCGGAAGTGACGATTTTCGTTGTACCTACACTCTGCCGTAACATTATACCATCATAAATAAAATTCCATTGGTTCGTTTATTCTAGTATTTCCACGAGCTGTTGTGGTTATTGGAAGAACGCTTGTTGGTTACATACAGTGTGATAAAGGTTACAATTGTAGTAGTACTAAGAACACAAACTTTCAAGCTCGATTCTCCTCATACAAGGAGCTTAGCATAGATGGAGCGATATATAAAACGGTATATTCCGAAGTACCGACGAATAAGCTGCCGAAAGAGGATAACATTTCTGCCTGAGCATTTTCTCGAGTTATACAAGTGGAAATGTAACGAACAGAGATCTCGATTCAGGTGAACCTATTTTGAATGAAATTGCACCGGAACAATACCGCCCTGTGAGGAAAAATGAATTTTGAATTAACTATTTTTCTCCAATCTCTAATGATATTATCCCTTTGGCCGATTTCACGGAATTCGATGAAAAATGTTATGATACAATTTTATTTACAGGAAATATTTTGTCTCGTTCGTATTTTTTTATTTAATGTGATCATTTTTAATTAAACATTTCTATGTTATTAATTTACAAATTATACATTATTTGAATAATCAAATTTTCAGATTATCAAATGTGAAAATTTGGAAAATTGCAAATTTCTGGATTTCTAAATATGCAAGTTACAAATTTTTTAATTCCAAAACGTTCAATGACGTATCCAGGAACGTAAGAAACGAACAAGTTAGAAATTTGGAATTTTGAAATTTTGAAATTTTGAAATTTTGAAAATTTGTCATGGAAGAAATTGAAAATTTGATTATTCGTAGTTCTGGAAATATAGAAATTAGAAAATTCGAAAATCCAAAAATGTGGGAATTCCTAAGTTTACAAATTTGGAAATGTGAAAATACGAAAACCTACAAATACGAGAGCTTGAAAATTGAGAAACCTGGAAATTCGAAAATTCGAAAATCCAAAAATGCGAAAATCCCAAAATCTACAAATGCATAACCTCGAAAAGTTAGAAATCTGGAAATATGAAAATTGGAAAATCTATACATACGAGAGCTTGAAAATTTATAAACCTGGAAAGGCGAAAATTTGAAAATCCAGAAATGTGAAAATTCCAAAATCTACAAATGCGTAACCTTGAAAAGTTAGAAATCTGGAAATGTGAAAATTCGAAAATCTACAAATACGAGAGCTTGAATATTTATAAATCGGGAAATGCGAAAATTCGAAACTCCAGAAATTTGAAAATTCGAAAATCTACAAATACGTAACCATGAAAAGTTAAAAACCAGGAAATGTGAAAATGATCTTAAAAATCTGAGAATATTGACATTTGAAAATGCAGTAATTAAGAAACATAGGAAGTTAAAGATTTTAAAATTAGAAAAGACACTGAACATCCGAAAGCCTGCACGAATATAATTTCTACATCGGACAGCAACGCTAAAAATTACAGCTATTTGCAGCATAAAAAGCTTAAATTCGAAGAATCTGGTCATGCGACATATTCGAAATAAGCCACGAAAATATTTATATTATTTTCCAGAAATTCGTTTTCGAAATAACTCTTGATACTCAGTAGGTTCATATTTAATCATACATAACTACGTCTCATTTTACGCCACTGAAAAGGGCATACTAATGAGATTTATATAACCCGCTTCAAAGACCACGAGACTGACTTGATTTTTCGAATTTTCAGCGCAATATTTTTCTAAAGTAAGCTAGTCTCATTCAACGTAATTTTCTTCTGAAAATGGAGAAGAAGGACATTTTAATACCCCTGGTCTCCCGGTGGTATGAGGAACGTTCAAAACTGTTCTTTTGTGACTTACTTTAATATCTTGATTACTACTTTTTAAATATTCTCATTTCTGCAAACGATTTTTAATTCATGGAAATAAGAATTTCCACCTCTTTGTTTTCATTTCTGCTGCAGTTTTGTTTAATTCTGCATGGCATTGCATCGCATGACGCTGCTCAATTTTTTCCTACTCCATTTTCACATTGCAGTAAATACAGCACTTTTCCGCAAATATGATATCAAAATAATACTGTGTGTTTAAGATTAAGATTGTCTTAGATAGTGAAAATGCTTATAATTTTTATCATAGATTATAGATTTGTACATTTGAAAAAGAAATAACCGGAAGTGTGATATTCGCTGAAAGGCAATACTGAATTGCAAATTCAGTTGATTGATCGAATGTTTACTGTGAATAAAACAATTTGTGTAAAAATATTTGTACCGAATAAAACAGTTTGTGTTAAAAATATTTGTAAATAATAATGCAATTTGTACTAATAATATTTGTAACGAATAAATCGATTTCTGTTAACAATATTTGTAACGAGTAAAGCAATTTGTGCCAAAAATATTCATGAAACAATTCTACAATTAGTTGATGTGCTAAAAGTATCGACAAATAAGTACCATCATGTCAAATTTTTATTTGATTTGAAACCGATTATTATTGTTATTTAGAGTGTACAGAAAGCCAGTAATTTCATCAATATTCTAGTTCCGGATTTAAAAATTGAAGAATTTACGAAATAAGAAATCTACCACTCTGAAAATCAGGAAGTGGGAGAATTTAGAAATTAAAAAGATTGCAAATTTGGCATTTAGAGAATTTAGAAATTTAGGATAATTGAAAATCTAGGAGTACAAAAATTTTAAAACCTACAAATTCAGAAATTTGATAATTTATAAGTTCAAGGAATTTCGAAAATCGGAAAATTATAAATTGGGGACGTTTGAAATTTGGGGAAATTGTAAATTTGGTAATTAGAAAATCTGAAAGTCTACAAATTCAGAATTTAAACATTTAGTAATTTGAGTAATCAAGTTAGAAAACTTCAAAGTACAAATATTTCGAAAATTAGAAATTATGGAATGCAGATATTCAGGGAGCAAGTCTGGGTGTTTGGAAATGTAAAAACCTACAAACTTAGAAATTAGAATATTTAACAATTTAAGGGATTGAAAATCCGGAAATTTGGTAACTAGGAACCATGGCAATCTAAAAATCGAAAAAATGCGAAATTTGGAAACAATTTGGAGATTAGCGAATTTAAGAATTAGATTCAACTAAATCGAAAACACCGATTACACGATGAAGTAAAAAATACTTACCAACTAAGTGACCCTGGTAGATATGGGACGTGTCGAGGTCCTCCGTTTGGCCGGAAGGGCCATCGATAATTAGGTTATTGCTAAATGTGGCCAAATCACGTTTCAGTCGAATATGAAAATCCCTCCCGTGCGAACGGAACTTGAGAGTCACGGAATTGTCGCGGGTAACCGACCTTTTGGCCCTTAGGTGACCTCGGTGGACCTCTTCGGTGGGATACGAGAGAGGTTCGTAATGGCGGATATATTCGTTCAATCGACGAGCTGTAACAGAAAAAGCAGATACCGTTTTAAAGCGACAAACTCGATACCCCAAGTAATTGCATACAATTGCGTATCGATGCTATATCTTTCCTGAAGCTCGTTAATACGTTAACAACCTTATCAATGTTAGCACTAGATTTACGGACGTTCAATGACCACGTACTGCACGTCACCCAGGAATTGGCGCGTGAAAAGGTTGAAATGAAATATAAAAAATACGCCTATCATCACCGTGAATCCTTCGAACTTGATGTCGATTGACTGTCGATTGTTTATATTCTTTGAATTAACTGGTATACATGACAACGCGAACCAATAAGATCGTACCACTGAAAATACGAGTGAGTCGATACGCCAATTCCTGGGTTGTAGATAGTATGTCTGAATTAAAAATGAACTATACAAACAAATAAATAATGCATAATACATAAGCCACTTTGCAGACAGATTCTTTATCTCGAAGGAGGTTATGCATTTTGCAATAAGCTTTTTAATAATTTTCGTAAGTGAGAATAAGCAACTTCAACTTCAACAATTGACTTTAATAATTAATGACACAGTTGGGTATGATGTATTTTAAATCACTGTGTAACACAGACAGACGTCACAATCTTCACACTTATAGCGCGATCTTCCTCTTATATCGTTCTTTGAACATACAATCTCGTGACACTATTTTGGATGTTTCGACTTACAATATCTAACAACTGTCTAACGATGTGCAGAGACTTCGATGGGCATTGTATTTTCGATATAGGAAATTAAAATCGAACTGCACCACGCTTGTTCATACACATACAATATGTATGTAGGGATCTTGGTGACAAGAAGGAGTCTTTTTAAAAACAAAAGATATTTAATATATATAAAACAAAATACAGTACTCGCTCTCACAATTTCTCTCTTTTTAATCTCTCACGCAATTCTCTCTTTAAACTCTCAACGCTCACTCTCGACTTCTCTCTACTAATCCTCACGCTCAACTAACTTTCCTTGCATCCTTGCACGTTTTTCTTCTCCGAAAACCACTCACACAGATATACCCGCTGACCCATTCGTACCACACGCATTCCCATTGCGAAGAACTGTCACTCGGTCCAAACACTCTTTATTCACACTCTCGTTCCAAACACTCTACATCCGCATCTCGCTCGCACATCCTTATCTCATACCCCACATGTATAAAAGAAGAGTTTGGCGAAAACTCGCGATTCCGCGAAGTACATAATATAAAACATTGCATTACAAGTTTAAACACAGTCTTCAACGATTAAAGTGAATTTACGGTCCACTAATGAATCTCAGTAGCCTATTCAATGATCGTGAGATTAGAAATTTGTTTTATGGCTGTTGAGATAGTCGATACACACTGAAGTAATAACCTTCCAGATTTTTAAGGCTTCTGCAGCATTGAACAAGACGCACCAGAAGAGGATTTTCTCGTACGTTCGAAAGTCACTTCGACGGCCGTATTGCCACGCAAATTTTCAAAATCTATAAGTTTCAAAAAACTCCGTCACAGAACAATTATTCGGTGGTTGGAGCAATCTCGTTTGAACGGAAGGTTATCGCGGCAGCGTGGAGAATCAGCGATACAAAATTGCGAAACAGAGGGCCGATAAGTCTCGAGTGTCTCCCAAAGGGTCAATAAATCGCGTGTGCCGCGCATAGACGGCATTTACACCGTTGAGCCGCGTCCTTTTGTCGCGAAGAAAAGCCGGCTAATATAAATTCATGCAGCGTCCTCAAAAATTACGAGCTGTATCAGCCGGAGGAAATTGTAGCCAGGTTGGCCGCCGCGGAGCAGTTTGTCTCGTTAACGCGACAGTGGATTCAGGAAGAAAACGCGAAATAACTCGAGGGAAAATACCCGGGAAATTTAAAGGGGGGACCAGTTTGACAAAAAAAAAAAAATTAAAAAGCCGAAAATTGACAGTCATTTAATGTTGAAAAAAATGTTCACTGTCTACTAACAAAAATTTTATGATCATTTGCAGAAAATCTTTGTTTAATATTATCTTTTATATAATATTTTTAGTTTAAATAGAAGATATACCAATAAGCTTTGAAATTAGCACCGGTTCATTAAAATCCGTTCGCTACAATTGTTTTAACCTTTTGCACTCGAAGATATTTTCATTGGTAGCAAATAGCACCTCAACAAAAATTTTTTGTCTGAAGGTTTGATGAAGTTTTCGTTATTATCTCTCGACTATTATTAGTTGCCATTATTGGCTGTTTCATTATGTTCACCATATACACAACACTATAAGTGTAGTTAAAAAATATCGATGCCGAATTGCTGTATTCAATAAAGTGGTGAGTGTGAGTCACCTTTCGAGTGCAAAGGGTTAATCGTGCACGCAGCCTCAGAAAGTGTTGCTTTGAGAAAATCGCGATTAAAATGTTGACTGCCACACAAAGCGATTGAAAATTGCGTTAGGTTGTATTTTCATTTTTAACCAATTTTATGAAATATTTACACGATACCTTGTTATATTCATTTTCTATAGTTTCAAGTAATTCATGGGAGTATTTTCAGGTAGGAGAGTGAACAAATTTTGAATAATATAATGTAGAAATTCGAGTGTCCACATACGTGGGTGACATGGCAGTAAAAGTGTTAAGGTCTTGCAGCCTACACTTGCGCGGTCTACCTGGAATCTACCTTCCGTGCATAGTTTAATTATTTGTTCTGTTCAAAAGCACTTTCTCACTATTTCGTAAATCTTTGTCATTTGTTCTAGATGCTACTTTTTTTTATGCGATACGCCTCCACCGCATAACAAAAAATGTTCTCTAATATATTGTAGAAAATTGTTTGTCACAGGTATTCATGAATTTTCGGAATATTTTTTAACAACAACAGGTTCGACTGTACTATCGATTACCGTAACTTCCAAAATATCGATTTTTCTGACCCTCTAAACCTCGTTTCTTCCCCCCTTAACTGGAGACGCGAGATTCCTTCGTTCCCGTTTCGCTTTTGTGGCGGGAGATCGGGGGATGACGATTTTCATGGCGGTTCGACGGTTTTTCGCTCGCAAATGATGGAATCGCGTTGTTTACCGGGTCCGTGGCGAACGAGAAAATGGAAAGTACGAACACGAAATTGCGTGTCCGCCGAGTTCCGCGATAATGGATGCATAACTCTCGAGTAGTCGTTCCCGAAGGAAACGCATAACTAGCCTCGAAAGAGGCGGAAGATCCACCGCGTTAACAAGCAACGGAGAACTTCAAATCTATGACGAATGCAACGTTGCGTAATGAAGAAAGTTGTAAATGGAGGGAAAATGAAATCTATATAGAACGTGTACTTCATAGAATTACTCCCGGAACGTTAATATCGCGCTTTTTGCAACGACGGAAGCGGGATTTTTGTTGAACGCCCGGAGCTTCGGATTATTGCGATAAGCGCGAGATAAATATTCGAAAATTACAGGAAGTGCAAATACAAATTGATTGAGATTAAAAAGTCTGCTGGAACGAGTACAGAAATTAATTCAGAAATTCAGAAATTAATTGGACATTCGTTAATTTGGATATTCGGGAATATGGAAAGGCGAAAGTGTATAAATTTGAATATTTTGACGATTTGATTTAGAAATTTGATAATTTATGAATTTTAGAATGTAGCAGTTTCGACATTTGGAGGATGAACAATTTGGAAGTTTGAGGAGTCGAGGGTTCGAAAATTTCAGAAGTCGAGTTAAAAATTTGGGAATGTGAATGTGCAAGTTTGTGATCTTGGACTACTGAGTATTCGATAATTTGGGCGCGTGAGTATTCGCAAATTCGAGAATTTAGACATTTGAGTATTTCAAACTTGAAAATTTGAAATTCGAGCATTTCAGTACATGAGCATTGGAAAATTTGCGAATTTGGGCACGTGAGTATTTCAGCAATTCGAGATTTTGGGCATTTGAGTATCTCAGAAATTGAAAATTTGAGAATTTAAGGATTTGAGTATATTAGAAACTGAAAATTTGAAATTTGAGAATGTGGGTACGTGAGTATTTGAAAAGTTCTACGTACTTGAAATTGGAAGAATTGTTCAACAGAAACGGTAGATTGATTTTCCGGAATATTCTATAAATATCGAAGTGCCGGAGCCGTTAGAAATATGAACAACTCGCGAGATATTTCGAATTCCAAAATGAAATACATATTTCATATAAAAGATTTGAAATATCTCACGAACTGTGCAATTTTTTAATATCATATCCTAATATTTATTCATGTAAAACGTTTCAGGCAATCTTTCAGTATATATAAGAAGAAAAATTTATATGCAAATATTCGTCGAACTGTTATTTATATGTATCTGGGGTGTATTTGCGATCGCGTAAAAATTTTTAGATTTATTAATAACACGTGTCCGAAATAAAGAAATTAAATTTCTAAAAATATAACTCGACTTCGTTTATTAATTTTATATTAATTTACCACAGTACTGTATTAAATTGCTTTATTAATACCAATTTAGATCAGTAAACAATTTCAATATTTTATAACTGTGTTTAAATGTAGCATGCAAATTGAATGATGGATACAAAAGCGGGTTGTAGGTGGCATAAATCTCTTCGGCATTAAAATGTTGATTAAAAAGAATAATAATAAATTTACTTTAATTTGTTCATAGCACTTTGTCAATAACTTTGTCTACAAGAACCTTCAAATTGTTCAACTTTAATAATCAAATTTATTATAATGAATTTGTTCTAAACAAATTAATGTTTTTCGTACAAGTTTCTTTTTCTTAGTGTACCCTTCTTTCAAAGAAAACACTCTTTAAAAGAAATAACATGAAAGAAAGATTGTTAATAAATTCAGCAGACTGTTATTGTACATTATTTATTTATACACGCGACCTTAATATGACACAAAAATAGTAAAATATTCAAATACGAGTTAAATCATGTTTTTATTTTCCAATTACCATGTGAAATTGCTTTTGCTGTGCTTTTACTTTGTGGAATGTGCAAAAGTTTAATTAAAACTCGTCGATTTAATGAAAAAACTAATACGATATCAGAAACACAAATTTATTTCAGGGAAAAGAGAACAGCAGGAAAAAAATTGATGTGATGCATTACGGTGTGTGTGTTCGAGCCTATAATTCCATAATTGTGAATAACATCGACATATTTTGCAAAATAAGTGATGATGAGTGTCCCGTAAATTCCTTCCTTGTTTAATAGAAACAACATACACAATATTTATAGTTCAAGACTTGTTGCATTAAATATGAAGTGTTCTACACTGTCACCTTCTTTAATCCCTCAGGAAATATTATTTACTCCTCGATTACTTGCAAAATGTTCCTCGAAGTGCGTTTTTATGTCACATCAAAAAGAGAGGAAACTTATGGGACAAACTAATATTTCAAATTGATCCGAAGTATTTCAGATTGAAATCGAACGCAAAAACATTTCGTGACGTAACGATATTCCGGGGGTGAAAAAGTGAACGCGGGTTGCGGGGAAACCGGGACGAGAAAGATTCGTGGAATATTTTTTCGGATATCTGCGTCTCGTTGATCCTCGCCTCGAGCTATATCCCTCGTTAAAACAAAACGCACCAACTGTGTATAATTTCCCGTTTCAGCGCGAACCCTTTCCGCGCTCGGATTACCAGTTTCTCTTATCGAATCCTCGGAAATAATTTAAACTTTTTGTTTTAACGGACGATTTTGAACTTTTAACGAATAACGGGGAACTACCGTTGCGTTGCGCGGCCACGATTTCAAGGAGAGAAGAGAGAGGGAAAGAGAGGGGAAAAAAGGGGTGAAAGCAATATTCTGAAAGCACTGAGAAACGTGGAACGATGGGATTGAGAAACATGAAATGGCCGGCGCGCCTTCCAATTTTCCGACGAACGTTTTCCTCGCTGAAACACCGACGGTTCTGTGAACGAAATCGTAAGCACGTTGAAGACAGGTGGATTGTACGACATCGTAATGGCGAGAAAAACGAAACGACGCGAGAACGTTAAAACGGAACGGTCGTGAAATGTTTTGTCGGGAAGATGGAACTTTTAATTTAGAATTATATCGCTCGTCATTTATTTACCGAACGTCGGACGGCTGCATACACAGGGATTCTTTATTTGAGATTACACGACAACCATTCGGAGAATTTCTGGCGATTTTGTAACTTTCGTACGAGTTTTGTAATTTGAGTTGAGAAATTTTAATGCAAAATACGGTGGAAAATGAAATACGTCATTCAAAATGTTCATTTACAGTTAGCTGTTTGTAGAGAATGTACGGTGTATTGTTATTATTTAATTATGATTACTAAGTTAGTTATTAATTGTTTATTATTGTTTAATTGAAGGTACTTTAATTAAATAATTAGAGGTATTAAATATTTATTATTTGTTATTGTTAAAGAATAAATATTACATGAGATTTATAGAGTTTGTTTTACAGTAAGAATTATAAAACTGCAAAATTTCGAGATCTCAAATTTCAAAAATTTGATCATTTTTAAACCTTGAAATTCAAAAATCAATGCTTACAGTATACGAGGCTCAAGGTTATCAAATTTCAATGCTTCAAAGTGTGAAACTAAGGAAATTTCAAAGTTCTGCAATTCAAAATTTCAATGCTTAAAACGTGCACAAATAAAAATTTCAAAATTGAAAAATTTGTATGCCTCAATTCAAACATTTTTAAGAACGTAATTCACAATTACAAAAATCTCAATGCTCATAATACACAGAACACAAAATGTGAAACTTTCAAATTTCGAAGCCTCAATGTCCCAAACGTCTAGAAAGCTATAATTGTAATGCTTCAAGAACTTAAAATTTTGAAGTTTAGACATTTTTCAATTTTTAAATGAGTAGATTTTTACTGTTTTGAATTTGGGATTATAGAGAATTGGGAATTGGGAAATTTAAAAATTTAGGAAATTGTGAACTCGAGGATTTGGGGATTTGATAATTTGACAATTAGGAAAAGTAAAAATTGTAAAATGTGTAAACTTCAAAATTAAAAAAAAAATGCCATACAAAAGTCATTAGTTTCGTTCCAATTACATAATCCGACCAGCAATATATCCAAAATACAATGTACATTTTGTATATTAATTAAGAAAATAGGTAAAAGAGATTCAAGAGTGCAAAGGATTACTACCTGTTACAAAAAGTCGCGGAAGTAAAAAATAGTGTGAAAGGAAACACATGAAAGTGGTCACTTGAATAAAATAGCTGTAAATTAATAGAGTAGAAGTATAGTGGATCGTCGAGACATAGTTTAAAAGGAGCATCGTAAGTAAACAAGTGGGGCTTGCGGGGATAGCCGAGCTCGCTTCGTCCCCGACTCGGAATCCGAGGCACCCGAGGATCGAGGGTTCGAGCCCCGGTCCCGGCGATTCGGATTTTTCGAAATACGAAAAATAAATTCATAGTACAAGGAGCTCGGGGAGGAGTGGGGAGAGTGACGTAGGGACAGTTGGATAGTAGGAGCGGGGATAGGAAGAGTGGGGGTCGAGAATCGTAGCTCCTGAGGCTGTGGTGATTTTCTGATGACGTCAGGAACTAGAAAATGAGAGCGATCGCCCAATCGTGGCCGATCGCGAAACCACGTGATAGAAAATCACGTGACTTTCAAGGCCAAGGAACTAGGAAATCGGAGAAATATTCGTCTGAAATTTGCTTATAAGCAAATTTTCGAGCCTCCAAGACCGAAGCGAAGAGTGGGGGAAGTGAGGTAGTGGTAGTGGGGATAAGGAGTGGTGGGCATCGAGAAACGTAGCTCCCGTAAGGCAGATTGCCTATCGAAATACAATTGAAATTAAATTTTTTGATGGTTCAATTCCAATTTTTCTTAACGACATAATACGTATACTTTATACTTTAATTTTAATAAGGATCGGCATGTTAAAAGGAGCATTTGTTATATTTATTTAAACGAAAAAAGAAGAATCATTAGCTGACACTGTCGTATCAAAGACAAACGCCAGTGAACGCGGATTGCACGACTCACTTGCTTGAAACGGAGGTACACCGTGTCGTTTTCCAGCTTATTGTGACATTAATTTTCGATTATCCATTATTCTAAAGGGCTCATTTTAAAGGGGAAGCTTCAGGGAATATAATGTACTTTTTTAAAATTTTAACCCTGGTATAATTTTTATTGAAAAACGTAAAAAAAAATTTGTTTAAATTTGTTCATACTATATAACAAGTTAACGAAGCTAGAAAAAATATTTTATAATAGCCCAATCCTTTATTAATAAAACAAAAAAAATTTAGCTCATTCGGACTAGTAGATTTTGAGAAACAAATTCGTAATTGATGTCTATTTTCACAAAAATAGGCAAAAACTGCAAATTTTGAAGGCTTGTAATTTTTAAACAAATTCGAAATGAGCAAAATGATGACTTATACCCCCACTAATTTCACATAGACTATAACATATTTTGATTAAAACAAAATCGCAGATGGTGAGGTCAAAGAGTGATTGATTCGGCGTGGAATGACTTAAATACATTACATTAAAGGATTTCTTGTTCCAAATTTTCGACACTCCACAACAAAATTTTATAAAAATTAAAGCGGCTTCTATGAAAAAAACGCATTATTCCATCTCTACAGCCTTTCAAAAAGAATTCGCAAATGAAAGTACTCTATACAGACTTTACCCGGGGGATTTCTTTATCCAGCGCGAAGATCCTTCAAAGTGCATGAAACCTCGAATCGGACCGATATGACCATGCCGACAGGATGCTCTCGCAGACGTTTGCAAAGCGGGGATTCATTGAAGTGCATAGTCCCATGCAGAGCCAGGTTAGAGGAACACGCTCGTCGGCTGTGACCTTTTGAACTGTAATTCGGCCGGCTTGAAAATTTGATATGACGCGTCCGACTAATATTCAATGCAGAGAACCATTATGCCATTGAAACTGTCGGCTATCCCAGAATTACGGGAAAGGGAAATTTCCCTCGTCGGATTACACGATTCCGCTAATTTTAAGGTAACGTATCGCGTTCGCCCCATTTACACCCACACGAGGTGACCGACTGAGCGCAATGACACGAGCGCTGACCCACTTTACCTACGCTCTTTCGTCACCTTGAGCGAGAATCCCATTTCGCAAGCCGATATGAACGTAATCTTACGCCATTCTGCGTTCAACCTATCATCAGATTTCCCGGGCAAATCCGTCTAACGTTTTGACGAGTGCGAATGATTAGGACAACGTGGATTGTGTCGCCCTGACAACGGTTACAGCAGTTTCGGCTCCTTCAGAGTCGACTAGGGGAGTGGGTCATTATTCAAACGCGAAATCATTTTTTATGGGTCGGGTTAGAGGTAGAACTTCTGGTCTTTAGATCGATGAAAGAGAATATTAAATAAATACTGAAGCATCAACTAACATACACGATTTTTCATTTCAGCAATATATGACATAATATAAGTGATATAACATACGACATGTATGTATTGTATATGCTGAAATGTACATGCATATACTGTACATACATGTGCTGTCATATTTGACGTGTATGTATACATATGATGAAATGAACATCATGTATGTACTGTCATATGTTTAACATGTATGTATGACATGACATATGTACATATATGTATGTGTTTACATATGACAGTATATATATGTATATATGACAGTAAATGTCGACAGATTACGACTAAAGCACGAGTACAAAATTTTGTAGTATAAAATGTAATTTCAGTTAGTTGAAGCTGAAGTCATTTTGTGCGGCTTGTAGTTCTAGCATTAAACTTTTTAATTTTGTTTGAGCAGTTATAAAGTCTGTCGAGATTACAGTACTTTCAACGTGCTTCCAGTAGACTCTGTGCATGAGAAACGAATGAAATGTCGATTTTGTGAACGAAAAATTATTGGACGCGGTAACAAGACACGGTTTTTATCGATGAGGATGATCGGCGTTGATGAAGACAGGTTCCTGTCGATCGATTGTCGTCGAAATCTATATAGTATATATGAGGTGTGTCTATGTATATGAGGTGCGTCGCGAGTCTACCATGCAAATTTCAAGTCAAAAGACTAGAAATTGCGATCTATAGCGTGCACACAAACGAACAAACGCAGATCGAGTCTAGCAGAAGCCTCGCTACGCGAATCAATTATTGGGCCGAGTCATAAGTAACTTCTGCCTTTTTTTTATCAGACATTTATTTTGACCTTCTCCCATCTTCCTGGCAGTTTATTAATTCCGTCCTCGTAAAATGACTTGCTCTTCAGAATTAAAGGTTTTTCCATTCAAAAAGTTTTGTAAGTAACAGGAAAGGTGGTAGTCCGTGGGGGCAAGATCCGGGGAGTAAAATAGGTGTGATAAAACAGACTACCATCTTTTCTGTTCCTCACAAAACTTTTTGAGTGGAAAAACCTTTAATTCTAAAGAGGAAGTCAGTCAGGCTGTCAAAAATTACTTCCAGTGCAAACCAACCTCATTTTACAAGGAAGGAATTGCTAAACTGCCAGGAAGATGGGAGAAGGTCATACATAATAGTGGCGAATATATAATAAATATAATTTTGTTATTCGATGAAGGGAAAATAAATGTCCGATAAAAAAACGGAAGTTACTTATGACACGACCTAATATATCGAGTGAATCACGTCAATAGTCCTGTACTGTTTCTTGCCGCGGCATAACAATAGGCAGAAAAGAACGGAACTCGATGGCCAACGCAATAGCATCAAAATGGCGGCGTAACGGTTGGTCGAATCTATCGCGAATCGAACGATTCCCCGGCCCAATTGCTTCGTTATCGAATCCGCCGAAGATCGAATGGAATTCGAGGGACCCCAGTTACGCGACATCCGGTCGAATCGCGTCTGGAATCGATCTATCGTCCAGGGCTTACGCCCCCCTTCTGTCCCGTCGAGGTACCGGTTTCCGGTAGCTGGTTCAATCCGCAGGAAACGTCGCGGTTGCGAGGGACGTAACTCGTCACGGACCGATGGATCCCTCGTTCTATGGTTTATGAGCAGATGCGATGGACACACATGGCACGGGTCCGCGATCAATCCGAAACCTCCACAAAAATGCAGGGAAAAAGGGGACGGGAGATTATGGGAGAACGAATCGGCCGTAGGAGTTATCGGGGGACACGGATTGCAGAGACGACGAGGAGTAACGTAATCGGTTACGCGTCAGTCTCGTTTTGCATTTATCATGTGTCGAAATGGAAGTTTTTCGCATAGGACCGGCCGTATTTGTTCGCCGGATTTCCTTTCGATGCACGCCGATGCGTGAACGGAGAAATCGACACGATCGATAACAACGTTTCCGTGCAACGAGCATTCGTACCGAAAGTAATTAGTCGATCGTGTCAATCCGTTCGATGCACCTTGAAAATCGTGGTCATTTCATCAATTTCTGTTTAGTAAGTTTTCATGGAGATTTTTATTGTGAACTAGGCTGGATGCGTGATTGAATAGAAGTTGCACGAATTTGAAGTGTATTCGAGAAGAGTGAAATCGATTAACGAGCGAGTGCATATGATAGAGAATTATAGTGAGCCGTGTGAATTGAGAGTTCAGTTTAAATTATTATTAGTGTTACATAAAATATATTATCGGTTAAAGTTTAATTTTATTCATTTATTAATAATTGTTACAATTTTGTTGCAAGTTATTGTGAACAATGTATCGTTTAAAATAATTTGTTATTTTATCTTTAGGTATTAGTTAAGAGTGCATATTAAAAATCAGGAAAATTATACTCTCCAGTTGAAGTCATAAGAGACACTTCTCGAAACTTCAAGATTTTGAAGTCTCAAACTTCCAAATTTCCAAGATTCCTTTCCTCACAATTAATAACACCGTTTTCGTGCAATGAAGAAGTATTCCGAGCATTTATGCAGTTAAAAATGATTATATGATTGAATTAATCCGTTTAAAGAACCTATGGCATGCGTGTAACAAATAGGGCGTACTAAGTGCGTCATATGAACAAATAGATTTTTGATTTATTTGCATAAGAAAAATATTCAGGTCATGCAATAATGGATCAATAGCGTTTTCGCATTTTATAACTTCAAATTTCTTATAGGAAACCATAAACTAACAGAACAAGATATATTATTTAATAAAAAGAATATTAACCTTTTTATCCCTTAAAAGAGTACAAACTTCATCCAAAACATTTTTCGACATAATTGCCTATGATTTTGTCATTTGTATCAACCTACAATTTTTCAATTAATTATAAATTATATTATATGTTTACATTACTTATAAATCCACGCATCTTTAAAATATGTAACGATACAAACCCAGGTTTGTAAATCGATATATAATTTGAGTTCGATGATTTAGCACTTGAGTTTGTTCTTGGACAAAACTTAAGAGTGAAAACAGTTTAAAACCTAAAAAAAAACGTTTGACGTCCCTCGATTAGGTTTCGATACATCGTTAAACTTTAGCGTTGATTTTCTCTTAAATGAACAATTTCGATCGTTAAAAATAACATTTTATACTTCACAAATTTTATATCATCCCGTGTTCTCCTTTGGCCAAAGTTAACGTTGATATTTACTGAAGTTCACCCAAGGGAACCGTGGATTTACCACGGTGGTTCGAGGGTGAATATAGGGTCGACTTGGTACACGTTCGATCCGTCCCATGAGAAGGAACACGAACGGTCTTTCTCCTTATATCGCCAACTAAGACCCGTTGTTGCTGATCTAGGTGGTGACTCGAACCCATTAAGGATTTCCCTTAATAATCAAGGGAAATCACGTAAAATTATGGCTAATTTACAGAATATAATTCTCAACGAGGTAAGTTTATGCGGACCTTTGTTTCATTGTTGTAAACAACATACGTAGCTCTTTCTACAAAATTTTAGCAGGTTCGAGGGCAGTAAAGTCTACGAATATATCGGTATCTGTTTATCACAAAATTTGTAGCTTAGGAAATTGTCTATAAAATCGGTCATATGAACATTTTTCGTAGGGATAATTATTCCTTGAAAAATAATCATTTCTGATTATACAATTTATCAATTTTTATCGGCTTCTAAGGAATAAGATTCGAAACTTGCACGCTATGGTGCAAAAAGATGGCTCGTCGTACGAAACAAGGTCATAAGATCATTCATGAAGAGAATTTTGCAAGCTACGGATTTTATAATAACTGTTTTTGTGATAAAATTCATAGATAATGAGATATTCTCAAATAACTAGGTATTTTACCTCTGAACCCCTACAGATGTTAAAAGCGTATGAAGGTTGAACTTGTAAGCTATCATACATGAAAATGGGTACAATGATACAAAATCATGAGTACTAAATCTTTATTATAGAGAATTCCCTAAGTTATAAATCTCATTTCTGTTGTACAACTGGTAGATAATGAGGTATTTCCAAAGAACAACATTTTACTCCTAAATCTCTGCACAAATTGTTACAAGCGTATAAAAGTCAAAAGTACATGAAAATAATAAAACCTACGGAAAAAACTCACATAACCTTTTATGCACAAAATTTTCTAAGCTATCGTTTTCATATTAATCACTTTTATCATACAACTAACGGATAACAAGATATTTGTAAAAAAACCGATTCTCCCTACCTTCAAACCCCCTGCACAATTTGCAGGAATATTCGACGGGGATGTTTATAACGCTGCTCAAATTGCCAAGACAAATCTCCATAATAATAACAAGAACTAATAACAGGAAGAAACAGAAAAATGCACCTTACCAAGAATTATTTTAAAGGATAATCCTAATTTCTCTGGTCCACGAACGAAGAGCCGTCCATCCGCTGGCAGAATTAGCGTCGTCAGGAAGCTGACAGGGCCATTATCGGATAAAAAGGTTCAAGATAAAAGTCAGAAAGTTGCAAACAATTCGCACGACGTGCTTAAACGCGCACCGGTGGAACACGACAGTCGTTTGAACCTCGAGAAGACAAGTTGCGAGCGGAACATCAGAGGCAGATCGGGTTATTCGCGAACGGTTAAACGGTTATGCATTTAGCAAAGAAACAGTTGTCGTTAAATGTGTCTGCGGTCGGCGGGGCAGGGTGAGGGCATTTTAAAGCCCGCGTTGGAAATTATTAATATCGATTCGGTAAGCAGCGCGAGTTAGCCAGGGTAGACGATAACAGAGCGTCGGAGGAGGAATCAATTGACCCAATTCCACGTGGCGGGCCACCATTATCTAATTTAACTATTTAGGCGACCATCACTCGTACCGTCGTTCCCTTGATGAACGATGGACAGAATAATACGTTCGCGCGAACGAAACCCGAGAGTCGATATTTAATTTCTGTTAGATCTCCTCACTGTGCGCGAGGCCATTTATAAAATGAAGGCGGAGGAAAATGGAGGGTGCGATATCGGTTTTAACATGGCAGCGCCGATGCACGCGGTCCCGTAATCCATAAGAGCTTTCGTTTTGAATATCGATTTTGACGAAAGCTGAAGCCCGACGGTGTTAGCTCGTGTTAGGAAACTAGCTCAGAAATTGAGAAAAAAAATTATATTAGTTTTATTATACTTTTTCCTCTTGCAATATTTTCTTTGCTAAGCACGATCACTGGTCCCTGTAATATTAACACTAAAACTGCCGACGTATAATGCACAGTTATTTTGATGTTGAAAATGAAGTTGAAAAATAAATGAACAAACGATGAAACAAATAAATACACTTATGAATTCTTTATCTTGATTACTTTATCTCACTTGACCCCTTTTGGTAGTTTTGGTATTAATCTGTAGCTGTAGCTTATGATTTCAATAATAATAGTATTAATTTGTAGCTTATGATTCTAGCATGTGTGGACATACAGAACGCAATGATTTATAGCTGTATGTATAACGCATATGTGTAAGGTTTGGGTATATCGATGTGTAACATAAGATATACAAGTGATAATTAAGAATTCGAATAATTGATTTCGGAGTTTTTGAATACGCAATTTTTGAACGTGTAATTTAGACAATTTTTAAATTATTGAGTACAAAAATTAGTAAATTTCTAAATCTGCAAATGTAGAAACTTGAAAATGTAGAAACTGAAAAATCTGAGAAATTTGTAAATTTCTTAATATCCAAACGATCATATTCATTTCTAATCTTCAAAACATCCGGATTACTAAATTTTGTAATCTGAAAATTTTTTTTCAATTTTTCAATTACCATGTTTCTAAATTCCTAAATTTCCAAGTTACTTACTCATTAATTTATGAAATTTCTAAATTTACAAAGTATCGTACGACCACATTTTCAAGTTTGTAAATCATCGAATTGCAAAATTTCTACATTCATAAATTGCATTACTCCCAATTTATTAAGCTATCGAATTACTAAATTACCGAATCACCAAAGTAGAAAATTACTGGATCTTTAAATTTTCAAATTATGAAACTCCCAGATTTTCCCAATTTCCGACACACAAAGGTAATTCTACGTATCCCAATTATTATACGAAATAAAAGTACCATAGAGAACTGTGTAATTTCGACAACAGATTGTTAATTTTCTCTTTCGCAATAGAGGTATCTCGTTTCACCGCCATTTCAGCGTGACGGAACAAAATGGCCGTTCGTCAATTGAAGCAACGCTCAATTTTAACGCGCACAAACTCTTCCTACGTTAATAACATAAAAATAAGACGGAATAGTGCGTGTATCGCATTATATTGAGCCTGTACTACACAGCCAGTACATTTTCATAAAAAAAACTACAAGGTGGAGAGAAAAATATGTAGATATAATGGAAAAAAATGTGCATTTTTCGTGTATGCAACCATCGTTCCGAGCGAAACACGCATAATCCGTAATGGAGAAGAGCAGAAGTTAAGCTCGATGCAGATGAAGGCATGTTGTTAGGCACGAAGTGCGGTATGCGGTGAGTGGATTTAATTAAATTAGTTTAGAAGCACCGGATTAACATTAGTTGGCTAATTAATGTTGCGGCCAGCTGACTCCGGGAAATTACCCCCTTTTTTCCGTAATTAATCACCGCCAGCTTCATAAGCAGCAGTCGTGTCGACCTCCACCGATTAATTTCTGATTAACAGACTCTTCAATGACCGGCGCCACTGTTCTTTTCTCTTTTTTTTTTTTTTTAAATACGATATAAAGAGTTTATCGTGCCTTGCAACGATTTTAATTTACGATTCACCCGAGACGGCTGGGTAGAAAAAGCTGACGGTATTTGCGATGAAACAATTACGTTCGAGGAAGAAAAAGTAGAAGGCAACGCAACATTTTTTTTTGTCTCGGGAAAATTAATTGAATGTCTTAAATGTAAAACCGAAGTTAAACGTGTTTGGTGCTTTGAGGCATGAAAATGATTAAAAAAATGAACGAGTGAAAATTAGGTTATAGAGAAGTGACAATGATGAATAATTTGTGGAGATTGCGGTCAATGCAATCGGAATTATACAGATTTTTAAAACTGAAAATTTTCAAGTATTGAAATTTATAAATTTCATATTGTGAATAATTTTGAAGTTCGAACTTTGAAAGTACAAATTTTTTGAAATTTTAAAACGCGAAAATTCAAACTATATGAAATTTTGTAAACGGAATTTACAATATCTATTATATTTTCAAACTTGGAAATTCAATATTTTATACATTTTTAAATTAAAAAATTGGAAATATTTCAACTTCTTAAACTTGACAGTCCATAATTTCTCAATTATTTAAAAGTGAAAAACAAAAATATTTTAAATTTCTAAACTCAAAAATCCTTAATATTTCAAATTTCTAATTTAAAAAAAACCATAAGTCCTCAACTTCCTAATCGTAAATATTACAAATTTTCTAAATTTCTGAACATAAGAATACCAAATTTTTAAAGTTTCTAAACTAAGCAATCTATAATTTATTTATTTTCTAAATTTGGAAATCCAAGATGTTCTAAATTACTAAACGTGAAAATTCAATATATTCTATATTTCTAAATTTAATAATCCGATACTTTGCTGATATCTAAAGATGAAAATGAAGAATATTCTAATTCTCTAAACCAGAATTCTGAATGTCTAAATATAAAATATCCAAAACCATTCCCCCATCAAAATTTAAAAATCCAAAATTTCTCACGTTTCTCAAATACAAAATTTGTGATACAAAGATCTGCGACATACAGTTGCTACACGAACTGTTCTCCGTCTACAAAAATATTTCATTTCCGTTCGCTTTTTGCAGTTCACTGTTCCGCTGCATTCTATTTTTCTGCATTAAAATATTATTATCTTCGATGCGACATAATACGTGAGCAACAACCGTTTACGTCTTGATAATGTATCGCACAGGTGACAGCCGATCTACTTGTCTCCATTTATGACAAGTCGAAATGTTCGGTATAGAAAATGCACGGAACGAGAAACAAGAGGGTCAAATCTCGCGTTCTTGTTGCAACTGACATGCAGGTTGTGCGCCGTTCGCATTTTCCGGTTCTACCCAATTTTCAAGCGAACCATCCACCTACGAATAAATGTATACGTAAAACAAAATTTACGAAATTTACTGGCCCGATCATTTTTCACGTAAAAATTCATATATTCGATGCATTTAAATTTATTCGCATATCAAACATACGATCACCGATAAATCAAATATATGATTATTGACGCATCGGATGTGTGATGAAAATTTTTGCACTGTACAAATAATAAATATTCATTTTTGACGAACATACAGAAAAGGGTATGACAATCTTCAAATAATAAATACTGTTTTTCGGAGATGATATGAAAGAAGAATATACATATAAAGCAACTCTGGAATGACATATGTGATATACATTTAAATTGAATATACGCGTATAATGTACTGTCTACGATTAATGATTAAATTTCATTTAATTAAAATTAAAAAAAAAAAAAAAACAAATTTTAATTAAATAATAATTTTTTTATTTCATGGGAAAGTCAAATTTTATATACATTGAAAACTATGTTGGTCGAACCTAGAAACTAAATAAATGAGGAATAAAATATATCAAGTGGCATATACGCGTAATTTTTGTATTTTGACAAATACAATATTTTCAAGAAAATCGTATAAAAATATTCTGAAATTAAAAAATTGAAGGTCGAAGTAAAAATCGGTTAAAGATCAGTCGTTTAAAAATCTCCAGAAAAAATTCTGTAATTAAGAAATTGTGAAGTAAACTAAAAATAGTTAAAAAGTCATCTTAAAAATGTCTATAATTACAAATGAGAAATCTCGAGACCTATTATTTGATTAGTTTAATACTTTATCGATTTTATTTATTAAAACTGAAACGTTCCTACGCAGAATTTCGAACATAAAAGTAAAACATCGAATTTCATTTCTCTGAAATTGTAATATTAATACAGTTTGATATATTTCCTGATACATAGATCACTTCTGCATGAAAGATTGTAGTAGGTACAAATTCTCGTATAATAAAAGCATCGCAACAGGAAGCATTCTCATTTCCTCAATTTTTCCTATGCAAACAAAGGTTAAATTTTCTTTTCTCATTTCCGCAACACGCAAGCTATTTCATCGCAGAAACGAGCAGCTACATAGCCGTTTATTAACGGAGATAAGTTATCACGGGCATAATTTGCGTCCAACAAAGAAAGGGATGCTGGATGAGATGGAGATGCGATTATGGATTATAATTACTGGATGCGTTATCGACACCTTACTGATATTTAATAATATAATCAGCATTATTAATAGTTGTTACTGCAAATTGAGAGGAGACATTGATTTTAATCGAGAATATGGAAATTGGAGAACATGAGCATTTGACGAGTGAAAAATTTGGAAATTTGGGAATTTTGAGATTTTAGAATGATAAGTGATAACTCTGCAATTTTGAGAATTAAAAAATTTGGGAATTTAGGAAATTAACAATTTGAAAATGTGGGAACTCGAGCATTTGAAAATTTGACAATCTGAAAATTTTCGAACATAGAGATTTGTGAATTTGTAAATTTGATAACGTGAGAATTCGAGAATCTGAAAATTACATGTATAGGAATTTAAAATTAGGAAAATGTAAAAATTGGAGGATTTGCAAATTGAGAAATTAAAAAACTTGAGGATAATAAGATATACGAGCGTCCTTCCATGATTTATCGGCAATTATACATATGCTAACGTATGTGTATACGTATTGTATGTATGTACCTAACTCGTGTAGTTACTTGCCGACCTTGCAGTACAAAGTGACGCGAATTGCGTGCACGATTTATCGTCCTAGAATCGAGTGTGCGAATGGTTACACGATTGGACGCTTCGAGACGTTGGATGAAGGTACATTCCTTCCAGCAAACGTCAAACTTGTTTTATTGCACTACATTATACGAAAAGAATATGAGGCTTTCAATCTATTCGAGCTGACACTAACGTATGTTACAAAAAAATCACCACTGTAACAGGAAAACATAGTGCGCAACGGGGAGACATGTTACATGATGGGAACACGTATAGTCATTCGAAAAAAACTTTCCACATTATGCGGCCATAGATGTATACATTGTGTATAACAGCGTTTATATCACCATAGATGATTATATTGTATATGACACTCGTTATATTGCATATATGTGCATGTTGAATATGACACTAGTTATATTTCCATAGATGAGTATACTGTATATGATACTCATTATATTGACACAGATAAATGCAATATTGTAAATTTAGAAATTGAGAAGGTTTTTATTTGGAACGATGGAGAATGTTCATATTCTTAAATGTAGATGTGTGGAAATTTGAACGATAGAGAATTTGACAAATTTCAAAGTTCGAGGATTTGGAGAACATAGAAATTCAGGAATTTGAAAATCAATCAATTTGGAAATTTAAAAATGTGAGGATTTGAACATTTGCGATCTTGAAAAATTTGAAAGTCTAACAATTTGAAAATTTAAAAATACGAGGATTTGAAAATTTGCGAACTCGAAAAATTGTAATGTTTAATTTGACAAATTTTTCAATATGAGAATTTGGAAAATCGAAATTTCAGAACTTAAACAGATAGAAATTCACAATTTTTTCTCCATAATTTACACAGAAATGACTGCAATCCATGCAAAATACAGTTCTTACAAAATACAACGCAAACATTCACAACGGACCAACTTCGAAGCACGTATATCGTTAACCTAAAGAAAATCTGAAACGGAAGAATATCTTCGCAACAATCGTAAAACGTATACGTCCGAACAGCTTGCACATAAATTTGCATCGAGCTTAGTATGCCCTGTAAGCGTTTTAGCGACGCTGCTGAGATTTATGCTTCTGCTACGACCATTTCGCGTATTTAATCTCTTAATCGTGTAGTCGAAGACACGAGAATTACCTAAAGGCTGTTCGATCTCATCTACTCTAGTCACATTTAGGTAAAGGATACCTGCGAACGTTGAAGACGTTGGAGAATTTCTGACATCTAATGAGATTTAGAGTAGTTTCGAGTTCGTCAGGTAGAAACGTGTTAGTATCACGTCTTTAAAGATGAAAGTACAGCTTCTAAAATGAAGATGTTTCATAAAAACATATTCTGTGTATATTCAAAATCGTACAACGTAAAAATTTTAGTGATCAAGGCCATTAATAATCATCGATCGTTACTCAAAAGTCATAAATGCATTATAAATATATGCACTTACAATGCATTTCAAAAATATTTATAGATATTTTGATTCACATTTTTTCTCGCAATAGGAGTCATATTTGATTAATATACTATTTTATTGTAATATTTGTATTTACATATTTTGCATTTATATAGTTTCGTTAATTTTATTTTACTCAGTTGATAGGATAATATACAATTTTTAATTATATTTATATATTTTATGTTTATTTAATATACTAATAATAGTGTATTAAATATCAGTATGAGTAATATTTGTACCTATACAGGGTGTCCCAAAGGAGCTCATTTCCGGCTCCTTCAACACTTTTGGGACACCCTGTATATTTTGCATTGATACATTGTATTATAATAGTAGCATAAAATAAGTACATTATATTTGTACACTTTATTTATGTGTTTATACATTTCATTTCATTTTATTTTAAATTGGATAATATACAAATATTAATTGTATTTACATATTTCACATATTTTATGCACTTTGTGTATAAATAATATTTTACGTAATTGCGATGTTTGTGTCTGCATATTTTACTATATAATAATATAAAATAAATAAATTGCACTTAGCAAATTTATACGACACGCGATCAAATCTTTCGATATTGATCTCGTTTCATTAACTCACTTGTCACTTTACCAGCGAGTACAATGATGAATCACGCATTGTATGTACATACATAAACTCGTTAGTGACTTAATTCGTGTTATTAAGAACATAATACGTCTTGAAACACAATGTGCAGTTTCATACGCTAAGAATGCATTGTCTGTTATCTTTGTTACTCTTTGTCCGAGTTTTACTAGTTGCATAATTGTTTGATTGTGGTGCATGGAAGAAATAACATGTGAGAAGATCTGACGCTGATATACTTTATGTTTTGCATAACGAACTTTATTAGCAACTGTTTCTTTTGTTTGCTCGGAGTCTTGAATTTTTATTGCTGCGTTTACGTTCTTGTTTAAATTAAGTAACTGACTATGAAATATTCGTAGTTTGATAATATTTTGTCACGCGAAGATTATTTTCAAATAACTTGCATCCATATATTAAGCTTAATAAGTATATTAATAATTCATTATTTTCATTGCTTTCATTCATAATTAATGGGGTTGTTTAATTTCTATTAGCATCTAGTACCAAGAACTGGTGTATGTTTAATGTAAAATAGCACAAAATTTTCAATATTTATTTATTATGTTAATTTTCGCTTCTGCGTTTTATCTTTTCTTATATATTTATAAGTGTACAAATAATATCAATATTAATAACTCTGTACTCTTTTACAGAAGTACATGGAGAGTTACATAGATCACATGGTACACTTGTCAATCGGTGAACGATCGTTTTAAGAAATTGTTAGAAAATAATTATTTGAAAGATCGTTAACAAAAATAATTCGATGTACTTTTCATCATTAAATTATACGTAGTATTTACAACATTAATGTATCTACATAATATCATAACGTAATGTATCTACATAACACGAATTAAAAAAAATTTATTAGAGATTTTAATAAATTCGTTGATACAGATCAATTAAGTCTCGTGAAACTTGTTATATATGTACAACGTATAAAAAAAACTGTTGTACAGATATAAAACAAACTTGATCACCTGCTTATTTTTAATTGAGTGCTTCCTCGTATTATTTCCGGAAGTGGAAACGTTTCACCCTCGAAAGAGGGCTGTAGATCGTAAATTAAACCTGCACCCTGCTGTGGCCGAGATCCATAAATTTAAGTAAGAGCAAACCGCAGGTGATTGATACACCAAGCATAAATATTACACATAAGCATGACTGTTCAATTTTTCCAAATATATTGCGAAAAATTGGAAAACTCAATAACTGATTATCGCTTTTCATTTTGTAACACACGTAGATGTTCGCTGAAACCACACGAACGAATTCAGTTATGAATCAAAATTACAAATAAAGTTCTACAATTTGTATAAATTCTATTAGCACGCTACACTTTTTTTTATGTATTTTAACATTATTTTTATGCGTATCTATATTTATAAAATGTATACTATTTATTTATTTATACTTTAATGAATTTGGTCATTTGGAATAGGAAAGTGTGGGATATGAAAAATGATTATTTCAGTAATTTGGAAGAGAAATGAGAAATTTGGAAATTTGGTAACTTGGAATTGGTAAATTCAGGAATGGAAAAATATGGAATCGGTAAATTTACGATTTGAAAAATACGGAATTGGCAAAATTAAGAATTGAAAATACGAAATTGTTAAATTTAGGAATTGCAAAACTTGGAATTAATAATTGAAGAAGTTTGATAGTACAAAATTTCGAACAGAAAAAAATGGAATTGGTAAAATTGTGAATTTGAAAATTCAGGAACTTGGTAATTTAAGAACTGAAATAATTAGGAATTTTGAAAATTAGAAATCTGGCAATTTGCAATTAGAAAGTTGCAACACAAAAATGTTGAAACCTTCAAAACTCGTAAATTCCAATATTTAAATTTCGAAAATTCGTGAACTGGTAAATTGAAATTTTTAAAAAGTGTCAAGCTTGACAATCTGTGAATACGAGTGAATGAAAACATAAAAATTGTAAAGTGGAATGTGGAAGAGATACATATATGTATATGAGCCGTTTATTTTGAAAGTAGCATAAGTCACTTTTTCAAAGAAATAGAGTTAATGGTAACACTAATTACAATTGAACGGTATCTTTTCATTTAAAAAAAATTTGCAATCAATAAGTTGAGAACTATTGAGATTTGTTCGAGAGAAGTTTTGCTAATTAACGGTATAACACAAACCCTTAAATATATCGACTTAAGAACAAAGTGACTTATGCCACTTTCAAAATAAACGGCTCATATAACAATAATTTCATAAGAAAACAGTTGCAAAATAAAAATTTTGAATAAACACACAACGATATTGCAAATACAGGTACGAATAATAACGAATAATAATACGATAATTGCTCGGGATTGGTGCATTTGCATGATTGGACACAGCAGATCACCTATCATTGTTATTGATAAAAGTCACCACGGCTCAGTGTCAGTCAAGCCGCCGAAACGTTCGGGTCAACTTTCACACCTTGTACCGGTACGAGTCAAACGGTTTATTATCCTATCATCGGTTCATCACTGTGTTATCTAGTGTACTAGTGCAAGTGTCTAGTGTGTTTTATCAAGTGTTTTGTGCATATTACGGGAGTGTATTAACACGTTTTGCGGAGTGGTTCCCCACATACCTACGTGTTTGGTAGTGTGTTTTAATTCGTGATTGTGCATGTGTACACGGATACATTAGTGTGTTTTACCAAGTTATTTGTGCATATTACGGGAGTGTAATAACACGTTTTATGGAGTGGTTCACCACATACCTACGTGTTTGCTAGTGTGTTTTAATTCGTGATTGTGCATGTGTACACGGATATATTAGTGTATTTTGTGGTGTGGTTTCTCATGTGCGTACGGGTTTACCAGCATGTTTTTACAAGTGACTGTGCATGTGTATACGGATATATTAGTGCATTTTGTGGTGTGGTTACCTACGTGTTTTGACATAATTGTGCAAATACTTTAGTGGGTTTATGGTGTCGTTACATACGCGTATTGACATAGTGTTTTAAACGTCTTAACCGTTTTGTGGTGCGGTTACCTACGTGTTGTGACATAATTGTGCAAATACTTTAGTGCGTTTGTGGTGTCGTTATATACGCGTTTTGGCATAGTGTTTTAAATGTCTTAACCGGTTTGTGGTGCGGTTACCTACGTGTTGTGACATAATTGTGCAAATGCTTCAGTGTGATTTGTAGTGTCGTTACATACGCAATTTGGCATAGTGTTTCAAAAGTCTTAACTGATTTGTGGCGTGGTTACCTACGTGTTGTGACATAATTGTGCAAATGCTTTAGTGTGATATGTAGTGTCGTTACATACGCGTTTTGGCATAGTGTTTTAAAAGTCTTAACTGATTTGTGGTGCGGTTACCTACGTGTTGTGACATAATTGTGCAAATGCTTTAGTGTGATTTGTACTGTCGTTACATACGCAATTTGGCATAGTGTTTCAAAAGTCTTAACTGATTTGTTGCGTGGTTACCTACGTGTTGTGACATAATTGTGCAAATGCTTTAGTGTGATATGTAGTGTTGTTACATACGCGTTTTGGCATAGTGTTTTAAAAGTCTTAACTGATTTGTGGTGCGGTTACCTACGTGTTGTGACATAATTGTGCAAATGCTTTAGTGTGATTTGTAGTGTTATTACATACGCAATTTGGCATAGTGTTTTAAATTACTTAACTGATTTGTGGTGTGGTTACCTACGTGTTGTGACATAATTGTGCATACTGAATGCTTGTTTGTTGCATGTTTGCATGAAATAATTCAAATATTTTAAAAAGTATATATATGTTTAAAAACGCAAAACGTTGAAAGATGTTCACTAACGATTGTGACCTTTCTGCTTACAGAAGGTGATTTCTTGCCAAGCCGTGAGACAAGGAGCCCAATCCTGAGTACACGAGTGCAACCGATCAATCCTGAATGGATCTTCGAGATGCGTTTCGAGTGCCGATCCTGACTGAACGACCGATCGATCCTGGATCAATCACCGAGGCGCGTTTCCAGTGCCGATCCTGACTGAACAACCGGTCGATCCTGGATCAATCTTCGAGGCGTGTTTCGAGTGCAGAGCTGTGTAGCCGATCGGTGAGTCGCATGCTTTATGGTTCCTCCGGTTCCCATCATGTCGTAGAACGAATGGTTCGAAACGACACGGGAACTGGTTGTATTTTTACATTTTGAAGCGAGCATAGTGACCACGACTGTACGATCGTGCAATATTCGTACAAACTGTATTTTTGTGTATATTATTTATTAGATCAGGATAGGGTTTTCTTGTACATCGCGTTTTAACTTCCTTACGAATCGAACGTAAAATTGCATAGAAGTCGGACGACCCTCCGATTTCGTGGCAGTTTAATAATCGATTCATTTTCAATTTTTCCGTTCGAGTGAACTCTTTCCAAACATACATATGTACAAGAAAGTTTCGCGAAGGACAGATTTCGATATCAAAGTTGATTATCATGAATACTTTTAGTTATTTAGCGAATTTACTTTGATATTAGAAATCTGTCGGGAATGAAATAATCGATATACGTAGATATTTTTGCAAAGTGTTTCTCCATTTTCCATTTTCAAATATAAAGTTAATTTTTCTTGCTTGAGGAGAACGCTTTATTAGCATGTTATTAATCACGTTTGTTAGCTCAGGATTTTCAGCACACATGAAGAAAACTGGTAGGTCAAAATACGGTTGGCCGTATTCATTTTTATGCTCTAAACTCATACGCGTGCTTAGATGCTACTCGCATGAGTTAGGGCAGGTGAATACGGTTTAGTTTTAAGATGTTTCGGCGATCGACAATTTGACAGTGAATCATACTCGACACAAGTTACACGTGTGTGTGTGTGGTTAGGTCGTGGACCTTGTGTCGATTAAATATTACATTGATTTATTATAAAATCACGAATTTGCATATAGAATCAATTTGCGTATAGAATCAATAAGATCGAATTACAAAAGTAAACAAGTAGAGTCAGTGCACATTTCAAAGTTATATCAACTGAACAAGATTGAATTTGAAAATTGTACAAGTCGAGTAACTACAAAATTATTACGACATGCACATATTACATTAAATATTCGAAAGAATAAGTAAATGAAATATGTTAATGTTCAATTAATATTCACTGTCGATTGTCGATCGATTTCAGCGAAAAAGGTATGAAACATTAGAGTGTGAATGTTGTATTGAACTCGGGTGTCGGAGACGTCCCGGGACGTACTCCCTAGGAGTAGGCATTTTTGCACCCGGGTGGTTGTGTGAGAACCGTGGAGTGTGTTTTTGTGAGAATGGTCTTTGCCAATTTTTTAAATATAGCGTCAGGCAGGCAGGTAGCTTACTTCTGGTGTGATTGAGCTAGTTTTTAAGTAGGTAGGGCCGGAACAAGCATTCATGTTTCTCTGTCCTCCGTAAAACACACGTGAGATGCTTGTATCTGGAGTGTAAATAACGAAAAATCGAGAAGAGAAAATCTAAATACGAATTAATCGTATTTAATATTCTCTTGAACTCGATTGTTCGTAAGGCCAAGCCTTTTAGTTTGTAAGTCGCAGTCGTGGTGCTAGACCCGATTGCAAAAATGAAGTATACAGTGCAGTGAAGTGAAGTGCAGTGAAATTAAATAAATATTCTGCTCGGATATTCTTTTACGGACAGCGCATTCTGAGAATCGCTGGTCGTATAAATTTCAATTTTCTTTCCTTTCTTAAAGTAACGAAATTGTGTGATTACGTAAAATTTTGATCTCGTTGTTGACCATCGAAGGAAATCGATAGCGGCTCATTTTTATTTCTATAAAAGTGTACGCTGTCCGTTTCTCGAGATCGATCGACAACGAAATCGAAAATTTATGTAATTAATATCAAAGCCAAAGAATGTCCGAGTTACCGTAAAATTTCGCGAGTGAATTTTTGTGAGGCTGCCAGCCGAAGAAAGAAGAGGCTATATGCCGAAGAGCCCCGGCAAAATTTGCCAAAGAAGAGGGGAACTATCAATGGCTGTCCATCTTAGGATGGAGAGTCATTTTGTCACTATGCTCGCTATTATTTTTCTGTATTTTATGTATGTGTTTTTTTCTGACGGTACGAAAAGTATCGTGGAACGCGCTTTGCTCGAACTTGACGAGCACACGATCATCGACTCGCGATTTTATTACGAATACATTATTGCGAATTTTGAAAATGTAGAGTCACGTCGCGATTTTATTACGAATTTTGATAATATAGAATCACGTCGCGAATTTTATTACGAACTTTGAAAATATAGAATCACGTCGCGATTTTATTACGAATTTTGAAAATTTAGAATCACGTCGCGAATTTTATTACGAACTTTGAAAATGTAGAATCACGTCGCGATTTTATTACGAATTTTGAAAATTTAGAATCACGTCGCGATTTTATTACGAATTTTGAAGATATAGTATCACGTTGCGTTTTTATTACGAATTTTAAAAATGTAGAATCACGTCGCGATTTTGATCGAGATTTTCAATTCTCGAAACATGCCGCGATTTTATTTTCAGCTTTGAAAATATAGTATCATCGAACGCGTTTTGCTCGAACTTGACGAGCACACGATCATTGATTCGCGATTTTATTACGAACATTAAAATTTTCATACAATGTCGCGATTTTCATCGAGATTTGCGATTCTCGAAACTTGCAGCGATTTTATTTCCAGCTTCGAAAATATTACATCACTTCGCGATTTTACTACTAACTTTGCTATTTTCATCTTACTTCGCGATTTTATTTCGATCTTCGAAAATATTGTATCGCGTCGCGATTTTGTTACGATATTTGAAAATATAGATTCACGTCGCGATTTTATTATGAACATTGAGATTTTCATATCAATTTGCAATTTTATTACGTCCTTCAAAAATATTGTATCGCGTCGCGATTATGTTATGAATTTTGAAAATATTAGAATCACGTCGCGATTTTATTAAGTACTTTGAAATTTTCATATGACTTTCCGATTTTATTACGACCTTCGAAAATATTGTATCGCGTCGCGATTTTGTTACGAACTTGGAAAATATTAAAATCACGTCGCGATTTTATTCGAGTTTTGAGGGTTCAAGAACTCTCCGCGATTTTATATTCTTCTTTCCACTCATTATGTTAAAAAATATCAATTATTCTTACTTCACAAATCCCTGTATGTCATGAATGGTAAGAAATCTGCAGTCTCTTTAGAATGGTAATTGTACTTTCGTTTCAAATTTCGGTGATATGTTCCGCTTTGCTTCGAGAAAAATTTCGCTCCTCTTCCGTCGACTTCCAATCTTACTAATATTTTGGACGTTTCAGATGTTCATTTTTGGTAAGTTTTCACATTGTTCTCCCTTCTAAAATCCGCAATTTTCATTGCGTTTTCTATGTAACTGGTTCTATATCGAATAAAGAAAAATTTCACCCCCTCTCCTCCAACCTCCTTTCATAATAATATTTTGTATGTTTCAGATTTTGATTTTTGGTAAGTTTTTACATTCTTCACTGTTACAAAATCGCCAATTTTCATTGCGTTCTATATGTAACTTGTACTGTATCGAATAAAGAAAAATTCCGCTCCTCCTTCAATCTCCGTTCTTAATAATATTTTGTATGTTTCAGATTATAGTTTTTGGTAAGTTTTTACATTGTTCATTTTTCCCAAATCCGCAATTTTCATTGCGTTTCCTATTTAAATTGTACTGTATCGAATAAAGAAAAATTTCACTGCTTCTCCTTCAACCTCCTTTCTTAATAATATTTTGTACTTTTCAGATTTTGGTTTTTGGTAAGTTTTTAGGGAGCTTTTAATAATTGTCAAATAGGATTCTCAAAACTCTTAGAGATTTATGTCGCTCATGAAAGTTCTCCCGGTCTTTCGAACCCTTCCAGAATTTTATTTCGAGTTCTGAAATGTTCTTATCTGTCCTTAATTCTCGTATCTCTCTGATTATATTTCAACGTCTGAGATTTTCATACCCCTTAGTGGTTTTATTTCAGGTTCTGGGATTTTCGTGTCTAATTGTGCACTTCTTCGAGTTCTGCGATTTTCGTATCTCCGATTTTTGAAGGTGCTGTCATGTATATGTGGTTTTACCTTCTGAGAGAAACCTGCAATTAATATTTCTTATTTTCAGAATTTAATTAATTTCTGGTTAATATTGAGCTAGTGGGTGGGTGGATGGGAGCTCATGGGGTTTTCACTTCATGTGAATCCGGCTTTTTTCTTCACGAAATTCAATTTTAATTTCTCTTTTATTTTCAGCTTTGAATTTATGATAATGAGCTAGAGGGAGGGTGGATGGGAGCTCATGGGGTTTTCACTTCATGTGAATCCGGCTTTTTTCTTCAGGAAAATCGATATTAATTTTTATTTCATTTTCAGATTTGAAATTATAATACTGAGCTAGTGGGAGGGTGGATGGGAGCTCAGGGGTTTTTCACTACATGTGAATCCGGCTTTTTTCTTCAGGAAAATCGATATTAATTTCTCTTTTATTTTCAGGTTTGAATTGATAATAATGAGCTAGTGGGAGGGTGGATGGGAGCTCATGGGGTTTTCACTTCATGTGAATCCGGTTCATTTCTTCACGAAATTCAATTTTAATTTCTCTTTTATTTTCAGGTATGAATTTATGATAATGAGCTAGTGGGAGGGTGGATGGGAGCTCATAGGGTTTTCACTTCATGTGAATCCGGCTTTTTTCTTCAGGAAAATCGATATTAATTTTTATTTCATTTTCAGATTTGAAATTATAATACTGAGCTAGTGGGAGGGTGGATGGGAGCTCAGGGGTTTTTCACTTCATGTGAATCCGGCTTTTTTCTTCAGGAAAATCGATATTAATTTCTCTTTTATTTTCAGGTTTGAATTGATAATAATGAGCTAGTGGGAGGGTGGATGGGAGCTCATGGGGTTTTCACTTCATGTGAATCCGGTTCATTTCTTCACGAAATTCAATTTTAATTTCTCTTTTATTTTCAGGTATGAATTTATGATAATGAGCTAGTGGAAGGGTGGATGGGAGCTCATAGGGTTTTCACTTCATGTGAATCCGGCTTTTTTCTTCAGGAAAATCGATATTAATTTTTATTTCATTTTCAGATTTGAAATTATAATACTGAGCTAGTGGGAGGGTGGATGGGAGCTCAGGGGTTTTTCACTACATGTGAATCCGGCTTTTTTCTTCAGGAAAATCGATATTAATTTCTCTTTTATTTTCAGGTTTGAATTGATAATAATGAGCTAGTGGGAGGGTGGATGGGAGCTCATGGGGTTTTCACTTCACGTGAATCCGGCTTCTTTCTCTTCGAAACTCGCACCTAATTTTTTTATTTTCAGGTTTGAATTGATAATAATGAGCTAGTGGGAGGGTGGATGGGAGCTCATGGGTTTTTCACTTCATGTGAATCCGGTTTATTTCTTCACGAAATTCAATTTTAATTTCTCTTTTATTTTCAGGTTTGAATTTATGATAATGAGCTAGAGGGAGGGTGGATGGGAGCTCATAGGGTTTTCACTTCATGTGAATCCGGCTTCTTTCTCCTAGAAAGTCCGTTCGTAATACCTTCTATTTTCAGGTTTTAACTAATTTATATTATTTGCAGGTTTTAACTAATTTCTATTTTATGTTATAGGATGGGTTTTACCCGAAGAAAGAAGATAGAAGAATACATCATCCAGGGATCATCGAGGAATCATCGTGGGACCATCGTGGGACCATCGTGGGATGCGAACCTCATTTGTATCTTAGTATTAAGTTCGTGGGCGGGCGGGAGGGTCCCCATGCCTCTTGTTCGGAGTTGCACTCATTTTCACGACCGGTCGTGAATTTTTGCCGCGTTAAATAGTAGAGTCACCCAATTTCCTGTTAATTGTTCCGGACCCGAATGGCCATAGGTGATTGAATATTGCAGGGATCGTGTGGCGGATGATGGCTGGGAGTAATGGTCAGTTCTTGGGATATGTAATGCGTGGCGGTGCGCTGGCGAACGCTGTCGTATAACGACTGAGGCGGCCTCTCTACCCATACGGCTGTGGAGCAATGGGAGCCTGATCGCGAACGTTGTCTGAGGACTAGGGATCCTCTCCTCGGTTGGACTGCCCTCACCCGGTGGCGGGGGAGAAACGGGAACCTGAATGCAACATCCGTCGTCCTTGGGACTAGGGTGTCCTCTCTACCTTTTTGTTGTGGAGAAATGGGAACCCGAACGCGAACATGTCCCTTGAACTGCCAGTGTTCCTGGTTGGATTCTGTCGCACGATTCATGTAATTTCAATTACCTTTTGGTCCAGGAGGGCGAGGTTCTCTTGACAGAGAATGCTTATACTACCCTTTTGCGAAAGTTCTTCTAACTTTCTTCCGACCCTCTCCCTCGCCCCAATCCCCTTTGCTTGTTTTCATCGTAAATAATACGAGTGCATTTTTCGAACAAGAGGTACATTCGCGTTTAGTATAAGTATGCGTGCGTGATTATAGAATATAGCGCGGGGCCCCATTAGTATTAGTGTTAAGTGCGTGCGGAAGCGCTTTCGTTTCTAACTTGCACCCATTTTCACGACCGGTCGTGAATTTGTTCGCGCGATAGAGTGTAGTATACACGGTGATTGCCCGTCGATTGCTCCGGACTCGCGTGGATCGAACGTGGATTGCATAATGCGGTGAATCCGGGTAAGTTTTGGGCCGAAAATGCTGGTAAGCGCCTGGGACACGTCTTGCGTGGATAGCACTGAATGATGCCTCATCATCTCATCTATCGCCTGACGGCTAGGGTATTCCATGTTTTTCTGTTAGACCCCCTTTCAACGGGGGCAGGAATGATTGGGTTTCCTGACGGCAGACGTGTCACTCGTTCTTATCGGTATTCGAGGTTCAATTCTGCAAGTTTTGGGCTGAAAATGCTGGTGTAGCGCCATGGAGGCGTCTAGTGGGGTAGATTGATTGATGTACCATCTCGATCTACTGTCTAGGGTATTCCCTAGGCTAAACCTCGGACGTCTCACTGGTTCTTATCAGTATTTTTGGTTCAATTCTGCCCAAGGTTCACGTAAGTCACGATGCAATCACCGTTCGATTTGCGTGGGCGAGGTTCACTCGATAGACAACGCTGTCCCTCCCTTTTTCGAAAGTTCTTTCAACTTTCTTTTCTAATTTATTTCCTCTAACTTTCTTTTTTTACTTATTTGCGAAAGTTCTTCCAACTTTCTTTTTTAATTTATTTGTGAAAGTACGTCACACTTTCTTTTTTTACTTAATTGCGAAGGTTCTTCTAACTTTCCTTTTTTTACGTATTTGCGAAAGTTCTTCTAACTTTCTTCGCCCCTTTGCTTGGTACACCGTTTTAGGTAGCATGGGTGCAAACTTAGAACACGGAAGCGTTTAGTTTTAAGTAGTGTAAGTACTCATTTATCCTTCCGATAAATGAGGTAGTTGCAATTGGAGGGTGGATGGGACTTGGAGATAGGGTGGGTCACTTTCGTAGTCACCTCCGCGTGGTGTGACCTGGTAATCGATATCGTTTTCTAAATTTATAATTTTTCTAAATTTCAAAATTTGTAATTTATCAAAACTTCAAAATTTATAATCTATGAAAATTGCTGAATTTATAGTTCGTTTATGAATACGAATGTAATTCTAAATTTTATTTTTCGCGAGTCGAAGAATAGAAAACAATATCGAGCTAAGAGCTACGATTTACGTTGTAGTTATAATTTCATGTATTCCTCGATATTTTCAAAAATAATTGTCTTTCTTGGTAAGTATCCAGGAATAAATGAAATTATAAAAGAAAAATATTTGCAACGCGTTATGTATTTTCAAGTACTTTATTACAAATAAATTAAACTGTCGTTTCCTATACCCCAATCTCCTGTGTTAATTATGTTTTTATGCGAGTATTAGTTTTATTTCAATCCCGAGCTTGTGGGAGGAAGGGTGGGCTCGGGCGCAAGTTTTCCGTCACGATATTGTGACGGAAAGCTTGTGTAAATTGTAAGTGTCTCCTGTTCTAACTTACACCGATCATATTTACTACAATTTTTCAATTTTTGTTTTATTATTCTGTGGCAATAATTTGTCATTTTTTGTATCATTTGGTACAAATCCAAAAGAAAGTCCTTCTGACTTTCTTCCGTACCGCTGTCTACATTTACATCTTTTTCGATTGTACAAAAATGCAATCTTAGAACAGGAGATACATCGCGGTATGTAATATAAGTATGAGTGTGTACGTGATTAGGGCGTGAGTGCGATTTTAATATAGAGTGCGAGACCTCAAAGTGTTAGTATTAAGTGAATGTGCGAGTACGCTTTCGTTTCTAATTTGCACTCATTTTCACGACAATACGTGATTTTTTGTACGCGTTAGATCGTAGTATTCTTCAGTTATTTTTTGTCGGTTGTTCCGGACCCAAATGACCAAAGGGAATTGTATAATGCAGCGGGACATAGGGCAGTTTAGGGCAAGTAATACTGGCCAGCACTTAGTATATGTCTTGCGAGGTGTAGATGTGGTAATACAATATTCCGGTCGACTCAGTCTTCTTTATGCAAAAGTATCCACTCTGTAGTCGAATCTTTCGCTGATGTATTGTTCTTTCTGGTTGTTATTTTCGGTCCAATTCTGTTTTCTATTTCTCGTATGTCAGGATTCGATCACCCTTTGGTTCAGGAGGGCGAGGTCCATTCGGCAGAAGATACTGATCAACCTTCTTGCGAAAGTTCTTCTAACTTTCTTTTTTAGATATTTATTCCACTTTACCTTTCTTTCCTTTTAACTTTCTCCCCATTGCTTAGAGTTTCGTTTTAGATAACATGAGTGCAATTTTAGAACGAATGGTACATTTGCGGCGTTTAGTATAAGCAGAGTGTTTATAAGTATGCGTGAGTATGCGAGAGTATGCGAGAGTATGCAAGATTATGTGATCACAATACGAGCGTATATACGTCCGATAAGCGATAGATTGTAGTAAGCGTAAGTTAAGTGTATGGGTATAATGTATATGCGAACGCTGAATACATCGTGGGATCATTGTTGGATCATCGTGGGATCATCGTGGGATCATGTACAATGTTCAGGATAAGTATAAAGTGTGGTATGAGTGTAGTATGAAAGCGTAAGTATGAGTGATTATGCAAGTAAAGAGTAAGTATGTAACTTAATCATGTCACCGTAGGAACATCGTGGGATTCTCAGGAGACCACAACATTTTCAAAACTGGAGATCTCGTTTCCTTCCTCGATAGTTCGAACATTTTCATAATTTTATTTTTTGTTCAGAGATTGTGCTATCAGTCTGTGATTTTATTGGGAGTTCCGAAATTTTCGTACTTCCGATTGTTTGAGATACTTTTATGTATCTGTCGTTTTATTTTCTCCTAGAAACCTGCTCATAATTTGTATTTTATTTTCAGGATTTATTTAATTTCTGGTTGATACACCTCATGGGTTTTTCACTTCAATTGAATCGGATTTTTCTCCTCATAGGAATTTCACTTCATGTGAATTCGGTTTTCTCATCTTCGAAATTCGATTTTAATTTTTCTTATTTTCAGGCTTTAAATAATTTCTGGTAATATTGAGCTAGAGGGAGGGTGGATGGGAGCTCATGGGTTTTTCACTTCAAGTGAATCCAGGATGTTTCTCCTCATAAGATTTTCACTTCAAGTGAATTCGGTTTTCTCATCTTCGAAATTCGATTTTAATTTTTCTTATTTTCAGGCTTTAAATAATTTCTGGTAATATTGAGCTAGAGGGAGGGTGGATGGGAGCTCAATGGTTTTTCACTTCAGGTGAATCCGACTTCTTTCTCCTCGAAAGTCCACTCCTAATCTCTTTTATTTTCAGGTTTCATTTATTAATATTGAGCTAGTGGGTGGGTGGATGGGAGCTCATGGGTTGTTCACTTCATGTGAATCCGGATTTTTCCTTCATGGAATTCGATTTAACTTTTATTTTATTTGCAGATTTCATTTATTAATATTGAGCTAGTGGGTGGGTGGATGGGAGCTCAAGGTGTTTTCACTTCATGTGAATCCGGCTTCTGTCTCCTCGAAAATCCGTTGGTAATACCTTTTATTTTCAGGTTTCATTTACTAATAATGAGCTAGTGGGAGGGTGGATGGGAGCTCATGGGTTTTTCACTTCAAGTGAATCCGGGTTTTTTCTCCTCATGGGTTTTTCACTCCATGTGAGTTCGGTTTTCTTCTCTTCCAAACTCACTCTTAATTTTTATTTTATTGTCAGGTTTCACTTACTAATATTGAGCTAGTGGGTGGGTGGATGGGAGCTCATGGGTTGTTCATATCATGTGAATCCGGATTTTTCCTTCATGGAATTCGAACTTAACTTTTATTTTATTTGCAGATTTCATTTATTTATATTGAGCTAGTGGGTGGGTGGATGGGAGCTCATGGATTGTTCACTTCATGTGAATCCGGCTTGTTTATCCTCGAAAGTCCACTCTTAACCTTTTTTATTTTCAGGTTTTAATTAATTTCAATTTAATGTTGCAGCATAGGTTTTACCGGAAGAAAGAAGATAGAAGAATACATTATTGAGGAATCATCGTGGGATCATCGAGGGATCATCGTGGGATCATCGTGGGATCAACGTGGGATGCGTACCGTATTTGTACCTTAGTTGTAAGTTCGTGGGCGGGCGGGAGGGTCCCCGTGCCTCTTGTTCGAGGTTGCACTCATTTTCACGACCGGTCGTGAATTTTTTCCGCGTTAAACAGTAGAGTCACCCAGTAATTTTCTGTCAATCGTTCCGGACCCGAATGGCCATAGGTGATCGAATATTGCAGGGACCATGAGACAGATGAGGACTAGGACTTCTGATCAGTTCCTGAGATGTGGACTGCGTGGCGGTGCGCTGGCGAACGCTGTCGTATAACGACTGAGGCGGCCTCTCTACCCTTATGGCTGTGGAGCAATGGGAGCCTGATCGCGAACGCTGTCTGAGGAATAGGGATCTTCTCTTCGGTCAGACCTCCCTCACCCGGCGGCGGTGGAGAAACGGGATCCTGAATGCAACATCCGTCGTCTTGGGACTAGGGTGTCCTCTCTACCTTTTTGTTGTGGAGAAATGGGAACCCGAACGCCATCACGTCACTCGGACTACCAGGATTCTTCGTTGGATTCTTTCTCGTGTTTCATGTAAGTTTAATCGCCTTTTGGTCCAGGAGGGCGAGGTTCACTTGACAGAGAATGCTTAAACCACCCTTTTGCGAAAGTTCTTCTAACTTTCTTCCTCCCCTCTCCCGCACCCCCAGCCCCCTTTGCTTTTTTTTAACGTAAATAATACGAGTGCAATCTTCGAACAAGAGGTACATTCGCGTTTAGTATAAGTATGCGTGCGATTAAAATAGAGCGCGGGGCCCCATTGTATTAGTCTTAAGTGCGTGCGGAGGCGCTTTCGTTTCTAACTTGCACCCATTTTCACGACCGGTCGTGAATTTGTTCGCGCGATAGAGTGTAGTATACACGGTGATTGTCCGTCGATTGCTCCGGACTCGCGTGGATCGAACGCGGATTGCATAATGCGGTGCGTCCGGGTAAGTTTTGGGCCGAAAATGCTGGTAAGCGCGTGGGACACGTCTTGCATGGATAGCACTGAATGATGCCTCATCATCTCATCTATCGCCTGACGGCTAGGGTATTCCATGTTTTTCTGTTAGACCCCCTTTCAACGGGGGCAGGAATGATTGGGTTTCCTGACGGCAGACGTGTCACTCGTTCTTATCGGTATTCGAGGTTCAATTCTGTAAGTTTTGGGCTGAAAATGCTGGTGTAGCGCCATGGAGGCGTCTAGTGGGGTAGATTGATTGATGTACCATCTCGATCTACTGTCTAGGGTATTCCCTAGGCTAAACCTCGGACGTCTCACTGGTTCTTATCAGTATTTTTGGTTCAATTCTGCCCGAGGTTCACGTAAGTCACGATGCAATCACCGTTTCATTCGCGTGGGCGAGGTTCACTCGATTGACAACGCTGTCCCTCCCATTTTCGAAAGTTCTTCTAACTTTCTTTTCTAATTTATTTGCGAAAGTTCTTTTAACTTTCTTTTTTTACTTATTTGCGAAAGTTCTTCTAACTTTCTTTTTTTACTCATTTGCGAAAGTTCTTCTAACTTTCTTCTCCCCTTTGCTTGGTATACCGTTTTAGATAGCACGGGTGCAAACTTAGAACACGGAAGCGTTTAGTTTTAAGTAGAGTAAGCACTCATTTATCCTTCCGATAAATGAGGTAGTTGCAATTGGAGGGTGGATGGGACTTGGAGATAGGGTGGGTCACTTTCGTAGTCACCTCCACGTGGTGTGACCTGGTAATCGATATCGTTTTCCGAATTTTCAAGTTCATTTACGAATATGACTGTAATTCTAAGTTCATTTTTCGCGAAATCAACTGTAGAAAACAATATCGAGCTAAGAACTACGATTTACGTTTAAGTTACAATTTCATTTACCTCTCGAAATTTTCCAAAAAATAAAGACATAATTTTCTTTACTGTTAAATAATCAGGAATAAGCGAAATTGTAAATGAAAAATATTTTCTTCGCCTTTTGTATTTTGTACAAGAAATTCCTTCTAATGTTCTTTGTTAATTATGTTTTTATGCGCGTATCAGTTTTATTTCAATTCCGAGCTTATGGGAGGAAAGGCGGGCTCGGACACAAGTTTTTCGTCACATTTTCGTGACGAAAAGCTTATGCAAATTGTGTCTCCTGTTCTAACTTGCACCGATCTTTATCACAATTTCTGATCTTATCGCGTATTAATCTGTGGCAATAATTTGTCATTTTTATATCTCTTTGCACAAATATAAAAGAAAGTCCTTCCGGCTTTTTTCCCTACCGCGTTCTTCATTCACATCTTTTTCGATTGTACAACTGCAATTTTAGAACAGGAGACACATACATATACAGCGTTTAGAATAAGTATATACATATGCATATAACTTTGAAAGAATAGCGGTGAAAAAGAAAAGGAAAGTGTCATACGTCGAACAAAAGATAGATGGCCCTATTCATCATCCCTGATGTTACAAGTCAAACTTCGATCAAAGAAAAATGTCTCTTACATTGTACGTAATAGAATCGTCGTTCGATCTATGCGAACCGATTAAATTTATCGAGTGACGCGGATGTGAAACGGGTTATAACTGTCCATTCGAGTTGTCGCATTTATCACGATGCACATCAGTCATTGATAGACGCGTGAATATGCGAATATATCGATTACATTCACGTGCGTCTTACCCTACACGACATTTCATGTTACACGGATAATCTGATGTTACATCTTCTCTTGATTATCTGATTTCCCAACAGCTACAGTACGAGTTATTATGACAAATCCATATTAAACGAATGAAACCACATATTCAGGTAAAGTAACTGATATGCAGTAATATCAGTAATTTGTAATACTAGTAAATCTTGGTTATGATATATGTAGTATAATATATGTGTGTGTAGGAGAGGATTATAATATACGTACATATAACAATTATAATAACACATGTGTTTATGAATATGTTCATTATAATATATCTAATATACAAGGTTATGTACATATTTTTAACAATAACTTCTATACACAAAAAATATTTACAATATTACATCCCTTTAACATCATTAATCATTGCATATCATGATACGTGAAAATAAAAAAAAAACAAATTTTAATAAAAATAAAAAGGGCAAATTGAAGAATTTAAGTTATCAGAAAAATTGAAAACTAATGATTTCAAACGGAGTAGGCTACTTTTAATGCTAAACCTACAGACGTATAATGCGAGCTTATTTTGAAATTAAAAATGAAGTTGAAAAACAAATAAACGAACGATGAAACACAAATTAATTCTTTATCTCGATGAAAATCGAGAGTAATTTCGAAGAGGCCACCTTAACATACTTCGTAACTTAAAATGAGAAACTTGTTAAATGGTAATTTTGACCACTTTGGTAGGTTCAGCGTTAAACGACAATAATCACGAAAATGGACGAATTATGTTCACTGAAACTCCCTCGAACAAATAACGAACAAAATAACGCAAGGTACGAAATGGCGACATTCTCCAGTATTTTTAATTCATTTGCTCTGCGTATAATTAATTAATACTTCTTGACGGAGCAATTTTAATAACCGTAATCGTGTGATATAACAGAACCGCGTTAAAAAGCACAACAAAGATCGATAGATAAATTCGACTCGACCCGAAATACGTACAGCAGCGAACAAAAGTTTAAGACTAAATGGAAAAAATAAATAATTGATTTACTATTCATGAAAACTACAAACAGTGTTCTACTATCGGTGTTAACTAATTAGACATTTATTTATACACTTATGAAAAAAATTTCTTTTTGATATTTTTCTCAGTAGCAAAGTTACAAAAAAGGAACGAAGTTCGTATTGTTGAATCCCATTGAGTACTATATTGTAAGATTTTTCTGTCGCGGCGCATTCATAAAATCATAAAGCCATTGGGCTTAGTTTTAACTTTAGAAAATTCAGAAATATTCGACAACTGCTTTGCTGCTCTTTGTAACGTGCAATTTATCGTCTTAACTTATTTTAATTTCGCATGATTTCCGAGAGTCAGCGCGGTTTATTATTTTATGAGTGTCTAACCGTTAGATGACAAACGACGTCGTATTTTTACTTAGGTCACTCAGGTAAAGAGTGACCTCGCGCTGAGTATTTGGTAAGGGCGGTTCTTGCCCACTTCTCTTCAATTTTCGATCACCAATGAAATTACTTGAATTTTGACGTCTTCGTTTGTCCACCCCCAGCGACATGCCAACCCTCACTATGTATGTTATTCTGGAGAGAAACATTATTTTGTCTCTCCAGCAGAATTCAAATAACTCGCAAAGAGTAAACATCGATATATTAAAACATTGTCGGTCACATCCCGATCCGTCTCTGATACTTAGAAATTATAAATATATTTATTTGTATTGGGTTGAGAAAAGACTTTAATTTATTTTCTCACCCGACCGGCGTTAAACTCAACGTCGGGATATAACACGTATAATATTTCAAATCAAATCATTGTCTTAAACTTTTATCCGCTTCTGTATACCAGACAGAAACAACGAATACTTCGATCGAACATAAAGTAATCGCGTGCCTGTGCGTTCGTAGTTGAAGCACCTTTTCTTAAAAACGGTATATGTTGCGAGTTTCCCGACGGGTTCAACGTGTGTCATCGAAAGACACGTGTTCCTCGTGTAATCCGAAAGAACGTGTGACACGGCTGAAGCTTTGATCGCAATATACGTGATCCTCTTCAGGGAGGCCTCTTGAATCGTGCAACAGAAACGTTAGGGAATTTCTAAAGGGTTTACCCAACGGATACACTCGTCGCCTGTCTCAATACCGCGTTTTCAGTGGCGGATTATCGTCGTGTCTTTGCTAATCGAACCGAACGACGACTTTGAACACACTAGAAAGCTTATGCAACCATCTAGCTATCTGGATTTATTGACTGCAGTTACGAAATCGTTTTATTTTTTCAACAACGGTGACTGCATAAACAGCGATGTTTAACCCATTAACTGCCAAATTTTTATTTCAACTGCTGTTGTAATATTTATTTGTTTCATAAAAACGTTAAACATTATAATCTTAAATATATAGAAGCATATACAAAATCAAAAAAAATCTCTGTATTAAATTGTTTAATCTAATGCTTCAAAAAATGCAAATAAAAAAAACAGCATCTCATAAGCATTATCGTCTTCTAGGTTTGAAACTTGCTTCATGTACAATAGAATTTCATATATTCTTCTGTCAAGACTTAACTAACAAAAAGAAAGGTAAAATACAAGAAAAAATATATATTTAATATTTAAGGGGTTAGACCACTTTAGGATTTTCAAAAAATCGAAAATTTTTTTTGTCTCTTAAAAGGTGCCTTGGGGTCTTCAGAATAAGGTACAATATCATTTATAGTCGGGAAAATTTTATAAGTGCCTTTATTTAAAGTCGGAGGAAAATCTTTTCCGGCCGCAGAGGTATTCCCGCCGAGCAGCGTTCCAGTCAACCAGCTCCTGAACCGTCATTTTGTTTTCAATTGCTTCATAAAAATTGAGTTTAACACTTCGATGTATAGGTAATAAAGACCCGTAAACATATTTTTCATCTTTGTCATAGTTAGTCCGGAAAAAATTCCTTAAATTAGGTAACTTTTTAGCGCTCTAGAGTGGTCTAACCCCTTAATGTGTTAAGTAAACTGTCTTCAAAAGCTGTAGTGGTTGTAGTTGTACACAAACGGTACCACGTACTAATAAGAATCCTAAGATACAGCCAACTATCGATCATCCAAGATGTCCGCGATAGCTCGTTAATACTTTTCGCGTTCCCGAAACAACATGGTCAGTTACGAGCGTAGAAAGCACAATGCACCGTTTAATTATGCTTGAAAAAGCCTGCCCGTTGGTTCGTTTTATTACGAGCTTTTAATCACAGATAAAACACGACGTGGAAGAAGCCACGCAAGTGGTTGGTGGCCAGACCGTTTTCTCGTGACCCGTGTTCCCCGGTAAATACGCTGACCATTCCGTCAATTAAATTAATTAAAGTCCAACGTCTGTGTGGAAGTTTCTCGATTGCGAGAGAAAATTTCGAGGACCGTTTTACGTCTGTTTTCAGTTCATCCTTCTCTGCTTTCGTACCGACGGTTTCCTTCCTGCACTTCACAGTTCCTGCGCATTATGAATGCAGCTTTACCGTGCCTCGTAGAAGGAGTACTTAAAACTTTTACGGTTCGGCATCTCCTTTCTACGACAGTAATTGAAAAGCCTGGCGGGAACAACTGGCCACGTTTAAAAATTAAGTCCGTGTTTTCTGTCTTCTTCTATTTCTTTCGCACACACGACGCGAAATGACTGCTGTAGGAAATAGGCTTGGGAACACTTCATTCGAAGTAAAACAAATTATAATAACTCAGAATAACAAATTATCTGTTATTCAACGTACTTAAACGTTACAATTAATCTAAAAACAATAATCTGAAATACAAAACTGTTTAAAAATAATCTAAAATAATCTGATATAAAAAATTAAAGTAAAGTTATTTGCTATTTTTTAAATTCAACATTCTTTTATTTGATTGCACATAGATTTATGGTATTCCGTTTATGGAATTCTTAAATACTATGTATATTTATTATACTAATTTTTAACTAGTCCCAAATGTTTATATAGACTTGAAAGTATTAAAAATAGTGAAATACAAAAAAAAGAATTTAAGACTATCAGATATAAAATAAAATATATGTCAAGAATGAAATAAGTGGGTTAAAGTATTTAAATTTCGCGCGCATATTGCGCTCAATTATTTCTCAATTATCAAAACATTTTCAATGTGCATAAATACATAAAAATATGTCGTATTAATTTACAGAATAACATACAGTATTAAACAATATTTACAGCCTAAACCATATCAAGTGTCCAAGCATTAACCTACCTGTGAATTACTTTTAAATATTTAAGTATAAATTCTCTTTTTATTCAATAATATTGAAAACGATAAAATATGGAATGCAATAAAAATAAAATATAAAATACAAATACAGATATAAATAAAATATAAAATACAAATGCAGATATAAATAATAATATAGAATACAAATACAAAATAAAATATGAGCAAAATATGCAACAAGTTGTTAAAGCATTTAAATTTCGCGCGCATATTGCGCTCCGATGCCCCTCAATTGCCAAGATGTTTTCAACGTGTGAAAATAGACAAACAGTTTTCGTATGAATTTATAGAACAATAGAAAGCATTAAACAACATTTAAAGTCCATAACGTATAAACAACTCATGCACTATGATAACTGCTAGTTAATTTAAAATATTTACGGAGTTAAAAATATCGGGAGCAACGAAGTAAAAATATAAATAAAACACGAAACAGAATATAAAGTAAAATAGAAGTATCATATAAAGTAAGTCGTTAAAAGTGTTTAAATTTCGCGGGCAAACAGCGTTCATTTATCTACGAATCAGGGACGATTGAGTGCGCCGGATCGAGCCTCATTATAAGTTTGTATTTAATAGCTCGAAAGCTTCGAAACACAAAAAAGTTGACGAAATATCGTAGCGTTCGTTTTCGCGTAGTTGCCGAGGGGCGATCGATCCGTGAGATCTGTCGGGGAATACGAAACGGTGTCCTATAAATAGGCAAACGACGAGACGCCATTTCTTGCACGGGATACGGGGACAAGATGCGAGCGTTTACGATGGCACGACTGAAATACGATGAAGAGGAAGACAAAGAGTGGAAAGGTCGAGGAAGCGGAGGCGGCAAACATTTCAGCCAGCGATGCGAGACGCGAAAGAACGGCAAACAACAAATTTTCTGCGTCTTTCTTCGTTTTTCCGCTCTACTTCCTACGTCGTCGATAAATATCGCGCGCCGTTGCGCTTCCGGTTTGCACCGGCTACCATAAACAGAAACGAAATTTCAACCTGGTCAATAGCAATCGAATCCGCGCTTCGGGACCCTCAATTATTGATAACGTGCGCAGAAATATCCATTCGGTCGTTCGGAAAGTAATTTCGTTTCTTATTTTTGTATAAAAATGAGAGACGATTTTCGGGGGATACTTCTTTTCTTGCTTGAACAGCTTTCTTAAAAAAGTGAAGAATTCCGAAAATGCTGCTAGCACGGTAACAACCATAAATTATTCGGACTTATTCCGATTCAAGACTGATTTTTCTTCAATTCTTAGATTTCCAAATTCTGAAAAATCAGAATTCAGAGATTTCCAAATTCTGAAAAATCAGAATTCTCAAATTTCCAAATTCTGAAAATTCCGAATTCTCAGATTTCCAAATTCGAAAAATTCCGAATTCCCAGCTTTCCAAATTCGAAAAATTCCGAATTCCCAGCTTTCCAAATTCGGAAAATTCCGAATTCTCAGATTTCCAAATTCTGAAAAATTCGAATTCTCAAATTTCCAAATTCTGAAAATTCCGAATTCTCAGATTTCCAAATTCAAAAAATTCCGAATTCCCAGCTTTCCAAATTCGAAAAATTCCGAATTCCCAGCTTTCCAAATTCGGAAAATTCCGAATTCTCAGATATCCAAATTCTGAAAGTTTCAAAATCCCAGATTTTAAAGTTGTAAGAAATTCTCACAAGCAAGACCGATGGGGGAAAACGAAACGACTTTCCGAACAACCCAATACTGTAGAACACCGACGTTTTTCATGAACTCGAAGTTTTATTCGAAACGACATAAAAATGGACCAATATTAAATTTAGCGGGCTTCTTTAACACTAGAACTACCAACTAGTCAATATGACTGGTTTCGGGTTTGGCATTTTTTATTACAAAATTTTATTACCGCCCTTTTGTCAAATTTGAAAAATCTGCGAACACAAAATCCGAAACTTGAGAATTTAAAAACTGAAAATCTGCGCACGCAAATTCTACAAGTCCAGATGTTAAAATTTGAAAAATCTGGGAACGTAAAATCTGAAATTCGAGAATTTAAAAATTTGCGAACGCAAAATCTGAAATTCGAGAATTTGTAAAGTGAGAGGTTGCGTACATAAATTCTGAAACTCGCGAATTTAAAAATTGAAAAATCTGCGAACACAAGATCTGAAATTCGAGGATTTAAAAATTGAAAAACCTTGGAACGCAAAATCGGAAACTCGCGAATTTAAGAATTGAAAACCTTCAAAATGATGAAATGTACAAACCGTTCAGAATTGAATAAAAACGACGGAAAGCTTCATTAACTCTGACCAACGAAAGCATACAAGAGTGCCATTTTTATTTCCCGTCTGGCTAATCGTTGACTTCTACCTCTGATCCTTTACAGAAGCTTCATAAAAATGATTCTTCTACGGTTAAGGAGTGGTTCCCGTTCTCCGGATGTAAATGTCGTTCTCTCGGTTCAGACATTTCTTAATTAATCCTCATTGTGCCGACAAGGGGACAAAGTCGAGTTTATTAAGCGTACAAAGGGTATGCTCGATTCCGCCATAGAAAATAAACGTCTGTGAAGCCGAAGGTAAGCATCGTCTGAGTAGTAAACAGGACTCCGTTTACTAACACCAAATAAACTGCGTTCTTCTGAACCGTGTCTTAAAACTGGATAACGCTTTCAAAGAGATAGAAAAGTAGCTAAACTTCTTTGATGAAATACCCGAACCCGAGCAGTGAAACGTGTCGATGAAGAAACATAACACCGATTAAGTCCGTTGCCTGGAAACACGAGAACACATCTCGCAATTCGAGAGTACGCGTAAACTGTGAACGAAATTACTGAAATAAGTGCTGTTATAGGGATAAAAATTTTGACGCTAGAGCAATCTGCTGTCAATGTAACCAGTTTTATTACTAGTTTATTATTATCATACATAATAATAACATATTATTTTTATAATTATTATCTACTTTATACATTTTTTCTACATTATTAATACTTGTAGTAATATTTAGTAGATGTATGCATAGTATAATACTTTTAGTTTACACGTAAGAAGGCAAGTTTGTACATGGTTTAAAAAATTGTAGCACACTATTTTGTCAAATTTAGGGAATGAGGAATTTATGAATTTTTAATCTCTCAGATTTCGAAATTTTTTAACTTACATTGCATTATATTTTCAGCAAAATTCTGGCGGCCATATAGCGAGATTTTGCCGCATATTTCTCTAGGGGCCATGTAACAAGATTCTGTACAATTTCAATAAGATTCAGGTACTATATAGCGAGACTTCGTTGTATTATACTTTCAACACAATTATGGACGGTCTATATCGAAATTCTGATGTACTGCACTCTGAATAGCCATATGGCGACACTCTGCAGTATTATATCTTTAACGACATATAAATCGTCACTATTTAAATTGTATCATATCATCAATAAGATTCTACAAGCCATATAACGATACTATGCTGTATTATATTTTTAACGACATATAAATAATCATTATTTAAATCGTATTATATCACCAATAACATTCAAGAGGCTATATGGCGAGGTTCTGCTGTATTATATTTTTAATAAGATTTAAATCGTTTAATATTTAAATCATATTATATCATCAATAAGATTCTACAGACCATATAACGGGACTATGCTGAATTATACCTTCAACTTTTACAATCTAAAGATCATGTAGCAAGATTTTTCCGTATCATTTCGACAATAAGATTCTGGAGGTCATATATCGAGACTCCACTGTGCCATCTTCACAAAGTTCAAAAAGTCATATAGCGAGACTCGAGTGTATCATGTTATACTGTAAAGAGGGGTTAATGTGTCATATTAAGAATGTAAGGAATAACACAATGACGCAATATTCGACGATGCAAAACGGATTGTAATAATCGGGATACGAGTAAAAAAGGTAATATGGACAATTTAGCGGTTGGACTGTTTTTTTAACGGTTTCCCGTTATCCGACGCATTCGAGACAATTGCAATTTGTATTTTCGCGAAGCTCGAGATTGTTTGTATTTCGGTGTTTGCATAATTTATTCGAAGGCAACGTTGAATGCAGAAAATACCAACTCGTGGCTGCGCGAAAGACATTAAGAAGGAATTTACCGCTAGTTCGAGCTCTTTAAGCTCTCCTAAAGTCAAGTTTCGCGAACCGCTTTGCAGAAAAGCCGACGTAGCATCCTATTTTCCGAGTTCCGAAGCGGTTGCTTTTCGTTTTTCGCAGTTGCACGCTGAATCCATGGAATAACAAGCACCCTAACAATCGATGCTATTAATTTCGTCGGCTGTCAGCTAGCTAAAAGTTTGACGTTATCGAACGGTGCCAGCCAACCTGATCTTCGCCCCAAATATCGACCGAGTTAAACATCCGAATTTCACTTCTCGATGGACACAATAAATATACAAATACAAATACTACAATAAATATAGAAATTACGAGGTATTCATAATTAGTATATGCTTGGGGTTCGACTTAACCACTTGCGCTGGAACTTATTCTTCAAGTGCGTCAGACATAACTATTCACTGCTACAACATTAGGGTGACAGGAAAAAGTTCGAATGTTGACACTGTTTTGCATTTAGCGATTCTTAACTATGCATATTACAATTACACTGAAATTGAACATTCAACTGTATTAAAAATATAAACAAGGATTAATATACATGAATTACGAGTGCGTCACGTGTGTATCACGTCATTCCAGCGCAAGTGGTTAATGAACTACGAGTTAAGTCGAGTGTGGATCAGTGAAAGCACTCGAACACAAAAATGATTCGACAACCGGCGAAGATAAAGTATGTAATCTTTGTAATAAATAATTGGTGATGTTTAAGACACAGTTAGATTTAATAATTGGTATATAGATGTAACCTATGGATATATGTAAACATACATCGTGTTTTACATCAATATAACTTAAAATGTAAGGACGTAACTATGTATCTGAATGTGGTCGCTAATGGCTAAAAAGGTAATGGGACATTAAATACATAAATGAAAAAAAAAGTAATCTTTATTGTTAGGTCTTAGAATTCGGAAACCTGATAATTTCTGATTTGCAGTTTTGTAATGTTGAAACGTCGAAATTATTGATTTTTCGAAAATTTATCATTTTCAAAATTGCAATTTTGTAACCTTGAAAAATTGACACCTTGAAATTTTGAAATCTAATAATTGTAACTTGAAGAATTTTCAAATTTGTATTTTGTAACCTTGAAAATTTGACACCTTGAAATTTTGAAATCTAATAATTGTAATTTGAAGAATTTTCAAATTTGAAATTTTGTAACCTTGAAAAGTTGACACCTTGAAATTTTGAAATCTAATAATTGTAACTTGAAGAATTTTCAAATTTGCAAGTTTGTAACCTTGAAAAGTAGAAACCTCAAAATTCTGAAATCCAATAATTGCAACTTTAAGAATTTTCAAATTTGCAATTTTGTAACCTTGAAAAGTAGAAACCTCAAAATTCTGAAATCCAATAATTGCAACTTTAAGAATTTTCAAATTCGCAATTTTGTAACCTTGAAAAGTTTAAACCTTGAAACCCTGAAATCCAATAATTGCAACTTTAAGAATTTTCAAATTTACAATTTTGTAACCTTGAAAAGTAAAAACTTTGAAATCCTGAAATCCAATAATTGCAACTTTAAGAATTTTCAAATTTACAATGTTGTAACCTTGAAAAGTTGAAACCTCGAAATTCTGAGATCTAATAATTGCAACTTTAAGAATTTTCACGTATTCCAATATTGAAATTTTGAAACATAGTCCCTTGCCCTATTTTCACGAGTATGACACGTGACGCACTCGCGCTACAACCGTGAGAAATCTTATTCGAATATTTAATACGCTTCAATTTGAAGTTCAAGTCCAATTATAATTTGCATAGTCAAGGATTGCTGAACACAAAACTGACATAAAGTTTCAACTCTCCTTATCCGCTTCAATATTATAGCTATCATTAGTCAGTTCTGATTGACGCACCAGACGAATAAATCATAAAACAAGTGTTAATAACTCGCAAACCGAAGAGTTGTATAACTTAAAAATCTCCAAAATCGTGCAATTCAAAAATTTCCAAGCTTTTTATAATTACAATTATAAGTTAATATCAAATTCTATGAAACTATTAACGAATAAGATTGAAAATAAGAACCGGCAATTTCAATATTACAAATATTTCTCAAAAAGGGTTGCTTTATTAAATACAGCACGAAGGATTAATTTCTTTTATTCGAAAAATTCCTTTGTAAGAAGGAATTAATTTCCATTTTATTAACACGAAATAACTCTATTCGATTTTAAGAATATGACACTCGAGTGCCGGTATTTTTTAATTAACATACGACTGCGTAAAATGAGTTAAAGCCTCTGTAATTGGGACACGTCCCGTAAATCTTTTTTTTTTAAACCAAGACAGGAAAATAATTCCAACTCTGTTTCGTGTGATTACTTGTTGTATTTCATGCGATATGACGAGAGTTATACATAACATTATAACTCGCTCTCATGGAAACTGTGAGACAACAACGACAACTGGGAATTGTCACGATTGCTCGTGAGGGTTGAAACCGTACTTTATGGACTTTAATAAAAATAAATAAGTGAAATTTATTTCCTGCCGCATACCTTCCACGGATTTAAAGTGAATATTCAATTAAGAGATGAATTTTCAATCACGGTAAACGCTAGACATGGTAATTGAATAAAGATAACGGATAGAAATACTTGTACACCTAATCCTATTTTTACAAGAATTTGATTTAACACGAGTTAAAAATAAAAAAAGATTTATGGTCCAAAAGTGTTAAAGTTACAGGATCCCAAAATTCCAAGGTTCCAAAATCCAAAAGAAAGTTAATTCCTAAAATCCACAATTTACAAGATCCCATTTTACATTAAGAATGTAAAAATTCCAAGAACCTATAATTTAATCTCCCAAACAGCAGTGTCTCAAGTTCCCACATTTCCAAAATTAAAAGACTACAAACTCCTAAATGCCCAAATTTGTCGGGTTTCGAAATCCAAAACTACCGAATTCCTAAATATTTATAACTCCAACATCCCAAGTTCGAAAAGTCCCAGAATACCACACGTCAGAGCTTCAGAAATTCCAAATTCCGAAACTGTGATGTCACAGATTGGCGAATATAAAAAATACCAAAATTCTGAAACTATGATCTCACAGATTGCCGAATATAAGAAATACCCAAAATCCGAAACTGTGATCTCACAAATTGCCGAATGTAAAAAATACCCAAATTCCGAAACTGTGATCTCACAGATTGCCGAATATAAAAAATACCAAAATTCCGAAACTGTGATCTCACAAATTGCCGAATGTAAAAAATACCAAAATTCCGAAACTGTGATCTCACAGATTGCCGAATATAAAAAATACCAAAATTCCGAAACTGTGATCCTACAAGTTGCCGTATATAAAAAATACCAAAATTCCGAAACTGTGATCTCACAAATTGCCGAATGCAAAAAATACCCAAATTCCGAAACTGTGATCTCACAGATTGCCGAATATCAAAGAAATACCCAAATTCCGAAATCCAGAAACGATATATTTCTCTGCTAACTCTCTAGCGATATAAATTTCCAAGCAGCAACTGCGCTAAACTCTAAAGCAACAGCCAGTTAGCGTAAATTACACCGGCCAGCTGCCCTAATTCTCGCAGTTCCCATTGCTGCACAGCTAGTTTTCCCTTTTTGCGTAAAGCATTCATCTCGACCCAAAGGACAGTTTATAACTAGAGCACCCACTGGCTCCGCGTTCTAGTCAGCTTAACATATTCATCAATTAGCGGAAGCAGCGCTAACGTTTAATACATACTCGTTAACATCCCGTCATCCTGACGCTTATTATATGGATAGCGAATGCCTCGTTACGATTCTACAACCAAATTGATATTTCTGGTTACGAGGGGTTGATTTAACTCGTGACGAATGGTAGTCACTGCACCATGTTCACCGAACCTGATGTTTTATTATCAACAGGAAGAAACATTTCCAATCACTATTGAACATTTGTGAAGGCGGTTCTATCGCGCTCGTTAAACATTCTGATTAGAGTTTTTGAAAATGCATCATTCACATATGTATGCACCAGATTGCTTCATTAAAAACGCGATAAAGTTTGTCTGTATAATGAATATATTTTATTTCACTGAAATCCTGTGCCATAAAGAGTTATGTAATGGTATGATTCGTGAACCACATGCTAAAATTATAGCCTAATATCAAATAGTGGTTGTAATTCATATATCGCTAAAAATGAAATAAGTGTAATAACAAAATGTTTCAATTTTATATTTGTACAATTTACAAACTTAAAATCTCTTAATTCTAAATTTGTGAAGCTTACAAATTTGCATAAGCTTATAAATTTATAAAGCTTACAAATTTAGAAATCTTTCAATTTTATATTTACAAAGCTAGAAAACTTGAGAATTTGAAAATCGAAAATATAAGCATTTCACTATTTCTGTATTGCAAAGTTGGAAATTGAAAAATTTGCGAAAGCAGATTCCGAAACTCGAGAATTAAAAACTTGAAAAACATGAAAATCGTATCGGTTCGGAATATCGCGTCGTTAATGGAATTAAATCACAAAATGTCGCGCTTGGCTGAACAAAAAGTAGCCGCAGTAAAGGGTTAAGCGGACAAAGCGATGTTTCCGTGCGAATTTTAGACATCCTGATACCAGGAGATAGTCTTCGGGTGTTCGAACGGGAACACGGTTCCTTCCCGAGCCGTTCTATCGCCGGACAAATTGAAAAATGCCGTAGGGTGGTCTTCTATATCATCTTTAATTATCTCCGACAGATGGCCGGGCGAGCGCTCAGGGACAATAGGAATAATGGCGAAAGAATGAACGATCACCTTTTTCTAATTAAAGCCTGGTCCTCCATGGCCACTTTCAGACAGCGTCGCTATTATTACATTTCCGTGTTCGACTTCCAGAGAGAATCTAATGCAACAAAGAGTACAAAGAGGGAAAAAGGCACAATGGGCGGACGAGCGCGAGGGAAATCGGCGGAACACGTGAAAAAGCGGACAAAACGAAAGGAAACAAAAGCAAAGGACCCCGAACGTTGTCAGATTGATAAGAAAGATCGATGCAACGGCCATGGATGGAACTGAGCCCCGCTTTTTCGAGAAGTCGAATACATATAAATGAACGGCGAGACGAGAAAATATGGAGGTAAGTGAACGACAAAGGCGGGAAATTGTCAGGGATGAAAAAGATTACGGAATTTGTTATTAAGTCACTAAATTTACAGACTTTCTGTTTTGAGCATTCAATATTTGCGTGCGCGCGATTACGAGGACTAATTTCAAATTAGTCTGCACTTTTAATTTTAAGGATTTGCGGCGCTGAGAATTTGTCGGTACAGAAGTTACAGCACTGCGAAATTGCGAGCTTTTTTGTTGTGCAATTTCTAAATGTCAGAATTTTCCATTGTAAAAATTCAATAATTACATGCATGCGATTTGAGGACTGGAAAATGACAATTTCAAATTTGAGTGCATTTTTAAATTTAAGGATTTGTGACTCTGAGTATTTGTTGGAACAGAAGTTACAGCGAAATTTCGAGTTTTTCTATTGTGCAATTTCTAAACGTCAGTATCCCCATTGTAAACATTCAATAATTACATTCACGCGATTTGTGGATTGGAAAATTACTATTGCAAATTTGACTGCATTTTTAAAATTAAGGATTTTTGGTGCTGACAATTTGTCGATACAGAAGTTACAGAACTGCGAAATTTCGAGTTTTTTTGTTGTGCAATTTCTAAATGTCAGAATTTTTCATTGTAAAAATTCAATAATTACGTGCATGCGATTTGAGGACTGGAATATGATTATTTAAAATTTGAGTGCATTTTTAAAATTAAGGATTTGTGGTGGTGAGAATTTGTCGACACAGAAGTCACTGAACTGCGGAATTTTTAGTTTTTCTATTGTGCAATTTCTAAATGCCAGAATACCCATTGTAAAAATTCAATAATTACATGCACGCAATTTGCGGATTGAAAACTAACAATTTCAAATTTGAGTGCATTTTTAAAATTAAGGATTTGTGAAAATATTTATTGTCCTGTATATCTACAAGTTAATTGATTTGTAAGTTTAATTTAAATCAAAGTTTGTATTTGTAAAAAGTTAATTCGGCTAATGTGAACTTGAAAAGTAAATATTATTGTTAACAAGTAAATTAAAAATACACACGCCGCACAATTTTTTTAACTTTCTAGGAAGTTCAGAATGGCTAAAATTCGACGATCGATATCTCGTTATTGGATCATTTATTACAAACCCACGCCCTGCAACGGATCGACGCGATACATTTTCTCGAAAGCGTCGAAGGAAATTCAAAATTTCACGTCAATCTTGCAAACAAGATAGCCGGTAATTATTCCGACGCGGATATTTCGTCGCGTATCGACAGTATTTGATAAGCAGCTCGAATAAAGCTGAAAATTCATTTTATCGTCATACACGCACTGGCGTTCCGGTTTAAATGAAAGGTTAAACGTTGTCCGGTTGTACAGGCCAGGCGAAACTAAACAAACACATTGAAAATCAGTTTTAATTGCAGGTTGACATTTTTCAGTAAATAAAGGGATTTATCGTGTTACGCGTTGAACGCGTATCAGCAATTTTCGGATTATGGTTTTATTTTTATATTTATTAATGAACTTACACACAGGACGACGTGTCAGATGGGTTAGGTCTTACAAGGGAACATATCGAACCTGAACACTCCGATTTTAACACTAGATTTACGGCTATGGAATGACCATTTATTTTTACATTAAAACTAAACTAGAAAAGAAAATAAATAAAGTATGATACATGAACTGCCTTATACAATGATCCTTTATCTTGACAACAGTTGACATACATTTTGATAAAAGTTTCTTCATAGTGTTTGTAATTTAAAATAAAAAATATGTTATGAGTCATTTTGGCTCGTTTCGTAAATCTAGTGTTAATGAAACTTATGTAGAAGATAGTTCTCAAGAAAATATTTGGCACGTATTTTTTTATATAGGTCATCGTTCACATTGAAGGGGCGATAATAGCCCTCAAACTTAAGGGCTGAAAGTAAAATTTTGGGAATATCTCCGAGACTAAAGGAGATAATGGGAAGGTTTTTTAAATTCTAGGTTTTTAAATAGGAAATTATTCTGCAATATAAAATTGTAATTTGTTTAAATAATATATTGAAAATTTATAGTTTTTGTTTAATATCTTTTACTAAATGTTAATCTATTGTCTTGCAACTTTGGGTATATGAACTATGGACTAAAATAGAGGATACGTGCTTTTTAAATTTCTTGTTTTTAGCAAGGATTATTAGTTATATAATTTGAAATCGCCTTGGAAATATTGCTATACTGCTTTTGTATATTCAAATACAATATTTGGAACTATTAAAACCTTTGAGACTTTTAAACCATTTGCTGCCACGATCCCCAAATGGCGATTTGAATATACATTTTTCTTTTATCGCACACAACAGCGTTACATTCAATTATTTTTTTGCTTCAACGTTGTCAAACTAATAAAAGTATTTGATACATTTGACAACCCATGCAGTGGAGTTAAAATAAAAATTTGGCAGTTAAATCAAAGGCAGAGTTGTTGCGGCGCATTCATAGAATCACGAAGCCATTGAGCTTATTTTTAACTTTAGAAAATTCATGAATAATCAACAACTGCCTTTTACTGCTACTTGCAACGTGCAAGTTATATTCTTACACTTTTTTTAATTTAGCATGATTTTTGCGAGCCAGCGCGATTTATTATTTTATGAGTGTCGAACGGTTAAGTGACAAACGACGTCGTACTTTTTATTTAGGTCACTCTGGTAAAGAGTGATCACGCGATGAGCATTTGGTAAGGGCGGTTCTTGTCTACTTCCCTTCAATTTTCTAGAACCAACGAAAATAGCTTAATTTTAACTTAGTCATTTGTTCACCCCCAGCAGCGCGCCAATCCTCCACTACATACTTTATTCTGGAGAGAACATTACTTTGTCTTTTCAGCAGATTTCCAATAACTCTCAAAGAGTACACATCAATTTTATATTTCTCTTTTAAAGTCCGTTGTCAGTTTGCGAGGTGTTATTATTTTTCTTAAGTGCTGTATCTTAGTTTTAATAAAGCACAAACATTTTACCCTCGTCAGTTGTTTTGTTATTTTTGCCTTTCAAGCGAATTCACTGATTCCGCAACCTAACTAAGTACTTCGTTCATTAAGTTGAATCCCGAAGAACAATTCCACAAGAGTGTTAAAAAAATAAAAATTCTTGCATCAACCCTCGCAGGTGAATCCGAAAGAAACGCCCTCGGTTTCGCGTTAATTTGCGTTAGGTAAAATTTACCGTGCGGTATACGTCGATCGTATTTACAACGTCGTTATCTCTAACAGCATCCCACGATGCACCCGCCCTACTTTTTTCCCCTCTTTCCTCCCCGTATTCCAGAGCTCGTCCGTGGAACGCGTTCCGCACTTTACATTTAACGCGAATGCATTACCGGCGCACTTAAATTATCATCGCTCCTGTTGGTGCTGCTTCTTTAATATATCGTCGGTGTCTTCGGTGAGCTTCTCTACTTTCAACCCTTCCGTCGGTTCTCCCCTTTCACCTCCCGCCGGGTCTCTTATGACGCGTTTGCCGGGGGATGAGATTGCAGCGCAAATCTGATTCCGCTAAAGCGATATTCAGCCCACGGTAAATAAGAAACCCCGCTTTCGCTCCGGTTACAATTTATGGCTCCGTGCCTCCGAACGTCATTTGGCGGCCGATAAATGGCCGCCGCCATTCGAGCTGATATTTCACCGGCCACCTTCCCGTAAACATCGGCCGTTGCTTCATATTTTAATACCGTTCCGGATCGGGACGCGGTGAGCCTCTGCCGCGGCCGTAAAAGGCACTAACAATCTGCGAGACACAATAAAATTCTTTACGACCATCTGCTGGTACCGTATAAACGGGACCTGGCCAACTTCGGGAAATAGACGGCCGGCCACTGACGCTCGTTTTTTATCGCCGGTCAGCGTGCGGCGTTCGATCGACGGAATATGTTAATCGGTCTTTGTTATATCCCGACGTTGATTTTAACGACGGTCGGGTGAGAAAATAAATTAAAGTCTTTTCTCAACCAAAAGCAATTAAATATATTTACAATTTCTAAGTATCAGAGACGGATCGGGATGGGACCGACAATGTTTTAATATATCGATGTTTACTCTTTGCGAGTTATTGGAATTCTGCTGGAGAGACAAAATAATGTTTCTCTCCAGAATAAAATACATAGTGGGGGTTGGCATGTCGCTGGGGGTGGACAAACGAAGACGTCAAAATTCAAGTAATTTCATTGGTGATCGAAAATTGAAGAGAAGTGGGCAAGAACCGCCCTTACCAAATACTCAGCGTGAGGTCACTCTTTACCTGAGTGACCTAAGTAAAAATACGACGTCGTTTGTCACCTAACGGTTAGACACTCATAAAATAATAAACCGCGCTGCCTCTCGGAAATCATGCGAAATTAAAATAAGTTAAGACGATAAATTGCACGTTATAAAGAGTAGCAAAGCAGTTGTCGAATATTTATGAATTTTCTAAAGTTAAAACTAAGCCCAATGGCTTTATGATTTTATGAATGCGCCGCGACAGAAAAACTTTACAATATAATACTCAATGGGATTCAACAGACTTTTAAACTTTGAAATTTATTTGTTCTCTTTTTACGTTAGAGATAGCGTCGCATGATCGGCGAGAGATTGCGGGAACGACCGTTCATGGGCGATTTTCTGCATTGCCGAATTTGGTAATTGCTATTAACACATTTTAGGCGGATAGCCAAACACACCAAACTGATGTAGTAAAGTTGTAAAGAAGTAAAGCTGTTGAAACTAAACAAAAAGTACGAGCTAACTGTTCCGGTTTCGTATGTAAACAGATAGTAAAAGTACCTTGCCATGCTTTTAAAGTAAGTACACTTGAATACGTAAAAATACCCGGTCCGGTAATAGACAGCAGTTCTCGAGACAGATATTTTTACCCGCTTCGCTTATAGTGTTAAGGAAGCTCAAATTTGGAGTTCACGTACTATTAAATTGAGGAATTGACAAATCGAATTGTCAATGTTTCTAGCTTCGAAAATTTACAAATTAAAAAATCAGAAAATTTGAAAGCTTGCAAATGTAAAAACTTGGAAATTGGATAATACAGGAAAACATAAACATAAGGTAATCCGAGAATATGTAATGTAGGTAAGAAAATCGAGAAAAGCATATACGAATTATATTAGAAAATGCCATAAACACTAGATAATACTAGATAATACAATAAAATATGTAATATAACACAGAAGACATATTATACAATGAAACATGCAATATAAAAAAAGTCATGAAATATGATAAAACATGCAAGTAACAAGTTTCGTAAAATACGATAGAGACTGCAATATAACGAAAGTCACACGAAATACCATGAAACCTGCAGTGTAACAAATATCATAAAACACAAAATAGAACAAAATTTATAAAGCACAGTAAAACACGCAATCTAACGAAAGTAACAAAATGCGATAAAGCGTGCAATACAAAAAAATATAAAATACTATAAAGCACGCAATATAACATAACTGATAAAACGCAGTAAAACATGTAATATAACGAAAGTCATAAAATACGATAAAATGTACAATATAACAAAAATTATAAAGTACAAGGCACGGAATGTAGAAAACTTTTAAAAATTTAGTAAAACATGGAATATAGCAGAAATCTCAAAACGCAATAGAATATTCAGTGTAACAAAAGTCATTCGATTTAATGATACACGCATTATAACAAAAATCATAAATTACAATTTAAAATGCATTATAACAAGAATCAGAAAATACCATAAAATATTCAGTATAACAAAAATCATACAATTAAATAAATCACCCAATGTAACAAAATCTATAAAACACGATGAAATATGAAATATAAATAAAAATCACAAAATAAAATAAAATATGCACTGTGACAGCAACCATACAATTAAATAACAATCCTGCAGCACATAATAAAATATGTGGTGTTTGAAACTTTCGAAAATCTGTACGAATTCCGGGGACATCTTACAAGAAAGCAATGATTGTTATAGAATCGAAATAATTGACGCAATTAAACGAATGCAACGGCCGTCGTAATAAGAAACAGAAATTAACTGGAGTTACCGATACGGCGCAGCTTAGGTATGTCGGCGTTCAAAGGGTTAAGGAAGCAATTAGCAAGGATTTAAAAGGTTGCTTTCCGGAAGTCGTTGCTGACAGACATTTACACGATTCAATGTTCGTTTTCTCGAGATTCAGCGAAAATATTATTTGCACATGGAGATGAGGAAGAGAGCACGAAATGGCACGACTTAAACGTATCTCCGCTATATGTATATACTCTGCAAACAGAAGGCGGAGCACCTACCGTACATCCGACTTGTTAGATATTATTCACTTTAGTGCTCTTCCGGAGTCACTTTCGGTTAAATTAATCACGATACGAGCGAGCTGTATTGTTGAAACAGTTCCGAAGTTCCGAGCTCGAGAATGAGATTGGCTAAGTTCGGAATTATACCCGGTGAATAAATTATTTTCGTATTTTTCACCCGTCGAAATTGGGGACTATACGTGGTGTTATGATGTATGTTCCTCGGGATTCGACTTAATGAACCACGAAGTAGTGGTGAATTAACACTAAATCTAGTGAAATCTACTGAAGATATAAAGTAATGTTCATTCCAGAATAAAGTATGTAGTGAGGGATTGGAGTGCTGCTGGGGGTGAACAAACGACCTAGTTAAAATTATTCATGAATTTTCTAAAGCTAAAAATAAGCCCAATGGCTTTATGATTTTATGATTCCGCCGCAGCACATAGCTATTACTACTTGTTGAAATTATTCAAGTATAAATTGCTACAGTACGATTGCTACGTTTGACAAAGTTCGAATGACATGGTTCTTAAAGTCTATCACACATCCTAGCTCAGGGTGTACGAGACTATAGAATTAATAAAAGTTACGTAGTTTAATTATCATTTGAACGTCTCGGCGCTTTTCACGCTGTTCAAAGCCCGCCACGTAACATATACAATATTATAATAAGAAAGCACGGACTGTAATTAAGATTTTAAACTTTTTCATTTTGTAGTCGAACAATCTCATCGGGTTTAATGAATCCGGTAGGATCAATGTCCGCGTCGTTTGTCGACGATGAAACGGAACGAGCGAGGTAGTTTAAAAAATTTGATAGTTCGCGCGAATTCATCCATTTCCTTTGTCGGATATAACGTTCCCGCAGTTTCGACCTTTTGTACCCCGATATAAGTCGGTGATCCGCAGGCATCAAACTTTTAATTAGAAAGACGGTACTAGCGCGACCACGATCGCACAATCCCAAGGATCCCTTTATTTTCAGATTATTCTTCGCTCCGTCGACGACGATCCTCCTCTTGAGATTACTGATTTCATTTCGTTCATAATAAGGAGCAGAAAATCTGCGAAAATGCATCGACTGTTCCTCAATGTCAGCCGAACGAAGTTCGAGAGACGCTCTAAACTTCTATCGACTAATTATCCCTTGTTTCGTGTCTCCTTCATTTTGTTAATTGCGAGTTGATTTTATTCAATTTTTAGGCGATGTGTGGTGCAACGTGGGGGAAGTATGAAAATACATTCCTGGTTCAAATAACAGTACGTGCGTGCAGGAAAATATTGGTGAATAAATAGTTACAATCAAATTTAGTGTAGTTTTTATTTTCTTATTGTATTGGTTGTATAGGGAAAATTCGAATTTGCGTGTTCTCAAATTTTGAAATTCAGAAATCATGATAGATTTATGAATATGGAAATGTCAACTATATAAATTTAGAAATATAAAGAAAAATATTTATATAATAATGATAATATATACATTATTATTACTCAATCACTATCATCATCACTATTATTTATATAGAATATATAATTATTTCACATATAAAATTAGGAAATTTTGGGGATTTGATGGTTTAGTGATGCGACATTTAGGAAATTACAGACTTTAGAAACTTGAAAATGTAGAAATTGAGAAACGCGAGAATTTAGAATATGTAGAAGTTGTGTAATTTAAGAAACTTAAGAAGTTGTGAGTTCGGAAATTTGGAAACTTGAAAATTTGTGTACTGGAGATTTATAAAAACTGAAGATTCGGAGATTTGGGGTTTTATAAATTTGTACATTTAGGGGCCTAAGAGTTTTAAGAACTTGAGATTTTGAAAATTTGACAATGTCAGAATTGAAGAAATTGTAATTTTAAAAATTAGAAAATTCCGGAATTGGACATTTGCAAAATTGAATATTTGGAGATTTGTAAATTGGGAAATTTAGGGACTTAATTTTCTTAAACTAAGGAAACAATTTGACGACTCCAAAATTTAAGAAACTCGAATATTAAAATCTGAAGAATATCAGAATTGGAAATTTGTAAAATTGTAGATTTAGAAATTTATGAATTGCGAAATATACAACATTAAAAAATATAAAGAATTGAAAATTAAAAAATTTACGAATCTCAAGATTCTGGAATTCGGAATTGCAGATGTACGTAGTTAAAAGCTTGCAACATCAAATTTTCTTCAATTTCAAATTCTTAATCTATCCTTAAATTATCAAGTTAGAAACTCCCAACATCTCAAAAATCTCTGAAAACAAATGAACATCTCTTCCATTTCGGTTACCATACTTTTTCCAATAGGAGTCAAATTTTCACATGACTGCACAATTCGCTTTATCCGATTCGTGTCGCCCTGATACAACTTACCTGCAATGTACTTTCATTGGCTCGTTGAAAACTGTTCAAGCTGTGTATTCCACGAGCCATGCCGTGCTCCATATGTACATACGTGCATACATACACGTATATACGTTTTTCGATAACTCGATTTTCGATGGTCATCGATCAGCGACACAGATACATCCTTTTCTATGTTGCGTTCTGTCATCCAGAAACTTAACAGCTGCCTCTGTTTCGAATTTTGCCGCTCGTCAAATTAGGATCCAACACGATTCGAAACGCCGATATCGAGTTCCGTGTCGAAAACTACTCGCACGGTTTCAATCATTCGAACTTGATGGAAGTTTTGAAAATTCAATCGAGAATTCTAAATAAAGCGCGTACGAGGTTTATTGGAATCGGTCAGTCCTTTTGATAATAACAATTCGATCACACTTTTATCGAATACGAATGCTATCATGCGTCGTAGCGCATCAAACGTGGGCTGATTTGATCATCGATATTGAAAGATTGAGTAGGCTTTTCGAAAGGATATTTTTGTATCGAGATGTTTATTCGGATTTTTCGATTTTGCTTCGCGCCGGTTTGCAGGGGAGGTGTTGAACCGTAAATGATTTGGTATACAGGATGTTTTGTGTGAAGGTAATTATGAAGGCTACAAAGAAAAGGAGAAATAGTAGAAGGGGGAAGTAGAAAAAACCATAAAACGAAAGTTTGAAAGAGGGAAATGGAGTGAAAGAGAAAACTAGAAAGAAAGAAATAGAGAAAACAGGAAAATTAGCCAGATAGATAGAAATAGAAAGCAATGGAAAACTAGAGAGAAACAAGAAAATAAAGAGAAAAAAAAGGCAGAAAGAAAGGAACAACTAGTCGGAGGGGGAAAAAAATGTAAAAAAATAGAAGAAAATACAAATATGAAGAGAAAGAGGCAAAAATAAAATAAAATAAAAGGACAATAGACGAGGATAAAATAGAAGAAAATAGAAAATCAGAAAGGAAGAGAAAAAATAGAAAGGAACAGAAAACCAGAGTGGAATATGAAAAATAGAAAGAAACAGAAAACTACAGAGAAAGAGAAATATAGAGTGCGTATTCGTCGAGATTCAACTTAATGAACCACATCATAGCTAGGTTGTAGAATCAGTGAATCTATTCGAAAGGCATAAATAACCAGACAAATGGGGAGGGTAAAATGTGTGCTTTATTAAAACTGAAACTTGATTTACCACTTAAGAGAAATAGCAAAATCTCACAAACTGACAACGAACTTTAAAAGACAAATAAAAATGTGGGAGTCGGTAACGAGCGACAGTGTGTGGTATGCGTACTTTTGCGTAGTATGATTGGCAAGAATGATGCAAGAATCTGGTATGAGAGAGAAAGAATGCGTGTGTAACAAAAGAAAGTGCGAATGTGAAAATATATAAAGCGTTAGAAGCGTGAAGGAGTCAGTGGCGACAGACCCGTTAAGTAGTAAAGTGGATTGATTCTTTTTGTATTTCTTTTTATTATTGAACTATATTTATTGTTACTTTAATCCGTTTCCATATCTTCTTGCTCCCATCATACATAAATATGGTTGTGTACTCTGTGAGAGTTATTGGAAATCTACCGAAGAGAAAAAATAATGTTTTCTGCAAAGTATGTAGTGAGGGATTGGTGTGCTGCTGAGGGTGAACAAATGGCCAAGTTAAAATTAAACTTTAGAAACATAAATTGCACGTAGTAAAGAGCTGCAAAAGGCAGTTATTGATTATTCACGAATTTTCTAAAGTTAAAACTAAGCCGAATGGCTGTATGATTCTATGAATGCGTCGCAATATAGAGAATGAGGAGAGTAGATAGAAAGAGAGAATTGCGAGTCGAGCAGGCAACAGCGAAGTCGGAAATGATGCTCGGAGCTCGAGGAGGTCGGAGAGCGTTAAGACGCGGTCGTTGCACGATGTTGCACCGTCGGCCTGATAAATGAGAGATGTTATCAGGAGAGGGTGAAGCATCAGAGCCGTAGCAACTGCTTCTTAGACGAGGCGAGAGTGCCTCTAACGATTGTGTCCTAAGCTGCTGCACGTTACCGCCACTAGGCATCGAGCATCTTGCAAACGACTTAACAACAGACGCGCGACGCTTCGGATTACGTGATAATTTCGATCGATGTGATCCGACTTTCATCGAAGCGCTCGAATTTGCGTGTCATCGATCGGCGACAGGACGTGTCGATCGAGGAATCGATCGGTTTCTGTCTTTTCGCGATCGTTTGCGCGCGAACATTTTAGGTTTCGTAGAATTTTGATGTTCATACATTCATCAATTTGGAACTTGCGAAATTTTCAATTTGAATTTTGGATTGTTTCTTGATTTAAGAAAGCTCTAGATCCCTGAATCTCTAAACTTGGAAATTTTGGAAATGAAACGTTTGAGAATTTGAGATTTTAAACGTTGAAGAATTTGGATATTTGAATATTTAAGGAGTGGAGAATTTGAGTTTCAAGATTTAAATATTCGCAAACTGTATAATTTGGGAAATTGAGAATTTGAAAAATTAAGAATCTGAGAATTTGAAAATTGTATAATTTTGGAAATTGAGAATTTGACAAATTAAGAATCTGAGGATTTGAAAATTTGATTATTTGAAAATTAGAATGTTTAAAAATTGTAGAGATCAAGAATTTTTTAATTATTTAATTTTGAGAGTTAGAAAATTCGAAAATGAAAAACTTAAAGAACTGAAAATTTGAAAATGTAAGAAACCTGCACATTTAGTAATTCGATAATTCGAAAGCGTAATGGAATAAAAATTAAAAACTAAAAGTTTATAAAGAAATAATCTTTCATCGAGAAAAAGAATACAGATCTATTATCTACCTCGTATCAATACCTGTGTTGTTCTACAAGAACACTAACAAAGTGCATGGTTCAAACATCACCTCGAAAGTTGTCGTTTGAAATATTTATTTAGGAAGAACGCGAAATGATAGAGAAATAGAGATACAGCTTGAAATTTTAGGGGATTACACTGAAATTTATATGTTTCGACTTAGAAGTGATCGCAATATTTTTGCAACGTGAAATGTGTTTTAGTTTGACTGACCTTTAAATCATCTCGCTAATTCGCCGCACGAGAATTGTTCACGGAGATTTATCGATAAAAGTATGTACGATAAACGAATGCAAGTTATGGAGCAAATGAACGAATATTTGACGTATCCTGGGTATCGTGTGCAGGAAAAAAAATATCCTATCGATTGTAGGAATTCAGAAATTTTCACATTTACCTATTCACAAAACTTTTAGATTGTATAAATTTTTAACCTCCGAATCAGAATTTGCAAATTGACGAATCTCCAAATTTCTACGTTTGAAATTTTCAAAAATTCCACGTTTGTATGCTTATAAATTTCATTCTGTTTCGATATTTAAAAATTGTCAAATTTCAGGTCTCGCCAATTTCTAGATTCGCATATATCTGGAGTCTCTAAGTGCCCCCAAATCTTCCTGATCTGCAAATTCCTATACAACCAAATCCCTAGATTATAATATCCTCCAATTTCAATATCCCTAGATCCCTGAATCTCTAAATATCTGCGCCTCCACATGCGTGAAATATGTAGATTTCCGAATACTCGAATTCCCAAAGTTTCCACGTCCCCAAATTGATAAAACCTCAAATCCTTAGATCACCAAATTTGCAAATCCCAGACTTTCTACAACCCCAAATTCGCAAATCTCCAAATCTGTACGTCCCGAAATTCGTATTTCCCCAAATTTCTACGACCCCAAGTTCGTATTTCCCCGAATTTCTACGTCCCCAAATTCGTAAACCCCCAAATTTCTACGTCCCCAAATTCGTATTTCCCCAAATTTTTCCTTCCCCAAATTCCTAAATCCCCAAATATCTAAATCTTCAAATTCCCATGTCCCTAAATTCCTATATGGCCAAATTTCTACGTCCCCGAGTTCGTAAATCCCCAAATTCGTACTTCCCCGAGTTTCTACATCCCTGAATTCCAAAATACCCAAATTTCTGAATCTCCAAATTCCTATATCCCTAAATTTCTACGTTCCCAAATTTCTGAGTCCCTAAATTCCTAAATGCCAAATTTCTACGTCTCCAAATTCGTAAACCCTTGAATTTCTCTATTTCCGACTCTCTCAATCCTTAACTTCCCACATTATCAAATTTCTACCCGGACAGAATCGATTCTTAAAAATCTAGAAAAATCCCCTAACGAAGTTTCTGATCTCCTTCGCTTGCCTGGTTTCTTCCGAAAATGCAGATTTACCGTGAACTGTACCGGGCCTTCGACAGAAATATGATTCGGGTTTCAGCGGATTGCAGGAGAGCAAGAATCAAGGATTCAATGCAGCGAACAATCACGATGCCCGCACGAACAGTGAACGCGTCGCTTTCAGTAAAACAAATATCACGACCCTAATTAAACGTACTACCTCCTCCTTCTGTTCTTCCCTCTTTCTTCGCGTTTAGATCCTGACCTCGTGCACAGGCAAAAAAAAGGAACGGACTGTTGAATATTACGTATAGAATACGATGCCGCCACCCTCGCAGATCCTTTTATTTCCGCGTAGAGTTTCCTTTCGGCCGGAGAATAAGGCGAAACGTTCCGTTGAAAACGACGATCATCGTCCTCGGAATACGGACGTAGATGGAAAATACCGGGATATCGGCGAAACGAACTGCCTGCCTCCCTCTTCTTGTATCTCTCCAACTTCGTAATTACATCCCCGAAGCTCCAAACACGAGGGAGTCGACGATAAACCCGGCCGTATCTACAGGATGTTTCCGGTCTGGTGGCGCGATCAAGCCCCGATAGAAGCGAATCTTTCGGTTATGAACTTTTTCTTATATTCTGCACTTCCTTCGCTGGTCGAAGTTCGTCGAAGGCGAAAAAACGCGCGAACGACCGAACGCGAACAAACGGCTGCGCGCCGGTGGGACACTTTTGATGCAAGAATCGAACGCTTTAATTTTGATCATTTTATTGTGAAACTTTTATCAACATGTTCGTTACATTCTCCTGATTCGAACGAGATCAAACACGACGTGATTCGGAACACTTTTACTTGCAATTCCAAGCGTTTCTCTTATATCGAGAGCTTGGCTCTAATGAGGTCACATACAGACGGCATGACATACACTCCTGGACAAAATTAAGTGGACATTGCAGAAATGTAAAAAATGTTTTGTTTCATTACAATGTTGTAAATAAATTTTAAATTTAGAACGTGAGATATTTTTGTAGGCTTGAAAAAACATTTATTTAATGTATATAATTGTGCAATAAAGTTTTGATTTATAGGCATTATTAGTTAATTAAATTTACCTTTTGTTATTTATGATACCTGTCCACTTAATTTTGTCCACGACTGTATTTGAGAAAATAAAAAAAATAAAGAATTGTTTACTACTTTCCTTACACTTTCTATTTTGCATAAATACATCGTAAGTATATGAAAAATAAATTTATAAATGTATACCAACCTATACATTACATACATACATTGGCTCAAAGTAAAACTTCATGAGGATATAACTAGAGCAGAGCACGAATTAAATGAACGATTGAATGACTTTTACTAAATTACAATTGTTAAAGCCACCAGTGCCCTTACATTAACAATAGATTTAGGATTTGTACATAGCAATTAGAAATAACACCGTCGTCCCATCGAAAGGTTCACGGAGCGTTCCGTGGCAGCTATAAACTCAAGAAGCCATAAACATCCGCGCGTTTTCCATGTAGTTTTCGAGTCATTGTTCACATTTGGTCGACAGATTGACATTTTTACCTTTCGAGCCCGTTATTTCTAGCATGTTTAGTTAAGGTCAGCGCGCTTCTTGATCCTTATTACTTGCCACGGTCCAGGAGCAAAACGTAGGATATTTGCGAGTGGAGGGGCCCACGTAGGACGTTAACTTTGTTGCCCTTCCACAATTTGTACATTTTCACTTAGCCAATTAGATCGATGCACCCCCGTCAAGTCTGCCCGACCAAGGTGACATCGGATAGATTTAACAGAATCTGATAGAGTTGCATAGATTGATAGACAAGACCAGTTGAACTAAGAACAGACAGGGTAGTTGATTTGTATAGACATAGTTGAATAGTTGAATAAAGAACATAGTCATTCGTATACTTGAAACATAGTTTGTATAGTCCCGATCATATCGGGTGGTCCTTCGAGTAGTTATATTTGTTGGCACAAGCGTGCAAAACGCCTACGAAGCTCGAATCTCCCTACTCGGGTAATCACGAGTATTTAACATACTGATTCATAGCAGAGTCTACTTGCAGCTCTCATTTCACGCCCACACGCAGTAATCATCGTTCTTCTATATTCATAGCATATACAGCCGCGGTATTTTTCTTACGGTGCACAAATGATTAATCGATTCAATCGTGCCTCTCCAGCGGGAAGAACGTTTCTCGTTTCTACCCGGTGCGCGGCTCTATTCGCGCAATAATATCCGCGGCACTTTTTCCCGCGGGACGTTAAACGTCACCGAATGAGCTCCTTTCAAAAAAATACCGAGATAAATCGTTCATTTGTTCGCAAGTGCCTGCGCATGGACTCGCATGAAAGAGTAACCCGGTCTCGTCGTGGCGGCGGGTGAAATTCGCTCGAAAGATCGCCGCTGAAGGGGACAGACGAGGAGGGGGCCGAGACGGGGGGAATTTACGATGTAACCGCGGCAGAAGGGGGATGAAAAGCGTACGGAAATCCCATGATGCGAGATATAACACCGGGGTAAACTCGTGGACGTGTCGGAGTCGCGGCGTTAAAGCACGTTCGCCATGAAACGATCCTCCGGTGCGTACATATAACATCTAGCCTCATTTATGCAGCTCCCTCTCTTTCTCTCTTTCTCTCTCTGTGTATGTGCGCGTACCGCGATAAAAAGCTGCACTTCAACGTTCCGCGAGCACAAGGAACCCGCGATGCGAGTGAAAAGCCGATAAAGAATTGCAAGGAAAGCGGACGACAACGTTTAATTGCTGTGAATTTGTCCGACCACCCAGGAAACTGCGATTATTATGACGCTGGCCGGGTATTTGTGCCCGGTGCTCTTATTGCTTTTTAAAGGGTAGTATTAACTTGGACCGGATGACCGTGCAGCAGTTTCACCGATAATCTGCTCCATCGAGAGCAATACGAACCGGGAACCGCGATAAACGCGTTGATACGACTGCTTATTTAAACGTTGATTATTTGCAAAAGTAGAATCAACACGGACCGTGCTGAATCGGAAAACGATCGTACTTAACACTGATATTGAATATTTTGTTTGTTTTTTAATATTTTTGTAATGAATATTTTTCTCATCAACCTGTTCGCACCCCTGTAGCATTTTATAGGGTGTCCGTACTTATTTATTCTGGGTTAGTGAAATGAATTATAGTGATAAAAAGATATTTGTTACGAGGACAAATGCCGCGTAAATCCATAACCCATCTTGATCATCACCCTTGCGAGCTAAAAACCCTCTATAGCAGCAATAAACTCATGAAGCCCCTACGAACTCCACGGATGTCATTAAAATCACCGTTTTACCTATGTTTATTACCTATAATTGTTCATTCACTCTTTGTTATTCTAAGAAATGCTTTCTTAACGTCAAGGCGCATGCTAACTTTATTGCTCGCTATGGTCAAGGGTGCAAAACTATAAAACCTCGACGTCAGGAGTTCCTGATTTGTCCAGAAGCGACTGACGGCACATTTAGGCGATCACTCAAGACCCCACACCATTATGTTCACACCAATCAGGTGATTTTCTATGCTTCCGCCTTCAACTTCATTTCCGCGAATCGTAGAGAACACCCATCATGCAGACTTACACGAACTTACCTGCACGATATTTATGCGTCTCTAAAACAGAATACCAATACCTCTCATATAGACTACAACTAACTTCCGACACGATCCTCTACTTTACATTCAACTTGTTGGATATAATTTTTGATAAGCTATTAAGACTGTTCTATAACGAGGTTCTGGGGTAAGTGCCAAGAGGTCAAGCTTCGTCCTCTTACCGGAAGGCATTCCTGCCTTCCCCACTCCGTGGCCAGATCCTTAAAGAACAACGTTCCTATGCATTTAGGCAACGCAATGCTTAACTGCGTGCCCTTTTTCCGAACTTCCAAGCGGACAAACAAACAGTCCTGCGACAGCCGATAGCCACGTGGCTCCAAGTCAATAGGCATCGTCTGTCGCCTTACTTTCTCTCTCAGAAACATCCTCTGCATTTAGCCCCCACACAGTCCATCCCTATCATAAATCGTTCAAAAGCAAAATAGCGGCAGGCTAATTGCCCTCGACGACCCTCCAAAATACGTTGACGCTAACAAACTCTTTACGAATAAACTATCTTGTTAAGTTTAAACAAGTCTAAGTTCTAAAACAAACCCTTAAAGAATTATCCTGACTCTATTAATTTACTAGTCAGGAAATACGCTATCTAACGACATCGAATAATCGAGTGAGGATTTACGACTCTCACAGTCGCGAGCTGCAACGGTTCGGTCTTGTCGCGGTTGCGTATAACAATATTATATAAAAAATAGGTGAACTAAGTTATGATAGTGTAAGATTAATACGTAATACGGTAAAATAAACGCGTATAATAACGACTTGTACAATATCGCTAAATGACTATATATTCTTTAAACGACAAAATGTGGGCGATGTCGCGTTGTCAATGATTCCCCAAAGAATGCCCTTCCTCGAGGCTGCGAAGGCTTTACTGCCCCTCGCCAAAACTCAAGGGCCTCAGTTGTTTACTGCCCTGACGTCACAATATTCGGGTCCCAACGCCTTGATGGTCGTCGCGTTGGGACCGTATGCATCCTATTTCGAGTTCGAATGCAGGTCAATTTGGAATTTTCTTACAATAGGTATGCTAAGTTCTCCTATTAACAAACATTCGGTGTTTTCAGATTATTGGTACCCCATTTGCTACATCCTTTCAACTAACAAATTTTATACTTGCTGTTTGCCAACAGTAAAAATGCTTTTGAGCGAAAAAGGGTTAACACTGAAACTACCCCATCGGTTATTTCACCCATTTCCCAGGTTTTCTTTCTTAAATGATAAGGTTTATTAAGATACTTTCATTGAAAGTGTTGATTTTTATCCAGATAAAGAATTAATTCATATTTTATATGTGTATATTAATTTATATTTTAGATATGTACATACAATTTTTATTTCATATGTCTATATGAATTTATACTTTATATACAGTCATGGACAAAATTAAGTGAACATTGCAGTAAGGTAAACCAATTTTTTGTTTTATTACAATGTCTTAAATTTTAAATTTAGAACATGAAATGTTTCTGTAGACTTGAAAAAACATTTATTTAATATACAATTTATATATTTAATGTACATAATTGTGCAATAAAGTTTTGATTTATAGGTATTATTAGTTAAATTAAATTAAACTTTTATTTATGATACCTGTCCACTTAATTTTGTCCACGACTGTATGTATATCAATTTATACTTTATATGTATATATCAATTTATATTTTACATATCTACATCAATTTATATTTTATATGCCTACGTTAATTTATATTATATCGTCTTTTTATTTATCTTTAATTTTGAGTCATGCGTACATTATCTGCTGGCAGGTTGAATGTTAAGAAGTACAGTGGCGTATAAAAACAATTGATACAAACAAATTTGCAAACGCGTACATCGCAGTGGGCAAAACTGTCTCGAAACTCGAAACAGTCTCCTTCGTTCCGGTTGTTTTCATGCAGACAGTTGTTTAGCCGTCGATCGATCGGTTCTTCTTGTACTGGTCGTTTCTGTTTTCCGCCGTCCTTCTCTTCCAATCTTTTCCTTCTTGTTCTTTTTTTTTTTTCGTCGAAAAATCGATCTCACCCTCTGCACGTGACGTACATTCGAAACTACGATAAATTCTTTTACGAGCCACCCCCGACCGTCGCCGCCATTAACTTCCTCGTCTACCTTCGATTACGCCGATATTCCACGCGGATAAAAATCTCGTATCGCGAGAGGTGGGGAAAGTGCATTTTATTTTCTCCTATTTTTTTTTTTCGTTCGAACTTCAAGGAACGTCCTGGTCCACCATGTTAATTGCAACGACGTTGTTCGTTAGAGGTTCTCCGTCAATTTCTCTTTCGTATTCCATTTCTCCACATATGCACGCGCGTGTCCCAATTATGGAGGTTAAAAATAGTTTGCAGAACCAATTAAAAACAACGGATTAAAAAGTGTCGTCACACGAATGTCATACGCCTAAAATCAATTCCATTTTACGATGGTACCCTTTTACGTAATTTTTATCATATTTTTTACGGAAATACGATAAAAGTCTTTGGGAAAGTAAATCCAGCGAATTCGTATAAATTCTCCCTTTCCGGTTTTCTTATCCTCGTTGATACTCTCTATTAAAACTAATTGCAACCAAATATTTTAATACTTTAACAGAAAGGATCGATATTTCCTTAAATTTTCGATGAGATAAAAGGAAGATTATTTGGGTGCGAAATCTTCTTGAAGAAAATTAAAAAAATGAAAATTAGAGGACGTAGAAAATTATTTTCTATAATTTAAGGAAAAATTGTTTCATTCAATTGCAGGGAATAATTTGCTTCACGTGTTCCTTGCTTTTGCGCGTTATGGCATCACGAAATCGTTGCTTTTGGTGAACTCTATAATTGTTTTAAATCTGAAGAAAATCGATGCTTCGAAACTCCTGACCTTTCTTTATGAGGTTTCTTTGAGTATTAGTTGAATAATTGATTTATGTATATACTACATATTGTAATCTATGTACTTATATAACACGTAGATAATTAACCCATTAACTGCCAAATTTTTATTTCAACACCACTGCGTGGATTCTCAATTTATGTACCATTTACATTTACAAGTTGGACAACATTGAAGCAAGAAACAATTTAAAAAACTAGAATGTAAGCATTTATCGAATATATATTTTATTTAATATAACGTTATTGCGCGTGATAAAATAAAAAAATATTAAAAAGTATATCTGCTGGAGCGGTGTAAAGTTGTAATAGTTCATTCCAGCCACCCTGTATATTCAACTTCCTATTTGGGGATCGTGACACCAAATGGGTGTAGTAGTGCTTTTTTTCTTTCGGACACCGGATATACAATGGCAGCCAGCGCATCCCCCGTAGGGAACGCATTCCCGTTCGCGAGGAAATTCCAATCGGCGCCAGAAACGACCCCATCTACGGGTTTAGCCATCGTAGCGTGGCTCCACGTTCCAGGAACGTTTTCGCCGGCGGTAATATCGATTGGCAGGGATTAATCGTTGATCAAAGCTGGCGAACTGCAAACGGGCCAGTTGTCGAGATTCCAGGATGGCAGAAATTCGAGACTAGGTCCCTTTCTAAGACCACCGGGGATTTCTGTGGTCGATACGATCCATCGATCGATCATCCATCGAGGGTCCTTCAACGAGCCACGCAATTCGATCGACGTTAATGAAAACAAGCATCGACGTTGCTGTTTACCCACGGTTAACGATCGTATGGATACGTGATATTGCGTACATCGCTGCGATAACACGGTGCAACGAGTATTTTTGCAGTACAGTATGCGATCTAAATACGCCAGCTATAGACATACAACGGTGTCGTGGTTTTTAAAAATAGACATCTTTTTAACGCGCAGAGAGTTTTGTGCGAGATATTGTAATTTCCAAGTTTTTCGGTACATCGATTTTTACACACGACACTGTGTTATTTAAAGATTAATTGTTGACTCATATTGAAGTTATTCAGTAATTAGTGACTTCATTGCATTCATTAAAAAAATTATTGAATTTATTAAATTGTTAGTTATTTTACATTAGGATAAAGTATTATTGTATTGTAAGTAGTTATAAATTTTACTGAAATTATTCAGCAATTACTTATCGAATTTACTTAATTTACGAACAAATTATTTATTGAATTTATTAAATTGATAGCTATTTTATATTAGAATATAGCATTATTATATTGTAAATGATAATAGAATTTACTAAAATTATTCAGAAATTACTTATCGAATTTACTCAATTTACTAAATTTATTCATTGAATTTATTTAATCTATTAAAATGTTACATCATATATATTTAATTTAATAAAATGATGTTCGTTGAATTTATAAATAATTCAATGTATTAAACAATTATTTATTTAATTTAGTAAAAAATTATTCATGACAATTATATTTGGTCCGATGTTTCCCTTATTTATCATCATAATGTATAATTACATACATGAAGAATAATTGCTTCCTGTAGTATTGTAATTTCACGTTGTCTATTAATTCTTCTATAAATTATTACGTAGATGGATAATCCTTTCTAGGTTGAAATTGATGACCAGAAATATATACATATTTCCTCAAAACCATTAAAATATTTATTCACTTTTTATCCTCCAAAATAATTATTGAAAATCAGCTTAATTACAACTTTTTACATAGAGGACTTCCCTTAACAGTAAACACTACCAAAGAGTTTAAGTGACCCACAAGTTGGTACACAAGTGACTACAAGTGTATTCATTCATGTTTTACCATTTACATTTATTTTTCAATTTCATTTTTAACATAAAAATAATTGTGCATTATACGTCGGTAGTTTTGACGTTAATAACGCGTAGTCAGTGATTAATGTTTGTTTTAAAGCGGAATGAAACCGAAGAAATGAAGTTCTACAATTTTGTTAGAATAACAGCTGATCCAGACTCCTCCCAGCGCGATCCTTAAACATCGTCCCGAAAGTTTGCCGAAACTTCGCTGTATTCCCGTCTTGTTCCTACGGGATCCGCCGATTCCCAGAAAAGTCGCCGCGAACTTTACCCGAGTCATCGTGAAATTTATAATGCGCATCAGGATGAAGGAAGTTCTGCTGTTCCCCGTATGAAAAAGATACCTCGCCAAATGTTTGCACGGATTTGTTCGCGAACGTCCTTTGTTCTTCTCCTGCTCGTCGTCCTTCCTACCTTGCCTCCGCGAGTTAAGAAGCGCGGCTTATAAAATACGAAATTATGTTAATTTAAAGACGTCCTGACCGACATAGAACCGCGTACCAAGTCGGAGCTTCCGTGTTTTCAACGATGTTTCAGCCGCGAGGTGAGAAACGCGAACAATGGCGAAACGCTGTACCTGATAAAATTTGAACTTTTACACGACAATGTTTCTTTTGAGTACATGTATTCGAATGACTGCGTTGGTGTGGCAGGGGTTTTCGAACTTCTTCGGTTGGCTATGTAATTTGTATGTCGCAATGTTTGCACCATGTTGTGATTTTTAACTTTCGAAACGGTAATTTTGTACATTTTCTTTGCAAAATTTCAAAATTTTGGATTTATGTACTCTCACAAATTGCAAATTCGTGAATTTCCCAGTTTACGAACATTTAAAATTTCCAAATTTCGAAATCCCAAATTTCCAAACCCCAAGCACCAAATTTCCAATTCCCAAAAAACCAAGTTTCAAAAACCCCAACATCAACATTTCTAAATTTGTAAATCCCAAATTTTCAAATTTTCAAATCCCAAATACGAAATTTTCAAATCATCAGCTTCCAAATTTCCAAATTTCGAAATCCCCAGCTTCCAAATTTGGGAATCCCAAACTTCCAAATTTATAAATCCCAAACTTCCAAATTTCGAAATCCCAATCTCTCAAATTTCTAAATCGCCAGCTTCCAAATTTCGAAATCCCAAATTTCCAAATCCCAATCTCCCAAATTTCTAAATCGCCAGCTACCAAATTTCGAAATCCCAAATTTCCAAATCCCAATCTCCCAAATTTCTAAATCGCCAGCTTCCAAATTTCCAAATCCCAATCTCCCAAATTTCTAAACCGCCAGCTTCCAAATTTCCAAATCCCAATCTCCCAAATTTCTAAATCGCCAGCTTCCAAGTTTCGAAATCCCCAGCTTCCAAACGTCGAAACCCCAAACTTCTAAGTTTCGAAATCCGAAACTTCTAAATTTCGAAATCCCAAATTCTCAAATTTCCAAATTCCCAGCTTCCAAATTTCAAAATTTCAAAATCCTAGTTTTCAAAATTCCAATTTTTGAAACGATTTCTCTGATACTTCGACGAGGCAGATCAAAGAATGATTCAAATCCCGTTGCTATAAAATTCTCTCGCCACACATATGCATAGTCTTTCCGAGTGCACGCTGCACGCTGAAAAGTTCAAAGCGCATTAGACAGAAGAAATTCAGAAGCGTAATTACACACAAGCGTGTAATTAAAATTTCAAAGAACCTTTGAATCCACGAAAGAAGCAACCGATGCACGCGTTCCCAGCGAAACGAACGTAAAATGTTTCTCTTGGACTGCTTTTTAATAACGACCATGGTCCAGGACAAAATAAAATCGGATATAGTCCTCTTTAGCTGTCCTCCTAAAAGCCATTTCCTCGAAAAAAATACCGTCTGAATACTTCGCTTAATAGAATTTCGTGAAAGAAACGGACCTTTTAACGGAGTTTATTTTTTTATTGTTTGACCTTAAACCACAGGGGATGTTTCACATTGAAGAATCCACCGTTTAGTTTCGGATGAAGAAATTTTAATGCACGACGCGACAAATTATTTTTAACGAACGTTCACCGTGTTACAGGATTTTTTTTAATTTTTAACATTTTTGGAATCTTGCGAAGAAGAGAATAAATGATATTCTATTTTTTCAAGGATTTTTTTAATTTGAGGACATGGCAATTGGACAATCTGAGAAACTGAAAATTCGATGATTTGACTATTGGAATATTTAAAAATTTGAGGATTTGACAATTTGAGTACATACTAATTTGAGGATCTGTCAATTTGAAAATCTGAACACTTGAGGATTCGACAATTGGAAAATCTGATAATTTGAGGATTTGACAGTTGGAATATTGAAAAATTTGAGGATTTTCAAATTCTCAAATCTGAAAATTTGAGGATTTGCTAATTTGAATATTTACATATTTGAGAATTTGACAATTTAAAAATCTGAAATTTTGAGAATTCGACAATGTGAAAATTTGAGGATTTGCTATAATTTGAATATTTACATATTTGAGAATTTGACAATTTAAAAATCTGAAAATTTGAGAATTTGGCAATTGGAAAATCTGAAAATTTGAGGATTCGACAATTTGAATATTTAAAAATTTGAGAATTTGGCAATTGGAAAATCTGAAAATTTGAGGATTTGACAATTTGAATATTTAAAAATTTGAGGACAATTTGAAAATCTGAAAATTTGAGACCTTAACAATTTAATTTAAGAATGTAAAAGCTTGTCAATTTGTATAGAATGGCAAAATTCCATGGATTGGCCTTGATCTCCTACAATTCCGTGCGAAAACAAATACCAAAGCGTTCGAATAGACACTCGATCGCGAATCTATGCAGTCACGCTTGTAATTTAATAACGAAGCAGTGTCCGAGAAACCGCAATAGCGTGACTTTCTCAAGATATTTCGTCACGGTGCTGGGAAATCACCATATAACTATCTTGTCAACGACCGTGACCATGGTGTTCTATCCATTGTCGATCTGATCGTTCCACAGATTTCGATATGCTTTCGATTCCTATTTTGCAATGTGTACACTCAATCCATTGTACCGGAAATACTCGTTATCGTTTATTGTACAAACAGTTATGATATATCACACTGTTCCTCTATCATTTTAAATTGTTCTCGTTACACATATTATTCAAACAACGTACACCTTATACGCAGGTTCGGTGTTACATAATTATTGAAACGCTGATGTTACGAATTTATAAATTAAATGATATTCTACACAATTTTGTATATTATGGTATATACTAAGATAGTTTATAAATTAAGATATATACTAAGAGACTCAAACCCTTAACCTATGATTTTTCCGGTAGTTGTGTTATCCAGATCTAATTGTTACTGCAATGTTAAAAAGCCGATACGTTAAGTTAATTTTGGAGTTTGTAATCCTTGATTATGCAAGTTATAATTAGTATTAACCACCAACCTCAATATCCATGCAAATGCGATTTAGGTTTGTTGCATATGAACTGCAATATGCGTCACGATATCATAAGTTAAATGGCTAAATCAAGACACATACTAATCGAGTATACAAAATAAGATATACATCATTAAGCATATCAATTAAACCATCCCAGAATATAATTTCGAATAAAATTTGTCTAGAAACACTTTTGCACGCACAACGTTCGAGTCCTTTTAATCGACCGCTCGTTAAATGAACGTCCACTATCGCCTATTCGTTCTCAGACAAATTATTCGAAATTTTCGATCGTACCTTCGTGGTCGAGTACATAAAACCATTACACCATTGCCATTTATTAACCGTACGATATAAATCACGCTAAATTCGCTGAGGGTTGCCTTTCACGTGTACGTTTCTTTGTAATTAGCGAGGACCGTCAAGAAAACGAAGGTCGGCTATCAATTACTGCCCGTAATGAGCTTACAATTTTTCAGTATCATTTAAACATAATTTCCGATCAAATTTGTCTAGGAACATTTTTACACGCACAACGTTCGAGTCCTTTTAATCGGCCGCTCGTTAAATGAACGCCCGCTATCGCCTATTCGTTCTCAGACTTATTCGAAATTTTCGATCGTACCTTCGTGATCGAGTACATAAAACCATTACATCATTGTCATTTATTAACCGTACGATATAAATCACGCTAAATTCGCTGACGGTTGCCTTTCACGGGTACGTTTCTTTTTAATCTGCGAGGACCGTCAAGAAAACGAAGGTCGGCTATCAATTACTGGCCGTAATGAGCTTACAATTTTTCAGTATCATTTAAACATAATTTCCGATCAAATTTGTCTAGGAACATTTTTACACGCACAACGTTCGAGTCCTTTTAATCGGCCGCTCGTTAAATGAACGCCCGCTATCGCCTATTCGTTCTCAGACAAATTATTCGAAATTTTCGATCGTACCTTCGTGGTCGAGTACATAAAACCATTACACCATTGCCATTTATTAACCGTACGATATAAATCACGCTAAATTCGCTGAGGGTTGCCTTTCACGTGTACGTTTCTTTGTAATCAGCGAGGACCGTTAGAAAAACGAAGGTCGGCTATCAATTACTGGCCGTAATGAGCTTAAGAGATATGACGGAGTGTTTTAAGACCAGAGACGGTCAATGGAGTTTCGATATTCTGATCCGATCGAAGGCAGCAGGGAGTTTCCTCGCGAACGTAAGCCGATTGCCGATGAATCGTCAAGGACCCCGCATCGTCTGCCAATCAGCTTACCGGCAAGCAATGTGTACCACCCCCGTGTGGAACGGAGTTCCTATTCAAGGAACAAGCCCCTCGTCTTCTGCATCTTGCGAAAAGACGGCTTACGGAATCGTCGGGGCGATATTTGTAACGTCTAACGGCGCGTGCTCGGTTGGGTGTCGGGCAAGTTCGCCGGGTGAACTTGATAAGCCAATAAATCGGCAGCGGGATGAAAAGTTTAAGCCGGCTAGGAACGGGTCGGGGGGTCGGGAGATCAGGTGTACGAAGGGAACGGGAGAAACCTTTGGAAAAAGTTTCGTCGAAACGACGAAAGTCGTTGTCCGTTAGCAAACGAAGCATGCCTCGGTCGGGAAATGGAACGTGGCTGCTGCTATCTTGACTCCGAGAATCTTTCCGAGTTCCTAAGTACTTGCATCAACGTTCAAACCCCCGCGACCCTATTTAAATGGCGGCATTTGTTGCTGCTTTCCCGATAACTTTTCCACTTTAAGTATATTACCTGGACAAAAGGAACGGAGAAACTGAGAAGCGAACGCGGACGCTTTTTATGTGGTGCCATGGTGCCTCTGTTCGCTCTGCTTTGGACCAACGACGTGTACCTGCTAGCGAACTATGTATCTTTAAATGAAATGGAACCAATCTTGAAGACAAGAATCGATAATTGGTTTAGTTAGATACAGTTGTCTTTTCTTATTTATATATATATATGTATATATAATATTTGGGTAAAAGGATGGAACAAACTAAAAAGCGAATATAATGTCTTTTTATGTGGAGTGTTGGTACCTTTGTTCGCTGTACTTTGGACGAACGAGGCGTACCTGATAACGAACTATGTATCTTTAAACGAAATGGAACCATTCTTGAAGAAAGGCATCGATAATTGGTTTAGTTAGATACAGTTGTCTTTTCTTATTTATATATGTAATATTTGCGTAAAAGGATGGAAGAAACTAAAAAGCGAATGTAGTGTCTTATTATGTGAAGTGTTGGTACCTTTGTACGCTGTGCTTTGGACGAACGATGTGTACCTGCTAGCCAACTATGTATCTTTAAATGAAATGGAACCAATCTTGAAGACAAGAATCGATAACTGGTTTAGTTAGATACAGTTGTCTTTTCTTATTTATATATATAATACTTGTGTAAACGGATGGAAGAAACTAAAAAGCGAATGTAGTGTCTTATTATGTGGAGTGTTGGTACCTTTGTACGCTGTACTTTGGACGAACGAGGTGTGTCAGGGACCCTGTTAACGAACTGTTTATTTTTTAACGGAGTGAGTTTAATATCGACGAAAAATAGTTGACGATTGGGTTAGTCAGAAAACTCGCATATCTTGACAATCGGTATTATTTTTCTGAAATAATTACTTACAAGATACTGCAGTCAAATGTTAATCTCCATTACTCAGGATGATTTGACACTTACCTAAAACAACAGAAAGAAACATTCCATTAAATTGCAGAATTTTTTGCAATTACTTAATTCTACACGAATTTCATTTATAGATTATACTTCGTGCAATTATCTGATTATACGAAAAATTACTTTGTAATTACTATGTCACAATAAATATTAATCGTTTATCATAATTTTAATTTTCCATAAAATTTCCCAAATTTTTTATTAACGTAGTCTCACTGCAATTTCTTTTTCACAGTTATAAGTAGTTAATACGAGTATTTTCAATAAGTTAAGAGAACAAATTATTAATAATAAAGGCTTTTGATCAGTATGGAAATTAAAGCGCGTACACATATGTATTATATAGGCACTAAACATAAAACTTATTTAACTGTGAAAGTGTTAAACTGTCAGTTTAACAATTCCTGTTATAAATTATTGCAACAATTTCTCCGTACAACCTGACGATTCTTCAAAATAATAAAAAATGCAGTTCGAATCCCGGGTCAGAAGGGGTTCGTTCGCGACTGTTCTCCAATCGGAACCGTTTTTCTATATCGCGTTTAATTGGAAAATATCCCCGGCAATTTACAAGTAATTAAGGATTTCCAAGTATCGCGGTGTTCCTTAATTAAGGTATAACAATGAAGAACGAGGGTGAACCGTTCCATGCAACCCATCAGCGTTCTCCCGTTCGATAACCATGCGTTTCCCATTTTCTCTCCCCATCTCTCCCGTTTCATCCAGCTTTCTTTCTGTCGTCCGATCCTCGTAGTTACTCTTCGTTCGCCCTGTCTTTTCCCTCTTTGTTCTTTTGCTCATAGTTAACACCTGGTTTCGTTCCATTACAACTTCCAGACGCCCAACGACGTCACGGTTGCCAGTAATGGGTCTTGTTCTTTGCTCACATTAAGACAGAAACGAGAAGGTTCACGACCTTTGTCATGAACTTTCTGTATCTACCTCTGATACCCTACACTATCGAACGACTTTGACTCTTGTCGCAAATTGAAGTCTCCTATTTCCCCCCTTTCTTACATCCTAAGTATTAAGTAATTGTTATAACTACTATTGATAACTGTAATATTTTATTGTTAACTCTTCCTTTTATCTTAATCCAGAACTGCTCATAGTACTGGATCGAAACTTGCATAACTGGAGGAAATGGTGTAGATATGAGATACGTTCGAGCACAAGACCAAGGATTATTTATTGCTTAGGTTATTTTAAATGTATGATTTTACCATATTTAATAATATAATATATTTTAATATTATGTGGTATGCACCGTTGGTATAGTTACCTTTTGCAAATTATCAAATCTTCAAATCCTAATCCTGTAATTTTCAAATGATGCAATTTCCAGATTTTCAAGTTCACAGCTTTTCATATTCAACATTCTAAATTTTTAAATGATCTGAATTCTCTATTTAAAAAAATTCTAAATTCTTCAATTTCTTAATTTCTGACACCTTCGTTTGTTCGATTTTTCAAATCTTTCCATTCCTATACCATCAATTTAAATATGTTTAAATCTTCAGATTTCCTAAAGTCTACCATTCTTAAATTCCTAATTCCCAAGTTCCAAAACTATCAAATACCTTCATTCTCAAATTTCTTGATATCAAGCATTTGTAAATTACAAAGTTCTCAAATTTCTCAAATTCCAGCATTCTTGAATTTCTAAATTCTCAGATATCCAAAGTTTCCAACTTTTTTTATTCATAAGCTTACAAATTTCCAATAGCCTAATTTTTCCTAGTTCCCGAATCTTCCAGTTCCTAAAACGTGACATTTTGATTTTCTTTCTATTCTTTCTGAATAGACGGAAATAATTCACCATTTCGTTTTTCGTATTTTAAGAGAAGAGTAACTTCATTGATGATAATGCAAAAATATCCATATTTTTGGATGTCAATAGAATTCTTAAAAGTTGCGCGATATCCCATGGGTACCTTATGATATTCATAATGGAGTCGGGTATGATACCGTGGCTCTGGAATAGCCACTTATCTTTCGGATCGTTTTTAGCTTAAAGCGGTCTCCTTCAGCGATTTCCTATGCAACTCGTATCTCAGGACGGAGAGGGGTCTCTATTGACCGTATAAGATGCAGGAGCTAGAGCGGAAATAGAATTTCTATCGCAGGAATACGAATAGAGATGATCTTGCATGACATACTTACAGGGAAACCACGTATCGTGAACGAACGACATTTTTTGGGTTAGGAAAAAGAATTTCGAAAAGAAAATTCTGAAGTTAGAAATTTGGGAACTTAAGGACTTAGGGATTTACTAATTTTTCAGTTAGGAAGTTTGGAAATTTAGAATTTGGAGATGTAGAAATTTTTAATGCGCAAATTTAGAATTTAAAAATCTGCTAATTTTTACTTTGAAAATTTCAAAATTTTTGCGCCAGGAATATACGGTTTGGAATTCCGAATTCAACAATTAGGGATCTAGAAATTTTGATTTGGGTATTTGACAATACTTGAATTAAGAATCTGAGAAATTGGGGTTTAGGAATTTAATAATTTGTCAGTTTGGAAATTTAGGCATTTAGTAATTTGCCAAAATGGGAACTTGGAAGTTAGGTATTGAGGATCTAGAAATTTGAGCCCTAAAAATTTGACAATTTCTGAATTAGGAATTTGGGAATTTGGTAACTTGTCAATTTGGAAATGTGGGATTTTTTGGGAATTTGGGATTTAGGAGTTTAGATATCTGCCAATATAGATATTTGGAATTTCGGAATTAGGGAACGAGAAATTCTAAGTTCAGAAATTTGACTACTTTCAAATTAAGAATTTGAGAATTTGGGGTTTAGAAATTTGATAATTTATCAATGTGGAAATGTGGGAATTTGGGGTTTAGGAATTTGGTGATTTACCAACATGAAAATTTGGAATTCAGGAATTAGGAAACCAGAAGTTTCAACTTTGAAAATATTTGAGATTGAAATTTGAGAATTTGGGGTTTAAAAATTTGGTAATTTTACAGTTTAGAAATGTGAATATTCTCGGAGTTAGAAATTTGAGATTTGGGAATTTGGTAATATACCACCGTGGTAATTTTGAAATTTAGGACTTATGATCTAGAAATTTGACAATATCTGAATTAAGAATTTGGTAATTTGTCAATTTGGAAGTTTGTCAATCTGGAAATTTGAGATTTATGAGTTTGGTAATACGCCAATTTGAAGATACGAAAACTTACAAAATGTAGAAATGTAGAGTAACTACATTTCTCACAGTGCATTCGACTTTAAAAATTCAAATTTTCAAAATAGATATAATGTGCTTTATAGACATCATAGATCGCTATAACTTGGCCCATATATCACCAGAATAGAATGTATACACTAGGAAGTATGCTGGTGTGTTTCATGACAGAGTCGTTGCGAAGTGCTCGCTATATTTATAGCGACGCTACAGTAGCTTTCAAGTTGTAATAAAGTAGTCAATATGCTAGAGAAACTAGAGGTACAAATAGGAAGGAAGTTCTGGATGATCGATCGCGGAACACTCGTGAGTGACTTACGAACAAGACCAGTATAGCGTGCATGTGCACAGACAACAGTTCCGAACGGAATTAAATATTGAAATAGCGCTGGAATGTGACCCGTTTCCGAAATTATATACGACACATTTCCATTATTAACCATTTCTCTGTCGTTATGCGAAATTCGTAATGCATTCGATGTTCAACTTCATATTTCTGGATGATACAACAGGGAGTCGAATTTTAGTAGCTCATACACGAATATGATGTTATTTGTTCATTGCCCGTTTCAAATTTCGCGCGCAAATTGCAGAACTGAATTTCAATTACGGTTTTACGCGCGAATGCAAAGTAGAACTTTTTTTATGCAAATTCAACTACGGTTCCTGAAATATTGTATTACACGATTCAATGAGAATAATTAATACATTTGCTGGTATTTTTCAAATTTATATTTGTTGTGGTTTTATTAGTGGGACGGTGGAAATAATATTTTGCATATCACACACACATTATTTTACTTTAATACGATAGTATCGGTTTCAACACAACACATTCGGACTGACAAATTACCGTACATTACATTTCATATTACTTGATGTCGCGCGTGCGCATCACATGTGTGGTACCATTAACCTGTCGGTAATGCCGGACTCTTACAATATTAGCCATATTGTGTTTGCCAAAATCGGTTGCTGTTTAACACTATTTATACCAAGAGGTGTCAAAAGACACCTTTCAAATTTTAACATAAAATTATTCTCTATGTTTAATCGTTTCTCCACAATTAATTTTTTTTTTTACTTTTCAGACAATGGTTATTAAATTACTTCAGCGATATCATTTTTCTCAAGCTAATATTCGCGAATTTCCCTTGTTGCATTTTATTGTGCACCACTGCATTGATTGTATATTAGTGTCCCATAAGTTCTTTCCTTTTTTGATAGACATTCATACACAATATTTATAGTTCAAAGTTGCTTCATTGCATTAATTTTTCAGCTGTATCAACCTTCTCTATCCCGCTATCCCATTTTGTGTCATATTACAAAAAGGTAGAAACTTCTGTGACCCTAATATTTTGTAGCTTGATAAATTAAATAATCTCCAATAAATACACGTCAGTGTATTAATAAATATATTTCTCAAATTATCTGCGTTTAACTCATAATTTGAAATCCCAACCAGTTTCGGCAATGATTTGTATTCAAAAGGCGTCAAAAGACACCTTTTGGTTGAAATAGGTATACACAAAATCGTGGTAGAAATAGTGTTAATCAATACTTTGATCATGTTCTTTGTTGTATTTCTATATTATCGCAAGTACCATTAATAAAACAGTAAGAACACGTATTTGGTATTAAAATAATTTAATAAATTTTACTGTAAAATTTATAATATTAGATCTCTGTACATAAATCCGTCACTAAAACTCATTAAATAAATTTAAATATTCTTGTAGTAGAAAATATTGATCTATTATTACAGTTTGTATTACTACATCCTGATATAGTTCTAAAATATTTCTCCATTATTAAAAAGATCGCGGAACGAAGTATTAAACAGGAATTGTTCTTATGACGAGCACAATACAGGTACTGTCAATTTGAAAAATACTAACAAACGTATTAACTACTCTTCTTCAAGCCTGCATTATAATATTGCAGACAAGATAACAAATTGTTCTATATTTCTCCTTAAATAAGTCTTTTTAACTGAAGATATTTATCTGTTACCATTATTTGTTAGTACTCGTCAATAATACATCTCCATTATTTATTAAAAAGATAACACAGCGAAGAATTAAGCAAGGACCATTCTTGTGTAACTATTTGCACGAATTAAAAAAAAAGTGTGTCATTTATTCCGTTTGAAGCTTCAAAAATAGAAGACAACAACGACCAATTTGTACAAACTAGAATTTTTGCGCGATTCAGCTATAAAACATGACCAAATTTTGTTCCTTAATTTGCGCGTGAAATTCGAAACGCACGATTGCGCAACGTCTCGATTTTCCATAATATCGGTCAATTTTTATCGGACAAGGTGCGTTGTTAAACACCCTCGTCGAGTATGTTCTGTTTGGCGACTGGCTCGTTAGTATTTACCGTGAAACAGCCATGAATATACATGCGGGAGAATGATCGATCGGTCGTGAATCAAAGATGACGACGGAAACTGTGGCTCGTTTCGATTCATAGCCGATTCAATATATCATGAGGCTTAATTGTTCCGCGGTAATGCTGCACCTGGTCATAAACGAAAGAAGAAAGCGTTCGGCATTGTAAACGATCGCGTCCTATGAAACATGTATGAATTCAGATAGGTGGCTATTGATAGAAACCGTTTTGCCGAAGGAAATGCAACATTTCATCGCGATTATTGTATTTAAATTACACGATCAGTATTCAAAAGATGCGCTCGCATTTGTATGGATATGAAAGAAACGGACAGGAGGCTTCAATTACCCGGCACAAATTATTATCGATTCCAATGGTAATATCAATTTATCGATACTTTTAATTCGAACGTTAATAAATCGATGGCGGCTAAGGGACTTCTATCTCGCGGTGATTCTGAGCACCGATTGAATAAATTCTATTAAAACTCGATATAATTGCTTATTGTCGATTTTATAACGTTTTTTCTTTTCTTGTTTATTTGCATTTGTATATAAAGGTATTCATCGAGACGAAAAGTTTAATAATCAGTAGGAATGATTGGAGATACAAGGATGCGGGGATACGTATGCACACACGATGTGTACAAGTGCACATATGAGAATCTGGGAAACATATCAGGATTTGGGGATCTAGGGATATCTAGATGTAGGAGTATAACAGTATAGAGATACAGGAGTATATGTAGAGATATCAAGGTGAGGAGATATAAAAGTATAATGAGGTAGAGATGTAGCAGTATGGACATATGGGAGATATATGAGTATAAAAATATAGAATTATAGATGAATATGGCTATACGGATATAGGAATACATGGGTATTAAAATATAGTGCATATCAAGGTATATAAATTTAGAAATGAAAAGACATAGGTATAGAAGCATATAGAAATTTGCATGTATGTGTATGTGGAAGTTTAGAAATATAAGGATATACATAGGTATATATTAATGTAAGGTTGTGCGGATATAAGAGTAGAGTGATATAGAGATACCTGAGTATAGTAACAAAGAGATATAAGAGGGCAGGAATATAGAGATACCTGAGTATAGTAACAAAGAGATATAAGAGGGCAGGAATATAGAGATATACGAGTATAGAAATACAGATATATCAGGGTGTAGGACTAGGGAAATTTCGAAAAAATAGGCATGCAAATATATTTAAATATAGGAGTATAAGAATCTGCAGACACCGAAATTTGATACTAAGTATCTTCGTAAATTTCAAAAGGTCCCTTCTGCAACATCCACATTTGTTGAAAGCTACTATCAATGCCACGCATTACAACTACCCAAAAATAATAATGCACGTAACATATAAAACACATAAAACGATTACGATATATAAAATACCTAAAAAGATTATGGACGACATAAAATATATAAAATACGAATAAACGTTCGAAAATCTTCCTCGACAAATACGTTTAACACCAGATTCAATGTTATCTGATGATTGTGATGTGATTTACCTTCAGATTAACCCTCTGTCTACCAAGCGGGTCCATTGGACCCGACTATATGTAGATACTGCGGTTATTTCAACTTTTAAAATTCTTGGGATCTTGTCGTTGCATGACTTTGTTACTTTTCTTATTTTTTATATTACTTGCCAAATTATTAAATATATCAGTTCAAAGTGCATAAATATACCGTATCTTGTATACGGGTCTATTGGACCCAGAGATAATGAAAGTTTTTTTTACGGTAGACAGAGGGTTAACCCTTTGCGGTCGAATGTCGAGTTACGCTCGACATCGCGTTTCTCTTGGCTCGTAGAAAGAATTCAGATAAATAGATTGATTTGAAGATGTTTTCATTTCTTTGCCACTTGTAATAAATTCAAGATATGTTTGTTATGCACCCTGCATAATTGCAATACATTTTATTGTAAACCCACTTCTTGATCTATTTTCTAAATTAATAAAGGAGCTGTAGGTAAAAGAAAGCACGGTCCGCAAAGGGTTAAAAATAAATAGCTAGCTTCCATAACCAGTGCTTATATCGTCAAAAGTCAGTATACATAACACTTCGTAATTTAAAACAACGAATCCTCCATCGTCTTGACGGATTTCTGGCGTAAATCAAACTAATAGTTCGAAATAATTGAAACGATCGAAGTTGCAGCAACGAAGACGATCAAACAACTTCACCGATTGTTGTCGCACCGTTTGCTATGTCCCCAAGTTTCGCAGCGCGTTGTTTGCGAGTATCTGAACAACGAATTGATCTCGAAAACTCGAGTTCTCGAAACATTTCGAGCCTTTTCGACTCGTTAACGTGATCGGTCGAATCTCCGCTTCGCAATTACGTCGTTACGCGTTGCATCCACTGGCCTCGATTTTTTTTTTGCCACGGAACACAGTTTCACGCGAATTTTTACCCCGGTATCGTCACGTTCCCTTGGGCGTGAAAATTTGCATACGTTTATTATGTACGATTCGCCCGCAGTTATTCGACGCTAACGGCGCCACACCGAGGGCTCCGGTGGCAGTAACGTTTCGTTATGGTGAAGTAGTTTTGAATAAATTTTTATTCCACGTACCATTTTTGTTTTTGCTTTGTTTTCGACGGACGAGGATTTATTCGGACAGTTTCTATCGCAGAATTTATATCGAGAATGATCGGTCTCTTTCGAACAGCATCAACCTTATAAAACCAGTGTTTGGCACAATCTCTAACTGTTAGCGTATACAGGGTGGCTGGAGTGATCTGTTATTAAGTAAGTTCATACTGATGCATCTGTCGATCCGCTCACGCAATCCATCTGAAAGTTGCCATATTTATAGTTCATTCAATTGTTTATACGCGTGCAGAAGCATTTTCGTATACTACATCTCAAAGTAAGGTTACAGTGATGGATTTCAAGCGTAATTCTGTAATTGCTTTATATTTAGCTGGAACATCAGTTCCAATTATCGTTCGTGAGCTCCAGCATTTGAATGTAATCTATTTAATGATTGAATGTAATGTATTTGGGCTATTTTTGAGGCCAAGGTCAATGTAATGAAACAGCGAAGTTTGGACGCTCGAAAATCAGAACTTGTCCGGGAATGGAAGATTCTACAATCTCACATACGAGCAGCGTGCGATTCATTCTTTCACCGTTTGAATAAAATTATTCGTGCAAAGGGAGGTTATATCGAGCAATGAGCATTAAATCATTTTCTTGAATGTTTCTCGACTATTTTTCTCCCTTGGATAAAACAAAATATTTAAAAGTGTATCTGCTGCTGCGGTGTAAAGTTGTAACAGTTCATTCCAGCCACCCTATATATTTTTCTTTTATCACGCGCAATAACGTTATATTAAATAAAATATGTATTCGATAAATGCTTACATTCTAGTTTTTTAAATTATTTCTTGCTTCAATATGGTTGTAACAGTTCATTCTAGCCACCCTGTATATTTTTCTTTTATCACGCGCAATAACGTTATATTAAATAAAATATGTATTCGATAAATGCTTACATTCTAGTTTTTCAAATTATTTCTTGCTTCAATATGGTTGTAACAGTTCATTCTAGCCACCCTGTATATTTTTCTTTTATCACGCGCAATAACGTTATATTAAATAAAATATGTATTCGATAAATGCTTACATTCTAGTTTTTTAAATTATTTCTTGCTTCAATATGGTTGTAACAGTTCATTCTAGCCACCCTGTATCATTGTTCCAAGATCACGAGTCTTCAAAAGTTCCTTTCGTTTGTTTTCCCTATAAACTGAATTTACCAGAATTCAATCGAACGTGCAACGTCGATCACGCGTAATCACCATGGTGATCAATGTGTTACATACGTAACAAATTTTTAAATCATTTTTACGACGAAAGTATTTCACGAGGAAGTTTTCTACCTGCAAAAGTAGGAAATTACAAGGTGACGGACTTGAGTGAGACATTCGGTATACGTGTCTCCGGTATGTCTCTAAATAAACGTGCTACATGTATGCACATCTAAATACATTTATTACATATACAACGTAACGTTTGTCACGCGTTGAAGAACGGAAGAAAAGAAGTCTCGAAAAGAATTTCCCTGCCTAAGGATGGAAACGAATTCGGGTCAAAATGGCGGCTGCGCGAATGTAGTCTCGCGGCAAAGAAATTCCGCGCATGCCGGAAAATTGGCCAGCAGGAAAAAGAGTAAACGAATTCAGTGCCGACGAAGGTCGTAAGGGTCTGCATTCACGCGACGATCAAGGGAGATACACGAACAACTGTCGCGTTTCGTGAAATCACGCGCTACCGTGGGCAACACGTACCTACACGTGTGGACACCAAGTTGGGAGCAGACAGTCCGAGTAATCCGAAGGTCACATTTTGTAAGAACGTCCCTTCTCTACGTTCGTACTTGAAAGTACGTCTTCATAGATGTGCTGTAACATGACCTTGAAATGGCCAAGGGAAAAGTTTCGCAAGAAATGTAGGTTAAGGAAACTAAAGCACGAAAATAACGTTTGTCGTATCATTTATTTAGCGTGTGCTCAAGATGTACTGCAAATTTAATACACCTTTTTATTTTTTACAGTCAGGGACAGTTGGAATAATAGCATTATTAATTATAGTTGAACGTATATAGCTGTATCTTATACATAATTGTATTAATATACATATTATACAGAACACTTACAACAGCAAATGTCCCAAAAACGTAAGCATCATGTAATAACTTGAAATGACTTGAAATTCACGGGACCGTAAGAGAGATTGCCAGAACAAAACTATTCGTACCCTTAATTATTGCAATTGTTACAATTATTTTAATTGGAATTTTCTGAATTAATAACTTCACGTAATTTGTTGGTCATTGATAAGACTAAACTTTTAACGAAGCCAGGTTCTACAGAGTGTCCCAAGAGTGTTGAAGGAGCCGGAAATAGGAGGTAGATGGGGTGATTCTGAACAACTTTTTCATTTGCAAAAATATCGTATGGGGCTTCACTTTTAAATTATTAACGAAAAACACCGACCAATCAGAGCGCGAGAATCGCACGCGCTCGGACACAGAAGTGTAGGCCCGAGTTATAATTGGCCATGGCCGCGATCGAACCGGGTGGCGCGTGATTCTCGCGTTCTGATTGGTTGGTGTTTTTCGTTAATAATTTAAAAATGAAACCCCATACGACATTTCTGCAAATGAAAAAGTTGTTCAGAATCACCCCATCTACCACCCATTTCCGGCTCCTTCAACACTTTTGGGACACCCTGTATATTACATCATTCTCTTTTTGATATTTCTTTCAAGTGTTCTTTCGACGTTATACCATGTGCATGTGTTGTTGTAAGTGTTATGTATAATATACGTTCAAATATACTTAACAATATAGAAAATATTGTTTTTATTTCTACATTCCAAATGTGCTTTTGTCCCTCATTGTTTATTCATGCATACATTTGGGTAGAGTTACGTTTCATTCGAATGAACAGGTAATACTAGGACTACGAACTTCGAGTGTACGTCGAATGCAAAATGGACGTAGTCGAAATATACAGACATTCTCTGGCTCCAAAAAATATTAGACAAGATGGTAGATATTTCGACGAAAGCGTAGTGACGTGTAATGTGAAACCCTGAATCCGGTCATTTCGGTAATATCTGTGTTAAATAATAAAGTTGAAACAGCTCGTGTCGATCGATGAACAGCGTGTCCAGAAAATGTATTAATCTGCTCCCGTATCAATTTGCCCCGGTTTCCTGCGGATTATAAAAATGGCAGACAATAGGGAATTACGGGAAATTGACGCGATCGATGAGCAGCAACCGCGTGTCCGTTGGAAAATTTATTAATGGCGAAGCCCGTGGTCGGCGCACACCGACACGACGCCGGCTGCATAATTCACGGAATGAAAATAACGGCGATGCCCAAAGAACGAATTCACCGGGTGCCTTCAAACTTTTCGTTTGTCTTTGAATTAATCTCGCTGGTAATTCGTTAACTTCGTTAACAACGCGCTGAAATGTTGCTTATCGAGTACGCACGTTTGAGTTGAACGCCGAACCGGCCCGGCAACGAACAATATTTGAGCTTGCATTTGCAAATTTTCATAATGCATATCGTTTAACATAGATACACTCTGCGGTGTATGTCGGTTTTAATTGGATACGGTGGATGTACCTCGGCCAGAGCGGAAAACGTAAAAAGATATTTTAGCAAAAATTCTTTGATATAATGGATACTGTACAACGCCTGGCATTATCTGACTGATCTAATTATCCCCGGGCATTTATTTTTAATTAGGCAGAGAATTGATGATTTTTTTTACATGTAGGTAGATTGTTGATGTGATAAAGAAGTACATTAAGTGTAATCTAATGTACCAATAACTTAGTCGACTTATATTCTAATCTGTTAATCTATTCTAGTAATTACGTGATCTACCAGTGGCCTAACCTAGTAATGATATAATCTACCAATGTTCTAACCTACTAATTATATGTATAATCTACCAATGATCTAATCTAACCATGACATGATCTACTTTATGATCGAATCTAGTAATAATATAATGTAGCAATAATGTTACTTGATATAATCTACCAATAACCTAAAAATAATGAAAACGACCAAAATCTAACCTAATAATAATATAATCCCCTAATAACAAAATTTATCAATAATTTAATCTAAGTATAATATAATCTACCAATAATCTTGCTTAATAATAATCTGATCTAATAATAATCTAGTTCAACATCCAACCTAGTAATAATCCGATCAATAATCTAACCTAATAACAGACCAACCAATAGTTAATATATCAATAGCTCTACTGATAATAATCGTTTCGCTGAATCCAAAGGTTTCGACTCCGCGTAAAAATGTAGAATCTAAAGCATTGAACTTTGCTTCGATTTGTACAGAAAACTGTCATGTCGAGGTTGCGCAACGAGATTCGTTTTCCGGGTGATACATCAACCTCAGCTTCGCGAATGTCATCGGTTATCGTCATACTTATTGTTCTGGAACGTGCGATTGCCCGAAGGTTCCATTTGACAGCGCCTAGCCTAACCTGATTCGTTCAACATCTCCAGACACGCGCGGTCTTGCTCCTCCATCAAACGTTCCTCGATTCGAAATAAACGGGCTCGAAGAATAGTTTGCGATTCAAGCTGCGTTCTTCGTATTTTTAAGGGTGCACCTTTAGACAGGAACGAATTTATGGACGCCGGGGAATAAATTCTGTGTTGGAAATAGAAACGACTAAGCATTGGCAACAGAACTTTCTGATAAATCTTTTAACTACAACGCGACTCGACTGAAAATCGCCCTAGGTTGCATTGTTCCGCCCCTTTAAAAGTAATTTCTTTGTGGAAATGGCGTCGCTTCTTTGACGAAACGTCGAATGATCATTGTTCGAACTTTGACGAATATTGCACGCGATGTGCAGATTAATTATATTTTTGCTATACTATGCTTTAACCCGTACTCGACGGACCACTCCAAAATTGGAGACTATACAGGGTGTCCCAAGAGTGTTGAAGGAGCCGGAAATGGGAGGTAGGTGGGGTCATTCTGAACAACTTTTTCATTTGCAAAAATGTCGAATGGAGCTTCATTTTTAAATTATTAACGAAAAACACCGACCAATCAGAACGCGAGAATCGCGCGCGCTCGGAGGCAGAAGTGTAGGCCCGAGTTATGATTGGCCGTGGTCGCGATCGAATAGCGTGGCGCGCGATTCCCGTGCTCTGATTGGTCGGTGTTTTTCGTTAGTAATTAAAAAATGAAGCCCCATACGACATTTTTGCAAATGAAAAAGTTGTTCAGAATGACCCCACCTACCTCCCATTTCCGGCTCCTTCAACACTCTTGGGACACCCTGTATATGGTTTTTACTACTTGTGGCATTTATTCAAGTATAAATTGCTATAGTCGTCAAAGTGCGATTGCTATGTTCGACGACGTACGAATACTATGCTTCTCATACAAATCTCACAACAATTTGCACTCCACATCAAACACCAATGCGTTTCGTATCCCATAGGTTTTAAAGTAACTTTTTAACCCCTTGCACTACAATATCGAGTTACACTCGTGACGCACCTGAAATCCAAATACGGTAACCTTCGTTTATATTTTTAACACGGTTGAATGTTCAATTTCAATCTACTTTTGATTTGCACAGTTGAGGATCGCTGAATGCAAAATGGTCTTGACATTCAAACGTTCTTCAGTCGTTTTATAGTTATAGCACCGAATACTTCGTTATGTCTGACGCATTTGCCAAATGAAACATAGTGTAAGGGGTTAAACAAACAAAAGATATTTTGATTCAATCCACATAGAGCCTACCCAATGATACATATTGTCTCGGTAAAGACATAGATCGAAGTCCGATACTCTCGATATGGTCCTACCAGGTGTATGCATAAGTTTTTTCCGGTGTATTTTGGTGAAGACACGTAATTTTCAAGGATGTAGACATCATTATAGATCTTAGAAAGTTTAGAGTATTGAAGGTTCAACATAACAGCAACAAAAGACCAAGGAACTTCATTTAATGATTTTGCCAATTACTGTTGAGTTTGAGTTGGGTCATCATCCAATAACTCCTGCAATTGCTCGTCTTCGCACTTATGTGGTCTACCAGAGCGTTCGCTGTCTTTTACATCGAAATCGCCACTTTTAAATTATCGAAACCGTGTCTCACATGTTCTAATCGATGGAGCGTGTTCACCATATGTTTCTACCAGCAAACGATGACTTTCAACAGCGTTTTCCTTTTGATCGAATAAGAAAAGCAACGCGTGCCGCAAATGTTCTTTTCCGGGCACAAATTCGGCATGATCACTGAACGATAAAACAAAGACACCAGATTTTGGCGGACTCAACTTGTACGTGTTTGTCGTTTAATGTTAGACGAACATAATGACGTATGATTCGAATTAATACGCTGCGTACTTTTCGCAGAAGCCATCTCTTAGTTCAACCGAAAAGAACTTATGCATACACCTGGTATATCCTGATAGTGACCTAAACGATCGTCTTGAATTTACTGGAAACGGCGAATCGAAGAGTCACGCGCGACGTCGTTGCCATAAGCCGGGATTCCGGGTGGCGAGCTCGTTTAATTTCCTGAGTTAATGCGCGACTGACTGACTCATACGAACACCCTCCGATCGTGATTGCATTTGCGCTCCATCCTAATACCTGGCGGGGATGTTGCTGCTCTCGACAGGAAAATTCAATCGCCTGTTTTGAAAATTGCTTGTTAGTTTAATCCCTGCCCGCTGCTGGATAAGCGGAAAGGCGAGGTAATGTGTAATTAAGGCTTTCAGCTCGATCGCATTATATCGGTTTTGCTGCCTCGTTCGTTGTTGCAGGATCGATCGGTAAGAAGATTCGCCCGTATAGGTTCTTTTCGGAGGTGCTTGCCCGAAATATTGAATAGGTTCTCTCTGCTTTGTATCCTGTTCGTGTTTGAACTGAACGCGAATCTATTATTTTGGAGCAACTTCGTGAATTCTTGGATTTTTCTTTTTATGAAGTTCTGGGATTTCCAGATCTGCAATCTTTCCTGCATTTCCTGGATTTTGGAATTTCTGAATTCTAAAATATGTAGAGTAGCGGACAAAATTTTAAGACGATGATTTCATTTGAAATATTATACGAACTTCGTTACTTTTTTTCTAACTTCGCTACTGAGCAAAATATCGAAATGAAATTTTTTTTACAAGTGTATAAATAAATGTCTAATTAGTTAACACCGAAAGTGGAACACTATTTATAGCTTTTATAAACAATAAATCTATTATTTATTTTTTCTATTTAATCTTATACTTTTTTCCGCTACTGTACATTTCTTGAATTTCTGAATGTGGGTTTTGATATTTCCAAATTTGCAAATTTCCTGAATTTCAGATATTCCGACTTCCTAAATTCTGAAACTTCCTAATTCATGAATTTATAACTTTCCCAATTTTGAAACTTACAGATGTGTTAATTTTCTAAATTTTAAAATTTCTACGTTTCCAAATTATGAAGCTTAGCGCAATAATTACTGTAATGAATTATTCCTACTCACTAGTATAATAAATTATTCTTCCTTATTCGTATGAAAAACGAGCGATTTTTACAATATCAAATTATTTCTTGAGTTGTATCAAAGATCTAGGTTATATTTCTTTTTCCATGAAGCATGGTTGAACAACAGATAATTTCAATAATTATCTACTTCCTTATCGCTTCATTTTTTTCTCCGTTACGTTACTGAATATGAGATTTGGTATATTTCATGCAATGAAATATTGGGGATGGTTAATGCACATGCAAGAAGAAAGAGGATAACTCTATTGTGAAGTTGGAAAGTATCGGACAGATAAGGCGAAGAAAGAACGGGAATTCCTCCGGGTACCCTGAAGAAGTATTAAACTTGCCTCTTTTGTGCGTAATTCCTGCATATTTATTAACATTGGATAAGCTATCTTCAACCACTTGCAGAACTACTCTTGAACAACTCAATCTTCGACAGAATTTATCTTATCCTGTTCGTGTTATTATTCAATGTTTGAAATAATTATATCTCTTCTGGAATATTGACACTCACGCGGCTGTATACTTATTTTATTACAAATTTATCAAATGATGCGGATATATGTACATATGTGAACAGCTGGTATGTGTAAAGTTAGCTTTCCCATTAATTCAACAATCAATGGCTACACACGTGGATATTCATGAACATGCACTTAGTTCCTTTTAAATTCTACGTTAAATGATAACATATGTGAATATCTGGTGTGTGTACAATTAGTTATTTTTTAATTCAACAATCAATGGCTAGAGCACGTGGATATTCATGTACATGCACTTAGTTCCTTTTAAATTCTACATTAAATGACTACATATGTGAATATCTGATGTGTGTACAATTAGTTATTTTTTAATTCAACAATCAATGGCTACGTGGACATTTAATAAATGCCCATTTACTTCCTACATTGTACAATCAATAATTGCATATGTGGAATATTTAATACGTGTACAGTGTGTTCTTTTTAAATTTAGTCAGCAATGGCTATGATACGTGGTCATTTAATAAAGGTCCAGTTAGTCCTATTTAAATCCAGTATTCTATGTCTACATATGTGGACACTTAATACGTGTACAGATATTCCTCCATATATGCAACAACCAGTAATTCCATATGTGCACATTTAATATATGTACATTTCGTTTTATATTCTACATACACAGACATTTAATAAATGTGTACTTCAGTTCTTCTCAAATTCAGCTACGGCTACGTATACACTCATGGACAAAATTAAGTGGACAAATTCAGAAATGTAAGAAATTTTTGTTTCACTACAATGTTTTAAATAAACTTTAAATTTAGAACGTGAAATGTTTTATAGACTTGAAAAAAACATTTATTTAATGTATATAATTGTACAATAAAGTTTTGATTTATAGGCAGTCTTAGTTAAATTTAATCTTTTGTTATTTATGATACCTGTCCACTTAATTTTGTCCACGACTGTATGTGCAGATATTTCTTTTTAAATTCGACAGTCAGTAACTGCATACGTGCAAATTTAATATACGCACATTTTTTGTTACATTAACCAATCAATGACTGTATTATTGTGTCCAATAATGGCATACATATTAATATTTCTACAATAATTACTATCTTATAATAATCAATATTTGTACAAACATAGTCTTGAAATGTATGAACACTTCTCTTAGACAACAAACTGCAGCATTCAACTGTAATATCGTATAATATAAATGTATCAATACATCTCAAACGAATTTGAACAACCAGGTTAAGAATTCCTGTGATATTTGAAGACAATGGAAATTCCGTTTGTTCAAAAGTTTAGCTAAGTATCGCGGAAGCACCGATAATGTTGCAAGTTCGGGAAAACGTTGAGTGCCAAGGATTAAAATGTTTTTCACGCGTTCAGCAAATGCGACAAGCTATACGCGTGATGTAATTAGGAACATACAACAAAAGTTCTCTACTCAGCGAATAGGATACCGCTTTTCTGCTGGGTCGGTGGTCCTGGTTGGCCTTCAGCCAACCTTAACTAGGGTAAGAACTGGGTTTTGCGTCAGCCATGGCCTTAGCATTCTTTTTCTTTGCGACATATGCGCGTCTTTCGTTTCGCCCTCGTGTTAGGGATGTTTTATGTTTCGTCCTCTGAAACAATTCGCCGAGATGAAGCATCGAAAATACGGAAAATGGATCACTCCAGCGTGCTCCAAATTATGCGCCATTACTTTCTACGTGACTGACATTCGTTCCATTTCATCACGTACTAATCGAGTTGTTCCGCTTCTTTATTGAATACAAAATTTCGTTTTCTTGCGTTGTCATCGTTTGCAAGGTTATAATCACATCGATGTATTTTATTATTGGCTACAAATTATAATGAACGAAGTAAATCACTTTTTATAATTTGTGGACTACGAATTATAATAAACAGAATAAATGTTTTCTAAAATATGTTGACAACAAATTATAATAAATGAGGTAAACGTTTTTTTAAATGTATGGATTAAATATTATAACAAATGAGATAAATGTTTTTTTATGACTTTCGGAGTACGAATAGTAATAAATAAAAACATTTTTCTTTTAAATTTATGGATTGTAAATTGTAATAAATCAGATGAACATTTTTTGCAATTTATAGACTGTAAGTTATAATGAATAAAATAAATTATAATTTATAGATGGGGTGATCGAACTAAATATTGTTGAAAAGTTCGTGTATGTAGTTATGGATAATTGTTAATAATTGTAAATGTTTGTTTGAAGGAACGCAATGTGCTGGTTCGTTGATTAGTCTTCTATCGAGCTTGATTTCGCTAACTATGTAATGTAATCAAAATGGTGACGAAGTTCTATGAATAGCAACAACATGTAACTGTTAGAAATACAAGATGGAAAACTTGGTGAATAAAGTGTTAATGAATCTTGACGTATTTCTAACTGGTATTAACTGAAACTGGTTGATACTTGGTCAACTGGTGACATTGCAGATTTTGCAAGGATAAATGTTGAAGGTAATAATAGTGTTGGATTAGTGCGCTGATTAGAATTCATTTATGGCGCATCGATTACTATACATATATAAGCAATAATATATAAGCAAAGTTTTGAAATTGGATTTCCTGAATGTCTACGTTTCTAAATTTTTTCACTTTCTCATTTTTATATTCCTAAATTTTTGTTCTTAAAACTTTTAGATTTCTCTATTTTTTTCCAATTTTTACATTTCTACGTTTCTGTATTTAAAAATTTTTATATTTCTATATACCAAAATTTCTACACTTCTAATTTTTTCTATTTTACATTTTTTCATTTTTAATTATCTAAATTTCTATATTTCTTGATTTCTAAACTTTTAAATTTCTAAATTTCTGATTTTAGAAAACTGAAAATTTGAGGCTTTGAAAATTTGACAGTGTGTAAATTTGTAAATTGAAACGTCTAAATTTTGAAATTTACTATCCCGAATTTCTCGATTTGAAATCTGGAAAATACAGACTCGTCAAAACTTCTAAAACAGAAAATGTAAAAATCTGAGAGCGCATAAAACTGAAACTTCAAAATTTGATAACCAACTTCGAATAATCTTACAAACAATTTCTACCAATTTTACAAATGACTTCTAAAAATGAAAGTAATTCGTGCAGAAACAATCGTAACAAATACGTTCGTTTGTTAATCGAACAAGAATAATCGTTCAACCTTATTATAAGAAGGTTAAATATGGATTTAACTATTCAACGAAACACACATCGTGTGAAAGTGTTAAAACGAGGAATAACGAGGGAGACCATAGTTAGGCAGGAACATTAAAGGCTATAGCGAAGGATAGAAGATTAATCGAGCAGGAATGAGAAAGATAAGAGTAGATGAGGACGTTGATATTGTCGAATAAGCGGATTTCAAGTGATTGAACGATTTACCATGTTTTGAATCTGGAGGAACTGGGTTAATGAAGCAAATTAAAAAACAGATTAATTCGTGTCAGTGTGTAGGAGACAGGTGTATACATTGTATGATTTGATAAGCCCACGGACGTAGTAGAGCCAAGTAAAAATCAAGCAACAGATGAATAATTAGTTCTTATCGATTGATGGAAAAATTAAAAATAACAAGAACATATTTACGACGATCACAAAATATTTTCGCAATTTTCAGTGAATTTTACTTTTAATTTGAACAATTATTAAGTATAAAAATTAAGGGGGCTCTGGTAAATTTCTTTTTCGCTTTCATCCTCTAAAAATGCACTACATATGGTGTAAAAATAATACTCTAAAAATTTGAGCTGTAAAATTTTTATTTAGGTGTTTCAGTTCTAATTTTGATGTAGAATTATTGAAATAAATTAAACGTTTTCTTTTCTAGCAACATTTTCAACACAAATAGTGTATTACAACTACATGCTTTTTTAAATTGAATGTATATTTTGTAGATAATTAAATATACGAATATGAACAATATAACTGACAATATAACAATGATTATAATTATGAAACTTTAAATCACTGTAGCATACTTCGCAATTACACATTTTCATTTATTGTGTCGACAGAATATTCGAGCGAATAAAGGATACAAAAATCTCCCTAATTGCAACAGGAACATCGAAACAAATTGACCGTAACATGCGACAATATTTCGACGAATTTTGAATATATTTATCCTCGCTCTTATCTTCGGACGAATCGATGCCAATTTGCCTGGTTGAATGGCGATTGATTGAATGCAATTCGATTGAAAGAGTCGATTAAACAAACGGATCAATCTGTATTAATTGTTGCTCCTGAATAGCGCATAATCAGTGAGTAACATCAAATGTTCGTGTAAATATTATTGACCGCGTTACATACGCTACGGTACGATATTTCTTTCTAAAAAAAAAAATTAAGGATTCTGTTTCGTTCGTTCGTTTCGTCGCGTACATCATAAACAACGAGACAGAAACACGCCACTTTCAATCATGATGAATGTCATCCTAACAGCATCTAAAGGTCCCTTTTATTCTCGACTCTCTCAATGGGGCCAATAAATAGAACCATGGTTCTGGTTTCATGCAATTCAGTGGTTCTCATATACTTGTGTCACCGCATACGCCACTGTATTTCCGCTTTATGTGTCTGTTGTGTTTTCCAAAGTCATTCTTCCTGTTTTCTGTCTTCTCTAATTTCGCTTTCTCTAATTACTCGCGATTTCTGCAGGTACAAAACTTCTTTACGAAGTTGTACCACTTCCGTCGCAACGACATTGCTTTCCAGCCCCCTTAATACTTAAGACTGAGCCCAATGTATAATCGGTGCGGTGCATATGTGTATATACAGGGTGGTTGGAATGATCTGTTACTAACAATAAGTAAGTTCATACTGATGCATCTGTCGATCCGCTCACGCAATCCATCTGAAAGTTGCCATATTTATAGTTCATTCAATTGTTTATATGTGTGCAGAAGCATTTTCATATACTACGTCTCAAAGTAAGGTTATAGTGATGGATTTGAAGCGTAATTCTGTAATTGCTTTATACATATTTAGCAGGAACATCAGTTCCAATTATCGTTCGTGAGCTCCAGCATTTGAATTTAATCTATTTAATGATTTAATGTAATGTATTTGGACTATTTTTGAGGCCAAGGTCAATGTAATGAAACAGCGAAGTTTGGACGCTCGAAAATCAACACTTGTCCGGGAATGGAAGAAGATTCCACAATCATGAAGATTCATTCTTTCACCGTTTGAATGAAATTATTCGTGCAAAGGGAGGTTATATCGAGCAATGAGCATTAAATCATTTTCTTGAATGTTTCTCGACTATTTTTTTTCCCTTGGATAAAACAAAATATTTAAAAGTGTATCTGCTGCAGCGATTTGAAGTTGTAACAGTTCATTCCAGCCACCCTGTACGCGTGCACATATGCCTTTCTTATTTCGTCCGTGATTCCTAACGCCGCAGAATAAATATTGCAACAAATATATTCCAGACGTCAATTGGTAATAAGCCAAGGGGTTGATGTTCGTAGCTTAACCTTGAGCGCGAGGCGGAAACGTGTCCCGAAGTGTCGCAGCGAAAGTGCCACATTCTTGCGGGGAGGATAGGGTGTTAGGTGGCACGTTTCCCGTCCGTAGCCGGTTAAAAACGTCTCTTTCACGGATAAGAGTGTTTCCTTTCCTCGTCCGGAATCAGCGGAGCATACAGGATCGGGTGTGGACGAGGATTGGCCCGGTGCCAACGGGAGAGAAGTCCCGTGTAGCTGATCCGAGCGTGTAATATCGCGAAAGATCAAGGCGAATCGCGAAAGCCGACCGATCGAATATACTATTAGCCCTATCAGAAACTCGTTTACCTTTTTTGCGTTGGATGACCAAGCGCAGATTCTAATTTAAGTTAAATGTTTGCACCAACAAGTCATCCGAACAACAGTTCCAAAACTTCAAAATATATGAGTCACGGCCTGCAGTAGTCATAAGGGCTAAGACCATCCTCCCCCACTAGAATAAGGTTATATACATACTTTCCGTGGACACGGGAAGTCAGAAAGAATTTTGTATCTGGTCAGTACGTTACACGTTGTTGCATTGCGCTCTTCGTCGAAATTATAATTAGTTGAGTTCGGAGTAAAACAAAGATTGTATTCAGCTAAACAACGCAGTTCAGCTCAATCTCCTCATCCGGGCTCCAACATTTGCAACGCAGACAAGCAACGACAGAACAATTGTAACCACCATCTAACATACATTAGAACACGTTTAACCACTACCAACTACATTAGAATCACATTCAAACACCACGCGACACACTACTACACTCTCGAACACCACCTTGTAACGACATTACTGTTTAGGCCCACTATTAAATATAACAATTCTTATGGCTAACAATGCCTTTAGCAATAGAATAGAGTTTAGAATTTGAATATAGTAATTAACCTAAGACCGTCGTCCCGTCGAAAGGTTCGCGGACCGTGCCGTGGCAGCCATAAACCCAGGAAGCCATAAAGACCCGCGCGTTTTCTATGTAGTTTTTCTAGTCATTGTTCGCATCTGGTCGCCAGATTAATATTTTACCTTTTTTGATCCCGTTACTTCTAGCATGATTAGCCAAAGTCAGCGCGCTTCCTGACCCTTATTACCTGCCACGGTCCAGGAGCAAAACGTAGAATATTTGCGAGTGGAGGGGCCCACGTAGGGCGTTAACTTTGTTGCCCTTCCACAATTTTGTACATTTGTACTTCGCCAATTAGAGCGACGCACCCCCGTCAAGTCTACCCGACCGAGGTGACATCGGATAGATTTGATAGAGTCTCCAGCAGTTAGAAATTGTAGTTAGTTAAAAACAGTATTTGAAATAGAATAGCAAAGGAACGAGTATAGTAATACTCTTAGAATCTCGAACATAGTATCTAGTATTGTTGAACATAAATAATTGTATAGCCCCGAACCATCGGGTGGTCCTTCGAGATCGTGATAAATAAACTAGTCGGCACACCACGTGCAATATTCACCAAAGCTCGAAAGAATTTATTTTCTACCACGAGCGTAAACAACTGTTAAATAAGAAAGTGTTAAGTTTAAATACTCCTTCACCGCCATATCATCTACAAGAAGCGTCCTCACGACATTACTTTGCCGTCGAGCACACCGGTCCCAGTTCTTGATAATTCCGCGATCGAAGTATCGAGTTCCGAGACCGTACAGACGTAATATATTACGACGGCGTTCGCTACGTGTGTCGCGAACGAAGACGAAAAATCGTTTAACGTAGCAACGTCGACGCGGAATAGAGATGGACGTAGCGAAAGGAACGCTAGGGTTCTGGAAGAACCGGCTAAAGCATTCTTTTCTGCGCTTTTGAAGAGTCCCGGGGGGTGCGTCCGACGAAGCCCGAGAAGATCGCGGCGGGAAAAAAGAAACGACAAAGTAGCGAAAATGCTTTGAGAGACGGTACGAAAGGGCGCGAAGAATGAGCCACCGTGGAGAGACAGGAACGGGATGGCGAATTCAACACCCACACCCTTCAAATGCACAATGGGGAACGGATAACAGAAAATTTTCCTGTTAGAAACGTGCCGAATTCTTTGGATACCTGCACTCTCTATTGGCCTACTTTAGATGCGGTCGCGGAAGAATAACTGTTGACGAACGTAACGATACGGTTTGAGGAGCTTAGGGTAAAGGAGAACGCTCGCCGAGCTTTTAGCGTGGAATCTTACGCGGCATTTGGCGACTTTTGTGTTTGTACGTTTGTAGAATTAGACACTTTTGGGTGAGATTAATTGGAAACTTGGAATATCCGAATTTGTCAAGTTGGAAAAAATAAAATTGATAGCCACAAAATTAGATTTGAAATGTAGGAATGTATGGATTCGTAAATTTGAACATTTTAAGATTCCGAAATTTCAGAGTTGCAAAATTCCTGAATTTCCAAATTCATCGATTTTTATTTACTATATTCTTACATTCTTAGATTCCATAATTTAAAAATGAAGTCCCATACGACATTTTTGCAAATGAAAAAGTTTTTCAAAATGATCCTACCTACCTCTCATTTCCGGCTCCTTCAACACTTTTGGGACACCCTGTATATGTATATATTTCCGAACGGAACGAGAAAATAACATTTTGAATGGTTGGACGAGAATGACGAGGGGGAAGGGCAAGTGGTAGTTGAGCCAACGTTATTTCTGAGAAATTTGATGAAATTCCCGGTGCCTCCTTTCCTGGATTCGAGGAATATTTCTACGTAAGCGTTGTTGTTTAAATGAAATTCAACGGACGAGACAGAATTCCACTGCACGGAGATACTTCGTTGTCGGTCCAAATTACTCTCGTAGCTTCCGTTTGCGAACAACTGGTCCAGTAAGGCACTAGTTAATACACAACGAGCGATGCGCAATCGTTCATTTTCCTCGGTTCACAATACACTCATACCACTCGAAGTTAGTATACGTCTTTACGTTATACCGAAACCTGTCTGGCATAATCAAAATAGAAATGAAACACGAGGAAACTGATGCGTGGAATCGTCTTTTGATAGAGTGGACCGTTTAATGATATCTTGTTGATGTATTTTAACATTAAATTATCATTTAGTGGTATTTTGTTAACAAGGGATCTCGTAGATATCAATATCTCTAACTGTGGTTCCTATGTTATGAAGTCTTTTTAAGATTTCTATAAGCCAGTCCTTTAAGCCAGGTTTCTATATTTCCAAATTCCTGTGCAAGGTTTATGTATCTCCTAATCCCTATATCCTAGATTTCTATATGTATATTCAAATTTATGTATCTCGAAACTTGTATAACTCAGATTTCTATATTTGCAAATTCCTAAATACTAAACTCTCATATCCCATAATTTCTATATCTTGAAAATTCTCAATCCAGTTTACTGTATCCCCCGATTCCTATATCCCAGATTTCTACATGTTCAAATCTAGATATCTACATGTCCAAATGTCTATAATCCAGGTTCCTACAGCCCCAAATCCCTATAACCCAAATTTCAATATCTCCAAAATCATTTAACCCAAAATTCTATATTTTCAAATTACTGTAATTCAGGTTCCTATATCCCCAAATCCCTATAACCCAAATTTCAATACCTCAAAAATCATTTAACCCAGAATTCTATATTTTCAAATTCCTGTAACCCACGTTCCTACATCCCCAAGTCCCTATAATCCAAATTTCAACATCTCCAAAATCATTTAACCCGGAATTCTATATTTTCAAATTCCAGTAACCCAAGTTCTTATATCTCCAAATCCATACATCCCAGGTTTCTTCAAACCCATAGCTTTCAAATTTCTACATCTCTAAATCCCATAACCCGGGTTCCTATATTTCCAAGTCCATGATCCCTAAACATTTTTATTTCCAGATTTCTACATCTCCAAATTCTTATTCCCCTATCCCCTGTGTGTCCACATTTCGATATATGTACATATGTATATATATATGTGCGTTTGTATATCATGTACCATACACATCTATGTATATCTCCAGACTTCTATAGTCCTTGATTCCAATATTTCCACACTTAAAAAAGTGTCCACAACATAACCATACATCAACACCCTTTATTATTGTCAAATTCATTAAATATTCATCAACACATTTTTCTTGTATACAAATTGTCTACAATAGTCTATAATAATCTATTAAAAAGTATTTTATAAGAAACATCAAATAGTTTGGTCAGAAGAAATTCGTTTAACTTATTTTACCTATTTAAAATGTACGACAACAACGCTTGAACCATTAATGAAAGAATGCACGTTTTGAATTCCAGCCAAAATGTTAACCGCCAGAAGTTGCTCGTTTTAAGAGGACTTTAGACTTATTAAAGCAACACCGAACGAATGTAAAGCTTGGCAACACATTCGTTGCGATAGATGCAGCCAAAAGTAAAGCACGGTATTATGCACACTGTTAAATTTAATTAAATATAAATACGTTACGGGGTGGGCGTCTGCGGTGTGGATTAATTATAATTTATACGATGATTTATCGGAACAGATCGTTGTGATATTAATATTATATTTGTATTATTAGGAATAAGGATGTACTTATACATTAATTTGAGAATTTTGGTCGCAGAGTTTCAGAATTTGAGTATTTCGGAAACGCGGAATCTGACAATTTAGAGATTTAAACATTTTTAGATTTCGGAATTCGAGGATTTAGAAACTCGAAAATTTAGATATTTGGAACTCTAAGAATTTGAGAGTTGGTGGATTCAAGGATTAATGAATTTTAGGGCCTGACAATTTTTAAATTTAAACATTTTTAAACTTAGGAATTCGAGAATTTGGAAACTTGAAAATTTAGAAATTTGAGAATCAGAGAATTTGAGGATATGAAAATTCAGAGATTTTGGAATTTAAAAACTTGGGAATTTGAGGCTCTAAGAATTTGAAAGTTGGTGAATTTAAGGATTGGAGAATTTTGGAATTTTGGGGTGCAGCAATTTTTAAATTCAAACATTTTGAAATTTAGGAATTTCAGAATTTAGAAATTTGAGAATCGGACAATTTAAGGATATGAAAATTTCGGAGTTCTGAGATGTTGGAATTTAAATATTTAAGAGTCTTAGAATTTGGAAATTTGATAACTTAAAAACTTGAAGTTTTTTTCCATTTGAGACTCCAAGAATTTAAAAATTCGACAGCTTCAGAATTTAAGAATTTAAGAATAAATATATACATCAACATATTATCTTTATCTCCACACTTTGCCCGGAGCATAATTTCCGTAATTCAAAAATAAGCACTCCAAGGTCTGTCGTTAGTACGGTTTCCATAAACACGCTGTTAATTAAAATTGCGACCATGCGGGGAGTTATCGAAGGTAGCCATAAACCGTAGTTTGTTGTTATCTAGAGGTAGAAGGTGGTCTTAAACTAAGCGAAGACAATGATCTTAAATGGAGCCAGAATAGAGGGAATATCAGACATCCGATAAACGTACACTGAAATCCGAAGGCAGGAACCTAGCTGGAAGTGATCCTAGATGGGGTGTGCCTGTGAATTATGCCCGTGGCTAATGCCTGCCATTTCACGACAGTAAATCGACCCTAAATTATGCAACCATAGGGAAGGTGGGTAGACCCAAGAATTCACCGGTTCGATTAGACGAAATAGGATGGCTTATCGAGATGATATGTGGGATTAAAGTTATTGCACGTCCACGGGCTTCCTAACAGCTCATGGAAAATCGTGTACAGCAACGAGGTTGCGTTTCGATACGACACCTCTTATCCTATACATTATCACGTGCGCCGTTATTGTGTATTTATCGATTGGAAGCGTAATTGTGGGGCCCCGTTTCTCGTTCTAGGTTCGAATATCTGCTGTACACTTTAATCGCGAACGGGCAGAAACGAGCAGAAAGTGTTTATGTGGGTTTGGTGTGAACGATCGAGTATACGAAAATCTCGCGTTCTGATTGGCCAGCGTTTTTCCTTAATAATTTAAAAATGAAGGCCCATCCAATATTTTTGCAAAGGGAAAAGTTGTTCAGAATAGCCCTACCTACCACCCCTTTCCGGCTTCTACAGTAATTATGGGACACCCTGTATAGTCTGAATGGTACAAATTTGGAGACCGTTGTAGATTGGGCATTTTTAGATATTTTGAGAGATGGCAAATTTTGCGATTTCGAATTATTTATGTTCTGAAGTTCAGGAATTTTGGAACCTTGGAGTTTCCGAATTATGACGTTCCCGAATCACGAAATTTTCAAACCCAGAATATCAGAAATTTTTGAGTTTTGGAATTTTCAAATGTTCAGTTTTCGAACTTCCCACATTTCGAAATTCGCAAATACACAAATTCCAAATTTTTATATTCTCAGATCCACAAATTGACAAATTCATAAATTTTCAATTTCTCAATTACTCAAATTCTCAAATGTTTTCACTCCCATATTCCTAAATTCTCACATTCCCAAATTCTTAACTACTACAATTCTCAAATGTTTTCACTCTCATATCCGTAAATTCCCACATTCCCAAATTCTTAACTACTCAAATTCTCAAATGTTTTCACTCTCATATCCGTAAATTCCCAAATTTTTAACTACTCAAATTCTCAAATGTTTACATTCTCATATCCATAAAGTCTAAATTTCCCAAACGTTCAATTCCCTAAATTCTCAACTCCTCAATTTCATAAATTCACAAAGACCTCAATTTCTCAACTTCGGAAATTCTGAAACTCTCAAATTTATAAATGTCCGAATCCCCAATTTCCAAGCTGCCAAATCTTCAACCCTTTGCGCTCGAAAGGTGACTCACACTCGCCATTTTGTTTAATGTATCAATTAGAAATAGCTATTTTTTAACTAAATCTTATAGTGTTGTATATACGATGTATACACACAATGAAACAGCTATTAGTAGCAATTAATAGTAGAGTGTTAATAATTTCAAAAGAATCATCAAATTTTTCGACCAAAAAATTTCAGAGATGCTTTTTGCTGCAAAGCCAATATACTTCGAGAACTAAGGATTAAATTATCAATCGGTTAAATAATTGAAATTGCAAATTTGAAAATAACTAGATTTCAAAAGCTTCGAATACGGAAGTTCCCAGATTTCAAACACTTCAAATTTAAAAACCACCAAATTCCAAGCGTTCCCTGACCGAAAATGACAAAATTTCATAAGTTCAAAAACGCAGTTCAAATTTGAAAATCACCAGGTTCCGAATGCGACGCATCCGAAAATGATCAAATCCCAAAAGTCCCAAATTAAAAAAATTACCAAACGTTTAATGGTTCGAAATTTTTAAGTTACGACCTTTAAGAAGGTTTTAAAAAACACAGTTCGTATCGATTCGATGACAATCGACGCCGATGTCCACGTGCTCCCGCCATCGAATCCTCTCCAAAATCTATATAGCGAATTTAGGATGTCTCTCCAGCCTATCCTCAAAATTTCAATTCGAAAGATTCAAAATCGTGCTGCATAGCGTACAGACAAACGAACGAACGCGAGTCGAGTCGCCCCAAGAGCCACGCCGCAATAAAACGCAATATACCGGTACAAATAAAAAAAACGAATGCACATGAAATAGCCTCGATCGAAGTCCTTTCTGGCTTAATGTGGCTCACGATCTTAAACGTTCATATTAATCCCAAACAAGCATCGCATGTAGCACGTGCCCGAGAGCCAGCATGAATATGTATGTGTGGCATAACCACAGCCCGTAGCCCTCTGTTCGCTAGCAAATCGTGAATGGCTGTCCTTCCAAACGAAGTACCGGGATCAACTGGCTAAATTACAGACATCGGTCGGATTCATCAGCAGGGAACACGCTCCGAGTGACGAGCTCTTCTGTCTCTGTAGATATTAATCATGTCGGTAACAAGCTTGTACTCTCTTCGCTTTCTCTGTGTCCCACGCTTCGAACATTTCGAGATTGTCTCGAGATACCTGTGGTCATTCGAGGTAACGTTACGCGAACTATCGTTATCGTTCGATAGACCCGCGATGCTGGCACCCTTGAGATTCCTTTAATGAACGTCCGCCTTAATAGCGTCACGTATATCGATTTTGACACCGTTCGGGTGCTTGCGTTTCTGCACCTTTGTATGTGCGTCGCAGCCTCAGCAATATTAACCCGTTTGCTGCCACGATCCCCAAATGGGAATTTGAATATATTAGATCTGCCGGAAAGTTCTGTCCGATAATTTCGTTTCAAGTTTGAACATGTACGCGCATTCTCTTTTTGAGCCACATGTGGCTAACTTCTTTGCAACTGCGCTTACAAACACGTGCCCTTTGAAAGTAACTATGGCAAAGATATTGTACGGTCTCGGAACTCGAGTTTTCGATCGTGGAATCCTCAAGAACTGTGATCGTTGTGCTCGACGGCAAATTAATGACGCGAGGACGCTTTGCGAAAGATGATGTGGTGGTGGTATGGTGGTGAATGAATGTTTAAATATAACACTTAATTTATTTAGCAATATTTAGTAGGTTAACAATAATGTTCGAGTATTTGGTGGTGTTCAAAGTTGTTTTTAGTGTGTACTAGGTTGTGATTTAAATTGTTCTGATGTTTCGTTAGTGGTGGTTGAAATGGAACTTGTTGTTCCTTGTTGGTGTTGTAAAATAAGTAGATGATTTGTGGAGTAGGAGTCGATGGTGAATTGGTGGGAAATTTCAAATCTTAAATTATAAAGTTTCCAAATTTCAAAGTTAATAAATCGATTAATTTTGAAAATTGTACAATTTGGGAATTTCAGCGTTAATCAGTTGATAAATTTGCAAATTATAAAATTTCAAATTTAAAATGTAAAGTATCTTCGGAGAAGCACTCAAGACACATCAGTTAACAAGTACACATCAGAATAAAATCTAGTCACCAAAGTCTGATCCAATAATTTCGATACAGTCCATTTTTTTTGCTTATTGGAAATCTACTGGCTCCACGCATTGTTTAACACATTTAACACACTTGACTGCCACATGAAAGCAATTGAAGATTGCATTAATTAGTATTTTTGAACAAACCTTACCAAATATGTTCACGATACTTTGTTATATTTGTTCTTCACAGTTCCAAGTAACTAATGCGAGTATCTACAGTTAGAAAAGTAATCAACTTTTGAATAATATAGCTATTAAATCTGTGTAGAAAGAGTGTCACCCGCATGTGGGTCACATGGCAGTCAAAGTGTTAATCGTCACTTAATATTACTGACACTGCAACGCACATACATGCATCTTCGCACCAATTTCACCGAAAAACCTCGAAAAACGTGACGGCAATCTCACCTAACTCCGTTCAAAATTTCTGAACCCGCATCGCGGCAAAAGCACCTGGTCCCAGTAACATCTTATTTGTATCGTGCGAGGCAACCGTGCCGTAAAACTAGTTTCTACAACGACCACAAGTTCGTCGACTTTATCAAGATTTCAGCGTACTATTTGAGCTCTAATAAACCCGGGTCGCCCGTTTCATCCACGGTGGATGACAAGTCACGGGGGAATTTCGGTGAAGGATCGAATAGCGGTCGAATAGGAAGAAGGAGATGAATCCACAAAAGGGTGGATGGAAGAAGTCTACACGGGGAGGTAGAAACGGGCTGGTTTCCACTCGAGCGTACAGAAAAGCGACGTCCTTGCCATATACCGCAAGAATACCATTCTACGGGGACTCCGGCTTCATAAAAACGTAATAAATCCTCCTCGTGTTGGTTCACCATCCTCTACGCGAACCGTAGATCATTCACCCTTTGCACCCTTCGTGCCTCCTACCCTTCTTTTTTTAAGCGTATTCGAAACTCTTGCTTTTCGACCGTGCATTCTTATATTTCTCTTCTTTCGGGAGTCACGACTCGCGTTCGATTCGAATTCTGTCTCGTTTCAATATCCGATGTAACTTTGTTTACGTAAGCTTTATTGCGTTGCTTCTGCTTTCAAGCTTGCAGAAATTTTTGGACCGCTGCCGAGTAATAATAAAGAAATTATAAATAATTTGAATTATTGCCAGCCATGATAAAGAGATTATGAATGATTTGAATAATTGCGAGTAACAATAAAGAAATTAGGAATAATTTGATTGATTACGAATAATAATAAAATTGCAGTTAGAGGTATAAATTATAATAATTGAAGGAAGGAAATTGGGGTGAATGAATCTGTTGTTTAAGAAATTCGTCAAATGATTATTAGTAAGGAATTACTTCAAAAATAAATATTAATAGAAATAAACTACAAATAAGTATATGAGCCGTTTATTTTGAAAGTGGCCTAAGTCCATTTATCTTAAAATCGAGATATTTAAGGGTTTGCGTTTCAATGAATTTAAAAATATACGTATAGGACATTAATGAGTCGTACTGCTTAAGTGTATCTAAGGGTGTTAAATTTAGAGTTCCTATTAAAATAGTGGCAATTATTAAGTGAATAATATCCGTTTTCTTATCAAGAATGGAGTTAGGCCACTTTCAAAATTAACAACCAGATTCAATATAAAATTTGAAGGTGCCCAAGTCCATTCAACATAATTTAAGATGCTTCAAATTGAAAAAAACAATACTGAATTTATTTTACATATCTTTAAAACACTTCGGGAACATAATTTATACGATTCAATTAATTACATAACGTGCAAAATTACAAACATAAATTTATTACAAAACAATTTACTACTCATCTACATTTTGTGCGTGTGAAAGGGATTTGAAGTAATCATGATGTTCCGGTGGTATATATCGTAATAGGTCCATTATGTCCTTGAATTTTGCTGTTGTAATTTGTCTGATATTTTTATACAGTGGTGTCAATACAATATTTTCGAACTTTTTTGGTCTACCCCGACGTGGTAATAAATTCAGGACTTTAAAATTTTCATTCTCATTCATTGATGTCTTATAGAAAATTTTGTACGGTTCATTTCTGACAAAACGCATCCAACATATTTTTAGCCAGTTTATTGATTCTCCATTAGAATTTTTTACTCTTTTAAAAATTGCATCTTCTAATAATTTTGTTGATACAAAATCTTCTTGTCTCATTTCATTTACAATAAAATTATTACTGGTTATTCAACTAACGCAATTGTCCAAAAAATGAGGTTAAATTGTAAATACTAATTAATTAAAATTACCTTCATCACTACTTTCCGACATTATCAATAGTAAATATATTATCTTAATTATTTAAGTATAAATGGAGTTAGGCCACTTTCAAACTACACGATTCGATTATTAAACTAACTCTGAAAACTTATGTGTCAAGAATTATCGTATTTGCTCGGATTATAAGCAACCTGAAATGCTTTACTGATAAATAACATAAAGTTGTACACGTAACCATGACAACCGGAAAAAAGTGAAAAACGGAGATAGGCCACTTTCAAAATAAACGGCTCATATATGCATAAAAATAAATTACAAATAATACCGATATAAATAAAAATATAAAATTACATAGAATAAATGTTCACTGTTTAAGAATTTAAATAAATGATATAATCAAATAATTTTCAGTATATAAATAATATCACCTGCAAGTTAAAATTCCTCTTGCATTTACTTAAATTTATAATTATCATATAAACTGATTCGTTTCAATTAAAATTTGCATACCTTCGTCAGTAATAAAACCATTAGTGTGCTCGATAACCGTGTACTCAAAAATTAACTTCGTAACGACCAGAATATTAATAGATAATCATTAATCCAATTAACGTTCGAACACCTCTGTCCATCGTCACTTTATATTAAATCACGCATTACGGTTATATAATAATTACAGATTTAATTATTGAATTGATTTAATCAATTCAAATAGCAATGACAAATTAATCAACAGCAACTAGCAAATGCATTAAACATTTTCATCGGTACTGAATATTAATCAAACAAAGTTTTATTCATTTTCCATGTACACATTGCAATGCCAATAAATGCAATTAGATTCCCTTATTTAAAATCGCTTAAATTATAGAGAAAATTAAAATACGTATAAAATATATTAGTCAAGATGTATGTTAACCTTCATCGAGATAATGAATCATTGTATAAGCAATTTGACCTATTATCCATTTATTTTTAAAGTATCGTTGCGATATCATTATAAGTGACTATTAATAATCTTGCGTGCGAGAGGCGACTCACATTCGTTATCAGACTTAATGCTACAATTTTAACCAGTTAAGTTTGTCTGACGGGTATATCCGTCATGGAGATGTGGCAGAATTTGTTGTCACGACGAGTATACTACTAAATCACATCTAACTGGTTCACCAAATAAATCAATATTAGTAATAGAATTGTTTATTTTATAAAATAGACCCATCTTTTTGGCCCAATATTTTAACACCGACATTTATTCTGTGATTGACTAGTATACTTAGAAAAGGGAGAGCCACTGGTTAAATAAATAACTTTCAACTAATTTTATAGTATTACACACGTGACGTTTGAACACAGTGAAACAGACAATATTGCAGGGATCTTGGTGACAGAAGGACTCGTTTCAACAAAAATAAGAATATTTAATATAAAAAACACAAAATAGAATATACGCTCACACAATTTCTCTCTTTTGACTTTCACACTCGATTTGTCTCGCTTAATTCTCACGCTCGACTTGTCTGTTCTAACTCTCAACCGACCAGTTTTAACTCTGACGCTCAACTGACTTTTCTTCCATCCTTACAACGCTTTTCTTTTCCCAAATCCACTTATACACAGTCACACCCGCTGACCCATTCGTACCACACGCATTCCCATTGCGAAGGCTTGTCACACGATCCAAACACTCTTCATTCACACTTCTCTAGGTCCAACCACTCTACATCCGCATCTAGCTCGAACATCCTTATCTCACACCCCACAATATTAGCGATTAATACCAAAAAATAACATCAATGAACAAACTTTTCAACCAAGCAATTTCACAATTGTAATTCGCCAACAGTAAAAATACTCTCGAGTGCAAAGGATTTAACAGTGCACACCAGCGACATCGTATAATTAAGTATAATCGATTCGCTGTCGTGAACTCGGTCACTAATGTACATTCGGCCCTAGTGGAAAGTCACTGACACGTATCAGAGTAAAATCAGGTCCCAGATGTCCATCAACGAATGGACACGCGAAAGGGTTGTTGCCACGACCACGAATCGTACAGTCGGAGCTCTCGCGAGAATAGTAATGCGACGATCGATGGTGTGCTCACCACGTCGGCTACGGGGTCGAACATCTAGTTAACTAATGCCACCAAATATGATGTATGGAGTCGTGTTCAGACGCGCTACGCAGTTGCTCGAAGATTAAAGGGGGTTAAGGTGGTTTGTCAAGCTACTACAGAGGACGTCGCGTATGTACCCTGCTCTTCGCGAAATATGTATCTGAAGGGATCGCAAGTTTCGCCTGAATTCAATTAATTTTCCCGTTACTCTTTGATATGCCGAAAAATTCGATTGTAGCTATTTATACATACAGTATGTATACACATTTGGCTATTTATACGTACGGTATATATACACAATTGGCTACTTATACATGTAATATGCACATACATATACGTAACTGACAATTGATACGTACGATATATATACACAATTGGCTACTTACACGTAGGGTATGTATACACAATTGGCTATTTATACATGTAATATGTACATACATATACGTAATTGGCTATTAATACGTACGATATGTATAGACAATTGGCTACTTATACGTAGGGTATGTATACACAATGGGCTATTTATACATACAGTGTGTATACACATTTGGCTATTTATACATGTTGCATGTATACACAATTGGCTATTTATACATGTAGTATGTATACACAATTGGCTATTTATACATGTTGTATGTATACACAATTGGCTACTTATACATACAGTATGTATACACAATTGGCTATTTATACGTACGTTATGTATACACAATTGGTTACTTATACGTAGGGTATGTATACACAATTGGTTAGGTTAGGTTAGGTTAGGTTAGGTTAGGTTAGCTTACGGTTAGGTACGTATACATACAGTATGTATGCACAATTTGCTTGCTATTTATACATGTAGAACATACAGTATATACACATAATTGGCTATTTATATACATATACAGAATGTACATACAATTGGCTATTTATACATACATAATGTATACACATATTATTTGCTATTGTATTCTGTACATACAAACGACTATTTATACATGCAGTATGTACACGCAGTATTTACACACCTGCAGTAGGTAAAAATAATATTTATACGTATAAAATACGCGTATTCGAATGGAACGTAATGAAAAACTTTCAAAGCAACCGATAAAAACCTTTCAAGATTTAATATCTTGACCAAACGAACATTTACGTGTTTCTTTATAAAGATTTGTATGGTATTTATCGACGTTTCAGAGATTGAATTTGCCTGTCGGGATACAATCGTTTTAAGCAAGTCACCCTTTGCGAGTAAATAGAAATCCGACAAGTTAGAGATCTTCATCAACCCTGTATCAGCAACCGATTTGGGGAACTTTCCATTGGATTGTGCCATTATCTGCAACGCCAACAGAAATTGGAAATTATTACACCGTCATCTTACACTGTTGTCACCAAACGACCCCGCTTGTAGATCCTCTATCCCCTGCTATTGAATCAGCAGCTACACCCTTTATCCGATATTCGCACCCCTCTCCGTACCCTATCAATCTGATATTACTCTGTATTTCGTGCGGGTTGATTGATTGAGCGGGCAAAGGACAAGGGAGAACGATTGGGGCACGTTCGTGCCAATAATACACGTTCGAAGAAGTGTTAAAGCCACGAAAGTGACAGAGATAAATATTTTCGATTCATAAACATCGCTATGAATCAATGAACCGTTCGTCTTCCTTATTCGTGCCGTTCTTCATTCGCATTTGTTAAAACAATGGAAATTTTATTATTTTTTCCGACGGCTTTGTTATGCAAATATGCTCACATCGAAAAGTGCATTGTCCGATGTGCACAGAAAGTAAGAATAATAGAATTGTAACTGATGCATAATTCGGAGAAGGAATTTTAATATTGGAGATTTCGTTGGAAACTTTTTAATTTAGATGATTTTAATGAGTACCATTACTTGTTTAACTTGTTTCAGCTCGTTTAATAATGTTCATACTCGTTACATAATAACTGTTCTGTTATACGTTGCTGAAATTTCGATGAACAAACTTTTTAAATATATTTAGAATGTAAAGTAGACTTACCATTAAGGTAAACAATGTTGATTGAAATAAGATGAACTTATGAAATGAAATTAAGTAGCTGGTAAGAAAGGAAAGTTTAAGGAAAGTAAAATTTAAATTTTCAGCGAAAAATATTTTTTAGCTATAAAACAATATTTATCAAATAAAATTAATTAATCGATAAAACAACGAAAGACTAAAACTATCACAGAAAATATTTACGAAAATGAAAAAGTAACTACGAAGTAGAATTAATTAGCAGACGGAAATAATTAAAATTTAAAATTATTATCTGAAATATCTATAAAAAAATATATGCAATTAAAATAATCAGATAATAATAAACTTAAAATTCGAAACTATGAACGAAAATATTTCTCAAAATAAAGAAATGCCTCTGAAATAAAATTAAGTGACCAAGTAGAAAAAGAAAGTTCAAGATCACTATCAAAAATGTCCCTTCAAAAAACTATTTACAATACAAAAATAATTAGCCGATAAACGTAAAATACAAAATTATGAACGAAAATATTTTCTAAAATAAATAAATACCTATGCAACAAAATTAAGTGACTAAGGAGAAAAAGAAAACTTAAAATGATCAGGGACGCATATAAAAAAAAATAGCTAAGAAATAAAATTAACTAGCAAATAATAAAAGAACAGTAAAATATATTTCCGAAAAAGGCCAAGAAGGACAAACTAAAGTACTTGATGAGAAAAAGAACTCTCATAAAAAAAAGTAAATACCAATAGTGTTTAGAAAATGTTTAACACTAGAACTACAAAATTGTTGATTTTTTATTACAAAATTTTATTGCCGTCCTATTGTCAAAATGTCTGTCATGTTTTATTGAGCTAACGAATGGTTGCATATATTAGATGATGCTGCAATATTTATTTATTTTTCTACTTTATTTTCAGTTTTGAAGTAAGCGTGCATTTAATATCGGTACTTCTAGTGTTAAGCTCAATTACGTAAAAACGAAAAGGAAACAGTGAGAGAAGCTAAGAATGCTAGAAAATAGGAGCGTTTCCCTTGTTTCCTCTAAAACTCTGGTCTCGTTTTCATTCAGTGGGTTAAGCATGTCCATTGCACGTGTTTACCAACCCCCCCTTCTTATCCTAACGCCAACCCCTCCTAAGAATTCACGTGCGGTGCCAAGCAACGCACGTCCGTGCACCTCTCGACATTCGCATAGCTAGTTTCTATTCCACACAGCACAACACACTCGTCGTATAGCACAGTGTCATTGAACACCGTGGGCACGTATGTGCTCAGGTAAGTGACCGGGTAAATACCGTTTTCGAAACTGCAGTCGACTGAATCTCGCTGACCAGTCGTAAAGTACTTTCCCAAACATATTAAGGTTTTGGGACAATAACGGAGAAACGTTTACGGAAATACGTACGAGTTTGAGCGACATTTAGTGTGTTAAGGGGTTCTCAAAAAATCGAAAATTTTTTTTTCGCTTAAAAGTTGCCTTGAGGTCTTAAAAATAAAGTACAATATCATTTATAGTCGGGAGAATTTTATAAGTGCCTTTATTTAAAATCGGAGGAAAATCTTTTCCGGCCGCAGCAGTATTCCTTCCGAGCAGCGTTCCAGTCAATCAGCTCCTGAACCGCCATTTTGTTTTCAATTGCTTCATAAAAATTTAGTTTAACACTTCGATGTATAGGTAATAAAGACCCGTAAACATATTTTTCATCTTTGTTATAGTTTGTCCGGAAAAAATTCGTGAAATTAGGTAACTTTTTGGCGCTCTAGAGTGGTCTAACCCCTTAACACGTTCCCTGCCGAACCGTTTTCTGAAGACTTTCCGTTCAAGCCGCGTGGGGCGTATACGCCCCACAATCAATCAATTGGAGCAACAATAGTTTTAATATTTTAATGATCATTCACACAACTTATGTATCAACGGAAAGTAACAATTGTTCTTGGTACTATACGGATTTGTTGTGAGTAGTTACCAAAGTGTTAAGATGGCCATAACTGACTTTATAATACATTCTTTGAAAATCAACATCGTACAATGAATTTACTCAATGGCTTGAACGGAAAGTTCAGCGTGGGGCGCATACGCCCCACGCGGCACGGAACGTGTTAAGGCCGCCAATGCCCTTACATTGACAATAGATTTAGGATTTCTATATAGCAATTAGCACTAAGACCGTCATTAATGATTTAAGGCCGTCGTTAATGATTTAGAAATTTAAAAATCGCTATACCGCAGTTTAAAAAAAGAACACTCGAGAAATTAAAAAACTGTAATTAAAAAATTGAGAAATTAAAAAATAATAATATAAAGAATTAGAAATTATAAAAGCTTCAATGTTACACAACGTTTCACGAGAATAATGCAATATTCACCTAAATTAGTTTTCCTGCGAAGACCAAAGAAAACAATCGAGCGTTCAATAAATATCCATTCGATTGATAGGCAATTAAGAAGAATCGATAAAAAAGAAAAAAAAAAAAAGAGGAAAACGTTCTATCAGTGCGACGAGCATCCGCTTGCGAGGATCACCGAGAATCTCCTATCATAATTAGTTGGCTAATTATTATTTTTCGAATCGTGAAAAATTGTTCTCCGTCTTCGGGTTTTTCCATAATTTAACGATCATCTTGCGATTCTCTCGGAACGAGAAACGAATTTCGTGCTCGTTTTCCCATTGTAAATGTAAAATCAACACGAGAAATTTCAGCTTCGGTGGCGGCGCTTCTACAAAGTCTCTAGATTCTACAATCTACATTCATTACCGTAGAGAAACATTGTCCAAAGCGGATTACCTGGCCAGATTCAAGCAACATCGAGGATAATTAGCGCAAACGAGCATAGCAGGATAATAATGTTCCAGTTACTCCTATTTTTCCGGATTAAATACTCTTGTAAACTTTCGCGGACTAAGGGTCTTCAACGCTTAATATACAGCGTAATATTATGAATTAGAGTGAATGATTAACCAGTTAACTGTGGCGCCCCCTTTCGAGAACGTGCACCTACAGTCGTGGACAAAATTAAGTGGACAGATATCATAAATAACAAAAGGTTAATTTAATTTAACTAATAATGTCTATAAATCAAAACTTTATTGCACAACTATATACATTAAATATATAAATTGTATATTGAATAAATGTTTTCAAGTCTACAAAAACACTTCACGTTCTAAATTTAAAATTTATTTAAAACGTTGTAATGAAACGAAAATTTTTTTTACATATCTTCCATGTCCACTTAATTTTGTCCATGACTGTATATTTGTGCCCATAATTATGAAAATGGTCTAAGTCAATTCCAACTTTAAACACATTTCTGTACGAGAATCGTACAAAAATTTCGCGTTCATAATAAATTTTCATTAATCGAGACTAATAGAATTCTATTTTAAAATGTTGCATGATATACAAATATTTTTTAATCCATTAAATATCTCGAAACAAGAACTGTGTGACTTACTAGACCACTTTCATAATTATGGGCACATTTGTCGTGAAAATCGACGATGATGAGTAGCTCCAGCATGCATAAATTTATCAAAAATTATTTATACATTTTATTTGTTCGTTTTACTGCGCCTTGGCTTCCACGTGTTCCAAATATCTTGGAATCTACGAAAAATTACAGTTTAAATAACGTTTGCAAAACTTACAATTCATATAACTAATGGTAATTAAATTTTACCCATGACGGATATAGTCGTCATGACACAAAATTCTGCCACATCTCCATGACGGATATAGTCGTCAAACAAACTTAACTGGTTAATGTGGTACAAAGTAAGTTTGACAAGTTCGAAGCCGAGAGAGTTAAAACTTCGAAAATGCGTGTTTTTAAGTATCTACATTTCTAAAAGATACAGAGACCTCAGAAATATGACAATACACATATGGACAGATCTAGGGAGTCTGCAGATCTGGGGATACAGAAACACAGGAATTTGAAGGTACAAAAATGTAGGAATCCAGAAACATAATTCTGAAGAATCAACAAAAGATTCGTACATTGTAACTTGCTAAATTTGAACCTTATATTAATACATATGGTGTGTTGTGTATGTTATTTTATTAAGGAGAAATTAATACTAAAACTAAAACCAAAGGGGTCAAATGACGCTTCTACAAATTTCCTACTTCAAATAATAGAATTTGTTAAGCTGGTCTTCTTGACATTTATGCCAATGGTCATCAAGATAGACCATTTAGAAGTGAATTCATTTATGTGTCATCGTTTGTTCATTTACTTTTCAACTTCATTTTTAACTTATAATAATTGTGCATTATACGTCGGTAGTTTTAGCGTTAAACAATTTCGGAATTCTGAACTTCGAAGTGTTAAAACTAAATTTCCAAAAAACAGAAACTACAAAATTTAAAATCCCAAAATTGCTGAAATTCCGACGTTCTACAATTTCAAAATGCTAAGAATTCCACAATTCCAAAATCCCAACATTTGAACATTCGCAAAGTTAAAAAATCGCAAAATTCCAGTATTTCGAAGCCACAAAATTCTAAAACTTTTGAATCGTAAAATCTCAGGATCGCGAAATTAAATAATCGCAAAATCCCAAATTTCGAAAACTCAAAAATTTAAAAATACCAAAATTGAAGAGTAAAAAAAATTGCGAAATCCAAAAATTAAAAAATTTCAATGTCCCAAAATTCAAAAAACCAAAAATCTCAAAACTACAAATTTTCAAAACTCCACAGTTCCAAACACCAAAAATCCGGAAATTCCAAAATTTCAAATCAACAAAACGCCACTAACCAAATCCTGGAAACAACAATATATTACTATATTACAAGTCCCAATGATATTCCACCTTTACGACGTCATTATATCGTAGAATAATAACGAGAGTTTATACCTCGAATGCAACAAGAAGATTACGTCCTACCCGAAGGAACGCAGCTTACGATTATCGATCCGAAAATTCCAACGACATGAATAAAGCAGCGCGATGAAACCAACATGGACGTAATCGGATACGAAATCATCAATAATGTGATTCGCTTTATCGCGTTGCTCCGTAAATCGATAAACGACGGTACTTAGGAAAGACTCGCGGAATATTGACACAGATGCAGATACAGAAATTTATTCGCGAGAGACGGGATTCGTCGTAAACTTTAGATTCACGGAATTCCTCAAAATGACGGAGTTTAAATTTCTTATCTTAAATTACGAAATTTCCTCAATTTTCAAATTATCAAACTTTGTTATTTCTATATTACCATTTCTTATTTCTAAATGACCAAAGTTCCTAAATTTCCTAATTTCCCAAATTTTCACGTTTTTAAATTTCCCAAATTTTTCCAGTTCCCAAATTCCTCAAATTTTCTAAGTTTCTTAATTTTCGAAATTTCTGAACTCCCAAAATTTTCACGTATTTAAATTTCCCAAATTTCTCGAATGACCAAATTACCAAATTTCCTTATTTTCAAATTATCAAAAATTCTTAATTTTCCAAATTTCCTTACTTTAAAATTATCAAATTTTCTAAGTTTCTTAATTTTTCAAATTTCTGAACTCCCAAAATTTTCACGTATTTAGATTTCCCAAATTTCTCGACTGCCCAAATTACCAAATTGTCTACATTTCCCAAATTTCCTTATTTTCAAATTATCAAAGTTCCTTAATTTTCAAAATTTCCTTACTTTCAAATTATCATATTCCCTAAATTTCTTAATTTTCCACGTGTCTAAACTCCCTAGATTATTCCTTTTTTAAATTTTCCAAATCTCTCGAATTCCCAAATATCCCAAATTTCTAAACCCCCCAAACTTTCAAATTTCGTCGGTTACCCTCAAAATCCTTAATATGCAAATTCGCCAAATTCCACGCATACTCGAAACTCTCAAATCTTCGAATTTCGAAATTCCCAACACAGTGAATTCACCGATTTAAAGACTTCGAGCCCTACGAAACCTTAAATTCGAAAGTTCGCTACTCAACAACGACCTCACGTTGCAAGACAATTTCCCCTAAACTGAAATGTTCCCTATGGAAACCTACCATGCGCTGTATACCCATGTACGTTCAAACGATCGCCATTTAAAGTGTCAAATATGTGACAGCTGACGATTTGCTGTCGTATTTACTTGTTGAATGAACGATCGTTGATACTATGTACGTTCATTCACGTTTCTGCATTATGCGCTTTCCCGTGATATGCTAAATCGATTTGTGTTCACTCACGAAATGTGCCAGCTTCGGTCGAGAATACAGCTTTCTTCGTGATGGTTCAACACTTACCTGAAACAATGAAAAAAACATTCAATTACGACGACGAATTTCCAAAATCGTTTTTATTGGAAACGCGTGTATAACAAACCACATATGTATCTTATATTTCTATATTCTGAACTTTGTTCTTACATTGCAAATGAACGTCTTGACTCTTTCAATACCAAACCAGAAACGAGGAGACACTGCTCCCCAAATGGAAATTTTGTGTCCACTTGAAGATAAGAGAAACTATCCTGTATTTATTACGGTGTCCCATAAGATTCTTCGTTTTTTTCATGTAATCCCCGATAATTTTAGAAAGAGTAAATAATCATGTTTCCCGAAGAATGGACAAGGCTGATATACAGTAGCGGACAAAAGTTTAAGACTAAATGGAAAAAATAAATAATTTACTGTTCATAAAAACTATAAATAGTATTCTACTTTCGGTGTTACCTAATTAGACATTTATTTATACACTTATAAAAAAAATTTCATTTTGATATTTTACTCAGTAGCGAAGTTACCAAAAATGGAACAAAGTTTGTATAACATTTAAAATCACATCATCGTCTTAAACTTTTGTCCGCTACTGTAGTTGAACAGTCCATATCTAATGCACCTAATTAATCTTGAACAATAAATATCGTGTATCCGTTCCTATCAAAAAAGGAGGAAACTAATGGTCATCCTAATATTACCCTAGTCTTCGACGAAAAACAGTCTCGGGCCCTTATTATGATTTTCTTATGCAGACAATAGACAAGAGGTTCTCGTCGTTAGATTGAATTTTGCCAATAATTATTTCCTAATAATCCAGATTTTTTTACTTTTTACATTCTATGCGTAGGAACGAGTAATGCGAAGAGGATAACGGTGAAAGGTGATAGCTGGGAAAGGAATTCAAGGTGACTAGGAGCAGGGATTAGGGTATTTGATGTGGCGATGAGTCTATATTGTGTTTGTTCTATGAATCATGAATAGGTGATCGAACACCGACAATTTGTCTACGTGATCGTTGATGAAAAATTAATGGGATCCACGCATGACATTACTGCGTGGATTATGGTTAACAGCTGGGTTGATGCTAGAACCACCGGAATACATTAACAGTAACTTTTTAACTGAAAATATAATGAAGAAAGAAGTTTGTAAATATCGCTGTATCAACTAACATGAACAACTTTTTGTTTCAACAGAATGTGACAAGACATTTTGATAGAAACGCGAGAATGAAATTTTGTAATATGTTAGATTTGGAACTAGTTATTTTGGTTGGTAGTTCTAGTGTTAATAGATCTGGTTTGTACAAACTTAATCTGGTTATCTTTAAAAACAAATATGAAAACAGAGAAGAGTTCTGGTGCTTGTTGATTTTCAGGGGTTTTGGCAAATTTAGGTATTTTGGAAGAAATTATGAATTTGTGGTTGTTGTATTGAAAGGAGAAATTTAATCTTAAAAATCTGTATGTTTCGTCACTTTTTGACTTCTTAGTTTGATAAATTACTTTATTTCTAACTACTTTTCCGAAGCTCAACGTTTTCAAATTTTTTAATTTTCAATTTTTAATTGTGCAAATCTACATATATATTTCTAAAGTTTTCAATCTACTTATGTTGAATCGGAAATATACAAAAAATATTTAGAACTCCGAATTATTTAATTCTTAATGTCTTAAATTTCTTATATTTTCGAATTTGCAAATACGTGTATCTCTGCATTTCTTTCAATTACAGCATTTCTTAAGATCTGTACTCACAAGTTTTTGTACTTTCAAACATTCTGGTTATAAAGCTTTTAAAATTGTCGCATTTGTAAATATGTATGTTTCCAAATTTTTCAAATTACGCACGGTGGACCCGAAGCATGCGAGAAATGTTCGCCACGATGATGGCGAATGATACGCACGGGAGAGCTTAATAATTGCATAATTTACTCGTGAATATTGATGTCATCCAGCAGGGTAGTAGGCGGTGCACGTCCCCTGGGGTTCCGTCGTTAAGGAACATTTTGTAACTAGGGATAAGGACCCCTTGATGCGTTGTTAATTGTATAGTTAGCGGTTATCAATCAATCGATGGTAGCCTAAGCGATGTACTTACAAGAACACATGTTTTTCTGATTCGGTAATAGTGTTCTTAGTTAACACGTTGATGGATAAAATTATGGGACAATCAATGGACAAACAGTATTTTTTTTTACAATTTGAAAGATAAATTGGATCAGGCTGTATTATTTTTAACGCGCCTTAATAAATATTCATAAAATGTTTTATCATATTTTTATTCCAAGTATTTAATCCTTTTAGTGCTGACAGAAAGAATTGTAAGAATAGCAAACTGATTTGATATAAGTTTAAGTTAAATTTGAATAATTTAAAATTCGATGTATTTACTGTAAATTTAAGTAATTTAAGATTTCATATATTTGATTAAAATGTAGATAATGAAAGATTTCATGTATTTCAGTCAAACCTGACTCATTTAAAGTTTTATATACTTAATTCACATTTAAATACTTAGGTAATTTAAAGTTCGATGTATTTAATATAAATTTGATTAATCGAATATTTAAAAATATTTACAAAATTTAAAATGCAACATATGAAATAAAATGAGACTTCATATTTCTACATATTTTTAAATAAACATTGCTCAACACCATATGATCTGTATCACATATTCCCGAACAGATATCGATCAATATTATACGTATTTTGATCAATACCATCATCAAACCAAATATTGATCAATATCATATATTTTCAAAATCACCTTGATATGTATCATATATTTTCGAACGAATATCGATCAGTATCAGATAGCTGATCAGTACAATATAATTATCAAAAAATATTTATTAATATTATATGATCACCAACATATATTTTCAAACACATATTGATCTATATCACATATTTTAAAACAAATGTCGATCGGTATCATATAATTAATAAGCACCATATATTTTCGAGCACATATCGACGCACATCATATACTCAGTATGATATACATTCATGGACAAAATTAAGTGGACATTGCAGAAATGTAAAAAATTTTTTGTTTTGTTACGATGTTTTAAATAAATTTAAAATGTAGAACGTGAAATGTTTTTGTAGACTTGAAAAAACATTTTCTTAATATACAATTTATTTATTTAATGTATATAATTGTACAATAAAGTTTTGATTTATAGGCATTGTTAGTTAAATTAAATTAACCCTTTGTTATTTATGATACCTGTCCACTTAATTTTGTCCACGACTGTATTTTCATACAATTATCGATCAGTGTCATATAGTTGATTAGTGTCGTACATTTTCAAACCGATATTGGTCAGTATCATACAATTTCATACATATCAACACAAATATTGATCAGTGTCGCATAGTTCACTCCACGATCTCGATTAACAAATTGTGTCATTTGAAGTAGGAAATTTGTAGAAGGATCATATGAGCCCTTTGGTAGTTTTAGTGTTAACACAGCAGCGGTCCGGCAGTTTTAAAAACGTCCTCCCGAAAAGTATCGTCTTCCGATGTCCCCGGAGCAAAGTTGGCAATCGAGCAGGGACATTAGACGAAAGTATGCAAGCAAGGTTAGGCGAGGTAGCAGGTTTCTCATGGGATGATTCCGTCGGCATCCAATCTCAGCGCGCAGCCCGCCGCCTCCTTCGCGTCCCGCGGGCAACCCCTCGGGCTACATTCGGAAATCCAATTTGCTGGATAGCAGTCGGCTTGCTTCCATAGACATATGATTGCAGTCGATACGAGACAAATCTGATCGCTGGTCATCGCGAATATCGAGGCTAATAGCGAAATCCTCCTTTGTTCCGACTCTTTCGCCATTTCTCATCGATGTTTTTCGAAATTTCGAAGTGTTAAAACTAAATTTCCAAAATACAGAAAGTACAAAGTTTAACACTAAACCTACCGGCGTATAATGCACATTTATTTTGAACTTAAAAATGAAGTTGAAAAACTAATGCACAAACGATGTAACACGAATGAAGGTATACATCGATGCTTTATATCGATGAAAATCAATAGAAATTTCACAGAAATCACCTTAACATACTTTGGAACTTAAAATTAGAAACTTGTAAAACGGTCATTTGACCGCTTTGGTAGGTTTAGTGTTAAAATCCCAAAATTGCTGAAATTCCGAACTCCTATAATTCCAAAATGCCAAGAATCCTACAAATCCGAAATCCCAACATCTGAAAATTCGAAAAATTGGAAAAGTAGCAAAATTTCAGTATTTCGAAACCACAAAATTCGAAAAATACTGAATCGTAGAATCTTGAAATCGCAAAATCCCAAACTACCAAAACTCAAAATTTAAGAATACAAAAATCCCAGAATCCCAAAATCCCAGAATCCCGAAATCCCAAAATCCCGAAATCCCAAAATCCCAAAATCCCAAAATCCCAAAATCCCAAAATCCCAAAATCCCAAAATCCCAAAATCCCAAAATCTCAAAATCGCAAAACTCCTTCACGTCCCACGGGCAACCCCTCGGGCTACATTCGGAAATCCAATTTGCTGGATAGCAGTCGGCTTGCTTCCATAGACATATGATTGCAGTCGATACGAGACAAATCTGATCGCTCGTCATCGCGAATATCGGGGCCAATAACGGAGTCCTCCTTTGTTCCGACTCTTTCGCCATTTTTCTTCGACGTTTTTCGGTTTTTGCTCGGTTTTCTTTCGTTTCGAACGATGTAGGAACGAAACCAGTGATATACAGTAGATAGATAGTATATAAAACTGGTTTTGTCGTCCCTGAGCATGGTGTTCAGTGTTCCTAAATCAAAAAGTCGAAGTTAACATGTTCTTCACTGAGATTGATTTACTATTTCGATTTTCTAGAAATGGGGAAATTGACACGGGATGAGTACCATGCATCGACCTGAAGGATTTCGTGAGTTACACACAGAAGGGAAACAGTATATTTTATATAGCTAAGGTTTTTTGTATGTTATTCAATCTTAAAGTTAGAAATTGGAAAAAATTCTAAATCTTGAAATTCTCAAATTTTTTAATTTTTTAATTTTCGAATTTCAAAATCCCTACATTCTTGGGTGTGTTAAATATTTATACCTCTAGATCCCTAGATTCCTAAGTTCCTACATCCCTACATTGTATGATTCGTAAATTATATCCTCAAATTCCTGAATTCCTAATTTCCGCATTTCCAGATCTCAAAACTTTCAAATCTTCAAATTAAAAGGATTTCTAAATCTTGAAATTCTCAAACCTCCAAATTCTGAGATCCCCAAATTTCTGCGTTCTTAAATCTTAATATTTCCAAATTATCAAACACTGAAAGTCTCAAATTTCCAGATTCCCAAATTTCCATGTTTCCAAGTTCCAAAACTCAAATTTCCAACTTAAAAGAATTTCTAAATCTTGAAATTCTCAAATTTCCAAATTCCTACATTTCCAAGTCTTGAAGTATTCAAATTTCCAAATTAAAGAAATTTTTGAATCTTGAAATAGTGAAATTCCCAGATCCCAGGATCCTCGAATTCCTAGATCCCCAAAATTCTAAATCCTTTAATACTGAAATTCCCGACGTTCCAGTTACTCGTACGTCCGAATTTCCAAATTGCCACTGTCACCAATTTCTCCTCGCAAATAATTTTGCAACGCGAATGCAAGAAAATCGTGCAGCAACGTAGACACTGCGTCGCAATGGGACACAACATTCTACCAAGTTTTCTTACCATAACAGAAAGTTCGAAAGAATGTTAAGGACTAAATAGAGCTGACGAATTTCTAAGGTGAAATAACCCCCTGCTATTGCGAACAATCTAGCTCCTGGACCCGTATAATAAGATATTCACTTCTTCGTGTTGAAACTGAAAACTTTGCGAATAAATCACTCGTTTCATGAATTCAGATTTTGAAATAGGAGGCAAGTGCGATGGCAAATAATACTTTGCGCGATGAATGCTGAAGAAAACTTATCAACTAAATGATTTAGAGTTTGGAAACTCAGCGTCAGTCGAAAGGGGGCCATAATTTTAACTGCTCGCTGCATTTCTACTGCAAACATGTTATGCATATAGAATAATATACAGGGTGTCCCAAAAGTGTTGAAGGAGCCGAAAATGGGAGGTAGGTGGGGTCATTCTGAACAACTTTTTCATTTGCAAAAATGTCGTATGGGGCTTTATTTATAAATTATTAACGAAAAACACCGACCAATCAGAACGCGAGAATCGCGCGATACGTGATTCGATCGCGACCACGGCCAATTATAACTCGGGCCTACACTTCTGCCTCCGAGCGCGCGCGATTCTCGCGTTCTGATTGGTCGGTGTTTTTCGTTAATAATTTAAAAATAAAGCCCCATACGACATTTTTGCAAATGAAAAAGTTGTTCAGAATGACCCCACCTACCTCCCATTTCCGGCTCCTTCAACACTTTTGGGACACCCTGTATATATTTTATTCTCCTATCTTGTTTTTACGTTATACACCTAATTCTCTTTTTACAGGAATTGTTTTGTTTTAACACGATTTTCAATATTCAATATTCTATGAATTATTTGCTTTTTCTCAAAGTATAATTTATTTTTTATAATATATTTAATGAATTAAAATGTGTAAGCACGAAATAAATTAAGTGAACTCTAACAAGAATTTTTTAATATTGTTTACACCCAATTCTTTAGTTGTTCGTTATGTTATATATTTAATTCTTCAATTGTTCGTTATGTTACATATTTAATTCTTGAATCTTTAGGTTTGTCATGTATTTAATTCTTTAGTGCTTGGTAATGTTATACATACATACATATATTCAAGTCATTAATTCACTTAACGATTGCAAAAGAAACACATAACTTCAGGAAATTATTGTATATAAAAGCAGCATAAAAATTGCTTCGTTGTCATATCATAATGAAACCAAAGAACATTAATGCTTTATTTAATTCCTAATTAATCAACCCAATTAACGATTACAGAGCATATGTATAATTTTAAGAAACAATTGTACCCAAAAGCAGTATACAAATTGTTGGCTAGTGAAATGCCTTCACGGTACAGATATTTCGAAGGAAAAATTCAATTTCCAGAACAAGAATAGCTGCATACGTTCGCTTCGTAACACCGCAACAATTTTCTCCACCGAGTAATTGTTTCTTCCATTATACCCAGATGGCGGAAACAATGGAACAAAGAAATCGTCGGCGAAAACATTTCTTTGATACAGCTTTAATTCAATCATCAACAGCTTCTTTGTTTGTCGTGTCACGCATAGTTATAGACCTATTATCTACAGTTACTAGATCGTTATGAGCATGTTCTAACCGCAGTTATTTATAGAGTTAATCACAGGAAACATGAGAACAAACTAGCGGGAGTTACAATGCAATTGTGGCGGTCTGCGTTATCGAAGATATTTTTAGATCCATTATATTTTTATACATATTTCTGATATCGGAATTTTTTCATCACTTTTTTGAATTCAAGGGATTTTTCTAACCTTTGTTTTTTTAACTTTTAATTTAAGAGATTTTTGTAGCTTTTATTTTTAATTTAAAAGAATTTTATAAGTTGCATTCTTAATTTTTGAATTTACGGGATTTTTATAACCTTTATTTTTAACTTGTTACGTTTAAAGGATTTTTATAACTTTCATTTTTAACTTTTGAATACAAGGGATTTTTGTAACCTTCATTTTTACCTTTTAAATTTAAGGCATTTTTAAATCACTCAATCTTTGAATTTTCCTATTTTCAAAGTTATATAATATGGAAAGTTGAATATTTAGAGATACGAAAATTTAGTAATTTAGAAATTTTGAAAGTTGAATATTCAGAAATTTCGAAAGTTTACTGATCTGGAAATGTAGAAATGTGCAAATTTGGTAATCTGAGAGTTCAGAAAATTTAGTAATCCGGAAAAGTGATAAGCTAATAATATTGAAATTGGACATTTAGAAGTCTGGAAATTTATCTGACTGAGAAATTTGTTCATTTTTTTGTAAGGACGTAATTCACTTTTCGTCGTCCTTTTTAGTAGGGTTAGAAAATTACTTGCACCGTGAAACCATTGACTGGAACAAGAAGCAATTTGTAATTACATTACAGAGCACAACGATTTGTGCAATTCTGTTTCAATGATCAATACGCGAGAATATAAATTTATTTCAGCGTGAAATTCATTCGACCGAAATAGATTCCTGTATTTTAATCAAAATTAATCAAGCTGTCGTGTAATCGACCTGTTATAAACATAATAACATTGACCAATATTGCATTAACAAATGGCTGAACCTCGTGTCGAGAATATCCTGACCTCAAAGGGTTAAAAATACTAGATAGAATATTTCTAAATATACTTTCTATCTGTGTGACACGATTTTTCATTCATACATGAATTTTCTAATTCAAAAGCACGGAATTTCGTGTTTAATAAAATGATGTCTAATAACTGAAAATCAGTGAGAACAATTTTAATTAATTGACAATAAATTTCGATAATTTTATACGACTTTCAGTAATTGAAAATGATTTTAAATGATATTATATGTAGATAGTAATAAATTTACAGTGTACAGTTTTACAATTCACAATTTTACAGGCTTACTATTTTGCAAGTTTATAATTTGGTAAGTTTACAATTGGATAGGTTTATAACTGCCAAGATCACCATTTTGTAAATTTGCTATTTGATAAGTTTACAATGATCAATTTTACCATTTTGTGAGTTTACAATTTTCCAAGTTTACAATTTGATAAGTTTACAATCTTACAAGTTTACAAATTTTACAAGTTTACAAGTTTACAAGTTTACAATTTTGCAAATTTACAATTTTACAAGCTTACAATCTGATAAGTTTACAAATTTTCAAGCTTGCAAGTTTACAATTTTGCAAATTTACAATTTTACAAGCTTACAATCTAATAAGTTTACAATTTTACAAGTTTACAAATTTTACAAGTTTACAAATTTTCAAGCTTGCAAGTTTACAATTTTGCAAATTTACAATTTGATAAGTTTAGAATTTTACAAGCTTACAATTTGATAAGTTTAGAATTTTACAAGCTTACAATCTGATAAGTTTACAATTTTACAAGTTTACAAATTTTCAATATTTACATTGTACCGCTCGTACAATATTTGTGGGACACCCTATACATAAAAGATCCCAGTGGCAGTTCCCGCAATCATACATCCTAGCCGCTCAGGGTGTTTGAGACTATAAAATTAATGAAAGTTACGTGGCTTAATTATCATTTTAATCTCTCGGCGCTTTTCACGCTGTTCAAAGTCCGGCGTGTAACAATGTTAACGTTCAACAAAAGTGCAGTAAATAGACATTGTTTATAAGCACCTCGAACGACGGATATGTCAAACGACGATTGAACCCGGTAGGACCACCTGTGTATCGAAACGAAAGAAAATTATCTCGTTCGAGCAACTCAATACGGCCGAGAGAAATTTAAGAAGAAAAGAGCCGAAGGGAAAAAGGAGGAGATGCTGCCTTCTACAAAGAGGCTCTATTTTTTGCTACGAGCACAAATTTCCTGTAATTATATAGTCTGAAATTCGATCACCTCAGCTTCCAACATTTTTGTAAACTTGCAAACACTCTGCGCCAGTTTCACCGTCGAATTTTACCAGGATAATTAACTGCACTTTTTAGAAAATTACGACGAAGGTAAACCAGCGCGGGAAATAATTGATTAACACACAAAACTTGTTCATAGAATAAATCACTATAATGTATTATACATACAGCGACTCACTGTTATTATCGTATATGTGTGCATGTTAAATTCATTTTATTTAATGATAACCCTAACGAACGAGCGTTAATTACTATTATTAATTAACAAATTAATTGCTGCATTACCAGAGCGAAAAAATGCATAATTAATATCGTCCTTATTGGATTTTATGGAAATTTTCAGTGATAATAGGTAGTATATGAACAGATACGTCCATACACAAAATACTGAAGTGAATATTATATAGGGTGTCCCACAATTATGGTACGAGCCGGAAAGGGGTGGTATGTGGAGCTATTTCGAACAACTTTTCCCTTTGCAAAAGTATTGGATGAGGGTTCATTTTTAAATTATTAAGGAAAAACACCGACCAATCAGAGCGCGAGGATCGCGCGCGTTCGGAGGCAGAAGTGTAGGCCCGACTTATAATTGGTCGTGGTCGCGATCGAACAGAGGTCACGCGCGATCCTCGCCCTCTGATTGGTCGGTGCTTTTCTTTAATAATTTAAAAATGCAGCCTCATCCAATATTTTTGCAAAGGAAAAAGTTGTTCAAAATAGCCCCTTTCCGGCTCGTACCATAATTGTGGGACACCCTGTAGAAAAATAATGGGAGTTGAAATAAACGACTACATATTTGTATGTAATGTACGGATTTGTATACGTTCATAAATTTATTTTTTATAGATTTACAATGTGTTTGTATAATATAGAAAATGTAAAAAACAACTAAACAATTACTCATGGAAATTCGATTTTTTTGGAATATTTATAATGTCGCGAATATGGTGGCATTCGTTCGTTAAGGGTTAAATTTCGAACGCATAAAAATTATCTTTACAGACATTTAATATTTTTTTTCCGTCGTTATTATAATTGATATTAATATTCATTTTATTACGCGTTGCGAAATACAATGAACTTTACTGTGTGAAAAGTTACTACTGTAAAAAGAATCCTCTCAAAGCTGAACAATTTTAATTTGAAATTTCGGAAACTGTACAAAATTTACAATTTTGTTATTATTTAAATTATAATACATTTTGAATAATTTGATAGCCCGTTGCAATTTTAATTATAATTATAAATTCGCTTCGATATTTTACACCCATTTAGGTCGTAATATTTCCATTTAATTACTGAAAAACGTATCGTGTAAATCGTGTTGGTAAAAATATATTTAATGTGGTTAGATGGTTTACTGCATTCAGTGTACTCAGATGCAATCATTTATTTTATGTATTTAGATATTACAATAAATTCATTATAGTTAGATATTGTAATAAATTCAACGTACTTAAATATTATAATAAATTCAATGTATTTTGATATTGTAATAAATGCAATGTATTTAAATATTGTAATAAATTCAATGTATTTTGATATTGTAATAAATGCAATGTAATTAAATACTGTAATAAATGCAACGTACTTAAATATTATAATAAACTCAACGTATTTAGATATTGTAATAAATTCAATGTATTTAGATACTGTGATGTTTTCAGATATTGTAATGTATTCAATGTGTTTCAGTATTCTAATGTATTTAGATATCGTAATGTATTCAATGCATTTAGATACTGCAATATATTTAGATGATGTTGTTAAAAGTCGTAGCTAACATGTAGATACCGGTACTATCGAATTGCAATTAATTTAACAGAGGGACCAATGTAAATTTCACTATTTGCGTGTTGAGGAAAAAAGGGAATTGATTACTGGGATTGATAGAATCTATTTAGTCGAAGGGAACTTCTCCATTAACATAATGAAACAGGATGCAGGGTACAATTTAGAATGACGCAAGCTGGCATTGAAGCTTACGTACCCCGAAAGGATTCACTACGAAATTGCTATTGCACTAACTCGTCGCAAGCTGAAATTTGAACCATTGCGTGATTCGTCCAATAACTAACCACAGCGCCGCAGACAATCTTTCTTTATTTAATCGCTAGAAAAAGAATGCAGTTTTGTGATACGGCAGCTCTAGGAATTTTGTACTTGCCGAAGTTTGCACAAGTTTACAAATTTACAGGTTTAAAAACTTGGAACTCGAAGAAGCAGAAAATTGAGATACTGAAAGAATGGAAAAATTGAAAAATTCGAAACATTAGAAATGGAAAAATGGAAAAACGGAAAAAATGAAATATTGCAAAATTGAGAAACTCGAAACGTTAGAAATTGAAAAATAGAAAAATAGAAAAATGAAAAAATAGAAAAATGGAAAAACTCAGAAATTTACAATGTTAGAAATGAAAAAAATGGAAGAAATTAAATATTGAAAAATTGAGAAACTTGAAACGTTAGAAATTGAAAAATGGGGAAATAGAAAAGTTGGGGAGTGGGAGAAATAGAAAAATTGAAATATTGAGAAATTGAGAAATTCGAAACGTTAGAAATTGAAAAATGGATAAATAGAAAAATTCGGGAATGGAAAAAAAGAAAAATTGAGAACTTGAAAAATGGAAAAAATGAAATTATTGAGAAATTGGAAAATACAAAACGTTGGGAACACATAAATGGAGAAAACGTGGTATTCCCATCGTCACCCTACGAAAGCTGGTTCAAACATAAGAACGACACGCAGGGTGTATTTGTTGCAAAATCGTATTACGATTAATCAATTTCGAGAGGCTACCGTAATCTCGCGGAAAACGGAAATTGTCGCTATTTACTCTTCTTTTTTCGTGCGAAGGTAGGGAAAACAAAGGAACCGATCGATATTAGCAGTGTTTTTTTTTCGCGCTGTGTTGCTGGTCGCCGATCAAAGGGATGCGGTGAACACCAGCCACGAAACAAATTTAGTAAAGTCACTTTTGATAGTGGATGGATTCTACCCACGAGAACTGTTGAATATTCACTATTCTCGATGGCTTTGGTTGCTTTGCAGTTTGAACGAGCCGATAAACATGTAGGTACATCGACAAATCGAATCGTAATCGATTCACCAACTTCCTCCTGAAACTTTCATTCGACGGACTTGCCGAATTAGGGTCAACTTGCCAAATTCATAAATTCACAAATTGTCGCATTGCACCGTTATCGGATCGATTATCATCGTTTACGACTGATCGGAAAATATGAAATTTTGTTGAAGTTCTGTTTTTTCAAGTTTTGGTGTTTCGAGGTCGCAGTGGAAGTTACTAAATTTCTAGATGTCTATATTTTTAAATATTTGTGTTTCTATATTTCTATATTTACATAATTCTAAATTTCTAAATTAAAAATTTTTTCATTTTCTAAGTTTCTCAATCTCTAAATTTTTTAATTTTACAATTTTGAAGTTTCGAATTATTAGAATTTCTAAATGTCTAAATTTCTACATTTTTAAATTTTTAGATGTTTACATTTCTACATTTAAAATTATTTAATTTCTGAGTTCCTCACTCTAAGAATGTCTACATACCTAAATTTCTATGTGTCTAAATTCTTAAAATTCTAAATTTCAAAATGTGCAAACTTTCAAAAATGTTCTCACAATTAAAGTGTCGAAAAAGAACAAAACACAATCTTCGTTAAAAATGCTTAAGTACAAAAACCTAGAAATCAAAAAGTTCGTAGTCAATTTTTACGCGTTTTTTGCAATATTTTCTTGAACAGATAATAAAAAAGATGATATTATCAATATTAACTGACAAATTATAAAATCGTTATGCCCAAGGAAGCATCTAGTAACGGCGCGTTACAAGGATAGAAAGTTGCAGCATATTACAGCGGACTGTATAATGTATGACCCATCTTTGGTTTGCTAATATTCGATAATTCAAATCCATCAATGCGCTCAAAACGTAGGTACATAGTTAGTAGCCGTGATTCGATGATAATTTGCCCATTGTGACCGGAATAAAATGAAATTTAATTAAACGGTCTGCGCGGCTCGAAATGTATTCAAGGAGAGCAATTAAACTGAATTGATAAATTTTAATTGACTCCGTGAGCGCATCGTCGAGTAACATTAATCAGTCGAAAAACTGGCTACGTGTGTAAAGATATTGTTACGTATATCGTGCTACCCGACACGGTATATCCATTCAGATTACTTCGATCCATTTTTATCGAACGATCGATTCAGACTTTAATTATCGATTCCTCGAACGCACGAGCTTGTTCAAACAATTACTCGAACGTTCGACTTAATATTTCAACCTTTTTTCTTCCTCTCCGTATTTATCGATTTTTACCGTTGCTTATCGCGGCATTTATTAAACTGTTGCGCATTTGCTCCTTCTATGCTGTATAGTACACTTTCGTTATATTGCCAATTTTAGAAATTTGAGAATTTAGAAATTGTATAATGTGCGAATTTGGAAAATTTATTTATCTCGGTGTTTATTAAACTATTGCACGTTTGCTGCTGTTCGGGGTACAGCAAACTTTCGTTATATTGCCAATTCCTGAAATTTAGAAATTTAGGAGTTTGGAAACTGTATAATATGATAATTTGACAAATTTGTTTGTTGTATTTGTTTATTGTTACGTATTTGCAGCTGTTCGGCGAAATAGCAGACTTTCGTTATATTGCCACTTTTGGAATACGGAGATTTGAAAATTCGGATATTGTATAATACAATACTTTGAAAACTTTGTTCCGGTATGTATTACACTGTTGCCCATTTGCTGCTGGTCGGAGTAGAATAAACTTTTGTTATATTGCAATTTCTCGAAATTCAGAAATTTGGAAATACGGGAATTGTATAATATGATAAAGAAAAATTTGTTTGTCGCAGTGTGTATGAGACTGTTGCACGTGTGCTGTTGTTCGGGGTACAGTATACTTTTGTTATATCGCCATTTTTTGGAAAATTGGGAAATTCCAAGACGTAAAAGTACGAAAGTTTGAAAATTTTGTAAATTAAGAAATTGAAGAAATTCAGAAACACGTAAATTTAGTAAATAAGTAATATAGAAATTTTTTTAATTGCCCATCACTGTCCCAAAGCGATCCATCGACTTACGTCTATGTACCGTACGACTTTCATACAATATTTAACACCAAAACTACCAAGATGACCCTTCTATAAATTTCCTACTTCAAATGACAAAATTTGTTAAGCTGGTCTTCATGACATTTATGCTGATTCTCATCAAGATAAAGGATCTACAAGTACACTCATGGACAAAATTAAGTGGACATTGCAGAAATGTAAAAAATGTTTTGTTTTATTACAATGTTGTAAATAAATTTTAAATTTAGAACATGAGATATTTTGGTAGATTTAAAAAAACATTTATTGAATGTATATAATTGTGCAATAAAGTTTTGATTTATAGGCATTATCAGTTAATTAAATTTACCTTTTGTTATTTATGATACCTGTCCATTTAATATTGTCCACGACTGTATATTCATTTTATGATTCACCATTTGTTCATTTATTCTTCAACATCATTTTTGACATTAAAATAATCATTGATTATACTTCGGTAATTTTAGTGTTAAATACATTAAATATATCCATAACAAGGCAACGAGGCTGTCCCCGATTAACGGCTACATTCTGCGTATCCTTTTGCGAAGTATCGACCGAATGATTACGAATAAGACTCACAGCAATGCCGGAAATACAAATAGATCCGAAGTGATTTTTTTTTTGTGCGCAGTTTGCTCGATTCATAGAAGCAAACAGTAGGATGCTTGCTCTCTGAGTCAATTTGCTCAGTTCGCGTAAATATGTAATCGGTCCTCGTGCGCTGCTGCATGCATCGGTGTCCCTACATACGCGTTCGTTTCTAAACATCGACTGTCCAATTTCATCCAACGATTCCGTGCTTCAGCTATCGATAGGAGCTTCTATTCGCGATTGATCGAAATCTAGAGAAAACATCGCATCCAACAAGAAGATAATAACATAGTCGCATATCAAACAACGGATTTTGATACACGGAAGGTCTAACACGATACGATAGTAAAAAGTAGACTCTCGCTATATTGCCGTGGCTGCAGTAATAGCAGCGAGAAATTATGCAGTCTGCACGACGCATTGCATGTACATACATACATGTACATTCACATACATATATGTATTACATGTACTTACATATGACTTGTACTATTCACTCATGTATTATTATACTATTAATTTATTGTTACATCCTTGGAATATGATATAAAACGGAATGTTTAGAACAATTTTGGTATTATTGATAATAATCGCATGTATAGAGTGGAATGTTCAAATTAATTAATTGAAATGTCTTGGATGATACTGATGATAATTTGAAATATTATCATAACGAATATTGAGAATAGCATAACTTGATATTGCATCCACTACTGTAACTATACTGTACAACACATACATACTATACATATATGTGCACATTTTTGTAATGTGCTACACGATCCAATAATCCGACATATAATAATGCGATTGTTCGAAAATAGTCATCTTTTTAAGATATAGATAGTTTTGTATAGGGCTTTGTTCTCCCTAGATCTTCTGACAAACCGAATTTAAATGCAACAATGTGTTCGTTAAATTTGTCAAAAATTAATTGCCGAACGTTATCATTTAATAACTATATACTGCATTCATTACATGTATTAAAGAATTATGCATTGAATTTATGAAATTTGTACAAAAAGTAGTTATTGCATTCATTGAAATTCCTAAAAGAATTATTTATCGAATTTATTACATTTGTTCAAAAACTAGTTGTTGAATTTATTTAAACTCTCAAAATTACTTATCGAATTCATTAAATCTACTAAAAATTTACTTATTTACATTATTAAAAAATTATTAACGATAATTATATTTGGTTCGAGGTCCCGTTTATTGATGACCATAACGTATAATTATAACAAAGATTAATTGTTTCTTGGTATTATATAATCCCACGTTTTCTACATTGATTTCTACCTTCATTTCGTGAATGAAATTTTATATTCATCGCTTCGTATCATTTTTTTTTTCACTCATACATTTTTCCTCAATCAAACTGATGACTAGAAATAGTGCATATTATTTTTCTGCGCAGAATGTATCAAATATTTGATGGAAGAACAAGAAAATATTCATCTCAGTCGAAAAAAATTGAGAACAGAATAAAGAAGGGAAAAGTTGGTCCGTTATCGGAGGTAGATTTAACACTTCGCTGTGAATATGAATGGGCAGAATGGAGGTATTTTATGGGGAGCGCGTAATATTTAAAGGGATGAAGTAATGGCGGTGTACCGAGCAGAATAGTAGGTTGCCCTCGGCGTATCGGAGTTGCGTTTTAATGGGAATTATCAAACAGCCAACCAACGTCCCTTTTTCCACTGATCTCCCACACATCCGGCCACTAGGTAGAATTATCGCTGTTAATATCCGACACTCGCTGTTAGACCATCGTACTTTTTTAATCTTTTATCATGGAATCAATTTTCCCGCCTCTCCTCGTTTAATCCTTGCAGACGCCTCGCCCGATAAATCTGTCTGACCTGATAAAGACGCTAAGTGGATGTAAAGATGAGCCGAAACGAGCAAACGCCGGAAACGCGTAATAACAGCTATCTGGCGGGTTACGGAGATTCAGAGACCTCGGCATTTTTGGAGATTTATGGAGTTGGCCAATTTTATAGGGTTGGCATTTGGTAATTCAGTAATTTTACAATTTCAACATTTGGCAATTTAGAGAGATTTTGAAATTTCAACATTTGGGGATTTGGGGAGATTTTGAAATTCAGAAATGTTGAAAACATCCAACATTTGGAAATTTGGGGACATTGCGAAATTCGGGAATTTTGGAATTTCAACATTTGGGGATTTCGAGATATTTTGAAATTCAGGAATTTTGGAATTTCAACATTTGGGGATTTCGAGATATTTTGAAAATCAGGAATTTTGGAACTTCAACATTTGGAGATTTCGGCAGATTTTGAAATTCAGGAATTTTGGAATTTCAACATTTGGGGATTTCGGGAGATTTTGAAATTCGGGAATTTTGCAATTTCAACATTTGAAATTTCGAAATTTAAATATCTTGGAGTGTTGTAATTTGAGACTTTGAGGTCTTGGATGTTTAGGAAATTAGGAATTAGATTATTAAGAAATTTGAGAGATTCAGTACAGGAATATTTGTCAACATAAAATCTAGAAAATTATGGAATTTAAAAATTAAACAATTGAAATGTTTGAAAACTCGAAGACTAGAGAATTGAAAAATTGAAAATTTTGAAACATGAAAATTAGAAAGTAGAGGGATTTTAACATTAAAAAAATGAAAAGTTAAAGATCTTCATCATTAGGAAATTACAAAGGTGAAAAATTTGAATACTAGAAGAATTATGGATTTAATAATCCAGAGATTTATTAAATACAAAAATATGCAATTAATTGAAATGGGGATTGCAGCAACTGTTACGCTGAATATTAATGAAAACACGACGTTATTTGTATGCCATTGGATTGATCGATTTATTTTGCGCAGAAGATCCAATTCGCTCGAACGATCAAAATTCATATCCATTGTTTGATCTAACAACACTGGAGAAACGTGAACAAGCATGAAAATTAGATCGAAACAATTAAACGTACAAATATTGCACGCAACGCAATACAAGTTATATTGTAATACACAAAATGGCGATAGGATTACAGGTTACGGAAAATGTATTTGCACGCATGTGAAATACCAGGAGAATATTATACTTAATTACGTTTTAATACCATATTTTAAAAATTTAATAAGTACTTGACATTTCAACAAATACTAAATGTTTAAAATTAATTCACAAGTAATAATATTTATACCCGAAAGTAGAAGGTATTTCCAAATTATAATTTTTCATAACAAATTAACATGATCGAAACTCGTGTACTAATAAAAGTAACTATAAAATACTACTAAAATACCGTGTTAAAAATTCTCATTGTAAATAAAATTATTTTGTATCTAATATTTATGCGCGACTATTAACGAGTTGAATAACGCTATACAGGGTGTCCCAAAAGTGTTGAAGGAGCCGGAAATCTCGCGCTCTGATTGGTCGGTGTTTTTCGTTAATAATTTAAAAATGAAGCCCCATACGACATTTTTGCAAATGAAAAAGTTGTTCAGAATGACCCCGCCTACCTCCCATTTCCGGCTCCTTCAACACTTTTGGGACACCCTGTATACTGATTGAATTATTATAATATTTTGTATATATTTATAACAGGATTTGTCAAAAATTATTAATGTATTGCACGATCAAGTCAGAAATTATAGCGACACAACCATGAATTTGATTCGAGGTGGCTAAACTGCATAGATTAGATCATATGCAAACACACGAACCAACAGTAATTCGGTTTAATTATATTAAATTGCACGTAAATGACTGTCGCGAATCACTGACATCAAACGATTGAATCAGTAGCTAAATTGTCAAATTACAAGGTTGCGTTAGGTGTTGCTATACATGTGTGTATACCTCATGGAAGCAATTGAACATCGCATGTTAATCTATTAACTACTAACGTGTACGGAGAGTGTAGAAAATACTTGCAGGATAACCGATTTCAAACAATATCCCCAAAAATTTGTAAAATAATGAAAATTATATTTGATCAAACTGTTGGTTGCAATTTTGAATTTAATAAAATCGTCGGTTTTAATTTTGGACTTAATTTATTTTTATTACGTTGATTCATAAAATATTATTTAATTTCATTAATCTTTATAAAACAGTTCATTTAATTTCTCACTTTGTAATTAAATACATAATAATACGTAATTTTAGATTTAATTAATTTTTTGCAACATTGATTTATAAAATATTATATAATTTCATTAATCTTTACAAAAAACAGTGAACGATAATTTTTCATTTCATTCATTTTAATGAAGCTATAATTTTTATAGAACAGTTAATTATAATTTTCAATTTCGTTGATTTTTAAAGAACAGTCAATTACAGTTTTCACTTTCATTCATTTTCACTTAATAGTCAGTTAGAGCCTTTAGTTTCAGACATTTTATGAAACAGTCAATTGTAATATTTAACTGCATTCATTTTTATAAAATGTACAATTATAATTCTTATTCTCGTTCATCGTTATAAAAAGTAATTAATTACGCCATTTATCGCTTTCGTTAATTTACTTTTAATTTTAAGTGCTCACTGTACAGCGTCGCTTTATTCCGATTGTGTAAGACAGGACGCGCATTCGATCGAGGTATTAAAAGTTACCGAACGATTTTACCTACAGTTTTATCGGGATTTTAAATTGATCGATGAGCCTTTGAGAGTAAAATCGGCGCCACTTAAATCGTCGAATTCTTCGGACGTCGGAGGTCGGAAAACCGCTGGCACGGAAATCAAGATAATCGATGGTAATTAATGCAAAAAGGACGGATTGAGGTGAAACGGGTTTCGCCGTGAGAAAAATAGGAGGATAAATCGGAAGATCCCATAATCCTGCTCGAGGCTACAGATTAGGATTTTCTCCTTAACTTCGGCTAATCGCACAGATTTTGACATCATAAATGCTATTTAATACTCGTGCTTTACATCATTTTTATTGGAATATATCGGTATCTATAGAATATTCAATTGATTTAAAACGACTATATTATACAGGGTGTTCCACAATTATGGTACGAGACGAAAAGGGGTGGTAGACCCTTTGCACTCGAAGATACTTTTGCTGGTAGCAAATAGCAAACCTAAAAACTTTTATTTGAAAAATTTGATAAATTCTTTCGAAGTTTATATATTTTTATTATTAATTTCCACTATTACAGCCATGGACAAAATTAAGTGGACATTGCAGAAATGTAAGAAAATGTTTTGTTTCATTACAATGTTTTAAATAAGTTTTAAATTTAGAACGTGAAATGTTTTTGTAGACTTGAAAAAATATTTATTTAATATACAATTTATTTATTTAATGTATATAATTCTGGAATAAAGTTTTGATTTATAGACATTATTAGTTAAATTAAATTAACCTTTTGTTATTTATGATATCTGTCCTCTTAATTTTGTCTATGACTGTAGCTGCTTCATTATGTTTATACGACATCCGTGCAACGCCATGGATTTAGTTAAAAAGTACCCATTCCAAATTACTGTATCGAACGAAGTGGTGAGTGTGAGTCACCTTGCGAGTGCAAAGGGTCAAATCTGTATAGAAACTTGAGTGTCGCCCGCATACGGGTGACATGACAGTCAACGTGTCGATCGTTCGTAACGATTATAAAATCTCTGCTTCCCGTTCTTGTGCTGCGTACATGTTTACGGCAAGTACCCTAAATTTGAAATACACGTTCGAATTCGCGTGCTGCACCTGGTCCGAGCCGCTAGTAATAAAATATAACACGAGTCACAGCTGTGTACCCGTGTACGCCGTTCAAAGTATAATAAATGTTGCATTGTCATCGTATTAATAGGACTTCGGTAACCTGTTTCCTCGGCGGATTAGATTATTCATGACTGTCGTGCGAGTTAGTTCGCGTTGTTCCTGGTTTTTGCGCAAAACGAAAAATGCATTACACACGCGCGTATAGTCGGTTTTTCCAAGTGTACAATGAATAAGAAAACGACGAGAGACGGGGAATAAAAAAGGAAGGTATAAACGAGGAGGTCTCGTGTTTGAAAGGGTGGTGAAAATATGCATCCCGCGTTCACCGAGACGAATGAGAGTCAACGAAGCTGCAGAAGAACGCGAACGTTATGTCGGGTGAAAAAAGCTCGGTAAAACGGTCGTTGGATCCGGCTTTTGTCATGTTTTGGTTAACACCGAAACCACCAAACCGTCCGAGCCGTTTTACATTTTAACTTACAAAATTTGTCAACGATAAAACTATGAACAGCTAAGCTGGAGCTATTTCTGCCGAAATCAGGGTTGATCGGTTCAAATATTAATTTTTATATGTAGTATTCTGCGCTATCATTTTAATTTTTCGAAATATAGTACTGCACTATTAACCCTTTGCACTCGAAGGTATTTTTACTTGTAGCGTATTATAACTCTTAAACTTTTTGGTTGAAATGTTTGATCAATTCTTTCGATGTTATCTCTGTATAATTAATTGCCACTATACTTATGCACCATATGTGCAACGTCATAGACTTAATTAAAAAATATCTATCCCAAATTGCTGTATTAAACAAAATGTTGATTGTGAGCCACTTTTCGAATGCAAAGGGTTAACAATATTAGCGATCGCTAATTTCAAAGAAATAATTTCAAAAGGTTCGTCAAAGTTTTCAATTAGAAAGTATTACAGTTGCCATTCGCCAACAGTAAGAATACTTTCGAATACAAAAGTACCAATTTAGTACCAATTAAAAATACTCTTTTTCGAAAGATTTCCGTTCATTTGCAAATAATTATATCGCATCACAGATTTCTTCAAAAAGAATATCACATTGTTAGTTGAACGCTCGAAAGTAATATATCAAAACCGTGTACCGATTAAATATACCATTTTACTCGATATCTCCCCAAAAATTCACGGCTTTCGGTGAAATATTTAATAATTCCTTCAGTGGCGTCCGAATGAAAAGCGTTTTCGTTGGGCCGCCGCTTTAGCCGGGATTTTATTTCGTTAGATTTGCCAAATTCTTTTATGGAGCAGGTGTTCCTCGCGAAATACGAAACAGTGTTCCCTTTTAATTTCGTATGCCGTTGTGGCCGTGCCGGACTTAATTTCTCCCATCCAGGAATTTTGCATCGCGAAAATCCCTGGTTAGTCGGACGCTTTGATGGAATTTTGTCTGTACAGTCCGTGACAAATCTGTCTTTTCAATATTTTCGACGACTACCAAGAATTTCGTGTAGTTTTTGAGGATTTATAACGATTTCAAAGATTTTTCAGGGACGTTTCAGAATTTTTTCAACGTTTTTCCGCAATTTTTGGGAACGCTTAAGGCTTTTTGAGAATATATAAACAGTTTTAGGAACTTTTCGGAAGCTTCAAATATTCCTAGGAATTTTTAAAGACTTCTTACGACTTTTTATGTTGTTTAAAAATTTTGAATGATTTTTGAGAATTTTAAGGGAATTTTGGGAACTGTTAAGGATATTTTTAGCACTTTTAAGAATTTTTAAGAATTTTCTGAGAATCCTTAAGGACTTTTGAGAATTTTCAAGGATTTTTCTAACATTTTTCAAGACATTTGGGGATTTCTTTGAATTGTTGCGGATTTTTAAGAATTTTTTAAAATTTTAGGGATATTTAAACATTCTTAAGGATTTTTGATCATTTTTTATGATTTTGAGGACTTGTAATGATTTGAAAATTTGTTTAAACACGTAAAAACTTTTTCGGATGAATTAAAAATTTGGTGATATAACAATTTTGTAACTTTGGTATTTGGTATCTAGGGATCTTGGATCATTAATTTTTAGGAGACTAAATTTGAGAGTCCGAAAACTTGAAAATCAAAGATATAGAGATTTAGAAATTCTATTTAAGGAATTCGGAGAACTGCGAGCTTAAGAATAAAACATAGAAGTTTGGAAATCCTAAAATATGAGAATTTTCAAATATAGAAATTTGAGTATCTACAAATTTACGTCACCAGAAATTTGTGGAGATCCGATCTCGGTGATCTAGATCTAAATTTAAATTTTAGTTATTCAGTAATTTAGACATTTTTAATACATTTTGCAATTTGTAAAATTGAGAATTTCCAAATTTTTGAATTTACAAATTTGGAAACTGTAGAATATGGAAATTTTGTAAATTCAAGACTTAAAGGGTTAAACGATTGGGGAATGGAACAAAATTGAAGAATTCAGGTAATAAGAAATGAATGGGACTGACAAATGAAAAATGAAATAATTGAATAATTGAAACATCGAATAGTGAAAAAAAATTATAATTCGTAAGCTCGACGAATTAATGAATTGGAAAGAAACTGAATAATTGAAAAATGGAAAAATAAAAGGATCGAAATATTAAAAAATTAAAAGATCGAAAAATTGAAATATATCTCCTTGCACCGGAGTGTACGCAATCCGTAAATTTTCATCAGTAAAAGGGGGCGAGCTTACATTAGGCCACATTACTCCTGTTTTGACGAGATACAAGATCTTCCTTTTTATCTTACCAGTGGAACAACTTTTGTACTCTTTCCTTCTCGACCATCTGGCGTTTTCTTCTTGGCCGAGATTTTGTATTTAGAGTAAATATTCACGGGTTTTAAAATGCCTCGAACGGTCTGGAGAAGAGTGTTCTTAAACTACCTGAAGAAAAAGCATTTTAGCTCGACCACCGCTACGAATATTGATTAAACTACCGTTCAGAACTTTTCCAACGTTTATTAAATTTTACAAAAATTTCGGAGGAATCGCTAGATCGTGGAATAGCGTAATTTCTATTTGACAAGATCGAAAAACAGGTTATGTATCGCAATTTACTATTCACGCATTATTATATTAAATAAAATGTGTATTGGATAAATACTTCGTTTAGATGTTATTTAACTTACGCAAATATTTTACCTATAAATTTACAACCCATGCGATAAAATGATAGTAAAAATTAGATAGTTCATGGGTTAAGATGGACGTCCAAATTAGATGCTACAAATTGCAAATAATGAACATACGAATTGCAAGTAATTAACTATATTAAATTCAGATTAAATTGTAAATAATCGGGTTAACTTAACGGGATTTTGTTAAAAAAAAAAAAATAACTAAAGAGTGGAAAACAGAGGTGTTACGAAAGTAACGATTCCTGTTTGTTTCCGATTTCATCGGGCAGAAAGGGTTTCTCGATTCAACGCGAATAATAATTAGCATGATAACGATCAAGATTATACGGTTTCATGGGAGATGCAAGCGTGCGTGTATACTCTTTCATTTCGAATGCGCTGACATTCGCAACGCAGATTTCGGCCAGGCACGATGTTTATGCATTAAAACAATACGACACTACCATTTTGTCGGTGGTCGTCGTTGTTGAAATGTTAATTCGTCGGATGTTATGATTCGTGGAAACGCACCGATGCAGGAAACGGAGCCGGGACTTTCGACGATTTAAACATTAATAGCGGAATTTAGTTTTAAAAATCCTCCAAGCGATTAGTTACGGAATTTTTGTTTCAGAAATCAATCACGAAATGCGTCGTCAAAATCGGACGATGACGAGTATATTCGACGAACGCGAATGCTACTGTTACCAAGTTTATGACATTAAAATACGAGAGTAGGTAGAATAAAAGAACAAGAAAATAAATTTATTAAAGAAAATGAAAAACTAAGGAAATTAAAGAAAATGAAAAACTAAGTAAATTGAAGAAAATGAAAAACTAAGTAAATTGAAGAAAATGAAAAACTAAGTAAATTTAAGAAAATGTGAAAGAAAATAAACTGAAGATAATGAGGAAGTAAATTAAAATAAAAGAGTAAGTAAATTAAAAAAATAAGGATCTAAGTGAATTAAAAGGAAAATGAGAAAAAGGAAAGTCAGAGAAAATAATGAAATTAAAGAAAATAAAAAATTAAACGAACTAAAACGAAATAAGAAAGTAAGTAAATTAAAAAAATAAGGATCTAAGCGAATTAAAAGGAAAATGAGAAAATAAGAAAGAAATTAAAAAGCAAAAGCAAATTGTTTTTTTTACAAAATGCATTGCATTTTTATCGGTAACATAGAGCATACACTAGGTTAGTCCGTGCAATTGCGATATTCAGTTAATCGAATTGTTTTACCAGAAACGAGTTTTGAAAATAAACTCCATAAATGGCGAACGTTATTGCATTCGCCGTCACCGGAAATTTTAAAATCGCTGTACCGGGTCTCTTAAAAAGCCAATGCCATTTGATCTTTATAATAATACAGAGGTAAATTTTCGGCGAAAATTACCAGTTATTTTTTGCAACAACCGCGACTTCCATTCTGGCAGTCGATTTATTGCCAGAATAATTTCTATACCTTTTGTTTGCATGGTAGAAGTAGTACAATACGCACGAAAAATTTTGACGAACGTTTCCCCCCCTAATTTAATTACTCTACGGCTTTTATTGTTCTCTCGTTCTTCCTCTTTGCGGAAATATTATATACATTTTGAGAGCATGCTTTAGACATTCCATCCGGCTGCATTACCCAATTAATACCTGGATTGTTAACGAAAAGAATAGTTATTGTTAGGTCTTCCGATACCATATCGCTTGGATTTTCATTTTTCTACGTCGAATTGAATGCCCTTTTCACGGGATGCATGAAAACTCGATCGAATGATAGCACAAAACCGTAGATTTATTAACACTAGATTTACGGAACCCGTCAAAATGACGGATGTTAGATTGCTTATTTTAAATTACGAAAATGTGTAGGAAGCTACTGCCCAAATATAAATTATCCTTCGTCGAAATAGAAAATCATTGTGTGAGATAGTTCATGTATCGTCCATAAGTGACTTATTTTTATACCTTAATGTTGATTTAATTATAAATGGTCATTAATCGTCCGTAAATCTAGTGTTAATAGCATGCACCGTAGTCACATCACCAAATACCCTAATCTCAGCTCTTAGTCATCCTGAATTCCTTCCTCAGCGATCGCCCTTCATCGTTATCCCCTACACATAACTCGTGTCTACCCATGGATGTAAAAACCCATAAAATCTCGAAAACGCTTGTCGAATTATTAGTAAATAATTATTGGCAAAACTGAATCTAACGACGAGAAACACTGTCTATTCTCTGCATAAGAAAACTGTACTGGCATAGTACACTTAGGGTGCCCCGTAAATTCCTTTCTTTTTGATAGAAACGAATACGATATTTATTGTTTAAGATTAATTCGTTGCATTAAATATGAATTGTTCTGCTCTATCATTCTCTTGCATCCTTCAGGAATCATCATTATGTACTCTTTCTAAAATTATTGGCGATTACTTTCAAAATATTCTTCGAAATGCGTTTCTACGTTATATTCAAAATGGAAGAACACCCTAATTGACAGAACATATGTTAGAAATAGGCGGTCGAATAAAATGATAAAACAATAAATAACTTTAAATTAGACTTTATATTTAACACGAAAACTAGAATCATGGAAAGGAACGTTTACGATGTGTTCTGATCAAACGCTCAATCGCAATGAACGATTCGGTAGCGTCATGTAACAAGACTGCAGCGATACGTGTCTGAACATGCATACGAGGTTCTTTCGTCTTGACCGTTATTTCGTACAAAGAAGAAGATAATTTTTGTAAAAGAAACACAATTAATTGCGTTAAATAAATCCAACAACATATTCTGGTTAGGTTACGATATCCATTAGAAATTCAGTATCGCGCGATCCAAGAACAGGGCTCGTCACTTTGGTGAGACCGCTTTTCAGGGGTACATCTGTTCCCTTCGCGAAGGATCATCGATGCGGACACCATTGCGACACCGAATGAACGTCGTGGGAAGAACAAAGGCGCCGGGGCGCCCAGTTGAACACGATGAACGGAGGAGGAGAAAAAGGAGAATAAAGGACGAATGACATTCTCCTTGTTTCGTCGACGTTATCGAATATTCACGGTTGTCTGCAATATTGATGGACTCCCTTGTTTACCTCCCTATTCTTGTTTGCTCACGGTGAACTCAAGTGTCGATCCTGCGGGACTTCGAGTTCCCAGCGCCAAGTTCAACGGCCTGGATACGGTAAGACTTCGATATGAATGAACTTGTCGGGTCCGAAATTTTATGTAATAAAGTCCCGATGTGAACGAAAACAATGTATACAAGGGAAACAATGATATAAGAGTCAAAATTATCGTCATTTCCGAAGAGAACGCTCGAGGTGCTCAGACTCTCACCAAGAAATATGATTCTTGTATAACCGTGAAACAACGATGTACAATAGCGGACAAAAGTTTAAGACTAAATGGAAAAGTAAATAATTGATTTATAAAAACTATAAATAGTGTTCTACTTTCGGTGTTAACTAATTAGACATTTATTTATACACTTTTAAAAAAAATTTCATTTTGATATTTTGCTCAGTAGCGAAGTTACAAGAAAAGGAACGAAGTTCGTATAATATTTCAAATCAAATCATCGTCTTAAACTTTTATCCGCTACTGTGAATATAAAATTTGTTAATATTTAATTTTCTTGTTATCGCACTTTTATGACTGAATCAGTCAATTAGATCAGAAAATATAGTTCAAACTATATCGTGTTTGGTCTCATTTTAATCGGGAAAATGTCACCGATATTCTTGTGAAAGTTTCATAACAAAAAAATTAAAAATAACAGTTTTAGTCTTGCATTAGGATTGTTCCATTCGTGCGTTACCGCGTTCGGCAAACTTCGGTCTCCGTCGGAACTGTCCGACACGAGCGGAGTTCTGACCCAAGAGATTCGTTTATATACAGAGATTACTACATATATCGCGTCTTTACCGTAATTTTTCTCCTGTTTCTCCTTGACCGATCGTAACTCTTTCGTACGTTCCCGTTGATCTTCCCTCCCGGTGGACTTTTTGTTCCCACGAAGAAAGGGATACCCTTCGCGCGAAACAAAAAAATGGCGACGAAAGAGGGAAAGGGCTTACACAGGTGAATGAAGCTTTACGACGAACAGAAAGGATAGCAGGGGAAAAGAAGCTGACCTTTGTAAGCTCTTGGAAACGCTATCTGCCGGACTTGTAATTATAGCGAGGCTTTCAGTTTACGAACGCGTGATAATTGGACTTATCAAACGTTTCGGAACTCTTCGAGCGATAGGGATGCTGAAGGGTTACTACGAGTTAGGGTAAATTTCGGTACGTTGGAATAAGACATGATATGTCTTCATTTTAGGATGATAGAGTTCCTAACATTCGCTGCTTTCTACGTTTATGAATTATCAAACTTTTTAACACTGAAATTCGTACATTTCTGAATATTCAATTTCGCAAATTTATGACAAAATTTTTCAGTTTTAAATTTTCGTCCACGCAAATCACTAAATCACTGATTTAGAAAATTTCCAAAATTGTATATTTTTAAAAAAATATATATATTTATATTTTTTCACACTTTCGTATTCCCCCATTTTCAAGTTTCTGGATTATTAAATATTCGAAGTTTTCAAATTATTAGATCTCTAAATTTTTCAAATTTTTAAATATTTAATTTTTTCAAATTACCACGTATCCAAATTTATACACTTCTACATTTACATCTTCAACTTGACGATCTTCACATTAGAAAATGCTTACATTCGCATTCTAATAGAAGAGCACAATCGCTCAGGAAAGTCATAATCGTCGCAGTCGAGTCTTTTCATTGCATTCGATTTCACGGAGCGCACCGTAAAAATGTTCAAGAACCACCGATAGGACCTACAAAGCGTTTATAACCGTATAAAAATAATTCTTTTCGAAAGAACCGATGACATTTGCGATGCCACAAAGCTAATCGGTTGATTCTAAGGGTTCGTTCGCAAAGAGAATTACGCGGTAGATCGATAGAGCATAAAAGTGGCGATGAAAAACGAACAAATTGATCAGCAACGAATTCTACACAGATTCATTTATGCCAACAAAGTATTATTAGTTAACAAACAAAATGTTGAAACTTCCAAAACAATTTTCTCAAATCTCTACTGATTAATTCCAATGCTACAGTAACCCTTCCTCGCAAAATTATTTCAGTTTCGATAAACATTACATTCTTGCCAGGATGACTCCAATGAAAGTCCACTAAACATACAGGAATAAAAAAAGGACTCTAAACGTGCGCATACAAAATGTCCTACATGCACACATGTACATAGAAAATCGAAAACAGACTTTCAAACTAAATTTTTCAAAAAATAATGTATTTTTTATGGATCCACAAAATTGATGTACACCGTAAACATGATGCTGATGAAAGTCTAATAAGTATAAACGAATAAAAAAGAACTACGAACATGCGCATATAAAATATATACATGCATGCACGTAAAAATCAAAAATGCAAAAGATACGATGCCCTAAAGTTAACGGAAGTGCAGGTTTAAAAATGCAGTTTCCGAATGCCCGAGTTAAGACATCCGTGCCACTACCGTGACTATCAAATTTTTGTTAAGTCGGAACTGCGACCACGTTCGGAACAAAAGGGACGCCGATGTTTCGCGCATCCTCTTCTTTCCGTATTTTACGCTTCGTTTTGCGCGAAAAATCTTATCGCTGCCTTTCCTCTGCCCTTTTACCCTTGCGATTTCCGGCATCGATCAAAGGTATTCGAACTTAACCCACGCGGAACTGGGAACATTTGCTTTAATCGCTTAATCGTCGAATTTGCGCATCGTGCGAGTGATCGATGCAACCGATAATAATCGATTATCCGCTGTGGGTACAAGTACATTTACCAAGGAAATGAAATGTCTGTATCAACTGTTAACACTAAAACTACCAGCGTGTAATGCAAGATTGAAGTTGAAAAATAAACGAATAACCGATGATATACAGGGTGTCCCAAAAGTGTTGAAGGAGCCGGAAATGGGAGGTAGGTGAGGTCATTCTGAACCACTTTTTCATTTGCGAAAATATCGTATGGGGCTTCATTTTTAAATTATTGACGAAAAACACCGACCAATCAGAACGCGAGAATCGCGCGCCACGGCCAATTATAACTCGCGCCTACACTTCTGCCTCCGACCGCGCGTGATTCTCGCGCTCTGATTGGTCGGTGTTTTTCGTCAATAATTTAAAAATGAAGCCCCATACGATATTTTTGCAAATGAAAAAGTGGTTCAGAATGACCCCACCTACCTCCCATTTCCGGCTCCTTCAACACTTTTGGGACACCCTGTATAAATGAATTTATTCTTTATCTTCGTGAGAAGCAACATAGATTTTTTCATATGAGGTAGGGAATTTGTAAAAGGTCATTTGTGACCCCTTTGGTAGTTTTGGTGTTAATATTAAATCTATATATTTATATCAAATATTATACGGTCTATGTTAACATTTTATGTCTGCTTTTTACCAATGCAATTTTGAAGGTTGATCAAAGCTATTCGAACTTTTTTGATACGGAACAACGTGTGAGTTAGCTTCATGAGTCGATAAAGAATGGACATGGTTCTGTTCGCCGAAAAGCTCGATGACCTTCTCGGGTCAGAATTGGATTAGATAAGAACTGAAGCAGAGTCTCGAGAATAAGAAGTCGAGAAACGACAAGGGGTTACACGGGATGTTAAATTAAGTCACGTCGGATAGGACGTTCGTCTTTGTTAATTGACTTTTCCGCCTGAGGCGGCTCTCGCTGCTGCAATCAGAACACCTCGATTTCTTATTACTCTTTGTCTGAATACTTTTCGCTCGATTCCGTTTTGATGCGATCAGATTCTCCATTTTTCGAAGTCTGGAAATATTCCGAATTTCGACATCTCGACACTCGAGAATTCAAGGATTTAGGAGTTGGGAAATATTGAGAATATTCACGTCTAGAAATTTGAAAGATTTACAAGTGGAAATGTTGAGCATTTGGAAATTTCTGATTTTCAAGCTATGAAATTTGGAAATTTTCTGATTTTCAAACTATGGAATTTGGAAGTTTTCTGAATTTGAAACTTTGCAGACTTGAAAATATTCTGAATTTGAAACTTTAGAGAATAGGAAATTCAATGGTTTAGAAATTTTGGGGATTTGGAAATATAAGGATTTGGACATTTCGTAGTTTGGGCATTTGAACCTTCAGAAAATTGTTAAGTTAAAATTTATTAAATCTGGAGGCCCGAAAATCATTTGAATTTGAAAATTTTATTAACAGTGTTCTAATTTTCATATACTTTCATTAATGTTGTAATCTTTTTACAAGTTAATTTTCCTACTCTTGTATCGGTCTATCCATGATAAAGGTTGTTCACCGAAATGCGATAAATCAAATTTTCATTTCGATGCACGAAACGTGATAATAAAAATATGACAACTACATCAAATTTCGTGACTAAATGTGAACTTATAATTGGGTCAAGCATAATCATAGCTGGCAAGTTTTTTAAACATCCGACAGCATGGTGAACGGAAGATCATCCGCTGGCCATGGACAAGCTACCCATGGTTTAAAAAAATTAATAAAAATAAAATATACAGGAACTGCATGTTTAGTACCAAACAAATTGTACCGAATTAAAATTAGTTTCTGGCCAACATCTGCAGATTCCCAAATTTCTCGTGATCCAAAAACCCCTCCAACTCGAAAACTTATAATTTCAAAAAAATTGCAACCCGAGATCATGCAAATTTAGCGATCCATTAATCAGCCAGTGCCGTTCTTTCTTATCTGTACATCAAATTCCGCATTAACGTCTACCTTGCTCTCCGCCATATCAATCTCTCACCTTTCTAGTTGTATTTCCCTTGCACAAATACCTCAAGAGAGAAAAACCTCCCTGCAAATCCACATTTTTGATGTGTATTTTTCACCTCAAATCGCCGTCGTTTTGATCTTATTACCTGCAGCTAGCTCACACGCGCGTGATACAGCGCACGAAAGCAAAGAGAAAAAGGAAAGATTCGATCGAAAACGTACCAGTAGATTGGAAAATTGGATTAGCACATGATTGGAGCGGCAATTGAAGAGGTGCATGAAATAGGGGCATTCAGAGAACGAATTTATTGATTCAATTTCGTCCCGCTGCCCTCTCTTCTGTTTTAACTGCCGACAGATGGCACGTTGATGCCGTCAAAGTTTTCTATTTCAGTCTCGCCACAGTTTAGCATAATCGATCGAAAATCACGGCCTCCTTGAAACTACCCTTAATGGTCCAGATGACGGACCTTACATTTTTCGTTTTCAGCTACGAAAATTACAAAGAAACTTTTGTGAAAATGTATGTTGACCTTCATCGAGATAAAGAATCATTTGATAAACGTGTTTATGTGTTATCCATTATTGATTTATTTTTATAGTCTTGTTTGAGATATAAATGGTCATTGAACGTTCGTAAATGTGGGCTTAACGCTATCTTCACGAAATCCGTCGAAATGATGGACCTTGGATATCGTATTTCGAATTACAGGAAGCGTTCAACTTTTATCAAAATGTATTTGATCCGTTAACAGACACAAAATGTTATTGTAGACAATGTAATATAGACTGTATGTCCATAGTCTATATATCTGTGTAGATATACTAGGGTGTCCCGTGAACTCCTTCCTTGTTTAATAGAAATGTATACACAGTATTTATTGTTCGAGTTTTGTTGCAATAAATACGTAGTGTTCTACTGTATCACCCCCTTTCATCTCTCAGTAAATATCATTTGTTCCTTAATTATTTGCAAGATATTCCTCGCTCATTTTTATGTTATATCAAAAAGGGAAAAAACTTATTGGACAACCTAATATTATAGACAATATATCTATGTATAGACTATAGATACATTGATTTAATATGGATATAAACCGTAGCTATTGACATTTTATTATCTTCCTAAATATACTTTTATCCATTGCGGATAATCGACTATCGGTTGCACCAATCACTCGCACGATGCGCAAATTCAACGATTAACCCATTGACTGCTATGCAAATTTAGTGCGCCTTGACCTGGGTGCCGCAGTTTTATTTTAAAGAAAACATGAACTTTTACAAAATATGATCTAATCGCCTTAGTTATAATTTTAATAGTTTCAATAATAATTTTAATAATAAAAATTGATATTCAATATGTTCTCTACACTATATACATTTTGCATTCATCCTTTCTAATAATTCCTACCTCAAATAGCCATTTGTAGCCAATCTGTACTTGCAGCACTCACTACGAGATATCACGTAACTGGCAGTTTTGGTACAGACGCTTACTACGAGATATCTCGTAGTTGGCAGTCAATGGGTTAAGCGATTAAAGTAAATGTTCCCAGTTCCGTGTGTGTTAAATTCGGATACCTTTGATCAACGCCGAAAATCGCGAGGGTAAAAGGGGAGAGGAAAGGCAGCGATAAGATTGTTCGCGCAAAACGAAGCGTAAAATACGGAAAGAAGAGGATGCGCGAAACATCGGCGTCCCTTTTGTTCCGAACGAGGTTGCAGTTCCGACTTAACAAAAATTTGATAGTCCGATTGCGTTCTTGCTCGTCGGCGCGACGAGAGGCGTTAAGAAACAGCGGCGTTCGAAAGTAATGGTCGTCCTCTTTTCTGCCTGGCGTTGCTCGATTTCTGGGCCAACGATAGAATTTCCCATCCCCTGCCGACCAGACGTCGCGAATCGACGTGGTCTATCGAGCTCGTATCGTCCCTCGCGAGATGCTCGTCGATCGTCGCGAATTTCGCGTTAAATCGTCGAGGACCCCGCGTGCATCGTGCTTGCAAAAGTGGTACGGTCGGGTCCGCCGAAATTTGCGTACGTTCCAGACCGAACCGTGTCGACGGTGAACCTACGGATATACGCGTAAATGATCGAAAACGCGAAAGACGCGACGACTAGAAGTCAGCGAAGGTGCAGCTTCGAAAATGCCGTTTCGGTATACGCGAAGCAACGTGCGCGTATAAATGCCCGATAATGATGCGTATATAACGCGTATGCGCGCGTGCGTGTATGCACGAGCGTGTTGTGCGCGTGTCTGTGTCTTACGTCGAACAACAATGGTCATCGACGGCGATGTCGACTCGATGCACTGCGACGCCGAGGATAGATGCGTGCCCGCACGAATATGCATACGAACACGTCTGCACGCACAGGCAAGTATCGTACATGTACATGTTTTTTAAGCGGTGGCACGGATGTATTTTGCGCGGGGCTGTTTCTCTGTACGGCAGAGTTCAACGCGAATTTCGCGTAAATGATACGGCACTGCAATGTGTGATGATGGATAATGCTGTTCTTTACTCGAGTTCATTGGTATGAAGTGTTTGATGATTAAATTACAATTTTTCTTAAAGATATGATGCACGCATTTTAACTTTAACAATTTATTCTAATAATTAATAATACAATTCAGATGACATCCGCGAAAGCCACTATAATGGCGCGACGTGCAGAGAGATGACTCCGTGAGATGAATCCGTGAAAGTCACTATAGAGGTGCGTAGCGCCTAAGAGGTTAAGCAGTGGCACGTCTGTATTAACTCGCGCATTCGGAAACTGCATTTTTAAAGCTGTACTTCCGTCAACTTTAGGGCATCGTATCTTTTGCATTTTTGATTTTTTACGTGCTTGCATGTATGTATTTTTTATGCGCATGTTCGTAGTTCTTTTTTATACGTTCGTGCTTATTAGACTTTTATCAACACCGTGTTTACAGTATAAATTTTGTAGATACATCAAAAATGCATTACATATTTACTGAAAAATTTAATTTCAAAGTCTATGTTTTCGAATTTCTATGTATACATCTATTCTATGTATGTATTTAGATTTTCTTATGCGAACGTTTATAAACCATCTTTTATTTTCATATGGTTATAAGTCTTTCATCAGCACCATCTGTACAACTTCATGAATATTATACTTACGTACAGAAAGGTTTTATTTATCAAAATTGAAAGAATCTTGCAAGAAAAACTTGATGAGGCATTGGTAATCAGTAAATGAACGTTTAAAATATTTATTTTGGTAGTCTTTAGTTTGACTTTTGTATCTATCATTTCTATTTCTTATGTCTGTCATTTCTTTTTTTTTATGTCTATTACATCCATTTTTCGTCTATTACGTCTACTTTTGATGCGTACAGGTCTCTTTTATGCGTGTTCAGCTGTAGCTGTTTCATAAGGATCATATAGATCGCAACTAATACATAAATTTTAGCGTATTTGGTCGGGATCACTTTTCACGAATATAACGTGTGCAGGATCCTTTATTCCGTTCCCTCATTTTCTCTCTGTTTCCACACTTTTCGAACCCGCGTTTGTTGTCACGATATCGCCTCGAGTATCGATTTCTCGTTCGTTATTTTACCTGGTCGTGTTCGTTTTTTCGCGAATCATGAAAAATGCGTACGGCCGGTAATACAATTTCACGGATGGATGGAGAAAACTTCGTGTGAACGGTTTTAATTGCTAAGGCAGGAGAACTGTTCGATTCACTGTGTTGCGAAATACTCCATTCCTGGATGGTGTGGAAGACTGTTCGATACAACTCGTTTTTAATTGCTGTACAGCATTGTAACGTTGTTAGTGTGTATATCGAATTTTGAAACTAAGGATTTTAAGACAGTTAATTGGTAATTGGAGATGATTGCACTTGAAAGTCTTGATCGATACCGTGTGCGGTACAATTCTGGATGGAGTTGCAGTAGATTCTCGATATACTGCTACGAACGAGAATATGACAGATATCAAGTAATATGAGTATGTAATTTCAAATCTTCTGACCGTTTAGTCTGAAAATTTTTAATATTTTCTAAATTCTCTATTTTTTTCAGAATTCATTACATTCATCGCCTTTTCTAATTTTTTAGATTAACAAATTTTCACTGACATTTTCACCCACCTACAACTGCAAATTTTCCAGTTACCTGCATTAACAAATTTCCAAATTTTCACTAACTTACATTTGCAAATATCCAAATGTCTAGCTATCTACATTTGCAAATATCTCAATTTCTGGCTATGTACATTCTTAAATTTGTAAATTTACGACCAGCTACATTTACAAATTTTCCAATTACCAACCACCTACATTAGCAAATTTCCAAAGTTTCACTAACCCACATTTGCAAATATCCAAATGTCTAGCTATCTACATTTGCAAATATCCAAATGTCTAGCTATCTACATTTGCAAATATCCAAATGTTTACCTATCTACATTTGCAAATATCTCAATTTCTGACTTTTTACATTTAAAAATTTTTTAATTTGCAACCAGTTACATTTGCAAATTTCCACATTTTCACTAACCTACATTTGTAAATATCCAAATGTCTAGCTATCTACATTTGCAAATATCTCAATTTCTGGCTATCTACATTTTTAAATTTTTTAATTTGCGACCAGCTACATTTGCAAATTTCCACATTTTCACTAACCTACATTTCTAAATAACCAAATGTCTAGCTATCTACATTTGCAAATATCTCAATTTCTGGCTATCTACATTTTTTAATTTTTTAATTTGCGACCAGCTGCGTTTGCAAATTTTTCAATTTCCGACCACCTATGTTAGCAAATTCCCTAGTTTCCAAATTTCCAAACTCCCAACAGCCTGCATATGCAAGTTTCCAAATTATTTATTTGATCATTATTCCGAAATCCCTAAATTTCCTAAATCCCACTTCAAATTTCTAAATCTCCAAATATCCTACATTCTATTCTTTCAGATCCCCAAATCACCCAATTTCCAAATTTTCGAACGATCAACTTCTCATCTAACCTTGCACCCACGTACCTCACCACAATACAAGCCAGATAGCAGGAAATCTTCTCACTACCTTTTGCATACACAAAATACAAATTATAATAAAAATCGCATCGATATTGAAGTCAAATGATCAAGTAAAAATGTTGTACCCTGATTTATGAAATTGCGACAATGCGTATCGAATGCAAATGAGAAGGGGATAAAACAGATGGAATCAGTTGATGATTAATTATGGAGGTTTTATGGCAAGAATGACAAGCATTGACAGCGATTTTCCGTGAAGAGAATGGAAATTCTTCTCTTTCCAGGCACGCGGAGGCTGCGTTATTGATTTTCCGTAGGCGCGTGCGGTTTTCCACACTCACCAGCCCCAACTCGTTTTCAAACAGCGTGCAATCACAAACTATTTCCATGTTTCGCTATATGGCATGTCGATTACTCTGATATTAACTTCGGATACAATATTCTATCCTCCAATGAGCGACGGACGAATAACGCTGGAGGACACAGTTTACGAATATGAGATACACATTTTCGACTCACAATATAGAGTGCACGATTAATAACTTTTTTTTGTTGTTGTAGAAAAAAAAAAATAGTATTTTACGGAGCAACGTGGCCGGAAACATACTATATTTTGAAGAGATTTATGTCGTTGTTTTTGGGGAATAATGAGGTTCAGGGAAAATGAGATTAAAACTGGATATTCAAATTACAGTGGAAATGAATTATTAATTTTTTTAATCAAGAAATTGAAGTAAAATTAATACGAATTTTCTGAAGGTGAAATTAAATTAAGATATTAATTTCTGAGTTAAATATTAAAATTACACTGAAATTGAGTACTTGATTGTATATTAGACTTATATTGAAATTAAAGCTTCGATATTTTGATTAAGTGATTGTGGTGTAATTATTGCAAATTTTGTAAAATTAGAATTAAAGCAAAATTATACTGAAATCGAAACATTAACCTCTTAACTATACATTGAAATAATACTAAAATTAAAATAGTAATTTCTTAACCAACTATAAGAGTTATACTCAAATTTAAATATTAATTTCTTAATCGAACATTAATATTACCATCTGCTTGAAACACTGACTTTTAATTATAATTAAAATTACGTTAAAATTATAATATTACCTTTCATATTTGTTAAACGAACGATAAATGAAATCCAGAATTTTTTCTACTGCAACATCGACAAAAATAAATGTTTCAGAGCGTCTATATTCTCCGAAGACAAATTAATTTCAATGTCCACAGTCAGTTTTTAAATGAAACTTCCTTGTTCATATTAATTAATGCTTCCGGGATAAAACGCAGCGGTAATTAATTCATACGAAGTCAAAGGAGGGGTGGAAAAACTGTGCGGAGCGAAATAAAAATCGGGAAACGTTTCGCAAAAGAACGACCGAAAAAATTGTGTTATGAAAATAAGTCGATTTTGGGAAAAGAGTAAAATACATGCATAACCGCATCGATCGATAGAAGGCAACTGACTCTTTCGCAGGTGTATTACGGTGTAGCAAACTACAGGCACATTCATATTGCGGGATAGAGAACCAAATAAAAGAGAGAAAAAAAACGAGGGGAGGAGATGCAAGAGGTAACAAAAATTTAATTAAATGCGCGCTGGATGTAGCACACCGGCCATTCCACGAGTACCGAAATCGAATCACTCATCCATTTCGATCACATAGCTGCCTGCATCGTTCCACTATGTTTTTCACAAATTCGAGAAATCGTTTTAACGTGCCATTCGTAACAGTCTGTTCGCGTGAAACGAGCAAAGTATATCGCGATTCGGAAGAACTGGCGACCGTACTTTATTACAAATTTTGTGGCGAGATTCTCGATATCGAATTTCGTCGAGTCGATGGCGGTGAAGTTCAGAACGTAGAAAGTTACGGATTCTGTAATTCAGGATGTTTATATTTTCGTGTTTTGGGCATCAGCAGGTTTAGGTGCAAGGATTTTTCAATTTCAGGATGGGAAATTCGAAGCTTCGAACGCAACAAGTTGCAGATTTTCGTATTTCAAGGGTTGAAAGGTTTGGATTCGGACAATTTTTGATTTTGGAATTCAGAAATTTCTGGTTAAGAAATTTTGAAATTTCAGAATTTAGAAATTCATCGGTTCGAGCGCAAAACGTTCCAGATTTCTATATTTAAGGGGTTGGAAGGATTTTAGGTCGAGAGATTTCTCAATTTTGGGATTCAGAAAATTTAAGTCGAGTGATTTTTCGATTTTAGGATTTTAATATTTTGAGCTGAGAAATGTTGAGATTTCAAAATTTAGAAACTCATTGGTTCGAACACTCAAAGTTCCAAATTTTCATATTTTAGGGGTTTAAAGATTTAGATTCGGAGATTTTTTAATTCTGTGATTCACAAATTTTAGGTTCAGAGATTTTGAAATTTTAAAATTTAGATACTCATCGGTTCGAACACAAAAAGTTCCAGATTTTCATATTAAGGGGTGGAAGGTTTGGATTCAGAGATTTTTCATAGTTCCAAAGTTAGCAGATTTAACTTTACAGATTTTTAAATTTCACAATTTAGAAACTATAAAATGAGGAATTTTCAAATTTACAGATGATTAATTTACAAATTTTTAGTGTACAAACTTTTGCTTGTACCAAACCGACCGAAATATATAGTGATACTAAATACATATACCTAGATGTATAAAAGTAATACTACATAGAGAGTTGCACTAGTACTAAATATAGCAGGTATACTCTAACAGTAAATGTACAGTGTACTAGTGCTAAATATGGATATACACTAGGAGGTATTAAGTAAATAAATGATAAATTAATCTTATAATTATATTAGTATTATGTATAAGTATACACCAATAATAGATACAGGTATATGCTAGCAGTAAAATTTACTTTATATTTATTATAGATACCTATTAAAAGTACATACAGCTACATATGTACCAATACTAAATCTAGATATAAGTGCTAAATATATGTACAGTGGTGGACAAAATTAAGTGGACGGTTATCATAAATAACAAAAGGTTAATTTAATTTAACTAATAATACCTATAAATCAAAACTTTATTGCACAATTATATACATTAAACAAATATTTTTTCAAGTCTACAAAAACGTTTCACGTTCTACACTTAAATTTTATTTAAAACATTATAATAAATCCAAAAATTTGTTTACATTTCAGCAATGTCCACTTAATTTTGTCCATGACTGTATGTACATACACGCTGCCAGAATATGTAGATGCGCGCTAATAGTGAATTCACGTATGCATCGGTGGTAGCATAGCAAAGATGTTAGAGAGAATGGAATAGAAATGAAGCGTTGTAAGTTACAAATAGACATGCAACTTCGGTGACAGCGAGGAAAGTTGGAAGGGTGGACCTGAATTACTCGGACAAAGACGACACGTATCCTTTGTCGATGAATCGTGTTATCGAACCGGGGACTTGGAGCATCGGCGGATGGCAATTCAAAGCGAGACACTTAAGTCCGATCAGCGCGAATATCTGAAATTGGATAATTGGAAATCCAGCGACTAGTACTTCCAACTCTCTTTGACTACTATTCACGACGTTCTAACTGCACGGACTATGAAACTACCTATAAAGATGAACGGAAGAGTTCCAGTTATACGACTTTATCGAGAGCTGCACCGAAACCGGATAGCTGCATTAATAATTTGAAATTATTAAACGTATCCTTTACGCACGCCTCGCTGTACGGCTCGATTTTGCATGACGTGTTAGAGAATTTTATTTAGACGGGGTTTTGTCGGGGATTTATTTATCGGTGGTGTTTCGTCGCGGTTGAAACATTCACGAAGATTTTAATATTTTAGTGTTGTGTATTCGCAAATTTCCAGATTTTTTTTTATCAAAAATCGGAACATTTTGAAATTTGCCAACTATTAAATTTGCAACTTTAAGTATTAAGAGATTTTTAATTGATATATTCTTACAGTTGGAATTTTTAAATTAAAAAATTTTTGAATCGAATGTTTTCGACTCTGTAAATTAGGAAAATTGGGAGATTCAAATTTCCAAATTTTCAAATTGAAAAATATTTCATTTAAATTCACAAACTTTCGAATGTATGAATCTCGAAGTTTCAAATGTACGATAATTTAAGTTTTCATATTTGTAGTTGGACAAATTAGAAATTAAAAATTTCAGAGTTTCATGTACGAATAAATAAAATAAAACAAAATTATACAAACTGAAATTGCATATAACAAGAAGAACATGAAATCACATAGAACAAAATAAAATAAAACTACATGGTATAAAGTAAATTTAAATTAGATACAACAGAATAAATAAAATAAAATAAAATTGCACAGAATAAAATAAATAAAATGTAATTGCGTCTAATAGAAAAAGTGAAATGAAATAAAGTTACACGGAAGGAAACAAATAAAATGAAATTGCATGAACAGAATAAACAATACAAATGATATAGAATGGAATAAATAAAATAAGATTACGTGTTTCGACAAAAACTAAAATAAATTAGAAAAATAATCGTGCACGGTTAATACAAGTATTATACATGTATATTACACAAGATATCAAATAGGAAGCTGAGAGGATAGTATTTCAAATAATTGCAATTATAGCATATTTTATTGTACTATATTCCGTTTTCACCGTGGCATTTACTGTATTATGTAATATTACGGCACAATGTTGCACAAGGTAGCAAATGGAAACCGCTTAAATTGGAAAATGAGACGATTTTACCTGTTTTGATTATGTAATCGCAATTTCAACAAGACTTACTGTACAAGCACTGTACAATTGTAAACTGTACAAACGATGCATTAAATCAAAAATTGAGTTGAGTTGATTTCCTTACTCTCTAAAGTTTCGAAGTCAGAAAATTTCCAAATCCCAGAACTTCAAAATCAGAAAATTTGCAAATTCTAAAGGTTACAAATTCAGAAAATTTCAAAATCCCAGAGCTGCAAAATTAGAAAAATTGCAAATTCCAAAGGTTCCAAATACAGAAAATTTCACAAATTCCAAAGCTCCAAACTCAGAAAAATTCGACATCTCGAAAGTTACAAATTCAGAAAATTTCCAAATTCCAAAGCTCCAAAATCAGAAGATTTGCAAATTCCAAAGGTTTCAAATTCAGAAAATTTCCAAGTCCCAAAGCTTGAAACTCAAAAAAAATCAACATCCCGAAAGTTACAAATTCAAATAATTTCCAAATAGTCAACATTTCCAGCTGCAAATGTAAACTGTACAAACGATGCATTAAATCAAAAATTTGGATTTAAAGGCTACGAATAAAAAGGTATCGATTTAAATAATTCTGAAGAATTTAGGGTGGTATTTCGTGGCGAATGTAATTCATTTGTTATCAGGATTTTTTATGCTCGTTCATATAGACGGGTGAAGGTAAAAGATCGCGTTATATCGGTGTACGCGAAAGGCACCCCTAAATCCGAGCATATTTTCCGGCTTTATCTCGTGTGGTTGCTGTGTAGACAGGTAGAAAACGAACGTGGCATGGTGGGTAAGCCGAAATTTTATGGTTCTTGGTAAGCAACGATACCAATCGCTATTTTTATCTTCGCACAAACTATACTTCAACCCTTATCTCACCACTTTTTTCCTAAATTAACTTCCAGAATTAACTGTTTACCGTGTAACCACACCGAGCAGAGATAAAAAATTAGACAACTCTGGATTGTAAATGATTAATTTTATAAATTACGCTTTAAATTGCATTTAATTTCTTATTGTTTCGATATGTTATGAGTTATTACGTTTAGTAATAATATTTGAATCACTTAGTACTTTAATAACTACTACTAGTAATAGTAGTTTAATCAGAGAGATTATAATAACTGTTTTAAGATTACCGTTAATGTTATAAATAGGCCATTTAAATGGTATTCTATAAAATAGAAAATTTTGTTCAGCTAAATTCTGGGACGAACATACCAAAACTTCTTATTACGCATATTTTGTAAAGTTGTACGAATTTGGCAATTTTGGCAACATTACCAGACTTGACATAATTAATCTATATTTTTTAATTTATTTTGGTTTAAGTGAAAATTAAAAAAAAATGAATTTATCGATTATTTCACAGCGCATTATCTTATTCTGAATTAATTCAATGTAAATTTTACGATATTGTCAAAAATGAACCATTATATAGTTGTTGTTATTTCGAAATTATATGGAAGTCATTTAGTGTTACTTATAGAAGTGGACTAACTTAAAAAATAAAAAAAAATCGGTTTGATGGGATTTCCAACAATTTTCTATGGCATTAATGTCTGGTTAACGCACGTGCTATCTTTTTGATCGGTAGTGTATGTTGAACATCGACGAGTTCACAAATAATTATGTACAACGTTATCGAATCTGCACGGACGAGTGTACGTTCTCCAAAATGAAGGGGTCAGAAATTTTTTTTTTGAGCAACAGCCGTCCCGGAGTCCCGAAGGGAACTGCATCCATCCCGGGTCGCGAAACTTCCCACATTAATTTCGAGCGTTTTAAATTATCCCCGACTTTTGTCAGCCCGCTCGTATCCCCCTTTGTCCGGGGGCATCAACGAAAATGCAAGTTATAACGAGCCGGTAATAAGAACGGTCAGATTTCGTTTCCGGCGAATGACTTAAACAGAGAGAAAGGAAAAGAAATTGAGGGGCCAATTTATCGTGGCTCTGAACCGCGAAAAGGAACAGAATGAGAAAAGAGGGTGAATAATAGGGGAGCACGGGGAAGAACGCGAGGGTGGTGGGACCAGAGTGAAGAAGACAGGCGAAATAATACACAGGATGAAAAGAAATGACGTAAAAATCGGGGAGATGGTTGCTGCACGCTTCTGATGCGGGATTCGTGATATTATTTCGCTCGAGAGATACGTCTTCTTGAGGGGCGAGAGACGGCCAGACGAAAACGCGAATCATTCTTTGGTAAAAATGCTGTTTCATAAGAGCTTAATAATCATATATATAAATTTCCAAAATATATATACATATATTTTATTATTGATAATATTTTACTAAGGGGACCACGGAAGATATATTTTTGAATTTAATTTTCTGAAGAACAGAGTGGGATGCGAATAGATCTTTAATTTACGTTGTTGAATTATACCGAAGATAATTCAACGTAGAAAGAAAAATAGAACGTGAGTGAAAATAAGACGTAACTTGTTTGCAACTCAAATAAATAAAATCAGAACGTAATGTAAAATAACCCGGCTCAGAAATAAGAATGCAAGGAGGATGAGATTAAAACCTCGTCAATAGTTCTGCTTTTCAAACATAAACCCGAAAAAACCCACCCAGAACCTAATCAACCGTAGTATAACATAGAAATCAAAATTGAAGAGGGATGAAGATAAGATAGTTCTCCATTTTGGAACATAATGTAATTACACTCTAAACAAATCGAACCATAATGCAAGATAACCTAACAAAACTTGAAGATAAATGAAAACAAGACCTTATTAATGGTTCTTTTCAAACATAATCTGACCTCAACCTGAAAAAACCCAAACATGACCCAATCTAAAACAACTTCAACAAATCAAATCAGAACGTAATCTAAAATAACCCGGCGCAGAAATAAAAATTCAAGGGTGATCAGATTAAAACCTCGTCAATAGTTCTGCTTTTCAAACATAAACCCGAAAAAACCCACCCAGAACCTAATCAACCGTAGTATAACATAGAAATCAAAATTGAAGAGGGATGAAGATAAGATAGTTCTCCTTTTAGAACATAATGTAATTACACTCTAAACAAATCGAACCATAATGTAAGACAATCTAACTTAGAAATAAAACTTGAAGATAAATGAAAACAAGACCTTATTAATGGTTCTTTTCAAACATAATCTGACCTCAATCTGAAAAAGTCCAACCATGACCCAATCTAAAATAACGTGACCCGACGGTAGAAACGAAAAAGGGGCTGGAAATAATGCTTCATCGATGGTCCTTTTAAATCGTTTCTTACAAGAATAACAATAGCAGAAGTGAGGTCCGGGAAATCGGTGAATCGATGAAACCCGGTTTTCCTTACTCTCTAACGACTCTGTTTCCTCCAGGTGGAATACCGTTGCAACGTGGATGTGTATAAAGCGTTTGTAACATCTCCCTCGGGACTCGATACTCGTGGGAACCCCGGTAGCAGGGGGTTTCTCGGTTACACTCAAGGATTTAAGTCGAGAACAAAGGATCTGTGCGAGGGGAGGAGCGCCGCCGGCATGGATTTCGATTACGAGATAGACAGGATTTACATCGGCCATATATTCTACGAACAGGCGAGAAACTTTTGCGCATTATCCCCGCACCATTAAACCTACTGGCTGACTATCACAATGTTTAAACCAGAGAAAATTCTGCTCGCGACCGATGTCTGATAAATAAGGATCGAACCGTCTTCCAGTTTTTATTGGGTTGATTGGTGCACATCGTATATCCGATTTAGGGAACACGCTTGGTCACACAAAAGTGACAGAAAATAATTACTTAACCTCTTCACCTTTTGGCCACATATGTGGACAGTTAGTTTATTACCTATATAAAGATATATATTTTTTTCCGATATCGTTACAAAAATAAATGTGTGATCTTTCCTACATTTGCTAACCAGAAAAAAATTGCAATTGCCATGATGGAAGTAAAAGTGTCTTTATATGTATAGGTACATGTCCGAAAGCATAGAAGTATTACGATTATTGGGGAGTGAAAATAATTGTTATGTCTAAAAATGTATTTGCAAAACCATCGAGTAGTAGTTACCAATGTTGTAAAAAAATTGTAATGAGTTTTGTATAAATAGTGAACATTCACATTTTTGTATTTGTATTTATTCTTTAGCATTCTGAATTGTGAACTTTATTTTTTATATTGTATGCTCATTTTTGAGCAAACATGAATCAAAATATAATTCATTTTCTTTGCTGTAGCCCAAATTAAAAATTCGTCACGGAAGCGGTTAAATGATACTTGGGGCCCGTGAATTTGAAGCTAATAATTTTACAAAAATACTTGGGACCGTCAATTTGAAGCTTCAAATATTACGAAAATACTATGTACATTTCACATTTATATTTTTTGCTCAAAATGACTGGTGGTTGTTTAAATATAAAACACAGCCTAAGGTTGCAGTGCTGAATGTTGAATACATGAAGATAAGTGCTTCAAAATACGTAATGTACGTCGCATTTTGAAGGTTAAAAATAAATTTAGCAAAAATTTGCATGTGATTATCTGCAAGGTAATCACTATATGTATAATCTGCTCATTAATATTTTCTACGGAAGCTAGGATATTTAAATCAATGAGAGCCAAACACGAAGACAGAAAATATCAAATGTAGCTTGAAACACGAGTTCGGTGAAATTCGATGACATAAAAGTGTCATATTATACCAATTTGAAGCTCTAAGTTCGATAAAAATGTCTGTATATTTTGTCGTTATTCCGAATAAAAAAAAAAATACCTGGTTGCCTATTATAGCAATGATCAGAATCTCTGAGATCTAAAATCTGATACAATTTGATCACGAAATAGGTACATTATTATAACTGTATTACGTCGATTAAACATTACGTGGATTATATAAAATTTACTTAATCGACATATTCGATTAACTCAACGTGCATAACATAACAGTAAACAATTATTAACACAATTAAGTTATTATCGTAAGGTTGCACGAATGGCCAGTGACTAAGTAATTTCAAGAAGTGATGTCACGCGAAAAGATATGATAAACGGTGACGGTGAATATAAAACAAATGGACGGTTTATCGGGAGGAGCAACGCACTCGGAGAATTGTCTCGGTGTACAAGGAAATTGCAAGCAGCACAGATAATTACGATACAAGTCGGTTAATGGCGGTCGTTAAAATTTATTACCGAATGAGTCACAGTAATTTGTTGGCGTAGTGAACGAGCCACTAAACGGTGTTCCTTTCTCCTTATACGGCGCTATTTATGTATAATGTTTCCTTTTTGTGCTGGCAAGTGAAAAATCATGTACAGCAAAAAGCAAAATTGAACGCGTACGAAACGTTAACACGAATGCCTTATTCGACGTTAGAGTAAAAAAAGAAATAAATGAAATGGATACACGTTTATGATACTTCGATTCTTCGTGAATGATACGTACTTAAGTACGTTACTGTTATTGGAAATTATTTTATGATTCGTGCGATTTTCATAAAATTACACGGTGTCTTGTGGGATTAGTATTTGTATAGTACTAACTTTTTTTTAAGTAATATCGGTTCGAGTTATATCAGTTTACGGTTTAAAAGTGAAAAAGTGTTATGAGGGAATTTGTATTTCTAGGTTTTTAGATCCATGTTATTCCTAGATTTCTGTATTTCTATATTTTTAAATACGTGTGTACTTATATTACTAGATCCTTATATTCCTAGGTACTTAGAATAGTTTATTTCTACATCCTCAGGTCCTCATAATCCTAGAATCTCTACATTCCAAAGTCGCTACATCACTACATTCCCAGATCCGCATAACCCTTAGATTTCTATATTTCTTCCACAATCATAGTTCCATAGTAGGTTAATAGTTCCCTAGATGCTTGCATCCATACATTTCTATGAACTCTAAATCCGTTCATCTTTATGTCCTTAGATCCCTAAATCCCCGCATCTGTACATTCCTAGATCTCTATATCCCAATATTCCTAGATCCACATGATCCTTAGATTTCTGTATTTCTGTATTTCTGCATCCCCATATTTGCAGGTCTCTAAATTCCGACATTCCCATATTCTCAGATTCCTACATCTCTACATCCCTACATCCCTGCATTCCTAGACCCCTATATTCTTATATCCCTACATTCCTAAATTTACATAACCCTTCAGTTTCTATATTTCTGTATTTGCACATCCCTATGTACCTGTACCCTCAAAACTCTGCATCCTCATATCCCTATATGTATTCCTAGACCCCTACATCGCTATATTCTTCAATCCCCACATCACTACATCCCTAAATCTTATTTTCCTGGACCGCATAAATACGCTCCTAAATTCCTACAAACGTACTTTCCATTTTCAACCATTTATAACTTGCAAATGAGATCTGCTTGTAAATTTCATTATACTCACTACTATATTTCTTAATAAGATACTCTAAAACGTACATACTTCAAGATTATACAAACATTTCTGCAAGGAAAACGATATTAACACGTTGGCTTCAATTCTGAAGCAGTTGAGATACCACATATTCAAATACTGCAAGTTTCAGGAAAATCCAGCCGACCTTGATGCCCCCTTGTAAATCGAAACTTTCCAGTCAAACCATAACATTCAGAATACAAAATAATATAATATAAATCGATGTTTCAATTTTCTAGCGAAGTTGAACCTTCCAGTCAACGCACGTCTCGCGGAGTTAGGTTAGGTTACTGCGAGCATAGCTCGTTATAATCATGGCAGATGAAAATACCGGTTCGCCACGTACATGGACGAATTCACGGTTACATGAATACCAGCCAGGATTACGTATCGCGAGCTATGAGCAAGGGGGAAAGGGGACGAAAGGTATCGGCGGATTTTTAATTTCTCGCCGAGCGTTGCGATGCAGCCACGCACGTTGCATGCGCCCAAGTATGCATGCAATTAGATCGACGTCTAGCGAGAGTAATCGCAGAAGTAGGAGGCGTCGATGCATTCTTGTATGCGGCTGCATACTCGCGCGAAGACACATCGAGCATATTCAAACACGAACAACGGCGGTGTCTTCGCTACCGTTATCGGTTTTTCGCACGCTCCGTACAACGCCTCGCACGGATGAAATTGTCGGGAACGTGAGAAACCGAAGGAGCGATACGTATTTTAATTAAAAAATTTCAATCGGCCATTATTAATCGAACCGCAAGAATTTTTATTTGAACGCGTTCGAACGGGCCAGTTATAGCGAGTACGCGTTGTAGAATCGATGAAATATTAACAAAAAAATGTTTCGCTTCATTTTGTATATACGGACGTATACTTAAGATTGTACGTAAATTTTATACAAAGGATGAGTGCGCTAAAATTGTATACAAAGGATGAATGCACTGAAATTGCAAACAAAGGACGAATGCACTGAAATTATATACAAAGGATGAATGCAACGAAATTGTATATAAAATATGACATGTGTGTATAAAGTTAATAGTGAACATACTTTCATCATGTAAGTTACGATAGAATTCGTTTAAGTAATGATCGTTATAATTTTATCATCCCTTTGATCATCAGTATGCTCAACCATGTATCATTTGTATATTGAACATTTATTATTATTATTGTGGACGTTTATTATTGTCATTTATATGTTGAAAAATTTGATGTGTTATTTCAATTGCGAGAAAAAATCATGTCTGAACGGGTTAAATAAATTGAACACATCATACGTCAATTTAACAGATACAAAGATAGATGATGCATCGGTACAGCTAATACTTGGCTATAGGGTATAGTTAAGTGGAAAAAGCCTGTTCTAAATACACATATTAAAACGTCTATCTTGAACGCGTGAAAATATCTACCCAAAACACGTTCAAACGTATGTTCTAAATATATTAAAATGTCTACGAGCTACGTGTTAAAGCGTCTACCATAAACGTGTTGAAATGTCTGCCTTAAATGTGATAAAATGTTTGGGCTAAATGAGTTAAAATGTCTACGGCAAACACATCCAAATGTCCAGATTAAAAACGTGGTGAAATTCCAGATGTTCTAAAATATTTATTCGAAACATAACAGAATGTATGCTTCATATTCGTTAATAAAGAGTAATCTAACTGCGTTAGAATGACTACTCTGTCATGTAAAAATGTCTACTTCAAATGTAGTAAAATATCAATTCCAAATGTGTTAAAATATTTATCCAAAATATTAACATCACTAATTGCAATGTGTCCAAATTTTCACTCAAACATAGACCTATTCCATATGTATTGAAATATCTACACCATACGTGCTAAAATGTATCAAAATGTCTGCCCTATTCGTGTTAACACGTCTCAAACCGTATCGAGTGTGTGCTCTAAATGTGTCCAAATATCTACTCCAAATGTATTCAAATATCTACCTTAAATACGTCAAAATAACTAATACAATATGCTAAAATGTCTACTCTAACGTAATGAAATGTCCACTCCAAATATACAAAAATGTCTACCATATTCCTGTGAACACATTTACCTAACCATATCAAAGTGTTTGCCATAATCGTGTTCAAATATCTACTCCAGGTGTATCAAAATGTCTACCCTAATCCTGTTAAAATGTCTACCCTAATCCTGTTAAAATGTCTATCCTAATCCAGTTAAAATGTTTACCCTAATCCTGTTAAAATGTTTACCTTAAACGCGTTAAAATGTCTACCCTAATCGTGTGAAACGTCCACCCAGAACGCGTTAAATCGTGTACCCCGAACGCGTTAAAATGTCTTACTCTAACGCAGGAATTTGCGAGCCAGTCCGGCTGGGCTTCATAAGAAGATCGTATCGTGACAAATGTTTTAATTTCGTTGGAAGGGAACCGGAAATGATGTTTGTTCGCAACGAGAAGACACGCGTTCCCCCGACTGTTACCGCGGTTGGCTCGTGGCGTGGAAAAAGTTCGAGAGAAAGAAATAACGGGGAGTCCGGGATTTCGTCCCGGAGTTGAGTTTCCGGTTCGCGAAGGTTCCGTTATCGTGTCGATGGAGGATCGTTCGGCTGAACAGTTCGGGATGATCGCGTTGGAAAGGGCGATTGGAAAGCTTTTGGAGATCGGCCAGATTCTTGACTCGGTTTAGTACGATGTAGAAACACGCGAGCTTCATTGTGGCGCGTTAATCGCATCTGGTTTACCATTTGTTCAAGTATCAAACACGCGGACGAATATGGTATGCTTCCCCCGTTCGTTTTCGGAATTATTATTCGGGAAATTTAAGGACATTTCACTCAACCACTGTATAATGCCATAGACTACACTGACGTGGGAACATATCGAACCGGGACACTCCGATTTCAACACTCTGATATGCCATCCACATATGAGTGACGGTTAAATTTCCCTGTAAATCAATCGTCCATTTAGTAAGAATTTGTTCATTTACTTAACTGTAAACACTCGCATTAATTACTTGGATCTATGAATAATAAATAAAACGAAATATTGCGAACATATTTGTTAAGATCTGTTAATCAGAAAAATACTATCTAGTCAAATTTTCAACTGCGCCAGCGTGGCAGTCAACGTGTTAATGAAACTTATGTGGAAGACAGTTCAAGTAAATATTTGACACATATTTCTTTTATATCGGCCATCGTTCACATTGAAGGGGCGATAATAGCCCTCAATCTTAAGGGCTGAAAATATATTTTTGGGAATATCTCCGGAATTAAAGGAGTTGATGTGTTCTACAAAGGAGAATTATAATAAAACTCATTCGTTCAAATAATATATTGACAATTCATAGTTTTTGTCTAAATTTAAAAAACACGTGTCCTCTATTTTGGTACATAGTTTATATACACAAAGTTGCAAGAAAATAGATTTACATTTAGTAAAAAAATTTATTATTTGCTCAGGGTTAAATCAGAATTATATCAAGGTTAAGTTTGTCGAGATTAGCTTATTGTTAGGTGAAGTTTAGATAAAATAGTACATGGTCAAACTAGGTTAGGATCAGGTTCAGGTTGAGGTTAATAATAAACAAAGCTATTGTACAGTTAGGTTAAGGTTAAATTAGTAATAGTATATTGTTAGGCAAAGTTTAGCTAAAATAATCTGTGGCTAAATTAGGTTAGAACTAGGTTCAGGTTGAGGTTAACATTAAGTACAGCTATTGTACAGTTCGATCAAGGTTAAATTAGTTTGTGATTAGGTTAGATTAAATCACGGTTGAATTAAATGGGAGCAGCATATTGTTAGGCGAGGTTTAGGTGAAATAATGTGTGGTCAAATTAGGTTTGAGTTAGGTTCAGGTTAGCATTAACATTAAGTAAAGCTATTGTACAGTTTGGTTAAGATTAAATTAGTATGTGGTTAGATTAGGATCAAGATTAAATTAGCCGAGATCAGTTTGTGGTTAAATTAGGACTACTTCAAGGATTACTAAGTTATTTTATGATTAGGTTAGGGTCAAGTGAAGCTCGAATGGTTAGACTAAGCGAATGTTAGGTGAAGAAACGCGGATACGTTAGATTTTTTCGAAAAGAACACGAGGAACAAAATTCCTGTTTGAGGTGCAAATTAGTGCAAAGTACGTACTAAATATTCGGGCAGGATCGATACGGGTTCCGCTGGTTTGGTCCTGCTGGCTGAAGAGGGGTAAAAAATGGGTTGGATGAACGGAGAGAAAATTTTCGACGAGCGTGACCAGCAAAAAGGGTTCGGAACCTTGAAAAGACGAACCACCGAGTGAACTATCGCACGCGTTTGCATATCCTCGGGTAAACCCTTTTGCTCCTCGAGCCAAAGCGAATAGCGCGGTTGTGCCAGGAATGTCGAGCAGAAAGTTTCGGGGCGACCACCTATATCCTCCGAACACGGAATACCTAAAGAGATAAGATCCCCTTGATTCGAGAATTCTGAATTCTCCAGGATCCCTTCTATACATCCCTCTTCACCCATCGAATTCCTCTTAAAGTTCATCTTACCAAATATTCTGGACAAAGACGGCACCCTTTGAAGCCGTGCTCTAATTGCGAACGCGTAACGAAAGACTTTGTTTACTGTATCACATTAACGCAACATTGCGGAATAAAATATTCAAGTTTTACGTTTTCGTATTAATAAACCTAATGTCGCGTGTATACAACCTGATACTTGGATTACTTTACGGGACATTGTATGTGTGTATTTCAGCTTATGATGAATATTAATTGATCACGATAATGCACACTGTACTTTGGGGAAATTATAACAAATGATACATATCATATATTAATACTTAGAGACTGTGGCGAATAATGATAATGATATGTATTTCAATTTATAGAAATTATAGTGAATAATGATAATACTTCAATTTACTGAATTCCGAAATACATTGTTTCGCAAATTTATAAGTTCCTCGATTACTAAATTCACTTATTCCCTAATTTTCAACTTCTCAAAATTCCAAATTCCCTAAATGTTAAATCCCTAAGTTCCTGAATTCTCAAATTTCCCAATTTCCCACATTTAAAATCCCAGAACTACCCTGATTCCCAAGTTTCAAAAATTCCAAATACTCTAAATTCTCCAAATCCCAAATTTCAGTTTCACATTTTAAGTGCCAAAACTTCCAACTCCTGTTATCACCAAATTTGCAAATTTCAAAATCCGTAAATTTACAAATTCTCTATCCTCCGACTTCTGAAAATACCATATCCCCAAGATCTTCAATTTTCAAATCCCAACATCCTCAAATTCGCTAATTTCACCTTTCTCGAACCACCAAATTTCCAAATTCCCGGTTCCCAAATTCGCAAGTTCCTAAATCCCCAAATTCGCCAATTCCCTAATTAACGCAAAATTCGAAATAAAATAAATTCCAGAAAATATAACCACGCAAGAAGGAAATTAAACATCAAGGACAACCTTGCCGAAGCAAACCGCATCAACATGGTACAGAGACACATTACTAGAATTTTGTAAAAGTGTAGGAATTCTTAACAAATTTAAAAAATTCTGTATAATCATTCGCATTCAACCATAACCTTATCATTGTAAACTAGTTAGCAGTCTCTAATAACTCTGGTAGTTGATGCGATTATAAACCACTACCTAAAAAAAAAATTTCAAATTCCCCAGATTCGCAATTTTCAAATCCACAAATCTCCATGTCGCGAAATTCACACGTTCATGAATGCGATAAAAATAAATGCACATTTATCGACAACAAAATTACTAATTAAAACAATTCCCCATAATTTTACCGCAGCACTCGATCCGCTAAGCAAACAACCTTTGGGCTAACAACGCCGTTTCCAATTTAAACGCGATTCGAGTTTAAATTTCATACAGTGAACTACACTGATGGGGCTTGTTTATGCTGGTTAGCCTAACTGCTTTGACGTCGATAATTAATTGTAATAGTTTAACTTTCTACACTCCAAAATTGTTTACGCTGAAACCTTTATTAACTAGCTAACAGAGACCTTCATTGACCGGTTAACTGAAATGACAATTAAGCTATTCCTGAAACACAGTGGCGTCCTAAAAGTATGCAAACTTTTTTAATCATCTTCGTCGTTGCAGAAACGAATTATTACTCGATTAAAAATGCTTGGTGAATGTGTAATTACAGCAAATTTTATTTATCATTATATTAAACTGTTGTTAAAAACAAACGAAATTCGATAAGATTGGAGCACGTCATTGTTAATGCAATCTTTAAGCCTGATCGCAGAATATCGCGCAAAAACATATAAATCATGACTTATCGATCACGATGGAAGTTCAAAGAAGTGTTTGCTAATCATCGATTCGTTTCGTGGATCTGTGAATCATTCGATAGATTAACAATCTGTTCAGGGAACAGCGACACGACGATAATCGTTCAAACAAAATTAAAACAGCTGTTATGGGCTAGCTTTTTTCCAGGAAATTAATATTCCATTTGCTTTGAAACCACCCTTTGTAGAGGATAAATCGACATCTTTTAAGTTGCAGTGCCTATGCTAAGAGACTGAAGAACATCTGTTTGGTTCCAGTACCACGTGCTCATATGTCTGTTTTCGAAGGGTGCAGTTGACTGGGGAAAAGAGCAATCGATTGTGAACCATCTGTCTGAGGAGAGGACTGTGAGAGTCTGTGAACCCTGAAGCTGAAGAACAATTACAGGTTTGTACGCAATTTGTGAACGTGTAAGGAAAAATTCATGTGTTCAAATTTACAAAGTTTGATATTTATTTTATATTATTATTATACTTTCAAGTTATTTCATTTGCTAGTTATAAAATTTACTAATTTTTTGATGGCAAGGCTTCTATAAATCAACTGGCATTGCAAAACTTCCACTTAAATTACTAGATTTCTGTATTTTTCAATTCTTAAATTTGGCAAATTTAAGTTTCCGATTCTCAAATTCCTACATTTTCAAACTAAAATATTTTGCAATTTCCACACTTTTTAATTTTCGAATTTGTCAATTCCTAACGTTTTCAATTCCCCATTTTCTCATTCCCAAATTCCTAATTTCTCCAGTTGTCATATCTTAAAACTCTAAAACTCCCAACTTTCCAAACTAAAAAATTTCCAACTTCATAAATTCATAAATTCCCCAATTCCGAAATTTGTTAAATTTCCACTTTCCCAATTCCCAAATTCTTAAATACCCAAATTATCAAATGCTAAAATTCTAAAACCCCCAAATTTCCAACTTAATAATTTCAGAGATTTCCCAATTTGCAAATTCCGAAATTTGTTAAATTTTCACTTTCTCAAATCCCAATTTCCAAAATACTCCTAATTGTCAAATCCCAAAATTCTAAAACTCCCAAATTTCCACATTTCCATACTCCCTACTCTCAAAATTTGCAACTTCTTAAATCCGTAGAGTTATCAATTCTTAAATTCCTAAATTTGTCGATTCAACTATTTTTCAACTCCAAACTTCCTAAATTCCCCGCTTTCGAAATCCCCAAATTCTGAGATTTCTAAATTTCTCTAAATTTATCTCTGGAATACTCATAATTCCCGAATTTATAAATTCCTCAATATCCAAATCGCCGTATTCAAAAATTCCCAAATTTCTAATCTTTTAAAGAAATAAAATAAATGACTCATGGATGGACGAATGAATAAATGAATACGTGAATGATTGCATGAATAAATAAACCAATGGATGAATAAACAAATAAACAAGAAAATGAATTAACCAATAAACAGGCGAATGAATAAATATATAAATAAATGAATGAACGAACAAATACGCAAATGAAATTACATCAACTGAAACATACACAGCACATTATTCCCTATTTGGAACACGATCACGGAATACGTGTACTTCTCGGTTCAACAAAAATATTTTCCACGTGAATGCAACATAATGAAATTTCAAGTAACACGTCAATCTTCTCGCAGCCGTTCAACGTCAAGTTATTGAAAGTTATGTCATTCGTAGTGAAACTGGAACAGCGATATATCGACGCGTAAAAACTAGAGAAGAAACTCTGTTTTCAATGATCCACATTCCAAGAACCTGTTTTCACGTGGTATTTCAAGAATAAAATCGAGGCGAACTTGTCTGCAAATCGTCGTTGCACAATGTAACAGCGAGCCGTACAAATATTTAAAGGGAGATTAAGAGAATTTAATTAACGAACGGCATTAATTGCAACTAATAAACCTTGAGGAGAAGCTGACAGCGTGTACGCGATGATCACGGAATAATTGAACCCTATATAACTTAAACAAGAAATTAACGCGGTGTTAATTATCATTCTAAACCGGTAACGAGTGCGGATAACGCAACTGAAGTTGAATTTCTACCAATACCGTATTACCGCACTGATTACTGTATTTTTATAGAATTTACTGCGCAAAATAGTTAACTCGATGCTACTTCTTACATGCAATATTTTCAACGTTCGAAGATGCGAAAATTTTGAAGATAGTTGACGTTTATTTTGACGACCGTCTAACTGTTTATACATCAGAACTTATTCCTTGTTTATATAGCTGAATTTTATTTGTTGTATGTGCAAATTTTTCCAGAGTTGCAATTTTTGGTGAATGTTTACTTTGGAAAATGTTTCTGAAGAATATTGGAAAATATTTAGTAATAATACTTAATATAAGTATTTGGTAAAATTTTATTTTGGAAAATATTTGACAAATATATTTGGACAAATTTTGTTCTGAAAAATATTTAACAAAAATACTGAAAAATATTTGATAAAATTTTATGTTGGAAAATACGTAGAAAAAATATTTCGTGAAAATATTGATAAATATTTAGCAACAAAATTTTGTAAAATTTATTTTGAAAAATATTTGATAAAAATATAGAAAAATATTTAGGAATTTATTTGGTATAATTTTATGTTGGAAAATATTAAGCAAAAATATTTTGTACAAATACTGAAAAATATTTAGCAAAAATATTTTGTACAAATACTGAAAAATATTTAGCAACAAAATTTTATACAAATATTGAAAAATATTTTGCAACAAAATTTGGTCAAATTTATTTTGGAAAATATTTAGGAAATTATTTGGTAAAATGTGTTTTAGAAAAAATTTAGTAATGATATTTGTTAAAATTGTAAATGCGAAAAAAACTGGGTAACATTGATTAAATATAAAAACACTATTCAATAAAATTTTCAACTCCATCAATATGGTACTGAACGTATCAAAACTGCCTGACTGATAAACAATGAAAATTCAGGAACGAAGATAAATTTCACCAAACACTGATTACTAAGGGAGAAGTTACTATCGTGCACGAATCAAGACATTTGTTTCTCCATATGTAGTATGTCCTAGATGATGAAGCAGTACACAACACAGAAAGAAACAAGTCCAACGAGGTAAAAGTGATGAAACAACTGGATAACAACTTTTCGTTTCGTCACGTCTACGTCGTTCGGAGAATGGAATAGTGTTCACGGCCGTGTCTATCGCATCTGGAACCAACATGGAAGCATTGACCTTACAGTTTTTTTTTACGGGATACCTTTTGCATCGTGTTCCCCGAATTTCTACTTCGACCATGTACGAAGATTTACCGTGACCGAAAGTTTCGAGAACGTTGCGTTCGAAGCAATTTGCACTTGCGGAAAGAAGCCCCAAGAATTTTGCAATTACAAGAGGGAAGTTTGAAAATATTGCGGATTCGAGGAACGAAGCCCAACGCTTCAGGCGCCATGTTTATACATGAGAGTATTTAACATGCGAGTACAGCGTAATCAAAGAGCCCGTATAAAACAGGTGTGTTCGTTAAGTTCAATTTACATTAAGTGTCTTCTGGTATACATGGATATTTTTCATGCTCTTAGAAGAAAAAACGTATATTTCGGACAGATGATAGGTAATTAGTTTTTCTATTCGAATATTGTACAAATTTGACATTTCTATGAATTCCTTAACTTTTTCGTTTTAAAAAAAATTTTTCTCTTATTTTGCCATATTTCTTAATTTACAAAATTTTGAACGATAATCTTATATTTCTGATTTTCTGATCATCTAAGTTTCCAAACTTCTAATTTTCTAAGCATCTAAACTTCCACACTTCTAATATTTTAAATTGCCAAATTTCTAGGTTAGCAAAATTTGCATTTGTAAATTTGAAAAGTTGAACATTTCTCAGTATTTCACGCTTCTACAGAAATTTGTAAATTTCCCAACTTAACAAATATCAAATTTTTTATTTTGAAGTTGAAGATTTGGAGATTTGTAAATTTCTAATTTTGCGGATTTAAGAAATTCGATAATTTGTAATTATGAAATTCGTGGTTTCCAAAATCTTGCAATATAAAAACAGGTGGATTTGAAAATTAAAGATTACCGAAATTTAAAGATTTGTAAAATAGAAAGTTTGAGTTACAAAATTGAAAATTAAAAAATGTAATGTTTTGAAAATTTTTATTTGCAACAAAGAAATGTAAAAATTTGCTAATTTGGAAATTTCATAGCCCGAAAGATCTTATCGCAAAACTGTAAATAAATCATAAGTTTATTAACAACTTACGATTACATTTTTACAACAAAGTAACTATTTTAAACGTTGTCAAGAAGCTTTATTTAGCTCCCTGTGTATAAAATTTATGCTCCGAATAAATAAACGATAGAGAAAGTGCAGATAATATTTTAAACCTGACCTAAATTTTATTTTTATACTTTCATGGATCACCTGGAAACTTACTTTCAAAGTTTACCTGCTATTTTATTTCAATTCAATAAATCCTGTTTCTGAAACAAGGTAGAAGAGATTCGAACATTCTATGTATATAAAATTTTGTAAAAAATACATTGAAAATATAAAGTAATATTTTTCATGTCAACCTAGGATTATTTTCTTGATACATGTACACTTAATAACATCAAGTTGATTTTGTATATTAATGAAATTAACCAATTATGTTATACTTTAATAATTATTATTATTCTAACGCAATATAATACTAATTTAATAAAATAATGTAGTATACAATATACAATTAGCAAATTAATAATGATGAAATTATAGTCATCAAATACTGCTTAAAATATAAGTTCAATTAAACATTTGACCTAATGGAATATCGGGTCATAGTTGAATATGTTTACAGAATAACAGAATGATGTATTCAACGCAACGATAAACATTTTTAACAAATTCTGAAGTAATTTATCGGTCATGAATATACGGTTTTGCTATACGTCCTCCAATAAACAACACAATGAGCGTAAACATAAGTAGAGATATTAACCTAGACAGGAAACCATTTAATCACACATATGTAGTTACAATAGCTTGTATTAATATTCGTACACTGTAATATTAAAGCACGTTGTTATTGCGGGTATCCCCGTTTATGGTTACTGCATCAGTGTATCATATTTATAGTTCAATGGACTAGTCATTGCTATTTAGAGACTGTTTCCCAGTTTGTTTAATGAATGAAACAGGGAAACAAACTACAATCAATTTTCAAACTTTGAAATTTGTTAACTCTCAAATTACCAAACTTCTGATTATTACAATCTCAGATTTCAAAATATCCCAACTTCTACATTCCCGAATTTTAAATTTCCCAATTTCTACATTTTTTCAATTCATATGCTTCAATATTTTCAATTTCTATATTTCCGAATTACCAAGTTTTCGGATTACAAAAATTGTCCAAATTCTAAATTATTTACTGCGAAATGACACAAATAACCTCCATGCTTCTCTCTCTCTCCCTGTAATCTTTCCCTTTCAGTTTCAAATAACTAACGCAGAGGCATACTCCCGAGTATGCAACTATCACCTACATCATCCACTGCTGCTTGATTGGGACTTCCGGCGAAGGGTAATTTTACATTTACGCTACGGAGAACAGAATCTCTCTCTCTATCTCTCGTATTCGATCAGAGACAGAAATTATTCATCGATGTACATCCCTGCCCAGAAGTATTAACGACTAGTTTCACCTGTGTATCGCATTCGTCCTTAACCTCTTGGGCACGGCTGAATTTTACGCGGGATTGCTTCTACGACACGTTTGAACGCGAATTACGTATGAACGATACACCAATACAATATTACTGATGTCCCCTACGCGAATACATTGAAATATAGTTTCCAATGATTACATTATAATTTTTCTTAAAGATATACAAGTACTTCAACTTCAACAATTTACTTTAATAATTAATGACACAGTTGGGTATGATATATTTTAAATCGCTGTATAACACAGTCAGACGTCACAATCTTCACACTTAATATCTTCACACTTCACGTCTTACAATATCGATGTTCAACGAAACAGATCCCCAAATGGGAATCGCCACATTATACATATAATATATATTTTTGCTCGTATTCTTTTTTAATATAATAAAACTCGTCAAACACTTGTATTGTAGTAGTCAAAATTATTTTTTGCTGTAGTGGCGCGTCGTTCAAAAAGATGTCATCCGCGAAAGCCATTATAGTGGCGCGTCGTGCCTAAGATATAAATGAGAATAAGATATTCGGAAATTCGGCTAACCGAGAATTCAGAAATCCGAAAATTGCAAATTTAAAAACTCGGGGTTTCGAGATTCTAGAAATTTGCTAATTTCGAGATGTAGGAAAGTCGGGAAACGCGCCAAATTAGTCGCAGCAAACTTCGTGTTTCCGGAAACGCAAGAATCTGGAACGTCTCCGATTTAACGTTGTCCAATACATGTGCACGGGGTTGGTAGGTGCAAAACGCGTGAATGAAGGTTCACGATGAATTAACTATTCAGGAACGTGCGATAAATCGAAGGGCGCGAACGATTCACTGCATAGCCTTAACTGGAAACCCTGTATTCTCGCCGTAATCTGCATCGTAAATTTTCTAAGAAAGGTTATCTGCGATTTCCGCAAATTCGTGACTCACGGAATTTACCCACTCACTATCGTAGGTATCCTCCTTTTAGGAAGGAAACAAAATTTCAAACGTTATAGAAAACGAGACTAAAAACAAATTGTATGAATTCGCGTTGAACAATGATACCGGGTATACAAAGAACTTCCGTCAAGTTTTGTTTTCCTTTAAAAAGGTGGAACGTGTATACATGCCATCGTGTTTTAATCTGTCAACCAAGCATGTCGAATTAACTCGTCGACAAACCCAACAATTGTCAGCGCGTAATATAGGACGTTCGAATAAAATGTTTAAACAGTTTCATGTTTGTATTGAATATAAAAATAGGAACAGAAGTTTTGCATATTATACGATTAGTAAACGAACTGCAGGAATAAATGCAAAAATGTGTATGCAGTTTACTAAGCTCCTTTCAATTTACTATAAACATTATTGCCTTTTAAATACGCTTATATTATTATCAAAGACAGACTAACAAAATATTTATTCAAGGCAAATCTATTTATCTTTTGATAAATATTTGAGATTGAACAGTAATAAAAATTCAACAAGAAGTTGTTATGACAAGTGTATTTTATTATAATAAACACAAACAAGGAACGAATATCCCGAACTCGTGGTAGACACGTACAAACAAAAAGCGTGTAATATACTGAGTGTGTTAAAAATATTGTCGGAGCGAGACAAAAAAGAAAGCGTAACGAATAACTCAAAATTTCGTTATTTTTTTTATGGTAGTTCCATAGATTGCGAACTTTTGAACAGTACTACCCAGCTCGATAACCTCGATAGAAAAATGTAAGTGTACATCCAGCATGTTTGAAAACTGACTAGCAGTTCGCTCCAAAAGGATCAGTGAGAAACGCGCGAGACACGCTTTCCGTGAGAGGATGATTCACGGGACCCGGAGACGGACGCACACGCACGCACACGCGCGCAGATAAACGCATACATAGACGACACGCCAGAGGTTAAACAAAATCGCAGCATGCACTTCGAAAGCACCGTTCTATCGGCACGTAATTCCCGATCAACGATCATTTCCGTCGGCGCATCGACGAAACAATCGCGTCAAAACGATGCACGCACGACAAGATACGTGTAACGTTCGAATAAAAATGCACTTACCACTCTCGATGTAAGGAACCAGCAACAGCAACAGCAGAAAGAGAACATATCCACACGTATCACTGATCATCGTAACCATATTCTCTCCCAGCGAGAAGCCGTTGTCCAGATATTGGCACCACCTCGCGTATACGCGCGAACAACAACAAACAAAACAACAACGCGAGGACGCGAGGAAGTAGCGGTTTCGAAGCAACGGGTAGTCACCGAAACGGGACACACGGGATACGAGATCTCACGGTCAGGCGAATAACGTTGGCACGTTCGCGACGATGGGGCGATCAAAGGCGATATATCGCGAGTATACTCGCCACTCGGACCGCGTAGCAACTGGATGGCACACAGCACACACGGTGGATCGTGTTTTCACTGACGTTACGTTGTAAACGCGTTCCGTTGGTCGCGCGCGCAACTTCTTCGGAGCAGCCGAATCATAAGCGTCGCGTGGAGATGAGAAACGCAGCGGAAAAAATGATGCACGTTAAGCCACGGACACACGTCACACGGCACGTCTTCGCTCGGGGTTGACAAAACCTCTACGCCATCGTTTCTCCACCGATATTCATCACTTTCACGCGGACGGTCCTTACCACCGACGATCCGCCCCTCGTAACCTTTTTTTCTGACGCGAGATAATTCGTCTCGTTCGAGCCGCGTATACTTCTCGGCGATGCTCTTCTCTGCGACGACCGTTTCACCGTGCTGTCTCGCCCTCGCGTCGCAACAGCTGACCGCTCGTTTTCTCACACTCTTTTACGAGACGACTCGAGATTTAGCAGACGCATCGCAGCAGCAACAAAACACACACACGACGTCGGCCAGTTGCCACCGTCGTCACTGGCAGTCCTACCACCGCTGAAACTTCGACTTCCCTGCGATGATCATGGCGCCGAACTGCTCGTTCGTGAAGCGACCGCGAGAGCGCGACAGTTACCGCCATCTTGTACGGTCGATTCATTACTGTGAGCTTGTTCGAACACGTTGCCGCACGTGTCGTGCGCCAATGCGATCGCGCTGTTGCGCATCACGTGACTATCTCTTGAGGCGGCACAATTCAAACACGTTTAACATAGCTTCCATCACACGATTACAACTAATTCTCTTTTTACATGAATTTGATTTAACACGAGTTAAAAAGAACGAAAATTTCTCTTTTTACACGAATTGTTTTGTTTTAACACGAATAAAATGTGGCAATGCATACAATTTTGTTATGTTTATATTATTCTAACTTTTTTTATATCAATGAATTTCAGATATTATTTTCTTGTTCTCAAAGTATAATGTATTTTTTATAGTATATTTAATGAATTAAAATGTGTGAGCACGAAATAAATTAAGTGAACTATAACACAAATTTTTTAATATCGTTTGCACCTAATTCTCTTTTTACACGAATTTTTTTGGGAACGTATCTATCGTGTAAAAAAAGAATTAGCATTTGAATTGCTTTCAAAATGTGCATTTGTGTACGTCGATGGAGTCTATACAAATTCCTTAGTGAGCAGAAAATGCGATGCATGCTGTGAATGTATTTGTACGTTGATTAAATTGTTTAAAATATCAACTTCGGTTCGTTTATACAATCTACATTCGGCTGTTTATCGAAGGAATTAATTTTTCATATTATTTCAAATATTAATTTGTGTGAGCTGATGTAATCTATGCTAGTACATTTATTGAACGGAATAAGTTTTTTAATTATTCATAGTATAGTTCTGCGTGTGTCGATATAATCTATTCCCGGTTTGTTAAAGTTACAGTCAAAATCTTACGTTCCTTTTTTACATTTCGACACATTTTACTCAACTAATGAAATTTATTTACAAATTACTGAAAATTAAGTTTCAGTACTTACAACAGTACTTAATCAAAGTTTTCACTTTCAATATTATAAACTGAATGATTATTAATTAAATGCTGAATAAATATTATTAATGTTGAATCTGTTAAATTATTCCGATTTTGCTTTATGTACACTTCATTCAGTTACGAAGAAAAATTAAGTTTTGTAAAGTTTATAATCTCATATCACTGTTTCTAACGTTAAAAAGTCATGATTTAAGTAATTTGTTTTATAAGGTAGAATTGAATATTCAATTTCTTTTTGTTATAAATGATTACTTTATAATTTTATAATTTGCCTTGATAAGAAAGTCAATCACATTAAATAAATTAATAAATGAAGACGTATGTAATACGTTACGTTACTCTATTGACTATTTTTATAATAAAATATTATTAAAATCGAAAGTAAATACAGAAGGTAAAGTTTCATAGCGATAGAAGATTTTGTATTTGTATGTTGGTGGCGCTGCAGCCCACTCGACCGGGAGTTTCAAAAGACGAATATGTAGCAAATTTAAAAATTTCGAAATTAATAGTTAAATGATTGCTATTTATCAATGACGACATTAATTTGGAGAATGGAGCAAGGAAATTAATTAAAAGTCATTCACCGCGCGCTTTAACCGAGAAATCTGTTACAAAATCGATAAAGATGCACCTAACCTCCTATTAACATTAAAACTAATCTTGCAATAGTTTCTCAAAATAAGAGATATACCCGTTTATTTGTACAAAACAGTCATTATGCATATAATTATCTACAGATGCAGACTAAAGTTTGTATAACATGATGTTCGCATGATGGACACCACTCTTTATAAATGGAATGTAACCTATTGAAAACCGTTGGCTGAATAGTCCACATAGTTCGACCAACAAACAATGGGAGAGAATGCGTTTGTGTATACTAACCGGTATCCCAAAAACAATGTTCAAACTAACGAAGAGATAGTTAATTACAAACACCCACGATCAATTACGCACAATCCATCCGCGCATAACTCAAGTAAATTTTATTCTCTAAAGGCGATTACGGCAGTTACAATTGTTACTAATTTCATTTCGTAACAGTTCAACCGTTATCTGAAAATTCAAGAGTAGGGAAGAAAAATAATACGGTTGATCAACCTTCGAGCTCGACGACGAAAAACCAGTTCAAGAGCAAATGGAGAAAATTGTCTCAGGCTTGCGTTCAATGCTGCAGAAGAAAGAAGACTAAGATAGTGAAGTCGAAGACAAGTTTCGTCGAGTACGTTAAATCAAAGGCTAAGAAGCGTAGAACGAAGAAAACGCCAAGTGAACAACATGCTGCTGCCACGAAACAACCCGCTGCTGCCACGAAACAACCTGCTGATGCCACGGAACAACCTGGTGCTGTCAGGGGACAACATGCTGCTGCCGCGATGGAACATCCGGACGAAGAAGATAAGCAGGAAAAGACGACCAAGCGTTCAAAAAAAGCCAAAAAGAAGAATCGCAAAAGAGAAAACAAGAAGAGTGATCCTGCGACTGTGAGCTTTCCTAGTCCGACCACTCTCGAACCGGATCAGCATAAAAAATTATCGGTAAATCAAATTCTGGAAGCAGCCGGACAAGATTTCACGAAGAGTTGCTGTTACTTGTGCGCTAAGAACGCGTTGGCGATCGCGGCTGCGATTTCCGGTCAGAACGATAAGGCTCACATGTCCGTTCAGACTTCCGTTCATTTTGGGGATAAAGAGACACAGGATAAAAGTTCTAGCCCGATGATGTACGTTCGCACGGTGCAGTCGTCCGTCAAGGTGAGGACACGCGATATTGGCACCCTTCATCCGGAGAAGAAGAAGAAGACGAAGAAAACTAAAAAGCTGAAACCGAAATTGAATTTTAAAAGATTCAGTATCATTCCGAAAATGAAGTTTCCCGGACATCCGAAGGTACGAACTGTTGCTTGCGAAACGATGAGACATAATAATGTACCGCAATGTATGGCAAGACGCGAGGGCCACTGTGTGACGGAAAATAAGTGACATTTATTGTCCGACGATGGGAGCCTTATTGTCTGAAAGAAAGATATTTCTATGCCGATATTAGGAGGACGATGCGAGTTTGCGTTCGCGGCGATGTTCTGTTTAATACGCATAAATAAGTGTTTCATTTTGTAACATTTTGATCGAAACAAAATCTGTCGTGTTTTAAGGACAAATTTAAAGTCTAACTTTTGTGAAACTGGATTTCCGGATGTATGCCGCGTGAGTGATAGGTGGGATCTGACTTTAACTGTTGACGAAAGTTCTCAGAAAGTGTCTAAGCTTGTCTCTTAGGGTAGTCAACCCAAATAACGTTCCTTGGAGCGTCGTCTCCCCTAGATTTAGCAGAGACCTTTTGACTAATATAATACTATACATCCCTAATCCATTCGTGTACATGATCTGTCGTTATCTTTTATTGTTCTCTGAGATTTAAATAGTGATTGCGGTCGTATAATTAAATTAAACACACTGTTTTATATTATCAGCTTTTTAAAACATCTGAATGTTATTTCTGTATCATTTTGACAAATATTACTGATTTTACTTCGATTATTTTAATAAAAAATATACAGTGAATTACAAAAGTATTTGTGCTTAACAATTTTTTACTTTATGCAATCTTTTATGTTTTATTTAAGAGAATATACAGAGGTTTCTGTTTCTGAAAATATACGTTCAATTGACTTTAATTATCTTAAATCTTATATTGAGTTTATATATCTGGTTTTTGCGTTTCTTATTAGCGACTTATTATTGTTAGATATTAAATTACTGTATCAAATGTAAATATTTAAGTTCATTATAACAAAAGTTGCCATTAGCGCACCAAATTTGTGATCAATTAATTGATTATACTTCGGTTTAACTTTATAATAATATTATTTGTTAATTGCCCAAATTGTGCATACATATGTGTCCTAATTGAAAATCTTTTTATCATTTTTACTCCAAATAATTAACCTAACATCCACAAGTTTATCCACGCGTGTCTTCGCATGTAAAAAACACAATTTATATATACGAATTTTTACATCTTTTGTAGAAATAAAAATAACATAAAGTTAACCTTTGACAGAAAATATGTTATTACTTTTACAATTCACTGCATATGAATTTTGAAAATTAAATTTGTTATTCATACAAGCATTTACAATTATTCATTCACAATCTGCAACTTCAAATACTTTAGCTATTGCAGTTTGATACTCTCGCTGTATTCATTCTATTAATAATATTCCTAATTCTTTATTTTGTTCATTTAATCGAATATGTATACGAATATTTTTGAAATCATAACTAACCTCATTTTGTACAAATTTTATCAGTTATGAGTAGCTTTTATATTTAAAATTATTTCTATGCAACCTAATAGATTTAGTATATTAAATGTAACTGTTTATTTATATGTAAATGTAAGTTATATACACGATGGTATTAATGTTGTCAATCTTCTTTCGTTCATTTATCCATAAATACGATAATGTCAAAACTTAAAACCAACTCAATATTCCTATGGAGTCTGTAGCTTTCAATATAAACCTAGGTATTTCAATCACACGTTCAAGCTGTATTTTAAAATGCAATATGTGTGTATTTATAGTTTCAAATTTACTTCCATTGCATTTCTTAATTACCAGTTGTACATTTATATTTCTAAATAATTTTTCCTCCGTAAGAAGTTGAAAACCTTGAATAGCATAATCATCCTGTTGACTTCAAGTAACATAATATCTGATATTATAGCATCATCATGGATATCAGGATGAGTTCAATTAATCACACCAAAAATACATATAATCCGTAGAATAAAGTCTTTGAATGATTTTAAACACCAAAAAGTTATTTTGGTGCCCTAAACAAGTCCTTATTTTGTTCAGTATTTGATCCGACATTCGCGGAACATCCAACAAACACAAAAAATCCACAAAAACGTGAAAATCAATTTCTTAAAGCTCTATTTATTATTAATATCGCAGTTTATGTACATAAAACATCCGTTTCGTACGTTTTCGGTAACTTAAGTTCACACCCTCACGCTTATAAACCTAATGAAAATCTTTTCAACCCTTATCCGTGTGTGACGGAAATAAACAATCAGTGTTCTATAAAACATGGTATCAATAAATTTGTAAAAATTCTCTGCATCCTTCGACAACTAATTTGTTGCATTATATTTATATTTAAACAAATAAAATTTAGTTGTTCGAGTTTGTTCAAGTCACTTTAACCGGATAAGGCTTAACTTAGGCAATGTATCCCGACGGTATCGTCCGAAAATCATTTCCTGTTACAACCCAGCGGGGCAAGTTTCGATTGCACTTTTTTCATCCGTGGATAAGTAGTTCGAATCGATATTCGTTCATACGGTATCCGGTGAAGATACCACAGATCGTGACGGTATCGTCGTTGCGTTAACGTTGGCGTCATCTGGCGACGGATTTCCAAACACTAGGGGTGCCGTATAGTAGGGTAGCAAAGGGTACTGTGCCGGTGGAAAGTAAGTGGGTGGAAACAACCCTTGTCTCTGAGCGATCTTCAATCTCGAGGTAAGTTGCTTCTTCCATTTGGTGCGACGATTTTGAAACCACGTTTTGATCTGCACCTCCGTCAGGTTCAACGATTTTGATAACTCCATTCGTTTACTCACACTCAGGTACTTGTCGATCTGTAAGTGAAATTTGTGCGTTAATTTATTTCATGCTAAAACTGAACGATCTTGTCATCTCGTATCTTTTTAAACTGTTTTCTCCCTCTAAAATTACCCTTCGTCGCAGTTCGTTAATTATGCACAATATTAATTCATTTACTTTGATAAATAATCGGAGGATCAAGTTTTGTTACATTTTTTCAGTTTTCCTCAAAAAAATTATTCTTCGTCGCAGTTTGTTAATTGTGCACAATATTAATTTATTTAATTCTAGAAGTAACCGGAGGATCACGTTTTGTTACATTTTCTTCAAGTTTTTCAGGTTCCCTCAAAAAAATTATTCTTGGTCGCAGTTCGTTAATTATCCAGAATATTAATTTATTTAATTCGAGAAGTGACTGGAGGATCAGGTTTTGTTCTACATTACTTACAAGCCTTTTACTCTTCCACAAAAAATATTCTTCGTCTTAATTCCTTAATTATGCGCAATAAAAAGGCAGAATTTTACACATTATTCTGATAAAAGGAAATAGTATTACTTATGTTATAATCCGTAGTCAATTTCACACTAGCCATCGCAACAAGAAAATTCATATCTTACTAAATATTCTATGTCGTATTTGATTAAAGAGAAATAATGTTCACATTTGTGGTCTTAAGGATAACAATGACATTTTACATGGACCACACGAATGAAGAAGAAGATTAACGTTCTCTTAATATTTGGGTTTAACTATCCGTAATATCTATTGTCTAGAAATGTAATATAGATGAAGTATCTTGTAACAATTTTTAATATATAAGTATTATTCCATCGTATTTATTTTTACATGCGCGACAAATTCTCATGTCGGAGAATAATAAACCATGTCATGTTATCAAATTAAAAAGTTATCAAACTTTGAATAAAGAAAGTACATAATCGGTAAATTTTCTATCATGGTACTCAATGATCGTTCCAATGTTTAAACATTAGGGTTTAGATTTAAATAGGTACACATGAGTGATTCAGACGTTTAATCGACAAGAACATTTAATATCATACCTTAAATTCTGATTCGAGCCTTTCCAGCTGTTTAGCGCTGTATGCCTGACGTGGTTTCCGATCGATTCCCGGCTTCCTGGACCGTCGTCCGCTGGGTTTGGGTGCTGAACAAACAATAAAAATACTTCAGAGAATTCGATTATCTTCGAACTATCGTGAAATGAGCAAATTTTTACCAATAAGCGGGGACACTTCAACGAAGTTAAATATTAATCGAATGCCATCTTTGAGCGGGTTGACAGTCGATCGCGACAGACCTTCCCGAAGATTTATGATAGTGATAATAAAAATTTAACATTATAATGATGCCTCTTAATTGTTCGGCTAACTTTGTCAGCTTGTACTCAATTACCACTTTCTCCGGTACCGTGTGCTCATTGGACCGCGACTAGAGTTACCGTGCGTCTCTAAAACATGTGGGATTGTTTGAGGAACGTGTGACATCTTAATGTCAATACGAGCCAGAACGTGGCAAAGAGTTGGGCAAACAGTTTATACCGAGGAACGTTTGGATGCGATTATCATTATGGTGCAAAGAAGTTCCACACATTTCCGTTCAAGAGGTTATATGAGGTATTATACCGTTGTTAGTCGCATTTAGATAATATGACACTGCAGTGAAAAAACAGACAAAGGAATCGTTAAGCAACTAAGTACTATAAATTTTAGTGTAGAAAAAGAATAAAATTACGGGAATTGTAAATTATCTTGTTAATCTAACAATGTCTGTTTTAAGTATTTGCAGGTTGCATGAGGTTTTGTCAATGTTACGTTCATTCGGTTGTATGTAGTTAACTAACTTTGTACTTTACGATATATACTTAACAGTAATATAATTTAGAATTTTTTGAAGAAGAAAATGATTATAAAGTTGGATAGAATAATATAGTTGAATAGTGGAGTAATTGTAGAAATTTATTTTTGTCGAATAGTATATTAATTTTTATTACCTTTGTTTAACATTAATTAATCTGTTATTAATAATGTGGAAGTACCAATTTTGTTAATGTAGTGCTAATGCATGCATTGCTAATTTGCATACAACTTTTTCAACAATGTTACTACATTACGGCTTTACAATATTTAACGTATTATGATTAACGTTTTGACTAAAATTCTAATGGAACCGAATAATTTTGTAGCGACATTTCGAACTTATTTAATTACATAAACAAGTATATGCTTATGAAAGAATACCAATGATTTATTTACATGATTTAATAGAATCCAAAGAAAAGCAAACATTTTAAAAAACGTATTTTTAAAGTTGACGTCAAAATTTGTCTGTTTTCGTATACACATTTCACACTTCATTTTCGTTTCTCGTCGACATTTTAACATGTTCATTCTTCTTGTGCAAATCGTATAATATTTTTACAATTGCGACGATTTGTGAAGAGATCTTTTCTATCTTCTGTTTTTCACTTTTTAATTCCAGTTTTCTTTCATTTTTTTGATTAATATTTAATTAAGAAGAAATATTTAATATTTAATTAAGAGAAATTGAGAAACGTTGATATGCAGATATACCAAATTTTTTAATTTAGAAATTTGAAAACAAAAAAATGTCATATAGGTTTACAAATTAAGGAATGTCTGAAAATTTGAAAACATATCAAACTGAAATATCGAATTTTAAAATTTACAAAGTCGGAAATACAGAATAATCACAATTAAAAAATTTGGAAATGTAGAAAGTTGAAAAATTCACAAGTTAATTATTTATAAATTTTGAAGTAACTTAAAGCAATTTAAAATAATTTGAAATAAAGTGAACTGATTTGAAGATTTAATAATTAAGTAATTTATCAATTTGGAAATTTAGAAATATAGGAATTTCAGAACTTAAAATTTTTTAATTGAAAAATTGGTCGCTCATCAGTACCCATCGCTATTACAATAAAGATGCGATATCATATACCATTCATTTTATTTTTTAATACTCCCAACAAGTTATAAAATATATCAAGCGACAATAAAATTTCCAGAACTCTTTTATGTCCCACCCGATTATTTGAATTAGTCATTATAACTCTTCGGGTTTCCATTATGTTACTTTACCGATTGCCCTACCAACGTTTCACTTACATCTTCAAATCAACCCTAAAGGTCCTAATTAGTAACTCCAAAATAAACTACATTAATATCTCCACTTTCTTCCATCGATATTTGCAGTAATAATTTACCGGAATGAGGGAAAACCTCAGACAAATAAATTTGAACTGATCCCCTTCATAAAAACAGCACGAACATTTCCAAGTACCAGATAAATCACGTTTTTCGTAAATCACTTCACGAAGAACCCTAATGTTTGCTCGGACTGATCGTTCCTCCTACGTCACATTAATTGCCTTCTTCACGCTGGTGTGAATTAATCGGGACAAATTCGTTGTGCAAATCGGCCGTGTTTCCTAGAAGACGAGAGACTATTGGCCAAAAAGCGAACACAGTGACGAAGAACGAATACCTGCGAGCCAAGATTTACGAGTGTACGGAGACATTTAGCACCTCTCCGGAAGGTGGTTAGAGTAACGTCGTTGATAAATGGGTTCCTAACAGCATGGCGGATGGTAGCGAAAGAACAGAAATAACGATGGCGGATTGTTATCCCTGGCAAAAATTATTCACGTTTCAAAAGATCTGTCGTTAGCCTTTTGTAACAAATAACAAATAACACATTTGTGCACATTAAACGATTATTTGTCCGTGTTAGCAAATAAATTCAACTCAATTCACGATTATACGTCAACAGCACACCCTATTGGAACGATTAATTCGATCATAAATACTTCATCCTTAATTTTAACTTCCTTTAACACGATTTGTTCCTACAATTACCTGAATCAAATTCAATCCTCAGTTCTATATGAACCTCCAATCGGAACAATTAATTTAATTGTACGGACTTTATTCTGAATTTCAACATTATTCGCATGTTTTTTAATCTAGAATTTTACGTCAAATCAGAAGAAGTTTTGCAGAAGTTGCTCTAAAAGTATGAAGAGTATGAACGAATTAGAAAAATTACTACATGGGTACTGTTCAATTAGAATTATACTGGTATCTGATCCGAATAGAATGTATGGGAAATCCCATGAAATTAATTCATCAAGGATTAGTTAATGTTCAACTTGAATTTATCAGGTGAATAGTTAAATAAAATAAAGTATGAAATAAATTATTGATCCGAATTTGGATCACGTATGTGGTAGCCAATCTATGATCTTCTGATAGTTTCATCGAGTTCTTAAGCACCTGAATAGGGTTTATAGTGATAAATGAGTCGAATGAAATTAAAATACAGTTCGATAAATTAAATTTGCACGAGCTTGACATCCGAGCAGCTAAATATTTTACACCTGGCCGGTAACACACCGAAACATCATGGGGATGCAACACCCCAGCTGTTAATGTGACGTTCGCGTGTCGAATAGCTGTTACCATAGGCGCCTCGAGTAATATCCAATATTCCCTTGGAGCCAAGAAAGAACCCGACGATTTCGCTCTTCCTGGCATTGTTCGCGAAAATCGAATTACGCCGATAAGTTATTACGAGCGGATAATTAGAGTCTTTTGTTGTCACAGAAAGAAACATGCCGTTGTTTCAAAGAAAAGCTACCCTGGGTGTACACACTTTCGACGAGTTTTCCCAAAGTTTTCATACGATGTTATCAAACTCAGCTAAGTATAAATTACAGAAGTATAACGTTACATTGTCTGATACAAATGTTAGTTTCGCATGAAGATTGATTTATCGCTGCGTTTCTTAAACTATGGATGTTAAACGGGGTGAAGGGTTAGAGTCGCGAAAATTTGATTCAGGTACATGAATTTAATGAAACAAGCATATCGTCTTATTAAATCGCGATGTACCTCCATTTTGTATGTACTTGAAACAAATCCTAAAGCTGCTCTTCATGTGTACATTGTTTATCGAAAACGTAAATTATTCGTGAGGAAATATTTATTTTTGCACCATCGTTTTATATTTAAAAAGGCGATCAAGAAATAGTCTCGTCGATAAAGAAAAGTTGTGAATGAAAAAAATATTCGACATGTATTTTTTTTTAAATGTCCGTTTCGTTGCAATTTTTTACCTTCATATTAATTATTTAACGATTTTGATCCCTAGCTTATGTGTTTTTTATGAGTGGTAAAGTTAAAAACACAGAAGAAATTCTTCCGAACTAGTTTCTAACTGTTTTGGCGTATTATTTAAGTTTTTATCATGAATCTAAAAGATAAATCTAATTAATAGGATAACAGAGAATTACGTAAATTTTCAATTTCATACGTAATTGAAGCATGCTTGTTATATTGTAGCGTTACTATCCCCATAAATGGTTGAAAGGAATAACAGAATAAACGTTACTTACCTTGTAATCCGAACAATTGACCAGGTTTCGTTTGAGCGAACCAACTGTTGTATAAAAGTGATGCAGAAGCTAAAGACGTCGCCGAATATCCTGAAGGATCTGAAAGTGTGACGTCGGAATAGGATAATCCCGTTGGTGCGTACAAACTGGCATTTATGTCTGTAACATTAAGGTTTGCAATATTACGTCGCGAAATGCATAGCGTTTTTATACTACAGTCGATATCAGATATATTTGAAGTTTTAAACTAAAGACAGATTTGGAAAATGAATAAAGAAAGGGTGGATAATAAGTTGGTATTCGGTATTGAAAATGGCATGAGGAAATTTTAGTGGAGAGACCTTTAAAAATTTGTATTAAATACATCCCTTAATATATTACTGATTAATTATGTATTAAGATATAACCGGGTTATTAATTTACTACAAATATTTAGAAAGGAAATTATTATTTAATTCTCATTTTACTTGAAAAATAAAAATTGATATTTAAAATGGATGTATTGAAAAATCATCAATTATATTGAAAACCATAAGACCTTTTTGACCCAATGTTATACAAGCGTTTAGAATATTTTAGTGTTTTTATTTTTAATATTTTTTGATGAAATGGTCTATCCACGTTATTATTATTATATTATCTATTATTTACTATTTCAACTTCTATAAACAACTACGGTGTACTTGTTTATTAGCCTTTTAATATCAAAGTTTAAAGTCTTGTTATAGTTCTTTTTTCAAAATGAAATTCTCTTTGTTGTAAAAAAATTCTCATGCAGAATTTTCTTTACAACAAGACTAAGAACTTTCTTTACAATATAAATAATATTATTGCATTTTTCAATGTTCAGCATCATTTCACAAAACAAAGATATTTATGAAGCAACAACAAACTGTTTACTTTTATCAAGCTTATTTCCAATAAAATATTTAAATAATCGAAATCAACAATGCAGAATTTGAAGAATTTGTCGAAAATAATAAGTAAAATAAATTTTATTTCGATCAGAAATGTCTTTGAATTAAAAATGACTTGTCATCGAAAAACATCTGGCTTCGCTCAAGGCATCTGTCGCAAAATTTATAAACAAATTTTCATTTAAAGAAAGAATTATCTTTCAGTTATAAATATCTACGTTTTATCCGAATGTTTTTAGATTGCAATTAATACATATTCGTGAGAAATTTTACCGGAATGGGTAGCCGGTATGGCAGTGGGTCTAATGAATTGACTTCCGTCCATTTTCTCTTCCCTGTCCTCCGGTTCCTCGTCCTTATCCTCGAAGCCGTTCAACCCAGAAGACGTTTCGTTATCCTTCTTCTCGTGTCTTCCAAGGATATTATCAATCGTGAAAGCACTGGAAGCAGCAACCGGTGATGTATTCTTCCTCTCAACTTGCTTCCTCTCGATGTCTTTATAACTTTCGTTGCTCGAATCGGACGCGTATTCCATCGTATCCTGATGGCTGCCAGGACTCTTTGCGAACCGATCGCGATTTTCCCTCGTTCGTTCATAAACATCGTCAACGACATGAATTTTCGTCGCATCCTGCTGCAAAGACGCTCGTCGAAGGTCGTATATCTCTTCGTTCACATTGCTGTGACTTTGATAAAGCTCCATCGTCGACAATGTCATTGGTCTCCTCTCGAAATCGTCGGACTTACGTCGACTAAATCGCATACGAACACCGTGCACACTTTCGAACGAACTGCGAAACTAAAACACGATTTTCTAATCGCACTTCACCGTTCTACAAAATTATTTTACATTTTACACACTTGGTCCTCGCGGAGCGAAAATCGTCCCGTGATCATCCGTTTCGGGGATACTTTTCGTCCTCCGTGCACCGATAGGTCCATATTTTTCAGAAAATATTCAAACGCAAAGTTTGAAACTCAAGATGCCAATTTTAACAAAACTGAGCTCATCGAGGTTGCTCACGACCAATCTTTGCTCACATTTAAGCTCTAATCCGCCACTAATCTCCCTGTCAACCTTCAGCAAGTACCTCAAAATGTATGACAGGTGGCACGTGTCTGTGGTCCAGAAGGACCTCCCAGCCTCCCCACCAGCTGCTTCTGAGGGAAGGTCATCCAGAGATGCTGTAGGAACATCTAACCCCCACTCGTTCCTGTTACCTGATCGGAGTAGGGGTCAAAAGCTTATTCACACTGGTTTAACGTTTCTTTTGCTATCGTATCCGCCGATAAATCGATAGAATGCCTATTCTCGCGATAAACGTTATTCGGACGCGTCTTCCTTCGCGATTTATGTTTCGACTATTCAAGCGAAATAGGTTCCTTGCTTGTCAAAACCTTTCATAATTAGGGAACTCTCGAAACAAGCGGGACTCTATATAATTTATATCGGCCGAATTGTTTGACAATGTTAAATAGTGCTCGAGGATGAATGTGCTGTGTCGTTTCCACCTGGTCATCGTTCACGACTGTTCGCGAAGTCCTTCCCTTTCATACTTGTATCTCGTTTTTCCTATTTAAATTTTAGGTAGTCTGTTTTGCGTAACCTTTTAGCGACTGTTATTGTAATTCATTCCAGTTATGAGGGATTATGTATTGCTATCATACTTACTACTTCTTTCTAGTAAATGTTATCATGTACTCATTGTACGAAGTACAACACATTGGGGTCTTTGTTTAAAAATATTATTATATTCATTGAATGAATTATTATTATTGCTCAATTGTAACGGATGTTGTTATATGCATTTTATTTTGTAACTTGTATCTGCGAATGTATTAATGCGAAGTGGTGCTGTCATGTACACACTACGCTGAGGGTGTTCGAAGAAGATCAAAGGGTAATACGATAATATGATAATACATATTGATAATACATATTTTTGTATTGATAATACATATTTTTGAACATAGATAAAATACGCAATTATGAGAGCAGTACGATGACATTTTTTTTTCATATATTCACAAACAATTGAACATTAGATAGTCTTAAGATTATCTAGGAAATCATGGTACAGGCAATTATTACACGCATTTAAGAAAGGGGTTGAGGCTGAAAATGAATCGAAATTATTCATTAATTGTAAGATGTTTACAAAGATATTAAAAACCACGTGTACACAAACGAACAAATTGTACGAAGAGATACCCAAGAATTGTCATGGGAATTTTAAACGCAAGCACTCTATTTCGCATCTCTTTATGGTGAAATGGTTCGATTTTACAATATCACGGTCATTTTTGGGCGCATTATGGTCGTCCGGGGGTATACATCGCTTTAACACGATGATATGCGCAGTAGCAGATTTCATCCACCGAAAAAGAGTTTATCAGGGGTGAGAGAGCTATGCTGCGATTGGTTCAAAAAGCGCATGCTCTCGAAATGGTGTCCGCCCTCTTCGACCCCTCTATCTCGGGGTTTTATGTCAGCAAACTAATGGTTCTTTCTTTATCCCATACACACCCTTGCAATGGATAAACGCTTCTGCCATACGAAGAACGCCGTGAAAAAGTACCGCAAAACACTTCTTCACGCGTTTACTAAACTCTGGTCAGGGGCTCTCATTCGTGGATTCACTTCGGGAAAATTGTGAATGCCAGAATTTCCGTTTCCGAGAAATTTTAATCGGGGACGCGACAGAGGTAGCCTTTACGAGATATCTTAATTTTATTGTCTAATTACTTTAGACTTTCGACCTCCGAAATTTTATACTTTTGGTATTTTCGAACTTCGGGACTGCGGACTATTTGAGTCATGCGAATTTGAAGTATTAAGATTTTGGAATTTCGAAACTTTGACATTTTTTAACTGTAAGACTTTGAAGTCTTCAAGTTTTAATTCTTTTTAAGACTTTGAAACTTTTTTACTGTGAAACCATTGAGCTTTGCATCTTTGTGACTTGGACATTTTTTAGCCCATGTGGCTTTAAAAAATTGAAATTTTTTAATGGAAATAGGAGGCTTTGACACTAATATTTTGGAACTATAAAAGTTTGAATTTTCGGAGGCTCGGAAAATAACAAACTATAAACGAATGAATAAAAGATTATTAATTTTAGTAAAAGTAGCTGAAGCTTCAGTTTAGAGGTTAGGAAATGTGGCTGATAATGTCTACAATTAACTTTGAATTATATGTCTGAACGATCTGCCATCTAAGGATTAGTTATGATATAAAGTTTTAAAGAATTGAGCAATATTAAATTGTTCCTGCATCTCTGAACATTGAAAAATATAATAGTTGATGATTATCTTAAGCGGAATGAACCGCAAGTATCAGATATCATTTTTCGAAATTTATTATAACTGAAAATATACAAAGTCGAAGGTTGAAGCAATTTCATGCTGGAATATGAAATTTGAGATTCGCGGCTCTCCATCTTCGTACACTTTATCGAACCATACACGCTATTTCCGTTTACGGCCTTGAAATGCCGAGCAGTTTCACAGGAAGAGGAACCATTAGTTTCCGGTTCAGATCAGACCAATCTCAATGTTCATCCTTATACTCCGTAAATCCATTTGAGTTCCACATTGCAACTGGTAAAGGACCAATGGCGATTGTGAGTGCTTTCTATCGTGGATTCGTATCATCAATTCGTTCTTTGATCAATGTATAGACGCTTTAGCAACCGTCAAGCTGTGAAAATTGTTTTATTATACTTCAATAAAAGTCGTTTGTTTAAATAATACAGTAAGACATGCATTCTGTTAACGGAAGAAGGCATTGTTTTGAGCATGTATATATAAAAATTTTATTATTTCTAAATCCGAGGATTTCAAACTTTTTAAAATATTTTTTTGAATCAACAAATTCGAGAGATTGGTAATTAGTCAGTTTGAAGATGTGAATATTTTTATATTTACAAATTATTAAACTTGCGTATTTTAATGTTTGTAAATACTGTATTTGAATATTTGAATATTTGACTACTTTAGTATTTGTGAATTACTGAATTTGAAAACATGTATCAGTTTTCGATTTGTATATATCCTAAATATTCTGATACATAGAATTTTAATTTCTTATTTTGTGAATTTTAAAATTATTCATTTGTCAGTTTGACAATTTTATATTTTATCAAACTTTTAAATTTGTGAATTTATGAATTTCAAAGGTTAAATATTTCTGAATTTTTTAATTTCTATGCTTGAAAATTTGAAAAATTTCCAATTTGTCAAGTTGGATGTTTCCGAACGTCTACCTTCCTTAATTTGAGAATTTTCAAGTTCGAAATCTCTAAATATAATAACTTTCCAGTTTTCAAACAACTATGACTTTATGTATGATATTCACTAAATCTGATGATTTCTTAATTTGATAATTTGGAAATTTCTAAATTTCTACCATTCTAAATTCGAAAATTTCTAAATTTCTGCACTTCGAATAGTTTCAATCCTTCAGATTTCAGAATCGCTAAATTGCTGCTTATAAAAATCTATATTTTTAAAAATGCCCAAACTTGAAATTTTGAAAATTGTCGTAAACACGATACGCGGAATAACTATGCCATTTTCCTGACCGTAAATCGAATAACTATTTGATTAATACCACAATTATGATCGATGTAAATACAGTTGCGCTTATCGTGAGTTATGTCGAACTCTTTTCGCGTCAATTATGATCCTTCACGAGAAATTTTTGAGCGTGCAAGGGACGAAAACAAATATTAAGTCTCGGTTACACGAAACGAAATTCCGTACACCGGCTTTTCGTTAAGCGTGAAAGAAGGAAGTAACGATACGGTCAGCGCACACGGAATTTCACGGATTCGTATATCCACGCTTTTTCCAGGAAACCATTAAGGACCCTTCATCTTTCAAAATATTTGGATATCAGATGGCCGTTTATTTTCCACAGTACCTGTCAATAATTTGCATCTGTACGAGGAAAAGTATCACTCACGAATTTCTTTGATATTATCATATTCGACTTTTCGATGACATCGCACATCCACTTTTTGCAATGTGTCGCGAACGTGCCGAACTTTTGGAGAAATAAAACCCAGTATTTTGTCGGAAATGAAAATGTGCACTGACGATGTTAACTTAATATTTATTTAATTCTAAATTTCTTTTATTTTGAAGTCATATTTTCTTGCTAAACAATTTGGACATATTCTACGACTAAATATAACAAGAAAAATAGGATATTTCATATATCTTTATATTTCTCATACATGGTTAGATGTTAATATACACTTTAACCTAAAATTACCTAACCAAAAATGACCGAATCAAATATGAAAAATATACATATGTATAGGATAAATGTATAAGGATATTTCATATTTCTCCATCAAAGAACGTCAGCATGATTTTGTGACTAAATATAAGAAATTAATATACAGAGTGTTTCATAATTTCCAACCAAACGATCTCAGTATATTCTGCAATTAAATTTAAGAGAAACATACATATGTTATATATTTTTCCCGTAATGCAAGTAAATATACGAAATGAATATACAAGGTGTTTCATTGACTGTTACAATTATGTTATATTTTTGTTATCATACAGTCGTGGACAAAATTAAGTGCACAGGTGTCATAAATAACAAAAGGTTAATTAAATTTAATTAAGACTGCCTGTGAATCAAAACTTCATTGTACAATTATATACATTAAATATATGTTTTTTCAAATCTACAAAAACATTTCACGTTCTAAATTTAAAATTTATTTAAGACACTGTAGTAAAACAAAAAAATTTTTACATTTTTGCAATGTCCATTTAATTTTTTCTATGAGTGTAAGTATGTATGGAGCTGTGGTGTATTGTAGGAAAGAAAGGTTTGAATCGATGGTTTGACAAAATTCGCAGATCCGTTCTCTCGTTGTTGCGAAGCTGAAGCTTTTATACAAACGATCTTATTCGCCTATATGGATTTTACTTCTGCGTTTGATGCACGCTGCGCACCGTAATTGAAACGATCAATCAAACACCTGAGAAAAGGAGGGTGTACTAGCACGCTCACAAATTGCCGTGGGACCCTTTCGCACACCGTCAATTTATTTCTATCGTACTTCCATTGTGAGCATCGTTCGTGAAACGCGTTTATCTCGTTAAAACTTACTCACTTCGTCGATACTTATTTTTCGAGCAAGTAAAACAATCTTTTTCAAAGTGCATCGCTCTATCCACCGTTCGTCAGCGGATTAACTAGAGCTTTTGTTCGGAATCGAGGTCCTTTTATTTCTAGATACGGGACTGGTGCATATTAGCTTCTTTACAGGACGCGGCGATATATAAAAAAGGAACTACGTCAATCGAATTTCCAAACTTTCAAATTTTCCAATTTCTTAATTAATGGACTTGAACGGTGTTCGAGTTCTCAATTTTTCGAAATTTTACAAATTTCGAAGTTTTTAAGTTTTCAAATTTTGAAATTATTGACCTTCCCAAAATCTCAAATGTCTGGAGTACCCAAATTCTACCAAATTTGTAAGTTTTTAGTTTCCGAAATTTGTTAATACTGTAGTTCGTAAATTGGACCATTTTTGTATTCAATTTTTCAAATTCTTCAGATTTGTTAAATTCTTTAATTCCTAATATTTTTTAAATTCTTCAAATTTTTTAAATTCTTTTCGATTCTTTAAATGTTTTAGATACTTTAAATTCTTTTCAATTCTTCAAATTTTTTAAATTCTTCAGAATTTTTGAATTCTATTTTCCAGAATTCCTTTAATTTTCCAATCACTATGCGAATTCCTAAACGTTCAAATATTAAAATTCTTAAATTTGCAAATATCTAAATTCCGAAATTTCCGAATTTGCAATTTGTGGCAACGTATGAATTTTTAAACTCGTAACTTCGAAAACACCTCAAGATCTGAACTTATGATTCTGAAAATATCTGAATTTCTAAACTCGTGACTTTGGGAATATGCAGATGCAGACTTACAGTTTTGGAAACACCTAAATTCACAAACTTCTGAATTGGCGTATATCAAAATTTCTAAACTTATAATTTCAAAAATATTTAAACATACAAAACTTATAGTTCCGAAAACAACTAAATTTCTAAACTTATAAGTTCAAAAGCATATAAATTGCTAAACCACAAAGTCTAAAATTATCTAATTTTTTAAACTCGTGTCGAGAAAAATCTGAATTTCTGAACTTGAACTTTACACGTTCCTTCGTGTCGCATGCGATTCCGGAACAGTTAAAATACGATCGGAAAAGAAGGTATTGGTTTTGTCTTGAACGGATACGGAAGATTAAAGAGATTGCGAGAATTCTTTGAGAAGTGGGCGATTAATTTTCAGTAAGCTCTGGTGTATAACTGGTTGCTATTGGTATGGGCACAGATATAGCCACTCTCGCGAGATATTAGACAGGTGAGCGGGTTCCCAGGGGAACAAAGCCCCCATTACCTCATCTCGCCGACCCATCCGAGCCATCCTGGCAACCCTCCGTTACTAAAACATTCATAAGACCGGTGTAAGTGGTTTTTAATAAAGGTATTTAATCATAGGTGTCGGATTACGTGTAAATCGGTTGCTGGTGTCACCCAATGATATGGGATTAGTACATGTGTCCAAATATGTGCTCGGGAAGTACGTATCGTTTGCATGTGGGCCATTTGTCTCGGCTACTTAATCAACATGGATATGCAGCTGAGAATTGTTATGAAAATTCTTACGAAAATTCGGACAGGTATTGTTGGCAGTCATTTTAGGACATTTGAAACGTATATTGCTTTTTTGTAGAAACGTATATTCGCATTTATAGAAATCGCGAAGCTGAAAATTTAGGATTTGGAACATTTCGACATTTGAGCATTTTTGAGAAATATACAATTTCTTACATTGGTAATTTGTTAATGAGAGAAACTGGCGAATTTTTGCAATTTAAGAAGTCGAGAATTCGAGGAATTTGAAAAATTTTGGAAATTTTGATATTTGAAAGATATCCGGGAATTTGAAAATTTGGAAATATAGAAGTCTAGAAATTTGGAAAACTGAGAATTTAATATTCTGGGGATTTGGAAATTTAGGAATTTGGCTAACTTGGGAATGCGGAGATTTGTGGACGTGTCATGAATTCGAGAACTTGGGACTTTATATTGAGTAATATGAAAATTTAGGAATTCGGATATTCGGGAATATAGAAAATTGAGAATTTCGGAGATTTGTAAATTTGAAAGTTTGAGAATTTCGGAAGTTTGGAAATTTAAGAATTCAGATATTTAAGAACTTCGGGAATTTGTGAACCAAAAAATTGGAGAATTTCAAAATTTTGAGAATGCGGATGTTTGAGATTCTCGGAAATTTGTAAATTCGTGAATTTGAATATATGAAAACTTAGAAATTTGTACGTTTGCGGAGTTAAAAATTCAGAAATGTGCGAATTTGGGATACCGAGAACTTACGAGCTTCAAAAATCCAAAAGTTATCAAATCAAAATTTGTTAATCTGAGAATTTGGAAATTCATAAATTTGAGAGATCATAAATTTCGATTTAGATAATCACACTTAAAATAAATAAAAGAGTACTGAATAGTGCGAGTGATAGGTGTCTACAGAAATTTAAGCATCGCCCACACATGGACGACGTGCTAATTGCGTTAAAAACATATGTAATTCTTATTTTTATTAATGCGATACTCAGAAAAAGATCGTTTATTTAAGAAAACTAACTGTTACCTCAAATAAAGAGCTTTGTCAACGCTACTTAAACAAGTGTACAGTTAAAGCAATTATTTCTAGCAGTTGAACGTCTTATCTTCAGAAGCGTGTCTCCGTCCTGTCAGTCTTCTTCTTCTCTCCGTTTTGTCAGTTTTCTTTTTACCTGCGTTGCGTGCAACATCATTTTGTTTATACGAAGAAAAAACACACATACGTTGTGCACTCAAATGAGTTTTTTCGAAAAGATTTACCCCCTTTGCGCATTCTTTATTTCGACGGCTTTGATGGCCAGAGCAATTTTTGGACAAAAATGTTTCGATGATGGAAACGAGTTTTGTCTCGATGAAAATGATATACTTTCCGTGGATCTTTTGCCTGGAACATTTTTGTTCGCTGACCAAGTGATTAAAAATACCACGAAAAAAATCAAGGACGAAATGGCGGACGGATCGATTCATAACGCGTTGAGTAAAATGGATTATCACAGGCAGGTATCATTTTAATCATAATTATGGTTTCTTAAATTTAATTTCGAACTGGTTCTTGAATTGTCAACAATTTTCGAAGATGTTCTGTTTCGTTGGAATTTGTAATATAATTTAATAACTGTTTTAATGTTGCCAATACAGTATATTAATAGGAAATAAAATTTAATGCCATAATCTAGTTCAATCGCAATTGTATTTAAATTTAATTTGGCGAAGACGTATTAGTTTTTGCATTATCTAAAACTTTAGGCGATGAACTGTTATTTTGCTGCTTCGATACCTCAATTTATTTATTGCTTTTGAGTTTCAATTTATTTATTGCTTTTGAGTTTCAATTTATTTACTGCTTTCGAATATCAATCCGAAATGTTACAAAATTAATTCGTATGAATTATCCGGTGTTTTGTAATGACAGGAAGAGAATGAACGAGTATTTATGTCACGGTTACATGGCCGAAGAGATCGTGAAAATGATGAGTACACCTCGAGTTAAAAGACGCCTTAGTGTATCAGATAAAACAGAGTTACCTGATTTGATGGATGATGATAATGTTACCATTCATGATAAACTGCTCGCGGATGAGGGAAGTGTAAAATATAAAAATTGGTTGCAACGGTAAGCACTTTAAATTGTCAATATAAAATATGACTCGCAAATTAACTTACAAAGTTGCTAAAATTTTAAAAAGTAAATTAATCATTGTTTCAATTGCTAACAAGTTTTGTTCGAAGGTCACACAATTATTCCAATTTTGTCAATATAGTTAAAAACTTCTTTCTAATTTAATTATACTTTGTGTAGTTTTATTATAATTATAGTTTGTGTGACATTAAATATTACTATAATACTGTTATATAATATTACAGTACTGTTAGAATGTTATGTTATAATATGCAACTACTTGTTTATATAATTTACATGATTTACATACTTACGGTACAGTTCTTTGTTTATATAATTTACAATTACCTTCATTTATATATTCAGATAATTAATACAATTTGTAACTAACGACTTATGCGATTTATATAATTTGCTGTTACCTATTTATATATTTGCATAATTGATATAATTTACAATAACTTGCTTATATATTGGCAAAATTCATATAACATTGCACTGATCTATTTACATATTTTTACAACAAAACATACTACCTCCAAAATAATAAAACTTCGACAGCAAACTTATCGATTAATTTCTGGATTAATATTTCACAATTTAGAATGGAAACCTGCAAAACTATCTTCTCCAAAGTGTTAACTTCGTTCAAATTTCTTTCCTCGGAAACTTATCGCTAATTTTTGCAATTGTACCATTTATTTTTTTGCCAAAAACACGTATGTTTATGCAGTAGGACCACTCTAGACGATGTGTACCAGCATTACGCTCCACACAAGAAGATAAAAAAGAAACAAGGGTCGTACGATGACGATTTCGAAGAATTCGATGGGGAAGTTACGGGTTATGCTATGCAAGCTCCTTTACCGTCCGGTAAAGTTGGCTATTACGATGAACAGCATGATCACGACGGTAAAAAATATTCATCATCGTTGTAAACAAAATCGTAAACAAATCTATGAACGAAGTTTACTGTTTTCCCTTCGTGGAATAGATCACATGCTGTCGTCCTCTTCGGGACAGAATTTTTATTACGGTCTCGGTTATGGTCACGGGGGCTACGGTGGCCATGGTGGCTATGGTGGTCATGGTGGCTATGGTGGACATGGCGGTCATTTCTTGCACCACACCGAAACATTTCCAGCTATACACGAAGAGCATTATTACACTGCACCTATGTATCAAGACCACGAAGAGGAGTATCACAAACCGTATTACAAAGGAAAAGGAAACGAGTTATCGGTCAAGGACTTTTTCGAAATTGCACTCACTGCTCTGGCTTTTTTAGCTTTCGGATTGTTTATTATTCAGCTACTTATGAATGCCACGGTAAGGAAGACAAATATTCCAAAAATACAAAAACGTATATATAAAAATATTCAAAACATACAGCATTTTAAGATATGCTGTGATACTAGATTATATCTCAAGGTATATTATTAGATTCAATTTTAAACAAAATAAAGTATCAAATTATTTACTTAGTTAATTGCGGAATTTAGTTTAAAAGATGCACTTATTAAAATTATTAAAATCAACCAACTACGAGTATAAATGCTTCAATTATAAATTATACGAAGAAACTAAATAAAATTGTGGAGAATTACACTTTTATTCGATAAGCAATCAATAATTTATTCATATAAATAGAAGTTTTGGTCTGACGTGTGCACACATCGAATGCAGTTAATTAGTCAAAGTTATAATAATACTATCGCAATGGAAATTAAATGACATATTTCATGCATTACTGACATGTTACTAATATTAAAATTAGTATTAAAACTAGAACTACCAACCAGTTAAAATGACTGGTTTCGGGTTTGGCATTTTTTATTACAAAATTGTATTGCTGTCCTTTTGTCAAAATGTCTGTCATGTTTTATTGAGCTAATGAATGATTGTATATGTTAGGCGATGCTGCAATATTTATTTATTTATTTTGCTACTTTATTTTCAATTTTGAAATAAGCATGCATTTAATGCCGGTACTTCTATTATTAAAAGAATTGTCTAGAATTGTACTTATTTCTCGACAAACTGTGCAATTATATTGATTTTTATTTTTTTAACGGTGCTTGTTAAATATTTTATAGGCTAATATGAACGCAACTATGGTCACAATGGCGACCCAAGGTAAACGTCAGAAGAGAGACGCAGGTGCTTTTTCGTACGCGAGCAGCGAGGAATTAAACGAATTATCTTACAACGTGTTGAGAAGTATTGAAGCTGTTATGGTTGCAGATTTAGATTTCGGAAATTGCGTTCGCAGAATCCTCTGCGAAGACAATCGACATTCCACGCAAACACGCGATGCACGCAAAATTTGGGTGCCAGTATGGAGGTGAGGAACAAAATGTAATTATTGGGTTGTTCGGAAAGTCATTTCGTTTTTCCCCATCAGTCTTGCTTGTGAGAAATTCTTAGAATTTGGAAATCTGGGAATTGAAACTTTCATAATTTGGAAATCTGAGAATTCGGATTTTTCTGTATTTGGAAATTTGGGAATTCGGATTTTTAAGAATTTGGAAATCTGTGAATTCGGATTTTCCAGAATTTGGAAAGTTGAGAATTCGGAATTTTCCGAATTTGAAAATCTGAGGATTGGAATTTTGCAGAATTTGGAAATCTGAGAATTCGGATTTTTCCGAATTTGGAAAGTTGAGAATTCGGAATTTTCCGAATTTGAAAATCTGAGAATTGGAATTTTGCAGAATTCGGAATTTCCCGAATTTTGAAATCTGAGAATTCGGATTTTTTAGAATTTGGAAAACAGAGAATTGGAGAAAAATCAGTCTGGCTTGTAAATAAGTCCGAATAAGTCGCGAAATAATATATACAGTAAAATAACTTTGACTATCAGCACTACACAATTTTTATTACTGAACGCAACACAATAATGTTTTACAGTACATGTTTCTTGAATGTTAATAACATTTTCTTCAGACATTTGCATTTGTTTAAAGAGGAACACAAAACTGACATGTGTTATTTCATATACCATTAACAACCCATATTTAAAATGATAATTTATATTCATATTCCTAAAATACTACTTTTGCATAATTTAATAATGAGGTATTTTATAATAATTAAAAGCAAGCATTCATTCAAGCTTCGCTAATTCAAATTAAATTTTTTGAATACATATCTTATTAACTCAGATATTATTGAACTCGTATACATTTTTAAATGAAGATGCCTACTATTGTTTTATACACTTTTTGTATCGACTAAAATTATTTTTATAATACCTTTTAAAATAACGACTGCCACTATTTTATACATTTTTAAAACGACAATAAACTCTATTATTCCACACATTTTCAAAACGACAATGACCACTATTATTTCATACAGTTTTGTAAATAACAATAACAACTTTCATTTCATATATTTAAAATAACAATGTTATTTTACATTTCTCTTTTATTTTACGCGTCTATACATTTTTTTTTCAAATAACAATGGCTACTTTTATTTCGTATAGTTTTAAAAGAACAGTGACTACTATTATTTCGTACATTCTTTAAATGAAAATGACAACCATTATTTCGTAAACTTTCTAAAAACTCTATACGATGGATTTTCTCTCGTTAAAGATTAATTTGAACAAATGTACGTACATTCGATAATCATGGAATCATCCTTTCCAGTCTAGGAATGAGTTGGGTATCCGGCAGAGTGTTAAAAGGTTCTCCATGGTCGGCAATGTTGGATTCTGTAAAAGCTTCGGTGATGGGCTTAGGTGGAGCCGACTGTGCATCTTTGTACCCTGACTGCGATCTGAAGAAGGAAAGGACTCGAAGACGCAGAAGGCGCAGAAAATGATTTTTTATTTGATTAATTCATCCAATTTTTATGTATCAACAGTGATCTCTCGAAACATAGAATCTTTATCACGATTTCGTGACATAAATTGATAGGCGTGATGTGGAACATTTATGAAGTAACAACATGAAGCTTAAAATAGTTTAATGGAAATAAGTGTAAACAGGGATCGTCAATATTTGCAAATTTATGATCATAGTGATAAGAAAATGTAAGGATTCTATTTGGGTACTTTGAAACCTGAGAATTTGAACATTTTGCAATATGGGGATTTATGAAACTTGGGAATCCGTAGATTTGGGGAGTTGGAAATTTGGATATCGAGAGATTTAGAAATTGAGAAATTTGAAGTTTTAGTTAGTTGGATATCTAGAATTTGTAAACTTTGGAATTTTAAAAATAAAAAAAATGGAAGAATTAAACAATTGAAAAATGGAAAAATGGAAAATGAAAAAATGGGAAAATTGGAAAATTGGAAAATTGGAAAATTGGAAAATTGAAAAGTTGAAAAATTGAAAAGTTAAATAGTTGAAAAGTCGAAAAGTTGAAGAGTCGAAGTGTTGAAAAGTTGGAAAATTAATGTGTAAAGTTCTTACTTATCAAAGTCTGCGATAATTGTTTTATTTAACAATTGTAGTAACATTTTCAGCGTGTTTCATTTGTTTGACAGGTTACCACATCACGTGGAAGTGGTAATAGGGTAGCATACAACGATCCTGATGGACAAACATGGTAGACGTTCTTTTTCTTATTTTCTTGCAGAGGACGTACGTTCGATAATATGGGCTGATTTTTCTCGTTGTTCAACGTACGAAATTCAGCAATCTAAGCGAAAGAAATAATGGTGTTGAAGTAATTATAAAATGATCTGAAGCGGATCTACTAAGCAACTGAATGTCAATATATATTTTTCTATTTTGAAAAGCTATAAATTAACCTCATAATTAAAATTTGTTCTTATCGTGCAAGAACAAATGTAATGCTTTTATACTCCTAAAAAATTTGTCTTCTTCTAATACTAAAAATCAATTTAATTTTTAATCTTGATATTGTATGTGGAGTACACTTATTGCGTAATTAATATTATTTCTATTATTACAATTTCTATTATTTGTTAAATTCTGTATAAAGCTTAATAGAGATGATATGTATACAATTTACTTGTTCAGCAGTAATTCCAATTGGTTCTCTGCTGATCAGCCACAGAACATTGTGCACATTATTTGCTGTTACTATTGGACCCCAGTATAAAAAGTAATCTTTGTCGAATGGTCTCAAAATTTCTGTTAAACATCTGGGAACTATGCGAATAGAAGAATGGGCTGCCTGAATGCAACTTAAATTTTGTACAATTTCGTCTACGAATGAATTAGGTTCATCCTGTAACTAAACAGAATGTTATTTTAGTAATTGTATTCTAATTTCACCGAAGATTTAACCATTTTACAAATATTGGATACGATTTGTAAAATTTAGAGCTATAACGAAGGTACTAATTTATACGTCTGTACCTTGAAAAAGTATACTAAAACTGTAACTCCGTCGGATTTTCGAAGTGCTATGTCCAAGGTTTCGTAATCGTTCTTATAATATACAGCATGGAGTTCCATAGGCAGTCTTTTAAAAATGATCGAACTTAATAAAAATTTCGAAATCTTACGCAGTTCTTATATAAAATAACTATTTACATTTATATTCCTATATATTAATATGAATTAGTTCAGGTATGTATTTTACGTATAAGAGTAAACCCTACTTTTTTCGTTTCATAAAAAATTATAATCGATATTTTTAACCAATTATTGAATAGATTTAAAATTTATTGAAACTGTACTTCGTACACATTAATCACTAATACTTAATTTCTTTTCTAATTCTATTTTTCTGTTCTTAGAAAAACATTTGTACCCACTAAATATATTTTCCATTTCATGTCCATTGAATGTTAAACTAAGTTTTTGTATCATTTTACGATTAATTGTTGTATCTACAGCAAAATATTTAATTACCGACAGTTTTTAATGAACGACTAAATCAGACAACAGTAAAATCATAATAAAGTAATCATAAAATATTGTACTCCGATGTAAATGAAATTCTACATTTTATATATTTGTACAAATAAATTCCTTTTTATGAAAAATGTGTTCCTTAATAATTTTCATTCAAAGTGCAGTACTGAAAGATAACTTAAGTTAATTTATGATATCAAATTGTGTAAATTAATTTTATCATGTACTCTATATACAGACACTATGATTATAAGTGTAAGTAATTATTAATAATTTGTATTTCAAACCTTGAATCATCTACAGAATGTTCACTACCCTCGATCTCGTTTTCCCCCCAATGGAAATGAATTTGGGAGAACATATAATTCCCTGTCAGCGGTCCATTGGAAAGATAAGGTTGTTGCTTTTGCCATTTGGCACTTAAAATCACTATCAGAAAACGATGTTTATTATCAATAAATGATGGAAGTTCGATTAATACTGTAAATTATTTAAGGAACCTGTATATCCTGTGTTGCTCATTTTTAATTTCCGTGGTGCTATGTTCATACCTGTCCATTTCAGAGGATTTAATTCGATCACATTCATGTGACTGATATTTAAATTGATCGGCGATGTCGAATTATCGTTACTAGTGGACAAGTTTTTGATAAACTGCGCATTTTGTATTTTAGTATCATCCGTCCCTAGAATAATATAGAGAAAAAGTAAATGCCTGAAGTAATTTACAAAATGTGATATTGTTACTCTAGTCGTTTTTATACATATGTAAATATATTTAATAATTTTTGAATTTGTAAATTTCCGTGTTTTTAAGTTTCTAAATTTCCAAATTTTCAAATTTCCAAATGTTGAAATTTTTTAACTTAAAAATTCCCCAATTTTCAAATTGCAAGCTTCTAAATTTTGAAATTGAAAAATGTCGTAATTACAAATTACCAAATTACCAAACTTCAGTGTTCTCGAATTTCCAAATTTTTAATTTTACAAGTCTTTCAAATGTTGATATTCTCAAATTTGCAAATTCAAAAATTTCCCAATTCTCCAAATTAGCAGATCTTCAAATTCCCACATTTTTCACATTTCCAATTTTAAATCTTAGACTTTTTTAATTTTGATTTTTGTAAATTCAAAAATTTCTCAATTTTGTAATGATCGCATTTTCAAATCTATAAGCTTCGTATTTTTCAATTCCAAAATTTCTGTATATTTGAATTTCCAAATTGTCGAGTTTCTTTCAGAATGACTAAATTTTTAATTAGGAAGTTTCTAATTTACAAAGGTTGTGACCTGCGAGCATAATAATTTAATGACTAGTACATTTAATGCAGCCTCCATAAATTACTTAAAAATCGATTATTTATTAATTACTAATTTTAATTCCCTCACTTTATATACAAATCTTTTAATTGAATGGACTTGATAGGTTATGTAAATAAAGAAAACAGTAAATATTTATTTGTACAGAACATCAAGTGATTGAGCAATTGATACAAGGTTCTACGAATTAACCAAAATCATTGATTAATATATTTTACCGTTCAAGTCTCTAACTGAATTAAATTAAATTTCTGTACATGTACCTGACACACTCATCTTCAACCGCAATCAAATTAACATTGAACAACACCAAACGCCGATAAACGATTCACAGTAAACTTCAAGCAGATTCATTAAATCATGTAATTGTGGAATAGATAATCAATAGCAATTATTCGCGCTATTGGCATCGATAGCGATAGCGATTAAAAGTTGTAGTTTTTCGACGAAAATATGGATTACGCTCGAAAGATCGGTAAATCAACCGAACCGAAGAAATGGGTGAGGCAACCCCCCACGAAATTAACGTTTTTCGACCCACTGTTAAGCTCAGATCAAGGTTACAAAGAGGATAATCGATTAAAAAACTGGAGACGATGGTTATCAAATCGGAAGAAGCAATTCGACCACATCAAATCAGAAACGGGTCGTCATCCACCGGATCAGATCATGAATTCCTGTGAAACAGTTCGTCCACTTGTGGAAACGAAGAACATAATGGATCTCGCTGCTATGCCACTTCCGGTTATTTCCGATAAACACCGAGGTGATCCAGAATTCAGGATGATCCCTCCACCGATACCTAAACGTGACCCCTGTTTGCCGGATATCACGTTTGCAACCATTAAAAAGGACCTAAACGAGCTTCCACAGTTGACCCACGTTGGTCTGCCAGAGTTAATTGAAGAAGAAAAGGACCTCGCGGGTTTAAGGTCTAAAATACCATTATGGAAACGCAGTGAGTACCTGAAGAAACGAACAGACGAGTTATCGACAGAGATTGAGTCGTTGATGCCGTCCAAACCGGATAGTAGACACTTGATTGTCAAAAATCGTGTCGTTCCGAAGAAAACGGAGATACCGAAAACTCCTCCCATAACGATCTCGCTGGCAGAGGATGATGAATATTCCGAATCTGTTGATCAGGCTGTTGTCCTGAAGATTCAAGATACCGAAATTTGTCAAATGTTTACCTCGAAGAGCGAGGAGAAATCTGAGCCAATCAGGTGGACGGAGACTCAAATAATTGATTAAATATTGAATTTAATTGACGATTAATTGATAATTAAAGATGAATTAATAATTGAATGTTATTCAATTCGGGATTAAGTTATGATCGTTAATTGAGTCATTTTTTAAGTCGAAAACTAAAGTATAATTTTGAATTGAAACTTGATGAATTAAATATAATATAATAATTAATAAATTATTACAAATTATAGATTATAATTAAATGCCTCGCAATTCAGAATCGTATTATAAATTTGAATTGTGCGATTTCTGGTAGAAAGTCAAAATTAATTTTTAGTTAAAAATTATCAAATTAAAGATTCGAAATTGATTGACGACTACGTGAAAATTAAAGATTATTTTATAATTAAATGTCATTTAATGGAAAAGGAGAATTGTAATTTTTAATTGAACGATTCTCTGCTTGAAAATTAAAATTTCATGTGCAATTCGGACTTGCCAAATTGAAGATAAAACAACAATTCATGGTTAATTAAACATTGGAGTTTAATTTATAAGTCAATGTCTATTAATAAAGAATTTAATTATACATATTAATTGGATGATTTTTTAATATAAATCCAAAGTTAAATTTTTAATTCAAATTATTCGAATTAATGATTCAAAATTAATTGATGATTACTCGAAGTAATTTATAATTGAATATTCATTAATAAACAAACAAAATTGTAATTTTTAATTGAATGATTCTTCGCTTGAATATTAAAGTTTAATTTCTCATTCGAATTTGACAAATTCGAAATTAAAAATTTATTTGTGATTGAAAGTTGAAGATTAATTTCTAATTGAATGTCCTTAAATTAAAAAGCAAATTACAATTTTTAATTTGCATGCCTCACTAATTGAAAATTAAAGTATAATTTTTAATTCAAACTTGTCAGAATGAAGATAGAAAGTTAATTGTAATCGAGGACTATTTGATCAACGTTTCATGTTCGATCATTAATTAAAACTTGTTATAATTACGAATAAATATTTAGTTATTATGTCAATCCCTTATAATTAAACATTCAAATCTATTTGCAAACTGAATACACGCAGAAATCATAATTTTTAATTTTAATTTCTTCAAATTATTAAATTACAATTCAACTGGTAGTAAAGGCTTGTGTTAATAATGAGACATTTCTAACATTTATTTACCTTATATAATAATGGAAAAAGTCCTCAATAGAAACTGTTAGTCTGAAATTTGGAAAGCGCGAACTTTAATAAACTTTAATGAAATTGAATGAACTTTGATGAAACTTCGAACTTTAATTTTCAAAACAAGTCGCTCGATCAACAATCACTATCTAATTCTTAATTAATAGTCATTTAATTATCCATTACAATTTCAACCAAATCATAACACCGATTAAACAACGTTAATTCTTAATAAGGTAATTGAATTTCCCATTAATTCTCAGGGAACTAATTAAAAATTTCGAAACGCTACAGGTGGTTCCTAAACTTCTCCAGCAAAATGAACCACATGGAAGAGAAAGAAATCGTCTTCGAGAATAAAGGAAATCGAGTGATCGTTTATCAATGGAGGGACGCAAAGGTTCGATCGAGAGCAACGCCGGTAAGCCGAAAAATCAGTCCCTTCTTCTTCAACAAGACCAAAGGAGTGATTCTTCCCGGTCAATTCGTGAAATTGAAGATTTGGTATCGATCTCGTACATCAGGAATCTTCGTCGAGTTCTGGAAACTCGTGACTGACCCCGAACTCTGTTCTTCGCCGTTGATATTTCGTTTCTGGGGTCACACAGACACCTTGAAAAGAGACAACAATAGGCTCACCACGACCGTCGACGAGTATTTGGATCGTTGCATTCGGGACACAGTGATTCGCGAAATAATCGATGAAGTAATCGAAGATATTTATACCATCGAACCACCTGGGCCGGCTTATAGCAGCCTGTTCCTGGAATCGGAAATTTTCACGGCGAAGAACCCGATGTGCTTCTACAGCCCCAGTTTGGTGAACGAATTTCAAAGAATCTATCAATCCGCAACGAATCGTAAAGAGGAACGCTGGAATTTGTCGATAAACGATCTTCGAGGCATCGTTTTGAGGATAAAGCAACCGGAACATAGACATCTTCTGTCGACGCAATTGAATCAGCTGTACAAAAAGTGTTTGGCACCCACTTTGTACAAGCCGGTTCGCAGCAACAAGCACGAAGTGGTGTTTAATTTGCTCGCTTCTCTGTTCAACCGATTCGAGGTCGAAAGTGAGGTATCGAGACGAGCTTGTCTGAGAGACGAACGGGATGTTCACTTGATTTGGAAGATCGAGAGTACAAAATCGATGAACGTATCCGACACAATTGATCAGGCTGGAAAATCGAGGTCTTCCTCGCGCAGCGATTATGCCGAAGAAATTACAAGCTCCACTCGATTGATCGATGATTTTGCGTACAGAGAAACGTTTTTTATTCACATTTATCAATTATTGGCGGAGACGTTGGAGAGAATTTTCGCGAGCATTGATTCGTTTAATAATTTGAGCGAAAGTGATAAGTGATAATCGTGGGCATGGTTTTGCATCGATTACTGTGAAGTTTCTATCGAAGCTTTTGAGGCAGAGGAAGGTTGCTCATTGTTAAGCTTGTTGGAGCTTAATTTGAGATAATTAGCTTCGTTAGTGTGGTAGAATTCTGTTTAATCGGTTACTTCGAATGGGTAAATGGATTTGAATGAGCAGGTCAAAGACAAAGTCGAGACATCGTTATAATTAGGTATTTTAATGAATCGAATAAATATATTTTGAGGTTCAATAATTTGCAGATTTAGCAATTTTTAAATATCAAATTTGATTTATTTGTAGATATTTGTAAGTTGGAGCAATTGGAAATATATCTTTTGGAAAGTTTGTTCTAGAGTTTGAAAATTTGAACACTTCAAGGATTGTAAACTTAGGAATGTAGAGGAATGAAATTTGAAAAATTTGTTGTGAAAGTTATGGATAATTCGAATAGCTGATTTATTACAGCAATTGAGATAAAAAAAATAGAAGAAAATCATAACTGTCGTTCATACTTTTTATATGAATATCGTAAAACAGCAAATAGAAACTTTTAAATAACAGCCAATGGAAAATTTGAAGAAAGTAGCAAAAGTACTTTACACAATTAAAATAAATTAAATAAGTAAATTTATTTATTGTTAATATATATGTTAATAATATGCTGATATACAATATAATATTTATTTCTCTAAGAAAATTTCAAAATCGTAGCATAATTTATTAATAGGTTTAATGAAAACTGTGCTTATTTCATTCGTACTAATCGAAAATTTTATAGAATAAAAAGAAAATATAATTTGTAGTAATTTATAAATGGCCTTCTATCGAATAATCTTATTATTAGTAACAAGTATGTGAAATAACGAACACCCAAGTTTTTAATAATTTATCTACAAATATTTGACATCGAACTATAATATTGCTATTAGTTCTTTCTATTAGCTCCATAGACATACAGTGATTAGGATTCATTTATAGGCTGTATTTACTCCCTTGAGACAACTGCATGACTGCCTATGTTTCCTATTTATGTCTAATTTAACGGTTAAATAAATTTGATAATCTTAGTTTGCACAAGTATGTGGTTCATACTCAAGTATAATTTTCATATTAAAATACTTAGTTGCAAATTAAATGAATTGGATTCGAAAACATGTTTGATAAACAATGTTATTCTCTCAGTTTCGCGAAAAATTAATTTTCCTCTATTTCCTCTATTAATTTCGTCTATTAGTTATTTTTGCGTATCTCTTCCATAATTATTTTCTGTAACTTGTGTTTCATAATTTTCCACCATTTTTTTTTAAATTTTGCCCTATTTGTCTTTTTAATTTTCGAGCCTCTTAACTTTCCCCTATTTTTTTTTCTTAATTTACGTATCTGTTAATTTTCCACTATTTACTTTAAATTGATATTTTTTAATATCGACAATGTAAATATCAGTAGAATATAATTATAATATTGCAGTAAATCGGTATGGGCATTAATTGTAAATAATTAATAAAAAGTGTTCACGAACTACAATTTTTGTATATATAATATATATATTTTTTCTCAGACTCGATACAAGACATCGACAGTAACGTAACTTGAAAATTTCATCTTGAGGACACTGCTAAATATATTTGTCTACATTTTAACTGTTGCGTTTCTCGCCAATTTGATTTTATGCGTTTTCCATCCTTGTTCCTCAGTTTCCGAAACTCGTCGATCTGCGAAATTTCACTAATTAGTGTTCGATCTTTAATTGTCAAACGAAGGATTTCAGAATACAAAAGCAATATTGTCGTATTGAGAATATTTACGTAAATTTTTATTGGTACTTTTAAAAATACCAATGAAAATTTGAAAAAAGTACAGTATTACTTAGTACATTATTTACGTTAAATGTGTACGCTCTTATATCGTGGAAAATGTTGATACAATATTTATCTAGTAATAATTATTATACATTAAGTTCCAAACTAAGAACGTAATATGCAAAATTTTATGGTAACTGTAACGTTATTAAATTATATAATATTTTCTACAGTACAAAATCCATTATCTTCTATGCAATAAAATAATAGTTATTATTTTGTAAACACTGTTATCGCTTACGTCACTGGGTCGAATGGGTATAACTACAGGAAATACAATCCACGTGGCACATTCTGGATTTTCACCGACGTTATACGATCCTGCGTAAGTATAGTATCTAGTACAATATGTTGCCCAACGCATCCAGCACAAAGAGTCTGAAATAAACAAATATTTTTTAAAATATTTTTAATGAAACCACCAAAGTGGTCACATGGCCGTTTCACAAATTTTTTATTTCAAATTACAAATTTTGTTAAGATGGTTTTCTTGAAATCTGTGCCGATTCTTATTGAGATAAAGAATTAATACATGCATCACTTTATGTTTCATCGTTTCTTATTCCATTTTTTAACTTAATTTCAAGCCTCAAATTAATCCTGCATTATACATGGTAGTTTCAGTTTTAATCTCGTTTTAACCTTTTCAAAGACTAATTTTTAATTTCAGTTGCAACAAAGAAAATCAAATCTACTTGAATTCATATTTGCTCAATAAAGAAAATGCAATATCAAAAATAAATTTCACAATTCAGAATTTTAAAAAATGACTACAAATAAAAAAATGTGAAGGTTTACTATTCGTACAAAACCCTTTATAATTTTTTTTGAAGACAGTAAATATTATTCAATGATACCGCAAATACATTTTTATACATAGCAATTATAATATTTTCACTCTCTAATAATCGTTGCTTGATCGTTTCGGACATGTCTACATATGATCACACTTTTACTTCTCTTATGGCAATTAGGATGTATTATCTGGTAAATAAATTTTGGAAGAATTACAAATTTATTTCTCCAATGGTTTTGGAAAGAATATAACTTCACATGTGTTATAAACTGTCTAAGTAAGTATGTGGACAAAGACACGAAGTGGCTAAATAAACTGTGTGCATCTCTCAGCGAATAGAAGCATAAATAACAATCTAAACGAAGTGAATGAAATTCGGAAAGTGAGAAAATGGAATAGAAAGTAGGTGTTATACTTACTGGGCGGTATTTTCGTTTCCATGTTAGGATCGACCACGTGTTTCAAGTTCTCCGTTATCCTCTCCAGTTGTGGATTAATACAATCGCAGCAATCTGGTTGCACCTTCCGTGAAACGAAGCAAAATTTCAACTCTCAATGAAAGACGCACGAGCGAGAATTACCCGCGAGAACAAACACAATGTTCAAGCATACTAAGAATAAATATGCCAGGACACATATGCCGTCCTTGTGCCTTTGGCATTCCTCGAAACTGAAATACTTCTTATTCCAGTGAACCGCGTGTCCTTCCATCGAGTACCTGACGGACGGATTAAGAAAACTCGAGGAATAATGACGTATAGCTGCAACGAATTCGGATGATGATGATTTTTTTACCAAGTGCCGTTTATGGTGTGCTCGGCACCCCTGCAATTGTCTTCGCCCCAGTGAAAATGCGTATCGACGAGCTCATAAACGTCGCCTGCGAGTGGACCGCCGGAAATTGTGGATGGAATTCTGTCACCGGTCAGGACTATCTTCACTAGATGTTTATAATACGTGTTAATTAATGAAGACGCATGCTTTTTTGTATGAATTGATGTACAAGCCGCGCGAGACTCGAATAAATAAATGTATCAAATTTTCTTATTTGGACGTTTTGGGATTTGGAATGTTTTAGGTTTGGATATTCAGGGATTTCGAAATTTAAAGATTGGGCAATTCGGACATTTGAGAATTTTCGGGACTTCGAAATTTAGGGATCTGGAAAATTAGAGATTTGAAAATTGAGATTTGGGGAACTTAGTGATTTCGAAATTTACAAATTTAGACGTTCAGAGGTTTGGCAATTTAGGGATTTTGAGATTTAGGAATTTGGGAAGCTGAGGATTTGAAAATTGAGAGATTAGGAGACTTAGGGATTTGGAAAGATAGAGATTTGCAGAGTTAAGGGTTTTGAAATGTAGAGATTTGGGAAGCTTGGAGATTTCGAAATTTACAAATTTGGACGTTCAGAGGTTCGGAAATTTAGGGATTTTGAGATTTAGGAATTTGGGAAACTGAAGATTTGAAAATTGAGAGATTAGGAGATTTAGGGATTTGGAAAGTTAGAGATTTGCAGAATTAGGGGTTTTGAAATTTAGAGATTTGGGAAGCTTGGAGATTTCGAAATTCCGAAATTTGGACATTCAGAGGTTCGGAAATTTAGGGATTTTGCGATTTAGGAATTTGGGAAACTGGATATTTGAAAATCGAGAGGTTAGGAGATTTTGAGATTTCGAAAGTTAGAAATTTGGAAAATAAGACATTTAGAAAATTAAAAATCTGGAAATTTTCAAGACTTAAAAGAACACAGATTTCAAATTTTTCTACTCCCAAAATTTCATTTTTCTATATCCTACTCCCAAATTCGTGAGTGTCCACATAATATCATCGTAAAATTTTCAAACTAACATGTTCCAACATTTTGTAACCAAGAAATTAACGAATTGAGCTATGTAGCATGTAATTGAGGTAGAAAATCAATATTCGATAAATTACCCGTGTTTCCAGTATTACATAAACGTGCTTCTCCATCATTCAACCAATGACCATTCATAACAAGAGGCGGATATTGCCGTTCTCGTACAAATTCATCGTCCAAATTAATTGGTGATTGTCCGGTCGTTGGCAATCCTTGATAACGGTAAAACACAAATATTTAGTCAAACACAAATCGATATATAATTTAAATAAACATTAAAGAATTATTTTATTCGGATACCAATGAGTCCTGTGTATTCTGACATTGCTATGGTGTTCGCTGAAATTTTATCGGCCTGGAATCTTCATGGGTCAATGCATATTTCGAAGATTACTTTTTCTTATAAAATTTCATGTAAAAGAAATACTGTATTTATTATCGAATTAGGGGTTATTGATTACGGTGACAACTGATAAACAAATAAATAATTTTGAGTTTTTCTAATAGCGTTAAGTTAGGAAATTACCTGTAAACTTTCTATGCTAATATAGTGTATTTAGCAATAGTTACTATTTTCGTTATAGTTAATATATTGAAATATATTTGCTTCTATTATTACATATTATAATTTAGGTCTTCGTTTAACGATATTGTCAAGATGATCAAATTGAAAGCTTACAGTATATATAACTGAAGAAGACACGTTTGTAATTATTAACTATAGCTTATTCATAAAAATTGCAGAAATGTTCTTTATGCTTCGTTTTTATACCAGCCTAGAAGGTGAACATTGAATTATTTATATATTTTGCTGTTGCTATAAGTTGTAAATTAAATTATATTAATAGTTCGCTGTTTCTTTAAATTGTAATTAAATTATTTTTATAGTTTGCAATTTGTATAAGTAGTAAATTAATCATATTAATTGCTCGTTGTTTCTTTAAATTACAGTTAAATTATTTTTATAGTTCGAAGTTTCTATAAATTGTAATTCAATTATTTTTTAATTCGTAGTTTCCATAAATTGTAAATTATATTATTTTCATGGTTTGTAATTTGAACTAATTTCAATGTTAATAACAAGAGTAGGAACTCTCAGTTTTTATTTTAACCCTTATATTGTCGACTAATAGCAAGTAAAAAATAAATAATTGCAAAATTGTATTATTTGATACATAATGTACAACAGTAGGCTTATTATTCATTATGCTACAGCTTGGTCAGTAGCGAAATAAATTATTCTTCTATGAGGTCGTTGTTGCTCCCTGCAGTTTAACAATATATTTTCTGATTTTGCGTTATAAAGACCTCGGAACGCATCAATCTGTGGTAAAAACGAACAAATATATATAAAAATTAAATGAATCCAGGTAGAATAATGCATATAATCGAACTCAGTCTATATTATATTAACAGTCACATGGTAACTGTTTATATTTAGTGTTACCTGACGAGTTGCTATTTTCGTTGCAGTCGATGCAATAATCCAAATAGCGCATTCGTTGTATGGGTAAGTTGTCAGCGATCCTGGATAAGTATAATAACCGTGTCCCATGCACGCATCCAACATCCATAGTAAACAATCTGGCAAGAGAACATTTTATGAGCAATTCATTATACATATTTGTGTAACTATGCAAGTTTTGTGTCGAATAGTTGCAAACACTGTTCTGAAATTTTTGTAGTTCACGGATTTGTAAGATTATAGAAATATAGATTTTTGTATTTGTAAATTACGAGTTCAGAAATTTAGAAATTTAGAAATTGGGAAATTGGGAAATTGGGAAATTGGGAAATTGGGGAATTGGGGAATTGGGGAATTGGGAAATTGGGGAATTGGAGAATTGGGAAATTGGGGAACTGGAGAATTGGGAATTTGGGAAATTTAGAAATTGGGGAATTGGGAAATTGGAAAATTGAGAAATTTGGAAATTGGGAAATTTGGAAACTTAGAAATTTGAAAATTGGGGAATTGGGGAATTGGGAATTTGGAAAATTGAGAAATTTGGAAATGTGGAAATTTGGAAATATAGAAACCTAGAAATTTAGAAATTTAGAAATTTGGAAACTTGGAAATTTAGAAATCTAGAAATTTAGAAATTTAGAAATTTAGAAATTTAGAAACATAGCTACTTAGATACTTAAATACTTAGAAATTTACACTTTTGTTCTCTTTCTCCTTTGTGTTCTATAAATACACAACATAATTTATCGATATTGTGACTCTTAGAATCTTCTCTAAAATTCCCTTCGAAATTATTTTTAATCAAAACCAAAGATCGTACCAGGTGAAATTTCGGTATTGGTTCCTGCTCTCTTGATTTTCCATAAGCTGTCCGTAATTGGTGCTAGAGAAGGATTGTCAGGGATTCCAGGGCAACCGACGACCTGTTAAAACGCGTATTAGAGATGAATCGATTGGATTAATTGTGACGTACTTGCATAAGGCACGAGAATATCGCGATTCCGTTCGATTTATCCATACACTTTTCTATCGATCCGTAACGAGTGTTCCAATGCATTATTTGCGCTTCCATGGAATACCTACGTCGAGTTATTCCGATCGATCGTAATCGATATAGAGAAATCAGAATAATTAGTGTCATTCTTAGGGAGATTACAGAGAGACAAGGGAGGGACAGTATCAATAATACCATCGTTAAACAGGTCGGACATAAAGTTTTATGTTACAATTTTACTTTATAACTAGTACTTCATATAGTTAAAATAGTATGAAATAAAATAATGTAATTAAAGTAGTATAAAATAATATGAAATAGTTAAAATAGATGAAATGGTTAAAATAACATAAGTAATTAAACTAGTGTAATTTAAAATAGTTTGAAATAATGTAAAATAATATAAAATAGTATAAAATACCCTACAATAACATGAAGAACTATTAAATACTATTAAATATTAGAAAATACTGTAAAATAAAATAAAATGATTGAAACAGTAAAAATAGTTAAACTAGTGAAATTTGAAATAATATAAAACTGTGCGAAATAGTACAAAACAGTATAAAGTAGTCTAAAATAGTTACAATTAGTAGAATTTAAACTTGCAAGATACTACATTCAATTCAACCTTACTTCATAAAATAATAATCATTGTATTCAATGAATGCAAGCAGGCGAATTATGTGTCGAATTTTATGCGTTTATATAATTCCGTCTAAATTTATATTTCCTAACCAAATGCCGTCTACGGTGTGTTCGCAGCCATGGCAATTATCAGGACCCCAACGGAATTGCGCGTTCATAAACTGAAACTCATCGTTGCCCAACGGTCCACCTCTCATGTATGGCATTTCGATACCATTTGGAAATTCGATCATCACTGAAAATCATTAAATACGTCACTTCAAATACACGCAATTGCGGGAATGTAACTTGTAATACGTAAACGCGATTATCGTCATATTTCCCCTTATCTTATAAATCTTCAATTATACCGATGTAAGATTAAGATTGCGCTAATTTTCCGATACAACGTAGGTTTCTGATAACATTATTACAAACGTTATTTAACGTTACGTAAAATTTAGATCTAGCAAACGAGTAAATCTAAAGGAAATCTAGATCTCGGGATAATTTTGATGCAAAGAAAGTATTGATTTAGAGAATGGTTGATGTGTAAAACAACTGAAGTAAACGTAAATCTAAGGTCAATTTATTGTTAGATCTAGATAAAATATGAAACTCGAGAGGGTCCTAGAGAAATCTGAATTTAAGGAAATCTGGATCTCTCACGAATTAGACAGAACGTGAATTAACATTTTGCACTCGAAAGAATTTTTACTATTCGCAAATAGCAACTGCAAAACTTTTCAGTCGGAATGTTTCATGAATTTTCTTGAAATTATTTTTTTATTATTAATCGCCAGTATTGTCCGTTTCACTATGTTCAAACATCGCATGTATAGTACAATAATTTTAGTTAAAAGCGATTTGTTTAAAATTGTGGCATCAAATCAAACTCGAATGCCAAGGGTTAAGAATGATAGTACCTGAGAACCATAAATTGCATCGAGATGTATCTCTTATAATACTTAGACGATACTATCAGAGAAATACCAATTTAAAATGTACAGGGTGTCCCAAAGTGTTGAAGGAGCCGGAAATGGGAGGAAGGTGGGGTCATTCTGAACAACTTTTTCATTTGCAAAAATGTCGTATGGGGCTTCATTTTTAAATTATTAACGAAAAACACCGACCAATCAGAGCGCGGGAATCGCGCGCGCTCGGAGGCAGAAGTGTAGACCCGAGTTATAATTGGCCATGGTCGCGATCGAATCGCGTGGCGCGCTATTCTCGCGTTCTGATTGGTCGGTGTTTTTCGTTAATAATTTAAAAATGAAGCCCCATACGACATTTTTGCAAATGAAAAAGTTGTTCAGAATGACCCCACCTACCTCCCATTTCCGGCTCCTTCAACACGTTTGGGACACCCTGTATATAAGTATACAAAAAATACCAGTTCTTCCCGTATTAGTCATTGTGGTTGTTCTCTGGTGTGACCAATAGTTAGTTAATAAAAGGGGTGGAAATTTTTTGGTCCATGTGAATACTTTGGATAAATTAATTGGTGACTGTCTCCATTTAGGTAACCCTGTGGACGATGTCGACACGATCCCAACACTCCTTGTTTCTTATAACATTAATTTCATTATTATTCAAATATGCAAGTTTCACAATAAGATTAGTACAATAATTGTGTTATTTTGCTAACGTGCTTTTTTTCCCTTGATTAACATGTTTGGTAGCAGAAACTTTCACCGAAATTTCTTGTCAGATATAGTAAAACATTTTGTTGTGTAATCGGTAATGGAATGACTTGAATGGAAATTAATTATGTGATATTTTATGTCAGATGTAAAACATTTTATTGCGTAATCGGAAATGCAATAACTTGAGTGGTAATTAATTATGTTATTAGCTCCATGTTTGACGTTTGATGTGAAGATTGTTACACGTTACATAGTCTTTTAAATACATGTAATAGTACTTAAGCGCAAATATTTCCCCGCGAAAAATGGTAGCCAACCGGAACGGAAATAGCGTTCGTCCATTTAGCGTGCATTGAGTTTAATTCATAAAAGACATTTTAGAAATTGTTTTCGATGTTTTGAAAGCATGATACTTATACTATTAAAAACATGGTGCTTTGGTGTGCATTGTAAGTTTGAAAGAGTGTGAAAGTTTTCTAATAATCAAAATTTACATTCGTGTTTTAATTTGTAAGGAAAGTACCGCATTGATTTGATGTGTAAAAAGGTATAAAGGATTGATTTATAAAGTTGAAAACAGTTTAAAAATCTCATTTTTACATATGTATCAAAATGTACTTTTTCAAAACAGTATGGCTGGCGTCACCTATGGGTCGAAGGAGGAATTAAATAAACAAAAAATTACGGTTTTCGGTCAAATGAGGCATTTCTGCGTTTCTGCGACGATCACAAATTGTTCTACATGGGCGTATAATCAGAAAATTTGCTTTAAATCGAACTAGAAACTTTGTATTCGAAAATAAAAAAGATTGCATTTTATGGACCTAAAAATCATTAGCCATCTTACGGTGAAAGGTAAGAACTAAAAATTGAGATTTGGAGAATTAGTGATTTCGAAATTTACAAATTTGGATGTTCAGAGTTTGGCAATTTAGGGATTTTGTGATTTCGGAATTTGGGAAACTGGAAATTTGAAAATTGAGAGATTAGGGGATTTAGGGATTTGGAAAGTTAGAAATTTGCAGAGTTAGGGGTTTTGAAATTTAGGGCTTTGGGAAGTTTGGAGATTTAGAAATTCACAAATTTGGACGTTCAGAGATTCGGCAATTTAGGGATTTTGAGATTTAGGAATTTGGGAAACTGGTAATTTGATAAAAACTAATCGAACTAAATTAGAAATACAGTTTACGCGTTTATCGATTTTTCTGATATGATAACACTTGCAAAATAGTTTAAAAACTAATTAGTGTTTCTTCTCGCAACAATACAACGAACATTGTCGTTTTCTATTTAAACGAAAAAAATTAAAAATAAAGACACGTAATTGTTTTAAAATTTAGTTCCAATAGTTTCCAGCTTTCATTTTTAATATTTTTTATTTTCTTCTGCAATGTTTTTAAGGAATATAATGACACTTTCTCGATTCTGTTTAGATCATAAAATATTCTACTACAGTCTGAAGAATGTAAAAGTCTCTAATTTTGAAGAAAATCACAACTTTCTAGTTCACTAGTTCAATAGTTAGATGGCGATAGCTGGTTCTTTTTTCACCAAATTCACCAAATTCAATGAATATTTATCTTTTTCTGTTAAATAGCCAATAATATGCTTCAAATTCCTTCGAAAAACAGTTATCAGCTTTACTACGTTTCAGAAACGAAATTAATGAAATAGAAGATTTTTCAATATCGAAATCCCTTAACTGCAAATATCTTATTATATAAGAAATAATTTATTTCTACTACTATATCTACATACTTCTGTTTTCACAATTTACCACTAGAATATCAGTCACATTCTTCTGTCATTGCAATTTTTTTTTTAATTTTTACACTACGTGTATTTTAAAATCAATTTGTACCAAGTTCAAACGATTAATAATTAAAATCTTTCCCGTGAAGTTGTAGAAACTTCTGCTGTTAGTTTAATAGAACTGAAGGTTATTTTCCAAGATTCTTAAAATTCACAAGTGTAGTCTTGTATTCGTGTATAATTATATCAAATCACGTATGGTCGCAAGTCAATCGTTCCGAAGACAATAAAAAATGATTAACATTTCGGTATCAGAGTTCATGATTTTATGCAGCACTATCCTTCTAATCCGTAAGTCGTACGATTACATTAAAATGTCTATCTGTATATCTCGTTGAAATTATAATATTTAATAGTTAATTTCATAAGTAACAATCTAAATCCTAATTTTTTAACGTTATTTAAGGTTCAATATCGCTGGTAATGATGTTCTTTATTGTGTTGTTATGTTCCGTGAATTGCAGTAACACATATTTTGTTATAAAAAATGATATTGTATGTTTTATATCAATTTTGTGTTAATAATTGTGAGGAGTAGATATTTGAATCTTATTTAAGTGTTAATATGCTTAATAATTATGTGCTTTATTACGTTATTATCGTGCATGAATTGTCATAATGCATATCAGGATAAACAAAGTATATCATACGATAAATTTTAATTTTTCATAAATAATGATGTAAAGTATAATTCTGTATTTTGTTTAAACAACATTACCCTATAAAATAATGTGCTCTATTGTGTTATTATGTCCACTGAATTCTCGTAATATATATTTTTGCTTAACAAAGTATCACACTGTTGATTTGAATTTTTCAAAGGCAATATCAGGCATAATTTAGTATTATATTTAAGCGTTCATATACCTCAAAAATGTTTTTCTATTACGTTATTATGTGCATAAAATTGTCGTAATTTATATCTCATTAGCAATAAAAGGTTATTTCATTAACTTATCTTTCGAAAGGTAATGCTATCGAACACAGTTTAGTACTTTATTTAAATATCAATGTACCTGATAATTGTTTATTTTACTGAATTATTGTGCTGCTTAAACGATATTAATACAGTCCCTTAAAAGTAATATATTGCATATTTAATTTATTCAACATCAATTTTCAAGAGCAACAATGTAAAGCATAATTTTCGATTTTATTAAAATATCAATATGGCCAATAACTTTGTGTTTTATCGAATTATTATGTTCCGTGAACTGCATCATTCAAGTTCTGCTGCTAACTGAAGTTCTTGATTGGACACAACTGTTCCCGTGGATAGAAAACGAGTGCTTTCCATCGTTCACATTCGATTACACAGATCGAAATGGTCCACACACGTGGAAGGTGTTATATCCTGATAGTAATGGCAATAATCAGTCACCAATAAATATTGCAACAGCATCAGCTATCGTCGTGCAACCTTCAGAACCTCTTCATTGGAATGGATACGAGAAGGGACCATTATCGATGGTTATATTGAACAATGGGAATAACGGTGATATTTCCTCAATTGAAATTTATTATCATAGTGTTTATAAGTTGCATTTATTCGTAATCATTTATAATTATTAATAAATGGATCATTTAATTTATCAAATATCAGAAAAATACCGAAAGAAATTTCTTAGTATTGGGGTAGAGGGAAATATTCATGGCGAGAAAATTTGAAATTTATATAACTTTAGTCTTCCAAATTTTTCAATCATTAAGATATCAAAATTGTTTTACTTATGACGGTGGAAATTTGTTTGTTTGGAAACTTCAGGCTTCTGTATTCAAATTTTTGAATTTGTGTTTTATAGAATTATTAATTTATAAACTACTAAATTTCCAAATTTTTAAAGTCTTAATCTTCTAAATTTTTGAACTTCTGAACTTCTAAACTTCTGAATTTCTAAATTTCTAAATTTCTAAATTTCTAGCTTTCTAGATTTCTAAATTTCTAAATTTCTAAATTTCTAAATTTCTAAATTATTTAACAATTTAATCTCTAGTTATAGTAAACACCATGTGGGGAAGATTTACTCGTCCATACGTTGAAGGTGGATCATTGACTGATATTTATGATCTCTGCTCCATGGTGTTTCATTGGGGTCAATCGATCGACGAAGGCAGTGAACACACTTTAGATTATGTTCGCTACCCCATGGAACTGCAAGTGTGGCACATAAAACGAGAATTTAATTCATTGATGGATGCAATTACTTCTAAAGCAAATGATGCTTTGCTCATCGCATCGTTCTTCTTTCAGGTGAAACATGAATGACCTTTTTCAAAACCTGTGTGTTCATACACTGACATTTAAAGCTCAGATGTCGCATGGGGAATCAAAATTTTTTAGTTATTTCATACTTTGATCGTTCATTATACATCAAAAGTAATCATAGGCAAATATGAATTTTAATTAATAATCAAGCATGGAAGTATTTTTAATTACGTTCTGAAATCAGATTTTGGGAAATTTAACAAATTATTGATAATAATAATTCTTTTTAGGTTCACATCTTAACCTATTTATCATATTAAAAATTTACTTACTGACACAAAGATAAAAGTATGAAAGTATGCAAAATATCTTGAAATATATAGTAATCTGACAGTTGACACAGATATTCATTAATTTCATTGTATGTATATGAACAGGTTCAAATACTTTTATTATGCTTGTTTATAAACTTCGTTAAAAAGTTATTTAACAAATTAAAGTACTCATAATTTCTCAAGCAAGCAATTTACAAATTATCATCGCAATCATTTCATTTTCATTTAAAAAATTTTGTTTAATATTTGCGTAAATATTATCGGATTTTCGCAAATTTATAAATTTGAAATGTAGTGAGAATTTTGCAAATGTTTTACGATTTTGTTATTTTGCGAGAATTCGGTAGATTTGTAGTGTTAAATTTTGAAAAATTTTATAAGTGAAAAAATAATATTTTGTTATTATTATTATAATTTTATTGGATATGCATTGTTAACATCAACATGTCGATATATTCGTAGATCACGAACGCGGATAATCCATATTTGGATCACATCGTAACAAACTTATGGCAAATCGTTAAGCCAGGATCGAAGTTACATATACCACCATTTCCCTTAACATGGATTTTGTCGTTACCAGAAACTAATTACTATACTTATAATGGTTCCCTTACTCAACCACCTTGCAGTGAAATCGTCACGTGGATCGTTCAACCTGAACCAATTGCCATATCTCCGTCTCAAGTATTTATTAAAAATAACTATGTATATACGTGAAATTTTTATCCAGGTTTTCTCAAAATTCATTGAAATTAATTTTTAACGCAGGTTACACAGTTTAGGAAAGTCTGTTCAACGACTGGACCCATTTTGTCAAATTGCAGACCCGTTCAATTAATTAATGAACGTAATGTTTATTTCCATGCATAACTGATGATTATTTGTACATTCTATATATGATTATAGATTGTTTGTGAGTCTTTTTATGTTTACTTTTGTGGTATTTTTGTAGATATATTTGTATCGAATGATTTTTTAATAAAAACGATTAAAAAAAGGATTTGTTTTCAATATGGGAAATCGAAATTTGTAAAAGAAATGTAATATGTAGATGTTTAGAGATTGATACAGATTATTTATTTATTGTTCGTATTAACCGACTTCTTAAGATCTACATGTAACAAAATAAGGATTACTTTAAAGGAGTCGTTACAATTCGAAAAGGATGTTGAAAAGAAAAAAAATAGAAATTTGCACATTTCGAAAATTGTGAAATTAGTAATTTGCAAATATGTAAATTTGTCAATTTAGAAATTTAAAAACTTGGTAATATGGAAGCTTAAAAATTTGGAGAATTCGTAATTTAAAAATTTGAAGAATTGGAAAGCTGGAAATTTGGAAATTAAAAAATTTGGAAACCTGGAAACTTAGAGATTTGTAACTTGATTAACTTGGATACTTGGAAACTTCAAAATTGGAAAAAATCAGATTTATATTATAATGCATTCTGTTCCTAATATTTCCACAATTTATTTCGTGAATATATAAATCTTGAATCGTATTTAATACTTATTCCTAGGTAATCACTATCAATGCAATTAGACACATTATCTTTGGAAAAAAGTAATTGGTCATGAAATAAATAAGTACGCGCGATATACAGAGAGTAATAGTTTTATTGTTTTCCTACGACACTTTACCAATGCGTTAAGTATTATTCAACAAAGTTCATTCGAAAATAAAGATATAACAAACTCCCTCGTCGCAGGGTACAATTAATTTGGCACAATTTGTAATCAATCGTTTGTCTCTAAAAAATATCCACCAACTCACAAGAGAAAATCGCGTTCTGACCGGCGTTACGGTTACTATAGCGTATAATATATCTCTTTTTTTTATTTGTATCTGGAGCAGTGATGGGCAGAGCAGTACCCGAAGGGCACGCGAGCACCGGCGTGCAATATTAGGGCAGCGATCGGGCGAAGGTCACGGAGGTGGCAGTTGAAGAAATTTTCAAACTTTCAAATTTCGGAATTTAGTTTTTTCAGAATTTTGAGATTTGGGCATCTGAGAAGTTTCGAACGTTGAGAATTTCGGAATACGGGAAATCCGAAAATTTAAGGATTCGGGAGTTTGAGAATTTGGAAATCGGAACTTCAGGAATTTCGGAATTTCGGTATTTGTAATTTTCGAAGTTTGGGAATTTTGAAATCTAAAATTTCAGACAATTGGAACTTTGGGAATTTTTGAATTTGACAATTTGGGAATTTAACAGTTTGAAAATTTGAGAATTTTTGAATTTGACAATTTGGGAATTTAACAGTTTGAAAATTTGAGTATTTGAGAATTTTTAATTGCGGGATTTAATAATTTGAAAATTTTGAATTTTAGTAACCTGGGAATTCTGGTACTTGGAATTAGAAATTTCGAATTTTAATTATTCAGAAATGCGGGGATTTGGTAGTGTGAGAAATTAGAATTTTGAGAATTCGGAAATGTTAAAATTCGACAATTTGGGGTATACCACGAAAGTTTGAAAATTTGAAAATTCGCTAATTAAAAAAATTATAAATTCTGTAATATAGGGAATGTTTGAAGTGATGAATTGACTCTAATCACCCATTGGTGTTTATAAACGCACCACTATGGGGGCGATTGCCCATCACCGGTCTAAACTATGCATCCATTTGTCACAAGCGGCTGTTACGCGGCTATAAATCTCTACCACACACATATACATCGATAATGCGTACATTCATTCTTCAATGTTATTTTTTCGTTTCGGTAAAAAATCACAAAATCATTTCAAACATATGTTCCTGCCAATATACGTACTTATAAATCACTGGATCGTCTGAAAAATCATATCACGTCGCGTGTCGAACGTGCTCCCGAAAAAGTAAGAACGATATTTCTCTCGATTATCCTCCATCTACGATCTCTTTCGATCATCCATCTCGTGTATCGAGATCGTTGCGCGTTATTTACAAGTATAATAATTAAAAAAACACAATGTCGCCCTTTACAGTTACGACAAAGAGTAGGTACAACGAGAGGTGACGCTATGACACAGAAATTACTTTATGATATAGAGTCAAAATAGTACAATTTAAATCGCCATGCGAAATGAAACACGTTGATACGATTTCGATTAGGTATTCCAAAAAGTGTTCACATCATTAGGCAAACGATGTTTCATACCTGCACATTCGATTATACTTTACTTCTAATTTATTTACAAGAAATACCTTGTTATTTATTTGCAATTTGTAATCAATGCAATAATTTATTCGTAACAAATATTTTACCGTTACCTTGTAACATCTTCATTCGTATTTTCCTGTAATAAATAGTTCGTCGTTTCCTTTCAAATTGTTCGTAACAATCATTTCTGTAATATACAAGGTGTCCCACAATTATGGTACGAGCCGGAAAGGGGTTGTAGGTGAGGCTATTCTGAACAACTTTTCCCTTTGCAAAAATGTCGAATAAGGCTTCCTTTTTAAATTATTAAGAAAAAACACCGACCAATCATAACGCGAGAATCGCGCGCGCTCGGGGGCAGAAGTGTAGGCCCGAATCATAATTGGTCGCGATCGAATCGCGTGGCGCGCGATTCTCGCGTTCTGATTGGTCGGTGTTTTTCCTTAATAATTCAAAAGTGAAGCCTCCATCAACATTTTTGTAAAGGAAAAAGTTGTTCAGAATAGCCCCACCTATCACCCCTATCCGGCTCGTACCATAATTGTGGGACATCCTGTACATATATTCTTCGAATATGTTTCGCACTTTTTTTTCAACTTTTCGATGTTGTAAAATTGATGTAAAGACTTCGAAAGCCAGTAACAGTAATGTACAGAAAATCGATGACAAATAGATTTCTAATTGTTAGAGATCGACATAAATTTAAATTTTTTGGATTTGAATTTCCCGCTCGTTTGTACGAGTTAAAGGGGGAGGCTTTTTCGAGCATTAAAAGTATGTGAAATGTCGCCTGTTGTTGTATTTACTCTTCGACCACGATGTCTCTCGCATCCTGGAGCGAACACGAAGAGGTTAAAGTTTTATGTACAGGGTCGTAGATACGTTGATCCACAATGAAACACACGCAAGGGACGGGAAATGCTTGGAAGGTATCGAGCAAGCACAGCTTTCTATTTTACAGCAGAGAAAACTGGGGAAACAGTGCACGTTTAACCGTGCACGCTGTTTTACGGATCTCTGTTTCACTCGTTGTATCTTTACTTGCCTAAAAATCATCGCCACTGTGGATAAAATTATCGATTTTCGAAAAAGTGATCGGAAAAAATTCCGCCATTATTCAAAATATTTGAATATATCGCGCGGAAATTCGAATCTGTTTATACGAAAACATAATTTGGTAATAAAATAACGAACAAATTTGTAAAATTAATTCTTATAAAATTTGGTTACAGGTCTTCACTTCATTTATATTTATTTCAAATAATTTTTGTCAAGTTCATCTGATGTACCAAAATCGAATTTGTTATGGAATTAATTTCAAACCCAGTCTAACTTTGTTTGATTTTAATTATAATATTTATACATACCCCTGTCATAATAAAACTTCATGAAATTAATCAGAAACACGAAAATTTAATCATAAGAGCACGGTACAAGTCGAGTTTAATTTGCTCACGAAATTCGAAATACGTTTGTGCACTGTTTCTCCACTGTTCCCAAAATTTCTCGTGATCATCGTTCAAATTAAAATATCCTCTGTGAAGGATTAGCAAATCCTTTGAACTCTTATTGTAAACGTCCTGTTATTATCACGTGTATCGTTGTTCCCATTGACCGAATGTCTGCATTGCAAGATCGCCGGAAGTGTAACGGATGAAACATCAAAATAACTTGTCCGATATCCTCGCGAATCCGACGGGAACCCGAATTCGATCATTCTTTGTGCCTTCCACATCGGCAACTTTTCAGTCCATCTGCATGTCCCTTATAGTTCGACAAAGGAACGCCGAAGTTATTATACCGAACGTCTGCAACATACGTGTACATACGTGTAAGCACGTGTTTGTGATATACGCGTATCGCCGGATTCAAGGACATTCGAGGATCTGATGGGATATAGTACCTGTATGCCGGCTATCGCCATTCCAAGAAATACCAGAGTGAAACTTTCGTACTGTAACCAGTTGGTGACTTTACCGAGACAACCCTGTAAAGAGTTTATCGAAAAAAGATGTTTAATATTAAGATTTTACATATGGAGGCAGATATGGAAAATGAAATGCAAAATTGGAAATATGAAAATGTAGGAATTTGAAGATTTCCAGATTTGGCAAAATGGGGAATCTAGGAAGTTGAAAATATGTGTATAAACAAATTTGCGAAACGTGCCAAGTTTGGAATATGAAAATTCAAAAATTTGTAAACTCGAACACTAAACAATTTGGCAATTCGATAATTTAAGAATTTAAAAATTCGAGAAGTTGATAATTTGGAAATTTGGAAATTTAGAAATCTGGACATTTAGTACTCCGAAATTTTGACAATTCAAACATTTGGAAGTTTAAAACTTGAAAAAGAAACGAAAGTGTGGTATTATGAAAATTAGAAAAGTTTTAATTACGAAGATTTAGTAATAAATACTCATAAACAACAACAAAATAGTATGTAACGTATTGCACAAATATTTGAAGTAATCATTCGGATATATAAAGTAAATAGGTTCAATTTTATTAACTATAAAAATTATATATATAGAATTACAGAAAAACTAATGTCTTCTTTAATCAAATCAGCTATGAAACATTTCACTAACGGAATGAAACTATACCTCTTTATGTCGAAATCCGTCATGACCTTCTTCATCTTCCACTTGACACGCTGCTTCGTCCTTTGGTTTTGGATTTAACCACGGTTTCTCATCCTTTACCGAGATATTAAAATTTAATAACCATTTATTAAGCACAAAATTGAACGTTTCATAAATTACTTACATGTTTGCGAAATACCCTCGTAACGACGCTCATTGGACTTCCTGTATTTTTCATCTGCAAAGTGACACGAGTACCATTAAATTAGCACTAATTGTTATTGCTATATGTGGCAGCTATAGTGGTAATTAAAATTCATCTGTGTTCGATTAATTTGTTGTTTAATTCAGTAACTGAAACTCGAGACCATTAAATGATCAACTATAAAGGCTGTTAAATCGTTACAAGATTCTAATAATCAATATCTAATATTACTGATTAACATTGATTAAAATTTGCAAGCTTCCATACTTAAAAATTTTCAAATTATTAGGTTACAAAGTATCCCTTTTTGCAAATTTCGTAATTTTTATATCTTCTTTTCAAAATTTAACAATTTCTAAATTACAAAATTCCCAAATTTTTTAATTCACAAACCCCAAGTTTCCAAATTTTTAGGTCTTCAATTCCTCAAATTTCCAAATTTTTAAGTTTCCATTTCTTCAAATTTTTAAGCTTTCAAGCCTCAAATTTACAAACAGCAAGTTTCCAAATTTTAAATTCATTAAATTTCGCAAATTTTCAAGTTTCCAAATCCTTAAATTGTCAAATATTGAAATACAACATTGCAATACAACATGTCATCGAATTTTCTATAAACGTTAACAAAATAAATTCGCTACAGGAAATTGTCGAATTTGTTACAAAGAATGCATTTAAATTATTTTCATAGTTTTCATAATACGACATACCTCTGAATTTTTTAATACGCAGCACGTGAGAGGGACCTGCCTTCTCTTTCCCGAAATTTGCCCGTCTCTCCACCAGGCTGTGCCATTGTAATCCTCGTAGCCGTGTATTCCGCAGCAATTAAACTACAATGGAATCACTTGTATGCTCTTCGAACCATAACAATACGTCCGCGGACATTTCTACGTTGCAGACATTACGCGTCATTCGTGCGCGGCGTAAAATTTCCATTAAACCGTTTTCGCCGTTGTTCATTACGAGAATCGTTGCACGAATTTTCTGACTCGCTAACTTCAAATAATCTCAGTTTCGAATAATCCGTTCGTCCGCGTTTCGAATAGAACCGAATTATTTATGAACGGTCAATTTTTATTTAAATTGACCAATTTCGTATATTCGTAAAATTTGATTCCGGAACAAATTTCCTTTTATCTGTTATCCTGTTCGGATTTTCACTCTCACGAATGAGTTATTATCTGTCGAGGGACTTCATCGAAGTGTCAATCACCAATTTGATTCAACAGTTTCCTATTCGTAAAATTTTATTCCCGAACAAATTTTCTTTCGCCTGTTTTCCTATTCGGATCCTTACTTGTTCGAATAAGTTTTTATCTGTCAAGGGACCACACCGACGTGTCAATCTCCAACTTTTACGCAATTTGGTAGTTCTCATATTTTCTTCCGAAACAAATCTTCTTTCATCTGCTATCCTATTCGGATTCTTATTTGTTCGAATAAGATTTTATCTGACGAGGGTCTTTAGAGAAAAGATCACCGATTTTTACAAAATTTATCAACTTTATAGTTGTTGTTTTATTAAACTGGTATTTATTACAACTGCTGGTATTCACTTCGAGAAGTTTAAAACGGACCTCGATGAGAGGTGCATAATTTGTTGGATATCCGGAATAAAATCTCATCCCTGATAAAAATGCTTCCAAACTGTTAATTATCCGTTAATTTCAAATATTCTGATACGATTCGAAAGTTTTCATTCCGCCGTTTATGTATAAAGATTAATAAAAAATTTTCATAAAAAAAGATTCATAAGAAATTGTATTATTTCATAATATTAAAAAAGTAATATAGATATATGTATATACAGGAATGTTATAAAAATAGAAGAAACATTCTTGATACTGTATGCATAAATATAGAGGCACTGTATTGAACAGCTAATTTTTTGAACATTATAAATATATAAATTTATGGTGTTGATCGACAAAAATTCCCATGAAAATAAATGTTCGCATATTCCGACAGAGGATATGTTAAGATGAACATATATTAACGCGAAGTATATACATATATTGACGCGGTCAAGCACATCATACAAGTATTATTAGACCGCGATAAACATGAACGTTGAAAATAAATAATCGATTGCTATTATCGTCGGTCAGTTGTACCTTATATTGCGCGAAGTCGAGACTATGGCTAAAGGTGATGTCACTGGTGTGTTCGTGGCCATAGTCATTGGCCAATTTGTCGATTAAACGCTTCTCCAGTCCGGAAAGTGTCCGGAATGTTATTAATCCGCTAACTATCGCGGTTACCAGCTCGATGATAATCAGCACCACTAGCATACTCATGTACTGAACAGATAAAAATACGTTGTAAACCTTGACCGTGTGTTCTATTTCAGTGATGGGCAGATTAAGTGCCCGCAGAGCTGTTCATGGGCATTCGCGTGCATGGTATTATACTTGTAGCAACGATCGGCGCGGAAACAAAGGACTCGTAATTTTGATGCTTCCTGATTTTCGCGATTATTTTTGTCTCGTAAATTTATGACTTTTAGGAGAGGAAGTTTGGAAATTTTTATACTTTTAGCTTGAGGAATTTCAAAACACTGAACCTGGGAAATTCCAAACTGAGAAATTTCGAAACTCTGAACTTGAGAAATTCCAAACTAAGCAATTTCAAAATTCTTAACTTTAAAAGTGTCGAAAAACTAAACTTGAGAGATTCTAAACTGAGAAATTTCGAAACTTTCAACTTCAGTAATATCAAAACACTAGACTTGAGAAACTCCAAACTGATAAATTTCAAAATACTAAACTTGAGAAATTCCAAACTGAGAAATTTCGAAATTCTGAACTTGAGAAATTTCAAAACACTAAACTTGAGAAACTCCAAACTCAGAAATTTCGAAACTCTCAACTTGAAATATTGCGAAACTTTCAACTTGATAAATTTAAAAACACTAGACTTGAGAAATAACAAACTTTTAAAACTTACAAGTTGAGGAATTCGGAGATTTTTAAGGGTTGTTAAATTTTCAGGTTCTCGAATTTAGAACTACGAAAATTTCGAAGTTTTCATCATTGTAGATTTTCGGAAATTTCGACGTTTTCATACTGTTAGATTCTCAAATTTATAATTATCGAAATTTTCAGACTTTCAGGTTCTCAAATTTTGAGCTTTGGAAATAATGTATAATTTAGGATATATAAGTTGTCCAATTTTCAGATTTACAGACACAAAATCTCGGAAGTTCTCAAATATTCAAATTCTAAGTTCACAACTTAAAAGATTTAGAAATCCTCACATGCAAAACTTCGAAAATTTCAAATCATTCAAATTCCTGGATTGTCTAGTTCGAGTACCAAAAAATTTCAAATTTCAAATATGAGAAATACGAGTACTTAGAAGTTTAGAAATATTCAAACATCCCACATAAAGAGATTCTTTTCCACATTGCCAATGTCTAAAATCTATCAGCGTAATGTCTCTACTGACAATGACATTACTAGAACGGGCATAATTGTCCATCACTGGGCAAATATATGTACATATAATACGTTCAACCCATAAATCATGTAAAAGCGATCAACAACTTACGGTACCCAGGATGCATTGATTTCCGTGCAAAGCAACACGACATCCGAAGAAACCGACCGACAACACTGTGAAGCCAAGGCCGAGCAAAGTGAACGCTATTATATTAATAGCGCCATTTGCCGTCGTGTCATCTACGTAAAGGTTTAAAAGATGTCCTCTGCTTGGTTCCAGAAGCAGCCATGCTCCTATCACGAGTACTGTACATCCGCCCAACTATTTAACAAATATTTTTGTACAGTCTGTTATTCGAAATGTATCTCTGTATCGAACTATCAGCGTTGATTGCACGCTTTTTAAATTGAAAATATGAAGCGATTATTTTGAAAGTGGACCAAGTCCATTTCGAATTGAAACGAAGATACAAATACGTGATACTTAGTACGATATTTTTATCCGTAAGTAATCTATAACAAAAATAATCGAAATTCTCTAATACACCTAATTCTGTTTTTGCACGATAAAGACGTTCCCGAAGAATACGCGTAAAACAATACATATATTGCATCAATGGAAAAGTAGTAGATTGGTTCCAATACCCAGAAATGAGCAAAAATAATACAATAAACCATGAGTTTTTATGTTATGATCTTAAACATTTATATTTCATAAAGATTGCACATTATGGTACACAGTAAATTTTCATTTGAGAAGGAAAAAAACGAGTCACTAATTCATGAACACAAAAATTGGGCAAGATAACATGAGTCACGCATAAAAAGATTGTATTCGTTTTCACTTAATGGCAATAAACACATATGTTTGCGTAAAACTGAAATACTACTGTTGTTATTAGAAATGTCTTGGTTATCGTCTTCGTGCTTCATTGGTGAGATTCAACGACTTACAACGTTTCTGAGGTGATATTGTAGGCTAAGGGGTTAATTAGACAAAGGTTTTAAAACTATAACTCACTATTTATTGACCTTTACGCAAAATTAATTCCTCGTCTCCGATGTAGCAGTTATAAAAATAAAAGTGAAGCAAAATTTTCTTCTTAGGATTTGGGTTGATTGTGTTAAATCAAAATAAGTCGTGTAAAAAGAGAATTAAAAAGAAAAGAAGTTTGTGTAACAACAGAATAGGGTGTATATCAGCGACAGAAGTTTGGGTGATTATAGCAAAGATGTTTATTTTGAAAGTGGTGCAAATCCAACTTGGATTGAAATCATTTTCCACCGCATATTTCGCGGTATTTAGTTTTGGTAAATTTTAGTATTAATACGGTGAAGAACTGCAATTTGTATAATATTGGTATAGGTAACCTCGCTATGAGCGAGGATGTGCTGTAGCTGCGTTTAGGTATTGCTGCTGATTTCTATCATCAGCTTGCAAGTAAGTTTCAGTTCAGTTTCTGATAAATACTCGGCAGGGTCGACAGATTTCAGTGTCGGTGCACAAAATCCCTTCAAAATTTCGCTGTTATTCGAAAATTAATTACGAATCGTGGTTTATTTTGTTGAACAAAATATGGAGCGACTTCAACGAAAATCATAATTGCGACGTATTTAAAAGCGAAGCTCGAGGGTAACAATGAAAAAATAAAATACTTTTCTGGGTAATGACGTCACTCCAATTAAATCCTGATTTCCAAGGGATTTAATTATTTTTATTACGTTTGCTGAAATAAAATTCATTAATACATTCGGTAATGAATGTAAAATTTTTGAATCGAGATATTAATATGACGACAATTTGGAGTAAAATGATTGAAAGAATTTAAGATAAAAAATAACTGAACATGTCTGAAATTAAAATATAAATTGTACTTTACGGAATTATGTTACGATGCCACTTTACTTAACAAAATTTGCTGATTTAGCGACGGAGTTTGTTAATAAATTATTTGTCCATCAATTAGAAATTGGGATTTATTGCAAATTATTTAAATGGAGTGTTCGCTTTGGAATGTTAATTTGATGGAATTTTTGAACATTGTTTCATAGAATTTATTTTTCTTTTGTGCACCGTGTAAAACTTTCTGTATAAAAATCATTGGATTCGTAGAAACTGGATTCACCATTTTATCTTTTCAACTATTTGTACGACTTTTTTATAGAAATTTAGTAAACGTCGAAGTAATACAGATATATTTTATTAGTTTCTCTTTTGCAATAAATCTGTAGAAAGAATACATTTTTTATTTTACATTGGACGGGAGTTAAATTAAATTGGAAGGTATTTTTACGAAAATGTCGACCTTGATGGTACGAATTATAAATATAAAAATATCTCGATAATTTCTTCATTTTATAGCGTTAGAAAATCGCTGATTACATTTTAATGAACTTTCCACGTGATTAAATTTATCGATACCACAAAGAATGTTTATAATTAGCTGTGGTACACGTTCCGGTAAGGTTTTTTAACTCTTCATAAATTAATTACGTTACACCTATTTTTTGCGGCGACATGTATTTCTGAACCTACATTTTTATTTCAACATGGCTAATCTAAATCGGTGATGAGCAAATGGAGTACAAATAAGAACATCATATTTTTTAAATTTCGACATTTTTCGACAAAAAATGTTAGAATTTTGGAGTCTAAAAATTTCGGAATTTGGTTAATTAAAAATTTAGATGTTTTGGAAATTGGTAATGTAGAGATATGGAAGTTAACAAATTTCATAAATTAACAGAGTAAAAATAAAGAGATTTACAAATTTATAGATTTATAGATTTATTGGCGCAAAAATATCAAATTTTCAAATTTGTATATTTAAAAACGCAGAAAGATAAACATTTAGGAATTTGCTGATTTTCAAATTTTTACAATAGTTGCCCATCACTAATTTAATCGATAACGTAGTAAATACACAAATGCTTCTTTCACGGTGCAATGCGGTATAAATAAACGAGTTTAATATCCATATTTAATAATTAATTGATACGTTACCCATATTATTAAGTTGAACGTAAACAGCGCAACTTTCAAGTATTTCATGCCGATCGTTTTCAAGACATCAAATAGTCATCAATCTGCGAACACAATGTTATTAGTACTTAATTCATCAAATAAAAACTTATTCATCTAATTTCTACATTATTTATGAATAACAATAGTAATTGTGGAAGTATGAAGACATAGAAAAGCAGCGATACATTGCTATTAGGATAAGCGTGCAAAAAAGTGATACTTTTCATCACAAAAGAAAGAAGCTAAAACTAAATACAAAAATGAAAAGAATTAAAACCAAGTTTGAATTGTAAAGTCAGCTGACACTAAACGAAAACATTAAAATAACAAATTAGCTAAAATCAAAGTGGAAAATTAGAATAAAAAAAGAGTTGCAACTAAATTAGAAAATGAAAAATAAAATAGAGATAACATTCAGAAATTACTTAAACCTACATTAGAAGTCAGATTGAAGAATTAGGTAAAATTACTCAACCAAAACCAGACCATCCTTTTCAAAGTATTTATTTGTGAAAACGTTTGTCGCAGGAGAAAAATGAATGGTAGTTGCAAAAGAACCGGATTCGAATTTTCCATTTATCCGAAATCCATTACTCTTTCAACAAGTCAGGAAAACAACGTCAGTCCGTCTCTGTTAACACACGTCGACAGAATTTTCGCGAGTTGGAAATAGTTTCAATCGATTTCTGTGCTTTGAAAACCAGCAACTCCTTGTTTCCTTTTATCCCGATATAAAATGTGCCTACGGACAGAATATTCTACGAGCAAAAATAAGAAGAGCGTCATTAGAACACGAAATACTTCGTTAAAAAGTTTTAATAAAGATATACATTAATGATGAAGTAATTTTTATTTTGTATCCAGTACAAATGCGAAAATGGTTCAATTATTTTTAACGACGGTTAACATTCGTCCGATATAACGTCATTGGATATTTATTTAAAAAATAACAAATTCAGAGAATTTTTATTTATGTAAAATACTTTGGAAACAAGAGTTAATGCACGACAGGTATTCATTGCAAGTGTTTCAAGTTTTAATGCGTTCACTGAAATGGAAGGAAACAAGGAGTTTGTAACGTAACAAGTTGGAAGTTAATATGCATGTCGCAATTGTAGTTTCATTTTCTGTTTTATGAAAAGAAAGTTTATAGAGATTTTGTATTCATTTCATAATGCGATGTTATTCATTGCTGCATTGTTGCACGAAAAACTGAGAAGTATTAGATCATACAAACGAAGTTAAATACTATTTCATTGATTTGTATAGATGCATGATTGAAATATGTATATTAAAACCTCAATTCCTAGGTTTGAGGTTAGATAATTGTAAAATTCCAAGTTCTAAGAATCAAATTTTCTACTTGTGCATTTCCATTGTAATATAAATACTTTCAATGCAAGATTAATAAAATTTAAGATATTTACAAAAATTTAGTTTATTAAACTGCGATTTAAACTACTCTTATACTACATTTATACAATAAAATCACTGCTATTATCTCTACATATACAGTTAATTGCATTTATTACTGTATTTCTAGCTTTACCTAATTTATTTCTATACTTTACAAAGTGTAACAATTTGAAAATTCTTTTACATGCATTTAATTTAACAATTTTATTGCTCAGAATGATTGTATGATTTTATTTGCACAATTTATTGTGAACAGCAAATTTTAATGTTATATTAACTTCAATATACCCTGTATGAACTTCGTTATCCACGATAACGGATATCTATTTCCATAAACTCTATATGTATAATAAATATGTTCTACCCAAGAACAAATTTTCAGATCCTCGAAATTCACATTCAGCTTCGGACAAACATCGAAACAACTAAGAACCACGATCGGAATACCATCGGCACAAACGGAACAACAACACCGTCGTCGTTATGTCACTTCTGCGAAATGCTAGACAAAGAAATCGATTTGAATTTATTCCCAGGCGAAAACTCTCGCCAGCTTTTTCCGCGTCTAATATAAAGTTTCCGCGATACATCGCGGGAACGACATGTTTTTAATATTTCGGTAGAAACACGGTTCACGCATATCGTATTTCTTTTCCCCGATATGAACTCCCGGTATCCATTTCAGCATCACAATAAAAAATTCACCGAAAGTATAATTAATATGGCCAACAGCGGCGACCGTTGCGAATCATCGTCGAAAATGGCGTGTGAAACAAGAATCCGCAAGTTGCGAAAAATTCACGAAGAGTTTATTTCGGGGGAGTATAAACCTCGAAATTGATTACTTATTTAAAGAGGAACGCGTTCGAATTTTCTCGTTCGCTCGGTGGAGAATTAATAATAAATCTCGGTCGCACGGAGAAGTCTTTTTCGGCAATTGAGGGAAACCGCGAGTGGCCATTTTGTCGGGCGGATTAATCGATAAATCTTTGAAAACGCCGATCGATCCGTTTCGATGGGAAACCGTGAACGGGATTTTATAACTTTCGCTCGAGCAAAGAACAGATTAACTCATTTAGGTCGGATGATCGTTGCAGCTAAGCCGGATAAAGAGAAAGCCTTTAAAATCTCGGGTTCCGCTCTTGGGATGCAATTATAATTGCAAAGGTGGCCGATGTGTGCTTTCAAAGGGCTCAGAAATTGTCGCGAACCAGATATCCATGTGACACGTTAATTCCTGTACCCGGACGCCTCTCTGTTTAATATCAATTAATGCATTAACTACTTTAAAACACCATTAGATCCACTTGGGATCAAAGGTCGGGATGAAATTGTCGGTGCAATGGCCGCTTGATGTATGCCCGCGTTAATAATGCGCGACAATGACAGAACCACGCAGTGTCACGATAACGAGCACAATTCGTTAATTAATATCAGCAACACCGTGATTAAAAATTTGTTTTAACAATCTATGCTCGGTGCTGGTATTATGAGGTATAGGTACTCGTACAACTCGGAAAACGGTATGTTTGTGGGTTTTAAAATTGTATACAAAATCGGGTACTGATGTTTGCAGAAAATTTTATTCGATAATGCTCATTTTTAATGCTCAATGATAGCCAAATTACTAGTATAGATAATTTCGAAATAATATGTTTTTAAATTCTTTTAAACAATATGTAAAATATTTATTCACGTTCAGTGGTAGATACATGTGGACAAGGTTTATTGGAAACTCGACGATTTTTGCTTTAAATATTATATTTCTTGAGTAATTCATATAACAATTCTTAACAATTTGATCGTTCGTATTGTATGATAAAAATTTACAAATCTCTATGAATACTAATTTTTGTATCCTAGGTTCTAATATTTGCAAATTTGTATTTCCTGGAAAACTATACACGTTAATTTTATTATTCTTAAATCTTTATATTCTCAAATTTCTATCATTTCATGTAGTTATCGATTTCTATATTTCCTAAATGTCTATATTTTACATTTTACATAATTCTCTATTTCTATAATTCCAAAATTTCTATATTTCTATAATTCCAAAATTTCTATATTTCCTAATTTTTATATCCTCAAGTTTCCATATTTCCAAATCATCATGTTCCGAAATATCTACATCTCCTAATTTCTAGATATAGAAAGATGTATTGGGTTCTTCGTATTATAAAATCTTTATATTTCCAAAATTCTATATTTTGAGGTGTCTAAATTTCTACATTTTCAAAACTCTATATTCTCCAGTTTCAATAATTCAAAAATCTTCACATTACTCAATTTGTATGTTGCTTGTATATTTGTCATCCATATTTCTGTATTTTTTCATTTACATTGGTCTTTTCTATATTACTTCGTTTATACTATTTTTTTTTGTTTAATAAAGAAATTTTAGAATTAATTCTGTAAATTTTACGAACGTTGCAGCGTGCTATCAGTTCGACCTGTCCGTTCTAATTTAACAGTCGAATACTCAGCAAATTCATAAAACGGATTACTCAATTTCGTCGAATGGACATTTTCAAATAAAACTTTTCAGAAATGTCAATAACTGCATAGTTAGATAATGTACGGAATAAAGTTGAATATATTCACTGATCTTTTATAGCTGTATTATGAAATATAGATATATACTTTTCCTACATATTATCATGATTAAAAATTACCGAGAACAAGAATTTGACACACAATTTCACGCATTCGTAAAATGAAATTCTAAATTCTTCCAATAAAAAATCCGTACTTCTAACGAAACTCAATTTCATTTTATGATGTTATTTCCCGCTAGCGAATATCAAATCTACTCGCGACATTTATTGCAAACTAACAAAAATTTTCAAAGATCACACGTATAGTTCCATATATTTGTAAAATAAAAATTTATAATCACCAAACAAGTTGTTCGTTCCGAATGATAATTTATATTACTAATAAATATCAAACCTACTCACTGTATTAATTATAAATAAATAAGAATCTCACCAAAATTGTAAATTCAACTTCACATACCTACAAAATATATTACATGTAAAAAAAAATTCGATACACATTAATATGCAGATTCAGCAAATAAAGAAGCCACAATTGAAAACACCGCGTTCGCTGCACGATGATGTTCCTATTAATTTAAATCAAACCCACTCCCTGAATTAATTGAAGATCAAAATAATTCTGATAAAAGAATAACACACAATTCCACGTATCTGCAAAGTAAAAATCTGGATTCCGTAAATAATTAAGTTTGCGTTTAAAATAAAACAAATACCAAATCTACTGCCCGAACTAATTACAAAAAACAATTTCAATAAAAGTTCCAACATCCAATTTCACCTACGTACGAAATACTCTACATTCACCTAATAAATCCGCGTTTCAAACACGAGACCCATATTCATTTTCTCTCGGCAAATACCAAATCTTACCGCATGAATCCAACCAGGGAGCAAACTTCCATAATATCCGAACTACTCGAGAATGTTACTTGCCATATTACCAGAACGTTCGTCGCAAACAGTCGGCAACAGCGTCGAATTCTGTCGACGATCGAAAAGCCGCCGTAACGAAAAAGTGCACAATCAAGTATCCTCAGGTGGACAATCCTCTTCTATAGATCCATTCACAGGTGGTTCACTAGGTGTCCGTTTTCGCGATCGAATCGGGAATAAACAATAAAACTGGCCGACGGTCAGGCGGTGACTATTCGGTAAACGAATCTCCGGATCTCACGTGTTGACTCGTCCACCTCCGGGGGTCAGATCTCACCCCTGTTGAGCACCGAAGAGGATTAGGAGCGCGTACGATCGCGACGATACTGGCGAGGGTAAATGCTGGCAGGTCCGATGTCATCCGCCTCGGGAGCGGCACACGCTCTCCTCTTTCCTCTTCCAGGCTCTTCCTGCTCACATACCGCCCTTACGTACCCGGAGTCTGGCCCAGATGCGTCTGCGTCGCGACGTCACGGCGCCGACGCTCTCTCGTCCCTCTGGCTGCCTAGTCGATCCCTGTTCCCGTTAGTATCTACACTCGACCGGCATTCGTCCCGTCGATCACGGACATCCTCTCTAACGACGGTGCTCAATTGACCAGGTTATGCACCGGTTCACGGGGTTCGAGTGCTAATCACACTGTGCGCACCCATAGGGATCCACCGGTTAAGCTGGCATTCGATGGGAATCGATGGAAACACGATTGCACCCGCTACGATGGGACCCCCGTGATATACCAGCTGGTTGATGGGTGTAAGTCGTGTGCGTTCTCTTCGCTCCAAATATCTGTTCCTATTCGAGACATTTCGTTATTTCGTCTTCGAAGTTCTGTAATAGGGTATATGGGGTTTTACGTGATACTTGGAGATGGATGGTAGTCAACCATGACTGAGGTTTATGAAATTTTTGTTACGTTAGAATGTAGTACTCGCTGGCACAAATTTTATTTAATATGTTCGAACACAGAGGAATGTTGGATTTATAAATTAAATTCACAAAGCACAGATTAAATTTAATGCGTTTATGATAATACGCTGGTGGTTGATCAGTGTACGTCGTGCTGGTGGGAATTCTCTTCGGTCGAAATGTCTGTTCCAATTTGAGAACCTTTTATTATTTTCGTATGTGGAGTTTTTCGTAGTAGGGAATACGAGGTTTTACGTCATACTTGGAGATGAATGGTAGTCAACTATGGCTGAGATATAAGAAACTTTTGTTATATTAGAATGTTGTACTTGCTGGCACAAATTTCATTTAACGCTAAAACTACGAAAGAGGTCAAATGATCCTTTCACAAATTTCCTATTTCAAACGACAAAATTTGTTAAGATGGTTTTCTTGGTCATCAAGACAAAGAACCAATAAGTGTATTCATGTATGTTTCATCGTTTGTGTACTTATTTTTCAACTTCATATTTAACTTCAAAATAATTGTGCATTGTACGTCGGTAGTTTTAGTGTTAATATGTTCCAATTCTGAGGAATGTTGGAATTATAAAGTAAACTCACGAAACACCGACTAAATTTAATATGTTTATGATAGTACGCTGGTCGTTGATGAGTGTACGATGTGCTTGTGTCCATCCTCTTCGTTTGAAATATCTGTTCCGATGTGAGAAGTTTCAATTATTTTGTTAATCACAGTTCAATAATAGGGAATATGAGTATACATGTAGATGAATTGTTGAACGTGCTCAAATCTTATTACGATCTAAGAAATGTGTATTCTGTTCGAATTTAGTAGTGGCACAAATATTATTTAATATCTTCAAGCTCTTGAAATTCTTCAAGTTCTCAAATATTTTACATGTATGTTATAAGTTAAGGGGTCTATAAACCGCCGATTGAATTTCATATCTTTACGATAGTTCACCGATGGTTGATGAGCGTGAGCTGTGCTCTCAATCTTCATCATTTTTATAGTAGGGGATACGAGTGTTCGGTCTCGCATCATACGTGGCGATGAATTTCAATCATGTGCGATAAAGATGCAAAATATTGTGGTTATAGTAGAACTTGATATTTGCTGGTGAAAATTTCATTCAATATCTTCAAGTTTTGTAATTATTTTTCAATTACAGTATAATTTGTATTTATAAAACGCTGATTGCATTTTATATGTTTATGATAATACGCGGAATTGTTATTTAAATTGTTCAAACCATTTTATACACAGATAGCTGTACTTGTTCAGTATCCGAGTATTGAATATATAATAATTGTCTTTGTTTAATATCCGTGTATTAAATATCTAATAATTGCCGTTGTTCAATATTCGAATAATAAATATCTAATAATAATTGACTCCTCTCAATATACAACTAATAAATATCTAATAATTGATTTCTTACGATATCCAAGTATCAAATACCTAATAATTGTCTTTGTGCAATATTCGAATAATAAATATCTAATAATTGACCTTTCCCAATATACGACTAATAAATATATGTATAATAATTGACTTAGCTCAATATCCGAGTATTAAATATCCTAATAATTGACTCTGTCCATAGCATCTATCGATAAATATATACTGTCTTTGTCCTACAAGAATTGACATACATATATGTGCTGTGTCCTACAATAATTACACAATATCTATAATTGATATGTCTGTAAGGAGATTTTCAGGTACATAAAGCAATCTGATATTTATGTAAATATAATAGATTTATTAGATATTAACAATTTTTACAGAATTCGTGTTTCGTTCACCTTAAACAACACGCAACTATGGATAAAAGATGTCACCGCTCTAGTCAACAAATCGGCGATACACAAAATATGTATATGTATACAAATTCCGACACAGTATCCTAATCTGTCGCAGTGTATCTCGGATGCACGCCACACGACTAGAGATTCAATCGATTTAAGTCTCGCGAAAATTCCTCTACGTTGTTCTCCGTGTAACGCACCTGAATAAACAATTTAACAAGATCTCATACGCTCATTAAGGACGCAAATAGGTGTACGTTCGATTGTCTCGCGTTAAGTACATACAAAAAAAGTGAGCTCTTCGCTTGCCCGAAACGTGTCGCATACGCTCGTTAAGCAATTATTCGAATCTGCAAAACGCGTTGGAAAATATTTCTTCGAAGGTAATAATACGTTGTCAAAAAGTCGGCACAAAATAAAGTTCGTGAAATCACATTTGTTTCTTCGGCCACGGTAGCCAGCTGTCGCGAACAGGACGACAAAAGAAACGAATAAAATAACTTCCGACACACCAGGCGTAGAAAAATCAGTATTGAACATCTTCGCACCGAACTATCGTATTTAACGACGTCTAACGTTCGTTGAATATTCGTTAAAAAATAATATAATAATATGAGCAAACGCGCAGTTATAAATAGAATGGTCTTAATATACAATGGTTTTACGGGGCTTTCGTGTATACAGGGTAATAAAAAAAGATGCTTACGGGTTTTTAACAATTATCGAGGGACGTAGAAAATGCATAATTAATATATGCGCAAGAATGAATTATTTTTATGTAAAAATGTATGTTACACTTATAATGACGCAGCGTGATTTTCTTTTGAATTAGTCGAAATTCTTGATTCTGAATTGGTTGAAATGTAGAGTGGATAAAAATAAGTGCAGAGGTAGAAGTTTTATAGAACTTGTTTGTGAATTTGAGAGAATACGTCAAAAGGCTTCAAAATCTCCAAACTTAAAAATTATAAATTTTTAATACATATGTTACATTTTTAATTTAAATTTAAAGGCTTTAGACTTCCAAATCGAAAGCTCTAAATTTTTAAACTTCAAAATCTTGAAGACCCCAAATTTTTAAATATAAAACTCACGGAGGCTCCAAATTTCATAAGTTAAGGCTTGAAATTTCTAAATCTACAAATATAGAAAACTCTCCTGCGTTTAACAATTTATAATCTACTTTGGAAACTCTAAATTCTAAATGCATTAAAACAGTCATGGTGTGTTTCTTTCTCTATATAGCTTTTCTTGTAGGAGTCTATCTTGTGCTCCAGCATACATTAATTCAAGGTCAGGCCACATCACATTACTATTAACATACGAATAAAGATCGTACTTACATAATTCTTTTTATGGAGAAGGCTAATTTCAGAATAAACATAGGTTAAATGTATTTCACTTCACCAGACAGATTGATGAACTATAATTTTCTAAAATCTTAAACTTCTTTCTTTGAATCACCCTTTATACACGTGTAAGTTCACGGGCCGTTCGTATATCACACAACACACACACGCATGCATACACAAATACACACAAGTACATTTTATAAATCATATTGTTCTGTCGATTCTTACTGCTAGATTGGACGGTAAGGTGACTCGCGATTCCTTAGCGAATTCACCGACGGAAACCACGTGTTACGGTTTCCGGAAGCACGCGGAATCCGCACAAACTCTAGCAATATCGTTTTTTATGGGTCGCAAGCTATTGCACAGCAGAGATTCGATGTAAAACATTTGATTCGTCGCGACAATTCAATTGCAGATTTGTCACGCTGGACGAGCGTTACGCTTTTCTCTCTCGTTTTCCTTTTTTTTTTTTTTTTTATTTAGTTCTTTCCCTTTTTCTCTGTTCGAGAAATGCAGCGGCATTTGCTTTCAGTCGATGCGCTTGCGGGATGATTTTTGTTTAACAGGAGAGATTGTTCAACTGACACACGCCAATCCGGATGATATGCTGATATAATGTGGAAGTTGAGTAAATATTTGACATTTCTTCCATTTTTTTAATCGCTTGTCGCGCACAACGACAAGATGAACGCTCGGATGGTAAAGGGTCAAATATATTTGAAAAATATTTTGAAAAGTGTCGATGGAAAGTTTTTGCATACATTGAAAAAGTTCGTGCAACGTTTATGAAAACATTTGTAGGAACATATTTATATAAAATCGAGATTAAAAAATTCTTTTCTTTTGGCTTTTGTTTGCAATTTTATGAGATTGAACTTTCCTTGTTTCTTTTCAATTTTATCGAATTAAAGTTTCTTCATTCTTTTTTTTTTCAATTTTATGAAACTAAAAATTTTCTATTTCTTTTCGGTTCTATAAAATTGAAGTATCTTTACGTCTTTTCAATTTCAAGAAAGTGAAATTTCTTTCTTCATTTCAATTTTCTAAAATTGAAATTGCTTTGTTTTTTTTTTCAGTTCCATGAAATTGAAGTTTCGTTATAATTTTTTTCAATTTTTTAAAATTGAAATTCCTTTGTTTTTTTTGTTTTAATTTTATAAAATCGACGTTTTATAAAAAATGGTAGTACGATTCACATTACGCTTATACAACTATAAAATTAATGTTGTATTGAAAAATGTCAGAATCATCGATCGAACATCAAAATTGGCTTGTGTGATCTCGATTATTCCCCTTGTTAGTGGAAAATTAATCTCAAAAATGTGTATAGAAGCACATACAAATACTTGAATCGCAGTATGTTTATAGTGTATCAAATAGATGATTGTATAATGATGTAAAATAAAATATATCGATTAAAATCTATGAATTTAGGGATTTGGTCATTCGTGAACTTGAGAATTTGGGGAAATTGAAAGATGGGACGTTTGCAATTCTAGGAACTTGGAAATTTAAAAATTGCGAATTTGGAAATCTGCCAGTTTAAAAAATTGAAAAATGTAGCGACTTGGAAATCTGACCAAATGTGGAAATCTCAAGACTTCCCCACCTTTCCTCGAAAAATCCGGGAAATGAAACGTTTGCAATTTTGAGAATTTGAGAACCTATAAATCTGTATTAATTAAGAAGTATGGTAATTTGGGAAGTTGAGAAACTATAACAGTTAACAACTAAATTTGAATATTTACGAAATTAGAAATCTAGAAATTTGTGTATTCGAGAATTTGTAAAATTCCCCCGAATAAACATGGCTAGAATTCAAAAATTTAAGGACTTGATTCGAAAGTGTACAAACCTGGAGAATTACAAACACAATTTAAGATTCTAAAAACTCGTGAACCTGGAAATTGATAAATTTTCCGAAACCAAACGATAACAGCTCTTACCATTTCGTTCGAGTAACTCATATCTCTCAAACATACTGCTATTCAAATACTTCCTCGTACCTGTGCACATCGTTTCGACCGACCATTAGCGACGATCGATAAACATCCTCCAGTTCCACGCATCTCGTTGCAACTTGACCTACTCGATTCCACATCGTACGTGATCGGTCACAACGAGTCCTCGCGTCCGCTCGAATTTCGTAGAAACATTCCCGTTGAGCATGAAAATTTCGTAACACGCCGAGTAACTACCCTTACAGTTCGGTGGTGGTCTCCACGGGACTTTGTTCGCCCAAATACGTGAATCCCAGATGCGAATAATCCTTCCTCTCCCTGAATGTCACGTTGTCGTTCGACGGGCTAGGATTCAGCAGGTCGTTGCCGTGATTGTAAAGCGGGTTCAGAACCGGCGTCGCGTCGTGGTTGTTCACGGTGTTCGCGTTGCTGCTGTTATGGTTCTTTCTGCCGAGGGTGGATCGTCGCAACGAGTGGATGTTTGCCTCTCCGTGGGTTCCAGCTATGCTGGAAGCTCGAGCCGTGGTCGCAGCTTCCGAACTTACGGGACTTTGTTGACCTGAAGGGACGACAAGCTTGTAGACCGCGGACAAACAATGGCGGGTCCAGAAACCCGGAAATTAAAAAAGATTATGAAACTTCGAGGAGACGAAACGAGAGTTTCGGTGCCTTCACCATGCTCCAACGGGAAAATGAACCTGAAGAACGCGATGTTGAACGTTTTTTGGTATCCGTTGTTAGACCATCTTTGTATCGTTCACTCGTTTTTTACATTTACGTAGCAATTAAATAACGAGACTGTGCACTTTCCACTATGTATCAGTATCGATCGAGGTTGTCATTGGTGGGTCATTGATTCAGATACTTCTGGAGCAACGATTCGCAGTTTTGTCTACTTTTGTCTCTTTTCCACTGTTAATCACAGAGGTCACTGTTGCGTTCTAGTGTCGTGATCATGGACGACGTTCAAGAAATTAACCCCTTGCCTTATAATATCGTCTTCCATACGTGACGCACGTATCTGTTACAATGCAACTTTGGCTTATATTTTCACCATGATTCAAATTCGAGCTTAATTTTAATTGCAACCCGTCAACCAACGACTGTCATATACAAAATATCCCTGACATTTGTGTAATCTTTGTCTGTCTCAACATTTCAACGATAATTAAGTCGGCCTGTCTGACGCACTTGCCGATTAAGTCATAAGTTAAGGGGTTAAAAAATCTCCAACGGAATGTTTGTGATTGTTAAGGAAGGTGTATGGTGATAATACAACGTCATGTGTATCCTGTGACTCCTTCCTGTTCCCAAAAGACAAAAGTGTATCGAAGGAAACACAGTTTCTGATGTGAGAACAAGAACGGTATATGTAGTTGTTGAAGAGATTGACGACCGATACGATGCAGAATTGTTTTGAACAATGAAAGACACGTATGCAGTGGTGTATAGATAGAGGAGGATTTGCTGAAGGGAATAAAAATTAAATGCAATCTTATTTGCAATGAATTAAATTTCTCACATCAGTCTCGTTATTTAATTGCCGTACTTCGTATATTTTCTCTTACTTTTGAAGATTTCTTTCACGGTTATAATCTCTATTACTTTATAACAAATTATACAGCCGTCATTAAGTTACTTCTATAACAAGATTCCGATTCTATGATACCATGATAAATAACAAAATAATCTCAATTACCTGTACTTTCTCCATTTTCTTTGGTAATATAGCTGACATTGTCCAGACTGAACGCATGATTTTTGTTGCTGAAATCAAGCTGGAGATCGTTGTAGCTGTCATTGTCGTCAACGGGCACGCTCATTTGAAGCACCTGCGTCTCGTACTCCTTCAAATTAGGTTCCACATACACGGGATCATATCGTGGCACCACGTACATTCGTTGCATTCGTTCCTTGTACGCCTTATATCTATACAAACGACAGAGACAAAAATTTCCCTTGAAATTTTGCACGCTTTAAAAATATTCCACAGCGTTACGTTGTCACAATTCTGCTTATTGTTAATTCAACTGTCCTTACAGTTATATCAACTGTCTTTACTGTCCTTAATTCAATTACTCTAACATCATAGAACATGTAACTAACAAAATACAAACAATTCGAAAAATAATTTATAAAAATGAGTCAAACTTTTATATACTAGTAAAGCATTTATAATACCCTAATTCTGCTCAACCCTTGAGATCAATAAATTAGCACAAAGACTGGAACAAAAATGAATAGACACATCGAAGAAAGAAACGTAAGAAAATCTTGTAACATGAAGTTACATTACGTGAAACTTGAGAATAGCCATTCTGATTAACACTTTGAGTGCCATGTCACTCGCATATTGGTTACGTATGAATTCATACATAAATCTTACTATGTAGTTATTATACTATAACATACTATAATTTTAGTTGAAACATTTAACATAACAAAGTATAACAAATTTGTCTAAATATATTAAAGCTTATCGAATAAACCAGGGTAGAATATTATGAAAATTGTCTATAAAATTTATCGAAAATAAAATAACCTTCCAAAAGAAATCAAGACCGTTTAAGGGTGGCACTCGAGGTGTTAATTGGTAGTTTGATGGCGACGAGTAAATTGAATATGGACGTTAAATGCTTGAAGAGTGAATTGGGTGTAGAAATTAAAAAACGCATCGAATTCCGCATACTTATGTCTTCAAGAACGAAATAGGAAGGGGAAGAACGATAAAATGCCGGTTTTTATTACGTAGAGTAGCGCGGATCAGGAAAGAAACGAAGCAAACGGTTTCGCCTCTGACGTATCGCGATGCTAAATGTTTTAGGAGGTATCTACACCGGAAAGTGTAATTAATTCTAATGGAGGTAATAAAGGGAACGATGAATTTGCACGCAGCTCGGGTCGACCCGTCCAACGAATGAATATTCATGCGTAACACTGGAAAATACTTCCTTCGCGCGATATTAACGTTAACAACGTTGTTGGCGAAATAATGATTATGCCTGAAACTTGGATTGGAATCGCCGAAATTATTTACCGTCTTTTTCGCGAACAAAACTTGTAACATGACTTTCACAGCGGTCCAAGGTAACTGGTAACAAGCTCGGAGCTTCCAACTTCATGAATAATCAACGAACTTTAGCTGTTTTCGCTAATTAATTATGGGGGTTTTATTTGTAGGATTATGCGGGGTTGTAACATTTTGTTTTCATTAAATATCAGGAGGTAGAGGAGCTGGTAAAATCACTTGAAAAGATTGTTTGTGGAGGATGTACAAAAGTTCTTTGGAACGGATATATAGGGTGTTCCGGGATTAAACGATCAAACTACACCGGCATGTTCTGTTAGTAAAAATAGGAAAAGAATTTTATATAATTAATTATATATGTTCATTACATTGAAAAGAAATTTATGTTTCCATTTCAAAATGCTGTTCTCTGTTACGAATGTAAGCTTAACATTATTAAGGAAAACTGAATTTATCACTCTCCGAATTTCGTTTTAATTCAGAGGATTTCCATCACAGAAACCGTAAACATAAAACAAAATAGTTCAAACATTCAAACAAAATATAATCTGCGTTATCGACTTTCAAAATGTAAATATGGCCCGAAAAAAGGTATTTTATAATTACTTTGTTACATTCTGATGTGCCAACAAGGAATACGTTATTGACTTTAGGTTTCATTTTTTTAATTAAGCGTTTGTGGACCTATGTTTATATGCCATATTTTTCTTACTTTTACTAAGAAATGCTAATGCAGTTTGATCATTTAATCCTGGGACACCTCGTATATAAGTTTGCTGAACGAATATAGCAATTTACAAATTAAGTTTTTAAATTGGACAATCTTTTAATTTCCGGAGTTGAAAATTTCCGTTCTTATATTCCGAAATTATCAAACCTATTTTGAAGTGTCCAATTTAATTTCCAAGTGTCCTACTACCCACATTTATAAATTCCCAAACCAAATTACTTATGAACTTGGTACTGCAATTACCAAAATATGAATAAATTAAAAAGTATCGACTCAAATGCAAAAATAAACAGTTCAATATTCTTCTGAAAGCTATGTATCCACCTCCTACTTCGGACTCGACTCTGCCATTAGAAGTTTGAAAATCTTTTCGCAAATCCTACAACTCACCTGGACCAAGAGACGCAAATGTAGATGATCCCGGCAATTCCTAGGATCAGTATGACGCAAGCAATAATGATCAGAGCATAGGGGAACACTTCTCCGCTGAAAGCAATGGCGGTCTGCGTGCGAACTGGTTCAGCCGGCATCACAGGCGCATGAATGTCGATCGCATTCGCTCGAACCAGGGTAGACACGTCGAAAGTGATATTCGACATTGCTGGTTTCTCCGTGATCGATCTGAAATAAAACACCGTAATGTTGTGAACTTTCAAATTCACAGCAGAAACGCGCTGTAGCCGCGGACAAACTAGTCGTTCGGTATTACACAGGTTCAGTATTACACAGCGACACGTTGTTACGTTCCGCAATGACTTTGATTTTTTTGTAACGTGTATTTGTTAAAACTGTTCATAGTTTTCGAAATAGGTATCAGAAAACGCGATAAGAATCAAGGTGTACAAAACGGTGCAATATACAGTGTGGGCTGCTTAACACTATTTCTACCAAGAGGTGTCAAAAGACACCTTTCAAATTTTAACATAAAATTATTCTCTATGTTGAATCGTTTCTCCATAATTAATTTTGTTACTTTTCATACAATGGTAGTTAAATTAATTCAGCGATATCATTTTTCTACAGTCAATTCCCCTTGTTGCATTTTAGTATACACCCCTGCATTGATTGTATATTAGAGTGCCCCATAAGTTCTTTCCTTCTTTGATAGACATTCATACACAATATTTATAGTTTAAAGTTGAATCGTTGCATTAATTGTTCAGCTGTATCAACCTTCTCTATCTCTCTATCCCATTTTGTGTTGTATTACAAAAAGGAAGAAACTTATGTGCCCCTAATATTTTGTAACTTGATGAATTAAATAATCTCCAATAAATACACATCAGTGTATCGATAAATATATTCATCAAATTATCTATGTTTAACTCATAATTTAAAATCCCAACCAATTTCGACGGTGATTTATATTCAAAAGGCGTCAAAAGACACCTTTTGGTTGAAATGGATATACACAAAATCGTGGTAGAAATAGTGTTCAATGTACCACGTTGTTCATAGTATTCTATTATGAATGACATTATACTGATATTACGAACGATTGCATATAATATTCAATTATCTATAGTTGCTATTTTTACACAACGCACTGTTTGGTTTTAATTATACTATGACGATGTTTGAATTAATTTTTAAGAAAGTGCAATGCATTTTTAATGAAAATGTGTTAGTGACGCTGTACGATCGTGCTATAAGTTTGATTAACCCCTTGCGGTATTTTGAAGTGTCTAACTCATATACTTCATACGTGACGCGCTCATACGTTCAAACGTGATAAAATTTACTCGAAGTTTTGATACCATTCGGTATAAACTTTGATTGCAAGTATAATTTATGTCGAGCATGGCTGAATGGAAAGGTCACGTAACATATTAGCTTCCTTTATTTATGTTAATCTTATAGCTGCGAATAATTGGTTCACACTGACGCACCTGACATACTGCACGGCAGTGGCTAATATTTTTCAAATCTGAAACTTTGATGGGACTTTCTTAACACTAGATTTACGGAACCCGTCAAAATGACGGACCTTTGATTTCGAATTTTAAATAAGAAAAATTGCTAAGAAGCTTTCGTCAAAATTTATCTTATCCTTCATCGAAATAAAGAATCATTGCATGAATTGGTTCACGCGTTGTCCATTATTCACTTATTTTTATAACTTCATTTCGATTCAAGTATAAATGGTCACTCATCGCTCGTAAATCTAGTGTTAAACCATATATTCAGTCTACTGGAAAGTTCTGTCCGTTTATGAAGACGAAGAAAATTATGCAGTTTTCAATATATATAAAAATCTACCAATTCTAGATTTCGAATATGGTCCGAAATGATTTGTTGAGCCGAGTTAAGTTTCTCCGCGATCTTCGATGTTGTGAATCATCTGATCTGGGCGTATCATGATCTTCACAATATCATCAACCAGAGATGGCCACCCAGAGCGTGTCTTATCGCTAAGACCGCAATCAGTTGTTTCAAATTTTGTCGAGCTATCTTCTACATCTTCTAACCAAAACAGCATCCCAATCGAAAAATTTTAACAAATTTCCACACACTTCAGTAGTGCTTCTACCATGTTGAAATTCGTACAACATACAGTACCGCAAATGAACTTTATTAGTAACCATGTTTTCGCATGTTTACAATCTGATCCACTTTAATAATGATACGAAATATCTTTACTGTAGTTAATTTCGCAAGGCAAATGTGTATAAATGCTGTTATAAACTGATATAGTTATATATGACTTAACACGTGGACTGCCACACGGAAGCAATCGAAAATTGCATTAGGCACTATTTTCATTTTTAACAAATCTTACCAAATATTTCCACAATACATTCTTATATTTATTGTCCACAATTTGAAGTAACAAATGCGATTATTTTCAGTTAGACAAGTGAAGAAATTTGAAATAATGTAACTGTTATATGTTTGTAAAAATTTGAGTCACCCATATGAGTGACATGATAGTTAAAGTGTTAAAAGAACATGCGTATATATGTTCAAACTTGAAACGATATTATCGAACAGAACAATATTGTAGATTTAATACTAATTTTGCACGTGGTGAAAAGAAAGTTTTGTAGAGCCTAATAACCATGTACTATGTGGTCGTATATTGAGCATCTTACCTCTGTATTCTCGAGCTGTTTCTATCGAGAATGACTTCTGTATCGGGATCCACGGCGTAGAACCAGACGTCCGAGTCCTGAGGATACATCTCGACGGTGCCATTTTTCGTCAGATTTTTCCTAACAGCGATTCTGTCGATGCCGATCAGCAGACCGCTCTTCTCCTCGATTATGTTAGCGATCCTGGGTCCCTCTTTCTGCAGAACATCCGGCGCCGCGTCTTGTACCACAAGGATCATCAGATTCTCCTCGCCGATCAAATTCACAATGACCGGGGCGACTATCGAGTTAAAGTTGTCGGTAGAATTAGGATTGTCCCGAACGCGGACGTCGAACTTGAACGGAAGTTCCGCCGGGTCCACGTTGTCGAACGTCGCTGTGGTTCTAATTATGCCGGATGAGCTGTCCATGGCGAAGTAATCCGAGCCTCTTCCTCCCAGTATCTTGTACTCGAGTTTCCCGTACTTTCCGTTGTCCTTGTCGTGAGCCTTCACCTGTATCACCGTCGACGTGAACTGAGCCGTTCGCGGTATCGCCGCGAAATAACGTCCCCTCGAAAGTTTTTGACTACTCTCCGGGAAGATGAACTCTGGCTTGTTGTCGTTCACGTCCAGCACTTGAATCTTCACCTGCAATTCAAACACATTTTTTTACATTTTTAATTGATAATGCGATAACATTAGATTTGGTAATTTCGTTTTAATTATTGCATTCTGTTGAACATGTACAAATTTTGTGTATTTCGAAACATGTAAGTGATTTAAGTGTGTAAAGTGTTATTGGTACATTTGTCAAATAGTATTTTTTGTTTTCTATATTGTTACAATTAGATACATAACTACAATTACTGTACTCGTAGAATAATATATTACGATGGACTGATGTGTTATTATCTAATGTAACAATAATCACAATTTTATTACTGTTCTATTATATTAAGAATTAGCAGGTAAATGTTATAAGATGAAATAAATGTTTCATTATATCATTGTTTTGTTTTAACAAATATTTTATTATTTTATTGTCTTGCTTAAATAAGTGTTTGATTATTTTATGGACTTGTTTGGATAAATGTTTTATTATTTGATGGTTTTGATTAAACAAATGTTTTACTATTTTATTGTATTATTTTAACATATGTTTTGTTTTCTTGTCTTGTTTAAACAAATGTTTTCTTATTTTGTTGTCTTGCTTAAATAAGTGCTTGATAATTTTATTGATTTGATTAAATAAATATTTATTCTTTTATTCTTTTATTTCAATAAATGTTTTATTATTTCATGGACTTGTTTAGATAAACGTTTTATTATTTGATGGTTTTGATTAAACAAATGTTTTATTATTTTATTTTATTGTTTAAACATATTTTGTTTCCTTGTCTTGTTTAAACAAATGTTTTCTTATTTTATTGTCTTCTTTGAATAAATGCTTTACTACATTATCATTTTGTTTAAATAAACGCTTTTTATTCATTGAAATGCGAACCCGTAAATGTCTCGCAATGATAGAAAGTGGTCCCACGTCCAAAATAAATGGTACTTTATGTAGTTATGTCCGTGAGAAATATATTTGTACATACCATTGTTGTATTTCTGCCGGAGTTCAGAAGGCCGGATAATGATTCCAGTTTGATCTTCACTTGATAAGATTCAGTCGTTTCAAAATCTAAAGCTCCTTTCTTCAGCCTCAAAGCGCAGTTTCGTTCTTCGGTGACACTAGCTTCGAATAATTCATTCTCGTTGCCGCTATAAATCTCGCACTTTAACGGCGTGGTGTCGTGTGCGTGACTATTAATGACCGTAATTATCTTGATCAGCGTGTTATCGCCAGCGTCCTCGGGAACATCGACGTTGTACGAGTTTTCTGCGAAGCCTAAGCCGATTTCCGGCGGTACCGTGGCAACATGGCGAACGTAAATCGGCACTGTAGTGAGAGAAGACAGTTGCGGCTCGCCCATATCGTACGCCCGAACATCGACCTGAAATCATTAACAAAGGTGTTTCCATTAATTTTTAAGACTTTACTATCGATGATTAATTTATGACAGTAACAGTGTCCTGTGATGGTTTAAAGTATTTGATCACTTGTTTGTTTCCGAATTTCTTGATTTCCATATTCGGAAACTTTCGAATTAAACAATTTTTAAGATTTAGAACCTCAAGTCACTGATCTCCAATTTTAGAATTTGCAAACTCTTGAAAAGTTAAATTTTTAAATTTACAAGTTTCTAAGTCTACAAATTAAAAAATTTCAGCTTTCCAATAATCGATATTTGATAAATGCGTAATAAGTATTTCAATAAATAAATTGTTTCTGATAAATAAAAAAAAGTAAATTGATAAATAATCGATACTTGATAAACAAGCAACAAATAAATCAGCAAATAATCTATTCCTGATTAATACACAATGAGTGAATCAATAAGCAATCAATATTTTATACATCAACAATACATATGTCAATAAATAATCAATACCTGATAAATAAACATAAAGTATACCAATGAACAGACTATTTTAGATAAATAAACACTAAGTAAATCAATAAATAACCAATACGTAACAGACAAATCGTAAATAAAACAATAAATAATATTTAAGAAATAAACAATAAGCATGTGAATAAATACGCAGTAGCTAATAAATCAACAATAAACAAACTAACGAATAATCGATAGCTGATAAAGAAACGATAAGTAAACGAATAAATAAGCAATAGGTAAAAAATCAATAATGCATAAATCAACCAATGCCAATAGTCATCGCAATAATCAATAGTCGATACAATAATCAACGGTTTATTTAAGTAAATGTGTAAATAAGCGATACGCAATAAATGGAGGATATCGAAGACAATAAATGATCGGTAGCTAGAAAATAATCAATAAAGGTATTAACAGTACCTGATACTCGGTGTCAGTTTCCTTACGCAAGTCGTCCTTAATTCGAAGCACACCGGTATCTGGGTCAATCACGAAATACTTGTTCGCAATTCCACGACCGACGATTTCGTATCTCACCTATGAACAGAACGCACAATAGCAATCGTACGATTAACTGGGGAACGGAGATTCCTATCCATCGATAATATGTATAACCGATATATCGGGAGTATGTACCTGATTTCCGGGAGCGGTACCATCGGAATCTGTTGCTATAAGATTGATGACTGTCGTGCTGATGGGAATGTCATCGTCTAACGTAATCGGACGAGGAACTGACGTGAACACTGGCGGAATATCATTGACATCCTAACGCAACAAACAAATGATAGGTAACCCTTTACACGATCATTATTTCTTCGATCAATTCACTAATCATATTAACATCAGTCAAATGGACTGATTTTGCAATTTCATTTAAATATTCCTGCTTCACGATATATATTTTTACTTTGCAATGACGATTTTTTCTATAATTTTAAAACGATAACAGTACATCGAAGAAAAATATAATACAAAAGCAATGACAGTGTTCAAATAATATCACACTTACGCTCACGAGTTTATAATAGAATATACTTTTTGTACTTTGACAAATTAAAAAATAATTAAGCAGAAGTCATTTACAAATTGAAAAAATCTCGCAGTAAAAAGTTATAAATGAATTCTAAATGTATTTCCTTCATTTTAAGTACAATAACTACTTCAACCTAACCTGACACAAATATTAAAGTAATATATTAAACTAACATTTGTGTTAATCTTAAATTAAGCCACATTCTATTTATGTTATTAAAATAGAAATATCTTTGTTTCCATTATCTCTATCATTGCAAAAGTTGACAAGAAGAAACGATAAAAGACAAAGTAAAAATGATGATGTATAATACCTGTACATTGACTACGACCTTGGTTGTGGAACCAGGTAAATCACTAGTGTTTTCAACGGTGCCAATAATAAGAATGTGTTGGGTCTCTCTTTCATAATCCAAACCACGAATAGTTTTAATCACTCCGGTCTTTGGATCAATGCTGAACAGCTCGGTGTCCCCTTGTTTGATCATGTATGTGATTTGCTTCTTTGTATCTGGATCATCAGCCTGGAATTAATTGCGTTTGCTTTAGGCTCGAGAAGGATGATCATTCGTCCAGAATTTACGATGCTTCTTCCACTATAATGGTAGAATGAGAATCGACAATGCAAACAGTGATTTATTTATGTTACTCCGTGCGAAATGAACGATTCGTCGCAATTTGAGGCAAGACACTTTGTGCGATTTGAGAAAATTTATTTGTGCGTTATAGTTTTTCGTATGACTGTACCGTATATTATAGTGTTCAACGTTTAGGAATTTTTATGCATGAAAGTTCGGAATTTAGATATATAAAAATTTGAGAATTTCTAAGATAGACTGTACAATAGAAAACTCAACATATTTAGTTTAGGATTTCGGTACTTAATTTTGGAGTTTTCAATGTTATTGATTTTGAAACTTTGAAATTTAGCAATATACATGTTCAGAAATTTAGGAATTTAAATATTTAGAAAGTTGGGAATTTTTGTTTTTATTAACTTTTATTTCTTTTTAATTTAGAAATTTAGGTATTTAATTTGGGAATTTTCAGCTTCATTAATTTTCTAAGTTTGGAAATTTTAATATTTTGATACTGAGGAATATTCAAATTAATTAATTTAAAAATTCTTAAATTAGGATATTCACATATTCAGAAATTTTTAAATTTCAGAACTTACTAACTTTCAAACTTTGTAATTTAAACATTGAGATATTTAGAAATTTATGAATTTCTAGGCTTACTAATTGACTACATTTACACTAACTCTTAAATATTTGAACTTCGATGTTCCGAAATTTTGGAATTTCTAAACTCGAAAACTTGAAAAATTGGGAGACTATCAAATATAGGAATGTGGAAATTTCGAAATTTTAAAATTACCATATGTAGATCCTCAAGATCAAAAGTAAATATAAAATCATTGACTAACATACAAGTACTAAGGCTTCTAGGATTCTATCCTATTCTATCATTCTATTTGCATTTATTCGTTTGTTTGTCTGCAACACGCTACAAGCAATTTTGGGTCTTTTGACTAAAAATTTGGAGGATAAACTCCATCAAACTTTGCAATCAAAATGTTTTACAGTTGCTATCTGTTAGCGGTAAAAACACCTTCGAGTGCAAAGGGTTAAATACACATTCGAATTCGCACGTGGCACCAGGTCAGTAGATCACCTAGTTCATAAATCACGGGATATCATTAAAATCGGACGATTACCGTGACTTGAAGGACCGTGTAATCCGGCACGTTCTCCTTAACTCTCGCTTCGTAGCTGCTTTGATGAAAAACGGGAACTTCGTCTTCAACATCGATAACTTTCACGGTAACGGTAGCTGTAGCTAAGCGATAATCTGGAGCACCGTCTCTCGCAGTAACTACGAACTTGTATTCCTGAAGATAGAAAGAAAATTTTCATTTATAATCGTATCGCAATCTCGAATTCTTTATCTCAACGCATCGGCAGCTTTCTGACAGTTCGCGATTATGCTATTTTACTTATTTTACAGCTATATTAATCAACGTCGTCTTATCAGATACATTCACAATTTAAAAATAAATAAATATACAGCGGTCAATTGAACTTTCAACTGCATCCAATAGTAGTTTGCACTTTATTATATGGAACGAAGAGCCAATACTGATAAGGTTGCTTTTAAAATTAATATATGCTCCTGATTTTACTGTACCTGAAATAAAATACTTGAAATAAGATTGTTTTTAAGTATCTAAAATATTGAAATCGACCGACGTTCATTTAGAACTTATTCACCTTTCGAACGTGCAAATTGGACGTTGTAGTTGTAAAAAAGTTATGGAATTATTAGAAGTTTGCAACGTTTTGTGAATATGGTGCAGAAAAGTACAATCACAGATACGAATTATGAGACATTTGAGATACGTTCGTGTTTGAAAATATGAACATATCATTTGCGACGAATTAGCATAAAGACTACTTCATAATAGCAAAATCATTAATATAATGTTACTAATTTCTTATTTTCATGTAATAAATATTCAAATTATTTAAATATTATTTTCGCAATATGTACATGTTAGTTTTTTTTTCTTTGAGTATATAGTTTCGTCGTTGATTTTGCGATAGTACTTTATACAGCTTTATAAATTTCAGTGCATAATTTTAATCGCTAATTTCGTAGCATTATTTTATAAGTTCCTTAATATCGCGTGTATAATTTCAGTAGCTAGTTTAACAGCACTATTCTAAAATTTGAGTGTATAATTTTATTCGCTGGTTTAACAGCACTGTCGTTAAATTTGAGTGTACAATTTTAATCATCCATTTTAGAACGCTATTTTACAAGTGTTTCAACTTTGAATGTATAATTTTAGTCGTTTGCTTTATAGCACTATATCATGTTTCTAAATTCGAGTCGCAAGTGACTACAGCTAACAAAGTACACTGATGCAGAATCCGCGAATAAAATTTGAAAAGTAAGTACTTACGTCATTCTGTTCGTAATCCAGAACAATTTTTGTGAGCACATCTCCAGTTTCGGGGTCCACAGTGAACGGGATATCATCCGGCGCGAAATAAGTGATTTCCGCGTTAATTCCTTCATCAGCATCTTCGGCGTGTACGCGACCAATTAATTTTCGAGCTTCTCCTTCTTTTACAGTAAATTCGTACGGCAAATCCACAAATTCTGGATTCTTGTCATTAATGTCGGTCACTTTGATATTCACTGTCGCAGTGCTGGAGAGACCACCTGAATCTTCAGCTTTTATCAGCTGACAGGAAAAATTACGGCATGATAATGTTTTAAATAACTATGATTCAGTAAAAAGAACGCTGTTACTCGAGAAGGTATGTTTCGTAAAGAAAAATGCACTTTGGTTTGTTATTTTATAATAATGAACTCATTTCGGAATGATGTATTACTATTTCTTGGTTCAGTTAATTTTTAACATTACGATATCCTATCAGTTAGTTGTTGAAGTTATGATATTTCTATTATTTAGGTTTTAAAGTTAGATTGTCCTATAATTTAGTTCTTAAATGGGTGACATCCTATCATTTGTAAATTTGCAGTATTTTTAATATATATAATAAGAAACTTTAATTACGAAAGATAAGAAATATTCTGGATAATATATATTTAATTATATTATATATTTATATTTAAGATAAAATATAAGGATTTGATTATAAAATAGAAAAAGTTTATAGTACCTCTATTATTTTCAGTTGCACGTTTGCAACAGAATGCAAAAAGAATTTAGTGAATAATACAATGAATAATACAGTCAATTAAGGGATTGATAATTATCATATGTTTCGTATTTCTACTTTTATGATATAAGAAGAAATTGTTAGAACTATAGAGGAAGGATTGCAAAATCATAGAAATGAAAAGAATCTGTGAAGCTAACTTACCAGCTGATAACGGGTTAAATCTTCTCGGTCCAGTTTCCTGATAACAGTGATTATACCTGATTTATCGCCGATTGCAAATTGGCGTAGATCGTTGCCGGAAATGATCGAGTATGATACTGGGTCATTTTCGGGGTCGATTGCCTGCAAGAACCATTTAAATTTTGTAAAGTATGGAATTTGTGAATTTTTGACTATTGCAATTTTGTATTAATGGAATTTTTGAATTTAGGATATTGGAATTTTCGATATTTGGGAAGACTGGAATTCTTGATTTTTTAGAATATTGGAATTTGGAAATTCAGAATTTTGGAATTTCTGATTTTAGAAATTTTTAGATATTCAAATTTGAGAATTGCAGAATCGGTAAATTCGAGAATTTTGGAATTTTACAATATTGAAATTTTCTTCTATTAAAATTTGAGAATTAGGGAATTTGGAAATGAACAAATTTGGATATTTAAAAATTTTGGAATTAGAGAGTTCGAGTTTATGGAGATATAGACATTTGAGACTTTGAGAGTTTGAAAACATGGAAATTCGTGAATTAGTAATTTTGTAAGTTTGTAAGTTTGTAAATTTGTAAATCTGTAAATCTTTAAATTTACAAATTTACAAATTTGAAAATTGGAGAATTTAAAGAGTCGAAAACTTCCGCCAAAAATGATTGACTTTCATAATTAAATAATTCCCTACGCCTTCTTTCTCCAAATTGTTCCTAAAAATAACCAATCTATTCCATGCTTATACGATTCACTTCAGTTTCCAACATACATATCCTAATGCATTCCCTACCGCATTAAACCCCCAACCACATAACTAAACCACAATAACATCTACTACCAAACAACGGCGAGCAGTGTCCACATTTTCTCCGAAAACACAATAGATACGCTCTTACTGTGTTCGGTAACAGCATAAGTTGTTAGATACAGTACCGACGCGGTCTTATCGTTAAGAACGAGTAAACCGCTTCTGGATGCTGTTAGTAATCAAAGGGTTAAATTATCCCGGCATAGTTGCAGATACTCACGGTAATTGTCGCGACAGTGGAATTAATCGAGGCACCCTCGCTGACCTGCACTTCGTACACGGGTTGTTGAAAGACCGGGCTTCTGGTGTTAGGTCCCGGGATTACGTTCACTTCGACGATGGTTTGAGAATATTTGCCACCCTTGTCCGTCGCCTGAACGGTGATACTAAACTGTTCGCCGGCGTTCAACTTTCTCACGGCCTCGATCACGCCGGTTTTCGGGTCGATTTTGAATTTGTGCAGTCCGTTATTTGACACGTGATAAATGCTGTACGTTATCTCTGCGTTCTCCCCTTCGTCGTTGTCTGTCGCCTCCACCTGATGGATTCGAGAGACATTGTAATTCCTCGCACCCTTCACGTGGTACACGCGTAAATGAGATTTTTATCGTGCTCGATTGGTGAGAAATGCACGTGGGGATGAAGCGGTATGTGCAGCAACAGAAAAGAGTTGAGCAACATGTGTATCGCTTTGTATGAAGTATCGCTCTGTCCATATATTTGTTCATATTTGCGAGTATTTGCAAGGTGATCGCAACGTCGATCGAATGAGAGTATTTCATTTCTCTTCACGATCTCGGGTAAATATCGTTTGAAATCATTTTTGGTATTCCTACTTGCGGAAATGTATGTATGTGTAAACTTCATGTGGACATATTAAGTGATATGTATTTCGCTATTTCGATAGATTGCTAGATTGGTATTCTTTTTCTGTTTTTCTATTCTGGCGTTCTATTTTGTTGTTTTGCTAACGTGCCAGTTTATGATTTTCTTATTTTACTATTTCCGAATTTGCTGCTTTGTTATTTCGCTATTTCACTAGTTTGATATTTTGTTACTTTGTTACTTTGCTAATTTGGTATTTCTCCAGTCTGTCATTTGGTTTTTGGTCACTTTGTTAACTTGCTACATTGCTATTCAGCAACTTTGCTTATTTTTTATTTTGTTTTTCGCTTTTCAACGATATCGCTACTTTGTTATTGTGTAATTTTGATACTTTTCAACTTGGCTATTTTACAACTGCGGGACATTATACATAATTTCGTATTATCATTGTATATGATGTCGCATTATGCTAATTTCCTAATTTGTCATTTTGTTACTTTGTTACCACGTCACATTGCTATCTTATTATTACATGTTACTACTTCGTCACTGTATTTCTTTACTATTTTTGCTTTTTCAAAACTTTTATATTTCAATATTTCAATGTTTTGACATTTCGACATTTCGATATTTTGATATTTTGCTACATTTCTACTTTGCTTTGTTCTTTTGTTGTTTATTATTTCGCTATATTACTATTTTATGATTCTATTATTCCATCATTTCTATTATGTCACTGTGTCATATTTATGTCTTTTATCATTTTAACACATGATTTATTTTACCATTTTACTGTTCCATAATTGTATAATTTTATCCTGTTTCTATCATTTTATCATTTCAACCATTTCATTAGTGAACTTGAGAAATCTCAAGAAGTTCAACTAATAAATGTCCTTCATTTAAAAATTTATTTTTGCTTCTCCAATATGCTCGCAGATATATTTTGCATATTAATATACAAAATGTAATGTAATAATTAAAATATAAGAATTAATATAATAACTAAAATGCAATAATCGATATAACGATTAATAATTAATAATAACAAAGTCGCTTGATCCACCTTACACATCACTAACCAAGTAACAGAAACGAAAAGAAACGGTGGATGTTCAGTTAAAGAACTTCGATGAACGCTCAATTGTAGAACGGATGGACAGCTTCAGAATCGAGGAATAATATTCAATTCATTCCGTAGAAACTGAAGAAATACCCTTTATCCGATTACATAAAAGGGATGGATACTTGAATAAACTATTATCCCTTTAAAACGTCTGTCCAATTCTTTCCGCGATGGCATTGTATCTCTCATAACACCATTCAAATTTCTCCCTTTGTTACCGTTAATATCGCGGAATTATTCACCGAGAATGTCTACCTACCTTTGTCACCACTCTCTTTGTTTCGCCGGCTTGAACGGTGATAGGAGTTATCATGGGAAGCATAGGGGCATTGTCATTAACGTCGTTCAATGTCACAACGAAGGACAATGGCGCGGAAGCGGCGACACCCGTTTTTTCTCTGGCCACCACTTGAAACCGGAAACGGCCAGGACTCGGAGGATCCCGGTCCAGATTCTCTTCGTTCACGATTAAAACGCCGGCGGGATCGATCGCGAAGAAATTGGTCGTTAACTCGAACGTGTATGTCGGCTTCGGATCTTCTGGGCCCTGTATAACATTTTTCATCATTTACTGACAGCCTTCGCATAAATTCTTATGTATTTGCAGTAAAGTTATCGATACAGACATTTCGACTGACACACTCTTTTGATTCACTCAAATAATTTGTGCGTGACATTATTTTTGTTGAAAGAATAAGGAAGGAGCTGTATGAATATGTTACATTATATTACATGTACAGTCATGGACAAAATTAAGTGGACATGTATCATAAATGACAAAAGGTTAATTTAATTTAACTAGCAATGCCTATAAATCAAAATTTTATTGCACAATTATATACAATAAATAAATGTTTTTTCAAGTCTACAAAAGCATTTCACGTTCTGAATTTAAAATTTATTTAAAACATTGTAACAAAACAAAAAATTTTTTACATTTCTGCAATGTCCACTTAATTTTGTCCATGACTGTATAATATTTATATGTTGTGATATTATAATATAATATGTGTAGTGTACAATGTAATACATACATATATGTATATATAATGTATACATACATGCGTACATACATTATATGTCAATAATAATAATAATGCGTAATAATAATGACGTAAATTTAGGTGGCAAAATGTCCACCCTGTATAGCAGTTATAGTTCCATAACACGGAATCGCTTTCGTAAGCTAGCAGTAAATCAATGAATATAAAAATATCCTATTATCGCGTGCTTTTAACGTCGTTTTGATTATTTTTGGTCCAAAAAGCTCCATCTTATTCGTTGCAAGCTCTAACGGTAATCGTTCAGTTTGTTTCGATTCAACGAGCTATAAACGACGCTTTGAATCGACCGTTTAATTTCCTCGTTGTTCGCCGACAATCTCGATTATTCGTTATCGATTTGATCAACGTATGAGAAACGCGGAGAAAAAGAATCGGTGAAAGGAGAGCCGCGTTTGGCAACGGGGACAGAAATGAATATTTACACGGCGAATTTCGAAATGACTCGCCATCTCTTCGATGACGGCAGGAAGTCGATTACATAATCTGAAATACATATTTTAACCGGGAATATCCGCAAAATTAGCATATCGTCGCACGGTATCGCGGTTATATATCGCAGAGTTAAATGGAGCAGCCAGGTTCACTGATAAGGACCAACGATTATCGTGGACATAAAGTTCCAGCGGAGCCACGTTGCACTTTCTCGTTCTTGTACACTCGGATGCAACGTAGACTTCTTTTGAATAAAGGCACATATATATGTAAATTCGACGAATCCTAAGTTTACACATATTTGGATTACTTCATTTCTCTGCCGCAACATTTCTGGATTATTAAATTTCTGGACTGTGGATTTTCTGGATTCTTAATTTCTACACTGAATGATTACGGGATTATTAGACTTCCATACTGAAGGATTTCTGGATTACTAGACTTCTACACTGAATGATTTCTGGATTATTAGACTTCTGCGCTGAAGGATTTCTAAATTATTCAACTCCTGCACCAATGAACTTTTGGATTATTAGACTTCTACACTGAAGGATTTCTAAATTATTGAACTCCTGCACCAATGAACTTTTGGATTATTAAACTTCCATACTGAAGGATTTCTGGATTACTAGACTTCTACACTGACTGATTTCTGGATTATTAGACTTCTGCGCTGAAGGATTTCTAAATTATTGAACTCCTGCACCAATGAACTTTAGGATTATTAAACTTCCATACTGAAGGATTTCTGGATTACTAGACTTCTACACTGAATGATTTCTGGATTATTAGACTTCTGCACTGAAGGATTTCTAAATTATTCAACTCCTGCACCAATGAACTTTTGGATTATTAGACTTCTACACTGAAGGATTTCTAAATTATTGAACTCCTGCACCAATGAACTTTTGGATTATTAAACTTCCATACTGAAGGATTTCTGGATTACTAGACTTCTACACTGAATGATTTCTGGATTATTAGACTTCTACGTCGAAGGATTTCTAAATGATTGCACACCTACACCAATGGATTTTTGGATTATTAAATTCCTAAACTCTTAATATTACCATATTTGTAAATTTGTCATTTTTTGAATTTCCACTTTCTCAAATTTCTAAATTATGAACTTGTATCATTTCTATAAACTTCTATCATTGTACTCTCCTAACTCCGGATATTTCAGTTTCAAGATCTCAATGGACTCAATTTCCGAAATCACTTTTCATTTAATTATTTTTTATGGGCCGATTAAAGTGCCTCTCGATATGTAACGTCGGATAAAAAAGAAAGGAAACGACCGATGCGTTTCATTTCGAGAAGACATCGACGATTTCCGGCGATATTACCCAACAGGAATTGTACGGCACAGTCTGCCGGGATGAATTCGCCAGGGGCTTGGTCAATCGTTAACCGACACATTTTCAGCAACTTTATTGCACGTGGAAGAGCCCCTACACCCACACGTTCGTTTGCGAGGTCCTTTATGTGCCGATAGAACGAGCGTGGTCTCCTTTCTTCAAATGACAGAGCCATTCGTTTATTCATACTCCATCCGGACGACATTTTAACACCGCAACTACCAAAGCAGTCAAATGACCGTTTCACCAATTTTCCATTTTGATTCACGAAAATTGTTAATATGTTGTTGAATTCTACGTTGTCTTTCACGAAGACTTAGAGTCAGTGTGTATAGTAATTTATGTTTTCGTTTGGTCATTTATTATTAACAATTATTAAAACGATCTTGTATTACTGCAACAGTTATATTAATGATCCCAACGCTCAATGCTTTCTGCAGCAGAAATGTATACTCTATCACGTACGATGGTCAGATTTTCACCCAGACCTATAGTTTTTAAAATAAATTGAAAAATCTCAACGAAAACTGGTTCCCTTTTCGGTGTCTTTCTTACTTTGATCATTATTTAAACATATTTAAATGTTTACAATGCAATAACAATTTATATCGTTTTATTCGGGAAAGTTCACAGATTTTCCTCGTGTGAAAAGTCACTGTATAGCTGCTATGATAAAAGCACAAAAAATTTCCAAAGTTGAAAATTTGCCATTTCTTTTAACAACAATTTTCTTAAAAACTGTAGGACATTGAGAGAAACGGATATCAGATTATCAGATATCAGCTCGCAAAAATCTATAAGAATATCATACTGGTGGTTGTGAAATAAAAAAATTCAAAATTTGTTGTACAGTGTTATCATACTATCACATATTATTATAACATTTATCATAGCAATCACACATTACAACAATTTTTACAACCATCGTATTATATATTGTGACAATTATATTAGTTATTTATCGTACAGATTGTTACAGCATACGATAATGAATTTTATTAATGTATAAAAAATTTTCTTTTTCATAAATAAATTTTTTTGTTGTTTTTTTTTTAAACATATAATATATGCATTGCGTAACATACATCAATTTAGTATGCGTTTACATATATACTGTACGGATTTGTGTATGTATGCATGAAGGCTGCACGTATGGATACATGTATGTTATGTATGGACACATATGTATACGTCATTATTATTATTATTACGTGACTTTTATCGGTGTGACAATTCTAGTTACTTACCAAATCAGCGTCCGAGACGGTGAGCACTATGGGATCGCCATTTTTGTCGATAACCTTTGTACCGATCGGTGCATTCTCGTCAACAAAACCTTCCACGTTTGATGCTGTTATTATTGGAGGATTACTGTCCACCGGTTTTACCGTGATTGTCAATTTGGCTGTGGCTGATCGTTTCGCTTCGGACACCTCGACTGCCTATCAACGAACAAACATGTAAGTGGATTAGTTGACGATGTTCGGGGATTTTCAGGTTAAACTGTGTCCGCTGCCATTAGTATTTGTAGGCGAATTGAGAGATATCTGAGTGCAACGAAAAGTAGGTTTCCTTCGGGCAAGAACGAGTGGGCAGAGTTAATTCTTGAGAATTCAATAAGCAAACGTTCAGATTTTTTTATTTATTAGACCGTAGATTTGAAAATTTTGCACTATTATACGTCGGAAATTTGCAATTCGTAAATTCTAGAATGTTCAAATTTCTGAAATGGCGAATCATTTAATTTTTGACCGACTGAACTCGTAAATTCTTGAATGGGAGTACTTGGAAATGTTTCATCTTGCAAAGCTTCAAATTTTTAAATTCACAAGTTCTTCAATTTTCCTATTTTTGATTTTGTAATTTCAAAAATTCCTGACTTTGAGCGTTTTATAATTTTCCATATTAAAAACTATCAAGATTTTACAATTTCAAATTTTTTTAATTCTCAAATCTGCAAACTTTTAAATGTCTCTTTTCTCAAATATCTAAACTACTAAATTCCTAATTTTCTATGTCCTTAAATTAAAAAATCTTTCCGAGAAAATTTGCAAAACCGGTAAATTAAAAAGTATTGAAAATATGAAAATGTAAGATTATCGATTGAAATATAGAATTATCTTTAATAAAATACCCTTTCATCCAATGTTTCTTTCAACTGCGTATAAACCTACTATTTTACATTACACACAACGAAACGCAAAAAATGTAACACGTGGAAAATGTGCATACCAGCATAAATAAACAGGTAGAATTTTATTCGCTCCTCTTAGCAGCACATGCACATAACATTCCTGCAGGCGTGGCTAAAGACTGCTCATCTACGAGCACCTTAATCGCGTTAAAAATAAAATTATCCAACGAAACAGTGCCTCTAATCGCATCTCGATAACAATAAAATGCACACGTTATCGAGAAAAGTCGTCACGTTACCGAATCGAATAAAATTTCATGCGAGAACATTTTGCGAACACGGGTTTTCCTTGCGATTACGTTAACGTCGCCGAATATCACGTTGCTACTGTAGCTTATCTGGACATTATAACATGGCGTTACGAGTATTACCTTTATAATGATATCGAACTTCTTCGTCACCGTTGTATCGACCGCCTTGATTTGCTTCACGGCGCCGGTATTTGGATTTATTTCGAAAAAGTCTCGATAATTCGACGGGCTGCCGCTGAGGAACGAGTAATAAATAGGCGCGTTTATGCTGTCCATATCGACGGCCTGTATTTTCTCCGGCGATATATTGAGTATGCCGGATAACACTCCGCTCGATACCTAATGGGGAAAAAAAGCACAATACATAGAACCGGTTCGTTGATGGTTCAACATGGTGTCGCGCAAAATTTTAAAAGAGATCGATCATGTTTTTTAAAAGATGAAGGGTTGTCCGGGTTGAAAATTAGGTTAGGTTACCTGTCTATATTATATTGCATACTAAGGAGAAAAATATATTTGGAACTTTTATTTATGATACGAAGAAGAGATAAATGATTTGTTCATTTATGATAGCTTCACTAATGTATTTTTTTTGTTTGTAAACGTGTTTATTTATGAACGAAAGAAATTGTATTAATTGTTAAGTATTTAATATGGCGGGTTAGTTTTTTTATCGAGTTAGCAACTATAGTTTTTTCGAATATAAAGGATCGCTAAAGTGATTAATATTAAATTTCGTGCAATTAATATAAATAAATAATATAATATAATATAAATAATAATAATATAAATGTATATATAAATATATATAATACATATATATAAGGTGTCCCAAAAGTGTTGAAGGAACCGAAAATGGGAAGTAGGTGGGGTCATTCTGAACAACTTTTTCATTTGCAAAAATGTCGTATGGGGCTTCATTTTTAAATTATTAACGAAAAACACCGACCAATCAGAGCGCGAGGATCGCGCGCGCTCGGAGGCAGAAGTGTAGGCCCGAGTTATGATTGGCCGTGGTCGCGATCGAATCGCGTGGCGCGCGATTCTCGCGTTCTGATTGGTCGGTGTTTTTCGTTAATAATTTAAAAAGGAAGCCCCATACAAGATTTTTGCAAATGAAAAAGTTGTTCAGAATGACCCCACCTATCTTCCATTATTGGCTCCTTCAACACTTTTGGGACACCCTGTATATATAAATAATAAAATTCGTAAATACTCGAAAATAAATAAAAGGTTATGAAAAATTTCATTAAAAAGTTATGGAGGTTTGAAATAAAAAGTAATTCAAAATGAAAATAGTTTAATTACTTTTCTAAATTATGATAGTAACACGTGTGCTTAGAAATGACAGCATGGTGCCTATAATCTTCAAATTATAATGTAAAGTATGAAATTCAATTCGGGGTAGGCGAATTCGATCAGCTTAATTCCTACAAGCCTTAGAAGAACACCGTAACATTATACGGCATAATACAGTATAGCGTATTACATGATAATACGTTAATGCATTATAATTTAAGCAAATGAGATGCGCGGTGCGATCACGCGTATAAAAGATGTCCTACTTATGGTCTCAATTCTGAATACGCTCTGACACATGGAATGAAAGTTTTAATTGAATGCCTTTTGAGTTTCTGTTACAAATCTTCAATGTGACGTAATAGAATCCTTGAAATGAAAACGCTTTGTACGTTCGTTATACTTTTCAAGTTATTATACTTCATTGAAAGATGGTACGTGATCGATAATACATCCGTTTCTGAACGAAAGCGATTATTCTTACTCTGATCGAGCCTGAGAACGTTTATTGGTCTAAAATTTTAATTTATGTCGCTTCGTGATACTTGATGGAACGAGGAAACGGTTTCGTATAATTGGAACAAATTATTAGCATATAAATGTTACTTAGGAGAAAATTATAGTATTTAATGGAAGATGGCATAATAATAATGTATTATTGTTACTAATTAGTGATTTTTCTTTTAGATAAGTAATCTAAGACGCGAGTGAAATGAAGATGATTTCTTAAGAAAGGTGATAATTGTTTGGTTAAAAGATTCAACGTGTACTTGTTCTCTGTATAATTAGATTTTGTAATGGATTGTTCAGGCGGAAGTAACGAGATGCTTTTACATAACTGAGATCATGTATTGTTCTGTGAATATAATAATTCTTGTTATTCAACAGACCCTACTTAACGCTCGAATGGCGGAGTCGAATGTTTGCTGAACAAACATGTTCCACTTTTAATTGAACGTATCTTTCGGCAGAACATATTTGAAATTTGAAAATGTAGGTACTTACATATTAAGGAACTTAGAAAATTTAGAAGTTGTGAAATTGGGTGACTGGAAAATGAGGAAGTGGGAAATGGGGAAATTTGGAATGTGACAAATTACAAAATTGGGGAATGATGAAATTAGGTAATGGGGATATGGGGAAATTAGGCAACTGGGAAATGGAGAAATTATAAAATTGGGAAATTGGAAAGTTGCGAAGTTGGGGAATGGGGGAAGGAGAAAATATGGAAGTGAGGAAGTAGGGAAATGGAAAAAGGAGATATTCAAAAACTTGCAAAATACAAGTGTTTGAAAATCCAGAAATTTGGCAATTTATAAATTTGCAAGCTTGGATGTTTAAAAATGTAGAAATCAGGAAATATAAGAGTTTATGATTTGGAATTACAAAATTGAAAATTGAAATTTGCAGTGGATGAGGATTTGAACCTCTGAAAATGAAAAATCACGTATGACATGATCTCCCAAAATTGAAAATGAAATATGAGAAGCACCTACATGACAATTATTAAAATGGCATAATAATCGATTCACTTAACATAACTTAACTCTTACTAAGCTACTACATGTAACTTGTATACATACTGTATGTATAAATGGCAAATTTTGTATACATACTGTATAAATAGTTTCATCCTAATTTTTATTACAAAAAGGGTCGACATTGTCCTCGAGCGTACATGTCTCATATGTGTGTGTACCACACAGCCTAATCATCGCCATTGGAGAGCGAAAAATTGCAAAATATAGATACAATCAAGCGATTCGAAATAATATTTGATTAATATTGCAACAAAAATTAAGTTCATTTACGTACAGATGCTGAATATTCGGGATTAATGCAGGCGCCATCCAGCAGCATGCAACCTTGGTAGATGAAGGAAGGATCTTGGTCATCATCGTCCCTAATGTTTACTGTCAAAGTGGTGGTAGATGTAAATCGTTCAGAAACATTCCTTGCTCGATCCTGTGAACAAACAAAATATAATTACACGTTTCCGTGTGATTTTACATAATCATTATGTCTCGTTATCAATCATCGAGAGAGAAAAATTCGATACACGTTGAAATTATGCTCAGCGTAATGAACATAAAAACTTTCGCGCAATTTAAATAGTTATTCGTTGATGATCTGATGAAATAAAAACTAATAGATCCAAGTTTAATGGAACACACAATTTAATGGACGATTACCTTAAATGTTTTGATAGACTTTTTTTTAATATAACAGACCTTGCAATTACATTTTTCTATAAATAATGTTGCAAATAATTGTTGGGCCGATATTTCAGAATTTTAGTCAAGGGGAAATTGATATTTTTAAATGAAATTAGGGTTGTACGTGATTTAATGTATTATTTAAAATTTAGTAAAGTATAATACATTACAAGACAGTATAGTAAAATATAACAATGCAATAAAATATAAGGAAATATAATGAAATACAACGAAGTATAATGAAGTATAACGAGATATAACAAAGTATAATGGTACAATATAAATATAATGATAAATGTGATAAATAATAAAATATAACATCTAATAAGGCGTAATATAGTAAAATTTATTTAAAACGTTGATAGTAAAATATAGCAAAATTTATTTAAAAATTTATTAAAATCTTTTATCAAATACTAATATTAATTTTTAAATGTCAAATACTTAACATAGTAATTCCAATATTGAAAATAACTTATTAAATAATTTTAAGTATTGAAATTATTATGTTAAGTAATTTTTATTAAAAGAATATTCAATATACAGCTTGATATTACTTATAACTGTGTTTTTCATTGTTTGTCCTATTCGATTTTCATTCCCAGTTTCAAATCCTGATTAAAAATAATTTTTCTCTGCCGCATCAAATACGAATCTAGTCTAGATCGTTTCACTATATTTGAAACACTAATTGTTACTATGAAATAGTTAATTGTTTAATGAATGAATTACGTGCCATGTGCTGATGCTATGTATACGTTAGAGAGTGTTTGGTGCATGTTTGCAGATTCTGAAATTCATGGAGAACGAGAAGCAATAATAATCTTGAAAATCCTTTGAGCTTGCTGCTCGCTGTAGAACTGAAATTAGTTGTTATAATAACGTTTCATGATGTACTGAGTCAACGTTTTCCTTTCAAATTTAATTCTGTGATAACAATTTTAGAGAGATATGCAAGGAAATGTCTAACATTAATAGGTGTACAATAGAAATTGTTTGAACGAATGTAGGTTAATAGAACGGGTATTATTATGTGGTGTTCATTTAGAAGCATTAGGTGGTGCAATTTATACAGTACAAAATGAATCATTCAGGTTATTCGTTTTTAAAGCTTCAAACAATACAATATTTGTTAAATATCAAACTTTGAAACTTTAAGATACATTCTAAATTTTATAGTTGGAAAGGTTCAAAATTCCAACACATTACAATTTAAAAATTAAACAACTTCAGAGTACCACATTTTGCAATTCCAAAGTTCCAAATTTCCAAATTCCGTCCACAAAAATTAAAATAATACAGAATTCCGAATTCCAAAATTGTTAACTTAACTTAATCATTAAAAATATTTTATCGTTCCTGGCAAAAGCGGCAAGTTCGGGACACGTATTCGAAATAGGTAATTTAAATCCCATTGCCATTTTCATACATCACCAGTTTTCGTGTTATCGACGTTGAAATCGATAAGCAATTGGCTCGTCTTTACTGGTCGTCGTTTTCTTGTTTCGAACTCGCGGAAATGTGTGCTGTGGAAAGTTCCGAGAAGTTGATGATCTTATGAGACGAAGTTCTGTGATCGGTTTAGGAAAGTAACGATTACCATCGCATATATGGCGAGGACAACACCGGCTAGAATTGTACATGAAAGCGGCGAAGTTAGAAGAGAACATCTGCGGATACTATTATCTCGTGTCTGATGCAACTGGAACTTTACTGGAAGTTTCTCTGGAGTTTGTCGCGATTTACTTTAAGCATGCCAACAGTATAGTATATATACGTATCAGATATAGCAGCAAAAAACTAGCGGAACTACATTCGAGTTCGAATTGTTTCATGTGAAAAATGAAAGAAATAAAATAAAATTTTACGTGCTACTAAATACTCTTTAGATCCCATTATTGTTCAATGTGAACTGTAAATCAGAGATGTAAAATGAAAAAGGGTAAAGAAGTCGTCTATTCTTCTTTATAATTTTAAATTTTTGATGTCCAGAAATCTTTTTGACAGTAATTTAAATATGATACAATTGTAATTTCATGCTTCTCGCTGTATCATGTTCACTAACTTTATAAACGAAATAGATATACAGTGCTTTTGATTATGTATACTTAGGGTTAATAGTTAATTAACAATTATCCATTATATTATCCATTATACAATAAAATATATACAATTTTTCTAATAAATTGATTATTGATTTTCTATAGAATTTCTTATACATTCTGTTACAAGGACCAAGACATTCTGAAGGAACATTAATTATTATCTCACTGAAAATTTAAATGAAAGGAATATTAGTTTAAGATACGAATATTAACTCTACATTTACGGACGTTTAATGACTCATATTTGAATTGAAGCTAAAGTATAAAAATGAATACATAGTGGTTAATATTAGCTTAAATTCCTCATGATTAAATTAAGCACATATTAGCTTAAGATTCTAAAAAAAATTTCTCAGTAATTTACGTTATTTAAAACAAAAAATGTAAAATTCGTTACTTTTACAGGTCCCGTATACCTAGATAACACTGAACCTAGAATGTACACTTTAAAATTAAAAATGAAGTTGAAAAATAAATAAACAATCGACGTGACATCTTAATATGATTCTGATCCACACTGACTCGTTATCATAACCCATTAACAGTCAAATTTTCATTTTCATTTTACCGCATGGGTTGTGAATTTACTTGTAATTCGTTTGTATAGGTTAAGCGACATCGAAACAGAAAATAATTTTGAAAACTAACACATTTCATTTGATGTAATCCAATTGCAAGTAAAAATATATATTGAAATTCCTATTTGGGGATCGTGGTAGCAAATGGGTTAATGAAAATCAATATATTCCCAGAAAACCATCGCAACATATTGCACAACCTGAAATAACAAACTTATTAAAACATCATGTGACCACGTTCGTAGTTTCAGCGTTAATGGAAAATGGATAAACGTATCGGTAGCACGAAGCTGAACATCAGAATGACATTGTTTCGAAGGAAGATCAATAAACAATTGCATACGAGCGCTAGGTATCGATGTCAGGAAGATTTATGCGAATGGAAGGACAATGCGACTCAGAAGAAGTGGACCAGCTGTTCCACATAATATTCAAATGAGCCACACCTGTAACGGCAGCTGTTGCAACGACCACTCTAAGAAGATAGATCGTAGGTTCAATACATCGCGAAGATTCACCGTGATTGTACGATCCTTCGTGATTTGTTTCATTGTCAGAATCCGAGCTAATATCGGACCGGTTACCATCACTCTTCATCTCGAATGCTACAGAATTATGCGCTAGTACAGTAATAATCACTCTCGTTGCGCACAAAGACTCGCTTTTCATGTGTAGGTCTCTTTCATACAACGTACGAGCAATAATTCAACGTATTAATTGTAAATAACGTAACGTATTACGTAACTAATTTCACGCATTAATTATACTATTGAAGTTGTTGGAAATTCGATTAGGTGGTATTGTTATTGTTAACGTACCTCGTGTATCATTTTCATATTGATCACTGTTGAAAACTTTATTAGATGGTACTTTTATTTGAAACAAGTTAATTTTTGTATGTTATATACTTTTGTTTATTATATAAATTTATTACTGTAAATAATATACATTGTTCTCGCAATAAAAGTAATGAATTCGTTAAAAGTTCATACACTCTAAATTCTGTATTTAATAAAACTATCGAATATATTTTCAGACTTTGACAAAATATGTGGTAATTGATTTTCTTATTATTAGTATCGTCAAGAACTCGATTGGTACATTTTTAAAAATTAAGGTCATGCAAGAAATATGTCCTTGTCATTATACCAATTAGTATTGTCTCAAAATATTGCAAAGTTGCAATATAATTTCTCTATTAATGGATTACTGAATTGAATAAGTGCTAAATGTGTTAGTATGAAATATCTGGCAATTATTATTTTCTTATTATTAGTGTCCTCAAGAATTCGAAGCCGCACATTTTTAAAAATTAAGATGGTCATGCAAGAAGTGTGTCCTTGTCGTTAGACCAATTAGTTTTGTACACAATTTGCGAACATTTACAAAACCATTGTTGGCATTCTCCATTAAAAATTATTCTGTTTCGTTATTATTCCGCTGCGCCATCGTAGGCTATGTAACACACGATCGTTTATTTATCGCAGCGTTCCATTTTTCAGGGGAAGAGCGTGTCCTGAAAACTTCTGTGTTGGCCAAGCTTCTCAAAAGCTACACGAACGATGGTGTAAAAAAATAATGAAAGTCGCAAAGGTATCGATCGTGTCTCGCAGAGCGAGTTTTATGACTGCGATTCTGGGGTTGCATGAAAATACTGTGACGCTCGTACGATATCCTCTGTAAACGTAATGGTGTCCTCGCAATTTCGTTTCTGTGTCCTATCAACGAGAAATGCTCGTAATATCGAGCTAAATGTACTTTTCACATTTATTAAGTTTCGTTCAAATTAGTTCCACCATAGTACTAATATAACCAATCAAGTTTTGAATGTATCGACTTCAAAGGGAAAGGAATAAATAAAGGTACCTGGGTAATATGAACCTTAGATTCATATTTTTATTCCTCGGACTTTATAGATATTATAAAAATGTTATATGAATATGGTATCTTATTTTAAGTGCTTTTCTGTGCTGGTAAAGCTACGATACAGTTGAATTTAAACTAATCACTGTATTTAATAAATTTTTATTTAAAATGTGAAAGCTGTTATCGAACTGAACATTCAAGAATATATCATAGTTCAATTTAAAGTAATAAAATAACAACGCTTGAAAATTGAAAATAGTGATTGTCTCAAGATTTGACAATTCTAAAATTTCTGAATCTTAAAATTTTCGAATTCGAATATCTCAAAAATAAAAAATTTTTAAGTACATACCAGAGTTTTATGGTTTCAAAGTACAAAACATCGACATTTTTGAATTTCAAAAAGTTCAATGATTCAATAATTCAATAATTCAATAATTCAATAATTCAATAATTCAATAATTCAATAATTCAATAATTCAATAATTCAGTAATTCAATAATTCAATAATTCAATAATTCAATAATTCAATAATTCAATAATTCAATAATTCAATAATTCGATAATTCGATAATTCAATAATTCAATAATTCAATAATTCAATAATTCAATAATTCAATAATTCGATAATTCAATAATTCAATAATTCCAAAGTTCCATAGTCCCAACATTCTAAAGTTCTAAATTCGAAAATCCCGATTTCCTCAAATTTCCACCACCCTGAAAGTCCCAAAATTTCAAAATCTCAACATTTAAAAATACCAAAATTTAAACACTAAAACTCCAAACTCCATAATCGCAGAGTTAAAAAAAAACTCCAAAATCCCAAACTTAAAAAACGTCGAACTCCAAAAATCCGTAGGCCCCGAACATTTCCAATTTCCAAAGACCAAAAATTCGGAATGCACGAAAAATCAGAAATTTGCAAGCGAACAAATTGATATACCATAAATGCAGGAGTACCTCTACCACGTTGTATACTATTGTCACAGAATCTCATGAAATTTACAACGTTTCCAAATTCCGCCACGACTCGAATTGCACCGCATTTCCTCTCTGACAGCCGACCCGATAATAAATCGCCAGCGTGTTTCACGCGTAAACAAAAATCCCGATTAAAGTTCGAACAGAACCCAATCACGAGTAATCCGTGCGTTTTCAGCGTGACCTGATTGATAGAGACGTTAATGGAAGCTTATTTAATACCCGGCCACGGTTGATGAATATACCATGAGGCTCGATCGTTACATGCATCATTCGTAGTCAATGGCGACGCGAAAAGATTCGTGTAATCCGTGCACGATCAACATACCTGCTGGTCAGCCACCATTGAAAACACGTTGTCGACCCATGGACGCAGCAACGTTACGACCAGGAGCACCTTCACCGGATCAAACAGTTCCATTCTTGTTCGTTTCTAAACTTTAACCTCTTCACGATCTTGGTCACATACGTGAACACTTAGTTTACATCCCACAGAATGATATATCCGTTTCCCAAACCGTTACAAAAATAAATTTGCAATCTTTTCTATATTTAACCAGAAATCATTTTCTACGTAACCAGAAAATAAATCGCAATTGCCATAAGAGAAGTAACAGTGTATTTATATGCAAGTGTACGTGTATGCATGTCCGAAAGGACAGTTCAAGCAGCAGTTCAACATCCGTTATTTATTTATTTTTATGCCGTAGCTTCAATTCCAAAATTAAGAGCCATCAAACGTCTAATGGACAAGTTTAAAAGGAATATTACACTATTTCTCAGATGTACCAAATGGAAATTCGTCATAATTTCAGGATATAAATAAATGAAAAAATGAGTGAAATAAAAGAGTCACATAGAGTTTAAGATAAAAACAGAACAATAATAATAGGCGAAAAACAGAATAAGTAAAGTAACAGATCAGAACAATATTAAAACATTATTTAAAAGATAATTCGAAATGACAGATCAAGACAGAGTAACTAAAACAATAGCTAAAATCAGAATAACTTGAAATAACAGATGAAAATAAAAGAAGTACAGTTTAAAATAAGGCTAAAGTAACCAAAATTAAAGGTAAAACTGGAATAACTAAAGCAAAAAGAAAAAAATACATTATTTAAAATAAAAATATAAACGAAACAGCTACAATAAAAAGTAAAAATTATAAATAAAATATCTACAGCAAAAAGTAAAAACTAGTTAAGCACAAATAAAACGTAAAAGATAGAATAGCTAAAATAAAAAATAAAAAATAGAACACCAAAAGTGAAAAGTAAAAACTAGAATAGCACAAATAAAACGTAAAATATAGAATAGCTAAAATAAAAAATAAAAAATAGAACACCTAAAGTGAAAAGTAAAAAATAGAATAGTTAAAGCAAAAAGTGAAAATGAAGTAGCCACAGCAAACGTAAAAAAATACATTTGCTAAAGTAAGAAGTAAAAAATATAATATCTGAAATGAAAAATAAAAAATAGAATAGCTAAAGTAAGAAAGTGAAAATGAGGTAACAAAAGTAAAAACTAATAAAAGACTATCTAAGATCCCAGATAGAAACAGAGTTCCTAAAACAAGAAGAATATCGAGAAAAACAACAGGAAAATATTGTCGAATAACTAAAATAGTAGATAAAAGCGGGATACCTAAAGCAAAACGAAAAAATTCGCCGGACCAAAAAAGAACCGTACTAAAACAATCGTTTCCGCGATGAAATTATCCTCGTACCAAGAACATTCCACCGTGGCATCGCAATACCATGCTGTCGCTAAAAAATGATGTGCTCGGAACCGTATGGCGGTAACATCGCGATACGCGTGTATCACGTTCGAAGTTAAAGAAGCTCGGCACGGTTGGACGATTTTATCGTCGTACTCTCCCCCGTGTGATTTACCTCGGCGAAAATATCTTCCATATTCGTTCGTGGGGAGAAATCGATCATCCGTACGGTCGCCCGTGTGGATCGCCTTCAGGTTACGCGGCCGGTTTCCGGAAACGTCACGCGCATGCTACACCTTGCGCAATCTGCATGCAGGCTCGTTTTTCCACGGCTGGTTTCGTTGTCTCGAATCGAGATTACCGTGTAATTTTATGCGGTGCTAGTCTGCCCCGCCGGGACGTTCTAACATGGCGCGAGGCCTGGCTCATTGTTTTATTGGAGCTACGAGATTCAGTCACGCCGCTATCTATCTAATATTGCTGTCCGTACGACGCGGAAGGAACAGATCCACGATCGGTAATCACCGCCCCGCGACGTACAGTCTACACGAGTCGGATTTCTCTGAAGAAAACGCGTCAAACTAGGAGGTACATGGAAAACGGTCGCTGATTTTTTAAAACGTTGAACATTTCGGGCATTCGGTCTTGGGAATATAGGAATTTACTATTTTGAAGATTCGGTGATTTAGGGATTTGGAGACCTTGGGGTAAAGAGATATGGAACTTGAACGTCTAGAGATTTGTGAAGCTAAGAATTTGGACACTTGGGATTTGGGGACCTAAATATTCGAGGGTGTGACGCTTGTGAATTTGGGAATTTGGAGAATTTGGGATTTGGGAGGCTATGGATGCAGGAATCTGGGAATTTGAAAATGTGGACATTCGATAATTTAGAGATTTCAAGACCTTGGGGTAAAGAGATATCAGAACTCGAAGGTCTAGAGATTTGTGAACCTAAGAATTTGGACACTTGCGATTTGGGGACCGACGTATTCGAGGGTGTGACGCTTGTGAATTTGGGAATTTGGGGAATTTGGGATTTGGGAGGCTATGGATGCAAGAATCTGGGAATTTGAGGATGTGGAAATTCGATAATTTAGAGATTTCATGTCCTTGGGGTATAGGGATCTTGGAATTTAAAGATCTGCAGATTTGCAAACGTGAAAACTTGTGGAGTTTCGGATTTGGAGACCTAAGTATTCTGAGATGAGAAACTTGTGAATTTGGCAATTTGGAGAATTTGGGATCCGAGAGGCTATCGATACGGGAATCTGGGGATTTGAGTATGTAAAGAATCGGTAATTTACGGATTTCAGGACCTTAGGGTATAGGGATATCGGAATTTGGAGATCTGGAGCTTTGCGAACGTATGAATTTGGGGAGTTTGAAATTTTGAAACATAAGTATTCTGAGGTTAGGAACTTGTGAACCTGGTAATTTGGTAATTAAAGGATTTCGGTATTACGGTACGCGCATCACGGAATTTGAAGGCTTAGACTTTTTTGGACAGAGGGATTTGGGGATTTAAAAGTTTGGAGATTAGAAATATGCAAACTCAGAGATTTTAGATCCCCTGAAAGTTGAGGTTAAAACCTGTAGAAGTTTGGTGGTTAAAAATTTCTTCGGGATTTCGGGAGCTATGGATATAGAAATCTAGTAATTTAGAGTCTTAGAAAATTGAAGACCTAGGAATTTGGAGAGTCGGACACTTTGAGATTCAGGGATTTGGTGATGTAGCAAGTTTGAGAAAAAACGTAAATACAGGAATTCTATAGTCTAGAAATATGAAAATGGTGAGAAAATTAAAATATTCGTAAATCTGAAAATTTGGAGATTTTGAAATTGGACGTCTCAAAATGTTGGAGATTTATTAACACGAATATTCACAAATATGAAAATATGAAAACGTAAAAGTTTTCGTATTTACATAGTGTACGTATTCAAAGGAAACCAACGTTGTATCCGACTGTACAGCCCGTGGCATACATACGTGAAGTATAGTTCGAAGCCGGTAACATCATTTATGAATGCTGATCGGTGACTTTAGTTTTATTTAGGGGATGCTAATACAGGGTTATTTAAAGAGACTGTACGGCATTTACAAATTTATAAATTCTCAAATCTTCGCATAAGAAATTCACATATTTTCAGTATCGCAATCCCGAAGGTTGTCAATATTGTTACTCTATTCCCAACCAGAATTTATAAATGAATATTTGAGAAAAAATTTCTCTTTAGCATTATGTAACGAAAACAAAAATCAAAAATTAAAATCTCGTTACTACCCTTCCATTGGGGTGGGGGTTTGAAACTTTTATATTTCTTCAATATTTTTCACGCATCACAAGTTTCATTTGATCTAAGGATACAATCCACTATTTATCTCCGCAATTTCCAAACGCGTCGAAATTGTCCCTGCGTTATTACAAGATATTAATTTCGATGTTTTATCGCGCATCGATTTCCGTATCCCGCAAACGAACTGTTACCCGCGCACACGGTATCGTATCGTGGTACGAGAAAAACACCGGTAATCGTAAACGTCCGCAAATGAAAATAATTGAACGTCGTTCGACGATTTGTATAAACTTTCTATCTGCGGTGAAATCTGAGCAAGTTACCGACCGGTCCCGGTGCAACGGGCACCGCAGCACGTGTCTACGTCACTGCGCAAACACTTGTTACACACGGGAGAAGCCGCTTCTGGTATCCACGTTGCAGAAAACCGTTCGTTTGACAAACACCCACGTGTAAGTTTAATGCCCGTCATCAATCTCCGTTCACCATGATTCTATTTAATGATTTCATAAAAAGAATTTAAATACTCAAGCATAATTTCGAAAACTAGGAGTTTAATAACCTGCATGTTCAGCAATATAAACCGAGGTTTTGTAGGTTGTAATGCGCAAGGTAATCAGTTGTTGCAGATAAAATTGCAAATTGAGTATACACTATATCTATTCTGGTACAAGGTTTATCATGAAACTGTTGAGCTTTTCAGTTAACACTTATAACGCGAGAATATACTTTTCCAATAGACTTTGGGAAAACTGTATTCTTTTAACCACTATTTGAAATTCGGATAATAAGATGATGTATTAGTATACTGCATCATACAATCATTTTATACAGAAACAAATTAGAGAACAATACTAATACTAATATTTTACATTGTAAGCGGAAGATAGTGGTTGCTTTCATTATCCGATACAAGTCCTGTATTATTTGACATATTTTCAGTTTCCTTTTTTTCGCCCCCAGAATTTACGATGAAACAAATTTTAATAAATTCTCTAACATATGTTAACATATTTACAATCGTTGAAAATTTTTGTTGGGAACTTTTGCATGTTAATTTTTGATAAATTATCGAACGATACATCACAAAAAAAAATCAGTTCAAGGACACTTTTGACCACCTTATTTTACTGTCAGGGATAGAAGCCACATTCGGGATCAAACTGAAGTTTGTACAACTGTACATGTTATTCTCTCTGTACAATATAAATCATTTACTAAATAAAGCTAGTATGTACCGCTATAATCACTCAACTTTTGTAAGTAAGCATCCAATAAACACCACACGATTATTTTTGCTATATGTGTTCTAAACTTACAAGTAATCAGCCTATAAGCACTTTGTGACCGTAAATAGTTACCCTGTATTCGCCCGACGACTAAGTATTTTATTACAGTCCTCTATGACAATATATTTTACTACATTCGTTCTACGACTAGAAATATGTATCCTACATATACTCTATGACCATAAGTTTTGATATTCGCAATCTACAACTACAAATTTTACCATGTGCACTCCACAACTATAAATAATCAGACCACATATACTCCACGACTATAGTGATCTTGTTTGCATTCTGTGACTATACCAACTACCGTATACCTACTCTACAACTATGTAGCTCACTATATGCCCTGTACGACTAAATTGCACCAAATTTACTCTACGACTATAAATAATCACCTTGCAAGTATTCAACGACTATAAATTTTGATATATGCAATCGACTATTATAAATTTTGCCATATGCACTCCACAACTGTAAATAATCAGACCACATGTACTCCACGACTATAAATAGTGATCTTGTTTGCATTCTGTGACTATACCAACTACCGTATGCCTACTCTGCAACTATGTAGCTTACTATTTACTCTGTACGACTAAATTACACCAAATTTACTCTACGACTATAAATAATCACCTTGCAAGCATCCAACGACTATAAATTTTGATATATGCAATCGACTATTATAAATTTTGCCATATGCACTCCACAACTGTAAATAATCAGACCACATGTACTCCACGGCTATAAATAGTGATCTTGTTTGCATTCTGTGACTATACCAACTACCGTATGCCTACTCTGCAACTATGTAGCTTACTATTTACTCTGTACGACTAAATTACACCAAATTTACTCTACGACTATAAATAATCACCTTGCAAGCATCCAACGACTATAAATTTTGATATATGCAATCGACTATTATAAATTTTGCCATATGCACTCCACAACTGTAAATAATCAGACCACATGTACTCCACGGCTATAAATAGTGATCTTGTTTGCATTCTGTGACTATACCAACTACCTTATACCTACTCTGCAACTATGTAGCTCACTATTTACTCTGTACGACTAAATTTCACCTTTACTCTACGACTATAAATAATCACCTGACAAGCATTCAACGACTACAAATTTCGGCATATGCGATCGACTACTAATTTTGCCATGTGCACTATTAATAACCAGCCATGTACTCTACATATAAATGATCACTTCACATGCACTCTGCGACTATAAATAATCACGATACACACGACTACAAGCGTTACTATACGCATTCACGATTTTTCACGGACAACCAACGTGACACGGTTTCGCTCGCAAACAGCATGATCCTCGATTTCGCGATTCGAGCCGCACTCTTCCGCACGTCGCACGCCAGTTAATTCCCTGCGACACACGTACCGAGTATCGCAGGCGAACGAAAATTTCGTGCTAACCGCGTTACATCGCCGCAAGCCGAAAGGTGACTAATGCAACGAGGCGACTGTCCTACCTGGCCAGTTGCATGTGCATACGTCGGTGCATATATGTCGTGCCATACTCGCTACCCACCGTGCGTTATCCTATTCGCGGATACCCCGCAACAACCGCGAGTTCCTTTGTTTGCCTAGCCCACGACCGCGGTCGGTGATATTTACAAGACAGCGATCGATTGACACCCGTTACGAGAGATCATGATCGATACCGATGCGATTAACATCGTCGGCGACTGCGAAACAGAAACGCAACGTGTCGACGGCAGCTGAACGCGCACGATGATCGCGGATCGTTTGACAGTGGAAGGAAAAATTTCTTTTTTTTCTTTTTATGTGTGTGTTTAAGGTCGCATCAACTGTGTGGATATTAGTGACCACAGTTGGTAATTTTATATACCGTGTGTAAGATTTTTTTCGTGTACAAATTTTATCGTTTTCTTCAGGTTCCCTTCGTTTTTGAATAGCTCTCTGATTTGTTATTTCTGTTTTTGAATACTTTCTTCAGTTATCTTGCAATTTGACAGAATGATGACGGTTAGATTTTGTTGGATGATTCAGAAATTACAGGGGTGCTTTTGTTTAGGATGAAGTCGCGTGCTATTTTCGTGTGTCCAGTAATTAGTATATTGATTATAATTTGTTCTTTTCGATTGAATTTAGTTCTGTCGTGGATTGTGTAGAAATCTTCCGTAGGGTCGCGTATTTTAGATGGTATGTTCCTAGTAGAAGGATAAATGTTGCATGAATCAAATGGAAATTATCAGGTTGCTGCAACGGAAATGTGTTATTTGTATGTAGGAGGTGTTTTAATTGTAATTGTGTGGAATATAAAGAGCGGTGAGTACCAGTGCTGGTAAGAGTTAAATGTAGAAGTGTACGAAATTTGAAATTGCAAAAATTGAAAAATTAGAAATTTGTTGACGTGAAAATTAGAAACTTGGTAGTATGACGTTTAAAATTCGAATGCTTTGAAAATTAAAAATTCGATGATGGGAAAATTAGAAATTTTATATATTAAAAATTAAAAATTTGATAGTCTGAAAATTATGAATTCGACAATTTTGAAACTTAGACATTCAAAAATTTAGTAACATGCAAATTTAGAAATTTAAAACTTTCAGAACTTTGACTACTTAGAAATTTGGTAGTGTTAGAAGTGTAAATTATAAAATTTACAAACTGAAGAATTAAAAATGTGAAGCTAAAAATGTAATAATATGAAAATTTGGAAATTCATGTAACATAATTTAGGAATACAAAAATAGGTATTAAGTAATTTAGAAATGCAGAAAGAAACATTTCAACTTTAGTAATGCAGGAAATTGGAACATTTAAAATGAAGAAATCGAGAAGCAAAATTTATAAATAATATAATAATATTTGTTTGTAACACAAATTCAAATTTGTGAGGATAGAAGTGTATTAAAGTATCATAGATCATAAACTAGTAATTCGATACTTCGAAAATCAAGAAATTTATGAATCTAAAATGTGGAACTATACTGGACTATATATATAACTATGTGGAACTGTACTGGAAGACTGCGATTATTAAAATCATATAGCGTATCTACGTTTGAAATAAAAATTTTAATTTAATCCCTGTGCAATCAATAAATGGAATATGCGAAGAATGCAAGCAATATCTATAGCACGTTGAAAAGACTGCAGTCACGCACTATTGAGCAACGAATGAAAACACATCGGGGCAAAGAATGCGTGAAACGATTCGTAATTCAAGCGTTAAATTACATTGATTCCTGTAATTAATAGTACAAAACAAAAATTCTTTTCAAAAGCAATTGCGGACTTGTATATCGTGTGATTTTGTTAATTTTTTATGCCGATTTTTATGCTATTAAAGTCTTTTTTGGAAAACTGATACATAGCATTAAATCCGGTATCAATTATAAATTTGCCAGATACATTAATTTATCAACATTTGAAATTTCTATATTTAAATATCTCAAACTTGGAAAAATGAGAAAAACAAATTTCAGAATTTGAAATTTATACATTTAAATAAGTAGGAAATTAGTAAAATTAGAAACATGAAAATTTGGAATTACAAAACGTTGAAATTCGTAGATTTTTAAAATATGATATCATTGATGAATTATCAAAATTGAGTGAAATTATCAACTTCTCAAATTATCAAGTTGTTGAATTATGGAATTATCAAACTATCAAATTGTCAAATTATCAATTTCTCAAATTATTAAATTATCTATAAAATATTACCAAATTTCACAGTTCCTTTACCTCTGAATTATAAAACATTTAACTTCGAAAATTGAATATATCTAAATTATCAAAATTTCAAATTTTAAATAATCAGACTTCCAAATTTGTATATATGAGAAAATTTCAACTTAAAAAGTATATCCACAACTTTCAAATAAGTTTTCACTCTAATTTCACTTGACACTGACATATAAGAATTACATTTTGCAAAAAATATACAAACACCCACGTTAAACGTTCAAAATCAATAATCCATCTCTAATCGACGCAAAATTGCTACAACCACTTTCAAAATTACACCCCTCAAATATAATACTACATGAAATATTTATCTTTTTCCCGAAATAATTTTATCCAACCGCGTCGACAGTAAAATGAAACTATAACTTGTAACAGTTGCATGGACCATTCAGTATATCGCATTGTTGCGTACGGTGTGAAAGTGAAAAAAGAAGATTCCACTGAAATATCTTGTTTTTTATAAGCCGGGGGCACAGAACATCCGCGAGGATGAGAAACCACGCGAGAATCGATATGCAAATGCGAATGTAGTCCGAAAGATCAGTGACTCGTCTCGGTGACTCACCGAGTCACCATTCTTGCGTTTTCGTCCTACACTTGGTTGACCGGTGACCACCATTTTCAACACCGTGCGACGCAATACCTGGTGCAAGACCAGGTGAAAATTAGTGTATAAGAGGATTAGAGGACATTCCAGAATGCTTAATCCTTCGAGTTAACCGCAAACGGAACTACTATGCTGACAACTTCCATTTGCTGCTCCTCGGACTTATCTGTGGTTCGGGGAATTGAAAATTTTTATATTTGAATGTAGAAATGTAAGAATTCGGGATAGAGAAATTTGGGAATTCCAGATATAGAAATTTAGAAATTTGAAATATAGAAATTTGGGAATTATAGATACAGAAATTTAGAAATTCGAGATATAGAAATTTCTGAATTCTAGATACAGAAATTTAGAAATTCGAGATATAAAAATTTGGCAATTCTAGATATAGAGATTTAGAAGTTCGAGATACAGAAATTTGGAAATTCTACATATAGAAATTTAGAAATTCGAGATTCAGAAATTTGGAAATTCGAGATATAGAAATTTGGGAATTCGAGACAGAAATTTGGGAATTCGAGACACAGAAATTTAGAAATACGAAATTTAGAAATGCAAAAATTCGAGATGTAGGTATTTGGATGCTTAGGAATTTGGAAATCAAGAAAGTTAAGAAGTTTGAACTTTGGAAATTTAGAAATTCGGAAATTTGGAAATTTGGAAATGTAGAAATTTCAAAATACAGAAATTTATTACTTTTGGAATTGAAAATGTTCAAATTTAGAAATTTTCGAACTTGGGAATTTTCAGACTTGAAAATTTTCGAAGTTAGAAATACAGCTAAATAAAATAATGTCAACTAAAAAACAAAGAAATTTGAAATTTTCAAGTGACTAAATTCTAAAATTCGTAGACAGAATAATTTAAGAGAAATTTAACGAATGCAAAAATTTGAGAAATTGGAAAATCTCGAATTTGCAAGTGAAAAATTGAGACATTATAAAGACGTTGAAATACAGAAACATAAATTCCCTAGCGTTATCGAGTCGAGGTATACGAGTACGCGTAATTCCATCGGTTTTAGACGGAAGCTCCTGTCTAAAGCAGGATTGCCAACGTTAATTCCGATTAGCAATCGGTCCAACTATCGCGAATACGGGATTCAGGGGAAACAGAACCACCATAGTTTACGAACCGATTGAATAACGCCGTGTCGGCAACATTTCCATAGACAAATGGTAGGTACCCAATGTAAAGCGGGAAAATACGGTCAAGCATGAGCTGCAGATCGCAACGACCATTCTTATCCAAATCGGACGACACATTTGCATATAATGTGAGCTCACGGAACCTCACGACATTTTTATGAAGCTTTAGTCCGTAACTGGTATGGTGATCAATTCGTCACGTTGAAAATATTACACAATCTCATAAAACAGCGTAGCAACATTTACGAATAATTAACAAAGAAAATTATACTATTATACTTATCATCTTATTTTAGAAGTATGTTACATATCTTTTTAAATTAAAAATTCATCGAATTTCCACGATGAAAAATTTGAAGGCAGAAAATTAAAAAGGAATGTAATCCAAGGTATCATTGCAGGTTAGACTTCAACAATTATGCAGGTTCATAGAAAGAAAGATTATAAAAGGATAATATCTATATGTTTTATTTATTGTTTGATTTTTTAATCATGTAAATTCCCTTTTAAATATTAAGAATTGTCGGTGAGATAATTTATTACTTTTAAATCGAAAATAAAATGGAACTATAATAAAATAGAATTTCTAATTAAAATTTGATGAAGTCTAGTCTCGCTGAAAAATGTACAAGGAGACAATTGAAAAGATATAGGAGAGGGTTGCATATACTATACTATCTAGACTACTTATACTAGCTATACTAGCTATACTAGCTGTACTATAATTACCTATACTATCTACAGTACCTGGTATACTTATACTGCCTATACTATACTACCTACATATCTACTTATATTATAACCTACAGTTTATACGTATTATTATTTGGTTATATAAATTACATCTGAAAAAATTAAAAATGTTCGATGACCAGTTTATTATATTAAAATCGAAAATAAAATAGTGGAATGAATAAATAAGGAATTAAATTCGACTTGTAGTTTTCCTTTATCCCTATATAAATCGCCTTATATTTTGACAGATATTCATTAACAATTCCCGTAGTGTAAAATAAGAACAGCGATATTCGTCGTTTGAACAAGTCTCGTGCATTCGCTGTTAATAGAATTCACGTTCGCGAGGCATCGCTATTACGCGAACAGCTCGTATTATAAAGCCGCGAGTGATCGATATACGCGTGTACCGTTAAACGTAATTGATGTCACAGGCTTGATAAATTGCACGGTTGAAATAATGATACGTTAGCAGGGTGCGTTTTTATTATCAACAGCCTGTGCTTCTTGGTCATTAGCTTCGGCTGGTGTGCTTCATTACCGGTTTCGTAGACACGAAACGTTGTTTCAGGGAAATTTTAATTCCACCACTGCCCGGTGTCTTTCTTCGCCGCGTTTATTATTTAACAAGCGAGAGTATTAATTTTTTATCTGACAATTTCTACTTCCTCTGCGGAAGACTGTAGTTCCGCGAACTTTCTTAACGAAGTTCCAATCGAAACATAAATAATAAGTATTAATAAGAAAAACGTAAATAATAATTATAAAAAGTTGTTACAAAACAAACGTGAATAATACGTGAATGTGAAAAACGTAAATAGTAAAGATAAATAGTTATTATTCTTATATTTATAACTGTACATAGTTATTATTCAATTAACTATTCAATAAATAGTTACGTAGATAACAAATATTGTATGGTTATAGTAACTATTAAGAGTTATTATTTACGGAACTATTTATTGAACACATTATTTCCGAATATGCAACTTGCACCTGTAAATATTATTTTCAAGGCAATGTGCACCTTCAAAGATTATTTTCAAGGCACTGTGCACCTCCAAATATTATTTTAAAATAATTGCAGTTTTAAATAAATGCAGATCTCAAGCACACCTATCATTACTTTAATTTTTTGTTAATATCGTCAGTGTTATGTACGTTCATTAAAATTTCGAAGAAGTTGCATAATCGTGGGTGTTCGCGATACGATCTTAAGTTATCTGATTAATCATGTTACAGTACATTTCAGAATGTACGTCAGTGAATCACGATTGACCCAATTGCACGATTCGAAGGTTAAATAATAATCGACACTTACCGAGGCCAAAATGGTGACTAGGTATCGCTGCGTCTTTTCGAAGTCGAGAGTACGGTTAACAGTAACTTGGCCTTGATGAGGTAAGTTTATGCTGAAGTAACCGTATCCATCGGCTGTCGTGATTCGATTTCGACCAACTCCTTCGTTATTCCCGATTCTGGAGCCGTCTCCAGGAGCGATAGAGTATTCTACGATGCCGTTCACACCCGCGTCTGCATCCACTGCGACCACGTTTTTGAAAATTGTGGAACCAACCGGTGTCAGCTGCAATAAAACAAATATTATTATCAATTATCGTTACGGAATTTTTGTATTCTTATTTCTGCGTATCGATTTTTAACCCTTTGCGGACGAACGGCGACTATCATTCGCCATTTGATTCGGTGTAATAATTTTTAATAAATAATTGTTCACTACATACATGTAGTATTATGCACGTGACGTTTGAACACAGTGAAACAGGCAATATTGGCAATTAATAACAAAAATATGATTATTTTAAGGAAGTTGATCAAACTTTGTAACCAGAGAGTTTTGCAGTTGCTATTTGCTAATGGCATATATTCTAACGTCCGCAAAGGGTTAATATTACCATCGACGTTATTTGATATTAATGTTATTATCAATGGCATTTAAGTAATATTAATATTATTATTAACATTCTCTGTGTAGTATTTAACACTAACACTACCAAAGGAATGACCCTTCTACAAATTTCCTACTAATTTCATTGATGTTTCATTGTTTGTTCATTTATTTTTCAACTTCATTTTTAACAAAATAATTGTGCATTATACGTCGGTAGTTTTAGTGTTAATGCTGCTATGAATGTTATTGGTAATGCTATTAGCAACGTTACTTGAATAACATTTAATGTGATTATTAATATTTTCGAAGTAACAATGCCATTTTTTAATTCATTAAAAATTATCATACAACGTTATCGTATACTATGTAATTTTATTATTGTAACAACGATGAAATAGATTTTTAAAATCGAGATAAAAAATCATGGAAATTTTGAAATTTCGATATGTAGGATCGTAAAAATTGAGATATTTAGCAATGTAGTAACATTCAATTTCAAATTTTCGATGTTTTTAATTTGTAAATACCGAAGAATCTCACACAGTTGAAAACATAACAATTTTAAGTTTTCATGGTGCAAAATTTGTGAACTTACATTTTTGCTATGAAGAAATTTGATATACTATTACTACGGAATGTTAGAAGTGTAGAACTTTGCAAATACAGAAATTTAGAGCTTTAGATATTTGGAAGTTTAGAGATCTAGAAATTTTATAATTTAGAAACTTTGAAATTTGGAAAATTAGAAACTTTGAAATTTGGAAATTTATAAATTTGGAAATTGAGAGATTTTGAAACTGAAACTTTGAAACTTTGAAACTTTAAAATTTGGAAATTTTGAAGTTTTGAGACTTCGAGATTTAGAAGTTGAGAGATTTAGAGATTTAGAGATTTAGAGATTTAGGGATTTAGAGATTTAGAGATTTAGAGATTTAGAGATTTAGAGATTTAGAGATTTAGATATTCAGAAATTTAGAGATTCAAACATTTAGAAATATCGAGATTTGGAAGTTTAGGTATTTGACAATTCAAAAGCACAGAAATAATCGATTTGGAAGTATGGTAGTACAAAAACTCAAAAATATGACAATACAGATGTCATAAATTGAATAATACCACAAATATGGTGCTATAGAAATTTACAAAATCACAAATATATAATCAGAGAAATCAGAAATTTGCAAGTGTGGAAATAACTTCAAATTTCCAACCAAAAGAAAACCAGCTACTCTTTAATATTCACAAACACCCCACCCTATGTATCCAGCCATTCTCTCCTATCCACTGTTACAATCATCACACAACGAGCCAATTTTCGCATTTCTGTATAATGCACCGACACATAATCGCCCTCGACAGCCAGCTATTGATTAACTTCGAATTAGCAGGCTTCGCTTAACAGAATCCACTTTCAATTTCTTCGCGATCCTAGCATGACCTATCGGCCGCAATTGCAGAATCGGCGCTAGTTTTCTCGATCGCGATCGCGGAGAGCCTTCATGATCTCTGTTTGAACTAATTAATCCCCGAGCGGAGCCGGACCGTTCGAGCGGTTTCACAAAAGAGAAACGAAGGAAGCTGGATTATTCCCCGCTGATAACACTGTACAACAACCAAATGATTTCATAACCGACACTATGAAATTCTTATACACTTTTGCGAGCTGAACACGAAACTGAAATCCGTTTCTCTCTCTTTGACATACAGTTTTTCAGAAAATTAATGTTTTAAGAAATTGCAAATTTTCAACTTTGGGAATTTTTTGTGCTTTTACCATAGTAGCTTTTCAGTGGATTTTTACACGATGAAAATCTGTGAACTTTTCCAAATAAAACGATATAAATTCTTATTACATTGTAAACATTTAAATGTGTTTAAACAATGATCACAGAAAGAATAACCCCAAAAACGCACCAATTTTTGCAAATCAAATCATCGTCTTAAACTTTTGTCCGCTACTGTACGTCAAAGTAAAATGAACCATCTCATCTATACATCATCGACAGTGTTATTAATTGCAACGGAATTATTAATGGCATTTCTTCAAAAGTTATTAAAAGCACGAATCTCTAACTTAGGTTACGGAAACGAACATTTTTATCGATTGCCGGTAACCCTAATGAACCGGCCAAGAGTATACACGCGGCACTTCCATTACGCAATTGCGTATTTATTCATTCAAACCACCTGTATTAGATGCGCGGTTACCGAGAATTCTCGGTTGCATTTTATTGCATACACCACCAGCCAATCCAGTAGTAATTAACTGTACTTGGCGATAATAGCTACCGTTTAGCAACGTAAGCCTCTTTAATTTGTACATTAGTACACCGGAAAACGGGTATAACAGTATATTTTAATTACTGCACGGTGTGCAGAAAGCTCGTTGCACTTTCGAAAAGTATGAATAAATTCTGCTAAGAAATTTTTCAAGCGATTACGAAACAGGTTCGATACTGCTGCATCACCGATGTTTCTTTATTGCACGATTTGAATGTCCAACACCGTACGCGGACAAATCTTAGAGTGATTTACCAGCAGTGCTAGTGTTACCTCTTGTGTAACTAGACACAGAGAGAAATTCAAAAAAAAATAAAATATAGAATGATATTTTTTAGTGTACAGTATGAATTTTGGGAAATTTGAATTTGAACATTTTTTTATGATATTCGACACATTTGTTTATACAGTTTTGGACAAAATTAAGTGGACAGGTATCATAAATAACATAAGGCTAATTTAATTTAACTAATAATGCCTGTAAATGAAAACTTTATTGCACAATTATGTACATTAAATAAATGTTTTTTCAAGACTACAAAAACATTTCACGTTTTAAATTTAAAATGTATTTGATACATTGTAAAAAGAACAGAATTTTTTTACATTTCTGCAATGTCCATTTAATTTTGTCCATGACTGTAAATTCAGTGACTCTTTCCGTAATTGAACAATTAGTGAATAGTATGTTATAAAGTCATTTTAGATACAAGTTATAATTATTTCTAAAATGTTCAATATAGGGTACTGTCATTTTTGTACATATTCTATAGCGATTAATTTGAAACCAGATCGAAACAAATTTATTAAATTATGGAATAATGAAGATAGATTTCGAATAAAAGTTTATGAACAAAAAGACAACAAATTGTTGAAGTACAAAATAAAGTAATAAATTCTACTGTCATATACATGAAGGAATGCGAGAGTGCGTGGATATACGTGAGAACGAGTGAGATGAGTGCGTGAACGTTGTAAGAGAGAGTACGAACGATTGCAGATGAACGTGTGTGCGAGTGAGAGGGAATGCGTGAAGTAACAAAAGAATGAAGCGCACGAATTTCAGTCTAATGCATGATGCGACGCGAGCTATCGCGTTTTTTTTATTAATTATCCATTCTACAATCTCCCTTTATTTAGTAAAGTTACATTATTTTCGACGAGTGCGTGTATTTTCATTACACCTCCCTCTGGCCCGATCCTACATGCATGTTATATTCAAATAAAATTCAAATTAGATTTAAACAAATTCACTGATCCACTAATTAGTACAAATAAATTATTCGGTAAAAATTAATGAATAGTTCAACAAGTAATTTGTGAAGTACAGAATAAACGTATTAATATCCTCAAAATGTTGAATATGCGGAATTACTGTATAATGCAAATTTTCCGCTTTCCACTAACACTCACATATTTAATCAAAAGAGTTCATATTTATTCGCGGTGAAGTTTACCCGTCGTTTCACGATGGGCAGCCATAAAGCTTGCGACAATGGCCGAAACCCGATCAAATCGAATTAGCGCAATTTGTGCGTTGCAATATCCATATCGGAATTCCAGGACCGGGAGGACAGAATTGCGCCTCGTTAACTATTCCGGTTCCTGAACGTTCCGTTTGCCAGATGACTGCCCCGACCGATTAAGTTGTCCAAGTTGTCGGCGAGTTATCCAACATTCCACTTCCACCCGCTATAATTGTGGGGATCTATTTCGCCGGACGAGCAACGCGGATTTATCTGTGTAACGTGCACGCCCGCCAACTATTTCAACGAGTCCTCGGAAGTGTTGTCGCCGTCGAAGAGAAACGAGCACGGATTCCTCTTCTTTTCTGCATTCACGAACCGTTATAACAGAAACTGCGTGTACAGTCAGGTGCAAGTCCGGTTTCCCGGGGGAAAACGCGCTGATTTCCACGCGTCGATTCTTAGGGATTTTCAAGGACACGAACGTTTGGAGTCACGTTAAGAATTTGGCGAGTTCGAGATTCGTTGTTTCTGCAGAGTCTGCGAGTTGGGGATTTACCAGAGATATTTGGAGGGTCTCCGATCCCTGGATTTGGGGATTTTAGGGCTTTGCGGACTTGGGAACCTGTTTGGGTACATATGAATTTGTAGATTTAGAAATTTAGCATTATTAAGAAATTAGAGATTTAGAAATTTGGGAGCATACGGATTTGTGGATTCTCAGATTCGGAAATGGCTAAATTCTGAAAGTGCCATATCCCCAAATTCACACGTGACCAAATTCTCAAATTGCGAAATCACTAAATCACCAAGTGATTTGAACTGACTTGAACTGAAGTCTCGAACACTGCAAATCTCCAAATCCACAAATCCCAAAATCTTAAAAGAAGATTCCAAAATCTTGAAATTTCGAAGTACACAAGACGTTGAAGGTCAAGTTCTCGACATCACTACATCCCATCATCCCTAAATCCCAACACATCTAAATGCCAACACCCCCAAACGTTAACATTCTCAAATCTTAACACTTCCAAATTCTAACATCTCCAAATCCCAATATTCTCAAATCCAAACATTCGCAAACCACAACATCCCCAAATCTCAATATCCACAAATCCCAACATCTTCAAATACCAATATCCCCAAATCTCAATATCCCCCAAGTCTCAACATCCCCAAATCCCAACATCCTCAAAATCCTTATATGTCCAAATCTCAATATCCAAAATTCAAATATCCCTAAATCACAACATTTCCTGAATCTAAATACCCTAAATTCCAATATCCCTAAATCACAACATTCCCCAAATCTCAATATTACCAAATTCCAATATACCGAAATCCCAATATCCCCAAACCTCAACATCCCCAAATCCCAACATCCTCAAATCCCTATATCCCCAAAATTCCAACGTCCCTAAATCTCAATACCCCAAATTCCAATATCTCTAAATCTCAATATCCCCAAATCCCAACATCCTCAAAATCCCTATATCCCCAAAATTCCAACGTCCCTAAATCTCAATACCCTAAATTCCAATATCTCTAAATCTCAACATTCCCCAAATTACAATATGCTAAAATCCCAGTATCCCCAAACCTCAACATCCCCAAATCCCAACATTCCCAAATGCTAACATCCTCAAAACCCCAATATGTATCCCCAAATCTCAACATCCCTAAATCCCAACATCCGCACATCTCAGCATCCTTGAATTCTCAAGTTATCCAAAAAAGTACAAATAGAAAGAAATCCTTGAATATCAACACGTAACCGATCTCTTTTCCCTCGTCCGCCATGTTTTCCCTAGGGAAGCCACATTTGCACTCCGCTGTATCTAAAGAGTTAACGTGCCAGTTAATCCGACTGAATGCCGCAATACGCGTGCCTTCGATACCATGTTAATACACGTTTTAATGATCCCGTATTTTATGATTGCGAACGTTATCTGGCCGCATCTCCACGAAGCTATTCACAAGCGTAACGGTATATTAAATCTGCTGTCCACGGTCGTTCGGTCATTAAATGGCACACATGGGACTTTGTAAGGGATGCAATCGAGTATGTTGGCTGAATCCAATGCCAATTTATGAACGCGAGGAAAAGTGAGGATTTTTTTTTGAATCGTTGAACGTACTTTGTGATACAATATACTTTGATGTAACAAAGGGTGTAACCATCAACTAATATTTTATAACTTTTCATTTTCAAAATGTGACTCTTTTTATTGGAGTTGATTAGACGGTAAAAGTAATTGCATATAATTATCACAAGTAACTTCGGATATATTTTGTTGAATTTGTACATTATTGTTGTAATACAGTGTGTAAAATTGTGTTTCTTGAGATTTGTCCCATATTCATCACAAGTGTAAAATCAACTCAATTTGGATTCTTTCAAAAACGTGTTAAATAATTTGCAGTATTACCAAATATTTATTCTTCGCTAGATTAAGAATAAAATGAGACTAAAATTTTACAGTTCCATTGATGTTTTAAGGAAAATACATGATTAATAAAATTGTTATACTGCGAATTAACACACATTGCCGAATATAAATTAGAAATAGAAATCCATTATCAAATTCAAATTAAAAATTAAGGCATATCGTTAATATATAAATTAAAGATCGAAGTATAATGCATCATCAAATTCGAATAAAAAATTAAAATACATCATCTTCATTAATTTACATCTGAGATGCAGACTAAACAAAGTCTATTTTTTTATATATACACAAATTCTATAACTTCGCAATATTTAAAAAAATGTTACTGCACTATTTTTATATTTATTCAACTTTAACAAAACGAAAAACATTTAAGCGTCCTCGTTTTTCTGCTTTCGTTGCACGATGGACTCGCGTTAACGCGGGTTTTACGAAAAGCCTCTTCGATTCCGCAAAAATTGCGAAAGGAAATAGAAGTACCATTATTCTGAAAGCAGGAAAAGTTTGCCGCCGAAAGTATCGATAAATCGTAGCGAAGATAGGAGACATATCAAAGAATATAGGGAAAAATATGGCGGCGATTACGAGTGTATCAGATGCGTCACATTACCGTCCCTAAAACTGTCAAAGTAGTCCAATAAATTCCGAATTTATACGCTTGTTAACGTTCAGGGTTCTTTTATATTCGCCACAGGAAGCAAGCTGGCCACAGTTTATCGCGAAAGGAAGTCTAATCCTTCCAGATATCCGTATTTATCGCGCAATCTTATGGCAACCGATCCGACGCGTAACGTACATCTAAAATGATCAACATTATTATTGAATATCATTTTTCACGTGCCGTTTAGCGATCGTACATCGCGTTCTATCGTGGAAACGATTCGTTTCGCTCGTTGTCGCATTAACTAGAACCCTCATCGTTACAGTAAAAATGTTTAATCAAAATTCAACGCGATCGTTTCAGATTCACTGCCGCCATAATGGCTGGTCAGCGGCCGATTTCGAGCCATCTCGCGTTCCAGCAAATTATACTACTCGATTATCGATTTTTTACGCGCAATAGATTACGAGGGATCCTAATAATGCTCGTACAACAAATTTGTAACTCGTTCGAGCTGTACGCGAGGTTCAAGGTCATCGAACTTGAAAAGTATTAGAAATTTCATGTCTGGAAAAAGCTGCGAGCTTAAACCCTTTAAGATGACATTATACGTGATCCAGTATATATAACAAAAAGATTTAAAATGTGAAAATGATCAACTGTGAAAGAAATTCATGTGTAAGTTCTTAATAATGTTTAAATTATTAATAACGACGTATCGAGGATCGTAAGTGTTTCATAAGTGCATTGATCTAATTTGGATCAGATTACAATATATGATATAGCAAATGTTAGTAACTTTGTTTCACCTGTGCTGACACTTAATGAATAACATTTAGTTTGCTATATAACTTGAAAAATGTTATTACATGAAGTATTAACATGTTGTGTGATATTTGATTTTTCTTTCTCTTTCTCACAACTTGCCTAATGAGTATCTAATTTGATCGTCTAAAATGATATGATTTATAACATAAATGTATAATGTAAATGCAGTAGATTTATTTCTAATTGTTAGGTTTGTCGGAAATAGCGATTTAGTAAACGTTTATTGTTATTATAATTTTGATATATTATTGTTTAAAGAAGTTTTCACTATCACAATAAATAGTTCTATATTCCGTGTAGCATTAATAATTATTGTTAATTATTTAAAATATACATTGAAGTACTTTATGGTGACTTACCTCTGGCACAGTGGTCTCATATGGTGTATTAATGAACTTCGGTTTGTTGTCATTAATGTCAGACACTCGCACAATTACAGGTATCGTTCTTTTCTTGTTCGTCTGCTTCACAGTGCAGCTCAACTGGAAAATTGAAATTGCAAAAGTACATGAAAAATAGAATTATGGGAATTATAGAAATAAAATATTAATAGAGTAAATAGACAATATCATTTGTGAAGCTAATCCTACAAATAACTTATGAATTTACATAAATTACATAAATTTATAAATTTACACGAATACCATAAGTTTATAAATTTACATAAATTATAACAAATTATGTAATTTATGAATTTTTAAAAGGAATGAATTTTTCAGTTATTACAAGTTATATTAGCATTATTAGAAAAATTCGTTCAAAAATAATGGTATAGCATTATAAAATTTGCAACCTTTTGTTACGGATATATAATTATAACAATTATCGAAATTTACAAATATTCGTAAATTACGTTGAGTGTAAAAATTGCTGTTCACTGGTATTTGACAACATAGAATGTATAAGTAATAATGTAATGGAAAACTGAAAACACTGTGAACTGGGCATGTAGAAATTGCATAATTTGGAAATCTGCAAATTTGGAAATGTGAAAACCTGAGAACCCGAAAATCTAAAAATTACTCGATTTGGAATATGTGAATTTTGCGATCTGAAAATATGCAAATTTAAAAATTAGAAAATCAGAGATTTGGAAATTTGCAAATATGAAAATTTGGATATCTAAAAACTTGAATATCTATCTGAATGAATATCTAATTAAATATCTAAAAATTTAGAAATTAATGAATCAAAAGATATGGTTTTTGAAAGCTTGACAATTTGAAAATATCAGAATTAAAAATATAGAAAATGATAAATTACGAGAACCTATCATTTTACTAACTTGGAAATTTACAAATACAGATATTTGGAGATCTGAAAACTTACAAAATTTAGGTATTACAAAATTAAAAAGTTGTCGATTTCGTAGATTTTAGAGTCTGGAATGCGAACATTGCAAAATTTGAAATTATGAAAATTCTGTACATTTAAAAATTTGAAAATACAAAATCACATAGCTTTAAAGATAGCCAACATGAAGTCTCTACCTGCACAGTTGTCACTGTTAACTGTTCGGTGTTGTATTCATTCGATTTGATACAGTCCGCTGATCTTAGTTTGGATTTCCATTAATCTCACGCGTCGTTTGATCGTCGCTAAAATAATTGTTGACGCTGCGACGGACATACAAGTGCATTTTATTCGGTCAATTTGCGAAAATGGCAAGCACGATCACTTACGATACCAGAACATTGCACTAGACCTTTCACATTCCTCGCGGCGCAGTGTCATAAGAGACAACGTGCATTCCCCGCTGCCAATATGGCCACGGTATGGGGAACGGTATCCTACATCGTGTACCATCGTAATTACTGACAGTCTGATCGCGAATTCGCTTCCACTCGGCTTTTCGCCGTGTGTCCAACGAGAATTATAGGTTTTCGATCCCGGTACTTTTCTTGTTACCGTTGCAAATGCTAAAGTGCAACGTACACCGGTACCATTCCCCTACTGTTTCTGTGAAAATCCAACGATTGTTCACCGTTTCGCGAAACTAGAATAATTACTTTCGATGTTTACAATGTGATCGAACGAAACGTTTCGAGCGAACTGTTAACTTCGCAGGACAGCTTCGGCGGAAAACGTGGAAGCAAATTTGCTTGGACACTAAGTTACGTTTACTTTGCTACAAATTGTATTCAACATTTTTCTGTATACAGATGTTTCGCTCAAAATTAATAGAATTTTGGTCTGTGATTATAACTCCCCCACCCCATCCATGGTTTAATCCATGGTTATTAAAAATAATTCATTTATTCATAATAATACTAGGGCAATTACATAAATTACTCTAAATTACATATATTACTCTAGTATTATTATTTAAGTCTACATCATAGTTACTAAACAGATAAATGAAATTAATGAGAACTTTTTGTTCTTGTAACTAGAATCATTATATGAAATTAACTGTAAATTATTGTAGTATTATTATGCAGGGTTGAAATTTTTCAGATAATATGTAGATAAATTAAATTAAATAAATTATTACTATAACTGGAGTTAGAAGTAATGATTTTGGGACCATGGAATTTTTGAATTAGAAATTTGTAAGTTTGGTAATTTGGAACTTTTGGAATTACAAAATTTGTTGATTTTGGGACCATGGAATTTTTGAATTAGGAATTTGTAAGTTTAGAAATTTGGAACTTTTTGAATTTCAAAATTTTTTTATTTTGGAATTAGGAATTTGTTAGTTTGGAAATTTAGAATTTGTAAATTTTTGAATTTAGCTGTTTTGGAATTCTGGAACTATGGAATTTTGGAAATTGAAGAATCATGGAATTGGGTATTATGGAATTTTCGCACTTTGGAAATTGGCAAATTTTGGTCTCTTGGTGTTGTAAAATTTTTGAATTTTAGAAATTTGTAAATTTTGAATTTTTGTAACTGTGTCATTTTTGAATTTGGAATTTCAAATTTGAAAGATAGAAATTTGAATATTTATGTATTTTGCAATTCTGGTACTCTAAAACATTTAAAGTTTGGGAATTTTGAAATTTAGGTATTTTGGAACTTGGAAATTGGAGAACTTTGGAATTCAGGTATTTTTGAACTCTGGAACTCTGGAAATTTGTAATATGATACAAACAAATAACGAGGTCCCATTTAAAGAATTCTTGCATTTAGCGGAGTAGACGGCAACCTTTCGTTTTGTTGCAAAAACCGTTCGAAAGCAGCACGTCTTTGAAAATGACGTCGCCACGGGACAAACCGGGTAATTTTTCACTTGACCGTGATCGCTGTTATTTACGATAACGAGGATTTTCCTTTCAGATAACGCCGATCGACGGACAATCGACCATTCAATCACGGCCATTAGCGATTGTCAGGTTAAATAGTTCACTTAACCCAACTTCCAGCAATAACGGTATAAATACGTGAACCAGATTTTGCGGAATACGTTTGGTCGCTATGGAGTTTTGCGGCGAATAACATAATGGCGACTGTTATGCTCTCGAACGCTCGAGTCAGATCGATTTTCTGTTTTAAAAATTATTGCATTGTTGGATTGTTAATGCATCGCATGGGAGATATTATTTAATGAATTATTTATCGGACACGATCAATACGGGAATGATAAAGTACACTTATATCGCACTAATTTGAAGGTTATGTTTGAAGGAAAACATTAACACAAACCGGTAATACAAAATGGCTACGTAAATTGCTAATAATTACTGTATTCAGTATGTGGACACAAATAGTTCGTCCGAAATAACATCCATCGAGAACGATGTAATATGTAAATTCACGGAATGATATTAATTTGTAAGAAATTAACAATGAAATTAATTTTCAATATATTGGCAGAGAAATTATGTGGATGAATATTCGAAATGTTGGCAGAGAAATTGATTTAAAAAATACTGGCAAGATTAACAAAGCAATTAATGAAGAAGTATTGGAAATATTAGCAAAGAAATTAATTTGAAAAACATTGAAAACAATTAGCAAAGGGATTAATTAAAAAATAGTGGTAATATTGACAAAGAAATTCATGAAAAGATATTGCAAATATTATAAATTAAATTAATTTGAGAAATATTGGAAATACTAGGAGATGAATTAATTGAATGAATATTAGAAATATTGGAAGAGAAATTCATTTAAAAAATACTGCAAATAATGACAAAAGAAATTAATGAAAAAATATCGAATATACTACCAATGAAATTAGTTTTCAAAATATTGAAAACATTAGCAAAGAAGGTAACTAAAGAAATATTGGTAATATTAGCAAAGAAATTAATTTAAAAAATACTGGAAACATTAAGAAATTAATGAAAAAAATATTGAAAATATTACCGATCAAATTAATTATTATAAAACAATATTAATATTAGCAAAGAAATGAACTAAAGACACATTGGAAATATTATCAAATGCCAAGAAGAGATGTAAATGTTAACCTGTAACACGAAGAAATAAAATAGGTAATTTAGACGTCAGAGTAACGCAACGGTTCGAGCAACGTTACCAGTCGGTGTAATTGCTACTTTTGTCTAATTGCGACAAAGAAATAGGTGAAATTATATAAGGAATGTCAACGAACAAGAGCGAATTCCTTCGAAGAAAGGCACGCGTTCGTTATTGATTGTCTCGATTCCAACCACGTTATTTTCCGTCCGATCCGCTGCGTGCAACAATTTGTGTTATGGTGGTCCATTTGCTGACTTTATCCGTAGAAAGTAGTTAAATGATATTTCATGGCTCGTGGATAATGTATTGCCGATACACAACTCGCAAACTATCTCGATCGAATAATTTTCTACGACGTTGAATTCACACGTGCGTTGATAAATAATTCAAATTTCTTGTTATTATTTCTTTCTCCATTTTGATCGTTTTATACCACAGACTTGTTTTCTGTGATCTTACACACATGACTTTGCCGTATATTACCCTGTTCGAGTTCAACAGTAATTGTCCTACACGGTCAAAATGACCCATTAACAAGTCTTTTATTTTAAGTTGCATAGTTTGTTTACGGGATTTATCTAAAACACGGGTTGACTTTCATTTACGTGTATTAAGATATGAATTTTGAATATATACATATTGATAAAATGATAGACTTGATAAAATGATTCATTTTGAACATTTACAAAATGATGGATTTTTTTTATGATCATTTGATCATTTCATAATGAGATCGATGGTGCATCATTTTATTGAGTACAACATTATTTTCTCCATTTTGTAAGCAATAACTTGATAATTAAAAAATGTAGATTTTAACAATCTGAGAAATATCACATATCAAAACCAAGAACTTTCTTCAGGTCTAAATTCAAGAATTTAAAAATTAGGAAAAAAGAATATTTTGAATTTTCAAACACAGAAATTAAGAAATTTCAGAATACAAAAACATCGAATTTTCAAATTCAAGAATTAAGGAAGTTGAAAACACAAAGATTCGAAATTTCCAAATTTAGGAATTAAGAAATTTCAGAATACAAAAATTTCGAATTATCAAAGTCGGGAATTTATAAACTTGACATATAAAAATGATCACTTTCAAACTCAAAAATTTAGTAAATACAAAACAGAGATATTTCGAAATTCCAAGCTCGAAAATGTAGAAAGAAAAATTTCTACAGTTTCAAATTTAGGAATTTGGAAATTACGAAACACAGAAATGTAAAACATTCGTACTAAAAAATTTAGAAACTTCAAAGCAATTTCCAATTTTTCATATTCCAATAGAATAATTTCCAAATTCGAGAACGCATAAACTTCGAATTTCCAAACTCGAAAATTTACAAATTCAAAATTGCGAAAACCACGAATTTCCGAACCAAAAAATTCACAAATTCAAAATTGCGAAAACCTCGAATTTCTCACCTAAAAAATGTACAAATTCGAAGTTGCAGAAATTTCTACGCTTTCAAGCCAGAAAATCAGACTCTCATGATTCATCGAAACGTTCAACGTACATATCAATACGATTTCAGTAAACGCATTAAAAATGATTCATACCTGAAAAACAACGTGCGAAAGATTTTCGTCGTCCCTGTCCAACGGTTCGAGGAGCTGCAGTCTCTTCCCGTTTAATTTGAAACGGGGTTGTCTTCCAGGGAAAATCAGTTCCAACGTGGTCTCGTTATGGGGATCGCCGGATACCGGAAGCTCCTCGGGCACGGTCTTCTGATCGATCGCTGAAAAATGAAAGCCCGTGAACCAATTGCACGGCCACGCTGTTCGTCGATTTGTCTTCACAGCTGTGCGCAGTGGATCAACCATTTGCAATTTACTATACGTGATTTCTTTCGGTGTTGTGCAGCGATTGGTACATATAACAAGATGCTTGTTCCGAAGATAATTTACGATGGAATTTCTGCGCGCTATGTTTCGATCGAACGTTAGAAAGTTAAGTGTTATGTACAATGTGCGATAAAGATTAAGTGCTCGAAATATTTGTGCGGGAAAATGCCTGAAATTGCAGATTTTACTTCGACCGATTAAAATATCTCGCGAGAAGATTATAAACTCGATAGTGCCGAGTTTTAAGAGCACTTCGTATATTGCTGTTGGTATTTTCATTGGATATTGAGGTTCGAGATTTTTGTGTATTATTATTATATTATGGAATTGGGGATTTAAGGATTTTGATGTTTCGGGGTTTAGCAATTTGGAACATTGAAAATTTGAAAAATTGGGAATTTTGGGATTTGAAAATGAAGGGACTTGAATAGTTGCATATTTGGCAATTCGGAAATACGGATATTTTGGAAATTGGAGATTTGGGGATTTAGGGATTTGAGGGCTTTAGTGTTTGGGGCTTTGTAGTTTAGGATGTTTGAAAATTTAAGAATTTGATGATACAGAAATTTGGAAACTTGGCAATTTGGAACGTTTGCAGTCTGAAAATGTCGAAATCCGAAAACTAAAAGTGTAGAAATTTGCTTAATTGGAAAATTTTAAATTTAGTAATTTCGAAATTTGAAAAGTTGGAAACTTGGAAATTTGAAAACCGAGAAAAATGGATATTTCTATAGAAAATCTAGAAATGTAGAAATCCGAGAATTTGGAAATCCAGAAAAATGGAAATTTCAGTTTCGGAAATTCGGAAAATCGAGAATTTGGAAATCTACAAGAACGAAAATTTCAGCTTTGGGAATTTAGAAATGTAGAAATAATGAAATTTGAAAAACTTACAATTTGCAAATTTCGAAATCCAGAAATGTAGAAACGCGACAATCGTAAAGTTAAGAAATTTCGATCTCAAAAAATTGATAAATTTAAAACTCTGCTAACGTGCGAATTTGAAAATTAACAAATACAATGATAGTAAACTCCGACCCCTCGAAATAAAAAAAACTTTTCGAAACTCGCTAAACTTTTTCTACACTGTCCCGAATCCGGAAACAAACAGTACGTGTTTCCTCTCTCCGCATTAACCCCGACGCAAAGATCCTTGCATCGCCGAGTGTATAAAAAAACACGAGTTCAGAAGGTTAATCGAAAATGGCGTCGTTCGTCAAGATAACTGCGTCCGAAATACGAACGTCGAACAAACCCGAGAATAAACACAATTAAGATATACGTACGAACGAATTTATTTAACAAATTTTATTGTCGACAGCGAAACGTATCGCACGTTGAAACGGATAAATCTCGAAGAAAGAACTCGTCCGATAGAGCGGAGAAAGCCAAGCCTGCGGTATTAGATTCAGTAAGAAGGTACAAAATGACTTCCTGATGCTCGCTCGGCTGTCTGCGCGATGGATAATTAATGTTATCATCGTGCGATCTCGAACGATATCTCATTAATGACATCCGACGTTCTCTAACTGCATCGCGTCGATCGGCTTTCCTTCTTTCCGCATAATTTCTCGCCGACGAAATCCTATCGCGCGAAATTAATGGAACGGGTCGAAGAAAGATCGAAGTTCTCGATCGATCGAACATATTCGTCTTTGTTTATCGAACGCGGCGAACGCAGCGAACCCTTGACTGTTAAAAAGGTCCTTAAACAGCATTTTGTGAAATTATGTTTTTAACCCTTTCCACCGTAGCAGCAATAATGCCCAAGGAACCGGTACTTAGTCGGTATAGTTTTATTAGCTTTTTGTGAACTTGACCAGTTGAACATAGTCTTAAATTTTATAGTTCACACATGATGGGTAAAAGTCGAGGCGATCCTTGGTGTTATTTCTTACTACGGTCAAATTTTAGACACCCTCGAAGGGATTCTCGGGGTACAACGGTTCCCAAGTTATAGTTTTTGAGGGAAGTTTGCCTCCCATATTCATAAATCGTTCGTATTTCTTTGGTTTGTCGATTAATTAATTAACCATGTTCAGACAGTATTGAGAGAGCGTCTTCCGAGCGAACGATTGCAACATGCAGGTAATAATTGTATTATCTGTATTTTCGTATGTTTTATAATAAATCAGGCACATAATTCTAACAGTTTTATTAGCTTTTCCTGAATTTGACCAGTTCGAGCATAGTCCTTTTTATAGTTTCCACACGCTGGAATTTGGAATTTAGAATTGAAGATTTTGGAAATTTGGAGCTTTGAGGATTTTGGAACTAGTCAGTTTGGGAATTTTGTAAATTCCAGAAAAATGTAGAATTTCTGAAATGAAAAGTTCAGAAATTAAAAAATTCTGGTATTTAAAATTTTTTTGGTTTTTAGATATTGGCATTTTCGTATTTGCTAATTTTGGCTTTTTGGTATTGTGAAATTTTTTATTTCTGAAACTATGGAATTTGAAATTTGGAAGTATGGAAATTTCGGGATTTAGTTACTTTGGAATTTGGAAGTTTGGAAATTTTGAAATTTATGTATTTTGGAGTTCCGTATTTTTAGTATTTGAAAGTTTGGGAATTTTTTTGGGAATGATTTGACCGTGAACATATTTGGTATGTTCGAATTTGGAAAATTTGGTGTGTGTGATTTGGTAATTTTGATATTTTATAATTTTCGCGACTATTCTTTGGAGTACTTAGACTGTTACAACAAATTATTGCAAAATTACACTTCGTCGCTCATTTAACTCAACCAAAGGATCGATAATCACAATATGTCAGTACCTACAGCATTTTCATTACCGTTTTAATTGAAAATACGAGCGCAAATACGTCGGTGAATGTAAACAGAGAGAGGTAGGTTCAATTACTATGTTATTTCTGTGTCATAAATTGTTATTCCATTTAGACGGTATTTCTCATCGAGCTTCGTTTTGATTACCTATAAATTAATACAATTTATACTCCTTGTACAAATTAATTGCTGTTTGCATTCGTATTCCTTTCCTTTGACTATAATTCAGTATATTCTTCAGATGATACACCATGTAATTATTTATTAGCGACTATGTTAAATATCTGTAAAATTTGTTGTACGTTTGTGGAATATTATTAATATACTTTGGGAACTATTTATAAAATATTCGTACGAAATCTTTAATAGCAGAGATCATTCTATCCTTAATCGAATTTAATCTACTTAGAACAGTGCAAAATAATGAACTCCAATTAAAAAAATCTCTGTTTTCACATAAAAGTAAAACAATTAATACAAAAAGTTTCGCACGCTCTCGTTAAAAAATATTTCTACGAGTGATGCTTTGTTGAAAATGTTCATTTCGCGAAGTGAATGGCGTTCCATTTTAATATACAGCAACTATATTTCATCGGATCTGTAACTAGAACGTTCTCGCAACATGGTTTTAAGATCTTCTACAAAGATCTAGTTGCAAAGCTGTGGAAACATTGAAAGACTCTTTGAGAAGATACGGCTTATGATCCAAAGCTTCCAACTGCTTCAGTAGTCAGAATCGAGGTCACGGAAACATGAGGAGTTTAACATTTACTGTTGCTTTAATGTCACCCCTTTGCACAATAGCGAAAATCAACCGTGAGATTAAACGTATGACAATGTTATTTCGAAATAAAAATAAAACTTGCTAAGCTTACTTTTGCCTGATGTTATCATTATTTAAACACTTCTTGTTTAAAAAAAAATATGAAAAATGTAAACCATCGATTGTATAATTTATAAATAATTACGGGTTGATCTAATAGTTGTTCATGAATTATACAAGAAAATTGAAAAATTATTTATTAATTGTATCATTGATGATTAATTAATAAAATTGTTTGATAATTCTTGAAGAATTCAAGAACTGATTTAGTAATCCAATTTAGTAATTTAGTAATTAAAAATTTTATTTAACCATTGATAAACAATTAAAACAAGTTATGCGATAATTCTAAATAATTGAAGGATTGATTCAATAACTGGTGAATAAATTGAGGATTGAATAATTGATAAATAATTGAAAAAATCTATTTAATAATTCATAAATAAATAAGAATTAATTTAATAAAATTCATGAATAGTAAGAAAACATTTCTTACCCCAATTATTTCAAACAAATACTCAAACACATTCAACAACATTATTCCATCTCGCAGATGTTAGGCAGTCGTAAGGAAAATATTTTATTGGCAAGAAATTTGTTACGTAAACAACTATCGTTCGATAGCCAGAATAACGCGTTTAATTAATATAGTGAAGTGAAAACTAGTTTGCAGGTTGAACACGCGTAAAGTATGCTCGATTATTCATGAGGGTTAGATAATTGGGTATTAATTGAAGGAATTAATCGCGCCTACGTGGCCCGTGTAAAACGTAAATTGAATTAAAACGCAAACTCACCATCTCCTCTGCTCTCCTCGATGTCAAGAATAATATTCGATTGGCCAGACTCTACTTCGCACAAGCCTGAAACAAATTAACAACGGATAACAAGTTAATTTGGATGAATTCAATGTTATTACCTACAACCTAACTATCGCACGCCTTTATTTTATTATAAAACGATGTTATAGAACGCATCACACTTATCTTACTCTGAATTGCAACATTTGTTGATACACTTTTCTTGGAACGTTTGATACTTTTTATGGGGGTGAAGAATCAATTTATACTCAACAGAGTGGCTTAAAAACCCTTTTTTTCGCTGTCTCGTGCTACAAATTTGGTACGAAGTGTAAACAGCTCCTCTCAAGGTAAGTTTAGAAATTTAGAATTTTTGGAAGTACAACATTTTTTGATTTTGGAACCATGGAATTTTGGAATTAGGAATTTGTAAGTTTGGAAATTTAGAATTTGTGAATTTTTGAATTTAGCTGTTTTGGAATTCTGGAAGTATGGAATTTTGGAAATTCAAGAATTATGGCATTTTTGGGCTTTAGAAATTGGCAAATTTTGGTCTCTTGGTGTTGTAAAATTTTAATTTTAGCTCAAATATTTTAATAGATCGCTCAAAGCAATTTTCTATCGCTGTATTGAAAAGTGACTAACGTATTTATGTCATTATGTATTTATAAATATATATTTATGTAAATATATATTCATCTAGTGATTGATAACAATGCAATGTTATTACTAACAATGCAATGCTATTATTATGAAGAATGCTATACTATTGTTAACAATGCAATATTATTATTAATAATACTGTTATTAGTAGTTTGAAAAAAAGTTCAGTGCACACACACACATCCTTTTTCGTATATATGTGTAGGAAATGATATCTTGTCGATCGATGTCATCCCAGTCAAATAATTTCCCTTTCTACACTTCAAGTTATACTTCCCATCTTGAATTTCATTCTGAATTAAGAACAATCTCTCATAATATACACAAGTAGAGATGATCACCTTTGCTAATCGATATTTCTCGTTCAAAGGAACGTTTAATCGTAACCTGTTTCACGGTCTGTTAACATATTTGATAACGAAAGGAGAAAATAACTTTGATACATCATGCGAGGTGTTTTAAAGATACAATTAGGTTGCCTTTGAAATTGTAATATCACCCTGGTGTATGCATACAAAGTGTCTTTCTTGCGAACTTGTTATCTCGCGGAATAGGAGGGAAACTCGATATCGTTGCATCGTAATGATTTTCATATTTATTCAGGGGTATCTATTATTTTAGTATACGTATTTTTAAGTTTTCACGAAACCAACTTCCGAAATATCCAAATTTGGAAACTTCCATATTTAAAAATTTCCGACTTCCAAAATCTTCAAATCATCAGATTTTTTAATTTATGGATCCATGAATTTGTAATATCATAAATTAAAAAATTCTAAAAATGATGTTCACCTCCAAGCTCCATCCTTTCTTCGCTGTCTTCAAAAAAACTTATCCAAAATGACAACTTTCGCGAATAAATTAAACAAATAAACTTTTCAATTTGCGAAGCTATTCCGATATCCACCTCCATAATGTCACCGCGATTAAAATCAATTTTCATCGAGGAAAATAAGGTTAATTTTTGCATACAAATTTTCGCACTGTTATTCAAACAGTGCCAAAATAATACCAGTAATTTTCAATTACTCTCGAGTGCGGTTTTCGCGATGGCTGCCCAACGATTATTTTTACGATCCCAGCGCGACCATCTTTCACGACAAGTTCATCAATTATACAACCGCAAACCGAGCAACTATTCAAATTTATTGGGTTCGATACCGCAGATTTTAATTCGTAATTTTCACATCGCCGCGTAACGAACGTTAACCCTTTCCGGTCCTATGTCGAGCGTGGCTCGACGTCGCGATTCTCTTGGATCGTAGAAATAATTCAGATAATTAGGTTGTTTGAAAGTGGTTTCATTACTTTGCCACTTGTAATAAATTGAAAATACGTTTATTACGCATCCTACATTATCCCAATACATTTTATTGTAAACGCACTTCTTGATCTATTTTGTAAATTAATGAAACAGCTGTAGGTAAAAGAAATGAAGGACCTCAAAGGGTTAAATGCACCCAAATGATTACGACGCAGGCGTTACGAGTACTTAATTACGCTTCACAACGTGGTCCAGCTACCTCCCTTAATCTCAGTTTCAATCTCGGTGCTTCCGATTTACAATTCACTGAGAAAGTTCTCTGGACGTGGCTCGAGCAGGTGCAAGAAATCTGTCTGACCGGAAACGTGACTCAGCGACGCAAAACGTTCACTTTGAAGGAAAAGATTATGGGATTACAGCGTCCGCGTTTGTGCATACAGTGTGTCTCGCGATCTCTGCCCGTTTCAACATCTTGTTTTATTATTTCAACTGTTACGAGAGAGTGTTACGGATAATATAGGGTTTTGAGAAACTACCTGATACGGTATTCTTGCAAATGGAGGCGCAGAAAATCTACCTTCATTCTTTCCTTAATGTTAGGAATATTATAATTATACAGGGTGTCCCACAAATATGGTACGAGCCGGAAAGTGGTGGTAGGTTGGGCTATTCTGAATAACTTTTTCCTTTGCAAAAATATTGAATGAGGCTTCATTTTTAAATTATTAACCCCTTGCCCTACAACTACGAACTACGCCCGTGACGCACTCGCTCTTCAAATATGATAGACATTGTTAATATTTTTAATACGCTTGAATGTTCAACTTCGGTCTAATCGTAATTTGCCTATCCGAGGATCACTAAATGGGAAACAATCTTGACATTCGAACTTTCTTTAATCACTTTAACGGTGTAGCAATTAATAGCTTCTTATGTCTGACGCACTTGCTGAATAAATCGTAGCGCAAGGGGTTAAGGACAAACACTGACCAATAAGAGCGCGGGAACCGCGCGCGCTCAGGGGCGTATTGTAGGGACGAGTAACAGTGACCGTCTGATGTCCGTGTAGTAGAAAGCTATTAGAACGGAAAAAAATCCGCGCGCGTTTTTTTTCCTAATAGTCTACACGGACATCTGACGGTCACTGTTACTCGTCCCTACACTACGCCCCTGAGCACGCGCGGTTCCCGCGCTCTTATTGGTCAGTGTTTTTCCTTAATAATTTAAAAATGAAGCCTCATCCAATATTTTTGCAAAGGAAAACGTTGTTTAGAATAGCCCAACCTACCACCACTTCCCGGCTCGTACCATATTTGTGGGATACCCTGTATAAATCGCGTTGTTTAGAGTAAACATAGTTTCCTTCTATTTTTCATTTGTTTTCTGCGCTATATTCATTAAGTTACTTTTTGTGTTGCTTCTTCCCCCTGGCTCTAAAGGCCAAACCACGCAGTTAAGATTTTTAGTATCAATAAAGTGTTTCTTTCGTGACATTGTTTTTTAAAGAACCATTTTCGTGTATGTTATAATTCATAGAATTAATAAAACTATATTAACAAAAAAGAATATTAAAGTTCCTGCTCTAAAACTTATGAATGTTCAACTTTTTACCATCACTTTCGGTAGATATCTGAGTGTAAACGTACCGAGGTGTATAAAACAAATCGTCGAGTTACATGCAACGAATATTAAAAATCGTTGATTACTATGTGTATGCTCGTTGAACAAAAGATAGAAGAAAGCTGTACTGTGACTACTTACGTATACTCTCTACTTTCTGTCAAGACAGTTACAAAAAGAGTACCCTAAAAATGACGCTTATGATGTTAAGACCCCTTCTGCCAACTGTGCATTGCCATAATTATTCCCCTCGAGGATCATTGGCAAAACGTTGATGGCCTACGTTAAATTTTCTTTATCGAGTTTTCTTACAGGTGGGTTTGTCTCAAAACTTATGAAATATTTGACTCTTTTCGTGAAACGTGTTCAAAACGTTGTCCATCCAGCTATGCAGCATAGTCTCAAATGCGTTGCATAATGAGAGTAATAGAATGAAAATAGAAAAATAGTTCAGCAATAGCTGGTTCTAGGAAAGATGTACTATAGTATTATTATAATCAAAGTGAGATCTATGAAAATTAAGAATAAAAAGTTGGACATTGGATTTAAGGATACAAAGGTGGCTGTATCTTGTCTACTTTTTCACTTATATTTTATTATGTAGTCCATCGAACAGCATAAATTTTGTAAGTGACAGTTTCTTGTATTGAGTGAAATAACCAACATACTTAGGTGGACAGTGTTTCTGAGACACGCTGTATAAGGACGACAGCTTACAACAAACGACAGCTGTTGAAGCGCGCCACAATTATTCTATTTTTACCACAGTTTAACGATCCGCCACATTAATCGAGATGCCTGCGTAATAGCAATCAAATCGTAATAATCTAACTGAAATTTCATGCGCAGAGGATATCAACGGAGGTTTAAAGCCTGCTAGTTGAAAATCGTTTCCCGGAAACAGATTAATACTGTAACAGTGTTATATAAGGTGTTCCGTTTACATCGAATGTCTACACTTTCGCTCAAAATAGATACAAAGTACGTCTATCAACATAGATCCAAAAATAGGATGTAAATCAAACATAATCTATGTGAATTGTGAAAGAAAATTTTCTGCCATTGTATCTACAATTCGTTCGGAAACAATATCATCTGAATATAAATATAAAATGCGCCTATTAAAGTAAATTTAAAAATACAACTATCAAAAGTAAACATAACACGTAATCATCAAAGCAGATGATCATCAAAATGTTTATAAAATACAGCTGACAGAATAGATCCAAAGTAGAGTTATCAAAAGTGATTATAAAGCATATCTATCAGAAATAAAATACAACCGTCAACATAAATATGAAACACAGTTATTTAGGTAAATATAAAATCCGACCACCAAGGCGGACAAAAAACACAGCCATCAAAATAAATATGGAACACGGCTATCGGAAGAAGTATAAAAAGCAATCATCGAAACGAAGGTAAACAGCGTCCATCGAAACAAATATAAAATAAAAAGGGCACTACAAAACTAGAAAACCTTCGCGAGAGCAAAGAACCCAGAATTCGGTCGAGCAAATGTGGGTATGCAAACGTTTAAACTTCGAACCCTGTACGGAAGACACGTGCTAAGGGTAAATCAAGAAGGTGTATCGACTGGACGAATGATCAGCAACAGGATACGAGTTGATCGCATGCCATACAGCTTCCTTAATAATTCACACGGGCATACTGCAACCTAGAATCCCGCGAGTCTTACGTGTGTTCTCACCTGACACCGTGAGGTCACGCGAGGTCTTCAGACGAGGAGAGCACAAAAGGCACGTTCCTTACGTACACGTGCCTCTGACTACGATGTTTCTGTAAAAGGTTAACGTCGATCGTTAATGGCGAAGATGCGCCGCTCCTCTGCGATAAAACTGATTCTCTTCGTCGCGATGCTCGATGACATTTCGCCGTGTCTGTACGGTTTACCCACTTGCTGTATCCGGGCCGTGTCCATTGGCGTAACTAACGGTTTGGTCTCGGGACGGACGATATTTGATAACTTGGCGATGTATGACCTCTAGTTACATCGCCGTATAGTAGAGTGTGTATACGTTATATAGCCACACGTTGCGTGTTAGATCTGAATATGGGATTTCGGAACGCGCGACATCGGCACTTTTGAATGATAATCCGGATGAAATTACGACGTTATTGATCACCATGGGGTGAATTATTAGGAATTGAATTGCCAGGTGTTGAGGGACTATATGCTGAATTACTACGCATTGAATTACCAAGCGTCGAAGTACTACGCATTGAATTGGCTCGTGATGAGTAACTACGCGCTGAATTACCACGTGTTGAATCACCACGCGCTGAATTACCACGCGTTGAGTCACCACGCATTGAATTACCAGGCGTCCAATGACCACGCGTTGAATTACCACGTGATGAGTAACTACGCGCTGAATTACCACGGGTTGAATCACCACGTATTGAATTACCACGCGACGAGTAACTACGCGCTGAATTACCACGTGTTGAATCACCACGCGCTGAATTACCACGCGTTGAGTCACCACGCATTGAATTACCAGGCGTCCAATGACCACGCGTTGAATTACCACGTATTGAATTACCACGCGACGAGTAACTACGCGCTGAATTACCACACGTTGAATCACCATGCGTTGAATTACCACGCATTGAGTCACCACGCATTGAATTACCAGGCGTCCAATGACCACGCGTTGAATTACCACGTGATGAGTAACTACGCGCTGAATTACCACGGGTTGAATCACCACATATTGAATTACCACGCGACGAGTAACTACGCGCTGAATTACCACACGTTGAATCACCACGCGTTGAATTACCACGCGTTGAATCACCACGTATTGAATTACCATGCATTGAATTACCACGCGTCGAATTACCACGCGACGAGTAACTACGCGCTGAATTACCAAGCGTTGAATCACTACGCGACGAGTAACTACGCGCTGAATTACCACGCGTCGAATTACCACGCATTGAATTACCACGAGTTGAATTATCACGCGATGAGTTACTACGCGCTGAATTACCACACGTTGAATTGCCATGCGTAGAAAAACTATGCGCTGAATTACCACGCTTCCGATCCCCATACACTGCATGACCAAACAATGAAGTATAATGTGGTCAATTATCATTAGTTAAATTACCACTGTTTAGATCACCACGCATTGAATTATCAGGCTTCATCTCGCTACGCGTTGATCTACCACGAGTTGAATCACTACGTGTCGAATCACCTCGCGTTAGAAATCCTCTGATTTAAATTACCATAGGTTAAATTACCGAGCACCGAATCACTACGTGTAGTATCATCACGCGTCAAATCGCCCTGTGTGGTATTACCATGCATTAAATCACCACACGTGATATCATCCCCCAATGTACTACTTCATATCAAATCACCTCGTATCAAATCTCCATGCATTAGGCGCCTAACTACTATATGACCACACTTTAGATCTCATTACATGTCCAGATATTAAATTTCCGAACATTGAACGTGTTAGATCCCCACATATCATATGATCATATATTAGAAGTTCATACATTACATGTCCGCACATTGAATCTCCATTATATAGTCACATATTATACATCCACATACATATATGTATACACGCATTATTATGTGCACATATCAAATTTCCAAATATTATATGTTCATATATTAGAACTTCAAACATTACACATCCACATACTACATGGCCATGCATTACTTGTCCACATATTAGAACTTCACATGTCATATGGCCACATGTTACATCTCTACACACTACCAGTTCACATGTTAGAACTCCACACATTTTACGATCACATATCAGAACTCCACACATTGTACGATCACATATTAGAACTCCACACATCGCACGAATACATATTAGAACCCAAAGCATTATATGCTCGTATATCAGATCCCCACGCATTTCGCGCTTACATATTAAATCACCTCGCATTATATAACCTTATATTACATCTCCACGCTTTATATGACCAATTATCATGTATGCGTACCCAGTTACGCCATTGGCCGCATCTTTAATGGAGACAACCGACGAAAACGTGGTCGATCTCCTCTCGGACAGACGTAGATTCCTTGTACAGGAAAACGGTAGATACAGAGAGTTGTAAGGCTGTCGGTGAACGATGGTCGTCGAATATAGGAAACGTTGTATCGGTTGATCGGAGAAATATTTAACCCCAAGCGACTTTCGCCTATCTTTCTTGCAACGGGACACCGTGCTTTCCGTAAAATCGTGCCGGTCGATCGGTGCACGGATGTGAAATGTATTCCGTTTAACATCGATCGCCTCGATTCTCGCTGTTTTGCGCCTTCAACACTATGCTATTGTGTAAATCGTATGCGCACTTTAATGGGACACTTTGTACGTATTGTTTGTTGGGCAAGGACAAACTGATACACAAGCATCTTTCTTGGTTGCGATCGGTTAAACGTGTAAGTAAAATTCTTCGATGAAACTTTTTTCTTAAAGGTCGTTCAAACGTTATACAAAACTTTTCCAATATCATTGACAATTAGTGTCATTTCGTGTTCTTCGTTTGATGTTACAAGAACAGTTACGTACATCGGTGGAGAGTTTAATGATCTACGAAAATTAAAAGCATCTGTGAAATATAAGAATTGTCATTCGAATACCATTGTACGCAACTGTGTAAACCATGACAAAGTTTCAGTTATAAGAAATATATGACTTATGTTTATCCTGTAAATACTACTTTTCAATTGGGCAATTGTTTTTTATCAAAACTTTGCAAAAATTTAGAAGATCATTTTAATAAAATGGATCCTTCATAGATGCTGAACGAAAGACACTGTTGCAGACATTAATGAAAATCATATATACGAAAACGATAAACAAGTATGTAAAAGCTTCAACCAATATTATTATCATCCAATATGGTTTTATGTCACTTTATACCTTATATATCATCCTTTTACTCATCGATCGCTTTGTTATTATCCATTTCATATAAGAAGAGATATTATATATCATGATATTATGTATATAAACATATATATAATAACTGATGAGTCTATAATCCTCTGATTTATCTTCTGAGAATTGATTCCGGTAAAGAATGACCAGCCATCAAACCTCGTTCATTTCTTGGAAAGCGAGAACATTAGAAAGCGCATTCTGAAGGAGGAAACATGCTGTGCCGATCGCGGCCCATATCTCCCGTTCGTTCCTGGTTGCGAATTATAATAAAAAACGAACATTGTACGACTTCAATGAAGGAACATTTTCTACTTCGATGGAATTTCGAACATCCACCGATTCGAAGTTCAAATTCAATCACAACTTACGTTTTCAAAGATCTCTAAATAGTCATAACATGTCACCCTTCTTACTTCGTTTCACGCTTTAATTTAATATCCTTTTAATTTCTCCGTTGTTTCAACGTCGTCGCAGTGAATGGTTCTGCCCGGCAAATAAATCATACGCGAACGGGCTAAACGAGAAGAGGAAGAGTTTCGCCGACGAACAACGCGCAACAGAGAATCAGCAACAGGAGACATTCGAGGGTCTCAGGGATTATTTCAGTTTGTCTAACGACAATGGCGACGCGGTGTGATATATAGCGAGGTCCGCAAACCGCAAATGGATAAGGATGCCCGTGGATTCCAGATGCGACGTCGTTAAAAGATGAAACCGAATTTACAGTGGTCTCCGTGGAACTCGCGGCGCTACCAGCTTCCTTTGTTCCCGGCGTGTAACATCGGAAAAAATACAACCGGTGGCAGTTCATAATCTCCTGCTGATTTATCGAAAGGATTCCACGGCTACGTGGCGCGTTACTTTTACGACTGTATCGATTTTATATGCCGCGCACACTGGCTGAACGTTCGACGACGATGTTTACGAAGGTTCGCCGTGAGATACAAGCGGCGGGAACGCGATGAACGACTATGTGCAGTCGGATACAAACAGCACGCGAGAGAAAATGGCGTACGGATGGCTTCCTAAAATGGAGAAAATGTACAACCCAACGTAACGTGGCCTCCGATGTAGGCTAAGGACCGTCGCGGAGAGAGGATCCTATCGATGTTCGTTTTTCGTCTTGGAAAAGTTCTTACTAACGAGGGGAAATTGACTTGGCTACATACTGATTTCATTCTCCGTTTGATGACTTGGTAACTTTGAAATTTTGTTCTCAGTTTGTGGACACTTAGCATATTTAAAATTTTATTCTTTGTTTGGAGACGTAGCGAGGTGGAATTTTTATTCCTAGTTCGTGACAAGTTAGAAATTTAGTTCTCGGTTTGTGGACACTTAGCATATTAGAACTTTCAGTCTTTATTTGAAGACGTAGCAAGGTGGAATTTTGATTCCTAGTTTGTGACTAGTTAGAAATTTAGTTCTCAGTTTGTGGACATTTAACATATTAGAAATTAGATTCTTAGTTTACAGCAAGTTAGAAATTCAGTTTTCAGCTTGTGGATACTTAGCATATTAGAAATTTGATTCATTGTTTGAAGACGTAGCAAGGTGGAGTTTTGATTCCTAGTTTGTGACAAGTTAGAAATTTAGTTCTCAGTTTGAGGACAATTAGCATATTAGAAATTTGATTCTTAGTTTGTAGCTAGTTAAAAATTTAGTTTTCAGCTTGTGGATACTCAGCAGATTACAAATTTGATTCTTTGTTTGGAGACGTAGCTAGGTGGAATTTTGATTCCTAGTTTGTGACAAGTTAGAAATTTAGTTCTCAGTTTGTGGACATTTAACATATTAGAAATTAGATTCTTAGTTTATAGCAAGATAGAAATTTAGTTCTCAGTTTATGAACACTTAGCTTATTAGAACTTTGAGTCTTTATTTGAAGACATAGCAAGGTGGAATTTTGATTCTTAGTCTGTGGCAAGTTAGAAATTTTCTTGTCAACTCGGAGATACGGCAAGTTACCAATTTATCAATAGATTGAAAATAGTGTGAAGTACATATTTGATTCATAGTTTGCAGACTTAGTACAGCAAAAACATGATTCCTAGTTTGGGGATGTGACAGGGTAGAAATGTGACTCTTAGTTTGGGGATGTGACAGGGAAAAAATGTGATTCTCAGTTTGGACGTGGTAAGATAGAAGATTTAGTTCTTAGATTGAAAACGTATTGAGATAGAAACTCGATTTATAGTTTGCAGACGTAGCCAGGAAGATGTTTGATTCTCAGTTTGGGGATGTGACAAGCTAGAAATGTGATTGTCGGTTTGGAGATGCGGCAAGCTAGAAATGTAATTGTTAGATTGAAAACGTAGCAAGGTAGAAACTTGGTTTATAGGTTGCAGACGTAGCATGGCAGAAACTTGGTTTATAGTTTGCAGACATTGCAAAGTAGAAATTTGATTCTTAGTTTGGTGATGTAGCTAGGTAGAAATGTGATTGGCAAGTTTGAATTTAGTTCTTGGATTGAAAACGTAACAAGGTTGACTTGTGGTTATTAGTTTGTAACAAGTTAGGAATATGATTGTTAACTTGGAGATTCGGCAAATTAGAATTTTAGTTGTTAGATGGAAAACATAGCGAGATAGAAGCTTGACTCATAGTTTACAGCCTTAAGATAGGAATTTTATTCGTAGCATAAGGATGTAGCAAGGTAGAAAAATGATTCCCAACAAGTTAGAGGTTTAGTTCTTAGATTGAAAACGTACCAAAGTAGAAACTTGACTCATAGTTTACAACCTTAGCAAGGTGGACGCTTGACTCATAGTTTACAGCCTTAAGATAGGAATTTTATTCGTAGCATAAGGATGTAGCAAGGTAGAAAAATGATTCCCAACAAGTTAGAGGTTTAGTTCTTAGATTGAAAACGTACCAAAGTAGAAACTTGACTCATAGTTTACAACCTTAGCAAGGTGGACGTTTGACTCATAGTTTGCAGACATAGCAAGGTAGAAATTTGTTTCTCTGTTTGAAAACGTGGTCAGTTAGAAATTTATATTTTACATTGAAATCTTAGCAAGGTAAAAGTTCGATCGTTAATTTCGAACCGAATAAAAATAATTAACTCAACGTCCCCAGTCCATGATGCAATTACGAGCTTTCTTCGCTTCCCCGGACATTTATAGAGCGTTCAAATATTAACTTCCACGCTCGTCCAACTCTGAGAGTATTGGTTTGCGAATTCGTGCATTTATCGTCGAAACATCGAAACTCGCAACACAAACAACGCTCGCGTGCAAAGGTTTCGATCGCATTTAATGTCCCCGGTGCAATTACCGATTTCGCGACCCAATGGTCAGAAATTACATCTCGTTCGTCTAACGCGGTCGTGCTGATACAAATTCGAGATTGATACGTGTGCTACACTCGAAGCACCATTTACCTAAGCTTTATTAGTGGCAACGCCTCTGCATGTGTGCCGCAATGTTGGTAATATTTAGAGACGATCAAACGATGCTAGAGACTTTGTATTGATCGATGTCCCAATATTAGGTTGTCCCATAAATTTCTTCCTTTCTTGATACTAAATAAATATACAATGTTTAAGGTTAATTTGTTGTATTAAATATAAACTGTTCTGCTCTATCATCTTCTTCCATCTCTCAGGAAACCTCATTGTTTCTTCTTTCCAAAATTATTGAGGTTTACTTACAAAATATTTCATTTTAAAAGAGAAAGAAACTTATGGGACATCCTAATATTTATAAGTACAGCTTGAATAATTGTATAATACCGATATCTTTCGACTTATTTTCAACGTTCCAAACTGAATGACTGCGTTTCTTCACGATGTTGTTCCAAAGTGTACAACCTTCAGTGTCTGTATCCGATGTTGTTCCGAAGTGAACAACCTCATGTTCGATTGCTTATGTCAAGAGATGATGGTATGGGCGTACAATTTTTAAGAACAAACCTGAGGGAAACGGTCCCTGATTTCTATTGGATACACAAATTCGGTTGAAAATGGAAAACCTATTGACGTACACGCTGGTGTTCCTCAAAAAGTGACCATAAGTAATTAACCGAGCACGTTGAGTATCTCGACACCAGTAGGAAACTACAAATATAGGATTTTACTGCTAATGTTAACCCTTTGCGCTCCTATGTCGAGCGTGACTCGACATCGGTTTTTATCCAAGCAGCTCCTTTGTCGAGTCCCACTCGACATTTTTTCAATACAAACAGATAGATGTTGCACATTCGTACCTCCTCCATTTAATTTTAATTGTCGCTTTAACCCACTAGAGAGCTTACTGGATTAGTGCAACATTATAGCAATAAAGCAAGAGACCTCTCCGTACAAATGCCGCAAGTACTAGTTTTATATGATCTTTGTATACATCCAATAAATTCATTCGTTCTTATCGAATCGATTTACTGTTACCCAGCATATACGAACCTGCTAAATGTCTGAAAATTATACACCAGGAAACCTCTAAATGCTTGTAACGAGTGAATATCACAAAACTTAAATGCTTTTGGAGCTGTCGGTAACATAATAGAAATATAATTCGGAGAGCAAAGGGTTAAGGGTTCTGACAACCAAATGCGAATAGTAATAAATTAAACATATTCGATAGAATGCGACTCCTCAGGTGTTTACGGGAATCTATTTAGAGATCTATCGTGTAGGAAGAACCATGAACGGCATTATAATTATATCGATAGGAATTTGGATCGATGTGTAATCCTCTTCCTATGGTATTGCATTGTAAGACTTAACAGTCGCTAATGCCATACATGGATTCAATAATCGTGCACTTATGCAATTAAATTGTTCTTTTGGTTGGACATCACGAAGCAATTTAGACCGGAAACTGCCTTTCTCAATTGGAAACGGTGCACGTGGTTGCTGTAGCTAATGATTTCCTCATTTTATTTTGATGATCTAACATCACTGACTTGTTTCGTTATCATAGAAACTCGTAATCCGATGACGTTTTATTTCTGTCTGATGCTTGTCTGATGATTGATCTGATTATTGAAAGGCTGCAAATAGAGGAAAAGTTTCAATGATCTTCACTTATCATGGTTGTTGATTAATTCTATAGTATTTGCTGAGATAACAGGATGCTCTAATAGCAGGTAGATCAGTAAGCTTGCCTGTATGTAGTAAATACAGTCGTGGACAAAATTTAGTGGGCAGGTATCATAAATAACAAAAGGTTAATTTAATTTAACAATGCCTATAAATCAAAACTTTATTGCACAATTATATACAATAAATAAATGTTTTTTCAAGTCACAAAAGCATTTCACGTTCTAAATTTAAAATTTATTTAAAACATTGTAACAAAACAAAAAATTTTTTACATTTCTGCAATGTCCACTTAATTTTGTCCATGATAGTATATACAAGCTTACTTGGTGTATCGATAAACGAGAGAAAATTGGTAGAATGAGAGAAAGTTTTAGGGATTTTCCGAGGTAATTTTGTGATGGAAATATGGAAATTTAAGAATTTGGAGGTATAGCGAAGGTAGGATATGTTGAAAGTTGAAGATTTGGGAATTTAGAAATTCCAATAAAATTTCAATATCCTATGTTTCGTTTAAAAACTTAAAGATTCTCACCATTTACTTCTATTTTCTAATTTACAAATTTTTCAATCGATAAATTCCCATATTATCAAACTTTTAAGTACACAAGTTTGCAAATTCTCAAATATACTTTTTTCAAAATAAGCAATTTTTAATTTTAGAGTCGTCACATTACGAAATGTGCATTTTTTCGCTTTCAAAATTTCTTAGTGACAATTTTTAAATTTGCAGATTTCCAAATTTTCGAGTACCTTCGCTTCAAAACTTCCACGTTCGTAGTCTTTCAAATTTTATATAACAGCAAATTTCTGAATTTATACATTTTTAAACCCTAAATGTCCGAATCCCGAAGCCGCAAAGTAATAAAAATTAAATTTTGTCCCAAATCTCTGAATCCCTAAATTCCAACATCTCCGAACAGGAACACGCGTAATTTCGCAACATCGTCAACCAAAAACCAACAAGCGTTGGAACTACTTTCCCCGCGTCGCCGATTTCCCTAGGGAAACCAAGTTTGCTCTCGATTTACGCTGTCGAATTGACGTTTACTGGAGTTATTTGGGTACTCGATTTAAATCAACGACACCGCTTTCCGCGGTATCGAATTCAAAGCGAAAAAGGACTAAACATTCCACATCCTGGTTAGTTTTCAACCTCGATTCCCACGATATCCAGCCGGCCATTTAGAGAGAGAGAGTTGGCTGCAACGGATTTTCCTCTCCCTTTCTCCAATTACCGCTTGAAATTCATAGTCTTATTTTGCCCAAAATTACTGAACACCCTCAACTCCATTGCAATACTTATATAATCAAGAAAATTCCTTTTTGTATCTTTCGGACCACACTTTTAATTATAATACTGTGATAAGGATTATTATTCACCCTCGTGGCTGATTAACACTTTGTGACATCTTTTTATTATTTTTCAATTAAAAGAACTTGCTTTCATTCAATTTATATTCGTAATATTAACATTCAATGTACTAAAGAACAAATGGAAAAATAATATCGGGGGTCACTGGTAGATTCTGAATTTGATTTTAAAGTAACTTGCAATTTTAAAACATGAATGTAGTATAATTTTGAAACGTGTATACAGTCATGGACAAAATTAAGTGGACATTGCAGAAATGTAAAAAATTTTTTGTTTTGTTACAATGTTTTAAATAAATTTTAAATTTAGAACGTGAAATGCTTTTGTAGACTTGAAAAAACATTTATTTATTGTATATAATTGTGCAATAAAGTTTTGATTTATAAACATTGCTAGTGAAATTAAATTAACCTTTTGTCATTTATGATACCTGTCCACTTTATTTTGTCCACGACTATACATACATTATAATTTCATGTTGGTATATCGTTACGAACTAATAATTTTAAGAATCTCTTAAGAATCTATTTTCAATAATCTATTATGGAAAATCATTTATAAAAATATCGTCTGGTGAATCTGTATCGTTTGGTAAATAATGCCGTGGGACGACTAAAAGGGATCTCCAATAAAAATATTTCTGTCGAGATTGTCTGACTGTTAGTTAAACATCGAGATAGCCATTTTGGAAGTCGAATTTTCAGAAACAACCTACTCGGTTTATATCTATTACCCTAAATCGTTTAAGTGCTACCTATGGCGTGTTACCGCCCCGAAACTACCGGATTTTGTTCCAAACCCGATATTAAACGCGATCGGTGCAATTACCGGTCAAACGGACTATGAAATTATCACGGCAACGTTTCAAAACGCCCACGGAACGGCATTGTTCCTTTCACGCCATCGCGTTCGTTTTGATTTATCGCGCTAATATTGAAAAGTGTACATGCTTTGTGTTGCGTTGCTGCATGACGGTGTAAGAATTCGTACAAAAATTAGGAAATACCGTCAGTATGTCACTGTACGAAAGATACGATCAGCGGTTCTCAAAATATTCGCTCTATAACGCTGTAGGGCACTCTATGACGCTCTAGGGCATTCTGTAAAATACTAGAGCACTCGAGGACCTCTACCGGTGTTCTAGGGAATTTTAGAGTACTCTGAGGCATTCTCTGACCGTCTAGAGCATACTAAGCCACTCTGGGGAACTAACAAGTGATCTTCTAGAGCACTCGGCTATGCACTGAGGCACTCTGGGGCGTTCTATAGCGTTGTGTAGTGTTCTAGAGCACTTTGGGGGAATCTGAGGCACTCTATGACGCTCTGGGGCATTCTGTAAAATACTAGAGCACTCGAGGACCTCTACCGGTGCTCTAGGGAATTTTAGAGTACTCTGAGGCATTCTATGACCGTCTAGAGCATACTAAGCTACTCTGGGGAACTAAGTAATCTTCTAAAGCACTCGGCTATGCACTGAGGCACTCGGGGGCGTTCTATAGCGTTGTGGAGTGTTTTAGAGCACTTTGGGGGAATCTGAGGCACTCTATGACGCTCTAGGGCATTCTGTAAAATACTAGAGCACTCGAGGACCTCTACCGGTGCTCTAGGGAATTTTAGAGTACTCTGAGGCATTCTATGACCGCCTAGAGCATACTAAGCCACTCTGGGGAACTAAGTAATCTTCTAGAGCACTCGGCTATGCACTGAGGCACTCGGGGGCGTTCTATAGCGTTGTGGAGTGTTTTAGAGCACTTTGGGGGAATCTGAGGCACTCTATGACGCTCTAGGGCATTCTGTAAAATACTAGAGCACTCGAGGACCTCTACCGGTGCTCTAGGGAATTTTAGAGTACTCTGAGGCATTCTATGACCGCCTAGAGCATACTAAGCCACTCTGGGGAACTAAGTAATCTTCTAGAGCACTCGGCTATGCACTGAGGCACTCGGGGGCGTTCTATAGCGTTGTGGAGTGTTTTAGAGCACTTTGGGGGAATCTGAGGCACTCTATGACGCTCTAGGGCATTCTGTAAAATACTAGAGCACTCGAGGACCTCTACCGGTGCTCTAGGGAATTTTAGAGTACTCTGAGGCATTCTCTGACCGTCTAGAGCATACTAAGCCACTCTGGGGAACTAACAAGTGATCTTCTAGAGCACTCGGCTATGCACTAAGGCACTCGGGGGCGTTCTATAGCGTTGTGTAGTGTTCTAGAGCACTTTGGGGGAATCTGAGGCACTCTATGACGTCCTAGGGCATTTTAAGTGGCTATAAGGTATTACATAACGCTTTAGGGCAGGGGTGCCAAACTCAAAATCTAACTTGGGCCAAATAAATAATGCTTAAATTTAGGTGCGCTGCAAAAAAAGATCAATGTTCATAGAAACAAATATACAATTTAAAATGATCCGTATAGTTTATAAATAAAGTATATTATAATTTTATATGCTGGTTTCGTTGTAAGAATAATTGTATGCGGTGTGTGGTGGCTGAATGGTTGTATGTGTTATGCGTGTTTATATATATGTTTGACATTGTTTTGTAAGTATTTGACATTTATTGTGGTTTTTGGTGTTCAGTGCGTTTCGATTTTGTATATATCGATTTGTAAACGATTGTCTTTTGGCTGTTGCGCTCGAGGAGACGGCAGAGAGCTGATGCTCAGTCTTTAATTCTCCGGGAAACATTAAACATATATCACAGATAATTCTCTGAGTCTTTTATTAAGCCATCCTTTCAGTTTCTAATTCACATTTCTATTTTATTTTTACTTTGCGTCGGAAATATTGACTGGGCCGCGAGTTTGACACTCCTGCTTTAGAGCATTCTGTAAAATACTATAGGACACTTGATAACCTCTACTAGCGCTCTAGGGAACTTTAACAAAATCCATACAGTAAATGTAGGGTGTCTCGCGAGTCAACAATCAAAATTTCAAGTGAAAAGACCCAAAATTCCCTGTATCGTGGCATAGACAAACGAACAAATGCATATCGAGTCGTCTGAGGAGCGTCAACGTGTTCGGTAATTAACGTTAAATACCACAACCCCTTTCCGGTAGCTACACTCGTTCCCAGACAGCCTGTACACATTTAATTAAGGACACACACACAACGATCGTATTTCTTTTCGACCCGCCGCAATTGAAACTCCGTGAAATACACGGTATTCCGTAAATGACCGCACTTTCGTCGAAGCTGGTCTTCGGGAACGGCTCGAAACAAAGAGGAAGAGTCTCTCTAATGTAAACGACGGCGGGGTTAAACGCGTTTCACGCGTGCATAAATCCATCTTAGTCGATTGCCAATTACTTACGTCAGTCGAATGTTTACCAGAGGTTTATCGTCGACTGTATTCACGGATCCGACGGATTGACGGCACGTGTAAAGATATCGCCTGTACATTCAGCTCGATCTAACACGGTGACAGATTGTATAACAAGCCAGTTCCCTCTTTCGCATTATCGAAAACCAACCCATCCGAGTCCCTTCGGGCTTAATTGCTAATTACGCGTAAATCGTGCGTCGCGGATGTAATTCGTCGGTTACATACCGCAAGCACATTTACTAACTGTTAGGTAAAGATCGGCTTAATACATCTTCGGATCTCTGTGCAATGTATGCGCATACGTTGAATATATTAACGGAACGTTTAACCATTTCCCTGCGAGCCGACGTGCATCGCGGATCAAAAATTTCACGTTTTATTGCCGGGGCTGATCGACACTCGCGAAGGAACGAGTTTCGATGCACGACCGGTTGGTCGCGAAATTCACGAAATTTCGAAGCTGAAAATTAGTGTTGACAGCGATTTTTATGATACCTTCCTTTGTGTTAGCTGTAAAAATTTGGCACCTGTGCACGACAAAGTTCCATGAGTTTAATCTTGCTAGTTTGGAATTTTATAATTTCAAACTTATAACTCGAAAATTTCAAATTTGTAATTAGAGTATTCCAAACTCATGATTCTAAAGTTCTAAACTCGTAATATGAAAATTACAAATTAATAATTAAAAAGTTCGAACTTCATAACTCTAAACTCTCGAAGCTACAAACTTTAACAATGACCAACTTCAAATTGTGCAGAAATTATAAGATTTTGATGTTTTAGGGCCTAAACTCCTCATGAAACCTTACATTTAAAAATATGTAAGTTTCATAATCTTTCAAGCTCAAAAATTATTTAAAAAATTCAAAGTGCAACGTGTCAAATTCTCGGTCTTCAAATACTAACATATTATCGTGTATGGTAAAAAATATAAGCTCAAAATAGAAAACAATTAATTCCATAAACATAAACAAAAATATGTTCTGGAAACTAAGAGATTTCATTAGATAAGTTCATTCAGAAAAGTGAAAAATCAGAAGTAATATTATGAGATGATTATAATTTTGCGAACATACTACATTTTTTTTGGTTCAATATATCATGTACATATGTAGTTATTTTTCAACCAACCATATGTATATACGTCTATTATTATTCAATTAATAATTCCACCAATAAATTGAAATATATGCCTCTTATATTTATCTATAACATATATTTATCTGAAAAACTACAGTCGTGGACAAAATTACATGGACAAGTATCATAAATAACAAAAGGTAAATTTAATTTAACTAATAATGCCTATAAATCAAAATTTTATTGCAGAATTATATACATTAAATAAATCAATTGTATATTAAATAAATGTTTTCTCAAGTCTACAAAAACATTTCACGTTCTAAATTTAAAATTTATTTAAAACATTGTAATGAAACAATAAATTTTCTTACATTTCTGCAATGTCCACTTAATTTTGTCCATGACTGTATATTTAATAAGATATGTGGAACTTAATACGAATAAAAGAAAAAGAATAAACGATGACGATAACGACGACCAGAGACAATGAGCGTAAAACCGTCCACAGTAAAAAAAAAAAACGAAAGTGAAATAGGAAGCGTTGACATATTATGGGAAGAAATATGAATCGTTGCACATTATTTACCAGCTTTCGAAGCGGCGTCACGAAAACATAAAACCACGATGAAGCAGCAAAACCAGCCAATCGTCGTCCTCGCCTGAAAAAAGAAATGGAAAATTCCGATTAATATTGACCATTAGATTGTATTTCGATAGCGATGCACTAAATTAACGAGATTGCAATTAGCAGATTACGAGACTGCTGCGATTAGGTTAGGATAGGTTAGGTTAAGTGGTCTCATTGGAAATTACATTAAATGAGAGACACTTAATTGCACGTTGAATTGAGGATAATAAAGTGGAAAGAACATTGACATTGAAGTCTACGTTGGTGTGAAGAAGCTCGATTAAAAATGTATATAATAGTCACGGTTAGGTAGACTCGTATGCCAAGTATACAGCATAATAATCGTATTCATCAGATCGAGTTAATGAACGTTATTTAACTATGAAAGTATGAGTACTTTGAACTTGTAACCAGTGATTCGACAAATCGTTACGAAACGCGAAGTGAAAGGTGATCGTTGATGTTTCGAGACTTTCATTTGTGGGATTCTTTTACAGTTCATTTCACAGTTTTGCAAATTTGTATGTTAGAGTGATTTTGAAATTTGTGAATTAATACACTTTCAAGTTTACTTTAGAAGTTTTCACGTTTACAAATTTTCAAGTTTCCTAGTTTACAATTTTAGAAGTATATGAATTTACAAATTCACACATTCACACATTCGCACATTCACACATTCACACATTCACACATTCACAAATTCACAAATTCACAAATTCACAAATTCACAAATTCACAAATTCACAAATTCACAAATTCACAAATTTACAAATCCACAAATTCATAAATTCACAAATTCACAAATTCACTAATTCACAAATTCACAAATTCACAAAACAGACATTTAAAAATTCACAGACTCATAAATTTACAAATTCACAGACACAAATTCACAAATTCACAAATTTACAAATTCACAAATTCACAAATTTACAAATTTACAAATTTACAAATTTACAAATTCACATATTTACATATTCAAAAATTTATAAACTCCCTAAATTAAATGTAGAAATTTCAAATTTCTAAAATCTTCAAACATTGCACCTGAAATGTTAAAATTTACAAATGTACACATTAAAGGTATATCTTTCATAACATTATTTATTAACATCATAAATAAATAATAAATAATGCTCAGTAACATCATAAATAAATAATAAATAATGCTCAATAACATCATAAATAAATAATAAATAATGTTCAGTAACACGAAACATAAATAGTAAATAATGTTTAATAAAGTTATAAGTAATTACAGATTATTTACACTGAAATACATATTTTCCGTTAGCAAGAATCGAGCAGAAGGTATAAGAATAGTTAACGAGGAATAACACGGATTGCATCCTCTCCCTTTTTCTCGGTTCCTCACGTTTCTAGGATCAACAGGGAACTAGGGACTGGACTTATGCGGGGTCTATGCTAATCCAGCATCGTTGGACGGTATGTAATAAGACTGTGTGGCGACGCGGATAAAAGTGGCTGGACGAAAGGGAACAATGTTATCGGTCTTGTGTGATCTTCGTCCGCTTATATTCGCTCTCCAGGCGTTTCTCACCTGAACGCACACGGTTCTCATCAGCACGTACACTGTAAGGTGCTATGTAGACTTCCCTTCGACATGGTCGAAGAGTGTTTGTAGTTTTGGTATCTCCAGATTGGTCAAATATTCGAATTATCGATTTCATAATTTCTTTGATTTTCCAATTTCCATATTTTCAAATTTCTTCATTTTCACATTTACAGATTTCCAAATTATCCAATTTCCAGATTTCCAGATTTTGAAATTTCACAATTTTCAGATTATCAAATTTCTTAATCCTCAAGTTTTTCATTTTTCAATTTTTCCGTTCTTCGGAATTCCAAAGTCTCACATTCCAAATTTGCAAATTCCGACACGTCCAAATTCGCAAAATTTTACAAACCCTATAGTCCCAAAACCTCAAAGTTTCAAAGTTTCAAATTCCAAAAATCTCAATGTTTCAATATTTCAAAATCATCAAGACCCAAATTCCCAAAAATTCCAAAGTCTTAAAATTTCAATGTCCCCAAAACTCAGTGTCCCAAATACCCAAATTCTCAAGACTTCCAAAATCCTAAATTCTGAGTATTTCATAGTTCCAAATCTCCAACAGTCCAAAAATCGCAAAGTCCCGAAGTTCCACATTCCCAAAGTATCAACGTTCCAAATTCTAAAAAGTCTGAGATTCCAAAGTCTTAACATCTCAATGTCCATCATTTCTAAAATCTCCAAATCCTGAATCCCCAAAGCTGCCGAACTCCAAAGTTTCAAAATCTCAACACCGCAAATTCCAAAGATTTCCAAATTCTTCATTGTCCTAAAATTCCAAAGTCTTAATATCTGAATGCCCATCATTCCCGAATTCCCGATCCAAAAATCTCCAACACCCAAATTTCCAAATCTCTCGAATTCCAAAGTCCCAAAATTCGAACTCGCCAAAGTTCCAAACTTTCGAAGTCTCTAAGTCCAAAGCTCCCTAAAGTCTAAAAGTATCCTGTTCCACATACTATGGATATAGTACAGCATCCTGTTTAATATAGTACTAACTATAACTATAGTGCTAACATCCTAAAGTACATGCTACAAATATCCTACCATACACCACGGAATAATCGCGATGACAATATCCGTCTCGCCGATAATGGCCGCCATTTTGCGTCCTGTCCGACATGTTTCTCGATCGAAGGGTTCACGCCACGATTTAAATACTGTCATGGCGTTATCAAGTTGTTACGTCGTGGTAATCGACGTCGGCGAATTAATACGCTTGCTCGGCAGATTCGATCGGGTAATAGCGCAACGCTTTCAAACGGCCGAGCCGGGGATACTTCGTTTATCGTCTGGTTTATTGCCGCTTTAATACGCCGGCGGAAATTGTTAATTCACGGTTCTGTAAATTGAGGACGATATCGATGTCGTGAAAATATATCAAAACTTAACTCGACGAGGGGAGTGCAAGAAAACCGTGCGTTTTACGATGTATCCTTTTTGCACCGATTAATTTTGTGAGGAAAACAGATTGACATTTCTGACGCTGCAGCGAGTGAAAATTGCATGGAGTAATATTTTCATTTTGAACGAATTTTATTGAATATTTCCGTAATATTTTGTCGTGTTTATTTACTGTAGTATCTAGCAATTGATGCGAGTGATTTCAATTAGGAAACTTCTTCGTCGACCCTCTTAGTGCTTCTCCGATACATAGAAGTAGAAGCTTGTTAAACATTTATAAACTTAACAAATATTCTACTAGTTAAAAGCAATTGTAATTCAAAGGAATATAATCGTCTCAAAGGGCACAGAAGAATAAATTTGCAAGATAAACAAATACCCTCCCAGTTAAAAATGACTGCAATCGATGCAATCGCAGAGCAGAACCTTGTTGGATTCTAATATAATCGTTTAAAACAGAAGCCAAAGTATAAACTTACAAAATTAATAAATACTCTCGTAGTTAAAAATAAATGTAGTTCGTGTGACCGCAGAGTAAAACCATGTTAGATCCTAATATAATCGTCTCAAAGAGCCCAGAAGAATAAACTTACAAGATAAATAAATACCCTCCCAGTTAAAAATGATCGCAATCGATGCAATCGCAGAGCAGAACCTTGTTGGATTTTAATATAATCGTTTAAAACAGAAGCCAAAGTATAAACTTACAAAATTAATAAATACTCTCGTAGTTAAAAATAAATGTAGTTCGTGTGACCGCAGAGTAAAACCATGTTAGATCCTAATATAATCGTCTCAAAGAGCCCAGAAGAATAAACTTACAAGATAAACAAATACCCTCCCAGTTAAAAATGATCGCAATCGATGCAATCGCAGAGCAGAACCTTGTTGGATTCTAATATAATCGTTTAAAACAGAAGCGGGGGAGTGGAGCACCGAGCTGGAGGATGTCCTTTTGAAGAAGCGGGACGCAATTGAATGGAGCTGCCTTACAAAGCCACATTCGTGGCCGGACGTTAGTTCTAAGATGTGGTAATTGACGTAACGAACAGCAGTAAGCCTATCGAACCGGTAAGATAAAGCAGAAGCACGAATACGTTTCAGGCTGGGTACATGTGCACGCGTTTAACAGGAGCGTTTGTGGTAACGTGCATCGATAATTTGGCGTCGTTCCTTTGTTTTAGCCAGCTTCTTGCGACCTGGGTGTAGCCAGTTAACCAGATACTTTCCATATTTTCTCCAGCGCGCATCGGATAGCCAACGATAGGAAACTACGAACGTACGGCTGGTAATTTCTCGAGAATTACATCATTAAAATCGTTCAGCACGCCGGGAGGGATTGATGAACGAGACAGCCGGTGATTTAGTAGCGCATAAACATTACCGCGAGCTTGTTATTAACATCATAAGAATACGCGCGTACAGGATGCGAGCGGTTCATGGAGCATGATAGAAAGTTTAGCATTTGCTAGAGGAGAACATCGACTTTCCATGCTTCGAGCTTTGACCCCGACACTTCCGTGTCCCATTTGATCTTGACAATGAATGCTGGATGCCCACATCCGTGAATTCGCGTTTTTCTTCCACTATGGAGGAGCATTATCATGTGAGCTGCTCTGATTCAGCTGCACACGTTTCGATGTACGAATACTTGAATAACTTCGAATAACTTTGAATACGTTCTGCAAATTTTAGCACCTCGAATGTGTTCTGAAAATTCATATTACTTGGAATGCGGTATCGAAACTTCAGATACGGTATTGGGATTCGATTACTTTGAATACGGTTTTGAAATTGAGGTACCTCGAATATGGTATTGAAACCTAAATACTTTGAATACGGTTTCGAAATTTAAGTACTTAGAGTACGGTATTGGAAGTAAAATACTTTGCACGTGGTTTTGAAACTCAAGTACCTCAAATAGGTTTTGGAAATTCAAGTACTTCGAATGCAGTGTCGAAGTCGAATACGGTATTGGGACTCCGATACTTTGAATACGGTTTTGAAATTGAGGTACCTCGAATATGGTATTGAAACCTAAATACTTTGAATACGGTTTCGAAATTTAAGTACTTAGAGTACGGTATTGGAGGTAAAATACTTTGCACGTGGTTTTGAAACTCAAGTACCTCAAATAGATTTTGAAAATTCAAGTACTTCGAATGCAGTGTCGAAGTCGAATACGATATAGGGACTCAGATACTTCGAATATGCTTTTGGAATGGAAGAATACGGTTTTGGGATTCAGACACCTCGAAGACGGATATGAAAATTATGTAGAATTTATGTGGACAGATTTTATGAAAAGGAAGTCACGTAAACCATTTTCATAAGGTCTTTTCTGAATAATGTTTGCCTTACATCACTGCCAACCTTTATCAGGCTCGAAGCCCAGGTACAACCACTAGCACCACTGTAATTACACCACTGAACACGTAATTAATAACAGCTAGAAAACAAACAGTCGGGTAATATTTCTCGGCGATTTTGTGTTATACCATTTTATAGTAGCCTGACGTTGGGTTGACGAGGAAATTCATGCTGTGTAATTTCTTTCGATAAATTCGTTTATTAAAGTTCGATTTGATATACGTACCATTCGAATTAATATCCCTTGGATTGGTTGATATTGCATTAGATGTAAATTGATTGTGAACAATTTTGTTTGATGAAATTGTTTATTACATTTCGATATGTCAGTACTATTTGATATAACTATTCTTCCATTTACATCTCTATTGATTTTTCAATTTCTCTGCTGAAAAGTTGTCAATTTATTTGTCTGTGAGGTATTAATTGAATTTATACATGTAACTGGATTTGCAGAATACAGGAGAACAACAGTTACTTCTTGCTTTAATCAGAATTTTAGTTTTAGAATTTTTAAATTTTAGAATTTTAGAATTTTAGAATTTTAGAATTTTAGAATTTTAGAATTTTAGAATTTTAGAATTTTAGAATTTTAGAATTTTAGAATTTTGGCGTTATAGAATTTTAGAATTTTAGAATTTTAGAATTTTAGAATTTTAGAATTTTAGAATTTTGGCGTTATAGAATTTTAGAATTTTAGAATTTTGGCGTTATAGAATTTTAGAATTTTAGAATATTAGAATTCAGTGTATTTGAAACAATAGATGGATCAAATTTTTAAAGTTTCGATGAAGCGCGGGATTTCGAAAATCCAGGAACTTTGAAGTTGAAAAATTTTGTGTATGACAAATTCTAATAAAAAAAGTAAATCATAAAATTCAATTATATTATTCTTACATAAAACATGATCGATATAATTACACAGAAAGCCTAAATCTTATTACTTAAAATAACATTAAAAGTTACAAAATCGAACAAACAACTTTCTCACTTACTTGATCCGAAAAAAACTATTATTAACCAAAAATTCCATTACAAAAGAAGAGAACGATAAGTTTCTATTTCCCATGTATTCAACCGTTCCACTTATCAGAACCATATCTGCAATCTCGGGAATAAAATGTTACCACATAACGAAACGAGGAAGCATAAATAAATAAAAACTGTCTCCCAATAAGAAGATAAAGAGAAATCGACATGAAATTTATAATTTGACAAGTAACGATCGATAAACGTTCTACCATGTACTCACACATTACCTGAATGGAAAAATGATGGCCAGCACAATGGCACCTTTTTTCTAGCTAAGGTCGCAAAAGTCAGATAGTATTAACGAATGTTTCTTAAATGCAACCGGGTGACTTTCATTCACAACACGTTTCCAGAACGACTGAATTACTTCACTTTCTACTATCTACCTTATTAATCGCGAAACTGTAGTCGTGTCTCAGGCTGGCTATCTAAGTCGGAAGCGAATCAAGCATTCTGCTCGTGCTAGACCGTGGTAAAAGGCTAGTGAGCAACTTTTAATAAGCTTTTGTGTATCTTGGTAAGTGTGCAGGACACGTCCGCTGGTACATGTTTCATCAGAATTAAAGCTGTGTCTTCCATTTAGTCTTTTCAAATCTTATTTCCACGCTGACGGGATGAATTTATATAATGTCACCCTGGATGCAATGTCGTCTACTTCGTACGCAAAATTTTTATTTCGGACGGGACTGGAAATTTACATTGTTACTTTAGCTGAGTCTTTGATACAGCGCTTTCAAATTCCTGTGCCGACACGGCGAATTTATATAATGTCGCCTTTGATGTAATATTGTCCGCTTCGTACGTAAAATTTTTATTTCAGAGGGATTTGATCGTTTCAATTGTTATTTTAGAGAGATTTCAGCATTTCGGTTTCTATTTTAGAGAGATTTGAACAATTATGTTTCTATCTTATAGAGACTTCAGCATGTAAGTTTATATGTTAGGGAGAGTTGAAAATTCAAATTTGCAGTTTGGGAAGACTTGATGCTTGATTTTTGAAAGATTTGATTATTTAAATTTTTATTTTGGGAAGATTTGATCGTCTGAATTTTTCATTTTGGGATCCTATATGTCAAGGGTAATCGAAATCGGTACCAAAATACAGATTTTTACCGATTTGTCGGATCGTCGCCAAAGTCAATACAACAAATTTATTACGTCTTACCAATCTACACCAAAAAATCTCAAGTCGAAAGACCCAAAACTGTGGCCCATAGCGTGCAGACAAACAAACACGCGAACAAATAAAGATCGAGTCGTCCCAAGAGTTTCACTACGTTCGTCAAATATTCTAAATTTACTTTCGATTTTGAGAATACAGGTGTTTAGATTTTCAAAATTTTCACAATACCGTTTTGCATACCCCTCGAATGTTCAAAATTGAATATTTCCAGAATTTTTTATTTAAATTTGAAAATCTGTGAGCTTGGAAATTCCCAAATTTCTAAACATCGTTTTATAAAAATTGAAACTTAGTCAATTCTGAAATTCTCGAGGTTGTAAATTTATATACTTGAAAACATAGAAATTAGCAAATTTGCAAAATCCGAAATTTGTAAACATCTCAATTTCGTAATTTAAAAATTTGAAGTTTAGTAAATTCAAAAATTCCCAAGGTCTCCAATTTGTGTATTTAAAAACGCAGAAATTGATAAATTTGCAAATTCATAAATTTCTAAGTATCTGAATTTTTATATTATACAATCTGAAAGCTAGTAAATTCAAAAATTCCCAGGGTCTTAAGTTCGTATACACAAAAATGTGGTAATTGGTCATTTTGCAAATTCCTAAATTTCTAAATATCTTAATTTGTTAAATTAAAAAAATCGAAACTTAATACATTTTGAAATTCCCAAGGTCGTAAGTTTGTAGACATGATAACACAGAAATTAATAAATTTGCAAATTCAACAATTTCTAAATATCAATTTTTATACCACACAATTTGAAAGTTAGTAAATTCAAAAATTCTTAGAGTCTTAAGTTCGTATACACAAAAACGTGGTAATTAGTAAATTTGCAAATTACAAAATTTCTAAATATCAATTTTTATACCATACAATTTGAAAGTTAGTAAATTCAAAAAGTCTCAGTGTCTTAAGTTCGTACACACGAAAACGTGGTAATTAGTAAATTTGCAAATTACAAAATTTCTAAATATCTCAATTGTAAAATTATAAAAATCGAAACTTAGTAAATTCCAAAGTTCAAATAGAGGAATTTACGAATTAACAAATTTTCAATTCGATCAATTTAGAAATTCCTACGCCGTGTTCGACAACCGGTAACTTCTTCCCTGCTCACTATATCTGGGAATGACACATTCGATGTTGTCCGCGTGTATCCGTCTGCTCGTCCACTTTCTCCAAGCGGACAAGAGACAAGTTCCCCGTTGAACGAAAGTCTAGTAAGAACGGCGCCGAACTTAGACGGTGTCCAACAATTATGCAACATTATGTTGTTCGTCCTGTGGCGAACAAGTGTGCCGCATCGGCGGTTTTACGAGTCCGTGATTACCGAACGTGACTGCACAAAGCGGTGCAACGCGAACAGGCGAAACCACGGCCGCCTTTACGGTTATTGGTCTTGTGTGTAACGTATTGCCGGACGCGTGGTGTGTAATATGCATATGCGGGGCCCAGCTACACGGGCCAACACACACAGGAGGATGCACCTGCCCTCGACACGAACTGTTCGCCCGAGAAAGGCCCTCTTCCGTTTTGAATGCATTTCTTGTGAGAAACGATTGCCGGACAACCTCGGCCGATGTAAGGTAAAGGTACCAGTAGTTGACACTTTAAGAGGTTATACAGTCATGGACAAAATTAAGGGGGGACCTCTATGTAGATGGACTCAGAAAAGTCATTTTTTTTTTTTATTTAAAAAGTTACTTTAAAGCCTATAGAATACGAAGCGCATTGGTATTTGGAGTAAAGTGCAAAGCTGTTGTTGTAAGAACCTATACATGTGACCCGTCTTCTCGCCGATCCGAGACGCACACGGCAGTAATGATCAAAAGTTTGTTTATTTATTATCCCTGTTGAAATTTTTTCTTTTATTACAATGTTTTAAATAAACTTTAAATTTAGAACGTGAAATGCTTTTGTAGACTTGAAAAAACATTTATTTATTGTATATATTTGTGCAATAAAGTTTTGATTTATAGGCATTGTTAGTTAAATTAAATTAACCTTTTGTTATTTATGATACCTGTCCACTTAATTTTGTCCACGACTGTATCTACTTGGGAAATTGGGAAATTGAAAAATATTGGAAACTAGAAAATTATAAAATTGGGAAATTAGGAAAATTCAAAAGTTGGAAAGTGGGGACATTGCCAAAATGGGAAAAATGAGAAAATTCAGAAGTTGGAAATTTGGGGACATTGCAAAGATGAGAAAATTGGGAAATTAGAAAAGTTCAGAAGTTAGGAAAGTGGGAAAATTGGGAAATTGAGAAATCGGAAAATTATAAAACTAGAAGTTCAAAATTTAAATTTGAAAATTTGGGAATTTCCAAAGTACGAATTTTCCACATCAAAATCTCGAAACCGCGATTTCGGGCGTTTGAAATATGTCAAAAATCGTGCATTCAAAGCTTCCTGAATCTTGCACACTGAATTCCCGAAAATGAAAATCTAGTAACAGGACATTGCTACAGTGACACTGCTGTATTTCTTCTTATCCGAAGAAAAGCCTACGTCGCACCCAAGTGTACAGACCGACTCGGGGGTGCGGTAATTCTGAATTAAGGGAACGTCCAACCGCGGTGGATCCAGCCAACCTTTACTTATCGCTCGACGTAGATTACTGCGTCACTTCGTCGTATGTAACGTAAAGCCACAAGGCCTCCTTCCATGGCGACGTCGCGTCGTGTCGCTTTGTACCGCTATTAAAACCCGTTCGAGTTAATAAACAACATCTTGGGGGGGGGAAGAATAATCCTCTCTGTGTTTCTCGCGCCCTTTTTGTTGCCCTTTGTCGGTGTTCCTCCGTGAACACGTTGTCCTAGAATTATTGCGTTGCGTTTCACGCACCGGAATATTATTTATTCTCCAAGCATTATTTCCATGGGCGACTCGCGTTTGCATTTTTCCCTCCCTGAGAAACTATGCTAAATACCGCTACCAAAGGTTGTCTTAATTGCTTAACTTTGCATGCTTGAAATTCGAGAAAATGTTTTCGATCATTTATTTCAAATAAAACAACATATTGAATTCGACTTAAAATGAATTTTACCTAAAATTAAAGAAATTAGAATACCAAAGTGCCTTTAATTCTTTGGAGCTACTTCAGAAAATGAAATAAACTCATGTTATATAGAACCTTCATCACGTTTTACATTAAGCAATCGTGTATATTTTTATTAACAAAGGAATCATATAATGTGAAAACATAAAAGGAAATAATAATAATTCAACTCAAATGGTCCCAGCGTGTCACATGAGTTTCTTGAATGGGATTATTTCGAGGTGGGTTTAGAACTGTCCCATAATGCATTATCGTGCATCTAAAAGGACTGGACATTTTTAATCCCGCCGTGTCTCAAAGAATCAAACATCGAATCCTTGGATCTTATTGATGCTACCAGTAAAGAACCGATTGATTTACAACGAAGGAACGAAAAAACGGAAATTATTGCAATGATATACATCTTGGACGAGGTCAAATATGCTCGTTGTTAAAAGGTAATATGGTACTGAACCTCTTAACGCAAACAGCTGAGCTAACTCGAGTTTTAGAAAATGGTTTTCTACTCGTTAGACAGTGTTGTGCTTATTTCCTCTCACACGAAAAAGGGTGTTTTTTTTTTGTATAAACTTTATTTTGTGTTTTTTTTTTTTTTCAAAGTTCGTTAATGTTCTTTTGTATCTGAACACTAAAACTACCTAAGCAGCCAAATGACCCTTTCACAAATTTTCTACTTCAAGTGACAAAATTTGTTAAGATGATTTTCTTGACATACACTACCGTTCAAAAATATGTGGACACTTTCTTAATACTTGTAACTACCTAAAATGGTTATGTCTTCAGTAAATTTGATTATCTAGTATTTCAATACATGCATAGTTGGTGATATTATTATAATAATGATTTGTTAAATGTCTTACCGATTAACACTAACAATAATTGCATTGTTTTATTAGTGATATTATTTGTTAATATAAATGAACATTATATATCACAAATTCCATGAACACGGCAGGTGTCCACATACTTTTAAGCGGCAGTGTATATGCTGATTGTCGTCAAATTAAAGAATCAATAAGTGTATTCATTTATGTTCCATCGTTTGTTTATTTACTGTTCAACTTCGTTTTTAACTGCCAAACAATTGTACATTGTACGTCGGTGGTTTTAGCGTTGAGGAAATGAAGAATGAAAGAACTGGTAAAAAAACGACCACTTTGTAATGTTTAATTGGTGCGTTTAGAGGTTAACGTCCGGGGTATTTATCGCTATCCCTTATCGAACGATTTTTTATCGAAGGAACCGTGCATCGTAAGGAATAACGTTCTCGTCGAAACTGCCCACGAGGGTCGCTACGAAGTGATGGCTGCCCCTGATGTTAATGACAGTAGTGCACGCTGTTCGATGTATCTAATCTGATTGCGAAATACGTAGACCAAAGCTTCCGCCGATCTTATCCGGCATCGGTTCGTATCGCACCCTGCAGATATTACCCTTTCGATAGATTTCTACCGGGAAACTGTTGATACAGGATGCATTATCGGGACGGATGCTGTGGCGGATAACAGAGATAGAATGGGATACGTCGATGATTATTTATTGCTCATTATAATACGGGTAGATGGCTGGGTGGAGGAATCGGCAGGCGTGATCGAGATACTGATAAGATCCTGGCCACTGCTTACGATTTATTAAGTCCTATCCTGATGATCGCCGAGCCTTAAAGCAGCGATCCAGCTCGTATGGGCGTGTGTTCGAGACGAAATCTGTTTTACCCAAGGAAAATATGAGAATCGAAGGAGAATGGTACTTTCTTAGCGTTCCTTTTTAAGGATTTCGGGGATCTGAAAATTTAGAGATCGATAGCGAATTTAGCAGCATTGGAATTTGGGGATTTTGAGGTTTGGGAAGGGAATTTGGCGTTCAAGTGCACGTTTGAGACCAAATCTGTATTACCTAGCGAAAATATGGTAACTAAGAAAGGGTAAAACATTCTGATCGTTCGTTTCTAGGGTTTTTTGGGATCTGAAAGTTTAGAGGGGGACAGTAAATTTGGGAGCATTGGAATTTGGGGATTTTGAGGTTTGGGAAGGGAATTTGGCGTTCAAGTGCACGTTTAAAACCAAATCTATATTACACAGAGAAAATATAATAATTATGGAATGATGGGACTTTCTTATCGTTCGTTTTTGGGAATTTTTGGGATCTGAAAGTTTAGAGGTGGGCAGTGAATTTGGGAGCATTGAATATTGGACATCTTGAGATTTGCCATATGACTGTACATTTAAATGTTGCTATGTATTATTTAATTAACCCTTTGACTACTGTTGGCGCCTATTGGCGTCCGAAACATGGCTTCCCGGTACTGTTGGCGCCTATTGGCGTCCGATACATGTTGACTTCTCGGTACTGTAGGCGCCAATTGGCGTCCAAATCAAATTTCGCTTGTTTCGCCTGTCTTAAAATTTTATAATTGCTCTTATGGTACTTCCTCAGAAATGCATGTCTAACGAAAAATTTCGCCGTACCCAGTGGACGTCACGAGTGAATTCGTACCGTACCGTACGGCCAGTGCGTGCCAAAGTCTGCCGTAGACAAAGGGTTAAATGATGGTAATTATATGAGGATCGGACTTCCACATCGTTCGTTTTTAGAGATTTTTGGGATCTCCATATTTAGAGATTGATAATGAATTTGGTAGCATTGGTATTTGGCGATTTTGAAATTAGACGTACGAGTGCAAATTTAAAAATAGATCTATATTATCAAGGAAAATTGATGGTAATTAAAAGAAGATAGAACTTCCGTATTGTTCGACACTAGAGACTTTTGTAATCGAAAAATGTAGAGGTAGATAAAAACTTTGGGAATATTAGAATTTTAAAGATTTTGAAATTTGTGGTACTTTGGATTTGACGTACAAGTGTACATTTGAAAGTAGATGTATATCATCTAGGAAAAATGATGGTAATTACAGGAAAACAGGATTTACATATCTCCCAATTGTACAAAATTTTAAAATCCCCAAATTTATATATAGACAAACACTTTGGGAACATTAGACTTTTGAAGATTTCGAGATTTGTATTTAGGATTTAGCATACGAGTGTACGTTCGAGTGAAAATCTTCATTACGTAGAGAAAATATGAAACTTCTTCTGTAAGACAGTAAGAACTCAATAAACATAAAAATATTCTATTACTACGTGTTTCAGCCATTTTTCCGGTTTCGGTCCAAATAGCTCGGTGCGTTATCCTCTTGGGCACTACGCGCCACTATAATGGCTTTCGCGGATGTCATCTATCTGTACGACGCGCCACTATAGTGGCTTTCGCGGATGTCATCTGAATTGTATTATTAATTATTAGAATAAATTGTTAAAGTTATTGTTAAAATGCGTGTATCATATCTTTAAGAAAAATTATAATTTAATCATCAAACACTTCATTTCAATGTACTCGTGCGAAGAACAGCATTATCCGTCACACATTGCAGTGCCGTATCATTTACGCGTATTTCGCGTTCAACCCTGCCGTACAGAGACACAGCCCCGCGCAAAATTCAGCCGTGTCTAAGAGGTTAAGACAGTTATGTCGGTAGTCCCAGTTAATTTATACTTTGTCTGTTTATTTATTTTTCCATTTCACTATTAATTGCAAATTAAGCGTGCATTATACGCTGCCAGGTATAGCGTTAATTGAGTGGCTGAACGAGGAGAGACGTTTTTGTCCCTTGTTCGTACGGGATGGTTGCATCGCTCGGATGTTGCGCAAGCCAATTTATCAATGCTCGCTAAAATCGGGTCGATGCTTTCTCGAACGAATGTGGAATACTTGCCGGTAACATTATAATTGGCCCGTACGTTCGAGCCGCACGTAATCCTCTTGCGAAATAAATCATAAAGAAAAGGGGGCAAAAGGATCGTTGAAATGAAAGGGCTCGCGGACGTGCTCGATACATCAATCTACAGTCACCGCGAGATCTTTCTTCGATTATTCCTGTTGCACGGGTGTCTACATTTATTCTTTCGTCTTTTTTTACTTTCGTCCCGTTTTGCCGGATGGCGAGAGGTAATTAAATCAGTAATAGTGATTTATGGTGCTGGCAACGATGAAAGTATCGGCTCTGCTTTAATTAGAGTCTTGCAATTCTACGCTGCGGTGCATAACTATAGCACCAAGTAACATACTTTTTTTAGTAGATTCGGACTTTGATATGAAATCAAAGGGTGTAGTGAACAATGAACCTTCGGTAAAAGTGTGTTGATATTTTGTTGTACAAGAAAATGTGATATGGAAATTGATTCTTCATCGTTCCATAACTATAGCACCATATGAAAGTCAAACATATACAGGGTGAATCACGAATCGTGATCAGTGGATATTACTCTGTTATTAGCAGTCCGATCGAAAATGTTTTCCAGCTTTTGCATGGTTTTAAGAGAGCTTTATGAAGAATTATTTTTGAACTCTCTTTTTTAGTTTTTGAAAGGTCACCTTATATTTTTTTCAAATAAACATATAATTTTTTTGACGCCTATCTGTTAGAGGATTTCAAGAGGAATCCGGTAGATATCGGGACATTTCTTTTTCATCTGGGTCGAGAAAAAATTAAGAAACTTTATATTACAAGAAATATATGCTACGCCATTGTACGTGTTCCAATGTTGTTACCTTTCAGAAACATAAAAGAAGGAGTTAAAAAATAATTCTTCATAGTCACGTTAAAGATCTTTTAAAACCATGCAAAAGCTGATAAAAACATTTTCGATCTGACTGCTAATAACAGATTAATTTCCACTGATCACGATTCGTGATTCGCCCTGTATACATAAATATAATTTTAATAATTTGTAGGGCCTCCTTTTATTATTATTATCTGAAGAATCTTATCTGACACATTTTAATTTATATTATGAATAAGAATGTAATTATTTGACTTCAGTAAATCTGTTTTTGATCTCGATGGAGAAAAGTTAGCTTAATAACATTGGTGCTATAATTACGCAACAAGTGAAAATCACTTTTTAGATTATATTGTTTCGTTCAGAAGAGCAACTTCAATGAGACTTAATGTAAAATTTATTGCGTGATATATCGTTTCAGCTCCTGCGGTTGATTTTTTGCATTTTCACTCTAAACTACAGAACGACTAAAAATGTGTGCTATAGTTATGCACCGAATTTTGATGCCAAATTTTATACAGCAGATTTAGAGTGTTTCGCGAGTCTACCCTGAAAATCATAAGTCGAAAGAATCGAAATTGCAGCCTGTAGCGTGTAGACAAACGAACAAACGGACAACGTCTTCGGACGTCTGATTGCATTTTGAGACGAGGTAAAGTAATTTCCGTGCTATATATGTTGGGAAAACTTATTAGATTATGGAGAAATATTACCGTACTGACAGCTGGGTATTTCGTGAAATTTATGACCTGTAATTTTAGGTTCTCTTCGTCCAAAATTATTCATAGAATTACGATTGAGGGTTTATGATGATCTATAGCATACAATTAGTGTACCTATAAATTGTAATTAATAACGCTATGTGATAAATCATGTAAACATGAAAATGAGATAATAGTGTTCAATAGCAATTAAATATGTAAATCTTAAGAATTATGATATAATAAATTTGCAACTTCAAGGAAGAATAATAACAAAACAGAAGTTATGGAGAATGTTTAAATTTACAGTAGAAGACGAAATTTTTGTAAAAATTAAAAAATTTGATGAATTTGTACAAACCATGAATTTACCTTTATTCAACTCGCACAACATAAATTTAATTTAAATATATGTTTTACTAACAGTGTCCTTGTTACACGTTTCTATACATAATTAAATTAGCAAATATCGAATAGAACAGAAATTGTCAAGATTGCTCATTAACCGACCACGTACGCGTTAATTATTGTCGACGACGAGCAAAAATCGCAGGCGCGCTGTTAATTAATTTCACGGTCGTCGAAACGACAAATTTATTGGGTGACGAGAAACGGAAGTCCATTTCTCAGCTGTGGCTGTCAGTTTGCTCAGCACAGCGTGGAACAACCTGGGCCAACGTGATACAATCCCCCTGAACTTACTGCTACACGGATTGTTTATAGATCCAACAACTGTATCCGAACATGATTTACCGAGCTGACTACGAGGTGAGAGGAACCTGACGGTGCATTTACACGTTGATTGCAATAATTACAAACTATGAATGTTTCTGCATGCGCCATCGCATCACCAACTGCTTTCACCTAATTTTGCAACTACAGATACGTGAACCATTTATTTTTAAAGTCAGACTTCTCCACTTTTAAATGATCCTATTTGTGAAAAATTTCTTTCAGGAAGAAATTAGATTTCCACGTCTTTGGACTTCCTTTAATAATTACAACGTGTTTTGGTCAACATAGTCTTACTTTTAAAAGATTTAGCCGAATAAGCATGGCAAAAGAAATATGAATTAATAATATTAGAACTGTGATGCACTTTTCTAAAAAACTAAAGAAATTACCCATTAATGGTTGTAATATTCTGCTACAACGTAATTTTGGTTTTGGATAACGATCGAATAAAAAATTGCATGACTCTGGATTTACAGAATGAATTTAAATAACATTGAATTTCCATACATTTCTGTCACAAGTTGATAAATTTTTATAACACATCTCATAAGTCAGGATTTTAGGTAATGCATTGAAATAACTAATCCGTATCCTTTGGATTTTAATAAATCTCTGTCAAAACTTAATACATTACTGTAAGAAATCTCATAACTCAGGATTTAGATAACAAATTTAAATAATAAATCTCGTACCTCTGACTTTTAATAATTACAATTTAATAACCTCTATAACACATCTCATAACGCTTGCATTTTTATCGCAATTTGATAAATTTTTACACTAGAATTCGGGATTTAAATGAATTTGCATAACGAAACCCGTGCCTTTGAGTTTCAATAAACTTCGATCGCAGCTTAATAAATTTTTACAACAAATCTGACTAACCGATCATACAAATTTGATACAGCAAACAAATAAAAGATGTCTGGTACAAAAAGCACTATACACTCTGAAAGTAAAACCAAAATGCGTGAAAAGTTTGAGAACCACTGCCATCCAAATACACTTTAATTGGTAAACTAAACGGATACATGCAAATGCGATCCGAATTAAACGCGTAAACCGTCGATTCGGTTTATATAATCAAATTAGTATTCGAATGTATCAATTTGTGCGAACTGTAGTGGCGTGTAAGCTCGGCTTTACAATGTCTCCGCATGAAACACGTGTCGTCTCCAGCCAATTTGGTAGCCGCTTACGTAAAATCACAATGTGACCACCAAACGCGTTGTACTGGCAAGATGTTTACAAAAACAGCTGTCCAGTCGTTGATCCCTGGCGTACGTGACACTGAAGCCAGTGTATACACGGTGTTGCATTTTTGTTGGTTGTTCGAGCGTGCCAGGTAAAATGTACAGTCAACTACTGACACGATTGAAGACCCTTAGACAAGATGATAGCTCACTTCAGCAAGTTGACGTTCGTACACTTCCGTGTCGTCGTAGTTGGCTGCATTGGCGTAATTTCTGTACGCAGTGAAGCTCCTGGAACGACTCTATTTGCATTTTTTCGTCTGTTTCTTTCTCTGTACCACGCTACGGGCAATTTTCGGTCTTTCGACTCGAAATTCTGAGGGTAGATTCACGAGACATCCTTGCTGTATAGATTATAGCGACGATCCGATGATAGGAACGCGTCGTCATCGACGTCGATCGTCGAATCAATGAAAAACCGTGTTTCGATATCGTTTTCGATTATGTTTCACCCGCAGACTCGAGTAGAAGCATATTGAAAGGCTTGCAACTCATCGTGAAATCCACAATGATCGTGTTCGGTATCGTTTTTGATAATTTCAGACACGATTGATCGTCCGGAACGACTTTAAAATCTATGCAACTCGTTTTTGTTCTATTTACATATCTACGGCAGCTACTCGAAATTTTAAACACGCATTCGAATTCGCGTGTTGTACCTGGCCGAGGTAGAGTGAGGCCAATGTACTTTAGGAGAATGGAGTTGGAATTCTGCTATATAATGCTTGGGAATCGGATACGTAGAGATCTGATGTAGTCACTGATCATTGTGATCGTAAGATTTTATTTGGTTAATATCCTTAAATTCTCAAATTTCCAATTTACCAGCAATCCCAATTCTCGTATTCCTCAATTTTCCAATGTTCTATCAAGTCACATCCTCAAAACTTCACATGTCCAAATTTGCATCAACCGAAATCCGTACAAACCCACATTCCCAAATGAACAATTTTCCAATCTTTCATCAAACAAAATCCTCAAATTTCCAACTTTCCATCAAACGAAACCCCTAAATTGTATGTACCAAACAACGTATATAAACGAACTCCGAATTATATGAAAAAGGAACACACACACTTACTTTTCTTATCAAGACGCTTGTGACGCGAATCTTCGAACATTTACGCGTATACCAGTGAACATCTGCGCTGTTTTCGAACCTTATAAATAAAAACTAGTTCATTATAAAAGTGTAATTCTTCCCCAAAAGGACCTTCTCCTGTGTGTTGTCACATAACAGTACAAAGGGCTACTGTTCTTCGGGAACAGGGGTCATTGGTCGCTTAGTCTCTTTCTGATGGTCGGGATGCTTTGGGTGAATAGGGTGGCGAGCGAGAAAGGATTTTTATCGGCAACGCGTCAATGATTGATCGCAAAAAGCGAAGAAAACGCATTCGCGATTCGGTGGCTTGATCTCGTAGCCCGATCAGCGGCAATTCGCGCGAATAAACCGTAGCCGATGGCCGGCGATGAAAGGAACGAGGTTGGACCCCGAGTCGAGAGCGGTTCAGGGAAAAAGCTGATTTGGAATTCCCTGTGGACTATCGGGAAGAAACAGCGCCGGCGGACGTGATCTTATGCTTGACGGAACACAAGAACAGCAAGAAAGCTGTCCAGAAGGGCAACACTCCGGCGAATAACGGAATTGCGGCCAGGAGAATGTTCCGTGGCTGACAATAATGAGCGAGACAAATACTTTCATCACTCGGTTGACTGTCGGCGAGTCGTGACTCGGTTTTGTGACCGAATGATACGTTCGCGCGAGCCTCGTCGTAAAATACTATGTACGACTACGTAATGTACAGTCGTCGACAAAATTGGTTTACCTAGGGGAAATGTGACAACCATACTACGGAGAGCGTATTTCCGCTACCTGATAGTTTTACGGATCTTCGATGGAACACAGATTCTAATACCAGTCAAGTTGGATATTTATATAGGCGGAAGTTGTTCGTAAAGTTTTGGAGAATTTGGAGATGAATGTTTGACTCGCGGCTAATTTAAAGATGTGATTTCTTCGGCACTTGGGGAGTTTGGAGACGCAGAGCATTCAACACTTGCAGAATTTGGAGATATGGAGCAGACGGGAGTTGGAGAATTTTTAAACGTATTTGCAAAGTTTGGCGATGAGAATTTCGTGGTTGGAGAATTTTATGGTGTAGAGTATTCGGTATTTGGAGAATTTGGAGATGCAGAGTATTCAGCACTTGCAGAATTTGGAGATATGGAGTACACGGAAGTCGGAGAATTTTAAAACGGAGAGTGTTTAGTATTTGCAAACTTTAGAGATGAATATTTCATGATTGGAGAATTTGAAGGTGTAGAGTATTCGGTATTTGGAGAGTTTGGGGATGCAGAGTACTCAACAATGGCAGAATTTGAAGATATGGAGTACACAGGAGTCGGAGAATTTTAAAACGGAGAGTGTTCAATATTTGCAAACTTTAGAGATGAATATTTCATGATTGGAGAATTTGAAGGTGTAGAGTATTCGGTATTTGGAGAGTTTGGAGATGCAGAGTACTCAACAATGGCAGAATTTGAAGATATGAAGTACACAGGAGTCGGAGAATTTTAAAACGGAGAGTGTTTGGTATTTGCAAAGTTTAGAGATGAATATTTCATGATTGGAGAATTCGAAGGTGTAGAGCATTCGGTATTTGGAGAATTTGGAATCACTGAGTATTTGGCATTTGCAGAATTTGAAGATGATCATTTGGCATTTGGAGAAGATGACCTTAGGGTGTTTAAATGATTTGCTATATGTTTCTTGATATCAAATGAAAGTCAGTATCAATACGATATTAACAATAGGCTTAACCATGCGTCATCCGATGGCCTTACTTACGTGAAATGTCATAGCTAATATCATGAGGAAATATCATGCTAAATAGAAATTCGGGTATCTGCGAACTTGGCTACTCAGATATATGCAAATTTCGAGATTGGATATTTAGAAAACTTCTAATTTTTAGAGATTCGTGAACTTAGAAATGTGGAATCTCGCAAATTGTTCAAATTAAAAAATTCGTCACATAGAAGTTCGAAAATTTGTCATCCGGAAATTTGAAAACTTGAAACTTCGAGAATTTAAAAAATGTTGAAATGCTGCAATTTCAAAATTTGACAACACGAAAATGTAAATATCGAAAAATCTCGATATATCAAAATTACAGAATTTTCGTAATTCGAGGACTTGAAAACAGTCACCAGGGTTATTGACTAAATGTATCTGTAAAATGACCAGAATGATATGAAACTTTTGAAGGGTAGTGTATGTACGATCTATACATTGTATACGTAGATCATACGTGTGTGCAATGCAGCTATCGTGCGTAATAAAAGTGAAATTGCAATCGAATTCGCTGTGCTCGAACGAGTATAGTGCCATTAGGGTGAGGTAACTCTGGGAAGAGTTACTATTCTACTCTCCATTCAACTTACGTTTCCCGTGCCTTTCGCCGCGAGAGCTATACATTTAGATACTGTAAAATCATTTCTGACGGCTTGATGTGAAGTTATGGAGATTTTGTGTTTCATGGAAATATTTCTGCTTCTTGCATGGATTGAAATTTCCTAGGAATTTTAATGCGCTCGTTGCTGAAGCGAAGACGGATTTTTTTAGTAAGCATACCGTATCGCTAATATTTTATTAAACGTGAGAAAAGAACAGCTGCTTGGATTTATGAGAACTGAAGAAAAATATTGTGTTCTCGAGAATCGACTCTCGTTATATCGCCACACCTTGTATATTTTATCGTATTTCTTTTATATCGCGTTCTTGTTGTATTATCAGACTTTATTGCAGTATGATTGAAGTTTTTTTTAATTTCTACATTCCTAAAGATTTCCTGTGGGTAACTAAGTTTCTAGTTTTTCAATCAAATTCGAATGCAAGAATTCATATTGATATCAGATATGAATCACATGATGACAAATTCGAGAATTTGTACCTGATAAATTTTTTGAGAAATTGTGAGTTGCAAAAGTTTTGAAATGTTTAAGTGCGAGAAGTTACGAATTTGTAAAATTATGAACTATAAGAAATTTTTGTATTCGGAAATTCTGATAGGTTGAGAACTTAGAAATCTGGATATTTGAGGAATTAGAAATTTGAGAATTAGAAAATTTAGAAATTTGATACGGAACACATTGAAAATTAGAGAATTTATAAATATGGGGATTAGGGAATTCGGTGATTTCATAATATAGAAATTTGTGAATTTTCAAATTCTGACGGGTTGTGAACTTGGGAATTTGAATATTTGAGGAATTAGAAAATTGAGAATTAGAAAATATAGAAATTTTTTACGCCAGAAATTGAAAATAGAGAATTCGGTGATTTGATAATATAGGAATTTAGAAATTTGAGAATTTGGGAATTGTTGAATCGGTGAATTGTGGACTTGTGGACTTGTGAAATTGGGAAATTGACGAATTGCGGAATTCGTAATAGTTGCTGTGTGAGAATTTAAAAATGCGGGAATTTCAGAATTAAAAAATTTTAGAATTTAATCACTTGAAAATTTGAAAAATTAGAAACTTGGATATTTGGAAATTCGTCCGTTTTGGAATTTAATGATCTATGCATTCAGGAATTTTGAACTTCGAGACTTTCCAAAAGAACAAATTCAAAAAGATCACCGCAGTACAGCATTACAACTTATGACTACAAAAGTAATATATTACATCGTAGAGTATTGATTGTATCGGATGTAACGGAAGTCGTTGAAACTCGTTGTTCCAGGGGACGACAAGGCCAAGAAAAGAAACCCCTCCGTGTTTCCCATAACGTGAGTACGTGCACCGTGACGCGTAATACCATAGTTAATCCGCTCGTGTTCACGGCTGTCAGCTTCGGAAACCTTGCAGCTAAGGGTTCCGTTAAACACCGCGAGCTGAGACGAAATTGATAGACGTTCAGCGAGCGAAACAACGTGATTTCTGTGCTCGGAAATTACGGCCATCTTATGACAATGCGTAACAGTAAACTCGCGGTGCAAACCGCAGAAAAATAGCGCATGTTCGAAGAAGCAACGGGAGACACGAAGTACGACAATGGAACGCGAAGTACGACAGTGAAACGCGAAGTACAACATCGCATCGCGAAATACAACGAAGAAGCACGAAGTACAGTTAACAGGAAGTCGGTCGTCTCTAGGGAAATTGTAACAGGCAAGTGCAAGACAATTTTTACTCATAGATCTCTAGGTATTTTCTCTGGAGATTTCTTACTCGTTGATCTATAGGGATTTTATATGAGTATTTCTTACTCGTTGATCTATAGGGATTTTATATGAGTATTTCTTACTCGTTGATCTATAGGGATTTTCTATGGGAACTTCTTACTCGTTGTTCGGTAAGGACTGTGGGAATTCGGAAGACTAGGATATTGTTATTCAATGCATTTGTATATTTAGGGATTTCGTAGTTAATGAATTTAGGAATACAGAAATTTTGTGACATAGTTATTTAGAGATCGTTGAATTTTGGGGCGTACAGGAATTTTGGGGTTTTGTGGACTGAACATATGGGACACTAGAAACGTGGAGTTCTACGCATTTACATATTTAGGGATATCGTGGCTAAGAAATGTAGAAATTTGGAGCCATAGGTATGTAGAGATCTCGGGATTTTGGGACATACAAATACAGGAATCTAGAGATTTTGGGGACTAGAGATATCGGAGACTAGGAATTTGAGGTTCTACACATTAGTATATCTAAAGATTTCGTGGTTAAGGAATTTTGAAATCTAGAAATTTGAGGACATTGGTATTTAGATGTCTTGGGATTTGGGGACATACAAATACAGAAATCTAGAGATTTTATGGACTAGAGATAAGGGAGACTAGGAGTTGGTGGTTCTACGCATTTATACATCTAGGGATCTCGTGCTTAAGGAATTTAGAAATCTTGAAATTTGAGGATAGTATGTCCACCTTAGTATTTAGAAATCTTGGGATTTGGAGATATACAGAAACGAGAGTCCAGGGATTTGATAGACCATGAATTTAGGGTATAGGAAATTATGGATGTAGGAATATGGAGAACTATGAATTTGAGGATATTAAAATATGGTAACTACAGGATTTGTTAATACAGAAATACGGGAATCCAGGTATTTCGGAAATTAGGAATGTCGGGATGCACGGACACGTACAGTCATAGACAAAATTAAGTGGACATTGCAGAAATGTAAAAAATGGTTTGTTTTGTAACAATGTTTTAAATAAATTTAAAATGTAGAACGTGAAATGATTTTGTAGACTTAAAAAAACATTTGCTTAATGTATATAATTGTGCAATAAAGTTTTGATTTATAGGCATTCTTAGTTAAATTAAATTAATCTTTTGTTATTTATGATACCTGTCCACTTAATTTTGTCCACGATTGTATATCTAGAAATCTTATGGTTGAGGAATTTAGGAACTTAAAAAGTAGAAAACACAGGAATTTATAAATCCGAAAACATAGAAACATGAAACCTTAAAAACGCAAGAACTTATAAACATGGAAAGATGTGAATTCATTAACTCGAACGTCTAGAAACCAAAAGATCGGAAAGTTCGAAAACTCGAGCATGATCGAGTCGCCATATATGTCCTTGTCCAAAGGTAGCCTCCGTAGCGTCCTAACGGCTAGTTAGGTGGACGATTCTCCGAGCGCACGCATGATGCGCCGTTAATTAACCGATACTTGTTCCTCGAAATTAGCCTAAACGTAAATCTTATGATCCCTCTCACGGTAAGCGGCGAGCTGGTTGCTCGTATTCTGCTTGCTTTTGTTTCGTCTCCCACCAGGATCGACTGCGTCGTAACTCTCTGTACCGTGCGACTGGGAATCCCGTCCACCAGGAGAATCATTATTTTTCCTTGGAACAATACGTCGTCCTCGATTACGTCTTGCTAACTTCAACGTATTTTCGTGCGTGTTGCTATCGCGTAACAGCCGCTCGTCTCACCTGGATTCGTTTCTGACTCGAAGACGACGGCTTTCGTCGTTCGCGGTTCCCTTGCCAGCAACAATGGAACATCAGCACGGGAAGCATCGGTTTAACAGTTTCTTGATGCTGCATTGGGAAAGGATAATAAAGCTATACCGGATAAACCGATTCCGCGATAAGGTTTATCGCGTAGCGCTAATTCGTCTATGTTGCAAATGCGATGAACAAAGTTGTTGGGTCCTGGAATCGCAATAGGCATTGAGAAAATCAGCCCTTTGCAAACGAAGTTTTTTTTCATTCCTACTACCAGCAATTCGAAGTTTAATTTAGTTCAATACTGTCCGCGTTGACGCGGCTATAATCGTCTATATTATTATTGTTACGGTCATTATAAACTTCAAATAGTAATTCATCGTTACCGGGTCATTTCGCGCCAAATCGATCACTTTCTGATCGCACCACTTGCGATTTTAACCCTTTGCAGTCCTATGTCGAGTGTGGCTCGACACGGCGTTTCTCTTTGATCGTAGAAATAATTCGGATAAATAGGTTGATTCAAGACGTTTTCATTTCTTTAACACTTGTAACAAATTAGAAATATATTTGTTACGCAATCTGCATTATTAGAATACATTTTATTGTAAACCTCTTCTTCATCTATTTTGTAAATTAATTAAGGAGCTGTAGGTAAAAGAAATTAAGGACCGCAAAGGGTTAAGGGGTTATATCTACTTGGGATCGGGAACAGTTACGTGACTTTCAAGAATATTTTTTGCCATTTTAATAAATATTTTTAATAATTCTCAAAACACTATCAAAAACTTCATATCTTAAGGTGTATATAAATTTTTGTATGAAGAAATATTAAAAAGAAAAAGAATTATAACTCGTTTCCAAAATCGTCAGGTTTTTGCGGTGACCACGATATCATCAGAACGCCTTATCTGACGTCAAAATCCCAAAATAGTGCATTAGTACATTGCGTTACGAAGGACCCGAACGAAGGATTTCTCATTGTGATTACAAAAATTTTTGTTATTGCAAAAAAAACAAAATCTGCATCTTTAACACTGGAAGTAACAATAGTTATGACAAAGTTATTTCTAATACCAACGCTGCAAGAATCATTACATCGTTACGGAAAAATAATTTATCATAAGTTTGAATTTTCCAATGAAATTGTAAAATCAGCTAATTTGACTGGTGCAGTAGTTCTAGTTATGAAACAGTAAAATATCGACCTTTCTTCATTCTCAGTTGCCCTATACTTTAGTACGTTTCATATTATGCAACATGCATGCTTTATATTATGTTACATCGTATTTATTTTCTTGGTTTCCATTTATCTCAGTTTTAATGCCTGTCTCATTTGATCTAAGTTAAATTGTGTCTCGCTTCTTGTAATATTTCCTCTTTTTATAAAAAAAAAATAATTGCCTTATAAATGAATAAATATACCAAATTTAAATTAAAATTAATTTGCCAAATTTCTGTACATTGTTATATATGGAGGAATTGAAACTGTAGTTACTGGTGTGTGTGTGTTGATATGATGTTTTTTAGATCGAAAAAGTTGTCGTTCTCTCGAAAGATGTTGCCAGCCAGTGCAAATATACCTGCACGACGCTTGATAAAAGTAAAAGTATAACGTTTGAAACAAGTTCCCAATGGTAATAGCGGTGTTACATTTCTCCCTGTTGCTCCTGAGCAAGGTAAAACGTCAAACAAGACTATTAAGTTTCGTCTGAACCGTAGAACACGTTGAAATCTCGTGTTACGAAAAATCGAGAAGCATGATAACCATTGCGTCCGGATTGTCGAGGTACACTTTGACGCAACGCGCACTACTTATGATTAACTGGGAATAAGTATGGGGCAGATGCGATGAAGTGTCGTGTTTAATAACTGCATACGTAACTTACGTTAGTAGGTTGAATTTCAACACTTCGTACACATTCGGAATTTTTTAATTTCGATGTAATAATATTTGGATAATTAGAAAGTTGTATGCTCGATTTAGGAGTGTAAAAATGTCATTTTAATATTTCGGTATTTGGGTTATTGAAAATTCTGGAATATCAGAATTTGTAAATTGCAATGGTGGGAATTTGGGTATTTAGAGGTTCAAAAATATAGCAATTTCAATGCTTCAGTGTTTCAGATATTGAACATTTGGGAAATTCAGAATTTGGCGATTTGAAAATATGGGACTTTGGGGATTTTGGGATTTAGGAATGTAAAAATTTAGTAATCTGAGAACTTTTAAAAATGGATAAAAGTGGATAAAAATTAGAGCAATTAAAGGAAAAGTAGAAAGTGGAAAGCAGAAGAATTGTAGAATCGAAGAATTGAACAATCGAAGAATCGAAGAATTGAAGAATTGAAGAATGGAAGAATTGAAGAATTGAAGAATTGAAGAATTGAAGAATCGAAGATTTGAAGAATTGAAGAATTGAAGAATTGAAGAATTGAAGAATTGATTTAAATTTCATAACATAAGAATTAAAACATCTCCTAATCAAACAACTTAAAAATGCGAGTATCAAAAAATTTGTGAACCCATGAATTCAGGAAATTGAAAATTACAAAATTACAAATAATTTGCAAAATTCACAAAAGTTCCATATCTTGCAAAGCAACAGAAAAAGTAAAATTTATACCATTTCTTTTCTTGTATCTCCTGTCACGTCATAATTTGTTGTGTTTCTCTCCGGTGTACTTGCATGATACAGGTGTCTGCGTACAGCCACAAGCATGGCGTCCGGACAGTAAAAGGGAAGCAAAGAGTACCGAGGGTGAACAGGATGAAAAAGATAACGAGTGAAAGCTCGCGAATATAGTATGAGCAAACGTAATGTTCTCGTTTAAGTGAACTCGTCTGGCCAGTTGTGCCCTCTGTTGCGTTCGCGAACGCACATAAGCTGTATCTTGACTTACATCAGCCAACAGGTGGGCTATCAAAAGTGGACCACGAGCCAAGTATCATTTTTCTCACGGTGTCTTTCTCCACCCGGTTCCCCTGGCGTTCACTTTCCCGTGAATCATACGAATTGATTTAATTCCCTCGTAAATCTACTTAATCCGATATACGATCGGAAAACGATCATATCTGTTCGTAAGATACATGTGTCCGAGAGATATCATTTCTGTCATATATCGTGCGAAATTGTATCATTTATTTTATCGTGTTTTTTTTTACGTTCATTTCACGCTTCTGTTTTACTTTTGTTGCGTTTATTCCTTACTTTTTTTGATACACGATTTTCTTTTTATCGATTTTGTACTGGAAAGTTTGATTTTTGAAGTTAAATTGTATTAACGTTTATTAAATTACATGAAATCGTACTGAGTTATATTATATGATATTCATAACTTTTATAACATTAATAATTTAATAATTATATTTATGATTTAATAAGTAACATTACGTAGGATTGAATCATATTAAATTTTAAATTTTAAATTGACTTACACTCTAACATATCTAGATTGATTTACGTTAAATTACATTTATTGGCAGTCGTCAAATTGTGTCAAATTAAACAATTCATTTTGAAACATAAAAGTATTGTAAAATGGTACAAGCGTATTATATTAATATCAATTTAAGTATTGAACAAATAAGACAAATTGCAGAAACAAATAGCACAATCAATTTTTAATTAATTCTATGCATATCGAATAGTAGGTTAGCAATAAAATACTTGTGTAATATCGAATGAAAATATACAGAAATTAATTAAATTCATATAAAAATTTGTCAATGTAACTGTATTTACAATTTCTTCATTATAAGAGTATTTTATAAATTATAAAATGAACACACTTTGTATATAAATTTATATAATTTGAAATGATACGAGGCAATACTTTTTTTTAGCTCCACGATACGAGTGGTGAAATGAAAAAAAGACCCATACATCATAAAAGAGCGAGAGTGCGAGTTTTATTTTTGCTCGATTACTGCAACGGAGTGTGAGTTAGAAAACTGGAATTTACGACTGTTTTTTTGTGAATGTAGAAAGGAACGAGTGACAGAGCAAAAATTTTGCAATTTAAAAAACTATAATTGCCTACAGTTTGATATTTTTATGGAAGCTGTAATCACGTTCACTGTTCAAACAGCAAATGCACTTCCCCTTTGGATAGAACTATTAAATCTTTCCTTTCATTCAATTTTACAAATTGATCCCCGAGATTGTTCCAGCTATTAAACAATTGGACAGCACTTTTTCCAGATAAAAATTGTATAAGGTGAAATATAAAAACGATGTATAAAGTAATATTAAACAATTGAACTATTTATTCGCTTTACTTATACATTTATGCATTCACTTACTTATTATGTTTACTTATTTGTCTTAAATTTGAGACATTTTGAAATATTTGAGAAGTTTGACGAATTCTGGGGATTTGAAAAATTTAGAAAATGTTGAGAATTTCGGGAAATCCGAAAAATTCGATAAATTCCAGAAATTTGGGAAATTTGAGGAACTAGAAAGATTTAAGAAATTCAAGAATTTTTGAAAATTTCAGAAATTTGGGAAATTTAGGAATTTAAAGAGTTTGAGAAAATTGAGAAATTTTAAATATTTGAGAGTTTTACGAATTTGACGATTTGTAAAATTAGAGAATTCAGGAATTGAAGATTTGCAAACACGGAAATTTAGGAATTCAGGAACTTAAAATTGTAGAAATTTGCGGATTAGAAAATTTTGAAATTTTAGAACTAGAACTAGACATCTGTAGCTTCATAATTTCTCGAAGTTCAAATTTTAATAAATTCTGGAATTCTGAGAATGTACGAATTAAAAAACTTACAATTAGTTTTCTTGCTGAAAGCAAGGTTGCGTTACAGTCGAATGCACATGCAATAACAAAAGCACATTCCATTGTTGCACATTCGTTTCACGACGATTGCGCTCGCGGAAAAAGTGGAGTCATAGAAAGTTAGACCTTCTCAAGCCATTCAACGTTTTCCCTATCATTTTTTTCAATCTGCAACGACAAAGGAGGACCATAAGCTGTCCTAGTTACGTGATACCCTCAGCACAGTAAATACACGTTCTTTAGTTGCATGATTGCTCCTTCATTGTGCACGAACGAACAGTCACGAGCGTTTGAACAATCTCAGAAAGTAGAACCGAAGCATCGTCTGAATTTCAAATTCTAAGATAATGCAAACTTTACGGATCCTTCTCTCCAAGATTTATACTTCATTCTGTAATTTATATTTAAGAGGCTATGAGTATATTGAAAATTAGGATTCGTGGCAAACTTAATTCAAGTATCTTCAGATACCAATAAGGAATGCTTAAATATTTCAAACTATACATCAAATATTAAATTCTTTTTCCAATATTAAATATTAAATTTAATATTTAAAATTTTAATGTTAAGACTAGAATATTTACCAACACATATATGAGCACAAAAATACAGTCATTAAACAATTTAGAAACATACAAAACTTCTAACATAAAATTGTCAAGATTTAATTATTCTGAATCCACATAATTTTCCCTCGAAAAACTACTTCGAGACGAACGCGAGTACACGTGGGCGCCACGTGTTCGCGTGACTCGGTGCGCATGCGCGCGGGTCACGTGGTACGGCATAGGCGTAAACAGGAACGGAGATGGTCAGGGTGCTCGGGGTCAGAGAGTCAGTGGGGCACCCACATAATTCCAACACAGTCGCAGGTTGCCCGTGTGCATGACCTACAACAGCTTCGATCCCTTTACTCGAACATAATGGCGAGTGGGTTCGATTTAACTGCGGGAGATGTTAGTTATCATAGCGTGTACTCTCTCGTGTCTCGGTTCGTTCTTCCTGGCCGTTCAACGGCCCATATTACGCTCTCATCCGTGAACGCCGCTGCCGTGAAACATTCGAGCGACCATTTGCCCCTAATATGCGAGCATCCTGTAACCGGTAACTCGACATGCGAGCAGGCTTTAAGGGCAATATTCACGAGGGCTATCCTGCGCCGGTATTTACGACGCTGAGAATCTTGGATGATCCTGGGTTAACATGTTTCAGGCGCAGGGCTCATAAAAGTACTTCCGTTGCTGCTCGCATGATTTTTTATTTCGATTCTATTATAGACCTTTTACAATTTTCAAATCGGTATACCGGATATTTTAATTTTTAAAGATAGTTCGAATATTTATTGGCTAGACGCTCGATATGAATTTTTTATTCTGACGTGACGCGACGAAATTGAATGGGAAGCTTAAACATTCGGACAGGTGTAAAGCATGTGTATATTTGAAATATATATTCGAAAAATATGACGAATATGAATAATAGACGAGATGATTATAATGATGCTAATAAAGATTATGCCTACAGAATGACTACGATAATGATCATATTTGTTCGATGATCATAAATATTATCCCATTATTTTTACTGATAATGTAAGCTAATTGTAATAGTTTGATGGAAGTACGTTTCGAAGTATGAATTTCGTAGACGCGTTTAAAATATCTTAGGTTTCTTTTGTCTTCTTACAGCAAAAACCGGTACAAGAATGTCAGCGACACAAATTCGTCCTAGAGACACCCCAGCTAGTATGATCGTCGTTTAGGGCACTTGAGTCCGAAGAAACTTCCCTTAGAAAGAGGAAGTGCGCTGATGAAGGGCGCATGCCTTCAACTGTTCGTCGATTTCTACTTCTCTAACCGTAATGAGTGTTTAAAATAAACATTCGTGGATCACTCTGAAACTTTTCTTTATTATACAAGCGTATATGTACTTCTTTAGACAGGTATACTAAAGAAGTATACATGTATACAGTCATGGACAAAATTAAGTGGACATTGCAGAAATGTAAAAAATTTGTTGTTTTGTTACAATGTTTCAAATAAACTTTAAATTTAGAACGTGAAATGCTTTTGTGGACTTGAAAAAACATTTATTTAATGTATATAATTGTGCAATAATGTTTTGATTTATAGGCATTGTTAGTGAAATTAAATTAACCTTTTGTTATTTATGATACCTGTCCACTTAATTTTGTCCACGACTGTACACTGGTATTTAGGCCGATATACTGAAGAAGTACATATACACTGGTATTTAATGCGTTCTGTTACTCCAGACCCTTAGATCTGGTACGGCTACAGACCCATCACTCCGGTGACAGAGTTAGGCCCTTTATTTGACATACACTGCTTCTCAACGCAGAGATTCATTTTTGTATCAACTAAATTACTCCAACATCCAAACTTGCAAAACCTTGTGATTACGTACGACAAAGTGTACGTTAAGCGACAAGGGCCACGATTATAGGAGTAAACGGGTCGGAAATTTTCCCAGTCTGCTGTAGCGTCGTGCAATGTATTTAGTTGTCGAGTGCGAATATTACGACACACTGGTTCTCCTCGGTGGCACGCTCTCGATGTAAATTCCAAACGGACCGTGGTATTCCTGTGAAGTAAACCGTGGTCGACCGCGGCCATTTTTACCAGACCGAAACAGGTCGCACATAACCGGGCGTCTCCTTATTTTTCTTTCATTCATATAACGACATCGCATAAATAACGAACGCCACTGCCCGGGTACAGGAGGATGTCGCGATGCTTTTTCGCAATAATCAGCCTATCTATTACAAGTAATTGCGGCATTTCGCCAGTGTCCAAAGCTACCGACCGCGGCCATATTTCTCCCGGTAAAACGCCGGGATCCTTATCAGCTGTTCGATCGTTATAATTGGAGCTTAAACACTGTTAAACCGAATTGGATGATTGTAAAGATGCTGGTTTGCGGGTGAATGATAGGGCAGCAGTACGGGACATCGTTAATTTCACGCTCCTGCGATAATTATGAACGCTTCCGATAACGCTAGCTGCGATGTTCGCCATATTTTAATATAATTGGTGACCATTTTTATCGGAATTTCGCTGCATAGGATATCGGTACTGTACGGGCAGATTTATAGGTTCGTCGATTAGTAATTTGTAATGGGTGATTGGGTTCTCGGTACGACGACAGAATAGCTTTCAATTTGGTTCGAAAACATAACCTCACTCTCGATTTAACCCCTTCCCGTGCCATTTATTTGTCAGGTGCGTCAGATATAACTAACTACTCATAGCTATAATACTAAAACAAACAAAGGAAATTTAAATGCTACGAGTATTTTATATTCAGCGATCCTTGACTACACGAATTATAATCGGACCTAAACTTCAACTTGAGTATTGTTAAAAATTTGAATAAAGTTTGTTACATTTCAGTTGTGAGTGCGTCACGAGTCAGACTCGTTAAAGTACGGGAAGGGGTTAATTTCAGAATATAACCTCACTCTCGACTTGATCTCGAAAATATCGCCTCGCAAAGGTATTCATTCTTATTCTAAGAGATTCGATCTGAGATGTTCCGAGACAAAAAGTAAGTTATGCTTAAAATGAGATTTTGAAAGAGGGATACCCGAAAAAAAGTTTGAAAAGGGAGTTCTCCAAATCTTGAAAATTAAATCGGCGAATGTACTAAAGGATCGATGGCTACACGAGAGGCTGCATAATCAAGGCCATAGCTATGATTATTGCTTTATATTGTTGTAATTATTATTGTAATGCGATATGACGATCATTGGTGGACACAATTAACCCTTTCTCATACTTTGACGACTCTGACTCGCGACGTGCTCACAGTTTAAACATAACAAATCTTACTGAAATTTTGAATACGCTCATATGTACAGTTTATGTCCAATTACAATCCACATAATCAAGGATCATTGAATACAAAATACGCATAACCTTTTAACTTTCTGTATTCGTGTTAAGGTTGCAGCTGCGAATAGTTAGTTCCGGACGCACCAGCAATTAAATCGTATGGTAAAGGTTTAAAATTAAGCTCCTGGAGAAAATACGAGGCGACTTTGTTGATTTCAACGGTTATGCGCATCGCGTTGTTGCGCGAAAGGAGGAGGAGGCGATGTTACAAGAAAAAGTGTCGAGATAAAAAATGTACCGTCAATCTCGTTCGAGGCGCGAAACTTTTCTAAGCATCGCGATGGGATTAATATGTTTCGCCAGGGATTAAATCTTGCCGGAGGCTCTTAAAAGACGCGATCTGAGCAGCATCGAATTCTCAGGATCCCCTACTCATGGTCGTTGACAGGCTTAGTCAGCGGATGTCCAGCAACCACCGTGGAACCGCAAATAGCGCTGCCTCATCGACCCGGTGTTCCTTTCATCGAATCCTGATCGACAGGTTTCCCTGAATGCGTCGATCCCATTCAGACATTTGCACACGAGCTTAGCGATGTGTACCTGTCAACAACGATTCCGAGAAATCTGTTGCGATTTTATGCCAGCCTGCGGTGCCATGGGACCTGCACAACGTCCACGTGGTGCGCCGACTTTCGCTCGCATACCGAGCCTCGATTGGAACGCGGGGATACAGCGTGATTGCCGCCATCTACACGATCGATACGTCTGATCATCGGGGATTTAACTACTGGCGAAGTGCTGATAAATTGCGCCGCGAAAATTGAACGGTGGATATGTATAAGGACGTATTAGGGTATTGCTGGATCGTAGATTGACTTAAAAGTAAAATGGGTAAATTTCATTATACTGTAATGAAATAACAATGGACTAGTAAGGCAGTAAAGTGGTGAAATAGTAAAGTGGTAGAATGGTAAAATGGTAAAATGGTAAAATAGTGAAATGGTAAAATGGTAAAATGGTAAAATGGTAAAATGGTAAAATGGTAAAATGGTAAAATGGTAAAATAGTACAATAGTAAAATAGTAAAGTAGTAAAGTAGTAAAATATTAAAGTATTAATATAGTAAAGTGGTAAAATAGTAAAATAGTAAAATAGTAAAATAGTAAAATAGTAAAATAGTAAAATAGTAAAATAGTAAAATAGTAAAATAGTAAAATAGTAAAATATCACCCTCAAAACAGTAAAGTCTCAGGATATAAAATAATAATAACAACAAAATCTTAGTACGACGGAATAACACAAAAGCGAGATAAGTGAAATATAGTTTACGTTCTTCGAATGTATAGTACAGTAACAACCGCGATATATCTTGTAACCTTTTTGCCGCATGTGTTAATACTTTTTCGATTCATTTTATCTTTGCCACGATCGAATTTCACAATTCACGGTAACAATAGAATCACTGAAACAAAGAAAGAACCAGGAAGAACAAAAAAAGACGAAACTACATCTATCAACCTTTTCCGTGCAATCGCGTTCTCTTTTATCGCGTGGCAATTTTCGTAATTAACGTAAGTCTAACGAGCAATCGCTATCGTTAACCCCATTTTCGGTGTCTCATTCACCAATCGAAACTGACATGGAACAACTCGAACGGAGTAAAACTACACGTTCGTGAGGCTGTTTAACAGTTTCGAAACTATAATCGTTTTCGTCGACGATCCTTACATACTTGAGAGTAACGCACACTTCTTTTCGATATGTAATACACATGCATGTACTTGAAAATTTTCAAATTTTAACTTTCCAAAATCTTGGCATTTCTAAATTCTACAATTTTTCAATTATTATATCATCAAACTTCACTGTTCCTGAGTTCTCAGATTTATAAATTCGCAAATTTCCAAATTCCTAAATTTATTGAATTTTCAAATTCTACGTCCTCAAATTTCTAGACTCTCAAATTTGTCTTTAAATTTCCAGATTTCGAAATTCCTACATCTCCACATCCCTAGATTTCGAAATTCCTACATTTCCAAATCCTTACATTTTGAAATTCTTACATCTCCAAATCCCTAGATTTCCAAAGTTCTACACCGTCAAATCTCCAGATTTTTACATCTGTAAATTCGCAAATCTCTACGTTCCCAAATACGTACGCGTTTAAACTATTAACCCTTCAAATTCAAAATTAGTCTAATTCCTAGATTCCCCTATCTCTACATTTGGAAAGTCTTAAACCCTCAAATTTCTAGTCCTACAAATCTCTAGATTTCCATATACGTAGATCCCCACATCCCTCAGTTTCCAAATTTATCTCCAAGTTCCTAGCATCCCAAATCCCTAGATCCACAAAATCCTAGTCCGCGAAATCCCTACATTTCTACATTCAGATATCCTCGAACGCTTGAATTCCAAAATTGTCACGTCCCCTAATTCCAAACCCATTTGCAAGTTCTTAAATTCTCAAAAAGCATTCCAAAAATTCGACAAATGAACTCTTCGCCGTGGATTACCATATTTTCACTATGAAAGGCAGATTTTACATCAAATGTACCTCACGCTAACTCTTCGCCACATGTCGAAACACCGTGGGATCGGTGCTCCACATCGATCCTTAATCGGATCACGCATCCGAACATGGCGAATCGAGAGAAAAAGCGGACCAACTTTCGGATCGGACATCGGACGGTTCGATCAAAGAAAAACGACGACGCGTTATTACAAAAGTTTGCTCTTCTTTCGAGCTGTCTGCACACTGACGTTAATCACGCGTGGGCAATCCTGAGTTACATTCATTCGTATCGATACTCGAACTATTCCTCCGTCTGTTGTTTTGCACAAAAGGAAGTTACTCTAAAACAGTTTCAATTTCTTTTAGGAAGTAATTTTATTTTCGATAAATTATATAGAAAATTTTTATAACATGTACCCTGGTTTATTCGATATGCTTTAATATATTTACAAAAAATGTTTATACTTTGTTATGTTAAATGTCTCAACTAAAACTAGTTGACTGCCATACGGAAGTAATTGAAAATTGCATTAGGTGATATTTTTATTTTCAACAAATCATATTAGATGTTCTAGCAATACTTTGTTATATTTATTTCCTATAGTTTCGAGAAACTAATGCGAGCATTTGCAGTCCGAAAAGTGAAAAAATTTTGTATAATATAGCTGTTAAATATGTGTAGAAATTTCAATGTCATCCATATGTAACTGACACGGTAGTCAAAGTGTTAGGACACACTTGTTAGCACGTTGACTGCCATATGGAAGTAATTGAAAATTGCATTAGGTGATATTTTTATTTTCAACAAGTCATACTAGAGATTCCTACAATACTTTATTATATTTATTTCCTATAGTTTCGAGAAACTAATGCGAGCATTTGCAGTCCGAAAAGTGAACAAATTTTGTATAATATAGCTGCTAAATATGTGTAGAAATTTCAGTGTCATCCATATGTGAGTGACGTGGCAGTAAAAGTGTTAGGCGAGTTGAGCAACGCTGACCGCCTACGATTTGCGTTAGAAATCTCAAGGGAGAAATAAACTGGTTCCAGTTTTCGCTACTGTTCACGCTGATCTGACATTTTTAATATCTTGTTCGTTCGCGTGATCAGCGCTGTCGAGATATCTACCGACATTTCATTCGGTTTAGATTTCAAACGGGTACACCAAATGCCGCAGACTTTAACGCTATCGAGAATTGCTATCGCTCGAATTCTAATTGCGAGAATCTGTTACAATAGAATTAATTTTTGGTACTACGATCGACGTGATTATTGGTGATTGACGTATTGGATATAACCTAACGAAGCAGTTAATAGACGAAAATGAGAAAGTGTTTCGAATATTATTATTGTTGGAATTGTAATGATACTGGAACAATAAATTGAGATGTTTATCATTTATACGGTTGAAGATCGAATAATACCGATAGTATCGATAAAATTTTTGAATTCTAGCAATTACAAACTGATTTTGTAAATTTGTGCATCTTCAGATCGCAGTAATGTTTAAGTTTCAAATAATGAAATATCTGGATTCTCCGTTTTTTTTATCTCTGAACTTACGGTGTCGAAATTCTTAATGAAATTCACAAGTTCTGACATTTTAAAACCTAAAATTTTCTAGCGTAAATTTTATAATTCTGGAATTTCGAAATTTCGAAATTTTCGAAGGCTCGAATTACCAAATTACTGAAGTCCCAAAATTTTCAAGTATCGTATCTGCAACTTTCCAAATTCTTAAATTCAAATATGTACTGATACACAAATTTTGAAATCTAAAACTTTTGGAATCCGAAATGTAATTCTCTAAATTGTAATTCATCAAATTCTCTAAAATTCACTGAAGTTTGTATTCCTACATTTAGTACTTATAACTCCCCGAATTAAAAAATTTCAAAATCTTCAGTTTATATATTTCACCAAATTTAAAAACTCTCAAATCTCCACATTTAGTACTTACAATTTTCCAAATTTGGAAACTTCCAAATCTCCACATTTAATTTAAATATTTCCCAAAATGTTCATATTTTCCAATTTTCAAATTCTCCAAACTTCCAAATTCCCATATTTAATTTACATATTTCTCAAATTTCGAAAATCGCAAATGTTGAAACTTTCAAATTCCCCAAATTTACATACGTTCAAATCCCCACATTAAGTGTTTATAATTCCCCAAATTCCCTAAATTTACTCAATTTTCCAAACTCCCTAAATATCCTCAATTTCTCAAATTTGCCTACATTTAAAAAATTCTCCAAATTTCCAAAAATCCCAAATCCGAAAATAACCAGATCGCTAATCGGTTAAAACACAAAATTCCCAAACTGAAGAACAACCGGTCGGCAGAAACCGTTTCTGAAAGTCGTGATTTCCCGTCACGCGAAAACGTACGTACCCTAATTCACAAGAAGGAACGGTTTCTCACACTGCCAGCTCCTCGATCAAGATAAACAAACGAAGTTCCGGTAGCCGTACGGCAAACAGCCATGCGTGAGTGTCACGTGTGACCGTGGCTGCTTTACACCTGTGTAAATTGAGCAACGCTCGTCGCCCACCGTTCATTCAACATTAGCATTCGAAGTTCACTGCGATCTAACGGCTACGTGTCTAATGATGGTCGATACGTGTTAATTGATATAGATAACGATATGTGCCACTCTTCTGAGAGGCTAAAAATATCGAAAGCAAAGTGTCGATGCTTTTAACAGGTGTCCGTCACAGTGAAAACTTACGTATGTGGTTACACGAATTTTATAAATATTCATAATTTAATTTTTTTTTTCCGAACGTAATGGATCTCCTGGGGCGACTCGATTTTCGTTTGTTACGAAGAATTTTGGGCCTTTTCACTTGAAACTTTGAAAGTACACTCGGAACGTATGACGCAGTGATTGATAACATTGGTCGTATGATTTTATTTTGTTTGGATGCTTGAATTAATAATTTTCGAAATTTCCAATTTCTCGATAGCCTAAATCCTCAAATTTCCCATCACATCGAATCCTCAACACACCAAATTTCTAATTTTCCAACTTCCCGACTCTCCAAAACACCAAATTTCCAAATTACCAATTTACGAATTTTCCATTACATCAAATCCTCAAATTCCCGAATTTCAAAATTTCCTATTTTCCATCAAATCAAATCTCCACATCCCAAAATTTCCAATTTTCCAAAAACTTAAGTTCTTACAATCCCAATTTCCCATCATATCGAATCCTCAATACACCAAATTTCTAATTTTCCAACTTCCCAAGTCTCCAAAACACCAAATTTCCAAATTACCAATTTACCAATTTTCCATTACATCAAATCCTCAAATTCCCGAATTTGTAAATATCAAAATTTTCTATTTTCCATCAAATCAAATCTCCAAAACCCAAAATTCTCGAAGTTCCTTTCCAACAACCAAAATCCCCGTAACCTACTAGTTGTACCTACACTTTAACGGAAGGTGTGTTCACGGATGTCATTATCGTGAATTAACAATTTAAAAGATCTCAAATTTCTCAATATAGACAAACATATTTAGACCCACTGGTTGTATCTACTCTTTGACGAAGACTTGATTCACGAGTGTCATTATCGTGAATTGATTATATTAAAAACTTCCAATTTTTCAATACATACAAATATATTTAGACCCACTGGTTGTATCTACTCATTGACGAAGGCTTGATTCACTGGTGTATTTCTCGTGAATCAATCATTTCCGGAACTTCCAATTTCAATATATTAACACTAAAACTACCAACCAGTCAAAATGACTGGTTTCGAAATTGACATTTTATATTAAAAAATTTTGTTGCCGCACTTTTGTCAAAGTCGTGTCTTATCGCGCTAAAGAATGGTTGTATATGTTAAGTAATGCTACAGATTTTTTTCATTTATTTTTCTACCTTATTTTCAATTTTAAAGTAAGTCTGCATTTAATGCCGGTACTAGTGTTAATAACATATACATATAGACTCACTGGTTGTATTTACTCTTTGACGAAAGGTTTATTCACGACTGCCATTATCATGAATTAATAATTATAAAAACTTCCAATTTTTCAATATATACAAACATATGTTTTTTCGTGAATTTTCGAAACTTCCAGTCTCAATATATTAATAACATACGTAGACTCGCTGATTGTATCTACTCACTCTGAAAGGTTCGTTCAAGGGTGTTATTTTCGTGACCGTCCGAGAGTAAACAACCGTCGGGTCTTTTTCACGCTGTCCCCCTTTCCACGGAAAGTATTTTTCCGAGCAACTGGAACGGACCTTCCGCGAATAGATCCCGAAGGTACACCTCGAGGGTAGCCGGTGCAGAAATCGTCGGACCATCATGCCGGTCTCTTCAAGTATTAAAACCGAACGTTTACGACTCGCTACGATCCCCTCTCGTTCTTTCAGACAAGAGAAACCTTTGCATGCGTGTTTGGACTGCGATTACGTGCCGAACAAAGAGCTTCGCTGAACCGCGGCCAGATTCCTCGTCGATGCTTTTCTTCGCCTCCTTTCCCTGTCCCCGTCGTCTTTGTTTGCTCAGGCATTTCACTGAGTTACCTCTATTACGTGCAAAAGGCTATAATTCTTCGTTACTAGTTCATTTTGTAAGGATTCTTGGGATTGTTGGGGATTATGCGCGATTCGGAAAATCGGGGACGAGGAAATTTGAGGATTTTGGGATTTGTATGTTTGGTAATTCGAGGAGTTAGAATTGATGTACTTTTGAAATTTCCCAAAACTTCAGTCTTCCAAATTCCCAAACTCCTAAATCCCAAATTCCCAAATTCCCAAATTCCCAATTTCCAAAATCCCAAATTCCCAAATTCCCAAACTCCTAAATCCCAAATTCCCAAATTCCCAATTTCCAAAATCCCAAATTCCCAAATTCCCAAACTCCTAAATCCCAAATTCCCAAATTCCCAAGTTCCCAAGTTCCCAAGTTCCCAAATTCCCAAATTCCCAAATTCCCAAATTCCCAAATTCCCCAATTCCCAAATCCTCAAATCCCCAAATTCCCAAATTCCCAAACTCCTAAATCCCAAATTCCCAAATTCCCAAGTTCCCAAGTTCCCAAGTTCCCAAATTCCCAAATTCCCAAATTCCCAAATTCCCAAATTCCCCAATTCCCAAATCCTCAAATCCCCAAATTCCCAAATTCCTAAATCCCAAATTCCCAAATCCCCAAATTCCCAAATTCCTAAATTCCAAATCCCAAATTTCCCAAAACCCTAAATTTCTAAATCCCAAATTTACCAAAAACCTAAATTCCTAAATCTCCCAATTGCCCAGATTCCGCGGAACCCCAGATGCACAATTCCGTCGTCCCTAATATTCCAAATTCCAGTGAATCCCCTACAATCCTAGAAACCCGTAGAAATGCGACCAATGACGAATAAATGCAGGTATCTATCAGGTATCGATATACGCGAGCAACGATAACGATAAGGAAATGGAGTGGGAGCGTAGAAACGATTTTTTCGTTCTCACAGACTCACTTTTAATGAGTGTACAGTCTCGTGGTATTCGGATGACCGGATTGTATCTCACTTATCTCTGGCAGGAAGCCCGAAGCGCCGTCTGCTCGCCGAGTTTCTCCTTAATGGGCATAAAACTATACTTTACAGCCGCTCGTATAGGAATACCTCTAATTTTATTGTTTCTTTTATGCATCCTGCGGGAATTACGGTTATAGAAATGGTCAGCGCTTCCTACCGACACGATACACATTCTGACCCTTCGATTTGCATACACCTCTCGCGATCTTCGTCGATGACCTTGCTCTTCGTTATTTAACGCCACTAACAGAGCTGTCTTGGGTGACGAACTATGTTTAACACTTTGACCGCCATGTCACTCATATACGCGTGACACTCAGATTTCTACACAGATTTAACAACTGTATTATACAAAATTTGTTCAATTTTCTAACTGATGATACTTGCATCAATTACTTACAAGGGAACATATCCAACACAAACACTCCGATTTTGATGAAACTTATGTGAAAGATAGTTCTCAAAAAAATATTTGACACGTATTTTTTTTATGGGCCATCGTTCACATTGAAGGGGTGATAACACCCCTCAAAGTTAAGGGCTGAAAGTATATTTTTGGGAATATCTCTGAACCTTATGAGTCTCCGAATTTTTATTTCCTCGAAATAACTAAATAGCAATATCAGTAGATCCTAAAACCCCAAGGTTTATAAAATCTAAATTTTCTCAATTTTCTAAATTTCTATATTTCCAAATTGAAATATTCTCAAATTTCTTAGTTTCGTAATTTCCCAGTTTCAGAATATATCAATTTCCAAATCTCCAAATTCTAATATTCTCAAATTTCCTAATTTCACAATTTATCAATATCCTCATTTCCAAATTTTCAAATTTGAAACTTCGAAATTGTCAAGTTCTTAAATTTCTAAATAACCAAGTTTCTATCCACAAGAAATGACAATTTTAAATCCACAAATTATCATAGTTACAACTCACCCTATAGATGAATTCGAAACATCAGTCACTCTTCCTTCAAACATATAATTAATTCCAAAAAATATTGAAGACGATATAACCACTAAAGAACGAACAAAATTATCCTCAATACTCCGCACAGTATTAGCCCTGCCAAAATGGATCGTAACTTAAAAATACAACATTAAAAGATAATAAAGACAATAAAGGTAATAAAGATACAACATTAAATGTAATATTTTATCTGCATAATAAAATTCGTTCCAATATCTATACTTACGATCTCTTTACAGAAACACGAAGTAGTTTATACGAGTGGAAAGTGTTTACCAGCAACATTCGAAGAAGCTGAACCAGCCACACGCTAAACACACGAATGTGGGCTTCTAAAATACAATGCAAATACGAGCTGGCTATCCTTGAATGCGGGCAACATCTTCGCTGGTCTTTTCGACAGACACGCGCAGGTTCTCTCTGGAACCTACATCCAATAAAGGCTACGGGGTCAGTGAACCATATGGGAAACCATCGCGGTGAAGTGGCTATTTCAATTGCACGAGTTTCGTTTATAACTAATGGCTCTACAGATTGGGTGCTTCGCGCGAATTCGATTGCCTATTTAAAATTTAAAACACCTGCTGTAAATATGTAGATAGATCGAGAACGGGATGCAGAGATTTTATAGTCGCTCCGAACGATTAGGTTTCAATATCTCTAATCCCTGTAATACGAAATTCCTATGTTTCCAGATCTATGTGTTTGTACATTGCTGTATTTCTGGATTGTTATGTCTTTATGTCTATAAGTCACTACATTCCTCGGACCGCTCTAAAACCCTAAATCCCAAAACATAAGAATTCCAAAACTACAAGACTCTGAAATATAAACATTCAAGAATCTTACGACTATAAAATAACAAAATTCCAAAATCGTAGAACCCCAAAATATATAAATGTAAAAATTATGAGATATCAAAATATCATAATACCAAAACCCTAGGATCCAAAATATACAAATTTCAAAATCCTAAAGTCCTAAAACATAAGAATTTAAAAATTCAAAAGCTCCAAAATCTGAAGGCCCCGAAAATCCTTACCTCCACAATCCACGTATCCAAATATCCCTAAATTCCGAACTCGCAAAATCCCATAATCTTACAATGTCACAATCCTAAAATCCCAAAATCCCAAATTCTCAAATTCTCAAATTCCCCAATTCCCAAATTCTCAAATCCCCAAATTCCCAAATTCCCAAATTCTCAAATTCCCAAATTCTCAAATTCCCAAATTCTCAAATCCCCAAATCCCCAAATTCCTAAATCCTAAATTCCTAAATCCCAAGTTCCTAAATTTCTAAATCCCAAATTCCCAAATTCTCAAATTCCCAAATTCCTAAATCCTAAATTCCTAAATTCCCAAATCCCCAAATTCCCAAATTCCCAAATTCCCAAATTCCAAAATTCCCATGCTCACTAAATCCCGATTACTCAAATTCCCAAATTCCTAAATCCCAAATTCCCAAATTCCCAAATTCCCAAATTCCTAAATCCCCAAATCCCCAAATCCCCAAATCCCCAAATCCCCAAATCCCCAAATCCCCAAATCCCCAAATCCCCAAATTCCCAAATTCCAAAATCCCAAATTCGTAAATCTCAAAATCGGTCCCTATATCCTAAATTCATTATAACGAAGCAACTAAAAGCATGAAATCCAACAGATTTCCGTTCACCTAAACAAATTCGCCGACCGTGGTTTCACTTGTTTCGCCGTTTCCGGCAAAAAGAGTGATCACGTCTGAAAGTAATTTAGCAAGTCTTTCCCTAGAGCACAGCTTCTTTCGGCGTTGAAGATAAATCTCGTACGGTAAGTCCAGCAAGACAACTTCCACCGGATGCAACATAAATATGGCCTCAGTAAAATGCTAATGTATTTAGCGGGGAACTTAAAGACGGGTCAACGTTGCACCTTGCGGTGTGAAAAGCTCGTACTGTCACGAAAAATACGGGTTATACGTGTTGAAGTTTCTTGATTTAAAAACTACTTTTTGGGAGAGACGGAATAATATTGGGTTGATGCATAATTATCCGCCTTTTATGTAGGCGCATTTTTTGTTAGCGAAAATTCGCGTTTTACCCGTATGTTTGTAATTTGTTCGTAACTTATTTACAAGAAATGCCTCGTTATTTATTTTTAATTTGTAATAAATATGAATAAATATTTTGTCCATTCCCTATATTTATTTGTGATAAATATTTCGTAGTTTCTTTGTTACACGTATTTTATTGTAATAAATAGTTCGTTGTTTCTTTATAGCTTATTCATAATAGTCGTTTTTGTAATATATATTCTTCGAATATATTTTACAGAGTAATCATTTTAGTATACACCTTTTCTTTTCAGCTTTTAGATGTTATAAAATCGATGTAAATACTTCGGAAATTAATATTATTAATATATAGAAAATTTGCGTAAAATGGGTATCTAGTTATTAGAGGTACACATGAAATTAGAGTCATTTGCTTTCAATTTTCCATACAAATTTAAAGAGAGACTGGCGTACAACACATAGATTGTCGCTTCTTGTTTTTACTCTTTCGTTTGGAGTTGAAAAGTGTGTGAATAAAGGTATTAGGACCAATTGTCTTGACGCAATGTGGTTGCTGTAACAACTGATCGAAATGTAAATAACATGGTAACCTTTGATAGACTCCGAGCTGACTTGATGACCTGTATTCTGGGTGAAAGTAGTGGAAATTATTGGAATTGCTGTGAATTGAATACGGAGTTTGTGAAATTTATACATTTATAGCATTCGTATAGTTTCAGGAGTGTAATAACATGGAGAGGCTAATTTGAAATATTATACTGTGTAAAATATACAGGTTTAATGTGTTTTGTACATCACAAATGAAAATTATATAAACCAGTGAAATTTATGTAAACTGTATTTGTGTGTATGAAATAGACATTTGTGAGATGTTTCAAATGAAAATATGTTACAGTTTAATTTTGTGAGTAAATATCGTGACAGAAAAATATAAAAAATGATTATTGTTGCAAATATTTCGTTACTGGCCTTTTTCATTTTTAATTAATATTGTATACATTTAGTGTAGCGATATTGTATAATAGTCATATTATAATTGTATAATAATAACTATAGGAAATACTATTACATCTTTATAAACAATAATAATATATTGAAATATTATTATATTGAATTTTTTAATCGATCAAACTATCGGAAATATCGAAAGTATCTAAAAATAATTAAATTGCTGTACATTATGTGATTCGCAAGTAAAAAATTAATTTATTTTTTCATTTTCAAAGCAAATATCTAAAATCATAACTTATATTTTAATTTCCAAGCAAGATGTCTAAAATAATTATCAAATTATTACATATTGAACATCCCCCCAATGTTCTAACAAAGTGAAAGCAAGTGAAGCTTATAAAGTAAATACGTTTCAGTATTAGTGTAATATTAGAGACATTACAAGATAAGAAAAATATTTAAGATAATTATTATCTGGAATATCGCATGTTCGTTTCCATCGCTACTTTCTAAGTGAAAGTAATCCTAATGCTTCGATATTGGACCATAATCTTAGATACAAGAAGAAACGATAACTCCCTAACAATTAAATTAAAATTACACTCCATTAAAATATCTCACGTGTTTCAAGGAATTACGTTTTTGCGTTTATTTCTATTTAGAATTCCCCGTGATCCATCGATTAAAGCATTCAACTTTACATTTTTTACTCCTCTCTTTCACTTCTACGATAACAAATTTTTACGATCAAACTTTCCAACAGCTTAGCATGAAAAGACCGTAAATCGCGACGTCTTAAATGCTATACCGAGTATATAGAATTTACATAGGATCTTTCCATTGAAAGGTATCAATAAAAATAACTGCTATTGGTACAAATAATAAGACCAAATAGAATAACAGAAACTATAAAATAATATTACCATAAAGTAACACAAACAAAAATAAAATTCATCACTCCATGCATTCAGTTATCGCGGCAAAAGTCATCGCATCCGGACAAAACGTAACACGAAAAAACATAAATAAAGCAAGAATTTTTTACCAAAATTGTAAAACCATCGAATCCGACCGATATGGTAGTTCGAGCGTTCATCGAAACGCCAGCAACGTATGCGTCTGTTCTTCGACAAACACACGCTGCATGGAAATGATAAAAAAAATGGCGAGTTGCATAGCGATCGATGGAGCAGGCAGTATCTTCTGGTCGACAGGTAAACCGTTCCGATCAATATTCTCCGCGGAACAGGTAGGTGATCTTCTCTTACTCTATAACTTTCGTGTAGCAGCAAGATCGATCGGCTGAAACAAAACCGCGTTGTACGGGCATTTTTTCCGGGCAAACGTTGCCCCTGTACGATCAAGACAGAAGAATTTGCATTGAATGCAATAACTTATCAAAAGCCGAGAACGTGGCAACGAGGAGCCCGGGTTCGATGTATCTTGATTAATAACTAGGAAGCTGCACGCGCACCACCTCAATACTCTATTCCCATGCTGGGGGAACACGATAAATTATAGTATTCGATGCGGAACGAGCACGGACAGCCCACAAAAGAAACAACCCCCTTTTCGACCGTGATAGCGTTTCCGATCATTCGTGCGTCCGCGGTACACGACCCTCTTTTCCATGGGTCTGTTCCTGGAAGCGGGCACGTTCCAGGAATTGTTCCCGGCTCGCGTGAAATATTAACGGGACGTGCAATTTTTGATCGGCGGCTGTAGCTCGACACTTTAGTCGAACGTGTTTTACGAGGTGCCATCATTAACCCCTTGTGCTACGATTTATTCAGCAAGTGCGTCAGACATAACGAACTATTAATTGCTACAACATTAAAGTGATTGAAGAAATTTCGAATGTCAAGATTGTTTCCCATTTAGTGATTCTCGGATGCGCAAATTACGATTATACCGAAGTTAAACATTCAAACGTATTAAAAATATTAACAATGTCTACCATAATTGAAGAGCGAGTGCGTCACGGGCATAGCCCGTAGTTGTAGGGCAAGGGGTTATGTTCTGGCACTGGTCCCGTAAATGGAGATAAGATTACTTCATTCAACTTCCGCTGCTGTCCCCTTCAAAATAGTCCCCATGGACAGCTATAGACCGATCCCAGAGCCTCTGCCATTTTTGGAAAACTTCCTGGAGGTCTTCTTCTTGAAGCGTGCCAAGCACCTGCTGCAATTCGCGTTGAATGTCCTCCAACGTGTCAAATCGGCGACCTTTGAGTACTAATTTCATTTTGGGAAACGAAAAGAAGTCACAGGGTGCCAAGTCCGATGAGTGCGGGGTGAATGAGGAAAGACCATGACCACGTGCACAAAATGGTTGTGTTGCGATAACTCTGTGCTGGTGCATTGTCGTCTTGGAGCAACCAATTTTTCTCTGCCCACAGTTATGGTCGTTCCCAACGAATATCCTGCCTGAGACGTCTCAAAACTTTATATAGTAAAAAGCAGCAGTCACTGTTTGACCCTCTAGGACAAATTCACGGTGCACAATCCCGTGAATGTCGAAAAGAACAATTATGTTTCGATGTTTGCCCTTTGTTCCAGTTTCGAGATCATCGAGATTTCGCAAAGAAAATATGCCAGTATAAACTTGAGTAACACAGGACTCAATGAAGATATCGCTTCAAAAATTTGTGTCGTTTATCTCCAAGATCGATATTCGTTTGTTCCGCGCACTCGTATGAATCGTGTGATCCGTTCGGTTATAATAGACACAATCCTGGAACTTAATGATCGCACCTCGTATTCCGCGAATCGATCGTCGAGTTGGTATACATACTTCGGGGACACCGCTTGCACGTAATTGCCGGCCAGCAAATTGAGAGCGATCGAATGAAATACTTGCAATTTTATGGTTCGAGGACATTCTAACGATAGTTGAGTGGAAGATGTCCCGGTACGGGTATTCCGCCGCGACGAGCAGATTATTAATTTGCTGGAAATCTGTCGTAACTATGTACGTGGAATTTCATTATACCTTCGCTATACCGACGGGGAACGAGATATTGTCGTTAGTTGAATTTGAAGTGGCCATATGAAAAACGTTGAACTGTATAAATATTGAGACATTAACGAATTCGATGAAGGTAAAGAAAAAAGCGTGAAAATGTTGGTGACAAAAATTTGCAAATGTTATGGCGATATTTTAGTTTAAAGTGTACTCGTCGTAACACACAGTTCACTTATCGTTTGGCTACGTTATTTTTACAGATGTCTAAAAAAAACTATCGTATCTCGATAAACAGAGCTTGATAACGTTACCTGTCTTATCCTCCCTTTTACGACACTCTGAATCCACTTGAATTTCATAGGATCCATAAACAATCATTTGCAACGTGTCCGTATAAAATAGCCGTCCTGCCCATAAACACATCCAGAACGGGTTCACCGTACAGTATCTTATGTATCCGATAAAATATACTTAATCTGTCGGAGCATAACCTCGAGGAGCGAATTTAGCGAGACCTTTGCTTCTCGTGCTCAGTGGGTATCGAATAATGGTTGTTAAAATACGGCCGAAAGTCCGTCACCGGACTAATTTGCATGTGGACGAAATTCAAGCAGCCATGGTCGTCCGGTTAATTACAGGACGCGTTTCCCTTTACTCGAAGAAACTTGTTAGCATGAATGTTCGTTCGCGAGGCCGGTCGATCGTACTACTCCCGTAAGATAATTATTAATTAACTATATATGTATAAGTCTCACCGTGGTAGCGTATAATGAGTACAAGGTTCGGTGCTATTAGCCATCATAAATAATAGCTAAACGCCGAGTAGCCGCGAGAACGGTGAGAGCACGAAAGAGAGAGAAGTCAGCACGATTATTAACAGCCAATTTTCCACCCCCGCGAAAGTTTGTGAAAAAAACTCTTAACGAACACATGCTTCGTCCAATGTCTGTCTATTTACATAATGTTACGATGGGTTGCAGCTAATCAAACGAATGAAAGGGCGGAAAGGTTACTGAGGCACACGAACGCGTTACACGTCTGGATATTTCAATGATATATGGATTTACCGAAATATTGGAAAGGTCGATGTAAAGAGAAATTAGGTCTAGGGAAAAAGTAAAGATAGCAAGAAGGTAGATCTTAATAGATGCAGGCTCGAGAAAAATATAGGTCTAGAGGAAAGATGAACATATTTCATAGGTAGATCTAGGATAAAGATAGATCGAAGAGATAGAGTTAGGAAAAGGTAGACATAGAACAAGGATAATCCAATAAAATTCTAGGTTTACACCAAGTACCAAATGAACTATCACATCCTTATCCTCATCTATTAGGTCACAAATCGTAATCAGAAAATTAAGCTGACGTCCTCACCCAGATCCTCTTATTAAAAGCCATCATATGTAATGAAACCACGGCATACTGTAGGAGTCAGACTTTTCGCATCACATCGGCCTGAAAGTGCACATCCCGATCGTGTCAAGTTTGACTCCCGTATCTCTGCATGAAAGTGAAAACACTGATCAAATTAAGTTGGTGTCGCGTACCTAGCGTAATTGATCCTAGTAGACTCTACCAACCACTAAAATTCTGAACGAAAGTGTTTCACAAGCATGGAACAGTTGAAACGCTAGAGATCCTACACGCGGACACGTTCACCCGACACCCACGTGCAGCGGACAGAGCAGATGCACGGTCATATTCCGAGGTTTTATACGTATCATCCGGCAACACGCACGCCGGCGTTCATTTCAAACCGTCCGTACAGGCACGCAATCACGGAGTGGCCCACGAAAAAAAATCCGAAAACTAGTTCTTCTCGCCGCGTGTATACTACCCGATCGAATAACGTCCGGTGAATTCGCCGTGTGTCGCTATGTCGATGGCCAGCCCGTGGAATTCCTTGTGCATCCAAGGGAAACGCGTTATCCTAGTGAAGCGACAACCCCGTTGTCTGTCGTTTTTGTTCCGGCTGAAATTGTTCTGTCCGGCGACGATCCTGTGTATTTATTCCGGTGATCGTGAAACGGGTCCTTGTTCGCCGTTTCAAAGGGAACGGGGCTGCCGTTTATATCGCGCGGCAGGATAATGCGTGAACGTTCGCCAAGGTTTATGGACCATAACGTTCCGCGTTGGCGAAAGGAACAATCCGGAGATTCGACCGGATCGCGGCACGAACTTTACGGATTTTCTGCTTTCGGTTCATCGTTTACTTTTGGACCGACGTTGTTGTTTAGCGCCGAGAGATTCAAATGATAATTAAACCACGTAACTTTTATTCATTTTATAGTCTCGTACACCCTGAACGGCTAGGATGTATAATAGGGGGACTTTCGCTAGGATCATTTAGGAAAATTAATATAGCAAATATAGCAACACATTTTACAGGACACAATTATGTATTACAAGTTTCTCTTACAATTGTTTTGGTCGCGAGAATAAAGAGTGTAAGTGTGTTACCTATTTCTTGTTGCATAGTTTTAACGCGCTGACAATGCAGGGATTCAACGTAGAGTTAATTGAGTTGCCTAATAGAAATGTTCGATGATTCTATATGGTTGATGTTGCTTGAAAGGACTTAGACCCGATCTCGCTAATAATACTCACGTAGCAGTGAAGTGTGCATTTCTATAATGAAACTTGATATTGTCCACCAAATGTACGAAAGAAAGAATTTATATACTTTATGAAAGGGTGAACTTTCGTTCATATCTGTCTTTGACATAAGTCTATTTTTGCTCATGACTACCTTTGACATTCGTCTATTTTTGCCCATGCCTAACTTCCATGTAGTTCTACCTTCGATCACATTTACTTTTGACATGGATCCACCTTCGACCAAAGCTATCTTTAAGATGGATCTACTTTCGTTCACATCTATCTTTAATATACATCTACTTTCGTCCTTATCTATCTTTAACATAGATCGACTTTCGTCAATGTCTATCTCTGACATAGGCCCATATTTACCCACATGTACTTTTGACATATGTCTATATTCATCCATACTTATCTTTGACAGGAGTCTATCTTTTCTTTAGCTCTACTTTCCTTTACGTCTATCTTTGATCAATACTTGACATAGATCTATGTTGCCTCTACATCTTTCTTCGATTAATCCTTGATTTACATCTACCGATCTCCTAGATCGTTCTTTAATTATTCCTAATGTAAGTCTACTTTTCTTCTGAGTCTACTTTGCCTCTAGATCTTCGTTTGATTAGTTCTGGAGGTAGATCTACCTTGCTCTTAGATCTTCCTTTAATTAATCGTTGATATATATCTGCCTTTGTTTTAGATCGCCCTTTAATTAATTCTTGATATATATCTGCCTTTGTTCGAGATCTGTAATTAATTCTTGATGTATTATGTACCTTTGTTCTAGATCTAAATGCCTTTAAATTGCCATTTAATTAGTTCTCGATGTAGATCTACATTTGTTCCACGCCTATCTTGTCCATAGATCTCCCTTTAATTAATGCTCGATGTAGATCTACATTTGTTCTAGGTCTACTTTGCTTCTAAATGTTCGTTTAATTAATCCTTGATGTAGATTTGCCTTTGTTCTAGGTCTATCTTTCTCCTACATCTCCATTTAATCAATAACAATTGATGTGGATCTTCTAAATCTATCATTATCTTAGATATCACTTTGATGCACACTTGCAATTTCGTTAAACTTCTTGCTGCTGTAAATATGCTTTTCATCCAGGTCTACCTTGCTCCTGTATCTACAATTGTTCTAAATATATTATTCAATAACTATTACCAACTTAATGCCTTCAAAATGAAGTCAGTGTTAATATCCCAAAATGAGTATCCACCATCTTCACATGTTCTACTACACGTGGCACATTAATATCCCGATCATACATTTTCTCCACGGCATAGTATTTTCTAACGGCATAATATTTTACGATTAAACAATCGCCCGTACAAAGACAGGAAGTGATCAGTATAAATTGCAGCTCTTTTTCACGTATCACGTGCCATTCGCGGCGCAACGGACAATTATTTATCCTCATATTGCCGTCAATGAGCTCGTAATGTTCGACATAATGTCTGTTCACGATGGTAATTGATTAATCTCGCTCGTATATCTTTCCCGGGCCAAGGAAAATAAGTATGCGCGGTTGACTACCAACCGATCAGAGTTCTAGCTTATCGTATGTTCAGCTATCGAGAACAATTCATACAACGTAAACGCGCATCAATTTCATGGCCAACGTACCTTGCTTTTGATGGATTGCTTTAACAGAGTCTTTACGGTAATCGAGTCTATGATCGTTCGGTGTGTACTTTGTACATAACCAACATATCTCCCGTTTGCGATGCGCAATCTCTCACGATTGAGAGGTTGCCATGCGATCGCTTTTGCGTTTTGGTTCTCCATCTCGCAGAGAAATGCAACGTTAAATCGTTGTACGACAAACTTGATACAGAAAAAATATTTAGATCAAGTAGCTGAGGACATAGTAAGTAGATTTTTCACTTATAATTAGTAGAATTTGTATGAGTGTCAAATTATGTACTTAGATGTATATAGATATGCATTGTTATACATAGTGCACTTATAGATGCGTATAAAAGACCAAATAACAGTTCGTTTTTTAAACTAAAGTGTTTACATTTAGTGAAAGTCAAAAAATACAAGACTTAACATTAAGGGACAAGACTTAATATTAACTTGGAGTCTTTATGAAGGAAGACGTGCATCTAGCTTAAAGTAATTTAACTCAAAATTTAGATATATTAATTTAGCCAACATGAATGGCCACTTCATTTATTGTAGACTCTTGAGGCCAAAACTCAAACGGGAGCACATACTTCTGTTACGCACTAAAACCGACTTCTTATTTCAAGTAAAGAGATAAAAGTACCCATCCAGATATGGGTATAGTAATTTAGTAAATTCAAATGGTCACTCCATTCATCTGAAACTTTGAGGTGTAAGGCTAAACGAAAATGAACTTCAGTAACGTACTGTTAAGCCGCGGCAACGGGAACGGGGTGAGGAGACTCGTAGTTGCTTCACACGGTTAACTTTTATTATTCACAAAGGTTCAGGATCACGTACAGAGCACTATGTTATAGATCGGCGGATAAACGGTAACTAAACTGAACTGAGCTGAACTGAGCTTTTTGGGGAGATGTTCAGGGTTTTTATGCCCTTTGCAAAACAGGCTATGACGCGTAGAGTGATAGGGCGGTTGTGACTCATGGATGGTGACGAAGATGTTGTTCTCTAGCTATCGGTGACAGAAGAATATGGTGACTGTGGAGGATGAGGCATCGATGGTGAGTGTCACCCATAACAGTACTATAACCAAATCGTTAATCCAAGTAAATAAAGAAGTAAAAGTACACATCCAGATTTAAGTATGGCACTTCAACCAATTCGTATAGTAACTCCACTCAACGAAAACACTTGAGTGCAAGACTCAAGGGAAGTACACTTCAGTTACGTGCTAGGGTCAACTTATTAATCGAAATAAATAAATAAATAAATCGATGGGTAGTTAGCTGTCAATAAGGGCTCAGTTTGACACAGGTGTACGTGTTAGCAATGGATACCTACTAGTAGGTACTGTCGTAAGCATAGGCAGCTGGTACGTCATTAGCGAACCAGCCCAACAGATATCCAGTGTGTAACGATTGGCGGGAACCATAAATCGATCACTTAATTGCACTCCCGCCGGGAACAAGGTTTTACTATGGTTGGTGCTCCTCCTTCTCTGTAGTTCGGTCGTCGAACGACCGTTATGCTCTTAAAGACGCGTTTACACCAGGCGAGTGTAGTTCGCACGCCACAAGACGAGCTCGGACATGGTAGCAAAAAGTGTGGCTGCGATTGATTTCAACAAGTAGCATATTGCTAGCTGTATATTCATTTTTGGTAGGAGCGAACGGTTGCAGCGATCGTGCATGTCGATGAAATTAGAAGATGAAGAAGGTGAACTTATACTGGTGAATTTCGAGAACTCGTCTTCAGGGCTGAAGTGTAACATAGGCAGACTTTGGAAACTTGAAAACTGTTGAGTTCAACCATTTTTATTTTTAATAGTTTTGAAATTTCGGCTTCGCGAGTTTTTCGTTTTCAGACTTCGAAACTTTCAAGTTTTATAAATTTTCCAAGTTTTGCAGATTTTCAGGTTTCACAAGTCTTATAGTTTTCATGTTTTCTGAGTTTTCCCTATTTTTCCACCTTTCCCAGCTTTCGAGGTCCTCAAGTTTTCAAGTTTTCGATATTATCGTGTTTTCAAGTTTCCCCGTTTTCAAGTTTTCAAACTGGCGATTTCCCAAATTTGGAATTTCTACATTCCTAGATTTCTAAATGTGGCAATTTCGACATTTCCTTATTACCAAATTTTGAAACTTGTAAATCTATAGATTCTTATATTCCTATATTCTCAAATCTCGAGATCACCAAATCCCACTGTCTCCCTACAGCTACATCTTCCAATTCTTAGATCTTCAAATTTATACGCATCCAATTCCAACATCCCCAAACTTCTACATCAATTTCTTATGTCTCCACATTCTTATGCTCTAATACTCCTGAAAGTCCGCACCCCAAAATCTCGAAATTCCATCATCTCCATACGACTATGTATTTCAATTATTAGATGTCCAAATAACTATGTTTCCAATCCCCATATCCTCAAATTCCAACATCACCCATTCCACGTGTGCGCAATTTTGTATCCCCAAATCCCTACCACTAATTTTCTATCTTTTGCACGTATCTACATTCCTCAATCCCTATCTCCCGAATTTCTACATCTCTAAATCCTATAGCCCATTAATTCCCGAGCATCCAAACCCCTAAATCCACTTTCTGAGTCTCGTAATCCCTAAACCCACAAATTTCTGGATCTCCAAAGCCCTAAGTCCACAAATTTCCAAATCCCAACTCTTATATCACAAAATCCCCAGAGTCCCATATTTAGTTCTCCAAATCCAATTGTGCTCAAACACCTATACCACTTCCCACCTGACTTCCCAGGTTCTCAACCCATTTCAAACTTTGCAAATCTCTAAATATCTACCAGCGAAAAATATCTTCAGTTTCATTCGCCATATTTTCCCTAAAAAATGCAGATTTAATCCCAACCTTATGCAATAGTGTAGGATTGGCGGGGCCTCCAGACCCGAAAGGACAAAAGGATACGGAAAAGGACGTGTATCAGGCGGACGCCGGTGGATCAGTTGGGAGCGTCGACGACTCGTAATCTGAGGGGCACGGGTTCGATTCCCGTTTCAAGTCTGAATTTTTTCCGTATTCCTACAATAGATTAAATGTCATACACGAAACTCGAAAGCAAATACACTCTAGGAGATGTGAGCCCCATCGCATGAAAAGCGAACAAAGGAGGGACTTTTTAGTTCGTCGCTGGTCTATTTGTCGTCCGGGTACTCGTCTGGATCTCGTTCGGCCGGTGTAAACGCGGCTTAATCGTGGCCAACGGCGAAGATCGATGGTGACCGGTGCGGCACGGTGACTTGAATGAATCGCCAAAGCTGCTCGATCGTTGGCCACGAATTGGTCTGCTGAAAACGCGGAAGTCGTGACCGCGGTAGCGACTAACGACTACCAGCATAGATCTTCGCCTGAAATCTTCGGCTGTCGTACAAATTGTAATGCTACGAACGGTGAGCTCTATCACGCCTCGCTGCTTTGGTTGCTCGATCTTACCAACGTGATTGCGGCTTGCTGCTTTTTCTTTTCGGAAGCTGAGGAACAGATTGCGTTTAACTGCCGGACACCGAGGGTACAACGACCTGACAGGGTACGCTCGTGAACGAGAGACACCGATTTCGATTATCTTCGATTGATCGAAAGAGGTTCGTGTTGTGTCGTGTTCTTCGTTTTCGATTTTGAAGGCGGCACGGTAGATAATAGACAGATGTGGGTAAAGTCGCGAGTATGGCTTTCGCGGGTTAAATGAAATTATGCAGGTTATATGAAACTGGTTGAGACTGGACTTTATTTTGCCTAAGTTCTGATACATACAGTCATGGACAAAATTAAATGGACATTGCAGAAATGTAAACAATTTTTTGTTTTGTTACAATGTTTTGAATAAATTTTAAATTGAGAACGTGAGATGCTTTTTCAGACTTGGAAAAACATTATTTATTGTATATAAATGTGCAATAAAGTTTTGATTTATAGGCAGTGTTAGTTAAATTAAATTCAGCTTTTGTTATTTGTGATACCTGCCCACTTAATTTTGTCCACGACTCTATGACAACAAATAGAAAAATTTGAAGACTTGAAATTTCCATGTAGTAAATTAAAAAACTTCCCAATTTGAAAAAATTTCCCAATTCCAAATTCAGGAAACTAAAAATTGTGGTATCTAAAAATTCGATAATGTACCAACTTGAAAATTTGAAAACCTGAGTTCCAAGTATACTTAAATAAAAAATGTCCGATTTTCGAAACACAAAAAATTGAAACCCTATAAATGAAAAAATTTCTCAATTCCCGTGCTGAAAACCTAAACTCCCTATGAAATATAAACTCAGGAAAAAAAGATATAAATTCGCTCGTAATAGCAACGATGAATCAAACATACGTCAATTCGCCATCGATACAGAAGTAGTTTTTCTGAAACTTTCTATATCAGAATATGCATTCTTTTATCAATTTTTATATTGGCTGCACTTCCTCCAGGTCGCGGCTACAAATATGGAAGACGCGCACTGTCCAATCGTTCAAATAAGTGCAGCTGGTTCACACATGTGTCGCGTAGATGCGTGTACACGACCATTGATAGGTAGTACCGATTCAAAGCGCGTACCTTATGTCATGAAAACCGGATTCGAACGATCCACAACCGTGCTCAGCTAATGAGAAGCTTCCTTTGCAAGGTGTTCTCTGCGTTCGAACTTTCTTTGAGCATCGACAACGAACGATAAAAATCATCGTTTATTTAACTTTCCAACTGCGGTTCTCGCAGTATAAAATAGTATAAAATTGTAGAAAATACTTTCATGCATTTTATTTACGTATTTGGTGATCCTCGACTATCACAATCTTTAGATTCAAGCTTTACTGTTGGTGACAGTACAAGAGTAAAACTTTAGGGATGAAGTATAAATACTATTTGATAAAGAAAGATTAAAAAGAAGTATCATTAGTGATGGAGAAGTTGCTTTGAGAACATAAAATTAACATAAAATTAACATAAAATTAGTTAGTATAAAAGTAAAAAAAAAAAGATAAAATTTTTAAGGTAAATGTAAAAGTTAACTATAAAGATAAAATAAAAAGCCAAATTCCAAAAATATAAAATATGAAAGTGGAATATAACAGTAAAATATAAAAATAAAGTTGTACATTAATTAAACTGAGCCTAATTAAAATTAAGATTAATGTAAAACTAATTGTATGTTAATTACCATAAACCTAACATTTTCTACTATATAATAAAATATTTATGTTATAATGTTAGAATAACATTTGCTGTTAAATAAGTTTATAAATAATATTAACAGATTAATATTAATTAAACCATAAATAATCAATATTAATTTCCATTTCTATTAATCATTATTTAATATTAGTTCCACAAGCTCATAATAATAAATAAAAATTTTATTTTATACAACGGCAGACAGAACAAATTTTAAGTTCTGCAGATGCCCTCTGAAAAGTACTGAAAAAGCAAACCAAAAAAAGTACTCTAAATTGAAGCTTATCGCGTAACGCGCTTCCAGTGATGCACTAAAATTGTAGCAATTAAAAGTGTTCGAAGTGCCGGGTTTTATGTGTTACTCAGGTGTTTAATCGTCGCATCACTTTGATGACGCAATAAACGTAAAGTCGTTAAAACGCGTCCACCTGTATTTCGACTGAATTTCGCGCTTTTATCGAGCTATTTGATCAAATTAATACTTACGCGCTTCTGTCTTTTTTTTGTATTTTAAGTTCTTGCTCGTTACATTTCATAGTTAATTTCACCGATGCATATCTTTCGGTGTGAAATTAGAATGTCTTAAAACGAAAATAAATTCGGTATATATCTTGTAAGCAAGGTGCTCGGTATTAATTTATGAAGCGGATAGATTTTATTGATTTTTATTCGATGTTTGTTCGCAAGTATGGCGGAATAAACGTGTATAATCCTCTACAATTATAGTACGAGTTTCAACATGCATAACACAGTAATTATAGTAGTAATTATTATAGCAATACTTATTATTTATTATGTTAGTACTTAGTATTTATTATAGCAGTCTTTATTATTGATTCAAGCAGTACTTATTATTAATTATAGCAACATTTATTAGTAATTATGGGTATATTACAGTAATTATCATTAGAGCCGTATGTTTACTTAACTCGCTCATTAAGTATAAGTAAAGGAAATATAAACATGAAAGGTTTCTACGACATTTTTGCAAATGGAAAAGTTGTTCAGAATGACCCCATCTACCTCCCATTTCTGGCTCCTTCAACACTTTTGGGACACCTTGTATATATATATATACAGTCGTGGACAAAATTAAGTGGACAGGTATCCTAAATAACAAAAGGTAAATTTAATTAACTAATAATGCCTATAAATCAAAACTTTATTGCACATATTATATACATTAAATAAATGTTTTTTCAAGCCTACAAAAATATCACACGTTCTAAATTTAAAATTTATTTACAACATTGTAATGAAATAAAACATTTTTTACATTTCTGCAGTGTCCACTTAATTTTGTCCAGGAGTGTATGTATATAAAACAACCAATCGTGCAAAGTTTTATAAAACTCTTGTACAGTACCACGAAACCGTAAAGCATGTCCATCCCGTATTTACATTTCTCTTCGTAGAAAGATTACCGAAGAAATGAAAAAGGAGGATACAGTATCGCGTCAGCCGCGTCGGAACGAGTAAAATGAGGTGTCATAAGTGGCTGGAGGCCGTTAAATCGGGGGCGATAAACTCGAAGCGAACGAACGAGCACGTCGTTCGAAAAACGATACGAGAGGATTCGCGTGGGAAGAATCGGCACGCCTTTGCGCGAGCACGAGGAACATTTCAATCGGCGTAAAACCGACGGCCGTCAGTCAATCGCGCATAATTGGAAGCGGATCCGAAGCGTTCACGGCGCGGAAAGGTCGCCGGACAGTTTCGAAGCGGACCGATTAATTACGGGATATCTCGGCGCTTTCGATACGTCTAAACGATCGGCCATTTACGGCCCGATCACCGATTGCCCGTACCTGTGTCGCATACGGGTCCGGTGCACACGCGAGCCTGGATCGGGGCCCTAGGGGCAGATGGAAGGGATCCCGGGAACACGACCCGCCTTTCCATTTTCTTTAAAGACACCGTTGCACGATCCGCTCGCATGACCGAGCAAACCAGTTCTAAGCGTATGCACGATACTCGGCCCTGCCAACCTCTCCGTTCGATCTTTCCCTCCGACGAACGACCGCTCTCATTATGCGATATACGAGGTTCAAAAAAAAGGAGACTTTTAAAATTACGCCTACTACATACACTCATGGACAAAATTAAGTGGACATTGCAGAAATGTAAAAAAATGTTTTGTTTGAAGACCGAAAAATCCACGTCAAATTCGGTCGAATGTGAAGGTTGTGGATTATGGTTTTCTTCGATTACAATGGCATGGTGCATCCAGGGGCGGTTTACAACAATTGGCGCCCTAGGCCCGATGAAATTAGCGCCCTCCATATAATGGTCAACAAATATAAGACTTTCAAATTTTTTTATCTTTTCCTTTTTTTTAGTTATCACTTTCACGACCGGCGCCCCCTTCGCCCGTTGGCGCCCTAGGCCTGGGCCTAGTAGACCTGGTGTGTAAACCGTCCCTGGGTGCATCATGAGTGCATCATTGCCAGAAGGTCGTACGGTCAATAAGGAATATTACCTTCAAGTTGTGCGCGAAGCAATACGAAAAAAATGCCCGGAATTGTGAAAACACAAGCCATGGGTATTACACCACGATAATGCACCAGCGCACACGTCATTTATCTTAGCATCGTGACGTCTTTTTAACGTAATCCGATTACCGATTAGGTTTACGATGCACGGCAACGAGGTGGGTTTCGTGAATAGCTCGTAGGTCCGAGAGAGGACGACGTCCACACGGTGGACCGCCGTGATATTGTGGTCTCATTACGGCGGGTTTCATCATGGCTTAAACGCAAACCGTGAATTCAGGTCGGTCGTGCAATTCCGTGAGAATTGCATGAGACAATACGGGCGTATGGGCTTTATTTCGTCGGGAAATTGGTCGATGCAGATGCAACGCCCGCGGTTAAACGCGCCCCGTAGGAAAAGGAGTTTACGAATGGATTCGATTGCGAATTGCGTACTTGCGCAATTGTCCCGACAACGGTGTACAAACTTCAAGTTCTATTATCATGTCGGGTGAAACGATTTTGAAACTTTCTCCTTTGCTCGATATAACTTTATCGCATATTTTAAATCGATAGAACGAACGCGGACGAAAGTTGTTCAATACCTAAAGGGAAAGCAATGATATTCTGTACGAATTTTAATATAATCGATATTTATAATCGAGTTTGTTATTAGCAAATTTGGATCGTAATTGTCAATTTCCGGGAGTCATAATTACTGACTAGGACTGATTTTCGTATTTTTTGCAATTAAAAAATAAATTTTTAGCATTCATTCGCAGTGACTGAATTAGAAATTAAATTATTATGCTGGTTAGAGGGCACACTCAGTAATTGAAAATTGATGAGTCAGTAAAGACGATGTTAAAGTCAATTACTCGTCGATTTAACCCTAAATTAAAATCGAATTTTAATATTTAATTTAGTAAATTTGTTTTTAATTTAATAATTAATTTAGTGAATTTGAGTTGAGTCTTTATCTTTCAAATTTTATTTAAAAAATTCATCTCAATCTTCATTTGACAAATTACGATAAGAATTGTACATCAATTTTTACTCCTCATTTGAGAAATACGTTTAAAATTAAACTTCAATTTCTAATTTTGATTCGTTAAAATTGTATAAAAAAATTATCTGTGACTATTAATCTTTCCTCATCAAATTCTGAACAAAATTGAACATTCATTTTTAATCTTGCCTCGTCAAATTCTTAAAAAAAATGGAACTTTCATTTTTAATCTTTTCTCGTCAAATTCTCGTACTAATTTAGCCGTAATTTCTAATTCTGACTCGATAAAACATATTAAAAACTAAATTTTAGTTTTTAATCATGTTTTATCAAATTAGATTAAAAATTATACTTAAATTTTAAATCTTGACTTATCAAATTATAATAACAATTAAATTTAAATCTTGTGTTATCAAATTTCGATCAAAAGTTTAATTTCAATTTTTAACTTTGATTTATCAAACTGCACTAAAAACTTAATATAAACCATTTAAATTGATTTTTATCGTGTACGTAATTATTCATTATCATATTTCAGTCATATTCCCATATTTCAAGCGATGACAAAATAACTTCTCAAACAGAATTCACCTCGGTATTCCCGCAATGTCTCGAAAATCCCAGAAATGATCACTACGGACTGTGTACCCTCCTTTATATCGAAACGAAATAAAATGGTCTGACGTTCAACGTCTGCAGAAGTATTTCGCCCGATATGCTTCGCGAAACGCACACAAAAGCAAATTCACGACGTTCCACTTCATCGTTCTGATACCTCGACATTTCTGTTTCTCTAAAAAAATATGAAACATTTTTGCTAAGGCAAATATATGTATGTAACGTAAATCTCATTTCAATTTATTTTTATACAAGGACATTCGATTTGAATCTTGCCATTAAATAGTATGTGCAAAAAAATGCTTGAAATGATCAAAGTCGTTAAACTTTCACGCGTAACAATAAGCGATACAAGTAGGTCAGATCGAAATTAAATTGGTAAAAGCAGGTTGATCAGATTTGCTGTCTGTCCACGCTCTAGCAATGCGTTTGGCGCGTAATTCAAAATTAGAAACTGGAAAAACCGAAACTCGTGACTATCCGCATGAAAATGATCTTGGAACAGCGGCCTTAATTAAAGGCGCGTTTAACAGGATCTCGTTAGCTCTTTAATCGCTTGCCAGGAACTCGACAACAACATTTGTAGACTTTATAATTGCCGTAAGAAGGGGGGCGTTAAAATCTCCGCCGACAGTTTCTTATCGAACTTTAAATGCGAACAACTGAAAAGCGTTTAAAGAATTTTCTGTACCGCCGGGTTCTATCGTGTGTGTCGACTGCTAATTGCAATTTGATAATTAATCGTGGTATTTCGTTAGTGACACGGTACACTTGTTAAAAATTATTTTTTAATAATTAATAAAATTAATTAATAAAATTAGACTTTGACTCGTTGGAGTTGTAATTTACAGGAGTGTTCCACAGTTTTTTGAGGCTGGAGAACTGAAAATTTGAAACTTCTCCGCTTCTGGGTTTCTGTATTTTTGTACTTTTATATTTTTATATTTTACAATTTTATATTTCTGCGTTTTTAAATCTCCATACTTCAAAATATCTATACTTTGAAATTTCTATATTTTGAAATGTCTATATTACTATATTTCCATATTTTTACATTTCTGTATTTGTATTGTATATTTCTATATATCCGTCGTTTTATCTCTCTACATTTCTATATTTATAAATTTGTATATCATCATGTTTGCAAATTTTTGATTTCCATAATTCTATATTTATAAATTTTTATAGCGTCATATTCGTAAATTTATAATTTGCATATTTCTATATTTAGAAATATGCCGTCATATTTTCAAATTTCTGTATTTCTGCATTTCCATATTTAGAAATTTCTAATCTACCACATTTGTAAATTTATAATTTCCGAATTTCAAAATTTCTATACTCCTGTATCTATTACATTTAAAAATTATTGCATTTCAAAACTTCGAACAATTAAATATCCAAATTCATAGACCTCTATCTAAAATTTGAAACGATCTACGTAGTATTACAAATTGCTAATAAAATACTCTGGTTTGTTAAATTCGAACATAAATTCCAGGAAATCTATGGTTAATGCCACTTTTTGTAACATGGTGAGCATTTAGTAATTCGATACGATGAAGGTCGATACTTGACGAAGAAACCACAAAAACCGAGGGCTAATATAGGCAGTGGTTTCTAAACTTTCTCCGAACGAAGCCAAATTAGAAAAAGAACTGCGTTTTCTCTTTCAAACCGTTGGCACTTGTTCAGGGAAAAACAGCGACAAGGAATCTGTTTTTTAATCATGGTGAATGAAAATACTTCGGTGTATTATCAATTCTATCCTCAAACAAAAAAATATAAACAAATTAAAATGGGCAAAATGAAACAATATAATAAATATCCTTCTCCCTTTTCGAATGTACTCGTTAGTTAAGAAATAATTAATGTTTGATGTTCATTCTTATTCTCAATGTAAAATGTGTATAAATTTTGTGTATAAAATTTATGAATATTATGAACTTTATTTATGAAGTTTATGATTCTTGTGAATTTTACTTACAAAGTTCATAAATGTTATGAATTTTACTTATAAAATTTATTAACATTTCGCATTTTATTTACAATGTTCACAAGCGTCCTAAATTTTATTTACAAAGTTTACGAACGTCATGAACAGTATTTACAGTAATTTGTAATTAAAACCTGACAAATATTTAAAAATAATTCAAAACGTTTTTACAATGAAAGCAGAAGTAATAAGTCCAGCGATACAAAAATCCCATAATTTCATCTTGGACGAATGATTTGGAACAATTCGATTTGATAAAGCGTTTGAAAAACTTTTTTTTGAAAACTTCAAGGAGATCATGTTCCTCGTTAATTTCCTGGAGGTATTAGTAATTAACGAATCTAATATACACGTACGACAACAAGGATCTGTTAACGCGGCAAAGTTGCATAAACCAATTAAAAGCTGGAAACTAATTGCAGCATGAATTTTCACGTCCGTTATTTAGAGCCTCAAACACAACCACGTCAAGGGTACACTTTGAAGTACGTCACTGAAATAAATTTGTTTCGGAGTTTCGCTAACCCTACTGAAACTACAGCGTAGTTCGGTTCGCAGACTTTCAGACTTTGTTTAAATTTGCAGAAATACGAGCATACGTTTGATACGAACGACAGAAGACACGTTTGAAAACATTTTTAGTAAAAAGCGATATTTCGGTGCAGATAATCTACATTTTAACTTGTCTGTTATTCAAACGGTGGGCCATGTATGCAATAATTTATTAAAATGATGATCAAAATCAGAATTCAAATATAGCTAATTCTCTTTTTACACGAAGTTGGTTTAACACGAGTTAAAAACAAAAAAAATTTCTCTTTTTACACGAATTGTTTTGTTTTAACACGAATAATGCATACAATTTTGTTATGTTTATATTATTTTAACTTTTTTTGCATTAATGAATTTCAGATATTATTTTCTCTTTCTCAAAGTATAATTTATTTTTTATGATGTATTTAATGAATTAAAATGTGTAAGCACGAAATAAATTAAGTGAACTCTAAGAAGAATTTTTTAATATTGTTTACATTTAATTCTCTTTTTACACGAATTTTTTGGGAACGTATCTATCGTGTAAAAAGAGAATGTGTATATACTTTATACTTGTATAGTAAATTTACAAGTGTAAGAATCTGCAACCCTTAAATACAAATTTAAATACATGTTTTATAAACAATATTTCAATGCAAGAATTTATGAACTTTAAGCTAGAATTAAAATTTACATTCTTAAAAAATTAAAAGTGAATTTGAAGTTCGAGATTTTGTAATTTCTACATCTGAATTTCGAGTTGTATTTTATAAATAAAGAACAAGTTCTTGGGACAAAAAATTTGCTGTCGAAGAAAAATTAAAGTATGAATTTTGTAACTAGTATCAATTACCAAGATGAGTTTTAATAGAATTTTCTGTTGAAATTTGCTGTAAGGGGTTGAAATCATATATTTACACAACTTTCTCGTCTTTTCTACAGCAAAAAGTTTATATTTTAATTTTGCAACTTTTTCTATAGTAAAAATATATATTTATTTTTTGTACATTTTTTCTTTAGGAAAAGGTTTCGACGAGAAAAGTGAATCGCTCTAAAAGACCTTCTTGCAGGAAGAAAGAAAGGAGGTTACGAAAAGATCGGCAAACTTCAAGGGATGATTATTTCGTCCCCTTAGAGTGTATTTAAAGGCTGTAGTACCTTGCTGAGGTATTAAAGAGTAAAGAAAACTGAGAACAAATTCCTCGAAAAATTAATTACGCATACAGAAAATGTATCTTTAAGAACGTCGTCAAATCAGTTAACTAAAAAAGAGGATATTGCAGAAGGGTATTTGCAAAAGAGGATTACAGTAATGAAGTATTATTGAAGCCTATAAAATGTCGCGAAATAAGTGAAGGAAAATATTTAATGTCAATGAATTCGGGTTAATAATTAGAACTGCAAACTGTTTTAATAATTGTGATAAGAGAAAACGATCATTCTCTAAAGAATAAAATTTAACGAGTAAAAGTTATTTTAGTGAAACATATTTACATAATTGCTCTTAAATCATCTAAATCTATAAATCGATAATAGTAACGCAAAAGTTTATACGTTGATTTTTCTGAAGTATGTAACAACGAATATTTATATATTGTAATAATAATATTGTAATAACGAATATGTATTGTATTAATAATTATGTATTGTGCAATGTATCTTGTACGATGGTTGTTTCTAAAATGCATCTCCAAACCTTCTCTGTATCCTTTAATTATTATTATTATTACCACTCCTATTAACAGAATAATACAACTATTATTATAATTTGTATTACTACTTGTCTTGTTCTTTTTATTAATACCGCTACCATTGTCATTACTAATATTATCATTATTGTTACGTATATATTACTTAATAAAACCGAGACAAAATTTTTCATTTCCATTATCATACAAACGGCGGTGTATATACTGTATAACAATAAAAGGACATTTTTAATTTTTACAACCATGCAAACGGCAAAGTTCTATTATATTATACAGGATGTCCCAAAAGTGTTGAAGGAGCCGGAAATGGGAGGTATGTGGGGTCATTCTGAACAACTTTTTCATTTACAAAAATGTCGTATGGGGCTTCATTTTTAAATTATTAACGAAAAACACCGACCAATCAGAACGCGAGAATCGCGCGCCACGCGATTCGATCGCGACCACGGCCAATTATAACACGAGCCTACACTTCTGCCTCCGAGCGCGCGCGATTCTGGCGGTCTGATTGGTCGGTGTTTTTCGTTAATAATTTAAAAATGAAGCCCCATACGCCATTTTTGCAAATGAAAAAGTTGTTCAGAATGACCCCACCTACCTCCCGTTTCCGGCTCCTTCAACACTTTTGGGACACCCTGTATATTACTTAATAACATCGAAACGAAATATTCCATTTTTATAATCGTTCAAACGGCAGGGTTTTGTTACATTAATTTCTAATTTTTATTATCGTGTTATCTATAAGGTCTCCAGAATTAATCGGGCGTGGACCAAAATGGCTGCCGCGCGTTTCGAAACGTTGGACGTCCGATGTCAATACTTCCGGAATTCAAAGCAGAAACCGACGGTCGTTGATCGTTCTTCTCACGGGGTTAAGCGATCCTCTGGCATTTTATGACTGGAAATTCCTACGGTTCCGAGTTTCCCGTCGGAACTTACGTGGCACAGCATTCGAGCGGGCAGATGCTCCACGCGCAGAGCCGAGTAATTATTTCTGTCTGGTCTATCGTCGATTAGAAAGGATTAAAAGGTGCTCGTGCCCGAGGATAACGACCGGGAAAGGAGTTCCTAAGGCACTGACATTCCTATCTGGCTATCAGGGTACCGAGTTACATCGATAATGGCAGAAACACCGCGCGAACAATACGTATTAATGCGGCGAACAGAACGGGAACTGTTACCTTTCCTTTAACTACTGCTACCGTTTAATCCAGCGCGGTATCAAGACTTTTAGGGGCCCGGGGATATTTAAGTACAAGTCTGTAACTGAAAATTTGGGGTACAGGAATTTGGAGACGTTGGCCTTTGAAGGTGAATATGAAAATTTGGCATTATAGGAGTTTGAGGGTCTGTAGATATTGAGATTTATCGATACTGGAGCCTAGGGATAACTGAATTTAAGATTGTGGAGATTTATCGGTATTGGAATTTAGAGATATTGCAATTAAGAAATTTTGGGATTTGAGAATTTTGAGATTCAGGAGTTTCGGGGTATAGAGGTATTGGGATCTATGGATATGCTCATTTAGAGATACTGGAGTCTAGGGATATCACATTCGAGGAATAGTGGAATCTAGAGTTTTCAGGGTCAACGTGGAATATTGGGATTTAGAAATATTAAGCTCATTGAAACTAGAAATCTGAGGATCTAGTGATCTGTCTCCTAAAAATCCAAATTTTCAAATTCCAGGTTCTTTACTTTCCCTAGTTTCCCAAATTTCCCAAATTTTCCAAACTTCCAATTGCTCTAATTTCCCAGACTCCCAAATTCAAAAATTTCAAAATTCACTGAATTTCCCAAATTACCAAAAATCTAAATTCCCAATTACCCAAATTGTCCAGTTTCTCAAATTTCCCCAAATTCTCCAATTCCTGGACTTTTCCAATTATCCTAATGTCCAAACTCCCAAATTTCCCAAATACCAAAATTCTAAAATGTCCAACTATCAAATTGCTCAATTCGCAAGTTGCAAATTTTCGAATTTCCAATTTCTCGAATCTCTAAATTATTCGAACGAGAAGCCTCCATATTCCCCAATTATCAGGACCCCAAAATGTCTGATTCTCGAGTTCCAATACATGTATATTTCCAAAGTTAACAAACACTAAACATTTCAAACAGCAATATTTATAATGCGATATACTTAATTGAAAGCGAAACTTATCTACTACTGTTATTGACAAGTATATATATATATACGTATATATATACAGTCGTGGACAAAATTCAGTAGACAGGTATCATCAATAACAAAAGGTTAATTTAATTTAACTAACACTCTCTATAAATCAAAACTTTATTGCACAATTATATACATTAAATAAATGTTTTTTCAAACCTACAAAAACATTTCACGTTCTAAATTTACAATTTATTTAAAACATTGTAACAAAACAAACAAATTTTTGAACATTTCTGCAATGTTCACTTAATTTTGTCCATGACTATATATATATATGACTATATATATATATATATATAAACATTACTACATTATAAGTGTAAACATTACTGCATTATACGATTTTACATCCAAACGTTATTGCATTATACATACAAGCATTGTAATATTATTGTATTATTAGATTATGCATAAAAACATTGTTACATTATTAGATTACACATAGCAACATTGTTACAGTATACATACAAGCATTATTGCATCGTGCATTCAAAGACGCGCAGTATCGAACAAACTTTGGGTTTCGTGTTAGTGCACGTATGTGAATCGATGAAGCAAAATATTTGCATTCGCTCAGACATGCATGTAGCGTTACATCGAAGGGCATGCAGTTACTATACTACATCGATAAGATTACGAATAGTCGTTAAAGTTAACCCAGTTTCGTTCTCGATTATGTCTGAGGTATTGGATTTTGATAGAGCACACCGTTATTAAATGATAATTTAATCTTCCCCCATTTGGTGCTGACCTTCCTGTGTCGATACAAGCTGCTGTATCGATACTCGAAGCACGGAGAAAATCGAATTACCGATCAATCCTTAATTTCAGTCGAGCTTCACAGAACATGCTTGTCCTCTGCTCTCATTGAAATTCTAACAAAAGGAGGTATTACGCGATAACTTTCATCGCGAATGGATAAATTAAATTAAACTGTATGACAAACTGTTCGAAATGGAAATGTTTACTGCACAAATATCTGGTTATGTTAATTTTAGAAGCGATTTCGAGGAAATTGCGAATGTATTCGGACGTATGAAATGGTCGATGAAGATTTTTATGCGAAAGTGATTAGACACTTCCAATTAGGGAATCTAGGGATTTGATACAATAATAATTTTGAAACGGAATAGTCAATTGAGGAATTCTGCAATTAGAAAATTGAAAGGTTTCAAGGTTTACAAACTTTAATTTTTGAAATTTTCAAAAGGCTTTCAAGATTTGAGAAATGTATTTAACGAAAATTCAGTATTTATTGTGGTAAAAATATTTCTGGTTGCAAACTTCAAGTACATATCTACATTAGTTTGATTATTTTGACCAAAAACGATCCACAGGGATTGTAAGTGAATTTATCGTCGAACATGGGCTCCTGGATGACTCGATTTGCATTTGTTCGTTTGTCTCAATGCTAGAATCCACAATTTTGGGTATTTGAGGGTACACTCACAAGACACCCTAAATTTGCTGTATAAATTATGATTGCGATCCGGCGTGAGGAACGTCATCGACGTCAAACTAGGTCGAATCGATGAAAAACCGTGTTTCGGTATTGTTTTCGATAAGTTCTCAAATTCCTAATATTCCAAATTCAGCAACATCCAGTTTTATCAATTCAGAAATTTCTAATTTTGTAAATTTACAATTTCCCAAGTTCCTAATTTTTCAAACTCAAAAATGTACAAATTCACGATTTGTGAAATTTTCAAGTGACAATTATCCATATTTCCAAATTTTCAAATACCTCATTTTCCAAGTTCAAATTATTATATTTAAAAATTCAGAAATTTTTAAATGTTCTTTCAAAAGTTGTATGAGGTTATTTTCTATATAACCATGATTCAACCAGAGTCTACTGATATTCATAATTTTAGATCAACTTTATTATTGTTTCCATAGTGTTGTAACAATACTCCGTTGCACAATTATGTATCATACAACTGGCAATAATAATACATGATATCACACATATATTATGATTATAGAATAACGTAAAAACGATAATCGTCATCTGAATACCACAATGCATTATGTCAAATGATCCCGCAAAACATTTAAAATACATTATGCTACTTTGTGCCGGGCATGGTGAAGCTCCAGAACAACTGGATCTGTACTTGTTCGTTTGTCTGTTCTGTACAGGCCGCAATTTCGATTCTTTTAACTCAAAATTTTGAGAGTATACTCGAAAGACGTCAAAAATTTGCTGTATAAATTTTGGCGACGATCCCACGACAGGAACCTGACGTCGTCGACGTCGATCTTCGTCAGATCGATGAAAAACCGGGTTTCGGTATCGTTTTCGATAATTTTTGACGCATAGAGTCGACTGGAAGCTCGTTAGAAGCTCTGTAATTCATTGCCAACTACGTCATTGACGTAATTAATCGTCGTTGACGTAAATCGTCGTGACATCAATAATAATCATGTTCGATATCGTTTTCGATAATTTCAGACATGTTTCATCTTTCGGAACGACTTTAAAATTATACGATTACGGTACATACTAGAAATGTTAAATTCGAATGCACATTTAACATTCACATTTAAAATTCACTCGTTAGAATTCACATAAAGCACGTGGTCTGTAGGTACATTAGTAAAGTAAAGTTATTTCTAAGAGAGTCATTAGAGTTGCAGTCAGCATGTATTCGCGTGTATCTTTCTGGAACTTTCACCGAGATTAAGAACACAAATTCGTTTCCACTTCCATTCCTCGTTTGTTATTCCCGTCCCATGAATTATCATGTCTGTTGCGTCCATTTAGTGCTTTCTAACGATTATATCCAAGAAGTTGGTTATCCAATGTTCACATTTCAGTTGAACCACGAGCGCCCCAAAGGGTCAGGCATGCATTACCATAATTTAAATTCTTGCTGACAGAAGTGAAGAAGAAGAAATAGAGAGAGGAACGGGGAGTTTTTACAAGCGAACTTGTACGAAACACACGAAATTCCTAGAATTTAAAACGATATTTATTGTCGTTAAAAATTTGGCGTTGATTCCGGTATTTGTTTCGAGGAAAATGGCAGAAAATTAAGAAACGGGGAATCTTTTTGTTTGAAATTCACCAGGTTCTGAATTTATATTATACATTTTTAATACTCGATCTTGTGAATTTTTATGATACAATATTGCAATATTTAGGATTAACAAATTTTTTAATTTAAAAATTTCAGAACTTCTATATCAGACTTGACTGTTGATTTTTGAATTTATAGGTTTTTAGATTTCATAATTGCAAAATATGCAGACTTTGCTTTCTCCAAATTGGTAAATTACCCAATGAAATTATGAAATTATGTAAATATTTAAATTATCGAAATTGTGGAACTAGTAAAATTATAGATGAAGTCATTAAATTAGTCAAGTTATTGAATTGACAAAATTATGATATTCTTGAATTCTCAAATTTCTATATTCCTATATCTCTAAATCCCCAAAATCCCAAATTTTCGTATAATATTTCTAAAGTTTCTTTATATTCTATATTTCTAAATCTCTAACTTCTCAAATCCTCAAATTCCCAAATGTAGAAAACACTGCATTCCTAACTCCCAATTCCTCAAATCCGCCAATTCTTAAATTTCCGGGTGCAAAAATTTCCATCTTGCGAAGGAGTAAGATGAATCCATCTCGAATCCACACATTTCCAAAATTTCCATAATCTCTAAACTTCCCAAACACCCTAAATTCCCCAAAGCCCCGAAATCTCTAAAATTCACAAATCCTGCAAACTTCTCAAATTCACCAAACTTCCCAAACTCCCTAAAGCTCCGAGATCTCCAAAATTTCTCCCAAACCCCCATACTTCCCAAACTCCCTAAACTTCTCAAAGCTTCAAAATCTCAAAAATGTCTAAAACTTCCAAACTTCCCAAACTCAGCAAACTCCCTAAAGCTCCAAAATCTCAAAAATCCCCGAAACCTCCACACTTCTCCAAACTCAGCAAACTCCCCAAAGCTCCGAAATCTCAAAAATACCCAAAACCTCCGAACTTCCCAAACTCCCTAAACTCTCCAAAGCTCCGAGATCTCAAAAATTCCCAAAACCTCCACGCTTCTCCAAACTCAGCAAAATTCCCAAAACCTCCAAACTTCCCAAACTCCCTAAACTTCTCAAAGCTCCAAAATCTCAAAAATTTCTAAAACTTCCAAACTTCCCAAACACAGCAAAATCCCCAAAGCTCCGAAATCTCAAAAATTCCCAAAACCTCCAAACTTCCCAATCTCGGCGAAATCCCAAGAGCTCCGAAATCTCAAAAATTCCCAAAATCTCCAAACTTTCCAAACTCGGCAAAATCCCCAAAGCTCCGAAATCTAAAAAATTCCTAAAATCTCCAAACTTTCCAAACTGCTTAAACACCCGAAATCTTCGAGATCTCCAAAATTCCCAAAACCTCCAAACTTCCCCAAACTCGGCGAACTCTCCAAAGCTCCGAGATGTCAAAAATTCCCAAATTCCCCAAAGCTCCGAGATCTCCAAAATTCCCCAAACCTCCGAACTTCCCAAACTCCCTAAACACCCGAAAGCCTCGAAATCTCCAAAATCTTCCAAATCTCTATATCCCAAAAACCGGTAAAAAAAAAAGAGTCATTTTCCAACAGCGGCGTTTGCATAATGAAATTCGCTGCGAAGGATTTAACTAGGGTGTTCTCCAGGCCGGATGGCAGGGATTCTTTTTGTCCGTTGTTTGCGGTATCGCAAACCAGTGCGGTTCGCGGTCGGACGAGCATCGCATCCAACGAAAGAGTCACAGACGGATTTGGTTTCTGTCTTACGACCTGTCCATTCTTCTCCCCGCCGACACGTGGTTTCCTTCTTTTCCTTCCTTTTGTCCGCGTTCGCACGGTAATGGGGTTGAAGCAACGGCAAAACGCGCGTTGCCTGTGTGTACCGTTTCTTAACTACAACCTTCTCGAAACCGGCTCTCACGATTCTACCACGATGAGTTACCCCTCGGTTCGATGGACCGTGTCATTTCGACGATCGACATTCAAATCATCGGCATTCCGTGTATTCCCAACTTTTGTACACCTTTTTGGTTGCACGAGCTGCATCCTCGGTGCACCTCGATGCACTCCGCGATGGTGTATCGATCCATCTTTTGTTCGATTAAGCCGAATCCGAGCATTCTGCGCGACGATTCGCTTTGACAAGTCATTGCCTCTTTACAACGACAGCATTTCACCTCGTCTAAAATGTATACATTTGCAATAATCTCCGTTTTTTCGTCCATCCATGATAATACGATTCGTTTTTTACTGCTGACAGTAAAAAGACCCAAGGGGCCGATACATTTGATGGAGTCCTTTTAATTCGTTTATTAGCATCTGGGTACCAGAAAACTTAACCCTAACAGCACGATTACAAAAATTAACCCCTTGCCCTACAATTACGGGCTATGCCCGTGACGCACTCACTCTTCAATTATGGTAGACATTGTTAATATTTTTAATACGCTTGAATGTTTAACTTCGGTATAATCGTAATTTGCGCATTCGAGGATCACTAAATGGGAAACAATCTTGGCATTCGAAATTTCTTTAATCACTTTAATGTTGTAGCAATTAATAGTTCGTTATGTCTGACGCACTTGCTGAATAAATCGTAGCACAAGGGGTTAAAAATGTCCTTTTCTTGTTATACGGTAATATATAATATAATAAAAAACCGGTTTACAGGATAATAAAAATGAAAAATTTGGTTTCGACGATATTAAGTAATAGTTTAAAAAATCGATAAATAATAAGAAGGTTTATTCATTATTTCTTTTTGTACAGATATCGTGGAAATTTATGTGCAGTACTGTTGGCAGTTGAGTACGGTTCTTTTATTCAAGGAAGAGTCTCGAATGCCCCATTTAGGATCCCGTTAACCGGTGTCTGGAGCGTACGTGTCCTGGCACTTGCCATGATTTTGAATTCCGCACAATTCTGCGAGGAGACGATGTACATTCGAATGCAAGGTGGGTTTCCTTCGAACAAGGAGAGATAGGCAATCTTGGGAATGCTCTAATTCATAAATTTCGAAGTTTAAGAACACCTGATTCCTAAATTTCTGGATTACTAGATTGTAAAATTTGTAAGTTATAAATTCAAATATACGTAAAATAGTAGACCACTATTTTCATAAATTTCTAAACTGCTAGATTGCAAAATTCCTAACTTCATATACGACTATATTTATAAATTATAATTGCTGTATATTGTCAAACCATCTGTACTTTTAAATCTATACTTTAATCTATACTTTTAAATCTATACAATTTGAAAGTTTTTATATTTTATATCCTCACACTTTTGTGTAATAAGTTTTTGTAGTTCGAAGGTCCGAAATTTTTAAGTTCCTTACATTCTAAATTCAAAACTTGAATTTTAATTTCAAATCCCCATCTCAAAATACTCAAAGCGGATCTGAAGTCTCCCCATAGCCCCAATCCCTAAATCCCCAAATACCAAATTCACAAATTACCAGACCTCCAAATCTCAAATCCTTAAATTCCGAAAAGTTCCAAATCCTTAAATTATCAAATAAACAAAATTATCAAATTATCAAATTCCCAAATTCCCAAATTCTCAAATACTGAAATTCTCAAATTCTAAAATTCTCAAATCCTCAAATTCTAAAATTCTAAAATTCTAAAATTCTCAAAGTCTCAAATTCCCAAATCACTTAATCCTCAAACCTCGAATCTACAGATCTACAAATCTCTAAATCACGAAATCTCCAAATCCCCAAAACCCGAATTCCGTTTCTCCGAATGACCCAACACCCAATTGTTCAAATCCCTGAACCCTCAATCATAAATCGCCTCCCTCCAATTTCCATACCCCTAAATCCTTAAATCGCAAATTCTCAAATCTCAAAATCTGCGAATCCTGATATCCAACACTCTCGGCCCCGTAAATTCCGTGCCCTCGAATCCCCAAAAGTCCAAGTTTTCGATGAAGTTTCGGAACTTCCCTCGCTTAAAACGAGACTCGTTCTCAGCCATACAAAGATGCGTCGCTCGTAATTACATCGTTTATCTCGCGGAAATCATAGACTCTCGTCAAAATAAGTAACGCGTTACCTGCGCCGCCATCTTATACTTCATCCGCTCGGCGGTTGCTGTGTGTAAGTATGCCAATGCGCGACCATACGCGGCAAAATGGTCGCATATTCCACCAGAATATATCTGTCGAGGTAGGTGTAAATACGCGCAAATAGAGTGTTTCAGAAATACAAACCGCCTTGGCGAGATCGTGTTCCCGCGAAATTCTTGAACGAACGACGATCCTGCGCCACGGTTATGAATCCCTGGATATAATTACGGACGGCAAGCAACGGGGAAAACTTTATTGCAACGACAATCTGTTTCGAATGAGAGATCACAGCGAAATGCTGCTGTTCACCTGTTTCTGAGGTTCGATACATTAAAAAAATGGAAATAATCTAGCAGAGAAAACTAGTTTGAATGAAATTGTAAAACGAAGTTACATAGACTTTTTGGAATTTGAATGCTAGGAATGATGTAATATAGGAGATTCTTTCGATATTTCCAGGATGTAAATTTAAGGTGTGAGTTGCTGATATGTTTTTTCTTTAATTGTGAATGGATGGAGCAGTTGAAAGTCCCGAAATCTTAATATTCGAAAATTCTACGTTCACAAATCCTTAGGTTCCTATATCCTTATTCAAGTCTCACATTCTTGTCAATTTCTTGGCCCTTAAAATGCGAGATTCTCTAATTTTGGAGCGTGTAAATTGCCGGGATCTCAAAGTTCCTATGTTTTCAAGTCTCTAGCCACAATATCCCAACATCCAGAGACTCCTATATATCCCCAAATTGCAAGTGTCCAAATACCTGATCTCCAAATTTCAGCCCTATGAAACTCTAGATTCTCTAATTTCTGTGTACTCAAATCTCTAAGTCCCCAAATTTCCGTGTTCTCAGATCCCTAGATCTCCAAATTTCTATATCCTCACATCTATAGGTCCCCAAATTTCTGTATCCTCACATCTATAGGTCCCCAAATTTCTGTGTCTTCAAATCTCTACATTCCAAATTTCCGAAATTCCAAATCCCAATACCATATCATTTTTAATTCAAACTTGTGGTCCTCTTGATCCCCAAAATTGCTGAATCCCTAAATTGTTGGATCCCCAAATTGCGGGATCCCCAAATTGCTGGATCCTCAAATTGCGGGATCCCCAAATTGCTGGATCCCCAAACTGCTGGATTCCCAAATTGCTGAATCCCTAAATTGCTGGACCCCCAAATTTCTGGATCCCCAAATTGCTGAATCCCAAAATTACTGGATCCCCAAATTACGAGATCCCCAAAGTGCTGGACCCCGAATTTGCTGGATTCCCAAATTGCTAGATCCCCAAATGGCAGGATCTTCGAATTGCTATATCCCCAAATTACAAATTTCCCAAGTGCCTACACCTCCAAATTTCTAACCCCTCAAATCTTTAATACCCCAAATTTCTACATCCTCAAAGCTCTGTATTCCCAAATCCGAATGTTCCAACACCCAAAGTCCCCAAATCGTAAAATCATCGAATTCTTCCATCTCCAAATGCCTAAACCCTACATCCAAATATTCCCATGTTCCCAAATCTCTGGATTTCCTTTGCTGATTCCGTAGTTCCAAGATCCCCGAATACGTAAGCCACTCTGATACTTTGAGATCTCAGAAATCTCAGAAGATGAACGATTCGAAGGACGCTTTCCTCAATGCATTCCTTCATATTCTTCCTACAACAGCCATATTTGCTGTCGACTGTACAGCTAACGATAAACGAGACTGACTCGAAGCGAAGAAGTTCGAATTTTTCTAAAGAGCCGGTCGATTAGCCCCGATGTAATCGTAGCCTCGGCATACCTGCAGCTTGATAAGCGTTTCCTGTTCCACGAGCCGGATTAGCACATCAATGTAATTCAATATGACAAGGATGCTTCTTTACGTGTTCTTGGGCGCAGGACCCGTGTCGTTTCTCCTGTTCCTCTGATAATACGATGCCAGGTTGGCTGGACCAGGCTCGTTCGTTAGCACACGGGCAACCAACGGCGAAGAACGGTGGTTATGTAAATAAATGTAACCCGATACGTCGTTAATAAAAATCCCGGATAATTTATAACGTGCCGAACGACCTGTGGCGATACCGTTTACGTGTAAACGATGCTGGGCGTGGTACGAATTCTAGCGCTTCTAATCTGAAGTACGATACGAATTTCAGATTCGTCCGTGATCGGTTTAGCGAGAAATTAACATGGTCCAATGGTTCGAGTGCTGTATTCCAGCTGGTTACATTAGGTATCTTTCAATTGGGAACATGTAAGCAAAGTTTCAAGTGCTTGAATTTTAGAAAAACCGGGTCCCGAATTTTTCAGACACTGTTAGCTTGCAAAAGGATTTTTGAGGTTTATACAAATTTGCCAAGTATTCGAATTTTCAGATAATTGGTTATTCAAGTTTTGGAATACTTACATTTATAAATTGACAAATTTTTTTAACAATTTGCTATCTAATGTCTCGAACTCCAAATTGTTTTACAAATGTTAAAACACTCGACTATAAAAATTAGTAAGTTTAATTTCTAAATGCAAACATTCAGAAATTTAAAAACTTTCAGTTATAAAAAATTGTTAAACCCCGAAATTTGTAGTTTTTTACGTTTGCAATTTTCCAAACACTCAACTATATAATTTTCAAATCCCTAAATTTCTAAATTTCCAGCACTCTGCTATACAATTTTTCAAATCATGTAATTTCTAAATTTGTAAATTCCCAAACTTCTTTTTGATTTAAATATATATCACTTGAGTAAATATTAATTTTACTTGGCTCTGAATGTTCATTCGACGGAACATTCATTTACATTATTGCTTCAATGCATGTCCACTAGAAGAAATTAAATTATATATTTTTGAATTAAAATTACTACCTGCAGAAACTGTCGCTGAATTTACTGTGGCACTGAGAGTGTTAAACATTATGTCACCATTACCATCGGCAGTGTAGTGAAACTTACCTGAAACATGAAAAAAACAGAAAAATATTTAGTAAAAAATAAACATTACTATAAACTATATTAAATATAAATTGAAATTAAATTTTTTAAATACAACCGGAGGTTGACTTTTGCCATCTAATAATCAATAAAAATATATTAAAATTATTTTACACTTTTCTATACTAAACAATATAAATATACAGCAAAGAAATGTAACAAAAATCTCCTCTTTTTAAATAAATAAATAAATAAATAATAATTGTTCTATAATAACAAGGTATACAATGATTGATGCTTCGATACAAAAAAAACGAACAAATTTACGTAAAACGAAGAACGATCCATAAATCCTTGTAGCGCGTAAATTTTCCGTTTATCAAAAAAAAGTTACGTGGTCGTTGTTGCTGCGTTTATAGTTCTAAATGTAACCATTACAAACGGGGATAAACGAATAACCAGAGCAGTGGTAAATCATACCTTTTGCGCCGGAAATGTGATATCGATACCGTTATCCTGTCAGTTTGAACACGCCATTGTACCAGTACATATTGTGACCCAAAATCGTCAGAAGTCAGAAAGTTAAAAAGTGATAACGGTGAACAGACGACAATAAATAATAAAAAGCGAAACCGGATTTATGAAGGAAAAAATATGCGAAAGATAAAATTGAATTTTGAATGCAAAATGAGTCAGGACTCTGTATGATTTATATCGAATACTGGAATATTTCAAGAAACTAAATCGTTTATCTTTTTGACGTTTGCTTAAAACAATGAGATTCGTAGAAAAATGTTCTTAAACAAGTGACTATTCCTTGATGCATATTTTTAAATAAAAAATTGTAATATCTGTATTAACTTTTGTAACTCCTCTTTCCATAAATTTTGTTTACAGCAGCTTGACAGATTGATCAGTAACGTTGCAATTGTTATTTTAAAGTGGGATTATTGTTACAGTTAAACCAATATCGTGCAATATGTTAATTCAGGGTCATATATAAATCATACACAAATATTTCAGTTCCATTTCAATTGAACTTTCATTTGTTACACAATTAAATTCCACTAAATTACAGGTGATTATTTGTATATTTTAAAATTTGAACATAAATAGTATCTATTTCTTTATAGTTGATCAACTTCAAAGTAATAAAAAATTGACTAGCTTTTAAAATATGAACATAATTTATTTCGCTACTGTCATTTATTATCTTTGTTTGTCATTTACTATTTATGATATTCGTGCATTTATCATCTAGTTATCAATCGCAGTTTGCTATTTGAAAATTAATTTGGATCCGATAATTACTTGAATCAAAGTTACCTCGATCAAAGTACAATTTAATAAAAATTATACTACGCTACAGTATTATACTATAAATTACAATTATTCACAAAATAATAGAAATGTTCAGTTACATATATAAATACTTATTTACATAACGATTCGAATAATACAAATGTTATAGGAAATGTTTAAATATCTTCTACGATAAACTTGAGAGTATTTAAAAATCCCGCCCCGGAAGATGCGATGGTAGCGCCAGATTGTATCCGTTTATTCAGTCGTATCAACAGCTACTGCGTTTATAATCGTTTCGCAATATACGTGATATATGCGCGTGTACAGTGCGTGTATTCTATCAGCGTTAAATTATGACAACGTGAATAATGGCTGAACAGACATATCTGCAACGGAACAAGTGAAACCAAGAATTACGAAACGTAAAAATAACACGCTACCATCGTGCGTGTCTCTAAGATATCGAGTGTTCTGCGCATGCGACGGAAAGTGAGTAACAGGGTTACCAATATAAACTGAAACAACCGCGCTATTTTAAATACAATTAACTAAAAAACTTTTAATTACTTTTATGTGCCATTTATATACGCGAGGAAAGTGTTAGTTTTCCATTTTCATTTCATTTTTATGGATTTATCGAGTTTCTTTTCATTAAATTACTTTCACATTTCTGTTTGGTCAATTATTTGATTCTTATTTAATACCGGTGACACAGGTCATAGGTCGATATTGATAGACGGTTTTTTTTATGTAGAAATGAAAATTGAAAATGGAAAGTTGTGAGGCTGGAAATTGGGAAAGTAGATATTTCTATATTTTGAAATTTTCTAATTTAAAAATTGCCAAATTATCAAATTCCTTACTTCTAAATTTGGAAGCATCGAAACTCAAAGTTTTAATATTTCCAAATTTTTTAATTCTCAACTTCCCAAATTTCCAAATTCCCAAACTCCCAAACTCCCAAATTTCCAAATTCCCAAATTTCCAAATTTCCAAATTTCCAAATTTCCAAATTCCCAAATTCCCAAATTCCCAAATTCCCAAATTCCTAAATTCCTAAATTCCCAAATTCCCAAATTCCAAAATTCCCAAATTCCCAAATTCCCAAATTCCCAAACTCTCAAATTTCCAAATTCCCTAATCCCCAAATCCCCAAACTCCCAAATTTCCAAATTGCCAAATCCCCAAATTGCCAAATTCTCAAATTCTCAAATTCCCAAATTTCCAAATTTCCAAATTCCCAAATCCCCAAACTCCCAAATTTCCAAATTCCCAAATTCCCAAATTCCTAAATTCCTAACTTCCTAAATTCCTTAATTCCCAAATTCTCAATTTTCTTGTAAACTCGTACACTTATAAATTTCGAAATTCAAAGTCTTAATATTTCCACATTTCCCCATTCAACTGTGTGCAGTTGCAAATACTAAAACTCGTTCTACTTCAACTCCATATAATTATCAAATTTCAGACAACTTGTTCTCGTACCTTATTAATTAACATACGATTACATTTCGCCCACGATTTATCGAACGTTAACCCGTATCCACGGAATTACACGTTAAAGGAAACGTTAAGCCACTCGACGAGTAACGGTACAGTGTCGATACCTTTCGAAAGTATTATGAAAAATATTACGTCTCGATTGACTAACTCGTTGACAGCGAAAGCAACGGAATCAGTCACCGAATAAACACTCGTGCAAGCACAATCAATTACAATTCATCGTACTTTCACGGTCCGTGAACGCGAAATAACGCTGCGAAACGATCTTCCGTTAGCCGATCGAATTGATCCTCGTTAACCTTGACATTTTCTGCAGAGCGCTTATTTTAGAAAGGTGAAATAACGCGTTGTTCGAGACACTCGCGTACCTAAACCATATGTGCATTGCCGCGAACATTCTCCACGCGATATTCCGTTTCCACCTTTAACCGATTATCATACAGGCTATTCCAACAACGATGCCATAAAACGAGATGTTCCTCGTGCAGAAATTATGTACATTTATATTTATTTATTTTTGCGAAAAACGATTTTACTTCGTCACACACTCAAGTAACTTATATAGAAATTGCTTTTAAGTTTCGACTTGGTAGAACAAAGTTTCATGATCTTTTTATAACACTAGATTTACGGACGATTAATGACTATTTATATTTAAATTGAATCTAAGGTATAAAAATAAAATGGAGAATCTCAAGCAATGATTCTCTATTTCGACGAAGCATAACATAGATTTTGACAAAAGCTTCTTACCAATTTTCGTAATTTGAAATAAGGATTCTGGTATCCGTCGTTTTTACGGACTCCGTAAATCTAGTGATAAAGTGTACCATCGAGATTATGATTAAATAATTACGATTACACCGAGTACAGTTCGACTTTTAAACAGAAACCCGAGGGAGATGATACACAGGGTGTCTAATTTAAATATAATCATTACATGTATTTCTTATTTATGAAAACGCAAAAATTTGTGTAATAGCTTCACTTGTTATTATATTATTTTATTATATAATAATAAGTACTGTATAATAATATTTAGATTTAATTGGAACATCAATGATGACCGGTTTACGATGAATTCTGTGATTGCAGATACATACACGACAGGATTTGAACAAGCAGAAGAGAAGATGAAACTTCTTGGGAATGTCTGATCTTAGCAATTATAACCCGGTTAATAATCATCCACGGAATGAGCCTAAAGGCACTCTATGTGCGGAAGACGATGATCGTTCGTCCGTATGTTAGCTGGATGAACATTGTTTCCAAGAAAGCCAAACCAGCAGCTTCCGAGGCAAATTTCATAGATGTCTAAGTATATTATAAAAACAAATTATATAACTGTATATATTTAAACCGGGAAATATCGAACGAATATTCTGTAATCATCTAATATTCCATCTCTAATCAACAATCACGTAATCATCGCATTAGTACTTATCTGTCAGACATTTATCGAACTGGTGTATCTTACAGTTACTTATAGGATTGTCGGTCAACTGATAAAGAATTATCGTTCTATCTAACAGATATTTATGGGACCAGAAGCTATCTATATTAGTAGAAATATTTATTTAAAAAATAAATTAGCTATTTGTATTAGTAGGTATGTTTATTTGTGTAAATTTCTAAACAGAAAGGTTTAATATTTCCAAATTTTTTAATTCCCAAATTCCCAAATCTTTACATTCCCAAATCCCTAAATTCCCAAATTCTCAAATTCCAAAATTCCAAAATTCCAAAATTCCAAAATTCCAAAATTCCAAAATTCCAAATTCCCTATACTCCCCAAATTTCCCAAAACCTCTAATCCCAAATTCCCAAATTCTCAAATTCCCAAATTCCCAAATTCCCAAGTTCCTAAATTCCTAAATTCCTAAATTCCCAAATCCTTAAATTCTCAAATTCCAAAATTCCAAAATTCCAAATTCCCTGTACTCCCCAAATTTACCAAAACCTCTAATCCCAAATTCCCAAATTCCCAAATTCCCAAGTTCCTAAATTCCCAAATTCCCAAATTCCCAAATTCCCAAATTCCCAAATCCCCAAATTCCCAAATCCTCAAATTCCCAAATTCCCAAATTCCCAAATTCCCAAATTCCTAAATTCCCAAAATTCCCCTTATATATTAATTAGTAACTGTCTATATTAATAGGAATACATTTCTACTAATATAGATAGCTACACGAGAGTTTCGCGATTCACCTTGCTGCAGCTTCCACATAACACGAGACCGTCATCGTCGTGCAATATACCAGGTATACGCATAAGTTTTTTCCGGTTTTTCTTGGTAAAAAAAGACACGTCATTTTCAAGGGTGGAGACATTATTGTAGATCTTAGAAAGTTTAGAATATCGAAGGTTCAACATAACAGCAATAAAAGACCAAAGAACTTCATTTAATGATTTTGCCAATTACTGTTGAGTTTGAGTTGGGTCATCATCCAATAACTCCTGCAATTGCTCGTCTTCGTACTTACGTGGTTTACCAGAGCGTTCACTGTCTTTTACATCGAAATCGCCACTTTTAAATTATCGAAACCATGTCTCACGTGTTCTAATCAATGTAGCGTGTTCACCATATGTTTCTACCAACAAACAATGACTTTCAACAGCCTTTTCCTTTTGATCGAATAAGAAAAGCAACGCGTGCCGCAAATGTTCTCTTTCGGGCACAAAATACGGCATGATCACTGAACGATAAAACAAAGATACTAGATTCTGATGGACGCAACTTGTACATGCTTGTCGTTCAATGTCGGACGAGCATAATGACGTATGATGCAAATTAATACGCTGGGTACTTTTCGCTCGAGCCATCTCTCAGTTCAACCGGAAAAAACCTACACTCATAGACAAAATTAAGTGCACATTGCAAAAATGTAAAAATTTTTTTGTTTTACTACAATGTCTTAAATAAATTTTAAATTTAGAACGTGAAATGTTTTTGTAGATTTGAAAAAACATTTATTTAATGTATATAATTGTACAATGAAATTTTGATTCACAGGCAGTCTTAATTAAATTAAATTAACCTTTTGTTATTTATGACACATGTCCACTTAATTTTGTCCACGACTGTATGCATACACCTGGTACTCGTGCTACCAAGAATTTCGATTCTCTTGAATTCACCGACCGTGAGAATTCTCGTCATCGTGGCCGTCTCGATCGATTCCTACGAATCCATCGATTCATCGGGAACGCGAGCCTCCGTTTTCGATTCGACACCGTCGCGTCGAATGACATTTCGATGAGAACCGGCCAATAGTTAACGGTAACGTAACGGACGTCGTTGAAAGAACGCTCGTCCAACAGATGGGCCAAAGGATGCACTAAGTAACTCGTTGTCATTACGGTACAAACAGGTCTTAACGAGCTACCTGCTGCAAACGAACCAGCCACCGTGGACATCGTACTTCGTCAAGTACGCCGACGTGGTGAACGATCAAATGGGGATGTCCCACTTCAATTGGCCGGTAGGCAGCAGTAATTACCACGTACTTAGAACCGGCTGCTTTCCATACATTAAATATCACTGCACCAAGAGGACGCGACAGGACCTCAGCTCGGAGGACAAAATTTACAAGGCGATCAAGCTCCTCAACCTTGGTATATGGATACGATATCGATCGAAAGTATCTGGCCATTTTGCACACTTTCGCGTTCGAATTCACTTTCTAATTTGCGACAGGCAACCTTCGTTTCATCGTTTTCGATTATTATTTTCGTGCGTTTATTTCTTTGCTTCGTTGTTTTCCTAGGTTTATTGTTATACATTATTATTTTATTAGGCTCGTCGTTTTGTTTGGTCATATTTTTCTGGGTTTAGCTTATTATTTTTTTTATCTACAGTTTTAACTTGATATTTTTGTAGACCCACAGTTTTCAATTATTAATTTCTTTTCTGTTGTCTTAGCAGACTATTTGCTTACATCTATCGTTTTAGCTTGATATTTTTGCAAAAATATCGTTGTAACTTCTTAGTTCCTTGGATCTGTTGTTTCAGCAAACTATTTTCATACATTTTAGCTTTACATTTTTTACATCCACCACTTTACTTTATCATTTTTTTAGATCCTTTATCCTTCATTATCTTCTTAGCTTTTCCATCGTTGAACACAGGAGAAGTGTTATGACAGAATTCGTTCATGTAGAAAGACTTTAAAATCAATCGGGGTAGTGAATAATGAGAAGTCACTAGCTACTTTCAAGAGATCAGTTCATTATTAACACTAGATTTACGGAACCCGTCAAAGTGACGGATCTTAGAGTTCTTATTTTCAATAACGAAAATTATTAAGAAGCTTATGTCAAGGTGCATGTCAAGCCTCGTCGAGATAAAGGATCGTTCTATAAACTGATATATGTATTATCAATTATTTCCTTATTTTTATAGTTCATCTTCAATTTAGACACAAGTGGTCATTAAACGTCCGTAAATCTAGTGTTAAACTCGTTCAATCATTGTAATATTTCGAGTGAACATAATATTTCGAGTGAAAGTCAAAAATAAGTTTGTACCTCGAGGATGTGAAATTCATTGAACATGTAACTAAATCATAATTCAAAAACGTAAGAAAAGTGAGAAGCAGTAAAACGCAGTAAAGAAGAACGAAGAATAAGCGTGAATACGAAAGAGTCGAACAATTGCCAGATACTTTTGAATGATAATGTACGAGTGTCTCCGAGAAAAAGGAGGAAGACACGCCGTAGCAATTGTCGTCCTTCCGCATCAACGTTTCGTTTCATTGACACTTTTCCGTTCTGTAAATGGCGAACATGAAGTTTCAGTGGCACGGCGTGTCGCCCCGATAACCGATCATTCGTTGCTTTATATTCCTTATCCGTACGATCAGGTATACCCACGTTGATATACGGACTGACAGCGACTTTGCTGATCAGACACCAGGAGATCGTGAAAACAGCCCAAGGGAACGTGACGATCTACTTCTTGCTGCCCGAGGACAAGGGTTCCATGTACTGATACAACCATGCCAGACGACATTAATTTGTACCTTATGTTACTGCTAGAATGTTAAATGATCGCAGAATAAAGAAATTGTGTTCGATGGGTTTTGCACATATTTTTCAATTAACCAGTTAGCTGTGTTTGACGAGCATAGTTGTAGCGTCCCGAAGTACGGTAACTCGTAGGGATGCTGACTCGCGGCAGGACAGGTCTTGTTGAGATGATGCGAATTTCGTTTTGTAACTCTTTATTGAACACGTCTGTTCGTGTCGCGTGATTACCTCGCAATGGCCGAGAAAAAACGCGGTCTTTGGGGATTCGTCGTTTCGTTGTTTTTCTAACTCCCCCGGTGATCGCACCGTGGCGCGCCTTAAACCCCCCTCTGCTGTATTTACCGACGGATTCGATGATGGTAATTAGATATGTGGTTTTTATACAAATTACAATATCCGCCAGAGGTCGACGCTTGGACCGAACAATAGTCGTCGTGGAGAAGTGGCAGGATTTTGTGTCATGACGAGTATACTCCTCAATCACAGCTATCTGGTTTACCAAATAAGTAAATATTAGTAATAAAATTGTCTATTTTATAAAATAGACCCATCTTTTTGATCCAAGATTTTAACAATTACACTTATTCTGTGATTGACGAGTATACTCACAAAAGTGTTCGCCACAGTTAACTGGTTAAGTTTCGTGCGCGATGTGGTGGAAGTTGGTTCTAACTTGAGTTGATAATGAACAAAAAAATGTAGACTACAGTAGCTAAAAATGAAGATTTTGTTGAAATATGAAGAATGTTATGACATTGTTGGAATAGGAACAGAATTTTGAGAATGAATTAATTTTGAGAAACGAAATATTTTTCGTTGCGATGCCAGTCGTTAATTTGTATTTGATAACATCCTTGCTCGATGTAAAATGATGGGAGAAAAAGGTAGTTCTGGTCGATGGGTTTAGTTATGTTTCACACATATTTTTCAATTAAGTTTCGTACGCGATGTGGTGATAGTTGGCCCTAACTTGAGTTGATTATGAACAAGAAAATGAAGACTAGAATAGTGACCAATGTGGATATTATTGTAATATAGGCATCATTATGACATTGCTGGAATAAAAATAGAATTATGAAAATGAAATATGTTTTGTTATGATAATAATATTAGTTTTGACTCTCGAGTATTGACCATGTATTAAATAAAAATTTAGAAGATAGTGATTTTGCCAATCAGTAAATTAAAACGTTTTCCAAACTTTTATGAATCTGTAAGTTCTTTTGAAAATGTAAATTTTGTACATTAACTTGGTTGTTCATTGTTGTTTTCCAAAGATTGAATCTCAAAAAATTGCGATTTACTAAGGATTCTAAAGTTTCATAGCTCTTTAAAATGTTGCGACATATTATAATTATACAAAATTACAATATCACTATACCATAAGATCAAAATATCACAGAATCATAGGGATACAAACCTTAATAACTGTAAAGTCTCAAAATCCCAAAGTCACAATATTACAAGCATCTAAAATTACAAAACACCAAAATTGAAAAATTATCAAGTTTCAAAGCTCCCCAATTCGAACTTCAAAAGTATAAAAATCCAAAAATCTCAAACCTGTAAATACTCATGATTTTAAACTCACAAAGTCCAAAAGTCCCATAACTTCCCGAATTGCGACAATCCAAAAACTCTATCAACTCATAATTTTAAAGTTCCAAAATCCTAAAAACCCATAACTTAGAAGTCTCAAAATTTGTGCAATCTCATACCTTTAAACTATAAAAATTCGAGTATTCCAAAATCCAAAAATTGTATACCTCCAAAATCTCATAATTTTAAAATTTTTAAATCTGAGTACCTCAAAATCCTAACATCCCATGACTCTAAATTCTTATAATTTTAAACTCCCAAAATTCCAATGCCCCAAAATCGTAAAATCCCATAATTTCAAACTTCCGAAATCCAAAGATCCCGAAATTCAAAGCTCTCATAATTTTAAACTCCCGAAACCTTGAAACCCCATAACTGCAACATCCCAAAATCCAAAAATTTCAAACCTCCGAACTTTCATAATTTTAAAATTCCAAAATCTGAGTATCTCAAAATCCTAACATCCCATAAGTCTAAATTCTCATAATTTCAAACTTCCGAAATAATTTGAAACTCCCAAAACCTTGAAACCCAATAACTGCAAAATCCCAAAATCCAAAAATTTCAAACCTTCGAACTTTCATAATTTTAAATTTCCAAAATATGGGTATCTCAAAATCCTAACATCCCATAAGTCTAAATTCTCATAATTTCAAACTTCCGAAATAAATGTAAACACCCGAAACCTTGGAACCCCATAACTGCAACATCCCAAAATCCAAAAATTTCAAACCTCTAAACTTCCATACTTCCAAACCTCTAAACTTCCAACCACTCCGAAAATCCTAGTACCTCAGAACCCTTAAATCCCAGAATACCAAAGTCCCGAAATCCGAGAGATTCGAATCTCATTTTCCGATACAAAGATCGCCAATTTACAAATCGCGTCGCAAACAAACCTCGACACTAACGATCTTGTTCGCCGTTTCCAAGATACTGTTCTTATTCGAAGATACCCATCGACTCGAACTTCCATAAACTAAAATATCAATCGTGCATCCCGCGACTCGCTCTCGACATCCGACGTGTGCTCGTCGTTATCCGCGACGGATCGTAACAAAAACAGGAAACGAATAGAATAATTTGCGAGAGAGGTGATCTACGAGCAACCCTATCCTCCGGCACGATGCATCCATCATACACGGCAGTCAACGAGTCACTTAACGAAGTCTAAATCAATCATACACGAATCCGTAAATCGTATCCGGCGTTGGCCTTGTTCAAACATGAGCACCGTTACAGAAACCCGCCCCATGACACTAATGCAAATCGTGTTAATGGTCCGCGAACGATTCCGCAGGAAACAAGGTGCAAACGTACACGGTTGTCATTAACATAGCAGTCTAATTGGCTACCCGTGTTCCCTTCGATGATGTATTCGCATAAAACCGCACCAGCAGCCTGCAACGTAGTCATTCGCCGCGATAAAATCCATCGTTTTCCATCAGTGACATTTAACTGGGATTGTTTATGATCGCACGTGTTCCGCCCTGCTCCACCGTAACTGGTATTTAATTATAAATTCTGATGTAGGCAACCGTGAGCTCGTTTGTATACGAGTGCAAACACGTGACAGACGCCCACTGCTTGATCGACATTTAACCCTTTGTTGCTCAAGACGGGAAGAAATCGACGAAAAGTTCCTTGGCGACAGTTGCTTTAAACTGGGTTTCAGAAGAATGAAGCGTGAGGAGCAGAATCTTTTGCAGTTGGAAAATTCTATTGCGTGGGAATTAGGTAATTTGGAACTTTTGGGATCGGTGCGTTGTTCAGTATCGAGCTGTTGAAGGAGTGCATTTGGAATTTATAAATTTTGGTTTGGAGATATTGGACGTTGGTAATTGAAGAATTTAGAAATTTAGATATTTTTGAGTTTGTTGATGGATTTTTTAAGTTGGACATTATGAAATATTCAAATTTTGAACTTGTAAGATTATAGAATTTCAAATTTATAAGTTGAGAAATTGAGGAATTCAGGAATTGAGAAATTGAGAAATGAAGAAATGAAAAGTTGTGGAATTGAGAAGTTAAGAAAGTGAAAAATTAAGAAATTGAGAAATTGAGAATTTGAAAAATTGAGAAATTGAGAAATGGAAAAATTGAGAAAGGGAAAAATTGAGAAAGTGAAAAATTGAGAAATTGAAAAATTGAAAAATTGAAAAATTGAAAAATTGAAAAATTGAGAAATTGAGAAATTGAGAAATTGAGAAATTGAAAAATTGAGAAATTGAGAAGTTAAAAAAGTGAAAAATTGAGAAATTGAGAAATTGAGAACCTTTTAATTTTGTATAGCTTCAAATTTTTGAAATTAGTAGTAGTTCAGTGTCCAATTTCGAAAAAACAGTGTCCCGCGCATGCGAATGAAAGCGCGTAGAAATCTGGGACAAGATATAAGAACTACTATCAGAAAATTGTTTCAAAGTCCTGTTAACTTGTTAAGAAATTAGAAGCTACCGTTAGAAGATTAAATCTCGTATTTATGCGTTTCAATTAATACATACGGTACGACTTAAATCATTTCTTTTCCCAATTGAACGATCGCCGTCAGGAAAACGCATTCTTCCGTGGCGAATGATCGGAGGATAATTGATTCGAAGACAATAATGCGTGAAACTCGCGTGATTTATGTTCGATTCGCGTTTAATACGCTCGAGTTCTACGCCTTCGATGACTAATGTTCCTTTTATAACATCGGTCAAAGAGGAATACAATGGAGAAACACAATCGCAGTGTGCCTATAAAACGTGACCACCTTCGTTTTACCACATTAATAATTCATTAGATAAACAATTAGCTGTCGATCCGTGAGCATCTGCTACATAGAAAACCACATCCCGGTCATTCTTGCGCCTTGTTACACCAAAATCGATTTAAATTCGCGCAGGAATCAGCAGATTAATAAGAATAATGCTTATTTTAATGTTAAATCATTTAGAATGAAAATAAATTGATTACCTAATTTTTAAGGAATTTTTCGTCGCTAATTGTATACATACATTGTGTCTGACACATTACCCTCGAATAAAAGGATTGATTTTTAAAAATAAAGTCTCAACTTGTTTTATGTTATCAAACTGTGTATAATTTTAAATTAAATGTACGTTTCAAATACACATATTATATACACATATCAAATACACATATTCGATAGACATATTAAATACGCATATTAAATACACATATCAAATGCACATATTCGATATACATATTAAATACACATATTAAATACACATATCAAATGCACATATTCGATATACATATTACACACGCATGTTACGTACATATATTACAAGCACATATTACATGCACATATGCATTTAACGTACATATTGAATGTACAAATGAAATGTACATATCACTTTCGGTATTCAAGACAATTTCATGTCCATTAACCTAATAATAACAGTATGATTGTTTTAGTTCAGTATGAAATGAATATCCAGTTTTGTGAAGCATCGAAGAGTATTGATTCGGAACAGTAATTATATTGGTTTAATATGGCTTCGTGAAATATGAGTTTCGAAAATTGATACCGCGTATCTATAGTTACGGTTCAACAACTTCTATTCGGTATTTTGGTATTGATTTGTTTGAATATCATCAATATGTAAGAGTATAATCAGTATCGGTTTAATCGTCGAACTGTAATGCAGTGGTTCTCAGACTGTGCATCGCAATATTTTCGAATATTGTAAAAATTAATTACAATACTATTCTAGCGTTCTAAGCATTTATATTCTTATCGTAAATAATTAAACAATGAGAAATTATTTCTTCTCAATTTAATATAATTGTTAACTTTATAAAAAACTAAGACTTAAAATTACAGATAAGTATGCAGCATAACAAACTGCCTCTCGATTTTAATAGTTTTCATATATTTAATAGAAAATTATGAAATTAGCACTCATAATTATAAAACATTGATAAAATAAATAAAAATACAAAAATGCTAAGTCGACGTAAAGAAACATCACCTTCTAAATATTTGATTCTATAAATTAAAATAATAAACGAGATTAACGATACAACTAAATAAATTATAAAAAATAATTATCTATTAGCAGTATCATAAATCGTTTCACATTTTTGCTCAAAGATACAGTGAATCAGAAATGACACAATCAAAGACATTTACATGAATCAACATAATTACACGTAAGTCAATATGACTTCACATAATTACAGATGAATCAATGCGAATCACGCAATCGTTTAAATAATCCGATTACTTAGTCACCGACCAAGTAATTATTTCGAGTAATCATCATTTCAATCGTTTCTCGCAGCAAATTTCAGAAAACAAAAATAACTATTCTCATCCTAACAGAACTCACTTTCGAGTCATTTACACGTGCAACGCCGATTAACAAGGTATTTAAAATGACCGCGATAATTACAACACTGTACATCCAGTTATCCTAACACGATCTATAGTTCTAACTTCCGTTTAAACAAAAATGGAATACGATTTATTAACCCTTCACACTCGAAAGAATTTTTACTGTTGGCAAATAACAAATATACAACTTTTTGATTGAAAAGTTTGATACATTTTTTTTAAATTATGACTTTTTTATTATTAATATAACATTGTCTGTTTCATTATGTTTAAACATCACGCGTATAATACTATAAATTCGGTTGAAAATTATTTATTTAAAATTGGTGCATCAAATCAAATGGCGAATGCGAGTCGTTTCTCGATTGCAAAATGTGAAAACTTCTGATGTTTGAATCCAAACAATTTGTTCGAGCACCAAATCCTTGTAATTAACCTGATCTCGTCTTCTCATTCACAATTAACACGTTGACTGTCGCATGAAAGCAACTGAAAATTATATTAATTAGTCTTTTTATTTTGAAAAAACCTTACCAAATATGTTCACGATACTTTGTTATGTTTGTTGTTCACAGTTCCAAGTAACTAATGCAAATATTTACAGTTAGACAGGTGAACAAATTTCGAATAATATGGTTATTAAATCTGTGTAGAAATTTGAGTGTCACCCACATATGGGTGACATGGCAGTCAACGTGTTAAAACGATTCTTTTTTTTCGCTAAAAAGATCTTTTCTCAGTCGCGAAAATGATCTCTCCCCTTCGTACCTAACTAAAATGATCAGTTCTCTTCGTACCAAATTAAAATGATCATTCCCTGTCGTTCCTCTCCCATTTCTAATTAAAATTTTTCGATTTCCTAAAGGAACGGAGGTATCACTCAGAGCGTCGTTAAATTATCGGACTTAACACGCGATTTATGGGCATGGCGTCGCGGTGAAGCAACGAGAGGCTACTTTCTCGATATAGCCAAATAAAAGTATTAATTAGCAGGTGGCTTTCACTGTGAGGGATACGAAAAGACTTTCACCAACCTGTAGCCCGAAGCTCTGGTACATGACACCGGTGATCTTTGACCTTCTTGCATCGCTGCATTATGCTATGCCGTTCGAACCGCTATCGCGATATCTAGGATCGAGCTATCGAACAGCCGGTGCACGAAAGCATTGTGAAGAGACATCGCGTTTTGAAACGACACGAAATGTCCGCGATCGGACGTGCTTTGTTGCGTCTATTCAATGTGAAATATGGCTTGTCATAAATATTCAAATATAACAGCTTGTACTTCTATTATAGACCGTCCGGTAGATCGAGACGCGTTTGTATAGACTCGTTACTGGTAGATACTCTGGGGCCATCCACCTTCGACGCAAGGAAGTCGCATTTCCGTAATTTTTGTTGATTTTTGAGGAATTCACAAAAATTGTATAACAAACGATTGCAAAATTATTATATTGGTTGCGACTGTGTTGAATACATACACACAAGTATAATAAACATAATATATTGTATAATGAATAAGAAACGTAAGAAATATAACACACAATAAAAACATGAAAATATATAAATAAATGTAACATATTAAATAATGAGTACATACAAATACAGTAATTATAATATTTAATAAAAACATGCAAATATAATAAACATAGCATAACTAAACACATAACAATATAATGAACGTTACCTATAATAAATTCGTATAAATATAATAAACGAACCGTATTATAATAATAAATACATACATACTCGTACAATGTAATAACTCGTTTTCCAGAATTTTAAAGTACGAAACATTTTATATGATTTCATAAAATAAAAGAACAACAAACCATCAACTTCGAGCATGAAGTTTAATTAAAACTCTATTCGGATTGTACGAAATTAAAAAATCTATGTGAAATACAAAATATCGACTCTGCAAAGAGGAATTAAATAAGAAATAAAGCAACCTTCGACCACTGATATAATATCAGATATTAATATTCATGAAATGAATACCTTGTAGTGCTAATTACAACGTCGTTTCGTTTTCTAATACAACAACAGAAATTTAAATCTTTCGTTCGTTGATCAGTGTCCGCCACGATAAAAAAAGCGCTTGAAAATTAATGAAAGCAAGATGAATAACACGAATTAACGCCATAATGACCACGATTTCAAATCGTGAGATTTCATTCCACGCACGCGAACATTAGCGATTACGTTAGATACAATCCACTGAAAGTAACCTCCCATGGGAATTTGCACTAATTAGGACGAAGCACCGTGAGCTTTTAATTAATAGGAAAACTACCAAGACGGTCAAATGACCGGTGCACAAGTTAATTGTCATAAGTTATGCAATTTACTAAGATAATTCTCTTGAAATCTACGTGGATTTTTGTAGATATATAAAATTAATGCGTATCTTAACTTATGTTTCATTGTTTGTTTATTTCACTTTCAATTTCAGTATTAATTCCGAATTAAGCGTAAATTATACGCTGATAGTTTTAGTGTTCACGCTGTGAGTGTCGGACGTTTGTGCCATGTCTTGCGTAACAATTACGTGAAACAGAAATATAAAATTAAAATATGAAATATAAAATTCAACCAACGCTCTCGAAACGTTCGTAATTAGCACTAGATTTACGAACGTTTAATGACAACTTCTGTCTAAATACAAAATGAACTACAAAAATAAATGGATAACACGTAAACCAGTTTATAGAAAGATCCTTTATCTCGATGAAGGTTGACATGCATTTTGACATAATCTTTTCAATAATTCTCTTAACTGACAATAAGAAATCTAATATTCAAGTCAGACAACCATTGCGATTATCAATAAGCTCGTACAGCGACGAATAATATCAATTTTACTTTATAGTAAATTGTTGGGAAACCGGATTCGGAATAAGAATGATTTACTCTTGTACAAGTTAATTTATTGTAAAATAACTTAATCCTAGTCTAGCTCCTAACGTAAAATATATAAAACAACTTGAACCAGCTCGGAAGAGTACTAGATGGAATCTGAGCTTGCGAAATGAATGTGACTTGCAAACAAACTTGCTTACAGAAAGACTATTGGTTAAAAAGGTGTTTGTACGAGGGTAGAGGAAAAGAACAGGGATGAGATAAAGAAGGGAGAGAAAATGGATTTCGGGGAGTGGGAGTTGGAAGTACCTGGACGGTCTAGGGCTGGTGACAGGGAAAAGGCCTAACAATAAGTTTAAGGATAAGAAAAAGGAAATGGCATGGTAAAGAGAAAAGGGTGCAAATACATAGTTGAGACCTCCAACAAAATTGTGATGTTTGAATTGTACGTTTTAGGTAAGACAACATACAGTAAGAATATATAATTATCGAAATCACGGTAATCCATGATAGTCTGCGTCACGATAGTTTACATCACGAATCATGACAGTTTACCTCGGTCGAAGAAAAATCTGATTTCGCGTGCAAATGTTGCATGCGAGCAGGTGGCCATTAATGAAATGTTCCGTCTAATGGTGCAGTTATTTGATACAACAATTCGAAGTATGCTTGCAATTAATGTATTACCAAATAAAACAAATTTTTTAAATGGACGTAGGAATCTGATAATTTTTCAAGCTTTTTTTTTATTTTATTATGCTGTTACCTTGTTAGAATTTGGTAAGGGCGGTTCTTGCCCACTTCCCTTAAATTTTCCACAAGCAATGAAATAATTTCATTTTAACCCTAGATTTACGAACACTCCCTTACTTATATTGAAATTGCAACCAAACTATAAAAGCGAATAAATGACCCATAATACGTAAACTGGCTTATACAATGATTGTTTATTTGGATGAGGGTTAACATACACTTTGGCAAAAGTTTCTGAACTATGTTCATAATTTAAAATGAGAAATGAATGATACGTCGTTCTGACGGGTTCCGTAAATCTAGCGTTAACTTAGTCGTTTGTTCACCCCCAGCAGCGCACCAATCCACACTACATACTTTATTCTGAAGAGAACATTACTTTTTCTCTTCAGTAGATGTCTAATAACTCTCAAAGTGTACACAACCTTTATATTTATCTTTAAAGTCCGTTGTCAGTTCGTGAGGTGTTACTATTTTTCTCAAGTGCTAAATCAAGTTTCAGTTTCAATAAAACACACGTTTTACCCTCGCCAGTTGTTTGATTATTTTTGCCTTTCGAGCGGATTCACCGATTCCACAACCTAACTAGTTCGTGGTTCAGTAAGTTGAATCCCGACGAACACACATCCTGAATCGAGACTCCGATAACTAGATCACTGTCACTATTTAAGAATTTCGTTTCCCAATTGTTCCAGTAACAGCCTTGGTACAGATACGGACTAAGTGATAAAGGTCGAATTGGAAGTCCTTGCAACGCGGGAAACGTGTGTGGAGGACTATATCGGAAATCCTGGCCTCGAGGATCGTTACGGAGGCGAAAGAAGCGTGGCTTCCCCGTCCCGGCGATAAGGATAATAGCCGCATCGCATAATAGAATCGGCAACGTTTCCACGATGATCGTTCGCCAATAAATAACGCAACAAAAGAGCGCGTAAATGACAAGATGGCCGTTCGCGGTAACGCGTGGGATACCTTTCTCCCGTCTCTTCTGGAACGAGCACAGTTTCACCCTTCTCCCTTTTATCTCCCCCAAGCCGCATCCCGATGTAAGATTATACAGAATTTAAATTTCATACAAATCGGGCGCAATATTGGTGTTCTGTGGGTAGCGCGACGTTTAACGACTGCTTTTATCGAATTTACTTGCACTCAGGAGACAATTAAATTGCGTGGGCAGAGAGGGTTATGCCTGTCATAAGATTCATTTTTAATTGCTTTAATAATTGCTTCATTTTAAGCTGTTGGATATTGTTACGAAAATAAATATCGAAGCTATATATTTTCGTGTGCCGGGTTTCGTAGATTGTACTGTTTTCGAATACAGATATATTTATGTCACCAATTTCTTAGATCAGGGGTGGCCAAACCATGGCGCATTGAAGGGTTTTTCTTGGCGCATAAAAAAAAAATTTTTTCTAAAAAAAAGTATCATTATAGATACGTCTTAAAGTTTTCTTATTATAATTTATATCTGTTGTGTGATTAACACTATTTCTACCAAGAGGTGTCAAAAGACACCTTTCAAATTTTAACATAAAATTATTCTCTATGTTAAATCGTTTCTCCACAATTAATTTTTTACATTTCATACAATGGTTGTTAAATTAATGCAGCGATATCATTTTTCTCCAGCTAATATTCGCTAATTTCCGTTGCTGCATTTTAGTGTACACCATTGCGTTGATTGTATATTAGAATGTCCCATAAGTTATTTCCTTTTTTGATAGACATTCATACACAATATTTATAGTTTGAAGTTGATTCGTTGCATTAATTGTTCAGCTATATCAACCTTCTCTATCTCTCTATCCCATTTTGTGTTGTATTACAAAAAGGAAGAAACTTATATGACCCTGATATTTTGTAATTTGATGAATTAAATAATCTCCAATAAATACACATCAGTGTATCAATAAACATATTCCTCAAATTATCTATGTTTAACTCATAATTTAAAATCCCAGCCAGTTTCGACTATGATTTGTATTAAAAAGGTGTCAAAGGACACATTTTGGTTGAAATGGGTAGGTATACACAAAATCGTGGTCGAAATAGTGTTAAGTAACTCTTTCTTCGTCCTAAGCAGAGTATATTCCATCAATATCTAACTTTACCTGAATCCTTGTCAAAGGCGTTAAAGTTTTCTGGCGCATCTGGATTCGCTTTCTACCAATTTGGCGCATGACATGCGGAAGGTTGGCCACCCCTGTCTTAGATGAAAGAATCGCTGGGACTTGATGACCTCGCATGTTGAATTTTTATTAACGCTATGCTTGAAAAAAAATGACCAACGTTCATATATCTTTGGTCCAAACAAAGGCTATAGAAAGGCAACCTGATGTATCTCGATTTTGTCGCGCGAAGGCAAGAGACTTTATCACCGGGCATGGCCATAAACGGTCCTGTAAAGAAAAGCGGATCCCAACTTTCATTTGGGTGCTCGAGTCATTCGCTTTCGAGAACTTGAAAGAGCTAGACGTGTCTTTTCAAAGCCGTTATAGTGAAGTCACACTGTAAAATATACATATACTGGTTCGTTATTTCATCAGCCATTTCCAGAAGTATGAATCACTCGGATTTCAAATTCCCTGAATCTCAAAGTGCTCTTCAAATATTGAATTCTTCAGGTCACAAATTTTGCAGGTTGCAGATTTTGTAGAACTTAAATTTTGAGTTCACATTTTCATCATGCTATCGATTACTATACTTTTATCACGTTTATTATGAAACTTTTATGTGTATTGTTAACCTTTACCATGTCTATTCTCAAACTTTGATCACATTGTCTACTAGCAAACACTTGTTATGTTGTGTGGTACGAAGACGTTTAACGAGTTGTCTACTACCAAACATTCAGCAAGTTGTCTATTATTATCCTAAACTACGAATGTCCCTAAAGAAACGAAAAACGTTGAACTAATGTATTGCAGAAAACTTGGACCGTGGTCTGATCCTCCCGCTGCAATATGTATTCGAAGACCTAACAGACTTCGTCTACATAGAGGTCCCGCCTTAACACGTGCGGACCGAGATCATCGGATGAGTTCGCCACATAGATCCGGAGCCCAGTCACGGGCAATTAATTTCACACGAGATTCGCGCCCGTTACATTTGCATGTCCGATTGCCCGTAAGGTTGAATTAGAGATAGTATCTTGGCCGTGGCTCGCACCTATTACAATATTAAATGCTCCGGCGGGTTTCAACCGGCGGACCCGCATCGTCGCGAAAAAATTCGCGTTCTTCAGATACTGGATTGCAGCTTCCGTGGTACCGTTGCCTAGCCAGCCTTTCGAGCACCTTTCAAAAGCGATTGCAGGAATACCGGTCGGATAGTTGCTGCGGTGATGCACGAGTTTGTTTCGAATTTTTGTTGGACGCACTTTTGTTGCAGACGTATTCAGATTTAATAGCGTGCTGGGTAGGATAACTGTACTGCGATGGCTCGTGTTTGTTTCGAATGTCATTCGTGTGTCTGTTGCGCGGTGACTGGTTGGGAATTTGCATTAGATATATCGATTTATATATTTGTATATTTGTAAACGATATATTTTATTTATTTCGATTGTTATAGTTGTTATTACAGTTATAAAAGTTTAGATTTATACTTGTTCGTCGATAAATAATAAATCAAATCGAGAGAGAATGCAACGTTTGAATGTGGATTGTATGTTCAAATAGTCGATTTCCTTTCACTACACATTTTTTGAAAATACTTAGTTTTTGTTAATGAAATCATATTTATTCTTCCAACAACATTGTTGATATATTTAAATTACTTGATTTAACGTTAAGTTCTTCATTTTTTGATAATGATTACTAGTTGAAATTAATGAAATTAATTTATGAATCATTCTGTAGATTATTACATTGAATTTTTTAGTATGCTTAACTAAACCCATAATAGAGGCAAATTATTGTTAATGATTCTATTGTATTTATTATATTATTATAATTAAAAAAGTGGTTTCAAAAGACCTTGTAATTCTATAGACGATATTAAATTATTATTATTTCTTTAAAATATTTATGTTGTGCAATTAAAAACATTATGAAAACATTTTATTGGACAGATTTTCAATTGATAGGTTTAAAAATCTAATCATTTGGAAAGTTCAGAAATTTTCAAATTCAGTAATATACAGGTCTCAGAGTTTCAAATTTTAATTAAAGTTGCTCACTTAGGAACTTGGGAATTTGAACTTGAAAATTTGACAAAGTGAAGAAAGGAAGAATTCAAAATCAAAAAATGAAGAATTTGAAAATTGAAAAGTGGAAACATTGACATATTGACAAATTGAAGAGTTGAAGAGTTGAAGAGTTGAAGAGTTGAAGAGGTGAAGTGCTGAAAAGTTGAAAAGTTGAAAAGTTGAAGTGCTGAAGAGTTGATGAGTTGAAGATTTGTAGAGTTGAAGAGTTGAAGAGTTGAAGTGCTGAAGAGTTGAAGAGTTGAAGAGTTGAAGAGTTGAAAAACTAAAAACATTAGAACTTAACACTTTGAAACTGTAAAAAATTTTTAAAAAATATAAATGACAAAATTACAAAATATGAAAACAGAAATTTCAGAGTGTGAACTTTGAAAATTGCAACATTTCGAATTTAGAATAAATACGGTTTTGCAATAATATAAATTTCCAATATTCGTATATAATTATACATCTCATCCTGAAATACAAATTGACCATATTTTTCCGCACACTCTAAACACAACTTGGCACAATACAAATAATAATGAAATCTCTTTCTCTTTATCTGCCTATAATTTCAACCATTTTAACGCGCGCCAATCGTCAAAAGCAATTGAATTATTATTAAATAAGCACTCGGCGAATACAAATGAGATGCTGATGTACTGGATTAATTAAATGCGAGCAACATTATGACATTTCATAACGGGTAGTAGGTAAACAGGGGAAAATCATTGCTTTTCAGCGTCACATGGCTCCGAATATTAACGACATCGATTAATAATACTTCGTCGATCTATTTACATATTTGGGTCAGACGAGAGTAATCGCAGAACGTCATGCGGCACCTGGTAACCGTAACTATTACTTAAGCAGACTATAATAACGAGTTTGGTGAACTTTGCCTATTCGCGTATATCGAGCTACTTAACTTAACAAATTAACGTGTTTGTTTCGAATTTTAGGCACGATATTACGTATTCGCGTTTCCTCCAGCAAGAATATGCTAATTTCACGGAGACATGAATAAACGATATCGTTTCTCCAGCGAAACTCTGTTCGATTTATATTATAGAAATAAACCCGATAAACTAGACAAACTGGTGACATTATCGATAATAAATGAAATTTCTCTCGATAAATATTCATGCATCTACTGGTTCCATTTTTGTTATATTTATTACACGCGTCATGCATCAACCTCGGTTGATTTAATTTCCGTGATTATGGTTTATGACATAACGGTTACACGCGATTATTTGCGAGAGAACTTTCTTTCATGAATAACTGGTTCTGTAAAATGGAATTACTTTCTTTCACGATTAACTATATTGTAATTGGCTGCATGGAAGTATACATATACCCGAGATAAAATATACTATCTAATAACAAAAAAAAGTAGAAAACAATTAGAGATTAAAAATACAACACGTTTATATTATTATAGTTTGTAATTTGCAAATGGTTTTAAGCTAGTACTAATGTTTCAAAACGTTCTTGTTCTACCTACATGTTTGCAATTGGTGCACGAAATTTTAAACACACATTCGTATTCGAGTGAGGCAACTGGTCTGTAGATACACTGGTTTAGGTACATTTAGAGAGAACATGGTCGAACTGACCACAGCTAATGAATTATAATATCTTTCGAGGCACCTGTGTCCGATTCAGCTAACCGGAACACAAGCCAAGCAGCAGTCAGCAAAATACGAGGATAAAGCGAACATAATCGAGCTAAAAGTGTACGCGGTTATATTTCAAGCACTCGTGTGCACCTGATCGTCTGCTGCTGTTTATCCGTCGATGGAAATTCGTCGAAACTTTTGAAGTACAACGCTTGTAAGTTATGCAAGAGTTTTAAATATGAACTTTCTGCGTTGCTAAATTTCCGATGTTATCAAATTTCACAGTTTTCGTATGTTGATTTCAGTAATTTCATACTTTCAAATTTTTAACTTAAATTTGCAATTTAATAGTTCACAGGTTTGTACATTTTAAATATCAAAATTATCATATTAATAAATTCTCAAATTTCCTAATTGTCAAAATTCTTAAATTATCAAATGTTCGCATTCTTAAATTCATAAGTTATCTCAAAAAATCCAATTTTCAAAATCTCAAATTCCCAAATTTTCAAACTTCTACAATAAAAAATTTCTAAATCCATAAATTCAAAAATTCTGAAATTTTCAAGTCAACCAACTACAAAACTACCAAATCCCCAAATTCCGAGATTCCTAAATTCCCAAATCCCCAAATTCCGAGATTTCTAAATTCCCAAATCCTTACATTCCCAAAACCCTAAATTCCCAAATTCCTAAATTCCCAAATCCCTAAATTCCCAAATCCCTAAATTCCCAAACCCCTAAATTCCCAAATCCCTAAATTTCCAAATTCCTAAATTCCCAAATCCCTAAAGTCCCAAATCCCCAAATTCCGAGATTTCTAAATTCCCAAATCCTTACATTCCCAAAACCCTAAATTCCCAAATCCCGAAAGTCCCAAATCCCTAAAGTCCCAAATCCCTAAATTCCCAAATCCCCAAATTCCGAGATTCCTATAATTCCCAAATCCCTAAATTCCCAAATTCGCAAATTCTCACATTCCAAAATTCTCAAATTCCTAAATTTCCGAATTCTCAAATTACCAAATTCTTATATCAAATCCCCAAAGTTTCAAATTGTCAAACCACCAAATTTCCAAATTCCCAAAATTCAAATTCACCAATTAAACCAATCGATAATTCGCCATGCCGTGATTGTCAAACCAGAGCAAATCGATAATTTAAATATTTGAAGACCTCAAGTGCCGGCCACCCGAAAACTCGTTAATTAAGAAATTCGTCGCATGTAACACTTGCAACGCTCCCATCTTCAAAACTTCATCGAATCATCGAACCTCCGAATTTGATGGAATACACACGTGCTCAAAATATCATGCAATCGTATCAAATAGTAACAATCGCATAGCAATCGCACAGAAACGATTCGCTCGGGTTACTGACACGGCATAAATATACACCGTACAGATGGACGTGGTCAATTACTCGAACATGTGCCAGGCTAGCGAAGTCAACTAATTTAGCTAGAGCTAAATCGAACGCGGCAGGTGTTAAGAGTTATGCGAATCTTCGAGTGGCACGAAGTATAATTCGCGTTTCTCCTTTCTGAAAGCCCCGTCCGTAACCGCATCGCAAGCGCGAAACGTTAATGGATCGCGATACCGCCATTTTACCGTCGCTCGGGACTTCTCTCTTTTTTTTTCCACGAAATTCCTGCGGGAATTTCCATTTTCATTTTCCCGATTGCGTTCGACGATCGGCGATGAACGCGACTTTTCGCTTTACGATTCTCGCCGTGCCAATTATGTAACCACTGACATCACGTCGCAGTCATGCTCGATGGTGAAATTCTATTTTTAATCGGATACCTCGATACTTTGCAATTTAACGGGATGTTAATCGACGATATTAACATCCGACGATGGATCACGTGGAAAACCAGCATCGAAATCGAGCGGCTCGGTAATGCTAATCGCAAGGGCGGAGAGAGATAAATCGTTTTCGATCGAAGATTTTTTTTGCCAGCTCCGGCGCGAGCACGTTTGCTCAGCTCCAGGGTTTTTGTGGAATATATTTGCATAATTGTTTTCCTTTTCTGCCTATTCAAAAAGACGATTCCTCGCATGAGAGAATCATATTTCTGTCACTTGGTCCGCGTGAGTTTGTTAAGTTTTAGGTATTCGATTTCGATCGTATTAACACGTTGACTGCCACATGAAAGCAAGTGAAAATTGCATTTGTTAGTATTCTCGTTTTGAACAAACCTTACAAAGTATGGTCACGATACTTGTTCTTCACAGTTCCAAGTAGCTAACGCGAGTATTTTATAGTTAGATACGTGAACAAATTTTGAATAACCACTCCTAACTCTGCTTGAGGTTCACACGCTAATTTTTCTATTTTAAGCCATATATTAAATTTATTATTTTCCTCCCAAATTGAAGACATTTCTTTTTGGCTATAGCGCGGGCTATTAAATGTGAATAAAAATTTTAGTGTCATCCATATATGAGTGTCATGGCAGTCAAAGTTTATTAAAAATACACAACAATTCAAAAACACACAACTTGAAAACAAAGTTTAGGGTGCTACACCTTCTGGTTACCAAGGTATTAAAAAAAAACATAAATTCAACCCCAAACTTTACCACCCACTGTCACCCCCTTTAAACTTCACGATTGCAAATAAAAAAAATACTTGTCAAATATTTTGTTGAAGACTACATCTCGCATATGTTTCATCGGAATCGATGTGAACATATCAAGGTTGGATATGTGCCTTTGTTAGATTCGGAAGTAGACAGTTCACATCAAATTTGTGTTTGATTCCTGTGACACTGTTATCAGTGTCCTAATCGATCCCAGTTCATTGTCCATGCGTCGTCATAGAGATTCCCTGATAAAATGATTTATTGTGTCGAGTCTTCCGAGCACGCAAATCCGTGGGGATAAAAGTGCACCGTTGCCATAATTGCTATACAAGCGATGACGATGCAACCACCGTTCGCGAGAAAAAAACACGTGATTCCGACCGTTTTCACGTTCGAGCTGCGTCGACACAGTTGTCGCATATAATAAATCCAAGAAATCTCTTGGACCACCGTTTAATACGGCCATATATCAGGCGCACCTACCTCGCGCTCGTAGGCCGAGATGTCCCGTGTTGCGTTTACTTTCGTTCGAAGATTTACTCACGCTCGACATTCATAATTCACTGGGAATTCTACGAATGAGTTTCTGCATGCACGTGAGTTGTTATCGAACGAAAAGACGCGAGAAAAAAGTATACCGATCGCAGATGAAACGTTGGAGCTGATGGACGATATGTCTGAATTTTGAAGTGTGAACATTTGTACTTGGGAAATGAGTAATTTGAAAGTTTGGAAATTTGAAAAATTAGAAATTTGAATGTTTCTGAATCCGACGAACTGAGAATTTGGAAATTTGAAAAATTAGAAATTTGAATGTTTCTGAATCCGACAAACTGAGAATTTGGAAATTTGAAAAATTAGAAATTTGAATGTTTATGAATCCGACGAACTGAGAATTTGTAAATTTGAAAAATTAGAAATTTGAATGTTTCTAAATCCGACGAACTGAGAATTTGTAAATTTGAAAAATTAGAAATTTGAATGTTTCTGAATCCGACGAACTGAGAATTTAGAAATTTGGAAGTTTGAAAAATTGGGATTTGAAGATTTGGAAGTTTGACAAATAGAGTATTTGAACATTTCGGAATTTAAGAATTTCTACATTTGTAAAATTACACATTTGAAAATATAAAAATTTCCGAATTTATACTACTGGCAATTTTTGAATTTGTAAAATTAAGAATTTCTGAAATTTTAAAATTAGGAATTTCTGTATTCAAAAATTAAAAGTATGAAAATATCGAAATTCTTGCATTTGTAAAATGCAATCTAAAAACCTCTAAAACCTGTTTCAAGGATTTTCTAAATAGGGGTCGGATAGATGATCCACATAGATTAAAGTCAACCACTGCTAATATTTAATTTTAATTCGAGAGTAGTTATAATTATCACGACTAAAATCTGATTTTAATTCAGACATTTATAATTAGAATGATTACGATTTGCTTTTAACTTGACAAAAATTATAGTTATTATAACTGCAATTCAATTACCATTCAATAATAATTACAATTTAGTTGCGATCGCAATTCGTTTCAATTTGGCAAGAATTACAATTACTATAATCACAGTTTAATTTCAATTTATTTTCAATTCAATTGTCATTAAATAATTATTACAATTCCATTGCGATTCACTAATAATTACAATCAAAATTGCAATTGAAACAAACACAATTAAATTTCAATTTGGCAAAAATTACAGTTACTATAATCACAGTTTAATTTCAATTTATTTTCAATTCAATTGTGATTAAATAATTATTACAATTCAATTGCGATTCACTAATAATAACAATCAAAATTGCAATTGAAACAAACACAATTAAATTTCAATTTGGCAAAAATTACAGTTACTATAATCACAGTTTAATTTCAATTTATTTTCAATTCAATTGTCATTAAATAATTATTACAATTCAATTGCGATTCACTAATAATTACAATCAAAATTGCAATTGAAACAAACACAATTAAATTTGACAAGAATTACAATTACCACAACTGAAATTTAATTGCCATTCAACAACAAATGTAATTACAACTACAATACTAGCAATCTTAAGTGCCACTCAATAACAAATATAATTACAATTACAATTAGAACGATTGCCTTCTTTCGCCCAAATTTAGGATGTCTCGTCAGCGTACCCCGAAAATTTCAATAGTCAAAAGAATAAAAATGAACAAACGAACAAATGCAGATCGTGTTAGTCGCAGAAGCATCACTGCCTTCGTCAATTATGCTGGCGAAGTGTTAGTAGCACAAGAAAATCGAGGGTGGAGGAACGTTTTCATCGAGTTTCGCATCTCGATCGGGAAGAATAAGTCATCGTCGAAGCTGCTTATTGTTCCGCGCGCATAAACAACGATACCTTCGCGCCTATCGTGTAATCTCGCTGCCATCCATCCTACTGCACGACACAATGGTACACATTCGCGTGCCTCTCAAACGTAGAAATAATGGCATTGTCCAGCAGAAGAACCGTAATAGGTCTTCTTCTTGCTGAGCGTGCGTGCGTGCACATGTAACCGCCCATTTCGCATAATCGGCGCGTGACACCCACGCGAGCTGCCCTCAAGAACCGGAAGAGAATTGTGACGAGAATATCACTGCAAAACTTCCGGGGCCACGCGACCCTCCATCATAGTATTTACAACCTTCTGTCGGGAATATAATAGCTGCTATATATTAGCCACCTTTGTACTGGGAAAGAATTTTGTATACTTCTGTTCAGGTTGTTTGGATGTTAGATTGTTAGGTGGCATGGATCGTGTCTCATATGTAGCGTATCTATCGCGGACGATTTTTCATTTTCTGAACTTTTCAATTTTTCGATCTCTTGATTTTCACATTTTTTTCGTATCTCGACCCTCCGATTTTTCTATTCCTCAATTTTGTCATTTTCCAACTTTTAAAATTTTTGTTATTTCAATACTTCAGCTATCTAATTCTTAAAATTTTCTATCTTTTTATTATTCAAGTTTCAATTGTTCAATTCTTTAATTTTTTAATTTTCCAGTTTTTAGTTTCCAATTCTTCGGTTCTCCGATTCTTTAATTCACCTTTTCCCCTAAACTGAACTTACCAAATTTGCAATTCTTCCATTTTTGCAATTCTTCCATTTTTACAATTCTTCAATTCTTCCATTTTTGCAATTCTTCAATTCTTTCATTTTTCAATTTCCCAGTTTCTAGTTATCCAATTCTTCGGTTCTCCAATTCTTCGATTCCTTTATTCACCTTTTCCCCTAAACTGAACTTACCAAATTTTCAATTCTTCCATTCTTCCATTCTTCAGTTCGCTAATTCTACAATTTTTCAATTCTTCAATTCTTTAATTTTTACAGTTTTACATTTAGACGTATTTGCAAGTTCACATTTTTACACTCTTACATTTACCCTTTTCAATTTTTACACTTTCTACATTAAAATGTTTATACTTACACGTTTTTTCGTTTTCGAATCTTAAATGTTTAAATTCTAAAATGTCCAAATTCAAACCATACATCTCCGCGTTATTAAGTGTTGTCCAAGTAACAATAATCACACATCCTCACATTTGCAATTATTATTTATTTATTCATTTATCTTTATATAATTTATTTACTTATTCGTTCATCAAAAATAAACTCCATCGCTGTACTTCCGTAAAACGTTACCAATTAACAATTCCGGATCCTCTAAATTCCTGTACCAGTTAATGTCCCAGTTTCTCGCGTACACAACGAAGCAGCAGGACGTTGAACATAACAGTTGTTAAACGCGTTGATTACATTAAAAAGTTCGCTACGTTGCGATAATAAGAGCCATAAAATTAAGATCCTTGTACCGTTCGAAACAATGGGATCGGGAGTTTGTTTACGGGACGCATAGCGTCTGAATCTGTGTCTACAGGCACGAAGAAGCTCAGGGAATTACTGGCTCCCATAGAACGCGGATCACTATGTCGCAGATGGTGCAGATAAGACCAGAGCCTCCGATTTAATTTTGCATCGCAAAGAGCACAGCGCATTCAACTCGGCCAGCTGCTACGCGAACGTGTAAGCCGTTTCAATTAAAGAGAACCGTGGACCGGAAGAAAAGAACGGGGCCCTTTAAGTATTCGTATAATATCGACTAATGAGTCTACCAGCTGCCTGGCGCGAATTCGAACGTGTATTTCAAATTTAGAGCATCCACCGTGGACACGTGGTTTTTAATTCGTTCCGAACGACTAAACGTGTCTGGGGTTTTGGGTCGTTGCAAAATTGGAAATTCGGGGGTTCGAGGATTCGATGTAAGGAAAAATTGAAAATTTGAGAATTTCAGATTTTGTAATTTAAAGATGAAAAATTGAAAATTTCGAGTTTTAAGGGCTCGATGTAACGGAAAATTGGGATTGTTGGGATTTAAGTTGCTGGAAAATTGGAAATTTCGGAATTAAAGTAATTGGAACTTGAAAATATCACAAATAGTGAATTTCAACATTTTCGAATTTGAAAAATTCTAAATTTACAAAATTTGAAATTTGAAAATGTTGAAATTTCTGGATTTATAAAACCACGTGTTTCTGAATTTGAAATATTAGAAATTTGAGAATTTCTACATTCGTAAAGTTAGAAATTTAAAAATATCTAAATTCCTCAATTTGTAAAATTGAGAATTTCTGAATTTGAAAAGTTAGCAATTTTTAAATTTCTAATTTGGCGAATGTCTAAATCAAAAAATTAAAAATTTGCAAATTTTTAAGTTCTAAACTTGTGAGCTGCTCAACTCGCATTGAAAATGTTTCACTGAAAAAAAATTGCAATCGTAATTTCTAAATTATTATCTTATTTTCTTAATGGGTCACCAGTGGGTTACAAGGACAACGATTACAACACAGGAACGTTTATCGTTCAGCACCGTTTTTTATTTTAGATTGAACGAACAAAGAATTAATGCAAAATCGGCAATAAAAACTTTGTCGCAATCGATATTGCCGAGCATCACCGTTTACGCAATGGCTAAATTACCTTAATAAAGTAAAACTTGCAAAAAATAAAGAAGAAATGCGATTCCGAGGAGCGTAGAAAATTGCCGAACGGTGAAAAACATCGCTGACGCGCTTTGAATATTGCATGTTTCGTAAAATCGTAAAATAACGAAACAACGTTAACGCTCTTACGTGGTGTTTCAGGGATTTTATAGTTGACGTTGCACAGTATATACCTGTTGCGTATTTATATCAATTGTTAGTCAGTAGATTCTATATTCATAAACTGATGCCTTAAATTAAAGAAGATTCGTAAAATAATTAAATAATTTACCCTTTGTTATACTTTGACTCGTGACGGACTCACAGTTTAAACATAATAAATCGTACTAAAATTTTAAACACGCTCACATGTAAGTTCATACCCAATTATAATGTACATAGTCAAAGATCAGTGAATATATAACATACATAACATTTTAACATTTTGTAATTTAAGGATTTAGGTTGTCAAAAAATTGAAAATTTTGAGTTTTGAGGATTCAATGTGATTGAAAATTGGGATTGCGAGGATTTAAGTTGCTGAAAAATTGGAAATTTAGGAATTTGGAATCATTCGATTTTGGATTCTTCGAGTATTGAAGATTTCAGGATTTAAGTCATTGAGAAGTTGGAAAAATTGAAAATTTGGAGTACGAAGATGTGGGATGTTCGAAAATTGGAAATTTTGTAATTTAAGGATTTAGGTTGTCGAAAAATTGGAAATTTCGAGTTTTGAGGACTCGATGTAATAGAAAATTGGGATTGTTGGAATTTAAGTTGTTGGAAAATTGGAATTAACATTTTTGAATTTGAAAAATTAGGAACTCGAGTAATTCTAAATTTACAAAATTAGAAATTTGAAAAGGTTGAAATTTCTGATTTTATAAACTTGGTGTTTCTGAATTTGGAATATTAGGAATTTGAAATCTGAAAATATCTAAATTCCTCAATTTGTAAAATTGACAAATTGACAGATTTTACAAATTGAGGATTATTGAATTCGAAAAATTGGCAATTGGAAAATTTCTAATTGTGCGTATGTCAAAATTAAAAATTAGTAAATTTTGTAAGTTCTAAACTTTTGAGCTGCTCCGCACACATTGAAAATGTTTCAAGAAAACAACATTCGTTACTGTACCTAGCTGGCTACTTAACATTTATCGCGTGTCACCACGATGGAATTCACTGAGTATCGACATCGTGGCTCGAATATGGCCGAAAGCTAATCATATTCTCCGAGTACAATAATTCGATTGACGAATGCGCAGTTCCACGTGCAAAATATTCGCGACCGGTTCCCGGAGGACATCCGGGAATCCTCGTTGCCAGAGGTCATCGTTAACGGCAAACACCACGCTAATTATATACACGTTACACAATTAAAAAAACCATCATTCTTGCAGCTCGTTCATGAAATCATAAATCTATCGAGTTTATTTATATCTATCGGACTTTGAGGATTTATCAGTACGAAAATTTCGTAATTTATGAATTTGAAGATTTGATAAAATGAGAATTTAAGGATTTGAAAATTTAAGAATTTATGAATCTGAGAATTTGAGAATTTGCGTACTTCAGAGCTTGAAAGTTTTAGAGTTTGAGAGCCGGGAAGTTTGTGGATTTTTGAGATTTGAGTAACTAGAATTTGGTAAATTATACAATTTGTCTTCAGTCGTTGAATTATTTTTGTTTTTCGAGCGGTTTCACTGATCCCGCTCTTAAACTAGCTCGTTGGTTCGTTAAGTTGAATCCCAAGCACATACAATCATCGATTTACTTTTTAACGTTTGAGCGACCATAAACCGGCGATACTATGTGCCCGGTACTGAACAATCGAACAACTAATTACAGGTGTGCTCACAGGCATCCGATCGTAAAGGCGTTGCACCTTAACAATGTTTCCATCTTCGTTTTGAGAGGCCTTGTTCGAAGCACGCCTGTGCCTGTTATAATTACGGTGCAAATCTCCCGGGAGTGCCCCATAGACCCTGACGATATTCCAAGAATAGTAACGCGTTGCAATTAACCGTCGAACGTGTACACCGGACCTGGGAATAATTGAAATTTTACGTGAGACCAGTGGCGTAAGCAGCCGCTTCGTTCGGAGCGGACAGGGGGCGGTGGAGTTACTCTGGCGATTTATGCGGTAAATGAGTAAGTGGAATGATTAAGTGACTTTTGGAAATTTGCAAATTTGATAGTGAGAAGCGTTCAGGATTTGAAAAGCTGGGAAATCGAGAATTGGAGATTTGTAAAGGTGGGAAATTGATGATCGGAGATGGGCGAAGTTGAAAACTGAGAATTGGAGATTTGAAAATTTGGAAAATTGAAAAATTGGAGATTTGAGAAGCTGGGAAATTGATAATTGAAGATTTGAGAAATTGATAAATCGAGGACTGAAGAGCTGTAAATTGGAGGATTGAGACTTGGAGATTTCAAAATTTGGCAAAAGAACAATTAGAAATTTGAAAATTCGGAAGATTGAAAATTCAAGATTTTATAAGTTGGAAATTAAGGATAGTAAACTTGAATATTTGGAAAGTTGAGATCCGGAGACTTTAAAAGTTGGAAAATTGATAATTCAAATTCTATAAATATAGAAAACTAAGAATTGGAGATTTCAAAATTTGTAAGAATGACAACTTGAAATTAGAAAATTTAGAAAATTTCGTATTGGAGATTTTAAAAGTCGGAAATATAAGATTTTAGACTCGAAAATCTGAGAATTGGATATTCGCAAAATTGAGGATTAAGCAATTTAGAAATTTCTATACTCTATATTTTAGAAATTCGGTAATTGGTTGAAAATGCAAAAAGTGAAAACTAATAACTTGGAACACCTAAGAATTAAAATGTTTACCAAAGTGAAAATTGGAAAAATTGAAAACTTGAAGATTTGAACATTGTAAAATTGGAAACTGAAATACTGAAAAATGAAAGAATCGAAAAATTGATAATTCAGGCATTGCAAAATGGAAGAGTCGAAAAATTGATAAATCAAAGAAATTGAAAAATAGCAAGTGGGCAAACTGAAAAATTGGCAAATTGACCACTTGATAAATTGATAAACTGAAAAATGAAAGAATTGATAGATTGAAGAATTGCAAAATTATTGATATATTAATTTTCATTTACTGGCTTGAGAATTGAAAAATTGATAAATTAAAACATCAAGGAATTGAAAATTTGAAAAATTGAAAAATTGATGAATTGAAAAATTGAAAAATCGAGAAATTGAAAAATTGAGAGATCGAAGTGTCGAAATGCTTAAAGACCCTACAATTAAAAACTGAGAAATCTTGAAATTTGAATATCGAACTATCATAAAATTATACAATCTCATATTCCGAAATCCCAAATATGAAAAATTCTATATGTGGTTGCAGGCCTACTATATTCTCCACCCAATTACGCCAATGTGTAAGACTCTTTCTTCTCATTCTCTTTTTTTCTTACATCTGCTTGACGTTTTAAGAGTGGCCCGTAACAAGTCTTACCGCGAAGATAATGGACGTGTTACAGTCGCGAAAGGAGCAACGTAGATCGACATGAAAGCGAAATTAACGATGGTCAGCTGTCATTTGCACAATCGTTCTTAACGAGACGTTTTAATTGCCCGTCTGAAATCCAGTAACCGAGCCTGGCTGTTTACGTTAGTTTTGCGTAAGGTGAAATCAATTAGCCGTAATGAGAAATTGGTAGTTGTTCATTAAACGCGTAATGATTGATAAAGGTGTTCGTCCAAATTCCATGTAGCTAACGGTTCTTTTCACTGGCTGCTGACAAACGAACAGATTAAATAGGACACGCTGTTATGGGATGTTTGCTGAACGTTAAACGCTATGAATCAGGATTTTGGTCCAGTTACGAAGACTTTTAGCCAATTTTCACAATCATATATTAGTTAAAAGCATGCATTAATACCGCTGCATTAATGTCGATTTCTTCAAATCGATATCTGTTATTAAACAATTTGATAGATTTGAATAGAACATTTGAGGATTTTGGAATTTCTGAATTTGAACATTATTTAGTTCGGACCTGAGATCATTTGAGACTTGAGAATTCTGAAATTTGAATACTTTCAGGGTTCTCAACATCCACCAGTGTATACAATTATTAGCATTCCCTTGCATCATGCTCATTACACATATCATACATCATTGCATTATATGTACATATACTCGTACAGCATTACATACATGTATATTAATATATTACATACATAACACATCATTACATACATGTATCAATACACTACACACCTCATACAACATTACATATATCATCAAATCAAGTACATAATTCAAAATTACATATGTCATCACATCACATATGCCATACAGCATTATACATTATGTATATATCATTACATTACATGCATCATACAGCGCTACATACATCGTTAAAATCTTTCTTTATATCGCAATACTTCCTATGAAAACCATGTTCGGTTCTATATCGAAGAATAAAAAGATATCCAATCCAACCTAGTCTACCATGAACAAAAATCCTAATTGCATCAGTGGCCTAAATCAGTAGCACTTTCTTTCATTTCACGTTCGCGTTTAATATTGCTTAGAACCAATTATGGCAGCAGAAATGTAATCGGAAATATTGCGGAATAAAACAAATTCACTTCGCATTTATTAACATTGTATACCATGCACGCGATTTTAAATACCGCGGTACACCTAACGGATACGTTGGCTTATCCATAGAGGAACACGATATTAACATCATTCCATCTACGGTATTACAGTATGAAAAACGGTATGCGTTCATTTGCTATGCTCTAACGAGCCACGACTGTTCGTTTTATATCGCCACGCCTCTATCTTCGCCTTGTCAGAGGCAAAAACACGTCATCCCTGAGTCGTTGAAAGACGTTGAACAATTAAAACTATCCGAAGGATGTCTGTCGTTAGAGCCAGGGTCGAAGGAGCGAATTTCGATGGGATTGCGAGGTCAGCAATTTTTATATTGGAATTTTTGAATATGAGAATTTAAGAATTTTGCGGATTTGGGCATAAGGAAAGTTTAGGAGTTAGGAATTTTTACGTGATCCCGTTCTTAAACTATTTCCTTGGTTCGTTAAAATTAATTTGAATATTTGGAGATTTGAGAATTTGAGTACCTTTTAATTTTAAATTCGAAGATTTTGAGATTTGAACATTTTGGAACTGTTCGATTTTTAATTTGGAAAATTGACTATTTAAGAAATTGGGAATTTTTGAACTCCAAGTTTAAACATTTTGTGATTTCAGAATTTAAGAAATTCGGACTTTGAGGATTTGTCAATACGAAAATTTAGAAATTTATGAATTTGAAGATTTGAGAATTTGAGGATATGGAGATTTGAAAATTTGAGAATTTATGAATCTGAGAATTTGAGAATCTGAAAACTTGAGAATTTGGTTACTTGAGAGCTTGAAAGTTTTAGAGTTTGAGAACTGGGGTGTTGTGGATTTTTGAGATTTGAGTAACTGGTATTTGGCAAATTTGTAAATTTGGGAGACCAAGAGTTTGAGAATTTGAGAATTTCATAATTTGGTAATTTGGGAATCTGAAAGCTTAAGAAATTGAGAATTTGCGTACTTGAGAGCTTGAAAGTTTTAGAATTTGAGAACTGAGGTCTTTGTGGATTGTTGAGATTTGAGTATCTGGAATTTGGTAAATTTATAAATTTGGGAGTTCAAGAGTTTGAGAATTTGAGAATGTCGGAATTTGGAAATTTGATAATATGGGAACTTTGGAATTTGATAATATGATAATTTGAGAACTTAGGAATTTGAAAATTCGAAAATTTGAGAACTTCGGAATTTAGTTATTCATTACAAATGATCTGTGCATTATACGGTGATACGATTAGTGTTAAAGCGAACACACGGGACCATAATTGCTTCGAGGCCGAGACTATGAGCCACAGAAAATGGAGGTGACGAGAGTCAGGGACACCGTAACGCTACGAAAGGGAATCCATTCTGAACCTTGCTCGCTTCCCTCTATGGAACCACCACGCAACAACTGCAATTCGATATTCTATGAGACACACGATATGGGCGAATTTTTTCAGCCGTACGATGACTGGACATTTAGGTGATCGCGGTTGGAAATATGAGTCCGAAGGTGCTGAACACGGAACTGTTACGTGAATTGTTGCCCATTGAAGCCACAACCGTGTAACCCTCTTATCCGCGGAAGCACCTCGGAGATACTTGCATATACACGCGGAATTAATTCATTTCCCCCACCACTCTATTTAAAAGATGCCTAATAAGGGTGCTGCACGATTGCGGATAAGCCAATTTGGTTCAAACTTTCTCAAATTATTGGAGACTACGAAATTGAGACTTTTTCGAGTTCTTTAAGAGCATCTCTTATTAATAAGAAAGATATTTGTGTTGAAAGTATTTGGACGTTCGATCAATCTCTTGTTGTGTAGGGTAGTTTCAATTGAAAGTTGCACTATTAGTTTTGGGTTTTTACATTTTTAATGTTTCTGCAGATATAAGTCTTTACATTCTCGAATTTGTATAACCCTGAATTTATGTATTCTTGAATTGTTGCAACTCTAAATTTATGTATTTTCGAATTTTAACAGCTCTAAATTTCTATCTTGCGGGATCATTTACAATTTTCAATTTGAATATTTCTAACTTTTTATATTTCTAAATTTCTGTATCCTCGAATTTCTAGATGTATTGTTAAATCTCTGTATGCCTAAATTTCTGCGTTCTTGAATTTCTATATATTTGCAAATTCGTACAACTCCAAATTTCTATATCCCCGACGTTTTCCAGTTCTAAATTTCTATATATTTCGGACTTGCAATTTTGAATTTCTCTATCGCTCAAATTTCTATATTACTGACTATTTAGAGTTTTAAATTTCTATAGTTCTAAATTTGTATATTTACAATTTTGAATTTTTATATTACTGATTATTTACAGTTTTGAATTTCAATATCCTTAAATTTCTGTATCCTCAAATTTCTATATTGCAGGCTATTTACAATTTTGAATTTCCCCATCCTCAAATTTTATATTACTGACTATTTGCAGTTTTGAATTTCTACATCCTTAAATTTCTATATTTCTGAATTTCTGTATCCTCAAATTTCTATGTTCTTGAATTTCTGAACATTCAAATTTCTACATTCCAAAGTCCTAAATCTCAATACTACCAAATCGCGAGGGTCACGGACTGCACGAAACGTGTGGCCATCGTGACAGAGTGTTAGAGTGGAATATTGCCCAGATCGTGACACCGATTTATTTCTCGTTTTAAAGGCACGCCGTTTTTAACCGTGCTGCTGGTTACTGACCGTGCCCACTGCGAGGTGCAGGTCGTGGAGAGCAGGTAGCCAGGTGCAGGACACGTCGAAGGATAAGCAGGAAGGGGATAGATAGCTGGGCGTGGAGAAAGAGAAGTCGAAATTCCTGTAGCAAAAAGTCCACCACGTTACCAGCGAGGAAATGACCTCTTCCTTCAGCATCGTGCATGTACAGGATCTTTCAAAATTATGTATCGTGATCACGCTAATGTGATTCTGCATTTGTGGATAGATGGATTGGTTAAACTTGTGGATTGATGGACATTTGTTAAACTTGTTGATAGGTGGACATTTCTTAAACTTGTGGATCGATGAACGTTTGTTAAACTACTAGATCAATGGACATTTGTTAAACTTGTGGATTGATGGACATTTGTTAAACTTGTGGATTGATGGACATTTGTTAAACTTGTGGATTGATGGCTATTTGGTAAACTTGTGGATTGATGGACATTTGTTAAACTTGTTGATAGGTGGACATTTCTTAAACTTGTGGATCAATGAATGTTTGTTAAACTTGTAGATCAATGGACATTTGTTAAACTTGTGGATTGATGGACATTTGGTAAATTTGTGGATTGATGGACATTTATTAAACTTGTGGATTGATGGACATTTGTTAATCTTGTGGATCGATGAACATTTGTTAAACTTGTAGATCAATGGACATTTGTTAAACTTGTGGATTGATGGACATTTGTTAAACTTGTGGATTGATGGACATTTGGTAAACTTGTGGATTGATGGACATTTATTAAACTTGTGGATTGATGGACATTTGTTAATCTTGTGGATTGATGGACATTTGTTAAACTTATGGATTGATGGACATTTGTTAAATTTGTAGATCAATGGACATTTGTTAAACTAATGGATCTACAGATCAAGAGCATCGCATAAGTTCGTAGGTATATTTAAAACTTAGAAGATGGCGACTTTTTTCCAAGTCGATTTTGTCAAAAACAGAACCTCGCATGAATCATTTTTATTTTCGACTTTTAGTATTTTATGTATAATAGAATCACCCCATTTTCGCTTGTACCACCTGTTAACGAATACCTCCGTTATATGTATATTACAAGGAGTATAATTTAGTATAAATTGTAACGTGTAGAAATTTTCAAAATATAGAAACCGGAAACAGTGAGGACGCGTTCTAAAAATGTGGATCTAAAAAATACTGAATGTATACACAAAGACTCGGAAATATACTGATTCTCAGTTGCAAACTCTCGGATATATAAAAACCAAAGACTGTACAAACTTGCCGGCATAAAATTTCAATACGAATAAATCTGGTTGTAGAATTTCACGTTGGAACTCGGGAATATACTGATTCTCAGCTGCAAACTCTCGGATATATGAAAACCGAAGACTATACAATCTCGCAGGCATAAAATTTCAATACGACAAAAGCTGTTGGTCGTAGAATAACAGCCTGGAGCTCGTCTAGCTTCAAATTGCTGTTACCAAGAAATTATTGCTAGAGAAAGAAAAGAGTCGGTGAAATCCTATTACAAACTCCTTCTCGGGTTACCGAAACCACATTATCGCCCAATGTGGTCAGACAAATGGAGTTCTACTGTAACAGGACGTAGATTGACGAACACAATTAACCGTATCGTTCATTCTTTCCCGCAACTTCCATTTCGAGTCTCAGTAACAAACTCAATCAGTGTTCTATCTATAAACTAGAAGAACACGTTCCGGCGTCGTAGCTGAATGAAGAAAATAAAACATGACGAACCGATAGACAGTTGCAAGTTCGTTAATCATGATTCGATCGCAGGCGGAGTTAGCGGTAAATTCGCGCGAAAGAAGGCAGACGAAAAGTGTCCGCAAAGTTGTCGTACAAACTGGTTGTAAAGACGAGCCGGATATTTAAATCGAGGAAACTTAATTTCGTGTCGACCGCTAATTATTGCAAATCTATTTGCCGTAAATTCTCTGTATGTAGTGTTTCATTAATAGTATTACTAATACCGGCTTTAGAAGCGTTTACATCGATTTTACGACATCGAGAACCTGAAAGAGAGGCACATACTAAAATGATTGCTCTGCAAGATATATTCGGAGAATATACAGGGTGGGTCACCACATTCTGCCATCTACATTTACGTCATTATTATGACGTATAGCAAACAATGTTTCAGAAGTTGAATGATTTTGAGAGGGGCACATTTTTATGGTACATATTTTTTTGTAGGTGAACGTGTAAAGGATATGTGAAGATCGTTAATGTTTTTTTAAATGGAATGATATATTTTTATTGCATAAGCTGATGCTCCATATTCTTTACAAAAATAAGTATTAATCTATCTATGTAAAATGTGTTCCCTTCGATTCACTTTTCACTTTTGGAAACAGGTAGAAGTCACCGGGTACACGCGACATTACATTGTGACCATATATCTCCGTTAACCCTTTGCACTCAGAAGGTTACTCACACTCACCATTTTGTTTAATACAGCAATTTGGAATAGACATTTTTTAACTGTATCTATGGTGATGAAATATGTCAACTATGTTCGCAGCACTACAACATGACAGTGTCCTCAACAATTAACGTTGAAAGAGAAGCAGACAAACAGACAAAACCACGAATTGTTGCACCAGAAGTATCAGAATTAAACCTGCTAATAACAACCTCGGCCAATACTATTACATGGTGGAATGTCTATAGTATCTATGGAGTTGAAATATGTCAACTATGTTCGCGGCACTGCAACGTGACAGTGTCCTCAACAATTAACGTTGAAAGAGAAGCAGACAAACAGACAAAACCACGAATCGTTGCACCAGAAGTATCAGAATTAAACCTGCTATAACAACCTCGGCCAATACTATTGCATGGTGGAATGTCCATAGTATCTATGGAGTTGAAATATGTCAACTATGTTCGCGGCACTGCAACGTGACAGTGTCCTCAACAATTAACGTTGAAAGAGAAGCAGACAAACAGAAAAAAACACGAATCGTTGCACCAGAAGTATCAGAATTAAACCTGCTAATAACAACCTCGGCCAATACTATTACATGGTGGAATGTCCATAGTATCTATGGAGTTGAAATATGTCAACTATGTTCGCGGCACTGCAACGTGACAGTGTCCTCAACAATTAACGTTGAAAGAGAAGCAGACAAACAGACAAAACCACGAATCGTTGCACCAGAAGTATCAGAATTAAACCTGCTAATAACAACCTCGTCCAATACTATTGCATGGTGGAAAGTTCATAGTCCTGTTAATTCAATTGCCACACCACGTAAATGTTTGCCGAACGCCATACATGAATTGGAAGTCCTATCTGAATCCATATCCTTATCCATACGCGAATTCAAGCCCTGAAATCGTAATCCGGAGTTTCATTTTGCATATCATCCATTTAAATTGTATTATTCCGTCTCTCCCTGGCAGCAGTGTCTTCGTCATACATAGTGTCGCCTCGTGCTTATGCCTACTCTTTCGCGGTATTTCAGGAAGTGCATCCATCGTTATGCTAATCTAGAACGAAACGATAATCGGGAACACGATAATGGCGGTAAAATGCGAGCATACGCAAGAAGGTGGTTCGTGTTACGATCATTTCTCAATCGTGAATTTATGAGCGTGATTAACGGCCGAGCAGGAGTTAACGTCGATGCTCCGCGGAGAACGTATTTATAACGCGGGATCGCTCGATTTCCTTTCGATGTAACGTCTATGCAAATAGAGAGGGATCTCGTGGAAAAAGCGCGAAAGCTGCCACGTGTCCTCTGGAGACGGCAAAAGGAAGACGCTTGCGAAGTTGCGCAACGACATCGTTGCGATACGAATCGGAGTTTATAAATCGTTTCTGTCGACCACGGGGAATGATAGCCGAGTTTGTCGTGCACTGGCGGGAAACGGAGAACACGTAAACGGAAATTGAGGAGAATGCGGATTCGATGAAAAATGGGGTAATCGAGCGACTTTTTGTTTCGGTAGTCAACGAGGATGGATATGGGAGTTTTGTAGGGGCTGGAGGGTATAATGAAGATGTCGATGGGGTGAAGGGTCTTTGCTCTCGCATCAGGAAGCACGTTAAGTTTTTTAGAAAATTGGGTTTCGGAAGTAGGGATTTACCAATGGAGGAATTGAAAATTTCGAAGAAATTTGAATATCTAGAATTTGAAAATGTAGACGTTTAAAAATTTAGAATTTACAAATATAAACATTTAGACATTTAGAATTTAGAAATGTAGACATTTAGAAATCTAGAAATGTTGAAATTTGTAAGAAAGCTTGGAATTCAGAAACTGGGAGATATAGGAACTTAGAAATGTCAAAATCTAGAAATTTAGGGTTATAGGAATTTGAAAATGTGGGAATTTAACAATTCAGAAATCTAGGAATTTAGAAACCTAGGAATTTTGTAAAGTAGACATTTAAAGATGTAGAAGTTTATGTAGCTAGAAATTTAAAAGTCTAAAAATTTAGAAATCTAGGACTTTAAAAAACTAGGAATGTAGTAATCTAGTAATTTGTAAATCCAGAAATTCGGATCTCTATAAATTTACAAAACTAGAAATTTAGAAATCTACTAATTTATTAAACTATAAATTTACAAAACTTCAAATTTATAAAACTAGAAATTTAGAAATCTAGTAATTTAGTAAAATAAAAATGTATAAAACTAGGAATTTAGAAAACTAGAAATTTAGAAATCTAGTAATTTAGTAAACTAGAAATTTACAAAACCAGGAATTCAGAAAACCAGAAGGTTAGAAATCTAGAAATACACAAACCTGGGAATTTTGAAATCATCGAATTGCAATTTCGAAATTCTCAAATTTAACAATTTGCGAATTTCTAAACTTGACAAATTACAAATTCAAAATCTTTAATTTCATAGCTTACAAAGTTTGAAAGCCTATTTCGAAAATAATAAATTCAATAATTTCACAATAGGAAAACCTCGGAATTGTCAAATACAGGTTTCCCGAACTGTAATATTGCCAATCATACAGAAACTGAAAAATACAAAAATTTAAAAGCTTACAAGTCAGGTGCGGAATGAAAAGTCTCTGATACAAAGTATAAAGGACATCATTCGCCCCTCGCGTTTCGTGTCTACAACAAAATCATGTTCCAGCGGTTGACGAGGTCCAGAATTATGTTCAGGCAGTTACGCCATCGATCCTGCTAAGAAATTCCGCGTCACGATTCCGAAACGTTGCTTCGCAAAAGTCTCGAAATTTGTCCTGCATCGAAGTTCGCGTGAATGTCGACAGGTTTTCTAAGGTTCGTCACGTTCCGCCCGTCAATAGACGAAAGAATTACCCGTGACTAAATACCTGTCGCTGCGTTCGGTATTCAAACAACACAGTTTCGTATGCGAACCTACCGTCCTGGCTCCTTTTTCACGAGCCATAAATTTCACTTAATTCGAAGGAATTTAGAAACGGCACGATCGGGAATAAACAATGAACGCAAGGGGAAAAAACCTCGTGTAAGATCGTAACTAGTTGCGAGCTGCAGGTTCATCGAAGAAGAGCCTAGAACGTTATCGAAGCACGTGCCGATTGAGTTTGCAGTCGGCGCGGATCGTGTTTTCGTTTAGCTATGTAATTTCGAGGCATGTAAAGAATAGTTGAAACCACTAGCGTAGCTAGCTAAGATCCGAGCGTTTCCGACGTGGGAAATTGCGAAGATCGGAACTTTGGAAAGATCTAATATCGAATAATTTGGGGGATTTGGGAATTTGGAAATGTAAAGAATTTAAAATGTTTCGGAACTTGGTAACTTAAGAAATGCAATAATTTAATAATTTGACAGGTCAGATAATTTTGGGAATTCGCAAATTTGAATAATTTAAAAAATTTGGTAACTTGGTAACTTAAAAAATGTAATAATTTAATAATTTCCCAGGTCTGATAATATTGGGAATTTGCAAATTTGAAGAATTAAAAAATTTCGTAACTTGATAACTTAAAAAATGCAATAATTTAATAATTTAAGGGGTCTAATAATTTTGGGAATTCCCAAATTTGAAGAATTAAAAAAATTTTGGAACCTGGTAAATTAAAACATATAATAATTTAAAAAATGTAATAATGTAACTTAAAAAATGTAATGATTCAACAATTTGAAGGGTCTGGTAATTTTGAGAATTTGAAGAATTTATGGAATTCCGAGACTTGTAGAATTTTATAAAATGTAGAATCTACAGGATTTATGGAAAATATGAAAAATTTGAATCCTTCAAATTTGTGTAAAAATAAATGTTCTCAATTATGTTTAAAATATTTTCTCTTCAAATTTTATGCAATTTAATCGAAACTCGGTTTACAAACGAATTAATTACGAAAATCGCACGGTATACAAGCACGAAGTATAAAACCAAGAATAAAAGTTAACAGATCCCGTTAATAAGTAGATGTTATCAAAATTGCATTTCAAAATATCATTTACGTTCGGAATAAACGCGAATCGGAATAATAAGCAATTAACGGAACCGGATTAATATATTCGCTGTCGCTTTCGCTCTTCAGCAACGTTAAAGTTGTGCAGAAAGGTGATGCACACCAGATGCGGTATAAATTAAAATTACGCAACAGCCCGAAAGAAAATGAGCATGATTGCAACCGGTGTTGTTCGCTAAAAGTTGGTTTCCTGTTACTCGAATGAAGACATATCGCGTGTTCGTTCAACGAGCAACTTGTGCTGCAACCATTGGCGTAACGAGAACTTCCATGTATTCGGGCATTTCTTTATTCGAATATTTGCAAATTTTTCGAGAACCTCCCATTTCCAAGATTTCTATGTTTGCAAATATAATAGGAGAATTACCATTAACAAAATCAGGCGTTTCTTGATTTGATTCTAATGGGAAACATTAAAGCTTTCTCAAAATTTATTTGATATTTTGCTTTGCTATTATAAATATATGTATTATAATTACTATGATAAATATATGTTACAATTACAATTGTTAATATGAGTTGTAATTACATTTTACAAGTTGTAATTATTAACTCATGTAGTAATTACAATTATATGTTGTTATTATAATTATTAATTAATTTGAAATAAAAATTATAATTACCAGTATAAAACATACGTTGAACAATCATAAATATACATTGTAATTACAATAAAAAACATACGTTGAACAACTATAAACATACGTTATAATTATAATTAAAGACATATGCAATTATAATTGCAGAAATATGTAACTACGATTATAAATACGATGAAACGCGTTTAATTAACTCAAAAGCAAGCAACAACGAAATCAAGTGCGTATCTCTGAAAATTAAATGCAACAATAGCGCAGCCACTAAATTATCGCGTTACGCTAATTACTGCAAACCGGGGCGAAGAGTAATAAGAGAGAACGTCGTAATCCGTTTCTGAAAATGCCATCAGCAAACAGACTCGTTTATTTTGCATCCAGGAATAGAAACCCGTAACACAATTAAACTGGCGAACTATATTTGAGATACCGTACACCAACGATGCCACATAAATCAATTACTTTTCATTTCGCGATCTACATCAACGCTCGCTAACCTCTCAATTTAATTACACTCGGCATTAATCTGATCGAACGTGATACACGTTCGCGTGTAAGTGGAACACCGCTTGTAATAAAGGGTTCCAGCAATAAGTTCGGTAAATCAACCACCGGACAGAGATTCATTCTGATTAATTGCGTGCAGATAAACCTGATAAACGAACATCCACTGTATATATCATTCTCTCGACCCTGCTCATTACCGGTCTGCGCCGACTCCATACGTCATTTTTCTCTGAACCCGGCTGAAAACGCGAAAGAATGCGACGAGAAAAGGTGCAGATTAAATCGTGTACGAATTATTTTCATTCCCTTGGGAACACACGGTGTCGTGAGCTTAATTGCAGCTTCGAAGTCCCGAAGTTGAAAAATAAACCCGAACAAACGATCAGAAGTGTACCTCTTAAATCTTAATGAGCTTGGTGCAACTCGACCAATCGTGCTATTATCCGTCGTCCCGTATACGATTTCGAGTGTACATGAACGGTAGCTTAGAAAATATTTCATACTTATTTCGATAGAATTCATTTTATGTGTAAAATGTAGTTTTTGATAAAAGGATTGTGGAGTAGTTGGTTAAACGATGAAAGGGTATATTAATGTCATTTACTGAACGCAAGTTCAGATGAATAAATTGTGCGCAGTGCTTTGTGATTGGATTATGGTTTATATTTTTATTAGAAAGATTTAGAAAATTTGGAAAATGTGCATAAATGTAATAATTTTCTTATATTTTTAGAGGAACCAGTATCCTATACTTTGTGTGAACGTTTTATAGCACTTACTACCTATAATGATGTATAAAAACTGGTATTTAATAGAAATTACCTAAAATTGAATGTTACATGCAAAGATACCAATTATGAACGTAATAGAAATTTTTAATGTAATTACGTAATTATTATTTGGGAAGATATAGAAGTTCCGAAAACTACAAATTAAAAAATTTCAGTTCCCAAGTTCCAATATTGCAAGATTCCAAAATTCCTGAGCTCCAAATTCACAATGATTAATAATTAAAAATTCTGAAATTTCAAAGTTAAAGAGTTCTAAAATGTCAAGATTCTAAGATGTCAAATTTTGAAAGTTTTAATATAGAAACTTAAAATTGTAAAACTGTAAAATTTTAAGATTGTAAAAGTGTAAAAGTGTAAAATCGTAAAATTGTAAAATTGTAAAATCCTAAAATCCTCAAATCCTCAAATCCTCAAATCCTCAAATCCTGAAATTCTAAAATTGTAAAATTGTAAAATCCTAAAATCCTAAAATTCTAAAATACTTAGATCCTGAAATCCGGAAATTCTAAAATGCTAAAAACTTTATAACCTAAAGGCACAAAATTCAAAAATGTCAAAGTTGAACATCGATCGAACGAGTTCTACGAATTAATGTTCTGAAAACGTGAAGTATCAAACAGAAACGCCACAAATATTATTTCTCGACGCAATTATATAATGAAATCATGACAAACTTTATATCTCCCGAAATCGTCGATTCGATATGCAACGACCTAATAATAACATGCTCTATCAACATGCAGAAGCTCATTAAAACGTGAATGTGTCACTTGGGAAGCTCTCCTTCCGAGTTAGGGAGTTTCGTCTGGATAAGATATGGCGTCTGGATTGTTTGAAGATGATACCAGTTCTAAATCAAACGCCGCACCTAATTAACTATTTCATAGTTTCCATCGTATTTTCATCAAATGCAATAAAATTTCAAACATAAACACTATCTACTACGTAAACGCTAAATGAACAAGCATCGAACTAAGAAAAATATAGACACCAAAATGAAGAAACCAATGTTTTAAAAAAATTTTAATTCACAATTTATGTGAACTTATTTTTTGAAATTCTGAGTTCTGAACTTTATTATTCATATTTCATTTTCTTTATTATGCAAATACGAATTAAAATATAATTAATTTTCTTTGTTATAACTGAAATTAGAAATTCATCCCTGAAGAGGTTGATTTCGTAGCAAGTGCATTGTTCGAACCTAAATCGTGTTCCACGAAGGCACAGGGAAAATACAGTATCGATAGGATCGAACAGCTCGCGTGCCGTTCGAGAAGACTATCGATCTGTGCCGAGGTAATTTTCGTCTCCGTTCACGGCGTATTGACTTTCAAATCATCAGCATCGAACGAGCAGTCAGAGATGCACGAGCATCGCCATACCTGTTCGCGACAACCCGTCGCGATATTAGCCATCGGGAATTTATTACAACGACAAGTGGTTTTCCGCTGTTCAACGCGGACCCTGACGACCGGCCTGAAAAACAATTGATGCACGCGTCGTTTCGCGCCTACCAATGGACGTTTATGGAGAGAATCCTGATGTCCGCTACAAGAACAAGAACTGTCCTTGAGAAACGAGTTGACGAAGTAGTTGTCGGCTTTCGAGCTTGCGAGGAAAGGGACGGTTTCGAGAAACGAGTGTACGCTATTTGAAGAAATGAAACATCACCGAAGGTCTATCGAAGCTAAAATTGAGGGGGAGAATGTTGTGTAATGATACGTCGTCTTCGATACAGTTTGATGAAACGAAACATTGTAAAAGCTCTATCGAAACAGTAGCTGCAGTAAGTAGGAGAATCTTTCAGGTTCAAAAACAATGCAGAGTTACGAAAGAGATTACTATACAATAATATGTTGTTCTCGATGCAATTTGAAGAAATGAAACATTGTTGAAGATGTAGGAAGTAGAAGCTATAGTAAGATGAGCCTATTAGGTTAAAGAAACCAGAATTACGAAGGGGACTACTGTGTAATGATATGTTGTCTTCGATGAACTTGGAAGAAATTAAACATTGTCAAAGGTCTATCGAAGAAAAAGCTACAGTAAGTTGAAGAATCTTTCAGATTAAAAAAACAATGCAGAGTTACGAAAGAGTCTACTGTGTAATATATTGTTTTCATTGGAATTTGAAGAAGTAAAACATCGTCGAAGGTTTACCGAAATTATAGTAAGTTGAAGAGTCTTTCGGATTAACAAAGCTAAAATTAAGGATGAAACTATTGTATAATAACATGTTGTCTACGAAGCAATTTGAGAAAGTGAAACATTGTCAAAGGTCTATCGAAGAAAAAGCTACAGTAAGTTGAAGAATCTTTCAGATTAAAAAAACAATGCAGAGTTACGAAAGAGACTACTGTGTAATATACCCTTTTTATTGCAATTTGAAGAAATAAAGTCGAAGTTTTATCGAAATTATAGTAAGTTGAAAAGTCTTTCGGATTAACGAAGCTAAAATTACGGATGAGACTATTGTATAATGATATATTGTCTACGATGCAATTTAAAAAAGTGAAACGTTGTCAAAGGTCCACCGAAGAAGCTATGGTAAGTTGAGTAAGATAGGTATAGTAAAGTGAATAAGTAAGCTATAGTATAGCAGGTTGAAAAAGAAGTAAAATAACGGAACGGACTATTGTGTAATCATATGTTTCCTCGATGAATAAAGTCGCTTAGAGGATATTTTTTCTCGTTGTAAAGCGAGTACGATCATTTACGCTTCAGATCGTTTACGGTAGAAGAGATTTATTCTTACAGGTGTTCGTAATGTTGATCGCCATTATGGTTTCATGATGTATATGGTTTCACGTGTTGGATACAATAACGTAATCTAGCTATCTCATATTATTTATCGTTACGTAATAACCTTCTTCATAAAAATTCAGTTCTGCTCGATATTAGGAATGCACCACTGTGCGTCGAAGTAAAAATGAAATTAACGAATTTAAATTAAATTTAATGAAATTCGTCGTAGACATAAAAATGATTAGTATAAGTAATTAATCTGACATGGTTATAATCCATCGTCTACTACAAATGATGAATCTTTTTCCGAACTGTATATACATGTACTATCAATCACCGTTTAAATAGCAAAAAAATAAATAACTTTAATGAAAAATAATTTGGGAACCAAAAGGTTAAGTAATCTCAAGGTATGACATCTTGTATTCTAATAAAATTTAATTAAAAAAACTGATGAAAAATTGTGTTTGGTAGGACTGATACTCGGTATCATCCATACAAATCAATCTTTAGGTATTAAAATCGAACACGTTCGTATACGAGCACGTGATTCAATGTCACCCTGCTATAATATATGTAGAAAGGTTGTTTGGGATGATGAACTTAACAGAATCGTCCAAGGTCATCGGAATAGAGGCAGAGGATTTTTACTTCGAATAATTATCGCTATCCTAATACGTATTTGAATAAATTTAAAAAGGTCATATTAGATTTCATGTCGAACTTAATATATCTGAGCTTTTATGCCAATGTTAACTATTACAACGATTTAATATATAATTTTATAATTTAGTTTAATATAATATAGTGTGTTCCGCCACGTATACTCATCGTTATGGTCATCTGTGAATTTTAATAGTTACCCTCTGACAATATATGTATAATTATTTCACATGATAATTATCATCGCAACTGATATTATATTAATATTGTATTAGATGTCATATAATATATTACGTTAAATATTTATTTAACATCACAATTGACATCCCAACTGGAATTACATAATTATTTCGCAGCATAATTTACATAGCAATTGATATTACATAAATATTATATTATGTATTATACAATATATCACATTAAATATTTCTGTAACATCACAATTGACATCCCAACTGGCATTGCACAGTTATTCCCCATCATACTTAACATAGCAACCGACATTGCACAAACATTATATTATATATCACATAACATTAAATATTTATTTATCATCGCAATTGACATCCCAACCGGCATGACGTAATTATTTCTCATCTCAATTGATATCACGTAGTTATTGACCATCGTAATTGATGTCACATAATAATGAATGTCGCACACGACATTACATAATTACTTGACATCATAATCGACACAACAGAATTCGATTTACGGCGACTGAATCGTGCACGGTGCACGTGAAACAATAGCAAGACGGTTCGAGTGACACCAAGCGTGAAAGTCACTATATCTGGTGGTACGAGAGCATACAAGCTAGCCACCTGCGTCGTGCCGAACAGGTGGGTGCAGAGGTCAAACATACGGTCGAAAGTTGAAGCACACGTGGTACCGAGTTACGAGAAACGAGTCGTAAATCGAGGTGAACCGAGGTGCTTCGCCGTGGGCGCCGATATAACGGTGACGGCCGGGGTCGCTCGTGGCCTCCTTTCCGAGGTGCTCCCCTCTTTCTCGCGCCTTCTTTTCAACTCGATACCTCTTCTTTGACTTCGGCGTTTCGTGGATAACTGTACATTCGTTCGTTCGTATAACCCGCTTCTTTCCGTGCGACGAAACCCGCGTATGTACAGTCACCAGCAAATCAGACTTCCCTGGCGAAAATATGACAACGGGAATAGACATCGCGCTCGCTTTTTAAGGATTTTTTAGAATTCATGAAGTGAGGTGTGAGCTAATTTGTGGATATAGAGGCACGGCGAATTTGAGATTCAGAGGTGTACTAACATAAAGGGATATGAGATGTATGGAATATTTGGGGTGAACGGATTTGGGTTGTAGAGATTTGGAGTGTATGGATTGGGAATATAGAGATTTGACGTGTTGGGATTCGGAGTGTAGGAATTCGAGATGCAGAAAGTTGGGGTGTGGAAATTTGGAATATAGGGATTTGGGATGTAGGAATTTGAGATGCAGAAAGTTGGGGTGTGGAAATTTGGAATATAGGGATTTGGGATGTAGGAATTTGAGATGTAGAAATTTGGGGTGTGGACATTTGGAATACAGGGATTTGGGTGCACGGATTTGGGATGTAGAAATTGGGGATATAGAGATTTGTGGTGTAGGAATCCGGACTATACAAATTCGGTATATGAACATTTCAATTGTAGAGATTTCGGGGTTTAGAAAATTGGAAACCAAGAAATTCAGGGATCGAGGGATCTTTCAGTATAGAAGTTTGGGACTGTAGTGATTTCAGAACTACGAAATTTGCAAAATAGAAACTGGGATACTTGGAATTTGACAGTATAAAAAATTTGGTAATGTAGGAATTTCAGTGTTTAGAAATTTGTGATTCTATTAACTTATCAGTACAGAAATCTGAAAATCTGGGGTTTCAGTAGAGAAATTTGAAAATGGAATTTCGGGGTTCAGAAATTTGAGAAAGTAGAAATATGACGTTCTGGAAATTTGCAATACACAACTGTATATAATTATCGCAAAGAAAGCGGTGAATCGAAATTAGTTCTGTTGCTTGGTAGAGATATATTCTACGTAGAGTATATTATAACGGGAACGCTCGTAATTCGATTAGATGATGAATCTCTAATGGAACCACGTGGAAGATTCACTGATTTAACGACTTGTATGCTTCATCGCCTGTTCGATATTTAAAAATTTACTAGGAACCGCAGATTTATACGCACCGTTATCTTAAATTGGTCGAGAATTACGTGTTTTGGAATAGTAAATTTGAAAGTAACGACGTTTAATAGCGTCATTAATTGATAAACCATCTCGTATAAGTAGTAAGTGAATGTCGATGTCATTGAACACTATAAAAACGTAGATTCGGGTTTCTTTAATATTGTGCGAATTCGAAAGCAAAAGTTTTTGTGTCGCTGAAAGATACTTATGTAAATGTTACATAATAATTTTATTTCTCTGATGCGCGATGATAAAAATTGTAAAATATTATTACGTTGTGTATGCCGAATCCAGTTGCGTATTACTGGGGAAAAAACAGAAATAAATTTTTGGGATAACATGCAATTTTTATAACTCAAAATAATATTTTTGGAAAAAGTTCATATGTTTAATGTATTGATACATGTATTAAAATTATACATTGAAGCATATAATTATACTTCATATTGAATTATATATCGAATATGTGTTTATGTCTTGCAAGTATGTTTGTACAAATTTACAAAAATAAATCATAGATTTTTCTTGCATTCACGAACTACAAATTAAAACTGTGTATACTTTTCTAACATGCATAAACGTTATAACTTAGCACACCTTTTGCTTGTTCAATGAATAATTAATAAACGAAGAGTTACAGCTAAATTTCATTAATATATATGTACCGTGAGTTAAATTAATCATCTAATTAAATTTATAATTACATAGCTACAAAGTTACGACTAAGTTTTAATGACTTTACACTTGGAATGATCGAATTAATTTGCTTATACTGGATTCATTCATTCAATTCACATTTAATTAATGAATTAATCAGATCTATACTGAATTCATTCATTCATTAATTATATTCTGCCGCAACTTTCAGTTTGATAATGTATACTTCGAATAAGCAAAAGAAATACATTATACCTTACAATTTCATTGTACTTGCTAATTGCTATTCTGCAAGCCACTCAATTTTTAAACCTAACAACAAGTTAACACTCATATAAAAATTAGAGCATTGTACAGTTTCAAACAGTGTCTAATTGTCGTGTGGAGACGTTAGGTGCGAAAGGCTATCTCTTCTCATCGCTAATTAGCGTCGACGAGCGTGAAGCTTGATGTAAACGGAGCAAACTCCCGCGCTATATCTTGCCAGGATGAATCAAGGATAAATCTAACACTAATCGCTTATTTTACGCATCAAAAATGAGACTTGTCTGCGATGATTAGACATATTTCCACTCATGACAAGGGCATTCACCCAGAAATCGTAATCTCCATAATTGGAACCGAGTAATTAATAATTTACAGTATGAAATTTACAAAAATAGCAACGTGATCCTATGAGTGATGCTTCCTTTAACACCTCGGATAATAAACAATTTCAGTGAACTGCAAAAATAGACCTTTTTTTTTTAACTCAGCTACAATATTAATACGAACAAGGAAAGCTAATATGTTACGTGTATTTTATATTCATTGATCCTTGATTATGTAGATTATAATTCAACGTGAACTTTATATATGAGCATGTTCAAAATTTTAATAAGCTTTATTAAGTTTGAACTGAGAGTACCTCGCAAAACGGACTCGTTAAATGGCAAGGGGATAATTATTACTTCAATACGTAAATGTACAGAGAACAATTAAAGGTAGAGTAACACGAAAATATCTAATGAATCAATTGGTTGTTATCGATTATATGAATTTGTTCGTAAAGATAAAAATAATTGAATATTGTACAATGTTTAATTAGATTCGAGAAATTGTTACATCGTTAAAATAAAACTGTAACGAGTGCACGTAAAATAAAATGTACTGTAACGAATGTAAGTAAAATACAATGTACTGTAACGAATGCATGTAAAATACAATGTACTGTAATAAATGTGCAAAAAAAATATAATGTACTGCAAGTAGCGGACAAAAGTTTAAGACGATGATTTGATTTGAAATATTATACGAACCTCGTTTCTTTTTTGTAACTTCGCTACTGAGCAAAATATCCAAATGAAATTTTTTTTATAAGTGTATAAATAAATGTCTAATTAGTTAACACCGAAAGTAGAACACTATTTATAATTTTTATGAAGAGTAAAACAATTATTTATTTTTTCCATTTAGTCTTAAACTTTTGTCCGATACTATATACAAAAAAGTATAATGTACTGTAATAAATGTGCAAAGAAAATATAATGTACTGCAAGAAAAGTGACAATATAACGACGTGATGAATTGTGGTCGACAATAGCCAATGCGACGTTGGATAAACTAATTAAGAGAGGAAGACTTGTTCGATTTTTTGAGCAACGTCGATAATGAAGACGATGATGCTCGTTCACTCGGAGTTTCTATCGAATCGAAAGGCGTGTAATCACACTTCCGGGAAATAAAGGAATCGATCATGGACCTGATTTCCAAGCTGTGAAGTGTTACACGACGATGAATCACTGGACCATCGAGCGATCCCCGTCAATCTATGATGAAACTGCAATTGAATATGAATTAAGCGGAATACACTATCGAACGGGACTGTTTAAACGACACGATATCGCGAAATGATCCATAAACTCCGTTACAGGGACACAACGAGGTGACTTCTCGGATAATTGCGTTGAAACCGCAGTATATTCTTGTTGCAGTCAGATTTTTGTTCGAGAAATATTATTTCGAAGATTCACTTATGTTTGGTAATTTGGGTATTTGGAAACTTTATATAATTGTGGGTTTTTTAATTTGGACAAGTATGGACTACGTGTTTGTGTGCTTTTAGATGTAGAAATTTGGTATTCGTGTACCTACATATTTTTAAATTTGGAAATTTTACATTTATGTATTTGGACATTTTTTAAATTGGAAATTTTATATTTATGTATTTGTGTACGTTTAAATTTGAAATGCTTAATATTTTTATACTTGTCCATTTTTAAATTTGGATGTTTGATATTTGTCTATGTACACATTTTTAAATTTGCTAATTTGATATTTGTCTATGTACACATTTTTAAATTTGCTAATTTGATATTTGTCTATGTACACATTTTTTAATATGCTAATTTGATATTTGTCTATGTATACATTTTTAAATTTGCTAATTTGATATTTGTGCATTTCACATTTTTAATTTAAACATTTAAACAGTTGTAGATTTACAAACATGATATTTAATTTTCATTTCTATGATTTTAGTTTATATTTTATACATACTATTTATACATACTATATGTATTGTATGTATAAAATATATTCGTGTATGTGTACTAATATACAATATACTATCTTTCCAAATGTATACTTTTCAATTTTATAATCAATCAGCTTCCCAAATTCTTGCATTTAGCAACATGAAATGTTGAAAATTAAAACTTGCAAATTTCTTAACCAAAAATTTAACCAGCTCCGAAATTAAAAATATCTGTGTACCAAAAAAGATTCAATAACTCCCCGATTTACCAAATTACAAAAATTTCCAGGAATACTTACGAAATCGCCACAACGTAGCAAAAATATTATTTATACTTGTAGCTTAGGAGGCAAATATCGAACGAATATAAATCTGTGTCTGTAACGGGGGAATATCGATTCTCAATGCATAAGGTAGCTGTATCGATAATAGCAGATCGAATTATGGTTTTGATTAATCATTTCAATTAAGAAGATATCGCGGGTCGAGCGCACGGTTTTGCGCAGACAAGAAGATGAATATCTCGAAACTGGCTAAATTACTGGAACGCATGCACCTCGAACAAAAGAACGAATTCTCATAGAGATTGAATTAAATCACGGTAGGAAGAAGACGGCTTTTTCCCACGTTCGAGACGCGTTGTTTTCGCCTGTTGGAAAAGCCACGACGACGATCGCTATACCTCAGATGCACCGTCGAGATAAACGGGTTCTTCCTGCTTCTTAACAAACTCGACATTAACAATCGTCTGGGATCAGGATGTAAACAAAGATATAAATACTACTTATGCAAATTTCTTGTCGTATTCGGTCAGCTCATAAATTCGCCTTCGTATTTTGATAATGTTTCAGGACTAATGCGAATGGAATTTAATTGAGGATACGTTTCGGTCGATCACGTTTACGGAGAAATATGAATATTCTTGGAATAAAAATTCAAAAATGCAGAAATTTAGAGATATTTGGCGATGCCAAGATTAAAGAGTTCAACATTCAGAAATGCAAATATGCAAAAATTCAAAAATTCTGAAATATAAATATGCAAAAATTCAGAAATGCAAAAGTGCGAAAATGCAGAAATACAGGGACGTAAGAATACAGAAATACCGGGATGCAGGAATATAGAAATGAAGAATGCAGAAATGCAGTAACACAGAAATTTATGAAATTGAAAATTTAAAATTGTAGAAATTTAGAAGCTCGGGAATTTGGAAATTTAAGAATATAGGAATTTGAAAATGTGAGAAGTTGGAAATTTTATGATCAACATATTCAAATATAGAAATCCAGGGTTTCGAAAGTTCAGAAACTCGGAAATTTAGAAATTCAAACATGTAGAAATTCGGTAATGCAAAAATACAAAAATGTAAAAATTCCAAACTATAGTAATTCGCAATTAGAAGAACGCGAATAGTCAGAAACTAAAAAATGAGTAAACTTGAAAATCCAGAAATGCAATGATTACAAATACAGAAATTTTTAATTCCCAACCTCAAATTGTCAAGTTCAAATGTTTATAAATTTGAACATTGAATTACTATCCATCTATGCTTACTACCTCGTGCGTTAATCTAAATTAATGAAAGGAAAAGAAAAGTTCTATACCCCCCAAAAAAAAGAATGCTTAAATCGGAATTAAAAAAGAAAAGAAAGAACAGAATTTAAATAATTAAAATATTCCATAAAATGAAAATGTGTACGTACAAAAAAAAGTTGCACTATTGAACCATATTTGACCCAGATTCCACCATGCATACGACCACAGCGCCATCCGCCACTCGAGAATTAATTATTATGCACGCAATAAAAACGCAGCCGGGAAATTTCGCAAAAGCTCAACGCATTATCATCTCGCGTTTCTCATGTTCATAAAGTACTGGCCGATTTATCGTCAACCGTACAATTATTCGCAACAGATTGATCAGACCAAAAGACAATTAAAAACAAGAAGGATCGTAATGTCTACACGGGTTGGGTTCGATTTATCTTTCCATGATTTACGCGTGCAGTAAATTATTGAAAACGCTTCGTGTTAATTTCTGATTGTAACGAAACTTTTTCTTCAGATTTGGTATTCATACGTTGACTGCCGTAGGGATCATTGGTATTGAAATGTTATTACATTCGAGTAATTAAAAAAAGAAATACGAACAATTTTATTGTTGTTCAGATAAATTATGCTTGGAAATAATTATTTCGTTTAAGAAGGGTAAATGACTGGTAAATTCAAATTTAATACTAAATTTACTATGAATTGTAAAATTTGAATTGAATTTGTTATTAATTTCATTGTTGAATTTAAACATACATATATGTTAAACTAATTTATCCTTAAAATCATCAATCAATCAGTCGTTCATATACGATTCTCAAGATTGCGATTATATTAATTTTGCTATGAATTTTCTGTGCAGATCGTAGAACTTTATAAAGAATTTTTAAATATAACTTTTATAATGAATTTTTATTAAGATATTTATCGTTTTACCGAATTAACGCGTGCAAACTAATTTTCGTTGCCAGATCAAACAAGATAAAAATAATAGAGAATTTAAATTACTACATTTTTAATTAATTAAAAACTTCTGGAATCATAAGAAACTTTTGATTTTGGTCAAAGATAAACTGTTTGTTCGCCACGAAAACAAAGGATCCCATTATCATATTCTTGCATTTATGTTGACATATAATGATCAACACATCCTGTTTCCATTTTCAGACAATCTTCAAAGTATTCTTCTTCTTTGTCACACAATATACAAAGGAAACTCGAAAAATTCTACAAACTATAAATTCTAAAAGGACCGGATATCGTTAAACATTTTCCGCTATTTAACCCTTTGCGCTCGAACGGCGCCCCTCGCTCGCCATTTGATTTAATTCAACAATTTCAAATAAATATCTTTTAACTAAATTTATAGTATTATATACCTGGTGTTCGAACACAGTGAACCAGACAATATTGGCGATTAATAATAAAAAAAATAATGATTTCCAAAAAATTCATCAAACTCTTCCACTAGAAAATTTTACAGCTTCCGTTTGCAAACAATGAAAATGCTTTCGAGTGCAAAGGGTTAATTTCCTCTTTCAATTCGTATTCGGGCATGATCAGCCTTACGTAATAATGGTTAGAACAAAATGTAAAAACACCGGTAGAACCAGTACACGTGGCTTTCGCTTTCTCCGCGGAGTAAATTGCTTTTTTCTTTCTTCTTTTTTTCGCAAAATTTTACGCAACCATTTTACATACTTGGCGCACGCTTGGTCGCGAAACTTGTAATCTCAGAAAAATAAGCAGTGTCCGCTCCGATAACAAGGCGCTAACTGCTGCGAGCAAACTTTTACCCTTTATTGATACATCGACCGTCGCTTTTTATCGATACATCGATATCGACAGCGCTCGTATAAGTTAGTTTCACGGTAGCATGAGTTTCGATCACTTCGGTTGCTCTATTATTACCGAACGCTATACCGCTTCACAGAATTCAGTTAAATGCGCCACTTAATTCGGATAATGGCTGTATTTGTTACATGTTGTTGCGTGTAAAAAAGCGGGAATAAAGAACGGATAGGTGCCGTGATTGATTCGATGAAGAACGCGTACCTGTGTTCCTTTTTCTTTCAGCAATTGTGAAGAAGAATGTTGCAACGTCGTAATAAATCTTGTTACTGGAACACGATATTCTACATTGCTCAAAATACTTGGGGGATCAATACCGAGGTATTTGTTTTGAGAAGGAAACACTTTCCTTTTTGATAAAGAGGAGTCAAACACTAAGGAATTGAAACATCTTTTTACACTATGCGTGTTTGCTACTCTTGCATTTGAGATGAACGTATTACTCGATATTCTTTTCTTATAATTTAATTCAAAATTGCTTGCAAGTACAGTGTCTAATTATATCTTATACAAAGTGGAATAATTAATATACAGTATATTGTATATATATAGTATATTAATTAATATACAGTATGTTGTATACAGTATAATAATCATTTACTTTTAATTATATTTTCTTCTTATTCAGATCCTGACTCCAGGATTCTTCTTACGTTACCAATTGTCGTGGATCTTATTTTTATGAACATAATAAAAATAACGAAATTCCTTCGATTTTATGGGAGTGTTATTACCCAGGAAAGTATTTTTATTTTCTTATTATTACCTACTCGCTTTCAGATGCATCGCAGTTATGATTTTCGTTGAAATCATTCTGAGTCATATTCTCTTTAATAAAATAAACCACGGTTCGTAATTAATTTTAGAGAACCATGGTCGAGTATTTATGAGAAACTGAACTGGAACTTACTTACAAACTAATTATAGAAACCGATGCCTAGACAGATCTATAGCACATCCTCGCTCATATCGAGATTATCTACATTGTATACTAATATTATGCAGTTTGTAGGTTTCTACACTATTACATATATTACTAAAATTCATCAGTGCTAGTACGGTAATATATTCGACTAAATATAATATCAACATAAGGTGGGACTGCCCCATGCTTGAACTAAACATCCTTGAAATAATTTTGTATTCATTTGCAAAATCAAACTCCCATCGCCCAAAAATTAAAGAATATCGATTACTTTCGCTATAGATTGCTTACAGATAAAAAGATCGTACCGGGTTCTATATGTAATTATCGTTATCTTCATGTCTTCCAAAATGGACTCGCTCCAGTTTTAAAATAAGAGACACGTTTATGTTCACATGCAGCTCAGTTTGTCCATTATTTCACTATTCCTTGTCCCACATTTCCATCAGCGCTTCGACGTAATATTTCTAGAGGTATTCACCAAACGAACGTTCGAGTCACCCGATATACAAGAAAGGAGTCGAAGAAAGGTGTACAGTGATCGTCACCCAGTACATGTCGCGCCAAGGAAGTTAGTAACAAGAAGAACCGGTCGACTAGTACAGTAACCGTTTCGTATCTGTCATTTTTCCCCAGACCGATACCTGCTGCACCTCCGTGTTCCCTTTATCCTGTTTTCCTTTCGCCGGTTTCCCCGATCGATTCGCCGCGAAACAACGACGGGATCGTTGCGTCCGGATTTTCGTGGGCATCGTCGCGTTCCACGATTTAAATGAAAGAACCGCGGGTACACGCGAGACCACTTAGAACCCGGGTACCAAAGAGTTCTGGAACCCGAAGCAAAGTGGATAGGCGGGTTTTCTATCGGCGACTGTCGATACGAGAAAAACTTGTCGCGATCGACGTTCACCCCTTGCACTTTTGTGCCTCCGATGCTTCGGCGATCCATCTTCACGATCTATGTTTGGTACTCTACCGTATCGAACTCTTATGCACTCATCGCAAGTATTTTCTTCTATTACTCGTCTCTGGCTCATCCAAAATCTAATCTTTAACCCTTTGCACTCGGAAGGTGACTCACACTCATCACCTTGTTTAATATAGCAGTTTGGAATAGGCATTTTTAAACTAAATCTATAGTGTTGCACATACTATGTATAAACGTAATGAAACAGCAGACACTGGCAATTAATAATTGAGCAATAATAACCTTGAAAGTTTTCATGAAACTTTTCGACCAAAAAGTTTTGCAGTTGCTACTTGGTAGCAATAAAAATACATTCGAGTGCAAAGGGTTAACACTTTGCACTCGGAAGGTGACTCACACTCACCACCTTGTTTAATATAGCAGTTTGGAATAGGCATTTTTAAACTAAATCTATAGTGTTGCACATACTATGTATAAACGTAATGAAACAGCAGATACTGGCAATTAATAGTTGAGCAATAATAACCTCGAAAGTATTCACGAAACTTTTCGACCAAAAAGTTTTGCAGTTGCTACTTGGTAGCAATAAAAATACATTCGAGTGCAAAGGGTTAACACTTTGATCGCAATATCACTCATATACGGATGACAGTCAAATTTCTACACAGGTGTAACAGTTGTATTATTCAAAATTTGCTCAATTTTCCAACTGAAGATGCTCGCGTCGGTTACTCAGAACTACGAAAAATAAATGTAACAATGTATCGCGAGAATAATTGGTAAAATTGGTTAAAAATGAAAATACTGCCTAATGTAATTTTCAATTACCTCCATGTGGCAGTCAATGTGTTAAGTAGTCACCGACTTTGCTATTACTCATATCTAACACTTCGCCTTTAACACTAGAAGTACCGGCATTAAATGCATGCATACTTCAAAACTGAACATAAAGTAGAAAAATAAATAAATAAATATTGCAGCATCACCTAACATATACAACCATTCATTAGCTAAATGAAACATGACAGACATTTTGACAAAAGGACGGCAATAAAATTTTGTAATAAAAAATCCCAAACCTGAAACCAGTCATTTTGACTTTTAGTGTTAACACTAGAACTACCAAAAACACTGATTTTTAATAAGTCTCGAACCCCCGTTTTTCCTAGTCCAAGCTCGATCTTGCGTAATGTTGAACGAGTCCCTCTTTCTACGTTCGATCGAAAATCAGTTATGTTTCTTTGTCGCCAGGCTTGTGTAAGAGGGGTTCGGAACGAAACGCATCTGGGTGTTCATAACTGTGCCAAGTAACGGTAACGAAAGTAAATCACACACAGTTTCATGCAGGTTCCCGATGACGGTTAGTCACTCGATCGAAGACCACACTGAACGGCTTAGATTTCACGGCACGGTTAATTGTTTCGAGTTTAGTTCGAAAAAGAAACCGGATATTCGCAAGAAAGCGGCCAATCGGAGACAGATTAATCGCAAACGCATCGATTGAGATATAATCGGTCGAAATAATTACTCTCCTTGTAGCTTTCTAATTAGTAGCAGCGCAGGAAGGAATGAGCTTTTGTAAAAAATTGCTAATATTGTCGAATCGATCGCTAATTTGCAATCACAACCTTGCGTAGACTGAAAACTAGCTGGATACAGTAAAAACTGGATACAGCTGAAATCTAGATACAATCGAGAACTAGATACACTAGAAAACTAAATATAGTAAAAAACTGGATACAGTAAAAAACTAGATATGGTCGAAAAATAGGTACAGTGGAAAACTAGATATAGTCGAAAACTAGGTACAGTGGAAACCTAGATACAAGCGACAACTGATTACACTAGAAAACTAAATATAGTAAAAAAAACTGGATACAGTAAAAAACTAGGTACAGTAGAAAACTAGATATAGTCGAAAACTAGGTACAGTGGAAAACTAGATATAAGCGACAACTGGTTACACTAGAAAACTAAATATAGTAAAAAAAACTGGATACAGTAAAAAACTAGGTACAGTGGAAAACTAGATACACTAGAAAACTAAATATAATAAAAAAACTAGACATGGCCGAAAACTAGGTACAGTAGAAAACTAAATACAGTCGAAAGCTCGGTACAGTGGAAAACTAGATACAGGCGAAAACTGGATGGACTAGAAAATTAAATATAGTAGAAAACTGGGTTCAGTAAAAATCTAGATATTATTCAGATATCAGATATTCAGTAAAAAAAGTAGGTAAAGTTGATATTAATACTTTATATTTATTTTATTACATAAAGTTGATATATAGTATTAATTAGAATAAATCCATTGAAAGGAATCAGTTAATCGATAACAAGAGCTCCTGTTTGTTCAAGGGGTGAGCGTTCGAGCCTCCATTTAGGTGGCTTTCAACTAGGTTTCCGATACCTTGCCAGTCACTCCGGAGATTAAATAAATCTTGGAACTCGAGAGACTTCGCAATGGCTCTTAACAAGGTCAGGATGAGAAAATGAGAAGAAAACGGCTTTTTCCAGTGGGTCGGTCGAATCTAACACTATTCTTAATAATTTTCCTTAATTAATTAGATCGCATTAACGATGAGAGGCACGGCGGGGAAAACGCTTTTACAAGCGTAGCTTCCTTCTGCACGCGACTGCAATATTGATTAACGATTTTTTATGCAACTCGCGATTAGAAATCTTGTCTTACACTATGCTTACGATGCACCCAAGCAGTTAAGGAGGAACATCGATCAACGAATATCAAATTACGCGAACGTTTGCGTGGTTCATCCGTGAAAATTCTATAGGATTAATTGTTTATTTAATTGTTTGTCGAATTAATAAAATCGAAAATATACTATAATAACATATAAATAAAAATGTGATAAAATATGCTTACTTAAGTATATAAGTATAGAACGTCGTTATTTAATCAAAATCGTTCTGAAAAATTGAATTAGAAAATTCTTTAAAATATTTATAAAATTCTTATCGATCCTCCATTTCGTTCACTTATATTGTTAAAATTGCGATATTTTCTGTTAGAGGAAAAGATTTTTTCTAAACACACTCGTCATAAGTACACTTAATAATAATATGAGTAACATCTCTTACGTACATATTTATTTTCAGAAATATTTTCCGGATAAACAAAAAGAAATTGGTGACGTGTACGTAAATTGTTAAAATTGTGATCTTGACAGAAATAAACATTTTCAAAAATATACGTGACTCAAATACAATTATACAAATAACAAAATGTTTTACATACAGTAAGAAATAGAGTTAGATAAGTTTTTTTTCTACATTATAGAAATATTTTCGGATAAATAAAAAGAAATCATTGACGTGTGCTAAATCTACGAAACGAAACGGATATTACTGTTTCGATTTTTTAACACAATGAAAGTGTTCTTTCACGGAAAGCAGCAGAAGGGCAAATTACTTCTCTTATATCGCGTACTATTACAAATGGTCGATTACACCGCAACCTCGTACGGACGACAGGTAAAATAAATCTTGACGAAGTAAAAATACATAACCCTAAAGGTGTTATTTGCATTCGCATGTGGAGCCGGGTTTCTGCGACAATTTGCACGCATGATTAACCAAACGACTCGTCGAAGAGCAAGCGAAATCGCCACTTTATAATATTGATAAAAACCGCTACTGAAACGTAATGACACCGTTCGTATCTCGTTATAATCGCATTAAGGCTGATGCATTTAATTGTCGGAGAGTGAAATTAGTAATGGGGTCGATTACGTAAGAAGCGAATTGCACACGTCATCTGACACGTTTTAAAAATTTCCAAGCACCGAAAAAAATCGAAGAGTGGAAATAAATGAGGCTGTGAATGCAAAAGGAAGGCAACTTTTTACTTGTCAAAACGTTGCACATCGATGGAGTATGCAAAAACGTGCTGCTTACGAGAACTGTGAATAATTGTAACGAATTAATAACCGTAATTATTAACATCTGCGGTAATTGTAACACGTTTCCATCCATATTAACCGATATTGCATTTCTCAACGCTCTTTTTAACGACAGGCAGTTTTTCGAAGGATGAAAATCTTTTTTATTCGCGTTCTTCGGTTCTTGTAATTATAATATACAAAATAAAGTTTTATTTATAGTTTTATATATAATATTTTTATTTGACTTCAATCGATATGAGGGGAAAATTATTGCAGCGAAATTTTATGCGTATCGGCTAGGTTGCATTATTTAATGGGTTAATAAACTTATTTGTTTAAGCGTTAATTTAAATTTCTTTGAGGGTTAAAAGATGATCGGTCTGTAAAATTCTGAAGAGGTCGATTTTTTTTTAACGCGGTTGGAAGTCTAGTAATTAATATGTGCGTGGTTCCATGCAAACATTCCGAGCGTTCTTTGAAATATAGCATTTACAGTAAACTTATGTTGCCTCGAGTGCGAGGCAGGGTTCTTTTCCGAGTTGAAATGTTGGGAGAGGCAGCTGGGAAGATCTTGGGAAAGTCTAGGGAAAATTGAGGAATAACATAGGGAGAGTCTTGAGAGATCCACCATTTTTATTGCTGATCAATCTCGTCAATTATTTTTCAAGTTTATGAATTTAGACATGCAGAAAATTTGGGAACTATCTTTAAACTATAAATTTATGAATTTGGGAAATTTGATAATTTTGCAACTGATTTATTTGAAGACAAGAATTTTTTTTAATTTGAGGTTTTGAAAATTTAAAAGCTTTTGGGATGTAAAAAATTTGATAGTCTGATGATTTGCAAACTTGTGAATTCAGAAATTTGACAAATTTCTTAATTGATGAACTCGAATATACAAGAATTTCAAAAACTGGTATACTTGAGAACTTGATAATTTGGGAAGTTGGAAAATTTGAATATCTCGGAATTTAAGAATTTGTAAGTTTCAGTTTGATGAATTTCAATACTTAATAATTTGAAAATTTGTGAATTTTGAAACTTGATCGTTTAGAAATTTGTGAATTTTGAAACTTGATCGTTTGGAAATTTGCGAATTTTGAAACCTGATCGTTTAAAATTTGCGAACCCGAAAGCTTGATAATTTGAAAATTTTCAAATTCAAAAACTTGATAATTTGGAAATTTGAGTATATATATATTTGAAAATTTGCGAGCCTGAAAATTTGAACTACTTGAAAACGTAAAAGCTTAAAAAGCTTGAGAAACTTGAAAATGTAAAAGCTTAAAAAGCTTGAGAAACTTGAAAATGTAAAAGCTTAAAAAGCTTGAGAAACTTGAAAATGTAAAAGCTTAAAAAGCTTGAGAAACTTAAAAATGTAAAAGCTTAAAAAGCTTGAGAAACTTGAAAATTTGGAAGTTTGAAACCTCGCAACGCTTAAAAAACTAAAACATAAAAAGCTTGAAACCTTGAAACCATAAAAATTGCGAAACCACGAAAAGCATGAAAACTCAAAAATTAGAAAACCTTAAAAAACTTGGAAATTTCTAAATATCTAGTACACCGATATGAATTTTCAATAAAGCAATATAATCCTGTACCGAAAGAAAACTGGTATAAACGAATTTATGTATAACCTTCATATTCCTGGTTTACTTCTTCGCGAAGCGTTGCGATTTCACGAGCAAACAGAACGTTATTGCCTTTCAGCTTCCATTTATTGTTACTTTCGCATTTAGAAAGATACACTTGTTACGTGCGGTGGTATTTCTGCATCCGTAATTAAACGATACCTGCTGAATTTAGTTACAGTCACCGCCACTCGCACAGCACGCACCAAGTTGAATCGAGAATCGAACGATAAGAAGCACGCAACGAAGCCGAGGAGCGTAACACGCGACAAACGCGTATGCTGGCGAAATATTTACGTATCTTTTTTTCACTCGGTTTATTCGAGAAGAGCGAATCAAATGCTAGCTGCAACTATGCATGAAATATTCGATAGGGCTATAACATTTCCAAGATAAGTAGTTACTTTTTAAGTAGCAATCAAATGTTACATACATACGTACACATATGCGTATGTACACTCTCTTATGATTCTCTGAAATGTATCATATATGTTATGTATATTCAGAATAGGAAAGATGATAAAGTTATGTTACTCTAGTTACGAAATAGTTCGATCATCGATATGTGTTTGTCATACTTATTTATACAGTGCTTCTAGTTTAGGTACATTTTGCATACTATTTTATTTCTATTCTACTATTTCGCTACTAGTCTGCTATTCTACTTTACTATTCTGATAAGTTACTGTTTTGTTACTTCACTGTTTTACTATTTTATTTTTCCATTGTACTACACTGGATATCTATTCCACTCTGCTCATTATGTCACTTCACTATTATACCAATGCCGCACTAATTTTATTACACAACTTTAGGACTATGTATTTCATTAGTTTATAATACTACAGTAATACTATTTCACTATTTTTGGATTTATCAGTGGATGCATAGAGTGAAATTCTGTTTGTACCAAAAAGAGTAATTCAGCAGTATGGAATGTAGTAAAATGAGATAGTCTAATAATGAATTAGTATAGTGCAAAATTACCAGTGACTTTAAATACTAGTATATTAGTTTATAATACTATAATTATTGTATAATTACTACAATTATAATTATATACACAACTATAGTTATATAGTTGTATAAGTTCTTAGGTAAACAATATAGTGTCACAGAAAAATTAGCGACGTAGCTGAAAACAGAACTCACCATGACTGCTGATGTACAGGTATCGTTGTGTGCGTACGCCGGTATCACCTAATTCCGCCGATTGTTGTTCTCCGATTTGTGCATGTTTGCAACACGCGGCCAGAGACAACGTTCAATCTTGCGATTCGTCGCAATTCGAAATTTCCGCGTTATACACAGTGTCAATCGTTTCACGGTCAACACAGATCACCATACGTAAACACACACACACGACCTGTACTTAAATACGCGCGTACGTCAGTATGCGCGCTCCCTGTACACTGTCTGCACGTGAAAAACACGACCGGAACGTTTTTTCTGACAATACCGGATAAACGCGACGTGTACGCCGGGAACCGAGCTGTTCACCGCGAATTTAAAATAGCGAACACCTTAACGAATACCGACAAGTAACGACGGTCGACGGCGCGACGGTACGTCGCGTCGCACGTTTTCGCTCGTGACGTTTTTCGCGCGTTTTTTTTTCTCGAAACTTTGAGAAGTCGCGACGAAACGAACGGGAGAAGTCACGGATTTTCAACCTGGCGGACACCGACTGAGCTCTCGACCGGCAGGTAGGTGAGCCATTGCCCCCCTACCTCCCTCCTAACAGTCTACCACTACACAACCGCTCACCATTCTCCATTCTCTTTCCCTTTACTTGCCTCCGTCTTGTTCTTTCATTTTCCGCGATCCCAGAATCACCAGCTTTTCGGTTACGCCGCTGATCCGATGCATCGTTGCATCTCGTAATGAATAATTTCGATGTCCTTGCTCTTCAAGCTTCGAGAAAACGTACGTTGATACGATGTCACTTATGATTTTATCTATCTGTAAAACGAACTCATACCTTATACGTTACTTGGACTTTTTTCGGTATTTGTCGCGCTAGTTAAAACTTCCGTAACTGTGTACGGAAAAGTGGTGCGAGTTTGAGAATTTAGATTTTAGATTTTACAAACATTTAGAAGTTGGGGAAATAGTAACATTCGGAAGTTTGGAAATAGAAAAGTTCGATGTATCGGAGAATTTGAGAATGTGAGCATTTGGAGATTTGAAAGTTCGGGAATTTGGAGTAAGGTTCATTTGGTTGATCGGGGGCGCGAATGGTGTACCCCCTTCCGTTCGCTTGAAATTTGGGCTACTAGATGTCTCACAACATGCATTATTTCTCGCTAGTGATCTATTGTATGTAAATACTGATATGTAAAAACTTTCCAAAACGGAATTTACGAATATTATAATTTCTTACTTGAAAAGGTATTCGTTGCAAAACTGCGGAAGCAATATTTATAGTAATTTTAAACCCTGCCGGGGTTACCTTATCTAACTTTTCTCAATAATTGAACATTTTGAGAATTTCAAGCAGAGAAATCTCCGCAAGTATAGAATTTTGGGATATCTTTAGATATTTGAAAATTGAAGAAATTTTTAAAGATATTTAAAATATCGAAGAGTAGTTTACTAATTTGAGAATTTTCTTAGTGATTTGGAAATCCAAAAATATGAAAATTTAGAAGTTTCAGAATTTGAAATTTGAAATTTGGAAAATGAGAAATATAGGATTTCGGAAATTTACGAACGTTAAAAGTTGGAAAATCTGAAAATTCTGAAACTTTGGGTATTCTAAAAAAATGATTTGTAGGTAAACAATAAAAATATAACAGAAAGCATATGTTTCTTATAGCATTTATCATTTTATTCATTATTAAATAGTTAATGTGTTTCTATAACTGCACTGTTATCTAGTTCTTCTTCAGTATCTGCTTCAACTTTCTTTTGAAGGTATGCATTAAAATCAACTTTGAATGATTCTTCTGATGGTGCGCTCTTAATCTGAACTCTACAAAATACATGTCTGTAAGTATTTGGAATTTGATTGGAAGCTTAGTATCTTACTAAATAACAAGTATGAGTATATAAATACCTTTTGATGAAGGAACTTATTCGTTTTTCCGAAGCAGATTCAATATTGCTAAGGATAGTAGCAAAGTTTTCCTCAAGCTGTGTTACATCCATATCAAGCTACCAAATAATTGACAAAATTGATTAAAAAACATACGTCGTATGTTTTTATATACCCTATCAATAATAATAGTACACAAATTATATGTCCACTTTTTGTAAAATTTAATTTTATATATACAACCAATAGTTCTAAATACATTTATATCTTTACAGATTTAATAAACATCACAGTTTTGTTTACTGTAAGTCTATTATTTTAATTACGCGAATGTTTGCAAGATATTTAATTTAATTTACAATTTTTAATTGATAATTAAATATTTTTATTTGTAAGTATTCCAGATATATAAAAATATATATAATATAAAAGTTTATTCTAAAACCTGTTTTCCCTGCAAACATTAAAAATGTACATACAATATTTGTGCACTAACCATCAATATATTGAATTTACCTTGCCAAAGGGCATATAAATTTGAGCATAGTCTTTATGATCTTTATCTGGTTCTGCTGAATATTTTATTGCATTTTTAAACTTTGTAACAAGTTGACCGACATCATTGCTCAAAGTACCTAAATATTTAGTTAATATTTGAATTAAACATTCATACAAAATAAAAATTTATTTCGAACTGACTTTGTTTACCTATTTTCGCATTTGGAAACTTTCGTTTTAATAATCCTCTGATCAACAGTAATTCTGTTAAAATGTCTACATTAGCTACAATATAGTCATACTCCTTATAATCAAATTTTCCACCCTATAATGGTTCATATTATATTATTCTTTATAATCACGTTTCCTTTCACACTGTTTTGCTTACCTGAATTTGTTTTATTACTTCAACACCACCAACATAATCTGCTCTAGCATTTAAAGCATTACTTTGCTCTTCAGAATTCTTAGATAAAGCTAAAATGTTTGGTTTCTTTCCACCAGTTTCGAATGTATATGGTAGATCAACTATCTTTGTGAATTTATCGATATATTTATTTCTGTTGTCAAACTAATGCAAATAATAAATTATTGTAATTCTATTACATAGACTTTATTAATTTATATTATTAATCGTGTTTACCTTCATATTTAATTCAACAAAAACGTTTACAACTGCATCAGGAGCATTAAACATAGTTGGATGATGTGTTTCACGATGACATTCTATAGCCTGTTTTAATGAATATGTTGGTAGTGGATGGTTCTTTATTACCCACACATCATCGGTTGTGGTTTTCAATGATAAATCTTTATCTATCAAAAGAAGCGGAGAGGTTGTTGCCTTTACTTTCCTGTTATAAAATCGCTTTAACAATTACTCAGTTATTTAGCAATAATTTCTCGAAAGTAACAATAAAATATACATACGCTATTTTTCGTTTTTTTTCTGCCTCTTTTGATGCTTTTGCAAGATTTATTTTAACTTTCTTCAGTCTGGCTTTTTCTCTTGTACCTTTCCTGGCCGCATAATCTCGCGTTTGAATAAAAATACGAGAATATACATTCGTTCCTATATTATGATTAGTCATCGATCGAACACTATTCAGCCATCCTACACATATAATAGCATGATCATAACAGTAAATAATAATCTTGAATTAATGCCTTTTTATACAAAGAAATGTTAGGTTATAAATATAATGCTGTCATTTTATTACAGGTATAATAAGATACACTCATTACACGTTAATATAATTATACTACTTTAGAAAGAGCAATTCAATTGAATACATTGAATGCAACTACAAAATTAATCAATACTAACCAGTTAACATTTTTACTATTGTATACGAAAGTAACTTGTATATAGGTTAATTAAATCCCTCTGAAGTAACTTATTTTGAATGAAACTAGGCTAGGGGGAAAAAGTAATAACTAACGCAGAGAACTTCTCTTTGATTTTGAAGAATTGGATATGTAAACTTGAAAATGTTCAAACTTCTCAATCATTATCAATTTTTCAAGTTTCTAATTCTAATAAAACTGTAAGCATGGAACTTTGTAAATTTAAAATTTGACCGATTAAGAAGAAAACAAATGGTAATAATGATTTTTTCCCCCATATAGTTATTATCTTTAGGAAAACCTATGGTGCTGGTTTTTATACAGTTCAACACACATTTAACTTTCATGAGGAAAATGACAGATAAGTGGCAATTTAATATGTAGAAAGATATAGATGACAATAATTTATTTTAATACAATTAATTTAAGAAGCAAATTGCAAATTATTCTTCTAGCATGACAAAGTTAGACAAGCGTCTTCATAGTATGGTGGAAGCATTACATTCGAAAATTAAAGTAAATAATTGCATTTTGTGAACCTCAAAGTGTTTAGTCATGTAACAGGTGAAGGTAGGATCTAATGCAACTAAATTGGAAATGCAATACCTTATGAAACATTGATTTTTTCGACTTATTAGGTAAGAGAATGTAGTAATGCTTCAAGTAGTAATACTACATAGCTTTATAATATTTTGTATTTCTTGATAGATTTAAAACAACAATTAAAGTTGATACATAATTTTTCTAAAAATTTAGTTCCATTGGTTCCGCTAGATGACGATACCGGTTGTTTTTTGCATACTGCACGCGCGAACAAATTAATTTTAAAATAAATGATAGAACATGCTTCCTAAATCGTTTCAATTTTTTAAATTAATTATTGTACAATAATGTATTGACTTTTATATCTTTTATATATGTATATTAATTTTCTGCAGTACTTTCATTAATAAATCTTGAATATAAAATTTAATTATCAAGAAACGTCAACATAAAGTGCACAATACATCAGCTTTCTTTTAAAAGTAAACATTTACTTGCAAAAAACTTATTATTTTTTAATGTTGCGCGTGATTTTTGCAAATTAAATATAATTTGTGCCAATCAGCGAATTTTATCAGGGGTGGTAGAAACCTGTTCTCGTTGGCGGCCATTTTCCCCAGAGAAGCCAGATTTGCACTGGAATACATAAAAATACCAAAGTAAATGTACGCTAGGAATATTACATCTTTGAATAGCATATAATAAATACATTCCGTGTATGTGAATTATTATGCTTCTCCTTTTGTTCTTTTACATCAATAAAATTGATATAATCAAATAGTTCTATAATCTTGTACGCCACAATACTATAACGTTTTAGCGATTATTATAATCCTAGAATAACCTGATATCGAGAAAGTAAAAGAATTAAACTTGTGATATGAATATAGGCAAAAACGGGAGCTTTAAGAACAGAATAAAATTAGAAATAATTGACCTTAAGATCAGCACTTATGAAAGAGCACTGTTCAAGTAACATGGCAGACGGAAGTAGACGTCATCAGTGCCAACTGCCAGCCAACTAGGCTTACTGAAGCTGTAGTTTCCATACGAAGAAAAGTACTTTTTCTCCGTTTCCTGCGTCTTCATATATTTTTTGCGGTAGGGTACATTAGTTCAGTAACGAAGAAACCTTTTATGTAGTTATATCATGCAAAAGTTTTTCTAACCCGCTCTCAATTTTATACTTCGGTGACCTGTAATCGAAACAATATAAAGCTGTTATTAGTAGGTGTGATCTGGTAAGTCTTATATTTTAATCGTAATTATCCGCTAATCATATATCACACTCCATTCTCATCGTTATCACAACAGGCACCACTGATTTGTTGTTTACTTTGATGTTAATCTGATTATATTTAACTGTTACTGATGTTTTTCTGTAACACATGTTATTGCAATTTCAGTGCATACTAAATTTAATTCAAATTATACATGAATTTACAAATCTTATTATATAGTATTTGCACATGATAATTTTGTCAACTCATTGTTGCAGAGTCATTCAGTAGCTAGTATACGGTGGACATTATACCCATTCATACCTACAAATATGTTCATTTGGGACTGGTTTGCGGGTGTTTTGAATTATCTTGGTAACTATAATTTTTATAAGGATTTAAGATATATACTTTTTCAACTATGTGAATGCTTTTTATAAGTATTAAAGGAATTTCTGTTAGTATAAATAGTTTATTATTTCTATCAATGAGAAAAGAAGGTGTGACGCTTATAAAACTATTTCACATTGATTAGTATTTTTACAAATGAAATTTTTTTTTAATTTTAGGACTATGGAAAAAGAGTGGTAAACTCTTGTTTCTTGGTTTAGATAATGCTGGCAAAACTACATTACTTCACATGCTCAAAGATGATCGATTAGCTCAACATGTGCCTACATTGCATCCAAGTAATTAGTATTAAAATAATTCATACCTCTAGTTGAAATTAAATTAATGCAACTGTATTAAAGAATGTTTATTTTCAGATATATATCTTTAATTTCTTACTGTACATATTAGGCTTAATTTATTAGAAAACTAATATTGTTCTTTTTAAATGCAGTTCACTAATTAATGAAGTTTATTAATTTAGTATGAAAATTATATATTTTACAGTAGTTTTATATGTATTTCTGTGATTTAGCATCGGAAGAGCTTTCGATTGGAAATATGAGGTTCACAACATTTGACCTTGGAGGGCATCCTCAAGGTATATAACACACCAAGGACATTAAATGTAGGCAAATTGTGTATTGTTACATTCATTATAATTACATATTACAGCACGAAGAGTTTGGAAAGACTATTTTCCAGCAGTGGATGCAATAGTATTTCTTGTTGATGCAAGTGATAGGTCAAGGTTACCCGAATCAAAAGCTGAATTCGATGCACTATTAACTGATGAACAACTAAGTGCATGTCCAGTTTTGGTGCTAGGTAATAAAATTGATAAACCGGGTGCAGCATCAGAAGATGAACTCAGAAATTACTTCAATCTTTATGGTCAAACAACGGGAAAGGTATATTGATTGAATCATCATATTCCATTTTGAATACAGAAATAATTTCAAATAATAAATTTTAGGGAAAAATTTCTCGCAGTGAATTGTCTGGTCGTCCGTTGGAATTATTTATGTGCTCAGTGTTGAAAAGACAGGGGTATGGTGAAGGTTTCCGTTGGCTTGCTCAGTATATTGACTGAATGTACGAAGTAATTTAAATACTCAGATTTTTGGCAGTTTATTATGTTTCCCTTTCCTCTGTTTCATACTGAATGTCAGTACAGGGGTATATTATCCTTTAAGTGAATTGTGCAGTAGGAAAGGAATATTGAGATATGAACTGCAATAACAGGTTCAGTACAGTACAGATATATAAAGAAAATTACATCTCAAAAACAAAATATGACAAGCACGATAGGACTAATTTGTTTCATTTTAATATGTGGAGCCTACATAATATTCTGTACGAATTTTTTAAATTCCATACGTGTTTGATGAATTTCTATCATTTTGGAAGTCACATTATGGAAATATCGGACACGCTAAAAAATGATATAAACATTTTGATAAATAAAATAATAAACTATTTAAAAATTTCAAGTGTTTTCCATAGTTATTTTTTATAATATAACTTTTTCAATTACACAGAAAACATTGCATGTACATGATTAAACAGCGACATTTGTTTCATATATCTTGAAATAAATTAACAAAAATTTGTTGAGTATATTTAATTTCAAACTTTTTACTTTAAAATAAAAATGTTTGTAAACATGATAAGGGATGTTATCATTTTTTCTTTTTTGTAATAAATTTTTGTTATTAATAAAAATTGTTTCTGACTTAAAAGGAGAAGAAGGCAATATGAGCATGAATTATATAAAGGATAAAAATACACAATACATTTAATTATGCAACTATTATATTTGAGGACGCATTCTGGTATCAAATTTTAAAAATATCAAAAACAGTGTTTTGTAAATTATTATAAAACTAAAATTGTCTCTAAATATGTAAAAATGATTACAAAAATATATAGAACAGTTTATGTAAACTTGTTTTTAAACAATTAATGAAGAATAAAAATTTTAGAAATGAATTTTTTTATATATTAATATAGTAATTGCAAGAACTTATATAGTGTTCTCCTTTTCATTATTTTATAAAAATAAAATATTTTTTGTATCCATTAGAACTTTCGTTTGTTGTATAATTTTCTTTAGATTTTAGTAGAATTTTAAAGTGATAATTCTTGTTCCTCTGGTAATTTGGCAAACATTTGATTTATATAAGTATCTGTTATTTCATCTAAGCTCTTTGGTTTCCAGTTTGGGTTTTGATCTTTGTCAATTAAAAGTGCTCTGATACCTACAAAATAAATGAAACTCAAATAGTATTTAAATTGTGATGCAAAAATAATATAATATAAAATTATTTCTTAAACATTTACGTATTTATAGTTTATATAATCAGTACCTTCATATAAATCGCTATCTTTATTTAAAACAGCACATGATAACCTAAATTCCATCTTCAAGCAATCTGCTAAACTTAATGCAGCTCCTTTCTGAATTGCACTCATAGTCATTTTCAGTGAAGTGGGAGATGCTTTTAACAGCATTCCTAATGTCTTTACTGCCCATTCTGAGTTATCCTCCTTCAATCTTTTAAAAATAAATAACAAAATACTATGATATAACAACTTTTTTAGATTTATTGCTATAGTTAACATACCTTTGTATTATTTCTTCTATGGAAGGAGCAGAAAAACATTTATCAATTTGGTCCATGTATGGTGCTAAACTAAATTCCTGATTCAATTTGTCAGGTTGATATTTATTTAAAACATTGTTAATATCAGAATTGTTAGTTATTAATAAATCTTGCTTTAAATTCGATAACTTCTCAGAAGGTACAAAATGTGTTGCAATCCCAGCAAACAACACATCAGTTCCTTGAAGAATAATGTGAAATTTACAAAACATTTAAGATATAAAAAATTAAAATTATTGAATTTGGTAACCTTTTATACCTTTCAATCGATCTCCAGTTAATCCAAGGTAAAGGCCTAACTTGCCTTTCAATCTAGGTAAAAAATATGATCCTCCAACATCAGGGTAAAGTCCTATTGCTGTCTCAGGCATTGCAAACAATGTTTTCTCAGTTGCAATTCGATATTTCCCATGAACAGATAATCCAACTCCACCACCCATAGTTATTCCATTTATTACGGCTATATATGGTAATTTATATGTACCAATGAGGTAATTTAAGCTATATTATTGAACACATAACAGAGCTATTTTTTTAAATATACTGTAAATGTATTACGCATATAACATATCATAAAATTGCATTTACAACTTACGTATATTCTTTTCTAAAAAATGTTTCACCGAATTTATTATTGTTTTCTTGCAAGGCAATGGCAATACCTTTTACATCACCTCCAGCACAAAATGCCTTGTCACTGGCTGATTCAATTAATACAAATTTTTTAGATGATTCCCATTTTTTGAGTGCAGGATATATTTTTTCAACCATTGGCAAATTTAAAGCATTCAAGACTTTAGGCCTATTTAATACTATAACACCTACATTTCCAACCTTATTTGATAAAAACAGGTCATCAATATCACAAGTATTTAATTCATAATTTGTTTTTATGGCAAACTTCATAAATTATGACTCGCAATTACATTATAATAGAGTATACAATTCATACTTATAAGCATACATACTTCTTTAACAAGTACATCATCTTCAACATGTGGTGTTGTTTGAACCATAGACCCACTTCTTTGTGGTACTGGAATTTCAATCATAGGTTGAGAATCTGGTTGAGGTTGAGGTTGAGGTTGAGGTTGAGGTTGGGGTTGGGGTTCAGGTTGTGGTTGTTGAGGAAGTGTAGGTTCAGCAATAGGACCTAAATGTGAAGGACTAATGTATTATCAGGGCTTACTTAATGAATTTATATTTAATCTCCATAAAAATCAAAGTATTAACCAAGAAAATGACTAATTATTAATTGTCATTAATCATTATTTTGATTTTATGAGTAAAATTAATCTAGATAAGTGGTTTTTAAAAACCTGGTATTTCTACTACAGGAATTTGTGAAGGTTGTGGCACATTTGGGAATGGTGTTGATGGTATTGTTTCATCTGCTAATATAATTGGTATGGGACTACGATTATATAATTTAAAACTTATGTTTGTACCCTTACCAGTAGCTTGTGCTGATAAATATCTAAAGGTAGCAATTGAAATACTATTTACAGTATTTAATTTCAATGTACCATTTTTCATCTAATAAAAGAGAAGAATATTAGCTTTCATTTTATAATACATAAATGATAATACATAGAACATAAATAATAATTACCATTATTGTTTTTCAGTATTTAGTCTGTGGTAATTCAGTAAATAGGATTGTATAATAATTCATATAACATATAACAGCACAAACTTATCAGATCTGGTAAGCACTTGAACCACATAGGTTATAGAATATCATGTAATTATAAAGCATGTTGATATTCTTATTTTTTTGAGTAAAGTATATAACAAAACTATGATAACTGGAGATTTCAAAATCACATGGTATTTTTACATAACAGCTACAGATACCAATGTTTCATTTAAACTTATTAAGCTAAAATTGTTATTAAAGTTAGAAATATTCTTCAGATCTAATAAAACATAAATTATTATTCATTTATATGTTACAGTTATAGATAAATTATCATATAATTTAAACATATGTATTTAATATTTTAAATAAAAGTCTGTAATTTTATTCAAAAATCAATCAATGATTTGTTATTTTATCGATAATATTTAATACGATATAACCATATTTTTGCGCTAAAATGGTACAGACTAGTAACGTTGGGTACTTAATATAATACCAACATTTATATAATTTTTTGTACAGATCCAACCTATCAATTGTCCTGCACAATTTGAAATACGTGTCGAATAATGATAACTAAGGCACTTAAACATGTTAGTATAATCAACAGGTGTGTATTGGGTATGCAGAAAACTGATATATGTAGTTTGATTATTCCAAATACTCAAAAAATTCGGTCCATATCCTTTTTTTCTCGACCTGCAAAGCCTCCTTACAATCATATTTGTCAGGTTGGCGACCCTGTTTTACGCTTGGTAGCGACACCAGTGGACTTGAAGCTATCACTACAGTCACCAGAATTTGAAAAGGTATTCTACTACAATTAAGTTAATATTTTAAATTTAAAAATATAAGAATTAAAAAATTGTTATGTTTAAAAATTAAGGGCTTTGGAAATTCGAATTATTAGGACTTTAGGAATTCCGAAATTGCAACTTTTGGAAAAATGAGAATTTAACATTCTGAAAAGTTGGGATTGAAACATTTAAGAATATTGTATATATGTTATTTTTTGCAGGTACTTGAGCAATTATGCAAAGTAATGAGAAGATATAAACTGTATGGACTATCTGCACCTCAAATTGGTGTTTCTTTGCAAGTATTTGCTATTGAAGTAGATGAGAAATGTATAAACAAAGTCGATCCAGAAGTTAGAAAAACTTTGGGAGTAGAACCTATACCATTAACATATTTCATTAATCCAAAAATGGAGGTAATAAATCCTGAGGAAGTTGAGCTTGTTGAATGTTGTGGGAGTCTCATTGGCTATGAAGCACAAGTGCGAAGGGCAAAAGAAGTTAAGCTCAAAGCTTTTAATCGACTTGGAGAACCGTTCACTTGGCAGGCTAAAGGATGGGTAGCTAGGATTGCTCAACATGAATTTGATCACTTAAAAGTAAATAATTTTTGCATTATTATTATCTCATTTTATTATTTCTTATTTCAGCTATGAACAAATCAGTATATTTTCAAGGAATTTGTAGAACATGTTTTGGAATATTACTTTGCAGCATTTTTTCTAATCAGGTTGCATAATAACAAGTTATTTAAAACTAAGTCTCTGTTGAAATAGTGGAATTTATAACTGATAATTAGCATTACATAAAGTTTTAATTATTTAAATTGAACTCAAGATTAATATTTAGAAACATATTAAGTAAATATGATGTAAAAAGATGGTCGGCACCAACAATTATATATATGTATAGACCCTAGAAATATAGTTATAATCATTATAGAAAAATGTCAACTAAACGATAATATATTAAAACCAGAAACTAATTCAGATTCATCTTTACCCAAATTGTATTGTACTCAATTTACATATAAATCTAAAATTATTTGTTATTTCTAGGGTATACTTTATGTAAACAAAATGGATCCATCAACGTTTGAATTTTGTTACTGGCAGCAACTAAATGCAAGGAAAGGAGATATCAAAGTGAAATACAAATTATGGTAATTATTACAACAATTATAACAATTTTCAATGTATTAAGGGTATTATAACTTATTGCTAATTTAGAAAATAAGTTTTATATAACAATATGTTTCTCAAATTACAGATTTTGAAAATAATTATACACGTCTCCATAAGATGTAGAAACGACATAAAAAATTATAATTACAAATTAAAAATTGTATCAAACACTGAATAAACTATGATACTTACCGATGTAGTGTACTACATAAAATTTGAATTACTAAAATTCCTACAGAGTGAGCCACCTACCTTAATCATTTCAATTTCGTTTTCACACTTCCTGTTTATTTGAAAAATGTATCATGAGAAAAAGTAGCCCCAGCTTTCTTCCCCAAACTAACAAATTATAAAACCATTATAATATTAAAATAATTAAAATATAAGTTTTAAAATAATTTGCTAATTTTAGATACACGTAAAATAATTTCGAAAATGGAATCTTATTTAATATTATTATGATATATGGAATTAATAAAAAAATTGTGACATGAACTACCTGAAATATTTTTTATTCCATAAATTGTTTTAATAATCTAACAATCAGATTATTTCATAGCCACGTCCAGATGTCTCACCCTACATGTGCATCATAATGTAGTGTTAACAAATAATTTCATACGAAACATGTACAAATCACATTCACTATCTTTATTTTTATATTCATATAATTTTCTTTGCTCGATTTTATTGTGTTTCCTTATATTAGAAGTACAATGAAATTTAAGAAGCATTTCACTACAAACAAAAGCTTCTTACACCGATATTCACATAGTTTTGTACATATTGAACAATGTACTTTTTCGTTATCATATCGATACTCGTATTTTTTGATTCATTACATTCAATATAATCACGTATACATGTATATTTAACTAGTATATTAAAAAGCGTTTGTTTTTCCCAGAGTATTTTTGCTCCGCAAGTGTTATATTACAGCTATTGGCGTAACTAGAATTTTTCTCTAGGATGGGCCATGTATCTTGGAATACATTTCTATGTAAGTATAGCATTCAACACTGGATATAGTATATATACTAAACTTTTTTAGGAAAAGCGGCGATATAGGGAAGGGAGAAACATTTGAGAAAACTGAAGGATATTCTATTAGGAACTTCCATATTACCGAATTTCAATAAATTCCCAAATGTTCATATTTTTAAATTTCTGAATTTTCAAACATCCAGATTTCTAAGATTTCCGAATCCTCAATGCTTTGAATTTCCAAAGGTCCGAATTCCTAAATTTTCGAATTTTCAAATTTCTCCAATATTCAACTTCTCAAATTTTTCGAATTTTCGAATTTCTCCAATTTTCCCATTTCGAAATCTTCAGATTTTCAAACTCAAATTTCTATATCTTTAAATTCCCGAATTCTCAATTTTTCAACAGTCATAGCAAATAGTATACATATATGTAGTTCTCCTGTATCGCTATTTTCCCCAATAAAGTCTGATATTCCTGGTATTGTATCGTTTTCAATACTTCCCGTCGAAGGGTCCTATGCAATTTTTTTTCATACAATTTCACCCTTCACCCACCCTGTGTCCTACCACGTTACGCCAATACACATTACAGCCGAAAAGCTAAACCGAAAATTGAAATCGAGGTGCGTATTTTACCATTTCTGCGTTGCAAATTCTCCAAGTTGTACTCTAGTAAAGGAAACATAGGGAAAGGAATTTTGATTCTTTTATTTCACACATTCTTTTTCGTTCGTTTCAAACATCACCCGTACATGTATTTCCGATGAAAATGATAAATTATCCGTTCTCAGACTTCCGTGATATTGCATATACCACATTAAATTTATTTTTGCAAAATAATGTCTTACAAACCGATTAATTTATATGATACATAATTACAAAAAAATTAATCAGTACGCTCAAGCATCCATTTACCACCAGGTGGATTTGTGCGTTTTTACAACGAAGACGTAATAATTTCATTTTATAACAAGGACGCTATGTTGGTATTTCAATTAGTCTTTTCCAGCAAGACATCGGCTCGAACGAATTATCGTCGAAAACATTGAAATGGACGCACGTACTAGGAAGTATTTAAAGTAGCAAATATATTTCGTTCATCCGATGAAAATTAGCACTCTTCGTCACGCGGTCGATCACGATTAAAGATACACAATAGGAACACGAAATTTAATCGATATAAGCACTTTACCATTAACGAACAGGTAGCACGCGTTCGATTAACATACCGCGATTCTCGTCGTGAACATCTTACCCTCGTCGAACATCAAATCAAATGTTTTATTAAGGTAGGTAGATCATTGGTCCGTTATGGATCGAACGACGAACAGCAACAGATAATCCAACTTTCCGTATCGAACGGAATGAACGATAGAAACAATCGAATCGTGCATTTTTCGCGGATCGACGAACCCGAAAGCGATTACCTGTCGTCATCGTGTCGTTACAAAGCTCGATTCGGTGGCAATTCACACCAAGACAGAGAGTTCGATTTTTAATACCTAACGAGAGCCAATCTGGTAGACTCGTAATATCGAATTTAGTCAACCGTGTTTGAGCTTTCTTTTCGATCGTCCCTTTTTTTCCCCTCTCAGATCCCACGTTTCGCTTTCTATCATGATGAACCTTGAAGAGGGCCGCTGCTTAGGGATATGTCACGCTTATATCCAGGTATGTACTCGTTGTTGTTCAGGATTGTCCTCCTCTTGTCAAGACACGTGGCCCTTGGTCTGCGAGGTTTTCCATTTTCTTCCACGATGAGGGGCTAGAAATCGATCGTTCCCTCCTCTCGACGATTGCTGGTACAAAGGTATTCGCGCCGTGCCTATTGAAATTAGAAATAGGGCTTGTTTGCGTCGACACATCGTTTCTTGCGTATCGATTTCTAAGATGCATTCGAGTACAACGATATGTGTGCGGGTGTCGATTTGTTTATGGTTGTGTGGGAGATCGGAGGCCGGACTCTCGTTATATTGCCGTGGAGCAATACTATTAGGTTGTGTCCTAAATTCCTTCCTTGTTTAATAGAATGGTATACACAATATTTAGGGTTTAAGATCTGTTGCATTAATTACAAGGTGTTCTACTGAATCGTCCCTTTTCATTCCTCAGTAAATATCATTTACTCTTTGATTACTTGCAAAATATTCCTCGAAGTGCGTTTTTATGTTATATCAAAAAGGGAAGAAACTTATGGGACAACCTAATATATCTGCATGTTCAGGAGGATCCAGTCTTACAATATATTTATTCGTTCTATTAGCTACAATTTAACAATAGCAGCATACGTATAATTATATAGAGACATTACTATTGTTATATTGTAACTCGTGGACCGAGAATTGGATACACCTGAATGTGGGGATTTAATGTATGATTGTTTGAAATGTACGAATTTGAGATTTGTTTGAGAACATGTTATAACATGTAACGATCTATTTTCTATCGTTTTGCCATACGAATCGCGACGATTCAATGCGTGGTAATCTAACGCGTACCAGTCCGACGGGTATAAATCTATCTCGTAGGAATTTAACGCGTAGAAATCTGACGCGTACAAACCGAACGAGTGTAAATCTAACTCGTACGAATTCAACACGGATAAATCGAACGCGTAGAAATTTAATGTATAAAAATTTAATGGGTCGAAATTCAACGGGTATAAATTTAACTCGCAGGAATTTAAAGCATAGGAATCCAATGGGTATAAGTCTAACACGTAGGGATTTAACGCGTAGAAATCAGACGCTTAAGAATTTAACGCGCAGGAGTTTAGCGGGTATGAATCTATCGCGTAGAAATCGAACGGGTATAAATCTAGCTTGTAGGGATTTAACGAGTAGAAATTTGACGCGTAGAAATTTAATGTATAAACATTTAATGGGTCGACATCCAACGGGTATAAATTTAACTCGCAGGAATTTAAAGCATAGGAATCCAATGGGTATAAGTATAACACGTAGGGATTTAACGCTTAGAAATCAGACGCTTAAGAATTTAACGCGCAGGAGTTTAGCGGGTATGAATCTATCGCGTAGAAATCGAACGGGTATAAATCTAGCTCGTAGGGATTTAACGAGTTGAAATTTTACGGATAGGAATTTATCACACAGAACTTTAACGGGTAGATATCCAGCGTGTAAAAAATCTAGCGGGTAAAAATTCAACGTATACAAATTTAAAAAATAAAAATTTAATGGGTGAATACCAAAATCCTACTGATTAATTTGCATTCAAAAGTTTAAAACTAGTAATATAACGAGAGTCCTCTTATATTAATATGTACAAATGACAGTTTCGTTTTCTTTTGGCAGTGTCGCATTTGTTTGTTGTTTTTTTATGTATAGTGGTTTTATTTGTTGCTAAGATGAGGCAGAGTAACAAAGCCTTTTTAATAAAACTTATCACTATATTTAGAGTTATTTTTACATTAGACTAGACTTACAAAAGCTGTCAAAATAACGGACCTTACATTTCTCAATTTTCAATTATGAAAATTGTTGAGAAAATTTTTTCAAAGTATATGTTAACCTTCAACGATACAAAAATGATTGTACAAGCCAGTTTATGTATTATCTATTATTTATTTTTATAGTTTAGTTTAATTTGAATATAAGTGGTTAATCGTCCGTAAATCTAGGATTAAAAAAGATATTATTTTTTGTGCGTATATTTTTCCTCGATATCTTGGAATATTTTTTTTCTACTAAATTAATTATAAATTGATTGTTACACTTTAACATTATAAAGTTCATTTTATAATGTTAATTATAAATTTACTTTACTAATTAACAAAACTCAATTAACTCTACCTCATTTTAATACGTTTCTCTTCGACATGTATGAAAGTTAACCTTTTCATAGAAGTTTAGCATTCACAAATTGCAAAAAGAAATAAGACATGAAAGGATTAACTTCCAGTTCCATACGTTTATGAGTTTTGTATAATGCAATGAAACCGATGCCAGGGCCTAAAATGTGTACCCTGTTTTGTAGCAAATCAATCTGTATTTAAATTCGAGAACACATAAAAATTATAAATAACGCTTACGTAGCTACGAGATTATTAAGAAACGACAGAAATGATAATATCAATACAAAAACACTTACAGAACAGAATATAATTTATAAAAACTAAAATACAAAATACTTATGCAAAGTAAGTATAACAGCGATTAGCGATAAAATTAAACGATACAAAGCTTGGATAGTTTTTTTAAATAGAACTTACGGTTAAATATACAACGTGTGTAAAATTTAAATTTTAGGCCCTGAAGTATAATAATGACTAGGAGTATGCGGATATCCGAAAGTTTCCGATTAAGTAGAACAGGGACATGAAAGTATCTCGGGTAGCCAACATGTTTTAGATACCGGAATTTTCGATGTGGGGTTACTTCGGTATTCAGAAACTATCGAGGTTCGTACAGAACTTTTACATTTCAGACTATTGGAAGTTTCGGTATGCGTTTACAAAAATAGAGTTAACTTTCAATGGTTTAGCGTGGTGTAATATCGCTTTCGGTTCGTTTGTTTCTAGATCTCCAAATTTTGAAACACTCCAATTTTTAAATTCCCAAATTCTCAAATTCTCAAATTTCTAAATTTCCAAATTCCCAAATTCCCAAATTCCCAAATTCCCAAATTCCCAAATTCTCAAATTCTCAAATTCTCAAATTCTCAAATTCTCAAATTCTAAAATCCTCAAATTCTCAAAGTCCCAATTTCTCCAATTCCCAATACCTCAAATCCCCTTTTTCTCTTTTTCTCAAATTCTCAAATTTCTAAATTTCCAAATTTCCAAATTCTCAAATTCTCAAATTCTCAAATTCCCAAATTCTCAAATTCTCAAATTCCCAATTTCTCCAATTCCCAATACCTCAAATCCCCTTTTTCTCTTTTTCTCAAATTTCTAAATTTCTAAATTTCCAAATTCCCAAATTCTCAAATTTTCAAATTCCCAAATTCTCAAATTCCCTTTTTCTCAATTTCTCAAATTCTCAAATTTCCAAATTCCCAAATTTCCAAATTCCTAAATTTTCGAACTCTCGAATTTCCAAATTATAAAATATTAAAATATTCAGTTTGTAGGTATGAATCATACACCTAGCATAGTATTCGATGATCTTAACATTGCATATTTTCAAATTCCCTAATTCTTAAATACGTAAATTCTTAAGTTGCTAAGCTCCTAACTTCTTAAATTTGTAAATTCGTAAATTCGTAAATTCCTAAATTCCTAAATTCCAAAACACCTAAATTCTCAAATTTCCAAATTATTAAGTATTAAAATATTCAAGCTATAGGAATAAAACCACGCACATAGTCTCAATTTGCTCGTCGAGGATTAATATTTCGAAGATCTCATAATTGCATATTTTCGAATTCCAAAATTCATAGGTCTCTAAATGTTTAAACCCTCGAATTATTAAAGTTTTCTATTTGTATCTCAACTGTGCAAATTACAATAAACATTAAATTTAAACTTTCACGCTACTAAAAACACGACTCCTTCATCCACGCGATATGTGGCATAACCTAACAAGCTACGAAGATAATAACGAAACGGCTTCTAATTTTGTTCCCTACTATTTTCCATTATTGTACTGGAAATAAATTCGGTTTTAAACTACGTTATTCTATTTATACAGGTGGTACAATATTTTCCAGTCCCCAGTGATTCGTTTATTCCGACAGTCTAAAATTGCTGACCCGGTCCGCCATTTGTCGACGCAGACCGAAAATCCCGATACTTTAAGATCCCGGCCGTTTCATACTGATTCTGATAACTTTCGAATCCCAAACCGAACTTATCTGATTTTCCTCGACCCTCGGGTACCTCGAATATAAACTTACTCGTACACTCCTAGTAACAACACCGTATTCCAATAGTTTCGTATACAGTACTCTGCAATTGTACTACAACCTAACATTCTCCACAAATTGTCATTTTAGAAATTGACTGTTGTACTCTTTGGTATATAACACGAGTTGAATATATCTGTCCTATCAAAAATCTAGCACGTGGCACGATCGATAGTTTCAGTGTCTATGCTGTCACGTCACAACGTCAGTTAAGAGACAGACACGTCTACTGGCATTGTTTTTAAGATATGTCTTCTAGAATTGTTTTTAAGACACGTCTACTGGCATTGTTTTTAAGATATGTCTTCTAGAATTGTTTTTAAGACACGTCTACTGGCATTGTTTTTAACACTTAACGGACTGAGCACTTTACGTTCCACGACTTCTTAAAACGATCGCGTAGATTTTCGTTCGAATTTTTACGAAGTTACGTTAGTTTCACTTTTGTGTGCGCATCAGTTTCTTTCTCGTTACTATCAGTTTATACTATCTGCCCAGTTTATTCCAGTATTTTCGGTAAATAAATAACTCTATATTTCATCGAATATTGTGTCGATTCGATAAAGTTGCAACGCTTCAAACACAATTGAATTTTAAATTTTATCCTAATATTAGGGTGTCCCATAAGTTTTATCCTTTTTTGATATGGCAAATGTACTTAGAGGAATATTTTGTAAGTAATAGCCAATAATTTTAGAAAGAATAAACAATGATGTTTCCGAAGGAATTGAAGAAGATGATAGAGCAGAACAATTTATTATCGAAACGATAAATATTGTGTATGCATTTCCGTTAAAAAAGAAAGAAAATGGGACATCTCGATATCAGAATTCAATAATGTTCTACTCTGCGATCACACGAACTACAATTATTTTTAACTAATAGAATTTGTGTTAATTGTACAAGTTTCCTTTATACAGGGTGTCCCAAAAGTGATGAAGGAGCCGGAAATGGGAAGTAGGTGGGGTCATTCTAAACAACTTTTTCATTTGCAAAAATGTCGTATGGGGCTTCATTTTTAAATTATTAACGAAAAACGTCGACCAATCAGAGCGCGACAATCGCGCGCGCTCGGAGGCCGCAGTGTAGGCCCGAGTTATAATTGGCCGTGGTCGCGATCGAATCGCGCGCCACGCGTTCTTGCGTTCTGATTGGTTAGTGTTTTTTGTTAATATTTTAAAAATGAAGCCCCATACGACATTTTTACAAATGAAAAAGTTGTTCAGAATGACCCCACCTACTTCCCATTTCCGGCTCCTTCATCACTTTTGGGACACCCTGTATATTAGGTTGTCATGTATCTTTCTTTTACAATATAACATGAAAACACACCTCCAGAAATATTTTATAAGTACTCCTCAATAATTTGTGAAAGAGAAAATAATGTTTCCCGAAGGATGTTTAATGCAGCGAATCAATCTTAACACCAAAACTACCGACGTATAGTGCACAATTATTTTGATGTTAAAAGTGAAGTTGAAAAATAAATGAACAAACGATGAAGCATGAAAGAATACACTTATAGATTCTTCATCTCGATGCAGGTCAACATAAATGCAAAGAAGACCAGCTTAACAAATTTTGAAGTAGGAAATTTATAGAAGCGTCATTTGACCCCTTTGGTAGTTTTAGCGTTAAACAATAAATATCGTGTATTCGCTTCTATCGAATCAAGAAGAAACTTATTGACCTTAAATAAATGCCCGGAAACCGAGAAAGGCGAAGAAAAGACCAAACGTCCGTTAAGTGTTAGTATCAGATAGTCCGCGTTACAGTTACCCTAAGTCTGGTGATTCGCGTCGATGTTGGTCTGCGACGCAGCCGGTGATTTCATGCAAACCTATGTAAGAGTTTCGTGTGTTCGTGTAGGAGTCGTCGTGCTCGAAGCGTGACTCGCTCGTGGGTGTCGTGGACGATGTGCAAGGACGTTCCAAGGAGGTGCAGGAGGACGTACCGTTCCGAGATATCCGTGTGTTCGTTTGGGGACTTCCGGTGCAGCTGTACCGTGATGTTAACGCTTCTGATCGAGATAACGTATGCTCAGCCGGCACAGTCACCCCGGGACACCAGGAGAAGAAGCGTGCGAATCCTCGTCGAAATCTGCAAGACGATGTAATCAACTTTTAACCCATTGCACTCGAAGGTATCTTTACGTATAGCAGATACCAACTCTGAAACATTTTCGTTGAGAAGTGTCGTGAATTCTTTCGAAATTATTATCGCTCTATTATTAACCCTTTGTACTCGCGAGGTGACTCACATTTGTCAGTCGATTTAGTGCGATGATTTTCAATAAATAACTTCTGACAAAATTTGTATTATTGTACACGCGATGTTTGAACTTAGAGATACACTCATGGACAAAATTAAGTGGACATTGCAGAAATGTAAAAAAATTTTGTTTTATTACAATGTTATTATAAATTATAAATTTAGAACGTGAAATATTTTTGTAGACTTGAAATAACATCTATTTAACGTATATAATTGTGCAATGAAGTTTTGATTTATAAGTGTTATTAGTTAAATTAAATTAACCTTTTGTTATTTATGACAGCTGTCCACTTAATTTTGTCCACGACTGTACATACGATATTGACGATTAACCCTTTGAGTGCTATGAACGTATATATGAGTCTGATGAAAATTACCAGTGTGGACTAAGGACGCATACAGGGTGTCCCACAATTATGGCACGAGCCGGAAAGGGGTGGGGCTATTCTAAACAACTTTTTTCTTTGCAAAAATATTGGATGAGGTTTCATTTTTAAATTATTAAGGAAAAACACCGATCGTTATGTCCATTTAATGAAAAGGTTATGTCCATTTTGTATTTATCGAATATAACACACGATAATATAATACAATCTCTTCAGTTTGCGAAATTGACAAAAAAGTAATTGGTCGTTCTTGCTAACATTTGCTAAACATTTTATACTTCTCCAAATCCACACAAGATTATTATGCATCATGTACGTAATTTTAATCACTGTATTGAAGTTGTCTATAAATAATTTTAATTTGCTGCAATTTTTTTTTGTTATTGTTACATTTTTCTGCGAATGAATTTTCACGTTTTTCGAATCCGAAATACAAATGTACCGGATATATTTGTAATAGAGATTCGGTATTTTGGGAAAATTATTGGTTAGAAAACGATTGTCTGTTACAAATGTAGGGAACCGTAGAGAAACAATATCTGTGCATGACGTGTAAAGGCATTTCGGTAAATGGTTATTTTCAAATCAATCATCTGGCACCCGTCTCATTCAGTTTACAGGCGAAACAATGCTATCTGGGTTTGCCTTCGACTGTCCCTGCGGTTCTTTGATGTATATCATGCGATGAAACTGACCGCAATTAAAATGTCCATTGAAACGGAGATTTCACATGGTCGCATAAAGTAAAATTGTAAACCGCTAATTAGAGAAATACTATACACCTCCTTTGGAGAATTATCTGACTGTCCACTTCTTTGACATTAAAGCGAATGCGAGTTATAATTGTAATATCATAAGTATTATTGAGGACGAAATTAGAATGCTATAAATATTATTAATGATTCAATTAAAATACTTCAAATATTATTAAAGATGATATTAAAATACTATAAATATTTCTAAAAATGAAATTAAAATAGTATACATTTTTTGTGAAAATGCAATTAAAATAAATTATCAAGGCGTTGTGTAAAATTGTTCCATAAATAATATTGTTCGTAATCATAAATGAAGAAATTCACAAAGGAAAAAGAGAAAGTAACATAAATTAAATTTTGGTGTCTTGAATAATTGTTACCAGTAAGTTTCCATATTTAATTACCTTAGTTACTGTTATTTAACAATTTCTTAACAAAGGAACTATATTAATATATCAAGCGTTAGAGCATTATTTAATTTCTGCGATTTCCACAATTCTAAATTACAAAATGAATTTTTCCAAATTTGAGAAACACATTTAAGTATTTGAAAATACTTTGATATAGACAACTTACAGGCTTATAGCTTCGGAAGTTTGACAATGCGAAGATTAGAACTTGATTTCTAAATCGTTATTTAAAAATACTTACGTGTCGTGCGAAAATAACATTTTACCTGGAATTCATCCAGCAGTATATTATGGGGTTGTACATGCTGTTAGACATCGCCAGCCAATAGATACCCAGGAAAACTTCTTGGATGTACGGTTTATTCGTAATTTCCGGAAAATATGAAACTATGATGAAGTATACGTGGAACGGTAACCAGCATACTGCGAATATCACCACCACCACGATCATCATTTTCACGACCTGTAACAAGAATGTTTGAACGGTTTCGATTGATACTTGATTCGTGTGAGCATTATAAAGAAAATAAGTTCATTTGTTTTATACATAAACTTTGGTAACTTAATAATAGAATGAATCTCTGGGTAGAATATTTCAAACTCGGAAATGTAAAGGTACAAAATTTTGTAATTCAGAAATATAGAGATACTGGACCTTTAAAATTTAGAATTTTGGAAACTCGAGTAATTAACAAGTTGGACATTTAGAAATATATAAGTTGGAATATTTGAAAGTTCCGAGTGTTTAAAACGGAGAGTCAAAGAAATTGGATGATATGGGATTTTGAAAATTCAGAAACTCTGATACCTGGAAATCCAGAGGTTTAGATATGCCCATAACAAAATTTGAAAACCTGGAGTTTAGAAATTCAGAGGTATAAAAATCTAGAGATTTATATATGCAGCAATTTTGAAATCTAAAAATCCGCAGATCTAAAAATCTAGAAATTCAAAGATTTAGAAATTTCAAAATTTAAGAATATAGAAATATAGAAATTTCAAAATTTAAGAATATAGAAATATAGAAATTTCAAAATTTAAGAATATAGAAATATAGAAATTTCAAAATTTAAGAATATAGAAATATAGAAATTTCAAAATTTAAGAATATAGAAATATAGAAATTTCAAAATTTAAGAATATAGAAATATAGAAATGTTGGCATCTAAAAATGAAAAAGTCCTATAATACAAGGAGTTTAGAAATCCAGAAATCTAAAAATTCCAAAATTGTGGAATCTAAAAATGTATAAATCAAGTAATCTGGTAACCTAATTATTAAACGTATTCTAGTAATCCAGTGCTCTAGCAATCAAGTAATACAGCAATCCAATAATCTAATAACTCCATTTTGTTGATCCCTATATAAACGTGCAAGCACAGTACGCGGATCCAAGTAAAAGTAAACTGCTCGAGCGAGAAGAATAACAACCTCAACGAAGTTAATCGTCCATCTGTAAAGTAAAGCCTGACAGAAGTCCATTTCAAAGTTTGTCCCGCGAAGTTCGCTCGTCATTGTCCATCTCTGGCTGACGAGATAACTCGACCATGCAATTGTGTCATTATGTACGCACTGCGGAACAAACACGTCGTTTTCCTGGCACTGTCGTATCGAAACGCTTAGCTTCATAGTCGTGAAAATCTCGACGAATATGCTGCTATCGTGTTTGCACGTGTAACTAGACTTCCGGGGCACATTCGTATTTTACGAGGTCGTCGATGCCCCCCGGGTCATTTCTGCGCTGATGCCGTCAGCTCCATATTTTTCTCACCATGAAACTCTCGCGAGAAATTACAAAATTATTTGATGATTTTGTTGCTGGCTCCTTTTAACTGCATAATGGGTGTAACATCGTGCACAGTGCCATTATTCATAGTTTTCTTGTTGTGTTAATGAATTGTTAATTACGTTTCGTAGAAGTTTCATTTTTGGCGGCTACAAAAGTTTCAACGAAATATTTAATCTTTGCTCTATTTATGTAACGTGGAATCTATTGTGATAACATAACAAAAATCCATTAACCAGTTAGCTGTGTTTGACGAGCATAGTCGTCGTGGAGAAGTGGCAGGATTTCGTGTCATGACGGGTATACTCCTTAATCACAGTTATCTGGTTCACCAAATATGTAAATATTAGTAATAAAATTGTCTATTTTATTAAATAGACCCATCTTTTTGATCCAATATTTTAACAGTGACGCGTATTCTGTCGTTGACGAGTATACAAAAGTGTGCTCCACAGTTAACTGGTTAAAGCAATTCCTATATCAATAAAATTATCAAACTTCAAAAAATAATAATACATACGATGAATTTCCATAAAGATCACGATCAATTTTCCACGAATATACTACAAAGTTCCCTTGTTTTATAAAAACAAAAACTAATATTTTATGACGTATAAATTTGTCAGCATTTTACATTTTGCCTTGATAAAGCCTTCAACGGCTGTTTCATTAATGTCCAAGTTAATAAAGCGGCATCGATCACGCGACTCGCAACAGAAGCAGAAAAAGCACTCTATCAATTAGTTGGAAACACGAGTAGCGAAAATATCTTAGCTCGATCAAGAGTGTTCCAGACCAGTAGGAAATTCAAATCTGGTAAATTTTATTTCTTCTGAAATTAAACAAAAAATCATCAACGGAATGCTCGCAATTATTAACCCTTTGGACTCGAAGGAATTTTTACTGGTTGCAGATAGCAACTGTAAAACTTTTTCATTTAAAAGTTTGATGAATTGTTTCGAAGCTGTTATCTCTCTGTTATTAATTATTTCATTATGTTCATACATCGTATGGACAACATCATAGATTCAGTTACAAAATTTCTATTCCAAATTGTTGTATTAAGCAAAATGGTGAGTGTGAGTCACCTTCCGAGTGCAAAGGGTTAAAGCATGGTGATAATGTAATATCATGTGCATCCTGTGGCTTCTACCTGTTCCCAAAACTGAAAAGTGCATAAAAGGGAACAAATTTTCTGTCCGTTGAACATGTAAGAACAAAAACGTTGGAGTCGTTGAAGAGGCTGACAAACGATGAGCGACAGCATTGTTTTGAACAATGGAGGACACTTATGCAAGCGTTGTAAAGACAGAGGAAAAGAAAATGTTAAAGGGAATAAAAGTTAAATGCAACTTTATTTGCAATTAATCATATTTCTGGTATCACATTGAGTTCCACCATAAAATATTTTCAATTTCTTTTAGGAAATAATTGTATTTTCGATCAATTTTATAATAATATTCTACCCTAGCTCATTCGATAAGCTTTTATATATTTACAAAATTTTGTATACTTTGTTATGTTAAATGTTTCAACTAAAATTAGCGATAGATTTACAGTCGTGGACGAAATTAAGTGGACAGGTATCATAAGTAACAAAGTGTTAATTTAATTTAACTAATAATGCCTATAAATCAAAACTTTATTGCACAATTATACACATTAAATAAATAAATGTTTTTCGAGTCTACAAAAACATTTCACGTACTAAATTTGAAATTTATTTAAAACATTGTAATAAAACAAAACATTTTTTTACATTTCTACAGTGTCCACTTAATTTTGTACATGACTGTATGTATGCATTCATACGTCACCCGTATGTGGACGACATGGTAGTCAAAGTGTTAAAGTAATTTCTTTGCCTGGGTGTCGCTTCTTGTTATACCTAGTCTTTGGTTCGAGGTTGGTTCGTGTATCGCAAACACGCGAAATAGTATTATGGCGTATTCGAGCATACGGAGAACATCGGTTGGTGGTTTAAACGTTAAGCCACGCTATAACTTGTAATTAGAAGCTCTTCGAAGTTGCCCCACCTTCTCAGAAACTAGTTTCGCTTCCGATACATCGATGTGTCTACCCTCAACCATTTCAAGTAACTAGGCTTATAGCTTAGCTGACCTCTTTTGCGAATTTCAAGGAACGCGATACACTGGATAATGAAGGAAGTGCCGGCAGCCCGATGATTTATTAACAATCACGACGGATTTCGAGTCTCGTAGTTCGGTTAATTAAGTATATAAAGTGCTTTGATTGTTGGAAGATGAAATTTTGGAGATTCGAGAAGTCAATTAAAAAAATTGGATATTTTTTATTATTATTTTCAATTGGATGTTTTTTAGTATTATTTTTAATTGGATATTTTTTATTACTATTTTTAATTGGATGTTTGTTAGTATTATTTTTAATTGGATACTTTTGATTATTGAATTTGGATGGGAAAGGAACTGTGAATTTGAAAATATATGGGTTTATATGAAAATACATATATGCAGTTTGGAGCTTTGGGAACTTGGGTGATGCTTCGAAAATTGTGCAAATAGAGATTAAGCACATTTTGGAATTTAGACATTTGGTAATTTGAAAATTTTTGAAATAGAACATTTGGAAATTTGCGAGTTTAGAAAATTGAGAATTTCGAAGGTTAGAAATTGTCAGAAATGATAATTTACATGTTCAAAAATTTTAGTGAGCTTGAAAATTAGTGTTTAAAACTTTTGGAAATGTAGATATTTTGTCACTTAAAAATTTCGGTAATGAAGACTGCAAATTTGGAAATTGAAAATAATTGAGAATTTAAAGTTTAGAAATGTATAAAACTGAGAATTTGAAAGTTTGTAAACTTTCAAGTCAAAGAGTTTAGAAATTTGTGAATTTTGAAATTTGTGAATTCTGAAATCTAAGAATTTGTGAATTTGTGAATTCTGAAATCTAAGAATTTGGGAATTTACGAAATCTGAAATCTAAGGATTTAGGAATTTATGAAATCAAAGAATTGAAAAAGTTGTGAATTTTCAAATCTAAGAACTTAGTAATTAGTTCATTGTCAAATCTAAATAAAATTTTATATTATATTTAAATAAACCTAATAAAAATTTAAGAATGTGCAAATTGTCTAATCTAAAAATTTAGGAATTACTAAGTCTTCAAATCTAAGAATTTGAAGATTCTCTCTATAATTGAAATCGCGTTAATTATCGGCCTCAAAGTAACGAAGTATGTACATACAAAGTTTCAGTCTAAAGTATCACTACCATATCCAACATCTATTTTGTATCAATAAAAAACAAATCTTTATAATCAATGCTATTTATCCTCTCTAACAAATTACGCACTGTTCCTCGACCTTCCTCCTCCACCGTGTACCTCAAAATGGAAGATCAGAGTCACAAACTTTTCAGCTCGCGATTTAACCCTTTGCGGACCGTGCTTTCTTTTACCTACAGCTCCTTTATTAATTTAGAAAATAGATCACGAAGTGGGTTTACAATAAAATGTATTGCTATTATGCAGGGCGAAGAGAAACGCGATGTCGAGCCTAGCTCGATATTGGACCGCAAAGGGTTAAGCTAGATTCTCACCGACACCCAGTAAACACTAAACTGTATTTCGTCTTCAAAAAAGAACCCAAGACCAGGTGTAATCGATGAAACACAATTCAAAGCAAATTCCGTTCGACAAGGAGCTAATGTTCTTGGAACGCAAAGAAAAAAAGGAAAACGGCGTCGGTGGAGCAGTCATTTAATTAAACGAAAGCGACGAGAGTCGGAAAAAGGTTAAGGTAGTATTCCGTGCACAAGTACCTTCTCGTAATCGGAAATCTTCTACAATCCAGTCGTGTGCCCAAGTGGTCCTATTGGATTTCGATTAAGCGACGGAGGCTCTTCGTTTTCCCCTGTACGCGAAATCGACTGCGCCGTCTTTCCGTGTACCGACACGCTGTTCTAACGGTTAACGCGAGAAAACCTTTAATATTTACTGAAAACGGATTCGAAATTGAAACGAGGACAGATTGGAGCAGCAACGGGTCGATGTCGAGTTGAATACCAGCTCGATCGCGTTATCGGGATCTCGTTGCATTTTGATTAAAGCGTGCTCTTTCGTTTGCTCCTCCCGATCGAATTCCGCTTACGATAACGTTCGCAAGATTTTTACACTTCCTGTACTACGCTGCCTAACTACAGCATCAAGTACATTTTTAGCAGATTCGGACTTTGATATGAAATTAGAGGACACAGGCGGCCCTCGGCATTCGCACATTCGACTTTCGTACAATTCGCTATTTCGCACATTTATAAAAATTCAACTTTGCATTTAACTTTGGATTGTGACAATTAAAAATGTAAATGAAGACTTTGTGCATCTAGACAAATTTTTTACTATTATGGAAGGATGCGATCCCAATGGAGAACGAGTATCTCAAGGACAATGCAAAAAGACACTGCGTGTTATAGAAATATTTATCACGAAAAGAAAAAAGGAGGTACTCAATTAATTCTTGATAAGTGTATCAAGAAAACACCCGAAAGCTAAATAAATAAGTACTTTCAAACACCGTTTTTGGTGCACGTTTTTTACGTCCTTCTACTTGCGAACATTCAACATACGCACACACTGTCAGGAACCAATTGTGTGCAAAAGTTGTGGGCCCACTGTATAGTGTACAATAAACTTCGATAAAAGTGTGTCGATATTATTTTATTTTGCAATCAAGTATAGTATAAAATTTGATTTTTCATCGTTCCATAATTAAGCACCAAATAAAAGAAAGTCAAACATACATATATACATACATAAATATGATTTTAACACTAGAACTACCAACCAGTCAAAATGACTGGTTTCGGGTTTGGCATTTTTTATTTATTGCCGTCCTTTTGCCAAAATGTCTGTCATGTTTTATTGAGCTAATGAATGGTTGTATAATATACCCTAGGTGATGCTGCTATAGTTTAGCACCGCAGTGTATTTGTCGAGGTATTATACGGAACTGTTTTACGATCGCGTTACAGGTTCGAAAGTTTTGCGTGAAAAATGTAGGGAGACACGTATTAGGGTGTCGCGTCAGTTTCTTCCACTTTTTATATGAAATAGAAACGCGCTTCGAGGAATATTTTGCAAGTAAAACCCCAATGATTTTAGAAAGGGGAGATAGTGAGGTTTCCCGGGAGATTGAAGAGGGAGATTGAACAGTTCGCGTTTAATGCAATAAATCAACCGGGAACAATAAATATTGTGTATTTCGTGTTAAAAAAGAAAGAAAATTATCAGATAGTTTCAAAGAATTATTTCTTTGTTCGATTTACAGTTTGACATGTTTCAAATCGAGACTGAGTTCTGAATTAATGATTTTGTTAATACATCACTGTACATCACTATGAATCTCTGTACATCTAAATTAGTGATTTTGTTAATAATGTCCCAATACATCACTATATATGTGTGCAGTCAAGACAGATTAGCTTTCTCGAAGCAAACAATGGCAAATGTAGGAACAGTGGTTTCCGGTTTCATTTTTAGGGAGTCTTAGGTATTTCACTCGAGGATGAAATTCAGGGATATATGCATGGAAATCTAGGAATATAGGGATTCAGGAATTGGGAGATATAGGTATTTGCGAGTCTAGAAATTTCAGGACATAGAAATTTGGAAATGTAGACTTTTGGGATAATAAGTAAATAAGTACTAATAATATTTAACTATAAAATGAAAACAAAACTGATTTTGTAACTTCGCCTGATGCTTTCTGCAGCAGGAATGTTTGCTCTTTCACGCACTATGGTTAGATTTTTGCCTAGATCCATAGATTTTTAAACAAATTTAAAAATATCAACAAAAATTGGTACCTTTTTGAGGTTTTTCTTACTTTGATCATTGTTTAAACATATTTAAATATTTACAATGTAATAACAATTTATATCCTTTTATTCGTGGGAGTTCACAGATTTTTCTCGCGTGAAAATCCACTGAATAGCTGCTACAATAAAAGCACACAAAAATATCCAAAGTTGAAAATTCGCAATTTTTTTAAACATTAATTTTATAAAAAACTGCACGACCCAGAGAAAAACGGATTTCAGAATCGTATTCAGTTCGCAAAAATTTACACTTGGCGGTTCCGAAATCAAGAAAGAGTTAAATTTCGTTGTACAGCATAATCACAAATAAAAGCAAAAGTTTATCTCAATGTAATAATAAAAGTTTGATAAAATAAAAATCGCAATTATCTCCGATAAGCCGGCGCGCTACATAAAGTCCGTTTCACGAACACGATGCAATAAAAAGAACAAGTTATGACGTCCAGCACTCCCGTTTTGTTTGTTTCGTTTGATTTACTAATCGAACGGAAATAGTGAGCACTCTTTCGGACGACATACCCTTATCTACGTCATGACATGGAATGGGAATGTTATCGAAGATATATTGTTGTCAGTCATCGAGTGTCTCCAAAAAGAGAGCTATAACTACTGTGCCGCGCCCTGCGAACCACCTATATCGCTTTATTTCTCGATAAAATCATTTTCGGACTAAACCCGAACGGTTTCTTTCTTTCCTTTTTATCAGCGCGCGAAGAGGAATGAAAATTATTAGCGGTTTATTGCGAAATGTCGATAATGGAATGGTCCACGAATGAAATATTACCACGACGATGTAATTTTGATTTCTTACTCCACGCTGCTTCTTGCACCTTTCACTGACGCCTTTTTGTTATATTGCAGCCGTAGTCGGTCCGAAAATTCCATTGCGAACGAAAATTGTTCGAAGCATCGAATTTACGTTAGCAATGTAACGGATGAAGATCGAATGCGTGAAAAAATAATGTGTATCGAAATAACGCGTGGTAAATTAACGTGTGATGAAACATCGCGTGGTAAATTAACGTGCGGTGAAACAGAGCATGGTAAATTAACGTGTGCTGAGTTAATGCGCGGGGAGTTGATTAGCAGCGAATTAACGGGTGACAAATCGATCCGAGGTGAATTTACGCGTAGCAATGTAACGGGTGAAGACCGAGTACGTGAAAAAATAATGTGCATTGAAATAACGCGTGGCACAATAACGTATGATGAAACATCACGTGGTGAATTGTCGCGTGATGAAATAACGCGTGGTGAATTTCCGCGTGACGAAATAAAGTCTAGCAAAATAAGGCGTGTTGAAGTAACGTGTGACGAAATAACGCGTGGTGAATCGACGTGTCATGAAATAACGCGTGCTGAATCGACGTGTGATGAAATAACGCGTGATGAATCGACGTGTGACGAAATAACGCGTGGTAAATCGACGTGTCCTGAAATAACGCGTGGTGAATCGACATGTGACGAAATAACGCGTGGTGAATCGACATGTGACGAAATAAGGCGTGGTGAATCGACATGTGACGAAATAACGCGTGGTGAATCGACATGTGACGAAATAAGGCGTGGTGAATCGACATGTGACGATATAACGCGTGGTGAATCTACGTGTCATGAAATAACGTGTGGTGAATCTACGTGTGATGAAATAACGCGTGGTGGATCGACGTGTGATGAAATAACGCGTGGTGAATCGATATGTGACGAAATAACGCGTGGTGAATTGACGTGTGGTGAAATAACGCGAGGTGAAGTAACCTGTGGTGAAATAACGAGTGGCGACTAAAATCCTGGTAAAATGCCGCGTAGAGAATGCATGGCGAAATAACACGTATTAAATTAAGGTTTGCTAAATTGACGCATAGAAAAGTAACTCGCGGCGATGTAACGCGAGATCTATAGCGTGCTCGTATAAAATGGCGACGAAATGTAACGAAATTGGTTACAGAATATAGTCACAACATATTTATAATGCGTGCTAGAATACAATATTTTCTAACGAGGTTAAAATCGAGAACCGTAAATCCGCGGATGATATTGTTTCATATTAATTTCGTTGATAATTCACCGACAATCGAATTTATGAATTTTATCCGAATATGTTACTTACCCTTCGTTTACTTCGTATGCTCTCCAGTTGGCCAGCTGTGTTTTCGCCGATGCTTTGTGAGCCCCATAACTCCAAACCGATTCTGGCATATGTAAACGTCATCGATCCGATTGGCAGAAAGTACGTCAGTATTGTAAAAATCACGTTGTATCTGAAAACAATGTGTGTCGATGTTCGTAAAACCAATACCGAGAATGTATACACACACGTGTGACTCGTAAACTTCAATTTTGACGAGACGACTGTCACAGTGAAAACAGTCAATCGATGTGCAGCCTATACTTTTATTCGATGCATGTCGAAATTAGGAATGTCACTCTTAATGTCAATTTAAAAACTTCCGAAATTATAAACTCAACAATGTTTACTTTTTATATTTCTCGTTTCCAATTTTAATTCGTATGTTTCTAAGCTTCTTTGAGGATTTGCAGATGTTTTAGTTTGCAGTTGTTCGCAAGTTTCAGATTCTCAAACTGCTTACAAGTCTTTCTGCCCCAAATATCACAACTATACTCAGAAACTTGATCTGTCTATCACTGATTTACAGTGTACACTCTACCATAACCAAATTAGATCATTAGACTCTGTTTAATTAATCTGAACACCGATTCGAGAAGAATGTATGAGTAATATACCGATGAAAGTCATAAAGAAGCGAAGAAGCAAAGTGAGTAAAGGCATTTCTTTCTCGAGAGGAAGAGCTAAACTAAAGGGCAAATTAATAAGCGCAAGAAAAATGATTAAAAGAATTGTTTGTTAAGAAGACGGCGTTGCGGGAGACGCAAATTAAGATGAAAAATGCCCGGCGGTTTAATCAAAGAGGAAAACTGAGTAATTACGTAGGCATTACACCTGCTGCACTGTTAAATTTGATTCATTATTCTGCTCGTTAATTGCCATAATGAATGAATGTAAAATGAAACTTTCATTTCGAGAACGAAATTCTGAAACAGAATTTATGACATCACGAATTTTTATTCGATCATAAACCATCGTTGCTGACAAGACGGATCTGTCTAATTTAAATTGAAGAACACGTGACTGCTGTAATTATATTGCTATAATCAACGGTTTATAATTGTTCTAATTACTTCAAGAATAATTTTGTTATTTATTATCATTTCTTAACGATTACCATTATTGTTGTCGTTGTTGTTACCACTTTAGTGGTTGATGGTGTTGTTATTGTTGTTTTTTCAATTGTTGCTTTTGTTATTGTTTTTATTGTTATTATTGTTGTCATTATTATCAGTGTTGTTACTGCTGTTATTTAACAATTATTATTGTTAACATTATTTTCTTGATTACATATTCTACAAAGGTCAAAAAATAAAAACACAGTTTCTTATAAAGGTGACTAATCTAATGATTTAGTTTTACATATGTTAATTTTTCTTCTAATTAATTTACTCACGATCGAAAATAAAAATGTTACATTTTTTGATATCTGTCATTAATAGTTTGAAAGAGAATTATTAGTGCAACTTTTTATTTATATCCGTCAATAATCATAGACAGCTACAATAACCAATAATCATTATTGATAAGAAGCTTAAAAAAAAAGTATGTTACATAAATCTTATAATGTAAATTTAGTATTGTTTTTATAAATTATTACCTACTTAAAAATTCCAATTAATCAGTAACTCAGTAGTAATAATGATAATTAATCTTCATTAATCTCTTGGTAATCACTTTCAAAATAAAAGTCTCAGGACGGAACCAGGAAAGGAGAACAGTATTATTGCATTACGCTTGCCACTCATTTACTTCGTGGAGTTCTTTGTCCACCTATTTAGAGAAGTCTCCTTCTTGTATCAAAGAAGCTGAAACATCTCCATATACGTCCTCGTTAAAATTTAATTAAATTTGCTTTTGTGTTCCGGCTTCGCGAAATGAACTTTTTCCTAAGTAGCACTCGTTCCTTTTTGTAACATTGTTTAATTAGATTCATTGAAATATACTCGTAAAATAACAGTCTCTACAACTCTCAAGTCATAACGCCTATTACTCGATAAAACGAACGAAACAAATTTTTGGCTAATCTTGTCACTTTACCCTCACAGAATTTGTTACTTCCATTACAATTATCATATGCTCAGCGATTAATTCTACAAATTTAATGTATTAGATTATTTACAGAAATGCGTTTATAAATACTTATTCGATGTTCCTCGTATTCCGTTTATTTCGCAACACAAACCACTATACAGGTAAACTCGATGGATTCTTGTTAAAAATCCATTTAAATTCAGCCATTTCACTGGCATTGACGCTTTTTAATGAAACGACCACCTCTTTCCCTGAAACTGATAAGCGTAATTACAACTAGTATACCGACTGAAGCTATTATTAGTTTTCCGACGAACAAAGCGTAATTAAAACTCGATCTACCGGCGGGGTGTCAACGAGAACCTCACCTCGTAAATCGTTAGTTACTTTGTATAATACGTCGTTATGCACGATGTATGAAGTTCGGATTAAACTTAATCACGTGGCCGTTCGCGAATCGAACATCGATCGGAAACGTTTGTATCCCGTATTCGTGCATTGTCCCGTATTTGTATCATGTATTCAATTTCGTAATTATCGTAAGCAAGCATCAAACCGATAATAAATTTTCCATTTCACGGTCTCGCGATTTTATATATATATATCGTGTTACGTTCACTCGTATTCTCCCGTTTATTAAAAGCAGCTACAAACGTTTACATTATGTTATACACCGGGTGTTCATTGTAACATGTACCGGTGTTATATGCTAATACACTCATGGACAAAATTAAGTGGACACTGTAGAAATGTAAAAAAATTTTTTGTTTTATTACAATGTTTTAAATAAATTTTAAATTTAAAACGTGAAATGTTTTTGTAGACTTGAAAAAACATTTATTTAATATACAATTTACTTATTTAATGTATATAATTGTGCAATAAGGTTTTGATTTATAGGCATTATTAGTTAAATTAAATCGACACTTTGTTAGTTATGATATCTGTCCACTTAATTTCGTCCACGACTGTATGTATAACCACTTTATGTATAACCACTTTATGTATAACCACTTTATGTAATGACATACATATATCATGAATGGGCAACGATGTCGGTGATTCTTGCTAATTTTCGTTAAAAAATTATAAATCATTATTTAACAACCGCAAGTACTCGTGTTGTAAGGAAATATTGAAACTCGTCCTTCCATTTTCTAGAATTTCTTATACTCTGTGTAAATGAACATTTTGTATGATCAAACTTAAGCTTATCTTTTCTCGATAAATTATACATACATAAAATGATTCATATAAATGGCAGCAAAAATTTCCACTTATGAGCTCACATGTTGACAGTGTTCTGTTTATGGAGGAGGATCATATATCAAATATTTTAACCGGTGAAATATAACGTGTATCACCCTGGTCGCCTCGTGGTGGATACAATATAGAACTATTTTGCTAATACCGAAATTAATTTGTTAATGCAATATAGAACAATTATTTGTCCTCTTGTATGTCTGCAAAATGTTTACTTACACTTTGCTTACGAGTTTACATAATGACCATATCATCCGAACACCCGGTACATACGTAAAGCAAACCCGATGGAGAAGTAAATCAGTTCTTCAGCATGTGGAATCATTATAATAACGAGAATGTCAGTGAAACGCGACAAAAGTCTTGTGTCGTTGGCAGACGATGCGTTTTACGGTAGCCACAGTGACCGACAGCCACCGGTCGTTTATGCACCGTAAACAGAGATAATATCTGGTGCTGACGTGTACAAGGATTCGCTATTATACTTCCCCGGTAAACGAGATTTCCGAGTAATTTTCTTCGCTTGTTCATCATGTTCGGTAATTCGGCTTGCCTTTTAACGGGCTCCAGTTGCGGGCTATTTTGATATTTGTTCCGCGAACGAGTATCGCTTTGCAAGCCTCGAACGAATCTTCTGTTTGCTCGGGAATATGTCAACAGTTTGACCAGGGTCGTCGCTTTGCTGGAGATGCTTGGTTACTGTTGTCGATACTGATCGCGAGGATCGGAGTTAGATTAGTGATCTGACACGGCTGGTATTTGGAAATTTCGGAATTTGCGGTTTGGACGTGTTAGGTCTTAGAATACATATTGCAAGAGGATTAGACCTCAATCCAAGTTTCCTGCAATACAACGGTTTCTTCGTTTTTTTTTTTAGATACATTTGTAGTTCAGAATAATAGTTCTTACCCGTAGCAGAAATAGGACTCAAGGAGTCATTACATACTAACGAGTTCTTTATTGATTTATTGTCAGTCATATCTGGGTGTCAGAACCCTTAGCCTTAACCGTAGAGTCTTTTGAAAGACTTCCAGAAATTTAATAGTTTAGACATCTGGGGATTAGAGGTTTTGGTAATTTGGGAATTCGGAAATTTTGCAATTCGATGGATTGAAAATTTGAAATTCCGCAGGTTAGTGAATTTGTATATCTAGAAATGTGGAAATTGGAAGACCAGGACCTCAAATATTTGAGGATTTGGAGCAATTTATAATTTTAATCATTTAGATTTTTGCGAAATTTTGTAGTTAACTTGGGTATTTGGTAATTTAGGAATTTGTGAATACGAAAACGTAGTTGATATTTTGGAAATCCGTATTGTAGCAAATTTAGCAATTCGAGGATTTGGAAACATACCTGGTACTCTCGAAACTTGGACTTTTCAGAAATTACATAATGACTCATTGAGATAATACAAAGCAAAATTGAAAATTTGCATCAACTGTAACGTTAAATTATACTTTGTCGTATTACATGTAACTAGTTTCACTGTGACAGGCGATGCACGAAATATTCCAAACAGTTTAAAGTTATTCGCCGTACAAAATACCGAATATAAAATTTGCATTTCGATAATTAAGTAAAACTCACAGGTATTCGTCGTAACTAAGACCATTGTTGTCCCTGTTGGGAAAATCACCGTAGCAGATTACTCGAATTTCGCCGCTAGCGAAGTTTTGTGTGTAGGTTGTGTAAAATAACAGCATCGGTAACGACAAAATGGCTCCTACGATCCAAATGACGATTGCGACGCATAACGTGGCTCTTTTTCCCATATGAGGCCTCAGAGGATTCATTATGGCCATGTATCTGCAACAAAATAGGGTAGAAACATATAAAAATAATCCTTAGTCATAACAAAACTAATAGTGAGCTAATAACGTTTAAGACTTTAAAGCATTTAATTAAGAACACCAATTTCGTTTAAACTTTGCACAATTGTAGAGGATATGATATGTAATAATTTTGCAAAATCGTAGGATGCAACGTTTTAAAATAGGGGAGAAATTTATGTTTAAAGTTCATAAACTGAAATTGGAAATTTTTTGGATTTGTGGATTTGGAATTTGGGGCGTCAGGAAATATGGTAATTCGCAAATTTGGAATGTTGAAAATTTAATAACTTGAAAATATAAAATACTTGAAATTTTGTAATTTGGAATTTCAAGAGTTTGAAAATTTTCGAATTGTGAGACGTAAAAATTTACAATTTGTAGAGATTGATGACTTAGTAATTTGAGTGTTTGGAAAATTTAAGAATTTAGAAATGTAGAAGTCTGAAAATTTATATATTAGATCACTTGGAAATTTTAAATTTAGAAATTTGGAAATTTGGAAATTTGGAAATTTGGAAATTTAGAAATTTAGAAATTTAGAAATTTAGAAACTTAGAAATTTAGAAATTTAGAAATTTAGAAATTTGGGTGTTTCGAAATTTTGCAATTTGAAAATGTGTGTTCCGAAATTTAGAAATTTTTCAGTCTGAATGTTTGGAAGTTTGAATGTGTCGAAACCAATTTCTCGAGGATATCGAAGTCGTACTGCAGGTATATTATCTCGATAAAGCGTTCAGAATTACTGACATAACATCGCTATCACACAGTTACTGGTATATATTCCGTTTTATTAAAATTCTTCACGCTTAGTGATTTTCGGTTGTCTGTAGTCACGATGAGGTTTCATACTAGACAGACTTCGTCGTAAATTTTCCAGTCAGTGATCACGTTGCATCGAGGTAATAAATCAGCCTCAAAACACGTCAGCTCTTTTCTCCTATAAGAACACGAGCCAATGCCACTAGAATTCACTAGAGCCACTCAGAGAGTTATTCGCCTTTATTAATATCCATCGTCCACAGATGAGTTGAGCTGCTAACAAACCTTTCCCAGCTCGAAAATCCTTTTCAACCCCTTTGAAAACACGCGATAAAGAAGCACAGTTGCTTTTCGAAATGGTCATCAAATTTTGGAGTTTTATGCCATATTCATTCCTCATCTGGTATCCACATTCAGGTGACTATATTTAATTCTTTAAATTATAAACATCATTAACCATTCATTTTATAAATTATAAACATCATTAACTATTCATTTCCTGAGTTATAAACATTATTTACCAACTTTTCGAATATTTTTTATTATTTCTCAAACTGCATACTTGCAGTTCTTTATTAATTCTCATCTGCATATTTCGTAGCAATTTTTAAAATATTTTTATATTTAGTACTGCTTCATTCTGTTCGAATTAATGCATTTTTTAACTAGAACATAACAGTGTCGGTTTTGGTATTACTTTAATATATACGGTTTTTAAAATACCGAAATTTAAAAATTAGTATGTCGCGAATCGAGCTTGTGGACCAGAAAGGAAATGAGTTTTTTGCTGATTTTCGTTAATACTCAATCGTCAAACGGGTTTTTCATTAACTGAGCTTCAATAAAATTGAACTTTCCGCACACCATTCTTTTTCCCATTAAATGACGAAGAAATCCATGCAGTATCCACCCCTTTTACTGCTGATAGAAACCATTGTACGAACGGGAAGCGCGCGGGGTTGATATCTACCCCGGTTTTGTATTGGAAGACAGAAAAAGCTTTATAAATATTCAGGTGGAAACAGAATGTGTTATACGTGAAAGTATATTAAATAAATATTCAACAAAATATTTAATATCTATCAAATTATAGAATATTTGCATTTATTAGCTGTGTGTGTGTGTGTGGAACATTGATCTTATTCAATTTAATGACATATACTAGGTTGTTGTGAAAGTACTTTATATAAATATAATTTTTAGATAATATAATGTAATACAAAATTAATAAATATTAACATACTATGAAATATTTTGCAGGAAATACAATATACAATGATATTAAAGATGCGTATAAAAAAATGTATTATGGTATTAAATATTAATTTCAGGGACATTAACAATTTTTATTGAAGAGTTTTATACATAATCTACTAGTAGTTACAAATGTTTTTATTCGAAACAATTACACTACCGATGTTTACATCTTTAGTTATAGTTATATTTAGTTTAGTTGTACTACTTCATATTATGTATGAATTTCATATTTTATGTATATTATAATACTTCATACTTTCATATTTCATAAAAACATATAATATAGTTTCATAAAGGTCTAAAATTTAGAGCCAATGCGCAACGGTAATTGCTATGAAATAGTAAGCGAAAATTAAAAAAAAGTATTAAGGAAAAAAAAATAATTCAATTATTACTACAGGTTATGATAATTTAACTTAATTTAAACTAGCTGAAAGTAAGCTTGAATTGAAAGTTATAATAAAGATACGATACTGATTCTGTTCGATTAACAAAAAATTGCTTAAGAAAAGCATTTCTGAAAAATTGTTTATCCAACTTTCCTTTTAAGGGAAGTGATATAGGTGTCCAAAGTTTGATACCACACTTTCAAAATACCTTTTATGAATAATTTGTATGTACACGACTCGTGCAAAATGGGAATTGGCGCAGGTGAGCATAAAGTAAGACAGTTCAGCATTAAAGTGGAGCATGCAGCTGCGAAATCTATTTTCTAATATCCAGCTGACCACTCCATTTTGTTGGAGCACTGAACGACAAATCTCCGGAATTGAACCACGTCCAGGGACGATTTATAAGTTTTGTTTTATATTTCATCCCGTTATCGCATTGTTGAGATTTATCGGCTTCGTCCTTGAATGTTACCTGAATCGTAAAATTCTCTCGTGAACCATGCGAACTGAGCGAGAAAAAGGGGTTTATCACGATTATAGTAACTTTATGCAATCTTTTGTCAATCATGTTAAATCTTATGCTTTTATACAATGAGACAGTTTTTGATATATAATGCTACATATCGGATAAAGAAGTAGATAAAAGTACTTCATATATGACCTACTTTAATTCCTACGAATATTTATCGAAAGTTTAGAAAACTAGAAATTTAAAAATTATCAAGTGTACCAATTAAAAGGGTAAGTTTACAAAGTTTCTAATATTTGAATTTTTCTGTACTAAAATTCTTAGGTTCCTAATTCTCAATTTTCGAAATACTCAGAGTTTTGAAATTTCGAGTTTTTTGATTTTTAAATGTGTAGCTCCCTAAATTCTCAATTCCCCAATTCCTGAATTTCTAAATTCGTAACTTCCTCGATTACTAGATTTCTAGATTACGAAATTGCTAAATTGCTAAATTGCTAAATTTCTAAATTTCTAAATTTCTAAATTTCTAAATTTCTAAATTTCTAAATTTCTAAATTTCCAAATTTCTAAATTTCTAAATTTCTAAATTTTTTAATTTCTAAATACCTAAATTTTCAAAATGGAAATTCACCAATTTTTACATTTTCAAATTTGTAACTCCCTAAATTCCCAATACCCCAATTTCTAAATTATCAAATTTTCCACCTCCGAATATCTCAACTGAGAAATTTCTAGATTCTCTAATTCTTTGATTTCCGGTTTTCTAACACCCTAAATTTCCAATTCACATACTTCTACATTTTTTAATTTCCAACCCCTAAAATTCTTAATTTCCCAATTCCCATATTTTCGAAATTTCCAATTTCCCAAAATTTCCAGTTTCTCAATTTCTCCATTTCCAAATTTCTGACTTCCTAAATTTCCAATACCCCAATTTTTCAATTCCAAGCTTTTCGAACTTAAATTCTAAAATGCTCAAACTTTCAATTTTTCAATTTCTAAATTTTTTATTTTAATATTTTTAAAATTTTAATATCGCTGAGTACGACTACGATTGACAATATACATATGTACGTATCTTAATTATGCAAACGGTGTGATCTTTGAACGGCCCTAATTGCTCATTATATCTCCCTGCATATTTGATATTAAATCGCGATAATTATCAAAGCTTATCGATATCGTTATACCCGTGTCAACTTATTCACGCAACGGTTAGGAGTATTTAATTAACGTAGATCGCAATCGACGTGTTAGCTACGATAATGCTACTGGACATTCATTAATAGCACGCAATTAGTCTAAATCAAAATCAGCTTTGACTCTATGCTACGTGCATACGTTGATAGCGTCAACCACTATATGGTTACCAGTATGTTACTCTATTTGACACGTAGCAATTACATACGAGATGTAATTAGAACTGAATAATGAGATCGGTAACGACGAATTTTTTCGGATGCGAATGCCAGTCACGGGCGAATCGTTTTTACATCGTTATCACAATGTAGGTCAGTTGGAAACTTTTACGACGGAGAGATTATGTTCGTTAAATGTCAAATCCATTTCGAATTAAACTATGCTTAAAGAGCATACGATTTGCACCTGTTTTGCTTTTTTGAAGGAAAACTTCAAACGACGAAACTGTTACTGATTTGCAGTTCGACAATTATCATTAAGTTGAAAGAAATGAGTTTAGTTTTTTGTGTTAATTAAATTTAGTATTAACTTTTTGTATTCATTCAATTTTATGTCAAGTTTCCATATTAATTAAATGTTATATTCAATTTTTATATTAATTGTCTAATTAATTTTACTGAGACGAAATTGGCTTAAATATTAAATTTCTGAAGACTGTATATTTATTTAAGTTTCTTTTGAGATTATCTAAAAATAAATAAATATGGCAGATTAGTCATTTAATGAACAGGAAATTTGTAAGATTTGTAAAATTTGTAAAATTGATACAATTTGTGAAATTTATAAAATTTGTAAAATTGATACAATTTGTAAAATTTATAAAATTTGTAAAATTTATAAAACTCGTCAAGTTTGTACAATCCATAAAATTCATAAAACTGTTTAAAAGTGTGAACATTTTGCAGATCTTTTGTTTGAAATTTGAAAGAGTAGTACAAATGTAATATAAAAGTAAATTTGAACGAAGTATCAATTAGTATACCTAATTGCGAATAATTTGAGAAATAATATAGATTATATTTTCATAACGTGTACATAATTTAACAGCGATCATAGGAAACTGTAATAATTCTGTCGGATGCAGAAGGGAACCATTTAAGATCTATGGTCTAACCTCGTTCTCTCTGTCAAGAGCACAACTTCAAGTTTCGAGCGAGTAAAATTAATTAATTACATACTACACTTGGGTTACTAACACTTCACTGTAGTTATTCAATGATTACTGGGACGTGCAGTTAAGTATAGGGAATATTCATTTATCTGCATCATATATTATCTTGTATCTAGTTTGAAGTTAAAAATTTGTTATCGTTTAAATGGGTTACTTGATTCAAATTTCGATGCGTGTGTAGTTATGTATTGAAGTATAATATAATAGATGGTATTATATTTAAAGACATTTTGATTGCTATGAACCTGTGTGATTTTTGAGACTCGGGAATTTTTGACTTTTTGAAATTTGATACTTTGGTGTATTTGAATTTTAAGTTCATTAAATTCATTAAGTTCATTAAGTTCATTAAGTTTATTAAATTCATTAAATGCATCATGTTCATTGAGTTCATTAAATTCATTAAATGCATCATGATCATCAAGTTCGTTAAATTCATGAAGTTTATAAAATTCATCTATTTCATTAATTCCATTACTTTCATTAAATTCGTCAAATTTACTTGAAGCTTTTGTTCATCAAGTTTATCAAATTCATCATGTTGATCACGTTCATTAAGTTCATTAAGTTCATTAAATGCATCATGTTCATTGAGTTCATTGAATTCATTAAATGCATCATGATCATCAAGTTCGTTAAATTCATTAACTTCATTAAATGCATCATGCTCGTCAAATTCAATAAGTCCATTAAATTTATTAAATTCATCGTGCACATAAAGTTCATTAAATTAATTAATCTTATTAAATTCGTCGAGTTCATCGAGTTTATTAATTTCATCAATTTCATCAATTTCATCATGATTATTAAATTCATCAGTTACGTGAATTACTTAATTTCCTCATTTTTTCTTATCGTTTCTGTCAATCATTTTGCCGACGAATGTCAGTAATACTATTGTACATGTATCATCATTTTTCAGTGGTTCCATTCGTGTAAATCGGATATCGCAACCAACTGACACTCTCGTAACTTTCAGAAACAGGGAGCAGCTCCTTCCAACTTGATGCTTTATATGGACAGTATCTTGACCTGAAATTTCAGCGAACTTCCTGATGTCTTCTGTACACGTTCGTGTGAGAAAGTGCATACACACGTTGCCACATTCGAACTCGATGCATTTCCCGTTCCAGAAACAAAGGACCTGATCAATTCTCTGCAGTCGAATGTTTCCTAAAACAACGCTCTTCATACTGCATTCCCCTTGTTCCATTTCCATTTTAATTCCATGTTAATTCGCCTCCAAATGTGTCATCGACACGCTCCTTTTTCTGAATTTTATTTATAATAAAATAATACTTTGTACAGTATTTCAATTTCAGGTCTGTTTTTAATTTTAATGTGTTTAGTGAGTTGGCCTTTTCGCTGGAAAGAATATTCGCTTTTCTATTATACAATCTTTTTCTGATCTTGTTTTTAAAATTTTCCATTTTTTCTGGGTGTTATAAGAATAGAAATATAATAATATTTTTAATAAAGTTATAAAAAGTCCTCTAGTTAGTAATATTATTTTCAATGAATCAGAACAATTTTTCTAATATTTCACTCTTTCATTATTATACTTTTATTTTCAACTCTCTTCTTATGAAACAAGCACTTAGAATAGAACAAAATTATTTATAATTTACAGTGCGAAATAGTTCCAACCAAAAGAAATACATGTATCACTTGCATGATAAATTATATGAAAAATAATTCTATTAATGGAGAAATGTAAAGAATAATTTAAATAAATTATTTGAACATTCAAAACGGAAACATTGAATAACTTACGCCGTTCGAGGAGTAAATTGATAGCTTAAATCGTTTTGTCTTACGTCAGTTATACTTTCTTTAAAACATCCATTATGGTTTGGTTGTCGAATTGCAGTTCATATTGGCAACATACCCCATAATAAAGTTTTGGTTTGTTAAAGCGACGCTGAGAATTCGAATAAATCTCTTCAGACTGAAATTTAATGCACGGAGCTACCATTTTGGTGTGCTTAAGTGCTGATCTTCTGTACTAACCTAAAGCGTTTTAATTAATTTAAGACTGTATGCTTTAACCGAAAGTGAATAAAATTCCACCGAATTATGTCATATGAAGTATATACATTTCGTGTTTCAACTGTTCAAGTATGTATATTTTATTTAAATTCATTTTGCACTTTGAAGTGTTACATAATTTGTCTATATTCAAAGACAAAGTGAATTTCTGACTGCGGAAGTTTAATGTGATGTCTCGATCATTTTCAGTTTAGGTTTATTTTATTTAATTTACAATTTACAATATAATAATTCGATTCAATTTATAATTTACAATATAAAAATTTATTAAATTCATGATTTATTATATAATCGTTCAATTTAACTTATAATTTATTAAATTTATGATTCATGATATAATTATTCAATTTAACTTATAATTCATAGTATAATAATTTATGTTTTTAAATTTATGTTTTATGATATAATCATTCGATTTAATTTATAATTTATAATATGATAATTTATTAAATTTATGATTCATGATATAATCATTCGATTTAACTTGCAATTTATATTATAATAACTAAATTAAATGTGCGATTTACAGTACCATAACCTACTTTATCATATAATTATCACACAATTTATGAAACTTTCGAAATAATCAAACTTCAAAATTTCTGATTTTCCAAACTTGCAAATTTGTATCTTCCGTAACCCTCTTCTCTTCTTATCGCTACAATAAAAAGTTCTAAACAAAGAACGTCACGCCACGAAAGCAGGAACCCTCGTGATTCTCTCAATATATCACCGAATTCAGAAATTGTCTTCCACAGCCCGCTGATAGTGTAAGGACAGTTCATCTCAATTTAACATCCCAACACATTCGATCGCTTTCAATAAACGCGTTTTCGGAGCAGACTTCACCGATCTCCATTTTTAAACTCCATCAAAGTTCCGGTATAGCGAATACTATGTCATCAATATCCATTTGCTGCTCTCGCTTCGTCTCCGAGGTTCTACGATTTACACGATTTACGGTATCGTTGGTTATTAAAAGTTGATACGATGTGTTTGACGCTAGGTTAGGTTGATATAGTGATCGATCGCACGCATTCGCGCCAACAATGGGATTAAGATTCGTTCGTCGGCGGCCGCCCGGCATCGGAATGTTTTCTCCGATCGATTGATCGAACTGCCAGCACCGACAGTGGCATCGGAATTTTAATCGGTCTTCCAATTGTCGGCAAATAGCGTCGTAGGCATTTTGATTAAAATTCGCGTTGTGGTTGATGTTCGCGTTTGAATTTCGATTTACGCGCACTCTCGTGTCCCGTTTATTTACGTTCTTGTAACACGGGGGTAAAAAATTGCTGTGCTGCAAAGACGTCGCGCGAAAGGAAATATTTTGAGGCAGTTTCCGGGAAGAATTTTAGCTTCCGGTATAGCGAACGACGTCGCGAAAATTATGACAAAAGTATTTGGTGTACTTAGGTCGATAAATAATATTGGATCTACTGTACATATGTTACTATATTTTACACGAGTTTTAAGTAAATAATGAACCTAACCTAACCTAGAGAGATTGATCGAAGACGAGCGATGATTAGGGTGTTACGCAGTCCTTCTTCACAAATTTTTTTTTTATAATAGCGCTGCACTGTTTCTATTTGGTTTCAATATTTTCAATTATTGTGCGGGAATTTCGAGCTTTCGTTGATTCATTACATTTGCTAAAAATAATATTTTTATTTTAATGTTCAACTGAGATTTTATTGTGACTAATGTGATCACGCAGTACTGAAAACATTCCTCGAAGTTCATATATGCAGAATTGCGATCGAACATAATTGTGTTAAATTTATAATTAATAATTTGACTATTCCTAATTATAAGCTAGTCTAATCTTGATGTAATAAAAACCTAAATAAAACATTGCCTAAAAACATAATTTAACCGAATGTAACTTATTCTAGCCTAACCTAACTTTCCACTAGTAACATCGCTTAACCTAACCTAACCTAGCCTAATCTTAAATAATCCTAATCTAATTCAAGTTCGAACTAATCTAATTTAATCAAACGTGGAATTCATCAAAGACAACGACACATCGATTTTCGATTTATATAGACAACCATAAACTGTCCGATCATAATTTGACTGACATTGCTTCTGTTAATTATTCAGGTTAAACTTGACACTGAATCACATCGTGACCGATGATCGATGATTTATTCGCTTCGACGGAGAGACTGTCGGATGTTTTACTTCCGGAAGAATGGTTGATACGGATGCTGTATAACGTTAATCAATATAATGGTAAGTTTATGAACAGAATAAGTTTAATAATTATTCCGTACATCTTCAAGTTGAACCATTTAACTATTATTTTCAAATTTTTGTATTTTATAATTTCTATGACTTTAACTTTCTATAATTTAAAACTTTTATGTTTTTCAAGGTTTGTAATTTCAAAATTCTATATTTGTCGATTTCTATAATTACCACGTCTCTATATTTCCGAATTTCTATATATTTCAATCTACGTATCTCTAAATTTCTACTCTTTTAAAATTCTATAGTCCACGATTCATATACTTCTCAATGTCTACATCCTCAAATTTCTATATTTTCAAAAATTCTATAATCTACAATATCCATATTCCTAAATGTCTATATCTCTAAATTAATATTTTTCAATTCTATAATCTCTAACTTCTGTATTACTAAATATCTGTACTCCAAATTTCTATACTCAAAACTTTGTGCAATTACAATCATCACCAGTGTTCTAAATTTACCAATTTCTGTATTCCAAAACTCTACATTTCCAACATTCTGTAGTTCTAAACGCATCCAGTATTCTGAACTATCAATATCTCCGAGTGTCTATAAATATTAAAATTTTCTCCAATTTCTGTGTTCCAAAATTTCTATATTTTCCGATTTCTACAATCATTAGACCTCGATACATCTCCACATTTGTGTTGACCAATTTCTATATGTAGATCTAAACTCACTATAAATAAATTAACTATACATGTATGTATGAAATTTGGGAAATTTTGGAATACTGGTGTTTTAAGTTTTCCCTAATCTCTCTAATGGTAAAGAAAATGGTGTTTTTGAAGAAAGGTCACTTAACATCTTCGCATTTCAAACGTCCAAATGTGTAGACCACAAACGTAATTACAAATCGATTTTCTGCGGGTCGACCTTTCATTTTATTCCCCATTTATATTTCACATTTTGTTCGTATTAATTTACGGCGAGGGTTCCGCACGAACAGTTTAATTAATCCATTCTCTGGTTTCGTTAAAGCTCGGTATTTTAAATGGTGTCCGAATGGTCATCTACGTATTTTCTCGTTATGATTCTGTTTTGTAAGATAGGTAATTATGTTCCCGGTATTACATCGCAGTCAACTTTCCAATTTATGTTTGCGTGTTCTACCTGTTTATATTTATCTTATTTAGCGTCTAAACGGGCTTTTGTTTCGAGATTTGCTCTGACGTGTTTGCAGAACAAGTTCTCTTCGTAATCTCGTTTACTCCTTAATGTTGGCGAACAATTCCGATTATCTTTCCATGGATCTTCATTAAACCGTTCCGTGTCGTTATTCGCATTCTTTAATTCGAGTAATGAACGCAATTATTGATTTATTCAGCCCCCATTTAAATATACATATTAATGTACATCGAAATTATATTCTAATAATTTAATATTACAGTGGTCACTTTTATATCATTTTGTTTTATACTGTATGTTATAGTAGTACTGTATATTATTAATTTAGAATTTGATCTCTATTTTTTTTACGCAGAAAAATGTGAAAAAATTGAACAATCTACTAAGTCCACCAAATGTGTACAAATTCTTTAATATATATAATGATATTCAATTGAGTTTAAATTATTACTGTAATTAACATAATGAATTATAATTGCCATCTTTTTTATAAAATGTGATTACGAATATCGAAATATCAAAAGTACGCCACTAAATGCGATATCCTTGTATAATACTTGCATACTTAAATGAAAAATAAATACTGTCTCGTTTACATTATTGTTGGACAACAATTAATTTTTCTAATTACGCAGCATATATTCTGCAACACAGAATAATGTATTTATATTATATACGAATATTAATATTTTCAGTACACTGACAAATCCCTTATTTCTTTTATTAATTTTCTTATTTTTACAACAAATTCCATCAAGAAATTTATGTACCTCAGCAAATAATGAAACAATAAGAAAGAGAACAAACAATAAAAAAATGAATAAGAGAAAAAATTTAACTTTCATATTCAATATTCAAGATCAGTTAAAAAAAGTAGAGATAAATGTATGTTGTTAAATTGGTTAAATAAAAAGTAAAATTATAGCGAAATTAACGAGTTGCGTAACTGTTTAAATATGCACTTTTATTCGTACTTTTTACAATTTAGTCGGAATGATATTCTACTTTAAAAGCACTTCAATTGTAATATCATTATCAAACTTGTCCGCATCCGGTGCAATCTAACCGGGATATTTCGAAGGGTTATCGTTTGTTTCCATTCGAGAATTGAACAGCTTGACAGGCGACAAGGAAAGCATTTCCCGCGGAAGCATCGAATGCTCAACGAATGAAAAATTACCGGCAAACAATTCAGCTTGGCAACTTTTCCCAAGAGCTCTTGTTACCTTTCTGTCAATAATCTCCATGCGGCTACCGGGAACTTTACACGAAACATGGATCGTGAACGAAACAAATCTCAGCGCAAACTCTCCAGTGGATTTAAAGCTTTGACAAATTATTTACAAGTTATTTTTACCTTCAACATTTGTTTATAATGTGCGTTAAAAAGTGGCGAATAAATAGTAAATAATGAGAAATGTTTAAGGGTGAAACATTGCCGTTCTCAAAAATGCGAGTTTGGGACTTGAACATTTCAGGATTCGGAGAATTTAGTGTTTTGGAGACGTCGAAGATTTCATAGTTTTGATGTTTAGGATTTTAGAAATTTGAAACTTTAGGATTTCGGGAGATTAAATTTTGATTTTTTGGAAACTCGAAACTTTAAGGTGTTACAAATTTGGAAATTGAACATTTTACGACTATGTAAATCTGGAAATTGGAGATTGTAAGACTTTACAAATTTGGAAATTTGAATAATAATAGCTTGATAATTTTGAGCTTCTGAGAGTGGGGAATTTTAGTATCTTGCAACATTGGGAATCTGAGAATCTTGGAACTTTTGATTTTTTGAACTTGTAGAATTTGGGAAGTTTCCAAGTCTAGAATTTAAGTACCGTAAACTATCATAATTTGTGACTTCGAAATCTTTTGAACTTTTCTACTGTGGGATTTTGAAACTTTAGAACATTGGAAACTTAAAATTCTTGAATTTTTGGACTTTGGCATTATGAAACCTTGGGACTTTCGAATCTTGAAATTTTATTATTTTGCAATGTCGAAATAGTATAATTCAAATGTGGAACCTTTTAAACCTTGCAATATTGAACATTTGGAATATTTTAGTTGTTATATTTTTGGACTGTGCAGTATTTAAAATTTAAAATTTGTAACTATTTTAATTTGAGAATTGTTAAGTATTCTATTCTTGTTAACTTCGGGATTTTTTAAGATTTCAACTTCAGAGCTTTCAAGCATTTGACTTAAAACCTGTTATACATTTTTCCTCCCGAATCTCGCGCTACTCAACTTTCAGGATATCCGAAAGTAAATTACGAGTCAAAAGACAGAAGCGTATCATGTGCGAAAGCAGATTTTTTGGCACAAAGGTTTCGAACACCGGATTGTGGATCATAAAGCGCAAAACGCGATTGCAATTTTACCCAAAGAGAGTGCAAGTAAGGGACGCAGAAAGTCGTAACTATCGTAGTAAGACGATTTCCAAAGCTCGGCAGAATCAGATAACAAATGGAAATTGGTTCCTGCGGTAATGCATATCCGTATGGTAGACGGAAAACGATCCCCGCCGAGATACCATCACTGCCAACAGGTCGCATTAACGGTTCAGAGATCGACTGAATAATTGCCCGAGCTTTTTGCTGGATGCAGAAAGGGGATCGCCTTCGAGTGAAGCACGTTGAAGCTCATTAAAGTGCATCCGAGCGTTTGCTTCGCTCACACAAGACTAATGACGGCCTCGGTTAGACACCAATCCCCGTCGTGCCATTACACCATGGGCAAATCAAGCTTTTACAAGGCAAGAAAAACCTAGAGAGATTTCGTAACGTCTGATGGAATGTCCTCGGACAGCTTTTTCTTCGCTACGTGCTGTAAAGCGTAACACACACTGCGGTGCATAACAATAGCACCAAGTACATTTTTAGCAGATTCGGACCTTGATTTGAAATCAAAGGGTGTAGTGAACAATGAACTTCAGTAAAAGTTTGTTCATATTATTTTATTGTGCAAGAAAATATAACATGTTAATTGATTTTTCATCGTTCCATAACTATAGCGCCATGTGAAAGAAAGTTAAACATATACAGGGTGTCCCACAATTATGGTACGAGCCGAAAAAGGGTGGTAGGTGGGGCTATTCTGAACAACTATTTCCTTTGCAAAAATATTGGACGATGCTTCGTTTTTAAATTATTCAGGAAAAACACCGACCAATCAGGACGCGAGGCCTTCTGCAATTATAACTCGGGCCTACACTTCTGCCTCTGAGCGCGCGCGATCCTCGCGTTCTGATTGGTCGGTGTTTTTCTTGAATAATTTAAAAATGAAGCCTCGTCCAATATTTTTGCAAAGGAAATAGTTGTTCAGAACAGCCTCACCTACCACCCTTTTCCGGCTCGTACCATAATTGTGGGACACCCTGTATAGATACATAAATATGATTTTAATAATTTATAGTGCCTCCTTGTTCTATCATAAGTTTAAAAAATCATATCTGGCATGCTCTCGATGAGTTTCTGAAAATCGTCCTATCATCGTCCTAATCTTTCCTTCTGATATCATAGTGCGGCCGCTTCAATCGGCAACCAGTTATCGAGTAGAATTTAATCGGCTTTCGACCGACTCGAAACGTAACCAAATTCTAAACCGTAATCCTTAATAGACGAAATTCATCCAAACTTCGCTTCTACTCTGCAGTTCCTGCCAAATAATCCATGATTAGTAGGTCCGCGGACCGGGTGGCTCGCGCGAATTCGAGTGTGTATTTAAAATTTAGAGTACCTACGGTAAACATGTAGGTAGAACAGGAGCATGGCACTTAACACTAGAACTACCAACCAGTCAAAATGACTGGTTTCGGGTTTGGCATTTTTTATTACAAAATTTTATTGCCGTCCATTTGTCAAAATGTCTGTCATGTTATATTGAGCTAATGAATGGTTGTATATGTTAGATGATGCTGCAATATTTATTTATTTATTTTTCTACTTTATTTTCAGTTTTGAAGTAAGCATGCATTTAATGCCGGTACTTCTAGTGTTAAAGTCGTTCCGAACGATTACACTTGTCCGAAACTATCGAAAACGATATCGAACGCGATTATTGTTGATTTTACGACGAATTATGTCAATAAAGACCAAGTAGTGTCATCGACGATAAGTTACAGAGCTTTCGAATTGCTTTCAGGCGATTTCACGCGTGAAATATTTTCGAAAACTATACCAAAACGCGACGGGTTTCTGTCTTCGGATCGTCGCCAAAATCTATACATGAAATTCTGGGAGTTTCACGAATCTACCCACAAAATTTCGAGTCAAAATATCGAAAATTGCCTGTAGCGTTGTGCAGACAAACGAACAAACGAAATTTCAGTTGTCCCAGGAGCCTCATTGCATTCAGAAAAAATATAATTAATATCGTACAATTTAATCCAGAAAAAAACCATCATGCAACATTAGACCTCACCACAAAACATGTTAGAATGATTGGTTTCAGGTTTCACATTTTACATCACAAAATTTTGATCACGTCCTTTTCTCCAAATTATAATTCATAATTATATTATATTGTATTGTATTGCATTATAATTTACTAAGATAAATAATGGTTGTACGTGTAAATTGATGCTCCGGTACGTATTTATTTTACCACTTTAAAATTTCAAACTAAGTATGCATTTAATGTTTGTACTTCTAGTCTTAATGTCTTATTCTTCTGAATAAGAAGTGAATCTATGGGTCTTTGTTGCAGTTAACAACGAAAATACTTGCTAAAATTACAGAATTCTAAGATGTAATTTGTAAATATACCGATGCTCCTCCCACACGACGTGTAAAAATGTGTGTTTTTTAAAATCAATTATACTTCCAGTGTGTCACAAATGCGAAATTAACGTAGTGAAAAGTGACATAAATTTTAAACGACGTATCATTTCGTGTAAAACTTACATTAGTAAGAGATTATTACATTATCGAAGCGTGAAATCAGTTGGATATGCAGTAATGTCTCTTTGGTTGTCGCAAATTTGGGATTTTATCACGAATACTGTTCGACTAGGTAGATGTACCAGGAATTGTTCGGTCCTATCTCTTTCCGGCTCGTTCCCGTTTGGATGCATTAGGGACGACAGTGGGACATATTCAGGGCAAGGGAGATAATTTATAATTCTTACAATGTGTTACATAAGTACGATCGTGTTCGATTTTCATTTGACAAATTTCATACTTCTGGATCCTTCAAGGTTACATTTTTATATTTCTCCATTCTTAAATCTCGAAATTCCCAAGCTTATACATTCCCAAATATTCTCGTTAATAAATACTCAAATTTTCAAATCTCCAAAATTCCAAATTTCTAAATCTCTGAACTCCCATATTTCCTAATTTCCAAATTTTTAAGTCCGTATATCTCGTAGACCCAAAATTCTGAATTTTTCAAATGCTCAAATTCCAGATTCATAAGTTACCAAAACTTCAAAATTCTTTAAATTTCTAAATTTCTAAATTTTCAAATCTGCATATCCTAAATCAATAAATTTTTAGCTTCTCAGATACCCAAATTTCGAATGTTCCTCAAATTTTCAACAACAACAATTCGATTAAAGTAACTTTACAGTTATTGTGTCACGTGAGAAGTATTATTGTCTTTTTGTCTGATTGAAAGAAAATGTTACAGATTGCCTGCACAATAACCTTCACTGATTCGACAAGCTTCTTACATTGTGAAATGGGGTCATGGACGCCTTTCATGTCAAAGTGTGTCAACTTAGCTCCAAAATACGCAGACAATACCTTCCAGGGAGTCTTTCAAATCTTTATCGCAAAGTGCGATCCACTTTGGAACACTGCACCGTTCAATTTAAGACAAATCGCCTCAGATATATTTGACGATATTGTATTATATAACACTCATTAAAATAGCGATAATAATATTGCAGGGTCTTTTCGACATTCGCATTTTAAATTTTATAGATTTTCTAAATTTTCTAAATTTTGCAGCAAATTTATGTGTATCTTAATAATATCTTTAAGTTTAAAATTGTTCAAATTTCTAAATCTATGCATTCTAAAATACTCAAATCCCTTTAATTTCTAAATTTCCATATTTGTACATTCCCAAATCTCTAAATCTCCAAAATCCAGCCTCCAAACTCGTAAATTCTCAAATTCTCAAAGTTCAAATTCCCAGATTGCCAAATTTTCATGTTTGCAAACTTCCAAATCTGTACGTTTTCACATACTTACCCCGATTCCGGAATTTCTAAATTTCAAGATACACAAGTTTCTAAATCCCAAAAACTCACAGTCTCCAAATATCTAAATCGTCAAAGTTTCAAATTCTTAAATTGCCAAATTTTCGTATTGGCAAATTTCCAAATGTCTACATCCTCGAATTCCCAAATTTCCAAATCTGTAAGTTTCCACATACTCAAGTCCCGAAATGCCTAAATCTCTAGATTCACAAGTTCCTAACTCCCTAAAACTCACAGTTTCCAAGTTTCTAAATTCTCAAATTTTCAAATTCAAAAATCGCCAAATTTCCAACTATCTACATCCTCAAATTCCAAAATTTCCACATGTTCAAATTGTCAAACTTCCAGATTCCTATATCCCCAGAATCTTCAACTCTAACATCCCAAAATCCTCAATTTCTCAAATCTCCAAATTCCCGTGACAAGAAGTTTAATAACGAGGTTACCTAAGATCATGAATATTGTGTCTAAGCTCTGCATACACATCGAAACTCCTAAACTACAACATAAACATTATTACAATGTTCCTAACCCCATCATAATCCTCCCTTCATCCACATCTCTGCAACTCCTGAACTCAAAACCCCCAGTTTCCCAATTTCTTCACTTTCCAACTACCAACCAAAAAGTCGAATCGAATAATGGGATCTTGATATCGCACATCGTTTCATCCACACATATCCCTTCATAAAAGACACACATACACGAGATCTTACCTGTCAATGGAAATCGCCATTAGGGTGAAGACGCTGGCGCATATCGTGAGCACCGCGATGAATTGGCAGATTTTGCAATATAGCGTGCCAAAGGGCCAGTGGCTGTTCAACATGTAGATGTAATTGAACGTGACGTTCAAGGTGGACACCATAGCGTCGGCGATGCTCAAATTCACTAGGAAATAATTGGTAACTGTGCGCATTCGCTTGTGCGCCAACACGATCCAGATCACTATGAGGTTGCCACCGGTGGCTACGATGATCATACCGGCGAACAACAACGTCCAGATCATTTGTCTCCACCATGGCAATATGAACTGATTTCTCAGCTGCAAATCGGTGGTGTTCGTGTTGTTGTAATACGTATAATTATCCGTCCAGAGGGTGATGTTCCAAGGATCGGGGGTGGAGTTGTAAACGTCGATCGCCTGCATTTTATCTTTCTATAAATTCCTAACTTGTTAATACACTCTGTCGATCTTAATTCGACATTTATTACTTAACATTTCCTGGCCAATTTTTATTTTAACACGGTGTTTCAGTTAGCACGATGTTTCATTTAGCACAGAGTGTTTCAATTAGCACAGCTTCTCATTTGACACGGCGTTGCAGCTTTTTAATTAGGGACGTTTTTACGACGCACTTCCATTAATTTAATTCTTGACGGACACTTTAGAGATTCACCGACACTTAGAGTTTAGGGACGTATTGGTACGCGTATACAACATCGCGCACGGTATATGTGTCTTGCGATTGTTTTCAATTTGTGGAAGCGTTGTTGTATGGAGAAATGTTTAGTCTCGATGAATGGTTCTTATTGGAAAGTATCCTGTATGTAGGAGAACGTTTAATCGATTAGGTGCAGACATAATAAAGTTGATGACGCTTGCTGATACAGCATTCGGACGCTGTCCATGGATAACTGACAAGGCTGAGTCGCCGGCGATGCTCACTTCCACTTCCGTTTCATGCACGGACGCCTTTAACAGGCTTCCGCTGGATCGACTGCTCAGCCGTTGACCCACTGGATCAATCACTATTGTTTGTATTGGTCACCTTACGAAATTCCATCCAATTCGACGTTGCTGCACTCAGATGCAATTATTCCAGTTGATAGCATCTTCGTGGAAGTCTTCGTTCGATCATGGGTTTTTAGGTAATTCTCGTCTGTAATCGAAAAGAATATTTTGGTATTTTGGAATTTACAAATTTGTTAATACACACATCTTCAAACACTCATAGCAACAAACATCGGCGTTCACCATTTTCTAAATACAAAACTTTTTGAAATTCTAATTTCTGCACCCACAATTCCCAAATTTCAAATTTTCGACTTCCAAATTTCCTAGGCTTCAAATTAAAATTGCAAAAACTGACCTATCAAATTCGTCAAATTTTTTAATTCTCGAATCTTTAACTTCTCAAATCATGAAACACAGAAATCATCAATTTTCTAAATTTCCAATCTTGTACATCCAAATTTCTCACATCTTCAAATTCTCAAATCTCAAAACATAAAATCCCCAATTCGAAAAATTTCCAATTTTGTGCATTCAAATTTCTCACACCCCCAAACTCCCAAATCCCAAAATCTAAAAATCCCCAATTCTTGAAATTTCCAATTTTGTACATTCAAATTTCTCACATCTTCATATTCTCAAATTCCAAAACATAAATTCCAAAAATTCCCAACTTTGTACATTTAAATTTCTCACACCCTCAAATTCTCAAATCTCAAAACAAAAATCCCCAATCGTCTAAATTCTCAATTCAGTACATCTAAATTTCTCACAACCACAAATATTCAAATTCCAAAACATAAAAATCCCAAATTCTCAAAATTCCCAATTTTGCACATTCAAATTTCTCACACCCTCAAATTCTCAAATCCCAAAACACAAAAATCCCCAATTCTCTAAATTCTCAACTCCGCACATCGAAATTTCCCAAGAAACTTGCGAATTCTCAGAACGTCGACTCCTCGAATACCCTGAATACCAAGATCCCCGAACATCCAGAACGAAAAAGTCTCTCTTCTCTCGCGTAACTACCACGCCTACCGCCCTCGTATTTCTATTAACATCATTTCTCTCTCCCTCGGCCCATTATCCCGAATTTGAATTCCAACGATATAGCCGAGCTCCCCGTAAAAATACCCTAATCTACCGTAGCTTTCCTATCACGTTTTCCGGTAATGAAAATAACATTTTCCTTTGTGCCGACGGTTTTTACGGTTCCGCGTTGCACGGGTAGTTACCCCAGAAACTTTCAGCCGGAATCGTTAAAGAAATCCTCCCTGAATTCCCGGCGAACCACCGTCGACTTTCCGCGCTAATCTCCATCGACATCCACCCTCGCGATTTACCTTATTGCTCCCCCCTTTCTTTCCTGTTCGTTTCACGGGAGCGTACGAAATTCCGCGGTCAAGACGAATTATCCGGGAAACGACGTTACCACCGAGTTTTCACCTGTTCCTTTCAATTTTCACGCCCGTTTCCTCTTCCGTTTGACCGTCTCCATCGCGGAGCGGAATTTCATCCGCGTTTCCTTCCTCCCCGAGGACGGCAATATCGTCAACGCCTTATTCCAGACCGGTCAAAGGGGATCCGTGGTGAAGTAACCGTTCGCGCAACGCGGATTTTCCCGATTTTTCATCGCCCGGAGAATTCGGATCGCCTTTCACGCCGAAAACGGGACATCCCGGAAACTCGAGGATCCGTTCACCGGCGGATCTCGGCCTCGAAACGACTCCCCTTTGACGTTACTCGCGGATATTCGCGTTCCTTCTCGAATTACCGGCGTTTCCGGAGATTGTTTCGGTGGCATCTCGACGAGAGAGAACGAAGCACGGATCGGTTTCCAACGGGAACACGCGGGATCGCGTTAACGGGAAAATTATTAGTTTGGTGCATATGAAATGTCGGATTTTTTAGTGAATATATAAAATTGTATATCTTTTTTCAAAAGCCGTTTATTTAATCAAAATATGATTCATTCGATTGAGTACACTTTTCCCAACGAGCTTTTAATGCATAATGACTGTATTAAGAAAAATCTGTCCTTTGGAATCAATAAACTCTGATACTGAATTTTTCAGTCTCTCTTCATTTTCACAGCCCGTCAAAACGATTCTGAATATTTAAAAAAAAAAAAAAATGAAAGATCGCTCGACGATATCTGGTGAATAAGCTGGGTGTTGAAAAAATTGCATACATCAACTCATTTAATTTCGCGATCGTTTTGCGCGACGTATACGCCCATGCGTTGTCGCAGAGAAGTATCGGATCATGGCGATTAACCCCTTGTGCTACGATTTATTCAGCAAGTGCGTCAGACATAACGAACTATTAATTGCTACAACATTAAAGTGATTGAAGAAATTTCGAATGTCAAGATTGTTTCCCATTTAGTGATCCTCGGATGCGCAAATTACGATTATACCGAAGTTAAACATTCAAGCGTATTAAAAATATTAACAATGTCTACCATAATTGAAGAGCGAGTGCGTCACGGGCCTAGCCCGTAGTTGTAGGGCAAGGGGTTAAATGAGTGATGGGTGTATAATTTTCAATTTTCTATGCACTTCTCAAACCAGTCGTACATTTCGTTCGTTGACAGTATTTTCCTCAAACGGCTGGTTTACATCGAAGGTAGTTCTTGTGACATTGTCGCCGAGTTTGTACTCGTACAAAAAAATTACACGTTGATTTCGTATCGGCACAAAATTCAAAACAAATAACAAAAGGAAACACTTTGAAGAAAATCTTCTTTGTTGAAATGTGACAATGGATAGAACGAGCGTAAATGAGATTATGCAAAATACAAAAGCGTGACGAAAACTCGAAGACGGAGGTTCGCATGTGCAGAAAATCCGACATTTCATATGCACCGACCTACTATAATTATTTTCAGATATACCGAACGAGGGCGGGAACGCTTCTGTTCGCAGTCGCGGCGTTCTCTGATGCTTCCGACAATCCACGTTCGAATCGACATCCCGGAATCCCGCTATCTGTTTCCTTTCGTTCCAGCTACGTTTCGTCACGTCCGCGATCTCCTCGTCGACGAACGATCACTACGTACGGCCGGCTCTGAAACATAAATTACACCGGGATCTGTAATTCTTTAACATTCGAATTTCGTTACGCGCTATCGGCGCTTGATTTATGGCCCAATTTCTGACGGCGGAAACGGGACGTGATTCGAGAGCACCTTGGATATACGAACGGAAGTAATTTTATTTCTAACTGGATATGGTGCTGTTTGACGAATGCGGTGATTTTTTGCAAATTGATTTGGATGAAAGGCTATGCGAATTAATCAATCTTTATTTCTTGCTATGGCTGGGACTTGAACATTTTGGGATTCGGGGAATTTAGTGTTTTGGAGACGTCGAAGATTTCATATTTTTGATGTTTAGGATTTTAGAAATTTGAAACTTTAGGATTTCGGGAGATTAAATTGTGATTTTTTGGAAACTAGAAACTTTAAGATGTTACAAATTTGGAAATTGAACATTTTACGACTATGCAAATTTAGAAATTGGAGATTGTAAGACTTTACAAATTTGGAAATTTTGAATAATAATAGCTTGATAATTTTGAGTTTCTGAGAGTGGGGAATTTTATTATCTTGCAACTTTGGGAATCTGAGAATCTTGGAACTTTTGATTTTTTGAACTTGTAGAATTTGGGAAGTTTCCAAGTCTAGAATTTAAGTACCGTAAACTATCATAATTTGTGACTTCGAAATCTTTTGAACTTTTCTACTGTGGGATTTTGAAACTTTAGAACATTGGAAACTTAAAATTCTTGAATTTTTGGACTTTGGCATTATGGAACCTTGGTACTTTCGAATCTTGAAATTTTATTATTTTGCAATGTCGAAATAGTATAATTCAAATGTGGAACCTTTTAAACCTTGCAATATTGAAAATTTGAAATACTTGTGTTGTTATATTGCTGGATTGTGAAGTATTTTAAATTTACAATTTTTAACTATTTTAATTTGAGAATTGTTCACTATTCCACTCTTGTTAACTTCGGGTGTTTAAGATTTCAACTACAGAACTTTCAAGCATTTGACTTAAAACTTGTTATACATTTTTCCTCCCGAATCTCGCGCTACTCAACTTTCAGGATATCCGAAAGTAATATCTTTATTTCTTGCTATGGCTGGTATCGCTCACGTAAAAATACTTGAAATACGTCGATCCGAACACAATTTCAAGTTTGTTGAGTGTTACATAAACTAGATACTGTTTCTTCGGAGTCCTTCGACATGTAATGAAACGATAGCAGCATTCAGCAACAGCACATGCAGCTACATAAGCAGGAAGTTTCATCGTATACACACTGTTGTAACGCTTTTGTGTTTGGTTTGATGTATGCCTATTGTCACGGTTTTCGTAAGATCTATTGTTTGATACAGTTAATTTACAGCGATGGAATAACGATACACTAAAATACATCAGTGACTTTAGAATTACATTACTGGCAAAAACAGATATAGTGCAAATTATTTGGATAACTACGTTAAGTACTGCGTTAACCCTCTGTCTACCAAGCGGGTCCATTGGACCCGACTATGTACAACATTCTAGCACGAATGTTGCGCCACGTTGTGTGCGAATAAAATGTGCAGTTTCAAAATTTGCTTATTCGAAAGTGAAACAGTAACGAACATACTCTACAGCAAACAACGCGAGGAATTCGCGAAAACAAAGATCAGGTTTGCCTTTAGGTAGACAGAAATTATGCAGTTCCCTGGGAACCATGTAGCTAAGTGCCTGAATAATTGATCTCGTCACACGAGTTATCCACATCGGTATGTAAAGCGTGGAACGGGGCCAAGTTTGTGGATCGAACATGTCGTATCAAGATGAACGCTTCGTGGACAATTACGATTGTTCCGCTATTCGTTTGATGCGCATCGATAACATCTGATATGATCTGTTTAACCATCGACGAACACTTTCCGAGTCGGATGTTAAATCTTTGGGCCATTGTGGCATTAAAAATATTCCAGCTTTTCAACACTGGATTCAGGGGTGATTAATGATCATTTATATTTAATTTGAATAATATGGTATAAACATAAGTATGTAATGGACAATACGTAAACTAACTCACACATGATTCTTTATTTCGTCGATAACTTACGTTTTGACAGAAGCTTCTAATTTTTGTAATGAATAGTAACAAATCTAAGAACCGTAAGTGAGAAAATAAAAATATAATTGATTAAGCAAAATAAAGTACAAAAATAAAAGGATATAATTCCTCGAATAAAGTATATTATAAAAATAAAATAGATGTAATTCATTAAGTAAAATAACAAAGAGAATATAATTCCTATAATAACATACAGCCGTGGACAAAATTAAGTGGACAGGTATCATAAATAACAAAAGGTTAATTTAATTTAACTAATAATGTCTATAAATTAAAACTTTATCGCACAATAATATGCAATAAGTAAATGTTTTTTCAAGTCTACAAAAATATTTCACGTTACAATTTAAAATCTATTAAAAACATTGTAATAAAACAAACAATATTTTTACATTTATGCAATGTCCACTTAATTTTGTCCATGAGTGTAAATTAAAAAAGTAGTTGATTAACTGTCAGCAACAGTTGGCTTTGTTAATAGTTGACTTAAACAATTTTTTTGTGGTATACAATTGATTAAGTCAATTATAAAATTAATAAGTTACCGAAATGAAAGTATACAATTCACCGAGTAAAGGAAATTGTAAAAGTGAAAAAGATATAAATCGTTAGGTAAAATAAATTATAAAAGTAAGAGAAATAAAATTAATTTGGTGAAACAAGTTATAGAGACAAATGAAGTAGTTCATTATTCAAATTATTTGTTAATATTTATATAAATATAAATATAATGCGTTATATTATATATACTACATTTAACTTTGATATAATTTCATAATGAGGATTAGTAATATTACTGCAAGTAACTCGTTATACTGCGTACACGTATCTCCTTGGTTTTTCGTGTCTTTATTTTAGATTTTAGCTCGCTTTCATAACGACAATGCGGTAAAGTAATATAACCTATTAAATTCAGGTATTTTGTGAAGTAGCGCGTCGAAGCTTTAAAAGCCAACCGGATTAACACGCAGAATTTCACAAGGTTAATACTTCCTCACTGAAAATATTATATACCCAATAATTTCGTTAAAATTACTTCAAAAACAGCCTCTCGTATTTCACTTTCGTTTATTGCTATTCAAATTATCTTTGTAATCATATTACAGTTACAATGAGATTTACAATTGTTGTATGATAAAATTAAAATCCTAATTGTATCTATTACAGAATATCAAGTTTTTAATAATTAAATCTTCAGGCGAAATTATTTTAATTTTATGGAACGTTTAATCTCTTATAATTTTATATAATAATATAAAATATAATATATAATATATAATAATATAAAATTATATTAATTAATATATGTGATACATAATATTACTAATGTATGTAATATACATATATTACTACTATAAAATTATAATATTAGTATATTATATATATTATTTGTTTATTTATATATTATTGAGGTATTAGTAATAATGTTCTTATAATATTAATTTTATTAGTCTATATATGTATGTATCATATAATTGACTGAAATATACCAATGCAATATACAGAGATTTTCGATAAGATAAATGAATGAATGAATGAAATGTATGTATGAATGTGTGTTCGTCTTGAATGAATATTAAACAGAAATATAACAAAAATGTAATGGTTGCGAATATGTGTAATTTGAAAATAACAAACACAATACAGACTCGACTACTTGTTTATTCCAATAACAAACTTATTTATATTAATCATTTAATCGTGCGATTTTAAAGTTATACAGTTTATTAGGACATCCCGAACTCATCTTCGGAATAAAAATTTACGACTCTGAAAACGTGCATTTAAATCGCAGAACTTGAAGATCTGAAGTAGGTAAACGAAGAACGAACCGTGAGCGTTCTCCGTTTTCGATATTTTGCTGAAACTGCAAGGGACGCGAAATTGAAGTGCAAAACAACGTCGAAAGGCTGAAGATAAACAGACTTAACGAGAAGAGCGAAATTAGAAAAGAAATAAAACGAGACGAACGAATTTGCCAACAGTCCATGGACTGAAAGTGTCCCTTAACTGTGGCTATTGTTGCTATCTCATGGTCGGTACAAAACTTGCGAAACCAGGAAAGAATTAAAAATGCTATGCGAACGTCCGTATTTTCTTCTCATTGTTACGTAACTCGTAGTACAGCGCGACCGAACCGAAAACGAGGGATCCTATTCTTACGAGACTTTCGCAGGGGATTATTGCGCAATGTGGACGAAAATTCGGTGGAAACACGCTTATCAGGAATAACTGAATTATGGCAACTCGCTGGGGAAATGCTTTTGACGTCTAACGAAATAAAATGCATTTTTCATTCAATTCATTACGAGCTCCCGAAGATGTTTCGTCGAAATAAGGTTCGTATTATGCGTCGTGGAAATTTCATATCGAACCGTGTCGGGTAAAAATTATTTAAGCTAACGAATATACTCGATTTATTCGCGAAATAAAAATTTAAGTAGTTTCGTTCGTGAACAGCGAACGGAGAAAAATTGTTCGTCATCTTTTGCATGAAGAAGTAGATAAAGGTAAATTTATATTAATTTTAAGCATAAAATGAAATGTATAATTATATTATGTTGTGCATTACTTAATATACACTAATACAAATGCATTATATGATATAATATAATTATGTAATATAACATAATATAATACATCATATAATAATTACAATATTTAATTATATTATGTTGTGTATTACTCAATATCTTCTGATACAAATGCATTATATGATATAATATAATATATCTAATGTAATTATAGTATAAACTAATTGAAATAATTTAAATAAATTTAATATAATATAATTATATAATACAATGTATCATATAATAATTATAATACAATCGTGGACAAAATTAAGTGGACAGGTATCATAAACAACAAAAGGTTAATTTAATTTAACTAATAATGCCTATAAATGAAAACTTTATTGCAGAATTATATACATTAAATAAATAAATTGTATATTAAATAAATGTTTTTTCAAGTCTACAAAAACATTTCACGTTCTAAATTTAAAATTTGTTTAAAACATTGTAATAAAACAACAAATTTTCTTACATTTCTGCAAAGTCCACTTAATTTTGTCCATGACTGTATATAAGTAATTCTATTGTATTGTGTATTACTTAGTATTTGTTAAAATGAATGTATTATATGGTAAAATGTAACATAAATATTAATTCGATGTATGTATCTATAAATAAATGCGAAAATCTTTGATAAGAATGATAGAGATAAAAATATCCAATAAAATTTCGATTGTGTTAATCTGTTAGAGGTACTAAAATATTGTTTGGTTGTGGTAGAAAATGCGTTAAACTTTAAAGGAAATCGAGGTCTCGGTGGATCGAATATTTCGTGAACGAGAAAACTTCGATGGATGCAAATTGCACGAAGCTATCGAGACAAGTAGATGGACCATGGCCAACGCGGGACAGCTTCATCGATCTTCCGTTTCAGGATAAAAAGTACAATCGCGAAATCGACGAGAGCACATTTGCCGGTGGTTGTAAAAACGGCTCACGAGATGACCAGTGATTTATTCTATCGATAGATCGCTAGCAATGGTACATACACGATCGTACCGGCCCGCTACCGGATTGCGGAGCAGTTCGCATAGTTCAGAGTGCAGGAATTGCTTTATCGTACAACCGGAGAATTTCACGCAAATTGATGGAAGTTAGCGAGTATGCTTGTACCTGGATAAATGTTTTCGTCTGCACGAATCGATGGAACGGCCGGTTCGCTATTTAAATGTCCCTATCGAAAATCGGCTACGTTACGAATTTCCGAAATATGAATCCTCCCACGAAATTCCTTTGTTCGTCGATACCATATGAAAAAGCTCTTATCGTTTGTTCATTTTTGGCTTTCTGCAAATTTTCATAATTATTGTGAATCACAATAATTCATATTTATTATGAATAATTATGAAATTATTCGTAAGTTAGGCAAAAACATAAACTACATTTGGACAAAAAGTTCAAGTTCAATTTACATATGTATCTGCAACATGTCTTACAATATGTTCCTGCAACGTACATATGTGTGTATGTTATCTGACACATGTGCCTGCGACATGTCTTACAGTTTGCATCTACTAAATGTCTTATAATACGTCTGACAACTTTTCTCTGCAAATATCTCACAACATACCTTCGCAAATGTCTCACATGTCTTACAATATGTCCCTGCAATGTACATATGTGTGTATGTTATCTGACACATGTGCCTGCGACATGTCTCACAGTTTGCATCTACTAAATGTCTTATAATACGTCTGACAACTTTTCTCTGCAAATATCTCACAACATACCTTCGCAAATGTCTCATATGTTTTACAACATGTATCTACAACATGTACCTATAATATGTATCTACAACATGTCTGTACAACATGTCCTGTAACATATATCTCTTACATGCCTCAAAATATGTCTAACAACGTGTTTCTGCGAATATTTCACAATATGCCTTCGCAAATGTTTCACATGTCTTACAGCATATATCTATAACATGTATCTGCAACATGTATGTACAACATGTATCTACAACATGTCTCTACAACATATATCTACAACATGTCTCTACAACATGTATCTACAACATGTCTCTACAGCATGTCTCTACAACATGTCTCACAAAATTTGCAAATGTCTCACACGTCTCACATGTCTGTGACTCATGAATGAGCTAATCATCGGTGCACTTATATTACACATTATCGAATCGCACCTATGTACACATCAATAAATGATTCCATTACAGCAATAACGAAAAACGTTCTTCCATCGATTATTAAAATTTTCGCAGCATTGCGGTGTATGAAATAACGTAGTATAATATACGATTCCAAGTAGTTGTTATATCGAAAAACATAGAACAGCCGGTAGAAAATCTGTTCCCTACCAATTTGCAACATTAGAAACATCGTTCGAAACGGACTGCAATTTTCTCCGGGTATCTTCGTGATTCCCCTTATCTATCAGCCCTTTGTTTCCTTTTTTCGTTTCGGTTACACCCTCGTTGTTTTTTCACCGGCGACGGCCAAATTTATTTCGGCCGTAGGTGTCGGATACACATGGCGGTGTTCTCTCCTTTATTCCGCTCGTCCAAAAACACCCGGACAGCCTGGTTGCTTCGAGTTTTGCATTCATACCCTCTACCTTTCCTTTTATTGAATTTTGCCCTCAACCCTGCTTATTCGCTCGTCTTAGATGTTTGATTCAGAGCATTGTCAGCGGATGCTTTTTAGGGAACAGCCTTTTTGACAATTTATCGCTCGCTGTTTTCTCTGCATTATCCGAAAATCGAAGCTTTTCGAGGATGTTCGTCGCAGGAAAATGTAAAAAATGTTTTATGGAACGAAACGCTACGAAGCGTTTTATGTAGTAAATAAAATTAATTAAAGTGGAAAGAAATGGAAAGTAAAAATGACAAATTGGTACAAATAAATATTTTATGTCACATAAATAACCAATATTTCTATGTAACAGAAAGGAGTAAAAAATGAGTAATCCTGATAAAACACGTAAAATGATCTTAAAAATGGGTGAATATTTTATCAACGTTTGCGTATCGTGTTCGTATAATTTCGTACCTTCAAGGACGTATTCTGGAACATCGATTTTTTACGAACCGTCTATTCTTGTTCAAGTAATTCAGAAATTTTGTGGTCTAATTCGTTGGGCTTTTATCTAGCTATTAAAGTCGATTGTGCTCGGGAATTGTGATATCCGGGAAAAGTGCTCATTCCATTCGTTGAAATAGGGCGTTTCTCCTGTGATTACCTTCCCAATTCTGGTTGTTCAAAGAATTTCGGTGAATTTATGATTTCTACCGTTCGTCGAGGCAATTTGCAGAACATTGAACCAATTGCATTTGATGTTAATTTCAAGTTCAACAAGTTTTTGTGGACAGCAAATACTAACATTTTAACTGGACATTATGTATCTAGGTATACTCCTTGATCTTGGTTTAAAATATTTATAAAATGTGCATTCGAAAATTTGGAGATTGCAAAATATGGGAATTTAGGAATGTAGCAATTTGAGAATTTCATAATTTAGAAATTCGACGATTTAGGAATTTGAAAATTTGGCTATTTGCGCATTGAGAAATTTGGGGATTTGATGATTCAGAGAAATTGGGAAATTCGAAATATGGTAACTTCGGGAGTTTGAAACGTGGTAATTCCAGGAATTTGGGAATTCGGAAAATTAAGGATATAAAAATGTGGGTGTTTACCCAATTGCAAATTTTGAAAATTTTCGGAATGGGATATTCGCAAATTTAGGGAATTTAGGAAACTGGAAATTAGTCAATTTTGGGGTTTAGATATTTGGGCATTTAGAAATTTCACGGTTCACGAATTCGATGTTTTAGGAATTTGTAAATTTGGTTATTTGCAAATTGAAAAATTTGTAGATTTGCAAATTCAGAGAAATTGGGAAATTCGAAATGTGGGAGTTTAGGGAGTTTGAAACGTGGTAATTTGAGGAATTTGAAATGTGAGAATTTGGGAATTCGGGAAATAAAGGATTAGAAAATGTGGATGTTTACCCAATTGCAAATTTTGCAATTCGAAATTGCATACTCCCAATTCAAAACTTTTGGAGTCTAGGAATTTGTAAACTTAGAAAATTATGTATTCGCCAATTTATCGAATAGAAGGAATTTTGTGATTTAGATATTCAGGAATTTGGGAATTTAAACATTTGGGAACTAGTTTGAATATTTATTAATTTAGGATAATTTGAAAATTTAGAAACTTCCAATTCAAGAATTCCAAATTTCAATTCCGAAAATTACAAATAACAAATTTAAAACTTTTAAAATTCAAAAATTAGAATTATCAGATTTTTATATTTCACGACCGGATCTCCATCATGTGCTTAAACATGTATGTCAGTTGCCCAGCACTGACCCATATATAACAAAGAATATTCAGCTAGTTTCGAACGGGGTCAATGAAGTTAAACGTTATGTACTTAATCGAGCATTTCAAACATTATATTATCGACGAATATGTATTTGAAAATTTCCAAACGACTTCGCATGAAACGTTTCAAGTATTATAGTTTTGCCAGCGCCAGAAGCGTACAGGATGATTTAATCTCGACCGAATGAAACTTTCGATCTGAATTTATGCTCACTGGATTATTGCACGAAAGCGGAAATTACTCGTTCGCGAGTTTCTGAAATTGATTATGATCAATAAATTTTCTGTCGTGACTAAATGCCGGCGTCCAGCGAACAACGTTTTTGATACTTTATAAATTATGGCTACTTATCACTTCCTTTATATCGAAACATATATACGTACATATATTACTTTCGTACCAGTAAACAATATTACCATCACTGTGTCGAAATTATACATTACTATTTCAAAGTAAATGATTATTTTATTTATAATTTTACATAAAACATCTTTCATTTCACGTAACATAATATTTAACTAATGTCAATATTTCGTCAGGGTTTATTTTCAGACAGCTTCTTTGCTTATTCGACAAGTGCAATAGTTTCATCTGAATTCTTTAATTTTAAAATAAATTTTTAATTACAGTTACTCATATTAATATTCAGACACACTGATTTGGTATATAAGAAGTTAACTAAAGTATCAGATTAACTATTTTATAGAAAGATGAACCACTCATGTAGATTAAAAATACAGCAACAATAGTTTGCAGGAAGTTATTACAATTATTTTTTCTATAATTCATATATACATTTTATTATAATTTAGGTATAAGTTCTTTATTTTTCAACGTGATAGTCTGTTACAAAACATAGAACCTTGTATAAAACGTATTACACGTCAAAATGTTGTAATTGAAAAGAAATTTATGTACTTCTAATATGCAATAAATGATTAATGTTTTTGTCAAATAAGTAGTATGATCTATATATGATCCTTCATTCGTATGCAATAACAAATGCAGAAGTATTACAGTGTCCCGATATTAATTAGATTATGTGAAGTTGGTGGAAATAACAGAACGTCGAGCCCACGATATTCAATTTTCGATTGTTGCACATTTTACCGTAATAAAGAGCCATTTTGAAGGACAGGACATTTCTTACGAGGATTCTCATCGTTTATGTCGTTGTCAATAGCACCTTCCGCACGACAGGTTAAAAGCCGTCTAATATAAGTTAATATTTGTACTTCATCCAGTGGCAGCTCTTCCTAAGCTTTAAAATTACTTTCCGTCACTTTCCCCATTTACTCTCAAAACTGTTGTGTACTTAATCATTTTTCAATTCTGACGTGATTGTTTAACGTTGTAAACGATAGGAGCATGTACATCGTTTCGAACTGAAAGCAAATTGATGATCAATTCTTTGCAAAACTCTAATTCGATTACTATTTTCTTTTTGTCAGGAAAAACAGTATTCTAATTGCTACTTAAATTTCAATTAAAGTGATTCAGTTTTGGGTTAAGTTCAGCAACTTTGCAAATGAGACACTTAGACTTAAATTCGAATAATTCATATTTTATTTTATGCTTTTAAATAATTCTTCTTAATTAAGAATTAATAATTTTATTCACTTTACAGAAATGCAGGTACTGTGAAATGAATTTTATAATGAAAGAAGTAATTCATAAATATGTATCCTCTTATATTCTATATATATGTATGTGTTCCTGTGTGGTACACGCAAGTATACGATGGTTTAAAAATTAATGTAATATTTTAAATCGACTTTCAATAAAATTGAATTTAAATAAGAGAATCGTAGATAAAAATTGTTTGTGTTTAATTTGTTTCCTTATTGATAAAGTTCTATACTATATCTTTCTCCCAAATATTCTAATTAAAAACTAATCAGAAAGGTTGTCATATTAATAAAAAAATTTCTATATTTAAACTATCATCTGTTTGCCTTAGGCAATCATTTATCTGACAAATTAATTAGAATGTAGAAGAGTTACCTATTTTGTGAGAAGGTAGAAAACGGGAGGATGTCAAGCTGAGAGAAAAAGATAGAAAAATATCCGACAATTGTAATCTCGGAGAATGAGTCACATTCTGCACAAAGGTTTTCTTTATGCAAAGAGCCACCATCTGACCCGACGGTAGTTCTTTCTCTGTTCGCGTGACAGCATAGTTTCGTTGTTTCCTTTCTAAAATGTATATTCGTGGTTTGCTTGTTCGTCAGTCATATTGTACGCTCGTACTACTTTTCTCATTGTGCTGTTATTACGCTTTCGATTCATGTTAACGACATTTTATAGCTTCATTATTTCTGTAACGTCTGTTACGATTTGATGATACAAAGGTTTTGCGAAATAGCATTCATGAGATATTAAGCTTGATGAAAATACTTAAACAAACGCTTTGATAAAGTTCTTAATATGACATAACTGATTCATAGTTACAGCTCACAGTATCCCGATTACAAAACACAAAAATTCTGTTATAATTTCATGACATAAAAGTATTACAAAATAGTACATATGATATGTCGCTTTAAAGCTTAAAGCTTGATGAAAATACTTAAACAAAAGCTTTGATAAAATTCTTAATATGATATGAGTGATTCATATTTACAGCTCACAGTGTCACGATTAAAAAACACAAAAATTCTGTTATAATTTCATGACATAAAAGAATTACAAAATAGTACTTATGAAATGTCAATGTACAACTTAATACTTCATGTACTAATTGTGTAAACGTCTTTTCATTTCTGTTTACATCTTTTTTATTTTTTATACGAAAGCATGTATCATTTGTGGTACAACTTTTAAATTACATCGTTACAGATACGATGTTGACAACCATAGATTTTGCAATTAAATCTGTTCCTAACAGTTCGATCGTTATTTTATTTATTATAAATATTTATATGCTTTCAAAAACGGATCTCTCATAAGATGAATTTAAAAATGATACCAATAAACGCTGCACGTGATAATAACACTTTGCACAATGCTTATCTACAAATGGTATAAATCCATCATTGGCAAACAAGCTGGAAATTCGCCGATGTCATTTTGAAACAGAAACCACTGAAAATTGGATATTTGCCAACGGGCAATACTAACTGTTCCCTTGTTTGTTCAAAATTGCGAATTAGCCAGTTTGTGTTATGAACACGAATGAAATATGTGCGCAGCCAATTTCACCAAACATTAAGCTCGAAATATCAATTTCGGTATTAAATATCGAATATTTAAAATTCAATTTGGTGAAGCACGATGCTACCCTGCTTTTATATCATGCAAACGGATCGAATTTCTTATATCTCGAAACCGTTTACTCGATACGATACAATCAATTTATTTGCAACTTGTATAGTACAGATTCATTATACAGATTTTTCATATAGAGTTTTACGTAATTATCTTTTCGCTCGCATTCGTATATCAGATTTTATAAACGCTTTCGCAAGCTAAAAATTGTCTCCATTTAAAATAGCGGTCGACATTCAACGGACACGATATTGCACGATGGTTGAACATCTGTATGCAGTTATTAGAGAAACAAAAACGGGAAACCGTTTCACGGAAAACTGTTACCGACGACGAAAAATTACATCGTTGTGAAAGAAAATGAAATCAGAAATTGTGAACTTAATAACGCGAATGTCAATGTCAAAGTAAAACACTCGTGGAAAGAAATACTTGCCGCGATTTCCGTTCACAGAAATTGCTAAATGGTAATAATTGGATTAGAAAAGAGACATATCGCGTAATACAGTCTATGAAGATAATGAATGACAATCAATTCCGTTCAACGTGCGTTCACTGCCAATTCTCCGGGGGTTGATTTCAATTTATATGTTAAATTATTACATTACGGCCATCTATACCGGCGAAATTGGAATACGATTGGCACATCACACCATGTACTCATTAGGCATATTCCAAATTAATATGTATTTCCACTGCGCTGAAAGATCCATGTAAATTACGAATTTTAACCGTTTCATTTGTCATAAATTTAACGTGTTTCGGTACACATTTTATATTACTCTTATTTTACCGTTTTCGGTGCACATCTTTAAGCTTTAAATCGATGTATCACAAGCTGATTTGTGATACTTTTATGTCATCAAATTGGAGCAGACGTTTTCAGTGTTGAAATCGGGTCATTATTAACTGTAATTGGCAATAACTCATTATACATGAACAACATTACCAAAACGTTTACATACTTATTTTCATCAATCTTTCAGCTTTACATTGACGTTTTACAAGCACCATTTTGTGATACTTTTATGTCATCAAATTGGAGCAGACATTTTCAGTATTGAAATCAAGCCATTATTAACTCTAATTGGTAATAATTCATTATGCATGGAGAACATAATCAAAACGCTTATACAGTTATATTCGCCAATCTTTAAACTTTAAATCGGCATGTCACACGTGTCACTTTGTGATACTTTTATGTCATCAAATACTTCATACGTTTCGAAATTTGTAACTTGACGACCCACAACATCGGACTAAAATGAAGCGAAAACTTCTAAAAAATCTTTGACAGCTAGTAGTTAGTGGTCGATACGAAGCGGACATAGTGGTTGCAATGACGTTTGTATACCAACACGTACGTTAATGTGAAGCGGGACGCAACTGATGCGGCACGCGCTAACATGATCAACCTCGTGGTAATGGAGTATGCGAGGACCGGCGCCTGTTGCTAGAACAAGGCCTGATCGTGTTATCAAGACACTGTGAATACTTCCAGAAGCAACCAAAGTGTCTCGCAGACTGTACATATTTCAAAGAGAAGAAGCTTCCTTGTTGCAGCAAACGTACTGTGTGCACCACGGCGCAAAAGTTCAACGAGATATTTGCTCCTCTGGAATTTTATGCATGCACCGAACTTTCTGTGAATCTTGTTTGCTAGTTCTGTTTAGTTGTTTGCGGGTGTTTTCGTTTCAACTGCACGAAGGGAATTCCGCTTTTACGAACTAATTGGAAAGCTATTAGGGTTGGGAGTAGAATAATTTTTATTCGAGATTTTATGACGTTACTCTGCATTGAAAATTGTGGAAAAATCCCAAAATCCACGCCCTCAGCATTCCCAACTAGCAAACACATTTACGTCCAAAATGAATATTCTTAGAGAAAATTTGAAGCAACAAAGCATTATTTTTGTTGCGAACAAGTTTGCAATATTTTCATTGTCGTAAAACAAAATATTTTTTCGTCCAATAATTCTGAACGAGATATAATTCGAAGACAAACATAAATAACAAGTTAGAATAACTGTGATCAACGAAACGCGATACAATTTTAAAACCACTTTGTTCGAATGCTTCCACATACAAGAAACTTTAATTCTTTTTACGTTTTCGTTATCCTCCCTTCAAGCACCATACATTGTTCTTTTATTTGTTACATACCCGAAGGTAAAATATACGCGTATTACGCAAATGAAGATATAAACGTAAATCCACTACCAACTTGTAAAAAGGTTAAAGTCTAACGATTTTAAGCTACGCCCCTTACAAAATACCCTCCTCTTCGTGAGCAGAAATATCTCTTTCTTATATCACGTCCTACCTCCCTTTACAGGTCTAAACGTTTTACATACGCGATAAGATCGACATTTCTAGGTGACGTTTCCACGTAGCGCGAAGGGAACTTCAAGACATAACTTTGTCTCAAATTCGAATCAAAAAGGAACATGTACACGAAGCATTCCGCGAACGTGTAGTACTCCCTTTTCACTCGGTGATTTGCATGTTTATACACGTATCTTTGGCGTAATTCAGTCGCTGACGAACACACAATGTTAAACGGTGTGCATATATTGTACTTATGTGTATACACATACATACATATACATATACAGATGCATATAGATACATACGTATACACGTACCGATGTATACGCGAACGTTACTACGTGTGGCATCGAATACGAATGCATTATCGATTCTCACTAGATAACTACGTGCTCGAGTAATATCCGATTTAAGATAGTACGATAAAATTGATGGTTCTGTTTGATGTTTGCTGTTTGATAGTCCTGAAAATTTGGAATATAGTCATTCCCGTTGCGTAATTTTTCGAATATTCTACACAGAATATTTAACCCTTTCATTCGAATGGATTTTTGTTATTGGCAAGTGGTATCCCGAAAACTTTCTAACTGAAAAGTTTAATCAGTTTTTTGGAAATTATTGTTTTATACTATTAATTGCCACCATTGAACTCTTCACTATGTTTAAACTTTACACGTGTAACATTGTAGATTCAGGTAAAAAATATTTATTCAAATTGTCCTATTAGATCAAATGGCGAATGTGAATCGTCGTCCGAGTACGGAGATACAGTATGAAATTTTTGTGCTTTGTCAAACATAAATTTCTGACAAAGATTGTGATTGTTTTTTGTAATTCAGTTGTTTGTTGCAATTTCTTCTTCTCTCAAATGTTATATATTTATAGATTTAGAAGTATAGATAATTACTTCTTTGGTAAATAAATGTTGTTAATGATGAATATTTATTATCTTCTCGTGAAGAAAATACAAAGAACAAAGGATTGAAAACAGTATTTTTTCATACTTCGTTACTTGCTGTAGTAAAATATTAATTAAATATTTTAAACGTTTGACAGTGTAGAAATTATATCTTGTTACGCAATATTTTTATATTCAATTAAAAATGTAGGAAGATTAAGTACATTCTTAATAGAGGAAGATTAACTTGTTGACTCAATAAAAACCGTCGAATTATAAATATAAAATTAATATAACTATACATGGTTATATATGTATGTATATGAGAAATAATGAAAGTTTTGATATCATGTTTTATTCGATTTAATAAATGTATATAAAATGAGAAGCAGGTAAAAGTGTCTTCATCTTTAATATTCGTCTACTGAAATCTGTGTACATACATATGAATCCCTTTCATTAAGCATTTTTAAAACGTGGATGGTATGCATTTAAAATGCAAACAGCATCCAGCTTGAATAAATAACAGCAATTAAGTTTACTTCCTCAAATAAAGAACCATTAGCGGTTGTTTTCCAGCTGCTTCCACGTGAAATATGTAATTATCAAACATGGAAAATTCGAAGTTTCTCTCTTGTTTGCACCGCGTTTGTCGCTGCAACTATTATAATACTGAACCCAGCACGGTCCTGCAGTTATTTACAATAATTGCATTTAACCGACCCCGTGTTTTGGAGATCTCTGGAGAGCCTCCCGGTGTTTGCGTTAATTGTGTTATAGCAAATCGGTGTAGCATCGCGTTGTTTAAACGCTTCGAAACAACGCATTATGTGTATGTATCTGAGGTGGTCGGTCAAAATTTTGAATATTTATTTTCTGTATTCCGAATATTAGTTTGAAGACTCGGAAACTTCGAATTTCTCTAATTTGAAATTTGTTATTTCCCAAGATGCACTTTAAAAATTTGGAATTTCTTTATTCATAAATTTTCTATTTTCCAGCGTTCCACTTTGTATGCCTGAACATTTGATTTCTATGAGTCTGAATTTTGTACCTTTCAAATTTCCAATTTAGAAACTGGGAAATTTAAAAATTCAATATCTTTATTATTCTACATTTTTTGGATTACAAGATTTATGAGCTCCTACGCTATTGAATTTTCGAATTTTTAAATTTCTGAATTTCTGAATTTCCGAATTTCTGAATTTCTGAATTTCTGAATATCTGAATTTCTGAATTTCCGAATTTCTGAATGTCTAAGATTACATTTATCGAATTTTCAATATTAAAAATTTGTTACCACCTAATGTAATTTTTAACCGGTAGTCTACTACTTTTCTCATCTCTCGCTCATACTAATCGCAAATTAGCCATTCAATATAAACAAGTATTGCACAAACTTCGTACAATAATTTTTATTAAATTTCAATCTCCAGCCTGTTGTGTTGTAAGTTCCATTTTATAATATTTTTATATCATTAAGTTTTCATGTTTTATAATTATTTAATCGTCATATATGTGTACATTTCATGTAAAAATTGTCACCAGCAACAACAGATTGACCATTTCCGACCATTAGTTACCGTACTAGGATCAATATCAGCATCTTCACAGCAAACAAATGATTAATGACTTCACCTATCGCTCGAAGCAAACACCTCATTTAGGGTTGACGTGTGTGTAGATAGCATCTTATGGCTTAAACTAATTAACGAGAAAATGATTTATTGGAAAATACACCGGCGTAAAGATAAAAAATATTACGAAGAAGATGATTTATGGTTTCCAAGTTTAACTTTTCTGCTGCCGAAATTACAAATCTTTTTGTTAACTGTGCCAAAATAGACGACTTTATTAAGATAAGTTGTTTTAGCTTCAATTTTTATGTTTATATATTAAACGGCATTTTTAAATGATTATTGTAATGTATGCTTATTTAAGAAGAACTTTTGTTGTTGTGTCACTTGAATGAATATATTTTGTGTTACACGCTGTTAATCATTATTATAATCCTTAAAATGAAAATTATTAATAATTATTAATATTATTATGGTGTGCTGAATATTGCATTGTAATTAACTGTTTTTTGATAAATTAAAAATAAAAGCACAACTTTCATTACTTTTGAATATCTTCACGGTTGTTTAACCGTATTTCAGATTAAGCACATTTTAAATATTCACGAAATATTTCATCGTTAACTAAAAGGGTTTATGTATTTAAGCAAGCTTGATCTAGAATTCATGAAGATGAAGTGGAATACTATTTCACAAAATGGAGCTAAGTATAAAAAGATTATACTTTATTATTTACAATAACGTTTCCGCTCTTTCTTAAGCTCTTCTTCGATATTGTTCTTCAAAGTATATGTATATGTATTTGTGCTACAAAAATTAAATTTTAATGAATAAACTTCAATGCAATGAATATCAAATAAGTATATAAATGTGATGAAACATGTTCCAGTATATTTAAACGAAACATCCTGTGAATATAATAATTATGGCGATAATATTTTTATACACATTGGTTTCAAATAGTTAAACATTTATAAAAATACGTGCATAGAACTTGCATAGAAGCGGAACAGAAATTTCAAAGGGAATGGACTCGAATGTTCCATATGACGTCGGTGAAATAGTACGAAAAAAGAAGAGCGTTTATGTCTTGGAAATGATGCATTTCCAGACCCACATCGCCGTCCACATGTATTAAGTCCGGGGTGCTTTCTTACAGCCCTCCACCAATCAATTTCGGCGAGTTTTTGCCTACCAGGGCATTATTAACTTATATCTCAATTCCACGACGACGTCTCTTCGACGACATAAATTCACGGAATCCATTTTGACAAAGTTGCACTCTCGCGTTCACCGATATACATTGGTTAGACAAACTGCAAATTACTTTCAGATGATTTTGTATGCTCTTTTTGAACAATTCTTCGTTTATAAATAGCCATCTTCCGTTTCTGTCGCTTGTCTTGAATGTTCCGAACATTTTTGAGGTTAATAATTATATGGTACGACGAATTTCTTTGGTAGCCGACAGGAAACTTCATCAACTTGATGTACATGAAAATTTGAGAGAAGGTTTAATTATTCCAAATTGATGCGTTTTTATAAAATGTACATTTTTGAAAATTAAATGTGAACATTAATGCAGATCTTAAAGTAGAGGTAGGTATAAACATTAATATCGACCTAAATGTATATCTAAATGTGAATATAATTTTACACAAAAATATAGATCTAAATGTAGATCTAACTATAGACCTCATTATACACCAAACATGATCAAATGTAGACCTAGATATAGAGCAAGATACAGACCCAAACATAGATCTAGACATAGATGTACAATAGATATAGATGTAAATATAGATGGAGCTATAGATGTAGATATAGATCTTCAAGACCTAAATATAGACCTAGATATCGACGTAGATATAGACCTAGAAATAGGCCAAGATATAGACCAAGATATAGACCAAGATATAGACCAAGATATAGACCAAGATATAGACAAAGATATAGACCAAGATATAGACCAAGATATAGACCAAGATATAGACCAAGATATAGACCAAGATATAGACCAAGATATAGACCAAGATATAGACCAAGATATAGACCAGATATAGACCAAGATATAGACCAAGATATAGACCAAGATATAGACCAAGATATAGACCAAGATATAGACCAAGATATAGACCAAGATATAGACCAAGATATAGACCAAGATATAGACCAAGAAATAGTCCCCAGACATAGAGACCTTAACAATTATTATGTATAATCTTTAATTAATCATAAATATACCGTTGCACATAATAATATGCACAAAATACTATCCCATTAAATAAAAACAAATATCAAATTTGTTGAGTTTTACCATCATGCGAATAAAATTGAATTAAATAAAACATAGACTGGCAGTGTTTAATAAAATACAATATAAAAATCTAGTGACTCGAACAAATTATTGCATAATCAACGAACATATTAGGGTGGCCCATAAGTATAGTCCTTTCTTGATATAACATAGAAACGCACATCGGGAATATTTTGCAAGGAAACCCCAATTATTTTCGAAAGAGCAAATGATGATGTTTCCTGAGGGATGGCAGAGGTTGATAGAGCAGAGCAGTTCATATTTAATGCAGCAAATCAATCTTAAACAATTAATATCGTGTATTCATTTCTCTCGGAAAGGGAAGAAACTTACGGTGCACCCTAATAGGAAACGTCCTAATGTTTAATGGGTGGTAGTAACGTTTAATAGGATACCCTGTCACTCTGTATACCCATGTATCAATGGTCCTGATTTAAGTTAGGGTGTCTTCGAACCGGGCTATTTCCGGACATATCTTGAGTCGTCATCTAACAGTAGAGGAAAAAAGCTTTTTAGCTGGAAACACGATAGTACTCTAGATGAGTACTATCTGATGAGAAAAAGGTTTTGTGTGTATTCGCATGATGGGGAAAGGATATTTTTCTTCTATTCGATATGGACGTGACTGAGGCGGTAACGGATCGCATAATTTTTTGATAACGGGTTCTTTTATCCTGATTTTGGGGGGAAACATTTAGTAAATGTTAAACGTTGAAGAATTTAAAGTTTAAAAATTTTCAAATTCTAAATAACTGGAATTTCCAGATCTTCAAGTGTTTCGAATTCGTCATTTTTAAACTCCAAAATCTTTAAGTTTTCAGGTCTTTCCATTTCGTAAGTTTGAAACTTTTAAATTAGCAAATGCTAATATCTTTAAATTCACAAACTTATTCGAGTCTTTACTTCCCAAATTTGTAATTTCGTAAATTTTCAAATTCCAGTTTCACAAATCCTCAAATTTTTGAATTTCCAAGTTCTCAATTTCCTAAATCACAAATCTCCAAATTCCTAGATTTCTAAATCCCTGAATCCTTAAATTCCTAAATTCCTACAGTCCTAAATTTACAAATTCTCAAATTCTCAAATTCTCAAATTCTCAAATTCCAAAATTCCTAAATGCCCAAATTCATATATGCCTAAATTCCTACATCTCTGAATCCCTAAATTCCTAACTTCCCAAGTCCCGAAATTACTGAATCCCCAAACTCTCAATTCTTCAAACCTCCAAATCTTCAAATTAATAAATTTTCAAATTTGTTAATCTTTCGCTGTTTCTATTCTAAAGTAGTAAAAAATTATTTTTGAAACTAGCAATTAACTTCGCGCATTAACTAAAAGCTCAATCAATATTATACCCTCAAAATTATCACTAAATAGCTATCTAAAACAAATTATACAGCGACGTAAATGTTAGCATGTCTAAGTCATTCCCCCCTGTTTTAATTTAGCGAGATATCGTCCGCTGAAAATTTGTTGACAGTTTAAATTGATGGTTACTATGTTACTTGCACTTTTATTGCCGTCATCCGGATGATCAATAGTTCTGAAATATAATCGATGATAAAGATACAGTCGGAAAAAACCAATCAACTTTCGTCCCACCCACACGAAACGTACACAAAAAAGAAATTGTAGAAAAAAAAGTATCCTCATAACTTTTTGGTTGGCTTCGATAAACTGCTGTCAATCGTTGCTTGTCAATATTATCAATCTTATTTTCGTTCACAGAAACTAATCCTGGAATTAACATCTTTCAAACAGGAAACTTTTTATTTTATTTTCTACATAAAAATGGCCACGTTACTATAAACGGTGTTCATAAAAATGAATTCGAGTCATTCCACGCCGAATCGATCACTTTTTGACCTCACCATCTACGATTTTGTTTTAATCAAAATATGTCATAGTCCATGTGAAATTACTGGGGGTATAAGTCATCATTTTGCCGATTTCGAATTTGTTTAAATATTACAAACCATCAATTAACATGCCGATCATTATTAAAATTAAAGTATAAAGTATACGTATTATGTCGTCACGAAAAATTGGAATTGAACCATCAAAAAATTTAATTTCAATCGTATTTCGTAAGGAAATCTGCCTTACGGGAGCTACGTTTCTCGATGCCCACCACTCCTTATCCCCACTACCGCCACCTCACTTCCCCCACTCCTCGCTTCGGTCTTGGAGGCTCGAAAATTTGCTTATAAGCAAATTTCAGACGAATATTTCTCCGATTTCCTAGTTCCTTGGCCTTGAAAGTCACGTGATTTTCTATCACGTGGTTTCGCGATCGGCCACGATTGGGCGATCGCTCTCATTTTCTAGTTCCTGACGTCATCAGAAAATCACCACAGCCTCAGGAGCTACGATTCTCGACCCCCACTCTTCCTATCCCCGCACCTACTATCCTACTGTCCTACGTCACTCTCCCCACTCCGCCCCGAGCTCCTTGTACTATGAATTTATTTTTCGTATTTACGAAAAATCCGAATCGCTGGGACCGAGGCTCGAACCCTCGATCCTCGGGTGCCTCGGATTCCGAGTCGGGGACGAAGCGCGCTTGGCTATCCCCGCAAGCCCCACTTGTTTACTTACGATGCTCCTTTTAAACTATGCCTCGACGATCCACTATACTTCTACTCTATTAATTTACAGCTATTTTATTTAAGTGACCACTTTCATGTGTTTCCTTTCACACTATTTTTTACCTCCGCGTCTTTTTGTAACAGGTATTAACCCTTTGCACTCTTCAATTTCTTTTGCCTACTTTCTTAAGTAGGTATATACAAAATGTACATTGTATTTTGGATATATTGCAGGTCGGATTATATAATTGGAAGGAAACTAATGACTTTTGTATGGCAATTTTTTTTTAATTTTGGAGTTTAGACATTTTTCAATTTTTCAATGAGTGGATTTTTACTGTTTTGAATTTGGGATTATAGAGACTTGGGAATTTGAAGATTTACAAATTTTTTAATTTAGGAAATTGTGAACTCGGGGATTTGATAATTTGACAATTTGACAATTTATACTTTCAGCATTTATAGTTTTCCGATTTTTAGTATACAAGTAGCATTACTTCTAAACCGAATAACAGCAACATGTAATTTCGAGGTTAATCACTCGGAGCAGCATAATTTACGAGTTCCCCTCATCGGCTATAAAGAATCGCTGAAGCGGCCGTTGTCTTTGTCACGTATCCCATAATGAAATGCATTATGCATCCTTTCAGACCTTCGCCAGAATTGTACACAAAGTATGAGGGTTATATCTTTGCCGAACGGCGATTAATCTAACGCTCGATGTCGCATTTCGTGTTACTACCTTGTCGCCGTGCTGCGTTAGCGACAATCCGAAAGCTGTTGCAAGCGTTTCGCCATAAATTTTCGGGTTTAGGCGAAATCTTGAGCAACGCGCCGCAGAATTACAGTGAAGGGAACCCCTGTGAATCCGTTCGCAACGAATTTCCCGCATTTCGTTCGAATAATAAGATCCATTGTCGGTGATGGAATTGCACCGGACGTACGTATTAAGGAATTTCGATCGAGTTACCCCCTTTAACTCCCACGGCATCATCCCCTTTCTCTATGAAAGGAGAATGATGAAGTTTAATGTCTACTCTGCGGTTCCAAGTATGTCTTCTGGCGCGTAAACTCGCTTAAATTCCTGAAACGTCTGCGAACTTCGGATGGTTCGGCGGAAAATTACGAACGAAAGGAAAAGATTTAGCGGGAAATTATGAACGAAAGGCAAAGAGAGGAGCACCGGAAGCCGATGTTCGGACGTGAGTCACTCGATATTAACTTCGTGTCACGAGGTCACGTTTTCAAGTGTTCCACGAATTGATTCGAAGTAAATTGGATCCATTGGTAAATTGAATGTAATGTAATGAATAATGGACTGCTAGTTGTTCTTGATGGTATGGTGTGGAGAACGTTTAACCAATTTGTTTCGTTCGTTTCGTTCGTGTGCTTTGTATGCTTTGTACGAAAGTGAAGGGAAAGCATTTTGGTTTTTAGTGCCTGGCTAAGTTTGCATTGGATATGTTGGATCAGAAGGTACTGTAGATTTTTATGATTTTTTCAATAGATATTCAATATTTATTGTTACATCGTGTTAGAGGAACGTTCTGAATGCGATGTTGTCTCGAAAATTTGTAGGGGTAAACACATGTAAAGTTGTGAATTCCTGAACTAAAAAATTTACATATCTCTAAATTTCTCAACTTACAAATTTGCAAATCCCTAAACTTCTTAATCTGAAAAGCAGTGCGTTTGAGAATTAAAATATTCTGAAATTTTGATAAACCAAAATTAAGATTCTAAATGTTGAAACTAAGAAATTTGTAAACCTCTAAAATTCTTAGTGTGAAAACCTATGAATTTGAGAATTACAAAATCTCAAACTTGTACGAAACATGTCTATCTTTCCAAGTTAGTGCAATATAATTGAAATAGTATAAGTCAAACAAACAAGATCTAGAAATAAAGGAGTACATATTAAAAAGCATTGTTACTTTATTAACCATACAAAATAGCAGTTAAAAGACTTAAATTTGATATTTGAAAATTAATTGTTTCCTAACAATTAAAATTTCATTGTGTCATTTCAAAGTATTCATTTTCCCTGCAACTATGGTGGTGTTGATAAAAGTATTCTTATTTCCTAAAAACATTAGGAAATGTGCAATTATTCAATAGTGCAACTATTCAATTTAAATGACCGATGAATTTCTATGATCATTTACCCATCGTCCAAATGATATTATATCTTATCTGACCCCTTTAGAACTTCCTCGACAGACACGCCTCAACAAAGAAACATTAAAAGAGTGCTAGTTCACTGTTCGCCCTTCGTGACAGATTCAACGTCACGACGTCAATCTCGTATTCCATTTATCAGGTGTTCATAAATATGTACCGATACGACGCGTAAATATACCTTTGATCCTCGGTCAAAGTTCGCGGGACAATGTGTTCAACGTATTAGTCGGGATAATAAGATTTATTACCATCCAACGTTCGATCTTCGTCAAACTTCCATGCTGCCATTTTGACGAGCTAGCAGCTAAAATACTTAAATTACATCGGCAAAATAGTATAACCAGTTATTAAACGTAAAGTCTATGTATAAAAGGTGAAGCACAAATAAAGATGTTAAACAAACACATGCTTCGATTTAGTGTTTTATTAATTAGTTTTTACAGCTGCTAGAAAGGCATCGTAAATAATATTTTGACTTAGCTACTATTCATTGGAAACATCATGATTTACAACCATCTGCAAATTAGAATTTTGGATGCCTGCTGCGTTTGACAAATTTTAACACAATCAGAACAATTGTAGTTTAATTTATAAAGAATTTACACTGGTATTTAATTTTAACTTACATCAATTGTCAAAATGACCCAGAAATATTCTGTATATCTGATACATTGTATTCTTGAAGAGTATAGCACTTTTTATACTTTTTACTTGTAGTGAAGCATTGAAAATGGCATAAATTTTTAGAAATATCATTCTATACAGCAGAAGGCGTGTAAAAGCAAGAAGATTTATAAAAATCCGCTGCTAAAAATTCTTTGAAGTTACTCTTGCTGTCTAATGAAATGCAATAAAGAGAATTGTATACTCCCAACGAAGAATAATGTAATATTAAATGGTTGTTCTGTTATTTTGGCCAAAATACTGTATAAATATATCGTTCTATTCTTTCGGTGATTCTTACCCACGAGACACGAAAATCCTCTTAGCAGTCTATATCTCGTTCGCTGTTGGAATTATTTTTTCACGACCCGCAAACGATCGTAAATTCGATCCGTCCCATATATTGCAATAACCAATGATCGCTGCTAGATTATTGTTTACTCGGAACAAGATATTCCTTGTTGAAACTTTCAAATTGTAGAATCAATTTAGTTCTTCTTTGAGGCTTCAGAAACATTACAATTAGAAATTTGGAATTTGGGGATATAACAGTTTCAAAATTTAGGAGTTTAAAAATTTAGAAATTTACACATTAAGTATTTTGTGGTTTGAAAGTTTAGAAATTTGGAATAAGAATGAGAAAATAGAAATTGAAAATTATGAAATCTAGAATTTAGGAACTGAGATATTTACGGTTTTGGGAACTTTAAAATTTCAAAATTCAGCAAATTGGAAATTTGAAATCTTGGTGTTTAAAAAATAGAGAATTTGAGAATTTAGAAAGTAGGGAATTTAAGGATTTGGAAATTTTTTAATTTAGTACATTAAATATTTGAAAAATTTGGAACGCAAAAATAAATTAATTTTGAAATTTGGGGTTTGAGAACTAGGGAATTAGGCAATTAAAGGATTTGGGACGTGGAGAATTTGAGTACTCGTAAATGTTTATAGATATTCTTCATTTTGTAGATTTGAATATCTCACAATTTGGTAATTGGAAATTCGAGAAATTTCAGAATTTGAAAGTTTGAAAACTGCTCAATTTAAAAATTCAAAAATGTAAGAACTCATAAATTCGAAAATTTGGAAATCCAGAATTTTGCAGTTTGAGAACTTTACAATTTAAAAATCTGAAAATTATGAAAATTGACAGTTTAATCTTCAAAAGCATGGAATTGCTGGGGTTTAGTAACTCGGTAAAATAGTAACACTAACAAACCACCTAAAGTTGAATGACCAAGTAAGGATTAATATAACCTAAAAGAGTCTAATCATAGCGTTTTACAACCTACCGAGATAGATTTACCGAAATTTTTAACGCGTTTATGTGGTAGGATGTTTCGTTCAAATTACTAGGTCTTGAAGTTTTAATGATGTGGAGTTTAATTTGCTTTAATAACGTTTTTATTAGAGTTATAAAATTGTTTGATATTTGGAGTGGTACAGAAAGGAGGGTCAATTGATGTTAAACACGTATTCTGGCATGCTGAAGAAATCACCACGTGGCTAGTACGGTACACCATAATAGGAAATATTTGACGACTATGAAGGATTAATTTTTCCAAACTGTTCTTTTCTTATGTTTTTGTTACTTGATTATTTAGCAAGATTCAATAGTTAGTGTATTTATTATACAATCTTGTTAAAGTTGAATATAAATAATTGGAACAAAATTATATACTACAGTTCATTTTGTAACGTCACAATCCTTATTTTTAAGCTTTTATGATTTTGAAATGCTTTTAAAAATTTATAAGACAAAATTGGCGAATTGATTTAAATGGACATTTTACAATTTGGAAATTTTTTTAAGTTCAAAACATTCAGGAGTTCGTAAATCGAAATGTTAAATATTTTCAATGTTAAAAATTTGGAAAAATATCCCAAATTCCCAAGCCCTGAAAGTTCAATATTTCACTTTTTTAAAGTTTCATAATTTCAATATTTCAAATTCTCAGTCTCGAAATTTCAATATTCCAAAGTCTCAAAGTATCAAAATTTCAATATACCAAATTCTCAAAATTCCGGAATTCCATAAATCCAAATTATCAAAGACCCGAAATACATAAATTTCATCTTCCAAATCGCTAAAATTCCATTCTATCAAAGTTTCAAATCCCGAAGATTATAACGACTCAAAGTTCTAAAATTTCTGAGTTCCACATGCTAAAAGTTTTAATATCCCAAAATTTCTGATATTAGAAGTTCTAAAGTTACAACAACAAACATTTCAAATTCTTCATCTGCCAAAAGCCCAGAATCCTGAATTTTCAAAGTACCAAAGATCCAGATTTTCGAAATGCCAAAATTTCGATATCCCAAAATCTCAAAATTGTAAAACTCCAAAACTCCAAAGTTCCAAATCTCCAAAATTCTAAAATTCTACAATTTCAAAAATTCAAAATTCTAGAATTCCAAAACTATAAAGTTCAAAAATCGAAAATTTCGGAAACCCCAACTCCCGATATTAAAAAATTCCCAAATCGCAAAACCTAAATTCTCGATATTCCGAACTTCCAACCTCTCTGCCTCTGGAAATTCCAAAATGTCCCTCGGATTTTCGTGAAATTCGAGTGTTCCGGAGCGAACCGTAACATTGTTTCAATTATTATATTTACGTAGCGACCAAAACGTCTAATTGACCGCCGTCGATCACCGATAGAACAAACAGCATGTGAGGATTGTCAATTTCCTGCCCGATTATTGCGGTTCACCAGAACGATCGATCAAGTTTCTGTCCATCCAAACGGACCACCGTTCGCCACCTTCCGCTGCTCTTTTTTTTTTTTCGTTTCAACTCGAAGAGATTTTTCACCGTGGTTCGATAACACGAAACAGCGACGGTTAAAGTTAACTGGTTTCCCGTTCTATCCCGGGGAATCGCGCGAACGGAAAAGATACGCGATTTGTGTCTCGGTTCTAAAATTGCGACGGATGTAGATCATGACGCAGCGTACGCGATTCACGATGAATGTAATTCGGCTGATTTACAATTTCGTAAGTGGCCCGTTATTCAGATAGGGGGAATCCTCATGAAATTAAAATGTTCTTCCTCCTTCGGGCGACGTTTCTACCGTGTTGCAAATATTCCTCTCAATTCCGATAAGAACCCCAATTTCGACCGTGTATTCCTCGGATTCTGCGTAGGAATTTAATAAATATTTCTACGATTCACTAATTATTACTATTTAATTTATTCGAATTATTTATTGTTCAGTACCTATTTAAATTGTTATTTAATATTTATTTATTATTTCATATGTACTTCAATAATTTATTATTTTATATGATTGTTATTAAATCATCATTAGTATTATTATTATTACTGTAACTATCAACACACTTTTTGATGCACGTCATTATTTTATATGAGTAGTTTTCATTTTAGAAGTTATATTTAGTTTTGTTTTTATTCAGACATCTCGTTGATTATTCATACATGATATTGTATTCGCTATATTTCTTAACCTTCTTACTGTTGAACAGCGATATATCACTAGTAATACCCGCGAAATGTAATGTTTATTCGTCCCTTGTACTTCGCAATACATTCCCCTTTTCAATTTTGTAAATATCGCTCTTAGTATTCCCTTTATGATATTTTTCTCAATCTTCATTATACTTTTTTGGCTTCAATTTACGTACACTTTCGCTGTCGCTGAAAAGGTTAAATTTTTACACTTTTAAGCTTTTTTTAGTCAATTGATTTTTAGGCATTTTTTCGTCAGTTGTTAAATAATGTACTATCGATAATTTGTTTATTTCTTTTCTAGACATTTAGGCAATATAACGCATCATGTTGTAACACTTGGTAATGTCACGCATGGTTGAATCAGGTAACAATCCTGAGCGATATAACACGTGGCAATATAAGGTGGGATAGTGAGATGACATGATATAAAAATCGTCTTCGTAGAAACAGCATAATACAAGTTCTCGGTAAGGCTTAATAAATTCTAATTCAACACATTGGCCACCTACGGAAGATAATTCGGTCCAATAGTATTTGGATAGTATCTATAGCATTACAATCAGAAATAATAAGGACACAAACATAATTTTTGTACTATTAGTGCAATATCAATGTATATGCAATACTTTCTTAAAAAGAAGTAGTGAATGTGTACATAGGTTTCAATTTCGTTTTCCTATTTTTCATATTTTATTATAATATTTTTAATTCAAATAAACTCTCGTCTCTCATTTTTGAAAAATTTATGTCGATGGACTGTGAAATATCATATTCTATGTTTTATGAATAAACTACTTCAATTTTTGCAATTTTTAATTCGAATATCTTGTAAATAATATAGTTATAATGTGATTAATTAAACATCTTAAGAATAATTTTCAGAAGTTTTTCAGTAAACTGAGCAATGACTTTATAAAGTAACAAAAGTATGTAGAACAAAATTATGTATCATTATCAGTGATATGCTGTACCTGAATACCTTTCATGATAAACCCATGAGAAATGTTTGCTGAAAAAATTAACAGTATGAATTTAATCTTAATTTAAATTCCGTCAATTTATTAAACATTTAGTAATATTTAATAAGTATAGGTTAAATTACGTTAAAGTACAGATAAATCAAGTCAATAATTCTTTAGTATGTCTGTGAGGTTACCATTCCTGATGTTTCAATCGTTTTAGAAAACCTTTACAATATTAGCCAAAATAGTAATATTGACGGTGATTTAAAAAAAGTGATAAAAAATCATTTAAATCTGATTTCGAGGAGCGTGAAATGGAAGATTAAGCACGCGGAGGTACCCAAATCCGATTATATAAAAACGTAGCAATTTCTTTGAAAATTCCTGCGACGAATTTCGCCGCTTTTCAAAGCATACATATGATGAACTTCAAGCTTCGTCGGTCGTTTGCATGACAACATAATCCTGTCGTGCCTCGAATTCTCTAGATACTGGACGCGTATAGCAACAACAAAAAACATTCTCTACAGCATAAAGGGACTAAGGTCTCTTTGATATTCCAGAGTCTCTTAGGTCATACGTTGCATTTTTTATTTTCTGATACACTTCAATCAGATTACGCTCTCCGAGGCTACTATTCATACCCAGCGAAGAGGTGTCACAGATACAAAAATGCAATCTTCCCGTAGAGAAAAATAATACATACTTAATCGACTGTATTTCATATTTTAATCACTTACATTCGCGCACGAATTTAATTTTAATCGTTTACGTTTCGTTTCTGGGGAAGAGAACAAAATAACCTTCTCAAAATCGTAATATCTTTTGGAATATTGGAAATAAAAATTAGGTC